>OX387187.1:33228875-35817265 GCA_947561395.2 Buxus sempervirens | reverse complement strand
CTTTGATTGCGTCGACATCAACAAACAGCTAGCTTTTGCCCATCCATTACTTAAAAATCACAAAATTCAGGTATTTCCTTCTCTGTCTACAACATTAATTCATTGCAGCACTTGCAAATATATATACTTCGTTAGTATTTTGCTACTTTATTATTGTGGCCCATGAGTTGTACCACACTATCAAAGAGAAAAAAACAGAAACTCCAAAATGGGCCTTTTGCTGCCAAATTTGACTTAGCTAAAGCCAATGATAAGTTAGACCCGAACTTCATTGAAAACAACCTTTTGGCTTTTGGTTTTAAAAACAAGTTTGTTGAAATTATCATGGCTTGTATTTCTATTGTCTCATATAGCATAATGATAAATTGCAATCCTTGTGGCCGCTAATCCATCCTACCTGTGGTATTAGACAAGGGGACCCTTTGTCTCCCTTTATTTTCATCATAACCCAACAGATCTTATCTTTTGCCTTGGTTAAATTTGAGCAGCTGGGTACTATCCATGGAATAAAGGCTAATGGGTTTGCTGAACCTATTAGTCACCTCCTTTATGCTGATGACCTCCTCATCTTCAATAGAGCATATGAATCTGAAGCATGCAATTACATGAATACCATTAAGTACTTTTGTGAGATTGCAGGGCAAAAGATCAACTTTGCTAAATCTGAATTGTTCCTAAGCCCAAGCATAAGAGGTGAAGGAAAAGGTAAAATTGCCAGATGATCGGGTATTAAACCCACCAACAAACCAGGTATGTACCTTGGAGTCCCCACCTTTTTAGAGAGACCTAAGGCCAGCCAATTCAATCATGTTATTGAAAAAATTAACTCTAGATTGGCTGGATAGAAAGCCAAATTGCTTACTCAGGCTGGTTGGCTCACTTTAATTAATTCTATGTTGAGTAGTTCCTCTCAATATCTTATGAGTTGTGTGAAAATCCCTTTCTCTGTGGTTGACAAAATAGACAAAGAAGCTAGAACTTTTTTCTGGCACAAACCCAACCAAGAGAGAAGCCTCCACACTCTTTGTTGGGAGAAATTGTGTTAGCCCAAGAGATATGGGGATTTAAACATTAAAAATGGCAGGAATTTCAACAAGGTCCTATTTGGTAAAATTGCTTGGTTTCTTGCTACCCATGTGGATAAATTGTGGACTAGATTGTTTAAAGCTAAATATTTTCAAACTGTGGATTTTCTTGATAGCAGGGTAAGGAGGAATGCCTCATGGTTATGGAGACAGATTAGTAAGTCTAAAGATATGGTTCGAATGGGAGGTGGATGGAGAATTGCTTATGAGAAATCAATAGGAATAGAGCATGAGAAGTGGGCTAGGCAAACCGAGAAAATCAATGTCACCAAATGTAGAGACTTACACTTGGTTTGTGTGGCTGATCTGATTGACCAACAAACTAGATCCTGGAGGGTTGATCTGCTGAAGGAGGTCTGGTCTGAAAACATAGTTCAACAGGTGGTTACCATTCCTATTAGCAAAAGTGCTAACAGGGACAAGATGGTTTGGACTGGTACTGCTACTGGGCACCATTCAGTCTCCTCTGCCTATAGATTGCAAAATGTCTATGTGGACAACAGTCAAGAGGAAAACACGTGGCTCAAGCTATGGAGAATCCCATGTCCACAGAAGATCAAAATTTTCTTGTGGAAGTATTTACAAGGTGGGATAGCAACAAATGATCTGATGCACTGCCGTCTGGGCACTAGAGTTGAGCAATGTGGGCTATGTAATAAACGACAGGAGTCAAATTTACATCTTTTTGTTAACTGTGATTTTATAAGGGCATTATGGTTTTGCTTGTATGGGCGGTAGAATGCATGAAAATAATCAAGTTCTGGATTGCAAAGATTGGGTTTTTAACAATATCATGCAGGTTCATCATAGAAATGAGGAACAAAGGGAAAGAATCTCAGCAGCATGGGCTAATCTGAGCTGGGCTGTCTGGCTTGCAAGAAACAAGTTAATCTTCAAAAACTTCAGACCTTCTTTAACCCTGACAATGTCGGTATTTTTTGTTCTACAGGGAGATTCGGAGAATATGCTGGAGCTCAAAGCACAGGAACACAGAAGGAAGAAAGAGGAACAAACCATTGGATGGAAGAGACCCCAAGGAGAATGGTTCAAACTCAATCAACACAGACGACGCTGCAAGAGGACACCCTGGGCTGGTGGCAATAGGAGCAGTGATAATGAACTCAGATGGCAATGCAATTGCGGCTGTAGCTTTAAGGATTGGAATGACAGCATCGATGGAAGCAGAGGCTCACGCTATAGTGGAGGGACTAAAGTTAGCCAGAGCTAGGAGATGCAAGAAAGTTGTAGTGGAAAGAGACTCCAAAACCATGATTGATTGTCTGTTGAGGAAGATTGCCTTGCCATATAAGATTGCTGATCTGATCGAAGAAGCGTGGGCGCTCATGTTTTTCTTCGAAGATGTAAAGGTATGCCACATTTACCGTGAAGCGAATGGAGTGGCGGATTGTCTCGCCAATTTTGCTCTAGATTTCTTCTCCTATCTTTGGTTCAAGAACTTCCCTTCTACCATTTCTATTGCTCCGAAGGACGACTTCTATGGTCGCTCCTTCCTCAGATGTATTTCGGGTTTGCAGTAATATAATGTTCTTCTTTTCTTTTCAAAAAAAAAAAGAGACAGATAAGAGTGAATGTTATGGCGTGGAAGAACTATTCAGCTTTGGAGGACCTGATGGGCAGTGTGGTGAAATCCATCAAATTTTCAAATGTACCCAAATAATAAGGCAAAAATATGAATTTTTGTAAATAACAGTTGTTAAGTAGCATTATCTCCCTGGAGTTTGAATCAGGTTCTCATCACTTTTTGCACAAAATTATGCATAAACATGATCCCAGAACCAGCTTTGAGGGATCCATCATTTTATTTGACTAAGGCCTATAAGAAACACTAAAAGAAATAAACAATATTTATTACATTTATTAATGGACCTTATATAAGTTAAATAATTATTTGAGTGTGACCAATTCAAAAGAATCATCTAAATCCGTTACAACAAAATAGGGACCCTCTGTGTATATAATAATTTTATATGATATATATGAAATCTCAGGTTGGTAAGTGCTTGAATTGGAAAAAAACTTAACACCCCAAAAGAAAAAAAAATGGAAAGAGAACCAAAAAGGGGAAGGTTTGAACAGACTACCAAATGCAACTTCAAAAATATAATCGGTTTCCAAATACCACCTTTCGACAAGCCATGAGCTTTAAGGTGGCCCCTTTCTTTCTTACTGTAGCTTCTCCCATTGAAGAAATTACCAGAAGGGGGAAAGAAAAAAAAAACCTCCTTCTCCTATTAGATGGCATTCATTATAAATGGGCACATCTTGTGCTTCACTGAAGGACAAGCAATGGAGGTTCAGTCCATGGATCGTAAACTCAGCATCATAGCCTTAGTGTTTTTAGCTTTTTGTTTTCTAAGTTTGAGCAGTCGACATGGAGTGGAAGCTGGCCCAGTGCGTATTCTTTCAGAGGAAGAAGATTTGAAGCTGGAAAAACAACTCAAGATCCTCAATAAACCCCCAGTAAGACCATTCAGGTACTCTTTAATACTGAAATTGTGATTCATTTTGTCATCTGCATCATACTACGCTCTGCGGAAAATAGGGCAAAGGTGTCGATTGTTGCTAACTTGCCCAACAGTACAAGCCATACAATGAAACTGTGTCTTGGAATGTTTCCTTTAATCCAAACCAATTGCTGCCGTGGGGTTCGCACTACCAATATTTTGATTCGCCTACGAATGTATTTTTTTTTTTACAGCAACTTAATTATTTGTATTTCTAATTATTTATTTTGATTAGTAAATTTATATATATATAAATTTTAGAGTGTATATATAGCTATTGTTTTTGAATTTTAAGGATTTATTGTGTTCTAAATGCGATGTAAAAAAAAATGTTATTAATTTTTAGAGTATCAAAATCATTTTACATTATAAGATATTTTTAGAATTAAAATTATTTTTGAACATCATAACTTTAACACACACTGGAGTGTGTAGGAAACACAATAATATAGACAGTAAATTCATCTATTTTTTGTTCTGCAGCGCACAAGTACTGGAGATATCTTTGATTGCGTCGACATCAACAAACAGCCAGCTTTTGACCATCCATTACTTAAAAATCACAAAATTCAGGTATATCCTTCTCTCTCTACAACATTAATTCATTGCATGCAGAACTTGCAAATATATATCCTTTGTTAGCATTTTGCTACTTTATTATCAAATGTCGTTAATTTACAGATGAAACCAAGTTTTTCCCTTGGAAGAACAAATAAGGAAGCGACAGTACCGATTGCGAAACTTTCAGAGATTGAGCTTGGGGATGGAGGTTGCCCAAACGGAACAGTTCCCATTCGAAGGACTCGCAAACAGGACTTGATCAATGCCAAACTCCAAAGCGTTCCTCCAAGAACAGTGGAATATCCTGGCGTACATGTAAGTTACTTCTCTTCCTCATGCCATATATATTTCAGTTTTAATTTGAACCCAATAATTAAAAAGTTTGAGTTAACTGTAAAGTAATTTATTTTTCAGATTGCTCTAATAGAGACAACGCTTGAGACAACATATTATGGAGGCTCGGCACTGATAGACGTATACAATCCAAGCGTGAACGCTGATCAATATAGCATGGCTCAAATTTGGGTAGAAAATGGGCCAGGAGATGAAAGGAATATTGTTCATGTTGGATGGGCAGTAAGTCATCTGAATTTGTTGAAAATCGATCTATCAAGCAATCACATTGTTTATTCGTTTGTTTGATCATGTTTAGATATTAACTTTGAGATAGCAAGGAAAGATCAAAAGAAACTGTACAAACAGATTTATACCCAGTCAAATTTTATTTTATGCATAAAAGGCGTTTGATTTGTGTAAAGTTCTCGTGATACTTCAACAAATTAACTCTGGAAGTTTATTGCTATATATGAGTTTTGATCTTCTTTACTGTAATCTCATGCTGTGATTAACAATACAAATTCTTGTGCTTTCAGGTCCATCCACAACTATATGGTGATAATCGAACACGATTAACGATCGGTTGGACAGTAAGATCCGAGATCCTTCTTCTTTTTCCTCCCCGTTTTTTAGCTTCATGTAATATATATATATATATTCGTCAACAAAACAAGATGCTAACAATGTAGTTATTGTATTTGCTTAATTTCAACAACAACAGGCAGATGGCTATAAGAAAACTGGTTGCTACAATCTATTATGCCCAGGTTTTGTTGTGACTGATGGCAGCTCGGTAACAATAGGTGGTCCTTTCCACGAAATATCTATTATTGGGGGGGTTCAATATGGCATGAATGCAAGGATATCCCTGGTAATTCTTGAATCATTTCGCTCTTTAGCTCTTTAATTCCATTGATTTTATAAAATGGGTGCAACTGAGCTGTCATTGTTTAATCTGGTTTCATCACAGGACACCATAACTGGTAACTGGTGGTTTATTTGGAATGACAAAATACATGTGGGATACTGGCCAAAAGAGCTATTCACTCATTTGGCTTCTGGAGCAAGCAGAATACAATACGGTGGCCAAACATACGGTCCCCCAAATGGAACAAGTCCACCGATGGGGAGTGGTCGCGGGCCTAGTGTACACACTAAGGAGTCATGCTACTTTTCTTCTATTATGTACCTGCGTCAGCCTGACTACCCCATTGATATTAGTCCCGATGACATAGCAACTGAAAGAGATAACAGAGATTGTTATGACGTTATATACTATCGAGATCAAGGTTCATACCTCAGACAGATGTTCAGCTTTGGAGGACCTGGTGGCAAGTGTGGCGAGTGAGAGCTTCTTTAGGTTAGGGTTCTCCAATATCAAGTTCTTTGTATTCAGAATATATCTCAGATAATAATGCAAATATATATTTGGAGAATTTTGAGAATAACAGTTGTTAATTAAGTGGCATTATTAATCTCTCTGGAGAATGAATTAGGTTCTCTCATCACTTATTGCACAAAATTATGCACAAGCATGACACAAAATTTTCAATCCCTAATGCATGTTATATGCCTATCCACTTTCCAATGTCTTCATTTCCTATTTTATATTTCCTAATTTTGCCACATGAGTTTTCCCCAAAAAGAGTTCTAAAAAATATACTATGATTCAGAATCACCATATGTATACACAAATTTTGCGTTTGAAATCAAACGGATCAGATGTGCCAATACAAATAAATTTGTATTTTTTTTATTAAAAATAATGTAGGGTACAGATCTCTGTGATTCCTTTGATTCTTTTTTTCACAAATCTTCGATAATCTTCGATTTGAGGGCTAAAATAGCTTGATCCCAAATCGGTCTTCGACTTTCCAAACTTCACGAAAGGCAAATAAAGTGGTAGATCTAGTGGATTCCACGTGCAGATTTGTGTTGGATTTGGGGAGAAGTTTTCGGCTTGATCTTTGGCTTGTAGGCTTGTTGAAAATCTTAAGAAAAACTTCGGTATTTGATGTAGATCTCTGGGCTGTAAAGCGTGTCAGAGACAGGATGTTCGAATCTTCAGATCTTGAATGCAATTTTTAGTTTTCAAGTCTTCAATTCTTCACAGCTTGTTGGATCTTCAGAACAACAGCACTTCAATTCTTCAGTGATTTAGGTCTTCAGAACAGCAGAGCTTCAGTTCTTCAAATCTTAGGTCTTCAGAGTAGCAGAAATTTGCTCTTTTCTTCTGTAGACTTCATATATCTTTTATTGAAGAGAAAACCACCCTATTTATAGATGTTGGGAGGATAGATCTCTCTAGATTTAAAACTCTTGAGGGAGTTATCACAAGTTGTAGATAATTCTCTATTTGTTTGAAGAATTATCAGTATTTAGAGATAATTCGTTTATTTTGAGAATTATCAAATAATAATTCTTCAATGGGCCCACAAGCAATTTATTAGCTGTTTTAGAGATAAAATTATATTTTATTTTATTCAAATAATTTTATCTCTAACCGGGGTTCACACTTTTGTGAGATTTTGCCATGGGGCATCTTGAAATTTTCTCTTCCTACACCATAACACTAATTTTTGGATTTTAAGAAAATGATGATTTTACAAAAGTACAGCGGCATACTTGTAATATCTATATATTCTTAAGGATATACTTGAAACTTTTTTAAAGACTCCTTTATTTGACAAGGTAGGCTTGCCATTTATGAAACCTTCTTTTAAGTTATAACAAATGGCAAACTTGTAATATTTATAACCACTACAAGAGCCAATCGTCCTTCACCAAATATTGAACCTAACTTTTCATTCAACTTCTTCAATCCAAAATGAAATACTGTTAGAGTCAAAATCTAGTCCACGAGGAGAACTTTGAATAAGACTAACTTTTATTTGAGTTGGAAGCTCAAATATAGAAATACTTCCGAGATTGCGGAATCTGAGGAATCAGCCGATGAAGACAATAGAGGTGGCTTGCGGCTGATTGGTTCTGGTGGGACTGGTAGGTACGTACTGCAAGCCACGTGAAAGTTATCTTTGATTAATTTGTCGCTTATGCCTAGTCAACCTCCTTTTTTATTTTTTATATTATGAGGAATTATACAATTATAATTATTTGATTAATTTTGTATTCATATTTTAGGATTTATTATTTTAGTATGATAAATGTTATTTTTTCATTGTTTTTAATATAAAAAAATTATTTGTAAAGTAAAAAATATTTTTCTTTTTCTATATGACCCATTTTGGGAATGGAAAGTTAATTATATATTTTATTTCATAGTTAAATAAGGATTTCAAATTACAACAATATTCTCTTTTTTCTTTGATCCAATTACGGGGAGCCAAAAAATCAGATGAATTCTCAAAAAGGTTAATGAACTATTATTATTCATAAAAGTGAAAGATAAAAATAATATCATCTTTTTTTTAAGGACATAATTTTTAATTAAACTATATAAAAATAAAAAATTTGATAAATTTATAAACAAAGGTAAGAAATTTTTTTCTTTAATAATTTGCTACAATAATATTGGACTCTAAAAAGGATTAAATTTTTTATTTAACTAATTTGTATCACTTATTAGTTAACTAATTTTGGGAACCATTGTTAGGTTTTATTAAGATTTTACATTCGACTTAAGTGTTTCCTTTTGTCTAATGGCATTTATTAGCAATTATAAAATTATCTCTTGGGTATGAATGTGCTTACGAGCAAGGACATGCTCAAGTCCTTCATACGTACATACCTATTTCAGTATGTCGAGATTTGGGGCATGACATATTTAACCCAATATCGATTTGCCTTATTAACAATTATTCATTAAAACTTAGTATTTTAGGAAAAATTAGTTATTATTTTTCCTTTTTTTCTTTTTGCTTTCAAAAGAGTAAAAGAAGTAATCAGTTACAAATATCCATACTCCGAAACAGAATTGAATATCTATTTAATTTTTTATATTTTAGAAGGAAGAAAAAATAAAAAATATAATTCAACTTTTCGAAGATTAAAGCTAAGTTAAAAATTTTAATTGGGTATATTGATGCCAACATCTTAGGTTGTGCATATCATAAATTAGATAATAAAAGATATAAATGAAAATATATAAAAGTATAGGAGGATAAATGTAAAATGTTTCTTTTTTCAGAAAATATTACTTTAATCATCTAATGAAAATAAATAACGGATTTTGATGTCAAGAATGATCATAATAATTATTATAAAGTGAAAGACATAAATATAAAAAATAACAAACATTAGGATATAAATGCATATATGCTATAATGTAGGAGAATGAATGGGAAAAGCCCAAATTTTAAAGATTCCCCATTTGTTAAATATCTATAAACTAGCTATGGCAAAATAAGTGTTTTAAAATGGAATATATTAATTAAAACCATATTTATCCATTAAATATTTATTTTTGTATATAGTATATACTAAAATAATATTTTAAACACATATAAATAATAATTTAATAGACTCAAGTCAAGTTTGGGGCGAATTCACCCAAACCCTATTCCACCCCTAACCCGATTTTGACAATACCAAACCGTAACCGATATGAGCGGGTAGGTTGCCCATTTAATCCATCACAATACCATCTATACTAGACAACAATATACATACTAGAGATATAAATGGAAATCATCTACAACCGTGGTATGCACAACAGCCCTTTGAATTGTCCATTGCATTTAAAAAAAAAACCTAGGTGATTGCACACAATACATGCATAGCAAATTAAAAAATTTTGTGCGGCCCATGTTAAGTGTTCAAATTGCATGCGGTTCGGTTATGCTGAAATGTCATAACAAAATTAAACAAATCGGTAAAAAGGAAAAAAGTTGAGGGGTGATTTAGGCATAGATTATCATGGCCAAAATCTTGGCAGTTCTCTTTATATGTTATTATAGATAAAAAAAAATGTAAAATTTATTTTAAAAAAATTAATAATATAATCAAAAGAACCAGATATGCAATTCTATAACTTTATATTAATATAAATACATGTATTTTTTAAAATTATTCAAAAATAAATTATTTAAGTTTAATCCTCTTTTAAGAATAGTCTTTTGATTTAATATTAAAATCAACTGCTAAAAAAATAACTTTGAAAGTCATTATCAAACTGCAGCGCATATTCACAGTTCTATAAACTTATAACTAATTATATAGTCTAACCGATTAATTGCATCAATGCCAAAATAAAAATTTTGGATTGCCCCAAGTAGCAGAACCGCAAAATTGAGCTTTCTTTTTTCTCAAAAATGGAACTGATAGGCAGTAAGGAAAGTAGTTTTAGAGATGAAATCTTCGGGAAATTTATTCTTATAGGTCTGGCGATGGTGAAAGATGACGCCGGCAAGCAAGGTGACTCTCTCTCTAGTTGTTTCTTCTGGGTTTTTTTTTCTCTTTCACGTTCGTCATTCCTGAGGGTCTGATTCTGGGTTTGATATTTGATCATCATGTGTACAATTGCACAGGAAATTCGAGGCTTGCAAAATGATACGGATATCCCTTTCTTTCTCCTTATTTTGGTTTTTCCAGCTTTTTGCTTAAATTAATTATTTTTATTATCATTTTTATTGGGCAAAGGGTGATGATTTAAGAAAAAAATGCATGGCTTTTTTTTTTTTTCTCTTTTCTGGTTTAGATGAATAGGGAATCTTTTAAAGAAATCATTCCCTTTTGCCCAATAAAAATAATAATAGCAATAATTAATTTAAGCAAAAAGCAGAAAAAACACACAAGAAGAAAATAATAGAATAAATAGGTAATTTAATGGATTGCTCATAGAGAAAAATCTTTCAGGTAAATAAACTGTCACATGAAGTATGAGAGATTAAGGAAAAATAAAGGGATACCCGTATCATTATTCAAACCTCAAATTTCTTGTGCAATTGTACACATAATAATCAAATATCAATCCCAGAATCAAACCCTCGGGAACGACGAACATGGAAGAGAAAAATACCCAAAAGAAACGACTATAGATAGTCATTAGAGCTGGCAATGGGTCAGGTTGGGTCGGGTTTTGGTCGGGTCATAATCGGGTTGGGGTTAATCAGGTCAGTTTCGAGTTGGACTAAATTAAGGTGGGTTGGAAAACCCCCAACCTGCCAATAAACGGGTTCAACCCTCCAACTTGTATATATATGTTTTTTATTTTTCAAAAAATATGATTAAAATAGGGTTGGGGGGTTAATTGGATCGTGTTATACCGGGTTCAGGTCAGGTTGGGGGTTAATCGGGTCGGAACGGGACACTTTTGATGTCTTTTTAAAAAAAAAAAAAAAATCTGGTTACCCATCAGGTTGGCAAGTCATAATCGGGTTAACCCGATTACTGTCGGGTCGTCGGGTTGACCCGTCGGGTCGGGTCACATTTTGCCGGCTCTAAATTAGTCACTTACTAGCCGGTATCATCTTCTAGCATTGCCGGAGCTATAAGAATAATCCGTAAGAGTTCATATGTGGAACCACTTTCCTGACTGGGCATCCATTCCACCATTTTTTAGAGAGAGAAAGCTCTGTTTTGCAGCTACTTGGGGTAAACTTAGATTTGATTTTGGTAGTGATGCGGTTAATTGGATAGGCTATGTTAACTATAAATATATTGACAAGTGTGAATGTGCGCTGCACTATGATTTTCATAGTTATTTTTTTAGCAATCGATTTTAAATATTATAAATTGAAAACCATTTTTTATAAAAAAAAAAATAGATATTGTTATACTTAAATAATTCTAATTTGGGATTACTTAAAAAATTATAAGTGTGTTAAATTATCATAAAGTCATTGAGTTATATACTTGAGGATGTCACCACCTACTACGGGTGTAATTCGGTCGGTTTGGTTTGGTTTTTGTGCCAAACCTAAACAAACTAAATTATATTGATCAAAACCCAAAACAAAACTGAATTGAACCAAATTTTAACTAAAAGTTATAAACAAAAAACCGAATCGAAATAAAGTGAATAAACGAAAAACCAAAATTACAATCTCTTTAAAGTTTAAACCATATTGTTTAATAGAATATAAATTTTAACATTATTGTTTACTAGAAAATAGAAATGCTATTTCTATAATATTACATTAATAAAAAAAAATTAAGTCACATACATAAAAAGTGTGGTAAGAGGTTTTGAAATTTCTGTATATATATTATATGTAGTATAAATTATAAATATATAATAACATAGTTCGGTTTCTCAACCACCTAAACCGTAAACCGAACCAAACTAATTCGGTTTGTACTTTTTCAAACTAAAACCGAACCAAACTAAGAATAAAACCAAACCGAACCGAAATTTTTTGGCTTGGTTCGATCGGTCTTCGGTTTACACCAAAGCAATTGACACCCCTACCACCTATATTGTTTTCCTCAATTGATTACTGCTATGGCCGTAAGATTCTTCATTCTTGGCTGACAAAGCTTGGAGTTGTTCTGCAAAATGGGCATACAAGGTCTGATTAGCTAGACCTTTGGATCTTGGCATTATCGTCTCATTCTTGAGGATGGCACTGATTGGCTAACTACCTAGCTACATAGTTGGCAACATGAGTGTGTGACTGACTCATTTCTTTAGGTTTCTTATAAGAGGAGATTATGTATAGAGATCATTGTTAGGCCCTTTCTGTCTGTCTATGCATTTCTCTGTATCAATACAATACCCACACACGCACACGTATATGTACATTTATATTTGTGTATAATGAACCATGGAACAAAGAGTTGAATGGCAAGTAGCCAAGAACATGCTCAAACTTCTACATTTTGAGAAAAAATAAGCTGGAGCCCTGCATTTCTTATTTAATTGTATACATGATAATCAAATCTAATTGTATACATGTAATCAAATCTAAAACCCAAAATCAGACCCCTGGGAAAGAGAGCGCATCACCTTGCTAACTGGCATCATCCTCCACCATCGCCGAAGCTATAAGAATAAATTTCCCGAAGAGTTCATTTGAAGAACCACTTTCCTGACTGGGTATCAATTCCACCATTTTTGAGAATGAAGGAAAACTCAGTTCTGCAGTTCATTACATGGGGTAATCTAAATTTTTATTTTGGCAGAGTGATGCAGTTAATCAGTTAAGCTATGTCAACTATAAATATATAGAACATTTGGAATCTGTTAGATCTGAAGCAGGAGCTTCGTATACTTGCTTTGTTTCTTCTCATTTTTGAATTTAATTCGCAAAGGTTGCAAGGTTCCTGCATTGTTTATGATCATTAGGGGAAACAAAATTGATCCTGTTAAATTTACAGAGGTTTTTAGTTTCTTTAATATATGGATTTTTGACAAACAAAGACACCACTACAATATCTAGCCGGAGTCAGTGGCCGGAGTCTAATCTGTGAAGGAGAGAACTCCCAGGCAACAGGGGTAGGCGGTGTTCCATCGCACCAAGTAAGGATCAATGCAAGTTGAATGAAAGACATGACAGCAAGGTGGTAGAGATCTCAGTTCCTCTCCAGCCACAAACTCTTCTAAACACACAGGACATTCTGCTGCATTGTATGGGAGACTGTCACTACTACTGTGTAAAATTGGCTGCAACTCCAAATCCCCCAAGCTGTTCTGCCTTCGTCTTTCCCAGCATGCAAGGCAAATGAAGAATCCACTCCAAGAAACCGTCAAGATGGCAAAAAGGTAGAAAGTTGATGGCACTAGCCACCACCGGCTTGTGTCAGGACGGCGCTGCAGAGTTAGTTTGATCTCATATGTGGAAACTGGCAACGTCCATGACAAAACAAGACAAATGGCCAAACAAATTGATTGATCTCCACGTTGAAATTGAGAGCCCATTGTCTTGTTTTGTCATGGACGTTGCTAGTTTCCACATATGAGATCAAACTGACTCTGCAGCGCCGTCCTGACGCAAGCCGGTAGCAGCTAGTGCCATCAACTTTCTACCTTTTTGCCATCTTGACGGTTTCTTGGAGTGGATTCTTCATTTGCCTTGCGTGATGGGAAAGACGAAGGCAGAACAACTTGGGGGATTTGGAGTTGCAGCCAATTTTACACAGTAGTAGTGACAGTCTCCCATACAATGCAACAGAATAGGAACTGAGATCTCTACCACCTTGCCGTCATGTCTTCCATTCAACTTGCATTGATCCTTGGTGCGACGGAACACCGCCTACCCTTGTTGCCGGGGAGTCCTCTCCTTCACAGATATTGTATCAGTGTCTTTGTTTTTCAAAAATTCATATATTAAAGAAAGAAAATACCTCTGCACATTTAACAGGATCAATTTCGTTTCCCCTAATGATCATAAACCTCTTCTAAACACAAAGGGCATTCTTCTGAATTGTATGGGAGCTCCGTCTCTTCTGTCCCCTAGAAAACTTGAGTGGTACCAACAGATACTTGGATATCACTGCAACTCGAATGCCTCTACATTGTTCTGTCTTCGTCTTTTCCGAAACTCAAGGCAAATGATCAATCCAAACAGAGCAATTGTTAAGATGACGAAAAGGTAGAAGGTTAATGGCACTAGGCGCCACCGGCTTGTGTCGGGTGGGAAACGCAGTGTTGAGTCAATAAGTTCCATGGAGCCTGCTGGTAGAGTAAATGACAAGAAAGTGCATGTTATAGCCTGGAAAAATAAATGAGGAGGTAATTGAAGAGCATTGGAGAAGGAAAAGGGATACCTGTACGATTGACCGAGCCCTGCATTTCCTGTGCATAATAATCAAACAACAAAACCCGAATCAATCCCCGGGACCGACGAACGTGGAAGAGAAACGAAAACCAGAAGAAATGAGGAACACATAGAGCTATAAATTTGTAGCCGGCAACATGCTCTGTCGTAGCCATAGCTATAGAAAAACAGAGAGCTACAAATTTCTTCCAGAAATGAGGAACACACAGAGCTATAAATTTCTTCTCTAATAAAAGAACAAAATATGTTCTGGAACACAGAGAGCGACAAATGTGAGGAACACAGAGAGACAGAAATGGGAGGAACGCAGGTTGAGATTTTTAAGAAATGGGAGCCAGAAATTGAGATTTTTTCTTCACAGAGAGTCAGAAATGGGGAACACAGAGAGCCGGACATCTTTGTTCTTCACAAAGAGCCAGAAATTGGGAGCAGGACATCTTTGTTCTTCACAGAGAGCCAGAAATTGAGATTTGTTCTTCACAGAGAGCCGGACATCTTTGTGAATAAATGGGAGCCAGAAATTGAGGAACACGGAGAGCCAGAAATTTGAAGAACTTCTGAAACCAAATATGTTCTAATAAAATGTCAGGAACACAGAAAACCAGAAGTGAGGAACACAGAGAGCTATAAATTTCTTCCGGAAATTAGTTCTTCTCTATTGCTCCGGCGACGACGGAGAAGAGTTCGTCCATAACCACTTTCGTGGCTCTGCCTCAATTCCACCATTTCCGGAAACAAAGAAAGCTCAGTTCAGCGGTTAGGCAATATATATATACAAGTTCTCCTCTCTGACTGTCCAAAACCAAGGACGAAGACAAAAAGACCCACCTCGACCTATTGTTCGAAACGCAGAATTCTGTGGTTCAACAAAGAAACAGAATGGCAAAGGCTCAGGGGAGGCACGGGAAGAAGATGGAAGGGCCTTGGTTGCTTATGATGATGAAGTGAAAGAATTGAAGGTCCGGATTGAGAAGCTGGAAGGGAGGGTAAGGAACAGGAGGGTATGGAAAAAGAGGTGGGGTGGGAGGGATTGGGATAGAGAGAAAAAAGGCGGAGGCGGTCGATTTGGCATCTGAGAAAATCGAAATAGAGTGGAGAAAGAGACAGAGGAGAGGAGAGACGCAGTTTCAAGGGTTTTAAAGAGAGAGCGAGGGGAGAGGGTCGTTTTGGGGTGGTTATCCCGAACCAACCCGAAGCCCTGCGAGCCTGCCACCTCAGCCCCAAAGCCCTGCGAGGCTGCCACGTCAGGCATCAACTCTTCCCTCTGGTAAGAGGTTCATACCAAACAAAGTCCAAAAGAATGCCAATCCTTCCCTTCTGTGTATCCTGGAATTTCATAACCATATGGTAGAAAATATCACAAAAATATTCTTGATGGATTGGAGAGACATCAATAAATTTAAAGATGCAGGGAGTCTTACTTGATACTTCTCACGATATCTCCTAACAGCAGATGCATAAGCCAAAAGCATATTGCGAGCCACAATGTAGGGCTCTGTCGTAGAGTTCCCGGAGTGCAGTTTCCAAATGGCTTAGAACACGTTCCAGGAGCATTTGTGCCACTGTCATATCCAAGAGCGGCGATCACTCTTGGTTCATTTAATGTCATCGTTCTTAACTCTGTCTCCAAATGTCTTGAAACAAAAGTCTGCAAAATCTGCATAATCTTCCCTGTAGCATAAATTTCACTACTCAAACTTCTTGTTTCCAACTTGGAATAAACAAAATTCTAGATCTATTGGAAGGGAAGGTAGAACTTATAGTAACTGAATCAATCCCCGGGACTGACAAACGTGGAAGAGAAACGAAAACCAGAAGAAATGAGGAACACATAGAGCTATAAATTTGTAGCCGGCAACATGCTCTGTCGTAGCCATAGCTATAGAAAAACAGAGAGCTACAAATTTCTTCCAGAAATGAGGAACACAGAGCTATAAATTTCTTCTCTAATAAAAAAACCAAATATGTTCTGGAACACAGAGAGCGACAAATGTGAGGAACACAGAGAGACAGAAATGGGAGGAACGCGGGTTGAGATTTGTAAGAAATGGGAGCCAGAAGTTGAGATTTGTTCTTCACAGAGAGTCAAAAAAGGGGAACACAGAGAGCCGGACATCTTTGTGAATAAATGGGAGCCAGAAATTGAGGAACACGGAGAGCCAGAAATTTGAAGAACTTCTGAAACCAAATATGTTCTAATAAAATGTCAGGAACGCAGAGAACCAGAAATGAGGAACACAGAGAGCCATAAATTTCTTCCGGAAATTTGTTCTTCTCTATTGCTCCGGCGACAACGAAGCTATATAGAAGAGTTCGTCCATAACCACTTTCGTGGCTCTGCCTCAATTCCACCATTTTTAGAAACAAAGAAAGCTCAGTTCAGCGGTTAGGCAATATATATATATATATATGTGAGATTTGTTAATGTGCTCTCTCTACACATTGATAATAATTTTCTGTTAAGATTTATTTAAATTAGTTACTGTTTACTTGTATTTTGTCTGAGTCTATAACCATTATGTTTAGTGGTTTAGTGGGCCCCTCTTTAGTGGGTAAAGTGGTTTAGAAAGCAACTGTTGTGTAGCTTAGCTTTTGCCTATTTTATAGGAGTCAGTTTTTGTATTGCCTTGATAAAAGGCTGTTCGTTTTGATGCATTGAATACAAAGAGTTTCTCCATTTTTACACGTCTCCTCACTTTCTTTACAGTGTTTACATTTTCGTAGTAGTTTTTTAGTAATTGATTTTTTTTATTAAACCTAAAAAATACTTAGAATTTAATTATTGTTACACTTAAATATATTTTATTTTTTAATTATTTTAAAAATGATAGATACATTATATTATTGTAAAGTCATAGAACTGCATATTTAGTTCTTTTGATTATATCTTTATTAGAGGTGTTAGACCTAGTCAATCTCCATTTTTCTTTATATTATTAGGAATTACAAAATTATAATAATTTGATTAATTTTGTATTTATATATTATGATTTATTATTGTAGTATGATAAATGTTATTTTCTTTGTTTTTAATATAACAAAATTTTTGTGAAGTATACTATATTTTTCTTTTTCTATATGACCCATTTTGAGAAGGAAATTAATTATATTTTTTTATTTGATAGTTAAATAAAGATTTCTAATTATAGTAGGATTCTCTTCTTTCCTTTGATCCAACTATGTCGAAGCCAAAAAGGATAAAGCTAGGTTTATTTTTGAGAAAATAATATACATAAAAAATCAGATAGAATTCTCAAAAAGGTTAATGAACCATTATTATTCATAATAATATAAGATAAAAACAATATCATTTTTTTTAAAGACAAAGATTTTCTTTAATAATTTGCTCCAATAAGATGGGACCCTATAAAGGATAATTTTTTTTAATTTTATTTTAAGTAATTTGTACTACTTATTAGTTATCTAAATAAACATAGATAGGGTTATTAAAAAGGGTAACATGACCTTTCTTTCCATGAGATTTTTTATGAAAATAATATAAAATAAAAAATTGAATAGAATTCAAACAAGGATAATGAATTCTTATTAACTAAAAAAATGAGATAAGAAAAAATAAAAATAAAAAACTGTCATCCTACATTATTAATCAATAACCTAAATAATCCCCAAGGGATCGATTTCGAATTCTAGTAGGAATATCTTTTCCTTTTTTTATTAAATTTTTTCCAATATTATGGGACTCCAAAAGGATAAAGAGTTTTTTTTTTATTTGAAATAAGGATAGCATTAACCAGTTTTATAAAAATGTGTAATGAACTATTATCAACAAAAATCATAATATATTTTTTAGATAAGAACCAAATGCCACCTCAAAAATATATTCGGTTTCCAAATACAACCTTTTTACAAGTCATGAGCCTTAATGAGCTTTCTTTCTTCTTTCTTATTGTAGCATCTCCTTTGAACAGTTACCAAAAAAAGAAAAAAATTTCTCCAACTAGACAGCTTGCATTCATATAAATGGCGCGTCTTGTGATTCAATCAAGGACAAGAAATGGAGGTTCAGTCCATGGATAGCAAAGCCATCATCATGGTATCAGTTTTTTTTATCCTTTTTCCTTCTAAGTTTGGGTGGCAGATATGGAGTGGAATGTGGTCCAAGGCGCATTATTCTATCGGAGGAAGAAGATTTGGAGCTGGAAAAACAACTCAAAAGATCCTCAACAAACCACCAGTCATGCAAGACCATGCAGGTACTCTTAATATACAAACTTGCCGTGTGAGGGAAACACAATAATAGAGAAAGTTCATATATGTATTCTTTATTCTGCAGATCACAAGTGAAGACATCTTTCATTGTGTCGACATCAACAAACAGCCCGATTTTGATCATCCATTACTTAAAGATCACAAAATTCAGGTATATGTATCGATCATTCTCTCTGTTAACATTCATTGCAGCAATCTGACCCCATTGCCTAATGAAAATATACTTTGTTGGTTGAATGCTTTCTTTTGCATAATTTTGTTTATATAAGCAAAAATTTTACTATCAAATGTCTCAATTACAGATGAAACCAAGTTTTTCCCTTGGAAGAAGAAAGAAGGAAACTTCACCAATTGCGGAAATTTCAGAGATTGAGCTTGGGGATGAAGGTTGTCCACAAGGAACAGTTCCCATTCGAAGGACTCGCAAACAAGACCTGATAAATGCCGAACGTGAAAGTAATATTCAGTCAGTCCAAAGCACTCATCCACTCACATCCCAATATCCTGGCCTACATGTAAGTTATCAGAAGGTGATTTGGACTCGGCATACTCGTTCAAAATAGTAGCAAAGTTACCATGTATGTTCATCCTTCTGGTGCCAATATCTTATCAATTAAAAACTAGCTAGCTAGTTGAAAGGAAATATATATAAAACAGCATTATATATATACCTTTAAAAATAATAATAATCATAAACAGAAACTCTCTCTCTCTCTATGAATTGCCCCCGGCTCACAAGAAACCCCCCCTTATATAGAGATCTCAAGCCCTCTAACTGAACAAGAAAGATTCCAAGAAGTGGCTGTTACAACTAACTCCACGTCAGCAGCCACTTGATCAGCATAGGCTTGTCACAGGTCACTTAATGGTTGGCAATTACAACATTAACAATACAAAATCTTTCACTTCCAGGTACATCCACAACTATATGGTGGTAATCACACACACTTAACGACACGTTGGACAGTAAGATCCAAAATGATCCTTCTGTTCTTTGATCCTTAATTTCTATCAGCCTAATGTAATAAATTCTTAAATAAAACAAGATGCTAACAATGTATTTATTGTTTTTGCTTTCCACAACAACAGGCAGATGGATATCAGAAAACTGGTTGTTACAATCTACTATGCCCAGGTTTCGTTCAGATTGATCACTCAGTTCCCCTAGGTGGTATTTTCACGAATATATATGTTTATAGGGGACCTCAATTCATAAATAATTTAATGGTATCCCAGGTAATTTCTTGAATCATTTTCGCTCTATGTTTTCATTGATTTTACAGATGAAAATGACCCTTCTCTTGTCTTTCACTAGAAAATAGAAAAACTCAAGAAAAAATTGTATTCATTGCTACAAACATTAAAATGAATCCACTACAATGCTTTTGATTCCAAATGGAGTTATGAAATTACATGTTTTTAATTTGGTTTCATTACAGGACCCTGAAACTAGTCATTGGTGGCTTATATGGAATGACAATAAAAAGATTGGATACTGGACAAAAGAGATATTACCTGATTTGTCTCAATGAGCAAACAAATTGCGATACGGTGGGACGACATACGGCCGTCCTAACGGATCAAGTCCACCGATGGGTAGTGGGTTATGGCCTAGTCTGCACAATACGGAGTCATGCTACTTTCAAATGTTTAAGTACCTGGTTAATCCTAACGACCCCATTGATGTTGATCCCGATTACATAAGTACTGAGACAGATAATAGCGAATGTCATCGCATCGAATTCTTTGAATATCAAGGTTCATACCTGAGAGAGATATTCAGATTTGGAGGACCTGGTGGGCAGTGTGGTGAATGAATGAGAACTTCTTTAGGTTGGGGGACTCGCACGCGGATCCTCTGTGAAGCGCAATCCAACGGACCAGAATAAGCGAAGGTTATAATAGTAATTTTGAACGAAACGCTTTAAAAACTATTAAAATTCTCCTCGGCTCTCTCCTCGGCAAGACGAAAATGCGCGAAACATTTATATTATTTAACTTATAATCTTGTCCACGTCCGAACTTTCTCTGTTCTTACTCAGACATTTCTGTGTTTACTCCGACATTGGCAGGAAAGGTGCTGTCTTTACTCTCACTTCGAAGAAAAGGAAGGCAGCTACCACAGTTCCACTTCCAAGTGTTAAAGAAGAAGGGACCACCACTCACTCCACCATTATTTGTTTCTATTTAAGACTCCAACAACCAATGTAAATCAGGTACATAAACAGATTTTTGGCTTTTTCCATTAATGTCAACCCCCGAAGATGGTGGAACCTTAAATAAATTGAAATGATGGTCGGGCGAACAATGCCGCGCCGCCACACATCGACAGGGTACGCCCAGAAATAAACAGCTGTCAAATAAGCCATTACCACCCCCGAACAAGCCTTAGGTACCCACCGAAAAAATGTGAGGTTCACCACAATTAAGCCTTAGGTACACACCATAAGAACCTGTAGGTACCCACCAAAAAACCGCCAATAATGCCCTAGGTACCCCCAATTAAGCATTAGGTATCCCCAAAATAAGGCATAGGTACCCAAGAAATTTTCGTAGGTATCCCAAATCGCCTGGCACCGATTAATCTTGGGATTTAATCGTGATGAAATAGAGACTTCATGTTCTCTGGAAAGTTAATCGGGACGGTCGCGATTTGTCTTGAGATTAATCGCGAGACCTAATCTTGACTGGGCGATTAGTCGTGGATGCTAATCGCGGATCTCACGATTAATCTTTGGGCTAATCGCGCGGACATGTTTTGTCTTTTTTTTTTGACTTTATTTTTTGCCAGTATATTCTATCTTATTTTAACCAAACCTATGGGAATGAAGAAGGTCCAAAACTTATGTACCACCTTCGTACCCTTGGCGTACCGTAAAAATAATTCGTAGGTACCATGTGTGTAGGTACTAAGAAATTATTCCGACGTACTCAAGTTTTGTAATAAGCCCTTAAAATACACCAACTTGGCACATGGTTGAAGAGAATGGTTACCCTGTGATGTTCATGGGTACTATATATTGTTATTAGTATGATATTCTAAGTGGAATATCTGTTTTATGTTGTAGGGACAAATGGAGCAAGTCATTTGTACAAGTGAAAGTGAGCAATTAAGTGGAGATGAGGTTAGTGATGATATAGCGGATATAAATACAGTGCCTAGAGTTGTAAGAGCACTAAGGTTCGATGACGGCGAAGGGCATACTCAAAATTTTAGGCCATCCGTGGGAATGGAGTTCCCATCTACCGATGAAGCGTATAGATTTTACAATGCTTATGCAGCACAGAAGGGCTTCAGTATTCAAAAGAGTACGAGATGGAAAAGTCGGAAAGATGGTAAGGAGTTATGTAGGAAGTTTTGTTGCTATAAAGAAGGGAAGAAGGGAATAGACAAACGGGATAAAGATGTGAAGAACCCTAGAAAGGAAACACGTACGGGTTGTTTGGCACACATGAGTGTGAAAGCTCAAGACAATGGCATGTATTTTGTAGCGAGTTTTGAGGACGAGCATAATCATGAGGTTGTTACCCCAAGTAAGGCCCACATGCTACCTTCACAGAGGAAAGTTATAGAGGCGCAATTAGCAGAAATTGTATTAGCAGAAAGCAGTGGCATACGACCAAAGCATGCTTTTGAGTTCATGGGTAGAGAAGCCGGCGGAAGAGAGAATTTGGGCTTCCTACCTATTGACCATAAGAACTAGATTCGTGACAGACGGAGAGCAATGAAAGTAGGAGAGGGATCAAGGTTATTAATTTATTTTGAAGGACAACTGATTGACAATCCGTCTTTCTTTTATGCTGTACAAGTTGATGAGAACAATGAAATAACAAACTTTTTCTGGGCTGGTCGGAAGATGCAAGAAGATTACAATAATTTTGGAGATGTCGTTTGTTTTGATACAACTTATAGGACAAACGAAGCTCAAAGGCCATTTGCACCATTGGTTGGAGTCAACCATCACAGACGAATGGTAGTGTTCGTAGCCGCAATGCTTTATGATGAGACGAAGGCATCCTTTGTTTGGTTGTTTGAAACATTTATAAAGGCAATGAATGGGAAAAGGCCAGTTACCATCTTGACAGACCAAGATGCAGCTATGTCAGCTGCAATTGCTTTTGTTTTGCCGAACACCTATCATCGGTTATGTGTATGGCATTTGCACCAAAATTCATTGAAGCATCTCGGTCACATATTCCAAACGAGAACCTCCTTTTCATCTGATTTCAATCGGTGTATATATGATTACGAGGAAGAGGCTGAGTTCTTAGAAGCGTGGGATGCAATGATTCAAAAATACGATCTCCAAGACAATGAGTGGCTGAAGGGCATATTTAAGATAAAGGAGAAATGGGCCCTTTTATATGGAAGAACTACATTTTGTGCTGACATTAAGAGCACCCAACTGAGTGAAAGCTTCAACAGCCGGTTAAAGAAATACACGAAGTACAACATGGACGTCTCGTGTTTTTTCCAGCATTTTTCAAGGCTTTTGGATGATATCCATTACAAGGAACAGGAAGACAATTATAATATGAGCCAGCGTATTCCAAGAATGATGGCGGAAATCATCATATTAAAGCATGCAAGGGAGGTATACACACCGAAGCTATTTGAGATTTTTCAATCGGAATATGCAAAAGCTCAGAATCTTGTTGTTAATGAGACTTCACATACTGAGACATCCAAAATCTATAAAGTTAGCTTATTTGATAATCCTCGAGGGCATGTTGTTACAGTTAAAACTGAGGATGATATGTTGAAATGCAGTTGCCGTAAGTTTGAATTTGTTGGGATTTTGTGTAGCCATGCACTCAAAGTACTTGACATGCGAAATATTAAGAGGATCCCAAGTCAATACATATTAAAGCGGTGGACAAAGGATTCAAAGGGTTGCAGCCCAAGTTATAGTCGTATGTCAGATGAGGAAGTGGCAAAGCTGTCCATGGTTAAACGGTACAGAGAACTTTGCCATAATGCCGTTAAATTATCAGCAATTGCTGCCAAAACTTTCGAGGCATATGAATGTGCTGCGAATGGGCTGGCCATTTTAATGACCGAAGTTGGAAATGTGCTGAAGAACAAGCCTCCGAGCACAGTGGATGGGAATGAAGGAGAGAATTTATCTGAAAATATTCAAATCACTGTTGCTGGACTAAAGAGGAAGTCGGGTCGAGGTCGTAGTGGACGTCGACCAAAACATTTTTCAGAAAGGGCTCCAAAGAGCAAGAGGAACCATGACATACCAACTGAAACGGCAAATACAATTCAGACTCAAACTCCACCACAAACACAATAAGCAAGTCAAAGCTCTGGATGGAGTGAGACAATGGTATAATACTTACCTCATACTAATGTATTTGTTTTATCATATCATGTTTATGGTTTTATGGGGGATTTCTGATTTTTTATGAATTTTATGTATTCCATAGGCCTCTCATCAGTTTCGAACAGATGGAGTGGTGACGGGAATGCAATCGAGAACATATCCTATGGCTGAATATGCAATTTTATCTCCATTCCAACAACCTGGTACTTACACACAGCTACTGCGGGTATATTTTCTAGAAGATCCTACTCTTCAATACTTTTTGAAGACTTTCAATGCTTTGCAATGACATTCCATTAATGACAGGAATCAATGAGTCCAAACATATTCCAAGAATCCAACTCAAGCAATACTGTTGGCGAGAATCAATTTGGCTCCTGTTCAAACTCTACTGTAGGGAGATCTCCAAGAGTTTTATAGTGGAGATGGGAGCTTATATCGTCAACAAGGAGATTTAGGTCATTTCCCCGGAGATTTGTGATTCTTTTGTATATTGGTACGACAAAAAAGGGGGAGTGAATTGTGTATATTGAATATGATGACAGTGTTAGTCCTGTAATTATATTGTTTTTGTAGTGCAATGTAAGTGTTCATTTTTTCTAATTGTACAAGGATGTGTATGTACCAAATGTATACTTCCAGTGGAATGAGAATCGCAATTTTGAGTTAATTATTTAGTTCCGTTAATTGGTTAATATTTTCAGAGCTTCTTGCTGTTCCTCTTGCAAGTACATCCCAAATCAAAATAAGGTTCCCCCATTAATAACACAGGTACATCCAAAATCAACCCTTAGATACTCCCTATCTACCTTAGGCACCACCCATAATGGCTCCCAAAACCCCCAAATATATATATTTTGTACACCCCAACTGAAGAGTTAAGGTATCCCCTCAAACAATAATAAGAACCCACCCATCTGGACCTTAGGTACCGTAGATTAAGCGTTAGGTACCCACAATCATGCTTTAGGTACCCCACAAATAAGCGCAAGGTACCCTCTGCACAAATAGCATGACGCGCGTACCTGGGATATCAACGCCCGAACGTTTCAGTACGAATTGGTGATTGAGATTTCAACGCGCGAACGTTGGTTCGTAATGTCCGTGCGTTATAAGGAAATTCTTCCTACTTCCTAACATACCACTTTGTTCCCTGTAATTATGCCCTTATCCTCAAGGAATCCCCCCAATGATGCCTTAGGTAGCCCCCAAATGAGGCCTATGGTACACCGCCAATCATCTTTTCAAAGAAGGAACCGATTCGGAGTAGATTGATGGACAAAGTTATATCAAATGGAAACAACAAAGGATTATGATGCTGTAATTACGAATACTTTTACTATGTGAAATGAGTACATTCTACACATCTGAGTTGCGTTGAGATAAATACATTTATATCCAAAACATAGAAGTACGTCTAAAATCAGCACACTACGGTGCAATGTCATCGTCATCAGACCCGGGAAGTGGTGGGAGGGATGGAGTCTGCTGAGTGGAGCAAGTGAAGAGATGAGTCACTATCTTCACGGCTTTCTTGACCAGCTTCTTTAGTCCACCAACTTCATGAGTGATAGATTCCTGAAACATTCCAAAATCACGTCATAGACTGCCAAAATCCTCTCGAATCTCTCCAACGTCTTGGCTAAGCCTATGAAAGCCTTCTGACGATGGTCCACGTCGTGAATATGTCTTGAAAGAGCTGGGTTGAGAAGTGGGTGGACGAGGATGTGATGACGAAGGTTGTGCTGGCTTTGCTTCCTCTCTTTGTTGTGGCTGCTGTTGGTGCGCCATTGATTCTTCGAATCTCTGAGCCGCGTGAGAGTGGTGGTGCAAAGGTGCAAGTTGCATTTGATTTAGATTCATCTGTGAAAATTGTCTTGAAATAACCATGGAATTAGGAGGTCCACGTAAACCAAACCTCATCCCAATCCTGGCCATAAGATAGGCAAACGGAAGGGCTCTGGGACGAGATGAATGGACAACTTGACATATATGTCTGCAAATGAATGTGAGCAGACAAAGGCGCGTCCGAGTAATGAGACGGTAGAGAAGGAAGACCATGGGCTTGGTTAGCTCGAACTTATTACCGCACCTAGGATAGACATTGAATGTGAAGATGAGACGGAGTATTCTATACGTAGGGAAGAGCTGATTAGCTTGAAGCACAGTCTTTTTCCATGGTGCATCAATCCCACACAGACATTGAGTGGCCTCAGCAAGTTCCTCTTGCGTTGGTGGGTTCAGAAAACGGATCTCTGATCTAGGTATACCCATTAGATCACTTATCAAGTCAGGTGTGACAGTATAGGTAGAGTCTGCCACTTTGATCTCAAATGTAGGCTCACGAAAAGGAGGGGTGGACAAGTTACGGGATCCGGCATAAAGTTGAGCAACAGTCGAGGAGTTGGCAGCATCCCCCAATCTAGAATGCCAGACCAACCAACAGCTTCCAGAATCTGTACAATACCATATGGTGCTAAACATGATCTAACAACCGGTTTCTCAACAATCAAGGGTCGCTGCCGAATCTGCTCGGCTTCAGAAGGTGCAGACGATGAATTATCAGGAGAATAAGGCTCCCTGTGGATGGTAGACTGAGAGGGATTGGGTTCCTCTGTCTCAGAAGGGCTGTAATGAGAGCCGGAAGATAATGAGGGACTTGCAGGTGCAGGAGTCCTATCCCTTCTCCTCTTATGGCGCATGCTAGAATTGTTTGTTCGAGGCATGATTTGAGAAAATGACAGAGAACAAAACAATGTTCGACACAACTCACAGTGGAAACTTGGTGGAGCCAAACCGTAAACCCCGTATATTTGGCCTTGAGTTGGAGAGTATACAGACTTGGAGAACCCTGGAAGAAACAGGAAGTGCGTATACCGTAGATTAATCGCGATTTGGAGGCGAGAGGCAGCAGGAGAACAGTGGAATAAGGGGACCCATGCGTAGGAAACCCTAGATTAATCGTGAGTACGAAGTGGAGCGAAACCCTCTATTTATACACCCAAACATAAACCCTCGCTTGTGGGCATACAAATAATACATACGGCCGCACGATTAGTCATAAAAATCAGTAGATTAATCGCATGCTTAATCGCCATATTCCGATTACGCATGGGACCTAACCCTGATGAAACAGCGACTTGCTGTATGAAAATATTATTTTTTTATGATATAATAATGTGTCTAGAAATCATGGGAAAATGGATTGAATGATGTGAGAGTTTATAACATTCATGTCACGTTATGAATGTGACTCATGTAAGATATGTGCACGTATTTTTGAACCTTCAATACATACAAATCTGAGTACCCCCTAAATAAGGCCAAGCTACCCCAGACTTAAGCCCAAGGTACTGTGCAAAGTTTTCCAAAACGTGACCCCATGAAGAGAGCACCAATAGCACAAAGTTGTAGCGAGGTAACCCAAGAAATACGACCAGGGCACCCCTCAAATAATTCTAAGGTACATCAGTAAAAAAGCCAAAGGTGCCCCCCAATGCTGCCTTACGGTAGCCACAATTAAGAAGCCAGGTACTGTATGGGTACCCCACATAACACGCAGGTACCCAACAAATCATATGAAGGTACCCCATACGAAAGGCGAAGGTACCCGATAAAAGGTATACATGTGTGTGCGTGCGTACACGTACAGACATGTGTACACATGCCAAGTACGTCATAGGTACCCCAACTAATACGTGGGTACCCAAGCATAGGGCATGAAGGTATTCCATACGTAAGGCGAAGGTACCCAATATGAGGAATTACTAAGAAAAGTTAACGCGCGGACGTTAAGGTCAAACGCGCGAGCGTTAAAGCTATAAAAGCGCGCGCGACAGTGGTCTTCTTCAACCGGAACGTTCGCACGTTAGAGACCAACGTCCACGCGTTGAAGTCTGTTCCCCTTTCCTTCTACGGGGTTTGAAACCGGGGTACCTTCGTATTATATTGTGCAATACCTTAGTTTTAATTGGGGTACCTGTGGCCAACCATAATATACGCGTCTGTGCATGTACATACATGTGTACACATACATACAAGCAAGCCGGTACACACCAAAAAATGTACTTACATGTGTGCAAACAAGAACACACATGTATACGCAGGTATACATGTGTGTGCGTGGGTACACGTACATGTAAACAAGTACATGTTCTTGTACGTGTACATGTACAGACATGTGTACACATGTACACACATGTCTACATCTGTTCAAATGCATGTAAATGTACTTGTATGTGTACAAATGTACACACATGTACATGTGTGCTCATATTGACATGTGTAAGTGTGTACACATGCACACACATGGGCACATGAGTGTACACACATGCACATGTGTGCTCATATTGACATGTGTAAGTGTGTACACATGCACACACATGGGCACATGAGTGTACACACATGCACATGTGTGCACATATACACATGTGTACACAGATGACAATGTCCATGTGTATATTTGTAAGGTACATCAACAAATAGGCCAGAGGTGACCCCAAATGATAACTTACGTTAGGCACAATTACGAAGCCAAGTACGTCAAAGGTACCCGAAATAACACGTGGGTACCCAAGCAATAACATGAAGGTACCCCATACGTAAGGCGAAGGTACCCAATATAAGGAATTACTAGGAAACGTTAACGCGTGGACGTTAAAGTCCAACGCGCGAGCGTTAAAGTGATTAATGCGCGTGCGACAACTCTCTTCATCGGCCGGAACGTTCGCGCGTTAATGACCAACGTCCGCGCGTTGACGTCTGTTCCCCTTTCCTTCTACGGGGTACCTTCGCTTTAACACCGGGGTACCTTCGTATTATATACTTAGGTACCTTAGTTTTAATTGGGGTACCTGTGGCCAACCCTAATATACGCTTCTATGCATGTCCATACATGTGTACACATGCATACAAGCAAGCCGATACACATCAAAAAATGTACTTACATGTGTGCAAACAAGTACACACATGTATACGCAGGTATACATGTGTGTGCGTGGGTACACGTACATGTACACAAGTACATGTTCTTGTACGTGTACATATACAGACATGTGTAGACATGTACACACATGTCTGTACATGTACACATGTATAAATGTGTAAACATGTATGTACATGTACATGTGTACACACATGTACCTGTACTTGTGTACACACATGTACATGTTTACACCTGTACACACATGGGAACATGTTTACACACATATACATGTGTGCACATATACACATGTGTACATGTGTGCACATGTGTACATGTCTACTCATATATACATGTACATGTTTACACATATACACATGTGTACATGTGTGTGCACGCATATATACATGTACATGTGTACACATATACACTGTGTACATATGTAAACAAACGTACATGAACACGTGTCCACATGTACACACATGTGCATATGTAAAGGTTCACGTACACATGTTAGTGCACAAGTACATGTGTACACGTGTACATGGCTCAGGAACCCAAGAAATAAGACCAGGGTGCGACGCCTTAAATAATTCTAAGATACATCAGAGAATAAGCCAAAGGTGCGCCCCAATAATGCCTTACAGTAGCCACAATTAAGAAGCCAGGAATTGTATGGGTACCCCACATAACATGTAGGTACCCAAAAAATAATATGAAGGTACCCAAAACGTATGGCGAAGGTACCCAATATAAGGAATTACTAAGAAACATTAACACGCGGACGTTAAGGTTCAACGCGCGAACGTTAAAGCTATGAATGCGCGCGCGACACTTGTAATCTTCAGCCGGAACGTCCACGCGTTGCAGTCTGTTATTGGTGAATGTAAGAAATATATTCATATATAAAGCAGGGTACCATCCTGTTTGAATCTAGGGTATCCCCCAAATCAGCCCATTGTACCCCCCATACAAGCCTTTAGTTGTTCCCAAGAAAAAAAGTCAAAAAATCCAATATGGTTACCCCTGTAAAATTCAGGTACTCCCCAAGGAATATTGGGGTACACCGCATTACACCGAAGGTACCTCAGGAAATGCTCTGCGTAAAGAACATTAACGCGCAGACGTTCTTCTAAACGCTCGTGCGTTAACTTCTCTTACAGCTTAAACGTTCGCGCGTTGGACACTAACGTCCGCGCGTTAATGTTTCTTTGTTATTCCTCTTTCGGGTACCTTCGCCTTTCTTATGGGGTACCTTCATATTATTTTTTGGGTACCTACGTAATATGTGGGGTACCCATACAGTTCCTAGCTTCTTAATTATGGCTACCGTAAGGCATCATTGGGGGGCACCTTTGGCTTATTCTCTGTGTATATGTGTAAACATGTACATTTATATATGAGTAGACATGTACACATGTGCACACATGTATATTTATGTAAACATGTGCCCATGTGTATACATTTGTAAACATGTACATGTGTGTACACAGGTACAGGTACATGTGTGTACACATGTACCTGTACATACATGTTTACACATGTACACATGTGTACATGTACAGACATGTGTGTACATGTCTACACATTTCTGTACATGTACACGTACAAGAACATGTACTTGTGTACATGTACGTGTACCCACGCACACACATGTGTGTACTTGTGTGCACACATGTAAGTACATTATTTGATGTGTATAGGCTTGCTTGTATGTATGTGTACACATGTAAACACATGTACGGAAGCATATATTAGGGTAGGCCACAGGTACCCCAATTAAACCTAAGGTACCACAAGATATGATACGAAGGTACCCCGGTGTTAAAGCGAAGGTACCCCGTAGAAGGAAAGGGGAACAGACGTCAATGCGCGAACGTTGGTCTCTAACGCGCGAACGTTCCGGCCGAAGAAGAGAGCTGTCGCACGCGCATTAATAACTGTAACGCTCGTGCGTTGGACTTTAACGTCCGCGCGTTAACGTTTCCTAGTAATTCCTCATATTGGGTACCTTCGCCTTACGTATGGGGTACCTTTATTCCCTATCCTTGGGTTCCCACGTATTAGTTGGGGTTCCTATGACGTACTTGGCATGTGTACACATGTCTGTACGTGTACCCACGCACACACATGTATACCTGCGTATACATGTGTGTACTCGTTTGCACACATGTTAGTACATTTTTTGATGTGTATCGGCTGCTTTCATATATTTGTACACATGTATGTACAAGCACAGACGCGTAAATTAGTGTAGGACAGAGGTACCCCAAATAAAACTAAGGTATCGAAGGATATAATACAAAGGTACCCCTGTTTTAAAGCGAAGGTACCCTGTAGAAGGAAAGGGAACAGACGTCAACGCGCGGACGTTGGTCTCTAACGCGCGAACGTTCCTGCCGAAGAAGATAGTTGTCGGACGCGCATTAATAGCTTTAACGCTCACGCGTCGGACCTTAATGTCTGCGCGTTAATGTTTCTTAGTAATTCCTTATATTGGGTACCTTCGCTTTAAGTATGGGGTACCTTCATGTTATTGTTTGGGTACCCACGTGTTCTTTGGGGTACCTATGACGTACTTGTCTTCGTAATTGTGCCTACCGTAAGTTATCATTTGGGGGCACCTCTGGCTTGTTTGCTGATGTACCTTACAAATGTACACATGGACATTGTCATCTGTGTACACATGTACACGTGTGTATATGTGCACACATGTGCGTGTGTGTACACTCATGTGCCCATGTGTGTGCATGTGTACACACTTACACATGTCAATATGAGCACACATGTACATGTATGTACATTTGTACACATACATGTACATTTACATGCATTTGAACAGATGTAGACATGTGTGTACATGTGTACACATATATGTACATGTTCACTTACAAGAACATATACTTGTGTACACATATATCATGTACATGTGTACACATGTACACACCTGGGTACATATGTACACATATATACATGTACATGTGTACACATGTACACACATGTGTACAATCATGTGTACACACATATACAAATGTACATACATGTGTGCACAACATAAACCGAAGGGACCCTTTAAAAACCCGTTGGGACACTTTAAAAAAGTTAAGAGGCTCTGGGGACGACACATATTTAATATCAACGCGCGCACGTTCTCATGAACGCTCGGACGTTCGCTTTGGGCTTGGGTACCCCCGCTTTTTTGCATGAGGTATCCCCACATTTTGCCTGGGGTACCCCAATCATAAACCGAAGGTACCCTTTGAAGAATTCCTTATGTTTTTACACATATTTAATATCAACGCGCGCACGTGCTGGGCGCGTGCGTCCGAGTGTTTGCCTATATTTACAAAGAAACAGGTCTGGCGCGTTATTTCATCCATGCGAATCAAAGCCATCCGAAACGCTTCATCTTCATTTCGATAAAGTCTTCTCAGGGTGGGTACCACTTCTCTTCTGGAAGAGTTCCAAAGCCTATATTTCTGGTTCGTAGGACTTACGAGATGCTTTACGAACTTTAATGCTTTGATTTTATATGTTACGATTAGGGTATTAATTTGTTCATTTAGGGTTTCCGATCTATGTGTTTATTCTAATGTCTTGAAGAGGTACATTTTGGTTTATCTTGGTCGGAATGGTTTATATTATCGTTTGCAATCAAGTTACTATTCACTTTTCCTATAAGCCTTTGACAAGTACACATCCCTATTGTTATCTCTCTCACCCGTGAATAACGCCTGCACTTTTTCCTCAAGTGTTGGGGTTTTTTTTTTATGTATATAGGGAGTGGGTTTTTTCCACACAATTATTCATATTATTCACATTCTATATTATTTGCATTCGGTAGCACTCATCTTTTCTGTGTCTAACATTATCGTTTGCTATGTGTTGTTTTGTGCATATTTATTTTTCTTCCTCTCTTCTTCTGAAATCTTAGATGGCCCCTAAGACCAGAGCCTCATCTTCTAAACCTAAGACAACCTCTAGGACAGCCAATAAGAAACGCAGGACTGATTCATTTGATAATTCAATCTTCATCAATCGGAAGGCCAAGAAGCTGTACGAGAATGATATCAGCCACAGACAAATCTTGCTTGAAAGAGGGGTTATTCTAGAAGACTTCCCCGAGTCTATTAGTGCAGCATTTACTGGGAGAGGATGGGATAACCTCTTCACCAACTTCCTGCTCCCATCCCAACACCTAGTATATGAATTCTATTCAAACATCCACAACATCGCAGACGGTCCCGCATCCTTCAATACCTCTCTCAGAAGGCAGCCCATCCATGTAGATTCTGATACCATCGCTGGGGCCCTAGGTATTCCGAGAGTTGAGAATCCTGAATTCCCGTATGTTGATGCTCCCTTACCACAATTGCTCAATGAAGTGGTTGCTTGTTTACTGACCACTGAGAGGGAGGGGGACTATGAGGGCAAAGCTCTGGATTCCTCCAAGTTTACATTTGACACCTCATTCATATACAAAATCCAATGCTCTAACCTTGTGCTGGTGAGTCACAGATCAACTATGCCTCCTATGAGAGTACTCTTGCTTTATGCATTGGTCAAGAGGCATTCAATTGATGTTCCTACCATCATGATTTCGTCTATGCTTGACTGTTTTCTCGATACCAAACATAGGTGTGGACTTCCTCTCGGGTGTGCCATTGCAAAGATAGTCAAGATGCATCAAATTGACTTCCCCGAGTATGAGTTACTTGCTCTCCTTCCTCCTATCAGTACAGCAACATATAATAAGTCCAAGGGGCAATACAACAAGTCTCATCCTCCTCCTCCACCCCCTCCCCCTGTTCCAGGGGTCCATGCGCCTTCTCCTTCATCTCCTCCCCCTGCTGGTGAAGATGCTTCTGCTCCTCCATCTCCTCCCCCTGCTGGTGAAGATGCTCCTGTTCCTCCATCTCCTCCCCCCAATGTTTCTATAGGACATGAGCATGATCTTCCTCTCCTGGAGTCTGCTACACATGATCAACCTGTGGAACCTGATATTCCATCCTCATCGACGCCTGCTCCTGCTGCTGCTCCTATAGACCAAACAACTTCTTCCCAATTTCCTCGTGGACTCGCATCAATCCTTTCATAGGTTATGGGCATGCAATGTGAGTTGATGAATCAAACCAAGCTACTTCTTGAGAACCAGGAGACGATGAAGCACCAGATAAAACAATTGTACGATGGTCAGCTTGCATACAAGCATGAAATTGATCGCCACGTTGCTAAGATGGAACATCTTCTTCAGAACGTAGAAGGTGACACCTACTCTACGAAAAAGGACGTACAAGAAGTGATTAAACCGAAGTTTGCACAAATTGACACCAAGTTGAATTGGGTGAGGACAATAGTATGGAATGCTGATGACACACTAAAAGCAGTGCATCAGAAGCAGACCAGGCTGAACGAGATATATTTGGAGATGCAACAAGACTACAACCGGGCCATGAAGCACTTTGAATTGGAAAATCAGGAGCTTCACGGGCTGAATAGGGACAGGGGAGAACGGAGGAGAGTTGTCGATGCAGCTTCTCAAGGTGTCGTTGGAGAGCATATTCCTCCAAGTGATGCGGAGTACATTCGAGATGAACATTTGTTGCTTGAATCCCTTGAGCCTGCACACAAAGTTCCTAATCCAGCAGGGCCTACCCCATAGTCTTGAACCTCTTTTCATGTCATCTGAGTATCGAATGCATCTTATTTGACCATCTTTTTTTACTTATGTGCCTGTAAAACGTTGCGATAAGTGCATTCAAAGCAAATATTGTTTGGTCTTAGCTTTCATTTGTCATATTCCTCTATCTCCCCAATACACACACATTGGGTCTAGCACGTCGTAATGCGTGTACATGCAAAACAACCAGTCCAAGGTGCTGGTTATATTAGCCTATGGTAATGAACTGCTTTATATAAGACTAAGGTATTTTACGAAATGATTAAAATCTGCAACGAAGGCTGTGGGAAGACGGGGAATGCAAAAAAAGTCAGCTTATATTAATCTTAATCTTGAGATACCCTTCCAAACGTGCCTACGTATCCCCAAATCAGCCCAGGGTACCCCCCACACGAGCCTTAATTTATCCACAAAAAATTCTCCAAATTACGGGGAGAGTACCTCCAAGTAACACTTAGGTACCCCAAAGGTAAATTTAAGGTACCCCACAAGAAACCCGAAGGTACCCACACGTACAAAATAGTGGGAGCACATTCAACGCGCGAATCTTTCCTGGTAACGCTCGCGCGTACTGTGCACTTTAAAGCTGCAACGTGCGGGCGTTAATGATTAACGTCCGCGCGTTTTGTTCATTATCAGTTCCTACTTGGGGGTACCTCCGGCTTACTTATGGGTTACCTTAATATTAATTTTGGGGGTACCTGGGTATTACTTAGGGGTACTTTGGCTTATTTGCTGATGTAACTTAGGCTTATTTCGTGAGGGCCTTGGCCTTATTTCAGCGTGTACTCAACTCTTACTAGGTGACACCTAAGCTTATATGGGGTGGGGGTGGTACATTGTGCCGGTTAGGGGGTTACCTTACCCTTCACACGAACCGTACCTTCATTTTGTTTTGGGGGGGAGTACCTAATGTATAGTAACTTGTTTTAAAATTTGGCGTAATTTACGATCAACGAGTTTGATGAATCTGTGGCAAAACTTAAGCAATCAAAATAACCAAGCTTTTATTCAATGGATACAATGTCCTATGTACACAATACTTTACAAAAATCTGATCGTGAAACATCATAAAAAACTAAACATGCCATAAAAGTAAAATCCAAGTGAATGCTTGATTCAGCTACAGCATTCATTACAGGAACATCCTTGTCCTCAAATAAATACATACAGATTCCCCAAAAATTAAAATTTTAGTTTGTAGTTTGACGCATGTATAATATAAAAATGTTAATACATCGAACTCTCCCCTAGGTAGAACTCTTCTTCACAATATCATCCTTCACCATGTTTTCTTCGTGGAGGATCATTTCACTCACAATGCTTTTTCTGAAGCCCGGAATATCATTCTATTCAAAATTAACAAAACTATATTAATAATGTGATCATTTGGAGCTTTTGAAAACACAACTGGATAGGTTAGGAGTTGTATCGTACCTGAGTGAATCGAGGAGAAAGTTCTCCTCTCCAGAAAGCGGCGAACTTCATGGCGAAGATTCCACAGTCATGGCTACAAAAGATGCGAGTACAAGTTAATGCTATTAATATCATATTGTAGTAAGTATAGAAAAGAAAGAATAGGTGGAAAACGTACGGGTTGCCTTGCCGAGGAAGCTTAAGAGCCTCTGCTTTCGTCCTTGGAAATTTGCTTACTAAAACTTCCTTTTCCCATTGCCAGGTGAATATAATATCTACTACTTTTAGCTGAAATATAAAAATTGATACTTAATAACAACATTAGTGACACAAGAATTACTACGCTGATCACTTACCACTCCAGTGAGAACTTCACGGGTTCTCCACACCTTCATCGAGTTCAAAAAAAATACTTTCTCTTTATTCATGTCAACAACACACATGTACCAATGTTCTTGCTCCAATATAGGGAAAAACAACTGCATACAAACATATTTATTAGCCCTACCCTATTAAAAGATCCCAACAACAATGGTGAGTTAAGCTTACCATTTTGTAGTTCACTATATTCAGTAGGTACGATGGATCAAATTGATCATTAAGTCTAGTAAGTTCTCGCTTTTCTTCTGCCGCGCAAAAAGTCTGAAAAGTTATAATATAGGTTCAACAGGAGTATTACAGACAGTGTCAAATTATTTTGAATAATGTCATAATAATTACCCCAATATCTGACAGGAAGAAGTAACATGGGCCTCCAACCTTTTGTTCCTGGAAATTCAGCATCCGCATGTAGCAATCCAAGATCTACATAGAAAAAAATAAAATCTAAGAATCCAAATATTTATGCGATCTGACAAGATACTTAGGTTGTTAGACTCCTACCCAGTTGGTAACCCATTTCTCAGGCTTCAAACATTCGAACTCACCGCGGGCAATGAAGACATCAAATAATCTCACCAAAACCTCGCTACATATATATCCCACAAAAGAAACAGTCAAACCATACGCAACAATTTACAAAGAAACAACGCGTCAAACATAAATATGTGAAAGTACGTACTCTGGATCGAGGTCCTCACGGAATGCATAGTTGCAGACCGCGCTTCCAGCATCCACAGGAGTCCTACTAGAAGATGCATCCACTGGTTCGCTTGCCTACAAGTTTATTAAAAATTCCAAAAAATGAATATATGGCTATCAACCTAATTCTAACCGAAAAACAAAAACAATTCCTTTAGAAAAACTGAGAACAAACATACCAATGGCTGTATGGACGGATCTGCAATGTTCAGATCCAGAAACAACCTAGCCTCTGCACGATCATCATCGTAAGATGGTACCTGAAATATATTTCATGTAGGTCACACGATCATTACATCGACAATTTTGCTCTTCAATCTACTATAGTAAAGTTTTACATGAATGGTTGACATGCAATTAGACATCCAATTATATACTACTTACCGTTTGCGTTGGCCTCTCGGCATCGAGCGGTTGCTTACTCTTTCTGGCCCTCTTCTTTTTCTCCCCGGTGATGGTTGTAAAAGGACTCCTTTTTGCCTTGCCGGGCATTTTCATTCGTTTCAATCTCGGAGCCTCAATGGGTTGAAATGGAACGATTGAACCTTCATATTCTTCCGCTGTTGGATCCGGGATAATTCCACCCTAGGTTCAATATCTTCCATCGGTGATACCGGGCAAGGGCCCTCCAGTGCAGAAGCAACGTTCACTGGAACCTCAAATGGTTCACGTGGACATTCAGGGGCAGGGTAGCTTCGGTAGTCACGAGAACCATCTCTCTTAGTTCAGCTTGCCCTACTTCAAGATTGCTTATCATCAACTTCAATCTCTCCACCTAAACAAATCAAGCCACAAACATTTGCATTTCTATAAGATCTGGAACTTATAATGAATAATGACAAAAATCGATTTCCATTACCTCCTTCTCCAAAGCCTTCAATCTCGGGGATTTGGCTACCTCACGCTGAAGGGCAGCAACTACCTTTGTTAGCTTCTTTATCGCTGCCCTCAGTTTATCCTGCTAAAACACACAATCAAGTAAAATTTATGTCCATGTACGTATAATGAATATTGATATTGAGTACCCCCTATTCAAAAATATAAATACAATACAATATAATATACCTTCTTCCTCCCCTTTGATTTATCGGACTCCGGAACATTTTCATATTCAATATGTTCCGGAATATTCATGTCCTTTTCCTTTCCTTCTTTTTCCCTTTCCAACACATCCTCATCATTCCACATGGTGATGAGAGGAGCTGTTGCATCCAACTCTATTGCGCTCCCATCCATGCACAAGCATTCATAATAGAACATCTGCGATTGATTAAACATTTCTTCCATTACCATTTAAGCATACCAAATATATGAAATGTGTGTATAACAATAATTTACCTTTAGAAAAACCAAACAACCACCGACATATATTTGGTGCTTCTCCTTGTATCGGCGGATTGCAGCAATGAGCCAATCAAGAACCAACTTCGACCAGTTGAGGGTACGGAGTCCCTCCATATCCATTATGAGATTTAAGAACTTTGTGCTGGCCTCCGGCTTAGCTTGAGGGCATAAAAATGAGCCCAATGCAAGCAATACAAAAAGCCTCAAAAAATCTTCATCCGCCGTCTCCTTCTCTTGCAGTCTTCTCTCCAGCTCTCCTAAAGGTATCTTACCCTTATCATCACAATACATTTTCTTTAATTCTGTGAGGTCATTTTCCACCTCATCGATTTCTATACTCTCCCTGGCAGAGGTCACCCCCAATATCCGCTTAACATCAGGAGGTGATATCTCAAACGTCCTTCCACTTACTTCAAGGCAACATTTTTCGGGATCAAATGAAGCCAATAAGGACACAATGTTGCCCTTATAACAGTGTTTAATCGTCATATCAAGAAGGCTTCCCAGCCCAATTTCTCTAACAGCTAGCTTCTGGAACTCGTTCAACCTTTCGATAATTTTTAGCAGTCGTTGAGGACTACATCTATTGTGAACACCTTCCCCGCTTGGTGCCATTTATCTACAAATAAATACACAAATTGATAAAAAAAAAAAACTTTGCAATGTGACTATTTACATGTGCCATCTATAAAATCAAAATGTAAATTGAAATACGCCTTACGTACCCCACAAATATGCATTTTGTACCCCACAAATAAGAATTGGGTACCCACAAATAGGCCCCCTAAATTGGTTTACCTACACCTACAAATTGGCTTACCAAAACCCAATTAAGCCTTCGGTACCCCCAACAAAATAAGGCTTTTGTACCCCACAAATAAGCCTTGGGTATCCCCAAATATCCTCCACCTCCCCCCCCCCCCCCCCCCCCCCCCACCCAAAATGTTCTAGGTACACCCCAAAAATGCCTTGGTACAAACAAGTGAGCCTTAGGTACCAGCCCCCTAAGCCTTGGGTAACCCACCAATTATGAATTAATTGGGGAGGGGAGAGGAATCTAAGCCTTACTTCCCAAGATTTTCATCACGATTAAGTACAGGATTAATCGTGACCTGGCGATTAGGTGCGGCGATTAATCAGACGACGAATCGCGGATTTGCGATTAACTGTAAGCAGTGAAACATTGTCTCTGTTTCATAGCGATTAGGTCTCAGGACAAATCGTCGAATCACGATTTCAGGAAGTACCTTATACCTATATTGGGGATACCTTGGGCTTATATTGTGGGTACTGTAGGTTTAGGGGATACCTTAGGCTAATTTTTGTGAGTGGGTTTGGCTTACCATGGGGTACCTTAGGTCTATATGGGAGCTACCTTAGGCTTATATGCGGTACCTTGGGCTTAGAGTGGGGTACCTTAATCTGATTTGTGGGGCGTACTTATGGGTTATTTGACTGGGGGTACCTACGCTTTATTTGGGGGTGCCTGTGAATTAATGGGGATGTAGCTAATGCTTATTTGGAGGGTACCATAGGTTTATTTGTTGACTACGAAAATGTTTTTTGGGGAGTTCTTCGGGCGTACCTAAAGCTTAACTCAGCAGGTACCCATCGTTATTTGGAGCAGTACCTTTGGCTTATTTCGCCTGGTACCCATGGCTCCTTATGTATACATTTGGTCATTGACTCATTATATTATAAAATTAAATAAGGACTTACAGTCGTCTTTCAATAAGGCTGGTGGCTGTCGTGGTGGTCCCTCACTTACGAAGTTCTTGTGATGGTGGTGGTCCCTTTCTTTCGTCAAGTGGGCGCGCGCGTTTGTAAGAAAGGGAAACCTCTGTGAAGCAAATGGAGTATGATCCTGTCCCTTTCGTATGCGATGAGGATGACGAAGACGAAGAAGGTCCAGAAATGTCGGGTAAAGTGCGGACGTGGAGGGGATCCTAAAATAAATAATATGTTTCGCACGTTGCGGACGTGGAGAGGATCCAAAATTAAATACTATGTTTCGCACGTTTTCATCGAGACGAGGAGATTGCCGAGGAGAGAGCTGAGGAGAATTTTAATAGTTTTTAAAGCGTTTCGTTCAAAATTACTATTATAACCTTCGCTTATTCTGGTCCGTTGGATGCGCTTCACAGAGGATGTTTTTGCTTCACAGACGATGCGCTTCACAGAGGATCCGGGGCGGGGGGACTCCTCCTCAAGTTCTATGTATCCAAATAATAATGCAAATATATGTTTTTTTGAAAATAACGGTTTGTTAGTTAAGTGGTACTATCTCTCAATAACAACCCCAATCAAAACCTCTGAATCACTTTCTATGATAAGCCTTGGGGAAGAAATTTTTTTTTTTTTTGGTAGCCTTGGGGAAGAAATTTGTTGCAGGATCCTCACACCATAAAGCATTAATTGCCCTTGATTTAGCCACCGGGGAATCAAATTCTTCATAGAAACGGCTGAAAGCCATGACTAAGTTACTCCCTTGTGTGTGTACTAGGCCAGCGACCACTACCCATTGGTGGACTTGTTCCGTCCGGGGACCGTATGTTTGGCCGCCATATTGTACTCTGCTTGCTCCAGAAGCCAAATGAGTGAATAGCTCTTTTGGCCAGTATCCCAAATGTAGTTTGTCATTCCATATAAACCACCAGTTACCAGTTACAGTGTCCTGTAATGAAACCAGATTAAACAATGAATCTCAGTTGCACCCATTTAACGTAAAATCAGTGGAAAGATAGAGCAAAATGATTCAAGAATTACCTGGGATATCTTTGCATTCATGACGTATTGTTGCCCCCCGATAATAGATGTTTCCTGGAAAGGATCACCTATTGCTACCGAGCTATCAATCACAACGAAACCTGGGCATAATGGATTGTAACAGCCAGTTTTCTTATAGCCATCTGCTTCTTGTTGTTGAAATTAAGCAAATACAATAACTACATTGGTAGCATCTTGTTTTGTTGAAGAATATATTATATGAGGCTAAAAAGGGGGAGAAAAAAATAAAAAAAGAAGGATCTCGGATCTTACTGTCCAACCGATCGTTAATCGTGATTGATTATCACCATATAGTTGTGGATGGACCTGATAGCACAAGATTTTGTATTGTTAATCACAGCATGAATTTACAGTAAAGAAGATCAAAATAAACTCATAGCAATAAATTAACTTCCAGAGTTTTGCGGAAGTATCATGAGAACTTTACACAAATCAAACACCTTTTATGCATAAATAAAAGTTAACTGGGGCTGCCGCTGAACCACATAAATCTGTTTGTACAGCTTCTTTTGATCTTTCCTTGCTATCTCAAAGTTAATATATGAAACAAACAAACAATGTGATTGCTTTACAGACTGTTATCAACAAATTAAGATGAATTACCGCCCATCCAACATGTACAATATTCCTTTCATCTGCTGGCCCATTTTCAACCCAAATTTGAGCCATGCTATATTGGTCAGCATTCACACTTGGATTGCATACGTCGATCAGTGCCGAGCCTCCATAATATGTGGTCTCACGCGTTTTCTCTATTATAGCAATCTAGAAAACAAATTACTTTACAGTTAAAACTTTTTATGGGGTTCAAAAACTGAAATATATATGGCATGAAGAAGAGAATTAACTTACATGTACGCCAGGATATTCCACTGTTCTTGGAGGAACGCTTTGGAGTTTGGCATTAATCAAGTCTTTTTTGCGAGTCCTTCGAATGGGAACTGTTCCTTTTGGGCAACCTCCATACCCAAGCTCAATCTTTGAAAGTTCCGCAATCGGTACTGCAGCATCCTTGTTTGTTCTTCCAAGGGAAAAACTTGGTTTCATCTGTAAATGACATTTGACAATAAAATTTTAAACTTATATAAACAAAACTATCCTAAGAAGCAAAGTGCTAACAAATTATATTTTCATCAAGAGATGGTCAGAGTGCTGCAATGTATGTTGTAGAGAGAGAGAGAGAGAGAGAGAGAGAGAGAGAGAGAGAGAGAGAGAGAGAGAGAATCATATACCTGAATTTTGTGATTTTTAAGTACTGGATGATCAAAAGCGGGCTTTTTGTTGATGTCGACGCAATCCACTTGTGCCCTGCAGTTTGATTTGATAATTAGAAATAGTTGCTTAAAATATAGAAAAAAGAGCTGAGACCCATGCAAATCAATCTTAAAAAAATACATTCTTTAGGCATATCAAAATATTGGGCCGGTGCTGATTAGGGTTTTCAGACCACCCGATTAGGGTTTACTTTATTCCATTTTCTGCGAGTCACTGTATGATGCAGATGATAATCAGACACAGAAAGTTTGTATATCAATATTAAGAGTACCTGAATGGTCTTGACTGGTGGTTTGTTGAGGATCTTGAGTTGTTTTTCCAGCTCCAAATCTTCTTCCTCCGAAAGAATACGCCTAGGACCACCTTCTACTCCATGTCTACCACTCAAACTTAGAATTTAGAAAGCAAAAGGCTAACAACATTGCGGCCATGATGATGAGTTTACTATCCATGGACTTAACCTCCATTGCTTGTCCTTCAGTGAAGTACAAGATGTGCCAATTTATAATGAATGCTGTCCAATAGGAGAAGCTTTTTCTGTTTTCTCTTTCGGTAGTTTATTCAATGGGAGAAGCTACAGTAAGAAAGAAAGGGGCCTCTTAAAGCTCATAACTTGTGGAAAGGTGGTATTTGGAAACCTAATATGTCTTTGAGGTGGTAGTCAGTGGAATTCTTCCCTTTTTTGTTTGCTTTCCTTTTATTTTTGGATGTTATATAAATTTTTTCCTGTTCAAGCATTGAGGTGGTAAGAGAAAAAACAATTACATGTTTTATTTACTAATTTGCTAAGGGCATTACATCAACGGGGTGGTGGCGCAGTTGGCTAGCGCGTAGGTCTCATAGCTTCTGAGTTATCCTGAGGTCGAGAGTTCGAGCCTCTCTCACCCCATTAACTTCTTCTTTCTGTTTTTGTCAAAAATGAGTACAAAATTAATTACTAATGAGTTTAACATTATAGAACCAATTAATCCATATATCCTTCAAAAATAACAATTTTTTTATGGTATTTTATACCACCAACAGAGAATCCTATGGATAAAATAGTAGCCCATTTAAAAATTATAAACTGCTTTTAACAGGATTATATTTCTATTATTAAGGTGGTTGTTTTCCACGAATTTCATATCCATCACCAAGGCAATTTTGTACAAAACCTATAATGGCTTCCATGGGCTAAAAGTATTGATTATGTGACCTATCCAGGGCCTCTAGCAACTACATTATATAATTAAAGAGTTTCTACGTACTCAAGTTAATCTCTATCTAGTGTATGTTGTCAAACTAGATAGTAGGCTCATCCTAAAGTGAGGATATACAATTATTAGATTACCACTTGTTAAGAAAACTAACTTTGAAGTGAAATACAAGAAAATTGAATGAAGATGACTATTTTGGTTGTTGTAAGTATATGTAAGAAAATTAAAGATGAATATTAGGATTTTTTTTTTTTTGGGGGTACAAAACAAGCATATTCCTCAGTTTCGAAAGAAATCGTCTACTATTTTGGGATGCATTGGCTCTTCTCTTGAAGTGGGATATTTCCACGTCGAGCATCCAATGGTTACAAAAATTAAAACCATGGGATGCTCCACGTGAAAGCATCCCACTTCGACAGCAGGAGAAAATCCATCGTAAAATAGCAAATGATTTCTTCCTATATATATTTTCACATGTTCCTAAGATGGACCATTATTCGATACTTACGGGTACCAATTAGGTACTTAATAAGATGGAAATTAAGGTCTTAGACTCTCTATCACATCTTAGTATTGAATGTAAAGGCTTATAACACAAATCTCTCGAGTGAGTAAAATAAACCTACAAACTAACTAAATAAAGAATGAAATGTATGTTTATATTTAATATAGAAAAGAGATTTTAGATGTCTTATGTATATGTACTGCACGTGATGCACACTATTTTTAAAAGGAAAAAAACCACTTTTGCAAAATTCCCATTATCCAAATGGGGCCTTGAGGACACATCAACCGCCCCAACTTTATGAGTTGAGGAATTCTTGGAAGTTGTACAGTGGGGCGGTGATCATGTTCGATTCTTTCCCCCATAGAAACTACCCTTAGGTCCCATACCGTTACATCTGAGACACCAACTGAACTGACAAATGCTTGGAGATAATGTGCTTAAAGTCCATCTTCCAAAACTACCTCTTCAAGTCCAATCTCTCCTGCATTAAAGCCTCAACTGCCACACCCCATTGTTGCATGGTTGGTCCCACATAGAAAGAAACGGGGCAATTGGTTTTTAGTGATGTTTTTTCATATTAAATCAGTTTCAGTCAATTCTTGGTAATTGGCTTTTAGTGATATTTTTTTTATTTAATTGAGAATCGGTGTCATTTTACTGTTCATTAAAATTTTTTTCAAAAATGCCCTTAAAAAGACTTGTAAACTACACTCATAACAAAATGAATGAAAAGGTTTTTAAAGTCTTTTGAGGATATTTTCGAGAAACTCTTAATAAATAGTAAAATGACACCGATTCTCAATTATGTTGAGAAAATATCACTAAAAGCTAATTACCAAGACTTGGCTAACTGAAACTGATTTAATTTGAAAAAGCATCACTAAAAACCAATTTTCCCAAAACAAACCCACTATACCATGTCAAACGGACCGGCAGGGCAAAACTCATTCTCGTTCATATGTAGTAATGTCAAACGGACTGGCAGGGCAAAACTTGTTCCTATGTAGTCATGTCAAACGGGCTAGCAGGGTAAGGACCAGGTATAAACCAGTGTTTGCCGTTTGCGAAATTTCGGATTTCGCCCCCTTAGCAATACGAAATGGGGGGGCAAAACTGATTTTTATTGTTTTCGCTGGTGTGCGAGCGAAATGCTGTGAAACAGTCACAAAATTGGTGATTTTGATTTACAATACGTAAATCGTATGAAATTTAGCCCAATTTAGATGAAATTTTGTACAAAAAGCTTTAGTCCTCTTCTATTTGGACAAAAAATCTTTACATTTATTGAGTAAAATCAAATATTTATCCTAAGTAAATGGGTGATTTTAAGCAATAAATATTTAAATTCTCGTCCAAATATGGATGAATAGAGAGCTCTTTCATATGAAATTTCGTCTAAGTTAGGCTAATTTCATACAATTTGAGTATTTTAAATTGAAATCACCTAATTTTTTGGTTATTTCACTGCATTTCGCCCATTTTGCCTACTTTTCGTTGGCACACCATTACGTTTCGCTAGAATCTTGCTAATTTTCGCTAATTTTATCAGAGGCTATTTTTTTCCCATTTCAGCAAAATTTTGGCAGCGTACCATCAAAATTCCGTTTCGGTGGTTTGACGAAATGGCGAACCTTGGTATAAACAGGTTGTACCCGTCATATCCGGCCCATCTAACCCGCCAAAGTATACATACGTACATATTTGCCACCAAGTCAAGACCAGCATACTGTGTCGTGCCGCAGGTCATGTCATGTCGACATGCAAGCCGCCGAGCCTTGTCTAAACAAGCTGTAGGCGTGAGGAACATGGACATTCATGACACAGCCATAGTGTCTAAGCCATACCATGTCATACCAAAGCACAGCCTACTAATTATAATGGTACTGGCCCGGATCCTTTGGATACGTATTCTCATGGATAGAAAGGAGTTAACTCGCCAAAATTCACATCTAATTGAAGATACATGTGATAAATCTTTTATTTTTGTAAGTATTTTTAGAATTTTGTGGAACAGTGGCACAAGCGGCACACGAGATCCATACCGAAACTTGTATTTTGATGTGTGTACACATGGGCTATATATATGTACTAATCTTTACTACTATAAAAAGTACGAAGACCCTTAATGTTTGTCTACTTTTTCTTTCCTGAAAAATCCCCAACCTTCTTCGTATTGCCCTTTCTACCCTTTTCAAAACCACTATGTTAACTACCAACGTACCCTTTCATATCGTTGAAGTACCCCTTCATATCGTCAAGGACTGCGAGTGCCGAACGTCCCCTTTCATATCGTTAAGGTGTCCTTTCATATCATTAACGACTGCAGGTGACGACCTCATTGCATCTGTGATTGGATAGAGATAGAGAATGAAATTAATTTGGTTATAGAAATAGAGACTAAAGTTAATTTGGTTAGTTTCGTTACTTTGTTTTATTTTTTCTTTTCTTTGTTGATTAATTCGCCAAATTACGTATTTATTTATTTCTTTCGTTAATCTTTGAGCTTATCATGTTTATTTGGTTGCCAATATACTATTTTCCATTCTTATCTTTCTCCTTTTCCATGATCTCAATAAATTTATTATCTACTCCTACAATTCGAATATCTAAGGAATTATAGAAATATTGTATAATTGGAAACTTAAAAATAGGAAACTACTTACACAAACACACGAATGCATTCTAATTAATAGGAATTTTTTTTGGGTAGAATACCTTATTTCATTTTTTAAGCTTTTTCTAATTAAGGTATTTGGATAATACATTTTTAAATTGTTTTAGGGATTCGTTTAAATTACATTCTAAACAATTACCATACATTCAAAGATCTTCATCAATCAGATTCGATTTCTTAGTATATACGATTCTAAACAATTACAATACATTTTAGTTATTAGAATGTATACTTTTTTAATTCAATAGGATTTTTAAGACTTATCTATTTCCATTTGATAAACTGAATAAAATCAAAATAAAATTTTCAAACAATGAGTAAATATAATTAAGACTTATCTAATTCAATAGGATTTTTATACATTATAATTAAGACTTATCTAATTCCATTGGATTTTCATCCATCCACGGCTAGAACTAAAACAAAAGCTAATTTCAAAATTATTAAATATTTAAAAATAACTGAAAATTCTTTTAAATTAAAATACTTTTAATTTAATTTACTTTTAGATGATAGATAACTTTATTTATCTATATCTATATTTTATTAAGATATCAACATCTATATCTTGGATAACTATATTATAGTATATAATAGGATAGTTAAAAAATAGAAATGAAAATTGAGTAATAGGATAGTTGGCCACAATCATATTTTTATTCTCTTCCGTATAAATATATTGAATAATGTTCAGTATATATACGAAAAGATGTATATATAATATACATCTCTTCATATATTATCTCAATACAATAAATATTTAAATATCCTGTTTACTTACACATAGAATATATTTAAATAATTTAATATTACTACAATATAATCTTTAAATATATTTTTGCTTCAGTATGAACAATATTGTAGTAAATATATTTTTCTCCTAAAAATTATAATTGTTATTATAATTAATCCCTATTCTATATTAATTATAATAATTCAAGTTTAATATAATCTACTCAAGTATAACATAATTGAAATGCTGGTTTGAATGTATCATGTTCTGCAAGTCTACTTTATTTGCTACAAAATTTTCTCTATTTATTTACTACTTGTCATTATAAAATATTGATGACTCTTAATTGGATGGAATAATTTTTATTAAAAAAATTGTTTGTTTGCATATTATTTTTAACTTTTAATCTAAATAAAATTCCCACGTGCAACGCACGTGTATATTTACTAGTATATAAAAAGAATTGCCGAGATTCTGGTCTGATAATCTATACCCAAAATGTCATAACTAAACATATATATTTACCTTAATTCTGCAGTTGATAAAAAGCTACTTGTGAAAATAGAAAACCATCAACAACATGCAGTGGCGGAACCACATAGAAGCTAGGGGGGTCAATTAAAAAAATTTTTTTTTATATGTTTTAATTAAAATTTATGTTTTGCCTCCCCTAAAAGTTTTGCGCCGCCGCCCACCACCACCCCCCCCCCCCCCCCCCCCCCCCCCCCAACTCATTGATAACATGTGTTAGTTTGTAACAAACAAATTTAAACACGAGAAACTGAATTTATAAGTGGGCCCTACAATAGTATTTACAAATTAGGTGTTTTGTAATTAGCTATGCGCATAACGCGTGCAGTCTCATAATAAGCGGAAAAATCCCGTGAATGATGTGAAAAAACAAAAAAAAGAAGAAGATTAGTTTGTAACAAACAAATTTAAACACGAGAAACCGAATTTATAAGTGGGCCCTACAACAGTATTTACAAATTAGGTGTTTTGTAATTAGCTATGCGCATAGCTCGTGCAGTCTCATAATAAGCAGAAAAATCCCGTGAATGATGTGAAAAAACAAAAAAGAAGAAGAGGCAGTTGAGAAAAGAAAGAAGGGAGTCTTAACCAACCAAAAGGAATAACTCACGAACTAACATCCACAAGCACGACGAATTAACGATGAATGGTTAAATAGATTCTTAAGCTCATTGGTCGACGACTTTGTGGGTTTTTTTTTCTTCCTTTCTTCTTAATTAGTTCTTGCTTTTGCTTGTGATTGTGTTCATGGCAATCCGTAAAGCAGCAACAAAAAACCAAGAAACCGAAAAATGGCCTAACAAGAGGCAAAGATTCTATGACAAGCAACCTACCTAATCCTTTCACGATTCCCATCGCAACCCCCCACAGGCTATAAAAGCTTGGCTTTGTAGTCTTTCGTCCACTCTTTAGTCCCGCCTTCTACGTTTCTTGATTTCTTTAATCGTCAAGTTGGCAACTTGCTGCCAGAGAATGAATAATTAAATGCATTATCCATCACTCTCGGCATAGATTAGCTTTTCTGTTTCCCACCAAAAAATAATAATAGCTTTTCTGTGATTATGACGTCTCCTTCAAGCCGTTTCTGAATCGAAGCTCACGTTGTTTTCTCAGAACACTTCACTATCAAAAAAAAAAAAAGTTTTCTCAAAACACTTTGTCCAATTTTCTCCATGACAAAAGAATTTGCTACAACGACAGCATGGTAAATTTTTACCTTCACACCGATTAAAATAAAAAGCAAAAAGAAACACACCAAAGCCCTTACCCCACATTAGATCGAGGATTCCAAATAATCATTCTTCGCTTGTTACCTAGCTCAGTGATCCATATGGCCCAAAGTTCATATATATATGAATAGTATATACTATATAGGTAACTCTTTTTTTTATTTTATTTGGTAGGATAGTATATATCATGTAAGATTAAGAGTTAAATCATGTTAATGTGAGTTGGCTATATACTATATATATATAGCCAACTCACATTAACATGATTTAACTCTTAGTCTTACATGATATATGTTGGTTACAACTCTTTTTCTTTAGGTCTAAGTGTTTGGTGTTTCATAAATAAATAGGGTTAGAGTTCAACCCAACCCAATTTCAACCCTAAACGAGCCCATGCCTTAAATTTACTAATATTTATATTGTCCATATATATATATATATATATATATAATACATAATTAATAAATAAATAAATAAACAAAACTTTCCTGACGAAAGAAAACACTTCGCTGAGGCCTATATCGTCTAAAGCAACAAAACCCACTAATAAGTGTAACATTTAGGGATATTTATAATTTACCCCCTTGAGGTTTCCAAAAATTGCATTTACCCTTTAAAGTTTATGAAATAGCAGTTTACTACCTTAGGATTTCTTCAGTGTACAATCTCCCCCTTATAGAAGTTTGAATGTTAAAATCATAATTGAGAAAAAAATTGCACCTCAAAAAGCCCTTATACATCACTGTTAAGATTAATTAATAAAAACAGTATAAAAATTATAACTATCTCAATTTTTTTAAAACTAAATCACTTGCAAAACGGTTCCCTCTTGTACATACTGCACTGTATGTGCACTAGAGCTATAATTTTACCTGGCCCGCCTTAAGCTCGTTTAACCCAACCCGAATAATAGCCCAATCTAAGGTTTTAGTTTGGGTTTGGGTTTGGGTTGGGGTTAATTTTAGGCCTAAACTTGAGTTTGGGTTGGGCTTGGGTTTGCACCTCATAGCCCAAAAAACCCAAAAAGCCCGAACTATATAAAGCCAAGGTTAAATGGCTTACCGCAAACCCCATCTTCTTCCTAAGTTCTTTCAAACTCCAAGCCCTTCCTCTCTATTTTTCCAATCAATTTCCCAAAAGATAAAGTTCTATAGAATTGAGTATAAGGCTTCAAACCTAGAACCTTTTCAAGATTTAGGAAAGTTGATAATGTTGACCTTTGTATAGATAATGACTTGAGACTTACGAAAGACCACATTTTCAGTAAGTATTTCTTTCATAATGTTGAATGTGTTGTCTTATAATTTGGTCAATAAATCTTAGAAATGTTATAATTTAAAAACTCAATTTTTTGCTTTCTTATACTAAAAACATTATAGACTTGTTGCCTTTGCTATTATATTTCATTAAATCCTTGATAGATCCCATTAATTTGAGCCAACCTGAACCCAGCCCGAACTCGAGAAATAATTTTAGGGTTGGGTTTGGGTTCAAGCAGTTTGGGTTTAGGCGGGCCAAGGTGAGTCTGGGCCAATTGATTTTAGATTGGGTTGAACTCGAACTCATCAAAACCCAGCCCAACCCGCCCTACTTGCGGCTCTAAATTGTGCACCCTATTAATAGTCATAATAAAATTTAATAAAAACGATATAAAAGTTATAACTATCTCAATTTTTTTAAAACTAAATCACTTGCAAAATGGTTCTCTCTTGTACATACTATATTCTATGTTCACCATGTTAACAGTCATAATAAAGTGGTTAACTGGTATTTCAAGAAGGAAAGGAAAGTGGGATTATTGAAAACATCAAAGGGCAAAGTGTAATTGTCCCTGAAATTTTTTGGTTTGTGGGCTCTATCACTTTTTTAAGTGTGGTACCCGCAAAGCTTGACTCTTGCGGTTAGATGCCGTAGGAATTTTCGTAACCATAGACGGTACAGCCCACTGCCGCATATGTTGGCCCACCACTATAATTTTGTGTGCATTCAATTTCCAAGATAATGGGTCCCATGACCATTTGTTCACCACGGCAATTTAAAAAAAAATTTTATTGTGTGCTCAACTGGCCATGCTACAAAATAAAAACGCGGTTTTTTTGACATTGTGATCATAGAAGAATTGCATTAATTTTGGTATAAAAAAAAAATTAGTAGGTGGCAAATGCAATTTAATATATTGGTATTTCAAAACAAAATTTTAAAACCTAAAAATTATTATTTGAGAATGTGAAATGTTCATTTCATATGGTACTGGCAGGGTACACCTGCTGTTCTAAGGTCTCAAGTTCAAAACTTCTTAAGTGGTATCAATTCTTTGGGACTAGCTGTATAAGGTCTATGGACCTTAGACTTACTCGGATCATATGGGTTGCAGGGTCTTGCATGGACCGTCAGGGATTAGTCGGTTGAACGTAAGTGGGTACGAATACCCTTGAGTTCCAAAAAAAAAGGGTGTACCTACAGCACTTCATATATGTAGATACATTTTTTAGGACATGTAATGCGTAAGGAATTGTTAAGGATCTCTTTTGGAAATTGATAAATGAAAAAAAACAAAGTTATCCATATAAATATACTAAGGCAAGATATCATTAGAAGGTTAATTTAAGGGGAAAAAGTTTAGTTTGTTTGACACGCTTCCCAATGGGCACCACCCCGCGTTATATAATACAGATATAGATAATTAGATATACTATAATATTAATGTGATTTGATTTGGATTAAGATTTGCCCCGGATGGGACCCATTGTTATTGTATCCTAACCAAGCCCGGGATGAACCAAGAAAACCGGAAGAATCTTTTATGGTTTATACTTTACCGGAAATGGCAAATGGGAATCTGGGGTTATCCCAAATGGGAATTGTTTGGGAGAACAGAGGACTAAAATAAACACCACCTGAAAGTACGTGCCGCCGGTTCTAACATCTTCAATTTCCTCTTTCTTTTCTCTCTTCTCCCTCTTTACTTCAACGGTCTGTTTGGGAACTCGAATAATTTTCCAAAAACAGTTTGCCTTCATCATCGGTATATTGGAATTCTTGGAAAGGAAATCCAAAATAGTAAGAAAAAGCATGGATTGACTGACCAAATTTCCCACTTTCATTTCTAATGTCCAAGGAAAGAAAGGGAGAGACATTCGGTAGAATAACCTCCACATTCTCCTTGTCCCTTAACCGAAACCCACAAAAAATAAGGTATTGTTTGGAATTCAAATTGCGTACAGAATTCATTCTCTTGTCAACTCTGATCTCATTTGGGAAATTAATTTTGGAAGTGTTTTGTACGTGTATGTAATGCCCATTTAGAAAAAAACACATTCTCTCGCGTAGGATCAAAGCATGTCCTTCGACTGATCTTATGGTGCTTAAAATTTCCCAAAATTGATGCCAAACGTGCCCCAATAAAAATAAGCTTTCAGTCCTTTAAGCTTCGAACCTTCCCTAGTCAATTCACAGACTAACAAGGAAACTTTCAGTCACAGAAAAATAACCGAAAAAGAGGAAAAATAACCCACCCAAAAAAAAAAAAAAAAAAGGGATTCTCAAAAAATCCTTAAAAAAACAAAAAACCAAAAAAAAAGAAAAAAAAAAGAGAGACAAAAACTCATTCTATTTTCCGTTGGGTTTTTTCTTCTAATTCCCTCCGGACTTATCACCTCACCTGGCACTTTTATCTCCGTCGCGAGCCAATCCTTCCGACACCGACGCGAGCTTCTGCAGATTCAATCTCACCACCGTATCGGCGAACATCCGAGTATCGTCCTCCGTGTTCCCCTCCGGCACGTCCACGACGTACGATTCCAAGACGACGGTCCAGATCTTCCCGCCACTCCCCTGAAACTCGCTCACAGTCGTCACAGACCGGTAGTTCCTCAGACGATGCTCCCCTCCGATAATGGTGAACCCCGTCACGCGTCGTTCGTCGTCCAGAACATCCAGCCTCTCCGTGCTGGTGGCTGCCGGCAAACCGGAGATGACGTTGACCTCGCGCAAGCATCCGATTGAAATGGGGGAGTCTTTGAGGGAGCAGCTCTTGATGAAATGCTTGTACGTCTGGGGCCTGTCGAAACGGCGAACTACGGACCAGACTGTATCAACCGGAGCTTGAATGCGTCGAGCGAGAAGAGAAGAGCATTGGTCCTTGCCCAATCGATACGTGTGGAACTCGACGATGACTGGTTTCAGCTCTTTGAGCTCTTCTGAGGTCAGACCAGGCGGGATCGTTGCGGGATGGGTCGTTGTTGTTTCCGAGATTTCCTTCTTCTCTGATGAGGGTTCTCCTTTCTCCATCTCTGCAACAACGAGGGGAGAGAGAGAGAGAGAGAGGAGAGGAGAGAGTATGAAAAGAGAGAGAGAGAGAGAGACGAAGAGGGAAGGAAACCCATAGAAGAAGAAGAAAGGGATTTATTTATTAAATTTTAGAGTTATGGAAGGGTAAAATTGGAATAAAATGTTATAATGACTAGAATATTTTAATTTTAAATTATATTAAAATTAAAATAGTTCGTTTATTGTTTTTCTTGGTTGTTGGAGTGCGTCCACTTGCAAGTTGCTGATGTAGACGTGTGGTTCTGGCTGGTTAGCCTAGCTGGTTAGCCGAGCCTAGCCGGCTGCAGTCCTTGCTTCCAAGGACTCTTATAATGGTTCATATGTGGGTCCCAGCCATGCTATCTCATCCTGGGGGTGTAGGCTTAAGATATCTCCTGGGGTGAGATGCTGCATAAAACATTTACAAAAGGGCCAAAAAAATGTTTTAGGATGAAGACAAGATAGTGCATTGATTTGGTTGTTCAACAAGTTATTACTACATGTCAATAAATATATATGTCCTGTAATGGTGTTAAGATGTGTGATAAATATCAGGTTTGGGCATAAGATTTTATTTTATTTTTGAAGAGTTGTAAAATAATTTTATACACAATCCCATTAACAAAGCCTAAAATTGATTCTAGAAAACCTTCTAAAAGTATTATGAAGGTGTGAGAGGATTGAGATCATCTACCGTAGGCGTAGAGCCTGTAAATATAAAACAAGCTCAACAATACCTAACAGGTGTTTGCCACATTAACACATATGATGAATAAACGTAGAGGTAAAGAATTTCCTTGCTTTACTCTCACAATATATAGTTCAATCCATTCAACTCTCTTGGATTAAATATACATTTTTATAATATTTGTCTCTAATGCGGAAATATAGGTGTACCTTTTTAAGTTTATAATTAGAAAAAATTAAATTTTTAGAATTATACAAGGGATTATTGATGCTAATAGGACTGAATTATCTACTTCAGCTACCATTTTTCTTGTCTTAATTTACCAAAAGGTTTGGTAGAAGATACTTGTGATGAGCCTTTATTAAGCTCATTGTAAAAGGTGGCCTCATTAATTTCCTTTCGGGATGTTTAGCTACCCAAAAAAGAAGTTTTTTTCTTGCATTATGATTGCCTTTTATTTCCTACTCATCTAAGCACCATTTGCTTTCCGTATTTCCTAACCACTCAATTTCATTGTGTTCAAATTAATTTCTTGTATCATATGTTCATATTAATAGGGTATAATTGAAACCCTATTAATTGAAATTTTTTTTTTGGTTTGCCCCTCTTAACTCATTAAAACTTCAATATTTCATGAGAAGTTTTAATTGAAATTTTTTTTTGCCCCCTCAGGTTTTGAGTCCTTATTCCGCCACTGGAATCAAGTCTCCTTTTCACAATTTTTCTACCATTAATTACTGTCTCTCGTATTCATCACCCACAAAATGTATCATTTTGATTTCTCTTGTCACATTTCCTAAACCATGATTCTTACTTTTACAAGTGACTTTAAAAGTTATTCTCTAGATGCTTTTTTCTTTTCCTTTTGAGTGTGAAAGTTATTCTCTATATCTTAACAAAAAAACTAAAAGAGAATTTTGTGCATTTCATCAAATAAGCCTTTTCTTTTTTTTTTCATCCGACTTGGGAGGTCAGGCTGCGCCAACAAAGTTTCTGTCATCGACCTAGGTATTAGTGGGGTCCAGGCCACATCATATGATGTCACTCATGGTTTAGTCCCTCCCCTTAGGGTTTTACTGAGCGATGAAAAAGGAGAATCAGAATGTGGCGGCTGCATCATTGTGAAAAAAAAAAAAAAGGTAAAAAGGAAACCAGAAGATGAAACCATGGGTGTTGGTGTTAGGTGATTTGAGAAGAAGACGAAAAACGTACACGTAATCTAAGATTGGTTGCAGATTGGTTGCTACAGTGAATTCCCATGACCTTTCTGGGGTCTAACCTTGCACCTGTGAAGGACCACCTTGCAAGAGTCAAACCCATAACCTTTCTGGGGTCCTATCTTACAATTATGAACCGTAGGCAGACAACCAACACCTACCACAACCACAATATGCATTCTGGGGATTGAACCCCCCTTAAAATTTGTACACCATAGGCTAGGAGCACGCTTATCGTAGGCTGGGGATACATCTACACGAACAACCATAGCATGTTCTTGTGAATACTTGAACCCGGAACCTGACTCTAATACCAATTGTTAGAATCCAACGCTTACCACTAGACCAATATTGGTTAAAGCGCAACTTTATTTCTTTATACCATAGCAGGATACTGGACCTTGGCCCAACATCTCCAACAAACAGCGCCTTTAGACCTACCTTAGGAGAGTAAATCACGGATATATAAACCCTCCCACAAGACCTATATATGTACTATTATATATAGCCAACCCCTGTTTTTTGCTTGACATTTTATACGCAAAACACCCTCTAATTTTTTTCCTAATTTACTCCAACACCAATATTTATTAATGCCACGTGTATGAATATCATAGTGTTCACATAACATTTTATTCCCAAAAGTTCATTCTTTGTTTATAGTTCTTTTGCTATGTGCATAACGCGTGCATTATTGGAGAATGTTTGAACCAAGAATATCTGAGTTTACAGCTTGCCTCAAGGTCATTTGACTAATTTATCCAAGCTATATACATAACACTTTAAAAAAAAAAAAAAGAGTGATAATATTATTTAAAGGGATGTAGTACGGATGCATCAAAATTTTTTTAATATTGAATTGCTACGTTTCCCCCATTGGACACAAATGCCAACCATAATAGATAGATGATGTAAAGATAAGATCTAAGTTTTTTAATCCAAAAAAGAGGTGTACCATGGTCAAGGAATGTAAGTTATGGGCATGCCAATATAAATGAAACAAAAGAACCGACGTGGTTCCCTCATGGAAAGCCTTTCAAAAGGATTAGAAGTAGAGGCTTCCACCTCATTCCATAGCCGGTCCAGCTATTCCACCTCATTCCATGGCTGGTCCAGCTATAGATGTTAGGTTTTGCTAACCATAAACATGTTCTCCCTTTCTCTTCAACTCAATCCAAATCCCATTTGGTGAACCCACAAAGGTTGACCAATTAATTGAATGAAATACTTTTTGTCATTGAGTGTATGTATGTATAATTCTCTTTAAACATTTATATCTACATCTACATATAGAGTTTTTTTCAGGAAGAAACAAACTTGTGGGGCCTACTAAATAATATTTTAAAGTGAAGGAAAATAAAGAATGTTCACATTACAAAGTATCCATGACAAGCCCCACTAGACAACTTGGATCACTTGTTTTCCTCATTAAGTTTTTCTTAAGCTTATTGGACTCTTGGCCATTACTTTTTCCTTTGACCATGAGAAAGAGTTGGTCGAGAAGATGTAATTGGCTCTCATCGTATTAGAAATCAATCAACTCAAAAAAGACCAATATGTGTCGACATATTCGCCATTATTTTGCATCTAGTATCTGTCAAAACTACAGTCCATCAAAAAACTTATTCCAGAAAAGGTCACTTTCCAAAAAAAAAATAACCTGCAAGGTCACTTTTTAAAAAAAAAATTAAAGAGTAGGCTTACTTTATTGTAACTAGGTGAGGTACGAGCATAGCTTACTTGAGACACTAGCCCATTATATGTGAGACACAAGCACATCCTGTGTGAGACACAAGCATCATGCCCTCATAACCCACGTACAATGCGTTCATGTTCAAGTAGCTGCGTTCGTATCTCATATAACTATAGTGGAGTGACCCTATGGTTCTTCCTTCTTCTTTTTTTCTTCTCTCTTTTTTAAGTAACCCTTTTCTAGGAATAAGATTCTTGATGGACTGTTTTTATAAATACGGGCCAAAAATGATCCTTACTCATAATTTTCTCAATTAAGTGTTGTTTTACATTTTTATTTTCACTTGGCACAACGCAAATTAATACTTCGCTAGGATCACCTTATTTTGATGAACCTTATTGAAGCTTGAGGCAGAAGAAGAAAATGGCAAGTTGCACCAGCCTATTTTTGATTTCTCATCAATGACAATAATACTTAATCCTAAAGGCTATGTATTAATTAACCCATTCATCTTTTTCTAAAATCTTTATGTATTTGGAAAATATTTGAAATTGTTGTCGACTTATTTAGTAAGTGGGATTTTGAGGGAATATGAAGGGAAGCCCACAAAAAGGCATAATTCATTCTTTAAATTCTTAAAAATTAAGTACATCCTAGCAAATTTAGGGAAACTCTGCTAGCTCTATTTAAGCTTGGGCTTGGTTTGCATGATAGGCGTAAACTTCAAGTTAGTTCAGGCTTGACTCAATTAATTTATTATATGATATACATTACTTATAAAAATAAAATAAATTATTAAGTTCTAAAAATATATTTTGTAATATGTGATTTTTAATTCATGTTTAACTTTGTATATGTCACACTGGTAGATGTTTCTAGCTTTTTAGTTACTAAATCAGAACTTGATGTGGCCTAATTATAATTTTAGCTAAGCCCTAGTGGACCGAGCTTGAACTTAAGAAATATTGGAGGGCCTAATTCAGTTTGAGCCCAATTGGGCTCTGATTAGCCTTTTTGTAGTCCTACATAAATTCCTGCAAATAAATATTAAAAAATATAGAATTATCCATTATTGTCTCCCTTGTTATATATATATATATATATAATTTGTGTATTACCTAAACAGCCCCTTATCTCATATTTGATGTTAGAATAGCTTGCCAGTTTATTTTTCTACCAAAAACCCTTGCATCATTCAACTTCTCTACATGTGCTTAGAATATCTAAATACCTTGTTCTCACTTTCTTATGTATATTACTTTCAATCACATTCCTGATACATCACTCTCCCAACTAATTTTTCTAAAAAAAAATTTCTTGAGATGACATGTAGTAGTCCTTCATGAGGTATGAGAAGTTCCTAGTGAGGGCAATCTCGTACATATGCATACAGTTAGAATCAAAAAATATTTTAACAAGGTTAATCTTACATCACGATAAGAGTATATAAGTTTTTTAGAGTTATGATTATGTTGATTAGAGATTTTATCTTGTATCGAATCTTGTTTGGGATTTTTTTTTTGGGTACATCAGCTACGGCACATAATCGGTAACGACACACATACCCATCCACTTACCTTCATCGGAAGCGTGATGTTAGAGGGACCACAGGCTGCAGGCTGTGGCAGCAACTCAAACGGCGACCTGTGTCTTCAGCCGGAAGTAGGGTTGTGGAGCATTACTTCCTTCGATGAGGGCGAGACTGGAACTCAGGTCTTGGTCATGACAAGCACAAGACTTTATCCCCAGCTATTTAAATATGTAAGTGGTTAGCATTTGGATTTCATTAATGCCTATCTATAACTGATTAGATTAGGTCTATTAGGAGGCACGGATTAATATAGAGTAAGTTATATACATTTGAGGGATATTCACCCACGATCAAGTCAATTAAAAATTTGTAATAATTTTTGGGGTTTATTTGGTCTGATAGTGTGAAAGTAAGTCCAAATGAGGGAAAATCTATTAAATGAATATACTTCACTTGAGGATTTGAAACAACCCCACACTGCCTATTGAACTCCTACCACTCATGCAATAACTCTTAGTGGATACAAGTTCACTTGCACTAGGGATTTGATTCAAATTGGTTTTTCATATCCAAATTTACAAAGAGGGCAAGCAAACAGATGAGGATTAGGTGGATCAGGCCAATATATACCCACCTGACTAATGGGCCAACAACTTCTTGAATATGTAAAAATATAAAATATAAAAATAAGCAAAAAGAGAGCAAGATCAAAGATTTGCACCTTGATGAAAAGATCAACGGAGAGCCTGCCCATCCCTATTAGATCAGGCTTGGGTTTCATTTAGCCCAAAGGGCTCACCAAGAACTATGTCTTTCTTTTTGGTTTTTCACTTGTCATCTACACTCCGAATAATTTCTCTTGCTATCTCTATTGTCTTTCTTGTCTGGAACTTTTCATTTGAATTATTGAAACAATTGTATACACAAATTTTGCGTTTGAAATCAAACGGATCAGATGTGCCAATACAAATAAATTTGTATTTTTATTAAAAATAATGTAGGGTACATATCTCTGTGATTTATTTGATTCTTTTCTTTACAAATCTTCGATTTGAAGGCTAAAATAGCTTGATCCCAAATCGGTCTTCAGCCTTCCTAACTTCACGAAAGGCAGATAAAGTGGTAGATCTAGTGGATTCCACGTGTAGATCTGTGCTGGATTTGGGGAGAAGTCTTCGGCTTGATCTTCGGCTTGTAGGCTTGTTGAAGATCTTAAGAAAAACTTCGGTATTTGATGTAGATCTCTGGGATGTATAGCGTGTCAGAGACAGGATGTTTGAATCTTCAGATCTTGAATGCAATTTGTTAGTCTTCAAGTCTTCAATTCTTCAAGACTTGTTGGATCTTTAGAACAGCAGCACTTCAATTCTTCAGTGATTTAGGTCTTCATAACAGCAGAGCTTCAACTCTTCAGAGATTTAGGTTTTCAGAACAACAGAGCTTTAGTTCTTCAGGGTTTAAATCTTCAGAGCAGCAGAGCTTCAGTTCTTCAGGGCTTCAATCTTCAGAGTAGTAGAAATTTGCTTCTTTTCTTCTCTAGACTTCTTGTTTGTTCTTGAATGAAGAGAGAACCCCCCTATTTATAGATGTTGGGAGGATAGAGCTCTCTAGATCTAAAACTCTTGAGATAATTATCACAAGTTGTAGATAATTCTCTATTTTTCGAATAATTATCCACATTTAAAGATAATTCATTTTTTGAGAATTATCAATATAATAATCCTTCAAAGGGCCCCACAAGCAATTTATTAGCTATTTTAGAGATTATATAATTTTATCTCTAAATAGGGTCCACACTTTTGTGAGATTTTGCCATGTGGCATCTCAAAATTTCTCTTCTTACAACAATATCAACAAAAGATTTACAATTTTATTTTTGGGCCATAACCCCGCCGATGAATCACCTCCAAGGATGTCAGAAAGAGGATGACATTGTTTGTTGTTGCAGGTTGCTGCAACAAACCTGCTTTGTCACACAACATGCAGCATCTCACTGTCAGTGTTTTTACATATTGAAATTTCACATTTTTAAATGTGCAAAAACACTAGTGGTAAGATGTTGCACATGACAGCATCTCACACTTGCGACAGGGTTTGCTGTAGGTAGCAACAGCCAACGATTTCGACCCCATAAAAAGTTCAATTAAGAGGGTTTGGGTTTCGAAAGTAGTATCCTTCTTAACAATCATAATAACCACTCTTCCACAACAACAACAATAAAAAAACATATAAACAAAAAATAAAAAAACAACATTATAGATACTAATGCAAATTAATTTACTAGGAAAACTAATATGTTCTTGTAAGTAAAGAATTCGTGGAAGCAGAGAAAACTGATCTGCCAGTAGTAGTATCCCAAACCAAAATAGCGCTGAGATCAAAGCGTTTGGAGTTCAATTCCAAAGCCCACCAATCTACCAATGAGCAGTCACATCAACACTCGTCTGATTTAACATTCACCAATAGAAAGATGACACGTTACGTCCACACAAACATTATACCGAGGCATCTATCACGAGAATTTCTCACCAGCCCACAGTACCTTAACACAGTCACCGGCTCTTCAAGGAGATCGCTTCTGGTGGATCCTTTATCTGGATCCGTTATGCAAGTCCCACCGCGATGTGCGACACGTGGATAGGCTAGGTTTGAAACAACGCCCACAGCCAAACAGCCAAACGCAGTCGTCGACCCGTCTATCCAAAAGCTTTTGGCCAAATGAACGGAATCGCTTCGTCTAAACCCGACGAAATCAAAAAGTTTTGAGCAAAGATTTGCGCGCCAGTTCTCTGCGTTCCCTCCCTTCCCCGTCGAAATCATCTTTGGCCAAACACAGGAATCGACCCCGTCGATCCATCTCTTCCCCAAATCACCAAAGCAAATCATCTTTCTCTACTCACCGGAGCTAAATCATTTTCCCCAAATCACTACAGCCAAATCGTGGGTTTGAAATCGTTTTCCCCAAATCACCACCACAGCCAAATCGTCTTCCCCAAATCACCACACCTAAATCGTCTTCCCCCAAATTGTCTTTCCCAAATCTGTGGTCTGCGTGCGGCTGATTCGGATGATTCGAATCTCACAGCCAAACACGAACGAACTCGATAAGGGTTTCGTTTTTGTTTTGTGAGAGCATTTGGTCTTCCTTCTTCGTGAGATTTTTGCTTCCCAACCAACTCGATTTGGATCCCGTTTGAGGTATTTTTTTTCGTCTTCAAGCTTTGATTTTTGAGGTTTGGTTTTCGTCTTGAAGCTTTGATTTGGATTTCACTTGCCTCTTTTTCGTCTTCAAGCTTTGCTTCCCAAGCACATCTTTGCTCAAAACTTTTTGATTTCGTCAGGTTTAGACGAAGCGATTCCGTTCATTTGGTCAAAAGCTTTTGGATCGACGGTCGACGACTGCGTTTGGCTGTGGGCGTTGTTTCAAACCCAGCCTATCCACGTGTCTCACATCGCAGTGGGACTTACATAACGGATCCAGATAAAGATGGGAAAATTAATTTTTAATGGTCCTTTATTAAAATATTTAAGATTCAGTCCACTAAGTTTGCCCTTTTACGCTTCAGATCACCTTTATCAAACTATTTAAGATTCAGTGGTCTTTTACTATTCCAGCCTCCTTTCTTCCAATAATGCCCTTTTCTTCTTTAAATAAATTTAAAATTAAATAAATAGGTTGCCAAGATTGCCCTTCTTATGTTTGAAAATGTGTATATTTCCAAAAGTGCCCTTTATCCCAACTTTCTTATTTTTTGTCTTTATTTCTTTTCAAAAAATAATAAAGAAAGATAAGGTCTTAACAAAATGACTTGTACAATATTGTATCATGACTTATACAGTTGTAAGAGAACTATTACCACTTAATCAATATATATATATATAGAATATGTCTATAGGAGGCTTGTATATCTTTATCAAATGACTTGTATAATTTTATGTACCGACTTGTACGGTTCAATCAAATGACTTGTACCTTCTACCAATTGACTTGTACAATAATACATACTAACTTGTATGACTAAATAGGCTTATACCTCCATATCAAATGACTTATACAATACAATGTACTGACTTATACTTTTATAGGAGTATCTGGACCACTCAGTTACATGACTTATACCTTTTATCAATTGACTTGTACAACAATATACATTAATTTGTACGATTACATAGACTTGTTAAATGACTTGTAAAATGCTAAGAACTGACTTGTACATTTATAGGAGAACCTGTACAACTAAATTAAATGACTTGTACATTCTACCAATTGACTTATACAACAGTATATACTAACTTGTATGACTAAGTAGACTTTTACCTCTTTATCAAATGACTTGTACAATACAATTTTCTGACTTGTACCATTATAGGAGTACCTGTATCACTCAATTACATGACTTGTGTCTTCTATCAATTGACTTGTACAACAATATACACTAACTTATACGATTATATAGACTTATATTTCTCTATTAATTAACTTGTACAATGTTAAGTATGACGTGTATATTTATAGGAGGACCTGCACAACTCAATCAAATGACTTGTACTTTCTATGATTGACTTATACAACAACATATACTAACTTGTATGACTAAATAAACTTATACCTCTTTATCAAATAACTTGTACAGTACAATGTACTGACTTGTACCTTTATAGGGATACCTGTACTACTCAATCAAATGACTTGTACCTTCTATTAATTGACTTGTACAACAATATACACTAACTTATACGATTATATAGACTTATATCACCTCTATTAAATGACTTGTAAAATGTAAAGTATTGATTTGTACATTTATAGGAGGACCTGTATAACTCAAGCAAATGACTTGTACATTCTACCGATTGACTTGTACAACAATATATACTAACTTGTATGACTAAGTAGACTTTTACCTCTCTATTAAATGACTTGTAAAATACAATTTTCTGACTTGTACCATTATAGGGGTACGTATACCACTCAATTACATGACTTGTGCTTTCTATCAATTGACTTGTACAACAATATACACTAACTTATACGATTATATAGACTTATATTTCTCTATTAATTGACTTGTATATTTATAGGAGGACCTGCATAACTCAATCAAATGACTTGTACATTCTATGATGGACTTATACAACAATATATATTAAATTTTTTTTTGGGTAATCAAAGAACAAAAATTCCATTAAACCTTATACTGTCTTTCAAATACAATTCTACGAACATCATCAAAAAGAAATCTACCTAATTCATTCGGTGGTTTTTTGACCCAGAAACAAGAACACCTGTCTAAGCAAAAGTTTGATAGAATACAATATTCTGTCAAACTTTTACCTCTTTATGACTAAATATATTAACTTGTATGACTAAATAAACTTATACCTCTTTATCAAATAACTTGTACAATACAATATTATGAATTGTACCTTTATAGGGGTACCTGTAGCACTCAATCAAATGACTTGTACATTCTACTAATTGACTTGTACAACAATATACACTAATTTGTACGATTATATAGACTTATACCCCATTTATTAAATGATTTATACAATGTTAAATACTGACTTGTACATTTATAGGAGGACCTATACAACTCAAGCAAATGACTTGTACATTTTACCGTTTGACTTGTACAGCAATATATACTAACTTGTATGACTAAATAGACTTTTACCTCTCTATCAAATCAAACGGCAGAATGTACAAGTCATTTGCTTGAGTTGTACAGGTCCTCCTATAAATGTACAAGTCAGTACTTAACATTGTACAAGTCATTTAATAGAGGTGATATAAGTCTATATAATTGTATAAGTTAGTATATATTGTTGTACAAGTCAATTGATAGAAGGTAGAAGTCATTTGATTGAGTAGTACAGGTATTGTGAGACATGGGAAAAATCACCGGAATGATCATCCCTCCGTCAACACACGGGCTCAATGCAAAAACGGGAGAGTCGCCACCATTCATGATTTTGGGGTGAGAATGGACACCAAAGGATAAAAAATAATCAAAAAGTGTGAAAATGCCAATTCTAGGGTAAAAATAACCCTACTTGAAAATCAAATCCAGAGATGGATAAGGGGATTAGATTATGAATGGGGGACGGTGTTAGGCACCCCCATTCATCCACACGAAGTGGTTGCCAAGTGTATGTTCATGCAAAAAATAGAAAGCTTGCTAAAATCATAGAAAACCTTGAAAAAGGATTAATGTATGATATTTTCACATGAAGATCTAAATGGATTTTAGATCCTCTCTTATGTCAATATCATTTTTGGAATATCTCAAAAGATGGAAATCAAAGCACAAGTTGCTCAAAAAACCAAGTTGAATCAAATCCGGAAAATTCAGTAAAAAGTATGCTATTTGCCTTGAAATCATTCAAATACCATTTTAAATTGAACCAAACCAAATCCATTTGAAAGATTAGGGTAAATAAGAGTCTCATGCAAAATTTCACTTCATTCCGATGAAAAATCTAGGAGTTATGCTCCTTTGAAGTTGCTGCTGGGGATTTTTAAAAATGGTAAATGGGCAACTTTGGAAAATTGTCTAGAAAAATCCACTACATAAAAGTCCACGAAATTTGGTGTGATTGAAGTTTGTATGGCCATCTTTCAAAAGAAACTAGCTTCATACAAAAATCCCTTCGGATGTGCCTTGGGTGGTCTCCCGAACAGGCCCCGAAGATCACAGATTTACCCAGAAAAGTACAAATGAACAGTTCTGAGTAAATCGGCTACCAATAATTCAAATGGAATCCAAAAATTATGAAACCAACTGGATTTGAAAATAGACTCATAAAGGAGTACTCAGAAACAAAATTCACACGAATCGGACTTAAAACGAACACATGGCGCTCTGTCGAAGTGACAAGTTCTATATTTGAACCTGAACTGTCCACTTAACTTCGACAGAGAGGTGTCAAAAATCCGTTCGATGGAAATTTATGAAATTTGGTGGACATCAACTAGACAGCCTCACCTTTCCCATGGTTCTGAAATCGCTCCAAAATTCATCCGGACGATGAAGTTATGAGCGTCCGAAGTCAGGGTACAGGTGCTGTCCAGTTAGGCCATTTTTGAAGAAAATCAAATCCGAAAATTTATAAAGTGTGTGAGATTCGTGTGAGATGAATCCAAAACCTTTGAAAAACATTTAAAAACACTCCAGAATTTGATTGAGGCCATTTATTGGAGATTTATCACAATAAATGTAATAAATCCCCAAATGTGAGCCTATTCACCAAAAAAGTGTAATATGTGTGCAAGAGTGAAAAACCAAGTAAGATTAATACAACCACATATCATGCATATAGATTCAACAAAATAGGTTCTAGCATAGCCTAGGGTTCCGTTCCATTATCGTTTCCCTCTGTTCTCTCTCCCCGTTAAACACGGATCTTCGAGATAATCAAGGGTACTTTGATTATAGAACGGTTTTCAATCATTCAAAAGCCTTATGCTACATGGGTTCTAGCACTAGGGTCAATCCCCAGTCTCGTTTCTCCTAGATCCGCCTTCACGTTTTACGGCTAGGGGAGTCTTGAGATACTTTGAGCCGGGGAAGGATTTCCACACATACAAACAAGGCTTTATTCTACAGAAAGGTAGAAGAAGAGATCTAGATCTAGGAATGTAAAGACAGAAAATAACAAGAAAAGTTGAGGCTTACCTGAGTTCTGGAGGCGATTCCGCAGCGGTTTTCTTCTTCTCCTGGAGTTCTTCTTTGCGAGAATTCAAAACAAGAGTTGAGTGCCATTTGCTCAAGGAGGAGGCTCCTATTTATAGGCAAAGGCTAAGGTCATTGGTAGACACAACTTAATGTCTAGAACCCCCCCAACCTAAACCCTAAGGTTATTTCCGAGATTTCCCCTCATTTAATGAGGGACATGATGGTAACAAGTGATTTCTCTCGGAAAACCCTAATTTTGAACAAACTTAAGGTATCCGGTATGTCAGACCGGATAAAAAAGGGCCTTAAGTACCGGATACACTAAGGCTCACATGTATCCGGTATGAGTATCCGGATACGGGAAAGGGTACTTGTATCCGGCCTGAGTATCCGGATACAGGTAAAAATTTATTTTCTTCCATTTCTGTGCTGGCTTTCCAGGAGATAATGATTTTTGATGATTGTTTGTGCAATTTGGGGTGTCTACAGGTATCCCTATAAAAGTACAAGTCAGTACATTGTACTGTACAAGTCATTTGATATAAAGGTACTTGTATTTAGTCATACAAATTAGTATATACTGTTGTACAAGTCAATTGGTAAAATGTACAAGTCATTTAATTTAGTTGTATAGGTTCTCCTATAAATGTACAAGTCAGTTCTTAGCATTGTACAAGTCATTTAACAAGTTTATATAATCGTACAAATTAATGTATATTGTTGTACAAGTCAATTGATAAAAGGTATAAGTCATGTAACCGAGTGGTCCAGATACTCCTATAAAGGTACAAGTCAGTACATTGTATAGTATAAGTCATTTGATACGGAGGTATAATATTTAGTCATACAAGTTAGTATGTATTATTGTACAAGTCAATTGGTAGAAGGTACAAGTCATTTGATTGAACCATACAAGTTGGTACATAAAATTGTACAAGTCATTTGATAAAGATATACAAACCTCCTATAAACATATTATATATATATTGATTAAGTGGTACTAGTTCTCTTACAACTGTATAAGTCAAGATACAATATTGTACAAGTCATTTTGTTAAGACCTTATCTTTCCTCCTTTTCTTTCTTTATTATTTTTTGAAAGAAATATAGAGAAAAAAATAAGAAAGTTGGGATAAAGGGCACTTTTGGAAATATACACATTTTCAAACATAAGAAGGGCAATCTTGGCAACCTATTTATTTAATTTTAAATTTATTTAAAGAAGAAAAGGGCATTATGGGAAGAAAGGAGGCTTGTTTATTTAATTTTAAATTTATTTAAAAAAGAAAAGGGCATTATCGGAAGAAAGGAGGTTGGAATAGTAAAAGGCCACTGAATCTTAAATAGTTTGATAAAGGTGATCTGAAACATAGAAGTGCAAACTTAGGAAACTGAATCTTAAATATTTTAATAAAGGACTACTAAAAATTAATTTTCCCATAAAGGATCCACCACCTCTTCAAGTGCGGTAATGGCTCTCTCTTAGGGTTCTCAGTTAAGAAGAAGAAGAAACTTACAAGGAAAAAAATTAAAAGAACAGGAGATGGCGAAAGATGGGATAGGAGTCGTAGAAGCCTTGTCATATTCAGAGGAGGGGAGTCCTCTGAGACCAATCTTGTGCTTGAAGAGGAAAGACGACATTAAACTGTTAGAAGAAACAGAGGACTGTTTCATTTTGGATTTTGATCCATACGAATCCATCGATCTGTCCATCAAGCTTTCCATGGCCAAAATCCATGATGGTGATGATCAAGATGTCTCCATCACTGCCGAAAAGGGTCAGGTATCCCGATTGCCCGGTTGATGCTTGTTTCTTCTTTCTTTCTGGGTTTCCTTTCTACCCCCAGCTAATGATTGTTGATTGCTTTGCGGTAACTGCGTCAGTAATGGAAAAAATCGATCTTCCAACGAAACCCCATTTTGATTTTGTTTCTTTTCAGATAATTTGTTATCTTTGGTTGGGGTTTGCTTCGATTTTTAAGGGTTTTATGATGATGATGGTAGGTTGCTTGTCGAGATTATCCTCACTCGAGGCATCTTTGTGTGAAATTCCCTTTTGATGAGACCCCTCATGAGAGCTATTGTGAGCAGGTAAATAATGTTTTGGAAACATCTTATTCAGTAATGCAATCTGTCATTGTTTCTAAGCTGAGATAGGTTGGGTCTTTAATGGCTTCCTTACTCTGCAGTGCTACTGTTATGTTTGTGACTCAAGTGCTCCTTGCAAAGACTGGTGGGGATCACAACTAGGACATTGCGATGCAACCGAAGAACACTGGCTATGGCGAGAGCTTAGAAGTAAAGGGAAGGAAGCTGTCTCACGGAGGTTAGGAACTTTTCCTGCTTTTAAAGTATGCATATCACTAATTAAAGGACTCTGATCATAAACCAATACGTAATATTCAAGGCCTAATTGTCCCAAGATGACAAAATGTATTATCCATATTAAACATGATAAAATCATTGTGATAGTCATATCACTAACTGAAACACTCAAAAGTCACTTTTTATCAGACTTTTAATGGCGTTTTTCTACCCCTAAAAGTTTATATGTACAAAACTTTATTTTTCACCAATTAATGGTCATAATTTCGTGAGTAATCACTCATGGGCTTCGATTAGTCACCAATACTTGTTGATTAATCAAGAAACTACAACAAAAAAATGCCCAATTTTGCGATTTCTCATCCAACTTCAAACCAAACTCATTCAAACCAGTTCAAATACATTCTTAATGACTCCAATAACTCCTTTCCAACCGTATACACCTTCCAAGAACATACATCATATTTGAGAATTCATTACTAAAATACAAATCATTATAAACCTTCATATAACTATGCTCAAAACTTTAAAATCTCTTGAAAACATAGAAAGTAGCAGTACCTAAATTCAAACTCACACCCTTTTTTACATCTAACAATTCCTTAGTCCTTTTTATCAATACAGATATTGATAAATGCAAGGATAAATAGCATCTGTGAGATTTTCCTTACCTTCTGAGCTGTTCTCTTCTCAGACCTTCTTTTCTTCCTGTCCTCTCTTCTCCCCTTTCTTCTTTAATATTGTCCCTCCTTTCTTTCTCTACAGATCTCCATTGAGAGGTCAATCTTACAGTGACGTTAGGCCTATGCACTATCCCCATCAGCAGCAAGGACAACAGTTTGGCCAGGGTAGAGATTTCACCTATAGAGAGCCGAGCAGAGGTCCAGTCATATGCTATCAGTGTGGCTATGAGGGTCATGTGGCTATGGACTGTCATGGATCGAGTGGAGATCCAGTCGTATGCTATCAGTGTGGCCAGGAGGGTCATGTGGCTGTGGACTGTCATGGATCGAGTGGAGATCCAGTCGTATGTTATCAGTGTGGCCAGGAGGGTCATGTGGCTATGGACTGTCGTGAGTGGAGCAATAGTCCAGTCATATGCTATAAGTGTGGCAGGGAGGGTCATGTGGCTACCAACTGTCGTGGGTTGAGCAGAGGTCCAATCGTATGCTATAAGTGTGGTCGGGAGGGTCATGTGGCTACCCACTGTCGTGGGCTGAGCAGAGGTCCAGTGGTATGCCATAAGTGTGGCCAAGAGGGTCATGTGGCTACCCACTGTCGTGGGCTGAGCAGAGGTCCAGTGGTATGCTATAAGTGTGGCCAGGAGGGTCATGTGGCTATCCACTGTTGTGGGCCGAGCAGAGGTCTAGTCATATGCTATAAGTGTGGCCAGGAGGGTCATGTGGCTACCCACTGTCGTAGGCCAAGGAGTGGTCCAATTGTATGCTATAAGTGTGGGCGGGAGGGTCATGTGGCGACCACTGTCGTCGGTCGAGCATAGGTCCAGTCATATGCTATAAGTGTGGCCGGGTGGGTCATGTGGCTACCCACTGTCGTGGGCCGAGCAGAGGTCCAGTCATATGCTATAAGTGTGGCAGGGAGGGTCATGTGGCTACCAACTGTCATGGGCCGAGCCGAGGTCCATCAAAGGGATCAGAGGCAATCTTATGGAGCTCAGTAACATTCGAAACCGGTTGGGAGTAGAGGCCAGGGCAATTGTGGGAGGTGGGCTTGTGGTGGTGCTACAGCTTTTGTGTTGTGGTGGTTGGGGGTGATATATAAGAAATTTGATGGAAAGTAATCTACAAAAGATTTAAAACCACGATTTATACATGTGATAAAACCTCAAACACGTCCAACATTGAGTATAGCATTGTGTATCTTCTCAAATGGATGATTTAAATTAGCCTTGATCATTCTTTCACGTTGCATATTCCAATCTACAGTGACATCAGAAAAAAATTAAATGTGATTGATTCAAGTCCTCAAGCAAAGATCAGTTTCCAATGATCCCTACACACACGTCAAGAGGATTCAGGTTCCAAAAGTAGGATCCTTCAATAATCACATTAACCACTCCAAAAAAGTGAATGAAAATTATAGATACTAATGCGTATTAATTTACTAGTAAAGCAATATAAAAATTTTTTTTGGGTAATAAAAAGAATTAAAAAAAAGGAAGGAAAGAGGCTATCAGCATGGCCGACCTTCACCCTCATGTGATCATAAGGGCTTCCTCCTCGCTATAGAATGTTCACATTAAGCCATAAGTACCAATAATCACTGCCTTAGTTAAGGGTCACATTAAGCCATAAGTACCAATAATCACTGCCTTAGTTAAGGGTTTGGACCGTCACAACAGCACCACGAAAGTGCAATGGTGAATGCAGGTGAAATTGGTTTCAATCCTTAGCATTAATCCTCGAATGCAGGGGGATTTGGTCCTAGGACCTCCACCAGTAAACCATATCTATATTATATATAATAGGAGGTGCCCCTTGGGAAGTGTTCCAAACTAACTGAATCTTTTTTTTTTCCTAAAATAATCTTCTAATGACATTTTGTGTTATATATTTATATGGGTAACTTTCTCTTTCTCATTTTTCCAATTTCCAAAAGAGACCCTCAACAATTCCTTATGCCTTACATTTTCTAAGATTTGTATGTACTGCACGTGCACCCCTCCCAGTGAGAGTAACCCACATGACCATTGGACTACCACTTCCAAACCAATATCTTGTTTGCGTGGAAGCAACGAAAACTGATCTGCCAATTGCACCATCTTGAAATCTGCTGGACCCTTTGGCTAAAAGATCTATTGGTCCAACGGTGAAATATGTGTCTACATAGGTGCTTGAAGCCTACGTGTACACACCCTCTGCGAGGGACCACCAGCTGATATGGCCGTAGTAAACTAATGGTGTCGATATTGAAAAGTTCAAACTTTTCAATTCTAAAGCCTATCAATGAGTAGTGCACTTAATAGTCGCCTCCGTAGCATCCTCCCACAAATACCCACATAACTCAATTTAACAGTAACCAAAAATATGGGGTTGATATCGTTTGCTGCAATGATCCTACGGCAGACTGTGCAGCATCATGGTGGGATGGTGTTATGTGTGTGGCATCCCACAGGATGCTGCATTTTTTACATTAAAAAATGAAATGTCACTTCAACTAGCATTCACTTTTTTTAACGTGACTTTCATGGCATCCGAGGGATGCTTCACATGGCACCACTGCGGCAATTTCATCCGAAAAATATGTTACCGGGACATTTTTCTTAAAATATATCAGCAGTCGATATTACCATGGGGTTTGGAGCCTCAAAAGGTCACCTGCTCTTCAATTGCAGCCATTGTCCTCTCCCAAGTTTCTCTGTTTCTTACTTGTTAACCCATGAATAAGGAGAAGAAGAAAGTTATAAGAAAGAAAATAAAAGAACAGGAGATGGCAAAAGATGGGACTACAGTGTTGGAAGGCTTGTCATCTTCAGAGGAAGGGAGTCCTTTGGGACCAATCTTGTGCAAGAGGAAAGACGACATTAAAATCTTCGAAGAAGCAGAGGACTGTTTCATTTTGGATTTTGATCCATTCGAATCCATCTATCTGTCCAACAAGCTTTCCATGGCCACAATCCATGATGGTGGTAATACAGATGTCTCAATCATTGCTGAAAATGGTCAGGTATCCTGATTCCCATTTGATGCTTGCTTCTTTCTTTCTGGGTTTTGTTTCTACCCAACTTGATGATTGTTGATTGCTTTGCGGTAATTACGTCCGTAATGGAAGAAAATGATCTTCCAACGAAACCCCATTTTGATTTTGTTCATTTTAGAAATAAAAATCTGTTATCTTTGGTTGGTGTTTGCTTCGATTTTAAAGGGTATTATGATGATGATTATGGTGGCAGGTTGCTTGTCGAGATTATCCTCATTCGAGGCATCTTTGTCTGAAATTCCCTTTTGATGAGACCCCTCATGATAGCTACTGTGATCAGGTAAATTAGGTTTTCGAAACATCTTATTCAGTAATGCAATCTGCAATTGTTTCTAAGCTTCGATAGGTTGGCACTTTTTAATGGCTTCCTTGCCCTGCAGTGCTACTGTTATGTTTGTGACTCAAATGCTCCTTGCAAATACTGGAGATCAATACTACATTGCCATGCGACAGGAAAAAACTGGTTCCGGCGAGAGCTTAGAAGAAGTGAAGGGAAGAAACCGGTCCCCATGGTATGAAATCTTCTGCAGTTCTGTCCTACACTTTAAGGGAGATGTTTCCATTGAAGGTTAGGAATTTTTAGAGAAGGTTTTTTGGAATTGCTACCCTTGTTTATAGACATCTATATCTATACTATATATAAATCAAGGCGCTCCATTGGGAAGCGTGCCTAAATTAATAGCCCCTTCTTTTTTTTTTTTTTTTCATAACACCCTTGATACCATAATATATTAATGTAGGTTTGTTATTGTCTATCTTCTCTTACCCACGTTGGGTAATCAGTTACATTCCCCTGAAGCCATGAAACTGTCACATAAGTGTTTCAATCCTACATTTTCTCTAACCACCTCCACTCAAAATCATGGTGATAAGTATTTGTCTACATCTTTTTTTTTCTACGTACATGCAGTAGTGCTGTCAATGCGTCGGATAAAGATCTGAATTTGACTCGATTATCCGAATATGGATCTTAGCTTTAGATTTGATTATCCAAATAAGATCCGATTATCCGAATCCGATTATATTCGGATTTGAATATGGTATTGCACATATTCGACCCGATAAAGATCCAACTGTTTATTATGTATATATGTTATGTTTTTTTAAGCCTTTTTAAGTCTTTTTATATATTAGTATAAAAGGAATGAAGATTTCATATAATATTTATTGATTTAAGATCATAATATAAGACAAATTTGAATTAATTCATCCTTATTTGATCCACTAACTTAAGGTCTATAATATCTTAATTTTTTTCCATATATAATGTAATCGGATTCAGATATTTATCCGTCGAATTCGAATTCGATATTAGATGTAAAAGATCCATCGGATAATCGATTCGAATTCGGATATCAGATTTTCTTATCGGATCGAATTCGGATCTTAGCAGATCCGTACCATATTCTACCCGTTTACAGCCTTGACGTGCAGTATTGCACATTTACACTGCTAGTATTTAATAATTTCAAGAAAGATGTTTTGAATCTCATTTTTATATACAAATATAGTTTGCAGAAATATGTAGGTTAAAGAAGTGATGTGGAACCCAGGTCTTGGCCATGACAAGCACAAGATTTTATCACCAGCCATTTAAATATGTAAGTGATTAGCATTTGGATTTCATTAATGCCTATTTATAACTGATTAGATTAGGTCTATTAGGAGGCACGGATTAATATAGAGTAAGTTATATACATTTGAGGGATATTCACCCACGATCAAGTCAATTAAAAAAATTGTAATAATTTTTGGGGTTTATTAGGTCTGATAGTGTGAAAATAAGTCCAAATGAGGGAAAATCTATTAAATGAATATACTTCACTTGAGGATTTGAAACAAACCCTACCACTCATGCAATAACTCTATACATTCTAACTCTTAGTGGATACAAGGCTCACCAAGAATTGTGTCTTTCTTTTCGGTTTTTCACTTGTCATCGACACTCCAAATGATTTCCCTTGCAATCTCTATTGTTTTTCTTGTCTGGAACTTTTCATTTGGAATTATTGAAACAATATCAACAAAGATTTACAATTTTATTTTTGGGCCATAACCCCGCCAATGAATTACCTCCAGGGATGTCAGAAAGGGGATGACATTGTTTGTTGTTGCAGCAACCTGCAACAGACCTACTTTGTCACACAACATGCAGCATCTCACTGTCAATGTTTTTGCACATTGAAATTTTACATTTTTAAATGTGCAAAAACACTAACCATAAGATGTTGCACGTGACAACATCTCACACTTGCGACAGGGTCTGCTGCAAGTAGCAACAACAGGCGATTTCGAGCCATGGAAAGTTCAATTAAGAGGGTTTAGGTTTCGAAAGTAGGATCCTTCCTTAACAATCATAATAACCACTCTTCCACCACCACAACAACAACAAAACAAATAAATAAAACATAAGAAAACAACATTATAGATACTAATGCAAATTAATTTACTAGGAAAACTAATATGTTCTTGTAAGTTGGTCTGCCAGTAGCAACATCCCGAACCAAAATAGCGCTGAGATTACAGCGTTTGGACTTTAATTCCAAAGCCCACCAATCTACCAATGAGCAGTCACGTCAACACTCGTCTGATTTAACATTCACCAATAGAAAATGACACGTTACGTCCACACAAACATTATTCTAAGACATCTATTACAAGAATCTCTCGCTAGTCCACAGGAGCTTAGAGCAGTAACCTTTTTTCTTTTTGGTGGTGTTAAAAGCAGTAACCTTTTTTTTTTTTTTTTTTTTTTGTAGGGAGTTAAAGCAGTAACCTGCTCTTCAATTGCGGTCATGACTCTCTCTTAGGGTTCTCTGTTAAGAAGATGAACAAACTTACAAGGAAAAAAGTAAAAGAAGAGGAGATGGCAAAAGATGGGATTGGAGTCGTAGAAGCCTTGTCAAAATCAGAGGAGGGGAGTCCTCTGAGACCAATCTTGTGCTTGAAGAGGAAAAACGACATTAAACTGTTAGAAGAAACAGAGGACTGTTTCATTTTGGATTTTGATCCATACGAATCCAACGATCTGTCCATCAAGCTTTCCATGGCCAAAATCCATGATGGTGATGATCAAGATGTCTCCATCACTGCCGAAAAGGGTCAGGTATCCCGATTGCTCGGTTGATGATTGCTTTTTCTTTCTTTCTGGGTTTTCTTTCTACCCCCAACTAATGATTGTTGATTGCTTTGCGGTAACTGCGTCAGTAATGGAAGAAATCGATCTTCCAACGAAACCCCATTTTGATTTTGTTTCTTTTCAGATAATTTGTTATCTTTGGTTGGTGTTTGCTTCGATTTTTAAGGGTTTTATGATGATGATTGTAGGTTGCTTGTCGAGATTATCCTCACTCGAGGCATCTTTGTGTGAAATTCCCTTTTGATGAGACCCCTCATGAGAGCTATTGTGAGCAGGTAAATAATGTTTTGGAAACATCTTATTCAGTAATGCAATCTGTCATTGTTTCTAAGCTAAGATAGGTTGGGACTTTAATGGCTTCCTTACTCTGCAGTGCTACTGTTATGTTTGTGACTCAAGTGCTCCTTGCAAAGACTGGTGGGGATCACAGCTAGCACATTGCCATGCAACAGAAGAACGCTGGACATGGCGAGAGCTTAGAAGTAGAGGGAAGGAAGCTGTCTCACGGAGGTTAGGAATTTTTCCTGCTTTTAAATGTTATATGGTAAATTCACAAAATACTATCTGTTTTCTAAAGTATGCATATCACTAACTAAAGTAATTTGAACATAAACCAATACTTAATATTCAAGGCCTAATTGTCCCAAGATGACAAAATGTATTATCCATATTAAACATAATAAAATCATTATGATAGTCATATTTCTCATTTGTTTCATACTAGACAGTTAAACACAATATAATAAGAAAAAAATTACAGAATAAAGAATTCATCCCAACCTAATATACACATACTAACTCATGTAACACATACGATAATATATACATACTAATCAACATTTCGTCAAGTATGGAAATGTATTAATATATACATACGAAGTCATCTAATACCAATATCATATATTACTTTTGTGAACCACATCAACCAACATTTTATATAATGTGCCTTTATTCTATTTAAAACAATTTATGCATTGATTAATCAAAGCTCTTCACGATTAACCGCAATAATCGTCAATTAACATGTTGATTACTTGCCAAAGACTCAATTAAAACACTCAAAAGTCACTTTTTATCAGACTTTTAATGGCGTTTTTCTACTCCTAAAAGTTTATATGTACAAAACTTTATTTTTCACTAATTAATCGTCATAATTTCGTGAGTCACCAATACTTGCTAATTAATCAAGAAACCACAACAAAAAATGCCCAATTTTGCGATTTCTCATCCAACTTCGAACCAAACTCATTCAAACCAGTTCAAATACATTCTTAATGACTCCAGTAACTCCTTACCATATACACCTTCCAAGAACGTACATGGTATTTGAGAATTCATTACTAAAATGCAAATCATCATAAACCTTCATATAACTATGCTCAAAACTTTAAAATCTCTTGAAAACATAGAAAGCAGCAGTACCTAAATTCAAACTCACACCCTTTTTTTCATCTAACAATTCCTTAAGTCCTTTTTATCAATACTGACATTGATAAATACAGGGATAAATAGTATCTGTGAGATTTTCCTTACCTTCTTAGCCGTTCTCTTCTCTAACCTTATTTTCTTCCTCTCCTCTCTTCTCCCCTTTCTTCTCTAATACTATCCCTCGTTTCTTTCTCTACAAATATCCATTGAGAGGTCAATCTTGCAGTTACTTTAGGCCTATGCACTATCCCCATCAGCAGCAAGGACAGCAGTTTGGCCATGGTAGAGATTTCACCTATAGAGAGCCGAGTAGAGGTCCAATCATATGCTGTAAGTGTGGCCAGGAGGGTCATGTGACTATGGACTGTCATGGACCGAGCAAAGATCCAGTCGTATGCTATAAGTGTGGCCAAGAGGGTCATGTGGCTACAGACTGTCATGGACCGAGTAGAGATCCAATCGTATGCTATAAGTGTGGCCAAGAGGGTCATGTGACTACGGATTGTCATGGGCCGAGCAGAGGTCTAGTCGTATGCTGTAAGTGTGGCCAGGAGGGTCATGTGGCTACCGATTGTCGTGGGCCGAGCAGAGGTCCAATCGTATGCTGTAAGTGTGGCCGAGAGGGTCATGTGGCTACCGACTGTCGTGGACCGAGCAGAGGTCCAGTCGTATGCTATAAGTGTGGCCAGGAGGGTCATGTGGCTACCCACTGTCGTAGGCCGAGCAGAGGTCCAGTCGTATGCTGTAAGTGTGGCCGAGAGGGTCATGTGGCTACCAACTGTCGTGGGCCGAGCAGAGGTCCAGTCGTATGCTATAAGTGTGGCCAAGAGGGTCATGTGGCTACCCACTGTCGTAGGCCGAGCAGAGGTCCAGTCGTATGCTATAAGTGTGGCCGGGAGGGTCATGTGGTTAGGAACTGTCGTGGGCCGAGTAGAGGTCGTGGGTCGAGCAGAGGTCGTGGGCCGAGTAAGTGAGGCTGGGAGTGTCATGTGGCTATGGACTGTCATGGGTTGAGCGGAGATCGAAACGTATGCAATAAGTGCGGCCAGGAGGGTCATGTGGCTATGGACTGTCATAGGCTGAGCGGAGATCGAAATGTATGCTATAAGTGCAGCCAAGAGGGTCATGTGGCTATGGGCTGTCGTGGGCCGAGCAGAGGTCCAGTCATATGCTACAAGTGTTGCCGCGAGGATCATGTGGCTGTAGACCGTCCTTTTTCATTTCCTCAGCCTTACCAGCAGCAACACAGAGTTGTCGTCCGTCCTTCTCAGCATTATCAACAGCAGTACCATCCTCCATAGCAGCATTTCCAGCAAAGGGACCAGAGGCAATCTTATGGAGGCCAGCAACATTCGATGACAGTTCAGAGTAGATTCCAGAGCAGTTGTTGGAGGTCGGCTTTTGGTGGTGCTAGAGCTTTTGTGGTAGTTGTGGTGGTGGTGGTGGGGTGGGTGATATATAAGAAATGTGATGGAAAGTAATATACAAAATATTTAAAACCATGATTTATACATGTGATAAAACCTCAAACACGTCCAGTATTGAGTCTAGCATTGTGTATCTTCTCAAATGGATGATTTAAATTAGCTGAGATCATTCTTTCACATTTCATATTCCAATCTACAGTGACATCAGACAAAAGTTAATGTGATTGATTCAAGTCCTCAAGCAAAGATCAGTTTCCAATGATCCCCAATGTTAATCCTCTTTCACGTTGTCATAAGAATTTTTGGACTGTAAGAGACGAACATCAGATTCCAATGATCCCTACAGACACTTCAGGAGGATTCAGGTTCCAAAAGTAGGATGACCACTCCAAAAAAGTGAACGAAAATTATAGATACTAATTCGTATTAATTTACTAGGAAACCAATATGAAAAAAAAATTTTTTTTTTGGGTAATAAAAAGAATTAAAAAAAAGGGAGGAAAGTGGCTACTAGGGGCTTCCTCCCCACTATAGAATATTCACATTAAGCCATAGCTACCAATCATCATTGCCTTAGTCAAGGGTTTGTATCGTCACCACAGCACCATGAAAGTGCAATGGTCAATGCAGGTGAAATTGGTTTCAATCCTTAGCATTAATCCTCAAATGCAGGGGGATTTGGCCATAGGACCTCCATCAGCAAACCATATCTATACTATATATAACGGGAGGGGCCGCTTGGGAAGCATTCCGAACTAATTGAACCTTTTTTTTCCTAAAATAATCTTCTAACGACATTTTGTATTATATATTTATATGGGTAAATTTGTCTTTCTCATTTTTCGAATTTCCAAAAGAGACCCTCAAAAATTCCTTATGCCTTACATTTTCTAAGATTTATATATACGTGCAGTACTGCATGTGCACCCCTCCTAGTGCGAGTAACCCACATGACCATTAGGCTACCACATCCAAACCAATATCTTGTTTGCTTGGAAGCAACGAAAATTGGTCTATCAATTGTACCATCTTGAAATCTACTAGAACCTTTGGTTGGAAGATCTATTGGTCCAATAGTGAAATATGTGTCCACATAGGTGCTTGAAGCCTACGTGTACACACCCTCCGCGAGGGACTAGCTGATATGGCCGTAATAAACTAATGGCATTGATATTGAAAAGTTCGAACTTTCAATTCCAAAACCTATCAATGAGCAGTGCTGTTAATAGTCACCTCCGTAGCATCCTCCCACAAATACCCATGTAACTCAATTTAATAGTAACCAATACAAAGCGACATGTTATAATTATACAAAAATATGAGGTTAATATCATCTGCCACAATGATCCTGGGGCACACTGTGCAGCATCGTTGGATGGTGTCATGTGTGTGGCATCCCACGGATGCTGCATTTTTTACATTAAAAATGAAATGTCACTTCAAGTGGCATTGACCTTTTATTTATTTTTTCAAAATGAAATGTTACTTCACTTGGCACCACTGTGGCAATTTCATCCCAAAAATATGGTACCGGGACATTTTTCTTAAAATATCTCACCAGTCGATATTACCGTAGGGTTTGGAGCCACGAAAGGTCACCTGCTCTTCAATTGCAGCCATTGCCCTCTCCCAGGTTTTTCTGTTTCTTACTCGTTGACCCATGAATAAGGAGAAGAAGAAAGTTATAAGAAAGAAAATAAAAGAACAGGAGATGGCAAAAGATGGGACTACAGTGTTGGAAGGCTTGTCATCTTCAGAGGAAGGGAGTCCTTTGAGACCAATATTGTGCAAGAGGAAAGACGATATTAAACTGTTCGAAGAAACAGAGGACTGTTTCATTTTGGATTTTGATCCATTCGAATCCATCTATCTGTCCAACAAGCTTTCCCAGACGGCAAAAGATGTGACTACAGTGTTGGAATTCTTGTCATCTTCAGAGCAAGGGAGTCCTCTGAGACCAATCTTGTGCAAGAGGGAAGACGACATTAAACTGTTCGAAGAAACAGAGGACTGTTTCATTTTGGATTTTGATCCATTCGAATCCAGCGATCTGGCCAACAAGCTTTCCCTGGCCACAATCCATGATGGTGGTAATACAGATGTCTCCATCATTGCTGAAAATTGTCAGGTATACTGTGATCCCATTTGATGCTTGCTTCTTTCTTTCTGGGTTTTGTTTCTACCAAACTCGATGATTGTTGATTGCTTTGCGGTAACTACGTCCGTAATGGAAGAAAACGATCTTCGAAAGAAACCCCATTTTGATTTTGTTCATTTTAGAAATAAAATCTGTTATCTTTGGTTGGTGTTTGCTTCGATTTTAAAGGGTATTATAATGATGATGATAATGGTGGCAGGTTGCTTGTCGAGATTATCCTCATTCTAGGCATCTTTGTCTGAAATTTCCTTTTGATGAGACCCCTCATGAGAGCTACTGTGAGCAGGTAAATTAGGTTTTCGAAACATCTTATTCACTAATGCAATCTGCAATTGTTTCTAAGCTACGATAGGTTGGGACTTTTTATGGCTTCCTTGCACTGCAGTGCTACTGTTATGTTTGTGACTCGAATGCTCCTTGCAAATACTGGAGATCAAAACTACATTGCCATGCGACAGAAAAAAACAGTTTTTGGCGAGACCTTAGAAGAAGTGAAGGGAAGAAACCGGTCCCCATGGTTTGAAATCTTCTGCACTTTTGCCATTGAAGGTTAGGAATTTTCAGAGAAGGTTTTTTGGAACTGCTATCCTTGTTTATAGACATAGTTAAGAATTTCAAGAAATAAATTTTGAGTCACATTTTTATATACAAATATAGTTGGTAGAAATGTGTAGGTTAAAGAAGTAATGTGTGTAACTTTTGTGTCTGCAAGAAGAAGTTTGGATATGCAACCAAGCAACCAAAGTTTACATGTCATAGATGAAGAGTCAGTTCAAATAGCTTCAGGTAGTATGAGAGATTCTTCCTTCATTGTACAAAGAAATACAAAGAGTAAGATTGTATCTTCTTTAATGCCTCTTTTCTGGTCCTCTGTGCTATATTATCATTTTTGGGCATGAAATGGGTCACAGTTATGAACTATTCCCTTTGAAATGTAGTAAAGACTTTTTTTCAAATACCATGTTGAATACATTTATTATTACATAGCTCATTGTCTATAAAGTGGAAAAAAAAGGGGATAAAAATAACCTTAAGAGTTAAAGGAAGTTAATCTATGCTCATTCTTAAGGCCCCACAACCTTAAAATGAGTTAAAGTTAATCTATCCTCGCTATAGAATGTTCACATTAAGCCATAGTTACCAATCATCACTGCCTTAGTCAAGGGTTTGGACCGTCACCACAGCACCACGAAATTGCAATGGTCAATGCAGGTAAAATTGGTTTCAATCCTTAAGAGTTAATCCTCGGACGCAGGGGGATTTGGTCCTAGGACCTCCACTAGCAAACCGTATCTATACTATATATAACAGGAGGCACCCCTTGGGGACCGTTCCAAACTAATTGAACCTTTTTTTTCTTCCTAAAATACTATTCTAACGACATTTTGTGTTATATATTTATATAGGTAACTTTGTCTTTCTCATTTTTCCAATTTCCAAAAGAGACCCTCAACAATTCCTTATGCCTTATATTTTCTAATATTTGTAGGTACGTGCAGCATTGCACCTGCACGCCTCCTACGGAGAGTAACCCGCATGACCATTGGGCTACCACATCCAAACCACTATCTTGTTTGTGTGAAAACAACGAATATTGGTCTACCAATTTTACCATCTTGAAATCTACTGGAGTCTTTGGCTAGAAGATCTATTGGTCCAACGGTTAAATATGGAGAGCATTTCCTCTAAAGCCAAAATCCGATGGTTCCGTGAAACCATCGGCTGGGATGGAGTTTGAATGTGTGGGTCCCCCTTCCGACATGAGCATTCAACCGTGCGTTTTACGCTGGCATCACTAAAGGGCACCAGGTGAAACACTCTCTTAAATATGTGTCAACATAAGTGCATGAAGCCTACGTGTACACACCCTCTACCGTTGGACCAGTAGATGTTACAGCATGAGGGAGCACCTGATACGATCTTACTTAAAGTTGTAAGTTTTTCCCGGCCCGCCCTAAGCTTGCCCAACCCAACCCGAATAATAGCCCGATCTAAGGTTTTATTTTGGTTTTGGGTTTAGGTTGGGCTTGATTTTAGGCCCGAACTTGAGTTTGGGTTGGGTTGGGTTTGCACCTCATAGCCCGAAAACCCCAAAAAGCCCGAACTATATAAAGCCAAGGTTAAATGATTTATTCTCATCTTCTTCCTAAGTTCTTTCAAACTTCAAGCCCTTCCTTTCTATTTGTCAGCACCTCATTTTTGCGCACCCGAAAAATGAAAGAATAAGACCCTAATTGAAAACCCGAAAAATGAAAGAATAAGACCCTAATTGAAAAAGTTAAACATGAAAGGGTCAAAAAGTTGACTTTTTGATCAGGTGAAAACATTAAGGGGTCAAAAAGTTGACTTTTTGACCAGGTGCAAATAGACCATAAAACATCATACCAATGGATAGAAGATTCCGATACGATTCTAACGACACTGAATTTGCCAAAATCAAAGTCCGGATGAAGAAGTTATGGGCCGATCAAACATGGAAATAGTAGAAATCTGCTTTTTGCAAAACCCCAAATCAGTTGCTCAATTTTATACGAGCAGAAAGAGCATCTCGACATGATTCCAACGCAACTGAGTTTGCTGGAATCGGAGTCATGGATAAAGAGATATGAGCAAAACCGGCTCCGGGGGAGCAATTTTGCACTTCTGCTAAAAACCCGAGTTTGCAGCTAACTCTAACTAAGTGAATAGAAAATCTCGAGCTGATTCCAACACTACTAAGTTTGCTAAAATCAAATATCAGATGAGACAGTTATGAGCAAGCAAAAATTCAAGAAAATCTACACATGTGGCAAGAATTGAAGAAAAGATAAAAAAAATAAAAATCTAATAATAAAATAATATTAAATCTTAAAAAATCTATTAAATTAAATTAAAATTTCTTAAGATGCATGTGCGTCTAACAAACAAAAATCAAAGAATATAATAATAATAAAAGTATAAGAATTAAATAAATTAAATAAAAATAATAATAAAATAATATGGGTAAACGCACATGGGATATGCGCTGGCAAATAACAACAAGAGAAGGGGAGCAATTCTTTTGTAATTGAAATTTAATTTCGGTTACAATTTAAAATTTAGTGACCGAAATTAATATTTCGGTCACACTATCAAATAGTGTGACGGGAATCATTATTCGGTTCAACTTTTTTTAATTTTTTTTCTATAAATAAGGGGTCCAGTCCCATTCTTAACACAAGCTAGACCCCCTTCTCCTCTCCTCTCCTCTTCCTTGGCCAAACCCTTTTCCCACTCCCTTTCTTCTCTCATTTCAAGCCTAAACCCTACACCAACCTTGTCTAATCCTTCCTTCCTTCCTTCTTCCTTCTTTGTTTCAAATCAAAAGGAGAGTCTTGAAGGAGTTTTGAAGGTGCTTTAGGATGAGAGAAGTGCTGTCCAAGTGCTCTCTTGGCTTAAGAAGGGTGTAAAACACTTTAAACAAGTGTTCAAACCCAAGGTAAGCCTCCTTGTGGCTTTTTATTAAACATATGTAAATTTTTTTTGAATTGGGATATATAAGGTGATATACATGATGTATCATTTCTGTTTTGTTTGATCTTTGTGCCATCCTCTACTTCTCATCCTTTTTCCATGGTTATTTGAGGGTTATCATTCTCTAAAAGTAAATGGGTGGATTCGGTTGAACTAAGGGGAGGATGAGAGTCTTCTTAGTTGATTTGAGCATTCTAAAATCACTGTTTTCATCTAATATTGCTGTTATTCTTCTTTCATTTGACAGAGGAGGTTGTTCCCCTTTACTCTTATCTCATGTACCCCTTTTGAGTAATCCCCTTTTTCCTTTCTTTTGTTGTTTTCTTTTAAAGATAGGGGAATAATTTGTGTGGGTATGGTCATGCTATAATTTTATTTTACTTATATATGGTATAGTTGTTGTTTAAGCATGCATGAGATCCTTCATCATCTATCCCCACTTAGAGCGCATGTGTCATCATTTTAAGGCTATATGAGCATTTCTTACTTGCTGTTTTTTTTTGTGAATTTTGTCACGATTTTTGTTTCCTTACAGCTACTGTTTTTTTTTTTGGTTACATAAAATCCATACCACTTTACTTTGTATATACTCCATATGCATGCTTCTACTTTTAGAGATTTTATGTACAAGTTGATTGTTAATTTTTGGATACTTTATGTATTCCACTTTTTAGTTTAACCTTGCATGCTTGTAGGTTTATTCTCCATCTTAGACATAGTAAGCACATATACATGTCTTAATGTGAAGCATGTCTCTTAAAGCCTTGTGATTGTTTCCTTTTACATGTGCTGATTTCTCTTCTTTTTTTTTTTTTTTTTTTTTTTTTTTTGAGCAAAAAGGACCAAAACAGGGACACTTGAGTCCCTGTTTATTTGCTGGTTTTAGTTCAGAAAGAAGGAGAAGGCAACCTCCAGCCTTCTCCTATTTCTTTGGATTCAAAACCCTCAAAATAAGTCCATAAGCCTCCATCTGAACCACTGTGGGCCCATACAAGGCCCACACATGTCATGAGTAAGCCCAAAAACCCTTGGATTCAGTTCTCTATGAAACATTTCGAAAAGTTGTTTTTTATGTTTTACCAAAAACTCAGGTCGGCAAACAGTGTTTTCATTAGTAACTAAAATTTTATTTCAGCTAAACTTGAATTATAGTATGACTAAAATTAATTTTCGGTCATACTAAATTTCAGTTTAGCTGACATATAATTTCGACTGCATTTAAAATTTCCAAAAATCAAAATTTCTTATTCTTGTTTATTTTATTGGTTTGTTCTAATAAACCGGGTGAGCCGGAAACCCTAAAATGTGCCCTGGGCTTTCTAAGCCCAATTTGATCCCTTTGTGGGCCTTCCAATGGGGCCTACATTCACTCTGGCCTGAACCAAGGCCCATTTCCACAATGGGTCCACGGCCATTTGGTTAATTTCCTGTGGGTCAACACCAAGCCCAACGGGCCCTTAAAAACTTGAACCCATTAACTTTTGTAAATAAAATCAAATCCAAAGTCAATCACTTGATCCAATAAGGGTTACCCAATAACCCTAGTTGGGCCTTGGGCTTGATTTAAAGCCCTATTTGGATTCCAATGGGTCTTCCAATGAGACCCATGTCCGACCCACTTTACAAGGTAAAAAGATAAAATCAATTAAAATAAAAGGGACCTGCACCTTTGATGGTCCCCACCAGTCCAAACAAATAAGCATACTGGAATAGGAAATTGGGTGAGACTGAGTTGACTCGAACCAGGGAGACCCATGGGACCCGTCAGATCGACGAGGCGGACCGGGTTGTCTTCGGACTTCCCTGGACCGTAACCGAGAACTTACCCAGAAAACTCTAATAAGCCGCAAACCAGTCATGATAAACCCGGTTAGGAACCCTGTGTTTGCCTCCAGCTCTCAGGCAGTGGCAACTCCCGAATTCCCCAAAGCACACACTCTCACGTGCGCCTCGCGTGCGGCCATGCGCACACCATTTTTCCAATCAATTCCCCAATAGGTAAGGTTTTATAGAATTGAGTATAAAGCTTCAAACCTAGAACCTTTTCAAGATTTAGAAAAGTTGATAATGTTGACCTTTGTATGGATAATGACTTGAGATTTACAAAGGACCACATTTTCAATAAGTATTTCTTTCATAATGTTGAATGTGTTGTTTTATAATTTGGTCAATAAATCTTAGAAATGTTATAATTTAAAAACTCAATTTTTTGCTTCCTATGTTAAAAACATTATAGACTTGTTGCCTTTGCTATTATATTTCATTAAATCTTTGATAGATCCCATTAATTTGTACCAACCCAAACCCATCCCGAACTCGAGAAATAATTTTAGGGTTGGGTTTAGGTTCAAGCAATTTGGGTTTAGGGCAGGCCAAGGTGAATTTGGACCAATTGATTTTAGATTGGGTTGAGCCCGAACTCATCAAAACCCAACCCAACCCGCCCTATTTACAGTTCTAAGCTTACTTAAAGTAAGGGAAAATTGATTTTTAGTGATACTTTATGAGAATAATTCATATTATGTCACCAACTTTGTCGAAATTGCTTTTTAGTGATACTTTTTCAAAACAATTAGAAACAAGTGGCGATTTACTGTTGACGGATGAGAATGCCCTTTAAGACTTTCACTTACCCATTTTGCCCTTATTGACGTTTACACAAATGCCCTTCTCTTAAAACCTGCAAAACGTCTTCTTCAAGCTTTGGGGAGCTTTCAATTGAGCGCCAAAACCGAACGACCAGTGCTCTGCAACCTTTGCCTTCTTCGTGAGAAAACCATCTTGTTCATATTCAATCATCCATTGTGCGCTCGTTCACCCTAACATTTTCAATTGAGTGCTTGTTCAGCCATTGTGTTCTTGTTCATGTTCACCAGCCATCGGGTTTGACTTCTTGTTCGTGTTCTTGTTTATTCATCCATCGTGTTTGAATTCTTGTTCGTGTTCATGTTCGACTTCTTGATCAGCCATCGTGTTCTTGTTCATTGAGTTCACAAGCCATCGTGTTCGTGTTCTTAAGGCATCGTGTGCTTGTTTACCTTAACCTTTTCAATCGAGCGAAAACCATCTTGTTCTGCATCTTCAGCCATCGTGTGCTCGATCTCAACCATTTTCGTGTGCTCTTGGTCCTTCAAGAAGAAGATGATCGATCAAAGCAATCTTGGCGTCTTTGTAGACTTCTCACCTGCATCACTGAAGCAATGACCGACGGAAGGTAAAATTTTTTTTTAAAAATAAATGCTAATGTGGTTATTGATACTGACGTTTTGCAAGACCTTATGCACATTCGAACCCATGGAATGTTCTTCTTCCCCAATCTAACTTGTCGTATACCTAGTTACATTTCTATTGAGTAGTAGAACGAAGATTGGAAAAATCTACAGGATTTCCTGTCGCGTCTGGAATCCATCGCCATCGAAACAAAAAGAAATGACATCAATACCCAGACCATCAAAGGCTCGCCCTTTGCTCTTTTTTTTCTTCTTTTTTTATTCATTCATCTTTTTTATATTTAGATTATTAGTATTAAAAGGTTATAATTAAATCCCCCCTAATGCCTAATGTCTATTTCTTTTACACCTCCAACGTCCATTTGCACACGTTCAAACCTCCAATATTGATTTTTTTATGTATTAATTTTATTTGTGTGTTCAATTGCCTAATGTAAAATTCACAAGTGTGAAAGCTTTGAGAAATTGAGACCAATGTCGATTTTCCATTCATTTGAGAGATACAACAATTTTAGTGCGAAAGCTTTGTGAAATTGATACCAATGTGGATTTTTAGTGGTGATGTTTTTTAACGATACAATTTTGCAAAGCTTTCGCGAGTGCAAAAGCTTTGAGAAATTGATACCAATGTCGAGATTTCTAATTGTTTAAGAAATAAAACAATTTTGCAAAGCTTTCGCAATTGTAAAAACTTTGAGAAATTGATACCAATGTCAAATTTTAAGTGATGTATTTTAGTGATACAAATTCTCAAAGCCTTCGCACTTATTTATACCAATGTCAATTTGTCTACGTAGTAATGATATTTATTTGTTCAAGTGCCTAATTCCGAAGTCATTAGGCACTAATACCAAAGTCGCAAGTGCCTAGTGTCCATAATCAACATTAGGGTCTTGCGACTAATCAAAGGTTTTCTCTTTTTTTTGGGGAAATTTACACGTACACCCCCTAAGGTTTGGGAAAGTGTCACGGACACCCCTTGTAGTTCAAAACGGATCACTTACTACCCCTGTAGTTTCAAAAACCATCACCCACCACCTCTGCCGTTACATCCCACCCCAACACCGTTAGGTCACTTTTCTAAATGGCCGAAATACCCCTCTTTAAAGTATCTTCGTCGTTCTTCTTCTCCAAGTTAAAGAGAACTCCATAGATACCCCTCTTCCTCCTCAACCTCCGTAGCCACCGCCTCCAATGGTAGCCACTGTCTGTAAGCGTGCTCCTCAGCAGTGGTTTGATCGGTGGCCAGTGTGGAGGTTGCTCCCTGTAGCTGTAATGGAATCGTTAGGAACATTCTTAATTAATTAATTGGCAGATAAAATTAATATGTGGGTTTATTAAGTCCAAAATTTACGCGGGGAACAAGAAGAGACTAACATGTAAGGCAAAATGAAAAACAGGTATGGAACAGGAAGTTAACTCGATCAAGGTTAGTATATGAATCAGACATCTAATTAAAGACAGAAGAGAGAAAAAGAAGATCGATTCTTTTTAGAGAACCTCTGAAACGACGAAGAAAATCAAAATGGGCATAGATTTCCAAGTATGGAAAGAGGAGAAAATGGGTGTGGTTGCGGATGTTGTGATAGCTAGAGCTAGCTGCATGTACCTTGAATTTGAAGGCTGCTGCTGCTGCTTCTATTAAGAGATGGAAATGCCGAGTCCAATGCTAAGATCTGTGCTCAAGTCTGTGTTTGGTTGTGAGAGAGAGGATGCAGAGGAGAGGGATGGATGGCTGCTGCTATCAAGTCTGTGCTCAAGTTACCCATTTGAGTAGGTTTTGATTTTATGATATCTTGTGTTTTACATATTACAGCAAAGTAAAAAAAAAAGGTATAGATAATGATACCCATTTAGAAATTTGATCAAACAGTTGGCAGTAGCCTATTATGGGCAAAATTATTACAAGAAATTTGTAGTCCAAACAGTATGAGAAGATAAAAACAAAAATCCAAACTAATTCGGGGAAATGATTGAGATGTAGGAAAACAAAAAACAAAGAGAGGATGAAACAAGTTCGCAAACTCATCTCTCAGAACTTTCATCGAACCATAGAAGAACAAAAGTCCAGTCAAGACATACTTCTCGCGAAATGAAACTTGTTTATCAACTCATGGACTTCTCTTGGAAGGGAGATGACAAAGAAGTGGAAAATTACCTGAACCACTTATATAGTTATTCTTTAAAAGCATGTCGTGTGGAAGGAGTAGTAGGACTAACTTGTTGGGGAGTCAAGAATGTTCAAGCAAACCAAACAAGGATCCGTCTCTCAAAAATGGAGAGCGATTTGAGGTGACGGAGAATTTTGAGTTCTTCGAATAGCTGATATTAAAGATGTGGCAGGATTTGGAGCACACATCAAGAAAACCATCTAATATTTTCTTTCCGTGATGCTTTTTATGAGCGACTTTAAAGAGGGGTATTTCAATCATTTAAAAAGTGACCTAAAGGTGTTGGGGTGGGATGTAATGGCAAGGGTGGTGGGTGATGGTTTTTGAAACTACAGGGGGTGTCCGTGACACTTTCCCAAACCTCAGGGGGTGTATGTGTAAATTTCCCCCCTTTTTTTTTCTCGGAAATAACATTATGCACTTGCGTCTGATAGCAAGTGCCTATTAGTAATAAATTTGTACATTATTTTTGAAAGCCTTTTTTCCCGGTTATTTTGTAAGGTATTCTTCTCTCTTAGTTTTTATCGTATCCTTCCTTAAAACCAAAGCATTTATTATTTTTTTTGTAAAATGTTATCAACAGAAAGAAGCAAGCATAGCGATTGCATTGGCATTCCTCTTAGTTTGTTTTGGGTGGTCTAAACTTTTTTTAAATCCTATTGCATTGGCATTGGTATTGGTATTTTTTTTCTTGTGATTTCGATTATGGTATATATTTCATTGTTTTATTTGAGTTTTGGCTACCATTTGGTTTGGTTGTTATTTTATTTTGTTTTGTTTTCACTTGGACATGTAAATCATTGTATTGAGTACTACAAATTTTTTTTTTGGAGATTATTTTTATTTTTTGCATTTGAGTTTTGGCTACACTTTGGTCTGGGTGGTTATTTAATTTTGTTTCTGTTTTTGTTTTCTACTTTGACGTGTAAATCATTGTATTGAGTGATAAATTGTTTTTTCAAGTTCTTTTTAAGGTACTATTTTCACTTAGGTTTTAACGTATTCATCCTTAAAACCCAAGCTTACAGATTGCTCTTTTGAAATGACAATGTAATCGATAGCAGGAAGCAAGCACAGCGATTTCATTGGCATCCCTCTTTTTTAATTTTTTTTTTTGTATAACATTATTTTTTTTAAATCCTATTGCATTGGAGTTGGTATTATTTTCCTACAATTTCAATTATGGTATATGTTCTATTTTTTTACTTGAGTTTTGGCTACACTTTGGTATGGTTAGTTATTATATCTTGTTTATCTATTTGTTTATTTTTACATTGGCATGTAAATCATTGTATTGGGTGATATATTGTTTTTTGAGGTTTTTTTTGTAAGGTATTATTCTTGCATATTGTTTCACACATTCATCCTTAAAACCCAACCTTTATTGTTTTTTTCTTCTTTGAAATGCCAATGTAAACGACGGCAAGAAGCCATCACAACAATTGAATTGGCATTCCTCATCCTCTTTTTTTTTTTTTTTTTTTGGGTATAACCTTTTTTTTATCTCTATTGCATTGGCATTGGTGTTATTCTCCCGCGATCAAGATTGGGGTAGATATTTTATATTTTGATTATAGTCTTGGCTACTCTTAGGTCTGGTTGGTCATCTTATTTTGTTTTTTTTTATTTGGCTGTGTAAATCGTTGCATCGAGGGTATCACAAAGTTTGATGTCTATGCTTTCAGCTTCAAATTATGTTTGTACTGCTGAAACTCTAATTTTGTTTTGGTTTTTAGATATGATGAAATCTCAAATTAGTTTGTTATTGACAATAAAATTTGGATAGAACTTGCAGGTCAGTAGTCAATTATTATTCTTTATTTATAGATAATTTAATTCTCTAAGGTTGCCAATTATTAGTCTTCTTTCAACTCTCTTCTTTTCTTGCTAGTAACTTTAATGAAATGTCATTCAAAATTTTAATTTGGACTTACTGAGGCATAACACGTACACTTGGACTAGTTTTGAATATTCAATTCTTTGCACTATTTTTGGAGATATTAATATGTAGTTATGCCTTTTTTTATAGTTGTCAATATTTTACCAAAAATTTTAATTTATTTTCTCATTTCCCCATATTTTATCCCTTGATTTGGAAAATCTTACACAATAGCCTTTCACATGATCCTCAATTTTATTGCTTTTTTGGTAAAATGGAATTTTGTCATAGGATTCATGTAGATGATTTCGATCAGAATGGTGAATGCCTATGATATTCAATGCGGTAATATAGTCATATAATTATAATTATTATAGGTAAGACCTATCCCAATTCAGTTCGATTCCAGTTAGATTTTAAGGATTGAAATCATCTACTGTCAAGCCCATAAAACTGCTTAACGAAGGTCAACATCACCATTGATCTTTGAAGAATCCTTAGCCACATTGTGGCTTATCACATGGAAAATATTTTAGCTTCTGTACATTGCCCTTGTCTTTGCCCAACTTCTTCCCTTGACCACTAGGTGGCCATGAGCCTTCCTTATGGTTGGCATTGTTGTCTTCTCTATCTTTTGGATGATTTTCCTTAGAACGAAATTGGTTTGTAAAAGTTAATTTTTTTGAATTCTACGGAATATATTGATGTTAACAATCATGATTTTAAAACTTTCATCCATCTCTATAAAATAAATCAACCCCAAATATTTTTAGGTTTTGAAAAGAAAGAGAAAAAAAAACTCCTTCATGTATTACATAGTTGACCTTGTATGCTTCGAACTCTTAAATTTCTTTTCGGCTAAATACTCCATAATTTTTGTGAAAGATCGCTTAGAAATCTATTATTTGGAGGCCCTATAAAAGTTATGATGTGCATCCTAGCTTCCTCTCCCCTTTTAGAAATATAATCTTGAGTAGCACTCTATGCCACAAGAAGTCATCTAGCTCTTTGGTGTTCGTAGGCCTATTGTAGGTATTAGGTCGTTGTGTCACCATGTCATCACCCTTGGTGGTGTACATGTATTTATTTATTTTTTGATGAATAATGAGAGCTATTATATGTTGTGGTGTCATCGCCATATTATAGGTATTAGCTCTTTCGTGTTCGTTGGCCTATTATATCTCTTTGATGTTCTTATATGAAGTCTTATACGCCATACATGCTTCAACTTGATCCTGTAACATCTCGAGGGTCTCCCACACCCTAGGTGTGACATCATATTTTATTCGACTTATAATTGTAGTCCAAAGTTATTAGACTTGTAACTCCAGCTTAGAGACCTGGGCTTCTCCCCGTGCTAGTGTCCTTAACCCGATCCGGGTATCCTCGGATTATTCCAGCCTTTCATCGGAAGATGATTTATAGTCACGATGATAAGGCTGACACTTTAGTCCATATTTTTTAGTCATTCTTTTCCTTTGCAAAAGTCATTTTAGTGGCCAAAGCGAGTAGTAAGTTGACTTTTAAATCAATAGTGTCTCCATGTGAGAATCCTGATAGTGTCATCAAGATGGTGGGATCTATCAAAGTGGATCTCCTTCCCATCCTTCGGCGATATGTGCCTTCAGTTTCCACCATCCCCCTTTGCGATGGGATGAGTTGGGTGCCTACTTGGAATAAAAACCGACATAAGACCAAATGAATGATCAATCGGGTGAGATGTCTCCGCAGTTGGGGTGGAAGTATCGACGAGTTAGTTCTTCCTTTCTTGCTTTAATGTTCGAGATGCCTTCTTATGCCAAACAACAAATGGGCTTTTTACTGCTTGAGCACGGTTTTTTCGACGCATTCTCCTAACTAACCATTTCATCGGCTCTGCAGCTAATACCTCCATAGTATCAGCACAATTTGCACCAAATACAAAAGGAGTTGTGTCAACGTTTCAACAATTGTCAAGTGATGGATTAGGACCTTTTGTGTAATAGAGTTTTTCAGGAGGGTCGACTCACCAATTCCATGAATAGGAGAGAGGCTAGGCTCGGGCTAGAGATTTGCATCATCATGGAGTTTCTCAATTGTAGTAGGAATTTGTTCATAAGCATGAGAGCTCGATGCATGACTAGTACTCCTTGATCCAATATATGCAGTTAACATTTCATATTCAGCTTTGAATTTGTTCGTAAATGAGACCATTTTGCCGAGGTGTTGTTGAACAATCTAATGTGCAAAAAAAAAAAAAAAAAAACATTTTAGTCCATGACAATATCGCAATTTATATGGCAAAAGTATTCAAAATGAAATCAAAGTTATCGCACTAGATCTGGATCGTCCTGAAATCGTCTAAGGTCTCCGCATTTTATATTGATGTCATGCAAGAGTTCAGTGTCAACCGTGGAAACATATCCTTGTCACCAATCTGCATGACAACAATTAGATTTTACAGCCATGTTATACATAGAACAAACACCTAACTTTGAATGTAATACTAATATACCATATCTACTGAAATGAGCTTATAGTCATCATATCAATTTGGTACCTTCCCACAACCATAGCCACCCAACATCCTCTCATCGCTATCCCTTTTATTGATAGTATCATTTGTCCAAGCCGCTATACGTGGGGTCGTCGTCTCAGTGGGGATATTTTCTCCTATGAAAACCAGCTCAAAGTACAAAAACTGTTGCATGTACAAACATTAGTCATGAAATGTATATTCTAATAAATACAACAAGGGTAACTATGCATACCTGTAAAAACAGAAGACACCCATTCACGCTTTTCACGATTCGTTTTTAATACCTTCTGATGTTTGTGATCAATGTATCTAACACAAACTTTCCCTAGTTGTACTCTCTTATTCTATTTACACCTTCCAGTAAGGGTAGAAAAGATGGATTGGCATCTAGCCTCATTGATGGACACAAGATAGTTGATAGTGAAAATAAAACAAATGATCTTTTAAAAATCGTCATTGCTAACTGGATTCTTCAACCGGTCCTCTAACAAACCTAAAGATATTGCCCAATTCTTCACTTCATAGGATCTTTACAGCTCATCAACTTTTTTGTGGTTTTAAAGATAGGATAACCTCACTACCTTTAGACAGGAGACCTAAAATGTTCTCCACATCATCTACATTAATGTCTATACTACTTGAACCTACTTGGATGCGACATCTGGCTGTATCAATGCTTTGTCAGATACTAATGTTTTGCTCCAAATTTGAAAACCCCAAGGATTTTCACGTTTTTACTATGTTACCTCCGTTTGAGAAGTGAGGATTCCCAAATTCAGCCTCCGGAATTAAACCTATTCTCCCAAGTCCATACTTTAGGGTTAAGTTGGAGGGTTCTAGACACATGTTTGTGTCTACCATTAGGGCTTCATTTGCTTAAGTTTGCCCTAATCTTTGCCTATAAATAGAGGGTCTCCCCTCAAGCAAATGGCCAGAAAGTGGAGATTAAAAAGCTCCAAGTGAAGAAGGGAATCCCTGTCTTTCTGCTTTCAGAACTCCAGGTAAGCCTTGAACCGTTTTATTTTATAGTTTTAATTTCTAGGATTATTCTATCTTCTACTGTCTTCTGTAGAATAAGGCCTATGTGTGTGTTTGTTACCCAAACCTACTTCCAAGTACCTCAAGACTACTCTCTAGCCGTAAAACGTGAAGAGAGAGCTAGGGAAAAGGGAAACAGGTGGATCCATAGGGCAGACCCCCATATGTGATAATCTTAGAAATGTATAGTTTTAATGTTTTGTTTAGGTTGTGTGATGATTTATCAATAAAATACGGAGGAATACTACAGATCTATGCTGTTCATAACACTAAATCTCGTTTTTCTCATGTATTTCAATTTTTCACCTTGTTTTCTCATTTTTTATGCTTTTTGATGTTTTTAGTTGTTTGGGCTAAGATCTTGGATCCTCCATTTTCCATATGGTAGATTTGGGATCAGAAATCTTCCAGTAATCTCTAGGGTTTCATGAGGTGGTTTTTGAGTCATTTTTGGTTTTTGAGAGAAGACTATACGGTCTAAACTCTCCCCTTTTGATGTTTTTCATCAACGTGGATATTTTTGTTTAGATTTTTTATTTAATGAGAAATATGGACTAGATCTATGTCCTGGATTGTTCAAATTCAGCTCTGCAATATTTTGTAAAAATAATATTTCTTTATTTATTCCTAAATTTCAAGGATCTAATTTAAAGCCAGATTTTTTGAAGTTTTTATTTTAGATTTGTTTTCTTTTGATTTCAGTTAGTCATGAAGTCTAAGAAATGGCTTTTGTTTTCATAAGAAGGATTCAGAATTAATTGGATCATTCACATGGAAAAAAAGCCATACTTTCTATTTTCTTTTTAATTTTGTTTTGATTTTTATTAGCAAGCATTTTTATAGCATGAACAACACTTGGCAACCACCTTGTGTGGATGAATAAGGATGCCTAACACCTTCCTCTGTTCATAATCTAATCCCCTTACACATCTCTAGATTTTTTATTTTAAAGTAAAGTTATTTTTACTCTAGTTTGCTTTTTTTATTTTATTTGATTTTGGTGTCCATTCACACCTTAAAATTGAATAGTAGCGACTCCTCCCTTTTGTGAATCCCGTGTAATGATAAGAAGTCATTGAATTTATTTTCCATGTCTCACAGTGATAGCATTTACAAAACGACCAGGAGAACAACATGTAGGAATAAACCCCCTGAAAAAATCAGAAAAAAGAAAACCATCACCAAAGGTGATAGGCTAGCCAAACAAACAATTGGATCAAATAATCAGCAAAGGTAAATAACCTGTTTCTTGACTGGATGTCGACGTCGAGCATGCCTTGACATGCTATGGGGGCCTCATATTTTTCATAAGCGATTCCTGTCACAAATCACAGCATTCAAAAAGAAAAATTTAAATACCAAACAATGGATATCTACAAAAATCATGTTTACTGTACATGCTAACTAGGTATACAAGTCTACTAACCGGGTTTACAAGTCTATAAATTGTAAGTATACAAGTCTACTAAAAGGGATTACAAGTCTCTAAATTGGATTATAGAAGCCAATATGCAATGGAGTTTACAAGTCTTACGAACGGGATTTACATGTCCAATAACATGGATTACAAGTCCCTAAAATTGGATGTACAAGTCTTACAACGGGCTTTACAGGTCTATTAATAGAATTTATAAGTATAATAACATGGTTTACAAGTCCGTAAATTGGATTTACAAGTCTACTAACCGAGTATAGAAGTGTCTAAGTTGGATATACAAGTCTATAAACACGGTTTACAAGTCTACTAACAGGATTTACAAGTCCGTAAACTTGGTTTACAAGTCCATAAATGAGATTTATAAGTCTACTAATAAAGGTTTACAGGACCATAAATCCAATTTACAAGTAGTTTACAAGTCCCTAAATGGAATTTACAAGTCCATAAACTTGGTTTACAAGTCCGTAAATGAGGTTTATAAGTCCACTAACAAGGCTTACAAGTCCCTACATGGAATTTACAATTCCATAAACTTGATTTACAAGTCCCTAAATGAGATTTACAAGTCAACTAACATGGTTTACAAGTCCCTAAAGAGATTTACAAGTCGACTAACATGGTTTACAAGTCCCTAAATGGAATTTACAAGTGGTTTACAAGTCCCTAAATGGAATTTATAAGTCTAGTAACCAGGTATAAAAGTCTCTATGTTGGATTACACAAGTCTATAATTGAATGTTATGAATCCGTAAATGGAATTTACAAATCCACAAACTTGGTTTACAAGTCCGTAAATGAGGTTTACAAGTCTACTTATAGGCTTTACAAGTCCCTGAATGGCATTTACAAGTGGTTTATAATTCCCTAAATGGAATTTAAAAATCCATAAACATCGTTTACAAGCCCGTAAATGAGGTTTACAAGTCCACTAACAGGGTTTATAAGTCCCTAAATGGCATTTACAAGTGGTTTACAAGTCCCTAAATGGCATTTGCAAGTGGTTTACAAGTCCCTAAATGGAATTTAGAAGTCTACTAACCGGGTATACAAATCTCTATGTTGGATACACAAGTCTATAATTGAATGTTATGAATCCGTAAATGGAATTTACAAGTCCATAAACTTAGTTTACAAGTCCCCAAATGAGGTTTACAAGTCGACTAATAGGGTTTAGAAGTCCCTAAATGGCATTTACAAGTGGTTTACAAGTCCCTAAATGGAATTTACAAGTCCATAAACTTGCTTTACAAGTCCCTAAATGAGCTTTACAAGTCCACTAACAGGTTACAAGTCCTTAAATGGCATTTACAAGTGGTTTACAAGTCCATAAATGAGGTTTACAAGTCTCCTAATAGGATTTACAAGTCCGTATATTTCTTTTGCAATGGTTTACAGGTCCTAAATGGAATTTTGAACTCGTTTACAAGTCCCTAAATGGAATTTACAAGTCTACTAACCAGATATACAAGTCTCTAAGTTGAATGATGAACATTCAATACTTTGAATTTCTACTAATCATAAATTAATAAAATCATAATTAGAAAAACATATATAGCAATAACAAAAGTTTTGGGAAGCATTACATCTTAAGCATATCATGCCACTATGGAAGGAAGTACAAGTGAATTAGCTTTAATTTTTGACTTCAACCTCCAGATACAGGAATAGCAGAATTAAACATCTTAGTAGGAATTATTACAATAAAGGTTCTAGAAAATGACTAACCAGACGAGATTCATAGCTGAAAGCTCGACAATAGAGAGTGAAACAATTGGCCCACTCTCCACAGCATCCTCTCCTTGTTTCTACAAGCTGCATACAGATAAGATGTAAGTTTTATGTTATATAAATTTTGGCAATGGATTAAGAGATAGCAATACCTTGAATGGATCATTGTACCTAGGAAAACGAGTGACTCTCGAACAGCTATTGCACCTGGTATAATTACAAATAAGAGCAGTAATGTGTGAAACTAAAAGCAAGATTAGATAATGTAGAGAAGTAATGAAACTTAGAATAATCATCAATCTAAATTTCTGATTGCATAGATCTTTGGTGAGAAAACATATTTAAATGAAGGTAGAATCATATGAAACACAACACAGCAAAATTGTAGCAAGTTCCTAAAACTTCAGAAAAATTTCAGTCTACAATGTTAATAACTGAAAAAGATATTGAGATGTAGACAATAGACTAAAAGAAAGCTCAGAACTAGGAAAAAAAGGGGGCTGCATAAAATTTCCAAATCAGATACCAATGACACCTACAAATTTACAATCCAAGGCAACGCTATAGGGATGGATTAGTCATGCATTCTACTAGTATTTTCTACAATTTTCTTGTATTTTGGAGAGCTTATGTAGAAACAGAACTTAAGGAAGGGAGCCCCTGTATTTTTTAAAGTCATCTTCAGTTCTTTCCCCTGATCCTTTGTAGATCTCAGTTAAGTTACCATGCTCCATAAACCTTCCTCTATGATTTATTCCTTTCCCACTCCATTTGGACTCCATAAATGCTATCTGGTGTTTCCAAATCTGACCCGACTATACACATACTGAGGTAAGTCCGTTTTTATATCCGAATCTAACCCGACTATACACATACTGGACAATAACTTTTTATAACTGTTGGTTGCATCTTTCTTTTCATTGTTTCTAGTTCTCAATATTTCTTATGCTTTTACATCTTACAGATGAATCTAATTACACGTTTGTTATTTTGGTTTCTCTACTTTCAATTTCAACAGGCTGATGGTTCACGGACAACGGGTTGCTATAATACACTCTGCCCAGGTTTTGTACAAGTTAGCCTGAAATACCTCTTGGCACTGTTCTACAACATGTTTCTACCTATGCTAGGCCACAATTTGAAATAGCAATCAGCATACACCAGGTAAATTAAGTTTCTGGTCCCTCTCCTATTAATTATGGCCCCAAAAAAAAACTTCTATTTTATATTGTGTGTTTTTCAAATCTCTGGTAGAAAATTCAGTCATTGTTCCATAATGCTAGTTTAAATCTATATGTTATCAGTTGTGTAGAACCATTATTGTTTCCACAGTAAGTATTCCTCCAATTCAAACTCTATCATAGCAACAAGGATCTCAAACCACCTCTCACATCAAAAGCAAAGCCACATGCAAGAGATTAGGAAATATATATGAAATATAAGTATGTAACAGAAATCTACGTGCAGAATAATAGCTATATCATATTAACAGCAATCAGAAATAACACTCCACATGCTGCACAAAAGCAACACCAAGCAATGCAATTATTTTCACCTCTTTTCAATTTGTGTATTTATGCCGTTTTGTTTAAACCAAAATTATGAAATTAACTAACTTTATTAGAATTGGATCATTATCCGCCTTTCTTTTTCCTTCTTTTTTTTTTTTTTAATTCTGTTATGCTAATTTTATTGCTCATATCCAGAAAATTTTCTGCACCTTTTCATTTTCTTTTCCTCTCCTTGTAATGTAGGATGCTTTGACAGGGAATTGGTGGTTGGTATTTGGAGGAGATAAAAAATGTTGGATATTGGCCAAAGTCCATTTTCACTACCTTAGATGATGGTGCTGCAAAGGTTTCATGGGGAGGGGAGACTTTCAGCTCCCCAACAGAAGCTAGTCCTGCAATGGGAAGTGGACATTTTGCAGAGGAAGGATACATGAGGTCAAGCTACTTCAATAGACTTCACATAGCTTTTCAATCAAGCAGATTTGTCGATCCAGCAGCCTATGACCTCATCACATATGATCCAGATCCTAAATGCTATAATGTAATAAATGATCAAAAAAGTAGTGATGATGAATGGGGATATTATTTCTATTTTGGGGGTCCTAGGCTCTGCAAGCCTCAATGAAATGGCAGAGTTTAAGGACCACTCGTTGTTTTGGTAATCAACTTCAGAAATAAGAAAAAAAAATTCAGACAAGGTGATTGACAGATTGTATACATATACAGGGGCCTGCATTCACGTATTCATCCACATGCACATGCATTACCTTATTTCTCAAATTAGCTTCAATTTATCAGTACCAACAAAGGCATACTAAGTTTAAAATCATGCAGATGTGAACAAGGAAAAAAGAAAACATGAATTTAGACATTCTGGGAAGGATACATTTAGATATGCAAATATTTGAATGAATTCAAATCCTATGTTTAGTCATTCTTTCATAATGTCATTTTAAAACAATATGTTATCAGTTATATAAAATGTTATTATTTCCTCAATAAGTATTCCTCCAATACAAACTCTGTATCACATTGACAATGATTTCAAAACACCTCTCACATCCAAAGCAAAGCCGCATACAAGAGGTTAGGAAATATATATGAAATATAATTATAGAACCAGAAACTTATTGTCCAGTATAAAAACTTACTATCCAGTATGCAATCACTGCACTTGCCGCCTACTTGTGATTGAAATTAGCATTTCCAAAAATAATTTACTCATGGCCACCTAGTGGTCAAGGGAAGGAGTTGGGCAAAGACAAGGGCAATGAATGACTGAAATTTGTGAAGAAAGAACCATAAAATTTGAATGAAGTCATATCTTTTTCTTTTTATATAATGTGGAATATTCAAAAAGGCTTCATTCATATCAAATGAAAAAAACAGATAAAAATGGTCAGTGTTTGATTGATTAAAAATATAAAAAAAGGTGCCCCTTCTTTTCAATAGATTGGCTTCAATAATATATGCTTCCAGTTCTTTTCTACGAGCCAAAATATCCATGCATGTGTATTCTCTTACAATATCTCCCAAGGCAACGAAATTTTAGACCCATCTGAAATCCCACAATACCTTTGGTTAAATAAAAAGTACACATGCATTGGAATGGCATGATTTTACCGTGAATGTATAAACTGAAGCAAATATTTGAGGAACAATATAGAACCATCTAGTTTCATCTCCAATTCAAAAGCCAACCCAAAAGAGAAAGAGAACAATGAGAGAGAGCGAGAGAGAAACTCCTATCCTCAAGCACAAAACTTGAAAACATGCACACACAAAAATTTAAAAGAAGATGTAAATTCAAGGGCCATCACAAGAATCAACCAACCCAATCGAAAAAAAAGCACACCGCTCATAAAGCACAGGTTTTAAATAAATTGACGGAGTCATTGCGCGGCAAAAATTTTCATTTTTCTGTTTTTTTTTTTTAATCTTAAGATAAGATGAGTTTTCTAGAACTAATTTTCCAACAGGAAAATCTTCAAAAATCAGAATTATTATACAGTCGAAACTAAAATAAGAAAGAAAGGCATTAACAAGTGGGAGAGTACAGAGCTAAGAAACTAAAACGAACATACGAGGTACATCAGCCCTTCTCAACAAAACCCTAACTAAAGATCAAATTATTAACCAGAAATTTGCAAATAAAGTCCTAGAGAAACCCATACAAAGTCTATTACATTGTATGAGATCAGAACAGAAAGATCTTGCCGAAACCACATACCCGATGCACCTCAGGTGAAGTTCCCCAAAGCTTGAAGATGACACGACCGGTTTTGGCACTCGATCGAAAACTCCCCAAAGCTCGAAGAGGACACGATTGGTTTTGGCGCTCGATTAAAAGCCCCCCAAAGCTTGAAGACAACACGATCGGTTTTTGTGCTCGATCGAAAGCTCCTTCAAGCTTTGAGGATGACTGTTTGCAGGGTTTAAGAGAAGGGCATTTCATATTGGATTCAAATCATCTGCTGGGCACCCAGCAGCCAATGGGTGCCGGCCACATCACCTCCACATGAAAAATCATGTGCTTGTGTCAGGGGCTGGCGGTGATGTGGCCAGCTCCCAGCGGCTGCTGGGTGCCCAGCAGATGATCTCAATCCATATTAAAAAGTTTGAACTTTTCGATTCCAAAGCATATCGATGACCAGTGCCTCGCCTCCGTAGCATCCTCCCACAAATACATCTCTTAGTTTCGTTTGATGCACAAACAAGGTTTTGAATTTCGGTGCACTTAGACGTACCGCCCAGGGCACCAAACGGCATTTCGTTGGCACACCGGCGAAATGTCGTCGATTCTCCGGAAAACCAATTTTCTTGTGGTTTCTGGCGAATCGACTGAAATTTCGACAGATACACTTCTGTGTGCTTTTTTCCCCAAAAAATGCTAAATTTTACAATAACTCAACAATCATAAATTATATACTTCAAAATTGCACTTAAATTACCATAAGCATCAATACTATATCTCAGAAATCATGAAAACACAATGTGGCATGTAAATGTAATGATCGGACGGCCTATCGAGGTGATGCCTGTGTTCGCTGTGTTTAAACTTTAAACTTAAAATGAAAAATAACAAAGAGGATCCAAATTTTAAATTAAACTAAAACAACAATATATAAAGTAAAAATCATATAATCATACCGTCATATCAGACATGAAATGAATGACGTGGTGGCTCAAACCCTGATCTCTCACCAATAAAATGACAGTAGCGCTTCCATCCCATCCGAAATCTGTATTCTCTCTTATAGGCACGGACATGTTGCTCATACTCCTCCTATGTCATGTGAGCCATGATACCAACTGGAGGGAAATCATCATAATAGTTGCATGTCTCTTGCTCTGGTGGTGATGGAGGAGACGGCGCAGGATAACCGGGATGCTCGTATGGAGGGGCTACTGCTGCAACTCCAATACCAATAGGTACAACAGGCACAACAGGCATAGGATAATAGCCGTGCGGATATGGATTCACTGGAAAGATCCCAAATGGATCAGATGTCTGCATGTGTGCTCCAGGATATCCATATGATGTACTGTAACTACTACTATCTGATGAATCTGCTAGCCAAGCTGTTGAGGATAGTAGGCTGGATAGTGTCCCTGGGTCAGCTGTGGTGGATAGTGAGGATACTGCTCTCCATAAGAACTCGATGATCCTCTAACATCTAAAGATCCGAAACTCTGTGCCACGGAGGACGAGTCATCGTGCATCCCTGTATGCTGTCTCTCCTTGCCTTTCCTCCTCTGAAAGGAATATCCCCCACTCTCATCACGATCTCTATCTCCGTGGTCAATATCCTGTGTAGTATGATGGAAAGCCGACTCTCTAGTAAATGGGCTTAACCCCGGGCCACTGGTGCCAACACCACCATAAGGTCCATAACCACCATAATCACCATAACCACCACTAGCACCACCATCTCCATCATCATCATCTGAAAATCCGGACTCATCCTCATCATCTGTCTCCCCCTCAATGTCCTCATCAGTCTCCTCCTCTTCCTTTGACAATGAAACATGCCTACGGGCTGGGACTGGGGCTGGTATCGTCGCAGTAGCGGAGGAAGAAACAACTCTGATGAGGTTATCCAATGAGTCTCCGCGAACCTCCCCCCTCTCCTCCTCCATAGCTGCGTCTACATCGATGCCCAACTCTGCTGTAACTTGTGATATGACTGGGCTAGGACTACGATCAGGCTGATCCATCTCAACACATCTAACCTACTCTGCAAATGGATCCTCGTCATCGACTTCATTACTGAATAACACATCCAAAGGATCCTTCACAGTCGCGGTGGCGGTGCCGTGCTCTATCTCTAATTGCTTCGTCCTCAGCCTCATGTTATAATGGCAGAAAACCAACTTCTGTAACCTCTGATAAGCTAGGCGGTTCCTCTGCTTCGTGTGTATGAGTGCGAACGTACTCCAATTGCGCTCACAAGCAGAAGAGGATGATGTCTGAGCCAATGTTCGACTCGCTAACTTCCTCAGTGTAGGGGCACTTGTGCCATGCATCGCCCACCATTCACCTGGATTTACAAATAGAAAATATTAAAATTATTTAGAAATTAGAAATTTAAAATATTAATATTCATAATCCCTTGTCACTTATACGGCATCATCTTGTTTCTCGACGCAATCGCCGTAGTCAACCCGAATGAGCCCATCGCATCTCTAAATTGTATCAGCTGGTAGTGGAATAATTTGAAATGGTCAATACTTAATAATTAATACAACTATTAAGAAGAAGTAATATCCATAACATAATTGAAGTTAAATGCTACGGCCCCTACCTCGTTTCCAAAATCCCCAACTGATTCTGAATGGGGGTCCAACTTCATGAAAACCTCGTGGACACGAGCGCAGAGATTGTGTTGTGCGCCAAGATTATCCTTATAATGATATTTGGGATTCAAATAATACGCTACATTGACGATTACAAGAAAAAACATTAGTACAATAATTAAAATATAATTATAAACATGATTCAACATAAAATGATTCAAATAAAATTGTAATTATACCTGCTGCATGCAAAGGATGACCTAGCGACTTGTACCATCTGTCGTTAACAATCTTCAGTATCCACTGATGTGATTTGGGTGCTGCGGCCTTAATCTGAGCTTTCATCACCGCCATACACTTATAAATGGATCCTACGGTAGGATAGGAATCTGTGTCAAGTAGCCGTAGTATACGGTATATGGGGTGCAGTATAACAATCAACTCTCGCACATGCTCCCAAAAAGTACTGGACAAAACAATGTCCTCTACTCTCCTCCCGGTCTCTTTGCGACTCTGAGCACAACTCGTCCAATCGTCACTGGTAAATAGAGATCTCAATCTCTGCCTGTGGCTCAAAATACTATCCAATGCAATATAGTTCGTACCGAATCTGGTAATCCCCGGCCGAACTATGTCCCCACCACATCTCTCTCTCATCTTCCCTAGTACGAAATTATGGTTGTACACAAATGTGGTGAGTGCTCGTGCATCCTTCAATGTTGTCAGCACATGGCTTCTCTTGCCAATCTCCTCTAGCATCAAGTCAGTGCAATGTGCAGCACAGGACGTCCAATACAGGTTATACCGCTTCTGTAATGTTTCGCCGGCTTTCCTGAACGCACTGGCACTGTCTGTCACAATCTGAACGACGTTCTCAGGGCCAACCTCCTGTACCACGCTCTCTAATAAGCTGGTAATATAGGGCGTATCCTTGATATTGTGTGATGCGTCAACAGATCTCAAGAACACTGCCCTACCTCTACAATACACCATGAAATTAATGATGGACAGTTTAGTAGGACCTGTCCATCCATCACACATGATCGTAACTCCAAACTGCTCCCAGTGGGGTCGTAACGATGTAATAAACTCTCTCATTTCTGCCTCCTCCTGATCCAAGTACGTACCCATAATCTCCCGTGGCGTAGGAGGCAAGAATCCCTGACCCGACTCCTGGATAACATTGACCATGTTTTTGAAATGGGGGCTCGCTGCTACATTCGCTGGAATGTGATTGAAAATAAAAGAAATTTTGATATAAACTTCCCCATTTTCTCCTTGACAGTGCCCTTGCTCCACACATCCTTCAATTTCTTCTGCTTGGCACTAGATGAACGCCACATACTCGGCTTCATAGGATAATCGGGCATTCTGGTGCTAGGTCCAACCCCAGCCCCATGTCTAGAACTAGGAGTAAGAGCATCAACATCAGCTGCACCTGCATCTCCTCTAGAAGTACCACCCCTGTGAAATCCATGCCTCGTAGCCTCTACCCTCTCAAACTCAGACTGCAAAGATGCTTGCACTGAGGCTCTGAATGTTGCCCTCTCTCCCTCTGTCACATACTCGGCTGGGTACACCATATCATCGTTGTCATCAATATCAGGAGCCACAGAGGGTCGGATAGACTCTACCAATCTACGTCTAACCTCCTCCCGTGCATGTCTCTTCCCCTCCCTAGCTGCACTCCCTGATGCCAAGTGCTCTTTTATCAGCCTCTGAACCTCTGGAGGGACTTGACGACAATTGGCCACGTTACTGTAGTCGTGTGCCAAATGCTGCTTCAACCGTGATACTCCACCACCCTTTATGACTTGGTGGCAATAGTTGCAGACCGTCTTATTTTTGTCTCCCTCGTATCTCGTGCAATGGGCCCAACCAATATCCTACCTCCTACCACCATCTCTGCCCTCTCCACTACCACTGCCAGATGCCATACTGTCTATCTGTCTGGCTGTCTCTAACAGACTAACCAAGAAGTACTACACTGGAATCCGAACACCTGCACAAACGCACAATAATTCAATAACAGAGCACAATAACAAATTATAAATATTAATCCACATTAGACAATACTAACATTACCAACTAATTATAATTTATAAACTATATTATTATTTATGAATTTTATGAATAATTTGGGATTAATTAATTCGAAAAATCATAATTATATAAAAAAATTATAAAAACTCTGATTCTTCAAAATAAATTGTTCTATAAAGACTATAATAAACAAATTATCTTTAGGAATTTAATTTGCGTACTCATATTTTTTTATTAATTTTATGAATAATTAACTAATTTTCGGATTAATTAATTCAAAAAAATCATAAATACATAAAAAAATTATATAAATTCCGATTTCTTAACATAAATCATTCTACAATAAATAAATCAATTTTATGAATTTCATTTGAGTATTTATCTTTTTTAATTAATTTTATTAATAACTAATTAATTTTCGGATTAATTAATTCTAAAAAATCAAAAATATATAAAAAAATTATATAAACTCCAATTATTTAACATAAATCATTCTACAATAACTAAATCAATTTTATGAATTTAATTTGAGTATTTATCTTTTTTTACTAATTTTATTAATAATTAATTAATTTTCGGATTAATTAATTCCAAAAAAATAAAAAATACATAAAAAATTATATAAACTCAAATTTCTTAACATAAATAATTCTACAATAAATAAATCAATTTTATGAATTAAATTTGCCAACTTATCTATTTTTCTTCATTTTATAAATAATATATCAATTTTCGGATTTAAAAATTAAAAAAGAATTGAATTTTCTAAAAAATTAATCCGGGGCACGCATTTGTAGATCGGGTGTCCCCATATAACATATATAATTATCAAAGTCAACAACATTATTTATCTAATTTAAATGAATAAAAAAGAAATTATATGCATTTTCGGTGCAAATAATTGCAAAAAATATATTTTTGTGCAAAAAATAAAACTCCAACACCCATCGGTAGATCGGGTGTCGGACTTCAACATATAATAAAATCAAGACATTCCACAAGTTTTACATCAAAAAAATTTGAAAAAAACGACCTTACCCCAAGGTGTGCGTTGAACGTGGCTTTAATCTTTTCAAAATCCACAAAACCTTGGCTCAAAGCACTTTAATCTTGCTATATTATGAAAAACGAGCAAAAATGAGCCTAATCCACGCAAAAATCGAGCCAAAATCCCCCCCCCCCCCCCCCCCCCCAAAAGCATATGGTCATCACCCCCCTTCGTCTCTTGTTTTTTTGATTTGCAAGTCGATTTGGGCGAAATTTCGCCCAAATCGACCGGCACGTCGTTAAGTGCCGCGCTCACGTGTGCGAAACACACACGTGCAGGCGTTTCGTTTTCAAAAAAAATGCCGACCGCCGCCGAGCGAAATTTCGCTCAGCATGGTCGGCATTTCGAAAAAAATCGTTGGGGGCACGACCCCAGTGATTTCCCCCGGCGAAACGCATCGCCGGGGGCTCCTGACCGAAATTTAAAACCTTGTGCACAAATACATCTCTTAGTATCGTCGATGCGTGATACCGACGCAACTCAATTTCACGATAACCAATACAAAGCGAGACGATATACCCATACAAAAATATGGTACCGAAACATTTTTCATAAAATTTCTCACCAGTCGATATTTCCATAGGGTTTGGAGCCTCAAAGCGGTCACCTCCTCTTCATTTGCGGCCATTGCTCTCTCCATAGAGTTTGGAGCCTCAAAGCGGTCACCTCCTCTTCATTTGCGGCCATTGCTCTCTCCCAGCTTTCTCTTTTTCTTCCTCGTTAACCCATGAAGAAGGAGAAGAAGAAACTTATAAGAAAGAAAAAAAAAGAACAGGAGATGGCCAAAGATGGGATTACAGTGGTGGAAGTCTTGTCATCTTCAGAGGAGGAGAGTCCTCTGAGATCAATATTGTGCTTAAAGAGGAAAGACGACATTGAACTGTTCGAAGAAACAGATGACTGTTTCATTTTGGATTTTGATCCATCGACCTGGCCAACAAGCTTTCCATGGCCACAATCCATGATGGTGGTGATACAGATGTCTCCATCATTGCCGAAAAGGGTCAGGTATCCTGATTGCCCATTTGATGGTTGCATCTTCTTTGTTTTTGGGTTTTGTTTCTACGCCACCTGTTGATTGTTGATTGATTTGCGATAACTGCGTCCAAAAACGATCTTACAACGAAACCCCATTTTGATTTTGTTCATTTTAGAAATAAAATATGTTATCTTTGGTTCGTGTTTGCTTCGATTTTAAAGGGTATGATGATGATGGTAGGTTGCTTGTCGAGATTATCCTCACCCGAGGCATCTTTGTCTGAAATTCCCTTTTGATGAGACCCCTCATGAAAGCTATTGTGAGCAGGTAAATAATGTTTTGGAAACATCTTATTCAGTAATGCAATCTGTCATTGTTTCTAAGCTAAGATAGGTTGGGACTTTAATGGCTTCCTTACTCTGCAGTGCTACTGTTATGTTTGTGACTCAAGTGCTCCTTGCAAAGACTGGTGGGGATCACAGCTAGCACATTGCCATGCAACAGAAGAACGCTGGACATGGCGAGAGCTTAGAAGAACTGAAGGGAATCTGCTGCACTTTGAGGGAGATGTTGCCATTGAAGGTTAGGGATTTTCAGAGGCGGTTTTTCGGAACTGGTATCCTTGTCTAGAGAGACGGTTAAGAATTCCAAGAAAGATGTTTTGAGTCTCAATTTTATATATAGATATAAATATAGCTGGTAGAAATGTGTAGGTTAAAGAAGTAATGTGTGTAACTTTGTGTCTGCAAGAAGAAGTTTGGATATGCAACCAAGCAACCAAAGTTTACATGTCATGGATGAAGAGTCAGTTCAAATAGCTTCAGGTAGTATGAGAGATTCTTCCTTCATTGTAGAAAGAAATACAAAGAGTAAGATTGTATCTTCTTTAATGCCTCTTTGCTGGTCCTCTGTGCTATATTATCATTTTGGGGCATGAAATGGGTCACAGTTATGAACTATTCCCTTTGAAGTGTAGTAAAGACTTTTTTCAAATACCATGTTGAATACATTTATTATTACATAGCTCAGTGTCTATAAAGTGGAAAAAAAAGGGATAAAAACAACCTTAAGAGTTAAAGGAAGTTAATCTATGCTCATTCTTAAGGCCCCACAAACAACAAAAAAGGTTGTAAAACAGATTTTAGATTTGGCCAGCCGATGCCTGATTACAAATGTTTGATGTTCCATTATTAATGTTTTCTTTTGATTATTACCAATATCATAATGCTTGTTCATAAATGTCATACAATCATTGCACCTAAAAGCTTAAGCTGTGAAGGTGTAACTATGTATATAAGAGGGCCAAAATACAACATCTCAACACTCACTACCCTGCATGAAAACATACATGCGGAGGACAAATAAACATGCACCTTAAATACAAATAAATGCCAAGACAAACTTACCCCCTAGAGTCGAACTCTATATCTCCTACCCAATACCATGTTAAACAACCATTGCACCAAAAAGTTGATAAGTGAAAATGTGATTTTGTATATAAGAGAGCCCAAATACAATATCTCAATAACGCTTATCTTGAACACGGTTAATGAGTTAAAAAGAATAAAGAAGACTAAAATTAACAAAATTGAAATGCAAACACTTCATCAAGAAGCAATTCATAATCTCACTGCGAATTATTATTACCATAAATTATTATTACCATGCCCATTAAAAGTTTAAAAACATTGAATGACCCTTACCCATATTACTTATGCCTCACAATGTTCCCTAAAAATTTAAAAGATCATTATATCCCTTTAGTACACAAATAATTTCCATGTATCACATGCACCCATTAGTGACACAATGAATGTCTTTCAAATGTCTTTCAAATTAGTATATAAACATCGAGAAGGGGGAACACGTAAATAAAATAGAAGAGGGAGAAAATTGGTAGTTTACCCATCTCTGCCGAAAATCTAAAAGAAAAAGAAAGAAGTTCGGCGTTGCCGGGGATCGAACCCGGGTCACCCGCATGACAGGCGGGAATACTCACCACTATACTACAAGTTAGGGCTGCAACTCGGTGTGGTTTGGTTCGGGTTGGCCTCAACCCAAGACAAAACCAAGGTTACTGATGGTCGGCCCAAAACCGAACCGAACCGACTTCAAAACCAAAATACCCAAACCGAAAACCGAACCGATTATTTTAAAAAAAAAACACATAACTGTGAGACATGGGAAAAAATCACCGGAGTGATCGTCCCTCCGTCAACACACGGGCTCAACGCAAAAATTGGGAGAGTCGCCACCATTCATGATTTTGGGGTGAGAATGGACACCAAAGATTCAAAAGTAGGCAAAAATAGCCAAAAGACAAATTCTAGGATAAAAATAATCCTACTTGAAAATAAAATCCAGAGATGGGTAAGGGGATTAGATTATGAACGGGGGAAGGTGTTAGGCACCCCCATTCATCCACACGAAGTGGTTGCCAAGTGTATATTCATGCAAAAAACAAAGTAAGAAAGCTTGCTAAAAATCATGAGAAACCTTGAAAAAGGAACAATGTATGATATTTGCACATGAAGATCCAAATGGATTTTAGATCTTCGCTTATGTCAATATCACTTCTGGAGTATTTCAAAAGATGGAAATCAAAGTAGAGGTTGCATAAAACCAAGTTAAATCAAATCCGGAAAATTCGGTAAAAAGTATGCCATTTGCCTTAAAATCATTCAAATCCAATTCTAAATTGAACCAAACCAAATCTATTTGAAAGACTAGGGTAAATAAGAGTCTCATGCAAAATTTCACTTCATTCCGACGAAAAATCTAGGAGTTATGCTCCTTTGAAGTTGCTGCTGGGGATTTTTAAAAGTGGTAAGTGGGCAACTTTGGAAAATTGTCTAGAAAAATCCACTACATAGAAATCCGTGAAATTTGGTGTGATTGAAGTCTGTATGGCCATCTTTCAACAGAAACTAGCCTCATACAAAAATCCCTTCGGGTGTGCCTTGGGTGGTCTCCCGAACAGGCCCCGAAGATCACAGATTTACCCAGAAAAATGCAAATGAGCAGTTCTGAGTAAATCGGCTACCAATAATTCAAATGGGATCCAAAAATTATGAAACCAACTGGATTTGAAAATAGACTCAAAAATGAGTACTCAGAAACAAAAATCACTCGAATCGGACTTAAAACGAACACATGGCGGTCCGTCGAAGTGACAAGTTCTGTACTTGGACCTGAACTGTCCACTTAACTTCGACAGAGCAGTGTCAAAAATCGGCTAGATAGAAAATCATGAAATTTGGTGGACATAAACTAGACAGCCTCACCTTTCCCATGGTTCTGGAATCGCCCCAAAATTCATCCGGATGATGAAGTTACGGACGTCCGAAGTAGGGGTACAGGTGCTGTCAAGCTAAGCCGTTTTTGAAGAAAATCAAATCCGAAAATTGACAAAAAGTGTGTGATTCGTGAGAGATGAATCCAAAACCTTTGAACAACATTTAAAAACACTCCAGAATTGATTTAGGCAATTTATTGGAGTTTTATCACAATAAATGCAATAAACCCCAAATATGAGCCTACCCCGCCAAAATAGTGATATGTGTGCAAAAGTGAAAAAAACCTAGCAAGATCCATACACATGCATATAGATTCAATAAAATAGGTTCTAGCATAGCCTAGGGTTCCGTTCCATTATCGTTTCCCTCTGTTCTCTTTAAGATAATCAAGGGTACTTTGAATATGGAACGGTTTACAATCAATCAAAAAGCCTTACGCTCCATGGGTTCTAGCACTAGGGTCAATCCCTAGTCTCGTTTCTCCTAGATCCGCCTTCACGTTTTACGGCTAGGGGAGTCTTGAGATACTTTGAGCCAGGGAAGGATTTCCACACATACAAACAAGGCTTTACACTACAGAAAGGTAGAAGAAGAGATCTAGATCTAGGAATGTAAAGACAGAAAATAAAAAGAAAAGTTGAGGCTTACCTGAGTGCTGGAGGCGATTCCACAGCGGTTCCCTTCTTCTCTTGGAGTTCTTCTTTGCGAGAATTCAAAACAAGAGTTGTGTGCCATTTGCTCAAGGAGGAGGCTCCTATTTATAGGCAAGGGCTAAGGTCATTGGTAGACACAACTTAATGTCTAGAACCCCTCCAATCTAAACCCTAAGGTTATTTCCGCGATTTCCCCTCATTTAATGAGGGACATGATGGTAAAAGTGAAAAGCTCTCGGAAAACCCTAATTTTGAGCAAACTTAAGGTATCCGGTACATCAGACCGGATAACAAAGGGCCTTAAGGTATCCGGTACATGATACCGGATACGCCAAGGCTCACACGTATCCGGTATGAGTATCCGGATACGGGAAAGAGTACTTGTATCCGGATTGAGTATCCGGATACAGGTAAAAGTATATTTTCTTCAAATTCTGTGCTGGCTTTCCAGGAGATAATGATTTTTGATGATTGTTTGTGCAATTTGGGGTGTCTACAACAACCCAACCCAAACCGAACCAAATTGCAAAATTCGGTTCAGTTCGGGTCATTTTCCCATACTTAAAACATGTTATTAAGAGAGAGATTCCCACTTTTGCCCAAAAAAATTTTTTTTAAGAATATACACAAAGTTCAATCCCTTAAATAGTTCACATGCATACATAAGATGGAGCAAAGAGCTTAGAATCCCAAGTCACATGTCAATTGTTTTGGATCGCACTTTTGAGCTCATGAATCAATTTAATAATTAACTACAAAGATTTATAAAATAATATTATTATTCATTATTTTATAACTTATAATTTATAAGTTATATTTTATTATTACAACTTTATCTATTGTATATTTTATATATATTATTATATTTCGGTTTGATTCGGTTCGGTTTTACACTTAGGAAATTCGGTTTGGTTTTCGGTTCGGTTAACCTGAACCTTCAACCCAAAACCGAACCAAACAAATTTGGTTCTCTATTTTCAAAACCAAAACCTACCCAAAGACTACATAACCCAAACCAAACCGAGCCAAAGTCAAGTTGGACCGGTTCGGTTTCGGTTTTAACCGACCCAAGTTGCAACCCTACTAATACAAGTGTAGAATCTTTTTAATTAAATTAAAAATTATCATAGGCGCTACCACTGTTTACCGCTTCTCTCAACAAGATTTTAACTTCATTAGTCGGCTAAGTGATCCGTTGTTTGCACTACTAACACATTTGGTTGGGTTTTCCAGAGAAACTTCTTAAAATTTGCTCATGTTGTTTATACATAAAAGGACCCGGTCAACTTTTCAATGTTGACCGAGGCTTACCCTATTGGCTAGTCAAAGATCCTACGTGTACATTAAATTGGATGGTTCAGATTAAGTCTTACACTCAAAGGATTAGATGGAGATTAAGAATTTAATTAGAGGGTATTCAAGTAAATTTACTTTAAGTATAAAAGAAGGGTTTAAGGTTATACTATTATTTTTAGCATCATTGATTTCGGGAATTGTGTGTGACGACCAGAAGAGAGAAGGAGAAGAAGTTGACATTTTCCAAGAAGTTTTTGCTTTGATCTTCAAAAAGATCCAGGTAGATGTTATTATTTCATTTTCTATATCTTGTTTTGCTAGAATATAGTAGAATATGATGGTAATTATTTGATCTATAAATTGTATGGTATGATTTTTGTATCCATCTATTGAAATCCTATCATGTTGATTCATGAATGCATGAGCCCATGTGAATTCTTTTGTTTTATGTTATTAAATTCATATGTTTTCTTTTGTTTTATTTGATTGTATGTATTGTTTTGATAAAAGAAAGAAAAGAGAGAGGGGCATGATGCCCATTAGGGTTGCAACTGAGTTTGGTTTGGTCCGATTTGAGCTCAATCTAAGACCAAACCGAAGTTATTGGAAGTTGATCCAAAACCGAACCAAACCGAAATATAAACCGATCTTATTAAACCGAAAACCAATCCAATTATAAATAAGAAATCCGAAATCCAAACCGAATCATATATTCCGTTCAATTCTAGATCAGAACCGAACAAATAGTAAACTTTTTTTATTATTAAAAAGTTTAGTTTGGCCTTCAATTGAATCGGTTCATGGGTTTGAACCGTTTAAAGAAGAAGGCTTGGTTTAAGGCATGACATGAGAGAGGAAGGGTTGCTTTTATAATAGTCGGCCAGGGAAGAGATAGCTATAAATTAAAGCTTTAGAGTCCCATCATGAAAGACTCTTTTTGACAAATGCAATGACCACATGTGTTGGACAAAGCCTTTACTTTATTAAAAGAAAACTTTTCTCACAAGTTTATAATATATATATATATATATATTTTCAATTAAATTAGCCTTTAACCCAAAACCGAACTAATTCAGTTTTAGTATATTTTAAACCAAAACCAAACCAAATGTTATAAAACCCGAACCAAACCGAATCGAAGTCGGTTTGGGTCGGTTCCAGTTCGGTTTTAACCTGACCGGGTTGCACCGCTGATGCACGTTTTGGCACACAGAGAGAGAGAGAGAGAGAGAGAGAGAGAGAGAGAGAGAGAGAGAGAGAGAGAGAGAGAGAGAGAGAGAGAGAGGGGACGTCAACCGCCTTTATTGTTATTGTTATTTAAATAAAATCAATGTTATACTTAAAGTCCACGTATGTGAACCTTTTTATAAATATTCAAGGGACGAGATTGAATGGGACGTGACTTTCAATCACATAGTTTGAGAAAAGAGGTCTTATATTCTTTAAAAAGAATTAAATTACTTTTACATATTTAAAGTTGAGGAATATGAACTTATCTTTAAATATTTGAAGGATGAAAGAAAAGTTTGAGCCTCTTTTTGGTTATGGGAATAGTTATGAATCATTCTTTGAATATTTAAATATTTAAGGATTAGGTAACTGAACTTTTCTTTAAATATTTAAAGTTTAGGTCAAAAATCACTTTCCTAAACTGTTGATTAATGGGACTTGTAAAATCTGGCAGGGTAGCGGAGGAGAATAACCCTTGAGATTTGTAAAGTCTGGCAAGGTAGCGAAGGAAAAGGATCCATGAGACTTGTGAAATATAGCATGATAACAGTGGGGAAAGACCCGTTGTTGCGGAAAAACCTCCAATTGTGATTGATTGTATGTGTAATACTTGCACATAGCATATGTAGATTCTAAGAACAATGATTGTAGCACATGATATGTAACGAAATTGTTAATGATGACGTTATTGATTTCTGCATACTATTATATATCTGTTAGATACTAAATATGAAGATTAACTTCTATATTTCTATGAATCTTGTTATATGGAGTGAAATAGCTCAATCTACTAAGTTATCGTACTCATTCCTACTTATTAATTTCGGGTCCTGAGATGAACGCAGAACCAGAAGGACAGTGAAAGACCTTTCTCTTAAGTTACTAGTTTATTTGTGATAGGTAGGTTTGAACATTCTCGTAGTGATAGGATTTTAGTGGAATATGGATTATGTAGAAAAGTTGTAGTAGGAATTTTATTCATGGTATTTTCTATGATTTTCACTATGAGATGTTATTAGAATCTTTGAATTTTATTATCGATTTTAATCTAGTTCGTACATTTGTAAATATTGTTGTTGGCTTACGAGTGAGATCATGCTTTGGGATACGAGCCTATGTATTTATTAAAGCTTAGTATTCAGGGCATGATAAATGGTATCAGAGCCAGGTTGATACGTAAGGGTTGCCTACTGTGTACAAGTCTAGTTAGTAGGAAGGGAAGGCACTGATCACACCGACCTTTCTATGGATTTTGGTTTTGCACGGAAGGCAGAATCAAAAATATTTTATGATGGAAATATTTTCTTTAAGGTGTGCAGAGTTTTTAAGTCAATTGTTTTATTTTTCCTGGAAATTAGAGCCTTTCATCTCAAGCAGCCATAGATGTGTAAGGTAAAAGCGTTCGAATTTCAGGAAATTTTTAAAGTTATAGAATTGAGTTTTAAATATTTTGTGTTTCTATGTCGTATATGCAGAATGGCTAGAAGAGGGTTTAGGAACCAAATTGCAGCGATTGGAAGTTCTAGTGAGGGACATAGCTCCCTAATGGAGGATATTATGAGGGTGTTAGGTGGTATGGCAGATATGACATAAAGGAGCTTGGAAAAAAATGCCAGAGTTGCACCCACAAATTCCTGCACCAGTAGAACAGCAAAATCCATAAAATGCCACCTCTTATATTTAAAGGGACAACTTATCCGGCAGAAGTAGAGACAGATATTAAGAAAATCTTTGAAAGTATGGGGTGTAGAGATGAAGATAAGATAAAGTTACCTGTGTTTGTGCTTAAGGCACAGAAGTTCGAGGAAGGACTTAGAGCAGGCATCAGATCTAGAGTGGTACCTCTATGTCTCAAGACGTATGTTGATGTTGTAGATACAGCAAGATTGGTAGAAAGGGAATTAAAAATACTAATAACTCATGTAACACATACGATAATATATACATACTAATCAACATTTCATCAAATATGGAAATGTATAAATATATAAATACTAACTCATCTAATACCAATATCATATATTACTTTTGTGAACCAAATCAACCAAAATTTTATATAATATGCCTTTATTCTATTTAAAACAATTTATGTGTTGATTAATCAAAGCTATTCGCGATTAACCACAATAATCCTCAATTAACATGTTGATTACTTGCCAAAGACTCGGTTAAAACACTCAAAAGTCACTTTTTATTAGACTTTTAATGGCGTTTTTCTACCCCTAAAAGTTCATATTTACAAAACTTTATTTTTCACCAATTAATCGTCATAATTTCGTGAGTAATCACATATGAGCTTCGATTAGTCACGAATACTTGCTGATTAATCAAGAAACCACAACAAAAAATGCCCAATTTTGCGATTTCTCATCCTACTTCAAACCAAACTCATTCAAACCAATTCAAATAAATTCTTAATGACTCCAGTAACTCCTTTCCAACCGTATACACCTTCCAAGAACATACATGGTATTTGAGAATTCATTACTAAAATACAAATCATCATAAACCTTCATATAACTATGCTCAAAACTTTAAAATCTCTTGAAAACATAGAAAGCAGTACCTAAATTCAAACTCACACCCTTTTTAACATCTAACAATTCCTTAGTCCTTTTTATCAATACTGACATTGATAAATACAAGGAAAAATTGTATCTGTGAGATTTTCCTTACCTTCTTTGACGTTCTCTTCTCAGACCTTCTTTTCTTCCTCTCTTCTCTTCTCCCTTCATTCTGTGATACTGTCCCTCACTTCATTCTCTACAGATCTCCATTGAGAGGTCAATCTTACAGTGACGTTAGGCCTATGCACTATCCCCATCAGCAGCAAGGACGGCAATTTGGCCAGGGTAGAGATTTCAGCTATAGAGAGCCAAGCAGAGGTCCAGTCATATGCTATAAGTGTGGCCAGGAGGGTCATGTAACTATGGACTGTCATGGACTGAGCAGAGATCCAATCTTATGCAATCAATGTGGCCAGGAGGGTCATGTGGCTATGTACTATCATGGACCGAGCAAAGATCCAGTCGTATGCTATCAGTGTGGCCAGGAGGGTCATGTCCAGTCGTATGCTATAAGTGTGGCCAGGAGGGTCATGTGGCTATGGACTGTCATGGGCTGAGCGGAGGTCCAGTCGTATGCTATAAGTGTGGCCAGGAGGGTCATGTGGCTATGGACTGTTGTGGGAAGAGCAACAATCCAGTCATATGCTATAAGTGTGGCTGAGAGGGTCATATAGCTATGGACTATCGTGGGCCGAGTAGAGGTCCAGTCGTATTCTATAAGTATGGCCGTGAGGGTCATGTGGTTATAGACTGTCATGGGTAGAGCAGAGGTCTAGTCGTATGCTATAAGTGTAGCCGAGAGGGTCATATTTGTCGTTGGCCGAGCAAAGGTCCAGTTGTATGCTATAAGTGTGGCCAGGAGGGTCATGTGGCTGCCGACTGTCGTGGGTCGAGTAGAGGTCCAGTTGTATGCTATAAGTGTGGCCGGGAAGGTCATGCGGCTATGGACTGTCGTGGGTCAAGCAGAGGTTCAGTCGTATGCTATAAGTGTGGCCGGGAGGTTCATGTGGCTATGGACTGTCGTGGGTCGAGCAGAGGTCCAGTCTTATGGTATAAGTGTGGTCGGGAGGGTCATGTGGCTACCGACTGTCGTGGGCTGAGCAAAGGTCGAAATGTATGCCATAAGTGCGGCTAGGAGGGTCCTGTGGCCAAGGATTTCAATATCGGTGCCGTTCCTTGGAAAAAACGGCACGCCGACGAAAAATCGACGAAAGGGCGGAAAATGGTCTGTCTTCATTTTCGGTTGAAATTTCGACCGAAATCAAATTTTTTGGTTTTTTTTGCCTAAAAAATCAAATATTATTCAGTTTCGGTCGAAATTTCGTCCGCACGCTATAGACACCTGATTTTTGCACCCCAAAAAATGAAGAAAATGAAAATTTCAATTAAAAAGTCAAAACCTGAGGGGGCCGAAATTTGATTTTTTGATCAAAAGAGAATTGGCCATCAAACTTCATCTCATTGAAAAGAGCATTTCAACACGGTTCTAAAACAACTGAGTTTGCTGGAATCGGAGTCTGGATGAGGAAGTTATGAGCCGGTCAAGCTTTTGGGGAAGCGAAAGTTGACTTTTTGCTCGACCCCAATTCGACTGCCCAATTTGATCCCATTGGATAGAGCATTCTGAGCTGATTCCGACGATACTAAGTTTGCCAAAATCGGACATCGGACAAAAAAGTTATGGGCAGTTGAAGTTTCAAGAAAACTGCCCACGTGGCAAAACAGCAGTAAAAAAGCAAAATAAATAAATAAAATAAACAAAATAATCATTTAATAAAAATATCTTAATATTTTTAATAAAAAATATAAGATTTTATAATATAATAATAATAAATCGGAATAAAATCGGATAAAATCTTTATTAAAAATCAAATTTAATAAAGTGTTTCAAATCCAGCAATTAAAAAACGTGTGCGCCCCTATTTATAGTGCCTGCGAGACGTGCCCATAATTCAAATATGGGCAAGCCTTCTAGAAGCTGGACACGCGTCCCATACAGCGACAGCTGGCGGATTTGCGAGATTTTAAAACGTGTTTTTTTCGCCCGCATTTGATATACGGGCAAAGCATGCCCGCATTTGAAATACGGGCAAAGCATGCCCGCATTTGAATTAAAGGCAAGGCATGCCCGCACTTCAAATACGAGCACAATTTTTTTGCCTATAAATAGGGGGTCAGCCCCCCCATTTGTATAAGCTGGCCCCCTTAGCCTCCCTGCTCTCCCTCCTTGCCTTTTTCCACAACCAAAGCCCTGCCAAAATCCTCTGCCCCTTTTCAACCCAAATTTCATTCCCAAAATACCCTTAGACCCTCCTAATCCTTTCCCTTTCACCTGTTCAATCTTGAAGGCCAGTGAACTCCTTTTTCAAACCAATTTTTGAAATCTAAAGGAGTGCGGAAGCGCTACCCAAATTTCTCCTCCTTTCCTTCTCTCCAAACCTAAGATAAGGAGGCTCTTTTCAAGCCCGTTTTTGGAAATCAACAGGAGTGCGGAAGCGCTGCCAAAATCAACCGGAGAATCTCAACACCTCAGAACAAGGTAATAATAGCAAGGTAATATAATTCATCATATTTTCTAGTGAAATAAAAGATCCTTTAAATGAGATTTTTGTTTATTGTCTTGTGATTTATATTTTCTTTTCTTTATGTTAATCGATTGATCTTGTTTTGCATACCAAGGGAATCCCCATAATAAGGGGAATTCTTTATATGAGAAAATGGGAGGAGAGAACTCTATGTAAATATTAGAGTCTCATTTTAGCATTTTTGCTCTAACCCTTCTTCTGCTCACTTGATCGCCATATTTTGGGAGGGGTTTGTCCTCCTTAAGAAATCTTTTGTACCCTTAACCTTCAATTCCCTCTTTCCCTTCTCAATTAAGTCTCTGCAGGTTTGTGATTTAAGCAAACGTTGAAGAATTGAGCACTTTCCTTTCAACGAAACGCCAAGAAAGGAAGGTGTGAACCAAACACATAGACAGTAGTAAAGGTGCTAAAATCACCAACCAAAATCGGTGGAAGGCGAAAAGGAGTCGACAGCACAAATCCCGAGACCGCGGCGGCTTTTTTTGGAAATTTGGGCGAAAACCGTAGTTGAAGTACGGTTCAGGCTCACCCGTATTCAATATACGAGCAGGCCTGAACCACACTACATTTACAGTTCAGCCCAGCCCGTATAGTAAATATGGGAAAATTAAAAAATAGCTTAAAAATCATTTTTCTTTGGACCCGGTTGGACCCAATCCGACTCTTTTTTGTAAGACTTGATCCATTGGGCTTTTTGGACTTTTCCAAGCCCATTTTGAGACCGTGGGCCCTCCAATGGGGCCCACATCCCGTCCGACCCAACCAAGGCCCATTTCGATAAATGGGTTAAAGGCCACTTGGTTAATTGCTCTTGGGCCCAATTCAAGCCCGATAAGCCTTAAAAACTTCAACTCACTAATTTTGTAAATATTCAATCAACCTTTAAACCAAATAGCCAAAATCCAATAAGGGTTACCCAATAACCCGAATTGGGCCTTGGGCTTGACTTAAGCCCAACATGGATTCCACTGGGCCTTCCAACAGGGCCCATACTAGAGCCACTTCATTAATTGATAAAAAGATAAAAATCAAATAAAAAGGAGACCCACACCCTCAGTGGTTCCCACCATACCAAATAAGTGTGCGTGCTGGCCTAGGAATTGGGTAAGAATTAAGTTGACTCAGAACCAGGGAGACCTATGGGACCCGTCAACCGACGGGGCGGGCTAGGGTGTCTTCGGACTTTCCTAGACATAACCGAGAACTTGCTCGGATCTCTAAAAAGCCGCAGACCAGAATAATTAGGCCCGGATAGGTGCCCCTTTTGTGTCTGCCTGCACCTCTCAGGCAGTGGTGACTCCAAAACAACCCCGAGGCGAGCATCACTCCTTCATGCGCCTTGTCGTGTGACCGAAATCGGGTGCGCACACACGCATCAAAATCAATTTTTTTTTGGTTTTTTGGCTAAAAATCAAATATTATTCATAAATAAGATGATTAGAAGTTTATAAATCATGAAAAACATAAGCATATGTGCAAATAATCAGTAAATTAATAATAATAGTAATACTGAAGTCTAATAATATCATGCAAGCAACTAAACCAACAAATTGACAAGTAATAATGAATCATGCAAAGTGCAAACAATAATAAAAAATTAACATGCCATTCAAGTCATACAATAATCATACCGAGCATCAATAATGGAACGAGTGACGTCCCGACTGGAACATAGGAGGCTCAAACCCTTCCTGCTCCCCGATGTAGTGGCAAAAGCGCTTCCATGACATCCGATTGTGAGACATGAAAATGTCACCTAAGATAACTTCCTATATCGTCACGCGGGGATCGATAAAAGTGAAGAGTCGCCACTATCCAAGTTAAGGTGTGAATGGACACCAAAGGGATCATTTATGCCAAATAGAGCCAAAGTAGCTCTAACACAAGGAAAAATCCAGAGATTAGGTAAGGGGAATTATTTATGAGTGGGGGGAGGTGTTAGGCACCCCCACTCATCCGTCTAAGACGGTTGCCACATGCTTGCTTATACTAAAAATTGTTTGCTAATAATAGAGAAAACAAGAGATGTTTAAAATAAGCCCAATGTGTGTGATTATTCCACATGAGCAATCCAATGAAATGGAACTCTCTTCGTGGATATGTCCCTTCAGAACTTCATGAGTGAAGAAAAATCTAAGTCAAATTTGAAGAAAATCAAGCCAAGGTAAATCTGGAAAAATCAGACTAAAAGAGCTTGAAAGCTTCGATTAACCATAACTCACTCAATTTAAATCCAAATCCAATGAAGCCAAGGCCATTTGAAAACTGGTATATAGTAGAGTATACAATAAAAATTTCAGCTCAATCCGGTTCAAAATGAGAGAGATATCCACATCTGAAATCTGCTGTTATAACTTGGAAAAAGTGTAAAGTAGGCATTTTCAAAGTCCTATTCGTGGAGTTTGGTTCAATAAAAATCCATGAAAATTGGCATGGAGGAAGTATGTGGTGTTATCTTTCCAAAGAAATAAGTCTCACACCAAACTCCAGTCAGATGTGACTTGTGTGCTCTCTTGAACAGGCCTAAAAGACCACAGATTAGCTCTGGACTATGCCAGAGAGCACCTCTGAGTCAATTGAGCCCCCAAGGCACAAATCAGATCAAAATCTGCTGAAACCAATTGGAAATGAAAATAGACTTCTCAAGGAAAACTTAGGAATTGGAATCACTCAAAATGGATTAAAATTGAGCAAATAGCGCACCATCAAAGCTGCAAGTTCAGCAATCTGGGCTGAACTGACTTACAGACTTTGAACAGATAGTGTAAAAAATTGGCTCCATAAAAGTAAACGAAATTTTCCAGCTATGAAGTAGGCCAACTCATCTATCACATGTCTTTGGAATCACTCAAAAATTCATCCGAAGGATAAAGTTATGAGCATTCTAAGACAGGCCAAAGATGCTGCCTTGTTTTGAAATATTTTTTAATAGAAAGCCAAAGTGGTGCATGTGTGCATGTGAATTCGACCAGAATACTTAGAAATCAATCAAAATCATCTCATGAAGTTCTAAAATTCATTCTAAAGCCAATAATCTCAGATTTCCTGTATTAAACACGGAAATCCTAGATCTAGCCTATTTGATGAAAATGGTGAAAAGTGAGTGAATAGGTGGAAATCAGCTCTCTAGGAGTAGTTTGGAATCCATTGCTATTGAGAGCAAGGATTCACTCAACTTCTCCAGAAACACATGCATAAACATCAGAAAAACATCCATAGGCTCAAAATAACCAAGTAGTATGCTCATCATCACTTGTAGGTTCTAAGCCTAGAGGATCCATTCCTACTTCTCTTTCCCAAGGCTCTCTCTTCACGTTTTACGGCTAGAGAGGATTCCCAGGTACTTTGGAAGAGGTTTGGGGCTACAAAAATGCACAAAGGCCTTACACTACAGAAAGGTAGAAGATGAGAGGTTGCTGGAATGTAAAGAGGAAACCAGAAATCTAAAGAGAACTTTACCTTAGGTAACTTGAGTCTTGAGTAGACAATCCAGCAGAGTTTCTCCTCTTCTTGCAGAGCTTCTATGCTTCAAATTGTCAGCCATTTGCAAGAGGAGGACCCCTCTATTTATAGGCAAAGCCAAGGGTAGAAGAGTCCCAAGGGTATGCCAAAAAAGCCTTCTAGATTATTCCAATTCTCCTCCAAGGCTTGAATTGGAGTAATTCAGCAAGTTTCGGAAGGTGAAATAGGGAGTTCAAGTCCCTGAGAGAGAGGTAATATGCGTAAATAAGGCTCAGAGATCGAGTCATTTCGCAAATCCCCGAAACAGCCAAAACCGTATACTCAGTGCGGTTTCTACAGAACCGTCACTATATGTGCGGTTTCTATGCAAATTCAACTCAACCGCACATACAGAGCGGTTCAATTCAGTTACGCTCGACATGAATGCTGTCGACGTGTCCCAACAGCCGAAGCTTCCGGAAGCCACGTGGCAACCAGCGCGATAAGCATAAATATAAACCGTGCTGTGTATACGGTTACAACCGCACATACAAAGCGGTTGAGACCAAAATAACAAAAACCGCTCATTCAGTACGATTAGCACCATTTTTGAGAGTTTTTGAGTTTTTGACAAATGTCAATGCTCAAATAAGGCATTTAAAGTTCTTTTTGAGAGTTCTCTTATATTGAGGTGAAATTTGGGGTGTCTACACCTATACATGTACTCTTTCTTGAACAACCTTACATGGTATTCGTATTGCTCCTGAGACAAGTGTCCAATAATACTAACAGGAGGAAAGTCAGGAAAATAACTACACAAGCTATCTGCCTCTGTATCTGACTCTGGCTCGGACTGAGGCAGTGCCAGTGGTGGTGGAGGATAAGCAACAACACCTTATCCAACGGGCATCACTCCACCCGGTGCAGCGTAGTATCCATATGGATATGGGTTGTAACGCCCCGAACCCGGGTCAATGCAAACCGGCACCCGACTTGAACCCGGTTCGCTACTGTAACAACCCGAATTTAGTTCAACAACCAAATCCGAGGTGTTACTGGCCCATATCAATTACATCATCAATAATATACCAGACCAAAGAATTAAAATCCATTCACTTTATTATACTATCAGAGTTGCAGAAACAAGTATGTGCGGAAGTGTAGTCTAAAATCCTCAAATAAACATTTAAGTTAATCATCAATCATTAATATCAAAGTCTGGTAAAATAAAATGGTTACTAACTCTCTCATCTCTCTAGTACATCAAATCCAAATGAATAATGGTCTAATCAAATGTACTAAGTCTATATCAATCATCCACCTCAAACAAGATCCGGATAAAAGTAATCCTCCGCTGTATACTCGGCTACCTCTCCCTGGAAATCACTAAGATCCCCCTCTCGCATATCAGCTGAAAAATGAAATGAAAGTAGGTTGAGATACGAATATCCCAGTAGGTAACACGTGCATGATTAAACAGTTAATATAAGTAAAGTAACAGTTCATGCACGATTAAGCAATATCGACTAATCAGGCTCGTATAATCATTCGTATCATTCATGAATACAAAACAGTTTGATAAACAGTTCTAGAAATGAATTTCAGCAAGTTCTAATATAAGAATCCAATATCAAGATCGATAACATAATTCATACTTTGCTAGAATACACTAAGCAATCACATCCAGCCAATATCTCAAACACATGCCTCCAACATGTATACAATAATAATAAGTGTTGTGATTTCAGTGTCATTTTTAAGACTCACAAAGATAGATAAACCTTTTGAGATGATTCTCAACCAATTGCTATACCACCGTGCGGCTTAGGAGCAATGCTATTAATGATACTCAAGTCCCATGCAGCGCAGCTTAGACAAGAGCCGTAGTCACCGACTTATTGCACACGTAACCATCAGAGTTGGCATTTACCACCAGCATGCAGCACCAGAATCAATATATGGAGATGGTCGCTTATCCACATGTACAGGGAATCACCAGCGGCTCACCGGGGTGTCCCTCAAGACATAGGACCTTCCCAGACAAACTAACTTGCAAAGGAAGCGCGTCGCATATAGAAGTAACTCAACCCAAATGACATATCCCTCAGCTATCTAGCAACAACTATGGATCCATAACCAACTATGCCCACTAGACTCCAAAATTCCCTAAAATATGATATTTCTATAAGGGTTGGTGCCTAGTGGCATAAAAAGGTTAAACCTGTCAATTACTTCAATATTCGGTCATCTGAGTTCTGAATTCTCTTTATAAAGTTTTCTGGTTTATAGTATCATTTAGAAGATGTTCTAGTAATTAAATACTAGTTAGGTTTTCCAAAAACTAGGTTTCTCCATTTCTTTCAAAGCTTGGCAACTAATGTCCTAAATATCTTCCTAATTTATTTTTCTGTAAAACAGGGAATCAGATAATTTATTTTAGTCTTAAAACATCTTATTTAATCATTAAAATTGTCTAAAAATAGTTTGGAATTGAATCAGGGTGTGAAATTTCAAAAATCTTCAAAATCTGAACAGAGCACCTAAGATCGCTTAGGATCGCCCCGGCGGTCTGTGGTCGGCGGTAGTTCAAAATCGAACGCCGACAGTACGTCTTCCAGTGGTCTTCGGCGGTCTACAGTTTATAACTAGCGCCGATGATCGCCAACGATCGCCGAGCACAGTCGAGGTCGGCGGTCGTTCGAAAACGATCAAAATCAGTTCCAAAACGTGATTTTTCTCGTCTAAACTCATTCTAACATATTTATAACATGATTATCTAACTATATACATCAATACATAGCATAAAAACATGCTTTTGCGATTAAACGAACGTAAACACAAATCCATCGAACAAAACAGTGTTACCTACCTCTTCTACGCTGGTTTCTCCTTCACTTCTCTGAACAATGACGAATTTTATCACCCAACAATCCTCTGGACGATGAAAAACACAAAACCAAGTCCTTCCTTCCTCCTCCTTCTTCCTCAGTCGCTCGCTCGTTCAAGTTTGCTTTGTCGCTTGCGGTTGAAGCATACGAACGAAGTACAATCGTATAAGTTTAGGTTATTTTAATAGGTATTTATACTCTTTGATCACATGCATCTCACCTATAACTTCCCTATACACACTGCCCAATCAGAATACATACCTCGATATCTGATGATCGGACGGTCAGATCTGCGTCTAACTCTAGATCTCCACTAATTAAATCATCCCCTACAATAATAAAATATTTCCATCAATTATAACTCCCAATAATATTATTTATTAATTTAATTTATTATTTAAGGAAAATTCGGGGTTTTACATGGGTTCACTGGAAATATCCCAAGAGGATCCACTACAAAAACGAGGGGAATTAGCGACGAGCTTTTAGTGGCAATAAGCAAATTCCGCCCCTAAAAGCACTATTACCAACAGTAATAAAAATTTCTGCCCCTAAAACTTAATATATCATTTTTGCCGCGCAAAAAACCTATGCCGTGAGTTTTTTTCACGCGAAACAGCCTTCAGCGGCGGTAGTTCCGCCGCTATATTAAGTTTTACCGATGGTAGGTATCTTACCGTCAGTAAAACATTGGCAGGAAGGTCCCGCCAAATAAAAAGTTGTTTCCAGCAGTAGCTTACCGTCGATAATAATACTTTTAGCGGCGGTAGCATCACTACCGCCCCTAAAAGGCCTTCTTCGTTTTTTTAAAGAAAAAACAAGTATTACTTAGAAGGGAAAAGAAATCAAGAAATAAAACACAACTTTTATCGACGGTAAGTTACCACCGCTAAAGGCCCTTCTTCGTTTTTTTTTTTTAAAAACAACTATTACTTAGAAGGAAAAAAAAATGAAACTCAACTTTTAGCAGCGGTAAGTTACTGCCGCTAAAAGGCTCCTTTGTTTTTTTTTTTTTTTTTTGTAAAAAAACAAGTATTATTTAGAAGGAGAAATAAAACTCGACTTTTAGCGGCAGTAAGTTATCATTGCTAAAAGGCCTTGGAAATGAAACTCGACTTTTAGCGGCGGTAACTTACCGCAGCTAAAAGGCTCCTTCGTTTTAAAAAAAATGAAACTCAACTTTTAGCAGCGGTAAGTTACTGCCGATAAAAGGCTCATTAGTTTTTAAAAAAAAACAAGTATTATTTAGAAGGAGAAATAAAACTCGGCTTTTAGTGGCAATAACTTACCGCCGCTAAAAGGCCTTATTCATTTTTTGAAATGAAACTCGACTTTTAGCGACCGTACTGTCACGGTCATTTCGTTCAGCGTAAATATGCGCGTGACCAATGACCTGTGACTTGTGTTTCTATATAAATATGTTGTAAAGAGTCTAGTAAAGTTGTCTAAGTGTTCGTGGAATGCTTGTAAGGGTGGGCTTTGTATAGCCTTGTATCGGAGTGTTTTATTGTGTGGGGTCAACGAGGAGAGTTGTGTACATACCGTGGGTACCTGAGAGTCAAGTAGGAGCCAAAAGGAGTCTAACACATCTGACTGTTCGCCAAAATTCAAAGTATAGGTCCAAAAACACCCAGTATGATTGTACCGGCAGATGCGATGTTTCCTTCTGGAATAGTGTCAAACTCTTAGCATCCTCCTTGAGGGGAAGTAGCTAGTGCATGGGTGCCAAAAGCATAGTGGTGTGCTAAAGCCCCAAACACTTTGTAGCCCCTATAATTTACATTCAATGCAATACATTCTTTCGTTTGCTTGCGTTTAACTCCCCTCATTGTTGCCTTGAATGTAACTTTGGTTGCCTAACTCATGCCACACTTGGTTGCCTCATTAACTAACTTTGCCTCGATTTTTACTTGTTTGGCTGACTCGCAGGGCATCGGTTCCTTGGGCCAGTGCCACACGGTTCTAAGGAGTATTTAAGCTTCTTGACCGTGACAGTACATTACCGCCGCTAAAAGGCCTTCTTCGTTTTTTTTTTAAAAAACAAGTATTTCTTAAAAGGAAGGAAAAAAAATTAAACAAAATAACACTAAACTTTTAGGGGCGGTAGTTTACCACCGCTAAAAAGTAAAGCGCGATTTTCAAATTTGATTCAGCTTTTAGGGGTAGTAGTTTACCACTACTAAAAGTGCAAGCGGGAATTTTCCCTGCGTTTCTAATGGATTGAATTTTGACTAGGCTTTTGGGGCGGTAGCTTACCGCCGCTAAAAGTAAAGCGCGATTTTTAAATTTAATACGACTTTTAGGGGCAATAACTTACCGCCACTAAAAGTAAAAGCTCCATTTTCAAATTTAAGGCGCGGTAAAAGTCGACTTTTAGGGGCGATAATGTACCTATCGCCGGTAAAAGTCGACTCTATTTATACCAACCGAGTCTCTTCTTCTTCAAATTGTCTTTTTCTCTTCAACTAAAGATATGTTTCATTTTCAAATTTTGCATTTCTTTTATCTCTATCTACTTTTATTCTTCAAAACTTTACTCTCTCACTAACATTTTGATCTTTCTTTCTCTACAGATTTTTCTTCACTCATAGTTTACTCTCTCACTAACCTACTCACACACTCTCTCTCTCCATCTCTCTTTCTCTCTCTCTTTTTCTCTTTCTCTCTCTGTCTCTCTCTTTCTTTCTCTCTTTCTCTCTATATCTCTCTCTCTCTCTCTCTCCCTCTCCGTCTCTCTCTCTCTAATATGTATGCTGCCAAAGGACAGCAACAATTTTTTTATTTTTTAATATTATTTTTAGCGGCGCCGCCGCTAAAAATCGTGATTTTATTTTTTTATTTTTTAAATATTATTTTTAGCGGCGGTAATTCCCGCTGGTAAAAGTCGTGATGTGATTTTTTTTATTTGTTAAATATCATTTTTATCGGCGGTAAGTTACCACCGGTAATGATCAAGCAATAGCGGTGGTAGATTTTTTATCGCCGCTATAACCTTTAGTGACATCATCTTTTAGGGCAAGAGGCGTTACCGCCGGAAATGGTTTTACCGGAGGTAAATGTGTTTTTACCGGCGGTAAGCTACCGCCGGTAAAAGTGTCCTTTTTTGTAGTGATCAACAGGCTGCATATGCTGTAAGTCAGGATATCCATAGGATCCATAGCTACTTGTGTCTGACGACTCTGCTAGACCAAGCTGCTGAGGATAATAATACGAGCCATAATATCCATGGCCCTGATGTGGATAGTGGTCCCCATAAGATGAACTGGATCCAACGTCCAGCAATCCAAAACTCTGAGCTATAAAGGACTTGTCGTCATGCACACCGGTATGATGCTTTCCTTTGTCCCTCATCTGAAATGTCTATATTGGTGTCGTACTCGTACATGTGTCCCTCCTGACCTCATGGTCTTGGTCTTGCGTAGCATGATCGTATCCCGCCTCTCTAGTAAACGGACTCAAACCTAGGGCACTATTGCCAGCAACACCACCCTGCGTGGCATCATCATCGTCGTCGTCGTCGTCGTTTGACTCATCACTATCATCATCATATACTCGTGAGGATGTGGCAGGAGCAGGGGCTGGGGCTGCTTGTGATGGTGCGGCTGAAACTGAGGGGGGAACAACCCTAAGCAGTCGATCGAATGAGTCTCCGCTGTCCTCCCCCCTCTCCTTCTCCATGATAGCATCAACATCTATGCCCATATCTATAGCGGCACAGGCGATGACTGGGCTAGGTCCACCATCTGGCTCATCCATCTCGGAAGTACATCTAGCCCACTCTAAAAATGGATCCTCCTCGTCAATCTCATTGCTGAATAATACCTCTAGAGGATCTCTGATTGGCGTAGTACGATGCTCAATCTCTAGCTGCTTCGTCCATAGCTTCATATTGTAGTGAAATACGAGCTTCTGCAATCTGGCATACGCCAATTTGTTCCTTCGCTTCGCATGAATAAGAGCAAATGTGCTCCAATTCCGCTCACATACAGAAAAAGTCGTTGTCTGAGCTAGGATCCTAGCTGCCAACTTGCGCAAAGTAGGCACATCATACCCATACATCGCCCAACACTCACCTGTGATCCGAAAAAACAACAATAGTTTACCAGAAAATATCAAAATTTATTCATATAAAGGTTAATGACATCATTTATTATGAAGTTACTTACACGGCATCATCGTGTCCCTTGATGCAATCGCCGTGATCGATCTGAATGACCCCAATACATCTTTAAACATTATCAACTGGAAAACCAAACTTAAATGTTAGCATTTATTATTTAATAAATACTAATTACAGTGAGGACTTATGTTTAACAAGTATCCTATTCCTAATCCTACCTCATTTCTGAACCGGCCAACCGCATCCGAATCAGGATCTACCTTCATAAATACTTGGTGCACTGTGCTACATAACTCAGGAATTTTGCCAAGCTGGTGCTTGTAGTGATACTTGGGGTTCAGATAGTATGCTGTATGAAAGGAAAATTTTAGTATAATGACAATTAACAAACTATAACATAAATGCAATAAACCATAAAATTTATTCATACTTACTAGCCGTATATAAGGGATGCAACAAAGTCTTGGTCCATCTCGAATTAATAATCTTGTGCACCCATTGGTACGAGTCAGGTTGTGCATTCATAATTTGAGCCTGCATGACTCTCATGTACTCATATATGGACCCTATCGTAGGATAGGCATCTGTATCAACAATCCTCAATACACGGTACATAGGCTCCAAATATCCCACAATAGTTCGGACATCATCCCAAAATTTACTAGACAACACAATATCCTCGACTCTCTTGCCTGCTACCATTCTGCTATGAGAGGAACTACACCAATCCTGACTAGTAAAAAGTATTCTCAGTCCAACCCGATATTTCAAAATACTCTCTAGGGCAATGTAGTTCGTGCCAAATCTGGTAATACCATGCTGAACTATGTCTCCACCACATATCTCTCTCATCCTTGCTAGTACAAAGTTGTGGTTGTAGACAAATGTCATCAAGGCTCGGGCATCTCGTAGAACACCGAGTACTGTGCTCCTTTATGCAATCGCCTCCAACATCAAGTCGATGCAATGCGCCACACACAGTGTCTAATATATACTATATTTCTCCTGTATGATCTTCCCAGCCTTCTTATAATTGCTTCCATTATCTGTGACAATTTGGACCACATACTGTGCACCGACCTCAGCTATGACCTCCTCAAGTTGCCGTATTATATACTCCGCTTCCTTTATTTTATCTGATGCGCCCACTAACTTCAAGAACACTGTTTTCCCTCTACAATATATCATGAAGTTGATGATGGACAATCTAGTAAGACATTTCCAACCATCACACATAATGGTTAACCTGAACTACTCCCAATGAGGTCGTAGGGATGCAAAAAATCTCTCATCTCCTGCTCCTCCTCATCTAGATATTTACCTATAATGTCACGGGATGTAGGCGGCTACACTCCTGGACCCGCCTCCTGAATAGTGTCTACCATGCTCTTAAAGTGAGGAGATGCCGCTGCATTTGCTAGGATGTGACTAAAAATGAAAATTTTCGATATGTATTTTCCCATTCTCTCCTTCAGTGATCCTTTGCTCCAAACATCTCTAAGTCTCTTCTGTTTCGATCCAGAAGAACGATATAACTGGGGCTCCATAGGATAGTCCGACATCCTCATACTCTGTGTCCGCCCTAATGCAGGCTCAGCCCTATGCCCTGAACCTCGAGCACGGTTACCATAATCACCTCCCGAGTAACCACCCCTCTCCAAGCCCAGTCTTTGGCTCTCCCTCCTCTCGTACTCATTCCGTAAAGAATCTCGAACACTAGCTCGAAATGCGGCCCTCTCTGCCTCAGTTACCATATCAGCAAGGTAGACAATGTCACCATCTGAATGCTCACCCCCAGCAAGTGGTCGTGCAAGCTCCCCTAGCTTGCGTCTGATCTCATGCTCTATGGCCCTCTTCTCCTGCCGGCCAATTGTCCCTATATGTAGATGTTCTTGCATTTGTTTTATTACATCTGGAGGTACTCTTGGATAGTTGATTACATTTCCGTAGCCATGTGCTAGGTGTTGCTTCAACCGTGAAATCCCACCACCCTTAAATTGCTGGCCACAATAGTTGCATTCCGTCTTATTTATATCCCCATCTACTTTCTTACAGTGTCTCCAGCCAATATCTAGCCTACGACCCTGTTGTTCGCCTCCACTGCCAATGCTAAAACCAAAAGCCATACCAGATCAATACAGTAACAATCAACAATCAACAATCACCTGCACAATGTACAAATAAAATACCAACAACAATTTAGTTACAAAACAAACTAATAATGTTAGATGCGAATACAATACAAAACAAATTAATAATTAATTTTCGTGAGAAATAATTAAAAATAATAATTTTCATACAAATAATTATAGATAATTATACATGGCATTCACATTTGTTTTTACTAATTTATAACCTGATTTTTGTATTTTTATATTTTTTCCTATTTTTAATTAATGTCGTGAGAAATAATTAAAAATTAATTTTCATGCAAATAACTATAGATAATTATACATGGCATTCATAGTAACTTTTATTAATTTATAACATGATTTTTGTATTTTTTATATTTTCCCTATTTTTAAATTTTAATTAATTTTTGTGAGAAATAATTAAAAAAATTAATGTTCATGCAAATAATTATAGATAATTATACATGGCATTCACAGTAATTATTATTAAATTACAACATATTTTTGTATTTTTTTTATTTTTCCCTATTTTTAATTAATTTTCGTGAGACATAATTAAAAAATTAATTTTCAAACAAATATTTATAGATAATAATACATAACATGCATAGTAATTTTTATCAATTATAACATAATTTTTTGTATTTTTGTATATTTTTCCCTATTTTTAATTAATTTTTGGTACAAATAATTAAAAAAATTAATTTGAAAAAACAATTAAAATAACGGCACCCATCAATAGATCGGGTGCCAAAGCATTACATATCCTAATTTCAGCTTAATCTAATATTTTTAAGACTATAAAATAGAAGAAATCAAGAAATTGGTTTTTACCTTCTTCAAGATGGAGCAAGAACGTCGTATGAACTCAAATCCCACTCCAATTCGTGCCTATATTGTTTCTAGAACCAAGATCTTGAAGAAAAATGAACTTTAGGACAGATTTCACCAAAAATCGTCAAGATTTGAAGAAGAAAACTCAAAAACAGTGAAAACCCCTCTCCCTGTTCATTGCAGACAAAATGTCGTCGATTTGGGTGAAATTTTCGCCCAAATCGACAACTTAAAGCGTTGGTTTCATGCGCGCATGCGATTCGCACATGCATGCGACTTAAAATTTTTTTAAAAAAAGGTTTCGACGAAACGCATCGAAATTTCAATGCGTTTCATCAAAACCCATCAGCGTTTTCTCAGAGAAATGCAAAGAGCGACATTCGGATAACGAAACGTGCTGCTAGCCAAATGGCACTCGAAAACTGAAAATGCTGCCTGTGGCTATGAACTGTCGTGGGTCGAGCAGAGGTCCAATCATATGCTACAAGTGTTGCTGGGAGGATCATGTGGCCATAGACTGTCCTTTTTCATTTCCTTAGTGTAACGCCCCAGACCCATAACCAGCAAGATATTGTCCGCTCTGGGCCCACGGGCCCTCACGGATTTGTTCTTAAGGATAACACGAGAAAACTTCCCAGGGGTCACCCATCCTAGCGGTGCTCCCACCTGAGCACGCTTAACTTTAGGGTTCCCAGGGGATTTAGTCCCGTGTTGTGCCTCTTGTTAATTTGGGGGTCTTAAGACTACTTATAGCATCCCCGAGCGTTGTGGGATCCCAACCATATGCACATCCTCGCCTGGTAGCTCGCCCAGTGAGATTACCCATTCACCCGCCCACTCAGACAGCCAGGATGTCACACTTAGCCTTACCGGCAGCAGCATAGAGTTGTCGTCCCTCCTCCTCAGCAGCATTATCAATAGCCGTACCATCCTCCATAGCAGCCGTTCCAGCAAAGGGACCAGAGGCAATCTTATGGAGGTCAGCAACATTCGATGCTAGTTCAGAGTAGAGGCCAGAGCAGTTGTGGGAGGTCGGCTTGTGGCGGTGCTAGAGTTTTTGTGGTAGTTGGGGGTGATATATAAGAAATGTGATGGAAAGTAATATACAAAAGATTTAAAACCATGATTTATACATGTGATAAAACTTCAAACACGTCCAACATTGAGTCTAGTATTGTGTATCTTCTCAAATGGATGATATAAATTAGCTGAGATCATTCTTTCACATTGCATATTCCAATCTATAGTGACATCAAACAAATGTTAATGTGATTGATTCAAGTCCTCAAGCAAAGATCAGTTTCCAATGATCCCCAATGTTAATCCTCTTCCATGTTGTCATAAGAAGCTTTGGACTGTAAGAGACGAATATCAGATTCCAATGATCCCTACATACACTTCAGGAGGATTCTGTTCCAAAAGTGAATCAAAATTATAGATACTAATGCGTAGTAATTTACTAGGAAACCAATATCAAATTTTTTTTTTTTTTGGGTAATAAAAAGAACTAAAAATAAAAAAGAGAGGAATTAAAATGTGCCGTGTGTGGCATCATTACAAAATGAAATGTCACTTCAATTGACATTCACTTTTTTTTAATATGACTTTCATAGGATGCTTCACATGGCACCACTGCGGCAATTTCATCCGAAAAATATGGTACCGGGACATTTTTCTTAAAATCTCTCACCTGTCGATATTACCATAGGGTTTGGAGCCTCAAACGGTTACCTGCTCTTCAATTGCAGCCATTTCCCCCTCCCAAGTTTCTCTGTTTCTTACTTGTTCACCATGAATAAGGAGAAGAAGAAAGTTATAAGAAAGAAAATAAAAGAACAGGAGATGGCAAAAGATGGGACTACAGTGTCGGAAGTCTCGTCATCTTCAGAGGAAGGGAGTCCTCTGAGACCAATCTTGTGCAAGAGGAAAGACGACATTAAACTGTTCGAAGAAACAGAGGACTGTTTCATTTTGGATTTTGATCCATTCGAATCCATCGATCTGTCCAACAAGCTTTCCCAGATGGCAAAAGATGGGACTACTGTGTTGGAAGTCTTGTCATCTTCAGAGGAGGGGAGTCCTCTGAGATCAATATTGTGCTTAAAGAAGAAAGACGATGTTAAACTGTTCGAAGAAACGGAGGACTGTTTCATTTTGGATTTTGATCCATTCGAATCCATCGATCTGTCCAACAAGCTTTCCCTTGCCACAATCCATGATGGTGGTAATAAAGATGTCTCCATCATTGCCGAAAAGGGTCAGGTATCCTGATTGCCCATTTGATGCTTGCTTCTTCTTTGTTTTTGGGTTTTGTTTCTACCCCATCCGTTGATTGTTGATTGCTTTGCGATAACTACGTCCGTAATGGAAAAAAAGGATCTTCCAACGAAACCCCATTTTGATTTTGTTCATTTTAGAAATAAAATCTGTTATCTTTGGTTGGTGTTTGCTTCGATTTTAAAGGGTATTATGATGATGATGGTGGTGGCAGGTTGCTTGTCGAGATTATCCTCATTCGAGGCATCTTTGTCTGAAATTCCCTTTTGATGAGACCCCTCGTGAGAGCTACTGTGAACAGGTAAATTAGGTTTTCGAAACATCTTATTCGGTAATGCAATCTGCAATTGTTTCTAAGCTACGATAGGTTGGGACTTTTAATGGCTTCCTTGCACTGCAGTGCTACTGTTATGTTTGTGACTCAAATGCTCCTTGCAAATACTGGAGATCAAAACTACATTGCCATGCGACAGAAGAAGACAGTTTTTGGCGAGACATTAGAAGTGAAGGGAAGAAACCGGTGCCCATGGTTTCAAATCTTCTGCACTTTCGTCCTCCACTTTAAAGGAGATGTTGCCATTGAAGGTTAGGAACTTTCAGAGAAGGTTTTTTGGAACTGCTATCCTTGTTTATAGACATATTTAAGAATTTCAAGAAAGATATTTTGAGTCTCATTTTTATATACAAATATAGTTGGTAGAAATGTGTAGGTTAAAGAAGTGATGTGTGTAACTTTGTGTCTGCGAGAAGTTTGGATGTGCAACAAAGCAACCAAAGTTTACATGTCATAGATGAAGAGTCAGTTCAAATAGCTTCAGGTAGTATGAGAGGTTCTTCCTTCATTGTACAAAGAAACTACATAGAGTAAGATTGTATCTTCTTTAATGCCTCTTTGCTAGTCCTCTGTGCCATATTATCATTTTTGGACATGAAATTGGTCACAGTTATGAACTATTCCCCTTTGAAATGTAGTTTAGACTTTTTTTTCAAATACCATGTTGAATACATTTATTATTACATATCTCAGTGTCTATGAAGAGGAAAAAAAAAAGGGATAAAAACAACCTTAAAATGACGTTAAAGGAAGTTAATCTATGCTCATTCTTAAGGCCCCACAAACAACAAAAAAGGTTGTAAAACAGATCTTAGATTTGGCCAGCCGATGACTGATTACAAATGTTTGATGTGTTATTGCTAAGGTTTTATTTTGATTATTACCAATACCATAACGCTTATTCAAAAATTTCATACAATCATTGTACCTAAAAGCTTAAGCTCATAAGTGAAGGTGTAACTATGTATATAAGAGGGTCAAAATACAACATCTCACCACTCACCACCCTGCACGTGCGAGTTCGCACGAAAACATACATGTGGAGGACAAACAAACATGCACCTTAAATACAAATAAATGCCAAGGGAAACTTACCCCCTAGAGTCGAACACCATACCTCCGACTCCAATACCATGTTAAACAACCATTGCACCCAGAAAGCTGATAAGTGAATATGTGACTATGTATATAAGAGAGCCCAAATTCAATATCTCAATAACACTTATCTTGAACACGGTTAATGAGTTAAAAAGAATAAAGAAGACTAAAATTAACAAAATTGAAATGCAAACACTTCATCAAGAAGCAATTCATAATCTCACTGCGAATTATTATTACCATGAATTATCCCTTTAGTACACAAATAATTTCCATGTACCACATGCACCCATTACTGACATAATGAATGTCTTTCAAATAAGTATATAAACATTGAGAAGGGGGAACGCGGAAATAAAATAGAAGAGGGAGAAAATTGGTAGCTAACCTTTCTATCCTGAAAATCAAAAAGAAAAAGAAAGGAGCACGCCGTTGCCGGGGATCGAACCCGGGTCACCCGCGTGACAGGCGGGAATACTCACCACTATACTACAACGACTTTGTGAGAGCCAGTTGGAGAATCCTTTTTATTAAATTAAACAGTATTGCAGGCGCTACCACTCTTCACTGCTTCTCTCAACAAGATTTTAACTACATTAGACTAGCTAAGTGATCCGTCCTTTGCACCACTGACACATTTGGTTGGGTTTTCCAGACAAACTTGCTAAAATTTACTCCAGTGTTGTTTATACATATAAGAATCCGGTCAACTTTTCAATGTTGACCGGGGCTCACCCTATTGGCTAGTCAAAGATCTTACATCTGAATTAAATTGGATTGTTGAGATTAAATCTTACACCCAAAGGATTAGATGGGGATTAGGAATTTAATTAGAAGGTATTCAAATAAATTTACTTCAGAAGTATAAAAGAAGAGATTAGGGTTATACTATTATTTTTAGCATCATTGATTTCGGGAACTGTGCGTGATAACGAAGAGAGAGAAGGAGAAGAAATTGACATTTTCCAAGGAGCTTTTGCTTTGATCTTCAAAAAGATCCACGTAGGTGTTGTTATTCCATTCCCTATATCTTGATTTACTAGAATATAGTAGAATCTAATGGTAATATATGATATGATTTTTATATCCATGTGTTGAAACTCTATGATATTGATTCATGAATGTATGAGCCAATGTGAATTCTTTTGTTTTATTTTATTAAATTCGTATGTCTTCTTTTGTTTTATTTCAATGAATGTATTGTTTTGTTTTGATAAAAAAAAGAGAAAAGAGAGTGGGCCGTGGTGCCATTCTCTCTTTTGATAAAGAGAGAAGGGAAGAGGACGTGAACCCCCTGTTGCTTTTGCTTGGTAAAAGTAAAAGAAAAAGAAAAAGAAAACAAAGTGAGGGAACAAAAGAAAGGCAAAAAGGACGTATACCTGTTCCCTTTGGAAAAAGAAGACATGATTGGTCGTTAAATAAAATCAAAAGTTATAAATATATAGGGGAGGAGAGTGAATGGGACGTGACTTTCAATCATATCCTTTTGGTTTGAGAAAAGAGGTTTCTTCGTGTTTTTTTTTTTAAATAACAGACGACTCTTGTTTAAGTGAACCTTTTTATAAATATTTAGGAAGAGACGGTGAATGGGACGTCACTTTCTCTAAGATCCTTTAAATTTTGAGAAAATAGGTGTTATATTCCTTAAAAAGAATCAAATTATTTTTACATATTTAAAGTTAAGGAATATGAATTTATCTTTAAATATTTTAAGTTTAAGGATGAAAGAAAAAGTTCGAGCCCCTTTTTTGTTTTTCGTTTTGGGAAAAGTTATGAATCATTATTTGAATCTTTAAGTATTTAAGGGTTAGGTAAGTGAACTTTTCTTTAAATATTTAAAGTTTAGGAAAGTGATTTTCGAACGCACTTGTTTATTAAAGTGTGGATTAATGGGACTTTTACAAGATAACGGGGGAGGACTTTTGAGATTTGTAAAGTCTCGCAAGATAGCAAGATAACAGGGGAGAAAGAACCATGAGACTTGTTGGAGAAAAAACCATGAGACTTGTGAAATATGGTAGGGTGGCAGGGGGAAATATTTTCTTTAAGGTGTGCAGAATTTTTAAGTCAATTGTTTTATTTTTCTTGGAAATTAGAGCCTTTCACCTCAAGCAGCTGCAGATGTGTAGGGTAAAAGAGTCTGAATTTCAGGAAATTTTTAAAGTTATAGAATTGAGTTTTAAATATTTTTTGTTTCTATGTCGTATATGCAGAATGGCCAGAATAGGGTCTAGGAACCAAACCGCAACGATTGGAAGTTCTAGTGAAGGACATAGATCCCAAATGGAGGATATTATGAGGGTATTAAGGTGGTATGGCAGATATGATGTAGAGGAGTTTGGAACAAAATGCCAGAGTTGCACTACAAATCCGTGCACTAGTAGAACAGCATAAGACTCCAATGAAGAGGTTCCAGAAAATGTCACCTCCTATATTTAAAGGGACAAATAATCCGATAGAAGTAGAATAATGGATGACAGATATTAAGAAAATCTTTGAAAGTATGGGGTGTAGAGATGAAGATAAGGTAAAGTTAGTTGTGTTTGTGCTTAAGGGAGAAGCTTATAAATGGCAAGAGATGACTGCAAGGACTCATACTATAGAAGGAGCCCTGAGATTGTGTGTAGACTACAGAAAGCTTAATCAGGTGACCATAAAGAATAAGTACCCTCTACCTAGAATTGATGAATTGTTTGATTAACTCAAAAGAGCTCGTTAGTTTTCTAAGATAGATTTGAGATCGAGCTACCATTAGCTCAGGATTAAGCAAGAGGATATTCAGAAGACAACTTTCAAGACCAGGTATGAGCATTATGAGTATGTGGTGATGCCCTTTGGATTAACAAATGCTTCGGCTGCTTTCATGGACCTGATGCACTGGATCTTCCGTGCCTTTATAGATAAGTTTGTCGTAGTGTTTATAGACGACATCTTGATCTATTCAAGGACACAAGAAGAACATGAGCAGCATTTGTGTTGTCTTGTAGATGTTGAAGCAGCAAGTCTTGTATGCCAAGTATGAGAAGCGTCAATTTTGGAAGGAAGAAGTAAAATTCTTAGAACATATAGTGTCCAAGGACAGGATATCTGTAGACTCATCTAAAGTAGAGACTGTATTGAAGTGGGAATCGCCTAAATCGGCGGCAAAGGTAAGAAGTATCTTGGGTTTGGCTAGTTATTACCGGAAGTTAATAGAAGGATTTGCTAAGATTGTAGCACCACTGACCAAGCTCACAAGAAAGAATAAGAAGTTTGTATGGTCTCATGAGTGCGAAGCGGCATTCCAAGAGTTGAAAGCTAGATTGACTTCAACACTTATACTGACACTACCTGTGAGCGGCATAAATTATACAGTGTACACAGATGCTTCCTTGCAAGGATTGGATTGTGTTTTAATGTAGGATGGGAATGTGATAGATTATGCATCTAGGCAGTTGAAGCCACATGAGCTTAACTATCCTACTCATGACTTTGAATTTTCTATTGTGGTATTTGCTTTGAAATTGTGGAGGCATTACCTATACGAGGAAAATTTTGAGCTGTTCTCCGATCACCAGAGCTTAAAGTACCTATTCTCCTAAAAGGAGTTGAATTTGAGGCAGCATAGATGGATGGAACTGATGAAAGATTATGATTTTACCTTGCAGTACCACCCAAGAAAAGTAAACGTTGTTGCAGATGCATTGAGTAGCAAGCCTAGAAGCTTCTTAGCATGTTTGATTGCTCAGGAAAGTGAGTTCACAAGAGTGGTAAATGATTTAGATTTAGAACTAGTTGAGCAGCTCACCCACATGTTCTTATCCAAATTGAGTATACAACCTGGTATAATTGAAAGGATTATTGAAGGACAAAAAGAAGATCTAGAATTGATAGCTCTAGCAACAGATGACTCTAAGGCAGATTGAGCTGTGCATGCAAATAGTGGCATCAGATTCAGAGGCAGACTATGTATTCCCCATGAAGGTGGTTTGAAGGAAAAAAACCATGAATGAGGCTCACAAGTCTAGATATACAGTACACCACGATGGGAATAAAATATATAAGGATTTGAGGAGAGTATATTGGTGGAAGGGCATGAAGCGGGATATAGCAGATTGGGTGGATAGGTGTGCCATATGCCAACAGGTAAAGGCTAAACATCAACAACCATCAGGACTCCTTAAACCTTTGCCTATATGAAGGTGGAAGTGGGAAAATATTTCCATAGACTTTATTCTAATTTACCCAAAACCAGAAGCGGTTATGATGTAATATGGGTGATTGTAGACCAATTGACCAAATCAGCTCACTTCTTACCAATCAAGCACACCATCAACATGGAGGAGTTGGGAAAGCTATACGTGGATGGGATAATGAGGTTGCATGGAATGCCGGTATCCATTGTATCATATCAGGATACGCATTTCACATCTGAATTTTGGAAGAGCATGCATAGAGCTTTGGGAACATAACTATATTTCAGTACTGCTCACCACCCTCAAACTGATGGGCAAATAGAAAGGGTTAACTAGGTTTTAGAGGACATGTTGAGAGCATGTATGTTGGAGTTTAAAGGGAGTTGGGATCACCACTTACTGTTGATTGAATTTGCTTATAATAATAGCTATCAGTCAAGCATTGGTATAGCACATTATGAGGTTTTGTATGATAGACCATGCAAATCTTTAGTTTGTTAGACTGAAGTAGGAGAAAGAGCTATGGTGGGCCAGATTTGATTCAAGAAACTTCTGATAAGGTTAAAGTAATTAAGAACAGACTAAAGACAACCCAGAACCGCCAAAAAAAAGCTATGTAGATCGACAAAGAAGACCATTAGAATTTAAAAAATGAGATAAAGTGTTCTTGAAAGTATCGCCGATGAAGCGGGTGTTTCGATTTGGAAAGAAATGAAAGCTAGCACCTAGATACGTAGAACCCTTTGAGATCTTAGAAAGGATAGGAGAAGTAGCTTATCAGTTGAAGATGCATGTTCAACTATCTTTAGTACACGATATGTTCCACGTGTCAATGTTGCGAAAGTATATTCAAGATCCTTCTCATGTGTTAGAATGGAAGTCTGTACCCATTTGGGAAGACATGACTTATGTGGAAACTCCTATCCAGATCCTAGATAAGAAGGAGCACTTGATGAGGAGGAAAACCATTTCACTAGTGAACGTGCAATGGAGTAGTCATGGGGAAGCTGAAGCAATTTGAGAGCCAAAGATGGAAGTGAGGGAAAAATATCCCTACTTATTCTCAGAATAGGTATGTGGTTTTAAAGTTGTGTTATTTCTTAATTTCGAGGTCGAAATTCTTTTAAGGTGTGTAGAATGTAAGGATCCGGTTGACTTTTCAATGTTGACCAGGGTTCACCCTATTGGCTAGTCAAAGATCCTACGTGGACATTAAATTGGAGAGTTGAGATTAAGTCTCACATCCAAAAGATTTAATGGGGATTAGGAATTAGAGGGTATTCAAGTAAATTTACTTCATAAGTATAAAAGAAGGGATTAAGGTTATTTTATTATTTTTAGCATCATTGATTTCAGGATTTGTGCGTGACGACCAGGAGAGAGAAGGAGAAGAAGTTGATATTTCCCAAGGATTTTTTGCTTTGATCTTCAAAAAGATCCAGCTATGTGTTGTTATTTCATTCCCTATATCTTGATTTGCTAGAATATAGTAGAATCTGATGGTGATTGTTTGATCTATGGATTGTATGGTATGATTTTTGTATCTATGTGTTGAAATCCTATCATATTGATTCATGAATGCATGAACCCATGTGAATTATTTTGTTTTATTTTATTAAATTCGTATGTCTTCTTTTGTTTTATTTCAGTGTATGAATTGTTTTGATAAAAAAGAGAGTGGGGCATCATGCCCATTCTCTTTTTTTTATAAAAAGAGAGATATTCCAGAGATGTCAATCTCCTCTTGTTTAGGGAAGAGAAAGAGAGATAGAGGAAAGAGAGAGAGAGAGAGAGAGAAAGAGAGAGATAGAGAGATAGAAGGAAAGGAGACTTCAGCCCCCTTTTGCTTGGTAAAAGAAAAAATTAGATTCAGATCATCTAAGGTTGAGCCCGTAAATTGGCTCAACCGTACCCAATAACAGCTTGCCAAGTAGGCAAACAGCACTTCCATAAAAAAGTGATTTTCACTTTTTCATTTTCCAATAGAGAGAGAGAAAGGAGAGATAGTATTGTTTGCCTACTTAGCAAGCTGTTATTGGGTACGGTTGAGCCAATTTACATCCTCAACCGTAGATGATCTGAATCGAAAAAAAATAGGGTGAGGGAACAAAAGAAAGAGAAAAAGGACGTTCTGGGAAAAAGAAGACAAGACTGTGTTTTAAATAAAATTAATATTATATTTAAAGTTCAGTTACGTGAACCTTTTTATATATATTTAGGGACAGAGAGGGAATGGGACGTCACTAGAGGTGTAAGTAGGGCGGGTTATGAGAGTTCGGGCTCAACCCAATCTAGGATTTACTAGCCCAAACTCATCGTTGACCCACCATAACCCAAACTTACTAAACCCAAACCCAACCCAAACATTATTGTTTGAGTTCGGGTTGACCCAAACAAAATGTAAGATTTTGAATTTTTTTACAATTTTTGTTATAATAACAAAATGTTGGAATATCATTCATTAAATGATTGTAAGATTCTAAGAACAATGATTGTAGCATATGATATTTAACGAAATTGTTAATGATGATGTTATTGATTTCTGCATACTATTATATACATGTTAGATACTAAATGTGAAGATTAACTGTTATATTTCTGTGAATCTTATTATATGGAGTGAAATATCTCAATCTACTGAGTTGTCGTACTCGTTCCTACTGATTAATTTTAGGTCCTGAGAAGAACGCAAAACCAGAAAGACAGTGAAAGACCTTTGTCTTAAATTACTAGTTTTATTTGTGATAGGTGGGTTTGAACATTCTCGTAGTGATAGGATTTTATTGGAGTATGGATTATGTAGAAAAGTTATAGTAGGAATTTTATTCATGGTATTTTCCACGATTTTCACCATGAGATGTTATTAGAATCTTTGAATTTTATTTCTGATTTTAATCTAATTCGTACATTTGTCCTAATATTGTTGTTGGCTTACAAACAAAGTTATGCTTTGGGATACGAGCCTATGTATTTATTAAAGCTTAGTATTCGGGGCATGACAATAATGCTCTTTAAAATACTTAGATTTGCTGTCTTCTTTTTTGTTTATTGTAATCTTGCTTTTTGTTTCTTCTTTATTAAAGCTTTCTAATTTTTCCATTGATTTAATGGCCTTGGTTGTCTTTACATGCTCAAAGTGACAAAGACATCGATCTCAGCTCTCCTTTTCACATTAGCAGATCCCATAATCTTCTTTAATTTATCTAATCAATTTTTTTTATACCATTTAATTAATAGAGGGACAATCTCATCACGTCATGACTCAAAAAATCATATAAATTAACAGTTATTTTGATCAGATCATGGTAAATCTAAATTTAATGCAATAAAAGTCGATTAATATTTGGATAACCAAATTCAATTAAAAGTCGAGTCGAGTTCGACGAGATTATAATCATTTTATCAAATTCGATGTAATTTATTTGCTTTGTTTAATTCTTGAAGAACCCTTTTGATATGTTTTAATTTTCTGTGATATTCCTTGAATTTATTTAATTTTTTTTAATAAATCAGTCTCGTTTAATTAAATCTGTAATTTGATCATAATTTGAGTCCATATCTAGTAGTAGAAGAGATTTCCACATAACCCTTAATTTGTTCCATGCTACAAGTGACTCTATTTAACACAGCCACTTTTTAAGTAATAAGAAAGAAAAAAATTTAAAATTCATGAGATTGAATTTACAATCACAATTAAACTTTTACATGGCTTTAGTAAATCCCAATCTAATTAAAAGTAGAAAAAAGAAAAATATTAAACATAAATCAAAAAGAACAACTGTCATATCCAAAGCACATATATGTTAGCTAGTATCATATTAGAAGTGTCCATGATTTGTTATTTTTTATTGGGACTTCCACATTTTGTGCATTTTAGCTTTGATAAATTAGTTTTACCCGGTGGCTGTGAGTGGCCCCAAAAATCATCTAGGCCAAGCCCAAGTCTAATCAAACATTAAAAAGCCTAGGTCTCAAGGCTATATAGTGTTTAATAGAGGTTCCTTTACTAGTGGAGCTTGACTTAAGATATCATTGTTAGGAATCCGACCTGATTCCTAGAGATCATGAGAAGTAAAAAAAACAACAGAAAGAATCAAACAAGAAGACAGAGAGATTTTACGTGGTTCACTCCACCGAGCTCACCACGAAACTCGACCTGCGGCGGCTATGGCTAGGTGTCCAGTATGATCAGGCTGCACATAACTCAACAGTCACACCACTCTACCCTTTATGGAAGGACAAAGATGAAAGCATGATTTAAATCAAACAACACCTAATGAAAATGGAGAGTAGTGAATCTAGTGAGAATGTGATGTTATATTACACCACAATGTTTTTTCCTTTTTTTTTTTTTTTTTTTTTTTGGGTAAATTACACTTACCTCCCTTGAGGTATGCTATAATTACAGTTACCTCCTTGGGGTTTCTGAAATAACACTTTCTCTCTTGAGATTTGTGTATGGGTCAAAATAACACTCTTTCATTGAAATTTCCATCAAAACAATAGTGATAGTTATTAGTTAGTAAAATAATTTTAACTGGACAAGATTACCCCTTCATAAAGATGAGAACAAAAATTTTAATAGCCTAAGGCATAACTATCATTTAACTTAAATGGGGGTAATCTTGTCTAGTTAAAATTATTTTATTAACTATCACTACTATTTTGATGGAAACTTCAATGAAAGAGTGTTATTTTGACCATATACAAATCTCAAGGGGGGAAAGTGTTATTTCAGAAACCTCAAGGGAGGTAAGTGTAATTGTAGCATACCTCAAGGGACGTAAGTGTAATTTATCCTTTTTTTGCCCATCCAACTCTTACCCCAAGACAATAAAGTGAGACCTACAAAGGCCAATATAGGAAATGAGAGGAGGGTGAGAATGGGAGACATTCCATGTGGGGATGCTAACAACAGAACATGCAACAACAGCAGCTGTCCCCATGACTTTCTACATAAAAACCCACCACCAAGGGATTGCTGCAACACCACAAAGCAACAAACCCATCCACCTCAAACCTACCTAACTGTGCTACACATTATCTACATCCATCTGCCATTATATTGGCAGGTATAACACACTTTTCTTGTTTCTTTTAATAATGAAACAAAGCTGAAAGTCTACATCACCCCATCAGATCCAATCATTCCTATCCATATTTAAAGGGCTTTGAAGATTTTTATTCCTCTTTTGAGCAGAATTGTTCAGAAGAGCACATGAAAACTCAATGCATTTACATGTCTAGTCCTCACTATGCACATCTGTGGATTTTGTGGGATTGTTAACCAACAATTATCTGGCATAGCCTCACATCATGAAATAGGATAAGATATGATAAAATTTTGTAAAATTAATTTTACAGAATATGTACCTCAAAATCTATACTATATATAACGAGAATAGACCCTTCAAGAATCATGCCGATCATAATATTTGACTTCCCTAGAAAGCCCTTCCACATCAATAGTAAGATTTATTAATAAAAGGGTATAATAGTCTTAACTATTTCAATTCATCTGAAATTTCAGCAGTCGCAAAATTGTTCCCTCTCTTTCCTTTCTACATACATGCAGTACTGTACGTGCACCCTACTAGTTATCTTTATTTGCTTTGAGGTCCAAACCCCTCAACATGGACTTAAACTCAGCAAAACTGTCATATGACTCAAAGGTTCTTTTGGCACACAACCATTCCAATAAAAGAGACGCAAATGTTACATATTGTAGTTCTTAAGGTACCATATTTTTAGCCATTTTCTTTTCCTATGATATGGGTGTGGTCACTATATATAACTTACGTCCTGAAACATGTTGTCCATGCACGCATGTGCTGTATAGTCTGAATGTACTTGGTGGGTGGGGTTGCACAGAACACGTACAGCAGAGCAGCACGCGTGTAACATGGGTTGCTTAATGGATCATGAATCGATTGGGACACCCACAAGGCAACCAGATGTCTTCAGTCTTGTACCTCCTCATCTTTCCAACCCTGACCTCCTACCTTGCAAATCGACCCCTTTTTTTCTGATAACTACAAATAACTTAAATGACACTGACATCCTTCTGATCCGTCGAAATTTCGGCAAAATTTAATTATTCACAGATGATATACAAGTCATTTGCTAATAAATTTAATATTTCAATTAAATTATTATAAATGTCCTGCAACCCCACAAAACAGAATTCGAATATGAGGAATGATTAAACAAATGAAATGAACACAAAGAGGTCAAAAAAGGCCAAACTGGACTCCAGTTTGTCACTGACAATTTGCATTTTTAAAGCAAAAACCCTCCCTTTCTGTTCACTGTGGGGTTGCAGGCTTGCAGGTCTATCTGATAAAATTACCCAATACCTTTTTCAGTAATATTTGAGTCTTTTTATGGGTTCAATCCCAAGGTCAATCCTCCTGGATCAAAGCTGGGTATCTTGGATAAGAACCTGAGAGAGAGAGAGAGGATTAGATTTCAAATCCAATAGAAACAGACTGCACAACAGCAGAAGAAGGATCAACAGGTTGGCTCTGCATCAGCTTCAACTGCCTTGGACAAACACAAACATTATGAACTTGGGCATTACAGTCATTTGTTGAAGGCAACTGGGACCTACAATAAAGCCATTGACAGAAAAACAGAGCATGCATGCATGTGCATTTTCATGATTGCTGGAACATATAAGAGGTTCAGTAACAGTAATGACAGTAAAGATTTTATACTACTGGAGTGAAGAAGAACCATGAAGAACTGGTGAAACTGTCTGTACATATGGATAAACTTGCAAAGCCACTTACAAACACCTATATCCAAATCAAAACACATGAGAGCTTCTGCTATTCAATGCTATCAAAAAACTTGTTTTACTGCCCAGACCTGATCCACCAGTGAGCCCCTTATAGCCCGGACCCTTGCCTCCTGTTGTTACTTGCTAGTTCACTTCACCCCTCTCAGGACCTTGCCGAAAGCGGGTCATGGTTCTTTCTGTTCTGCGAAAATGGGTGACCCGGTGCACAAACCAGACTACCCTCCTAACAGGTGATATCCAATTTGGGTTTCAAAAGGACACAAAAATGAATATATGCAAATGTAAGATGAAATCAAATCAACTAAAGAACACAGAACTAAGGTGGTAATTCTTTTTTCCATGTAACACAAACATTAACATTTCTAGATGCTTTCTATCCTCTCCATGAAACTTAGACAGAAGAGAAGCTTTGAAGAAAAATATAACAGAAGAGAAGGCCTTAAGATACACAATACTTCCCCAAGAAAAAGGGTAACTGCAACAGAATATCAGAGATGACAACAAAATCTAAGATAATACAAGCAATTTTTTTTATGTCTTCTTTGCTATTCTGAAATCTGATGAGTGAAACACAAATCGAACACATTCTGGCATAAGATAGCATGTCTATACCTTCCTTTAGTCAAGCTCCTGCCAAGGAAGTGACCATTGGGCCATGCTACTTCTGGTTGCTACTCCCCTTCTTCTTCAATAGGTTTCCAAACTTACGGAGCAATGGTTTCTTCTTCTTTTGCTCTTGCTGCTTTGATGGAGAGTTCCCACCATTTTCCGCATTTTCTGATGTAGACAACCCGTTTGCCTGATCCAAGCTCTCCGAATCAGCCTTTGAGTTCAGTTCCTCCTCATTGGATTCAGCCTCCTGTTCTCCCTCTGGCAAGAAGTCCTTCTCACCAATCTTGCAGCTCTCCCACATCTTAACCTCAACTTTTACGGAGTCATCATCTTCTTCATCTTCCTTTTCTTTGTTTTCAACTCCTCTTTGATTTTCGTTACCATTCGTCAATTTCAGATCAATGGGGACTGCATTGTCCTTTGAGAGATCTTTGTCTTCCATGGGTTCACCAACTTGTTTACACGGAAGCTCCAACCTTGGCTTGTCTTCCCTTCTATTTCCATTCTGCTCAGAGAATTCAACAACCTTTGGGAGTAAATCATAATCCCTTTCACTATCTGAGAGCTCTCCATTTTCTTCAGTCTGCTTTTTGGTTAATGATTCTTCAAGCAACTTAGATGTTTCCTCCTTTTTGGCTAATGCTTCTTTAAGCAACATAGAAAGCTCCTCCTTCTTGGATAATTCTTCTTGAAGCAATATAGACAAATCCTCGGCTTTCTTGACAGCCACAACTTCTCTGGTTCGGAGATCCTCATTCTCTTGATTGATATACTGTAGCTCGTTCTCTTTGTCTAACAACATCTCTTTCAGTCTCAAGCTCTCATCCTTTGCTTCCTTGACCACTTCTTTATAGGAACTTACTTCGGATTCTGCTTCCTTAAGGGTATGGTGTAGCCGAGCTCCTTCCTCACTTGCAGCATCAGCTTCTTCTTTGGATTCTTTCAGCAAACTAACGACTTTCTCCATTTCTCTTTTGAGCGAAGAAGTTTCTTCCTCAAAATTCTTTATACAATTCAGTAGATTGAACTCTTTTGCTTCCCACTCTGCCTTGGAGTCCTGGAATTCCAGCTTTGATTGTTCAGTGGAATTTGTAAGAAGAACAATCTTTTGTCTTGCCTCATCAAGCATGGCTTCATAATTGTCCTTTGATGATTTCAAAGCCAGATTGAGATCCTCAATTTGAAATTTGGAATTTTCAAGCTCAGCTTGATTGGCTAGAAGTCTCTCTTTTGCTTCTCTGGCTTCAGCAGAGACTTCATGCAGTGCTGCAGCTAAGCTTTCCATGGCATTCTTGCTCTTCTCTTCTTCATCTCTAGAGGCTTCCAGTTCATCCATAAGCTTGTGTTTCTCCTCTAGCAGGTTTTGAACACTGGTGGCTGCAAGCTCCTCATTGTTCAGAGCCTGCATTTTCTCCTCCTTCACAGTTTCAAGCTCAGAATTTAAAGATTCCACCATATTCTTCATTTCTAATGCTTCTTGCTTGGCTGAATTAAAACGCCACTCTAATTCCTTAAGATCCTCTCTCTGCCTCTCTAGTGCAATCTCCAATGATTCGACCTTCACTCTAAGAGAAGCAATTTCAGACTCCCTGTCATGCAACAATACACTACTCTCTTCCAATTGTTTCATCAACGATGCCACAGAATCCAATGCAGATTTCTCAGATTGATTTGCTTCCTGGAACCGTACCTCCAGCTCCTCAACCTTCTTCCGCCACTCATCCACTAAATCACCTTTATCCAATTCTGCCTTCTTAGCACTGTCCACCTCGATTCTAAGTTGGTTGATCAAAGCTTCTTTTTCAGCCAGCTTCTCCTCCACAATTCTTGCTGAATCAAGTTCTTGTTTCAGGATATCCACTTCTGAGTTTAGCTTCCTGACCAATTCAGCTTTCTCCTTGTCCTCTGTATCCACCTTGGAGTCAAGCAAGGACTTCAACTGACCCAACTCAGTCGAAAGCAACTCCACCTTCTCAGCATGTATCTCTGCAATCTTAGTTGCATCATCAGCATGGTTCAGTGCCTGGTTCTTTGCGTCTGAAGTCATGGCCAATTCATGTTTCACCCTTTGAAGCTCTTGGGTTGTAGAGAGTAGAGCATCCAAATCCACAGCATGTTGGTTCTTGATAGCCTCAAGTTCTTTCTGCCATTCCTCCTCCCGCTTTTGAGCTGCCTCAATGGTAGCTTGCTCCAACTCAACAGCACGAAACTTCTCAATCTCAGAATCGTCCTCAGCTCTCTTTTGAGCCACCAGTGCCTCGCCAAGCTTCCCATTTGCCTCCTCAGACAATCTCTTCGCTTCCTTCAGTTCCTCAAGAGCCCGAGCTTTCTCTTTCTCAACAGTCGCTAACCGCTCCTTAGACTTCTTCAGATCTTCCTGAACAATGTTCAATTGAGCTTGTAGTTCGGATCCCTTCAATGCCCGTATTGGTTGTTTCTACAAAAACAAAGCAAATGACAATGCCAATGAAAATTCAGACAAATTCCAGAAGAAAAAAAATATTGAGGAAATCGTATTATATAGATTGGAAGGCAGTTTAACTTACATCAGGGGGAGTTGTAATCTTTGGTGATCGACGATCTACGGAGGGTTTTGACTCAACAGATCGTGGGGATCGGACGATTGAAAGCCGAGAGTTTTGCAGAGGAGAAGGTGAATTAGAATCTGATTTAGTTACTCCCCTGCTTATTCTACTAATCTTGGGAGTTGCAGGGGAGGTTTTGTTTTGTGAACCTTCAGATAAACCAGATCTGTTCAAGAAGTAATCTCACAATTACATAAGCATATCAAACCATAAAATTAAACAGAAACGCAATGCCAAAGTAAGAATCAATGAGAAAATAGGATCCCTTGAACCGAGAACAGATTATATCAGACCCCATAACCAGATCAAAGTCAAACCCATCCAACAAATAATAGAAAATCAAAAGATAAAAATAAATTTCCATATATAAACCACTCCCAAAATAAGAAAAAGTATATTTTTGAACTAAGAAACCTTCTCAATAAGCTCCGACCAGATCAAACTTTCAAGCACTCCGAAAAGAAAACAAAGAACCCAGATACAAATCAAGCCCAAAACAAAAGGGGTTAATATAAGAATCGCATAAAAGGAAAAAGGAAACCCCTAGTCAAAAAAATTTCAACAAGTGAGGATCCTGATGAAAAAAAAAAAGATACAAGCAGATGACAAGAAATGGGGAAAAGAAATCACAGCTTGAACCGAATCAGAGACGGAGAAGCCAAACCCACATAAGATCTGGGAAGACAAGTATACTTACTTGGATTTTGAAGAAAGCATTGTTTCTTGCAAATGTTTCAGATAGAACAAGGAGAGTTGGTTTGAACAGTTTGTCAAAGCAACTGCTACTAAAATGCCGACATTGTGAGAGACTTTTGAGGCATTTCAAAAGAGCAGGAAGAGAATTTGATCAGAGAACAAAAGAGAAAGAAGCAATTCACAGGTAATTATTTCAGTTGGTCTTCCTGTCTATTAGAAACCCACCGGCCAGGGAGAGGCTTTGTTTCTCTCTCTCTCTCTCTCTATATTCTAGCCTTTGTCTCACGGGGTCAAAAACTTTTCAGAAGCAAAGATCTTACAAATTACCAAGTCGTGGCTTTTTGACATGCAAAGATGCTTGAAATGACCAAAATGCCCTGCTTTTACCCAAAGTAGAAGAAATACGTTTTCATCCGTTCTTGGAATTTAAAAGAAATAAAAGAATTGCTACTTGTGGAAACGCCCCCAAGAAATCCCAAATTCAAAGAGAGGGAAAAATACAAAAATCTCCCTTTCACATAGCCACAAGTAGTCCCAAGGCCCCATTTTTCTAATAAATAATAATAACAATAAAAAGACTAAACAATCCCTTAAAATTAAATTCATAGCCAACTAAATAAAGAGTTAATGCAACTAAATAAGTTTGAACATTCTCTAGAATTTTTCTTGTAAGTTTATAAATAAGGATAATTTTATTATTTAATATATATAAGTTAAAAGTATTTTGCTAAAATTATAGGCTTATTTTAGTCATAAAACTATATATTATATATTTTGGAGGCTAACATGAACAACTTTTATTTTAGAGGGGAGTTTTGTGATCATTTTGTGCTTACGTGGAGGGAAGTTTTTGACATTTTTTAAATGTTAGGGGATCTATATACAAGTGACAAAACTTCGAAAAGATACAAGCGGAAGGTTATGCTGCTCCGTGGTCCAGTGAAGGAGCTCTGTATGGTCAGTGAGTCAAAAGGAAGCCTGAAAAACATAAAGATAGGTCAGCAAGAAGAGAATTAATGATCAGATAAGCTTGGGCCCACCAACCGGCTCCTTACGTGGCAAAAGAATATTTGTCTAAAACAGACATGACCTGGGACGGCAACATTCTCCGCAACAGGTGGCAAGGAGGGGGAGTACATGGTTAATGGTAGGCGCAAGTCCACCTAATCATTACTCCTTAAAATGGGAAGTCCACGATTACCACGGTTGTCTATCCACGTTTGGAGATTATATCCCATGCATTTAAACCACACAAGCCATCGTGAAAATCACAACCAAATTTTGCGCTCTCTTTTTTTTTCTCTTTTTTTTTTTATTATTATATTTGCAGGGTAAATATATATATACCTTTGTTATTTTTTCTTTTTTTAGGTTTTCTAGTGCGTGCTTGTATATAATTATTATTATTTCCCATTTTTCTCATATGCAATGTATATATATATATAATTACAATTTTAGGTACTCGAAGGAAAAAATAAAGACATAAGGTTATATTTTTTATATATTTTTTGAGTAATCATTTAGATACTTTTAGGATGCTATATAAATAATGTAATGTGTTTTTTGTGTTTTAATATTTTGCATTATCTAATCTATATCTATACTATATATAAAGAGAATAGTCACTCGAGAAGCATGCCAACTATAATGCACGACTTTTCAAGAAAACCATTACACATTAATGGTAAGATTCATCAATAAAGGGGATATATAATAATCATAATTTGCCTCAATTCATTTAAAACTTTAAAAATTGCAAAATTGTTCTCTCCCTTTTGTTTCTACATAGGTGCAGTATTGCACGTACACCCTGCCAGTATCATTAACGAAAATCTCATTTTATTTTTATTACTTTTCCTTAATTAAATGTTTACAACTAGAATATATTTCAACAAGAAAAATTATATTTGAATATATACATTGTAAAAATACTTAAATAAAAAAGCTGAATTATTTAATATACTTTTTAAATATAAGGGTTTATCACTAAAAGACCAGAAATTTCAGATATTTTTCATGTCATTTGAGGTTAGAAATTTTCGTTAATCTTTTTAAAGTTAGAGATGTGACTGTACATGCTTAGCAACCCACTGAGGCAACAAAATATTGTTCCCAGAAACTCCCAAACATGAACACAAGTTGCTTGAACACCAACTACATGAATAACTACCTCACGAGGCAAGTAGTTTCTAACTCGATTTACTTTGGTCTGGAATGGACTGATATCAACCCAGGACCAAACATTATGACAGTTAGCCTTAAACCGAACCAAACCAAATTAAGAACCGGCCATTCAAACCCAAAAAATCAAACCATACATATATGCATAAAGAGATTCGCTTTGGTTCTGTATGGTTAAGAAAGAATTTTATAAGTCTGGTTTTGGTTCAATTCGGTTCATTTTAATCATCATATGAACCCATAATAATTCAATATTAAAACCAAAACTGAACCATAGGCTTTGGATAAAAAAAAACCCAGTTGGTCTGGGCCAAGCGGTTCTCAGTTTCAACCGAACCAAATTAAATCTCTCCTAACCGTTATTCAGAAGAGCTGAAAACCCAATCTACTGCAGTCTGATAGAAGGGCATTAAATGACTTCCGGTGTTTTTAAGTGATCACCACGCCCATTTGATCCCCAGAGAGTGACAATTTGTTGCATATTTTGATTGGATTATTCTTTAAGCGTTCTAGAATTTTGGTTGGTATGGTTTATAATTCTGTTATATCCTTCCAACTAAAGGAAGTTCCGGCCAAGCCACTCTTAGTATAGCACAATTTGTTGGGCTGTGAGGGCATGATTACAGAAACCAATGGCAGAGCCAGATTTTGATAACCCACCAAACCATGGATAAGACTCTTTGACATTTGAACACACTTTCATCATTTAGGCCTATCTGATTGGATTTGCACCACTGTAATCCTTTTCCTTCAAGAGAGCCTGCAAAATTACCATAATAACACACCAAAGCTTCCCATTAAGGATATGTGTGTGTGTTTGTACACATAGATATCCTTGTTCTTTCTACAATTTGACTTTTAAAAGCTGAACACACACAGTTGCTTCAATGGTGAACTAGGATGAACATGGAAAATGTATTTATTTCAAGGTTTCACCATGGATGAGGATGGAGGCCACTTATGACAGAGAACCTTTTTTTCTCCCTCTTTCAAAATTTGCATGGGATGCTTAAAGAGTTTCTTGATGATCTTGTGAACCTAAAATAACTGAAAGGATGTCCCAACTGTGCTCTCCATGAGGGAAAACAGTTTCAGCCAGGTTACTAGCCAACAAGAGCTTATCTTGTGCATTACTTATCGAAACTCGACCACATCATCATTCAAAAGGTTTTAACACCATCTCATAATCTTTCCCTGATTACAGTTCTTTAGCCAAAATCTTTGCTTTGGCTTTTGATACAAGATGTAACATAGCACAATCAAATCCTTAATAGGCAATCAACTTCCCTGGGATTAAATTGCTAGTTTCATCCTCTGCATTCACAATCCATGCAGAAGTCAGATTTTAGCAGGTTTAATTGTAACTTCAGTAACCTATCCACCCTATCCAACCACAAATCCAGAAACCCTTATAACCAAAAAAAGGAAAAAGAAAAAAAATCACTCTCATAAGAAAACCATTTAAATAGACACTTCCACTCCACAGAAGCATACTTAATCTATTGTCTATGGTTGAACAACTTAAACAGATATGGTGAAGAGAAGCATCATGTTCAGAACAGCCATTAATATATTGTCATTAGCATTTCCTTTTTCAACCTTGGCCTAACAATGCAAAATCTTCAAGCAATCAAAGCAACTACCGATGACCAAAGCAAACTAATACTTGCATCAATCCGCATAACATGAAACAAACTGCTAGCAAAGTACATATCCTAATATTCACTCAAACAAGGGAAGAGAAAAAAATGTTGAATTGTTATACATTCCATGTTGGCACAAACATATGCTCATGATATAAGAAAATCATTGGCACTTCCTTTTCTGGATGTTAGTAAGACAATATCTCAAGTAATCTCGAAAGTGAACCGCATGGAAAAGATGGAGGCCCATGGCCCAATATGAATGACATAATTTTGAGAGGATAAGTCAGTATCTGTAAATAAGTTTAGAGAATAAACCGAAAAGGAAACAGCATCACAATTGATGGTGAAATGAGATACCAGTTGAGGAGGATCACAAATATGTCATGAAGACACCCCATGCCGCAGGAAACTTGCTGAAAGTTGTCTAATAGCAACAAAATAAAGCTTTAAACATTTCCATGATATGACAAACCACATCACAAGAACAATTTTATTAGCTTGCAAGCAGATGGATACTTAAACACTCATGCTCAAGCTCCTTATGCAATTATTAAGGCCTTGAATTGTATAGGTATATCCATAAACAAAGATTTGTTGCTACTTGATTGTGCAACAGAATTAAACCTATTGATGCTGCCATGATACAACATTCAATATGAGATTTTGACACATGATTTGCAGATACCAAGAGATGCCCTCTTTCTAGCTTCCAGTTGATGCCCAGATATTGATGGTTAGAAGCAGTTGCAAATGTAACCAAGATCACAACATGTATGCTCCATCTGACTTTTTTTTTATTGGTGATTAATTGGAAACTTCATTAAGGCTGTGTTTGGAACCCTGGATTTGGGGAGAAAAGAAAAGAAAATGCTAAAATTTTCTTCTCTCTTGTTTGGTTTAAATGAAAGAAAATGAGATTTTCTCTCCAAATTTTCTCTCCCTCTCTCTCCAATGTAAATAATTTTCTCTCCAAAAAGGTAGGAATTTTGAAAAAAAAGAAAATTCACCACTTATCAATATTCACACCACCCACCCCACCACTAGCACCATCCACCATCGCCGACCACCACCACCATTTGCCACCACCCATCAACACCCTCCGCCGCCCCCACCACCACTATTTGCCACCACCTCCCAACAACACCACCACCACCAATAGCCGCCATGACCGCCCACCACCACCCACCACCACCATTGCACCCCGCCACCACTAGCCATCACAACCCCCTGCTACCGCCCACCACCGCCACCCGACACCATCGCCCACCACCCCAACCCATCATCTGACTAAAATATATTTTCCTTTTCTTCTCATTTCTCATTTCATCCAAACATCGGAAAAGAAAAGAAAATCAGTATTTTTCTTTTATTTTCTCTTCTTTCCTTTTCCTTTTGTGCTTTCTTTTCTTTTTTTCCCCAAATCCAAGGCTCCAAACACAGCCTAAATATCCAAAGGGGGAAAAAGTACAAGGTACCCACAAGAATTGAGCAAAAATAGTAAAAAAAAAGTCAAAAAACCCTTGGGAATATAACATAATATAACAATAGGAAAAACCAAAACCCAAAAAAATTAATCTATAAATGCTACAGATGACCAATTGCAAAGCACTTCTTGTGATAAAGACCAATTCCTCCTTTATATACATCCAGCCCATAACTAACACTAGGATGTCCTATAGGATTCTGTGTCTACAAACTAATGCTCCATCAAAGATGCAATGATTAAGAACCACCAAATAGTCCACATTGTAGCAAATAAAACACCATGATAAATCAGCTTTAGGGAACCATCAATGATGTGTCAAATACACCACTATCCTCAGAACAACCCAACTCAACCCTATCCCTCCCATAATGAAGACTATAGGAATGTAGAGTTCAAAATGCAACAGAATGTGATCTACAATTTCCCCATATTTGAAACAAAACACATACACATTACGAGAGATAGTAAAGAACTTTCTACGCCTCTGAAGATTGTTAAGAGTGTTGATTCCATTACCTATCAAAAAAAAAATGTTGATTCCATTGTAAAATGCCATCCAATGAAACGCTTTGACTTTGGGAGGGACCAGGAATTTTAAAAGGAAATGTAGAGGAAATGAAGTATGCCCCCAGGCTGGAGAACAACAAAGGAGCTCAAATAAAGAGCTAGATGGAAAGGACCCGTTACAGGGAAGAGACCAAACTCAACAATTTGAAATGTCGGGCTCAAGAGATACAAAAAAAGATCATCCAAAACAGAAGCCAACTCCTCCATTTCTACTAAACAGAGATCCTATCAGAACCTAAGATTCCAACAGAGACCTGTGGAGCTCCAAGAAAGAACATCCGATACCAAAGGATCCGAAATCAATCTAAATTGAAAGAGTCTAGGGTTCAGTGTGCAAGAGTAGAATCCCTCCACTAAAGATCCTTCTAAAAGAAACAAAGAGGAAACAAAACAGATTTTGAAGGAGACCAAGACCCCTATTCCTCCCCTAACTGCCACAGCCACTTCCCTAAAGAGAAGAATTTGTGAAGTAGATGTTCCTCAAACTCCTTGACTCCTACTAATGCAATCCTTACTCCAACGAACTAAATAGTCCTTACTATATTTTCCTCATTCCCATACGAAATCCTCATGGTATTTTTCTATCACCCTTATAATCTTTTTGAGAGCCCTAAAGAGGGACAAAAAGTATATTGGGAGATTTGCAAGGGAAGACCTTATCATGGTACCAATTTCTAGTCCATTTATTCAACTATGGGATCCCAAAAACTAACCTTCATAGGGTTTGCTACAAGAGGGAGGCCAGGATATAAATGGGCCATTTCCAGGGACCTATACCACATCAACTCCATGCATTCTAACAACACCTGTCTACGCACAAGGATTCTTAGCATACTGCTATTGTCTAGGTTTACTTTAAGTCCCGGCATCATTTCAAAACATCTTAAAATGCTTTTAACCCAAAATAGTTGGTCTTTTATGCATCCAAGAACAGGATTATATCATCAGCAAATTGAAAATGACATACACGAATCCTAGACCCACCTGAAAATTTTTAAATAAGCCTGCACTCACCCCCTACCCAAGAAACGACCAAGTCCCAACATCATTTCCTAGCATACTGCTCTTATCTAGATTCACCTTATGTAACATGACTTCCAATAGAATTAGACGGTAATATACCAAGAAGTAAAAGAAATTTCATATTATTTAGAAGCTTATTAGACAATGATGCCACTTATTTTAAAGCAAATAATAATTAAATTCTTGAGCCTCCTGGGGTTCAAATTGAGATGTCTGAAACAATATAATCCTTCATTATGCACAAACATGGTACAAGTAGCATATGATTAAAATAAACTTCAACATATTGAGCAACTAAAAGAAAGAATTACAAATGTCCAAAAAAAGAAAAATTCAATTGATAAGATTACATAAATTTGGCAGATGATCTACACACTAACCATAAATGTTCATGAATCTACTACATTTCATGTTACATCTCTTTCTTTCCTTGGTTTGTTCAGCCGCACACATTACTTCAGCTGACATCATCTTTGTCCAATAAAAACAGATTACAGCAGCTACAGGATCCAAATTACAACAAAACAGTAAAAGCAATAAAAAAGAAGAGAGCATTAGAAACTTCTATGAGGACCTTTTGTGCCGGTATGTGTTACATTTTCAAGTTAAAAGCTCCCATAAGAGAAGATGAATCAACATAAAGAAAGTTCCAAGACACAATTTAAGTATGGAACCATTCAACACATTAGAGCTTTCTGACACATTTTTATTGATCCCTCCACCTGGGACTTGAGATCGGGAAAAATCCTGATGGGGACAACGGAAGGAAAACGCCCGGAGAAGGTGGATGTTGTGGTCCAGGACCCAAAATCCCATTCTGAGCGAATGGTGAAAAAGAAAAATTTGGTGTGAGAGGTGGAGGGTATTGATAGGAAGGTGATAACAGTGGATAGGGCGATCTTGGAGACAGCAGATTTAGGAAAGAACTTGGGGATGGCAGTGGGAACGGAGATGTTGGTGATGGCAAAAGAGCGGGAGCACTTCCTCTTGGTGAAGGGAAAGCAGGCATGGGAGGTGTAGGAAGTAAACCAGATGAAGGGGCATTGCTTTGACTCTGAAAATGTGATTGGGGTTGTGACTGAGGTGGCATCTGAGGCCTGGGTTGCGGTTGAAGTTGAGGATGAAACTGAGTTTGAGGTTGAGGATAAGGTTGCCTTGAACCTGAATCTATGATAGAATTTTGAAGATACCTCATATAAGCTGAAATTGGAGATTCAGCTGTATTCGCCCAAATTGAATCCACAGGGGTAACAGGCGGCAAAGGTGAGATTGCCACCTGTTGACCAACTTGGCCGGGTCTAGGAAAGCTATTGTTTAAAGGAACAATAGTGGGTGGAGGAATTTGAGGTCTGTTGATTGGTGTCAGAGGAGGTGGACGGATCCTCTGCAAACGCATGCTGGGCGGTTTGGGTGGGTTATGTGGTGGAGGTCGAGGTGGAGGGTCATGGTGTGATGGTGAACCAGTCAATTGCTGAACAATGCTCCGAAAATCATTCTTGCTGATATTGTAGACTTGGGGTTGAGGTTGTGGCTTACTGTTCGCAAAATTAGGCTGATGCAAAGGACTCTTCTTTATGTTTTTCCCCATTTTGTTCACCCCCAGATGCTCGTTATGCCGATTTCTTGAGAAATTAGAGTTCTCCATTTCAAGTCTCCCAAACTAAAACCCTTCTAACGAACAACTAACAAAATTTTCCCCCTTTTTTCCTCTTCTAGATAACCTGAACAACCACCATCAACAGTTTCCACTAATCATCCATACTTCAAAAGGCCAAGCTAGCTCAAACTACGGAAATCCACCGCGAAAGACTAAAATCAAGAAATAATCAACTTCACAAACAAAGAGCACTAGAATCGAACCCCAGAAATGGAAAACAAGGCAGTGACCATACCGTGTTGTTCGCTCCAAAATCCAAACAGATCCTCGATCCCAAAAACTCAAGAGACCCAAATCAGCTTCTTTAGTTTTGCACCAAACCCAAATCTCAAAACTCGTCAATAGTTACCAAAGAACGCGCAAATCAAAAGAAGACACTCCTCGAGTCCTTGACCAAGAAACCTCACTTGGGTCCTAGGATCGATGCCGCGCAAAAAGAATCCACAAATCGATCCAATCAGCTGACTTTCAAGGTTTCGCCTCTCCCGTAATCAATGCCAGAGACACCAAAAACAAAAGAAGAAAATCTCAGAACTTCCTCAGTTCAATCCCAAACACCCATACTTTCTTTCTTTCCACACAACCGAACTCGCTAAAAGTGTCCACGCGTTGATGGGCAGAGAAGGAAAAAAGACGACTCCCCCTCTCTCTCTCTCTCCTCGTTTTCAGTCTCTATCTCTTTGGTTCCTTTTTTTACTAGATTTATTGGGTAGACTCGTTTTCAAGACGACCCAGAAAACCCTAGTTGCTAACGCGCTCAGCTGTCAAACGCTTGTGCAGCAGATGCTGCCGAATGACGTTCGGCATTCTCAGACGGAGTAAAGAGAATGAGACGAAACTTAAGTCAAATGAAGAACAGGTAAAGAAAAGAGTCCGTAATAAACAACAACCCTCTTCCCACTCGCCCGTTTGTCACACTCGCGCGTTCACATGACGTGTCACTTTTACCGTTAGTTATGTGAACTCGTTCGTGCGTAACCCGTGTGGGTCCCGCCGTGACCAGTTGCCGAGGGACTCTAGTTCTCCGGCCCTGCCTGAAGAAGTACTCGATTTTTTTTGTCAAATTTTTAATCCTTTCAACCGACCTCTTTGATTTCCACCGCAGTCCTAAAGCGACTGCGAGGGACTTTTCGACGAAAAAGGACCCGAGGCCAAATTAGGGGTTGAAATGGTGTAACATTCCACGGCCGCGGTATATTTCCATCTTTTCAGTTGATGTGATGTTTCACATTTAAAAATATGAACAAAACACTAACCGTGAGATGCTGCAGAATAGATTTTGTGATAAAAAACGATTTCATCCCCTAAATTGGCGTGTGTAACTTGGCTCGATTAAAACTTAGAACCAACTCAAACCGGCATTGATTGGTTTTGAAGCTATGGTTCAGATTTTGGTTGATGGTTTGACTGAATCAAGTCAAACCGAACATGTATATGTATGGTCTAATTTTTCTAGTTGGAGTACCGTACGTAAAAGGAGGGAACAATTTTACAACTATCCTAATTTGAAATGAATAAGCAAAGTTTGACTATTTTAACCATATTTTAAAATACCTTTATAGTTGTAAGGGCTTTTCAGGAAAGTTTTACATAGTTGTTGGCACGCTTCCCAAGGAACCCATTCTCGTTTTTTATATATATGTTATAGGACACAACATTTGTGCGAGGTCGGAAAATGAAAGAAACTGAATTGGACAAAATTTCTCTGCATACTAATGCAACGTTTGACGTATCATAACTCACCAATCCCTATCGACTGCTCCATCTTCATGGACATTTCCCTGGCAATACTAGCCTAGGAGATACTGTTAATAAGTCCTTTGGATGTGCCTCCTTGTCATCTTGTTTGGTTTTGGCTTTGTCAAGCAATCAAGGAACCTTTCATCTAATACCCCTCCATTCCTTTAGTTGCCTTCACATATAAAGTTGCTTGTGTGATCGAAACTTGCAATACACTAATGTCCACAATTTTTGAAAGCTTGTGGTCAAAATTTTGGACCCTTTTATTAGTATTTTATTGTTTTCTTTTTTCTCATCAACCCCATCCAAATTTGAAAAATTTTGACAAAATTCAAAATTATACTTGAGAGGGGAAGCAATTATTGTCAAGTTGGAGGTGGCCCATTTCTTTTGATCTTTGGATAAAACAGTTATGGAGTCTACTTAACCATGGAGATTTTCACACTCTAATGTGATCTAATCTTTATTTAACAACTTAGGCATTATTTTGACTAAAAGCTAAGAAATTATTTATATAACCCATAAAGAAAGGGAACTTTGAAAAGTCTTTAAGATTAATTAATGAAAGGAATATGCTGGTTGGGTAGGTGGGGATTTTTGGTGATTATATAAAAGTGGTTGATTGCATAATGGGAATAATATTAAACAAAATAAAAACCAAACAAGCAGACAACCAGTTAGTTTGGAAAGGATATATGATAGCCAATAGGGGAAATCCACTTGTCATGAAACAATGCTTCAGATGTGGATGGGACATTTGATTCTGTTATAGACATTAACAAGGTTTGCCTAGTGGAGGATATGAATAAAATTTTTCAAAAAAGGTTAAAATATTATAAAACAGAAGTATGAAGAAAAAAAATTTTATTTTCAATCTCAAAGACTTTTAGGATTTCTTTGGTTTAGTGGAATATGGTCAAGATTAGAGATTCAAAACTTTCTTTGACTGGCATGTAAAGATTGTTTTCTTTTAGAGAAATTTTTGTTGAGAAAACGAACACCAATAAACCAAAACAGAAAATAAAGTAAACAAGAGTCGTGATTTACGTTGTTCAATAAAGATACCTATCTATGAGGATCGGATGATGGGGTTAAATCTGTAAAAATAGGATTACAAATACACAACCTTCTCCTAGCCAAGAATAACACAATCTCTCAACAAAAAGCAAAAAAACCCTAACTTTGGGTTTTATACAAGAAACACCTAGAGTTACAAAAATACCTCTCATACGGTTCCTCAGGGCTTGACCCGCAAAAGCTGGGGTTGAGAGTACAGTGAGGTCCATATGTAAATATCAATTGAATTAAATTCACGTAGACAACAATTTCTTAATCGTGAATTTTTATTTTTATTTTTTTGGGTGAAAAAACATAAACTATATTAATTAGGAAAAAAAATCACTTATACAGTCTTCCCCTTGCATCATTGAAAAGCGGAGATGAGATGGCATGGGGAGATCTATTAAACCAACAACATGAAAATAAATCTAACCCATGATTCGCAAGACGATCAGCCACCTGATTTGCTTCTCTGAATATATGAACATAATTAACTTCCACAATGGTCATTTCCAAAGCTTGGATTTCCAAAATAATACCTCTAATACTCCAGAGAATTAAACCCACTTCCTCAGTCCTTGTTAACAAAGGATATGACCAACTTCGAATCTCCTTCAATCTTATGAGAGAGAGGTGTTAAGCCAAATATCTAACCCATGAACCACATTCTTAGTCGTGGATATCTTGGGATTCAAAGCTTATTGGTATTTAGTGTCAAAAGGGAATTCGGGCAATGAAGAGATTTTTCAAACTCTCCTATCTGCTTGGGAAAGTTTGGTTGCCATCCAAATCATAAATAGCGTTGGGCTTCTTGTTCTAGGCAATTTAAGGTGGCATAATGCCCAAATTGAACATATGACATTTGGGGTTTTTTAAAATAAACAAGCATGGACATTATAAATGTCTTATAAAGAAATGGAAAACTCTATAAACAAGTAGTGGCATTTCACCACTACTCTGCATTGCCCACAACCACATAACAAACATTTCTAATCATCACCACCATTCATCATTCACCATCATCACATACCATAACTCTCTTTCACCATCATCGCCATCAACCAACATACATCACCACTCATCCGTTTGAATCCTACGTACCATATACGACTAATAATTTTTTTGGAATAAATAACTGAACATATTAAATGGGTGGAAGAGCAGCAAATGGTGTCGTCTATAGAGATCCTGATGGAGAATTTAAGGCTGCAATTGCTCACAATCTGGGTACGACTTCAGGTCTAGTAGCAGAAGCCCATAGGCTACTCAAAGGCATCAAACTAGCTCAGGCTATGAATATCGAACATGTTGAGTTCAATGTGATTCAAAAAGCATTGTCAATTTTACGCATAAGGAAATCCGTGAGGTCCCTTGGTCAGTGGAGAACATTGAGGAAGCAAAGTTCAGATGCAGTCATTTTGATTTCTATTCTATTTCGCATATCTTTAGAGAAGTAAACTTTGTAGCTGACGCAATAACTAAGTTTGCAATTGATAATTACCCCTGTTTCTAGGTAAATCAATCACTTGTTTTCCTAGCCCCTCTTCTAAGTTCTGATTATTTGGGGGGTTCTCATGTAAGAATCATAAGTAGTTGCTAGCTTTGCAAGAAAACTTTAGAAAATATAGATAAAATAGAAAGAGATTTAACTTAGCATTTAGAAATATTGATGTAGATTGTTATTGTACCTTCTGTGGAAATGATATTGGATATCAAATCAGTTTATTTAAAAATTTTATTTTCACTAAACAAGTTTGAAAGCTTGTAAGTATGTTTCTAATATATATATATATATATATATATATATATATATATATTTAAGATGAATAGTCTTGGACATTATAATTAAGTTGTTTAAATGCTATCAAGGCAAGTGACTTGGACAATATGGGAAAAGCTATTTGCATATGTTGGCAGCTGTGGATATTAAGAAACAAAATGAGATTTGAAAGAATTAAAATACATCCAAAGAATGTCCCACAAAATGCAAGTGAAGTAATCCAAAAGAATAAAGTTGCAAATCTATACTATATATAATGAGAATAGGCCCCTGGAAAGCTTGCCAACAACTATGCACGACTTCCCTGAAAAGCCCTTACCAATCGTTGATAAAGAATAATTAATATAGTGCTAAAATAGTCATAACTCTAATTATTCGTTTAATATCTGGACAGTTTTAAAACTATTCCCTCTCTTTGCGTGCAATATTGCACGTGCACTAGTAAAATTAATTAGAACACAAGTTCTATAGGTATATTCTAAAGGGTGATAACAGAAGATTGGCTATGGTGGTCTGTCATAACTCTATGATAGAAATTCGACTTTGATGGATTGATGAAAAGGGATGGTTCAGGTTTTGTGAGTGGCATTTTGAGACATTGGGATTAATTGTTGGCTGCAATTGTGTAGCCAGGAATTTCATTTAGGGTGGGCAGAGTAGGATTCATATCGTCTACGGACGACCTCGTAAAAGTGGGCTCGTACATAGCCAATTGTTTTAATCCACATCAGCTTCAATGAAGAAGGGTGTTGACATATACAAGAAAACGTTTGAAACCCTAACGCGGTCAAAATCACTGGTTCTCATATTTTTCATTATGAAATTAAAAGCTTATGAAAGCTAAATCCAATGCCATTGGAAACAACCATGTATAAGAATTACTCTTAAGATTTGATTAACCCAGAATTTTTGTTCCATGATTATTTAAAATTTACAAGTAATTGATTAAATGACACATCTTAATGTGTTAATCCGGTTGCAGGTTGATACATACAAGAATCAGCTTTGGAGCAAATCTATGACACTATTGAATAGATGTGGAGTAATGGAGAAAGTTCGGCCAGGAACATAAGGTGGACAATACTCCATCAAACTCCTTATCGTTTGATGAGTAAACCACTATTAAGAAATGGCTTAGACAGACCAATTTCGTTTGAGAAAGTTAAAAAAAATGCAATCACTGGGGCAAAAACCATGGCAGGCAATCGACCGAGGCTATTAGGATTAGACTTCATACGTATGTTTATATTGAGCTCTTCCAAGGGCACCCTAACACCCTAATCAATAAAAATAAATATGAAGAAAATTAATAAAAATATTATTTTAGTATTAAAAGAAAAGGTAAAGTAAAAGGAAAGTTGGGGTGAGAGAGGCTCGAACTCTCGACCTCAGGATAACTCAGAAGCTATGAGACCTACGCGCTAGCCAACTGCGCCACCACCCCTTGTGTTTCCTTCGATTCCGAAATTATAAACTTATATGCTTATTTACTAAGGTTCCGTACCACGACCTGGACAATGCTTGTTGCGGGTTATGTGCTGCCTTTTCTCGTTAAGATCGCCAAATAGACCTGAAATGCCGTTTCTGTCTGAATCCTTAGAACCTCAGCTTCGTTTGCCCTTCACAGTTAAACAACCCCACGTTGAAACCCATCTTCTTTACCTCCCAAATCCTCTTCTTTTACCATTATTAACAGCTCTCTCTCTCTCTCTCATCCACACCAACCAAACAAACCCATATTTTGTTTCCGTCAGCTCTATGTTCCAACCTCTTCTCCAGGAAGGTATGGTTTTTCTTTGTCGCACTTTATTCTGTTTGTTTGGATTTGCTACACTTCTTTCATTGTTCTGCGAATATTGGGTTTCAGTTGGTTTTTATTTTTATTTTTTGTTTGGGTTGGGTTCGGGGGAGGTGTGGAGGGTTGCATGGATTTTGTTTCATGTTCCTTTTGTTTATATCTGAAAATTTATGATGCTTCTGTGCAAGATCTCTGCATGCTCTTTGTTTTAGGTGCATTGTTGAATTCCCTGTATGTATACCATCTCTTTATTCTCCTTGTGACCATAGAGATAATGAGCAAGGAATATTAGAGTTCTTTTTCTGTAAAAAGCTCTCAGAGATCAATGCCCATGTATATTTCCAATAATCCTTTTCGTGTTCCGGTTTGAATCAGGTACTGGAAGAAAGAAAAATCATATCAACATACTATAAAAACTTTATCTTTTTGGTTTTTGGAGTGGATGATTGAAGAATATCTTGCTGTGTTTTTAAGATTATGACATGCTCTCAAACTGTTTGAAATTTTGTTTTTCAATTTAAAACTATGTTTTAATGTCTTACCGATTATTATCTTACATTTAACAGAACAAAACTAGGGATATCATTAGGTGATTCTGAAATAGCTTTCCTCCATATGCCATTTGTTGGGAAAAAAAAAAAGGAAATAAAATTTTAGGTATTTTTTTAGGGGATCAAACCTGGTCAGTTTATTTTCCTCCCCAAAAAACTGTTTGTTTTAGTTGACACTATTGTTCTCATGATCAGAGCAACATGACATGGAAGCAATCCCCAATGGCCAAAAGGGGCAAAGTCACTACTCAAAACAAAATTCAAGGCATGCCCAAATGAACATAACTCAATTGCATAGGAAACAATGGCACTGCCTCATTCGGCCTACTGGCTGTGCAACCTCACTAGTCTGTTTGTGACAACAACATCAAAGTGAAGCTTGTGCAACTATCTCCTTCCTGTTCCTTGTGGATACACCTTGTGCAATCTCCGTACAGCAAGTCTCTAGCTTTTTGATATTGTGCACTAAAAATTTCTTAAAACCATTAATACCCTTGTGTCTGTGCCGTTTGGGTTTCACAGAGCCCTTGTGGCAACTGGTAACTTTGTGGCTGCTTGAAGTTGCTTCTTAAGGATCTTCATCAATAAAGGAACGGCCATGGCTTCCACCAGTCAAGTTAGGGTTTCCTTTTCCATCAAAACTTTAGCACATAAACCCTTTATTGCCTTAAAACTTCTGAAGGTTCAAGATTGATTTTGGGATAAGTTACCTGTTTTATGTGCAAAAATCTGGTTTTCAATAAATGCAATAATAACAATAAAAACAAACAAAATTTTTTACCCAAACTAAAATCTTGTTCTTAGAACCCAATCTGTCAACAATTGTATCTTCAGTTAGATTATGAGTGTCCAAATCCTTTCTCATTGTATCCATCCAAGTGTCCATGGGGACTTACTTTTATCCTCTTAGATACTTTAATAGGTACCTCCTCACACCTTAGTTGTCTCCCTTGGTCATGCCCTAACTATCTTAACCCCCAGCACTTCAGTTCTTAACAATGCGCCTTGAAATACTTTACGCTTTTCATGAATTCACAATGTACAAGATGTGCTCAAAACTTTATTGTAGAGGTTGAATCTTTTTAACTTGAATCCATTGTGGTCAACAACATCAGCTACTCTATTGGAGTTCTCAATTTTCTGTGAGAGATGCTGGAGAAGTTGCAGATGTTTGTTACAGCAAGTGTCAAACAATTTACTCAAAAAGGTAAGGTCTATTGTTAAAGTTTTACCCAAATAGTGGATCTTTTCAATAATAAGTGATTTCTAGTAGAGGCCATTAACACCAGATATCTAAATATTCCAGACAAAACAACTAGGAGCATACGACCACCTGATATATTATTCAAATTTTCAATCAAGGTATAAACAAACATGTACACAGAAACACCTGCATCTGTAGTCAACAGAAGACCTGTTGGATTGTCCAGAGTATGGGAATTACACTTATTAAAAAAACCGTAACCATTTGCAACGCATATTCTTTGAATTGTCAGAGATAGTTTTCCCTACTCTTGCTTATGAACCAAAAGAATTTGATTGATTTGATCAAGTATATGAGTTGGTTCTGGTATTTGTATTGACAATGCAAGAGTGGTCAGTATGTTGAACGCAACAATGTATGGGCCACCAATTTGATGGTGTATTGATGGAAGCATGGACTTGTAGTCCATCTTGTGAAATTGAAGACATACTTAAGAGTCCTGCAATTGCTATTCTATCTCTCTCTTTATATTCTTGCAGATACTGCAACTTCTATCTAAAATAGACGGGTTTGACATGAATCTTAAAACACAAAATGGTAATTTGATGATCCCTATTGGTCCACAAGAGCAACAGACTAGAAGCCATGATGACATTTTGGTCCGTCGCCTTAAGAACAGAGACCGGCAGCGCAGATACAGGGCCCGGAAGCGTCGTGAAGCAGATACGAAGAAGACCATTCTTGTTAGTCAATCAACTTCATCTCGAGATGAATCACAATTGAGTGGGATTTTCAGTAACCGCATTAGCCGCGTACGTTGCCAAAGAGACTGGAAAAGAGATGCAAGACGTGCACCTGCAAAAAGCAAGCCAGAGGTCACATTACCTGGACCAGTCGTCCCTGGCCTGGCATTAACATCTGCTAAAAAGGAGCACTCTTTGCCCTCAGAAGTAAAGGCTGATACACCTATACAGAGCAATCTCCAGTCTGAGCATCCTGTAAACTTGAATAACCATGAATCTAATGGAACTAAGCATGGCCGAAGAGATTGGAAAGCAGCTGCACGCAATAGAGTGGACTGAAGTGTGTGTGAGATCCTCAATTTCCAGCAAAGGTAGCATTAGGTGGTGTATTGTATTTGTGCATATTTTGGATCGTTATCAAATGCCTTGCACAAGATAGTTCCTGTAAAAAGAAGATATCAAAAGAAATTTTGCTGTTCAGTTTACTCATCCTAAAATTTTGATATCTTTGTTTTTGAGAAATTGTAAGACCTTTGGCGATAACATTATTGAAAGAGCCTCATTGTACTTCCCTTCCCATCATCTTCCATCACCACATCAAACACAGAAATTATCGATTTACAAGTGCAGAAGGTTTAGAAACAAAATCATTACGTAAAGCATAATAAATAAAGACCACAAAGGATAAACAAATATTATTATGATGAACACAATATTGACCATAAAATAGAAGAGTACACTGGTCCGACGCATAACCAACACATAACCAATAGAAATAACACCAAACAGATAACATCTGCTTGCCCGAATGAAGGGAAGACTCACTGGTTGGAAGACGATGCTGCTTGCTCAGATGGGGAAGTTGACCCTCATCCAATTCGCCCTCAGAGCTCAATCAATTCACCTAATGAACTGTTTGCGTCTTCCGGCGGAAGTCACTAATAAAATAGACCAAATGGTTAGAGAATTTTTCTGGAAAAACAATCAAAACAAAGGCTTGCATTTGGTTTGCTGGGAACAAATAACTCTTACATGGAGGAATGGGGGGCTGAATATCAAGAGATCCAAAGACATGAATAGGGCCCTCATTCTTAAAGCGCTTGGCACCTAACAACCAATCATTCTGGTCTATGGGCGAGACTCATGAAGGACATATATTTCCACAATTCTGAATTCTTAAGCTCCTAGTAGACCCAAACATTCCTTTGGTTGGAAGTAGATGCAACAAATGAAAACATGGGTGACAAAGGGCAGCGGTTGGATAATTAGCAATGGAAGAGATATCAGCATCACAGATGATCAATGGATTAATGCAAGTAACGGATGTGTTGGAGTTCAGAGGAAACATGATTCTTTTCATCTATCCAAGGTTTGTCAATTGATTAATGTGGATAATTGTAGCTGGAATATGGATCTGCTAAATAAGTTTTGGGACCCTGCTATGGTTAATAAGATCAAGTCGACTCTCATTGATCCTAACAAAAGATATCAGGTATTGGGTCGCTTCTACAGGACTCGCATCCTCTGCAGCGGAGGCTGCATACAGCCTCTCACATGCAGAGGGTGGGTCCCACCATTCATTGGAGGGCCCAACCATTCACTTAGGGGGCCCACAGCCTTCATGTGAGAGGCTGTATGCAGCCTCTGCTGCATACGATGTCCATCCGCTTCTACATCAGGTATGTTCTCGGTTTCCTCTGCTTATCGCCTCATTCTAGGTGGTGTGAACGAGTCATAAAACCCCATTTGGTTAAAGGTTTGGCACCTTAGACGCTATAATAGAATAAAATTATTCTTATGGAAATGTTTGAAAGGGGCCTTGCCTACAGCTGATTTACAAAACTCTAGAATTGGTAATATTGTTTCCTCTTGTATTTTGTGCCAGGGCGCTTCTGAAAGTATTCCCCATCTCCTTCTCCAATGCCCTTTTTTTCCCCGTGCAATTGGGCTAAAGAAGATTGGAGGAGCATCCTAGTCATGGGGGCCGCAACTTTCTTGCTTTTTGTGGCTCTCCAACTTAATCTCATCTCCAGCTCCTTGGCCGATTTTTAACAGGGTGTTTTTCTTATCTCGAGTCGCAAACTTGTTCTGGGCTATTTGGAAAGAGAGGAATGGTGTTGTGTTTAATGGTACTATCAGCACCTCATTTTTGCACTTCCAGAAATAAAAGAATAAAATCCTAACTGAAAAAGTCAAACCTTGAGGTCTGGTGCAAATTAACCACCATAATTCTTCCCATTGAATAGGAAATTCCAACACGATTCTAACGCTACTGAGTTTGCTCGAATCAGAGTCCGGATGAAGAAGTTATGAGCTGGTCAAACTTAGGAGGAGCAGAAATTGCCTTTCTACTCAAGCCCAGTTCAGCTGCCCAACTTGATCCCAGAGGACAGAGGATCCCAACATGGTTCCGACGCAACTGAGTTTGTCGGAATCGAAGTCCCAGAGAGGAAGATATAAGCAAAACTGGTTTCCAGGGAGCAGTTTTGCACTTCTACTAAAAACTCGAAATTGCTGCTAAACTCTAATTCAGTGGATGGAGAATCTCAACCTGATTCCAACACCACTGAGTTTGCTAAAATCGGACATGATATGGCGGAGTTATGGCGAGTCAAAGTTTCAGAAAAACTGCTCATGTGGCAAAGAAGCAGAAAAGGATAAAACAAATAAAAATCGGGAATAAAATAATCATTTTTATAAAATATCTCGATTTTTACGTTTTAAATAAATAAAAAATCAGATAAAAATCGGATAAGATTACTCAAAATGGGACAAGATTTGAATTCCGCCCATTTAAAATGTGCGTGTCCGCATAGTATGTGCGGACGTGTCATGTCCGCACATACTATGCGGATCAATCCTTATCCAAATCGACAGCTGGCAAATTCGCTGAGATTGAGCACGAGGAAAATTCGTCCGCACTTTAAATGCAAATCAAGCCCGTCCGCACTTTAAGTGCTGATCCGGCCTATTTTTCTCTATAAAAAGGGCCCACAGCCCCCATTGTCCAAGGCTTGGCCATTCTTCATCCCCACCAGCCTCCCCTGCAACCCGAGAACTTCTGAGCTCATCCTCCACCCCTCCAAACTTCCTATAATTCCGATTTTACCCTTCCAACCCCTTTCTTTCTTCTTTTCTTTCCTTCTATCCACATCAAGAGGGTAAAAGAAGGACTTTTGGAGCTTTCCAAGTTGCTGTCAACATCCATTTGGGACCACCATACTTCCAAAAGAAAAGGTAATATTAAGGTAAGAATAGTTGTTGTCTTTTGTTCAATATATGTGAAATAAAGTTTTTTTCTAACTATATTTCTCTTTTTGGCTGTTTTAGCCCTATTTTTCAGTCTTTTTCTCACTGTTTCTTCCCTTTTTGCATGCAAATGGAGTCCCCATGGTAAGGGGGAAACTCTATTTGAAGTTGGGAGGAGAGTCTGCTTTGTAGAATAAAGATGGGTGACGTGTAAATAAGCTTGTTTCTATATGTTTCTTTACTGTTATTTTTCTCGTTAGGAGGGCCTGCCCTCCTTTGCATCCGCTGTATCCCTAAACTTCTTCCCCTCTCTCCCTTCATCTAGAATAGGTTGTCATCATTCCATCTTATGTTTGTTCACTTTATGGTTGTATTACCTTTGTTTAGTTTTGCATATGTAGGAGGAACACCACACACACATTTAGTCATCCCACTTCACCTGTTGTTTTAACATTTCTTTTATAGAGAATGAACATCATACACTCATTGGTAGCACACCTATGAACATGTTTAAAGTATATTTTTGCTCACCTTCATCAACTGTGAATCTTGGCTGAAAATCTCATTTCCAACTTATTTGTATCTATTGTCTAAATCATTTAAAATATTTCAAGCCCTCTCTTTAAAGCACAGTAAATATCCTAATTAGACCTCTTTCTTGTATTTGCAGTTTTCATAACTTGCATGCATATCATTCACTACTTTGTTAGTTTTAAATACCTTGTACATGGATGATTTAGTAGTGTTAGTTTGCTTGAATGTGTGATCAAACAGATTGTGTTTAGTGCTTTCATGCCATGTCTCTTCTCCCTATGAAGAAGGAATGAAACCTGCAGCAATATCAGAAGTAGGGACTTCTGGAATCCCTACTATAGACCCTATTTACATGTCCCAATAGGAAGGAGAAGCCCCAAGCTTCTCCTCTCCTTTACCCATTGAAAATCCATCAGGAAAAGCATGTTTTTGGTTTTGAATGAGGTTTAGAAGCCACTGTGGGTCTGCTCAAAGACCCATAGCAATTTGCAAAACCCTAAGGAAGGCAGGCGATCTTGGGCCCCCGGCAGTTTGGCCTTTTTGGGAATTCGGGTCGGATCCGCACAGCGTCTGTGGACAAACCCAACAGACCCTCCAATCCTTGTTTCCTCGGGCTCAGGCTCGCTTGACCCGCTAATAAAATCCAATTAAACCCTTTGGGCCTCTGGGTCAACCCAGGTCCCATTTTGAGAGACTTGGGCCCAACAAGGTTTTGTGGGCCTTCTAATGGGGTCCACATTCAGACTTGCCCCAATCAAGGGCCCATTTCAAAGATGGGCCCCAAGGGCAACTTGATTAATACCCTAGGCCACCTCCAAGCTCAATGGGCCTTAAAAATCTCAATCCTCTAACTTTGTAAATGTAATTAACTTCCAAACCAAATAACCGAACCCAACAATAAGGGTTATCCAATGTAAACATAGATGGGCCTTGGGCTTGACTTAAGCCCAACATGGTATCTAGTGGGCCTTCCAAAGGGGCCCATAACATACTCATCTCACTTTGGATAAAAAGATAAAATCAATAAAAAGAAATGGGACCTACATCTTTGATGGTCCCCACTCAGACAAAAAATGTGTGCATGTTTGGCTTAAAAAATAGGGTGAGATCAAGTTGACTCAAACTAGGGAGATAAGAGGGACCCATCAAACCGATGGGGCGGACCGGAGTGTATTTGAATTTCCCCGGACCGTAACCAAGAACTTAACCGGAATCTCTAAGAAAATCACAGACCATTCAAATAGACCTACTGTAAAGACCCGGATTAAAAAAATTGACTTGGACTTGGGTCAAAACTTGGACTGGGTCAAAGTCATGTGTTTAAAAAGTTTTGTGAGGTGTGGTGCATGTTTAGGCCATGCATGCACACACACCATATCAAAACAAGTTTTATAACCCTAAACTCAACCACTCCATATTCTACTCTCCCCCAAAAATCATCCACCCATCCCTCTTTTCCTTTCCCCCATTCTCTCATTTCCTCACTTCAACGACCCCATCATTCCCTCATTTCCTCACCTCAACAACCCCATTTCTCTCTCCTCATTCTCCCATTTCCTCACCTCAACAACCCCACCTCTCCCTTTTTTTCTCAAGATCTCTTAAATGCTACGACCCATCTCCCTCTTCTCATCTCTTTAAGGTATTTTTCCTCTTTCCTATTTTCCCATCCTTGTCTCTCTCTCAATTGGGTCATTCATTTTGTAGGAAGAAGGGGAAAAGCTCTATGAAGAGGACAAGGGAGGGAATCTTGCTAGAGTATTAAAAGAGGTAAGGGTTTACTTCCTCCTTAATGTTTTGATGTGCATTACTTTTTTTAATAATCTGTATTTTACTAGAAAAGGGGCTCTCATAAAATCTGGGTTTTTAGAAAGGGGTTTATTCTTCCTATGTACATGTAGTGTTTGATATTAGGCTTGGTTTGCTAATTGGGAAATCAGTAGAGATAATCCCTTAGACACTTCTTAGGATAAATCCCTAGGTGGACAGCATATTTAGGAAACCATATTGATTATTTTAATGAATAAATTTCTTCAAAGAACCTATTTGAAACATGACATGAGTTGTTATGTTCCTTGCTGAAAATTTATAGCTTCATTTACTTAATAGTTCATGCCTATCTAATTCTTGATTTAATTGTCTAAACATAATCACGTTTGCATGTTTAGGAAACCATATTGATTATTTTAATGAATAAATTTCTTCGAAGAACCTATTTGAAACATGACATGAGTTGTTATGTTCCTTGCCGAAAATTTACAGCTTCATTTACTTAATAGTTCATGCCTATTTAATTCTTGATTTAATTGTCTAAACATAATCACGTTTGCATGTTTAGGAAATCATATTGATTACTTTAATGAATGAATTTCTTCGAAGAACCTACTTGAATATTTACATATGTAAGTATTACATTAAACTATAATACACGATATTATAGTTATGACTAAAGTATTGATTAGAGGTACTTATACAAGTTAATATTCATGTATGTGTTTTATATCTTTATTAGTTGTTATGAGGTAAAACTAATAATAATATTAGATAAAGGTTAAAAGTGAAATTAGTTGTGTAAGAAAGGATGAAATGCTCTTTTAATGTAATGAGGCACTAGCTAGAAATGACGAATTGATGGTGCTCCTAGTGTAAAAGACACTAGTTGGATTGAGAAGAGACAAAATGAAAATAAAATAAATGGATGTCTACATTTTATTAGTTGCTCATCAGGTGTTTCAATATTATAAGGGGTTGGAATTTCCTGGGGTTTGAGTCCCGAAAAGAATATATGATTGAGCTGAAAGGCCCTAAACCTCATGATGTGCACATGGGTTGTTGGGACAGTTTGATCCCTACTGTTAATGAAATGGGATCCGAAGGCGGGATCCAGGCCAGAATCTGGATAATCCTAGACGGCGGGTATCTGTAAGACCGGCTAGGGTTTGATATGAGTAATTGCTAAAATCTAGACTTCTTGGTGAAATTTTTATACTCCTTGTACTGTGACCCAAGTCGACTTGAAACTGAGTAAGCTTATGATATATAAATAAGCATTTCTATAATTACTTATTGCTTACTCTCCATATGAAAATTTTAATAACTTGGAAATGGCCATTTGGAAATGGCCAAATGGCCATATGAAAATTTTAATAACTTGAAAATTTTATTTGCTCACCCTATTTTGGGAATTTATTTTTCAGGTTTACACCAAAACCAAGATGCGAGGAAGAATGACTAGTTTTGTTTTATTTTCTAGAAGTCTCTTGAATGCCCATGGCAGACATTCTATTAGGGATATTTTCTTTAAGTTTTGGTGCCCATCTCAGTAGGGTTGTACTGAGAACTTTATTTCACTTTGGTTGGTGTTGGATTTATTTCTGATTCCACTTTATGATTGAAGATGATGAAACTCTTCATCATGACAGGTTTATTTTATTCTAGGTTATTATTGAATCATGGATTTTGTGGTAATTGGTGTTTTGGTAACGTTCTGGTACGTCACAAGTATATCTTATTGTATATTGTGAGTTCGGGGAGTTACACCTACATAGGTACCCTGGTGTCTACCTGCACCCCATCAGGCAATGGCGACTCCTAATCTCCCAAGGCACGCACTCCACATGCGCCTTGTCGTGCGAAAGACCATGCGCACACGTACTATCCCCTCGATTGATTGAACTTGCAAGTACATTCAAATTCTACCGAAGGATTCAGAGTTTTTGGAAATGGCAAAGAACCAACAGCAGAAGGAGAGTAGATATGTTGAGGTCACCTGGAAGCAACCCCACTCACCTTTCATAAAGATAAACTATGATGGTGCTTTTCATCATACTTCTCAAAGAGCATCGGCAGGAGGAATTTGCAGAGACTCATTTGGAAACCATCTCGCATCCTTTGCAAAGAAATTGAAGCCAATTCTAGTTTACAAGCAGAGGCTCTTGTAGCTTTGGAGGCTATCCTTCTGGCTTGTGCCCAAAACTTGTCTCATGTCATCTTCGAAAGAGATTCTCAGAATATTATTAAGTTGTTGTCAACTCTTAATATGTTGGTTCCGTGGAAGATTTCCCTGATTTTATCCAGAATCAAGTCGCTTTGTTTGAGATTTCAAGCTGTTTGGTTCCCGCACTCATTCCGTGAAGGAAATCAAGTCGCTGATTTGTTAGCTAACTTTGCTTTGGACCATTTTTCTTGTTCGTGGCTATTTGCTAGTCGCCCTTTCTTCTAAACATTCTTTTTGATGAGGCAAGGGGGAAAAACTATGTTCGTCTGGTTGATTAATTTCCTTACCCCCAAAAAAAAACTTTTTTGAGTCTTTGCAAGAAAAATTTGTAACGCCCCAAACCCGAGTCAGTGCAAAACCGGCACCCAACCCGAATCCAGTTCGCTACTGTAACAACCCGAGTCCGGTTCAACAGCCAAACCTGAGCTACTACGGTAAAATTTGGGGTCAGAATGAACTAACGTTAATAAGGAATTTTAAATCTAATTAACTACATCAAAGTTATGATGGGAAATAAAAACAATTCTTTATTCAATTTAATGATATCAGTTTACAATAAAATTTATTTATTCAAAAAGTGTACAATAATATCAATTACAATTCTACCCATCAAATTTAAACCCCATCTTGGCAATCTCTCCAAGCAAACCTAAAAAATAGGTGAAAAGGGTGAAATTTACATCTCAGCGAGTAGCAGGTGCATGCAATTAAAAACAGTCTAATTTTAAAGAAACAGTCATGAAGTATTCGATTAATCCACGCTAATGCGATAAATCCAAGTCAACTAGAGATAATTCCAAATAAAACGATAAAGTATGCAGACATACGTAAAATACCAGCAATAAGATGTTCTTGATAAAATAAAATCGACAAAGGCAATAAAACACTTATGTCACTACAGAACTGGCAAAGATGATAGGTTTTTGAGATGACACTCGACCAAATGCTATACCACCGTACATCTTATGGGCGAAGCTACTAAGACACTCAAATCCAAGACATCTCCTTAGATAAGAGCCGTAGTCATCGACTTATTGCGTACGTACTCAACAGAGTTGGCATGTACCACCAGCATGCAGCACCGAAATCAATACATGGAGATGGCCGCTTATCCACATGTACAAGAAATCACTAACGATGCACAGGGGTGTCCCCTCAGACATAGGACCTTCCAGGGCAAACTAACTTACAAAGGAAGCGCGCTCGCACTAGGAAGTAACTTAACCCAAAAGAAATACCCCTTAGCTGTCTAGCATATCCTATGGATCCATATTCAGCTATGCCCACTAGATAATAACCATGAGAAACCAACACACAAGAGGACACCCTTCTACTGTAGGAGGCATACACACCTTTACCGTAAAGGATTACACATAACACATTTACCGTAAAGGATTACACATCTTTACGTAGAGGATTACACATCTTTACAAGAAAAGATTACCCATCTCTGCCGTAAAAGTTAGTATCAATTCAACCACAAGAAGCAGTATCACTCAACCATAAAAGAAAAACAAATAAACATCATACCACAATCCAATCCATAAACCATATCCAGAATTCATGACAGTAATAAAAATATCCAATTCCCATGTGAAATTCCCAGACTCAATCTCCATAACCAAGATAAAACCTTTTGCGAGATAACATATGAAATTTCTCAATTATATTCAAAATAAAGCTCCTGAACATAAATTCAATGGAAATCAGAATTAATACAATTCCAGAAAATCAATATTAACATCTAGAGCACATGCACTGGTAATTTAAGACTTGCCTAAAGTTACCTAATTAATCCTCTTGTTAAATTCCAAATTTCTATAATTAAAACCTAAGATAGCAACTATTCCAATTTCTGTATTTTTAGTTCCAGCACATTCTATAGACCTAAAACATAGCTTAGAAGATAATTTCAATACATAATCTCAAGTTGGCATTATTCCTAATCACTGTTTCCCATATTTTGGCCCTTTTATGCATTCACCTATATTTAGGGTTCCAAATTAATTGGTTTAATACCAAATTAAATATAGTAAATTTCTACACCTCAATTTAGTCCTTATAAAGATGTTAGAATAAATATATTACTAGAAAAATTACCAAACATCTTTTCTTATTTGCAAAATCCCAATTTCTGAATTTTCTGAGTATGGGCGCCTACTACCAGCCGCCTAGGCGCTCCTAGGCACCCATACAATTCCGGATATTTTTCTCAATTTCAACAAGTTCTGATTTTTGGGCTTTTTCTTTGGGTTTTATTATTCTAAATTAATTCCCTAATGTTCTAAAACATACCTACATCACTCTAGATTAATTTGTGCCAATTAATTACCATCCTATGATTATCTACATGATCAAATCTATGTTTATTCAATGCTTTTGCAAATTTCTTCAAGAATACAAAACTCTATGAAATCAACTATTCGATTCCATGTAAATTCTTTTCCGACTAATCAAATCAAACCATATTAAATCACAGAAACCAAAACCATGCAATTCCTCCAGTTTTCAAGGGTTGCTATTTGCCTCATACACTAAATCCATCTTTTTTTTAGAGTTCCCGATTCTGGGTATCTGCTCCTATTCGCACGAACTTAGAGTTCTTCATTCCAATCTCCACCGTTCAGATTGTAGATCCACCAGTCTTGAACCAAACCTCCAAATTTGAGGTCGATACAACGGCTGGATTCTCCCCAATCGCGATTTGATGGTGACTGGTCGGACAACCCTGCAGCAGACCTTCTTCTTTTCTTCCCTCTCTTTTCTCTCTTTATTTTCCACACGAAAATTCTCTCTTCTCACCCCCTTTCTCTTCTATTTATACTTAGCTAGAAAAATCCTAAACTAACCCTAATAAGCTCTTTTAATTGGGCTAACCCTAGAGTGGTCTAATTAAAGTCAAACACTTTCTAATTAATTCCTACTTTTTCTCCATCTTCTAATTTTCTACTAATACTATACTAATTGTACCCTTGGCTATATAATTTATTTCTTTTAATAAATTTTCGTGCATAATATATTTTTATTCCTAAATATCACCTAAAACCTAATTATGTTGTTTTTTTTTCCAAATTAAGGCCCGTAATTACCTAATTGCCCTTTTCCCTCTTTTACGCTTTAATTATTACTATTTAATTTCAAACTCATCTCAATAATTTATTTCCTTCTATTTTATAATTCTAATTATTATTTAATGACTTATTTCATAAATTGCCCTTTCTGAAAATTACCAAAATACCCTTTTAGGTTAATTTCCTTAAAAATTCTTCTTTATTTACCAATTATTAATTATTTGGAATATTAATCTTCTAAATTTCTCACTTTTTACTTCTACCAAATTTTAAACTCATATTTTATTTATTTATTTATGCCCTAATTATTTTGTGAAAATTCGAGATCTTACAAAATCTTTTGTAATTGCACTTATTGATGTTGAGTCCATAATTTTTTAGCCTACAAAGAACCATTTGTACAGCATTTTAGTAAATTATAATGGATTTACAAGCAAATTTTAACGTTTGATCATCAGCCAGATATTGTATCCTTTCATGCTTATATTTTGCATGAAGTCTCTCAATAAAAATACTAATGATGTTTTTCATGGTGTATTTACATACATATACATATACACACACATTTGTATGCATGCATGCATGTATGTATGTATGTATTTAAGTATGTAATATGTATATATATACACACATCCATTTCTATATTATATATAAAGTGAACTCACCTGATTCGAGCTTGACATTTGCTGTCGAAATTACCCCCGTTAATACTACTATTTACATCCCCAATAACTGCAGAAGGTAGTTTGGTAACTACCTACACAATACCCTTCTTTCTTTTTGCAACACACATTGCACATGCCTTCCCTTAGTGTATGTATATATGAATGTATATATGCATGTGTGAGTATTTATATACATATACATATTTTTGTAGGAATATGATATAAACATGTTTTCCATGACCGAAAGGCAAGTAAGCAAAGGGGCTGAAACTTGTGATTCTATTTAGAGAGAGGGAGTGAAAATTGATGCAGTGTGTATCCATTCTTTGATTCAGTTTGCTTTGCGTGGAGGTTTTCCTGTAGATTGGTTCGATTAATGTAGGAGGTCGATACGTAACTCATGAAAGGAGCAAGGCCCTGTTCGATGTCGTGAATCGAGGGCAATCCCATCAGCAATGTGGAAGCATTTACTCTAAAAAGATTTCATTCCAAAAGATCAATATTACATCATGGGAGGCCAAAGCCAGATAAAAACAAACTGAACAAACATAGTCAAAAAAAGATGCAATGAATCAATGAAACATGATTTCTACCATAAACCATAACAAATGAATCAGTGAAACATGATTTCTACCATAAACCATAACATGTGCAATTGCTAAATAAAAAATCAAGCCAGTGGCCGAAGCCACGATGACCGATGAAAGACTATCGAAAGTGCCTGAACAAGGTGGAAAGGAGTGGATTGATAACCCCAATGAAGGGGGATCCGTCTTTGATGTCAGAAAGGCGAAGGGGAGAAGGGTGATAGTCGCAAGGACTATACCAACCCGAGCACGAAGCAAAGGCAAATGGAAGGCTAGGAGAGCAACACAAGAACCAATTATACGCACCATCAAAACCACCAAGCAAGACCCACTGGATTTGAAAATCAACCCTAAGAAAACACCGACGAATGTAAACAAAGGCATGGCACCCTTCTGTCTGTGCACGCATGAACCCTGAAAAGAGACAAACCAAAAAAGACTAACAACTAATAGTACCAAAAAACTAGGAGGAGAACGGACAATGATCCGATAGTCGCTAGACCAACTGGGACCAAGCAGGAACCTTTCGTCACCGTCGTCCTCTTCACTGTCACCATCTCCGTCGTCATCTTCAGCCACGATCTCCATCAGAGCGCTAACTAGCACACACACCCACTAGGAAAACAGCCCTCGCAAAGCCACTAGAATGTGCTCTTACTAGTCAAGCTCCGAACAGACAAGGAACCCTGCAAAACGCTGGACTCTGATAAAAAGACATGTAACAACCCTAGCACTCTATTTGCCGTCCTTTTCACCCAAAAGCCTAGCGGTCTGATCTGATCGCCCTCCGCAGTGTTCATCTGGTTACATCTGATGTACACACATTGCTATCAAGTTTAGGTTATTAAAATTAGGAATAAATACAGTTTACCTCCTTAGGATTTCAGATAATTCCACTTTCCCCCTTGAAGTTTTTGAAATACCAATTTACCACCATGAGGTTTACCATGTGTAACAGTTTCCCCCTTCTAGAGCTTTGACCGATGTGGTAGCAAGAGAAAAAAAACATATAATAACAACTTTGCCCCTTTTATTCTACTTCAGTGAAGTGGTATTTAAAAGGGGAAAAGTTGTAAATAGATGTTTTATTCTCTTGCCACCTCATCGAAGATGGTAAAATGGTATTTTCGAAAACCTAAAGAGGGAAAGTGGAATTGTCTGAAACCTCAAGAGGGTAAACTGTAATTATCCCTTAAAATTATGTATTAGCCAAAGCTGAGATGTAGATTTGTACATGTCATGGAAGAAGAAACCTTGCAGTGTTAGCGCTTGTAGTTTGGGTTTGGAAATGACGGAGGCTATTTGTTCACAGCCATTAGAAGTTAGTTTTGGAAATTCCTTCAATCACTTAGACATCATTTATTTGGATATTGACGGCCCATTTTTGAAACCTTAAGGGTAGTAAGTGCCCACTTTCAAACCTTAGGGGGTCTAGCCGTAAATTTCTCAATTAACAACAATTGTATTCAGCTATTCTATTTATTATTATTTTGAGTTAATAAAAAAATGTTCCAAAATTTAAGTCTTAGAACTCCTAGGCTTGCATTTAGAAATAGGAGTTCAAGAATCTCATCTTATCCACATAAAATAAATATGGACTATATGTACTACTTATAATAAGAAGTCCATAATTTATGTTTATATAGCACAATGACGTGATTAGCTAAGGAACATTTTTATCCTAGGTGGGCTTTTTTTTTCAACTTTTGTTATATTTAATGTGATTCACTAAAGGGGTTGTTGTAAGATTTTCTTTAAGGAGTGTTCCATAATGAGATTTTGCAATGAGATCCCATGTCATGGTGCATCCATGTTTGTTTATATTTCGTAGGATTCAAAGATAAAGCATACTTGTCCATTAATAAACCAGATTGTGGGAGCAGTTGTTGCATCTTGCACCTCTTCGTTGATCTTATTCGAGCATGTTATCATGGTCTGTGTTGTGGATATTTCTTTCATTAGTTCTAAAAGGATGATGAAGATACTTGGCCACAACCAACAGATTGTAGCATATTTGCTCTTACTACAACTCTATAGTCTAAACAGCACAACAAAGAAATCAAATGACACCTATAAGTTCAAAACATTCTCAAAATAATCAAAGATGATTTATAGAAACAACCAGAGTTTCATTGATATGAAGTAAGAACTTCTTGTATCAATCTTCAGAGAGCTCCCCTTTTTTCCATATAAGAATACAAATGAATAGCACTACCAAATGAGTTCTCATATGAGCTGACAGTTAGGACTCATAATCTGATATTAGTATGGAACAACAGTTATCACTGTCCCAGACCTCAATTATAGGGCTTTGCAGTTAAGCACAATCAGTAGACCTCAACATGCCATTGCTTGTTCTTTTTGAGTTTAGCAAGCTTGTCATCCCAATTCTCTCCTCTCTGATCTGCAACCCGCTTCAGTGTCTCTTGGATCCCAGGCATCATCCCCTTCAAACCACAGAAATAAATGTGGGCACCCCCATCCAAGAGTTTAAAAATATCATCACTGTATTCCTCGATCTTGTCCTGAACATACATCTTTCCCCCACTCTTGTTCTTCTGTTCCCTGCTGAGTGCTCGGTCATACCTAAAGTTGTCTGGGTAGTCCAGTAGATACTTGGAGAATTCGTAGTCATAAAGTAGACTGTCAGAATTAGCCACCCCAAGGAAGAGCCACGCAAGACCACCAAACTTGAATGTGGGAACAGACTCCATGAACATACGACGCAGGTAGCCTCTGTATGGAGCCACACCAGTCCCTGTAGCAATCATGATATGGGTGGCATTTGGGTCATCCTCGGGCAAAAGCATGATCTTTCCAGATGGCCCTGTCAAAATGTTTGCGATGTTAGGTTATCAGAAGCTTATCATTCTGCCTGTCAAATCCTGGATGAGACACTGCCCAGTCTGAATTGAGGTAAAATCCTAGCCAGCCTTTGAATTGAAGTAAAAAAACCTAGCCAGCCTACCGGGCCTCGGCTGGGTTAAGACCACTTTGAGACCTGGACATATGTCAGGTTGCCAAATTGGCCCCTAAATAAGAATCACCAAAATTATATTATGCTAACTATCGATCAGAAAATTTTTATTATTGTATAATTCATTCCATTTTGTTGATGCAGCTATTTCAAGTTCAAACCCACATATAGCGAAAGGGAGGAGCAGGCATATAACGAAAAAAAACTATCAGTGAGGAAATGAGCCCACAAGAGCCAATATCCTCCAAGTTTAATTAGCCCAGGGATAATTAGCTTAAAAGCTCATTCCGAGCAATATTACCAGGACATTTGGCATTTGTAGAGGGGAAAATGTACCAGTGATATTAATTAAAAAGTTTCTTTCCGGGAATATTACAACTGTAGGTAAAGGATAACAGTCACATTATCAAACAGGATTATAGCAGTCTAACAGAGCAAAAAGGTGAAACTTTTATATGCATGTCACCATATGTCATTTCAATGTGCAGATATCATACAAGAAATATACTCAATATCCTACCAATAACAGGGCATACCATATTATACGATTGAATGACTTGATAATTTGATTGATATGGTAACTTATTTCAATTTTTATATTGAGACAAATAAGCGGGGCCATACCTGTGATCAGAACTTTGTCTCCAGGTTTCGAGTCACAGAGGTAGTTACTGCAGATACCATTCTTAGAGGGATCCTCTTTCCCTGTATCGCGGTCATAATAAACAGCACGACGAACACATAAACTAGCTGTCTTTCCATCGAAAGCATCCCCATACCTAGATGATGCAATTGAGTAAAGGCGGACATTGTGGGGAGATCCTGGCTTTTTTGGGTTTTCACCCTTTGGGAAGGATAAAAAGGAATTACATGAGATTCAAATAAATAGAACCGTCATTCAATCACAGCTCATGATAGGTAGGTTGAAGAAAAACACAAAGTAAAAAAGAACTAATAAACCGTTCTATTCAGATGTGTTGTACGTGTAAAAGTGCGTCAAAAAGCTGGGTTCCGATAGATATCAGTAACACCCAGAACCAGACCTTAACACATCCATTTGTAGCAAGTTCAGATCAGTGGTCAGATATTAAATGCTAATTCCAGATGTATTCCATCCAATGTCAGGTCTCACAGTAGGTATTTAATTTTGACTTACTAAAACTGAAAGGCAAACAAAGAGAAGAAATAAAATAAAAGTTTGACTCTTTAACGTGATATGTGAAATGAATAAGGGAATTATAAATGCAACAACAAGAGGATAAAATAAGAACTTAATAGCCATACTTTTCTGGGAGGAAAAAAAATAGTTACTAAAAGATGATTCTTGAATTTGGGGTGCAATACAAAAAAAATGATGGTCTGTGAAACAACTAAGAGGATGGCATGGCTAGAAAATAAAAATAAAAATAAAGCAAGGCAGAATGAAGACTTGCAAACCAGTTTCATACACTCCAAATCAGATCTGACCAAATCAAAAACAAGTACGTGCTTCAAGCACCAATTGATACCTTTAAAAGTGGTCCAGGTGCAGAAGGAGGTGATTAACATTTTCCAGGCCCCATAAAGTAGATTATTTAAAATCAGATCACACTAAATAATAATAACAATTTTCTGTAGTGTCCAACAGTCAAATAGTCAATCCAGCTTCAATGATGAGCATCATAGATGACTATTATGCACTTTTGACATGGTTGTCCTTCTCGGGGCCAAATCCTCAAATGGTTCATGGAAAACAATATATGTAGCATTTTTATAAGCTGAACAATAGGGGTGCCCGACTTCACAAATTTAAATTTAGAAATGCACTGCTTGGTAACACTAAAACTAAATTTTTGACGTATAGGTAAGGTGCTATTTAAAAGTACATGAATTAGTAAATAAGGTGACTTACAGGTGGTATTACACCATAACTCTGTCCTTCCCAGTATGGAACATTGCCACCATGGTCAATTACAATATGGCAAGTCTCACCTGGAGCTTTTGGACCAACAATCCTCTCAACAGAAGCAATGGTTGCTGTATAAGGTCCTTTGGGCTTGTATAGATTGAGTGGAGGTTCCTCTGCCTTTTCAAGTTCTAAAGGTGAAACTGCCACTTTTGGTGTGCTGGCTTGTTGTACTGACATGTGGACTCTGAATTGGTTTCTTGATTGTGGATTCTTGGTTTTCAAATCCAAAGATGGCACTGGAATCCATAATTTATCCTGAAATGATAAAACGTTCATCTGCAACAGGATAAAGTAAGATGGTTTTCAGAAGTCATGCATCTGAAATCTGAAAGAGGCAGCGTGACAATTAAACAGGATTGTCGAAAGTGCATTTACTTAACTAGTAAATTTTGTATTAGCAAGCATGGTGTGATTATATTCGAAAATATCACCGAATATGTAAATGAACAAAAAAGTAGAACAAAAGGCAACAAGACTAAGTCCAACAAACTACTGTTTATAGACTCAGGAACATTTATAATGGTTTCCCCCTAGTCCTCTGAAGGAGTAATCATTATAAGGAAATTACCACAGCTAATGCCACATTATACATCAATTTGATAAATTAGATAATTGCATGGATTACAAAGGAGACTGATGTTCCGTGCTAAGATTCTGTAACCATTAAATATTAAGTGATTAAACTCAAAAATGATTGCAAATGTGTAAATAATTGTAAACCTCCTGTTTCTGTTGTTTCTTCTCTGCTCCTATCTTTCAAAAATAAAAACCCCCTTGATATAGAATAAAAAAGTTGAAATAAAAAAAAAGGACTTGTCATATTCTAGGGAAGTTCACCATTCAAAATAAAAATTGTTCAATGTGCAATCTTCAACCTACCTGAGCAGGTGTCTATAAGATCACTAAAGTCATACCTGACCAAAGGATAGGTAAGCCCCATCATACTGATCATAGACTCTTATGTATACATGTAAGTTAGTCGCAGATTCAGAGGTCGAAAAGTACACTTTCAAATTATCAAACTTGGTATACTGGGGAACTGGAAGATCCATTATATCAAGAAAGCAGAAGCAAGAGTACATAATATTATTTCAAAATCCATTTGGTCAAACTACATTTTAGTATGGTAAGGCTCTTGAGATAGTTGGGATAAGGCATTTGGTTATTGTTGTAAGGCAATTGATGAGCATAAAATGTAGTTGTCGTCACTATACTTGGATCAGTCATTCCCATTGTAAAAAACAGAACCCACATCACCGTATCTGGATCAGAAGCCTCATTTTGCAGACAGAATAAAAAAGATGGTGGTTTGTTAGATAGAGGAAGAATGAAAAGAGCAATATGAATTGATCACAAACATTAACTAAATAAAATTTATTTGAAAAAAAAAATACACTAAATTCTGTGTGTTCTATCTCTAATGCATCATAACTCATCAGCCCACTTCTACAGGTAATTCAATTACTTAATTAAAGTTAATTTATAGAAGTACGTGAAATGAGAAGATGTAATAGCTAATAACATTAATACTGAACGGATGGAATTAATTAAGCTGGAGATGGAATCATAAACAGGACTCCTGCTGCCACCCCATTAAACGACTGATCAATTGGTTCAGCAAAATAGAGAAAATTCGATCAGCAAAATTTATCGAATTTTCTGTAAAAAATGTATATATACAAAGATATAAAAAAACTGATACAAATCTGTCTAAGATAAGCATGCAACAAATAAAACAATATATATAATGCACAGAAAGATATCATTTCGAAGACTTGTCTCAAAACTAAATCATCCATGAAACATTGCAGAAAAACATACCAGAAATCCAGAAAAAGCACTATCAAGTGAAATCATTAATCAGCAGATAATGTATGAACAGTAGAAATGCTAAGCAGTAATAATCACTTGCATGATAAAAATACAATTAAAACCTGTTATAAGCCAAAAAAAAACACCATAAATACCATCCATTACCTTACAAACTGATCTCCTTAGAGGAGACCTATCATGTCCGGCAGGAACAGTTACAGAAGCCTGCAAACACAACCATCCCTTGTTGAAAACTATTAAGAGAAACGAGAAAGAACTGAAAATTGAAAATAAGAAAGAGTCCTTCGATTCATAAAAAAGAAAACAAAAGAAAAAAAGGCAAAGAACTTTTATCAAACAAGCGCCAAAACAGAACCTGAACTCGCAAAGAGAAATCTAGGCAGGAATAAAAAGGAAAAGGGGTGTCCCAGATTATGAATTGCAACAAAAGAAGGAAATCAAGAAGGATGGAGAAAGGATTCAGCTTACCTGAGTAACAGCCAAATGCGCCATGATCTAATCAAGGACTTTCTGGGTTTCAAAGAGAGAAGAATATGAAATTGTGACTATCTGAGATCGAAAATGAGACCTGAGATCGAACAAAGAGGAGACAAATCTAGGGATTTTCTTATAGGTTTTTAGTGATCCTTTGGAGAGTGGCAAAGGACAAGAAAACTGTTCCCGACCTTCAGAGTTGCATGAGCACTCGGCATTGACTGCCTCGTTGATCCCTCCAAGGGCTACTCGGCACCGCTGTGGGCAGCTACAGGTGATTTCATTGGTTATTTAATGGGCAAAATTGTTTTGAGAAATTTAATTTTTGGTGGTACTTTATCAAACTATTTAAGATTTAGTCGGTAAAGTTTTGAGTTTTAACTTTTAGTATACCTTTATCAAAATAATTAATTTTTAGTATCATTTCACTATTACAAATCAACTATTCCAAAAATGCCCTTACGTCACTTATCCAAATGACTTGTACAAGTCAATTTATTGCTTGTACAAGTCTTGGAAGTAAATTGTATAAGGGTATTTTTGGAAAAATTTATCCGTAGTAGTGAAATTACACTAAAAATTAATTATTTTGATAAAGGTGTATTAAAAGTTAAAACTCAAAACTTTGCCGACTAAATCTTAAATAGTTTGATAAAGTACCACTAAAAATTAAATTTCCCAATTGTTTTTACAAGTGATTTTTTAAAACAAAATTCAGATTCAGTTACCCAATTCTTTCATAATTTATAATTACTAATAATTTTTTTGGATAATTGAAAACAAGTATCATTTTAGTAGAGCGGGCAACAGGTCAGGTTGTGTTGGGTTTGGTTTGTGTCATAATCGGGTTGTGGTTTAATCAGGTCGGGTTCGGGTTGGACTAAATTGAGGCGTGTTGGAAAACCCAACCCGCCAACGTGTTTATAATTTTTTTCCCAAAAAATATGATTAAAATAGGGTTTGGGGGTTAATTGGTTCGGGTCGGGGGGGTGGTTAATCGGATCAGGACTGGACACTTTTGTAGCTTTTTTTTTTTTAAATCGGGTTACCCGTTTAACTCGAATCAATCCAGGTTGATCCGTCGGGTCGGGTCGCATTTTGCCAGTTCTACATTTTAGTGTTCCTAATTTTGTAATCATAATTTCCTTTCTTCCAAGTATTTAAGAGGTTTATAAGTAGTTTGAGGGTATTTTTAGAAGAAAGTCTTTGTGGACACTAATTGTAAATTACGAAGAATTGGATGACTTAATCTGAATTTTTTTAAAAAGCACTACTAAAAACCAATTTTTCCTTATTTTATTGTAAAATTATGTATATTTTATGGAGACCTTTTAACATTATCATTTATCAAGTGTATTTGTTTAACACAAGTCATTGAAGATTGTAAGTAGTCATATTTTCACAATTAGGGTCCGATTCAATGAATAAGGAAATAAGAATTCAAAATTCAAATTCCAATTTGATAGAATTGAAATTCGTGTGATTGGATAACAAAGGAAATTGAAATTCAGAATTAGAATTTCATAAGAATTAGATTAAATTCCAATTTCATTGTTAGACGAGGATAAGAATGAAATAAACTTTCTCCTTTCTTTCTATCTCTAAGACTATTTTGTTGATCATTTCCTCTCTTTAGAGTTTTATCTCTTTCAAACTTTCTCTCTCTGGAATTCTCTTTTTGAAAGATTTTCTCTCTCTAAAGTTTCTTTTCTCAAAACCTTTTCTCTCTAGATTTTCTCCGTCTATAGTATTCCGTTGTCTTCTATTACTTTCTCTCTCTAAAAATTTTCTTTATATTATTTCTCCAAAACATTACTCCCTTTCTAGAGTTTTTTCCTCAACAAGCAAACCGATAACTTCAACAAAAAAAGGCAGGGAAGGCAATCTAAGAATTGAGAAACAAAACCGTTTAGAAAGAAAAACAATAAACAAATTACAATAACCAATTAAGGAAGGAAAATGGAACAGATCCGAGATCAAAACCTCGTCTCTGAGCCGATAAAACGGGGGAGAATCCGGAATCGGCGAGGAAGCGAAGGAGGGAAAGCTAGGGTTTCTGAAAGGGAAAAGAGAGATAGAAACCCTAAAGCTGGTACCGGGTTGTCCTCGTGTGGGGCGTTGAGATGTGGAAGAGAAGGTAAGTAACGTAACGGTGGCTTCAACAGAATCTGTCGAAGGCGTGCTCTTGGAGGAGGAAGACGTTCGTCGTGTCCGAGGAGGAGGAAGAAAACACGAGACTCCCAAGCTACCTTCGTCGAAGACGTTCGTCGTACCCCAAGAGGAGGAGGAGGAGGAAGAAGACAGTCGAAGTCGAAGTCGAGGAGGAAAGAGTCGAAACCCGAGTTATGCTCGTAATGCCCGGCGGAAAATAACTTCCGAATTTTAGCGGAAGTTATTTTCCGCCGATTTTTTTTCAATTTGAAAAATGTTTTCCGTTAGTTTTCGTTTTCTCCTAAATCAAATGTCTGCAAAATTTTAAAATTCGAGAAAATATTTTCTTTTCCCTATTTTCCGTGAAACAAACAGAGCCTTTGTTTATCATTAGCAATATAATTCTGTAAGTCTTTGAAAATGGTTTAATGTTTACTAATATACAGTTTCTCTTGCAAGAAGGTTTTGTAGTTCTCTTTTCACTTCAAGAGTTAAAACCACTGGATCCCTCTATTGTAGATATTGGTGACCGGAAGTAGCTGGAATTGGAGGAGGCAGAAGGAAAGAGCAGCACCAAGTTGGATTGAGATAGCAATCCCATTCTTGATTACTGCCTTACGTATGGAAAAGAAGGTAATTAAATATAGTCAAGAGTGACAAAATATCACATGTATGTAAAATTATCAATGCATACAATTTAAATGTGCTCATTTATGCATCATATTCTGAGTCTTGCCCAATGGAAAAACCCCCTATAAATGAACAATGCAACTAGTAAGTCAATTTCTATTAACATATGCTTCAAATTTTGCACCCACCTTTGGTTTTACTTAACTATGCCGTCGTCGGATTTGATCTTATAAGAGCATAGCTCATGAAATTGGGATTTTATTTATGTGGAATGCCAAAGGATCGAATAATAAGCAATTTACTAAGCTCATTTCTAAAGAAGGTGAAAAATATATTTATAGATGCATTGAAAGTGATGAATTTGATGTCTTAGTTAAGGACGAAGAGAAAAAAGAATGATGGGAGAAATAATTTTAAAATTTATTAAATGATGAATGTTATGAAAAGCTCTAGATTATGAAGAGATGTTAGCATTATAGGTTGACAAGAAACATTCATATGCTTTCAATGAAGGAAGATTTACTCGAGAACAAATAGAAAAGACCCTACCTAGTACCAGCTCTTACCTTAAATTGTGGAAATGCATGCTATGGATTGGTGTATATTGGTTGGCCAAATTATTTGATAAAATATCAAGCAAAAGAGAGGTGGGTTTTTGCAGAATTTATTATTTTTTTACGGCTAGTTGGATTACTTGAGTGCCAATAGTTTACAGTGGCTATTTTGCTACCATTTTATGCAGGTTCTCATTTTTAACTTTTAAGGAGTGGTGGGTGGTTCTAATTTAGTATTTCTATGGAACTGTTGTAGGGCTAATCTTGCCTAGTGCTTATTGGCTTGTCCTATGGCCTATGGCAGCTTATACTATATTTACAGTTGTGAGAATGGATGTGGGTTCTTACTTGGTATTTTCTTTGAAACTGTCGTGGTTTTCCTCTCTATTTAAAGGCCTATGGCTGCTTATATTGGATTTAGATTTATTGCTATGAGAGAGGATGATATTTAGATAACAAAATTTATCTGATACAAGACAGAGGACTATCAAAATATCATTTGCTTGGCAGACTAATATATGTACCAGTGTACAAGAAACTAAGCTGCTGGCATATCCATAAAATTATGGGAAATTATGTCTGAGTACAATTTAAGATGAATAACTTGGATTTCAGAAATCTCTTTGATTTTTTTGGAGTGTCTTACCACTAAAACTATCTTATTAGACATTTAGTCAAGAAGTTTTCAGAGAAGGGGTGAGACCTCTGTTTTTTTTTCCCCCAAAAAGCAAGTATTTATCATCATCAGCAACACCATATGTAGCCTAAACTGAACTTTTTAAGAGGGATTTGATTTTTACAACATTAGGGGGGCTTGTTAATCCTTTTTTGGATTAAGAACAATATCTTTATACTAATAATGTGTAACAGGTAATTTGAATTTTATGCAATCCCTAACCGCATAAATCAGTGATATTTGATGCCCATGTGATGCCACATCTGTTCCAGTGACTTCATGATTGTTGTAACCATGCATTAATCCTAATAATGATGCTTAATCATTGGATTTATAATTCTTTTCTATCAAAGAACTATTTACTGATTATTTGTTTGGTAGAATCCATGAATGAAACAAGTAGAAGAGTTTTTTTGTCTAGCACATGGATTGCATCACTCATCCTTCCCTTTACATCACACACAAGAGAAACCTGGGGCTGGATTGCACTAGACAAATAATCCCTTGACAATTTGAATTTATGGAAAGAAAGCTTATGTGAAAAACAATTTCTGGTGTATTGACATTCATTAATGAAACATGTTATGACCTTTGCAAGGAGACTATTCTCAAAGCACTAATCACATGAGCATTTTATCTACTAATGGCTTAATTCAAGGACCCATATGTCCAATGATTTTATAGTCCTGGTAGTGTAAAACTAATCAGAAAAAAAAACAGAAGATTTCTCATTGGATTTAGTTCAATGGTCTTAAGTCTTCATTCCAATGTGGATTAGTGTGGCAGATGTTAGATTAGATGAATCTGAGGAGCCCAATAACATCTCTAAACTAAACCAAGCAACCATCCAAAGCAACAACAATTTGCATGAACTAGAAGTCCATATTTCATGTGTTCAGATCAAAACCAAACAACAAGAGTTATTCAGCCAAGCATCTGTAACACTCTACTTCCAATTGGTGTATCATCATCAACCTCTCACCACCAAAAAGATCCAGCTATTACTGCTATTATTGGTCACCAACTGATTAACAAAGATAAGCACAATCAAAAGAATATCAATTAGCTAGCTGCTGTCTCTTTAGGAGATGGGAACAGAGATGGTCTTTGGCTTTTCATTCTCTTCCCTTGGCTTCTTAGCAACAACCACAGTCAGAACCCCATCTCTGTAATTAGCTTTCACAGCCTCCTGGTTAGCATCAGGAGGCAGAGAAAACTTCCTCATGAACCTGGGCCTCTTCCTCTCCATCCTTATCACCTTTATTCCTTCCTTTTCCATTGCTGCATAATCCGCTGGCTTCTTCTTCTTCCTCTTCCCTGCCACATGAAGTAACCCATTCTCCACCCTCACCTGTTCATCACAACCCCAACACAACCCATTTCAGAACCCCCATTACCCCCACAATCAAAAAAAAAAAAGTCGAATTAAAGACAGACCGATCTGGATCTACTACATACCTTGATGTTGTTCACTTCGATTCCGGGCATGTCGAGGATGAAGGAATAGAAGGTGGGGTGGTCGTAAATGTCTGCCGGAGTCCTCATAATCGCTCTGGCGTTCTTGACGTAGCGACGGGTGGGTTGTTGCAGCATCTTATCCATTTCTTCTGGGTAGTTGTTGAGCACCTTCTGCATGTCCTTCGTCAGAGTATCCATGAGATCGGTGAACAGAGCAAAACACCAAATGGGTATAACAGACGAAAGAGCGAATTGATGATCAGAACACAAGGATTGGAGAAATGGGAGGACATGGATTTATAGGAGGAGATCGAATGGGGTCTGGAAGGTTTGAGAAAGAGAAGGTCCAGGAGAGTCTAGAAGGGTCTTGGACTTCAAACTTTCAAAGAGAGGAGCAACTAACGTGTATGTTATAAGCGGCTTTTCGAGTGGGAGAGATAAAGAAGAAAGCTTTTTATTTCTAATGGGTGATCTCCTAAGCCTCTAGACTCCATGGCACATGCACCGTCATGATTCATGAATGTCATGATTCATGAATGTTCTTGTGTATGTTTATGCTTGGGATTCCACGTATTCATTTTTCACTACTTTATTTTGGGGTTTTCGGGAAGAATCCTTAAACCCCGGATGTGACGTTAAACCCTAAATCTCACTCTTAAACTAGGACGATAAACGGGTTGAATACGTTATGGATCTGCTAAGATCCGAATGATCTGATAAGAAAATCCAACATCCAAATTCGAACTGATTATCTGACGGATCTTTCACATCTAATACAAAATTCGATTCGACCAATTGTCCGATATCTGAATCCGATTATATCATATATGGAAAAAAAAATTAAGCTATTATAAACCTTAAGTTAGTGGATCAAATAAGGATGTATTAATTCAAATTTGTCTCATATTATGACCTTAACTCAATAAATATTATATGAAATCTTAATTCCTTCTATACTAATATATAAAAAGACTTAAAAAGGCCTAAAAAACATAATATATATATAAAATAAACGGTCGGATCTTTACTAGGTCGAATATGTACAATACCATATTCGAATCCAAATATAATCGGATCTTATTCGGATAATCGGATCTAAAGCTAAGCTCCATATTAGGATAATCGGGTCGAATTCGGATCTTTATTCGACCTATTGACAGCCCTACCTTAAACCCCGTCATTCCAAGATGCAACGGATTGTAACTCCAACATCTTTTTCTTGTGGATTGGCTTTAAGATGAAAATTGAAATAATCAATTCTATCCAAAAAAATATTTATTTATTTTTTATGTAATTTAGATAATTATAACACCGACACCACTAAATGGCCAAAAGTGTAAGGACGGCAAGTTGGAATGAGTTTGGGCTCAGCCCGTTCTAAAGTTTTACTAACCTAAACTAACCCAATGGCCCACCCTAACCCAAGCCCAATGCTAACTTTATTACTTAAGTTCGAGTTGAGTTCGGCTTAGCCCAAACAATATAAATAAATAAATAAATAAATAAATAAATAAATATATATATATATATATATATATATATATATATATATATATATATATATATATATATATATATATATATATATATATATATATATATCTATTATATAAAGGGAAAGAGGCTCGGGCTGACGTGGCTGCCTCGGGTAGCCTCGCCCTCCCGAGCCTCTTTTATTATTATTTGTTTTTTTTTAACTATCAGTTTTTCTTTTTTTTTTTTCTTTCCGCCCGAGCCTCTAACGAGTTGGCGTCTCTCCGCATTTAATGGCCTTCGAGAATTTTATATTGTTGATTCTACAGTGAATTAGGTGGGTTTCTCTCCCTCCCCCGGATCTCTCTCCGAACCATCTTTCTCTTTCTCACTCTATCTCTGTTGCTCTTCGTTCTCCTTTAAGAACGCTACAGTAAATTTGGTGGGTTTCTCTCCATCACCTGTCTCTCTCTCTCATTCTTTTTTTCATTGTCTTCTCAATTTTTTTCGTTTCTTTCATTTTCGCAATCTTACCTGCTCCGGCTATCTTCTCCCCTGCAACTGCAGTCACTTGCTCTTCTGCAATGTTCCGACTGCAAGTCACCAACCACGTAACTACCTTCCGAACCTCTGAAATTTTTTTTCTTTGATTCTTCTCGCCGGATTTTTCTTACCTGCTCCGGCTATCTTCTCCCCTGCAACTGCAGTCACTTGCTCTTCTGCAATGTTCCGACTGCAAGTCACCAACCACGTAACTACCTTCCGAACCTCTGAAATTTTTTTTCTTTGATTCTTCTCGCCGGATTTTCTAATGCCTTCTCGGATGCTCGGTGAGGGTCTAGATTTTTCTCTAGCCTTCGCTCTCTCTGTCTCTCCCTGTCCTTTCTAATGCCTTCTCGAATGCTCGGTGAGGGTCTAGATTTTTCTCTCGCCTTCTCTCTGTCTCTCCCTCTCCTTTCTAATGCTTCTCGAATGCTCGGTGAGGGTCTAGATTTTTCTCTCGCCTTCGCTCTCTCTGTCTCTCCCTCTCTTGCAACGCTACCATCTTTCTCTCTCGCTCTCTCTCTCGCATGTCCCTATCACCTGTTGTCTTCTCTCAAGCGAGAAGAAAAAGAAATGTCACCGACACCCACCCCCTTTCTCTTTCCTTTCGACTGGAACCCCCTCATCCCCTCTCTCCCGTAACGCTGGCGACCCCCACCCCCTCTTCCCCCTCTGTCGCTCTCTCGCAACCCCACCATCCCATCTCTTTCTCTCTCTCTCTCACTCCCTCCCTATATATATATATTTTCTGTATTTCGCTTTCTCTATCCCCATCCTCTCTCTCTCTCTCTCTCTCTCTCTCTCTCTCTCTCTCTCTCTCTCTTCTCCATTTCAAATCGTTTCGACCAACCAAGGGGAGACCGTCTGTTCTCCCCAACAACAGCTCTCAATGCTGACCCCTCAATTCCCCTCTCTCAATGTCTCTTCCTTTCCTCCATGCCATCTGGTACAGGAGCCATCAGACACAGATAACTGAAACCCCAATAAACCAAGAAAGAGAAGGACTCGATGAAGGACGATCTCTCTGGAAAAGGAAGGAGATTTCCCGGCAATCCAAATCCTCCGAGATGGGTTTGCCAGAACTATCGTCAAGCCCTCTGCATGGTTGGACTTGATTCAATTCGAGTTGATTAAATATTGCGCTCTTCAACGACTTCTCTTCTCGATCGAGTATGAGTTTTTGTGTCCTATTTCTTTGCTAAGTTGTCTAGAACTAACTTTTACTCATCAGTATACAGAAGCAGTGCATTTAGAATGATTTCCAAGTTCTCTGGTCATGAGTTTGAAAAGGGGATAAAAAAATTCATAGAAAGCGCATGGCTTTTGAATGCGCTATAATCAGTTTTGTACACATTGGAATATCCTTTTGCAGCCAACAAATGACTTCTGGCATATCATCTCCTCCTAAACAGAGTAACCCCCACTGTTGTTTTACACTTCTTTCGCCAATAATGTTTTTTACAAATTTTTTTTAAGCTTTACAATCACTTTGTTGTGGAATTTTTAAGTGATCAATTTTTTGTTCTGTTTACAATTTAATTTTCATTAGATCCTTACAAATTAATTGTCATTAGAAAATTATTTTTTTGAAGCAAAAAATGGAAATTGTTGAATCCTTGAAACATTGGCATCTCAAATCTAACAATGAACCATGCAGTTTGTTTATAACCACTTGGTTCCCACGGTTCACAATGGTTTATACAGTTCACATTGGTCTCTCATTTTATTTTATTCTGAAAAAATAGGTCTTTTGTTGACATCTTTTTCATTACATGTGCACAGATAAACAGAAGGGAAAAGGAAAAATAAAGAAGCAAAGAAATTTAATAAAGAAATTTAATAAAGGCAAAAGTCATAAACACAGTGATTTATTTTGTTTCAATTTGAAGAAGAGATAATTACAACTTTGGGTTCTCCACAATTATTTATTTTGTATTCATTTATTGTCTTTAGCAAGCAGGTTCAGTCACCCATGAAACCAATTGCAGCCAAAGGAGGAACGCCTTGCTGGTGATTAAACACATTACGTGGATCAAATTTTGTCTTGGCTCTAAGCAGCCAATCATAGTTGTTCAAGAAGTACTTCTCCCCCCTTTACTCCGAGTTCAAGGTCCAAGTAGTTCACATAAGCTGCCCTTGGACGGTTTCACACAAAGGGTTTCATGGAGCTATAGAACTTTCTTATCCAATCTATGTACTTATAACTCTTGCATCCAGTATTTTTTTTTTTTGGGTGTAAATAATGTTTTTTCAGCTTTATAATCACTTTGTTGTCGAATTTTTACGTGATTATTTTCTTTCTTCTGTATATCTTTATTGTGATTATTTTCTTTCTTCTGTATATCTTTATTGTTTTTTGCTTCTTATTGTGGCTGTTGAATTTTTTGTTGCTATTCGTTGATGTTAAAGATGTTATTAAAATGCCAAAATTTTTGCTCAATTGAAATTACTGAGTTTAGATACATTAGGTTTTCTCTCTCTCTCTCTCTCTCTCTCTCCCTCCTTCCTTCCTTGCCAACCCTCCATTTCTCGCTCTGTCTGAGTGTCTACTTCATTTTTTTTGGGTTGTATAGCATTCTAGATATGTCACTTTTGTGAGTTTGGATGACTATTTGGAGAGCATGCTTCAGAACAACAAAATATTGCCATGCATGCTTGAGCACTATAGTACAGATCACATTAATTTCATTGGAAATGGTTGTAACATTGTTGTAGTGTTTCAGTCGTTAATGCTGATATGGAACTTCAATTTTGCTGAGAGTGTTTAATTTTTTTGGTCCAACAGTGCAACAATCCAGATTGTTTATACTTGCATGAAATTGGTGCTCAAAAAGACAGTTTTACTAAAGATGAGATCATCTCAGCCTCCAAGGTTCTGGCCTTTCTAAACCACAAAAAGGTGAATGGAACCACATCAGAAGTTGGTAATGCACTTTGATCCATTTTTAGACTTCATGAAGTTGGTTAAATTGAGCTACATTTAACTAATTTCTCTCACTAGAACCATTAAATGACATGAATTGTATCATTATTCCTTACATAATGTATACATGAATGGTTTTGCACAAAAATGCAATGACATCTTTTCTTTATCTTTATTTTGCTTTTTTTTTTCTCTGATAAGTGATATCTTTTCTTTTCTTTCCTCAGAACATGATACCTGATGCTGGAAAGCATCTTCTTGAAGAACCGAATTACATGACTCCTGATAAGCAGAGATCAATGTCCAAGAAAATGAGAAACTTTTTCCCTGCTGACACATTAGATGGTATGAAATGTCTGATTGCAGAAACTGCCCCTGGAAAATGCAAGTAGGTCATTAGGAATATGCTTTACCCAGCTGTTCAATAATCTGAGGATTCCTAAAAATGAAACAGTGCATCCTGTTTGGACTTTGGACAATATATATGGTTTTCATGTAAACTTTCTCAATAGGATATGCTTAATTCTTAAACATCCTGTTTTAAAATATAGTTTTAGATTTAGCCACTAATTGATTTTTTAAAAATTTTCTTTTTTTTCTTAATTTTTCCTTCAATATTAATAGAGAGGGTGATAGGCTTTGTTTCGTCATGATCAATGTGAAATATCTTTGAGATGATATTAATAGGTGTTTTCTGAAGTAATATAATTATTAAAACTATCTGAAAACTATTTTATCATATCGTCTTCATTTCTTTTCCTTTTTATTTCATTATTTTCTTCTTTTTATCTTAATTTCCCCTTTAGTAACCTAATAAGTTTTTTCTTAATTTCCCCTTTCATCTCATCATGGTTAATCCGAAATAAGTTTGTTGATGTGATGATATTGATAGGTGTTCCACCAAAACCCACGAGGTTTCCATCCCTATTCACAGTTGCACTAATCAATAAATAGCCAAACAAAACTCCCTAAAAACACAAAAAGAAACCTAAGAAAAATGAAAGGGATAAGATGCCAAAGAAAAGGAAAAACTTTCATGTTTGTCAATCGGGCTTTTTAAGGTGTTATGTTACTAATTGACTACCCAGGGTAAAAAAGAAAAAGAAAAAAAGCATTAGGTCATGGTTATTTGGTATCCATACAAGTTGATTCTAGCTTTTAATATTTGATTTTCTCCTTTGTTTGTTGGAAAGTAATCACAGGCATAATTGTAGTTTTAGCATCAAATTGTATTTACTTATACCATACAATTTGTTGCAGATCTCTATCGACATTTTTCCAATGTTGTTTATTCATTTTAATGTAGCAGGTGTGGTTTTTCTTCTTTAACTATCTATTGATGAAATTTAGATACGTTTTCTTATTCCTTTTTTTTTAAATGCTTAGCAGTTGTTATACTTTGAGTAATCAATTGATGAAATTTATATACATTTTGGCGTGACTACAAACAACTTGCTCAAAAAACCTTTCTAAGAATTCATATTACGTTTCAAACATGTGCCTTTATCTTTGAAAATACAAACAACAACAATAGTGTTTTTTTTTCTAAATTTGTAGAATGAACGACTTAGACAACCACTAGCACTTCGACCCAAAATTGTAAGTTAGACATATGTGCGGAATTCAACTTCCTTCAATTTTCACAGGTAATGGTCATCAATTGGATTGTATTCAACTTCTTTTACAACTCCCTTTTGTACTGCATTCAACATAGGAAATTTCCCGTGCGTAGCACGGGTTCCAATACTAGTATATATATATATATGTATATATATATATTTTAAAGAATCGTTTCATCGTAAAGCTGATTTTTTAGAAGCTTCTCAGTTCACATTTGCGAGAATTAAATTCTATTGGTAAAACTCTCATTATCTCTCTCTTACTGACGTCCTACACAGCGTGAAAGTACATTTTCGTTTGTTGTCTTTATAAAACATCTTCTACTCTTTTGAAGTATACTTTAAAAAACGTTTCATAAGAATTTATTCTGAAGGAACTTGCTTTTCCTTTTAAGAAGCACAACCTAAAACCTAAACCAGAAATCATTTGAAACCTTAAATCCTGTAACAAGAAACCATGCTAAACCTCAAACCGGTTTTATGGTTAGAGGTTTCCATGGGACTCAATTTTGAATGACCTGGCTCTCAAAACAAATCCATTAAACCCGGACAATGTTGTTGGTTGGACCCGCCGGCTCAAGACATGATCCAGACAATAAGAAATCAAAGATTATATAAGAGTTTCTTGGTTGAAATGGTGCGACTCAATGGAACCCTAAATATTCATCCCTTTGTCTCGACACTTTTTATTTGTTTCTAATTTTAGGTAAATTATATTCTAGTCCACCTCATTAGGTTTTATTCTTTGAAAACATATGGTTCTAGATGAAATTGAAAGCATCTGCATTTCAATCCATCTATACTATTATATAAAGCCAATCCACAACTTTCTTATTGAGATTCTATTCCCAAAAGACCCTCCAATTTTATTTTTTTTATGATTTTACTTCTATACCAAGGTTTCTCACAGCCACGCCAGTATCATAACTAGTGCCTTTTTTTTTTTTAAATTATAAATTATTTTACTACGCGCAGAGGTGCACTAACATTTGTTCTTTAGGCTCAAGAGTTGAATCAATCCCTAAAAATTTGAGATAACAATCCAGTTTGATTGGTTCAACCCATATGAATGGTGTGATTTGAGCTGTTGACCCGATCAAATAACTGCTTTTCCTTTTAGAATTTATTGTTATTTTCTTAAAATCTTAACATTCAATAGGACTAATATTACTAATCTATACTACATTTAACGCGAGGCCCCTTGGGAAGCTTGATAAAAAAATTTGCAGCTTTCCACAAGAGCCCTCACACATTAACGCTGAGTTTAATTAATATAAGGATAGAATGATCAAAATTTCCTCAAATCAGTTTTGTAACTGTTTCTCCAACGACGTGCAGTACTGCACGTGCACTTTGCTATGATTATAGCTTGTAGGAGGAGTGAGTCAAATTTTCTAGTGACTCACTTGATGGGTTTCTATGAGCAAGTCCCATGTTTTAAGCCCATTTGTTAATCTCAAAGGCAAGTATTAGGGATGCCAACGGGTGGGTTTAGGGCCGGTTTTGATAGACCCTAACATGTCTTTATGAGGGTTTAGCCCGTACCAAACCTTAGCCCCCATGTAGATCGAGGACGAGGTGGTTCGAGTTAACCGGCATATACTATAAAATGCAAAACATTAATGTTTTTAAATTGAATATATAAATTAATAATATTTATTCATAAAATATATTTTTTTATATGTTGTATATATGAAATCTAAAATTTTAATGGATTAAGGTTAGGTTCAAGGTGGGCTGAGCTAATCCCTAACCGGACTTGCGCAATATCGAACCCTAACCAAACTAGTACAGAATTGTACCAACCAATATGACCCAGTAACAGCCGATACATAAAACTGGAATGAAATCATCTGCAATGCTTTATTGCATTGTAGACTGCTATAGTCGTGAGATGCTACCATGTGAAGCATCTCATGGTCAGTGTTTTTTCGTTTCTATAAATGTGTCAGTTGGTCCCACTTGAAAAAGCACTGACCATGAGATGCTTCACGTGGTAAAATCTCACGACCATGGTAGTTTGTAATGCAGTAAAGCATTGCTGACGATCTCATTCCCATAAAACTATGATGCATACGCTCAAGCATGGCCGGCCCAATTCACAAACCCAAGATCGTGCCATGTGAGAGTCAAACCTTGCCTTCTTGAAACTTCTAATTCCCATAAATGTTGCCATATATAAATTTGTATTCATCCTTTTGAAAGATAATAGAGTGAAAATAGTTCTTTGATTTTATTTTCAACTCATCTTATAATAAAATGGAAATTGTTAAATAACCATTGCACCTAAAAGCTTAAGCTAATAAGTAAAGGTATAACTATATGTATAAGAAAGGCCCAAATACACTTCGCATGGGAACATACCCGGGGAGGACAAACATAAGGTATGAATACCCTAAATACAAATAAATGCCAAGGCAAATTTGCTCTCAGGAGTTGGACACAAGACCTCCCGCTTCACCACCATGTTAAACAACGGTTACACCTAAAAGCTTAAGCTGATACGTGAAGGTGTAACTACGTATATAGGAGGGTCCAAATGCAATTTCTTAACAGAAATACTTCCCTTTATGTCAGTTTCATTTTACTTTTAGAAGGCCTACTTAGCAATGAGTGGGTAGGCTCACAAAGGAAGGAGGAGAGGCGTGTCGTTTTGCGAAAAACCTTTTTTTGAGTTTCGAGAGGCTTCCTTTTCCCAGTGTGGTTGTCGCGTCCCCCCATGAGAGCACACTAACTAGTGTTCGGGCCCCCTTTCCTGAAGTCAGGTGGTCTGCATTACCAAAAGCCTTAAAAATCTTTTCATACCACACCAACCCCCCCCCCCCCCCCCACCCCCACGCGCACCCCATAACTGTATTCAAGCCCTCTGTGGAAGACAAAGAACAAATCTGCTCAAGCTAGAAGCATCTTATCATTGGCGAAATACAAGAGGAGGATCTGCAACTTAACTCTTTTAAGAATGTGATTAGAAGATTATGGAAGGGTATTGAGCTTTCTAAAGTGATAAAAATCACCCCAAGGCATTTTGTGGTGGCTTTCCAAAGTAAGAAGGACAAGGAGAGAGTTCTGGGAGCCCAGCCTTGGGTGATCAACTCCTCCCTCATGTTAATGGAGAACATCAACGTAGAAGAGGAGGCCAGTTCCTTTCAATTTCAGCACATCACGATATGGATGTAGATCAAAAACCTTCCTAGAATGTTCCATGTTACAAGGTAATATCTGATCTAACGAGTTTATTTGGAGTCTAAATTGAAGTGGAAATAGATGAAGACTCGGTAAGTAAACATGACCCCACTGTTAAAGTTAAGCTCCCTCTCCATCTCCCGATCCCCCTGGGGATCTACTTTGAATCTGCCCCTGGAGAAAACACCTGGATTAATTTTAAGTATGAAAGTCTTCCCAAGGTATGCATTTCTTGTGGTATGTTAGGGCATTCGATTCTTAACTACAAAAACCCCTATATGGGGAAAGCAGAAGATGTTGGTTTAGATGTGTGTAGGAAATACACAGAGGATCTAGCCATCCCCCATGAAAAGAAGGCAAAATCCACTGTTCGGGGGTGCTAGCAGGAAGACGACCGAGTCAGCGAGGCATGGCAGAACTCAAAGAACTAGTCAAATAACTCAACGATCGAGCTCGCCAACTCAGCCGAGTGGTCGAGACTCCAATTTTTAAGCACCGCCTGACAAACCGCCGAACACGTTAACTGTCATCTCTGCCGCAGACAAATCAGAGGGACATGACAGAGAGAAGATATGCTTTGCTGGTAAAGATCTGGCCTTTCAAAGTGGGCCCAACGGTAATGTTATCCATCTTGCTTTGGGCCCTTTGCCTCTTGGGCCTAACTTGCTGACTTCTACCTTTTTCAAATTTGGTGAACATAAGCCCAATCATAACCCTGATCTGGCCCTTAGATCTTCTCCCCACCTCACTTTAACCCTTAACAAGCCCAAACCCACCTCAACCAAAACCCAAAAAAGAATAGCGGGTCATTTTAATGTTAAGCCCATCACAACAGAGGAGCACATGGACTGGATCACCTTCTGTATGGACCATAGACATTGGGAAAAGGGGCCTGACCCCTCCAAAAAGAAAAGGAAAGGCCTCTCCGTTGAAATAGAAGAAGTGTTTGTGTAAAACCCCGACCCAAATTATATCTTAATAATTAAGATTAATTATCTAAAGTGTGATTATTAGACTAATTAAGTACTTGTATTATGAAGATGAGGTAGATGTGGATTATAGTTGAAGATTTAGGAAAATCAAATTGAAATTTAGGGAAGTTATTAAGGTAAGCTTAGTTAATGTTAGGTCTTAATTTCAATTCGCCGAGATACCCTCCAAGTAGTTTAGTGAATTGGAAATCAAATTTTGAAAACTTAGAGTTAAGTGTACCTAAAGTACCCCATAGGAATCCCGAAAGTAACCACCTAAGTGTACCCAAGGTACCTCTCAAGTATACCTAAAATATCTCCTAAGAATAGTCAAAGAACCTCTCAAGAATACCCAAGGTACCTCTCAAGTGTACCTAAAGTATCTCCTAAGTGTACCAAAAGTATACACAAGTATCACCTAAGGTACCATCAAAGTATATCTAAAGTACACCCAAGGTACCACCAAATTATACCTAAAGTACACCCATGTATTACCCAAGGTACCGCCCAAGTGTTACTTAAAGTACCCCCTAATTATACCTAAGGTACCCACTTGTATTGTCTAAGGTACCCCACATGAATACCTAAGGTACCCCTTTGTTTTACCTAAGGTACCCTTTGATTTATCTAAGATACCCCTTGTGTTTGTCTAAGGTACCCCTCTGATTTACCTAAGGTACCCCATGTGTTTGCCCAAGGTATTCCTTGTATTACCTAAGGTACCTCACTTGTTTTGCCTAAGGTACCCCTTTTTTTGCCTAAGGTACCCCCTGGTTTTACCTGAGGTACACCCCCTTATATAATTAAAGTACCCCCATTTGTATAACTAAAGTACCTCCTCTTGTATAACTAAGGTACTCTCAAGCATCCCTAAAGTATACCTCTTGAAATAGTTAAGGAAAAACTCTTGAAACACCAAGGTACCCCCCACTTAACACTAAGGTACCCCCACTTAACACCAAGGTACCCCCCTCAAATAACACTAAGGTACTCCCTGACATACTTTAGGTACATCCTAGGGTTTTAGACGCATAAAAGCTTTGTTTAGGGGTAGATTTGAAAGACCAAAACTTGGGCATATAAAAGGATGCCCTAATTTCAATTCTAAGTGTTTTTTAGAACACTCCCTCTTGTCTTGGACGCATAAAATAAGAGAGAAAGTTGTGGAAGCTTGCTTGAAAGCTTCAAGATGAAGGAGAAGAAGGAGAAGGAGAGGAGAGCTTGAAGATGAGTTGTGCATCTCCATTAATAGGTAAGTATCAAATCCTTCAAAACAAAATGTATTCCAAAATTCGTATTCTCTCTCTAGGGTTTGATTTATTTTGAAGAAATGATCTTGTATGTTGGTAATTGCTTCTAAAACTTGTAGGTTTTAATTGTATAACACTCTTAATTTGTTTTCTATTGATTTGCTATGGGTTTGCAACCTAGATTGATCACATTTCAAATTTGGGTTTGAGTTTTGTATTTTGAATGAGGTTTCATGTGTTAGATTTGTATTCTTATGGATTTGGGATGGATTTCTATTTTAGAAAGCGTTTTTAAGTATGTTGGGATGATGTATGATCATCCCATTTGGTTTTAGAAAGGTTAGGAATGAGTTGCATGAGTTTTGTATTGAAAATAGCCAAAAATGTTTGAAACCCCTGAGGTGGCGATTAATCCTAGAAATTGGCGACTAATCCTGAGCCACAACCCCAAAAACCTAGTATCTGTTATTCTAATTGTGGATTCAGGATTAATCTCCAAGGGTAATCAAGGGCTTGGACGCGCAAACCTCCAAGAGGGCGCACGCACATCAAGCATGTTTTAACCTTAACTCGCGAACCTCCAAGAGGTCGCGCACATGTCGACCCTACTTTAAACCTGGTCACGCGCACATCTATGAAGAACGCCCGAACGTTGGGGCTAATCGCCCCTAGGCGATTAATCGAGGACCTAATCGTGGACCCTATTTTTGACAGTTTTTCATCATTTCTTCTCCAACCCTTTCCCAAACAACCTAAACCTCCTACACAGCACCCTAAGTAAATGTCCTATGTATTTATTGCTCCATTTACTTAAGTCTTTACATGTAAATAAGGTTTTACCCCCCATTTGGAACCAATAAAAATACTCCCAATGCCCAATTCCCAACCAATAAAAAGTCATATTTCTAGTTCATGCCTAAATTTCCAATTTTCCCAATTTTCATAAAATGCCACTTTTTGAGTTTGATACCCAAATGAGTGATTTAGAAGCCCATAAAATTCTAGAAGATTTGTTTACCCTCCAATAGACTACAACCAGAATTTGAGCCCGAAACTCCTTGTAGATTTGTCTAGAAAAGTCATACACTGAAAAGTTAACGTTTTTAACCAAACTTAGAATATTTTGAGGTCCGAAACTTTTTGTCTCGGAATCCATTGATTTTTTGTATGGTGACTTATTTGGGAATCCTAACACTATCTCACTCATCCAAAATGTGTTTTGAGGATTTTATGATATTCGTTTTGATCGATTTGGATTTATGAAAGCAAGGTTGAAAAACTCTTATATGATTTGCCAAGGCTTTTTGACTTATTGTTTTATTGGCGGTGGATAGGGAATTCCACTTGGCCTCGGTTGAATTGATTGTGGATGGGGAATTCCACTTGGCTTATGATATGGTTTGGCGGTGGATGGGGAATTCCACAAAGCCTCGGTTGATTTGGTGGTGGATGGGGAATTCCACTTAGCTTTGGTTTAAGCACTAGTTTTACTCTTTGATTAGATTGGTTTGGTTTTGAATTATAAGTCGTCTGATTAGACATTGTTCTTAGTGTGGATCCATAGTGAGTCTAGTCTATGTGTTGGTGTTGGCTTGTTAGCTTTAATTTCCTTATCCATATAGCATTCCACTGTGGGGAATTAGTGAGGCCTTCTCGGGGAACAGAGGGCTGCGGCAACCCCCCATCGCAGGGAAATGGTGGGAGTCCTTGTGATTTATCGAGCAATGGGTGGGGAATCCCACTTTGTCTAGATCCTTGGTTAGGTTGTCACTTGCCAGCCCATACGTAGGTGCTCTGCTTGCTGAGATGTCCCTAGCTAGGCTTCTCTCTGTAAGTTGTGTATGTGGCAAATGGATATTGGTCATTAATCTAATTTAGAAACATGCTAACCCCAAGTCCTAACAAGACATGCTTGTAGTATTTGATTGTATTTGTCAATTTGATTTCATGTGTTACCCAATTGAGATATTTGACTTGGAATTACCATTTATATTCGATTGAGTTGTTTTGGTTTACATTTGGTACTTTATATTGTGAATATTATCGTGATGTTATAAAACTGCATAAACTGTTTCTATACATTTATGTTTGCTGCTTACTGGGACTTTATGTCTCACGTGTGTTTTGTTTTACCGGATTTGTTTCTATACATTTATGACTTGGAAGGTGAGCTTGAGTATAGGCCAGAGAACTACTATTACTACCCATAGTAGGATTTCTCTTTGTGATGTTGTATTTTGTCTTGGGGAGTTGTAAATGTGATGTAAATAATCTTTTGGGTTTATACTCTTAGGAGATATCTTTTGTATATGTCTGTATAATTGGAAAAGCACTTGTAGGCATTTAGTTGCCTTAGTTGTATTTGTGTACACAGACATCATATCTTTTGAAGTTGTTATACAGGTGATCTTTTGTTGGATGAAAAAAATTTTATTCCATGCTTCTTTAGCTTGCACTCTGATGATTACTGTGTAATTACCTAGCTTAATTGTTTCAATTAGGTTCTTTTGGGCCCATAAGTAGGTCTCGGGGACGGGTCAGTGTCGTGATAGGGTAGACCCGGATCTGGGGTGCTATTGTTTGACTTCTCCCATCACCCCTGCCAACCATCCTCCTCCAAGGGTCTTCAACCCGACTATCCTCCCTAGCTATGGAAATTGTAGCCTAGAACTGTAGGGGTATGGGCCGTACCCCTACCAGGCTACACCTGAGAAGCATGCTTCGCATGCAAAGGCCAAATGTTGTTTTCATTTCTGAAACCTTGATGAATGCTAACAACTCTGAGAAAAGAATCAAGAAGTTCGGTTATCCAAATCACTGGTGGAAGGCTGCAGAAAATAAAGCTAAAGGCTACTGGATTATGTGGGACCAAACTTGCAACATCATTGTTGAAAAAGACTTATCTTGGTGTATCCTCACTACCATTTCCAGCAAACAAGAGGGCAACTTCGAAGTGGCCTTCGTCCATGCGAGCTCTACAGGTCTTGTACAAATTAAGCAATGGGAGCTACTAAAGCAGATGGAACACGCTGCTATGGTGCCCTGGCTCACAATAAGGGACTTCAATGTTGTTAGATTCAGCTATGAAAAAAAGGTGGAAATCTGATTCAGGTACGCAAAGTAGAACACTTCCAGAATTTCATTAACGACTATAATCTTGTTGATATTCCTTGTAAAGGGCTTAAATTTTCCTGGATTAATGGTGTAGACACCTGATTTTTGCACCCCTAAAATGAAGAAAAATAAAAAGTCAAACTAAAAGTCAAACCCTGAGGGGGTCAAAAAATTGACTTTTTGATTCAAGTAAATTTGGCCATCAAACTTCATCTCATTGGAAAGAACACTTCAACACGGTTCCAACGCAATGGAATTTACTGGAATCGGAGTCCGGATGAGGAAGTTATGAGTCGGTCAAACTTTTGGGGAGCGAAAAGTTGACTTTTTGCTCAACCCCAATGCAACTACCCAAATTGATCCCAGTGGATAGTGGGGTCCGAGCCGATTCCAACGGCACTAAGTTTGTTAAAATTGGACACCAGACAAAGAAGTTATGGGCAGTTGAAGTTTCGAGAAAACTACCTGTGCAGCAAAAAGGCAGCAAAAAGCAGAATAAATCAATAAAATAAATGTGTTTTAATATATTAAAAAATATCGTTTTATAATAAAATAATAAAATAAAATCGGATAAAAATCTTACAAAAAATCAAATTGAATAGTGGTTTGAAATCCAACATTTTAAAAACGTGCTCGCCCGTATTTGAAGTGCGAGCAGGGCATGCCCGTACTTCAAATACAAGCAAGCCTTCTGGAAGGGGACACGCGTCCTGTACGGGCAATTCACGCGAGATTTGTGCCCGAGGGCGGCGCGCCCGTATTTGAAATACGGGCAAAGCACGCCCATAATTCAATTACGGGCAAGGCATGCCCGCACTTTGAGTATGGGTACGACTTATTTGCTTATAAATAGAGGGGCCAGCCCCCCATTTCAACAAGCTGGCCGCGCGCCCCCCCCCCCCCCCCCCCCCCCGTCTCCTGCATATTCCCCCTCTATCCCTTTGACGTTTTACACGTCCACACCCTGTCAGAACCCGTTTAGCCCAGAGAAATACCCAAACTACCCCTAAATTGCTGTTTAGCCTTTCCATTTCATCCCTTTCAACCCGAAATAGGAAGTACCCCCTTTTCAAACTCAATTCAAGAAATCCACCATAGTGCAGAAGCGCTGCCGAACTCACTCGGAAGAGCAATAACACACCAAAGCAAACAAGTGATCATATTGTAAGTATTTCTACAATTTTACATTTAACAAAAGTGAATTATAGTTGTTTTGACATGTTCCAAATTCTCCTTTTCTATACTTTGTTTTACCATATCATTTCTAATCCGTTTGTTGCATGTTGAATGTCAAGAGAATAAGGGCGGCAATTTTCATAAAAGGGAGAAGAGCACCTTTTATTTGTTACCAAAGATTGGTTCATCCCTTTTGAAGATCTGTTATATCCCTGTAATCTCCCCTTTTTCCCTTCTTGACAATGGCTACGGGTGACGACAAAGGAGATAGGCTTTTGTGAAGAATGAAAAGACAAGGAAAAGGAAGGCTTTCTAAGCCAAATGAATCAAATATAGCACCATGAATGTGCTAAGAACTCCAGCAGAGATCGCCAGATGTCCAATGAAGACCATAGAGCTTATCCCAGCCGAAATCAGCTTAAAATTGTAAAACAAGTAGATGCCCGTATTTATTATACGGTCTGGGCATGCCCGTATTTTCTATACGGGCAGGCCTGAACCGTACTGTATTTACGGGCAAGGCCAGCCCGTAAAGCAAATACGGGCAGATTAAGAAATAGTTTGAAATAGACTTTTTGAACCCGGTTGGACCCGAATCCGACCGGAACCATCTTGACCCAGCCTTGCAAAGCTATTTGGGCTATTCCTAGCCCATTGTGGACCATGGGCCTAGATGAGCCCACTAAGACCCCATTTGGGCCCACTTATGATGCCCACTTTTGACTGCCCAAACCAAGCCTGTTTTCAATAAATGGGCCCAAGGCAGCCTCTTTAATCGTATTTGGGCCAAAACCAAGCCCAATAGACCCATTTAGCCTCTTAACTTGTTCAATAAATAAATAAACCAAAATAGGGTTACCCAATAACCCTACTGGGCCCAAGCCCAAACCTGGCAAACCACAGGCCTTCCAACGAGACCTGCATCCGACCCACCTCACTTAAATGAAAAGATAAAATAAAATAAAAAGGAGGCACACACCACCAGAGGGTCCCACCAAACCAAACAAACTGGTATGCTAGTCTAGAAAGGGTGAAACTAACTCAAAACCAGGGAGAGTCGAGGGACCGTCAAACCGACAAGGCGGGCCGGGGCGTCTTCGAACTTCCCCGGACGTAACCAAGGACTTAGCTAGATCTCTAATAAGCCGCAGACCAGACTTAGACCAGGATAGGTAATTCCCATGTCTGCCTGCACCTCTCAGGCAGTGGCGACTCCGAAAGTCCCGAGGTACGCACTTTCACGTGCGCCCCTTGTGCGATCTAGGCATTTTTAGGTGTGCACAAATGGGAGTGAGGGGAACCAAAACATTAGAGAGAGGATTGATAGAGCTTTGTGCAACATTGACTGGTTTACTAAATTTCACAATGCTACTCTATGGCAAGACCCTATCATTGGGTCGGACCATGCCCCCCTTTGTTTGAACACCAATTCTACCAATGTCAAAAAGAACAAATTTTTTAGGTTCAAAAAATTTTGGATAGAGGAACCAAACTGTAAAGAAATCATTGATGAAACATGGGGGAATGGTGGGGGTAACCTGCAAACAAAAATGAATAAATTGAAATACAATCTTGTAAAATGGAACAGGGAGGTTGTTGGAGACATAAATAAAAGGGTGAACCAAAAATTCCAGACTCTGAAAGAAGCCCAAAAAAACCTTGAAAGATGGGATTGTGAGGAGAGCAGGGATAAGGAAAAAAACAACTTATGCTAAATACATAAGTGACTTAAAAGCTCAAGAAAAACTCTGGTTTCAAAAATCTAAGATTAAGTGGCTAAAATATGGGGATTTAAATACCAAAATTTTCCACTTGACCACCATAAGCAGGTGTGAGACATGGGAAAAAATCACCGGAGTGATCATCCCTCCGTCAACACACGGGCTCAACGCAAAAATTGGGAGAGTCGCCACCATTCATGATTTTGGGGTGAGAATGGACACCAAAGAGTCAAAAGTAGGCAAAAATAGCCAAAAGACAAATTCTAGGATAAAAATAACCCTACTTGAAAATCAAATCCAGAGATGGGTAAGGGGATTAGATTATGAACGGGGGAAGGTGTTAGGCACCCCCATTCATCCACACGAAGTGGTTGCCAAGTGTATGTTCATGCTAAAAAGAAAATAAGAAGCTTGCTAAAAATCATGAAAAAGCCTTAAAAAAGGAACAAGTATATGATATATTCACATGGAGATCCAAATGGATTTTAGATCTCCTCCTATGTCAATATCACTTCTGGAATACCACAAAAGATGGAAATCAAAGCACAAGTTGCTCAAAACCAAGTTGAATCAAATCCGGGAAGTTTGGTAAAAAGTATGCCATTTGCCTTAAAATTATTCAAATCCAATATTAAATTGAACCAAACCAAATTCATTTGAAAGATTAAGGTAAATAAGAGTTTCATGCAAAATTTCACTTCATTCCGATGAAAAATCTAGGAGTTATGCTCCTTTGAAGTTGCTGTTGGGGATTTTTAAAAGTGGTAAGTGGGCAACTTTGGAAAATTGTCTAGAAAAATCCACTACATAGAAATCCATGAAATTTGGTGTGATTGAAGTCTGTATGGCCATATTTCCAGAGAAACTAGCCTCATACAGAAATCCCTTCGGACGTGCCTGGGGTGGTCTCCCGAACAGGCCCCGAAGATCACAGATTTACCCAGAAAAATGCAAATGAGCAGTTCTGAGTAAATCGGCTACCAATAATTCAAATGGAATCAAAAAATTATGAAACCAACTGGATTTGAAAATAGACTCAAAAAGGAGTACTCAGAGATAAAAATCACTCGAATCGGACTTAAAACGAACACATGGCGGTCCGTCGAAGTGACAAGTTCTGTACTTGGACCTGAACTGTCCACTTAACTTCGACAGAGAAGTGTCAAAAATCGGCTAGATAGAAATTCATGAAATTTGGTGGACATAAACTAGACAGCCTCACCTTTCTCATGGTTCTGGAATCGCCCCAAAATTCATCCGGATGATGAAGTTACGGACGTCCGAAGTAAGGGTACAGGTGCTGTCAAGCTAAGCCATTTTTGAGTAAAAACCAAATCCGAAAATTGATAAAAAATGAAATTCGTGTAAGATGAACACAAATACTTCAAAATCATCCGAAAGGCATTCCAGAATTGATTGAGGCCATTTATTTGAGATTTATCACAATAAATGCAATAAACCCCAAATATGAGCCTATCCCGCCAAAATAGTGATATGTGTGCAAAAGTGAAAAAAACCTAGCAAGATCCATACACATGCATATAGATTCAATAAAATAGGTTCTAGCATAGCCTAGGGTTCCGTTCCATTATCGTTTCCCTCTGTTCTCTTTAAGATAATCAAGGGTACTTTGAATATGGAACGGTTTACAATCAATCAAAAAGGCCTTATGCTACATAGGTTCTAGCACTAGGGTCAATCCCCAGTCTCGTTTCTCCTAGATCCGCCTTCACGTTTTACGGCTAGGGGAGTCTTGAGATACTTTGAGCCGAGGAAGGATTTCCACACATACAAACGAGGCTTTACACTACAGAAAGGTAGAAGAAGAGATCTAGATCTAGGAATGTAAAGACAGAAAATAAAAAGAAAAGTTGAGGCTTACCTGAGTGCTGGAGGCGATTCCACAGCGGTTTTCTTCTTCTCTTGGAGTTCTTCTTTGCGAGAATTCAAAACAAGAGTTGTGTGCCATTTGCTCAAGGAGGAGGCTCCTATTTATAGGCAAAGGCTAAGGTCATTGGTAGACACAACTTAATGTCTAGAACCCCTCCAACCTAAACCCTAAGGTCATTTCCGAGATTTCCTCTCATTTAATGAGGGACATGATGGTAAAAGTGAAAAGCTCTCGGAAAACCCTAATTTTGAGCAAACTTAAGGTATCCGGTATATCAGACCGGATAACAAAGGGCCTTAAGGTATCCGGTACATGGTACCGGATACATTAAGGCTCACATGTATCCGGATAATCATACCGGATACATGAAGGAGTACTTGTATCCGGATTGAGTATCCGGATACAGGTAAAAGTTTATTTTCTTCAAATTCTGTGCTGGCTTTCCAGGAGATAATGATTTTTGATGATTGTTTGTGCAATTTGGGGTGTCTACAGCAGGAGGCACATTAATCGAATTGTTTCGATTAAGGATGAAAATGAGGAAGAGGTTAGTGACCCGAAAAACATTAAAAAGACCTTTGTGGATTACTCCTCAGGGGTCTTCATGGCTGATAATAAAGAGAGAGACTACTCCATACTAAACCTCATCACCACTTCCATCAGTGAGTTGGAGAACCAAATGTTAACCAGATCCACCTCTGAGATTGAAATATGGAATGATATAAAAAGTTTAGGGTCCCTCAAGAACCCTGGACCTGATGGTTTCCAGGGTATCTTCTACCAAAACTACTGGGAAACCATAAAAAGAGAGCTATGTTCTTGTGTGCAAAATTTTTTCATTACTAGGAAGCTTGATGATAAAATGAACCACTCTCACATTGTGTTGATCCCCAAGAATGACAATCCCAGAATATTAAGCCATTTTCGGCCTATCAGCTTGTGTAACTTTTGTTACAAGATAATCTCCAAGATTATAGTGAATAGAATGAGACCAATATTGCATAATCTAATATCCCCCTTTCAATCTGCCTTTGTGCTCGGAAGAGCTATCCAAGAAAACATATTGAATGCCCAGGAATTGTATCACACCATTGAGGCAAAGAAAAAAACCAAAAAAGGCTTTTTTGCTACTAAACTGGATTTGGCCAAGGCGTATGATAGACTGGACTGGAATTTCATGCAAAAAACCCTTCAAGCCTTTGGTTTTTGTCATGAGTTTGTGAATCTAATCATGACTTGCATAAGCTTTGTCTCTTACAGCATTTTAGTTAATGGTAAGCCTTGTGGAATGATATATCCTTCAAGAGGAATCAGGCAAGGGGATCCCTTGTCCCCATACATTTTCATACTCACTCAACAAGTCCTTTCAGCTGCTCTAATCAAGGCTAAGCAAGACTCCATCATCACCGGCATTAAAGTAAACATGTTCGCTAAACCTATCAATCACTTACTATGTGCTAATGATCTATTATTGTTTAGTAAGGCTAATCAAGTCAATGCTAAGAGATTTATTGCAATTACTAATCAATTTTGTGAGTGTGCAGGGCATAAAATCAATTTTGAGAATTCTGAACTTTTCTTGAGCCCAAGTGTCACAGGTAAGCACAAAGGTGATATAGCTAGAGCTTTTGGAATGAGAGCTACAAGAATGCCAGGTAAGTACTTGGGAATACCTACCTTTCTTGCTGGACCAAAGATAGGGAATTTCAATGAAGTGATTGATAGAATAAATAGGAAACTAACTAGTTGGAAAACCAAAACTCTAACTCAAGCTAGTAGAATTACTCTCATTAATGCAACTCTCATTAGCACCTCCCATTATTACATGGGTTGCTTAAAGATGCCTTGTGCCATCATTGACCATATCGACAGAGAAGCTAGAAGATTTTTCTGGTTTAAACCTGAAAATGAGAGGCCTCTACACACTTTATGTTGGGAAAAGGTGTGCTTACCTAGAAGGTGTGGTGGGCTTAACATCAAAAACAGTAAACTGTGCAACATGGCAGTCTTTTCCATAGCTACCTGGGCTTTAACTATGAATGAAGACAAGCTTTGGACCAGACTTTTTAAAGCCAAGTATTACCCTAACCAAGACTTTTTAGAGGCCAAGGCCAACCCGAATTCATCATGGCTGTGGAAGCAGTTATGCAAGGCAAAGGAAGTAACTAGCAAAGGCACTGGGTGGATTATTGTGAATGGAGATAAAATCTGCATAAAAGACGAAGGTTGGATACACCATTACTGTAATGGAATACCTGGCAACACAAATGTAGATCCCAATTGCAAAGTAGCTAAGTTGATCAACCAAGCGGCAAGATGCTGGAAAACTCAGAAGCTGGAGGAGCTATGGCCCAAGCAAATCGTTGATCACATCAAAGCTACTCCAATTGACAAATTTGCAGTAATGGATAAAAGGATTTGGATGGGAACAGCAAAAGGTAAGTATACAGTCTCATCAGCCTATAGGTTACTAACTCAAAATGATGGTATGCAGGGTGATGCAATCAAATGGCTAAGGATGTGGAAAATTCCATGCCCTCAGAAAATCATACTTCTGCTGTGGAAGATTGTACAAGGAGGACTTACCACAAATGAGATTCTGAACCAGAGAATAGGAATCCTTGTTGAAATGTGCCCATTATGTAATAAGGAGCAAGAATCAATGTGTCACTTATTCTTAAAATGCGACTTTCTAAGAGCCTTATGGTTCAGAGCTTTGGGTGGTCAACTAAATGGAGGACACGCCCAGCATTGCAAAGAATGGATTTTTGAAGGCATCATGAAGATGGACAGGGACCAAAATGCACCAACCCAGAACCTTCTTGCTGCATGGGCCAACCTCTGTTGGGTGGTCTAGATAGCAAGAAATAAGGTAATTTTCGAAAATCTAACTCCCTCCATGAGCTTATGTCTGGCGTTTTTCAACAGGTTACAAGAAGACTCAGAAGTCTTGAAGGGGCAAAGCAATACAGAGAAAAGGCATAGCAAAGAAGAGGCAGCATGCAGATGGAAGAGGCCTACCAACCAAGGGATCAAGATCAACATTGATGGAGTTGCAAAAGGGTACCCCAAAGAAGCAGTGTATTCAGTAATTGCTCATGATGAAGATGGTCGATTAATTGGTGCAATTGCTCAAAATTTGGGCATTACAGAATCTGTCGTAGCTAAAGCACATGCGGTCGTTGAAGCCTGAAGGGCTCAAGATGGCTGCCTTCTTGAATCTCCAAAACATCACTATTGAGGGAGATTGCAAGGTCATTATCGACTCCCTCACTGGAAAAATAAACCCCCCATGGAAGATCTGGGCTCTGATGGAAGAAGCATTTATCATATCCTCCTCCTTTCACAACATCAAGTTCTCTCATGTCTATAGAGAATGCAACAAGGTCGCTGACTTACTGGAAAATTTTGCTGTTGAGGAATACTCTTGCTAGTGGATAAAGGGTCTGCCTAGCTGCATAGGTCGTGCAATAAATGATGATATATTAGGTCGAACAACCCCGAGATTTGTATCTACTGGAGTTTCTGTATCACAAGTCTTTGGAATGTTTAAATAAAAAAAAAAAAAAAGCGATGAGTGGGTCTTTTTGCACTTTTAGGTCTCACTTCTTCATGTCTCAAGACCTTTGATGAGTGGGTCTTTTTGCACTTTTAGGTCTCACTTCTTCATGTCTCAAGACCTTTAATAGTGTGAGATGTGCTTAAGCTCTTTAATGAAGTAAAAGATTCTACACAGAATTATCCAACCTCCTGCATTAGTATCTATTCTAATTATTAGATTCGCATTTATGAAGTCGAAAGTGAGGTATTTATGCAGATACATGCCCCGGGAATAAACAAATGCTTTCCAGTAGTGTCTACTTCAAATATTTCCTTTAACCTTGAAATCTGTCCCTGTTGGAATTACTCCATAAATCTAAACCTCAAAATAATGTCATCTGATAAAGAAAAATAATGTCATCTGGTTGCCAATTTCAGTTTCAAGTAGATCGGGGATTAAAATAAGGAGAAGCATCCAAAAACCCAGTAAGTAAATATAATACCAATTCAGTTTCTCAAACCACACAATCATGTGTATATATTCCTGATGTTGTAGGTAACTAGGCATTCAGAAGAAAAAAGAATTAGATTCTAAAACCTTCACCAAATGGGTTAGAAATTCTCGCCCTTTAATTGCCTCTGATTGCTGCAACTCCTTGCCACTACATTTGGAAAGCTTTTAAGAACATTATTGGTTTTCTAATTAGAATATTGGGAAGCACTCACTCATTCATTCCAGATCAGTAAGAATTCAAAGTTGAAAAGGGAAGCTCCTCAAAGGACCCAAAAAGACCCTGACTTTATTTGGCCATGTCTCCATTGATTTTCCATTTTGAGGTGTCTCCCTCTACCCAGAGTAAATCCAACCTGCCTTGTCAATTTTAATACATTCATTGTCCTCCCAATACCAGAGAAAAACAAGGAAACACAGACTCTAGAGACTACCACATTTTCAAGTCTCTTTACTTTAAAAAAACCAAGTCTCTTTAATTAAACAAGCCACATTGAATACTCAACTCACATTACAACCCTAGGCACTTACATGCTCAACAACCCTAATTTGATCTCGTATACATCTATATACATTAAAGAGAGAGTACTAAAACTGAGAAAAAACTTGTTTACAACATGTCTTAGAGCCTTAAATTTCATCATAACTAACAAAACCACCTTCCCCTTCTTATTTCTCACAGCTTGATCCCTCATCTTACTCATTTTAGAGTTCAATTGATACCAAAAATCAAGTCAAGAACCAAGCTGAACAGATCCAACCTTTTCACAGCGCATGCTTTCTGGGGTTTTAAAATTTTCCCAGCATAATACGCCATTGAAGCTGCAGCAGCTTCAATACTCTTGCAATAATTCAACTGAGCTGACACTCTTTTCACATTACTACAATTATCTGTTGGGTCGCGCATCTGGTTCTTACCGAGGCTCTGCAACTTTGGTGGTTATGGCTATCCTGAGCTGTTCCTGATTGTATATGCGACTTCCCATCTTCACTGTAGCTTGTTGGATCATCAAATCCTTCACCACCGACACACTAGCATGGATCACATCAAGGTCTAATTCCATTAGAGCTACCATTAGCCTCGCTGCAGGATGGTTCCTCTTACTGCACTGGATTCGAATCATGGCTTCCCAGCCAAGTATCTTCACATCGATATCCATATCTGGGGACTTGCTTCCGAGGTGGTTTGACATCTTGAGATCTTGATCGGAAGATGGGGGTGCCGCTCGCGATTCTTTACAGGCTAATTCCTTCTTCAGGGAGTCCACTTGGGCCTGCAACTCCTCCTTGTCTGATTCAGCGCTTTGAAGCTTCTTCTTCAGTTCGTTAATGTAAGAAATGGCGTCACCGAGTAGGGAAGCTTTATCCATCTTGGACACATTCGGAACTACAGCACGAAGAGCGTAGAATCTCTGGTTGAGCTTCTCACGCCTCTGTCGCTCGGCCTCGACGTGGTTCAAAGGCTCTTCACGGCCATTAGCGGGTTTTCTTCCTCGCTTCCGAGGTCGCTTCTCCGGTTCCACTACTCTGCTACTCTCGGCCTCTCGAACCGAAGCTTCGAGGTCGGAGTGATCGGAATCTCCTCCACCACTCGATTTCACCACACAGGGAGAAGGCAACAGCACTCCAGATGTGAAGGAGAGCATTCCTTCCTCGTTACTCCCTCTCGAATTCGGTGATCTCGTCGTCTTCTTCTTCTTCTTGTCTTCTTCGAAGAACTGCGACTGCTTCGAGAACAGATTGGCATTACCAATGCTCGAATTCCTCTTACCCTCTCCGAAATCCAGTATCTCGCCGGATTCCGGCTTACATGAATTCGAATTACCGTTTCTGGCGCTACTGGCATCGAATCCGAATTCGGAGAAGTTCAATTCTCGAGGAAAGAAGCTCTGAGTTTGCTGTTGTTGATGCTGAAGCTGCTGCGGCGGCTGCTGTTGTTGATGCTGTAAAGGGATTGAGCTAGGGTTTTCTGTCAAGCTACTTGAACTGGGATTCTCGAAGTGAATAGGCTTCGAAATCTCTTGATTTCCATTAGCGAGAACAGGAGCTTGAGCTGTATAACCAGAATCCCTGATTTCAACCGCAGACGGATCAGCGATCCACAGCGATGACGGATCGTTCTCGCCTTGATCCACCTGAGACGGCCAGGATCCGCTTTCAACATTGTTGAAATTAAACAAAACCCTAATCTTGTTCATCAGATCGGAGTTCTGAAATATCAACTCCGAGGACCCCAATTCAACCACGCCGTTCATCGCCGGTACGCAGACCATAGTCTGCAGCCCAAAAACCTGACCCTGCCTCACTCGCTCGCAAGAAGAGCAAGACAGCCTCTCGCTCCCGGCAAGCCACACCGGAGAAGAAGAGTAGAACGCCTCACCAGGAAGTCCGCCGCCGTTGATGAACGACTGAGTCATCGACACCAGAAAAAACCACTCGGTGTCGGTAACCTCCTCATCAATGGCGTCGTCAGCTGGATTCTGGACTCCGGAGATCAAAGAATTCAGCTCCCGCAGCACCTTCTTCCGGTGCTCCTGCTCCGCCGCCGTCGACGGCGTCATGTTCCGCTTCCGCTTATCTTCTTCTCCCTTGTAGTACCCGTCCCCCCATCCGAGCAGAGACGCACCCGACACGTCGACGGAAGACTGCCAGAAAATCGCGTAGGTCCAGCTCTCACGAGCTCCATCGATCAGCGTCTGCAAACGCTGCTGCAACGTCTCTTGATTGAACAGCAACGACGACTGAGACTGCGACTGAGATTGAGATTGAGACTGGTTTATCACCTTAGAAGGCTCGTTCGCGAGAGCCGTCGTCGACGCGGAAGAAGGCGGCCAGGCAAAGGCAGAGAGATCGGAAGCCATGAATGCTTCCATCATCGAGGCGTTATCGTCCGTCCAGATATTCATATTCGGCAAGCGGTATTCCGTCATTCCATGTAACATAATACAGCGAAAGTTTCTGAGTGACTAAGATGTCGGAAAACCAGAGATGGGTTTCAGTGGTTTCGAGAGCGGTTTACGGGAGACGGCAAAGGGAAGGAGAGAAACGTGAAGAAGGTGGGGTTTTGGTTTTGGTTTCGGAGGTTAGAGTTGTCGGGGAAGGGAGCTTGATATGTGGGGGCGAGGATTGCGGTTGTATTTGGATTTGGGATTTATTTGGAGTGAATTTGGGGTGAATTTTATTGTGGGGAGAACTGGGAACTGGGGAGAGGAGATAATGATGAAGAGTGAGTGAAAACGCAGTCGGTTTCTTCGAAGTATCGCCGATTTACTCGGAACGTAGGAGGAAAGCCGGCTTATCTCTTTCTCTTCCCAGGACGTTTGTTTCGGTCTGTTAAAGGGTACAAAGGACTTTTCTTCTCATCAACAGAGAGACCATTTAGTCATTCTATAATTAGAAAATGACCAAAACACCCCTAGATGGTAAAACAAGTGTTTGCCATTTTAGGCATTTTTTTTTCTAAATTATTTTCAAAAAATACACTGTAAGGAGAAATTACAGTGTATTTTTTACAAATGTTTCCCTTCAGATTTTGGCTCCCCTATTCTTTTTCTAAATATTGTCCTCCCCAAACAAAACAATCCCCCGCTATTTTAAACATGTTGTAATTACCTTAGACTGTTTATCTAAGTGGGCCATGTTTTCTACGCGCAGCCCCCTAGCCATCATAAAAGCGTATTGGAAAAGAAATCCGTTTATCCTGGACTCCATATGACAAATAATCATTGTTAAACAGGCTGCTAGATGTCACATAACTTCAATCTTATCATGTTTTAAGAATTTTAAAAAAGCTTAAGTTTCCTCGTGCCCCTAATTAGAAAGCCAAATCTCAAGTCATTCAAACCAAGTTGTCTAGTATAATTTGCGTACAAAGTGATTCATACCAAAAAATAAATAAATAAATAATAAATTAGGAGAATGCACACGTTATGCTTGTATCAAATTAAAAGCAAAGAAAAGCCTCTGCTTTTTAAGTGAGATGCTTTCACGTGAAACATCCCAATTTAAGTATTTTTTGCGCCCACTTAGAACAATACTAACCCTGGGATGCCACAGTAAGGACCAATTTAGGCCTAAATAGCATATGATTTCATTTTGTTAGTTATGATAGTTACGTAGATAAATAACAAAACTGTAATATCAAGGTTACTTGAAGGGCATTTTCGATACAAAATGTCAATAAGAAAACAACTTATTCGCTTTATAATAATAATAAATAATAATATTCTATATTATATATAATGCGGGGCACCCCTTAGAAATCACGGCAACTTAATTTTTTTTCTCCTAAAATAACCCTTTAATGTCATTTTGTTATTAAAAAAATATACTTGTACAGGTAATTTAACTCTCGGTAACTCACCCATCAGCAACATCGTCGTCTACCCTTTCGTCTTTTCCGCAATTCCCCGTTGAAAATCGCTTCTAACACAAGAATTAACGGACGCAAAGGATAAAAAACAAACGATGATAATTTCGATTCCGATGAAGACAGCACACCATAGAACGTAGTGTGGTAAGCATAGACCTGGGCCCTTGATTACGTCGTCATTCTTGTCTTCCCACCAAAAAATTTTTTATGTTTTTAATTGCTTTTGATTATAAAATAAGTCAATCATGACACGTTTTGCTCGATGCTTGTGCTCCCAATAAAAGCAACGTTTATTATTTTGTTTAACTTATTAGGCATGTGAACAAAGCACTTTGCCATGTGATAAAGCTGAAGATGCTGCTATGGTTGTGACTATTTTAATGTGCGGATAAAGCAGAGTTCGTAATATACCATATTGTTGAAGCATAACCAGACGGAAGCTGCCGGGGCAAAATTGCTTTTTTTTATGCGGTTAAGAAGCCAAATTGCTTACTCATTCCTTGGAAAAATATATAATACCATGAAAAGTTTGCATGGTTTGCCTCACCAGGTTTGGTTCCATAGCGAAATAAATGATGTGGTGGATTTAGATCATTTTTTTTATCGTATTATTATAAAAAGGAGGTAAGAAATTTTGGCCGAACATTTGTGCTGTATTTGACGAGTTCATATCATCTACAGCGTAATCGGCTGCAACTAGCACGATTTGCACCAAAACACATAACACAGGGCCCACCACATATTTACTTTGGTGGGCCTTATCACCCATGTATCTTGGTACGTGCTACAACCGATTATGCTGGAGACGATTTGAAATCGTATTAGATATTGCTTTTGCTTCTTTGTTTATTTAAGCAAAATCAAGTTCTTCATGACAAGAGGTATGTTTGGCAGCAATTACTTTAACTTATCTATCTATACTATATATGACGAGAATATGCTCCTTGGGAAGTGTGCCACCAATTATGCGCAACTTATCCAAAAAGCCCTTATCATTCATTGATAAGACACAATTAATATAGCGTTAAAATAGTCAAAATTCTACCTATTCGTTTAAAATCTAAACAGTTGCAAAAACAGTCGCCTCTCTACGTATACTGCATGTACACCCCTGCTAGTAATGATGAAGCAAAATGGTAATCTAATTGTTTTTCTTGAGAAGCAAAATCTTTTTGCTTCTCATTTTTTTGCTTTTTAGTGCTTATTGGTTCCAATACAAACCAACCACCCACCCACCACCACTACTACCCCGCATCATCACCCACAAACACTACAACCACCATCTCTACCACCACCAACAAACCCACCACCATACTATAACCACCATCTCCAAAATCAATCAAATTGTTTTTCTTGTTTTTTTTTAAAAATTTGTTATATACAATATCAAACGCAGCCTTGATTATCTTAAAACATCCCTTCACTTCTTAAAGAGGGAAATAGGCCCATTGGGAAGCATGCCAAACAAAATGCACAGCTTTCCAAAACAGTCCTTACACATTGTTGAGAAAATATATTAATAAAAGGGTATAATGGTCAAAACTACCTCAGTTTTTTTCAAAACTTACAATCAGTTTTGTAACTGTTTCTGTAATGACCCGGAAATTTAACTCTGACTTTAACCCGAGTCAGACCGTAGACTAGTCAAGGTCTTTAAATCTTTTTCTTTTTATTGGCTAGTGTACGTTGGTATCCTGTAGGGTCACACACGGAATCATGTTCTATTGTGAGTATAAATAGGAATTTAAGAGTTAGTTGTATTTTTTTTCTAAACACATCAAGAAAAGGGGGCATAAGTGAGAGAAGGAAAGAACAGAAGTTTCAGGTTTTTGCTAATTAAGGTTTTCTTGTAGCAGATCCAACCTGAAGATCTAAACGACGCGGATTGAGGATCTTCTCGAAACTTATAAGGGTTTCTACTACTTTTATGATTTTGATGTAAATTCTTGATTGATTTTGTATATGTCAAATTAGTCTGTTTAAAAACCCTAATCATGGCTAATCATATTGTGAGATACGGGAAAAATCACCCGGATGATTTCCCCTCCGTCAGCACACGGGCTCAACGCAAAATTAGGAGAGTCACCACCATTCAGAATTTTGGGGTGAGAATGGACACCAAAAGATTAAAGATAAGCAAAAAGAGATAAAAAGTGCTAAAAGGCAAATTCTAGAGTAAAAATAACCCTACTTTAAAGTCAAATCCAGAGATGGGTAAGGGGATTAGATTATGAACGGGGGAAGGTGTTAGGCACCCCCATTCACCCACACAAGGTGGTTGCCAAGTGTTATTCATGCTAAAAGAAAATAGAAAGCTTGCTAAAAAAATCATGAAAACCTTGAAAAAGGACAAATATATGATATCTTCACATGAAAATCCAAATGAATTCCAAATCTTCTTTTATGTTAATATCACTTCTGGAATATCACAAAAAGATGGAAATCACAGCAAAAGTTGCACAAAACCAAGTTGGGGCAAATCCGGGAAATTTGGTAAAAAGTAAGGCCATTTCTCTTGAAATTAATCAAATCCAATTTTAAATTAAATCAAACCAAATCCATTTGAAAGATTAGGATAAACAATAGTCTCATGCAAAATTTCAATTAATTCCGGTTGAAATCCCAAGAGTTATGGCTCTTTTAAAGTTGCTGCAGGAGAAAATCAAAAGTGGCAAGTAGGCAACTTTGGAAAATCACCTAGAAAAATCTGCTGCATAGAAATCCGTGAAATTTGGTGTCAATGAAGTCTGTATGGTCATATTTCAAAACAAACTAGCCTCATACAAAAACTCATTCGGATGTGCCTTGGGTGACTTCCCGAACAGGCCCCGAGGATCACAGATTGACCCAGAAAAGTGCTGTTGAGCAGTTCTGAGTAAATCTGCCCTCCACGACACAATTTAAATCAAAAAATTATGAAATCAATTGGATTTAAAAATAGACTCATAAAGGAGTGCCCAGAAACAAAAATCACTCGAATTGGATTTAAAACGAACACATGGCGCTCCGTCGAAGTGACAAGTTCTGTATTTGAACCTGAACTGTCCAATCAACTTCGACAGAAAGGTGTCAAAAATCCGCTTGATAGAAATTAATGAAATTTGGTGAACATAAACTGGACAGCCTCACCTTTCCCATGGTTCTGGAATCACTCCAAAATTCATCCGGACAATGAAGTTATGAGTGTCCGAAGTTGGGCTACAGTTGCTGTCAAGTAAAGCCCTTTTTTGAACAAAACCAATGCAAAACTGTGACAAAGTGTGTGCAATTCGTGCAAGATGAACACAAAACCTTTAAAAATCATTTAAAGACATTCCAGAATTGATTGAAGCCATTTATTTGAGATTTATCACAATGAAAGTAATAAATCCCCAAATGTGAGCCTATCCCGCCAAAATAGTGCTAGGTATGTACAAGTGTGAAAAACCATACAAGATCAATACAACCACATAGCATGCATACATATTCATCAAAATAAGGTTCTAAAATAACCTAGGGTTCCGTTCCATTATCGTTTCCCTTTGTTCTCTCTTCCCGTTAAACACGGTTCTTCAAGATAATCAAAGGTACTTTGAATATGAAATGGTTTACAATCCATCAAAAGGCTTATGCAAGTTAGGGTTCTAGTACTAGGGTCAATCCCCAGTCTCGTTTCTCCTAGATCCCGCCTCCACGTTTTACGGCTAGAGGGAGTCTCGAGATACTTTGAGCCGGGGAAGGATTTTCACACACAAAGAAGGCCTTATTCTACAGAAAGGTAGAAGAAGAGATCTAGATCTAGGAAAGTAAATACAGAAAAATAAAGGAGGGTTGAGGCTTACCTGGGGTTCTGGAAGCAATCCGGCAGCGGTTCCCTTCTTCACTCGGAGCTCTTGGATCTCCAACTTCTTGACCAAAGTTGTTGGCAAGAGAGTTAATGGTCATTTGCTTAAGGAGGAGCCTCCTATTTATAGGCAAAGGCTAGGGTTAGGGTTTGTGAGAATGGTAGACACAACATAATGTCTATAGCCCACCAACCTTAACCCTAAGGCTGTTTCCGAGATTTCCCTTCATTTAATGAAGGACATGATGGTAAAAGTGAAAAACTCTCGGAAAACCCTAATTTTGAGCAAAACTTATGTATCCGGTATATCAAGCCGGATACACAAGTACCTTAATGTATCCGGCCTGTGGTGCCAGATACACTGAGGTCTGCTTGTATCCGGCGTGTTCCATCAGATACAAAGAAGAACACTTGTATCCGGCCTGAGTTGCCGGATACAAGGAAAAAAGCCTTTTTTCGAATTTTAACACAGGCAATACTTATTTACATGTAATATCGTTTAAGTAAATGTCCTCGTATTTTTTAATCTCCATTTACTTAAGATATTACATGTAAATAAGCAAACACCCCCCCCCCCCCCATTTGAATCCATTAAAAATAGTTCCAGACCCAAATGCCAAGTGAATAAAAAGTCAACTTTCCAGTTCTAGGCAAAATTCCGATTTTTCAGGTCTGGAAAAAAAGGTTCAATATGTTAAAACCAAGGTATTCGTCAAGATTTAAAATCTCAAAAAATTCATTTATGCAATAACATTGCTAAAAACCTGATTACCGGGAAAAATTATCTTGAAATCTGGCTTTAAAAAATATTTCATTTTCTGGGGTTAAAAGTCAACAAAATTCAACCAGAAAAAGTTTGACTTTGCCCAAAAGATTGAATTCGAGCCTTTTCCTTTACGGTTTTGGATTCAAATGGGTTAAGTATCTCAAACCCAATGCAAAGAATTGAAAATTCCAATAAAATATTTCTCTCCTTCAAGATTTATCAAAAATCTTGCAATTTTGAAGTGTCTACACATATATATTTATTTTTAATTATTCTGTTGAATTCCACAATGCCATGATTTTGTATTGACATTTTTAAAACCATGGCATGCGTGAATTTTGAAACCATGGCCGAATGGCCATGGCGTGATTTTTGGGCGTAATTTTTGAGACCATGGCCATTCGTGTGAGTTTTGAGGCCATGGCCATTAACGGTGTGGTTAAAGAAGCTATGGCCGAATGGCCATGGTTTTTTTATATAAAAAAAATAAAGATCATGAAGTGGCTTGGGAGAAAACGGCATGGCCGAATGATTGATAACAGTTAAAAAAAAATGGACAAATGGTTTGAGAGAAAAATGAAGTGGTTTAAGAGAAAGTAATGTCATGCTATTAGATTTTTTTAACAAAAACATCATTGAATGATCACATGGTTAAAAACTATGATCACCGAAAGCTATGGTGGTTAAAAAAATTTAGTCTCTGTTATTTTTTTTTTAACTTTATTATCTTACCCATGATTATATATATATATAAAATATGAATAACTAAATATGTAATGGCTTGTCTTAATTTGTGAGGTTTATATATATATAATAAGTAAATAAAATCAAATGAAGTAAACAAGAATGGCATGTGACGCTATGTGTTAATATGTGGATTATAATTGCTTGCTTAATATTTTTGTCCTGCCATATTAAACGGTGTATATCTTTGTGTACTGATTAACCAAATAACTTAAATATCAAGCTCATATTGATGTCTACAGTATCATTTGAAATTATTATGTTATATTCATGAATTCTTAATGCTCAACACGCCTTAGATTGTGTCTTATTCCGTATGGAAATGCTTATGAATATTTGAATTGTGACTGAAATCATGAAATATTGTGAGCGTAATGTAAACCACATGTCAGTCTCTCCCAATGAAGACGGAAGTAACTAGTTCAGGGCATAATGGTCTTACCCGTGTCGGTACTCTCCCAGTGGTGACGGAGGATACTAGTGCAAGGCACGTGGTAGTGAAGGTGCAAGGTGAGATTACTTTTTTGTCACATTTTGTGACCATTGATATGTGATGAATATTAAGTTTAGAAATAATTTTGATCATGAACAAAAGATTGTATGCTAGTTATTATTATGGTATAAAATTAATATGTTGGATCACATCTGCATCAACAGGGAACTAGTGGTTTCCCTTATTTAGTTATCATACTCACCCTTATTTAATATTTTAGGTCAGTTACCACATCAACGGAACCAAGGAAGCGGTTGAGGATTTCAAGTTGCAGTTTTAGAAGATGTAGGGGGTTTTTCTTGAATTTTTTTATTTTATCTTTTTTTAGAGAGACTGTAGTAGCAATTATGATATTTAGTGTTTTTAATTGGTTTCTTTGGGGAACCCATCATTTATTTACTTTACCAACTTAAAGTTTGATTTAATTATTATATATTGTGTTCACCTACGGGCAAGGTCACGATCTAGGACTACGTTATGTATTATTTTATCCGTATGGAAGTTTGGGTCGCGACAATTTCCTCCCACGTTCTCCCTACTCCCTTCCTTTCTTATACACGTGCATCACTGTACATGCACCTTGCTAGTTTACTTAATGACAACCCACCTATGCAATACCACACATGTGACCCCTAATGTATTATACATTGGGAGCCTACTTGATTGTACATGTGAACAATATTTTAACTAGCCTAGGTCTTGTTAAATTATATTGACTTAGGAAGGTACTTTTTATAATGTGAAAATTGTTTTTGGCTGAGATTGGGTTTAACTTGGAGTTGGCCTAACGTGGTGGTCCGAAAATAAGGTTCTTAAAATAAGTTTCTACGTGTGAGTCACATGTGCATGTTCTACCATAGAGGGTAATGATATCTCCTTGAAATTAAAGGTTAAGGATCATCATGGAGATTTCTTATCCTATCCTAAATTTGTCATTAATTAATAACAAAGCTATTAATTACGAAGTTCTTAATTATTATTGAGGACATCAAAACCATTCATAATAGTGTACCCACTATTAATACGTTAAATTAATCAATCCAATTAATATGATGTGATCATTTAAATGGTCAATTCTCATTCTTACTTTAGGGGCAGACCATCCCAACCATAACAGAACCCAATCAACATTACATGACTACCTTCTTGTCCGGAGTGAGGCAAGTCTCATACGTACTTGATTTTTGTGGGGCTGTCCAAGTATTTATGGGGGCCATATCACTTGGAGCTTATGCTGGAATATCTTTTGGTCCAACGGTGGACAAGGTGTACTCATCAGCATCATTCACAGACGTGTACATTCTCCCTCACCGTTGGACTAGAAGATGTTCCAGCAAGGGGCTCCACCCAATTTCAAGTCGTATTTATGATCTTCCAATAAATATTGTTTTTTTTTTTTTTTGGGAAAATTTGAATTTGTCCTGATTGTTGCAGGACGATTTTGCCACGTGGAGTGATAACAAGAAAACAAGTTCTGATGTGGAAATTTTGGATTCATGCCTTGCCACATCAGCGGCCTCATGTAGAAGAAAAAACCCAGGCCACAATTCATAGCGATAAAATCATCTACAACTTTATTACATTGCAACCTGCTGTGGCCGTGAGATGTTGCCATGTAGAACATCTCACAATCAAGGTTTTTTCATAATTGTAAGTGTTTCATGTGGGGTCCACTTGAGAAAACACACTCACAACAAGTAACAATGGGATGAAGCATTGCAAGTCGAAGTTAACAAAATATATATATATATACAGATCCTCATGTTCATGTTTAGGGTGGCAGTAGAGGGGAAAAAATGTTCACAAAAAGAAAGAATAAATGTAAAAGAAGAATGATAAGGAGAGGAGAGAAGGAGGAAGAGTGTGTATTTTTGTGCATGCATGTGTATGGTGAGCAACAACAAAAATGGTACTACTATTCTGCTAAAGATATATATATATATAACCACAAAAGATATATAGCTAGTTTCCGTGCACCAAAGTGGAGTTGTCGACACCGATATTTTCTCTCCATATCACTCTACCAAAAACTATATTTTCAATAGCATTTAAACGAGATTTCAATTCATATTTAGATTTAACAAGAGTTTTATACTGGCTACTAACCTTATGCAACCCTCCTTTATCCAGGCTTGAGACCAATAGAAGGATATAACCATAACAGCAAAAAACTGGAAAAAAAATTTTGATTTTTTTGATTCTGTCGAAATTTCGCCGGCATGCTACAAAAAATCGCTGATGAAAATTTTAAAATATCAATTTTTTTTCTCTCTATTGCCTATTTCACTCATTTTGGCCCGTTTCGCTCAGCATACCACCACGTTTCGTTGACACACCGCAAAAAATCGGTCGATTTTCAAATAAGCAATTTTTTTGTATCGATACTTGAAAAAAATTGTGCCGCCGAAACTGAAAACGCTGGTTGGTGAAATAGTTCAAAATGTGAAAAGGAAAAAAAAAAAAGAAAATTGTAAATGAGACTCCGAGAACCATCACACCTCTATGGCCATGGCCATGTTCAGATGTTCAAATAATGCGGCAGTTGATGTGAAGAAGATTCTCTTCAAACCAATAGAAATGCTCCGTTGAAACGTCACCACCACCACACATGTTTCCTTTAAGTGTGTTGAAACATAAACATCATTCACCATTTCAGGAAAAACTAAAAGAAACACAACTTGCTACTCCAAAACAAAACAAGGTCTAATTCCGTCATGGTTGATTGGTTGTGTCAAATCTCTTCAAGGATGGTCCATCAATTTTTGTTATATCTGTTGGCTTTTTCTGAATTCATGATCTTGTAAATATTGACTTTTTTTTTATGGAATCTTGTAAATATTGACTAAAACTCAAAATCAATGAACCTTCATTGATTTAATTTATTTAAATCTCAATAACATAATTTAACGCTTATTCATTAAATATTGGGCCTTCTTATGTATATAGTATACCTTTGCTTATAAGCTTTTAGGTAAAAAAACATCTATACTATTAATAAAGAAAAGAGGGGAGAATATTCTTTCCAGATTCTACCCCCTTTTTCTTTTTCCAAACATTACCCTCTCTAAACAAAACAATCCTCCACTATTGTAACTACCTTGGACTGTAAGTGGGCTCACATTTTCTACGCGCATAGCGCGTGTAGCCCCTAATTTCTAATAAAGTAAACCACTTAAATTCATCTCTGGCTTGTCAGGGAAATGAATCTATTTTTAGACAAATTCAGCTCGTCAACCAAATTTTTTGGAAGCGGAGCATATTTTAATTTAACAGAATGTTTTCTTGAATATCCAATATTTAGATAAAATTTTAAAAGTTCATGTATACTAAACCACAGCTTTATTGAGTAGCATCCCACAGCTACTATTTTGTTCACATCTTTAAATGTGGAATGTCACTTCAACTAACGTTTTATATTGAAAAATGTGAAATGTGTAACAGCCGTGGGATGCTACACGTCACAGCATCTGTGGATCTGCAATAGAATCCCTGCAACAGAAGATTTCATCCCAATTAAAATGAAAAGAAGAAGCATGTTAATTATCACTTTATCTAATACAGACAAAGGGTAAATCCAATTAATTTTTGGGGGGCTACGAAGCCGAGTTTGCCACATCCACTTTCCATCCGGTTCGGGCCCGGTTCAGGTTTTACAGACAGTGCTTAAGAAGTATAAACAAACGCGTAAATTTTCACTTGGCAGTCAAGGACGAGGAGAACGCCTTTCAATTACGTCTCCGAAAGTCGCAGAAAGGTCGTAAAGCCACGTGATTCGTGTGAACGCGTAGCCACCACTTGCGAGCGCGTCCAGAAGATAAACGTGATCTCCATTTCTTTGTTGCTTCCTTTTAAGCAAGGCGTCCGTGGCCGTCAATTGCACGTGGATCACATGCCCATTATTAATTCCTCTCCTGACGTGTAACTTATGGACGTGGCATTTCTCCGCGTTGTCGCCGCCAGCCTTCCAAATTGGCGGCATTATCAGCGGATGGATCTGAAGATAAGACGTCCCAATCGGGCACTCACGGACTCACGGGCCTTTAGGTTTTGTTTTCCCCTTTTTTTTTCCTTTTTCCATTTTTCCTTTTTACCATTTGACGTCCAATTGACATTTTTGTCTATTTTAGGGTTATGTTCCGCGTCGTCTCCATCCAACCTCATGCACGGGTGCATGCATTCACTTAAATCCGAATACTTATAAAACCGTATCCTTCTTTTACGTGCGGTATCTAGGGCTGCAATGTGTCTCATGTACGGGTGCATAAAACTGTTTCCTTCTTTTACTTTCAGTATCTAGGGCTGGATGGCATCAAAAAAAAAAAAAAAATCTAGGGCTGGAAGGTGTCTCAGGACGAGTGCATGTATTCACTTAAATCTGAACAGTTATAAAATTGTTCCCTTCCTTTACGTGCAGTATCTAGGGTTGCAATGTATCTGTTATTGGAATGGGATACTTCCACATAGAGCATTCCATAGAGCATTCCGTAGTCACTGCTTTCTTATGGGTTCTCACATGAAACATTTACGAAAAGAAAAAAAAAACAAGATGATTGTAGTGTAAGCTTGAATTGCTTACTCCAATTGAAGTGGATGCTTCCACATAGAGCATCCCACGATTAGTTATTTTCACTTTTTGTAAAAGGATTTATGTGGGGTCCACTTAGAAAAAAAAAATTAACCATTGGATACACCACATGGAAGCATCCCGCTATAATAAAGTAAGCAATTTAGTAAAGAACTACAAAATTAGTTCCCAAAAAAAAAAAACGCATTAACCATTGATGCTTCATGTGGAAGCATCCCATTCCAATAGTAGCCCACTAAGCTACAATGCGATTAGGGAGTCTAACCCTCCCTGCCGCTCCCTTAATGATTAAGGCTTAATAATTATATAATCGGGTTAAGAATGGATTTAGGTTTAACCCCACCAACCTTGAAGCCGGTCTTTGTATATTAAGGTATTATTTCTAAATGTTGACAACATTAATTTAATATTATATATATATATATTTAATATGTGAATTTTATTAATTGATATATTCTATTTTAAAACACCTCGTCTACAATTTTTTTAATAGAACCAGATCAACCCAAACCCACATCCTTACCAACCCGATATTAACAATTTAGGGTTTAGTATTGGCTAAGTCCCTGTAGGGGCGAGTTTGGGTTACTATTGCCTTTTCTAAATGCAACCTTAAATTATAGACAACTTCATCCCCATATATAATTTTGGACAAGCCAATACCCATATGATAGTATGGTTGCTAACTGGGTTGTGCTGACTCGGGCATGGCATGGCCCAGCACGCCATTAGCATGCCGTACCGGGCCCCCTTAAATGGGCATGCGGCCTTTTTAGGCACGGCCCGATGGGCCCCTGCATGCGAGCGGCACGGGCCCACATCAAAGCGGGCCACGCGCGGGGCAACCTTCCGGGCACGCCAAAGGGCTAACCGTTTGGCTAGCCCTTTTTTACCTCCAAAAAGTGGTTTTTACCACTTGTTTTGACAGTTTTACCCCCCACCCCCCACAACAGCCATATTAGGGGGGTATGCATGTAATTGACTGTAAATGACATTTTCCATCCTTCCAACTGCCAAATAACAGTCATATTTGAGGGTAGAAGTGGTAAAAAATACTTTTGGTTTCCTATAAATATGCCTAACCCTTCACACTTCAAACCACACCTCTTCTCTTCTCTACTTCCTTTGTTTGAGTCTTGTTTAAAGTTTTGGCTAATGGCCGACAAAGTGCTCACATGGGGGGCATCTCTAGGTGGACCATTAGCCAGTCTCTAAATAGGACTTTAGGAAAGTTATAAAAAACACTTTTGCATTTCTTCATCTCGACACAGTTCAAGAGGTAAGTAAGTTCTACTTGTAATAATTAATTAATTTATATTTTTTTAAGCAAAATCTATCCCTGTAAAACAATTTTGTGAATAATAAACATATTTTTCAGAATTTTTATGATTTTTTTTTTCAATTTTCCTTTTTTTTTTGGGAAAAACAATTTTTTCAAATCCATGCCCACCGGCGGCGCTCCGTGTGCTGGGCTGTGCCTGGGTATATGCTAAACGGCTTGGCGGGCCGCGGCCACCATGCCGGCCGGCCCATTTAGCATCCCTATATGATAGTGCTCTCACACGACAAGAGTGGCAATCAAAAATGTGTGGGACATGCTTTGGCGTGTGGCATGATTACGATGTTGACAAATATAAATAGATTAGAATAAAGTTAAAAAATCATATCAATTAAATTTTGTAACTTTCAGGACCAACCACAATTGAAAAGACTACATGCCTTTTTTGCTATAGACAATATAGCCCATAAATAGGCTTGTGACAATAGCTCGTCACCCTCCCCTCTTAATTAGATTTTCTTGTTTATTTTAACATTTATTATCCTTTTATAAAGTGATAGCTTAGAGTTCCATACAAATTTATTCAATTTCACTAACTTAAGCTATTCATTCATGTTCCTAAAGTTGATCTTTCATTCCAAAAAAACAAAAAAAAAAAGATTGTGTGGGAACTTTTGAGTTCGTTCATGTAAAACGCGTTCAGTGTAAGTCATGTGATCTAAATATCACGTGAGATTCGTTTCCTAAACAAACAAAGCGTGGTTCCATGGATCTGGGCAATAAACTTTAGTTAAGGTCTCTTTCGAGACAAGGCTTTCTTTTTTGTGGCAAAGAAACGAAGTCGAGGTCCCGATTTCTTCATCTAATTTAGATAGCAAACTCTATAGAAATGCTATCACGTGGAACATCTCATTGTTAGATCTTTTTGTATTGAAAAAATGTGAAACGATTTTTCTTATTGAAAATAGTCTAGTTGTGAGTAGTGATGGCAATGGGATGGGTTAAACAAATAACACGCGTTACCTCGCCTCACCCCTAATGTTTTAGGGTTTGGTATCATTAAAATCGGGTTAGGGGCGGATTTAGGTTTAACCCAACCCGCCCTGAACCCCGACCTTAGTATGTTATAGAATTACTTTTATATATTTAAAATATTATTTTATTATGTATCATAAATATAAAAAATCACATACTTAATGAATAAATATATTTTTTATTGATAATTCTTTTAGAAATCACTTATTTTAGTATCTTTTAATATTGTCATGTCAACTCCGACTCACCCATGTACTGACCCGATAGGGGCTAGTTAGGGTTTGATATTGACTAATATTCTATAGGGGCGGATTCGGGTTCGCCAAAACCCTGCACCAGTTGTGAGATTTCACCTCACTCAAATTAGAAGTCAAAATGAATTGTTTGCTGCAGCAGGAGGAAGTATTTAACGATTTCATCTCATGAAATAGGTGTACATGTCTATGTATGAAGCCAATTAGTACATTTGTTTCACTTTTCAAACAAGATGATAAATGGACAATGTCCCAGATAATTTGAACTGAATTACTAATGGAAATGCATTGTATTTTGGTCAATTAACCTATGCATTTATATGTTTTTGACAAAATTAAATTAAATATTCTATCACATGATTAGGTATTCCATGGTGCACCCTCTTGGTTAGCCAAATAAATAACATCTTAATTATGTCAATTTAGATAATATGTGTGTGGGATGTTTTGTCATTCTTTATCAAATGGATTTCACTTAAATTTATTTAAGTTTGTATTTTCATTCAAGATTGATTGCTAATACATGTGAAGAAATGGGTGCTCACAAAATAAGCTTTTTATTCCATAGAAAAAAAATACAAAAATACAAAACAAAACAAAATAAGCTTCCATGTTTGAGTTGCCTCAATAGATAAACTTTGAGTTTACAGAAATACCAATGCCCCATAACCATGAAAGTTAGCCCTAGTGTCAGCCCAACGGAGGCCCATGTAGTGCGGAACGTATGGTTTGTGCGATCCACTTAGGCCCAGCTTAGACATCCATTGAACCACCGAGCCGCCTATATGCACCTTATGGAGGAATCCAAGTGATAAAAACTTCATTTAAAAGCTTCCATCTAACTTATTACCTCTTCAAAAGGGCCCACAAGATTATCATTCAATAACAACCACATTGAGTAAGGCCTCGTTTGGCATTCATTTTGGATTGGGGACATGAGTTTGTTAGGTTTAATGTTTGTGAAAGATGATTGATTATTAAGGAGCTTATAAATATTGCAAGTTTGCCATTATTTTTTACTTAAAAGAAATTTTCATAAATTATAAGTCTATTCTTGTCATATGAAAGAGTTTTTAAACGAGTTTCAAGTATATCCTTCAAAATTTATGGATATTACAAGTATGCCACCATACTTCTGCAAAACTCATTTTTGAAAATCCAAAAATGGGTATTAGGCCTATTCCTCTTTGTGGTATATTTTTTAAACTCATCCTCCCAAATGGAACCAAACACCCGCTTAACCCCTGTAGACACCCCAAATTGCATTACAAAATGAGAAAATAATGAAAACATATAATTGGGATTTAAAACAGACCAAAAATGCATAAAATTCAATAATTCAAGCATTGACTATATTGTATCTACAGGCTGACTGCTCCCGAAATTTGTGTACGGACACCACTTGCCCATAATACATTTACGGGCGCATTAGATTTGTGCGAATTTTATCTTTGCTTGATTTCTGAGCTTTATCTTCATTCCAATATATCTTTAGATGAGCGAATTTATTTAATTATTCGTTCGAAATATCCTTGTTGGCCATGGATGTGCATTATCCTTATTTTAAACCCAATCTGGTGGGATCCTGGTATATCCTTCTGGACCAGACATACCCCTGTGTTTGCCTATAAATAGAGGGCTTCTCCTCAAGCAAAAGGCTACGAAATTTTGAAGTCCAAGGAGCTCTAAGAGAAGTGAGGAATCCCTGCTGCTCTGTTTGCTCAATCCAGGTAAGTCCTTTTTCCCTTTTATTTTCTGTCTTCAATTCTAGAAGTAATAGGATCTTCTCCATTGCTGTAGAATAAGACCATCTTTTATTCTATATTCCTAAACTTATCTATAAGTACCTCAAGAGTCTCTCTAGCCGTAAAACGTGAAGAGAGAGCTAGGGGAACAGGTGGATCCCTAGAATAGAACCCAATATCTGTTTTTCTCCCTTTTCATAGAATAAGGCATTTGATTGTGTTTGTATACCCAAACCTATCTCCAAGTACCTCAATAATCCTTTTTACCCGTAAAACATGAAGATAGAGCTAGGGGAAAAGAGAACAAGTGGATCCGTAGGGTAGATTCCATGTGCTCTAATCTGTAAGATATGGCTGCTTTGAATATCTTGATCATGTTTTAACGGTTTTATGTTGAATCTGAATCAATCATATGAATCCATGATGTTTATAACATGAGATCCCCACTTTTTCCTAAAATTTGGATTTTTCACACTTTTGCACCTACAGCACTGTTTTCGTGATTTTTTGTGATATTAGGCTAAGATCCTGGATCTATCATGATCTATATGATAGATCTAGATTCAGAAGCCTGAAAGTAAATTCTAGGGTTTCATGATGTGGTTTTTGAGTTCTTTTTCATTATTGAGAGAAGACCCTACGGTCTAAGTTCTCCCCTTTTGATATTCTTCATCAACGTGGGTATTTTTTGGTTTTGATTTATTAATTTAATGTGAAATTTGAGCTATACCTGTATCCTGGACTGTTCAAGTTCAATTCTGCAATATTTTATAAAAATCATATTTTTCTAGATTTCTAGAATTTAACTTGAAGCTAGATTTTTGAAATTTTCACTTTAGATTGGTTTTATTTGATTTTATCTCAATTTTATTTTGATCATGAAACCCTAGGAATGGTATGATCATATTTGAAAGTTCTTGGTCAATCAGGCTATTCGTATAAAAAAACCATACACTTTTGTCTTTTTTGTGATTTTTCATGATTTTTGTAGAAAGCCTTTTTTTCTTTATTTAACATGAACAATACCTGGCAACCACCTTGTGTGGATGAATAGGGGTCCTAACACCTTCCTTTATTCATAACCTAATCCCCTTACCTATCTCTTGTTGTTTTTTTTAGAGGGTTATTTTTACCCTAAATTTGCCTTTTTGAGCTTATTTGATATTTTGGTGTCCATTCACACCTAAATAAAATAGTGGCGACTCTGTGTTTTTAACCAATCCCGTGTGATGATCAGGAAGTCATTGAATTGATTTTTCCCATGTCTCACAACCCCTCGAAGTCATTCCAAGCTGTATAATGAGTTCCCTATGTGAGGTGAGTTTCAAACCCAAGCCTTCAAGACAACTCTATTTAGTTTCAGTTACGAAAATATATAATTATATTATATTATGTACTATCTATGACAAGAACAGGACCTTTGGGAGACATGCCAATAACTATGTACAAATTCCCCGAAATTCCCTTACCATTTGTTGATAAGGCATAATCAATATCTATCTATACTATATATAATGGGAATAGGCTCTATGGGAAGCGTGCAAAACAAAATGCACAGTTTTTCAAAAATACCCTCACACACTATTGAGGAGATATACTAATAAAAAAGGTATAATGATCAAAACTGCCTTGGTTTTTTTCAAAACTTACAATTAGTTTTTGTAATTTTTCCCTCCCACATTATTCTTCCTTCCTTCCCTTCTTACACATATGCAGTGCTATACATGCACGATGTTAGTTAATATAAGGCTAAAACAGTCAAAACCTTGTCTATTTGTTTGAAATCTGAACAGTTGCAAAACCAACTGTTCCCTCTGACACCCAAACTGAACCAAATACTTGGAAACCAATACAAGTTGCGACCCCCTTCAGGCGAGCGCAACTACCGCTGGATCGTTTTTACTGATATTTAAGTGGCTTCTGGAGGATATTCTCGGAACTCGGATTTTGCGGACAAACGGGATCGAAATCGGAATCTCGTTCTTGACATCTTGTGCAAGGACAGAAAAAGAGTGAATCTCGCTCTTGATATCTCGGTTTTACGTTTAATTCTTTCTTCTTTTTTCCGGAGGAGGTTTCTAGTTCGCAACCCAACCTCCTCTCGGAAATCTCTCTCTGTGACGGTTTGTGCGTCTCTAATGGCTTCCGAAAGCGCCATCGACAAAAACGCTGTTTTCAGGAAGCTGAAAACTAAGTCGGACAACAAGGTAATTCTTCTGTTTTTTGAAAGAATTAGTTTGAGTTGAATTTGGATAGTGCACTTGAGATCTAGAGCAGATCTGGACGGATTTTTGTTGGATCTGATTGGTGGTTCGGTCTGGTTTTGGGATTCAGATGTGCTTCGATTGCAATGCCAAGAACCCGACTTGGGCGTCTGTAACGTACGGGATCTTTCTTTGTATCGATTGCTCTGCTGCTCATCGTAGCCTCGGCGTTCATATTAGCTTTGTAAGGTAATCTAATTTGCAATTTTTTGTCTTCAGTTCACTTTCTTTCTTTTTTTTCTAGATTCGAAGGTGAATTAGGTTTCCATGCGATTTTTTCAGTTGGTTGATTCAATAAATTCGTAAACCGGGTTTTCTTTGGTTCATTTGACATTTCAGGCTCCAAATGCGTTATTTCGACATTGTTTGCTCCGTCATTTTAGTTGTTGTGTCTGTTATTTAAACATGTTATGACCCTGTATTAATCACCTCATTGTTTTTTTTTGCTCTCAATCAACCTTGCATTGATATGATACTGTTTGAAACTAATAGAAGGGGAAGGTTTGATTAGAAGTGGTTTGTAGGGAGAAAAAAAAAGGAATGAAAGGAAGAACTTAGCGGAATTTTTCATCAATAAATATGAAAAAAATAAATTATATTCTGTGCTTGATGGAAGCATGAAAAAGTTCGCGATGAGGCATTCATCACCTGCCTTTGTGAAAATATAAGAGACTGGTTAATGTTCTGAACTTTATGCTCCAGAATGCTATGCGAATGCTTGTTTTGAAAGTGTTAAATTATTTGATAAATGGCCTTGTGGTTGTAATGAGTGCCTCATTTTGGCTGAATACTAGAGAAACAACCTGATTTGTTGTCAATCATATAGCCAATAAGATCTGGACAGAAATCACTTTAAATTTTAAATTTTGGATCTCATTGTGATGTGTCATTCTCTGCAATTCAAGGAATACTCCTTCAAAGATTTTTTATTGGTCTGCAATTTTTGTGAATATCATTAGAAACAAGCCTATTGCCATGAAAAATGGTACTGGTTAATTTATTATTGTCAATAAAGATGTTGATTCCTTAACCAAAGGCAGTTCTTGTTCAACATTTTTTGTCCTCTATGAGTGAGTCCATTTGTTGCGGTTGCTAGTATGATATTATCCTAAAAACAAGTGTAACTACTAAGTCCTCATCAGAAATTGTTTCAAATATTGATTGATACCTGATAAAAAAAAAACCCTCAGATTTTGCAACAAAGGTAAGTGATACTTGAAACCAGTATATCTACTATATTAGAGCCTATAACTAGAATTTGCTACAAAAATAAGTGACACTCTGCTACCTATTTCATTAAGTGATGCAGGAGATTTACCAAATAAAACTACAAGCTGTCAACAAATGAAGTTCTGTTTTTTCAATAATTTCCAATTTCAACAGCTTCCTATTTCGGTATTAGGAAAGTTCTTATTTTAGCATTAGGGGAGTTGCTATATTTTCCTATTTCGACTTTTGAAAATTTATATTACTTCTTTAAGGAAGCTTTTGGAATCTCTATAAAAGGAGAACAGCTACATAATTGAATACACATAATTTTACTGCAAATCACTTGTTCAAAGGAGAAATCCCTTAGTTTTACTGCAATTCCTGGGTATACTAACTTCAGAATTTAATTAAATAATTCTTGTCAGCACCTCATTTTTACGCATCGAAAATGAAAACCCTAATTGAAAAAGTCAAACCCTAAGGGTCAAAATTTTGACTTTTTATCTGGTGCAAATCACCCATCATGCTTCTTACCAATAGATAGAGGATTCCGATACGATTCTAACGCAATTGATTTTGCTCGAATCGGAGTCCGAATAAAGAAGTTATGGGCCGGTCAAACCTGAGGGGAGCAGAAATCGGCTTTCTGCTAAACGTTAGATCAACTGCTCAATTTTATCCTAGCGGATAGAGATTTCCGACACGATTCCAACGCAACTGAGTTTGCTGGAATCGGAGTCCGGATGAAGGATTTATGGGTATAACAAGTCTCGGAGGAGCAGAAATTGACTTTCTGCTCAAACCCAGATTGTCTACTATTTCTATTCCAAGGAAAGAAAATGCCGACAAGATTCCAACGCAACTGAGTTTGACAGAATCGGAGTCCCGGATAAAGAGATATGAGCAAAACTGGCTGCGGGGTAGCAGTTTCGCGCTTCTGCTAAAAACCCGAATTTAATGCTAAACTCTAGCTCAGTGGATAGAGAATCTCGACCTGATTCGAACACCACTAAGTTTGCTAAAATCAAACACCAGATGAAGGAGTTATAGGCAATCAAAGTGATGGTAAAACTGCACACGTGGCAAGAATTAAAGAAAGGACAAAAAAAATAAAAATTTAACAATAAAATAATATTATATCATAAAAATCTATTGATTAAATTAAATAGAAAATAAAAAGAAAACCAAAAACGCATATGCGTTTAAGTAAAAATCTAAAGAATAAAATACTAATATAATTTGAAATATCAAATAATTAAAATAAATAAAGGAGAAGGTTACAACGCATTCTAACACATGGAGAATGCGTTGAGAATGAGTTGGCGGATAAGAATGAGAAATAATCATCACTTTTTAAAAAAAAGGAGCATGATATGAAAATATTCACATTTTGGTCATATAGCATAAAAAGGTTCATTGACTTTCATCTTATTCATTCAGCCCTTACTCCCTCCACCTCTCCCACTCGCCCCCTCCATCTCTCATGGCTACTCTCTTGCTCCTCCCCTCTCCTTACTCTGTCCGATCACCTTCACTTACCTCTTTAACACACCTAAACCACTCAAAACTCTCTCTATCCATCTTTTCCTTCATTCTTAACCCAAAGGATACATTTAGTGTCTCTTTGTGCTTGGAAAAGAAGCCTTGGAGTGCCCTTGAAGTGCTGTTGGTGTACCCTAAGGAGTTCAACACTTTTAAAAGAATCATAAATCCCCAAGGTGAGCTTCCTTTCATTTTTTTTAACATATTTGAGTATGAATGGAATATAAGTAGTCTGTTTTATTGTAGCCGAAAGTGTATCTCGGCTAAACTAAAATGTAGTATGACTGAAAAATAATTTCAGTCACATATATTTCTAGCTTAGCCGAAATATAATTTCAACTATTGAATAAAAATCCATTTGCCAACCTGATTTTTCTAGTAAAACAGAAAAAAAAATCATTTTTTTTATTTTCTACAGGAAACTGATTCCAGATGTGTATGGGCTTATCTGAGGCCTGTGTGGGCCCATAGTGGTTTGAATGAAACTTGATGAGCTTCTTTTTGAGGTTTTGGGAACTAAGAGGAAAAAGAGAAGGCTAGGATTTGCCTTCTCTTTATCTGAGCCAAACCAGTAGATAAACAGGGACTCAATTGTCCCTGTTTTTGGTTCCTTTTGTTTTAAGAATCAACCATCAACATGACAAAAGAGAACCAAGTACACAAGAGACCCTAATGAATATGCCTCATGTCAAGATATGGATGTGGGTGTTTATTGTGCTTAAGAACTTGAAAACAGATTTTTATTTGCATGCAAACTATACTAAACAATAGCATACACAATACACAAAGCACCTGGATGTGTTTCTAATAAATGAATATATAAACATGCTGGTGGAACATATGCAAAGCCAAATGGGGTGATCTCATGGGGTCGAAAACAGTAGCTAGAAGAGGATAATAATCATGACAAAACACACAAAAAGAACAGCAAGAAACATAAGATACTAACATGATCCTAAAATTAATTCAGCATGCATCTCTTAAAACAACAACTAGGCCATGAGTAAATAAGAATAAAGAATAAATTCAGCATGCATCTCTTATGATTTTCATCATGATTATATTGACCTAATCCCTACAATTAACCTAAAAATATCTAAAGAAGGGAAAAGGAGGGGGGTTACATAAAAGGGGTACATAAGATGAAGTATAAGAGGAACACACCCCCCTTTTTAAATGAAAAGAAACCAATAACAAAAGAAGAGAAGAAAACAGTAGTTCTACCATAGTTCTAGGACCCTTAGAACCAAACAAGAGAACCTCTCTTTCTCCCCTTAAACTATCAGAGGCTTTCCCCTTTTACCATGGGGGTTGCTTACTCCAAAAGTGAGTAGAAAATGAAGAAGAAGTGAACAAATATACTATAATGAGAAAAAGACAATAGGTACAATAAAACAAACTACTTATATTCCATTCATTACTCAAATATGTTAAAAAAAAAATGAAAGGAAGCTCACCTTGGGGATTTATGATTCTTTTAAAAGTGTTGAACTCCCTAAGGTACACTAACAGCACTTCAAGGGCACTCCAAGGCTTCTTTTCCAAGCACAAAGAGACATCAAATGTATCCTTTGGGTTAAGAATGAAGGGGAAGATGGATAGAAAGAGTTTAGAGTGGTTTAGGTGTGTTAAAGAGGTAAGTGAAGGTGATCGGACAGAGTAAGGGGAGGGGAGGAGCAAGAGAGTAGCCGTGAGAGATGGAGGGGGCGAGTGGGAGAGGTGGAGAGAGTAAGGGCCAAATGAATACAATGAGAGTCGATGAACCTTTTTATGCTATATGACCAAAATGTGAATATTTTCATATCATGCCCCTTTTTTTAAAAAAAAGTGATGATTATTTCTCATTCTTATCCGCCAACTCATTCTCAACGCATTCTCCATGTGTGAGAATGTGTTGTCACCTTCTCCTTTTATTTATTTATTTTAATTATTTGATATTTCAAATTATATTAGTATTTTATTCTTTAGATTTTTATTTACTTAAACGCATATACGTTTTTGGTTTTCTTTTTATTTTCTATTTACTTTAATCAATAGATTTTTATGATATAATATTATTTTATTGTTAGATTTTTATTTTTTTTGTCCTTTCTTTAATTCTTGCCACGTGTGCAGTTTTACCCAAGGATCGACTTTTCGGCGATTCGTGGTGCGCCGCTAGGCGGCCGAAACGAAATTTGGGCGAAATTCGGTCGAAATGGTCCGAAATGGCCCAAAACAAGTTTTTAGCGAAATTGGCGGCGTGCCGCCGAAATGCCATTTTTGAAAAAAAAAACATAAATAAATTAGACAAACACAACAATTAGCGAAATTTTCGGCGTGCCAGAATTTCTCCAGAATTAGTAAAATTCTGGAGAACTGTTGGCGAAATTTAGCGGCGTGCCGGCGAAAAGCCAGCGAAACGCAGGCAGGACCATTTCGAGGCCATTTTTCGTGCCACTGACCTAGCGAAATACGAAATTTCGGCGGCACCTCGCGGCAAACCTTGGTTTTACCATAACTTTGACTGCCTATAACTCTTTCATCTGGTGTCTGATTTTATCAAACTTAGTGGTGTTGGAATCAGGTCGAGATCCTCTATCCACTGAGCTAGAGTTTAGCATCAAATTCGCGTTTTTAGCAGAAGCGCGAAACTGCTACCCCAGAGCCAGTTTTGTTCATATCTCTTTATCCAGGACTCCGATTTCGGCAAACTCAGTTGCGTAGGAATCGTGTCGGCATTTTCTTTCCTTTGGAACAAAAATAGCAAACAATCTGGGTTTGAGCAGAAAGTCAATTTCTGCTCCCCTGGGACTTGCTATACCCATAAATCCTTCATCCAGATTCCGATTCCAACAAACTCAATTGCGTTGGAATCGTGTCGGAAATCTCTATCCGCTAGGATAAAATTGAGTAGTTGATCTGAGGTTTAGTAAAAAACCGATTTCTACTCCCTTCAGGTTTGACTGGCCATAACTTCTTTATTCGGACTCCGATTCGAGCAAAATCAATTGCATTAGAATCGTATCGGAACCCTCTATCCATTGGTAAGAAGCATGATGACTAATTTGCACCAGATAAAAAGTCAACTTTTTGATCCCTTAGGGTTTGACTTTTTCAATTAAGGTTTCCATTTTCGGCACTTTTGGTGCGCAAAAATGAAGTGTTGACAATTCTAAAGTTACATCAATTGGTATCAAAGCCATAGTATCAGAAAATTTAACCATGTTTTTCTTGAGGTGAGACTCTTCTTGTTCTCCAGTAATGGTGATACTTCATTACCTAATAGTGGAAACTCCACTATCAAACCTTGTTAAAGGTTGGTGAGACTCCAATCTTTTCAAGGGTAAGCTATCGTAAATCAATTTTGGAGCTTCTTGATGGTATGAAAATCAACCCAATCTTTATGTGATGGACCTTACAGATTATTATGCAGATTATAGCATTTCAACAAGCACAGAGAGTTCCAAATGTTCAACAATAAAAGGTAGAAGTTGAAGATGGTTTGGATGATTAAATTATTGATTTTCATAAAGGTAGTTATTAGAAGTTTCTAGTGAAGTGTAAGAGGCTCTTAGTGTCAAATTGTACGTGGATTACTACACCAGAGTTGCGGCATCAAGCTCCTGACTTTTATAAGAGGTAAAGCTAAAGTGAAGATAATAGGGTTTGAAGAAGGAAGAAAGAGAAGAGAAGAAGAAGAAAAGAAAAAGAAGGGACGTAGAAAATAGGTTTAGGATCTATTAATAGACCCCTCACCCCAAACATCTGCTTATATTAATCACTAATAATGAAGATTATAGTGATGCCCTTAACATGACCACTCGCATTTGTAATAAACAAAAGAATCACTCTCCACTCCCCCTCAAGCTAAAGCATACAGATCAAACATGCCCAGCTTGGAACACAACATCTAAAAAAGAGAACAAGAGAGAGGCTTCCTTAGAATATCACCCAGTTGATCTTCAGAATGAACATTAAGAATAGCAAGCTATTTGTGTAACAAGAGCTCTCAAATGAAATGACAATCAACCTTAATATGTTTAGTCCGCTCATGAAAACTGGGTTGTCAAATTACATAGACATTGGAGTAGAAGTGGCAATACCGAAATCATGAAGGAAAGAGCGAACCAAAAACATTTCTAAAGCAATATGAGCCATAGCACGATACTCACCTTCAGCACAAGATCAAGAGACACCTAGTTGCTTTTTACTCTGCCAGGTGACAAGATTAGGACCAATGAAAGTACAATAACCAGAAGTGGATTGACGATCAGAGTGATTGTGACCCAATCAGCATTAGTAAATCCATTAATGGTAAAGAGGTAGAAGATCGGTACAATAAACCACAACCAAGAGCACTCTTCAAGTAGCACAAAATGCGACAAATAGCTTCAAAATAAGGCGAGGGACATGCATAAACTAACTAACCACCCCAACAGCATAAGTAATGTCAAGCCAAGTAACTGTGAGATAGATCAATTTGCCAACTAAACGTCAATAACAACTAACATCGGGAAATAAGTCAGCATTAAGCTCAGAAATAGAATCCATAGGAGTATCGGCTGGGCGAGACCCAACAAACCAATATTAGTCGAAAGACCAAGAACGTACTTGCTTTGTGTGTGTGTGTGAGAGAGAGAGAGAGAGAGATGCTATTGGAGGACCTAGAAATTTCAATGCTAAGAGAATAACGAAGGGCACCCAAATCTTTAGTATGAAACTGTTGACTTAAATGCCACTTTAACTCAGCAATACTACGATCAAAATGATAGTACCAGTAGTGGAATGCCTAAAAAACACAGAATGATCAGAGGTTTACCATTGGAAGCCTTAAGCAAGAACAACGGCACTAAAACAGTCAGACCAAGCATGAGGTGATTGCTTGAGACCATATAATGCCTTACGAAGACAATAAGTAAGATGTTGACTACTAGAGGTAGTATAACCAGGTTATTGATTCTTTTAAACTTCTTGAAGGTCATCATGAAGAAAGGCATTCTTGATATCAAACTGATATAAAGGTAATGAATGAGCAAACGAACAGAATTAAGACGAGCCACAGGTCAAAAAGTCTTGAGATAGTCAACACCATATGTATCTGAGTATAGCCTTTGGAAACCAAGCAACTCTTAAGATGCTCAACATAGCCACCAGGGAGATATTTAACTGTGTACACCCAATGATAACCAACTCTGTTACTTGCCAGGAGGAAGAGGAGTCAGCTTCATTTTTTATTAATTTGTAGAGTACACATTTCCTCATCCATAGCATGCTTCCAGCTAGCCAAAGATAAAGTCTGTCAATAAGAGGTGGGAACTGGGAGCAGACACTAAAACAAAGCACAAGCAAAGGAATAGAAATAAGAAGAGTTATGATGATAAGAAACAAATTGAGCAAGAGGATTTTGGGTACAGGTATGTTTAGCTCGGTGTAAAGTGATGGGTAATTCATTAAACACTAAAGTGGGAAGAGAAGCAGGAGCCTCAGCCGAAGAGGATGAAGGAGCCGAATCATAGGGAACAACTGTACGATGTTGAAAGTGCTGATAAACCTGCAGGGGAAAATTAGTAACAGAAGAGGAAGATGACATAGATAAAGGAAGAGTAAGAGACAAAGAAGGAAAAGTGGAGTCCCCCTAATGACAACAGATAAAATCAGAGAACACTTGTTGACCAGGTGCAAAAAAATAAGGAGTGGACTCAAAAAAAAGTGATATCCGAGCTAACAGTGTAGTGGCATGATGAAGGATGATAACAACGATAACTTTTTTGAGTCTGAGAATGACCAACAAAGACATTTGCGAAGTCGGATATGCTGGTTTATGATTGTTCATGTGGCATATCCAAACTACAATGGTCCCTTATATGGACAGTTTGAATTTACTAATTTACTGCACACAGTTTTGAACTTCAACTTCAGTATAGACTTCAATACACTTTGAATGATAATTTCTGTAATATTTGAAAGTTATGAAATTACAAATGTTCAAAGAAACTGAAGTATGTGATATTTGGTATGCTTCCTATAGAAGTCCGGCCTTTTGCAAGGTTCCTCGTTTGATCAGAGATTGCTTGGTAAGAGCGCATCTGGTGGATCTGCGAGGGATGTTTATTCCTGTCGGTGTGTGTGCTGTTTAGCATTCTGATGGAGGTCATGGCTGAAGATGACGACGGTGATGGTGACGGCAAAGAGGACGGTGGCGATGGAAGGTGCCTACTCAGTCCCCAGTTGGACCAATGTCTACCGGATCATCGACCATTCTCCTCTTAGTTTCTTGGTACTGTTAGTTGTAGGTATTTTTTGGTTTGTCTCTTTTCAAGATGTAGGTGTGCACATACGGGAGGTCACCATGCCTATGTTAGTATTCACAGCGTTTTCTTGGGGTTGATCTCCAAATCCAGTGGGTCTTGCTTGGTGGTTTTGATGGTGCATGTAATCGGTCCTCTTGTTGCTCTCCTACCCTTCCATTTGCCCCTGCTACGTGCTTAGGTTGGTATTGTTCTTGCGACGACCACCCTTCTCCCCATCGCCTTTCTGGCATCAAAGATAGTCCCTCCTTCGTTGTGGTTATCAATCCACTCCTATGTGGACCCTTGATCAGGCACTTCTAATGAGCTTTCATCGGTCCTTGTGGCTTCGGCCACTAGCCTGATTTTTAGTCGAGCAGTCACAAATGTTATGGTTTATGGTAAAAATTATGTTTCACCGATTCATTGCATCTTTTTTTACTATGGTTGTTCAGTTTGTGGTTATCTGGCTTTGGCCTCCCATGATGTAATAGTGATCTTTTGGAATGAAAATTTCTAGGCTATGCTTTTATCAAGAAAAAAAAAGGATATCTAGCATGAATCAATTCACAAATACACAAAAGAATCCTTCATAGAGAACATGAGATTAAGAAAAAGGAGAAGCAGCAGAATCTTTTAAAAAGAGTTCAACAATGAGTATAGGTGAATAGAAAAGTGTTCTCATCAATATACTTTTTATCAGTATCAACTATAAGAGAAACCGCTAATATACTACATGAGGCTTTCTTACACCTTGTGGTTCTTGGCAACACCTTCAGTTTTGTGTATAGGTTTGCATTGAACAAAGAACTAACTTGAAGGTTAGCTTAAACCAATGAGCTTTATAAGAAGGATTATTCATTGTAGATCCATCTTGAATTCTTCAATACCCTTCGTCATATGTTTGGATTTCTAAGAATGTCAACTTGAAGCAGATGACATCCTGATTTTAAGTGAACTTTGGTACTTTTAGGGCATGTGGAGTTTATTTGTTGTATTTAACTCTACATTTTAGGTGTTTGAAAAACAGCACCACTTCATCACCTACTTATATGGATTACAAAAGCTCCCTCTTTTTTTCTTTATTTTAATTTTAATTGTGAATAGTCTAACCCAAATTATGTTGTTGCTAGATTGGGATTAAGCTTGCTAATCGGGTCAGCCCGGCACGGCACCGCACGAGCACGTTTAGCCTGTGCCTGGCAAGCCGAGGCAGTGCACGACCCATCTAGTTGGTAGGCTGTGTTGTGCCCTAGCCCATTTTCCAAAACACTCAACACAATACAGTTAAGGGCGAGCTGTGTCACATGGGCTAACGGGATGTCCGCGTGTCACATAATAAATAAAAAAAATTCAAAAAAAAAACCTTTTACGTACAAATAGAGGTGGCAATGGGTCGGCTTATAAACGGGTTGATAGCTAAATGGGTTGGGTCAGGTTCAACCCATTTACTAACGGGTTGAAAAATCGTCAACCCAATTACACTTATATAAAAACTCCATTTAATATAGTAAAACCTTAATAAACATGATTTCTTTTCCAAAAAATTAAAAAAATAAGCGAAATTTACTTGAGAAGAAGATTACAAATACCTAAAAGCAATTAAATGAATCTAAATAAAATTATAATAGTTAGTCTCACATACATTGTATTAGAAATATAACTTTGAAGTTTATGTAATATAACTATATAATCATATTACCTTGTATAATAAATAAACAACTTGTGTATATATAGCAATATTATTAATTCTTAAAATTAATAACATAATAACCATAAAAATAACTTAATGATTAAAGTCTCATAATATAAAATTAACATGCTTAATCAATTAAGTGTACTTGATAACATGATAAGATAGAATATAAATTGGTTATAAGAGATTAAAAACAAAAAAAAGGAAACTTTAAATTTAAATGGGTATGCAACGGGTTGGCGGGTTGGGTTCGGGTTGACCCGTTTTTAGACGGGTTGAGAAAACCTAAACCCAAACCCAACCCATTATTAAATGGGTTATCCCAAACCCATTTAGACCTTACAGGTTGGTGGGTCATGGGTCATAATTGCCACCTCTACGTACAAAGGCTACAAGAAAAATGCCAAAAAGGTTTTGCAGAGCATGAATGGTATGTAAACAATCCTTGAAAATGCAACAATACTTACATATTGGGATACAATTTCATCTTGAACCTAGATTGCAACAAAAATCAAAACCTTCTCCCCTGTGCCAGCCTGGCCCGATTAGCATTTCTAAGTTTATCCTAATAATCAGGTTCTATCTTCAAAATGGCTCACGTCTAAATAGAGTTCGAAGGCTTCTTATTGAAGAGTCATTTTGAAGATAAAACCTAATACTAGGACAAAAGAAAATGAAGAAAGAAAAAAAAATGATAACTTTGTAAGAGTCTTGTTTAGAGATTTGCCAACGGTTGGGCTCCGGAATGCGCCCCAGTGAGCACTTTGCCGGCCATTGTCAAAATCTATGAACAAGACTCTAAGAAGAGATGAGAAGATTGGTGTGGTTTGGAGTGGAAGGATTAGGCCTATTTATAGAAAATCAATAGTGGTTTTTTACCACCTTTACCTTCAAATATGATTGTTATTTGGCTGTTGGAAGGGTAGAAATGGTCATTTACATTCAATTACAAGTATATCCCCCTAATATGGTTGTTTTATAGCTGTTGGAGGAGTAAAAAGATTAAAAAAAACCCCCCAAAAAAGCAATTTTTTTAATGCCAAACAGATATTAGGGGGGTATACTTATAATTGAATGTAAATGACAATTTCTACCCTTCCAACAGCCAAACAACATTCATATCATTACTAGGGCACGGGCACGTTTTAAGCATGCTGGGCTGTGCCGGCCGAGCTCGATTAGCATCTCTAATTGGGATTGCTTAAGCAAGATCCGTGTTTTTGACCTAACTAGTAAGGATAAGGCATTTTATTGTTATTAGCCAATCAGGAGAACTTCTGTTACTGATATTATTTTTATTTCTCAAATTTGGTGGTTTGCAGAGCGGAAGTGGTAGCAATTCTATCTTTAAGTCCTTAAATTGTTTAGTATCTGTCTTCTGAAATTTATCTTCATTCAGTTTATGCTCTGTTTAACAGTTCTTTTATAATTTATAATGGAATTTGAAATTCATCCTGAGCCACTTTTTCAGTTTACCCAATGCCTTTTTATTGTTCAATATTAATTAAATTAATGTGGATCATATGTGTGGTGTGTGGTCTGTCCTGGTCTTATCAGGTCCAGTTGAATGTAACCCTCCAGTAATGATACATTCTATTTTATTAATCTACTCTTTAGGTTTCACTAATCTTTTTTAATTGGTGAATCAGATTTGCACATGAAATATGTATGTCTTCCCCTGCTTGAATCATTAAGAAACGCCTAATATACTTCTACCTTGAAGTATTTTTCCTTGATAACAATATTTTTTAATTCTTTTGTGTAGGTCTACAAATCTAGACTCGTGGACTCCAGAGCAGTTGAAAATGATGAGTTTTGGGGGAAACAATCGTGCTCATGTTTTCTTTAAACAACATGGATGGACAGATGGTGGCAAAATTGAGGCAAAATATACATCAAGAGCTGCAGAGTTATACCGACAAATACTTACAAAAGAAGTTGCAAAAAGCATATCAGAGGAGGCTGGTTTGCCATCATCACCTGTTGCTTCCCAGTCAATACCTGAGTCTACTAATGACATTCCTGATGTCAATCTTTCGGAAGCAGGAAAGGAAGGTTCTGAAAGGCACACAACTCCTGAAGTTTCTGCTTCAAATAAAGCTCCTAGTACTATAATTACCAGCTCTGTCAAGAAGCCCCTTGGCGCAAAGAAGACTGGAAGGACAGGAGGACTAGGTGTCCGGAAACTTACTACTAAGGTAGACCCACACTTTTATATCAACAAATTAGTTATCAGGTTAGTTTAATGCATTATGGTCTGTCTTTTGGAGTTTTTCAAATTTGATATGGGTTACTTGATATTTAAGCAATTCAATTTGTTTTTGTTAACAAGAAAAACTGTTTTACTTGCAGCCTAGTGAAAGCCTTTACGACCAAAAGCCTGAAGAACCTGCTCCCGTGGTTTTGACCTCCACTAATAGCACCTCAGCATTCAGCTCATCCTTTCCTTCTCGCTTTGAATACGTAGATAACATTCAGTCAGCTGAGGCTAGTTCTGGAGGCACACGTGTGATAAGCCATGTTTTGGCACCAAAGTCGTCAAGCTTTTTTGCAGAATATGGGATGGATACTGGATTTCAGAAGAAGGCAAACTCTGGTTTATCAAAATTGCAGGTAAGCCTTGGCAGGGACTGTAATTTGTTTCTTTTATTTTAATTGAAAATTGATTGCTCTCATGCAAATGGTCGTCTGTGCCTTATTAGTTAATTCTTATAAATTGATTAAGGCAATGCTTGTGCTTCCTGAGCTTGTTTTTAATCATTTATCATCAATCCAAGAAGTTATAATTGTTTTGATTTCTTAATTATATTATATATAGAAGGTTTTTAAGTGTTTTTTGTGGACATGTTAAGGGTAGAAATAAGAACTAATAACATTTATGTGCTCCATAAAATAATTTATTGATCAACTGATTTCCTTTTTTATTGTTGAGTGGAATCTATTGTGGCATATTGTGATATGATATCAATTTTTTTATTCTTTTCACTGTTACTTCTTAAAAACTGTCCTCTATTTTTTTTATCTTGTTCATTACAAATGAGTTATTATAAGTAACTGGGATTGTCAATATAACTTGCTTCATTTCAGTATCAAGAGCCCTAATTTCTGTTAGATGTTATCACTTATCATTCAGTGACTGCATAAAGCGATTCATAAGAATTAATTGCATAAAGAATCGTTACCTTTTAAAGATTGTGTCTTGGCTTATTTCTTATTTCATGCTTCCAGATCTTTCTCTTGGAAAAGAAAAGACAAAAATCAAACTATAATTATTCTTTTGTGACAGTGAATAATTTATTGATTGATCAAAGATATCCCAATATAAGGGAGAAATGTTCCATTTAACTTTGTGTCTTGTGGTGCTGCAAATTGTATAATATATTGAGAGAGGAGAAAGTTTGCAAGTGAGAACATGGATAGAAACCCTCAAATTTTGTAAAGGTCTTGGGGATGGCAATGGTTCAGTTAAAACCGATAAACCAAACCTATTAGGATTGGTTTCGGGTTTGCATTGAACGTTTTCGGTTTTATCCTAAAAAAACTGATTTTGTTTCGATCCAGTTTCAGTTTGTATCATACATGTTGGTTCAGTTATGGTTTTCTTCAAAGCCGGACTGAAAGCAAACTTTTACCATCCCCAGAAAGTCTCATAATTTAATGGAATATGTGATTCAGAAAGGAATCACATCACCTGCTGGGTGCCCAGCACTGCTGGGCATCCAGCAGCCAATGGGACAGGGCCACATCACTGGCAGCCCTGACACAAGCCACATTGCCGGTGATGTGGCCCTGTCTTTATGGATTCCCATTGGCTGCTGGATGCCCAGCAGTGCTGGGCACCCAGCAGCTGATGTGAATCCTTCAGAAAAAGGGTATATACGATCCAGAGAAAGAATGAAGTGATGGAGCTGGGATCATGCAGCCAAGCCCATATAGCTGGTATGATTCTATTATTAATAAAAAGAACCACAAACCAAGGTCCTAATAGGGGTGGACCAACTTTGAGAATTTTTTACAAAGTGGCTGCACTTTGAGTCAGACAAGCATTTTCATTCTATCAAATCAAGGATTTCACCATCATACTAGGTGACGTAATAAAACAATGGAAGCCACCCAAAGAAAGGTCTATTAAACTTAATATTGATGGGTGTTCATAGAGAATCATGCGCTTTATAGAGTAGGTGGGGTGTCCACGGATCATAGGGGCACAGTTATCAATGCATTTTGTGGGACTATAGGAGAGAATGATTCCACTCATGATGAGCTCATGGCACTTTATCAGAGTGTTGCATCTAATTCACAAGGAATTCAGGAGGTTGTGATTGAGGGAAATGCTGCCACCATCATGTGGAAGAGAGTTGACAATATCTATACCGACCCGTCAGCCTGCCCAAACCCAACCCAATTAAATGGGTTCGGGTTGCCCTTTTTATTAATTGAGTTGGGTTTAGGTTTTATCAACCCATCTAGAAAATGGGTCAACCCAAACCCAACCCATTGGGCATCCGTTAAACTTTTAAGTTTTACCCCTTCTTTTTTTCTCTATTATACCCTAATTTTATTTTGTTTTTTTGATCATTAAATCATAGATATATCTCCTATACCTATATAAAAAGAAAGTTTGCTTCCTCAAGCAGCTCTTCTATCGACCTGCTTCACCAGCTTGCTTCTTTTTATAAACCGACAACAGCTGCTGCAATTCTTCCTTCCCTCATGAAAATTTGGATGCTGCCTTTAAAAATAATTTCGATTCAGTCATTCCAACATCAGCTGCCGCAAATCTTCCTTCCCTCTCGAAAATTTGGATGCTGCCTTTAAAAATAATTTCGATTCAGTCATTCCAACATCAGCTGCCGCAAATCTTCCTTCCCTCTCGAAAATTTGGATGCTGCCTTTAAAAATAATTTCGATTCAGTCATTTAATGTTTTATAATTCAAAATCAGGTATACCTTTTATAAAACGACAACACTTGCCACAACTCTTCCTTTTAGATTTAGTAATTTAGTTTTCTATAATTAAAAATCGGGTATATTTTTAACATAATTGACAACAAGTATAATTTAACTGTCCACCAAGATTTTCTTCAAAAATATTATTAAAAAGACTTATAAACCTCTTAAAATACCTGTAACAAACCATGATTATAAAAGATTTACAAGGAAACTTTTTTGGGATGCAACTTTCCATAAACCATAAAATAATACTTATTTTTAATTCTTTGAAAAATATATCCGTAAAAATTGTTATTTTTAAAATAACACTATTTTCAATTATTTGAAAAATATATCAGTTATTTTCAATTATAAGAATTGGATGATTGTATCTGAATTACTTAAAAAAGGTTTAAAGAAAAACCACTTTCATATGCTAGCTTAAAACAGTGTTCGGTGTTCACCCAAGTAAATAATTAATATTGAAATTCTAATCAACGTAGTTTTATTGTTATGTGTTGATATACAATTTAATATTTGAATGTTTGTTGTAAGAATAATTTTAAAAAATTAATTCATTTATCTACCCTAATATGTTGTTTACAAGAATTTTGTTAGAAAAAATTGCTTTCCCCATTTACGAGTTTAGAACATTTGCATATCTCACAATCTATTTTTTCAAGCAATTATTAACATCAAAGGGATATGCTATGTCGGGAACCGGAGAAAAACCAAGAAAGAAGCTAGAAAGGCTGCAGCAAAGATAGCAATCAACGTTGTAAGGTCCAAAGATCAAAAGGCCTCTTCAGTACTGGTATGTCCAACGTTGTAAGGTCTCATCAATGACAACAAATGAAAGCAAAACGCCAACACCTAAATGATGCACGACGAATAAAATGGATGAAGGAAATGTGAAAATTTCAAACAAAAAAACATATCATAACTGAATGTGAACATAATAGCTATGAACCGAATATACAGTTATGAAAAAAAAATATACAGAACCTGGAAAATACCATAATGCTAAGCACTGTAGAAAAGACAACCTGAAAATAACACAGACGATAGTTGTATTAAGATTTAATTACACAAAGAACTTCAGAAATACATTGAATTTAAGAATATTTATTTACTAATGCTCAAAATATTTACTAATGCAGAATTGACTGAGATCCATTTTGATTGTTCATTGCAACTCGTTACTGATTTGTGTTCTTTTATTTTTCATGTAGTAATTAATGAAAGCAATCAATTCTGTTCATCTCATTATAATTTTGAACTAATAGAGGTCATCATACATACTGCTCGATGTTTTGTAATATGTGCCATAGCTAAACAGAAAAGTAATGAGATGAACAGAATTGATATATCCTCTTTGTAGCCAGCATCTATTACTAACTAATAGGACAATTTTTACTTTGCTTAAGATGCCATAACTTTGTAGCCAGCATCTATATATCCTCATGTTACTGAGGAAAAAATCAGTATGAATCATGTAGCAGAATTTACACTTGTAATTGCAGTGCACGTGTGGAGCATGTGCCCTCCTCTAGTATTATAAAAAAGGAAAGATGACAAGGTTGTAGGTACACAGAGTGTGTGTCTACATTTACAATAAATCAGGATCCTCTTTAGACAAAGATGGGCCAAACAACTTAATCCAAGCAACCCTCCTAATCTGAAAAGTTTTCACATAGCATAAATTCCTGTAGGGAAATATTATTTACCACATGATGAGCTGCGAGCCAGCTGTGAATTCTATTTTATTTTGTTATCAAGTACACTTAGTTAATTAAACACATTCGTATAATATTTTGAGGCTTTGATCATTAAATTATTTTTATGACTAATATAATGTTATTAATTTTGATAATTAAAATATTGCCTTGTCTATACTAGTTGTTTATTTATTATGCAATATATAAGTAATATGTGTATTTAGTTATATTATATAAACATTACGAGTTATATTCTTAACACAATGCATGCAAGGCTATATATTATAATTTTATTTAGATTTATTTAATTGCTTTAGACATTTCTAAACTTTTTGACAAGTAAAATTTTTTTCTATTTTTAAAATTTTTTTTTTTAAAAAGGAATCATGTTTAGTAAGTGTTTTTATAGTATTCATTAAAATTTTAGTATGTTAAATGAAGTTTTTATAAGCATAATTGAAATAAATATTTAATTAATTGGTTAGAAATAAATTTTAAAAACAAACGGGTTAACAGTTAACGGGTTCAACCCGTTTATTACTGGGTTGTGTTCGGGTTTGCGATTTCTTAACCCCCAACCCAACCCATTTAGTTATCAACCCATTTACAACCCGCCTGAACCTGACTCCATGCCAGCCTTAGAGTAGACTATGGAGTTATTGAGAGTTGTTCAGAGTAATTAGATCAGTGCTGCATGGGTTGAACTTTTCATTCAACCAAGTGTCAAGGCCTGCTAATGATGTTATGGATAGATCAACAAAATCCAGGGCTAAAAGGCAAGAATTGGTTTTTGGCAGTATATTTGAGTGACATTGTTTAGAATGAGCAGCAAAGAGCCCTATTAATGGGTTTTACTATTTCTCATTTTCTTGCCATAGTCGAATCATCTGTTGTATTTTTTTTTTTTTTTGTACATTCCTTCTTACCGTAATGAAATTTTATCACTTATCAAAGTAATAATAATAATTTAAAAAAAAAACAACCTGAAAGTTTATGTAACATGGAAGCTGACCACTCGTGTAATTTAAAAATGGAGGAACTTGGATTTCCAAGAATAGTAAAAGAATGAGATAAACTTGGAGACCACTGTGAGTCGAACATGATTATATGATTGTGTATTTTTTTCTAAATATGATTGATTATATGATTGTGTTAGCAATATCTGAAAATGAAATATCCTTTTAGGGAACTAAATTTCTATGTACTTTGAATTTCCTTCTGGCAAGAAGGTTTATGTCTATTGCAACAGATTTATTTCACTGTTGTGACAGACCATGATACGTCACATTGATGGGCAATCTTGCCAATCTAGACCTTCCATTTGACAAGGGACCATCTGAACTAGACGGTTGAATAATGTCTTAATCTATATATTCACAATAGTAGATGTGTATGAGATGACATTGCTTGCGTTAATGACCATCCAATTTTTTTATGTTTCACAAGTTTTAGGGAAGGAAAGACATTAGTGTTGGATTACCCCTTTGAGTCACAGTATTTATTTGAGTCAAACTTGGATGGAATCTGAGGTTAGTTAATGGTGCTCAGAAAGAAGTAAGGTTTGCTAAATAAGCTTCCACCTCTGAGTTACCTGCCACACCAGGTAACTCTCTGGAGCAATGCTCTAGACAACCATGGCTCTTCTTTTATGCCACCTTAAACCAAAGTGGTGGGGAAATTTCTTTTCTTGCCATCCAGTATGCATTTATGAAATTTTCTATCCCGAAACTTAATGTGTTCGTTATCCAAACTTAATTGTTCATTCTCATATTAGATTGAGGAAACTGATGAAGCAAGGAAGAAGTTTTCAAATGCCAAATCCATTTCATCGTCTCAATTTTTTGGAGACCAGAACAAGGCCAGTGACATGGATGGTCAAGTTTCTTTGCAGAAGTACTCAGTACGTATGGATATTTTCTATCAAATTTAATTGACTGCTGAGTTATGGGCTCCACTCACAGGAAAACTCGTGACATTTTTAAAGTTGACCTTTTTTTCCTGATTCTTGTATATACCGTCTCTAACTATTTCCAGCTTCCTGAATTGTGCATTCTTAATCAGGACAGAGTTCTAATAATTCAATCTCAATCCACCTAGTAGACAATGAAAAAGGAAGAGACCTTCATAAAGTTCTTGATCTATTGATGGATTTCTTACTTATTTTGTATCATGATTTTTTTTTACCTTCTTTTGTAGAGTTCGACGGCTATTTCTAGCGCAGATCTCTTTGGCAACCAGACAGATGACTCCCAACTAGATCTCACTGCAGCTGACCTCATCAACCGACTCTCGTTCCAGGTAAAAATTAGAATCCTGTTGTGATTCCATTTCTTTGTTTTGGTATCCCACTAATTGGAGGTTGTGCTTGTATTCAGCTGAATCCTTTTGTATCATTTTTCCAGGCATCTCAGGATATTTCGTCCCTCAAGAACATTGCAGGTGAAACCGGGAAGAAGCTCACTTCTCTAGCTTCCAGTCTTATTACAGATTTTCAGGATAGAATCCTCTGATAAGCATTTGCAACATCTTTGTTGCCATTCTCATCCAAGCATTTGGTGAAAAAAAATTGAAATTCTTTTAGAAGAAAATGATTTGAACTTCTGGGTGGTGCGTGCAGTTTTTTTTTTTAATAGTGAGGTAATGTTGGAGAGTATATGCCTTTTAATACGGGGTTTTAGTCTCTATTTGAAGATCGTTTTCAGTTTGTATCCCTAAACCGACCCCAAAATCTGTGCTCTGGTTGGGGAGGAGCTAGGTAGGAGTTCAAATTACAAGGGTTCTCTTTCGGGTTTCAACTGTCGGTGGTCCATTTCTTATTCTAAAAAGAGTTATACGAAGAATTTTGATTTTGTTGTATATTTAAATTGGTAATTCGCATATTCCCATGAAAGTTCTATATTAGAAGGTCAGATACTTGGCTTTGGAACATAAAAACCTTTCCATCAGATAGATGCAAGTCCCTGTGGAAAAGGGCATTATTAGATTGCTTTTTAGGTGAATTTTGACTTGTTATGGGGATAAAGATCTGAAGCTACTACATAAAGACACCAAAAATAGAAATCATTTACCATATTCGAACGTGACAGCAGCGCCTAGAGCTCTGGAGCCATGAACTTGCATACCTCCATTTATTCAATTTTCTATACAAGAGTTTTCGGCACCACACGAGAAATGAAAAGCCTGCAATAGGCTTTTGATTGGCCATGATTTAAAAATTGTGGAACTTAGATCATGTGTCTATCAAAAGCCTGTTGCAGAGTGTTGCAGACGATTATGAACTCTGGATCACCTCTTTTGTCAAACATGCTACCGGACTCTGGATGGTCTCTTTTGCCAAAGATGCTACCGGACAGCCCTGAGAATAGCTGGGAAATGTAGCAATGCTCAAATATGTTCGGTATTCTCGGTTCTCATCCATGGTTAGGGGCGTTGTTGGTGGGTGGAGGTGGGAGTGGTGGTGAGTAGTGGCTGCGATGGTAGGGGTAATGGGTGGTGGTGGCGGTGGTGAGCAGCGATTGTAGCAATGGGTTACAGTAGTGGTGGTAAGTGAGTAACTATATTATTTAAAGTAATGAAAAAAAAAATACAAAAGCAAAATATAAACAGCAATAATTTCTTACTTCTCATTAAATCAAGCTAATTGTTCTTTTACTTAAGCAAAGACAATCACTAATCAAACATTTTCTCTGCAAAATACTTGATTTTTGCTTAACATAAAAACCGAAAGGGCAATACCAAACAGAACTTTCATGTGAATCTGCGAATTACCAATTATAAACAAAATTAATTCAGTGAGAACAAAATAGGCGAGTGTCGAGGACGGGACCCATTAGAGATAAAAACATAACTTGTTATGAATAAAACAACTATAAACAAAATTGACATTTTAACATTTTTATCGCATCCATTGCCTACATATTTTGAACAGAGGCTGTCTCTCCGTCAACCAAACCATTATTCCTACACGTAACTCCCATTCTCCGCTTCCTCTTCTTGTTCGAATCATCACCGGAACCCGTCATTGCGACCATATATGCCATTCTTCGAGAGGTCGGCATTCTCTTAACCAATCTAAAAGCCTCCTTTCTCTTGGAATCCTCAAGAGCCCTATTGAGTTGCCTCTTACAAGGTACTTGCTTCTCCAGCAACAGGTGATCGCGCGGAATATTGTAACTCGCTTCTGCCAATTGCACAATTTACATAAGTTTTTCCTAAACATTACAAGAATATTAGGCTTATTAGCTACCATGAAAATGGAAACTTGACTAAAACTAAAAATAACCAAGAAATTACCTGCAGGTTCTTCTCTAGCATATACATCTGGGCTTGGAGATCTAGGTGGCGATGCCTGAGGATGAACATCACCGAAGCTCTTTGTTTTGACAATCTCAACATTGTTATGATTTCCGGGAGGTGATGTATTATGAAGTCCATCAGTATTACTTGAAGTTTCATATATTTGACTACTGCTACCACTTGCTCTAGGAGGAACTGGATTACACATTTCGTGCACATTACCATCAGCTTCATGCATCTCATCACTGCAATTTTTCACTCCAGATGAAAACAATGTAGCTGGTCCACAAGGAGAGGAGGAACATATCCTCTCTTGATCATTTCTAACTTCATTCACCTCAGTAATGCATGTACCTGGTCGACAAGGAGACGGTGTACAGGTTCTATCCACACCATCTAAAACAGACTTAGGGGATGTACGAGCACTCTTTGTATCCAAGCATTGCTTCTGTTTTTCCATTAAACTTGAAAACCATGGTGTACCCTGTCTTGCATAGAATAGAATGTATGCCTGTTGAGAAAGCACAAACTCCTCTCTAACTCTTATCACCTACAAAATTCCCAAAGAAAAAAAAGATAAATTGCCTTTCTTAATACAGTAAAATACTCAACAACAACTCTCAAAATATTCCTCATCTAGATTTGTAGAAAGCTTTCCAACATTACCCTTGCATCATCCAACTTGTACCATGTGTCTGGGGACGAACGAACAAAGCAATAGTAATGCCCAGAACAAGATGAATATCCATTATGCACCACAATTCCATAGAGTTCATACTTTAGGTCCATCTGTTCCTCCTGTGCTAAAAGAAAACCACATCAAAACTAATATATAAAGCAAAACACTATTTAAGAAGTGCCAACTGGTATGGAAATCAAAATAAGTCTACCGAATGCATAGTGGATACAAATCTCACATGCAGGGAAAGCAAGAAAATAATTATTCACAATTCAGGAATTCTCCTAGCAGAAATTGTGTTCTCACTGGATAATATTACTAGGCTATATACCTCTATCTGTCCATGCATCCAAAGAAAAAATGACTCAGAATTTTGAAATAAAAATTAGTTAGAGCATGTACCATGAGTCATGAAATTCAGAAGACTAGGAGGTTATGCCCCTTACCCCTAAATTAACACCCAGAATAAGTGTCACAAGATACCACTATACCAATATTTGAGGGAGCTTATATCTATATATCATGGAATGCTAATATTAGAAACTAGATTCCCAAAAACCCACGTTATTGTCCTGGGTGCTGCTGGTGTAAGGTTGCAAGTCCAGCTGCAATGGGTACTCCACATACTTGTCAATCTTCTGAACATAAGAGCCATCATTCTTAAATCTCTTCAAATGTAAAGCAGCTACTGAAGGGACCTTGTCCAGCGTAAGCTGCTTCTCTACCGCCACCTCTCCCATACAATTTTCGCAGACGAATTTTGTCTCTTGCTCATCAATTTTTTCAACCTTTGTGAATGACTTCAGAGCACTGGAAAGAGTTTCAGCATCATCAATCTCCAAGCTTAGATCAATCAGAGGCTCAATAGTGATTGAATCATGACCGCAGTTGCAACATCGAAGCTGAAATTCACATAAAGAAGTAAACAAATGACTTAAAGACAAGTCTTCAAGGATTCCTAAGCCAGCATTCCTAGAGTTAAATCAAGACTGCTATTTCGAGTCAAAGTACAACTTAGCTAAATATGGTGAATGTTAGAAGTGAAATATTAGGAATCACTGTATTTGCAAAGTAGCGATAAATATGACTGATAACAAGCTGAGCCAACTTGGCATATTGTCAGTCTCAGCTCACACAAGCAAGATTGAGCTCAATAATTAGGCTCGCAATCCAAGTCCGAGCTTGGAAAGATGCTCACTTACTTAATGGCCTAAGCCATAATTGAGTGGGCTCAGTTCAATTAATGCTCATGTTGCTTAATTTATCATGAAATTTATAGATAAAATAATATTATAATTTTAGTTTTTAATTTCTTACTTTAATCTAAAATATGCCAAGTCATAGGCATACATATTTGCAATTAATAGGCTAAGGTTCATGAGGCCTACACCATTGGAATAAACCAAACTTTAAGAGAAAACTTTGAGAGCCTGGAAAGTATAAGTGAGTGGAAGCCCAAAAAAATTTAAACGAGCTCAGAAAGCTTGAGCTTTACTTAAGGTTTAAGATCCTGAGCTCAGCTTGGCTAATTTACAATCCTAACTCCAAAGCACTTGATGAATAAATATACTGAATACACACGAAAATCAAGGCTATGTTTTCAGCTCAAACCTGGCTTTTGAGGGAACCACCAAAAATCTGCTTTACAAAAGTATCTTGTGAAGGTGCCTTTGGCTCCAAAGAGCAGCTATCAAGTCTATCCAGCAAGCATTGGAGAAATTCATGGGCATCTTCCTGCTCAAATCGCTGAAAAGATGATGAAAAATCTGGAAAATTATTGGTCAAGAATCACAATCACTGTTACAAATGGGCTTATTCAAAAACATTTCCTTCCACATCCTTCAAAATGAAGAAGAACAAGCATATACTATCCCCACCTCCAAAGTCTAGAGAAGCAAAAAAGGCCAGGTCAGGTCAAGATGATATAGACGGATTTTTCAGTATTACAAATTTTTTGGCTTTGGTTTCAATAAGCCCTGTTCAGATCATGCTCCATGCAAGTGTTCCAATATAAGTATCAGTAACACTTGATTAAATTGGGAAACCAGTAACCAAAGCCTCACCTGCTTGTAATGCACCCATCTTAATCAAGAATGGCCCATATATAAAATATACTTATCGGATATTTTATCAATCATCCACTTTTCATTTAAAAATCAATTTGTAATATCATAGATCAAGCAGTTGACTTACTGAATTCAACCTGCTACCCAGTGCCCTTTCTAGTTTACAGAATATCCCAGCAACAGAAATACAACAATAAAGATTTAAATTTAATTTTTTTAAACAAGTCATGTTAGGCAACTAGGGATCAGATTCCACCATGAATGTAGCTTTCTGCTTGATTTTTTATGCCAGATTAAAAGCATGTTTAAAAAGATTGTAGTTTCAAATACGGTACCCAGATGGCCAAATCCTACACCCATAGGGCACCAAGAAAAAAAACCAGATTAAGTTACTGACATATATAAAAAGTATTATCAAAGTAAGAAATAAAAATTGGAAACTTCTGAGGACACCAAAAAACAGATTAAGGTACTGACATATATAAATAGTTTTGACAAAGTAATAAATAAAATTGGAAAACTTTAAGGATACAGGTTAAATTGTCCACCAACTTCGAAGGAGAGATGACATATTCAGAATTAGCCAATGAAAATTCTATATGTTGACTTAGAGCGCAAACAGCACAAAAACTTTCGAGAGCACCTGCAAATTTCCCAATTGTGAAATCAAAAACTCCAATTTCCAACAGAAACAGTGATGTGAACCATTAGAAAAAACACAAATTATATTTACAAATAAAAATAAGTTCATTGATCATACGATCACATGGATTTGGATGATTGCTGGAACGAAGGCCCTGAACAAGCGGGACTGTATGCGTGAAACATTGCAGAACTGCATTCATAAAGCATGTATTCCCCAGATTTTCAAGTCCTGGACCCTGCACGCGAATAGAATCAGAAATATTTCGAGAAATATAAAAGGAAAATAAATCCAATGAGAAAGAACCACAGAAGGCGTACAATCATGGATGGTTTGGTTTCTCTAAAATAATGCAAGAAACCAAACTCTCTGCTGTTAACAAATGAAGGCCACGCCAAAGAAACGTTGGAAGCAGAAAAGGGTTCACTCTTTACAGAAGAAGACCAGGATGACGACGCCCATTCAGTAGTATTCGAAGGCGATGGCTCGTCACAAACCATAAGTGCAAGAGAAGAAGTAGATGCAGAAGTAGACATAGATTGATCACCTAAATTTTCTGAAGAAGGCGATTGGGATTCTAGGGTTTCCAATGTGGAAGACGAAGCTAATGTATGGCCTAGGGTTTCCATAGAAGCAGGTCGGGCTTCTAATGTACCCTCTAGGGTTTCTGCAGGAGGTACGGTTTCTGCGATTTTCGACTCCATGGAGTATTCGCAAGATCAAGAATTCTGCTTAAGATTTTCCTTCTCTTCGCCTCTTCCTCTCGTTTTCTCGGAAAAATCTTGGTGCGAGAAACAGAAAATGGGATTTCGGCAAGATTTAAAATTTTTGGACGAGGATGTCAGAGGGAAAATATTGAGAAGCGAGGGAGACGACGAAGGAACGATGAAGCTTTCGGATTTTGAAAAGGGAGGGAAAACGAATTGCTTGGAATTGGCTTTTTCCTCTCGAAATCGAAATTGAGAGGGAAAGAGAGCGAGCAGTAGAAGTGTTCTTCGTGGGTTTCGGTTCGGTTTGAAATTACATTCGTGTCCTTCTCGTGGAAAGAAAGTTCTAGACTAACCTCACCACCACACGGCTTTTGAGGGATTGTTTATCTTTTTAACAGTTCTAGTCTTCTAGACCTGGTTGACCAGTGTAACTGATTCAAACCTAACAAATTCGTTCACGTTAATCATTTTTTAGATTATCTATTACTGTTTTCTTCCTATATTTTATACCGAAAACGCTCTCCAATTTGTTTTCGATTTACTTCATTACCTGATATTACTGCGATAACAAATTGTCCACCTAAGGCTGTTCTTGTTTCAAATTCTTTTGCTTACAATGTTTTATGATTAAATAAGAAGGAAGTGGCGAGAAATTTTGGAGGAAATAATATCCAAATTATAAAACAAAGGATCCTCTAATACATGCGTATTAAGGGAATGTATATACTATGCACGTAGTAAATTTGAAAAAGAATTAAGGGTGTTTTGGGTATTAAAATGTTAGGCAGCTAGTTTTTTATACACCCGACATTAACAAATTGATGTAGGATTTAATTTGATACAAAATGAATGGTGTTTTAGGCGTATGGCTGGCAATTGGTCGGATTTATATCCGAATCCAATCCGAAAATCTCGAATTCGGATATGAGATATAGATCCGTGGTTCGAATATGGATATCGGATTCAACCATATTCGGATCCGAATTCGAATTTGTCCATATCCGATCCGAATAGGATTCGAACCGAAATCAATATATACTTTTCATTAAACCATTGGTAAAGTTTGTATAAACCATGGTTGAACCATCATTACTCATGTATTGCTTTAATATTTATATGGCTCATTAGTTTTGATAGTTAAACACTTAAACTTAACTTTTGAGTTTTAAGTTCAAATCGGATCTAATTCGGATCGAATTCGGATTTCAGTTATTTATTGGGTCGAATTTCGAATTCGGATATAGTATATAAATTCGGTTTCAAATTCGGATTCACATATAAAAGATTCATCGGATTTCGGATCGAATTTGGATATAGGATTTTTATTTTCAATTCGAATTAAGATCATGGTAGATCCATACCGTATTCGACCCATTTCCAGCCCTATTTAAGTGGTCCCAAATCATATATGATTTTATTGGTTATGATGATGAAGTTGGGTGTCAAATCAAAAAATAAACACTTAGGTAACAAATTTGTAAAATGGGGATTACAAGCACTTTCGATTAGCTAAGAAACCCTTCTACACTTTATAATAGTTATATATATATATATATATATATATATATAGATTTAAGTCTTCTGAGGTGTCCGACCAACTTACGTGACCCACTAATCCCTGAGGCTTGTGTAGTCCTTCCGTTCCACACAAACCAGATAATTACGGGCCGAAGGCCTTGGGATGGCCCCAAGAAGTTGAGCCTAAGAGAGTTCAACCTAAGACCTTGGAGGGAGCATACCTCTAGACCCCAAGCATTGACCACCAGGCCAACCCTTTGGGGTTAATGCCTAGCCGCATTAATAAGAGAGATTAAACCGACAATGGATATGCATTCTTTTTCTTATAACCAAGTGTGATTCTCTATAAGTAGCCTTTATTTCCACTATCATCAAAGTGGATTCCCTCAATTTTGAAGGATCGATGGGTATGAAAAACTCTTTCAATCATTGCAACAAGCCAACCAACACTTATTTTATATTTTTTTCTTTTCATTTTTTTTTTGAGATGGTATCAAAATTGTATAGTTTGAATCTGCATGAGGCATTTGAATTTTAAAATTATGATATTTACTACCAATATATATATATATTCATTCTCCCTTTTAATAGAGATGCTTGTGGGGCCATAAACTCAACGGTACATGGTGATGACTATTGATTTGTTTTACATAGTTATTTTACCTTGTTGCTAGCAAATTAAGTAATCATTCTTTCAATCATTTTAATTTGATGGAGGATCATTTATTTTAAACCAAATAAAAAATATATACTTAGTTTTGAGGTCATGGAGTCTATAATCCGCTTCTCTTAGGAAAGGTGCCTACTTCAGCAAATCATCTCAATACTGAGATCGCTAATTCCAAAAGCAATGGTTATAATTATCACAAACAACACCACCCAAATATGCAAGCTTGTGTATGATGATGAGAGTCTGCAGGTAATTGCAACACGTGGTGTTAACAAAACAAAGAAGTGAATGAGAAAACAATATTCACTACACTACTATCCATTCAATAAATAAATAAGTATTAGCTAGCAGGTAGTCCGTGCGATGCATGGGCGTTTAGGTAGCAAAACGATATTGCAAAGGACAAATTAAGAATGACAGTTTATGAAAAATAAGAACTGAATATTTTAGTGAAAAATATTGGATTATATATTGACATAAGAAAAATAGATTTGTCAACCTAGTTTATCAACAATGTTGTTGTGCAAGAACACATGGTCAAAAGTAGTTTTGCTTAATAAATAATAGAGGAGGGCACACGAAAAGTGTCAACGTCACGTGAACTAATTTGGAAATCTGTTAATTTGAAATGCTTGATTTCATGCAGATGCAGCAAATCAGATTCAAAGCTAGGAAATCTTTCGTAACGCAAAGGCAAACTCCCACCATCTGATCATCAAGCTTAAAGCAATTTGATAATTCAATAGTCAACTACAAACAGTAGAAAAAGGAGAATACACATATCAGATGGCTATTATTGTCTGCAAGTTCAAAAAATTGGGCCATGTCAAGACTTGAATACTTGACAAAATGTACCACGTGTATGGCTATTTAACACAAATAGGGTATGTGCGTTATCGATTAAGTGATCAAAACAGTGCCTCGAGGCAGGGAAGAAAACATTAATGATCATCGTAATACGGCGGATACCGTATCTGTGGTGATATGCGTATGTTTTGGAACCCTATTTACGAACTTACCCAAAACAAAGATTTAGATTATGGAAAATAAATCAAATGGCAAGATATGGAAAATAAACAAAGATATTAAAGAAAGCTTAGAGCTTTTCTATTAGTAGAGTAGTTAAGATTAGTTTTTCAGTTATGTAAGACAGAAGTCAACTCCAACTATTAGGCAATTACACAGTTATAGTAGAAGTCAACTCCAACTGTTAGGCAATTATACAGTTACAACTTAGTTATTCTTTGTAATTAGTGCTGTAACAACTCCTCTGTAAATATAAGAACAGAGGAGAAGAACAAACATAACAAAGATTTCTACAGCAGTCCCATCTTCTCTCTTTTATTCTCCTTTCTATTCAGAAAATCTAATATGGTATCAGAGAATAGCTTCTTCTGTTCTTTCATTCTTTGATCATCAATCATGGATGTTTCTTCAAGTCCTTTCTTTCTTCAGAATTCAGATAATCCTCGAAATGTTCTTGTTTCTCAATTGTTAACTATTGACAATTATCACTTGTGGAAGCAATCCATGAGAAAAAGCACTCAATGCCAAGAACAAACTTGGCTTTGTTGATGGTTCATTACCTCAACCATCAACCTCAGATCCCTCCTTCAAGGCCTGGTCCAGATGCAATGACATGGTGGTGCCTGGTCCAGATGCAGCATCGTTGTTTGCATAGATTCTGCTCTGGATCTATGGCTTGATCTACAAGAGAGATTCAGTCAAAGTAATAGTCCAAGAATCTTTTGAACTTGAAAAGGCAATTGTTTCATTATATCATGATCAAATGTCAATAAGCAACTATTACACCAAATTGAAGTCCTATTGGGATGAGTTGGCTGATTACAAACAAATTCCAAGATGTTCATGTAACCCTATTTGTTCTTGTGGGGTTTTCAAGAAGATGTTCAATATGCGGCAAGAAGGATATGTCATCCAATTCTTGATGGGGCTTAGTGATTCTTTTTCTGGAATTCGAGGACAAATTCTCATGAATGACCCCTTACCATCACTCAACAAAGTCTTCTCTCTAGTCCTACAAGAGGAGAAGCAAAGACAAGTTTCTGGTCAAACTTCTCCTATTGATTCCACTACTTTAATGAGTAAAAACAATTCAAGTTTCTTTGGAGGAAAGTACACAGGCAAGCAAGGCTTCCTCAAGGGTGAACAACCAACTTGTACTCATTGTGGAAAGATTGGTCATACTTGAGAAAAATGTTATAGATTCCATGGCTTTCCACCAAGTTTCAAGTTTACCAAAGGGAAGAACAACTCCAATTCTGCAATAGCAAATCAAGTTGCTTCCTCAATAATCCAAGAATCACTAAAAGATTACCCCGTCAATCAAGAACAATGTCATCAGCTATTAACCTTTTTTCAAGGGCAAGCTCTATCAAAGAAACAATCTTCTACACTATTGGCAAGTGACTTGTCAACCACAGAACGTCAAAACACCTTCAAATTTCCAGACTTTATCAAATCTTCAGGTAATACTCAATCTCTTTCAGCTTTTTTTTCTGCTACATCTTCATTTGACAAGCATCATTCAATCTTCTCAGCCAAGTTCAATAGAATTCCTAACTTCATAGAAAATCCTTGGATCTTGGATTCTGGTGCTACTGATCATATGACTAGTTCATCCTCTTTGTTTACCAGTATAAAGGCTTCACTTAATACATCTGTGAAATTGCCTAATGGAGATTGTGTGGCAGTATCGCACATTGGAACTGTTCAACTTTCTGAAAATCTTATTTTTACAGATGTCATTTGTGTTCCATCCTTTTCCTTCAACTTAATCTCAACAAGTAAACTAACAAAATCTTTAGCATGTTGTTTAATCCTCATTGCTAATACTTGTTTTATTCGGGACCTATGCAGATGGAGGACTATTGGATTGGCTGAAGTGAAAGATGACCTTTACCATTTGAAACAAGATACAATACAACCTGATAGTGTACCTTCTACAGCTTTATATTTTGTTAATAGTCAAACTTCATTCAATGTATGGCATTATAGGCTTGGTCATTTGTCTCCTGCCTGTTTATCTTTGTTACATAAACAATTTCCAGAGATTTCTGATAATGATGATCACCATTGTACTGTTTGTCCCTTAGCCAAACAACATAGATTGCCATTTCTTACTAGTCAAATAAGATCAACAAATGCCTTTGATATGGTTCATAGTGACATATGGGGTCCATTTCAAATTGCTTCTCTTAATGTTTCTCATTATTTTCTCACAATTGTGGATGATTTCACAAGGTGCAATTGGGCTTATCTTATGAAGCACAAATCTGGAACCATAACCATACTTCAATCATTTTTTAACTTGACAGAAACCCAATTCAATGCCAAAATCAAATGCATTAGAACAGATAATGGCATTGAATTTGAGATGACTTCCTTCTATGCCTCTAAAGGTATTGTCCATCAAAAGAGCTGCATAGAAACTCCACAACAAAACTTAGTTGTTGAAAGAAAACATCAACATTTGCTGAATGTTGCTTGATCCCTTCTTTTCCAAGCCAATTTGCCTTTGAAATTTTAGGGGGAAAGTGTCTTAACTACTGCTTACATAATCAATCTCATCCCAACAGCTGTTCTGTCCAACAAATCACCATATGAACTTTTTTACAAAACCAAACCCACATATAAGAACCTGAAAGTTTTTGGATGTATATCCTATGCTTCAACCAGTGCACATAATAGATCTAAATTCACACCTAGAGCTAGAAAATGCATATTTTTTGGATACCCATCTGGAACCAAAGGCTATAAATTGTTTGATCTTGAGACTTAATCCATCTTCATTTTAAGGGATGTAACTTTTCATGAAACAATTTTCCTTGCCATATTAAACCAATTTGTTTTGAGTTACATCAAGACTCACATCCAACCTTTCCAAATCCTATCACAGATGAAGTATTGCCTTCTCCATTACCTCAAACTTCCAATAATCCAAATCCTCAAGGACTCACCCATCCTACAAAAGAGAGTTGCTGCAAAACAGCCCATACACTCAGTTCCCATTCGAAAACCCACCAGATTAAGACATCCTCCTAGTTATTTGCAAGAATATCATTGTCAGATGGCTTCTTCCACTGATCCAATCACATCTTCCTCCATCTCCACAAATTCCACACAATCAGGTAAACCTTATGACAGTTCATCTTTTCTCTCTTATCAAAAACTTTCTCCATCATACAGAGCTTTCAACATTTTTGTTTCAACAAACTTTGAACCTCAATTCTTCCATCAAACTATCAAAATTCCTCATTCGAGAGATGCTATGCAAGCTGAAATAAATGCCCTTGAAGAAAATAACACTTGGACAGTCACTAATTTGCCTTTCAACAAGCAACCTATTGGATCCAAATGGATCTATCGAATCAAATACAAATTAGATGGGTCAATAGAGAGATACAAGGCCCGATTAGTTGCCAAAGGATATACACAACAAGAAGGTGTTGATTATTTTGATACCTTTTCATTTGTTGTTAAGATGGTGACTATAAGATCTCTTCTTGCAATTGTTGCTACCAAGAACTGGTCTTTATGTCAACTTGATGTCAATAACGCACTTTTACATGGAATTTAAATGAAGAAGTTTATATGTCACTTCCTCCTAGTTATAGCAGTCATGGACATCACAAAGTTCGCAAGATGAATAAGTCCCTCTATGGACTTAAACAAGCATCTCGGCAATGGTTTTCAAAGTTCTCCAATACTTTGATTAATCATGGATTCATTCAATCGAAATTTGATTACTCTTTATTCACCAAAGTGGAAAATCGGTCCTTTTTGGCCAGCTCTCTTGGTATATGTCGATGACATTATTATTGTAAGTAATAATGAAGCATCTGTCAATCAACTTAAGGCTTTTCTTAGCAGTGAATTTAAGCTCAAAGACCTTGGTTCTCTTAGATACTTTCTTGGAATTGAAATAGCTTGAAACAAAGAAGGTATTTCTATTTGCCAGAGAAAATATGCACACGAGATTATTTTAGATGCTAGTCTTCTTGGCTGCAAACCAATGAAATCACCTATGGAACAAAATCTAAAACTATCTACAACAGATGGGGAATTACTATCTGATCCATCCATGTATCGAAGACTGATTGGTCGGCTTCTTTACCTTACTATTACAAGACCTGACTTAGCCTTCTCTATACAGCACCTAAGTCAATTTGTGGCTGCTCCTAGACAACCTCACCTTGATGCAGCTCATAGAGTCTTAAAGTACATCAAATGTACTGTAGGACAAGGTCTCTTTTATCCTGCTCAATCAGATTTTCATTTGAAGGCCTTTTGTGATTCAGATTGGGTAGCTTGTCCAGACACAAGACGATCTATCACTGGGTTTTGTATCTTCCTTGGTGATTCTGTAATCTCCTGGAAATCAAAGAAGCAGCAAACAGTCTCTCGATCTTTTGCTGAAGCCGAATATAGATCAATGGCATCAGTCACTTGTGAAATTACTTGGATACTGACAATTCTGAGGATTTACATGTCATTCATTCCAAGCCAGCTCTTCTCTTCTGTGACAATCAAGCTGCATTACACATTGCAGCAAATCCTGTTTTTCATGAAAGAACAAAACACATCGAGATTGATTGTCACATAGTACGAGACAAGACTCAAGAAGGCATTTTGCAGCTTCTTCATGTTTCTTCACATCATCAACTTGCTGATGTATTTACTAAAGCCCTTAGCATTTCACAGTTCAAATTGATTGTTAGCAAGATGGGAATCATTAACATCTTTCTCAATGACTCTCCATCTTGAGGGGGGGCTATTAAAGAAATCTTAGAGCTTTTCTGTTAGTAGAGTAGTTAAGATTAGTTTTTCTATCATGTAAGATAGAAGTCAACTCAAACTGTTAGGCAGTTACACAGTTACAGCTTAGTTATTCTTTGTAATTAGTGCTGTCACAACTCCTTTGTAAATATAAGAATAGAGGATTGGAAGAATAAACATAACAAAGATTTCTACAGTAGTCCCATCTTCTCTCTTTCATTCTCCTTTCTATTCAAAAAATTTAATAAAATATTTAAGGAAACATTTGCAAAGCCACTAATTTTAGCAAATTCAACACGATTAGGAGGAAAAGACCAATTTGTGCTTTTAGTTCCTCGAGAGAAATGGTCAAAGGTGTTATTGTTACTGGAGAAGCTTAAAGGAGGACTTTAACGTACGCTGGCAAAAGAGATAAACAAATAAAATATAGAGTAACAATAATAATGCCTTGTCTCTTTTGTTGCATGACTGTAGTAAAATTTTGAATGATAATATCTTTCTAACAATGGCTCCTTTTGAAATAGGGTTATGAATTCAAATCTCCACTGAGTGCCAGAAGTCTCAATTAGATTATTCTATGATTAATCACCAATAAACTAATTAACATACGTATAAAGATATGGTCATGACATTTTGCTTATAATATCTTAACGATGGTTACTTTTCAAAATGAGACACACAGATTATTGGGTTAGTTTTAATTTCCAAAGAAAGATATATTTCCTTGACTTTATGAACGTTGTTTCCTGGCCTTGGGTGGCTTAAAAGGTAGATTTAATGGAGAGAGAATAAATGGCAGATCCACGACCAAATCCTTTGAAAGGGATTTGACAAAAAGAATGCCCCGTTTGTCTTCACAACTAATTAATTCGTCAATGCCATTGTGTCCATCACATGCATTGAGCTACCAAGAAACTTCCTGGAGGCAAGTCACGTGGATAAATCCTTTGAATGGAATAGACTTGATCTTCATCAGTGGGAAGATAGGAAATTTCCTCAAGATACAAGAAAAGGACACCCACGTTTTGCATTTTCCACAAATTTACTCTAATCTGCAAAGCGGGAGAAACTGATAGATAATCATTGAAGCTCTCTTCTCTGTGTTCGCGAGCAAAACCTAGAACAGCATGAACGGACGCATCGCAGAGAATGCAGTAGATTCTCGATTGCTCGCCTCAAGGTAAGCAAATTTACTGATTTCTTCAATGAAAGGCGGCGGGATTAATCTTTGGTATCTGATTGTAAGAGGCTACTGTCGACCGTCGGGGAAGAACTGGCCGGAGGAGCACCAGGTGTCGGTGAGATCATCAAGAGTCGTATTTGGTTGATAGTGGGGTCGAAGAGGACTGAGTGAGCATAGCAGTTAAAAGCTTCATTCGCAAGATCCAATCCGAAGATATTCTCTTTGTTCTAAGTTTGTGCAGGCGTTTACAAACTAAAGATATAGAATTATTGTCAACAGTCTTCTTAATCCTACCCAAAATCTCCCAAACTAAGTGGTCTGGTAACTCGTGCCGGAATTTCCTTCCGAGAAAATTGGTTTTTAGTAATATTTTTTCAAAGCAATTCAAATTTAGTCGCCTAATTCTATGTAATTGAGAATTAGTGGTACTTTTTAAAATAATTGAGAATCAGTATCAATTCATGAAAAAATTTCTTTGAAAATACGCTCAAAATATTTCGAAATCCGTTTTACTCATTTTGTTGTGGGTGAAGTTTGCAAGTCTTTTGAGGTTATTTTTGGAAGAATTAATACTGATTCTCAATTATTTTAAAAAAGTATCACTAATTCTCAATTACTTAGAATTAGGCGACTGAATCTGAATTGTTTTGAAAAAGTATCACTAAAAACCAATTTTCCCAAAAGAAAACAAATTAATATAAACTTGAAATTGTGAAAAAAAAAACTAAATAAGATCTATGTTACCCTTCTCAAAAAGAAAGGGTTAAAAATTTGGCAAACAAAAGGAATCAAATGACTTGTATCAATGAGAAAACATTAACAATTTTATTTCTTTCAAATTGGACTTGGCTCGATACATGGTGGTAAGGGTGATGTGTCTATGTGCGAGCGTGCTAGTATCTGTTGATCCATAATTCAAGTTGGGTCCTGACCTTGGGCACCTGTTCCAAGTCTAAATCGAGATCAGTCTAGCTGTACTGCAAGTCACCTGTAATAAAATCAATATGATGAAAGAATGAAAACTAGGGATTTGGTCTTCGTTTGGGTTCTTATTTATGTTTGAAAATGACGATAGCAACAATGAAGTACTATATTCAGATATCGGTCGCTGAAAACACAACCGTTTATTACAACAAACCTCCAAATAACACAAAAGAAATAAAATCAACAATGCTAGCAGTAACGGCCTCCCCTTGCCCTATAGTCGTGGTCGGAGTATAAGGTAGGTGTGAGACACGGGAAAAATCACCGGGATGATCATCCCTCCGTCAACACGCGGGGCTCGATGCAAAAATGGGAGAGTCGCCACCATTCAGAATTTTGAGGTGAGAATGGACACCAAAGGATCAAAAATAAGCAAAAAAGAGACAAAAGAAACATTCTAGGATAAAAATAACCCTTCTTGAAAATCAAATCCAGATATGGGTAAGGGAATTAGATTATGAATGGGGGAAGGTGTTAGGCACCCCCATTCATCCACGCGAAGTGGTAGCCAAGTGTATGTTCATGCAAAAATAAGAAAGCTTGCTAAAATCATATAAAACCTTGAAAAAGGACCAATGTATGATATTTCCACATGAAGATCTAAATGGATTCTAGATCCTCTCTTATGTCAACATCATTTCTGGAATATCACAAAAAGATGTAAATCAAAGCACAAGTTATTCAAAAACCAAGTTGAATCAAATCCGGAAAATTCGGTGAAAAGTAATGCCATTTGTCTTGAAATCATTAAAATACAATTTTAAATCAAATCAAACCAAATCCATTTGAAAGATTATAGTAAATAAGGGTCTCATGCAAAATTTCACTTCATTCCGATAAAAATCCTAGGAGTTATGCTCCTTTAAGGTTGCTGTTGGGGATAATCAAAAAGTGATAAGTGGGCAACTTTGGGAAATTGCATAGAAAAATCCACTCCATAAAAATCCACGAAAATTGGTGTGATTGAAGTCTGTATGACCATATTTCAAAAGAAACTAGCCTCATACAAAAATCCCTTCGGATGTGCCTTGGGTGGTCTCCCGAACAGGCCCCGAAGATCACAGATTTACCCAGAAAAATGCCATTGAGCAATTCTGAGTAAATCGGCTACCAATAATTCAAATGGAGTCAAAAAATTATGAAACTAACTGGATTTGAAAATAGACTCATAAAGGAGTGCCTGGAAACAAAAATCATTCGAATCGGACTTAAAACGAACACATGGCGCTCTGTCGAAGTGACAAGTTCTGTATTCGAACCTGAACTGTCCAATCAACTTCGACAGAGAGGTGTCAAAAATCCGTTTGATAGAAATTTATGAAATTTGGTGGACATAAACTAGACAGCCTCACCTTTCCCATGGTTCTAGAATCGCTCCAAAATTCATCCGGACGATGAAGTTATGAACGTCCGAAGTAAGGGTACAGGTGCTGTCCAGTCAGGCCCTTTTTGAGTAAAACCAACTCAAAATTGTGATAAAGTGTGTGCCATTCGTGCAAGATGAACACAAATCTTTGAAAAATCATTTGAAAACATTCCAGAATTGATTGAGGCCATTTATTTGAGATTTATCACAATAAATGCAATAAACCGCAAATATGAGCCTATCCTGCCAAAATGGCACTATGTATGTGCAAGTGTGAAAAACCAAACAAGATCAATAGCATGCATACATATTCATCAAAATGAGGTTCTAAAATAGGGTTCCGTTCTATTATCGTTTCCCTCTGTTCTCTCTCCCCGTTAAACACGGTTCTTCAAGATAATCAAGGGTACTTTGAATATGAAACGGTTTACAATCAATCAAAAGGCTTTATGCTACATAGGTTCTAATGCTAGGGTCAATCCCCAGTCTCGTTTCTCCTAGATCCCGCCTCCACGTTTTACGGCTAGGGGGAGTCTCGAGATACTTTGAGCCAGGGAAGGGTTTTCACACACAAAGAAGGCCTTATTCTACAGAAAGGTAGAAGAATAGATCTAGATCTAAGAATGTAAAAACAGAAAATAAAGAAAAGTTTGAGGCTTACCTGGGTTCTGGATGCGATCCCGCAGCGGTTTTCTTCTTCTCTTGGAGTTCTTCTTGGCGAGAATTCAAAACAAGAGTTAATCCATTTGCTTAAGGAGGAGCCTCCTATTTATAGGCAAATGTTAGGGTTAGGGTTGGTGAGAATGGTAGACACAACATAATGTCTATAGCCCACCAACCTTAACCCTAAGGCTATTTCCGAGATTTCCCCTCATTTAATGAGGGATATGATGGTAAAAGTGAAAAGCTCTCGGAAAACGCTAATTTTGAGCAAAACTTGTGTATCCGGTATATCAGGCTGGATACACAAGGACCTTAAGGTATCCGGTATATAATACCGGATACACTAAGCACTGCTTGTATCCGGTATTTGTCACCGGATACAAAGAGGACTACTTGTATCCGGCCTGAGTTGCCGGATACAGGTAAAAATTCATTTTCTTCAATTTTTGTGCTGGCTTTCAAGGAGATAATGATTTTTGATGATTGTTTGTGCAATTTGGGGTGTCTACAGTAGGGATACAGGGGGCGTTTGATAATATAGTTGATTTGTGGATTCGCCCAGGAGTACAATTTAGCCGACACTAGGCTACTCACCTGACTTGACAAAAGAGAGATTTGGTACCGGCTGTTCTTAATCTTGTGGTCGTAATTAGAGTACAAAATCAAGAAACAAGGGCAACCTAGACTTCCTTGCTGGTGGTAGGGTCTTCACTCCGATCGGAGTAAATAGTAGCCTGAAATGCCACTACGACAGAAAACAGTGAGAGAAGCCCTAAGTTATCCCTCTTGCTACAGTGTGAGGTAGGAGACTAGATAGTGATTACGGATAATTGAATTATAATCATAATAACAGGTTGCGGTTGTGGATGTTGTCCCAAAACATTTCGCAACTATGCCTTTTATAGCCGAACTTTGGCAGTTGTGTTATGTTACCGTCCCATGATTGCACGATCCTCATGATGGTTTCTAGAGTTATCAATATTCGCACTTCATTTCGTTTGAGCAACCGCTTGCCACAATCCTAACGACTAAGTTTCTGGGTTAGCGTCGTTCATTAAGATGGTTGGATCACTTGTGTGTCAAGCTCGGTCACGACCCATATATTTGTGATGACGTCACTTCTCACACGCATGCAAGTTGTTATTATGTTTCCTCCATTCAAGTTAGATCAGAACCATATCTTGACAAACAAGAAGTTCATGATCTCCCGTTTTTTTTTACCATAACTATTTCACTAATCCAATAATTTAAAGCTAACCAGTTTCTTTCTACTCTCCCATGTTGGAACCAAATCTAAAGAAAGCCCTTATGTTCAACATTAGATTAAATGGTTCAAAAGGCAAAAGAAAAATAAAAATATAAAAATGGAATAATAAATTCCATCTCATAGAAAAATTGGGGTTCAATGGTCACACGGATGAAATAACAAATCCAAGATCCGAAGTAGGTGTAAGCACCTTATTTTTGCACCCCTGGAAGTGCTAAAAATGGAAACCCTGGCAGAAAGTCAAACCCTAAGGGGTCAAAATTTGACATTTTGATCAAATGATAATTGGCCACCTTACTTTATCTCGACGGATAGGGAATCCCGACACGAGTCCAACGCAACTGAGTTTGCTGGAATCGGAGTCCGGATGGAGGTTCTGTGGGCCGGTCAAACTTGAGGGTGAGCCGAAAGTTGACTTCTCCTCGAACCCCGTGCCAGGTGCTTAGCCCTATGTAATGGGATAGAGGGCTCCGATACGAGTCTAACGCAATTGAGTTTGCTCAAAGCGGAGTTCGGATGAAGGAGATATGAGCTGTCGAAGTTTCCGGGCAGCAAAGCCGGAAACTGCACACGTGGCGCAGGAACTGCACACGTGTCAGCCAATGCAGCGAAATATCTCAGGGACTAAATCTCAAATATCCAAAAATCATCAAATATCTCAGGGACTAAACCAAAATTCGCAGGGGGCAATCCGTAGATATCCAAAAGTGTCGAATCGGTCGAATCGGTCAAGTCGAGGGGCAAATCCGTAATTTTTTATTTGTATCCGGCCAAATATGCCGGATACACTTGCTCCTCTTCATATCCAGACTCAAATGCCGGATACAAAGATTTGCTCGGCGAGATTCACGCCGATTCGCCGACAAATTCGCGGCGGCATTTAATTTTCGAAATTATTATGTTTTGTATCCGGCATAATAGTGTAGTGTATCCTGCATTAAATGCCGGATACATTAAGTTTTCTATAAAAAGGCAACAGCAGCCCCATTTCCGGGGTTGGCTCCTTTTTTGCTGGTTTCCACTCTTCCTCCCCCACATCCCCTGGGCCAAGAACCTCCTCCTTTGCCCCTCCTTGCTTCCCAAACCTAACAACCTCCTTGCTTGACCATTTTACCCCTCCCTATTCCCTTCTTTCCCTCACTCAAGAACTTGAAGAAGGAGAAGAGGCTGTTGTTGGTGGCCAAAGGAGGAGCTCCAGCAGCTTTTTAGGCTTCAAGGGAGTGTCTCCACACCACTCAAGGGTTCAAGAACCCCCAGGTGAGGTTCCTTATCACAATGTATTGCACATATATTTTTATGGGAATTTTCTAATGATTTCCTAGCCTTGCTTTCTTCCCAAGCATAAATCTGGTCTCAATGTCCATTTGTGCATGTCTTCTTCTCTCTTTTGGTAAGGTGGAGATCTCTAAGGGTAAGAGAGACTCCACGTTTGGTTCTATGGGAGAATAAGAGATGGCCCCTCACAGTTTGGGCCATCTCAAGCTACTATTTTGGTCTTATTGGAGCTGTTATTAAGAGGATGCATGTTCCTCATATTTCATCCATTGTATCCCTAAGTAACCCCCCTTTTCTCATCCCTTCTTGTTTGGCTTGCTCTCTTGCTAAATTAAGTGCCTGTTTTGAGCATGATTAGTGGTAAAATGCATGCTTATGTGTGTTGGCATGGGTAGAGATTAGGAAGCATGTTATTGGTGCGTGTTTTTGTCTAATTTTTGCCTAGCCCTTTGTACCACCCGCTGTTGTGTGAGTGGGAGAGCCAAGACAGGGACCTCTTGGTCCCTGTTAATTGCTATTAGCAGCCCCAAGAGGGGGAGGCAACTTCCTTGGTCATATGGAAAGGGGAAGACCTTCAAGAAAGACCAAGAGATGAGGTGATTCCTCATCTCCAGTACCTATGTGGGCCTTCCCAAGGGCCCACGAAATTTTAGAACACCCTGGGAAGCCTAGAAACCCCACCCCATGAAAAAATCCAAAAAAGAGGCTTCTGTGTGTTGATCCGGCAACTCAGGCCGGATCAATAGAAGCCCACTTGTAGCCGGATGCCGGATACACTTAGACTTGTGTGTAACCGGCATCTCAGGCCGGCTACACTGCCAGAATGTTGTTTTTACTGTTTTGTGATTTTGTGCTATTTTGTTGGTTTGATTGATCAATCCGGACGAACCAGAAGAGTTTCCGGGTCACCCGGAAACCTAAGATGGGCTATGGACCGACCCGGTCCAACTTGATTCCTGGTGGGCCTTCCAATGGGGCCCACCAAGCCCGACAAACTCATTTCGTTAAATAAAGATAAAATCAATCTATTTGAGTGGGCCACACCATTTCAGGCCCGCCAAAGCCCACTTGTGAAGCATGTTGATTATATTTATGCATGGTTTGGCCGAGGCAAAGGGCAGGGCCTATCGGGCCCACCAAGCCCATTAATCAACTAAGGTTAGGGTTTCAAAACCCTAACTCAAGAAGTTTTGGCCTTTCAAACCCAAGCCCAGGTAAAGGGCCCCAAGCCCAAGGCCTGGCCCATTTTGGCACGGATAATCAAAGATAAACTAAATCATTTGAATAAAAATCACTTTAAATTCAACTTAAACTTTAAAGTAAAATCAATTCACTTGAACCAAAGCCCAAATGGCCTCTCAGGCTAGGCCAAGGCCCACCAAGAGACACGTGGGCTCAACCAAGCCCACCAAGGAATCCGTGGGCCTTCCAACGGGGTCCGCCCAATCAGACTCACATCACTTTAATTAAAAAGATAAAATCAAGTAAAGGGACCCACACCACTTTGGCGGTCCCACCAGACTTAACCAAAATTGAATGTTGGATTAGAAATCGGGTGAGTGAGAGACCAACTGAGTTGACTCAAACCAGGGAAACTTATGGGACCCGTCACTTGACGGGGTGGACTGGGGTGTCTACGGACTTCCCCAGACCGCAACCGAGAACCTACTTTGAATCTCAAGCCGCAGACCAAGCCTTAATAGAAGAACTTAGGCACCCAGGTGTCTGCCTGCACCCCATCAGGCAGTGGCGACTCCAAACAAATCCCGAGGCACGCATCGTTTTGCGTGAGCCTCGTTGTGCGACCGAAATCGGGTGCGCACAGTAGGATCAATTTCAAATATAACCGCATATAATGATCCCAAAAGCTAAGAAGATCGAAAAAAGAAAAACATGAATGAAGCTCACCAGAGAATGATAACCCACCAAAATGCTGCCAAGGGAGAGGATCAAGAGAAGGATATATGCAGAAACAAAATTGAAGCTTGCATTTAAAACATACAAATATCTCAATTGTGGGACCTATTCTCCTTGGTCAGTTAATATACACATACATGACCTATTTTAGATTGGGTATAATATAGAATGGATTCTTATCAGTGTGGACTAGCAGGCAGCCCGTGCGATGCACAGGCGTTTAGGTAGCAAAACGATATTTAGCAAAATGATATTGTAAAGGATAGATTAAGAATGACAGTTTATAAAAAATAAGAACTAAATTTTTTAGTGAAAAATATTGGATTATATATTGACATAAGGAAAATAGATTTGTCAACCTAGTTTATCAACAATGTTGTTGTGCGAGAACACATGGTCAAAAGTAGTTTTCCTTAATAAATAATAGAGAATGGCAGGACTGGTGATTTCCAGAGGCATCTCTGGTGGTATGGTAGAGGGTTGTGGCATGGGTAGTGCCCTTGGAGATTTGATGAAGCTTCTGGAGGGGTTGGGGGCCCTTGATTCTCTCCTCAGCTGATGTTAGGATTTGCCATTAACACCTCCAGTGCCAAAAGGGCAAAATTGGAGATGGTCGGTACATCATCGCTGGGGAAAAAAATACCTGACCTTCAATTTCCCTGTTGTGTAGTTTAGATTTTGGAGTGAGACAACGATTAGCATTCTTCTCTGCCGACAGGGTTGTTCTAGAATAGTCAAGAAGAATGTGAGAATCTTGTCGATCGAGGTCTTGGTCTTTGATTTTCGGGACAGGATTAATCGATGTGCAGTGGCCTGACTTGATGGAAGACGAAGAGAAGAGATGGGATGTTTGGAGAAGGGGAAGAAGCTGCTATCATGGGAGCCAGGTGTGAACAATTGAGACGGGGAGAGAAGAAGTAAAAATGGAAAAAGACAAAAAGAAGAAATTTCAAAAGGTCGACACGTAAGCCCCTTAAGACCCCCTTTTGCTTAATATATACTAGCATTCAAACTCGTGTTATGCACGAGAAATACGTTTAACACAAATGATAGTTTGAAAAAAAAATTTATAAATATTAGGAAATATAAGAAAAGCAATTATTAAAATTGACATTTGTATAATATATATATATTTTTACTTTCCCAAAAAAAAAGGGATTTTTATAAGTTGCTTGAAGTTTATACAAACAAAAGCCAAAAAATTATTTGCAAAAAACTTCAATAATTGAGTAAAATGCAAATTAGAAAACAATGTGGGCTTTATTTTGAAAGTGAAGAATGGTTCAGTTTTTATAGAAGAAAACGCATGAGTGCTACAGCAAGTACCTTTTTGAGGACATTCTCATAACTTGCCTTATTGACCAATGAGAAAGCCAAAACAAAAATGTCAGCTCCTCTAGAGGGAGGGAGCGAGAGAGAGAGAGATTTTGCTGGAGAAGCTATCGCAAAACTCTCTTAACCGCCGTTTATAAAAAGTTATACCTTACTTGGAATTATAAAAATTAAATGATTGAATCTAAATTACTTTAAAAACCTGATTTGGAATTATAAAAATTAAATGACTAAATCTAAATTACTTTCAAAAACTGAACAAAGACTGTCAACAGTTGCGGCGATTTTTGTCGTTTTATAAAAGTTATAACTGATTTGTAATTACAGAAAAATAAACGACTGAACCTAAATTACTTTTAAACCCTGAACGGAGACTTGTGGCAGGTATGGAGCCCCGAGCCTGACACTTCAACCCGAAGCTAGCCGAGGCTGACACGTCAGCACACCCCCCGCACTACTTAATATATAAGAGATGTTAGTCATTTTATTGCTAATTTCTTTATTACTATATATACAATTATAAAAATAAAAAATAAAATTTTTACCTTGCAATACAAAACATTCAATTTACTCCAAAATCTCTTGCTAATTTCTTTATTACTATATATACAATTATAAAAATAAAAAATAAAATTTTTACCTTGCTGTGCGCGGTGAAATCGCACGGCGGGGCGCACGGGTCGGGTGCGTGCCTCCTAAGAATTGAATACTGAAGTCGCCACTGCTTGAGAGGTGCAGGCAGACACAGGGTAACCTAACCGGGTCTATTTTGGTCTGTGGCTTGAGATTCTGGCTAAGTACTCGATTATGATCCGGGGAAGTCCGAAGACACCCTGGTCCGCCCCACCGGCACAGCGGATCCCTTGGGTCACCCTAGTTTGAGTCAACTATACTCACCCTTATCCTATTCCAGCATGTATCAGATTAAGTCTAATGGGACTTTTCTGCAGGTGTAAGTCCCTTTTTATTTTAATTTTATCTTATTAACCTTTGGTTAAGTGGGTCGGGTATGGACCCTGTTGGAAGGCCCTTGGGTAGCCAAGTTGGGCTTTTAATTGAGCCCAAGGCCCATAAGGGTTATTGGGTAACTCTTGTTGGATTTGGTTAATTTGGTTTTGACTTAATTTAATCATGTAAATTATGTAGGTTTAAGATTTTTAAGGCCCAATGGGTTTGGAGTGTGTAACGCCCCGAACCAGGGTCTATGCAAAACAAGCACCAAACCTGAATCCGAAGTGATACTGGGCCCAAAGCTATTAATTACCAAACATTTAAATTCAACAAATTCCATTAATTATCAGAGTGCGGAAAATTAAAACATTAATTTCATCAATATGCGTGGCTAACTATAACCATCAAACTAACTCATCAATATAAATTCATAAATCTAGTAAATGGGTTTTCTAACACACTTTCTCTCATATTCAATTAAATCATGAACTATCTATCAAGTTACATCTATATCAACCTCTAATAGAAAGATCTAAACTAAATAAGAAAGATCCCCAGCTCAGTAATCTGCAACTTCCCCTCGAGTCAACCCCAAGGACGCTCTCACGTGGAATAGCTGAAAGATAAGATAAGGAAATAGGGTGAGATACAACTATCTCAGTAGGTAACACATGCATGCTAGAAACAGTTTATATATATAAAAGTACTCATTCATGCACGATAAAACAATCGGGTAGTAACGGTCGATAATAAGAACGAGTAATCACCATACGAAACCAACATTTATTCAGTACTTGAGATAAAGAGAGTTTATTATGTAGCCTTCGTTTCAATTAGAAAGGCAACGTATTATAAATCTCATCTAAAGGATTTTCCAATTCACTGCAAGTATTGTTTTCCTACAATAATTCTATAATTAATTCATGGCTCATTTATATTCTATTTTAGAGTCAATCAAATCAAGTCACTGCTAAACCGTTTAATCAAACTCTTTTGATTCAAATGTAGATCATGTCATTCATAATTAATAGTAAATCTCAATCTGATAACAACATTCTCACATGTAGGATGCAATCATGTAGTAATCACATCTACCCTACATGAGGTCTCTCCTGCTGTAGACACCCCAAATTGCACAAACAATCATCAAAAATCATTATCTCCTTGAAAGCCAGCACAGAAATTGAAGAAAATGAATTTTTACCTGTATCCGGCAACTCAGGCCGGATACAAGTACTCCTCTGTGTATCCAGTGGAACATACCGGATACAAGAGAGCTTTAGTGTATCCGGTATTATATACCGGATATCTTAAGGCCCTTGTATACCCGGCATGATATACCGGATACACAAGTTTTGCTCAAAATTAGGGTTTTCCGAGAGATTTCATCTTTTACCATCATGTCCTTCATTAAATGAAGGGAAATCTCGGAAATAGCCTTAGGGTTAAGGTTGGTGGGCTATAGACATTATGTTGTGTCTACCATTCTCACAAACCCTAACCCTAGCCTTTGCCTATAAATAGGAGGCTCCTCCTTAAGCAAATGGCCATTAACTCTTGTTTTGAATTCTCGCCAAGAAGAACTCCAAGAGAAGAGGGAAACCACTGCGGAAGTGCTTCCAGAACCCAGGTAAGCCTCAAACTTTTCTTTTATTTTCTGTCTTTTTATTTCTAGATCTAGATCTCTTCTTTTACCTTTTTGTAGAATAAGGCCTTCTATGTGTGTGAAAATCCTTCCCCGGCTCAAAGTATCTTGAGACTCCCCCTAGCCGTAAAACGTGAAGGCGGGATCTAGGAGAAACGAGACTGAGGATTGACCCTAGTGCTAGAACCTATGTAGCATAAAGCCTTTTGATTGATTGTAAACCGTTACATATTCAAAGTACCCTTGATTATCTTGAAGAACCGTGTTTAACGGGGAGAGAGAACAAAGGGAAACGATAATGGAACAGAACCCTAGGCTGTTTTAGAACCTTATTTTGATGAATATGTATGCATGCTATATTGTTATATTGATCTTGTATGATTTTTCACACTTGTACATACATAGCACTATTTTGGCGGGATAGGCTCACATTTGGGGATTTATTACATTCATTATGATAAATCTCAAATAAATGGCCTCAATCAATTTTGGAATGTCTTTGGAAGATTTTTAAAGGTTTTTTGTTCATCTTGCACGAATTGCACACACTTTGTCACATTTTTGCATTGGTTTTACTCAAAATGGGCTTTACTTGACAGCAACTGTACCCCAACTTCGGACACTCATAACTTCATCGTCCGGATGAATTTTGGAGTGATTCTAGAACCATGGGAAAGGTGAGGCTGTCTAGTTTATGTCCACCAAATTTCATTAATTTCTATCAAGCGGATTTTTGACACCTCTCTGTCGAAGTTGATTGGACAGTTCAGGTTTAAATACAGAACTTGTCACTTCGACGGAGCGCTATGTGTTCGTTTTAAGTCCGATTCGAGTGATTTTTGTTTTTGGGCACTCCTTTATGAGTCTATTTTCAAATCCAGTTGGTTTCATAATGTTTTGACTTCATTTGAATTATTGGTAACAGATTTACTCAGAACTGCTCAATGGCACTTTTCTGGGTAAATCTGTGATCTTCGGGGCCTGTTCGGGAGACCACCCAAGGCACATCCGAATGAGTTTTTTTATGAGGCTAGTTTCTTTTGAAATATGGTCATACAGACTTCATTGACATCAAATTTCACGGATTTCTATGGAGTAGATTTTGCTAGGTGATTTTCCAAAGTTGCCTACTTGTTACTTTTAATCATCCCCAGCAGCAACTTTAAAGGAGCATAACTCCTAGGATTTCAACCAGATTGACTTGAAATTTTGCATGAGTCCCTTATTTACTAAGATCCTTCAAATAGATTTGGTTTGGTTCAATTTAAAATTGGATTTGAATGATTTCAAGACAAATGGCATTACTTTTACCAAATTCTCCGGATTTGCCTCAACTTGGTTTTGAACAACTTTTGCTTTGATTTCCATCTTTTTGTGATATTCCAGATGTGATATTGACATAAAAGAGTATCTAGAATCCCTGTGGATTCCTCATGTGAAAATATCACACATTGGCTTAATTCTTTTCCAATGTTTTTAATGATTTTTAGCAAGCTTTCTTATCTTTTTGCATGAACAAACACTTGGCAACTACCTTGTGTGGGTGAATGGGGGTGCCTAATACATTCCCCCGTTCATAATCTAATCCCCTTACCCATCTCTGGATTTGATTTTCAAGTAGGGTTATTGTAGACACCCCAAAATTGCACAATTTTTGATAAATCTTGAAGGAGAGAAATATTTTATTGGAATTTCCAATTCTTTGCATTGGGTTTGAGATACTTAACCCATTTGAATCCAAAACGGAAAAGGAAAATGCCCGAATTCAATCTTTTGTGCAAAGTCAAGCTTTTTCCGGTTGAATTTTGTTGACTTTTGACCCCAGAAAATGAAATATTTTTTAAAGCCAGATTTCAAGATAATTTTTCCCGGTAATCAGGTTTTTAGCCATGTTATTGCATAAAAGAATTTTTTGAGATTTTAAATCTTGGCGAATACCTTGGTTTTAACATATTGAACCTTTTTTCCAGACCTGAAAAATCGGAATTTTGCCTAGAACTGGAAAGTTGACTTTTTATTCACTTGGAATTTGGGTCTGGAACTATTTTTAATGGATTCAAATGGGGGGGTGTTTGCTTATTTACATGTAATATCTTAAGTAAATGGAGATTAAAAAATACGAGGACATTTACTTAAGATATTACATGTAAATAAGTATTGCCTGTGTTAAAATTTGGAAAAAAGGCTTTTTTCCTTGTATCCGGCAACTCAGACCGGATACAAGTACTTTCCTTTGTATCCGGTCTCAAGTGTCGGATACAAGGAGCCTTTAGTGTATCCGGCATCATAGGCCGGATACATTAAAGCTCTAGTGTATCCGGCCTGACATGCCGGATACGCTAGTTTTGCTCAAAATTAGGGTTTTCCGAGAGCTTTTCACTTTTACCATCATATCCCTCATTAAATGAGGGGAAATCTCGGAAATAGCCTTAGAGTTAAGGTTGGTGGGCTATAGACATTATGTTGTGTCTACCAATCTCACCAACCCTAACCCTAGCCTTTGCCTATAAATAGGAGGCTCCTCCTCAAGCAAAAGGACACACAACTCTTGTTTTGAATTCTCGCAAAGAAGAACTCCAAGAGAAGAAGGAAACCGCTGTGGAATCGCCTCCAGAACTCAGGTAAGCCTCAACTTTTCTTTTTATTTTCTGTCTTTACATTCCTAGATCTAGATCCCTTCTTCTACCTTTCTGTAGTGTAAAGCCTTGTTTGTATGTGTGGAAATCCTTCCCCGGCTCAAAGTATCTCAAGACTCCCCTAGCCGTAAAACGTGAAGGCGGATCTAGGAGAAACGAGACTGGGGATTGACCCTAGTGCTAGAACCCATGTAGCATAAGGCCTTTTTGAATGATTGAAAACCGTTCCATATTCAAAGTACCCTTGATTATCTTAAAGAGAACAGAGGGAAACGATAATGGAACGGAACCCTAGGCTATGCTAGAACCTATTTTGTTGAATCTATATGCATGTATATTGATCTACCTTGGGTTTTCACTTTTGCCCACATGTTACACTTTTTTGGGTGAATAGGCTCATATTTGGGGATTTATTACATTCATTGTGATAAATCTCCAATAAATGGCCTCAATCAAATTCTGGAGTGTTTTAAAATGTTTTTCAAAGGTTTTGGATTCATCTCACACGAATCACACATTTTTGTTAATTTTCGGATTTGATTTTCTTCAAAAGTGGCTTAACTTGACAGCACCTGTACCCTTACTTCGGACGTCCGTAACTTCATCATCCGGATGAATTTTGGGGTGATTCCAGAACCGTGGGAAAGGTGAGGCTGTCTAGTTTATGTCCACCAAATTTCATGAATTTTCATCTAGCCGATTTTTGACACCTCTCTGTCGAAGTTGAGTGGACAGTTCAGGTTCAAGTACAGAACTTGTCACTTCGACGGACCGCCATGTGTTCGTTTTAAGTTCGATTCGAGTGGTTTTTATTTCTGAGTACTCCTTTTTGAGTCTATTTTCAAATTCAGTTGGTTTCATAATTTTTGGATTCCATTTGAATTAGTGGTAGCCGATTTACTCAGAACTGCTCATTTGCATTTTCTGGGTAAATCTGTGATCTTCGGGGCCTGTTCGGGAGACCACCCAAGGCACATCCGAAGGGATTTTTGTATGAGGCTAGTTTCTATGGAAAGATGGCCATACAAACTTCAATCACACCAAATTTCGTGGACTTTTGTGTAGTGGATTTTTCTAGACAATTTTCCAAAGTTGCCCACTTACCACTTTTAAAAATCCCCAGCAGCAACTTCAAAGGAGCATAACTCCTAGATTTTTCATCGGAATGAAGTGAAATTTTGCATGAGACTCTTATTTACCCTAATCTTTCAAATGGATTTGGTTTGGGTCAATTTAGAATTGGATTTGAATGATTTTAATGCAAATGGCATACTTTTTACCAAAATTCCCGGATTTGCCTCAACTTGGTTTTGGCCACTTTTACTTTGATTTCCATCTTTTGAAATACTCCAGAAGTGATATTGACATAAGAGAGGATCTAAAATCCATTTAGATCCTCATGTGAAAATATCATACATATGACCTTTTTCAAGGTTTCTCATGATTTTTAGCAAGCTTCTTACTTTCTTTTTAGCATGAACATACACTTGGCAACCACTTCGTGTGGATGAATGGGGGCGCCTAACACCTTCCCCCGTTCATAATCTAATCCCCTTACCCATCTCTGGATTTGATTTTCAAATAGGGTTATTTTTATCCTAGAATGTTTCTTTTGGCTATTTTTGCCTACTTTTGTATCTTTGGTGTCCATTCTCACCCCAAAATCATGAATGGTGGCGACTCTCCCAATTTTTGTGTTGAGCCCGTGTGTTGACGGAGGGACGATCACTCCGGTGATTTTTTCCCATGTCTCACAGTTATGTTTACCCTAGAATTTGCTTTTTAATCCTTTTTGCTTATTTTTGATGATTTTGGTGCCCATTCTCACCCCAAAATTATGAATGGTGGCGACTCTCCCACTTTTGAGTTGAGCCGTGTGTTGACGGAAGGAGATCACTCCAGTGATTTTTTCCCGTGTCTCACACCCGCAGGAGTCATCACAACTCACCCGCAGGTGGTCACATCTCACCCGCAGATGGTCACATCTCACCCGCAGGTAGTAATCACATATATCTCCCTTGTGGGATGCAATCACATCGTGATTACATCTCCCCCACAAGAGGTCACATCTCTCCCGCAGGAGGTCACATATCTCCCCTGTGGGATGCAATCCAATCAGGATCACATCTCCCCCAACAGGAGGTCTCATCTCACCCGCAGGTGGTCACATATCTCCCTTGCGGGATGCAATCCAATCAGGATCACATCTCCCCTAACAGGAGGTCTTATCTCACCCGCAGGTGGTCACATATACATCTCCCTTGTGGGATGCAATCACATCATGAATACATCTCCCCCACAAGAGGTCTCTCCCGCAGGAGTTACACATCTCACCCGCAGGTGGTCTCATATCTCATCGCCAGATGGTACAATCTCTTATAGCCATCATGGCATTCAGTCCACAATCCAATTATATTTTGAGAAGAAAATTACCTATATAGAATCCTTGTAATCATTTCAAGTGAATTTGATCCTCTTTAAACCCCAATTTGTACTAAATCATAGAATAAGGTGGTTAAATATCTAATATGAACTTTTTAGTATAATTGGCCTTCAGAGACACCTTAAGAATAATCTTAGAGAAATGTTACAAGTGGTGGAAATCCAAATACCCTATTTTATAATGATTTTGGACTAAGAATGTCATAAAGTTCTCAAATTACATTTTGGATGAGTGGAATAGTCTTAGGATCCCTAATAAGGTCACCATACCAAAAATCAATCGATTCTAAAATAAAAAGTTTCGGACCCCAAAAATATTCTAAGTCTGGTTAAAACGTTGACCTTTGGTATATAATTTTCTAGACAAATCTACAAGGAGTTTCAGGCTTAAATTTTGGTTGTAGTCTATTGAAGGGTAAACACATCTCCTAGAATTTTATGGGCTCCTGAATCACTCATCTGGGTATCAAACCCAAAATGGGCTTTTTGATAAAAACCGGGAAAACTAGAAATTTAGGCATGCACTGGAAAGTTGACTTTTTATTGGCTGGGAATTAGACCTTGGAAGTATTTTTATTGGTTCCAAATGGGGGGTAAAACCTTATTTACATGTAAAGACTTAAGTAAATGGAGCAATAAATACACAGGACATTTACTTAAATGTCTTTCAGGTAAATAAGGGTGCTATGTAGGAGGCTCAGGTTATTTGGAAAAGGGTTGGAGAAGAAAAGGGGATGAAAAACTGTCAAAATCACATTTTCTGGCTAGAGCGCCTAGGATCGCCTCGGCGGTCTGTGGTCGGCGGTAGTTCAAATCAGAATGCCAACGATACGTCTTCAAGCGGTCTACGATTTATAACGAGTGCCTAAGATCGCCGAGAACAGTCGAGGTCGGCGGTCGTTCAAAATCGAACAGAATCAGTTCCAAAACATGAATTTTCTCGTCTAAACTCATTCTAACATATTTATAACATGATTATCAAAATATATACATCATTACATATCATAAAAACATGCTTTCGTCGATTAATCACATGTAAATACAAAAACGAAGGTAAACGGTGTCACCTACCTCTATTCGTGCGTTCTTCTTCTTCCTCCTCTAAACTAGCAGTGATCACACTCTTCACGGTTGCAAGACAGTCTCCAGAAGATGAAAACCCAAGGTAGATTCTCTCTCCCTTCTTCTTCTCTTCTTCTTCTTCAATCGTGCGTTAGTCTTCTGCGGCTGTCGAAGACCAGCGAATACAAAGAGAATTCTAAAACCGTATTCTCTTAGGGCATACTCTACACTTAAATACCTACGATCCCATGCAACACTCAAGTATCAATCGCAATGCAATCGCCCAATCAGAATACAGCATCATTAAAATTTAATTGTTATCTCGATATCTCACGATCCAACGGTCTGATCTGCGCCAAACTCCGAATCTCCGCTTGTAACGATATCCCTTACAATAATAAATTATTTCCATCCATAATAATCCTCAAGAATATTTATTATTATTTTTATTTTAATATTTGGGAAAATTTGGGGTTTTACAGAGTGACCCATGGGTAATTTATCCGAATGACCCATGACCCATTTATGAGAAATGGGCTTTGGTGTGGGCCAGGTTGATAGTGGGCCCTATTGGAAGGCCTGCTAAAGCTTCCATTTGGACCCAAGTCTTAAGTTAGGGCTTGGGTTGACCCAAGAGCCCATCTGGTTTAATTTAATCAGTATCGAGTCAGGTTAAACAGAACCGGGTCAAGAAAGCAGATTTTTATGGGCTTCTGGGTCTGACCGGGTATGCGGTGCAGAGTCGACCCGAATTCCAAAAAAAAAACACCAGAAATTTGCTGTGAACTATACTCGCCCCTCCTCCAGTGGCCTTTGAGACCTGTTGTGCGTTCCTAAGTGAATTCACAGTGGTTCAAGTGTCACTTTCTTGGTTCAAAATTCCATTTTTCTTATAGTTTCCAAATAGGAACAACAAGAGAAACTTGGATCTCTTCCATTCATGGGGATCAGTAGTGAGAATCAATAGTAGGGACTCTTGTAGTCCCTACTTTATGGTGTTCCTAGGGTCCCACTTCCTTACTCATGGAGAGGGATTGAACATATATAGCTCAAAAGGCAACCATCGGCTCTCACTCATCCCAATTTATTCCAAGATCATTCATCTTCTCGACACAAGAGACCAATAACATATACATGCTGAGATGAAACGCCCAATAATAGTAAGTGAAGAAAATTTTTAAGAACCTAGATATGCTTTTAAAGATGAACAGAATAAGCTTAAGGTAATGTTCCAAAGAGAATGTATTTGTGAGTGAAAACAAGCTTCTAAAGGAAAGAAAACAAAATGAGTGGAAATGGATTTTGAATATTTTCTAAGTATTCTGCAAATGAGTGTGTATTGTATCCTTTCCTTATGGAAATATTTTAGATAATGGATGAAGGCGGTTGAGTGTGTGCACGTGTGTAGATAAGACCAACATGCATACTTTGTGAATGATTAAGAACACTACATGCCATGTTTTTCATGCAAGATGTCCAAGAAAACAAGTGACCCACAAGACACACACGTATGCAAGTGATTATCAAACAATATCTAATAAAAGAAAGGAAAAGGGGAACAAGAAATTAAGGGGTACAAAGGATGTATACAAAGAGGACAATCCCGTCTCTCAAATAAAGGATAAATTGACAAAAGAAAGATAATAAAAAACGGTCCATGTGAGCCTTCCACATCAAGTAAGAAGTCTCTTCTTCCCATTATTTCATACAAGGAGTCCCCCTTACCATGGGGACTCCAATGATCATGCAAAAAAGGAACCAAATGGTTAGAAATAATCAATAAAGTACGAACATGAACTTATTACAAGAAACAAGCTCACAAGTCTTTTATTTGATTGTATATTGAAAAAAAAATACCACAACCTTTACCTTAAAATTACCCTTGTTCTTAGATGTATGAGGGTCCCCAAATCGATGTAGACAATAGTTGGAGAGCTCCCTTTAACCTCAAAAAGGACTTCGCTTTTGCTCACAATGATGAAAAGAGACATGGAAAATTGAAAGGGATGGTTGGAAGGGTATAATGGGGATCAAAGAGTGGTTAGAAGGTGAGAGAGGTGGATTGGGGACGAATTGAAGGGAGGAGTGACTTGTGTGAAAGCTCTTGAGATGGGTAAGGGCCGAAAATAATGAAACATGACCAAAAGGTAAATATTTATTTTATTGTAATTAAAACCCAACATTTTATGGTTTTATGGTTTTTTTTAAATAAGGCAATGATGGCCGTTATTCTCATCCGCAGAGAATATATGCAGCTCATGGGGCCATGTGCAAAATTAATTTTTGATTTTAATTTTTATTTATTTAATTTGCTTGATATTTATGTGTTTATTATTATTTTAATTGGATTTTTTTTTATTTTGAGCATATTGGTGCTTTGATTTTTTTTATTTTCTTTTTCCTTTATTTTAAATCTCTTAATTAGGTGTTGTATGAAAATATTATTATTTTAATTGAAGATTCTTTTCTTTTTACTGTTTTTGCCACATGTGCAGATTTTCCGAAACTTTGACTGCTTATATCCCTTTCATCTGATATCTAATTCCAGCAAACTTAATGGCATTAGAATCAGTATAAGATGCTCTACCCACTAAGTCAGAGTTTAGCAGCAAATTCATATTTTTAGCAGAAATGCAAAAATGCTCCATCGGATGCAGTTTTACTCATATCTCTTTATCCGAGACTCCAATTCTGGCAAACTCAGTTATGTCGGGATCGTGTCGAGATGCTCTTTTTGCTGGTATGAAATTGAGCAACTAAATAGGAGTTTAGCAGAAAACCAACTTCTGCTATTTCCAGGTTTGACCGGCCCATAACTTCCTTATTCAGACTCCGATTTTAGCAAATTCAGTTGCGTTAGGATCGTGTCGGAAATCTCTATCCACGGGTATAAAATTGAACTGTTGATTCAGCTTTTAGCAAAAAGTCAAAACTGCCCTCCGGGAATCGATTTTGCTCATAATTTCTTATCCGAGACCCCGATTCCAGCAAACTTGGTTGCGTTGGAATCGTGTCAAAGTGCTCTCTCTGTTGGGGCCAGATCAGACAACTGATTTGGGTTTTAGCAGAAAGTTGATTTATGCTATTCCCAGTTTTGACCAGCTCATAATTTTTTTATCTGGACTCTAATATAGACAAACTTTGTGCCGTTGGAACCGTATCGGAATCCTCTATCCAATGGTATGAAGTTTGGTGGTTAATTCATGCTAGATCAAAAAAGTCAACTTTTTGACCCTCTTGGGTTTGACTTTTTCAATTAGGGTTCTCATTTTCGGCATTTTCAATGCGCAAAAATGAGGTGCTGACACCTGCAATACAAAACATTCAATTTACTCAAAATTCTCAATTAAGTACTGAGTAAAAAGACAAACAAAATCAACAAAAATTAAACAAGTGTTGTACTAATTCATCAAGGAAAGTCAAAATTAAAAGGATATATTTTCCACCAAACACTATTTGAAAAAGGATATATTACGAAGATATTTTTTCCATACAAAATATTTTATTAAATAATATAAAATATATATTACTTTCTTTAAAATTTTGAGTAGGGCATTTTGACAGTACATATGTTAAATAATGGACCAATAATTTGAAAAAGTACAAAAACATAGAAAAAGGTACTTTTTAAATAAGAAAAAAACATTATCTATTTTAGGACTATGAAAGGAGAGAATTGTAAGATAAGGAAAAAAATCAAAATATTATATATTTTAGAAAATTATCGATTAGAAATATATTATTTTAACGTGGAACCAAAAGGGCTATTGGAGAGAAGAGGGCATGTCCACGTGGAAGAGAGAGTATGTGATATATTTTAATTTAATTAAAGATAACGAAAATTCAAATATTATCTACTTTAAAAAAATTATTGATTACATATAAATTATTTTGACGTGGGGCCCAAAAGAGCTATCGGAGAAAAGGGGCTTGTTCATCTGGAGGAAAGAGAGTATGGCTATATGGGGTTTGGAGACTAGGGCTGGCAATGGGTCGGATATATATCCGAATTCGATCCGAATCCGATCCGAAATCTAAGATCCGTGGTTCGAATACGGATCTGAAATCTAAGATCCGAAAAAATTCGGATTCAAATACGGATATACATATATCCGATCCGAATAGGATCCGACCGAAATCATATATATCCTATACATAAACCCAGAGCAAACATTAGTTAGATTGTAGACCATTTATAAACTACAGTTGAACCATTATAACTAAAACCAAAAACCTTTAGAGAACGATTTGTCCTAAATCTAAACTTTCTCTTCTCTTTGTTGCTGCCACCCTTCAGTGACTGGTACCTGCAAACCCACTTAAAGAACCAATTCCAAGCCCCCTATTTTGCTCTGAAATTCCATTGTCCAGAACAGGCCAGTCGTTTAAAGTTCTGGGGTACTATTTTTTTTGCCAGTCACTCAATATCCACTGTTGCGTGGTCCTTCAAATTTGAAATTCAAACCCATTTCTCATTTAAATCCCTCTCTGAGTAGGGTTGGCAATGAATGGGATATATATCCGAATTCGATCCGAAACCGAAATTGGCGAATTCGAATATAGGATTTAGATCCGTAGTTCGAATACGGATCTGAAATCTAAGATCCGAAAAAATTCGGATTCAAATACGAATATACATATATCCGATCCGTATTCGACCGATTGCCACCCCTATTGGAGACTATGCTTGTCTATATATATATATATATATATCTTATGGGACGAAGGCTTTAAAAACACTGGTTTAGGCTTATATTGGGCGCCCGGTCCAACCGAACAAGCCGCTCATCGGCTCGACGCCCTCACTAGCACGTGTGACCATCTCGGAGAACGATGAACAGCACAAATACGTTCATTTATGAGACGTATCTGGATTCCGTAGCCGGAGCCGGAGAATAAAGAGAGAGCTCAGGACGCCAGCAGAATTGGAACAGCTTTTGAGTTCGATTATCAGTTCTATCGATGATTTCAATCTCTCACAGCTGTCAAGGTCTCGATCAATTCTTCTGCATTCACGCGCTCATAAGGTGATCAAATCGGTAACGATACTAAGAAATTTTTATTTCGATGAGTTGAAATCCGATCAATGTTGTCTGAAAATGAAGATCCTTGAAGTTCCTTTTGGTTCTGCAATTATTTCGGTGAATGTTCATTACAGCGCTTAATTCGCAGAGATTTGGACGGAGTTTGTAGTGGAATACAGTTCGATGGCGCAGAGCAACATTCCAGTCATTGAAATTTATTGGAATCTCGTTCATAAAGCAGATAAGAAGTTTTCTAGGGTTCGGGATTTGCCATACTGTGGCAGGAACAGGTGAGACCGTCTATTCTCATTTTCGTCTGCGTATGAAATTGTTTCATGGATCAAACCGGTTAGAACCTTAGAACGGTGTTTCTCGTTCAGGTACGATACGTATTTTAACAAGGTTTTCCAGGTTTACACGCAGTTATGGAAGTTCCAGGCGGAGAATCGACAAAAGCTGGTCGAGGCAGGGGTCAAGCGATGGGAGATTGGAGAGATTGCATCTCGAATAGCTCAGATTTATTACGGGCAGTATTTGAGGACGAGCGAGGCGAGTTATTTATCGGAGTCATATATCTTTTATGAGGCCATACTGAGCAGAGAGTATTTCAAGGAGGGCTTGTCAGAGGATCTGAATCTTGCAAGCAAGCAATTGAGATGCCTTGCAAGGTTTATAATGGTTTGTTTGATTTCGAATCGGAGAGAAATAATGCATCAACTCGTTAAGCAGCTGAAAATGTTGGTTGACGAGTGCAAGCGGAATTTCCAGGTCATTTGATTTCAAATGATGCGTTTTCTTGCTTTAGCAGTAAATATATTATAACCAGTTATATATCTTATAGCCAGTAATATCTACTACATTTCATGTTTTTGTTAATTCCATTGCTCTGAAGAAAAATGCTTGTTGGTTTGCTTGCAAAAGGGACCAGTGAACTTCAAATAATTCTTTTTCCAGGAAACGGACTTCAAGGAATGGAAGCAGGTGGTTCAGGAAATAGATAGATTTCTGAAGGCTGACTCAGATTTTATGAATATTAAACCTTTGAGGTTTAGTGTAGTACTTGACTCTCAATCTGAATCTTTGTCTGCCGCTGCTTCATTTGAGGGAAAGAGGCCTCTTAGATTACGAGAAGCAATATTGACCAGCTATCACCCCAATGAGGTTAGTGATTGAGAAAATTATGTAAATTGTGTTGTTGATGAATGAATTAACTGATATTTTACTCGCCTTATGATTTTTTTTTACTCTTATTTTCTTTCTACTTTTTAATACTCAGGTGAAGGTTTCAGAGATCACTCTAGACACTTTCAGAATGCTTCAATGTTTGGAGTGGGAACCACGTGGTTCATTTTATCAGACAAATGTTGCTCCAACAAGTGGTTCATTTCAGAATGCTTCTATGGGGTCTAGTCGCATCATCCTTACCGATCCAACTTTGCCTCCAAATCCACGGAAAGCCATTTTATATCATCCTACTGTTACACATTTTTTAGCAGTGAGTCTTGAAATTATTTTTTAATACAATCACTGTGATAATCTCATATTGAAATGTCGAAACCATATTTGCCTCTGCTTCTTCTTTAATGGTATTTTTTATATTTTCATTGGATGCTAGGATAATTTAGTTTCTTAGGAAGTGAGGAATTTTATCAGCGAATTATTAAAAATTTTAGCTGGCCCAGAGCTATATAAGAACTATGGTTCTTCATGGTCAATAATCCTGAAGGGACATAGGGGATTCAACATTGCTCATATTTACTGAAATCTGCAGATAACTGATAACAAAAAGGAAAAAGATGAGGAAAAAAAAAAAAAAACAAGGAAAAGAATTTGAAGAAGCCTTTCTATGGGTGGGATGGGTGGCTGGAGATATGGCCATCGACACATTGTAGTGCATATTATAAAATGTTTCTTAACTAATAGGATTCCCTGTCAAAGTTTATCGAATCTTTTCTTGTTTTAAATTTTTTTTTTGGTGGGAAATCTTTCTTATAGGAAAATCAAATTGAATCTAGACTTGTATATACCTAATATGGATACTATTGATTAGTTCTGGTGTAATATTACCATTCCTCCTAACACATTTATTGTCCTATCTTTTTGCCTTCCACTAGACCAAAGTTTTCCTCGTGGTTGGAATGAGGATCTCCTATCATGTGATACCTCTCCTCACTAACACAATTGGCAACTGTTACGCCTTGAAACTATGCCTCATGGTGAAATCTTTACTGCAGTTTTAGTTTAAGCCCTTATTGTAATGATCTTTATTTTCTGCTGGAGATGAGCAATTGTTTTGTATGATTGTTGTGTGTTAGATTTAGGTAAAATGACTACGAAAATTTGTTAATTGCCTTGTTATGACCTCCTCTTTCTTTCTTGGTGGACTGATTTTTGTTCTGCAATCAATCCAGACACATACACAGACTGGTGGCCATGTGACGATATATACTGGTAGCCATGAAAGTGTGTTTTATGTGGTAAACCTAATGTTAATTTATAACGATTCCATGAAATGTTAGATATTATACATATTATGCATTTTTTTAATAATTTTAATAATTTTAGTATTATAAAAATATTAAAACTTAAAAACCTAGTTACAAGATGAAGATTTTCAATTTTCTGATAAATTCTAATTTATAATTTGAAAAAAAATTTATAGTCCGACAAACAAGCATGCTTTGTAACTTTTCTTTGCTGTAATATTTTTATTCTTTTTCTTATGATTGTATAGATATTAAGAAGGTGATTTTACAAAGTAAAAGTTACAAACAATTATTTTTCAAGCATAGAATTATTTAATTGATCATAAAATTAAGCATAAAATTTTATGGCCTTATACCCGAAGGTGTATCTCATATGCACAAGGCGGATTGAGTTGATTGATCACCTTTTCCCTCAGTGTTTGATGGCTACAACAGTTAGGTTTTTGTAGACGCATTGGAAGTACCACAGGTAATACCAGAGGGTAGCCTGGCTTCTTTGGAGCTTGGAAGTTTTTAATTCTAGGGAAGTGGGCAGGATTATATAGCAAGGAGTTTATTTTGTAGTTCATTGGGTCTTGTGGTAAGGAAATAATATGTGGATCTATGAAGTAGAGCCAATGAGATGACAGTGGATCATTGACTCTGAGTCTTATTGGATAATTGGGTTTGTACCTACCTGATATTTCAGGATGTGTCCGTTGTAGATATTGTGAGGGATTGTGATGTAGGACGTCTGGGACCCAAAGTTTAGATTAGTTAGTTATTTAGTAAAAGTAGAATTTCTATTTTCTTGTATTAGGTATTTGAGTTATATTAGGAGTCTTTAAGAGGTTTTAGAATTAGATTTTAACTTTAAGTTGTTTACTATGAGTAGGAGTCCTAATTTTAGTTGGTTTCTATCTTGTTTGGGGATCTTCAGAGGTCTATAAATAAGGGGTAAAGTTTGTACACGAATTTTAGACATTATTTTTTAAAAGAACTACAGAGTTTCTCTCTCATCTTCCTTGTGGATTGAAGGTTATTTGCTGGTGGATTCCAGTTTTCTAGGATTAACGGAGATTAATCCTTGTTTTCGTAACTTTCACTACGTCAGATTGTACTGTGATTGCTGACTTGTTTATGGGAGTACCCAGTATGTTATTTTATTTGCTAAAAACAACCAGAATTCGGGGCAGTGAAGCTTAACTTTATGAATGTTCAATCGGAAACAAAGATCATTGTGCATTGAAAGGCTCTTCCAAAATCATGATGGTCATATATTACACGACTATTTAAGTCCTTGTGGATTAGGGAATGCTTTCAGATCAGAGTTGTCCTTATCTCATATGGTTTAGGGAGGCTAGATCACTGTAATTTTGGTGGCTGATATAATATGGGGACAATTTGTAATAATATCTTAGATAGGGGGCTTGAAGATATCATCTTGGTGTCTCGTTAACTTGTTCTTCACAACTTGAGAGGTGATTCATAACTGAGATGTATTTCTATACATGTGTTTTCAGATCAGAAAATAAATAGGAAGATGGTATAGGCACGGGACGAGAAAAGAGAAATAGCATTTTCATTGGGATCCCTATGGGATAATATGCTTAGGAGGAGATGTGTTCGGGCCTATGTCTTTCAAATTTATTTTTTTTTTGCATGTTTCCATTTCTACAAATGCTTTATGTTTTTTGAGGGATTATTCCAGTTAGTTCTTTGTCTACCTTGGTAAGCTACTGATTCTGTGGATTAGCTTAATGTATGTTGTTCCTTATATGTATACACGATCGTTATTCATGATAAGACGTATGAGATTTATTAAGAGTTAAAAAGTAAAACGGAAAAGAACAAATTTGTAAGAACATTTGAATTTTGAAAATTGAGATTGTAGTAATTTTAGCCTGCTGTTGTGAAAATTTAGGTTTGAGTATGAGACACGGCCACCTTGTACAAGAATGCTAAAAGGTTAGTTGTGATGCTAGTCCACCCCTTCTGGGAACCTACTTCAGTATGATCTATTTTGTTTCATGGTCCTTGGTCTGTGTTTATGCATAGGGAAAATGGTGTATATAATCTGTTCCTGTATGGGACTTCTTGTGTACATGTAATCATGTGCACTTGTTTTCTCTATGGCAGGTTCTGGCATTGATCTGTGAGGAACTCCCTCTTGATGGAGTTCTTTTAATATATCTTTCAGCATCAGGTGATAAAATGTTCTTAGTTTTTATTGGATTGAGCATTTTATTCTCCTTTTGGTTGGATTTTTCTGGTAAGAATACTCATTTTAATAAAATTGTATCAGGAAAGGTTGGACATAATATTCAATTGCCATCAAGCTCTGGAACCTTTGTGGACGATGCTGATGACAGTGTGAGGAACGTTCATTCTCATGACATGGCCTCTGCTGGACACTCCACTTCTCCATTGAGCTCTGTCCATGATATCCTAATCACTTCTTCTGGACAAAGTAGAAGAAATGACAGAAATAATCAAGGGTGTTTATGTCTTGGTTCACATGGAAATTCAGGTAACCTCTATCACATAGTTAGATCTTAGAGTATCTGATTGAATTTCTGCTGGGGTTCATCTTGCTCTTGATGTTAGTGTTTTTATAAATGTTTTTTTGGGGGGTCTATATTTCATTTGTCAATCCATACATCCATTCTTCAAAGCTCAAACAAAATATTTGTCTAATATCATGTGTTACGTCTTTTCAGGATCAAACTGCATTTATCCCTGCGACTTAATCCCATTCACAAGAAGGCCTCTGTTTTTTATTATTGACTGTGACAACAGTCAAGCATTCAAGGCAGGTTTGTTAACTCTAATTCCCCAGTTTTCAGACTTGTGGTTGTTACAGCAGCTTTCAGATTTGATATTTGTCAATTCTATTGTAAGTTGGTAATTACTTGGCATACTTGGGCATTGTGAATATTCTATTAGTGTAATGAGTAGTGGCTAGAACAAAAGTATAAGTTCATGGAATAAGAGGCTGTGGTTTCTATACTAAATGAATTTTGAGACAGATCATAGATCTGCAGCATTTGGTAAACATATAGTTCAAGTGCAAGTATAATAATATTGCAACATTTGGTATTAAAAGAAGGAATTTTTCTAAGAATAAAAATCATGTTCCTACGAATCTTTCACAACCAACAGGATCCAGCATAAGATATAAAATCATGTTTTAGAAAATTATCTTGAAAAACACTAAAGTAAATTTCAAGGCAGACCATAATTTTGCAATATCTGGTAAAAATATAGTTGAGTGCGGAGGACTACTTTAATTTTGACAATCTTGCAACTTTTGGTGAAAGTAAAGAAATTTTCTAACAAGAAAAAGAAGGTTCTACAAGCGTGTCACAATGTAGAGGACCAATATTAATATGTGTTCAAGAAAATTATCCAGAAAAATTCTCCACCTTCCTTTTATTCTAGTTTTTAGCTTTGATTATCTACAATGTAGACAAATGAAATAAAATATGACTACTGTAATGGCTTAAGAAATTAAGAAACCATGTAGTTGCTGTTAATTTCTTACAACTGATAGAAGTTAGTATTCCCATCATGTAGGAGAAATGTGAGCCCAAAGTAATGCATAGCGATGAAGGTTTTGCTTTTCTGCTCTCACTCTCAGCCTAACTCATAAGCACTTCCGTTAATGGTTAGTCAGATTTGAGCATGGAGACCCAGCCCATGGAACAGCAGCTAACTGGGTGTTATCCATGAGGACAATCTCACCCTCCCTCATTGGAGTTTATCCCATTACATACCAGTGATGGGAAGGTGCTTTACCATCATGGTTACCAGCAGTAGTTATAGGGAAATATGGACTGTAATCTAATGCTAAACTCATAAGGTTAACTAACCCCAAAGACTTGAGGATTTTTTTTTCTCATGAACAGAACTTTTCTGTTTCTCAGTGAATAAAATATTATTCTGATCTTGCTTAAAAATCTATTAAAGCATTTTTCAAATTAAGCAAGAGATAGCAGACCTTAAAATTGCAGCCCTTTTTTGGTGCAAATACGTGTGGACTCTTTTACATGATTGAAGCTGCAGATTCTATTTGCATGAACTTTTAGACAAGAGAGATGTCCAAATTATTAAAAAGTTTGAAGGAGAGTGACTAGTGTGCCTTCTTTTTTTTTTTTCCCTTTTCTGTTTGGGATTTGATACTCAATGATTTATATGCATTACCTTTATTAAATTTTTGGGGAATTTGGTCAAAACCTTTTGTTTTCTATAGTTTTGGGCTAGTTTCTGTTCTTTTGTTGTCTAGCCTTGTTTAAGAACATTTTGTGGACTTCACATCGTCCTCTATGAACTAGAGTTATGCATAGGAAAAGTACTTTTTCAATATCCAGACCTTCACACAGAGAAATGCAACTGTCATTTGCAATTTTTTCATTTAGTATTTCCCTTTGTACCTTCTATGGCATGTTTGCGAAATATTTGAAAATCTTAGCTAAGGTAATGTATAGAAATGAAATTCCCAATAAAAATATGATTCGTACTCATAAACATGTGAAATAAATGTAGGATTATTTATTGGTTTTTTTATACATACGGTAGTTTGGATCATTGTTAGCAGAACATAATAAAACCAAAAAAATGAGTGGAGATAAAATCAAGTGATTACTCAAAAGTCAAAATGAAAAAAAAAAAAACTGTCAATAAAACAAAACATTAAAAAAATGCATTGATCAAATAGTTCCGGTTTAATACGCTGAAGGTTTCCCAAAAAAAAGTGGATATACAAGTGAACTATCAGTTTAATAAGAAATCTAAGGAAATCTTGCATTGTCAGTTAAAAATTATTTTGTAATTATATATAACTTCATTCACTAAATATGAGAAACGTAAATGTCAAGATGCATTGTTCCATTAAGATACAATGTAGCGTGTATAAAATATTTGTATTTCTAAAACAGATTTCCTTGGCATGAAGCCAGAATGATTTCTTAAGAATTGAGTTATTTTTTATAGCCTTTGCTCTCACTCTTTCCTACCACGTGCATAGTAGGGCTCATATGCTTAATTCCAAGATAATCAGTACAAGATAGGGGCAAGTATGCTCTTCATTCAAGGACTTGATATTTTTCTGGTCCTCAAAATTCTTTCAAATAATTTTGTCAGCTGCATGAGACCAATTCCTCCTGTGTGCTATCATAATTCAATTAGGACACCGTCTGGTATTTTTATAGTTCTCAAAATTCTATGAACATATTGTCTCTCTATAACTGCCTTTGTACCTAAGACCAATTCTCTCTATATCTTCAACAAAGAATTATTGGAAATATTCTGTCCATGTTTTTGTGATATCTTCATCACTTAGACTTTAGAGCCTCACTCTTAATGCATAAAACTTGATGTAGATCTCTTGTTTTCTATTCTTCTATTCTTACAAGTTTATATATGAACTTCTTAGTTCTTACCCTCTTTCCTACCTAGCTTCTTAAAGAAGCTTTAATGCACTTGTATTTTGAGCCTCCCTTGTTATATTTTAGTTTCTTTTTTGGAACTTTTATATTTTTTTAAGTCTTCTTGTTGCTTTGGCAAATTTTAAAATGAAGCCTTTTTTCTTCAACAACCTTTTGAATGATATCACTTTACTATTAAGTCTCTTCTTGGGATTGAATTTTATCTTTAGATGCTTCTAATATCTCTTTTGCACCTTTCTTTTTTTTTTTTGGTGGTCAAAATGCAATTGGCTATCTCTTTCCAATATGTATGGTGGATTTTGGGGAAATTTGGCCGGCATGCCGCTTTGTTTCACCGGCATGCTGCCCCGTTTCGCCAATAAAAAATGAAATTTTTTTTATTTCCTTTCCCTGTTTCGCCTGGCATGCCGCTCCGTTTCGCCGGCATGTCACAAAAAATCGCCAGCAATGCAATTAAGTGATTTTCCCCCCTCTAAAACGCATTGTTACCTAAAAAAAAAAACGAAATTTCGGCGGCACAAAACTATAAACATTGGTTGTGAATGAAGACTTTCTCTTGAAGTGATTTTGCAGTCTTTGAAAATTGAAAGTTCCTAGGTCATATCTTCAAAGAAGGAAAATGTCAATTTGACTCCAATTTATTCCACTCTTAAAGGTTATTATATCTTCAACTCTCTTTTGAAAGAAAGTGTTTTTTAATGCAAGAACTCGAGCTGCTGCTAACTCAAGGTTTGCTACCCTTATCTCATTCTAGGTCCAAAGCTCCATCCTCTCTGTGTATATTAAGACCACAAAATTAACTAAGAAATACAATTCTCATTAATCTTTTATTACAATAAATTAAAGCTTAATTAAATTTTTCACGTCATTGGATAGTGTGGACTCATTGGGATGGGCAGTGTTTGTGAAAAGCTGCCTTCAATCTGCCCTGTTGTTGGCTTTAGATATGAATCTATTGTAGGTTTATATATCTGGCCTGTAAGGTAAGAGGCCCTGAGTTAAAGCAAAAAATGCACGGCAAAAGTGCCTACAAAGCATCCATATATATATATATTTGTGTTTATATGTATATGTGTATGTGTGTGTGTGATATTTTGAGATATATCATAGAAAGATGTAATGTAATAACTGTTAAAATGAATATTATTAATTTTTGCCTGTAAGTTAGTTAATTTAGGTGTAAATTTTTTTCCCTAATTTGAAATTTATTTCTGAAAAATTGTCCAATAAATTTACTTATGTTTGTTTGATTGCATTTGAGAGAGTGAATCAGAAATAGTCTTGTTAAAGTGATAGATGGGAAGGATGGTAGAGACTAGAGAGGCGTATAAAATAAATGCTACATAATTGTTATATGAATGAAAGATATATAAAGGAGAGAAAAATGGGAGAAAGAAAAAGGAAGCATAAATATAATACACGTATTATGGAATGAATTAAGTGGAATTATCAAAATTGGAATGCATTAAATGGTATTGAAAGCAAACTTTAACCTTCTGAGGAGAAGATCATTCTCCAATGTCATAAAACATTGTCCATACTCTCATTCCAATCAATATGCATATTTGTTTGGAATTTATAAATCCATGGGTTTATATTGTGACCACTTCCCTAGTGCGGTGAATTAGGTAACCTAGCTATGAAGTTTGGAAGACCTGGTAGTTTGACATAAGAAGATATAAAATATTAGGATACAGAGATCAAGCTGATTTATTTCATATTCCTCATATTAGAAAAGTGACCTCTTTAAACTGTTTTGCTTATAATTTTAATTTTGAAGTTATTCAAAGTATCAATGTTTTTCCAATTATTGCTAATTATTTCATCAGGAGGACTCATGCTATGAACTTATGCAGGTTGTAAATGGGGCAGAAATGGTAGAGCCAGCTGCAATGCTCCTTTCACCAAGTTCTCCAACTCCAACTACTGGTGCTGCAGATTCCTCTCGTCACTCAAGTGGAAACCAGTTCACCATGTTCCTCACAACTCCATTGCAGGCTTTCTGTATCTTGATTGGTATCTCAGGTTCTAACGTGGAAATGGTGAGTTACAACTAAATTATTTTCTGTCTATTGTCTTTTAATATTTTGTTTTATTTGACTTGGTGGATTAATAATCAGGAAATTTTTCAGGATGCATATAACAAAGCTGAAAATTTGCTTTCCTCATCGTTAGTTGATTGGGGTTTGATTCTGACAGCATCAGATACACTGGATCCAGTTTGGGCCCAGGTGTTGTGTGATCCATTCCTAAGGAGACTTATATTAAGGTAACTATTAAAATATTTTCTTTTTTTACCGCTCAATTACCTTTTTTTTTTTCATGAAACTGAAATGTTGAACAAACTTTCCTTACAAATCCATTAAAGATTGAAAGTTCTTGGGATATTGGGTATGCTATCCTGCATGGTATAACAAAATTTAACTTCTTGTATATTCCAAAATATTTTGAAGTATTATGTATTTTTTCTCATTGGACTGCTTAAGTGTTCATAGTTTGATATCTGTTTATGAATTATGAGCTGGTAGCTTACCTAGAATTTGTTCTGTATGTATTTTCTATGAGTAGTAGGCAAAATTAATAAGTTACTCTACCATTCTATATGTGCTTGTACGTTTTTGGATGAACAATGAAGCCAAAAAAGCCAAACAAGATGCCAAAAAAAAAAAGAAAAAAGAGAAATAAAAATAAAAAGAAAACACATTATAATAACATGCAGAGTAAAATTAAAGAAGGTGGCTGCATGAAAAGATCCTGAATTTTAAGTAGGCCTCCTTTACAAGTATCTCCTTTTGTGGTTACATTTATGTTGTGATATTAACTTTTTGATGGCAAAGAAAGGTCCAAAGAAAAGTGTACAAATGAATTTTCACTATTTAGAGAAAAATATTACTTTAGTAGGGTTACAACTTTTGTTTTGTATCCAAACCTTGATTAAAACCTTAACTTCGGTATATTAGAAAATTTTACTAACATAATCTTACTGTATCGTAGGGGTTCCCTCCTCACCCTCATCACATATTGGTTTAGATCCCCACAAATGAGTTTAACCAGTGTTTACAGTTTCGGCGGCCGCCACGTTTCCTGTTTTTTGGACTTAGCAATGTGTTTCACAGCTGGAAAATCGCTAATTTGTATTTTGGTCAATTTTTTGTGCCGTGCCGGCGAAATGGGGCAAAACGGTTGAAACAGGGAGGAGAAAAGGAAATTTTGTTAATTTTCATTGGTGATTTTTGGCGGCGTGCCGGTGAAATTTTGACAAAATAAAAAAATCCAGTTTTTGTCCAATTTTTTCCTTATTTGATTTTTCCAACATTTCGGTGGCACGTCGGGGTCGTGCTGGCAAAATTTCGTTTCGTGCGATTGGCATCGAAACGGTAAACCTTGAGTTTAACTATCTAGTAATAGATTTAGATATAAATTTTTTGCCATATTCTAAGTTTCTAACAATCTCCACCTTGGCAGATACTCGGACACCTTGAAGATGCCTCCATCTTTTACCAATAAGGCTTGGTACAAATCTCTCTTCTGCATCTAGAAATATTAATCAAGTTCAAGCAATGCTTGATCTTGTCTGAAGGAACAACCTTTGTCAACATATCAGCTGCATTTTTTTTGAAATATGAACCTTCTCATGCACCACTTCACTTGTAGCAATCAACTCCCTTATCTTGTGAAACCAGACATCTATGTGTTTGGCTCTCGCATGATAGTTATGATTTTGCAAAATAAATGACACTATGATTGTCACAATATAGCTGAACTCCATGTTGCAACATCCCAAGTTCTTGGATCAGTCCCTTCAACCATAATGCTTCTTTTGCAGCCTTGCACTACCATATAATTGGCTTCTGTTGTTGATATGATGATAAAATCAATAACTGATCTGATTCCTGTTTGAATATCCTTGAATATGCATATATTCCACTAGAGGAGTGATTGGATTGTATTTTCTTTCTTTACGAGGAATACATGTTTTTCCTCGTTCTTTTGTAGTCTTAGGTACATAATCTATGTACCATCAAGACAATCTTTGTATATTCTACTACATTAATATATATTCTCCTTGATTACCGATAAAAAAAAACAAATAAAAATTCAAATTTAAAAGCATTACAATGAACTTACTTGGCTGCTTCTTCTCTCTTTGCCTAATTGCCATATCTTTTCCAAAAAGGTCCCTACAGTTTTTGTAAGTATCCATTTGTCTAGAGATCTTATCTTGTAACTCATCTCTAACCATCCTCTCTAAACAATCAAGAAAACCCACTTCAAACTTTCCAACAAAATCATCTGAGATGTCTTTAGCTTTAAAATACAAGCTTGGATTGAGAAAGAAGCCTGTTACATGTAGTGGATGATTGAATTGCTCTTCCCATTTCTTATCAACAATAGTCAAAACAAGTTTATAATCTCTTTCTTTGTGTCCAAAAAAGCTTTGGATTTGATCTCTTGCTTGCTCCATTGCAGCATAAAGATAACCCATTGGTGGCTTCTCATCACCGTCAACTAATCTCAAAACTTGTACAAGTGGATATGAAGCTTTTAGACAATAACTAATACCTCTCCAAAATGTTGTTGATAAAACAATATTTGCAACTCTTTTCCCATCTATTTTTTTTGCCCACTTACTATTATTCCAATCAGAGGAAACAAATAAAGCTCTCAAGGCTTGTTTATGTGTAAACAAACTTTGAAGATTCAAGAAAGCAGTAGCAAACCTTGTGACTGCTGTCCTTACTGGGTCCTTTCCTATCTTGACTCTCATTTGATTAAGTAGGAGAGGATGCTTGTAGATGAAAGAAGTGACTGATCGAGCCTTGGCAATGATAGCCTTTGTTCCCTTAAGATTCCCAATATCTTCTAATATGAGATCTAAGCAATGAGCAGCACAAGGTGTCCAAAAGAGTTGTTTTCTCCTATCCATCAATTTTCTACCTATAAAAAGGCATTATAAATATAAGTACAAGTAATATAATACACTTGAATTCAAGTTAAAGATGAAATAAAATAAAATAAAAAGACACCCAAATTACCTGCAGCAACATAAGCAGCATGGTTATCTGTAACAACTTGAACCACGTGCTCTTCTCCAACTTCTTCTATCACATTATCAAGTACTTCAAACAAAGTACTGTACATCATATACTTTACTAGAAGCATCAATTGATTTCAAGAAATATGTTCCTTCGGGCCAATTCATTAAGAAGTTGATTAAACTTCGTATCCTCTTATTAGTCCAACCATCAGACATGATTGTGCATCCATACTTTTTACAAGCTGCTTGATAAACTTAAAAAAGATCCTTGGTTCTACCAACCTCAATCTTAAGAAGTGGTTCTCTCAACTCATGAAATGATGGAGGTCAATAGCCTGATCCAAATTGACCAATTGCTTCCACCATTACTTGAAAACTTCTTAATTTCAATGTATTGAATGCAATTCCAACTTGGTAAAACCATCGAGCTACATATTGATTTACTTTTTTCCGATCCTCCTTTTTGTATCTATTATTAATGGTGGTCTGAACTGTATTTCCTTTAGCCCTCTGTAATTACTTCTTCAGGATTCCTTCTCAAAAGGCCACCATGGGTCCCCTTTCACGTGGCTTTTTTTTAGTCACTTGACTCACTTGTGTGGACTTCTCTTTGCCTGTCCGTTTCCTCTTTTCTGCACCACATTCCACTTCAACATCTTCACTTTCTTCAACATTAATTTCCCAAGGATCTTGGCTAAAAGGATCATCAAGCAAGTCATTTTGGATTCTTTTATTACTTGCTATATGATCCGATAATTCTTTAATTATCTCCGTAGATGCCTTTGGGCATTTCTTGACATTCCCATACCCACCAATCAAATGTTGCTTTTGTCTATAAATACCTCCATTTGTTATAGCCCCACATAACTCACACTGAATTTTGTTCTTATCACTAAAAACAAGCCAAAAGGAATACTTCCACGTTGGATCCTTAGAATTGGCTTTTGGCTTGGAACTACCGGAAGATGACATTTCTTCAAGTAAACAAATACCAAACACTTTTATTAAGTAATAGAAAAATAGTGTAGATTTTAGAGAATAAAAACAATAGAAAACAATATCTGAAAGAGTAGAATTTTACAATGCCAACAAAAACTATGAATAGAAAACAATATCTGAGCATTGATAGCACTGCACAGAACAACGGACAGATTGAAATATTGCGACCATAAACCAGAATTGTGATTGGGATTTAAAAGTCAAGTCTCCCAAGAGAGAGCAAGATATCGTGACCACAAACAGAGATAGAGACATGGAGAGAGTGAGACAGGGACAGAGAGAGAGTGAGACAGAGGGAATGAGCGAAGAGACAAAGGGAGTGAGAGGGAGGGAGGGGGTGAGATAGAGGGAGAGCGAGAGAGAGAGAACGAGCGAAGAGAAAGAGTGAGCGAAGAGACAGAGGGAGCGAAAAGACAAAGGGAGCGAGACAGAGAGAGCGAGCAAAGAGACAGAGGGAGCAAGACAATGGAAGCGAGAGGGAGCAAGCGAGTGAGACAGAGAGAGAGAACGAGATGAAGAAGAGGAGGAGAAGATACATACCTTGCACCTTGCGGCTTGCCTTGATGAAGTTTCGATGAAGTTCGACGAAGATGACGAAGCTGTCTCCCTGGTTTCTCCTTTCAGTTTCTCCTCTTCTTGCTTTTCTTGCGTGTTTCCTTTCTCCTAATTCCTTCTTCTTGCATGTTGCGTGTTGATGAAGGCGAATACGTTTGAAACACTTCTTTTTTTTTTTCCTTTATTTGCTCGCCCAGGCGACTGCCTTTAATAACTCTGAGTCCTATAATGCTAGAAACATGTTTATTTGATATATTTTTAACTTATATTTCTATCTTGATAGGTTTTGTTTTATGTATCCACTGTATCCACCATTTTAGTGCGTATCCGTGTGTATTCGTGCATATCCTCGATACGTTTTCATTTTTGAATCATCCGATACGACACATCGATACGATACTTTGAACCATGGTTGCTTAAGGGAGTCACAAGCCTACATATATAGACCTTCACGTTCTCCTCCCAAAGCAAATCCAGGATCTCACAATCCACCCTCCTTAAGGGTTGCACGTCCCTGTGCAGTAGCCTGCCAACCCACTAACTTGAGCCTGCCCACATGTTAGCCCGCTCATATTCACGAACCAACGTCCGGGACCTACATTTCCGATCGGGATCCGGCTCTGATACCATTCTGTAATACCCCGATCTCTACGGCAACGATATTGTTTGCTTTGGCCCGTCAGGTCTCACGATTTTGCCCTTGGTTTTACCTTAAAAGGCCTCATTGCTTGAGGGGGTCATAAGCCTATATATATAGACCTTCACCTTCTCCTCCCTGAGCAATGTGGGATCCGGGATTTGACAAGCTATGTCCTCTCTTTTTTAGCCATTGAAATCAGTTTAGCCTAGGGTTGAGAAAAATGACAAATTTTGGTTAGACCTTTTATGTGGTGATTCCACATAGCAATGAGATTGCCTCATGTATCCCATCTTTGTACAACTAGAGATCCTTCAGCAGCTAATATTTTATTTGGTCCTCAAGTGGTTTGGTTTGGAATCTAACTCTTTGGAAGAATCCAATTCAATTGATTTGATGGAGCTAGGATCCCTATTTGAGTTTCTACAAGTTTCCTTATTGACCCCTTGCTCTTGATACTCATATTTGGAGTCCTAATCCACATGGGACTTTCCTGAATAAATAATACCAAAGTCTTATCCATGCAGATTGTGATTTTGTCCTTCCATCCCCCTTATCTTGGCTCATTTGGAAGCTCTAAATCTGAAGTAAAAACAATGCTTTCTCCTGGATCACACTCCTTTATAGGATAAACTAGTCATGCTCATAGCTCAAAAGAAATTTTCTAGCATCATCATCTAAGGTATATTTTATGTGTTTTTTCTCAAGGAGAACCGCTAGTTTTCCAAGGCCATGTGGAGTTTCATATTCAATTAGATTGATATGCAATTAGTATGCCAACAGGGATTTATTATCTTTTCAGTCACAAGAGTGTTGTGTCAAGGGAGGAATCATTGTTATTAAAGGCGGTCGCCTAGGTCGAGTAAGCGCTAATTCAAGGGCCAGGCGTTACCACGCCTACGCGAGCTATGCCTAGGCAACCGGGCGACCGACTGCTCGCCTAGGCGAGCAAATAAAGAAAAAAAAGGTGTTTCAAACGTATTCGCCTTCATCAACACGCAATATGCAAGAAGAAGGAATGAGGAGAAACTAAACATGCAAGAAGAGCAAGAAGAGGAGAAACTGAAAGGAGAAACCAGGAAGACAGCTTCGTCGTCTTCGTTGAACTTCATCAAAACTTCATCGAGGCAAGCCGCAAGGTGCAAGGTATGTATCTTTTCCTCCTCTTCTTCGTCTCGTTCTCTCTATCTCGCTCTCTCTCTCTCTCTCTCTCTGTGTCTCTCTTCCTCTATCTCTCTCGCTCTCTCTGTTTCGCTCCCTTCCTCTCTCTTTGTCTTGCTCGCTCCCTCCCTCTCGCTCCCTTTGTCTTGCTCCATCTGTCTCTTCACTCGCTCTCTCTGTCTCGCTCGCTCGCTCCCTCTCACTCCCTTTGTCTCGCTCGCTTCCTCTCGCACCCTCTGTCTCACTCTTTCTCTGTCCCTGTCTCACTCTCTCCATGTCTCTATCTCTGTTTGTGGTCACGATATCTTGCTCTCTCTTGGGAGACTTGACTTTTAAATCCCAATCACAATTCTGGTTTATGGTCGCAATATTTCAATCTGTCCGTTGTTCTGTGCAGTGCTATCAATGCTCAGATATTGTTTTCTATTCATAGTTTTTGTTGGCATTGTAAAATTCTACTCTTTCAGATATTGTTTTCTATTGTTTTTATTCTCTAAAATCTACACTATTTTTCTATTACTTAATAAAAGTGTTTGGTATTTGTTTACTTGAAGAAATGTCATCTTCCGGTAGTTCCAAGCCAAAAGCCAATTCTAAGGATCCAACGTGGAAGTATTCCTTTTGGCTTGTTTTTAGTGATAAGAACAAAATTCAGTGTGAGTTATGTGGGGCTATAACAAATGGAGGTATTTATAGACAAAAGCAACATTTGATTGGTGGGTATGGGAATGTCAAGAAATGCCCAAAGGCATCTACGGAGATAATTAAAGAATTATCGGATCATATAGCAAGTAATAAAAGAATCCAAAATGACTTGCTTGATGATCCTTTTAGCCAAGATCCTTGGGAAATTAATGTTGAAGAAAGTGAAGATGTTGAAGTGGAATGTGGTGCAGAAAAGAGGAAACGGACAGGCAAAGAGAAGTCCACACAAGTGAGTCAAGTGACTAAAAAAAAGCCACGGGAAAGGGGACCCATGGTGGCCTTTTGAGAAGGAATCCTGAAGAAGTAATTACAGAGGGCTAAAGGAAATACAGTTCAGACCACCATTAATAATAGATACAAAAAGGAGGATCGGAAAAAAGTAAATCAATATGTAGCTCGATGGTTTTACCAAGTTGGAATTGCATTCAATACATTGAAATTAAGAAGTTTTCAAGTAATGGTGGAAGCAATTGGTCAATTTGGATCAGGCTATTGACCTCCATCATTTCATGAGTTGAGAGAACCACTTCTTAAGATTGAGGTTGGTAGAACCAAGGATCTTTTTTAAGTTTATCAAGCAGCTTGTAAAAAGTATGGATGCACAATCATGTCTGATGGTTGGACTAATAAGAGGATACGAAGTTTAATCAACTTCTTAATGAATTGGCCCGAAGGAACATATTTCTTGAAATCAATTGATGCTTCTAGTAAAGTATATGATGTACAGTACTTTGTTTGAAGTACTTGATAATGTGATAGAAGAAGTTGGAGAAGAGCACGTGGTTCAAGTTGTTACAGATAACCATGCTGCTTATGTTGCTGCAGGTAATTTGGGTGTCTTTTTATTTTATTTTATTTCATCTTTAACTTGAATTCAAGTGTATTATATTACTTGTACTTATATTTATAATGCCTTTTTATAGGTAGAAAATTGATGGATAGGAGAAAACAACTCTTTTGGACACCTTGTGCTGCTCATTGCTTAGATCTCATATTAGAAGATATTGGGAATCTTAAGGGAACAAAGGCTATCATTGCCAAGGCTCGATCAGTCACTTCTTTCATCTACAAGCATCCTCTCCTACTTAATCAAATGAGAATCAAGATAGGAAAGGACCTAGTAAGGACAGTAGTCACAAGGTTTGCTACTGCTTTCTTGAATCTTTAAAGTTTGTTTACACATAAACAAGCCTTGAGAGCTTTATTTGTTTCCTCTTATTGGAATAATAGTAAGTGGGCAATTTTCAGCCTTGGTGCTCTGGTGGAGCTCTCAAGGAGCAATTTTCTACACTTTATAATATATCTTCAGCCCCTCATGCCTTTGTTGCAGACCTGTACTCCCTAGGGGTGGGAGGCGTACAATGGAATTTGCAGTTCAGAAGAGGTTTGTTTGATTGGGAATTGGAAGACTTGTCCCAGTTTCTGGAGTGCATCAATGGAAAGGATTTTGGTTCTCATCAAGACGTTATGAGCTGGTTTAGGAGTAGTGATGGGGTTTTCTCTGTGAAGAGCCTGTATGGGTTTATGAGTAAGCGGAATCTTAATTTCAAGGTCCACAATCGGTTATGGCAACCTTTACTCCCATCAAAGGTAGGGTTCTTTATGTGGACAGCGGTGCTGGAGAAAATCTTGACTTTGGATAATCTAATGAAGAGAGGCTGGCAGCTTTCTAATAGATGTAGCCTTTGTAGAGCGGATGCGGAGTCAGTCAATCACCTCCTCATTCATTGCCCAATCACAAGTGGAGTTTGGAATGAGTTCTTAGCCAGGTTTGGTGTAGCTTGGGCCCAGCCTCAAGGTGTTTCTCAGCTTCTTTTATGCTGGAAGATCTCAAAAGGAGACTCTCCTTTCAAGGTCTTTTGGCGGTTAACACCGGGGGCAGTGATGTGGGCAGTTTGGAAGGAACGAAATAACAGGATTTTTGAGAATAAGGAAAGACCTCAGGATGCTCTTTTCCAATACTCTCTTAGTTTTATCCTTTATTGGGCGTCTGCAGTGGAATCTTGTAAAGGATTGAAATGTCATGATGTATTAATGTGTAAGGATTTCAATGATTTGTAAGGATGGGGAGGGGATGAGGTTTATGTACACCTTTGGTGTACAGCATTGTACCCTGTTTTCAGCTTCTTTTTAATATATTTCTTCATTACCGATCAAAAAAAAAAAGTGGGCAAAAAAAATAGATGGGAAAAGAGTTGCAAATATTGTTTTATCAACAACATTTTGGAGAGGTATTAGTTATTGTCTAAAAGCTTCATATCCACTTGTACAAGTTTTGAGATTAGTTGACGGTGATGAGAAGCCACCAATGGGTTATCTTTATGCTGCAATGGAGCAAGCAAGAGATCAAATCCAAAGCTTTTTTGGACACAAAGAAAGAGATTATAAACTTGTTTTGACTATTGTTGATAAGAAATGGGAAGAGCAATTCAATCATCCACTACATGTTGTTAGGCTTCTTTCTCAATCCAAGCTTGTATTTTAAAGCTAAAGACATCTCAGATGATTCTGTTGGAAAGTTTGAAGTGGGTTTTCTTGATTGTTTAGAGAGGATGGTTAGAGATGAGTTACAAGATAAGATCTCTAAACAAATGGATACTTACAAAAACTGTAGGGACCTTTTTGGAAAAGATATGTCAATTAGGCAAAGAGAGAAGAAGCAGCCAAGTAAGTTCATTGTAATGCTTTTAAATTTGAATTTTTATTTGTTACAATTAACAACTGATCCTTTACTCATTATTTTAATACTTTTTGAAGTTGAATGGTGGGATACCTATGGAGCTAATACCCCGGAACTTTGACGTCTAGCACTTCGGATCCTAGGGCTTACATGCACTTCTTCGGGTTGTGAACGCAATTGGAGTATTTTTGAATTTGTGAGTGAAAATATATATCTCATTTGTATCTTTAATTTGAAGTTTTATTAAAATTTGAGATTCTTTAGTAATTTTTTTTATTTTATTTGCAAAGATTCATACAAAGAAGAGGAATAGGCTAGAACAGAAGCGGCTGAATGATCTTGTCTTCGTCCAATACAATCAGCGACTACGAGAGAGATTCTTAACAAGGAAGGAAAATCCTAAAGCCTATGACCCCATTTGCTTTGATGATATTGATGACTCTAGTGAGTGGCTCACAGGAAAAGAGCCGTCGGAAGACGTTGTCCATGAAGGGCTTAGTTGGTTAGATGTTGATATTGCTGTGGGGGCTTCTGAAGGTATTGATGGACCGTCAAGACCACGACGCAACATGTCAAGTGCAACTAGTAGTAGCACTCCAAGAAGTTCAAGTAGACATTTTGAAGGAGAGGAAGAAAACGAAGAGCCCCAATGGACCGACTTTGATGAAATTGAAGGTCAGGAAGAAAATACATACTTAGAGTCAGATAATAATGAAGATGGAGATGAAGCTAATCATAATCGGGTACTTGCGGGTGATGGGATTGTAAGAAGCTTGCTTCAAGAAATTGATATGGATTTTACATTGGATGATGGAATCTAGACCTTTTGATACTTCAGATTTTTATTTTTTTATTTTTGATACTTCCATCTACAATGGATGATGAATATATTTTGATTATTTTGAAATGAAAAAATTGTCGCCCAAGCTATAGGCAGGTCTATCGCCTGGCATCGCCTAGGCGTTTTCACAACTATGATAGGGCTGCACAAAGAGTATTTCTGCATTATGGAAGCAAATAGGCATACGCGAAAATGAATGATAATTATAATAAAAGCTATAAAAAGGTTAGATAAACCAATAAATAAAGTTAGAAAATTCATTCATGTAATGTAAGCAACACACTAAGTCAATAACACTTAAAACATCAAAATCAACAATATATAACTGTCTTAACATAACATTCTTCATAATTCATTGCATACAAATATTTGGTTCCAAAATCCAAATATGCAAAGCTACCCCATGGTCAAATCATGTAAATGGCATCACCCAACATCCCAACCTCTCTTAGGAAAAAAAAGTGGAACCTAAACATCAAATTTAATAAAAATAAAATATTTTTTTCCCATATTTTTAATTAATATTTTGCAAAAACAATTATTAAAAATAATTTTATTGATGAAAAATTGCAAGAATCATAGGGGTGATAGATTAGCCCCATGTGCATCTCATATAAATAATTTTATTCTTTCCTATTTTAGATTGCAAAAAAATTTGATTTTTTTACGCAAAAAGGAAATTTCGATCTATGGATTTCATTTCAAATTGATAGATTCATACAAAACGTTGTCAAATCATGTTTAAATATGAAAAAAAATAATGATTTAGATTGAAAAAAAAATTGAAAATCCACAATACCTGTCAAAATTGTACACGTTTTTTTATTTCTATTGCTTGATTCGTTGTCTGAAGATGTTTTGCAGAAATTCCAGCACTAATTAGGTCGAAAATTGATAGAGAATATGGGGTATCACAGATTCTCGAAAGGGTTTTTCAGTGGGGAGCTATGTTCATTTTTTTAAAACGTGAGCTAAAACGTGAAAACCCTGCGTTTTCACGTTTTTTTTGTGCTTTAGTATTGACTGTATCGCTAGTATCGACTGTATCGAGCGATACAGTTGATACTACCTTGATACAGCCCATTTCACGAAACAGGATAGTGTTTCGGCATGATACACGATACGTATCCAGCGATACGCTCGATATGGTAGGATACTTAATACCATGCAAGCAACAAGGCCTTTTGGGCTAAAACCCAAGAGCAAAATCGTGAGGCCTGACGGGCCAAAGTGGACAATATCGTTGCTGTAAGGATTGGGGCATTACATAGCTTCGCACAAAATTGTATAGAAACATTGTTCCTAGGATCTTTGTCCCATCTATTTTCATGTGTGTTATACTTGCTGAAAAATTCCATGCTTGAGACTCTTTTTCTGTTCCTAACTTCCAAATCTTATTTATAAAAGAGCTGAATTCCATGTCCTAAGAATGATGATAACTCCCTGTAGTTTCGCTTTATGCACAGTTTTTTTATCTTACCTAATGATCCCTCCTACATTCTCTACACACGATAAAAAAGTTGCATTGTAGTTTCTTTATACTATTAACAGCCACGTCAGGTACCGTAAAGAGCAATATGACAAGCACTTGAAGTTTAGCTTCCAACGCTCAAATGAGTGTGATCTGGCACCAAAAACAATTCCTCTTCCAAGTTGCTGGCAGTATCTGAATTTCTTGTTAAACTGGTGTCCAGAATTGAATGCTATTGGGGTTATACTTGAACTACAACCTAGAGTTCTCATGTAGGCGAGGATAATATCTGATCCAACATGTATATGTGATATGCAACTCTTCCTAAAATTCTTTTTGTGAACTGAAATTGTTTTGAATATAATTGGTCCCAAATGCCTGTTCTATCAATGCTCTAAGAGAAATTGTATCATCAGAAAACTGGAAGTGAGTGACATTCATTATTCCTCCCGAAACACTGAATGATACCCAAAGATTCAGCTTTGGATGGAAAGAAGCTCAGTTCATTGCTAACTAGAGAGAAAAGGGACAGAGACAGAGCCCCATGCCTCCATCCTCTGGATGATTGGAATGGCCTTTCTAAATTTCATTGAAGGCCATAGTACACGCACAACCCTTAACCCATCCGGGCTCTATGTAACGGCACCGATCACGGTATCAGCTGTGACTGGTACTAGTACATACCTCAGGTACTGTCTGGTACCTGCCAGTAAAAGCCACGATTCTCCTTCTCCTTTCGGTACTGGCGGTACTTTCGACTTCCTCTTCTCCTTCTTATTCTTTGTACTTTTCGTTTTCTACCTGTTCTTCTTCTTCCTCATTTGAACAATTTTCATGCTGAACTGATTCCTCAGCTGAACAATTCTCGGGTGGAACTGAATTGGTTTTATGCAAAACTGAGTCAACTTGGGCAGTTCTAACTCTGTACTGCCAGAGTCGTGCTGAGTTTGGCCAATCCAAAGAGAAATCTGTACTGGAGATGTGTATTGTCTCGGTAAGGACTGGTACTGAGTTGTACCAGCTGTATGACTCAGTACTGGCCAAAATTTTAAACCATGGATCCAAGATATGCCACCCACCACCAGATTCCATCATAGGATTTGTTTCCAAAGACTCCCACTACATCCTGCAGTATTGCTGTTCTAGATGTAGCTTGAACAGCAAGAAAGCTGCACTACTGTGACATCTTTCCTCAAGATACTCATTTTCTGTCAAAGCTCCATCAAGAATTGGTCTTCCTTGAATGTTGGCATATTAATGATGAGTAACTGCTGCTCCTATGACTTGTTTTAATCTTAAGACAAGGTCCTCCACGGTCAAACTAACTCGGGTGAAGTCCTTCACAACTCTTTTGTTTCTTTGGGGCTTACTGGGTGGTGTGAAATGGACTCTCTAGGCACATTGTTTCTCTGTGTTCTTCCAAGTTCCAAATCAAAAGTGAAAAAAATCACCCAAACATATGTTCCGAGTAGTTCTTAAAACATTGATTTGAGTCAATGTCACTTGGCTGGTGTAATAGTTGGTAAGGCTGGCCTTCTTGGTATGCTGGATGCTGCATTATCTCTTGTTTACTTAGTACACTGTGTACGCGCCTCAGTGATATTTCTTATCGCTTATTTATTGAGGTTGCCTGTCATTTCTCTTACCTCATAAATGGCTCCCAATTCATCAGGATAATGGTTTGGCTGTGTGGTACATTATTCTCTATGGTATGCAAATTTGGTTGGTTAGTCAGTCTTGACTCTTGATTTGAGGTAGAATTGTTTCTTGATGCTCTCAGATCTCTATTGCTTTCTAAATTTTATTTTAGAAATTTAGAAGGCCATAGTATGTGTGTGTGTGTGTGTGATGATTAGGTCTTTTCAGGCATTGAATGAGTCTGTTGATGGTAATGCACTCGCCTTGATAGCTGAGCTGCAACATAAATCTGCTATTCTGCTATACTATCATGTAATACCAAAATAGGGAAGTTTTTTTTTAATCTTTGTATGTGTATGTGTCTGTGTGTATATGTACATTGTGTTCTTGAATGAACTCTTTTTATGTACAGCAATGATTTTTGTGCGGATGAAACTGGTAAGAATGATGTACGAGTATCATCAAGTAAGGGATAAGAGTTGGATTCCTAGACTTAATGCGTATCAATTATACAATTTTGCAGGTTCATATTTTGTCGGGCTGTTCTATCTCTGTATGTTCCAACCTTCAAGAAAGACGAATTCCTTCCGGCATGTTTGCCTGATCTTCCAGAATGTGTTCTTCCTTCATCACCCGAATGTCAAACTGTAGTCCAGCAAATGGCCACCCTTTTCAGTGCAACCAACCAGTTTTTATTCTCTGACGACAGTGCATCCTGAAAATAGGCAAGAGTGATGGAGACATTAGCATTTCATACATCTATGAACTACATCTTGGTGCAGAACATTGGCGGCCGGGAAGGTTGTGAGTTGCAAAGAGGTGAGAAAGAAGTTGCTATTCTTTGTATTACAACATCTAGAATGTTGTCATTGCTTACGATGAGACTCTCCTTAGTTTTAAGTACATTAGGGATTAATTAACACCATCAGTCCTTCGTCGACGAAGAAGTCAGTACAGGTTGTGTGGTTCACTATTTAATGTTTTGTGTCTGAATAGGTTTGGTTGGCACTATTTAATGTTGTGTCTGAATAGATTTTTTTGGTGGTTGTGGTGTTGGTGCTGTCAATGGGGATAAATTGGATGTTAATTCTCCTTCCACTTGCAACTAAGGGGATGATTGTCCATGAACAGTAAAGCGATGTCCAATTCCAAAATTGGGTTACTGAATCTGAATTATTTTCAAAACGTGTCACTAAAAATCAATTCTTTCTTTTAAAGAGAACATGGAGATGATAGGTTTTAACTCTAGGTTAAAACCTTCAACATGTAAGCGAAACCAGCCTCAAAAAATAAATTAAATAGACATTAACAAGTTTCAAGGAACCATCTGCTTGATATACGGCATCCACCTGATCTCATCTTTCAATCTAGCTCTAAGATATGAACCCAAGGCTTTCCATTGTACTTAGGTTTGGGCAATGATGGGTGATGGTCTACTGAACCGGCATTACTACACCTATACAGGACCAAAATGACTCCGTTGTGTTCTTCAGAGTTGAGTATGTCCACTGAAAATAAACAGCCAAGAAGAGCAAAAACACACAAAAGACTTACAACCAGATTTTTCCTCAGATTAAACAGCAATCATGGAAGATCCACCATTCCCATGATACAAATTTAGCAAATGAGGAACTTGGCCCTTATATCTAGTTATGAACTTGTTCAAGAAACACCTTTCGCTTGGCATGATTACAGAACTCAATCGGAAGTTCTTTTTAATCAGACCTTTAGATACCAACTTCTGAACTACTAAACACCTGGGAGTGATCCTCTTCTCCAAGCTAAACATTAAAGCCAGAGGGTATTTGGCAACAACAGATGATTCCCACCCCATCCTTTTCACAAAGAAATCCATGACTTCTGCCATCTTCTTCTCAGATGCACTCATAAAAATGGGTGTAAGTCGAAATGCAGAGAGGATTTCATCCTCAGACCAGCCCCACCTCATAAGAACCTCAGACTTCCTCTTCCAAAGCACTTTGTTTACTCTTACGAGTACATGAACTGCCAGGACAAAAGAAAAGTTCAAAGGGTTGAACCCCATTTCGTTAACTTCCTTCACAATCTCATTAAACCGTTCAGGCATTTCAACGAGCACGTCAGGCTCAGTTCTTGCGAGCCACAGAATCCTCGACTCAGCCACCCTATGATTTCGTAAGACCTCCATATTACGAGCCATGTACCTTGGCCGATCCCCAGCAAGAATCCGTGCTGAATGTTTAATAGCAGCAACCAAGTTCTTCTCTGTGCGTAGAATAGTTCTAAGGAACTTAACGGCAGGGATGATTCGATTGTTCAGGCTCCGTGCTAAGAGAGCTGGTTCCAAAGAAACAATCTTTCTGAGTTCTGGAGACGAGAAGCCTAAAGAGTTGAAAAACTCTAATTTGGGTTTAAGGGTTTTCTCGGAATCCGCAAGGAGGAAGCGCGGGCAAGTTCTGACGAGATTAGAGATCTGGGTCTGGCCGAATCCATGGTTCTTGAGGAGAGTGAGCACTGAATCCGGTTTCTTTGGGGTTTTAAGGTTGATGTTCTTAGAAGTAGAGAGAGCGGCTTCTTCGGACAACCCACATGAGTTTATGAGATAGGAAACTGTAAACGAATGTTCATTAATGGCGTTTGAGATGGCAGAGAAGAAGGATTTGGCAGATGGGCATTGAAGAAAACATTGCGGGGCTGTTGCATCTCCAAACCTGCTGTTTTGGGTAAGTCTCTTATAGACAAAACAGAGCATCGAATTCCAGTTCGTCATGGATTTCCAGCAAGCGCGCATTAGAACCTGCAGCGCTTTCGGGACCGAAGAAGCAATATGGAACGCTGCTAAAAGGAAAAATTTTTGTTCAGAATCTTCAGATTATCTGCTTGACTCGGATTGTGAAATCAGCTGATTCGGCGCTCTTTTGGGCAAGTTCCTATCCGAGGGGCAAAAGAAGGGGATGAGATCCTATACAACCTTTATCTACAATCTTATATACAACTTTTCACAGGATTGTTTAAAAATTTACAGACATGCCATTCACAATACACATGGCATGATCTTGTGAAAAGCTGCATATAAGATTGTAGATAAAGGTTGTACAGGATCTCATCAAGCAGATGACAAAAGAAGGGACGAATTCATTGGCTTTTGGATATTCTACTGCCCTAAAAACAAAAACCAAAAGAAAGAAAGAAAGCAAAAAACCCTTTTTTTCTGGCTCTGTTTGGTAACACTTTTGCTTTCTTGCTTTCAAAAGCAAGAAAACAAAAAAGTACTTTTCTGCTTTTCAGAAGATCTTTTGTTGAAGCAAAGCTGTTTGGTAAACTTTTGCTTTACTGCTAAAAAGTACAAATGCATGTTTGGTAACTATAGTAGCATATAAATTGCTTTTATACTATCATATAAAACTACCGTAAATAGTTGATGCATTTTACTTAAAAATATACTCGACATATATTATAACAGGTTGAGCAATAATCGGGTCGGTTCAAATTGAATCTATTTATTGGCGGATTGGGAAAACCCAAAACCAAACCCAACTTGCCAATAATCAAGTTCAACCCACCAACCTGATTAAAATTTTTATTTTTTAATTATAAAAATACACCAATAGAAAAATAACATGAATTAGTGATACAATTTAGGGTTAAACGGGTCATTATCAAGTTAAATGGGCCATTGTCTGAGTTAAATGAGTCATTATCAGGTTAAACGGATCATTATTGAGTTAAGCGGGTCATTATCGGGTTAAACGGGCCATTACCGTGTTAAACAAGTCACTATCGGGTTGAACGGATCATTATCTGGTTAAGCGGGTCATTATTGGGTTGAGCGGGTCATTATCGGGTTAAATGGGTCATTATCGGGTTAAACATGTCATTATAGATTTTAACGGGTTGAATGGATCATTATCGAGTTCAGCAGGTCATTATCGGGTTAAATGGGTCATTATCAGGTTAAACAGATCATTGTCGGGTTAAGCGGGTCATTATCGGGTTGAACGGATCATTATCGGGTTAAGCGGGTCATTATCGAGTTGAATGGCTCATTATCGGGTTAAGCGGGTCATTATTGGGTTAAACGGGTCATTGGACATGGTGGGTCAATTTTTTCCTGGTTTAGTTTTGTGTCATAGGTTTTAGAAGCAAGAAAGCAAATTTATGATTAAAGTGAGAAGCAACATTTCTATGCTTCTTTTGAAAAGCAATGAAATTGCTTTTTTGCTTCTTATAAATTGCTTCATGTGTACATAACCAAACAGTACTTTTGCTTCCGAAAGCAATTTTTTGCTTTCAAAAGCAAAAAATCACTTTTGAAAAGCGTTACCAAACGGTACCTTTGTCAGCCTCTTTTACCCTACCTTTTTAGTTTAAATTACTTTAAGTATCCTTTGAGATTAACATTAATTTATCATAGACGCTACAAATTATGTTAGCAATTCTTAATTTCTTAGGGTTAAGAAATTAATTTTTACATATTGAGATACATAGGTTAAGAATATAAAGTTTCTCCCTAATGTCAATAAGTGCCATTCAATTCTAATAGATCTCAATTATTAATGAGACAATGAAAAGTTTTTGTAACATAGTTTAAAAGGTTTCGGCTTAGAAGCTCAAAAGGCTTCAGTTTAGAAGCTCTAAGAGGTTTTAGTTTAGAAGTTCAAGAAGTATCAATTTATTATATTAATACTCAACATAAAATTAATGTATTAATGACAGTCTCGTGGACTACCCATCCTCTATACTATATAGAGCTCCTTAGTGTGAGTAACAAAGGAAGTGAGAGGAAGAAGACCTTGAGTTCTATTCTTGTTCTTGGTGAGTTCCATTCCATCTAAGAGAGCAAGAATCGTTTAAATTGGGTTTTGGAAAAATCCAGTTTTAAGGAATTGGTTATTCATAGCCTTCTTGGTGGGTGGCTTTTTGCATGGGTTTTATTTGGTGTATGCTTTTTTCATTTATATATATGTTTACAGTATTAATTGTAGTTTTTTCAGTGTTTGACTAATCTTATTTTTTCCTATATATTAGTCCCTGTATTAATGGTGTTCCATGGCTTTTATGCATTAGTTCTTATACTTCGATGATAGTTTATGGTTGTAATATTTATATTGAATCAAAATTATTAAAATTTCGTTGTACAACAGAACTTGAAATATTGAATTTGAAAATTTTAATTTTTGATGTCCATTAGTATGTATTCTACTACTCCTAAAAGTAAAAACCCTCAATTTTCATCGTTAATCCTTTTTTCCCTACTCTTATCATTAAAATTACAATGCTATCCAACAGTTTTTTAACAATCCATCATAATAGATTTTATTTTAAATAAATTTCTTGAAAGGGTTAAGTAGTCCATTAACATATAAAGGATAATCATGCGATTTTAAAAGAATTTTCCCCACTTTACCTTTAATTTGTATTCGCTAGCAATTATGATTTCAATTAATTTGCAATAAATATATTTAATTGATATTAGATAAAGATGCATTTAATGATTAATTGTATTAGTTAACGTTATTTGCAATAATTTAGAGTCTGTAACTACAACAACTTTACAAATTCCAACTAATAGTACATTTTAACCATTATCTCTCTAAAATATATTTAAACTTTTCTATTTATTTGTCTTGCCATCTTCATCTCCATCCATGCACTCGCCCATCATGGAGCCATCTTGGCCTACAGACTGTGGGCTCTTCTAACCAAGCAACTCATAACTAGTAACCAGATTTCTCCACCGAAATCTTACCTTCGTAATCTTCCATCCTTAGCATATGAGGTCCTATGCGCATGCTTGCAAATGGGTTTTGGACATACACACCAACAAGCTCAGATCTCAAGATGTTGATTCATGCAAGTCCCTTTGAGTGTGGGTTACTTACATTACTTCATGTTACTGTTTCCTTGCTCTCCTGTGCTTCAAAGGAAAGGTTGATGAAAAAACCATTAGAGTAATTTTGGTGAACTTAGATAAGCACCAACATGTACAAAAGTGGGTGTTTGAAGAGATTCAAAAGGTGACAAAAGATGGAAAGAGATCAAATAAGAGAATTTGCAGAAGATGCCATATATGAAGGTTGTAGTTTTGGAGGTTTCAGGAGGCATCTATCTAATTTGTAATTAAGACAATTTTTTATGATAAGTTACTATGCCTACCCTTTGTTTTTTTTTTATTTATGAATAATGATCTAGAAAATTAATGTTTTAAGCCTTAGTTTAGTGCATTCCTTTTCAGTGAGAATAACCATTGAGTATCTTCCTGTTTTACCTTTTTCTTTTTTTCTTTTTCGTTAGACACCATTTTTTATGTGAAATTAAGGGCAAAATAGCTACCTAACATTAAAAGAGTAACACAACAGATTAAAAGCACCACTGAGAAGAGCGTTAATTTATTATATAGACTACAAAATATGTTAGCAATTCTCAATTTCTTATGGTTAAAAAAATAACTTTGATATATTGGGATACATAGGTAAAAAATATAAAGTTTCTTCCTAATGTCATTAATTGTCATTCAATTTTAATTAATCTCAATTATTAATGAGACAATGAAAAGTTTTGTGACTATTCATCTTCATCACTCTCAAGTTAGTCTCCATCCTCTTTTTATTTTCTTTAACTCATAATTAAAGTTAATTATGAATGAAAATTTTGTAACCACTATTTTTCTACTTTTTCATAACTAATCTATTATCTATTACCTATTATAAAAGAAACTCTTTGTACTTTTTTTGTCCTGATTTTTTTTCCCATTTTGACCTAAGTTTCTAACGTCTCTTTCCACTTTTGTCCTTAAATGCATCGCTATTTACACTGCCTATCCAAGACCAATTTCGTTTGAAAAAAGGTAAGCATTAAATGCAAGACCAGCTCACTAAAAAGTAAAAACCAATGCCGATTTAACATTTTTGTTCCACTTTTCTCCTTAACTATGTTGCTATTTACATTCAAACCAGCTCACTTGGGTTGTACGTCAGCTCACATTAAAATGCCAGCCTTTGTTTTATCTGTTTACCAAATAATTCAAATTCAGTCATAAAATTATTGATGCATGTGGATTAGTTATACTTTTTTAACATAATTAAGAATCAGTATAATTTTATTAATTATAATAATTTAAGTTGTCTTATTAATTCAGTTATAATTACAAATAACTCAGATTTGATTAGTAAAATTAATATAACTTAATCTTAATTATATTTATAAATATCACTTAAAATCAATTTCCTCTTGTACATGCAGTAGACCGTCATCACTAATTCTTAAAACTAATATGACTGAATCTTGAATATGTTTTAAAAGTATCACTTAAAATTTAATTTCTTCTTTTATATTTTGTCCTTTTGTGCCTCGTTCTTTGCTCATCTTCACCAACTTAATTTAATTAATTCTGATCACACCATTACAAATAAGGAGAATGATATTGTTCATTAAAAAGGTTGTTGTCATAATCTAAAATTCTTAATTTTTCGAAAGACTTTATAACTATTAGTTTAAAGTTGGAACTATTGGAACATTGTTTTGCGTTCATGACATTGGAATTGTTATTTAAATCATGTAAATATTGTTTTGTACAAACTATTTTCATCAAAGTAATTAATATTTCAATTTAAAATATTATTTTCGAGTCAAGTGAACTATAAAGTTTAGTTTTTAAGTGAATATAATAATTAACTAATTGGTTATAGGCATTGCAAGGAGGAATCATTGATTGTAGTTCTAATGAAGGCTCATGAGCTTTCGTAAAAATTTACATGTGATAAGCGGTTATGAAAGATAAAAAGAAAAAAAAATAATGGAAAATATAGACATAAAAAGTTCTAAGTTTGAAAAGGAGTACATGCATTATATTATTAAGAAACAAAAATTTACATTGTAAAAAACATTATGTACATTAAAAAAAAGAGACATTCTAAAACACAATATCATTTTACAAGTTCTCCATTGTTGTTTTTCTTTCAAGAGAAAGCATATAAATACAATGGTAATGATTTTATTCTCATGGCCAAAGACGTCAAGTTTCCGCACTCTGAGTAACATTTGTCGCAAAACCATACTGTTGTAATACCATTTCAACAAATGTGCACTATAGGGAAAATACGCTTCTAAATCTTTTTTTTTTAAATTACAGGCCACCACTTATCCGTTTCTCCCTCTAACATAATACTACCTAAAATCGTTTTATAAGTCTCGGAGCATCTTATAGATATCAAAAGATCATCAAGAATTTTAATCCGCTTATAAATAGTGGACACACTATAAGGTGCACCGCTGAAAGTTGGAGGCATTTTATCTAAAAATTGTTGCAACTGCTCAAGTCTAGGGTGAGGAGGCCTACAATGAGTAATCTTGATATTTTCTGATAATCCAGACTGCTCCTTCAGAGCTTTCTTCATCGGCATTTATCTAGATTGGTAGAAAACTATTTAACTAATTCAATGATTTAACGGTCAATATAATATTAAGAAGACGCTTACTTTTTTTCTATAGTAAAATATATATACATATGAAAAAAACGATATCTCTAAACATCAAGAAATACACAACAAAGATATATTCATGAAATATTATAATTCATTATCTTATGCTTGTATATGGAATTTGAAAGAAAAAGAAATACGCATTCTAATGTTGTAATAACAAATTATTTACTTCTGTTAACGCAAGCATTTATATTTGTCTTGTTCACAGTGACACTATCTTTACATTAAAGCTAATAAGAGCTAATTCAATTGAAAGAAAGAGAAATTCATATTACTTAATTTTAATTTTAAGATAAACTTTGTTGCTATAATTTATTTTCTTCTTTTTAAGATAAGTATTTGATATTACCTTGCTCATGTTAAATTTATCAACATGGAGATTAAGTTCATCAACGCCGTCAATGTATGATGAAGAACAAAAAACTCAAGAAAGAGAAGAAACATCACTTAAAACTAATTTTTCTCCCTTTTATGTGTGGTGGCCGAATTAGTCTTTTTGGGGGAAACGCTTTTTACAACTAATTAAGATTTAGTCAACTAACTATCTCAAATTAAAAATTAGTGATAAATTTTAAAAATAAATGAAAATAGCGACACTTTACTGTTAGTGGATGTGTTTTCTACCCAAGTAATCTCATGACATCATACGAGGTAGGAGGGGTGCTTTCTAAAAATAAATTTTAATTCGGTCATTTAATTCACTTAAATTGAGATTTTTTCAATAATTTTAAAAATTATTAAAAAAAGTATCATTTAATTTTTGAAGCATAATTTTTATAAAAATGCCCTTATGACCCCTTTGTAATCATGGTTTTGTTTAAGGTATTTTATAAGGTTTCTAACTCTTTTAAGGGTATTTTGGAAAGAAAGTTTTTGCAAATAGTAAAATAAAGTGACAACAATGTTTCTCTCACTTATAAGAATTAAGAGAAGCAGTGATTAAGAACCATTTTGTTTAATCAATTCCAACACAAAAAATTAAGGATAAAAAAATGTTAATAACAAATTGTTAGATCCAATTTCTACATAAGCAAGATAAAAAAAAATTGTGTTTAATGTTAAGTAAACTTAGGATGTTAATAGATACATAAAAAATATCTTGAAATCTATACAATTTATTGAATGAGAACAACTTATTATAATTTTAAGAAATCAAAAATATAAAATTTAATAAAAGTAATATAATTTTAATATAACTTCGTAAATATTCATAGAACTTAGTGAAGATATTTTAGGAAAAATAAGAAATCAACAAATATAGAATTGCCTTTTAAAATAGATTTAGTCATCAATTTTTTGGCAATTAAAATTAGTGATATTTCTTAAAATAACTGTGAATCTGTGTCCTACTTTTCATGAAGGATTTTCTTTTTCCAAAAAAGCCCTAAACATACTTGTAAAATAAATTGTTTGTTATCATGTTTTAATGAGATTTTAATGAAGTTAATAAGTGTTTTGAGGGTATTTTTGGAAGAAGACTTATGTTGACAGTAAAATGACATGCATTCTTAGTTATTTATGAAAATTATCACTAATTTCTAATTACCAAGAATTTAGCTACTGAATCAGAGTTATTTTTATAAATTTACACTAAAAACCAATTTCTTCAAAAAAAAAAAAGGCACTCATTTAATTTTGAGAAAATTGGTTTTTAGTGTTACTTTTTCAAAATTATTGAGATTCAGTCGGCCCTATCTTGATAATTGCTTTTTAGTGATATTTTTTTAACACAATTGAGAATCAATGGTATTTTACTATTTATTAAGAATTTCTTCAAAAATGCCCTCAAAAGACTTGCAAACCTCACTTATAACAAAATGAGTAAAAGAGTTTTTAAAGTCTTTTGGGGTATTTTTTGGAATAATTTGTTAATGAATAGTAAAATGAAACTGATTCTTAATTATGTTAAAAACATATCACTAAAAACCAATTACCAAGATTTGGCAGATTGAATTTGTGTTATTTCGATAAGGTATCGCTAAAAACCAATTTACCCTTTAATTTTAAGTATTTTGTATCAAAGAACTTTATTTTAAAAATGCCTTCAACATACTTGTAAAATAATTTGTTTGTTATATTAAGACTTTTAATGAAGTTAGGAAATAATTTGTTTGTTATATTAAGACTTTTAATGAAGTTAGGAAGTTTTTTGAGGTTATTTTTGAAACAAGACCTATGTTAACATTAAAATGATACTCATTATCAATTATTTATAAAAACTATCACTAATTTCTAATTATTAAGAACTTAGTGACTCAATATGTTTAAAGATTCACAATATTTTTTTTTTGGTGAGAAAAATTTTAGGCTATTTTTTGTGAGAAAAATTCACACTAAAAACCAGTTTTGTCTGCAAAAAAAAAAAAAAAACAAACAAACAAACCAACTGCATTTAATGATCTATTGCCTTTTTTCCCGTAATTTAATTTTAAGTATTTCATATAAAAAAGGTTTGCTTTTATCTACTTCGATCTTCTGAATAATTCTCAATTACAGGAAAGTCGTTGATTGGATCTGAATTATTTTTAAAAAGCATAGCCTCATTTGAACAACAAAAGTGAGTTTTCGAATTGTGGAATGCTCCATTTGGCATCATTTTATACCAACAGCAAAAATTAATGCACAAAAAAATTACAGAAAATTGCCACCTTGTGTTCTTAACCTTTTTACTTACCATTTTATTTCTTACTACTTATGTACCCGAATATTGATTTTTGAAAATAATCTTACCATGGGGCTCATAACTATTTGATGATGCCTCTCATGTACATGTAGATAGCTTTAGTGTTAAAAAGTTAAATGCTTTTAAAAATGTTATTATGAGCCTGTGTTTTGAAGAGAATAACCAAGAAACAAATTGGAAATTTGGCTTTAAGTGATACTCTTTAAACATAAATAAGATTTAGTTAGAATATGAGTGTCATTTTACTATTCATATAAGTATTTTTTTCCAAAAATACCCTCAAAAAACTTCTTAACAAACAAACTTCATAATAAACAAATTATTTTACAAGTACATTAAGGGCATTTTTTTTGAAAAAAATCCTTCATGATCAGTAAAATGATACAAATTCACAGTTATTTTTAAAAAATTATCATTAATTTTTAATTGCCAATTTGTTATACATAACACAGGCACAAAACTTGGGCACGTGCCTTCCAACTAGTTTGTAGTAAAGAATACAAAAGGCTTCAATTTAGAAGTTCAAAAGGCTTCAAATTAAAGGTTAGTGAAATAATTTAAAAGGTTTCGGTTTAGAAGTTCAAAAGGCTTCAATTTAACTAATTTTGCAACTACAATTAAAGGTTATTAAAATAACTCAAAATGTTTTAATTTTGAAGTTCAAAAGGCACATCCATTTAGAAGCTTAAAAGGCATCGAATTAGAAGCTTAAAAGGCTCCAATTTATTCTATTGGTATAGTTTCTATATGATTGCATTAATTTTGTTTTAGTGAAACAAGCATTCTTACAAATTTATGCTAAGTTATATAAGTGTAGTATGTCGATCGGGTCTTGAACATTATATTATAGCACGTCTTTTGTTTTCTAAATTGGTTGGGATCATCAATCTAATAGACCACGTTAATGGGATAATATTTGGCATTTATATAATATTCTCATACCATATTTTTTCAAATTTGATGATTCATTTCAGATTTTATTTACTTGTAACTTTTTTTTCTTATGCAAGTTGTTTGATAACCACTCTGTCATTTATATTTCAATTAAAGAACAAGTCTATACATTTGATATATTGTGTGTTGTTAGCTTTGGTATGAAAATCACATGGTCACCTACTTGGATTGTGAATCATTGGTTTAAGAGTCATTCATTTTTTCTCAAGTCTAAGTTATAAGCCCTTATTAATTTATTTGCTCCTTTAAAAAAAAATTTCAAGGGGGTTGAGGCCAATACCCCAACCTATATATTAATAAAGCAAAAGATGTACAAGAGAGGGGATAAAAATCGTTAGGAAAACGAATAAGAGGTAGAATGGAGGATCTAAGTCTATTTAAGAGAACGAACACAGTGCAAGCCTAATTTATCTATTCTATATAGACCATAGGTAGACTTGGGCAAGTACCTTGTTAAAAGGTAGGTAGAAGATATACCATGAGCACCATTTTTAGGCAACATATCAACAAGTGAATTAGTTTCTCTGAAAATATGATGAATAGAATGATTAAAGGAGTGAAGAAAAGACTTAATCTGCAGCAACCAATACTTCAATTTCCAGGGGTAAGCCGACCAACCATCCAACCAATTGATTAAATTCTTTGAATCAGATTCAATAATGAGAGCATGGAAGCCATGCTGATGACAGAGATTAAGGCCAACAAGGAGACCATGAACCTTAGCTTCATTGTTGGAGCAGGGACTAAAGAAATGGGAGTTTTTTATATCTGTGATTTATAAGGTGGTACAAATATTGTTTTGCTCTTCAATTCCAATCTAATAATATATATAAATTTTTAGAGGCCTTTTTTCCTCTCTCTCTCATTTTTTTAAAAAAATTTTGATACTTAACATCTTTATGTATTAATCGATCAAATTCATAGAATAACTTATCTTAAAATAAATGCTTGTATACCCAAAAATATTTTTATGCAATAATTACCTTGAAATATTTCTCCACGTGCAATGCATGTGCTACCTACTAGTCTGAAAAAAAGAGGAAAAAACTCGTACAAAATAACTGAGCGGCGAGAAAGTCTTACCCCAAAAAGGAAAAAAAAAAAAAAAACCGAGCGGGAGAAAGTTCTGAACATATAATTGAAGGAATATACATTGAAGCAAATGGGATGAAATTCTGCAATACTTTACTATATTGCATTGCAGACTGCTAGGGTCATGAGATGTTGCTATGTAGAGCATCTCACTGTTAATGTCAAGTTGGTCCCACTTGAAAAAAACAGTGACCGTAAGATGCTCTAGTATCTCATGGCCATAGCAATCTGCAATACAGTAAAGCATTGCAGATGATATCGATGTTTGTCGAGGAGGCAAGCCGAGTGGCTCCGCACAGCATGGCTTTGGGCTAGCATGATGCAACTCATAGTGTCTGGCCGTGTCATGTTGGGCGAAACCGCATGGGCCAGCAGCAAGGCATTGTGGGTACAGGTACAATAGGCTGGGATAATGATGGGGCGGCATGGCAATGCAATGCCCAACGGGTGGGCCTTGGGCATAAAAAGAATGTTTTAAAAAGCCTCAACTTCTTATTTTAATCCCACTAAAAAAATTGGCTAGCCCTAACAAATACCTATAAATATTTTCCTTTGGTAATTTCAAATACCTATAAATATTTTCCTTTGGTAATTTAAAAAAAAGGGAGAAAGGGGCTACCAGCATGACCAACCCCGTGTGTGTTGAGCCATAACTACCAATCAACTTCACCTTAGCCGAAGGAATTAGATCTTCATCACAGTGCACAAGAGCGCAGTGAATCTTATAGGTGGGGGGTCTAGTCTTTAGGACTAACCCTGTACACAGGGGATTTGATCCTAGGACCTATGGCCCTCCAAGCTCCACCACAAACCTACAAAAACACTGGGCCATCACTCTCGTGGTACAAAATGCCTATAAATAACTGTCCTTTCTTGCCCTTACAAGTGCCTCTTATTTAAAGGCAAAAGTGATGAAAAGTCAATTAAAATGCCTCTAAGTAGCTTTGACCTTATCATTCCAAATCACATCAACCTTCTCCTTTATTTTAAAATTTTAAAGCATTCAAGCTCTCAATTCTCTAGCATTGCAATTGTAAATTATTTTGTTTTAAATTTCGTGAGTATTAAAATTGAAGAATAACCCGTTCAAGCTTTAAAATAGCTTTGACCTTATAAGTTTGTTTCATTAAATAAGGACTTTTTAATATATATATATATATATATTGTTGTGGGTAAGTACATTTTTTATTATTTTTTCTTTAATTTAGAAGGGTAAATTATGAAAAGGGTCACTTTTTAGCCCATATTTATAAAAATAGTCCATAAAAAATCTCAATTCATAGAAATGTGTCTCTTTTCAAACATAATTGACAGGCAGGTTACTTTTATAAAAATAGTATCAATTTATTATAGGTGAAAAAAAGCCAGATGCACTTATGCGCTTGTGTCCGACATGAAGTTTGTGTTCGAAATAAAGTGATTCTACAATTTAATTATTTTAGAAAGTGGTTCTGTAATTTAATTATTTTTAAAAATTAAATCCTTGTTTAAAAATAAGTTTTTAAATGGACTGTTTGGCTTTTTTATAATTATCCGTTAGAGGAACGTCCCTTGAACATTGGAAATGGCCAAAATTGAAAAACGCCTTCAGAACGTCAGACTGACTGAGACAACTTATTCTCATGTTTTAGCCGTTAGATCTTTCCATCCGTGGAAATGGGGTCCTCTTAAGTATCCCTCTCCTGAGCATTTCTTCAAACAAAATCCGGTGGTTCAGTCGCCTTAAGGATCATGGATGTACGCACACTGTGAGCTATAACTCGTTTGAACATCGCGAGACGGAGTTCAGAGCTCAGACGACAGCGGCAATGGAGGCACGGATTGGTCCTCCATCGACGATGCTCTCAGCGGAGGACGCGCTTCGGATCGTCCTTAACATCGCTCAGCGCTTGGCACCTGTCATGGTTCCTCTTCAAGACGCCGTCGGGAAGATCTTGGCCAAGGACGTTCGAGCTCCTGATCCTTTACCGCCCTATCGGGCTTCAATTAAGGTAGAATGAAAGCAAAGCGTTGATTGATTCTGCTTCTTCCTTTCGTCATGGATGAGAATTCTAAATAATTTTATGTGAGCTTGAGTTGTTTAGCATTTTTGAGTTCTGGATTTTGTTAATGGAACAGTCGAACGCTTTGGTGTTAGAAACATAGAATTCTACGTAAATATCTAATTTGAACGCTATACACTTACTGGGGATTTATGGGATTCGTGTTTAGTATTAGTATGGCGTTTGAGTAATGGAGGATTTGAAGAACTGGAAATTTAAATGTTTAATTGCTTCTGATAAGAGTGTTTTAGTAGACGGGTTTCTTAACGTGATTATATGCGTGTCAAGGAGATAATTAAGACTTTGTCAGCCTTTATTTGTTTATTTATTTTTTCTGAAGTACGAATCCTTGGATTGGATGGTTTTTTCAGATCTAAGGAAGAGGCCACTGCATAATCATTTTAGTAAACTTGGATAAGATGCTTTGGGAAGGATGAGGACATAATGAAAACATTTTCCAAATAAATTACAATGAGTTTATGGATGAGATTCCAGGATTAAGCCCCAGAACATCAAAAGTGATACAAATTTTGTTATAATTCTGAAGCTGTAGTTGGCTTTGCTGCTATTCTGCTTTCTCCAGTGGAATTAGCTGACTAACCAAGATGACATATCCTCATGCAACATCTGAGATTATTCAATATTATTAGACTAAGTGTGTGGGTTTTTGGTAACAGCCTGTACGATTTCTCTTTCTCTCTCCCAAAATTTCCTCCTGAGTTGATATCATTGCCGTCAGCTGCTATTAGCTAAAATTCAGCAGGCCAGGAAGTCATATCAGTATTCACTCTTCAAATATTTCCTATCTTTTGGCATGTTTCTTTTCACAAGCCATTTAAAAACAGGAACAGCGCTGGATGCATGAGAATTAGAACCCTGAATTTCAAACTTAACGGGGTACCATTCTTCTGATATGTTAGTCTTCATTTTGTTGCATTTAGATGTAACAAAAGTGGAAAGCAACCTAATATAAGTGTTTGGAGATGTAAGACTCATATAAAGATAATTATCATTTCAGAATCTGAGCTCATTGTTCTTTTTGGTCCTTGAATCTTTGATGTAATCTTAGAAAAAGTTGATTTACATTACTATTTTTATAACTTTTGATATAAAGTGAGCTTAATATGCATAATATACTTCCTGTCATTTACTTACTCAAATTTATACCACAAGAGTCCTAAACATGGTTGTTGCAGGATGGTTTGTGCAGTAATTGCTTCCTAAGCATTTTTATTGCAGGATGGTTATGCAGTGCTTGCTTCAGATGGTCCTGGTGAATATCCTATAGTTACTGAATTGAGAGCTGGAAATGATGGACTTGGTTTGACAATGACTCCTGGAACTGTTGCATATGTAACAACTGGAGGCAAGTCTGTCTAACCTGAATCTTCATGTATTGGTTCAGAAACTTTTTTTCTTTATTTCTCATTTGTGAAGAATCTTAAGTGCAAATTTCCTTTTTTATTTTTGTTTGAAATTGTGAGAAATTTAACTAATGGAAAATAAAAAGAAACTGGGAAGAATAGTGCCTGTCATTTTCTTGTGAATGGTGAAGATATGCACCTTATACATGGAGGATTCCTGCCTGAATTCAATTCGAATGTTGGGCGTAATATATACAATCCAGATGTTGGCAACTTCGGATAAGATGCTAGAGGGGTTGGCAGTACATTAACTTTGTCTACTCTTCCCAGCCATTTTCTTGTGAATGGTGAAGATATACACCTTATACATGGTCCTGCCTGAATTCAATCCAGATGATGGCAACTTCGAATAAGATGCTAGAGGGGAGGGGTTGGCAGTGCGTTAACCTGGTCTCAGGTATATATATATCCCAGCCATATATACTTACCCAACATCCACACACCTGCATCGCCACTGAAATAAGAAAAGAAAAGTTAATACGTTGTTCAATTTAATAGCTCTTTTGTCTGATTATACTCTGTTGGCATTGGTTTTATTTTTTCCATTCTTATTGTAGGGGTCTTGATAACTCTTTCTTGTTATTAATATTGGGTTAAAGGGTTCCAGTCTGGCATATTTATACCCATTGGAGTTCCGTCACATAATCATACGCAGTTCACCTGGGAATTCATGTGGATAGAGCAAATTCTTGATTTCATTTAACAAAATTACACAAGTTAGCTGACTATTGTCTTCTTACATTGGTAGTGTTGTTTTTATCTCAGAAACAGTTCTTATTTAATGCCTGAAAGTTGTCCTTTTGGAACCATGTCCTACTATCAAGCTGCATGGTTTGGTTTTTTTTAATCCCCTTTATATCTTTACCAATTTTATGTTTTTCTTTTTTGTTATCATTTTGGTGTTATATTACTTAGGTTGCTAATCGTGATATAAGTATAAAGTGCTTTCCAACATTTGAAACTTTTTAAAATGAGTTTATAGAAAGTAAGAGAACCAGATGATCAAGCTACATCATGTGGATTTTATTTTTCTGGACATGATTTCTGCAATCAGGCAAATGATTCTGTGGTATTTGGATAAAATGATTTCTGAAATTATGCTATGTGTTGATATGTGAGACATGTATACCCTCCATGATGCATCTGTGTCTCATTATTTGGGTTTGTCCATGCATGAAATAAGTGTTCTTTTGGTGGCAACAAGCCAGCATATGGGACAGAAACAGTTGACCGTCAAGGTTATTTTCCTATACAATTATCAGTCTTGTGGATTAGTTAATCATGTAATAAGTTTTGATGACTCAGATATACTGAAATTTGAGACCAGTAATCTCTCTAAACCTAGAAACTAAAATTATTATTGTTACTAGGATTGTCATTGTTTTAGTGGTTTGGTACCTGTTTCTTTTGTACAACTGAAAATAGAATGAAAAAAAGGAACCTTGTTTTTTGAGGTACTATGAACCAATCCAAAACTACCTGCAGAATTAATGTAGTCTTTGTAGTTGAAAGTTTTGTTTTCCACATGGATTCAGTTTCTGTAATTTTAATTCCTCAGGGCCTATACCTGATGGTGCTGATGCTGTTGTGCAAGTTGAGGATACCGAATTAATAAAAGATGCTTCAGGTGAATCAAAGAGAGTCAGGATATTGGTTCAAACTCGCCAAGGAGTTGATATCCGTCCGGTGGTAGAATTTCATGGCTTTCCAAATTTATTTTCTGACAATAAAGTTAATCTTGAAAGCAACTATGCTCTCTTCTGTCTCCACAATGATTCAAAATCTTGTCTTGAGTAGATTCTTTGAGAAAACAGAAATGTGTCAAGATGCCATTAAAGAACTCATGGAAAATTTGGAAATTCATGGAAACTCTTTTAGATGTTACAAAAGGCTAAGTCAAAAGTGTGAATTAGCATGGATAGCTTATGGTACACCCCGCTCACCATAGTGCATAAACAAATTGGTATACAGAAAGGTGCAGGAAATCTTTAACAAGAGCTTGATTGAATGTAAATGAAAGCTATAAGATAACACATAAATAGTAAATAGATAAAAAGAACATATTAATGTCCTATGGAATGTAATTACCTCTAAGGAACAGGATATGATAAATTTCAATATATAAAACAGATATTAAACATCAAGAAACCACTTGTCATTCATTTGATGTGCCATATCTATGACAACAATTTTAAAAATTAACTTTTCAAGCACGAAGAGATAAAATAACAGGCATTAGTTAATTAGTCTACTTTCTACCATAAGTAATACAATTAGTCAAAAAATTTAAAGATATAACTATAAGACTGTATGATCATTTGATAAAAACAATTAATCAGCAGTGGAATCATGTAATACAAATAAATCAAGTCTAGATACAAACCTTTGCCGATAAAGTTAGCTTTTATATTTTTGATAAAGTTTTATATTTTAAAAAATTTTTAACAATAAATATCTAACAAATATTTATTCTAAAAATTAGAGTGAATCTATGGTTGATTAGATTGGCTCTAAATTCATCGCACATAGAAATAAATAAAAATGGCTTGAAAATTTGTTGGTTCTTGGAAAACACCAGATTTGAAATATAAGCACATAGATCAATATTGAAATCCATATATCTATAGGTTTTGAAACACATTTGAACTCAAACAGAAAGACTTAAAAATAGTTTCCAAATCTGTTGAGTTTTCAATGAGGGTGCACAATCAGTTTCCCCTTCTCCTTCACTTTTTTTTTTTTGAAGAGTCTCCTTCACCTACCACCATTATTATCTCATCCACCTTCACTGCCACTTCTCCCAACTAACCAAATCCTTCTCCACCAACTTCCCTTTGCTCTTGCCATTATCCCCTTGCTCCCTGCTCTCACCATTTGACCTTTCTAACAAATGTTATTACCAGTACTTCCATCATCAACAGATTTTCTTCTCCACCATCTTCCTCTTGCTCTTGCCATTTGACGTTTCTCACACAGTGTCATCAGCTGATTGTCTTGCAGCAGATTCTTTTTTTTTTTCCAGTCCCAACTCCTGCAACCCTATTGCCATCAAAGCTCATTCCTTGACTTTTTTCTTAGCGTGGATAGAAATGTTATAAACCTTGGTCTTCTCATAATCCTTGGTTTAACTCTGCCTCATTGACACCATTCCTACTGCAACATCAACTTCATTCTAGAATTATTTCCAATGCACACGGCGTCCTTCGAATGCTCAGCCATTGGCTTGGATTACACAAACATGTGCATCAAAATTGATCTTTTGATGAATCCTAGATAGGCTGAAATGGTGGGTCAAGGTCTGCAAGGCTTGGAAGATTTTCTTGGTTGAGCTCAAGACTTCTAAAATTCAATCCTTTGTAAGGCAATAGAGTGACAGAATATTGGACTTATGTGAAAAAAAAATTAGAGGACACATTTGCTTTAAGCAGAGGCTTTGTAGTTAGAAGATGTGCAAAGGAATCTGCCAACTAAAACAGGGTCAAGGTTTTCTTCAAGAAACTAGTGGATGGCGGTTTAATCAATGTAGTGGAGTTCTGTGAGAATGAAGGTGGTTGTTCCTAAGGGTTTCTCTCCTTATACATGGCCACGATTATATATATTCTAGAAGAAAGAAATGATTAGGCTGGCAAGTATTTTTCAAAATTGCGCAGAGATGGTTGCAGCTTGATGATTCTTATTCTGTTTGTACCTCTTAGATAATGAAAAGCAGTAGTATTTTCAGTTCCAATCAAGTTGTATCTCTGGTGAGTGGTGAGTAGGCAGAGGGACTTTCCGAGGTTAGAACTCGATATTGAAAGTGTTCATTAGATGAAAAATGGTGAAGAGCAACAATTGTTTTGGTTGTGTGTTCAATGGTATTACAGATTATGATGGGTAAGAAGTTGCAGATTTCTGTGGGTATGGGTCAGCTCTAGAGATATGCCCTTTTAATCAGGTGGGAACATGTGTGATATTGATAGGATTCTAGAATTGTGTTCGATTATCAGAACTGATCTACAGTACTGATCAGTAAGTTGCAATGAAAATCAGAGTTGAAGAAGAATTGTATTCATTGAATTGAAAGATTTTACATGAACTGGAAGGAAAAGAGCTTCTTCAATTGTCTCTGATGATAAAAGAAATAAAATACAGTTGGATGGTGATTTTCAAGAGATCACCCCTCTCCTATTGACTCACGTCTCTGTTCTTGTCTGTCCCATTCCTCAATTCCTCCCTCTATTTATAGACAATACATTGTACTTCCCCCAAACTAAACTAATTCATTCCAGGATCTTCAGTTGTGCTCCTGTCCACCTCAGCATAAGTCTTCACTTGTCCTCCTGTCCACATCAGCACTCTTGCCACGCTTCCTTCTGGAGTATGTGAGTCTCACCGGAGGCTTATCAGATATGCTCTGGGCTTCTGTCGTGGCTACAGGAGATTGGTGTGGGGTTGTTTGAAATTGGGGATGCCACCAGGTCTTGTTTTGTACTCAGGGCTGTTAGAACCAGAAAGAAAGAAACCCTTTCAAAATTCCAAAATCTTCTCTATGCCTTACATAATACCAATATAAGGAATTGTATGAGACTCAGGGAGGAGGTTCTGATGGCAGTTCCAACATTCAAAATGCCAAAATATATCTATGTTTGGTTCAAGTATGAAACCTTATAAACTTTTAGATTGATCATTATTCCAGTCAAGATTGAAATTTTGATTCTATGAAAATCAAATTTTTATAGTCAGAAAGGAAAATTAGAGTTAATGATGCAGAAGAAAGGTCCATCCAATCTACATGTATGGTACCCCTGGTTGGGTTGTGTGCAGTTGATGCATATGCTTGAAGAAAGTTCAGTTCATAGTTTATCCTCTGGTTTTGTAAATTAATTTGGTTTACTACTGCATTTTCCTTTTCAAGGAGAATATGTTACTTGTTTAATTCAATCATTATAAATAGATTCTTTTCTTTTTTCTGCTATTCTAGATTATAGATGTTTTTAGATGTTATATGCCCTCTTCTCAGGGTTTTGACATTGAGAAGGATGCCTTAGTGTTAAGGTCTGGAGAATGTATTGGTGTTTCAGAAGTTGGCCTACTCGCGACTGTGGGTGTGACGATGGTGAAGGTATCGTGAATTTTTCCTCTTTAATGCTTTATATATCTGGAATAATTTATTCACTCTTGACACTATGGTATTGTCCTTTTTTGCAGGTTTATCCTAGTCCAACAGTAGCAGTGCTTTCAACAGGGGATGAGCTTGTAGAGCCAACAACACAGTGTTTAGGTCGTGGTCAGGTACTAGATAGTTGTAATAGACTAATAGTAAATGAAATTTTGATTGATTTATTATCATTTCCTTTGATTGAAATGAATTTGTTTGCATGAAGGGTTGGGGGTTATAAGAAATTTGGCTCAAGGTAGTCCCAGGTGACTGCAGGCTTGAGTGATACAATGCATGATGGTACCCTATATACAACTCTGTTAAGTCCATCTTCCCAGAGATCTTGTGCGGTGAGAATCAAGTTGACTGGATGTCTGAACCATCCAGACTCTTGCATCTGTTAAATATTATCAAAGGAAAGAGAGTTTTTGCAAGAAGAAACCTTTTTATGGCTATTTCTGAAAACTTCCTTATCTAATTTGTATTCTCATCAATTTACTCTGCTACCTGTTGCCAAAAATTTCTTGGGGTTATAGTTACTGGCTTGAAACATCTAGAGGCTGTTAACGTTTTGTATGTTATTACTTTTCTACCTCTCTTTGTTCTATTTCTTTATTGAATTTATTGTACTATCCTAACTTAATTTTAATTGTTTATTAAAACAACGAAATCTGAATTGCTAGATGAAAGTTATCATGTTATATATATTCATATTGCCAAGTCAACTTCTCTCTCCTGCTGTTTCTGTTTGCTTTGTTAATCTTTGTTCCCTTTATATTTTCCTTTTTATGATTATATTTTCATTGGATGCAGCTACTGGATTTTCTTTATTATTTTAATCTAGGTAACTGAAGCATCACTGTTATCAACTTGTAGTCTCTTTCCTTCCCTTTCTTTCGAACTTGTAAGTTGTTTGCATGGATAAATAAATGAATCTTTTTTGTTTTTTTCCTGCTAAAAATTAATATTTTTATATAAATGATGCGGATTTTCTTCATTTTTGGCATGGTTTGTGATATATTTTGTGGACCATTTCAACCTATCTGATGAAATTTTGTACTGTTATAATTTGATTACTGTGTTTGAACTTTTACTAGTTGTGCTTCTTGTTTCTCCATTTTCAATGAGTATAAAATCAGAGTTAGATGTTATAAGCTAGAGTTTCACTTGAGATTTAGATGAAATTTCTCCAAAGGGTAACGGTGTTCTTGGCACCCAATCTTGCCTATTAGAGTGAGCGCATGGCAGGTTGTATTAATTTTTAAAATTTTTATTGATATAGCATGGTAGTATATGTTTGACTAAACAAATTGGATTATCATATTGAAACCATCATTTGTTGGCCTCAACCAAGCAATGGAATCTGAAAGGAAGAGGACGGGTACTGCACTCTTTGTATATGAACTGAGAAATGAAATCTGTATATTAATCATGATTTGCTACATGAGAAAATTAAATTACTCTTTTAGTTTGTGATAGACCTCAATGCTCTTTGTTCTAGTTTCCGAGGTCTGGTGTCCTTGTATGAGATTGTTCTGGAAGCTAGACAAATGATTTACTTGCTTTGTAATATCACACAGATAAGGGACTCCAATCGTGCCATGATACTTGCTGCTGCAATACAACAACACTGCAAAGTCCTTGACCTTGGTATTGCACGTGATGAAGAAGAACATCTTGAGAAGATTTTGGACCGTGCCATTTCTGCTGGAGTTGACATTCTTCTAACTTCTGGAGGTGTTTCTATGGGGGACAGGGATTTGGTGAAGCCTCTGCTGGAAAAGAGGGGGACAGTATATTTTAACAGGGTATCAAAGTCTGCGTATATCTTTTACTCACTGTCAGATTCCCATGCATATAGCTTTGTGTATTTTGATGTTTCATTGAATAGCTGCATTAAAATTTTAGCTTTCGTAAAATTCTTGTTAATTTTCTTTTCAGGTTCTGATGAAGCCAGGAAAGCCTTTAACATTTGCAGAGATTGTTGTAAAATCAAGAGAGGATTTGGTAGGCAAGAAGATTCTTGCATTTGGCTTACCTGGAAATCCTGTCAGCTGTGTAGTCTGCTTCCATCTGTTTGTTGTTCCTACCATTCGTCATCTTTCTGGATGGGCAAACCCTCATCTTCTGAGGTTACAGAAACTTCCAAAACTTATGCAGTTTCCTGTCTTCCCTATGCTGAATTTCTGAGTATCTGATTGAAGACTGACAGTCAACTCACACCTAATGTGGTGGCCATTGCTTCTTTATTCTTTGTACAGATTGCATGCCCGTCTTGAACATCCCATTAAGACAGATCCAGTCAGACCAGAATTTCATCGTGCCATTATTACTTGGAAGGTCAATGATGGGTCTGGAAATTCAGGGTGAGAGCTGGATTAAATTTATTTTCAGATGTCCAAAATAGTGGTAAAAACAATCTGGATGTTAAAGACTGCCCCAAGGAGTTAGGTCAAATCAATCAGGTGGGATCAGATTATGAGACTTGGTTTGGCTATGATGTTGTCTGAAATTGTTTATAAAAAATTAATATGAAAAGAGCAATCATTTAGAGGTTATATCTCTTTCTCTTCATAAATATACACAGTGACTTCATCAATACCAAACCATTGTGCTGACCATTGGGTCAAAACATCCAGGTCACAGGTTTTGGGTGCATTTTAAGTTTGGGGATCCAACTGAACCAGCTTGAGCCTGTTTCCTGTTTAGCAGGCCTTACTTGCTGGTGCGTTCTGGAATGTGTAATGTTAATAGAATATAAAAATTTTTATTTTATGGCCACCTGCCAATGGTGCGAAGATAAATTGCTCAATCTTTTGTTTATTTCTTTTATGGCCTTCAGCTTTGTTGCCAAGAGTACTGGTAATCAGATAAGCAGCCGCCTTCTCAGTATGAAGACTGCAAATGCATTGTTAGAGCTGCCAGCTACAGGCGGTGTTCTTTCCGCTGGAACTTCTGTATCGGCCATTATAATTTCTGATATAAGCAGTTCCTCTGCAAGTGAGAGTTGTCCATCATTAATTTTGGATCCTTCAATGCAAAGAAGTACATCAGACAATCAAAATGTGGTTGCATCTCCTAATAATGAGGTGCTGGTAGCTATTCTTACTGTGAGTGATACTGTTGCATCAGGGGCTGGGCCTGATCGAAGGTGTGCAGTCTTGTATTCTCTCTCTCTTTATTTTTGCTTTTTTCTTTTTGTTCTTTTTTTTTTCTCACGCTGATTATATCTAATAGTATTTTAAGTATCTTTCTCATCCTTTAACCAACCTTTCTGCGACTAACTTTCAAGGGGAAGCTTGATTCACTGTGAGGTGTAAAGTTGAGTGGGGACCTATCAGTCTAGATTCTGTGATAATATCTAGTGTTTCGTTCAAGCTACTTAATCATACATGAAATATGGAAACCAAACAAAATGGTGGAAGTTGAAAGGAGAGAATTTAGTAATTTTTAGAAATAAGCTAATGAATGAGGCCAATTGGGACCTTGTGGGGTATACGACTAGGATTTGTGAAATGGCCAATTACATCCACAAGACTTAGAAGTTTTAGGAGAATTGTGAGGTTATTCTATCTTATAGAGAAACTTGGTGGTGGAGTGATGTTGTCCAAGAAGCTGTTAAAGAGAAAAGACTTTGTTTTAAAACTTGGCAAAAGAGTAGAATCTAAGAGAACCTGGAAAGAAATAAAAACTTTAGAAAAGAAACCAAGAAGACAATAGTGAGGCTAGAAAACATGCTTAAAACAACTTGTATGATAAGTTAGGTACTAAATAAGGGGAAAACTTTATTTATAAACTAGTAAGATTTAGAAAAAGGAAAGCGAGAGACTTAAATCAGGTTAGATATATGAAAAATGAAGAATCAAAAGTTTAGTAAAAGATTAAGGTGGATAAAATATTTTATGAAATTATTAAATTGGGAGGGTACATAGAGATCTAGATTTTGTTTGGATGATAGCATTAATGGAACCAGATAACAAATCTATATTCGTGGGGTTTGAGTTGTAAAAGTTAAAGACGCCCTAGTCAAAATGAAAATAGGAAAAGCCTTGGGCCCAGATAGCATCCTTATAGAGGTGTGGAAGTGCATGGAGATATAAACTTATGAGTCACGCTATGAAATATGGGAAAGAGTGATTGAACAAAGATTGAGACTCATAACCAGAGTGATAGAAAACCAATTTGGATTTATGCCTAGAAGGTCCACTATAGTAGTTATATATTTAATTAGGCAGTTAATTAAAAAATCTAGAGAAAAGAAAGAAGATCTGCATGTGGTTATTACTGATTTAGAAAAAGCATATGATAGTGGCCCAGAGAATTAATTTTGGTGGATTTTATATAAAAAAAAGTGTACCAATGAAATATATTGATTCAATTAAGGATATGCATGAGGGAGAAAGTGATGCAAATGTATCACATAGGATTAGAGCTGGTTGGATTAAGTGGAGGGGTGCTTCTAGGATACTGTATGATAAGTTTGTTCCACTTAAATTAAAGGTTAAGTTTTATAAGACGACAGTTAGACCAACTATATTGTATGGTATAGAATGTTGGGTGACAAAGAAACAATAGGGTTAGAAGATTAGTATTACTGAGATGAGAATGCTAAGATGGACATGTGGCAAAATTAGAAAAGTCAAAATAAGAAGTGAAGAAATTTGAAAGTGGTTAGGTATAGCAGTCATCAGAAGTAAAATTGAGGAAATAAGCTTAGGTGGTTTGGAGTTTGAACATGTAAAGCTAAGACCTAGAGATGCATTTGTAAGTTATAAGAAGGTGTGGGAGGATGCATATTGTCATGTAAAGCTTAAGTGGTTTGGAGTTTGGACATGTAAAGTTAAGACCTAGAGATGCACTTGTAAGAAGGTGTGGGAGGATGCATATTGAAGGACCTAAGGGATCAAGAGGAAGACCTAAAAAGATATGGATGGAGTTAATGAAATAGGACTTTTATAAGCATAAATTAGTTGAAGATATGATTTTTGATTGAACAGGATGGAGAGACAAGATTCGTGTCGCAGACCCCACTTTAGTGGGAATTGGCTTAGGATGATAATGATGATGTTCCAATTCAGCATTATCCATAGTGATAATAATGATCAACATTTTATTGCAGTTTCTCAAAAAGCCTTATATTATTTTACTAGAATAAGATAAGTTAGCATTTTATATTGTTATCAAGGTGACTTAAATCAATATAAATTGTTGTTTAAATTCTCAAAACTTTGATGGAGAGGACGCATAGTTTGGGCAAAAAAATTTTTTTTTATCACTAAATTAAACGCATAGTTTGAGCATTTTGGAAAATAAAAAAGGCATTTATATTATAGGTTATCAATAACATATATTGTAGTGGAACTTAACAAGAATATGAATGAAGATTTAGTTTTTGGTATATTGGAATGAAGTCTGTCAGCATTTTGTTGATTTAGTGGAAATCTAGGAAACAAATTTATCACTTATTTTAGCTGAAAGATCTCTGGTAAATTAAGAAATATAACTTGCTACTATCGTTTATATGATCTCATTCATAATGTTTATAAAAACTGTCTTTGATATTTGATTGACATGAAAAAGAAGCTTAGTTTGGGCATTGGATAGATTATGAACCCTTTAAAGGCTGTAGTATGGTTGTTTTTTTGAGCTGTGGATAGCAATTCTGGCATAAGCAGATAAGCCACAGTAACAACAAAAAATGCTGTGAAGCGCAAAATTTAGTGAACTGTTTCCTCATAATACGCTCCATTAAAAATGAAAGCAATGAGGAGATCATATCTTCATCGCATGCATCTAGATACACCTTATTGGATCTTTGTTCCAAAGGGGTCACTATACAGATGCAAAAGTAATATAGCAAAGCTGATGTTGCCCTTTGTCCAAGTGTGACATGGTAGTACTGAATGCTTTGCAACAGCTTACAAGATTGGATAATCGACTCAGGACTTCAATAAGGCACAACATCATGTTGAGGTTCTTGGTACTAAGATATATCTTTGGTTTTATATATTCCAGCTTGAGTCAGTCGTTAACACACATGATGAACAAGTTCATTGAATTGCTTTTGAATTGGTTGTCTGACTGTATGTCTGATGTAATGAGAAAAGGAAAAAAAAGGAAAAACTGGTTATCAAACTCAGAAATCAAAATTTGTTCTACGAGTCTTAAATCCTGAAAATAGCTCCTTATATGTCTTGATTACACAATACATCAATTTAAAGGACATAAAATGGAAATGCAATATTTTTTTTTCTCTTCGCTTGTCAGATCTCCCTGAAATACCATAAATTTTGAAATTCTCTTGTTTGTGTATTTTTTTTCTTGTTTATGTTACTTTAAATTCCATACTGGATGGAATTTCCTGTTGATTGACTATAGTGATATTCATATTTGTGCATGAACCATAAAAAGGTATGCACATGAACTTTTGCACCATTTCTTGAGCATTTATATATTTCCAGTGGTCCAAGGGCAGTTTCTGTCATAAATTCCTCAACAGAAAGGTTAGGAGGTGCAAGGGTAGCTGCAACAGCTGTGGTTCCAGATGAAGTGGGCAAAATTACAGATGTTCTTAAGAGATGGAGTGATATTGACAAGATGGATCTCATCCTTACCCTTGGTATGGTTTTTCTTTTTCTTTTGGTTGAAAGGCATTGGAATCCTATTTTTTTAGTTTGCATTTACATTTTTCCTTTTCCCTGTAACTTCTAAATTTAGGTGGCACTGGTTTCAGTCCAAGAGATGTGACCCCTGAAGCAACAAAAAGCCTGATAGAGAAAGAGACACCCGGTCTTTTGCATGCCATGATGCAAGAAAGTCTCAAGGTATGAAACTCTTAGAATTTGTGGAACATGTGGACATAAAAAGGATCATAAGCTGGTGTGTGTTCATATTATGTATATGTATATGCGTAACTTAATATGTATTTATCTGTATGTCTTTTTTTTTCCCTTTCCATATCACAATACTAGTGTAATTTTAGTACCCATTTCCAATCTATTTACTGATTTTAACCATCATTATGCATATTCTATGCACTGGATTCAGTTTCTTCATGTTTAGAACTATCTATGAATGTTGTGTATGAATTTGTTGTGCATTCTGGTGTCAATTATTTCGGCATGGGTATATACACATTGTAACTGACAAACACAAAAGAAAGGCTAATTTATAGAAAATTTGTGGACTGTATGAATGTCTTTATGATCTCAGCAATCTTGTAATGTTTTTTCTTTCCTTCTAGGCTTCAGCAATGACTCAAGCACTATTATTTAAGTCGTGTATTTCACTCTGGTGATAGCACGCGCACACAGACACGTGTGTGTGCATGTGGCACATACACACAGATATTAGAAGGCATTGAAGAAAATCAAATAAAAATAGAAACAGAATAATACAAAAAACTACAAAGAATAAGGAAAAGATATAATCAAGGATTGTTATGGCTATGTTAGTTTGTCCAGACATTAGGTACCAGTATCACTTGAAAATATGATATTGAATATTGATTATATAGATATTCTTCATATGGGCATTAAGAACTAGTGTTTGGCATCTTGAAGAGTTCATTTGCATATGAGATTACCCTGATATATGTGCAATATATGTTATGTCATCTTCATGTGGTTATGTCTATGCATCTATATACAAATATCTGTATTCATCAAAATTTTGCTGTCATATCTTTCAATATTTTCTGTTGATATGGTGGAGGCATGCATATAATGTATATATGAGAATTTTACCATTTGAAACTGCTGTCAATTTTATGATGTAGAAGCATATATGGTAGAGGCATGTGTATAGTGTATATATGAGCATTTTAACATTTGAAGCTGCTGTCAATTTTATGTAGAAACATACTGTCAGTTCTTAAACCCCTGATGATGAAATTTCACTTCATTGGTATTCATGCCCATGGGACTACTGGCATATCTTTCACCTTTCTTTCTCACACTCAGATGCAGTTTGCCTTTCGGCTCTTTCCACAAGTACTTATTATCTTTATATTTTGTATTTTGGGGGGCAGGTAACACCATTTGCTATGCTCTCACGCTCTGCAGCTGGAATAAGAGGTTCAACATTAGTAAGTCCACAAACTAAGCTTAGTTTTGTTCTGTGCTAGAAATTAACAAAGAAATTGTAATATTCCACTTGTTTTCAATATCTCAGTCAAAATAAAAAGTCTTTATAGTTTCCTTGAGCTGGTAGATACATTTATTTGTAAAATTCAAAATTAGAATCGTGTCAAGTAAATTTCCTAATTGGCGAAATTGTTAATGATAAATATTCATCTATGTGTGTATGTGTGTGTGTGGCATGAGTAAATGTGTGCATGTGCATACATACATAAATGACATGTATGTGTTTCCAAACATACATGTGTGTATGTTTGGAAACCTGGAATGTTTAGTTCATTTATAGAATCTGCTTTTTAAATTTTACTAATATTTTTGCTGTATTGAAATCAAATATTTTCTTTTGAGGTTTGTTAGCAGTAAGTGTATCTTCTTGCACCCTAACCAAATTTTCTACCTGCGTAAATTGATACATACATACATGCATGAATGTGTCAGTGTGTGTGTGTGAAGGTTCAAATTAATTAAAAAATAAACAAAATAAACATATTCTTAATAAGTTTAATATCTACAATATGATAGACATGGTTAAACTCAATGATTAGTTATAAAATAATTTAACATCATTAGTTCTTAAGTATTATTCGTAATTTATAATTATGAGAAAGATCACATTCTTTCAAAGGGTAATGGATATTCCATATTTATATATTGCATATTAGACCGTGTGAATCAAAAGAAAGAACCACAAAAAAAAATCCGTATAAACAGATTTACATGGTCTTGCATTGTGCCTATGTCCACGGGAGGGGGGAAGAAGATCCAACTACTAAATGTAAAATAATATTAGGGTAACAACCTTTTTATCTCCAATCCCATTACAACTCTAGCTCAAATATGTTAGAGAAAATTGCTTATATACCCTTACTGTACCGTGGGGTGGTTTTGCCATCTGCAACCACAGCCTACTTAGTTCAAATTGGCACAATAGAAATGAACCATCCCAGGGGAGGAACATCTACCTATAGGCTCCTCTTTGCTCTCCCCATGCCTCAGGTCCCTTCCCCTCTAAAAGTTTGTTAAACTATGAGCTACGCTCCAACAATCTCCACCGTAAGCTATCTTGAAGATGTCAGCTCTATGACTCTTAACTCAAACCCAATAAGGTTAGGAATACTCCTCTTCTCAAAATTTGGAAACATTAATCAAGTCCAAAGCAATGCTTGAACTTGTCCGTAGGGACCGACTTTGTCAAAATATCAGTTGTAAGTTTGAACCTTCTCAAGCACCACGTCACTTGTAGCAATCAGCTCCCTTATCTTGTGCAATCTCACATCTGTGCTTGGTTCTTGCATGATAAACCTGATTCTATGCCAAATAAATGGCACTCTGATTGTCACATTACGGCTGAACTCCATGATACGGTACACCAACTTCCTTCACGCATTTGCTGCTTTAGTAACCTCAGTCACTGCCACGCACTCGGGTTCTGTAGTAGATTAGTCTGTAACTAAGTGCACCATGGATATCCAATATATAGGCCCACATGCAAGTGTAAACACAGATCTTTTAGTAGACCTCTTCTCACCTTATCACCTGCATAGTCTGCATCTACATGTCCCACAACTAAAAGAGAGGTCTACTGCCTTTCAAATACAATATTATAATCTGTTGTTCCATTAAAGTACCTGAAAATCCACCTAACAGCTTTCCAATGCTCTCTCCTTGGGACTTCCATGTACTTGCTAATAATGCTTGCTGCATGTGCCAAATCAAGTCTGGTGGACACCATTGCATATTTCAGACAACACATGGTGCACCTGACATGTCTGAGATTTCTTCCTCTGTATTTGGGCATGGTTTAGTAGATAACCTAAAATGATTATCTAAAAAAGTGCTCACTGGTTTTGCATCACCCATGCTAAACCAGTCCAATATCGTTTCATTGAGACACTCACAATTTCCCAGCCCGGTTGTCCCTATGAATCTCCATATCAAGAATCTTCTTGGTAGCATCCAAATCCTTCACTTCAAATGCCTTGGTTAACAAGGACTTTAGTTTCTTAACCTCTTCCATATTTTTACTAGCAATCAGTATATCATCATCATAAGTCATCAAGAAAATGTGGGAACCATCATCAAGAACTTTAAAATGAACATAATAATTATACTTACAACTTGTGTAGCCAATCTGAACCATGTAGGAATCAAAATTCTTGTACCATTGTTATGGAGACTGCTTCAGCCTATAAAGTGAATTTTTCAATCTACAAATAAGGTGCTCATTTCTAGGTTGTGTTAACCATTTTGGCTACTCCATATAAATTTGACCCTCCAAGTCCCCATGAAGAAAGCTGTCTTTACATTGAGCTGCTCCAATCCATGTAATATTTGGCTACAAAAGCCAACACTATCCTGATGTATGTGTCTTGACAACCAGGGAGAATACCTCATTATAGTCCATCTCCCTCTTTTGGAGTACCCCTTTGCCACTAAAAAGGCCTTGAACCTGTCCCCTCCTTTTTCTGCTGTTGCTTAATTCTTCTTGTACACTCACTTGCACCCTATTGCCTTCTTCTCTTTAGGAAGATTTACTAGTTCTTAAGTATCATTCTTGTCTAGTGAATTTTCCTCTACCATATCCTTATCTACCTTTCTCATGACTGTTAAGTGCATATCCTTGTATGTGGAAGGATCATCACTACTGATAACAAGTGCAAATGAATTTAAGTCATCAATCTCATACTCAGCTGGCGACTCCTTGTTGCATTTCACTTTGTCCATGGCAATTCCTTGATGCTCTTGATCTGTGTTAGAACTTTCTTTTCGAGAATTATTCTCCTTGTTTTCCAAGTCATCTAGCTCCACCTACAGCACTTGTTTATTGATGCTGCCCTCTTGTGCTTGCAATTTCTACCCTTGAGTGTTTTCAGAATGAGTTTTTCATCAAACACCACATCCCTACTGATCATCACCTTTTGTTTTTCTGGATCCCAAAGCTTATACCCCTTCACCTCTATGCCCTCTCCTATATTTTCTTTGGGGCAGTATGTTCAATTTCACATTTAACTGAGATTTCAATGTTGAAATGCCCAGCTCATGAAGCCACACTTGAGGCAGAAGTCTTAAGATGTTGCATCCTTGCTATTTCGACAGAATTTGCAGTTATAAAAAACATGGAGTAATTCTCATAGCCATCCATTTTCGTGCTTTTCCAGATCATCAACATGCCAGGTAATCCAAATGCAGCTGCTGAATGCGTAGAGGCTTTGTTGCCTGCCCTTAAGCATGCCATAAAGCAAATAAAAGGAGACAAGAGAGAGAAGCATCCTCGCCATGTTCCACATGCGCACGCAGAGCCTCTTGATACCTGGGAACGAAGCCATAAGTTGGCTTCAGATGGTCCAGAACACAAATGTTCTTGTTCTCATTGAAGTACCAGGTGAAAACAAACTGTATATTGCTTATGAATTGTGAGATCTTGTTGTACATTTGGAAATGAAATGTTCAAAAAAAACCAGATACAATTATAAATCAAAGCAGAGCAAAACATAGATTATAATGAATTTTTTCTTGCAACAGATACAGTTCTAATTAATGCCTTGAAATGGGGATGGCATTGGCACGGATCAATCCGGAAACCTGCACCATGTGATCTTATCTGGTGAAGATTGATGGACCTGGCTACCATATCATTCTAATCAAAATTACTTTGTGGGAGTTAGGTGGGTGTAGGTTTAGTTGATAGAACATAAACCAATATGTGATATGTGTAGTGGGCACCATATCAGGAAATCAGCGTAGGTTGAGTTCAGATCAGTAGCCCTAGCTTGCCCCAGTTGGTTTTTTATTTTAATTAATTAATTTACATTCTAAGTATTTCATTAGAGTAGGTCTTGCAGGTTGACTTGTTCCTGTTTTTACTGTTAAAATGGTCCATCTAGAGAAATTATTCCACCTTCTGAATAAAGAAATTATTCAATACAATGTAACCATGGAGACCCTTGTTTGGGCTCACCCGAAATAATTAGCAAACAGTGATGGGTATGATGTCCATGTCTTTATACTAAACATGGAACAGCTTTCTTTTCAAATTAGAAAGCTGTAAGGAGGAAAGTTGGGCAAAGAGCTTAGTTTTGTAAACTCATGGAGAAAAAGGGGTTCTCTTTCTGCATGGACTGAAAAGAATTTAACAGACAGTTGAACTGCATGCTCGAACTGAGAGTGAGAGCGAGAGAGACTGGTCAACCTTTCCTCTATCTTTCTCCACTATTTCTTTTGCTTCACCCTCATTTTTGAGCTTTTTGTATTTGTGTTCTTTCATTATGCTATATTTGTATGTATATCCTCTTGTTTTTATTATTTGTATGCATACCCTTTCATTTTGCGTAATCATTGAAATCGTACCCCCGATGTTATTAACTTTTGTTGTTTATTTTTACTAAATGACTAAATTAATTTTCTATAAAATAAAAATATTTTGCATTTATACTCCTATATTATCTTATATTTTCATTTATGTTCTTGTGTTATTATATTTATAGCATATATATTGTAAGTCATTAACATTAATTTTCTCAATTGATAGTTATTCATTGAAATTAGCCTAGCCACATTAGTCATTTGGCTAGTTAATATTCTTTTCATCTTATAGGAGGATAATTTTGTCATTTAGTAAAATAAATAACAAAAAAAGTAACAAAATTTAACGCTAGGGGTATGACTGCAACGATTATGCTAAATGGAGGGTATATATATAAACAATAAAAACAAAAAGATATAGATGTAAATATATCATATCGTAGGGGTTTTAATGCAAGAAGCCAATTTTTTTTTTCTCCTTTGTATATCATTAGTTATTGCTTCAAATGTAATGATAAGAATCAACCAAGGACTTCTCCTCCTAAACTATTTCTCTCACTTCTCCATCAATCATTAAATACCATTGTTTTCCAAAATTTTCTGTTGCATACCTCAACCGTTGATAGAATAGTCAGCCATGAATATTATATTTTCAGTTGCTAGCTTTAATATTTGAATTTTGAAGAGAATAGCTTGCTGCAAGAACTCTTTATATCCACCATTTCTCCCTCTTTTCCTTAAATCATGATTTACAGTGCTTGGAATTTAGGTTCCTTGTGTAGAATGAAAGCATTTAAAATGGAGGGTTAAAGAAAATTTTTTAAAGGTTATTTTTGTCTAAAACCGAGCTCATTGAAAAACTCGGACAAGTTTCTTGAGTTACCCGGCCGGCCGAGTTTTCTGGTAAGACCAAGAGCAATACAAGTTAGAGACCGTTTTTCATTATCACATAGGCATAATACACGAAGATGATTGCAATGTAGCATCCAGCTAGATGACTTTCTTTAAGCTGTCTCAAACCCACTGCTACTAAGCTTTTTCTCTTACCAAGTCAAACTTTATTAATACCATTAGTGAGAAGATACCTAACCTTCTTACGTAATGGACGCAATTTTAAGGGCCGTAGCCACCATCACCTCCTCCAGCTCGACTCCCACCGCTGCCTCCATGCCCTCCAGCAGTGTAGCCGCCACCCCATCCAAAGCCACCACCAGCTTCATACCCCACTCCATACCCAGCACCATGTCCACCACCATTGCCTACACCATATTCACCACCTTGTGCGCCTCTTGTACCTCCCCCAGAACCTCCACCGGCTCCTCCACCACCATGATAGTCACCTCCATGTGCTCCTCCTGCACTGTAGCCAGCACCACCATTGCCACTACCACTATCACCTTGATGTTTTCCACTAGCACTATATCCAGCGCCACCACCAGCTCCACCATGTTCTCCTCCTGTACCATAGCTAGCACCACCATCATGCCCACCGCCACTACCAAAACTATGGCCATGTTCACCATCTGCACCATAGCCACCACCAATGCCAGAACCACCTCCGCTGCCAAACCCACCACCGTGTTCTCCTCCTGCACCATAGCCAACACCACCACCATGGCCACTACCACCACCAAAACCATCACCATGTTCACCTTTACCACCATAGCCACCACCACCGCCAGAACCACCTCCGTTGCCAAACCCACCACCATGTTTTCCTCTTGAGCCATGGCCAGCACCACCAGCAAAACCACTACCATGTTCACCCTTACCACCATAGCCGCCACCCCCACTGCCAAACCCACCACCATGTTCTCCTCCTGCACCATAGCCAACACCACCACCATGTTCACCCCCACCACCATGTTCAGCCCCACCACCATAGCCACCACTGCCAGAACCACCTCCGCTGCCAAACCCACCACCATGTTCTCCTCCTTCACCATAGCTAGCACCACCACCATGTTCACCCTTACCACCATAGCCACCACCACTGCCAGAACCACTTCCGCTGCCAAACCCACCACGATGTTCTCCTCCTGCACCATAGCCAACACCACCATCATGGCCAACACCACCACCAAAACCACCACCGTGGTCACCCTTACCACCATAGTCACCACCGCTGCCAAACCCACCACCATGTTCTCCTCTTGCACCATGGCCGGCACCACCACCATGATCACCCTTACCACCATAGCCACCACCCCCACTGCCAAACCCACCACCATGTTCTCCTCCTGCACCATAACCAACACCACTACCATGGCCAGCACCACCACCATGGTCACCCTTACCACCATAACCACCACCACTGCTAGAACCACCTCCGTTGCCAAACCCACCACCACGTTCTCCTCCTGCACCATAGCTAGCACCACCACCATGGCCAGCACCATATCCAACACCGCTGCCACTTCCACCACCAGTACCATAACCACCTCCATAACTGGCACCGCCGCCTCCACCACTACCACCTCTATAGCTCGGAACACCATGTCCCCCTACACCTCCATATCCAACACGACCACCATAGCCCCCACTACCACCACAACCTCCTGCCGCTCCACCTCCACCGCCGCCATGGCCAGCACCATTGCCAACAGTTTTATCTAAACCCAAACCATCCCCAGCAGCTCCCTCTAGAGTGAGAAGAGCTCTAGTGGCTGAGCATATACCTAATCCCACTGACACGAAGAAAACTGTATAAACAACCCCACGAGTATGAGTAGCCATGAGAATATATTTTAGTCCCACAACATTGGGATGGAATCGCTAAGGAAAGATGGGTATTTATAGAGACTGGAAGTTGGTTCCAATGCCGCGTTCTTTACTAAGAGAGTGTGGTTGAGTCACATGCACGGAGAAGCTTTGCGTCCCCACAGTGTGTTCCATTTACAGACACATCTCTCTCACTATCATCAACTCTCTAGTGTGCTTTTGCTATTCTCCACGTCCATACAAATCTATATTCATAAAGCCATATTAATTGAACTATCTTACTTCTTGCTAGATCGACGTCTACTCTTTTGAAACCCTTCCACACCATCATTATTTGGATCCTGCATGAACCTATATGCCAAATTTAGTAAGTTACAGCGAACAATGAACCTCTTGTTAATTAGTTAAAGAGTTTCTGTTTTGTTCTACTTGTTAGACGTTTGCTGGTGCACCATTGCGTGCTTGTTGTGATCAATGATATTTGTGTTATGAGAGAATAATATCCATATCTTCTTATGCTTAACACCTTGGAACCTTTGGTTCATTAAAACATGTTCATTGAAAAGGGAATTCTAACAGTAGAAATTGTTAATCTGGGGGTGCCAAGTTGAGAACTTGGTTGCCAAAAGGAATACTAAATAAAATTGCATGTAAACATGCATGTACAGTGACAGATCCAACTACCAGCTAGAAAAAAATTATATTACCTGCATATACCTGAAAAAAAACGTGTCATAAGATCATTTTCATTTACTAACCTTTGTTTGCTTCTATATATTTAATTAAACCAACCATCATTTTCATGTTTTGGGCCAATATCTCCTGTTGATTTTCATATTCATGCCATGAAATGAAAATCCAGCTTCTTATGTTCAATCCCAATAACTTGAATAGAGAGGAAAGGAAAATAATAGGTGAACCAAAAAACTAAAAAGAAAAAATATTCCACACGTCTTCATCCCAAATGAAAGGTTACATGTTGAAAAACACAGTTTAGACTCTAAAACACCTAGAGGGGGTGAATAGGTGAAACCGATTGCGGAATAAAAAATCAATCAATTAAAAACAAGTTCTTAATTAATTGGCATGCACAAGTCTGAACACATATCAATTCATCACACACAATTGCAAAATAAGTAAGAGACAACACAAGCAATTTGGTGACGAAGGGAAAACTCTAAGAGAACTCTCAAAGAGAAAAACCCTCCGGGCTACGAGGTGCCACCTCTGGAAATCACTATAAGAAGAAGACTTACAATAGTGGTTCAGACGACCCAACAATGACTCTGACTCACAATGTAAATATCTGAAGAACTCTTCAGATTTGCATCCTTGCAACGATTCAGAACTCTGAATATCTCCTTAGTGAAGTGCCGAACGAACTCGCTCAGCAACCGTAGGAACTCCCACGAGCAAACTCTTCAACCCGGAACTCCAAGGTAGAAAAGAAAAGAAGACTGGTTTTTAATGGCTCAAAGAAGAAGAGAAAAGAGGAAGAAGGTCTCTCTCTCTTGCACACGTTTTAGGGTTCTCAAAAACGTATTGGGTGACCCTCACAATAGGCTAGACACTCCTTAAATAGGTTAGGAGAAAGAAAGGAACGAAAAGGAAACAAATCAGAAAAGATCGGATTTCTAAAAAAGAAGTTTGTTAACGAACGTTCGAACGCTCAGCGAACGCGGCTCGAACGTTCGATAAAACAACTCACTTTTCTTCTTCTCGTTCGAACGACCAGCGAACGTTCAGCGAACGTTACTCTCTGTTTTCTCTGTGGAACCTCAACGGTCGAACGTGAGGCGAACGCTGCTCTCTGGATTCTCTGTGGAACACCAACGGTCGAACGTTCAGCGAACGTGAGGCGAACGCTGCTCTCGGGATTCTCTGTGGAACACCAACGGTCGAACGTTCAGCGAACGTGAGGCGAACGCTGCTCTCGGGTTTGTCTGTGGAACACCAACGGTCGAACGTTCAGAGAACGAGAGGCGAACGCTGCTCTCTGGATTCTCTGTGGACCCTCAACGGTCGAACGACCGGCGAACGTTCATCGAACGTTTGATGAATCTTTACCAATATGACTCCGTTCAAGACCCCGTTTGAACCACACAACCTATACCCTATCCCAAATACATTGACAACATTAAACGACCTTTTTGACACGGAATTGAAGCCAATAACTTAAACCTTACAAACTCCCCCTTTGGCTATTCCGTGACAAAACAAACAAGGCTTATTCTAATTGTTGTGAACCACCAAGCAACAATTTGAACAAGTACAAAAACAAAAAAAATTGACATGATCTCCCCCTAAATCTATTAACCCCAAAAATAATCACCTGTACCTGAAACATCAAAAATTGAAACTACCAAGTGAAAAGCAAGGATAATAGAACAACTAATAAGAAATTTAATGAGCTCAAAATTTTCACAAACAAAATAAATTTCTCATTCAGTTTCTTTGAGCAATGTACATTTGGACATTCATGAGCAATTAACCATAATATTCAACACAAAATATATCAACATAAATTCATGATAACCAACACATAAACATATAAACTTCCACAGAAAATACAACCATCATCCACTCCAAGTTTATACAACCACAAAAAATTACAGACTTGACTACGACACTACTCCCCCTTTTTGTCACCGGAAAACAAAGGGAGCACACTAAGAATGTGATGGCCCAGCACCATCATCCACTCCACTGCCACCACCTCCACTCGAACCCGGAGCCGCAGGAGCAGGAGCAGGAGCTTCATCATCCTCTTCTTCCTCCGCATCCTCTTGACGAAAATACCCTTCAAGAGCAGATTCGAGCGTGCCAAATGAAGTTTGCAATGAAGATTGCTTAAGCTCAAGACGCTCAAACCGAAGAACCACGTCCTTATGATGCCTCTGCAAATAAGAAAGAATCTCGGAGTTTTGTTCTCGGAGAGACACAATTTCCTCATGCAAGGAAGAAGGAGGCTGAGCCTCAGGGGGATCATCAGGAGCAGGAGCCCGGGTAGAAGAAAGATGAGCCCGGCTTTGCTTAAGAGTTGATTCAGAAATAGGATTAGCAGCTTTACACAACTCTAAAGAAGGAAAAGGAATATTCAAGGCACAAACCAAACGGGCAATCAAGCACCCGTAAGGAAGACCATAGGTCTTCTTGGAGTTAAAGAAAACATCCAGGATTTTTGAGCAAATGACAGAGGGTAAATCAATGGTATGATGTTTTTTCAAGGCATACAAAAACAGGCATTTATCAAACGGAACAGAAGACTTGTGAGCAACAGGAAACAGGTTATGGCTTTGAATACGAAAGATAACAATGGTTTCGGCCGTAAAAAACTTTACCTGTAAAGCACCACCCCTATACACCCAATTCCCCCTACCATTATGGAACAAGGTATCAACCACTTCATTTTGAAAATCCGGAGTGGGGGGAGGATAAGGAAACTGAGGATCCGTAACCCTAGGAAGCCCAAACACTGAGGCAATCACCGAGGGTCCAACCCGAAAAGGAGTGCCACGAAGAAATGTAGAGAATTCAGAATTTTCCAGATCAATATCATGGATGTTGGTGAAAAACTCTCTAACCAACTCAACAGAAGGAAGAACAAATTTCCCAAACATGGGATCCCAACCCCTATCTTGAAAACAATCTGAGACCTCATCAGGAAGGGTGGAAAACTTCACTTCTCTCTCTATGATAACCGATCTCTCACAAAAAAATTCCTCAAAATTTTTTGCAGCCCTTTTATCAACAAAAAGGGACTCATCATACCTAGGTTTCTTATTTGAAGTTTTGGTACCCAGTGATTTCTTCCTAGGCATCTAAGAAGGAATAGAAGCAAGAAGAAAAAAATAAATAAAACAAGCACATGTTAGACAAGAACTGGAGACATGATGCACTAAAGAAATTACATGCTAAGAAAAAAAATGCATGGAACAAACATGGTTGATCAAACCACAGAAAAACAGAGAACAGTCGAGCAACGTTCGACCGTTCGGCGAACGTTGAAGAATCGAACCCAGATTTGGGGATTTTGACTGAAATCATCAACTTTAACAAACCAAGCTAATTAAGGACTCGAAATCAACAACAAAACATGAATATAACCTTTTAAAACTGATTTGAACAACGATAAACCATAAATCACGAAGAAATCAAAGATGTAAGTTGAAAAACCCTAGAAAAACCCTAGACGAAGATGAATAGTGAGAGAAAACTGAAAAGAATGAACAACAACAAATAACCTTACCTTGGATCACGATTGGAAAGCACGAATCGAAGAGAAATCTCGCTGAAAATCGGAAGCCCTAAAATCGCCAGACGTTCGAACGACGAACTTTAAGAACATAAAAACCCTAGGTTTTGTCGCACGCGACCTTAAAAAAAAAACAGGTTTTTAATTGAACGTTCGAACGTTCGGCGAACACGGGGCGAACGTTAAACAAGAAATTTGTTTTTAAAACCAACGTTCGACACGCGTTCGCTGTACGGGGAGGAAAGACCCAACGTTTGCTTAACGTTCGATAGACCGTTCGAACGTTCATCAAAAGTTCAGAAAAAATTTCCAGATTTCAGCAAGAAGACTGATTTCTTTTCAACCAAAAACACTTCAAACATACGTAAAAACTTGCAAGACATACCAACAACTATAAATCAAGTATAAACTCTTGAAAACTCAAATTTTGACCTATTTTGAGAACCATTTTGCTCTAAAAATCAGATTTGATCAAATTTAACTTCAAAACTCCCAAATAATTACACAACAACTCAACCAAATTTCCAATTGTGTTTGTGTGCATGTGCAAAACCAAATACAACAAGTTTTGCCTATATGAGAGCTTGGTGAAGAGGAGTTGGCCATTTATCAAGAAATCCAATATTACCCAAGTCTCTCCAAACATTGAAAAGAGCCCTTGCATGACCTAAGCATCAAGATTTTGAAATTTTCTCCCCCTGTTTCTTACAATTCTTTTTGCACAAAGAGTAGTGTTCCTTAGAATATCTGAGTTTACAGTTTATGCCATGGTTATACTCCTTGTGATTCTCTCTCTTTTTGAACTCAATTTTGCTGGGGTTTACATTTCATCCCAGAGTTCTTTTCATATAACTTTTTCTTTTTAAACAAGAGGGAGAGATCTCTTTGTAAACACAAGATCAAATGCTAGGGTCTTTTCAACTTAAGATAGACAAGAGTAAACTCAGGATTGCCTATCCACACAACACCGAAAATAAAAAAATAGGCTTCCTCAATTGTATTTGGATGTGTATGTGATATACAAACCACAAATAGAGTTTAGCAAGATGATTGTGAGATTATTAGAAACAGTTGAAATCACATTTGAGAAATCATTTTTGAAAAGTTCGTAGGTTCTCAAAATATACCCAAAAGATATATATTTTCACAACCTTATACTTATCCTATAGTTGACACATGTCAAGACAAGAATACATATAAAAACCGAAAAAAATACGAAAGAAAAACAAATACAAAAACAAAATACAAAATACCAAAAAAAACACGTAAGCATGCTAAAGAAAAGAAAAAATGCATGAAACACCCTAAAGCATGCTACAAAGTCCTTCTTAATGAAGAGGACCAACACCAATAGCTTTCCTAAGAAACTCAAACCTAAGAGCATCTAAAGGTTTGGTAAAGAGGTCAGCTAGTTGATTTTCAGATGGGATGTGTTCAAGAGATATCACATGATCTTCTACCAACTCTCGAATAAAATGATGTCGTATATCAATGTGCTTGGTTCGAGAATGCTGAACAGGGTTTTTGGAAATATTAATAGCACTTGTATTATCACAATACAAGACAATAGTTCCTTGTTCAATCCCATAATCACTCAACATTTGCTTCATCCAAAGCAATTGAGTGCAACCACTCCCAGCGGCTATATACTCCGCTTCAGCTGTGGACAAGGAAATAGAGTTTTGCTTCTTGCTCATCCATGCCACAAGATTGTTCCCAACATAGAAACAACCTCCAGTTGTGCTCTTCCTATCATCTGCATTTCCAGCCCAGTCGGCATCAGAATAGCCTGCTAGAATTGCAGAAGTGTCTCTAGAAAACCATATACCATGATCAACAGTACCGTTAACATATCGTATGACACGTTTGACGGCAGATAAGTGAGATTCTCTAGGATTTGCTTGGAACCTAGCACACACACCTACACTAAAGGCTATATCAGGCCTACTAGCTGTAAGATACAAGAGACTACCTATCATGCTTCTATAAAGAGTGTTATCTACACTCTTTCCAGATAAATCAGAATCAAGTTTCAAGGTAGTACTCATAGGGGTTCTAGTGTGTTTCTTGCTGTCCAACCCAAATCTTTTCACAAGTTCTTTAGCATATTTAGATTGAGATATGAAAATTCCATCTATAGATTGAGAAATCTGAAGACCTAGGAAGAAATTTAATTCACCAACCATACTCATCTCAAATTCTTGTTGCATAGCTTTGGCAAAATTTAAAGCAAGAGAATCAATTGGAGAACCAAAGACAATATCATCCACATAAATTTGAGCAACAGTGAAACTGCTCTTATCTTTTCTAATAAACAAGGTTCTATCAACTCCTCCTCTTGTGAACTTGTGATCTAAGAGATAAGCAGTAAGTCTCTCATACCAAGCTCTAGGAGCTTGTTTCAACCCATACAAGGCTTTCTTAAGCCTAAACACATGATGTGGGAACTTTGGATCAACAAACCCCTTGGGTTGTTCAACATATACTTCTTCATTAAGTATCCCATTCAGAAAAGCACTTTTTACATCCATTTGATGCAATTTAAAACCCAAGTGGCAAGCTACAGCAAGTAAAATCCTTATAGATTCAAGTCTAGCTACAGGGGCAAAAGTTTCATCAAAATCAATACCCTCAACTTGAGTATATCCTTGTGCAACCAACCTAGCCTTATTTCTCACTACAGTGCCATGTTCATCTGACTTGTTCTTGAAAATCCATTTGGTTCCAATAACATTATAATTTTCAGGTCTAGGAACAAGATACCACACATCATTCCTAATGAATTGATTTAGTTCTTCATGCATGGCATTAGTCCAACACTCATCAGTAAGTGCTTCTTCTACCTTCTTAGGTTCAAAAGTTGAGACATAGGATGCAAATGACATCTGATTTAGGACTTTCCTACGAAGTCTCATCCCTTCATTCAACTCACCAATCAACAACTCTTTGGGATGATTCAATTTCACTCTAGAGGAAGGTTCTTTTGTAGGACCTGGAGTTAAAGAAGGACCCTCTTCAGAAGTTGAAGAAGATGACTCTGGATTTTGACTTTCAACAGACAAGTCATTTTCCCCTACTTCTAGACTAGTCTCCCCCTCAACGTGAGACTTCTCAATCCCTTCATCCACAACCACATTTATGGATTCCATGACAGTGTGTGTACGTAAGTTATACACACGGTACGCCCTGCTATTCTTAGAGTAACCTAGGAAGATTCCTTCATCACTCTTGGCATCAAACTTAGCCAAATTCTCCCTATCTCTCAAAATAAAACATTTACTTCCAAAAACACGAAAGTATTTGACAGTGGGCTTTTTACCATACCAAATTTCATAAGGAGTCTCAGTACTCCCAGGCCTTAAATACACCCTATTTATCACATGGCAAGCTGTGTTAATAGCTTCTCCCCAGAAATACATGGCCACACCCTTGGCATGTATCATGACTCTTGCCATCTCTTGAAGAACCCTGTTTTTCCTCTCAACTACTCCATTTTGCTGTGGAGTAATAGGAGCAGAAAACTCACGATGAATTCCTTCTTCAAGACAATAGTTTTCAAGGATTGAGTTCTCAAACTCTTTCCCATGGTCACTCCTCATTCTAACAACCTTAGACTCTTTTTCATTTGAGAGTCTTCGACACAATGACTTAATCAACTCACTTGCTTCAGATTTTTCTCTTAATAGCTCAATCCAAGTAAATCTGGAGAAATCATCAACAATAACCAAAATGTACCTCCTACCACCAAGACTTTCAGTCCTAGAGGGACCCATAAGATCCATATGCAACAATTCAAGAGGTTTGTGGGTTAAACACTCAGTGATCTTTTTGTGACTAGATCTAGTTTGTTTTCCCAACTGACATGGCCCACACACATTTGGTTCTACTTTGGCAAGCTTAGGCAGATCTCTAACAAAATCATGCTTAGACAATTCATTCATGTTTTTAAAATTCAAGTGACCAAGTCTTTGATGCCACAACTCATGCATATCAACTTTGGAAGAGTTACACACAGCATTAGAATTAGGAATCACACCATAACAATTATCCGGAGTTCTTTCTCCTTGAAGCACACACACACCATTTGCATCAAAAACAGAGCACATATGTTTAGCAAATTTAACTTCCATGTTTGAGTCACACAATTGACTTATACTAATCAAGTTAGCTTTCAAACCATCAACAAACAGAACTTCACTCAAAATAGGCATACCAGAGATTTCAATAACACCCTTACCTACAATAGGTGCTTTGCTTCCATCACCAAAAGTAACAGTGCCACAAGAATAATCCTCAAAAGATTTAAACAAAGATTTGTCACCACACATGTGACGAGAGCAAGCACTATCAAGATACCACATAAGACTATTTCTAGCCTTCAAAGCAACATGAACTACATGACAAGTTAATTCACTTCTTTTAACCCAGATTTGCTTAGGCTCAGTGGTTTTCTTGGTCATTGAAGCTAATTGTTGACTTAAGAGCTTTGTCTGATTTGAAAGTTCTTTCACTTGTTTAGACAAATTCTCTTGAGGTTTTCTAGGTGAGGATCTCCTAGAGTTTTGGTTCAAATCCCAACAATTTGGTCTGATATGTCCAGAAATACCACAATAATGACAAATAGGGATAAAGTTCTGAGATTGGGAACTCTTGGTTGGAACACCCCTAGGTTTTGACCAATTAGACTTTTGACCACGATTTCTACCTTGGTTTGTCTTTCTCTTGGAAGAATTGGATCTATTCTTTCCTTTGGTATTCACAACTTGGGTCTTAGAAGATGATGGATTATCATTTGAGACTTCCTGGAATCCTAAACCCCTTTTATCAGTTCCTAATTGACTCATCCCTAGCATATTTTCCAAATTTGCTGTACCTGTAGAAAACTTCTGGAATTGAATTTTAGATTTTTCAAGCTCTTCCTTAAGAGACTTATTCTCAGATTCTAGGGATTCAATCTTCAACTTGTATTCACCTAGACGAGAAGTAGACTCTTCAAATTTTGCTTGAAGATCTTCTTTCTTGTGCTCTACCTCATTTAGCCTTTTGAGATTGGATTTTAATTGTTTCTTTGCTTTTAAGCACTCCCTAAACAATTTATCATAAGCATCTTGAAGGCTTTCCTCATCATCATCAGACTCATCATGAGAACCAATTGCATTCTCACTTGGTGGAAAGTCTTCATAGTTACTAAAGTCACCACTCCCAACAATAGAGGTGAAAGCCATGTAGTTTTGACTTTCCTCTGTTTTGGAGTCCTCACTATCCCTATCAGAAGCACTCTCATCAGAAAGAGTGGCATTCATGGCTTTCCCTTGAAGCTTCTTAAATGTGGGACACTCCGACCTAATATGACCAAAACCCTGACACTCATGACATCTGATTTGTTGAAGTTTTTGCAACCTAGAGTCCTTAGGATGTTTGGACTCCCTAGATTCAGATTTGATTCTTGGCTTTTGATCTCTACCACTAGAACTCCCCTTGGATTTATACCTCTCATTTTCACTCCTTGGTTTCCTCCTTCTAAACATTTTCCTAAAGTTCTTTACCAAAAGGGCAATATCTTCATCTCCCATGGATTCCTCACTAGAATCATTATAAGCCTTTTCTTTACTAGATTTTAGAGCTATAGACTTATTTTTCTTAGTAGGAGGCAGAGTGAGTTCATAGGTTTGAATTGATCCTATGAGATCTTCAACCCTAATACCATTAATATCCTTACTTTCTTCTATAGCAGTCACTTTGGGTCTATATTTTTCAGGAAGAGACCTAAGGATTTTTCTAACCACTCTATTAGGAGGAATTCTTTCACCAAGATTAAAACTAGAGTTCACTATATCACTTAGTTTAGCATAGAAGGAATCAAAAGATTCATCCTCTCCCATTTTTAGTTCTTCAAACCTAGTGATAAGCATTTGTAATTTTGAGTTCTTCACAAGGATAGTTCCCTCATGAGTGGTTTGGAAAATTTCCCAAATTTCTTTGCTAGTTTGACAAGTAGACACCCGTTTGAATTCATCAGCAGAGATTGCACTAAAAAGTGCATTGACACCCTTAGAGTTGTAGTTAACATCAATTAACTCTTCTCTAGTATAGCTATCTGGGTCTTTGGGTTTTGTCTCACCATCTATAATCACAGTTGGAGGATTCCATCCTCTCTCAACACTTCCCCAAACTTTTTCATCTATAGCCTTCAGATAGGCTCTCATTCTAACTTTCCAGTAGGCATAATTGCTGCCATCAAAGAAGGGTGGGGCAGTGGAGGACTTGTCCATGACTAACCGAGTCAAGGATCTGGTTACCCGCTCTGATACCAATTGAAAAACACAGTTTAGACTCTAAAACACCTAGAGGGGGGTGAATAGGTGAAACCGATTGCGGAATAAAAAATCAATCAATTAAAAACAAGTTCTTAATTAATTGGCATGCACAAGTCTGAACACATATCAATTCATCACACACAATTGCAAAATAAGTAAGAGACAACACAAGCAATTTGGTGACGAAGGGAAAACTCTAAGAGAACTCTCAAAGAGAAAAACCCTCCGGGCTACGAGGTGCCACCTCTGGAAATCACTATAAGAAGAAGACTTACAATAGTGGTTCAGACGACCCAACAATGACTCTGACTCACAATGTAAATATCTGAAGAACTCTTCAGATTTGCATCCTTGCAACGATTCAGAACTCTGAATATCTCCTTAGTGAAGTGCCGAACGAACTCGCTCAGCAACCGTAGGAACTCCCACGAGCAAACTCTTCAACCCGGAACTCCAAGGTAGAAAAGAAAAGAAGACTGGTTTTTAATGGCTCAAAGAAGAAGAGAAAAGAGGAAGAAGGTCTCTCTCTCTTGCACACGTTTTAGGGTTCTCAAAAACGTATTGGGTGACCCTCACAATAGGCTAGACACTCCTTAAATAGGTTAGGAGAAAGAAAGGAACGAAAAGGAAACAAATCAGAAAAGATCGGATTTCTAAAAAAGAAGTTTGTTAACGAACGTTCGAACGCTCAGCGAACGCGGCTCGAACGTTCGATAAAACAACTCACTTTTCTTCTTCTCGTTCGAACGACCAGCGAACGTTCAGCGAACGTTACTCTCTGTTTTCTCTGTGGAACCTCAACGGTCGAACGTGAGGCGAACGCTGCTCTCTGGATTCTCTGTGGAACACCAACGGTCGAACGTTCAGCGAACGTGAGGCGAACGCTGCTCTCGGGATTCTCTGTGGAACACCAACGGTCGAATGTTCAGCGAACGTGAGGCGAACGCTGCTCTCGGGTTTGTCTGTGGAACACCAACGGTCGAACGTTCAGAGAACGAGAGGCGAACGCTGCTCTCTGGATTCTCTGTGGACCCTCAACGGTCGAACGACCGGCGAACGTTCATCGAACGTTTGATGAATCTTTACCAATATGACTCCGTTCAAGACCCCGTTTGAACCACACAACCTATACCCTATCCCAAATACATTGACAACATTAAACGACCTTTTTGACACGGAATTGAAGCCAATAACTTAAACCTTACACATGTAAAAATATATAGCAAGAGATAGCTTAGAATATTTAGATGATGATAGGACTCTAGCTAGAGAGACAAAAGCTCCAAGTAACCGGCCTATGATCTGCTTATGTAATTAGGAAAGTAAATCTCAAGCTTGACCTGAAATTAAGAAGGGATCGGTTAGAAATTGAATCCAAGCCTAATTTGACTTTAGAGCCTATAAGAATATGAGTTGGCCTGTATCAGCATGCTGACCTATATGAAATGGCAGTCGCAAGAATAAGAAGAGAAAAGTTGTCTTCTGATGACAATATGGTGGTTGAGATTCAAAACAAACTTCTCTTTTTAAGCATGTCTATAACTATGGGGAAAAGTAGGGTGTCAATGGGCCAAGGTTAGGCTTGGTTTTCTGCCAACTCTTATGGGAGTTTGTAATATTCAAAACCATACCAAATCCAGTTGGTGTGGCTTGATTCACATCCAGCTTTAACATATTTCATAATTAGAATAAAATTTTGTAAGATGCATAAAAATAGTTAATGCATGTAAAATTCTGTCTTCCTTCCATCTTCTGTAAATAAAAAATGGATTGCTCTCTCAGCCCCAAAAATAATGTTTTTGACACGGTATCGAAAGAACCCTGTCGGTACCTTGAGAAAAATCGCTTTGTATTTTTCCAAAAAGCATCTTCTACGTATGATTATTGCCAAGGAAGGAAATAATTTCTCAATTAGCAGCCAATGTACGAAAAGAGTCTGACTCAATCTAATTCTATTTTTCATGCACACACATGCATATAGATTCTTACAAAACTAGACAATTTAAACGATAGCTGGTGAAGCTACTAGTTTAAATTTGATAGAAAAAGAAAAGTAAAAGCTTCCAAGATAAGAGTCTTGGTTTCTACTGCGATATGGAACCAGTCAGAATCCTAGAATCATGACCAGGTCCTAAAGTTACAGGTAACACCATTCAGTTAATCTCAGCTAACATATGAGAAATCCAACTCACTAGGGTTCAGTAAGATGGTGCTATCCAACCAAACACTGTAAGTAGTAGGTACTTTATAGACATATGCATACGTAAGGTTCTGAACAGTGAATACATTATGGTATCCACCATTTTCTCCATTTATGAGAACTATAATTAAGATGCGTTGCTGGTGCATTCAAGAGAAGTTATAACCTCATAGGCATCATCTTCTGTTTCATTTGTACATGTAGTAAGCAAGCTGGTCATCAAGGTGTGTATTCTGCCAAGCAAATTAACACTGAAACAATTGAACATCTTTTCTTTGAATGTGGATACTGCAAACATATCCAACAGCAAGTATTGAAGATGAATGAAATTAGCAGAGGTGTTAAGGTATGGAGGGAGGAGATCCAATGGGCTGTGGATAAACATAAAGGGAAGAATATCAAGATGGCGATAAGGAAAGCATCCTTAGCCGCAACAACGTACCAGATTTGGATGGAGAGAAATAGGAGGTTGTTCAAGAATGAATTTAAACCAAGAGAAGAGCTGATAAAGAATATAAAGTGGAAGGTGCACCATCGTTTTGCAGACAAGGACATGAAGTTAAAGGATTCGGCATACAACCGAACATTCATGGACAATTGGGGCTTAACAACCCCATTTTTTGTTAGATGAAGTGTAAGTAGGAAGCTACTTTCTTTTTTTGTAGACTTGTGTATGTCTTTGGGTGTCGTGATACGCATGGTCATAGTGACTGAGCATACTGTATATTCTTCAAATTAATACAAACGTTGGCTTATTATCCAAAAAAAAAAAAAGTTGGCCATCAAAATAACTTTTCAAGCCATTTTAATTAATGCATTTTTTTTTTCAGTCACTCAAAACAAAACCGAACCATAACGTAAGCCCAACCAAACCATTCTAATGGCGGGTTTGGTTTCTTGCGGGTATCTTCATAACTGAGACGTGGGAAAATGGTCGCCAAAAAGCGAAGGTTCACAGATTCGCGCATGCATGCTCTGAAAGATATGGCAGTTGAACTCGCATGAAAAAGCTGCAGTACAAACCCTAATCATTCACGGCTCCACATGAGGAGAGAGAGGAGAAGAGTCTACTGCACCAGTAAATAGACAACCCCTTGATTAGGATGCAATAGATATATGTGAATATAATTCATCTTTCATTTATCTTAAGTTAATTAGTTATATATATAGATCCACAACAAATAATAACTGCATTGTAGCAGCTTATTCCACAGACCTCAAGTCCCAACTCACAAGCTTTTTCTTACCCGAATCACAATTATTAATATTATGGGGAAGATGAAAGGCAAGCTTGCTTCTTACGACATGACAAAGAAACTTCAAGGGGCGTAGCCACCATGACCTCCTCCCGCACCACTTCCACCACCGCCTCCGTACCCACCAGCATGTTCTCCTCCAGCACCATAGCCGCCACCCCCTCCAGAGTCGCCACCACTTCCATAGCCAGCTCCATGTTCACCCCCAGCTGCATAGCCGGCACCGCCACCTCCACCATTGCCTCCGCCGTATCCACCACCATGTGCTCCTCCTTCACCACCACCAGCACCTCCACCGGCTCCTCCACCGCTGCCATAGCCGCCTCCATGTTCACCTCCTGCACCATAGCCAGCACCACCACCCCCGCCACCCCCGCCACTGCCACCTCCACCACCATAGCCGCCTCCATGTTGTCCACCGGCACCATATCCCTCACCACCACCAGCTCCTTCGCCACCACCGTAGCCACCTCCATGTTGTCCACCGGCACCATATCCCGCACCACCACCTGCTCCTTCACCACCACCAAAGCCACCACCATGTTCTCCTCCTGCACCATAGCCACCTCCACCACCACCAATGCCACCACCAGCACCAAAGCCACCACCGTGTTCACCTCCAGCACCAATGCCACCTCCATGTTCACCACCTGCTCCATAGCCACCACCACCACCACCACCACCACCACCACTGCCACCGCCACCTCCATATATATAGCCAGAAAAACCATGATCCCCTGCACCTCCATAGCCCGCACCACCTCCAGAGCCCCCACCACTACCATACCCTCCTACAGCTCCACTCCCATGGCCAGCACCATACCCAACAGTTCCCCCGGATCCCAACCCATAGCCAGAAGCACCCTCCAAATTGAGAAGGGCTCTAGTGGCCGAGCATACGCCTAATCCCAGTAACACAAAGCAAACGATACTAAAAACTCTCAGAGTAGCCATGAGAAGATATTTTAGTCCCACAAGGTTGCGATGCGATGGAAGGGCAGTGGAGGATGGGTATTTATAGGAACTGGAAGGGGGTTTCCAATGCCGCGTTTTTTCACTAAGACACTGTTTGCATTACATCACATGCAGAGAGTAGGTTTTCGTCCCCACTGTGTGGCCCATTTACAGATACGCACAAATATATATGCGCTCACTCGTTGTCAATCAACTCACTAGTGTGCTTTTGCTGTCGTCCATGTTCGAAAATTTCATATATATTTATTTCTGATGCAAAGTTATCAATGGAAGCAACATTCCCTTATCCTCTAATTCTTGCTGTGAGATGGATGTCTACGCATTTGAACCCCATTCACACCTGCATCATCTAGACCCTATCTGAACTTCTTTTGCCCAACCTAGTAGCTTAAAACATTTGAAGATCCTCTGGTAATAAAACATTAAGACTTTGCTTTAGTTATATGTTGTTATTCTCAGCCTTTTTGGTTGGTTGAGTCTGATAAACTTGAATTATCAGTCGAGTTCGTTTTGATCATGTGTTTTTTGTCGAACACTTTTTAAACCCTTCAGAACATGTTCATTGAGATGGATACTCCTGATGGAGTAGAATTAATTATAGATTCAGAAGTAGATAATACTAACCAATTAATGTTTTTAAAGCTGAGATAGTAAAAGTAACTCGACGTTAACGGTGAAAGATCCAACTAATCCATGAATAACAACGATCCCACAAGTATATTAGTAAGGGCAACTGTCAAGTCCAAACGAGTAATTCACCCGTAGCTTCATAAAATTCAATAAAGTGCCATAGCATGATTTCATTTGGTTGAACCCAGTGTTATTTCTATTCTAAACTAAAAAAAAAGGGCTAAATTAACTGATGTTTCTTCAAATTAATTTGATCAGTACGGGAAACAACTACTAAGCTTGAAATTCAACTAGCTAGCCTTATTAGCAAGAGTCTTATTAACAAACTCTTGCTAATTCTACAACTTTAGTTGGCTATATACAACATCATATCAAACTTTTCGTCCTATTTTATTTAAAGAATATTTTGTTTAGTATTTGATTGCTTCATAATGAAAACATTGGTTGGATATTGCAATTTCACCAGTTAAACCTTAGGTGTCCTGGGGAGAAATCTAAACATCAACATTCATGCACTTTCAAGAACTTGAATAAAGAAGCTTATATATGTTTATTGCAAGACAGGAATTTCTGTTTGCATTCTTAGTTATCAGTATGAAAGGAGTATTTAATGCTCGTCGCGTATTTTTTCCATATGCATATAGGTTATATAGACAATCTAAAACTGTTAGGCTACCAGTTAAGTAGAAGATCAGGATAAGATTCCAAGTTTTGACCTATTCTAGGTTTTCGTCAGGATATGAAACTGGCAAAAATCATGCTCGTGGTTGATGCTTCGTCGACAACAGCAGCAAACCCATGTGAAATTCTATTCATTAGGGTTAAGAAAAATTGTGCTTTGACTGCTTTTCCAACCAAGCACTGGAAATAGTTGGTACTTGAAAGTTATGTCTACGTAAGGTTCTGGCTATGATGGTGTTCACCATTCTCACCATTTAAATATGAGAACGCTAAGATGCATTGCTGGTGCATTCCAGGGATGACATAATTTAATAGGCATCAACCAAAGTTGGCCATCAAAATAACTTAAGCCATTTTAATTTAATTCAGGTTTCTCCTCACAGTCGTCAGCACGAAAAAAAAGAAAGATTCTCTCACTGCATGGGCTGAAAGATATGAACGTTAAATTCAAATACAAAACACCAGTACAAACCCTAAACGTTCCATCAGAAAAGAGAGAAGAGTTGAGAGAGTCCGTTACACCAGTAAATGCAGTAAACTCCATTGATAAAGCGCAATATATGTTGAAGATCGATCATTCATTCATCTTATCCTAGTTATGTGGACACAATTAATAGTAACTGCAATGTAGCAGGTTATTCCAGACACTTTTATGCTCAGTCGATCCCAACTTACACTTTTATATACCCAAATCAGACTTAATAATACTATTGGGAAGAAGACACGCAAGCTTCTTATGGGATGGCAATGCAACTTCAAGGGGCGTAGCCACCATGGCCTCCTCCAGCACCACTTCCACCACCACCTCCATACCCACCGGCATGTTCTCCTCCAGCTCCAGCACCATAGCCACCGCCACCCCCAGTGCCACCGCCACTTCCATAGCCAGCTCCATGATCACCTCCAGGTGCATAGCCAGCACCACCACCTCCACCACTGCCACCGCCATATCCACCACCATGCGCTCCTCCTTGACCACCCCCAGCACCTCCACCGGCTCCTCCACCACTGCCATAGCCGCCTCCCTGTGATCCTCCTGCACCATAGCCAGCACCACCGCCTGCGCCACTGCCACCTCCACCACCAGAGCCACCACCATGTTCACCTCCAGCACCATAGCCGCCACCACCACCACTTCCACCACCACCACCAAAGCCACCTCCATGATCTCCACCTGCACCATAGCCGCCGCCGCCACCACTGCCACCACCGGCACCACTGCCACCCCCATTTTCTCCACCGGCTCCATAGCCGCCACCAGCACCACCACCACTGCCTCCTCCATAGCCAACAACACCATGATCCCCTTGACCTCCATAGCCCGCACCACCGCCAGAGCCCCCACCACTACCATACCCTCCTACACCTCCACTCACATGGCCAGCACCATAGCCAACAGTTCCACCGGTGACCAACCCATAGCCAGAAGCTCCCTCCAAATTGAGAAGGGCTCTAGTGGCCGAGCATACGCCTAAGCCCAGCAACACAAAGAAAACAGAACTAACAACTCCGCGAGTAGCCATGGGAAGATGTTCTAGTCCCACAACCTTGGTATGGAAGGGCAGGGGAGGATGGGTATTTATAGGAACTGGAAGGGGGTCCCAAAGCCGCGTTTTTCACTTGGACAGTGGTTGCATCACATGCATGGAGTTGCTTTTCGTCCCCACTGTGTGGCCCATTTACAGAGATACGCACAAATATGCGTTCACTCTCCCACAATCAACTCGATCGCTAGTGTGTTTTTGCTGTAGTCCATGTTCGAAAATTTCTATATATTTTTATTTCTAATGCCGAAGTTCTCAATGGAGGTAACATTCCCTTATCCTCTTGTACTTAATATTCGATATATGGAAGTCTCTACTCGTTTGAACCGATTTCACACCAGCTTTCTGGACTCTTATCTGAAGTGATCTCCTAAGCAAAACATATATATATAGTAGTTTAAAACACTTGAGGATCCTCTTATAAACTTGAGACTTTGTTTGAGTTTATATGCTATTGTTCTCAGCCCTTTTAGTTACTTGAGTCTGATAAAACTTGAATGATTAGTCGAGTTTGATGTGATAATTTTTTGTGTCAAAAAGTTCGTCAACCTTTCATAACATGTTCATTGAGGTGGTGACTCCTGATGGAGCAGAATTACTTATAGATTCAATAGCAGTGATCACTAATAAATTATTGCTTTAGCTCAGATAGTAAAACAAACTCGTCGGTAACAGTGAAGAATCCAACTAATCCATTAATGCTAATGTCCCAACAAATTAATATGGACAACTACCAAGTCCAAATGATTATTTCACCCACACTACTGCTTGCATAAAATTCAACAAAATGACCTAGTATGAGATTTCATTTGCTTGACATGCATTTAGTCAGTATTACTTCTATTCTAAGGTAGGAAAAAGTCTAAATTGACGGTTGTTTATCTTAAAAATTGACCAATACCGGAAGATTACCCAGCTTCAAATTATAAGATTATTAGCCTCATCAACTAGACAACTACGTACAGATGTTTCTTGCTAATTAATTCTATATATAACTTTAGCTGCTGGCTAATACACCATTTTTCGTATTATTTTTCTTTATCGAACATTTATATGGTACTAGGCTACTAGCAATTGATTGCTTCATAATGAAAACATGAGATAAAAGCTTTACTGTCAAATTTCAGCCTAAAGACGTTGAGGAGGATATACTTCGAAGCAAACCGATCGAGTAGCTGATAAGCTCGAAAATTTTGCTTTGGATTTCTACCCATGTTTGTGGAGAAGCAAGCTTCCTAGTGATTTTAACGAGGTCCTTTTTCAGGATTATTCGGGGGGCGGTGTTTGAGCCATTATGTAAGATTAATTAAGTGTGGCCTTGAGAGAAATCGCATTATACTGTTATTAATTAAAAGCACATTCTGCTTTCTTTATTGCAAGATATGAAATTGTGCTTGCATTCAATCAGTGATCAGTAAGAAAAGAGTTTCTAGTACTGATGATGATCATATCATTTTCCATGCATATAAATAGGCTAGGTTTTTAACAGATCAATTAATTAGATAGTCTAAGAACTGTTTAGCCTACTAGTTAAGTAGAATCAGAGGAAAAGATTCACAGTTTTGATCTATTCTTTGTTTTCATTAAGACCTGAAACTAGCCAAAATTATGACTAGGTCCTCATGGTTGATACAGGTTACACCATTCAGTTTGTCAACAAATTCTGCCAACCGCCCATGTGAATTCTACTCATTAGGGTTCAGAAAAATTCTGTCCAACCAAGCACCGGAATCAGTTTCTACTTTATAGATATGTCTACACAAGCTTATGGATGTGATGGTGTCACGCCTTGAAACCACACATCGCGTATAACTATGCACATGTGGGTCCGGACGTAACCTTACTTGTAAGCGAATACAACCTATGAATTAATTTCGTCTCGAAACATGGAATTCTCTTTAATAAACTTAATTATCAGAGTTATAGCGGAATTTCATAAAAAAATAAAAAAAAAATTGATAAAAATCCAAACCAAGTTTAAACCACCTAGCTATTACATGAAATCAAACATAATATCAAAGGTTCAAATCTTAAATAGTAACATGTTCATAAGATCCACTAAACATCATTAATTCTATAATTTTTCATTTCTTCTCATCTCCACGGTTATGCTAGTTTCCTATAAAATAATAAGGGGTGAGTTTACATAAACTCAGTAAATGGAGTTAATGCACTCCATATGATTACATGCTGAATTTCCAATTTACTTAATATAAATACAACCAATATTACATATACGTGTATAATAAACCATACTCATGCATGTATTTCCTAGGTTCGTTTATAGTCAAGATATATATATATATATACCATATACATAATACTATCCCACAAGTGTTCCCAATTGGGTACTGAACTAGTATCTCGCTCAACTAGTAGTAAAATCATCATAAATCTCCCAACGTTTATTCACGGTGGGTACTGAACTAGTATTTTAATTAGCAATACAAACTCCTAAATCTCCCAACGTTTATTCACGGTGGGTACTGAATTAGTGTTTTAACTAGCAATACAAACTCATCCCAGCAGTTCTCTTACTCGGTACTGAATTAGTAGTTTTGCCACTAGCAGTACACTCATCTCATATCACGAATTCAGAAATAATATTCAACTTAAATATGTAACCAATATATATAAAAAACGTTTCCTCAATCCAACACATCATTTATCTCATGGATAATGCATAGAACCAAACATCCAACACCAACACAAATGTGAACACGTTTAAATTTACAAATAATAACTCTAACTTATATATGCATAAAGCATAAAATTATAAAATAACAGGAAAATAATCCCCATGTGATCTCTTGCTGTTATCATGATCCAAAGCAGTATCCCACCTCAAGAAACATATTACAAAAATAACAATATCACAAAGTTCACAACACTGTCTTTCCATGTCATTTCGTAATCTCACGGAATCTCACCAAAACTCAGAACACGAATGAAAAGTAAGATAATTAAAAATCAGGTTCAACCAAAAAGTTGCAAAATAAAGTAATTAAAATAAAGTTAAACTTCAAAAGCAAAAATTTTGCTTTACCAGAATATTTACAAATGAGTTCACTCCAAAAGGAACACCCTGCACAACCACACTAATTGAAATTGAGTTTGTACAACCAAATAATTGAAATTTAGTTCATTTCAAAAGCATTCTGAATCAAATAATTGAAAATAAGTTTACTCAAAGCAATTAAATCAAAATGAGTTCAACTCCAATATTCACATCACGGTGGACTAAAGTATTTACCGTTGAGTTCAACCCCAATATTCACACTAAAGTATTTACAGTTGAGTTCAACCCCAATAGAACATGTTACCATCAAACCAATTTTTTTTTTTAATGGCACGATCATTCATATGAAAAACCACATATCCACTTACATCCATCATACCAAAATCCTAAAAATATCATAGTCTTCCCTAAGATTTATGCTAACACATTCAAGAGCATTCCATAAACTCTAGATTCATACAACATAAAAATCAAATGATGATAATAAAAGAAATAAAGCATTTCAAGCATAGAGAATGGATTAAAACCACTTGCTTTCATAGGTTTAGGGTTGGGTAGCTCCAAAATCACTATTTCTTTACCAAAATCTTCTTCTCCATCCTCCAAAACTCACCTCCAATGTCGAAAACGGGATTAGGGTTTTAAACCCTTGATTAATATATATTTAAAGCCTAATGACCTTTATGCCCTTCATTAGAAAGATTTAATCTCAGCCGTTGTTTTAAGTTTGATATAAACACTTAAAAAGGTTGATTTGGTGGGTGTGTAGGCACCCATCTCCTATACAATAACCTATAGGATTCATGTAGAATAAGGACTCTTGACTTGGTCAGAGTTAAACCCCATTTATTATTTGAAATTTCTACTAGGTCCTTACAGATGGTCTCCACCATTTTTCCATTAATGAGAACTCTAAGATGCCATGCTGGTGCATTCCAGAGATGATAACTTCACTTCCATTATCGATATCTTATATGTTATTCATACATGTGTCAACAAGCAAGTTGGCCGTAAACATAACTGTCAAGTCCAAACGAGAATTCACCCGTACGTAGCTTCATAAAATTCAATAAAGTGCCATAGCATGATTTCATTTGGTTGAACCCAGTGTTATTTCTATTCTAAACTAAAAAAATGGCTAAATTAATTGATGTTTCTTCAAATTAATTTGACCAGTACGGGAAACAACTACTAAGCTTGAAATTCAACTAGCTAGCCTTATTAGCAAGAGTCTTATTAATAAACTCTTGCTAATTCTACAACTTTAGTTGGCTATATACAACATCAATCTTTTCGTCCTATTTTATTTAAAGAACATTTTATTTAGTATTTGATTGCTTCATAATGAAAACATTGGTTGGATTTTGCAATTTCACCAGTTATACCTTAGGTGTCCTGAGGAGAAATCTAAACATCAACATTCATGCACTTTCAAGAACTTGAATAAAGAAGCATAATTTACTTCATTTTCCACCTTCTGCTTATATATGTTTATTGCAAGACAGGAATTTCTGTTTGCATTTTTTTTTTTTTTTGGTAATAGGAATTTCTGTTTGCATTCTTAGTTATCAGTATGAAAGGAGTATTTAATGCTCGTGGCGTATTTTTTCCATATGCATATAGGTTACATAGACAATCTAAAACTGTTAGGCTACCAGTTAAGTAGAAGAAAAGGAAATTAAAGATTTCAAGTTTAATTTTTTGACCTATTCTAGGTTTTCGTCAGGATATGAAACTGGCCAAAATCATGACTAGCTCCTCGTGGTTGATGCTTCGTCGACAACAGCAGCAAACCCATGTGAAATTCTTTTTTTTTTTTTTTTTTTTGTAAAGTAAGTCCAAATTGTGTATTAAATAAACAAAGATTTACAATTATAGCTCATACAGCCGAAGGCATGACCAACATGAAAGTTGGAAACAACTAACCGAAGTAGTTGGTACTTGAAAGTTGGAAACAAAGATTTAACCATGTGAAATTCTATTCATTAGGGTTAAGAAAAATTGTACTCTCCAGCCACGCACTGGAAATAGTTGGTACTTGAAAGATATGTGTCTACGTAAGGTTCTGGCTATGATGGTGTTCACCATTCTCACCATTTAAATATGAGAACGCTAAGATGCATTGCTGGTGCATTCCAGGGATGACATAATTTAATAGGCATCAACCAAAGTTGGCCATCAAAATAACTTTTTAGGTTTTAATTCAAGCCATTTTAATTTAATTCAGGTTTTCTCTCACAGTCGTCAGCACCAAAAAAAAAAAACGGGTTCTCTCACTGCATGCGCTGAAAGATATGAACGTTAAATTCAAATACAAAATACCAGTACAAACCCTAAACGTTCCATCAGAAAAGAGAGAGGAATTGGACCGCTACACCAGTAAATGCAGTAAACTCCATTGATTTTTTTTTTTCAGTAAACTCCATTGATAAAGCGCAATATATGTTGAAGATCATTCATTCATCTTATCTTAGTTATGTAGACACAATTAATAGTAACTGCAATGTAGCAGGTTATTCCAGACACTTTTAAGCTCCGTTGATCCCAACCTACACTTACAAAGCTTTCTTTTATATACCCAAATCAGACTTATTAATACTATTGGGAAGAAGACACGCAAGCTTCTTATGGGATGGCAATGCAACTTTAAGGGGCATAGCCACCATGGCCTCCTCCAGCACCACTTCCACCACCACCTCCATACCCACCGGCATGTTCTCCTCCAGCTCCAGCACCATAGCCACCGCCACCCCCAGTGCCTCCACCATATCCACCACCATGAGCTCCTCCTTGACCACCCCCAGCACCTCCACCAGCTCCTCCACCACTGCCATAGCCGCCTCCATGTGCTCCTCCTGCACCATAGCCAGCACCGCCGCCTGCACCACTGCCACCTCCACCACCATAGCCACCACCATGTTCTCCTCCTGTACCATAGCCAGCACCGCCACCAGCTCCTCCACCACTGCCTCCGCCATATCCACCACCATGCGCTCCTCCTTGACCACCCCCAGCACCTCCACCGGCTCCACCACCACTGCCATAGCCGCCTCCATGTGCTCCTCCTGCACCATAGCCAGCACCACCACCTGCGCCACTGCCACCTCCACCACCATAGCCACCACCATGTTCTCCTCCAGCACCATAGCCACCTCCACCACCACTGCCACCACCACCACCAGAGCCACCACCATGTTCACCTCCAGCACCATAGCCACCACCACCACCACTACCGCCACCACCACCAAAGCCACCTCCATGATCTCCACCAGCACCATAGCCGCCGCCACCACCACTGCCACCACCGGCACCAATGCCACCTCCATGTTCTCCACCGGCTCCATAGCCGCCACCAGCACCACCACCACTGCCTCCTCCATAGCCAACAACACCATGATCCCCTCGACCTCCATAGCCCGCACCACTGCCAGAGCCCCCACCACTACCATACCCTCCTACACTTCCACTCACATGGCCAGCACCATAGCCAACAGTTCCACCGGTGCCCAACCTATGGCCAGAAGCTCCCTCCAAATTGAGAAGGCTTCTAGTGGCGGAGCTTACGCCTAAGCCCAGCAACACAAAGAAAACAGTACTAACAACTCCGCGAGTAGCCATGGGAAGATGTTCTAACCCCACAACCTTAATTGATATGGGAGGGCAGTGGAGGATGGGTATTTATAGGAATTGGAAGGGGGTTCAATGCCGCGTTTTTCACTTGGACAGTGGTTGCATCACATGCATGGAGTTGCTTTTCGTCCCCACTGTGTGGCCCATTTACAGAGATACGCACAAATATGCGCTCACTCTCCCACAATCAACTCGATCGCTAGTGTGTTTTTGCTGTAGTCCATGTTCGAAAATTTCTATATATTTTTATTTCTAATGCCGAAGTTCTCAATGGAGGTAACATTCCCTTGTCCTCTTGTACTAAATATTAGATGGAAGTCTCTACTCGTTTGAACCGATTTCACACCAGCTTTCTGGACTCTATCTGAAGTGACCTCCTAAGCAAAACATATATATATAGTAGCTTAAAACACTTGAGGATCCTCTTATAAACTTGAGACTTTGTTTGAGTTTATATGTTACTGTTCTCAGCCCTTCTAGTTACTTGAGTCTGATAAAACTTGAAAGATTAGTCGATCGAGTTTGATGTGATAATTTTTTGTGGCAAAAAGTTCTTCAACCCTTTCATAACATGTTCATTGAGGTGGTGACTCCTGATGGAGCAGAATTACTTATAGATTCAATAGCAGTGATCACTAATTAATTATTACTTTAGCTCAGATAGTAAAACAAACTTGTCGGTAACAGTGAAGAATCCAACTAATCCATTAATGCTAATGTCCCAACAAATTAGTATGGACAACTACCAAGTCCAAATGATTATTTCACCCACACTACTGCTTGCATAAAATTCAACAAAATGACCTAATTAAGTATGATTTCATTTGCTTGACATGCATTTAGTCAGTATTACTTCTATTCTAAGCTAAGAAAAATGTCTAAATTGACGGATTTTTATCTTAAAGCTTGACCAATACCGGAAGATTACCGAGCTTCAAATTATAAGATTATTAGCCTCATCTGTTAAGGAATATATTAAATACATAAAGTTCACCTCTACTATCAGCTTAAGCTTTCAGCGAAAGTTTGGGGGCTCGAAGACGATCATATACCGTCCTAGTCTCAACCATAAACGATGCCGACCAGGGATCAGTGGATGTTGCTTTTACGACTCCACTGGCACCTTATGAGAAATCAAAGTTTTTGAGTCCTGCCCACACGTGAGGGGGAGTGTTAAGGAATATATTAAATATATAAAGTTCACCCTTACTATAAGCTTGAGCTTTTAGTAGGAACGGTGTTCTAGATCATCAACTAGACAACTAAAGATGTTTCTTGATAATTAATTCTATCTATAACTTTAGCTGGCTAATACACCATTTTTCGTTGTATTTTTTCTTTATGGAACATTTATATGGTACTAGCAATTGATTGCTTCATAATGAAAACATGAGATCAGCAATTTCTGGGGTTATACAAGAGATAAAAGCTTTACTGTCAAATTTCAGCCAAAAGACGTTGAGGGGGATATACTGCGAAGCAAACCGATCGAGCTAGTATCCGAAAAGCTCGCAAATTTTGCTTTGGATTTCTACCCATGTTTGTGGAGAAGCAGGCTTCCTAGTGATTTTAACGAGCTAGTATCTGATAAGCGAAGCAAATTTTGCTTTGGATTTCTACCCATCCCCGAAGTGTTTGAGCCATTATGTAAGATTAATTAAGTGTGGCCTTGAGAGAAATCGCATTATACTGTTATTAATTAAAAGCACATTCTGCTTTCTTTATTGCAAGATAGGAAATTGTGCTTGCATTCAATCAGTGATCAGTAAGAAAAGAGTTTCTATTACTGCTGATGATCATATCATTTTCCATGCATATATATAGGTTTTTAACAGATCAATTAATTAGTTAGTCTAAGAACTGTTTAGGCTACCAGTTAAATAGAATCAGAGGAAAAGATTCACAGTTTTGATCTATTCTTTGTTTTCATTAAGACATGAAACTAGCCAAAATTATGACTAGGTCCTCATGGTTGATACAGGTTACAGTACCATTCAGTTTGTCAACAAATTCAGCCAACCGGCCATGTGAATTCTACTCATTAGGGTTCAGAAAAATGCTATCCAACCAAGCACTGGAAGCAGTTGCTACTTTATAGATATGTCTACATAGGCTTCTGGATGTGTTGGTCTCCACCATTTTCTCCATTTATTAGAACTCTAAGATGCCATGCTGGTGCATTCCAGAGATGATAACTTCACTTCCATTATCGATATCTTATATGTTATTCATACATGTGTCAACAAGCAAGTTGGCCGTAAACATAACTGTTCAAAGTATAATAAATATCAAGAATTAATTTGGTTATGTTACATGGATTATATTTAAAGCTAGCTAAATCAAACAGCAACCATCAGTGTCTAGTAGAAGCTCTTGACCCATTACATAACCAGTTGCAGTACGCCTTCGTATCATCAATTATGTTGTATCTTTTGAAACCTTTTTCATTATTAATTTATAACTGAATATAAGGCTTAATTAATATGAAAACAAAATTAGAATAAAACACTATTAACACCTATGATATGATTTTAGCGACTGATTAGAGATGGGCACACTATAGTTGGACAAAATGTATAAAGGTCTTGTTTGAAAAGACTGTTCCATCTCTCTCACTACAAGCTTTTCAAGATACATTGTTTTGTTTGGAGGGTACCAAAACCTTATATTTCCACTAGCCTGATAATACTAAATCTAGAAAGGGAAGCTATGACTTCCAAGTGGACCATCCACAAAACTAATGGTTGACTCAAGCCTTTGGTTAGGCGTGTGGGCCCAACCCATCTCACTTTGTTTGGTTAGTGGAACTGACTTTCCTCACGCTTGGTGCATGCTGATTTCTTTCCCTTTCATTCTCTTCCCCGTCCATATCATCTTTTCCACTGTCAACAGCATTTTCAAAACCGGATCGAACCATCTGAATACTTGCTATTTGTTGCGCCATTTTAGTTATTATTATGCGACATCTAACTGTATGCCATATTGCCATATGTGGTTGGTATGGAAAATTCGGGTAGTCCATTTGACCTACATCTTTTTAAATGGGGCCTGGCCTGGTAGGCCCAACAAGGCATGGTCTTCCTTTCTTTGCGTGCTTCGGGCTATGCACAAGATCTCGACTAATAGCAGTGCCTTGCCCATTTGATATAGGCCATAATGACAATTGACTGGACATGCTTAAGGGTAGAGCTAGCAACGGATCCGGTTGGGCCGGGTCATATTAGGGTTGGTGGTTAAACGGGTTGGATTGAACCCGATTAATGACGGGTTGGAAAAACCCCAACCCAATTAATATATGGGTCAACCCACCAAACCATTTTTTTTTTTGGCAAAAAATACGATTAGAAAAATTACATGATAATCATGTTCTCATTCTGGATTTGGAATCTGGATTCAACTAAAAATTTCATGTACTAGGAACCATCTTTAAACGGTAAAGACTTAAAGTTCTAATGTTCTATCATTAGTAAAAAATATATGGATATTTACTGGTCGGAAATCCAGGTTCAATTTAAGCATGCTAGCGTTACTAACCCAAACCCATGCTAATTGCTGACCAAACCAATCGTCAGTTATACTTCCATGGGAGTGGACACTGATGCATCAATATTCAATGATAATAAACCCACATTAATCGGGTAACCTATCGGGTTACTGGGTTATAATCGGGTTGACCCAATTACGGGCGAGCTGGGAAAACCCCAACCCAAACCCGTTTGAATCAGGTTAGGTCGAGTTGACCCGTCGGGTCGGGTCACTTTTTGCCAGCTCTACTTAAGGGTAAGGATGGTAATGGCATACATTTAAGGAGGGTTTTATAAGGGTTTAGCCCATACTAAGCCTGCTCCTAACCAAATAGATTTGGTGGCCACGCTAATTAGACTAACCTGGATATCTATGCTAGTATATAAAGCTCGAAGGCAAGATTCGAGCCTAACATTCTATGCCCAAACACCCCTCAGCTTTTTTTCCATTTTATAGATTTGTTATGTCACGTCAGTGACTAGGGCTGCAACTCGGTGCGGTTTGGTTCGGGTTGGCCCCAACCCAAGACCAAACCAAGTTCACTGATGGTTGGCCCAAAACCAAACCGAAATATCCAAACTGAAAACTGAACCGACTATTTAAAGAAAGCCGTAACCCAACCTAAACCGAACTGAATTGCAAAATTCAATTTGGTTCGATTTGGGTCTATCAAGAGAGAGATTCCCACTTTTGCCCAAAAAAAAATTTTTTAAAATACACACAACAAATTTAAAGGATTATCGCTTACATGTGGTCCAATCCTTTAAGTAGTTCACATGCATACATAAGATGGAGCAAAGAGCTTAGAATCCCAAGTCATATGTTAATTGTTTTGGATCGCCTTTTTGAACTCATGAATCAATTTAATAATACACAACCAGATTGTCTAATGCAAAAGAAATGTGATTGAAAGTACTCTTTCAAAACCTTACAGCAGAAGCCTTTTCCTCACGACTTAGCCAAGGTTTCTTATACACACTTGACACCAAATTGGTGTGATCATCTCAAATTGACAATTCATCGAAAATAAGTTCACGAGTAGACTCGTGATGTGAACTTCTTCAACAAGATTTTTGCTCTCGTTGAAGTTAAATTTATACATTTGTAGTGGCATGGTTGAAGTTAAAATGACACTACAAATTAACTACAAAGATTTATAAAATAATAATCTTATCAATTATTTTATTACTTATAATTTATAAGTTATATTTTATTATTACAACTTTATTTATTGTATATTTTATATATATTATTATATTTCGGTTTGGTTTGGTTCGGTTTTATACTTAGGAAATTCGGTTCGGTTTGGTTAACCTGAGCCTTCAACCCAAAACCGAACCAAATCAATTTGGTTCTCTATTTTTAGAACCAAAACCTACCCAAAGATTATATAAGCCAAACCAAACCGACCCAAAGTCGGGTTAGACCTGTTCGGTTTTGGTTTTAACTGACCCAAGTTGCAGCTCTATCAATGACTAGCTTTTCATGTTAGAATCGATGTTATACATCTTAGCTTGGTAATGTGCTAAAATGCACATTTAGTTTGGGCTGGCCCAAATCCAGCCTGAACTCTGAAAAAAGCTTTTGGGTCGGGTTCGGGCTCAATGAATTTGGGTCTAGTCAGGCTTGGGCAACCCGCTTTTAAGTTAGACCGAGCCCCAAACTCATCAAAACTCGACCTAGCCCGCCCTACTTGTATGCGTTTCCAAGTTCCAATCCAACTCTGGTAGTCGGACAAACGGTTCGACCGGTTTAGCACTGCCTAGCCGTTTCTGTTGACGAGCCGAAGAAAATAAAGTACACGCTTACCATGTTTCATTTGGGAATTGGGATAGCAGTCGTGGAATTGAGGACTTGGATGAATGGACTAACCTCTCTCAAATATCTCTCCCTCCAAAAATTCCACCACAGAAATCCAATTTTCCATTTTTCTGTACTTAACTTCAATTCGAGGATACAATTCTCCCACATATATACTTTTCTTTTTCGGTTGTAATGCCTTGATTCTATATCTTCTTGCGTTGTTTCTATCAATGAAGCATGTAGCAGAGAGGGTCTTTCTTCTCGGAGAAACCGCTCTGCCCCGACCTCCGAATTCAAGCATATGGAAAGCAAAAATGAAACCCAGAAGGTGAAATCGATCATCCCAAAAAAACCCCATTAATTTTCTTTGTCTGGGTCGAGAAATATTCCCGTCTCTGCTCCTTTCTGCTTTTTGATTTGATAGTTGATGTAGTCTTTATTCTCTTTTACGCCGTAAGATCTCTAACATTCCTGCATTTGATGGTTTAGTATTCTCCTTGTTTTGAAGTATCTAATAATTTATTTATTTTTAAAAATTTTTCTGATACTCTAACTTGTGAACAATGCTGCATTGTGTGGGAAACTTTCGTGAGAGAATCAAATTTTTGGGATGCATCATTAATTGATTCAGGATTGGGGAACTTCTTGTTGTTTTCTTTAGTGGGAAAATGTCAAAATTCTAAACTAGATTGTGGTGAGGTGGGAGATTATGAAACCGTTTGTTAGGATTGTTTCGGAATCCTGCTACTGTTTGGAACAGTTGAATATCCTAGGTCATGCTTTTTTTTCATGAAGCTTTTCTCAAACATCTAATAATCAATGCCAATTTACCTCCTTTTTGAAATTAGTGAATTTGGCAATTTTGCTTGACTATATTGGATTGGCAGTTTTGCTTGACTGTATCGGATCATTACCATTATTTGCGTCAAATTTGTTGGCATTGGACATATTTACTTTAAGATGTATTAAATTGTTGTTCCCAACTCGTTGAGTAATTTGGATATGTACTGACTGTTTTCCTTGCAAAAATACTTGGCACATGTTGGGACTGCTATCATCATCCTTATGGTTTAGTATATGGGTGTAATTTCCTCCGATGAAATTGTCACAGTGAATGATCACTGAAAAAACCATAATGGTAAAAGATGGTAGCCACATATCATGACCTTTCGGTCACCAGGAACAAAGATATTATATGATGTGTGGTTCTCTTTGGTTTGAACCTAATCCGGAAGTTTTAGCAGTATGGGAGAACTGCAGTTTAAATAATATTAGGATATCAGCCATAATGGGAATTAGATCATTGGTATACTTATTTGTTTATATAGTCATTATTAAAATAGGTTGTTGGATACTTATCATTACTATGAATGCTGGCATTTTTGGTAACTTTATAATTCTAGAATAAGCATTTGTGATTGTCCAAAAAAAAAAATACTTTATTGTAAAATCGGTTCAAACGTATGGCGTTTTACTCAATGATTAACATACTACACCACTGGAATTGGCTGTTTTCCAACAATAAGCAAATATTTTGAGGACGAATTCTCATACTTGGCTAATTATATATAACTGTATTCGCATATTTTATTTTATTTTTACTTTTTTTTGTTTTGAGCAGAGATCTGCATATTGTTCTAATGGAAGTAATCTTTTGGTTTTATATAAAACTAGAACATCAGAAAACCACTCTCTTATTTTTCTGCAATTTTCTCTTTGAGAGATCCCTTTAGTGATAATCCACAGCAACATGGAAAACATTCAACACAAGTGAAACAATCATGGAACCTCTCTTTGACAATTACCTCTAGGAGATTCCCCTGGCCTCAAAACACGCACCCCCAATACCCCCCGACAACAAAAAAAAGAACACGATGAGCACTTTATTGTCTGCTTTGTGTGTACGACTTGAGTTTCATTATTTTATTGATTTTCCCAAACGGATATCTGACACGGATCTTTTATTTATTTTAAGGATTATTACAAAGTTTTGGAGCTTGATTACGATGCAACAGATGAGAAGATCAGAATAAATTACCGAAGGCTTGCTCTGGTTAGTGCATTTTTTTTTCTTTTTTCCAGAGTTGGCATTTTTTAATGGTGCCTTTCATGATTGTTAGTATTTTCTGTACTTTATATATGTCGAGGAACTTAACACAATGTTGTTGTCTACCCATAGATGTGGCATCCGGACAAACACAAAAGTGACAGTACTGTAACTGAAAAGTTCCAAGAGATCAATGAAGCTTATAAAGGTGGTGCCTTTGAATCTTATTCCAATTTAATATTAAGCTGCTTCAGAGATTGTTGTTAGTTTGTCTTAGTCTTCTTGATCTATAATGGCAAAATATGAATTGAGGTCTACTACTGGTACAGAATTTTCTATCTCCATCTGTGTACTTTGACTGCTTACTGTTAAACATACGTGCTATCTACACATTAAGTATTGTATACAGAATAAGTGACTCTCTGGAACATCTACTTGTTGGATTTTTGCAGTTTTGAGTGATCCTGATAAACGACTTGATTATGATTTGACTGGAAACTATGAGATTGATAAGTACACTCTGCGGGTAAGAAATATTATTACATCACAAGATTATAGATGACATTTTACTTTCACTTGTTTATTTCAGGTTGTCCTAATGGTTCAACTTGGATTATTTTGGATTTCATTGTTAATGCAGGAATATCTTACAAGATTCAAAGGAATGATACTTACCTGCAATGGACTTGGTATTAGTCACACATCAACATGGTAACTTGTTCACCCATAATTAACATGTTTCTTTGTGATTCATATATATATATATATATATATGAACAAGCTTAATCATGGTTCTCATGCATATAGATGCAAATTTTAGAGGACCAGGATGCATCTTGGTTTGCTTCTATATTGCCATAGTTTACGAGCCATTTAAGTGTGTACAATGTGCAAAGTGGGTTATTTTTGTCTGTTGTAATTCTTTTTTTATAATGAAAGAGGTCCTTTACCTTCTATAAATCAGACAAGGAGAGGATTGCTCTTAATTGTTGTATTAGTTGGCGTGTCTTAAGTGGAGAGTCCTAACACTATCCAGTTATTATTACTGAAGAGATACAATACCTTGATGGTGAAACATGAGGGAGAAATAAATTCATAGAGTCCCAGGTAGAATTAAAGCCTTCTAAATTCATACTTCTTTAGGACTCTTCATTCCTTTTATCAAGTTCTAATAACTCCTTGTTACAACTATTGGATGAGACACCTCTTTTGACAGACCTAGGAAAGGTGCTTTCCTTTTTATTATTTTCAACTTGGCGGACTTCTTTGCTTATTGGTCTTTCTTGCAACCCTAATGTGTGGCACCCCCTTGAGATTTTACAACCAATTTGGATTGGCTACATATAACAATCTTTTAGTCCCCACTTGAAGTTGACTGGGTATTGGTACAAGAAAAATAATTCCGTTTGTAATAATGTAAGATCTTACCGCAACTCTCCTCTATATATACAGATCAGTTTCATAACTCTGACAACTGATTGATATATTGGGGTCCAAAAAGCAATTCATGAGATGGAAAGACGGTTTTGGTAATTTAATAGAAATATGGATCAGGAAGGACTAGTTTACAAGAAATGGAAGTAATTTTGATTATTTGGTTTTAAGTGATTCTATAAGACCCAATCTTATATTATTTGATGTGTTATATGTAGTAGGCACTAGAAAGAATCTGTATGACTTGATGTATCATATGGACTGGGTTCTAGGAAGAATCATATGTTGGTTTCCGTATGATCACATGTAAATTTCAAATTAGGTGTTTCAGTCATTAAGAATAGTGATTGAATAATTGTTTTAAGGATATATGGGTTTATTTACTTGTACTGTATCAGTTACACTAATTTATTAGGTATTTCTTTCATATGCCTCTGTTGATGAGTGCAGATTCTTATATTTGACATTTATGATTGGGTAATGATATATCAGTCAAGATGCAGATATGTCTGACTGAGCATGAATAAGGGGCATAGAAAAGTACAAAGTGTAGAAGTAGGTAGGATCCTAAGTGGGTAGACCCATGAAAGCTTTCAGTAGTGCTAGAGGGGAGGCTTATTTAGATGCCCTTTTGGAATATTTTTCAAGGTGAATCATATATGACGTCTTAATACAATATCATATATGCCAAAGTAGAATGAAATAGGTTGAAGGAGAAATTAAACCCCAATGAATATGATCGTCTGTACTGACACATGCTAACTTAAGATATTATGGTGAAGCCTCAAATAATGCAGTAGACATTTTAATAGGCCACTACGAATCTAATGCATTAACCCATATGTGCATGGGACTGACATGATCCCATACATCTCAAATATTAGGATTCAAATTTCACAATCCGGTTATTAGACAATTAAAAGATGTTTTCAGACATCAGAATACAAATATATAGGACATGTTGATGCAAATATGTGGACTAATGAAAAGCGAGGATTTTTTTTTTTTTGTGTGTGTGTAAGAAATAAAGCTTATTAATTGCTTGTGGAGGGTATGCTATTGGATGAACATGAGAAGGAATGGATTGGAGATTGTAGAGGATGAAGATTCTTGAAAGTTGAATTTATCCTCGACAGGCGAACATGCTCTCTACACACTCTAAGTTTATCGGCAGGAAAGGATCTGGAAAAGCCTTTTTAATTTCCAAGAACTATTATTCTTTAGAATATTGGGAGTTAGAATATATTGGCATGTGGATTTTAGTAAAAGAATCAAGGAATTTGTAAACAAAGCTTGGTTGCTAGCACATGAATTCAACACCTTGTATTGTCAAGTGCTATTGTCAGCCAACAAATTAGCTGATCACCTAGCAAAGGAGGGAGCAGTTAGAGACGAAACTATCCGTCTAAATGACTGAAAGCAGTGGAGTGAAACTCCATAGAAAAATGGAGCTTGGGAGCTAAATATTGTAGTCAAAGGAGGAAAATATTATGATTGATATGGGCTTCTTGAAAAATCAACTCAAGTTTGGTTACCTTCTGGTTATGCAATGTTAGATTCAGGGCTAAAGGTTTACTCAAAAACCTGATGTAGATTTTATTTGTGTAATCAGTATTGCATTATTTGAGTGTGATAAAAGCACTGAGGAGCATGGTTGGTAGGATGTGAGTGATGAGAGTAGAGCATAGTGTACAATCCCACATTGCATACAAATGAAATCCTCAAGGGGTATATGGGCCAAGTGTGAGACTTTTCTTTCCACCCATGGGTTTTCAGACAAATGAGGGAGACCACCCTCTTTGGTTGTCACAAATTTGGAGCTTTCATCCATATCTAACGTGAGAACTCACACCACACTCCACTTCCATCACTTACATTCTGCCAACTATGCTCCTTGTTATATCACACTCTAATACACCATGTTCTCGTCCTCACTCTTCCTTGTGTGTGTGGCTAACTAACCTGGATTGCTCATTCATGGCAACTTAACATGGCTACACCAATATGCATGCATGGGTCTTCTCTATTGGGCATGCTACTACCTGAACTAGCTCTAAAAATCATTCAATGACTCAAGGGGCAGTCCCCCTCTTTCGCCCTTAAAATCATGGGTTATTGGAAGAGCCTCACACTTAGTGTATATATTGCTAGAGGATTTCATCAACATCCAATATGGGATTGCCCATCTTATTTTACTTGCATCACTCATGTCTCACCAACGACACTCCTTTGTGTACAATAGGATATTAATGGCAATTATTTCCAAGACAAATATGGACCAGTTCATATAGAATTTTATGTTTGTGAAATGCAAGCTCATAAAAACCATTTTAGGGGAGGCATGGAAGGATTTAGGGTTGAGCTATAAAATAGAAACTCTTTAGATCAAGAAGTCCTTCTATGGACTAAAAAGGTTGTTCTGGAAACGTTATCTAACATTTCATCAAGAAATCTTAGTAGGATATGAAATAGATAGGTGATTTGCCTATTCATTGAATTGCTGAAATAGATCTTTGTCTATTATCATTATATTTTTAATGATATATTGCTAGAAAAGGATGAAAAATATATGATGGAACAGAAAAAGTGTGGCTTTGTGGGTGGGAAATCATGGTATCTCTTTGAAACAAAGAAAATATTGCATAAAATCTTGTGTACTGATTATTACTTTATGTTCTACTTGAGGTCTCTAATATCTAGTATGTGGATGTACTGGTTAGGCAGTTTCAATCCAATCTGAGAAATTCTCACTATCAAAAGGATAATAAGTTACCTGCAAGAACTGAGACTATGAGAATGTGCTTTGGAATTGGTGAACATGTAATTCTGAGGCTCTCAAATATGGATTTGACAGAAGACCTGGTTGCCTGCAAGTCTGTAGTTAGTCATGTATTCAACTTTGCGGGGAGGATCAGCTTCTCAGTCCAGGAAGAAACAGTCATGTTGCCAAGTGCACGCTGTAGCTTGTGGTATGGCAACATTATATGCTGTTTGGATTAGATTCACTGAGGAGCTAAAGACAGGCAAATCTAGCATCCTGATTAATGTCTTTTGTGATTACAGGTCTATCGTAATTTCAATAAAAAAAAGGGACTAAACAGCTTCAGAAACAGATACATTGATTTAAGTTTTCACCACGTAGGGGATATGGTGGAGAGAGAAGAAATGACAACTGATATGTCCCATTGAAGTGATTATATCTAATGTTGTGACGAGGGGGTAGAGTGCATGCAGCTGTGATAGGATTGAAAAGCATTATAGGTGTTGTATTCTTCCATGCGGCTTTGATTGATCAAGGACGGAAGGATCTTAAAATGCCTAAGAAGAACATTTGAGTGTACGTATTAGGAAACTCATGGCTTGATTGTATCTAAAACAGACGAAAAAATGGAAACGAAAATGGACCTAAGAAGAAATTTGACCAGTGTTCATATTGAATGTAGGCAAATCATGATTTGTTGCGATATAAAAATGACAAAAGGAGTCCAAGTGGGATATTGGTTAATTGATACTGTAATAGTGTGGGGATCAAGGCTACTTAGAAGGAACTTGAGTGTGAGACCCATGTAAGAGCAATATGAAAGTTCTAATGGTTATATTGAGCATATCATGCTATGTCTGCAATGAGATGTTTTGCGGAGGGTGGTGATAACAGAACCTGGGATAAATTCTGTTAAAAGTTAAAAGTTCAAGACCAAAATTTTTTCCTAGGTCCATATTGTGGGTCAATTTTATTGAACAGGGAGATTGGTGCTGATCTTAAAAGCATTGAGAAACCAAGCCTGATCTAGTTAGCAAAGCTAAGTCATTGGGAGTACACTGATAAGCATTAATAGCATTTCGTAACTAATGAGATTAGGAATGTGTTGCATGGGGGGCCATGGCATGGAGCATTAAGTTGATTTATAGAGATAAATCGGAGTTAACATTTTGATCTTAGACATAAATAGAAAGTGAAACTTCTTGTACCAATACTTATGAATAGTCAAATCATGGAGGGGTGGATTGTGGGGATATGATTGTCCAAATTGTTATGTATATTCTCATCAGCCATGTAAAGGATGCAAAGAGGACTGATAAGCAAAAGTTGGTGAACCAATGTGAACAGAAATTTTCATTTAACAAAAAGGATCCTTTTTCCTTTTGGTCTCTCAAAGGAGGTGTCTTATCTAATGGTCACAACAAAGGTTGATAGGAATAAAAAAAGGAATAGATGGTCTTCAAGGAAGGAATTATTTAAGTTCATCCCCCACCAACCACCACATCCCGTCTCTCTACCCACCCCCAACCCCATCTCCTATGACACATATATTTTGCCATCAAGACTTCCCATTTCTTTTCAATTCTGAGAGTTAGATAATAATGTGACTCCCTAGTTGGGAAATAACAAGTGTCATTAAAATTAAGAAACTGGATCTTAAACCATTCTACGGTAAGGGATTTTTTTTTTTTGGATGGATAATGATAGTATATATTTATATATATAAAAGAAAGTATGAACTTTACAGACAAACTATGCCATGAACCACATGAAACTCCTTAACGTACGACACACCCCAAAAAAAGCTAACAAAGTTCCCCAAAATAGCAAAAACGCAGGTCATCCTCACATCCCCTCCCTCATGCTCACCCCCTGAAGAATACAACCCCCCAGACTCTCATAGCGAACCTTGGATCAAAGATGAACAAGCCGAATACCTTCAATTCTATGAATCTCAAATCTGATATTCTTACGCGTCTTCCCCACCTTTGTGATCATGGCTGTAACAATCCTGCTCAACACTCCTACCTCCTCGATAGGTGTCGAATAACACCATCTATACTCATCTTTGATACATCCTTGCCAGCATCAGAACAATAATCTATACTCGAATTCCTTCATTCTTTCGTTGTTGTTCAAAAGAAAATTTCCCATCACTAAGTATATGGTTAAGGATGTGTACTACTTAATTGCATTGAACATTAATATGATTTTTAGAATTCAAAGTTCAAACAGCAAATTTTCTAGTTTATATTTTTCCCAAAAAAAAAAAGGATTTTTTAGAGATAAATTTGGACCTGGTAAGATAATTCTGAGATCTAATCAAGTTCTCAAGGCTATCGTTTGGTATCCACATTCCTGCACTAATGGAAGAATAACCTATGGGCTTGATCTATGATTTCTAGGTCACATCAAATTATCAAGGCGATTGACGAATGAAAATAAATTAAATTAATTATACTCTCAAGGCTATTGCTGCCATGTGCTAGGAAATAATCTTTTAAATAAACTTGTGTAAATGCATTTTTTGGGATGAAGGAATAATTGAATTTTTTTTATGATGTTTTCAATTTTGTGTTAATATAATAATTTTTTGGTTCTTTATTTTCATCACCTTGGAACCATAATTAATTGCTTTTATTATGAAAAAGTTCTTCAGTTAAGGGTATACAGCATGTGTAAATAGTTGCTGAAAATTAAAGAAAAGAAATAACAAACAGCCACATAAGGATTTATATGATTCTCCAAGATAAGACTACATCCAAAGGCAAAGATGACCAAGCACTTCTATTAAAGTGGAGATTATAAGTATACCAATGTCCCTGTAAGCCAGATCTAAAGATATAAACCAAATGCAGAAAACTGAATAAAATCTAGACCCAATAAGAGCCACATAATGATCTTAACAAGAATCATACTCTTACTAGCTTGAGAGTGAACTCTTTACAGGAGTTTAATAACTAGTGATATCCATTCCAGTCTATTCTAATGCCTACATGAGAAACACAATGATCCTTGAGAGAAAACCTTTCTCCCCAAGAGTAACAGAGCACATTCAAAAGCATCTTAAGTCATATAAAAATCTTTCTAAAACAAGCAATCCATTCATCTCTTTTATGGGGAAGTATCCTCATCAAAAGAGCTTTTCTTAAGGGCCATGAATCCTTTTATAGAATCTCCAAAATTATATATTTTCGTTTAGTTACATCAGACCACATTTCTACCAACTAAGAAAAATACTCATAAAGAAATGCAAGTTTTTGAGCCACAAGGAATTTGAGACAAATCCAAACAATCTCAATCTACCCATTAAACCACTAAAACTGAAAAAATCATTTTCTACACCATTCTTCATAAAATGTCCTAGATTTGCTAAGTAGCATGTTGATTAAAGGCATTGAACTCTATCTTTTTCATGTAGTCGTCTTCATCATCTTTTGTAGAACCCTACAATATTCTTCTTAATAATGTTCTTCACATTGAGCCTATATTCAGAACTTTCACTAGAATTTAAAAACCCTCAATGCTTTGATATTGGTTCCTATGGTATTAGATTCTCCATTGCAAGGCTAAATTGGAAAATGCCCCCATTGTGTGTATATGATGTGTTACATATAAGTGAATTAAATAGAGAAAATAGCTAACAGCTACAAGGATTTACATGGTTCACCCATGAAAAGGTTATATCTAGGGTCGAAAATGGATCAATAACTTCCAGCAGGTGCAAATGTGTTCTTCCAAAATCAGCTAAAAAGATGAAAAATAGGAAGGGAACACCATCATAATGTGGACCCAAAATTGCAACATGCACTCTCTCAGACAAGCTTGACAGTAATAACAAGAGGTAGCCTTTTCCAAGTTATCCTAACATTCTTTTTGAGAAGACTTCCCTTATAATGAAGTTTCATATGCTGCGATGAATGAAAACTTAAAATTTTGTTTCTTTGAGAAGACTTCCCACTGTGATTTGTTCTGCCCAAATATTACAAGCTTCCAATCCCTTTTTATTGCTTGTTTATTTTATTAGTTTTTCAATTCTGATTAATTTCTTCTATTAGTCAATTGTTGGATTTTCCCAATCTGGGCTTGTCCAGAATCATAGCAGCTTTCTAGCCGTTGAATTTGACTGATTTGTGTACCTGCTTGACTTGCATCAGGCTCATTGGCCTAATGGCCATGTTGGCCTATCGTGGGCCTGCATATATACACCTCGAGGCTATCAGTATTGGGCCTTTTGTGAGGCCTATATACAACAAAATGCCCTGTCCCATCTAATTGGGATCAACTAAGGATTCGTGAAGTTGCCAACTTTGATGCATTTCTCTTTTGAGTCTTGAAAATTGCAATCACAAAGGATCTAGCAATGAAAAATAACATTTTGCATGGAATTATGTGAGACATTTCTGGAATATGATATTGAATTAAAGAGACCAAAAGGATGAGTGATGTCATTTTTTTTCATTACATCAATTTTATGTTTTCAACGCCGCTTGTGTCTTAGTGTATCCTATAATTATGAGTATCCTATAATTATGAGCAAAGTCATGATGTACATATGTCATGTGACTGCAAGGAAACTAATTAGATTATTAGATCATTATATACATGTGAATATCAAGCGCTAGTACTTCCAAATTATGATTTTTCTGGGTATTAGTGCTAGAGATGGCATATTGTTTGAACTTGCTGCAACTATGGTTGACCTACCTAATACAAGATATCTCAAACCCATGCCTTGTGCTAAACTTTGTAACCATTATCGCATCAATTTGAACATTTAACAATAGTCCAGATGTACTTGTGCAGGTCTCAGCAGCTAGTTGAGTCGAATGAGTTTTTGGATAATTAAGGTTTGTTATTTTTCATTTCATTTTTACCATTGTAATTTAACATCTTGATAACATCCTCATATTTATATATACATAAATTACCAGTTGTACAGTTTTATCCACTTCCACTAATGTCTCTATGATTGTACCAGACAAGGAATACAAACTGTCGTTAATCATTGAAACCATTAGTTTTTAACCAGATTTCAAAGCTTAAAATTGGGAATAGTCTGTAGAGTTAAGGGTTTGTCATGGTGGCCTAAAAATCCTATAAAAAGGAATTACGTTGTCCTTTTGAACAATTGATCCATTCTGGGTCTGATATGATAATGTAACACCTTTCAGAAATTATGGAGACTAAAAGTGCATTACATTTTTATATATATTGTATATATCTCCCAATGAGCCTTGCTGCTGCTTTTAAATTTTTTATTCATGAAGTTAGGAAACATAAGCACTTTATTCCTGAGATAAGTGTTATTTTAACTATTTTGTACCGAAAATTAGTGGTTGCCAAATGATTACAGGCAATAAAATTAGTGGTTGCCAAATGATTACGGGCAATAATATTATTCTGAATGGATGATAATGAAAAATATATAATTGTTAAATACTCACTGCATAGCTTCGTAAGAAATCTATTTCCCTAACAGGCTAAAACATTCCTCTTCAAATTTCATATGCTTTTATTTTTATTTTGTTTATTTTTATTATTGTTAGATACCAACTTGGCAACAATTGAATCCGCGTTCCAGGGACACTTCATTTCAGATTGCTTTTTACAATTTCTTTCCAATGCCTAGTGTCTGTGGTTCAATTGCTTCTAAGTCCAGAAATCAATTCTGAGGACCAAAAAGGCAGCACCGGGCATTCTCTTAGTGTCACTGAAAGTTATTTGCATCTCCAGATCAACTTATCGACCAAATAGGGCTTCAGAGAAGTATCTCTGCACACCTTAGTAAAGATCCAAATTTGTATCTTTGCCTTGCGTTTATGCATCTAATCCTAGCTTGCTTAGAATGTTAAGCTCAGTTCGGTATGTTCTAGTAATTTGGAGCAGTGAGGTTCTGAGAAGCCAAATTCCTATTCTTCATTTATTTTTGGGCCTATTAGTTGCATCATTCTACCTGTGAATATATATTAGGATACATGGTTAGTTAATCAATGAGTTATAGCTGTCTCAAATGAAACCAGAGATGTATCAAATATATGAAAACACTCCTGTTGAAAATTGTTGAATCTGAAAACAAATTAGGCAAGCCAAAACTTTGCACCTTGAACTTTTAAGCTGCTTCAAGTTAAACTAATGTATGGTATCTAAATAAATATTTTAGTAGCAATTTCATGGAAATCACAAGAGTAGTTACCATTTTAATTATTGTTATTCCAATCTTTTAAATGATCAATTTACACTTTTTTTTTTCAATGCACAAGCCCAGAAAGCTAGGTAATGTATTCTCATGTAAACAGGTTTGAATCTCTGAAAGTTGTAAGAAGCCCTTCAAAGTGAGTGTCCACACGGGGAAATTTTTTGAAAGGGAGGATTTCAGTGGGGAATGAAAAGCCAAAGATTTGGGATCTTAAGTAGAGTGAAAGGGTAGAGGCAAGCGTCTGAGTGGATTCTGAAAGGACCAAATGCATACATATAAATGGGAATATTAAAACTTGAGAAAATCTAGCTTTTGTGCTTAAGATACCCATTTTAAGGGTCCCAACTCTTTAGCATTAGAACACATGTATATGGGTTCTGAAAAAATAAATCAGGTCCCACTATATGATGTGTTCCCAGAAAAATAAATAAATAAATAGAAAATGGTCCCACCTTATGTTTCCACACCTAAGGCTTTGACAAAATGATTACATAGTTGGGTGGGTAATAATTAATAAAGTGGGCATTTGAAAAAACCAAATGTAGGGCCAAAATTTCTCATCTTCCTTTAAATTTTCTTATTTATTTGTAGTGTGAAACCATAAAGAAAATCCATTAATAAAGATTCTGAAGAAACGACAATCAAATGGTCAAATAAAACACAAACCCCTCTAATTTTTCTCAGATTGTGATTACCAAAGTGGGGTCCATTTGAAGGTCCTCCCATTGATCTTCAGACTTTTTTATGTGCCAAATTAAGGTTGTGAGCCGACGTTGGGTTTCTTAACACCAAGTTACCAACACTATTTTCCCTCGGAAGTTTGGGTGGGAGTATGATAAGCAAGAAAAGCTTAGCTTCGAAGCAAATATTTGATATCGGAGTTCAAATATTTCACAAACATAAAAGCATATATGCAATCAGGACTTTTTTTTTTGGTAGAAATATATGCAATCAGGACATATCATCTTTTATGGCTATTGGAATTAATGATTCCGGATCCTTCAAGAGGTAAGGAAAGGACAAAAAAAATAACAGACAAGATCCTTCATTGATTCCTCGGCACTACCCCCGGAGTGTCCTCACAGAATCAAGCCACCAATACCCATTTTTTCTGCTAAATCAAGAACAAGAAAGAAGGAAAAAAGAAACGCAAACTTAAGATGCAAACACGAATAATCTAACCATTGCAGATCAGCTTAGAGATCTCCTTGTTCCAAACAAACGAGAATCCGGGACTTTGAATCTTTTTTATTTTTTTTTTCTCAGGAAACAAACACACGAATCTGTTCAAGAAAGCTCAGATTCTGGGGCCGATCCTTCCGCTTCACGTACCCTCTGGCCTCCTTCTCCGTATACCTGCAAAACCCTCTTTCCTCATTCTTCTTCCACAGCTCCGCCGCGAAGCTTCTGTGTCCGTAATACGCCTCCGCTTCCACCACTCCAACTCCGGCGCCGTCTTCTTCTTTGATCCCCACCGGCAACCTCTCGTAGTGGCCGTGACTGGTTCCCTCCAGCTCGTCCAGTCGAGCGAGTCCGCGTCCGGACACTGTGTATAACTCGCCCCAGACTCGGTCGCCGGAGCCCGGGATGTTGAGGAGGAAAGGGACACAAAAGGGCCCGCAGACAAGTGGGAACTTCTCGACCGTCCGGTGAACGCCAACGAAGATCGCGTCGCCGGTACGGAACAGGTCTTCGAGGAGGCAGTGGTTGGGGAAGCCTCGCTTGAGGGTGCCGTAAGTGAAGACGAGCGTGCGAGTCTCCTTCTCCTCGAAGCCCATAGCTCTCTTACTCTCTGAATTGTTTCTGTTTCTCAAAGGCCGAGGACTGCTTTGGCGTTGGGCTTGGAATTTCTGCCTTTTGAGGTGTAGAAAGCTAGAAATATTGGTTGGTGGTTGCTAGAGTACAAACCAATCGTTTTCGGTTACATTGAAAGAATCATATATTTGATCATGGTGAAAGAAAAGAGATCTGAGAAAGCTATAAAATGATCAAGATCTGATGTGGGTATACGTGTTGGACCATGAGAAAGACCTTTTTGTTCTTTTTCAATTTGAACCGTTTGTAATGGATGGGTGATTGCTTTGTGGGTGTGGTTGCTTTGGGGATGATATGGTGGAGCCATCTCATAGCTTGTAATGGATGATGTTCAAATTTTTTTAACTTTTTACTAGTTTTAATGTTTGTGGAAGTAAAAAGGTTGTAATTTAACCTGTAAACCATGGTTTACCGCACTGGCCGGTACGTATCTAGATCAGTTTTTCTCCTATTTTTCGGTCCAACCAGTCCAAGATGGTTTGTATCCGGTTCCGGTCCGAAAAACCATGATGACATTTCACATTGAAAATATAACTGATGTGAGATGCTTCAAGTGGCAGTATTCCAAGGAGCCCGCAACACTTTCAAGCATAATTTATATATTCTTATTTAATAGTACTAAATTTTATAGCACGCTAGGGTTAAACCAACTCGCCCTGTTACCAACTCGAGGGCGTTTTGGGGAGGATTTAATATGGATTAAATACTTACATTGGCAGGTTAGACTTTGGATAGCCATTTTCTACATGTGTTACTTTGAACTTTGAGGAGGCAAAGAACTTTGATGTCATCACCTGCAGACTTCTTGGTTGGTACCATGTGTTACTTTGAATTTTCGGTAAAGATTGGCTTCGATAAACAAATCAGTTAATACCGTAGCAGTTTTGTCATGATCAGGAACCTTCTTGGGAGCTTTTTTTGTTTTTTTGTAGTCAACCTTCTTGGGAGCTTTTTTTGTTTTTTTGTAGTCAACCTTCTTGGGAGCTTCCGTTCCGTCAAACATCACAAGCACATTCAAAGACACAGAAAATACCCCACGCTAAGCTTGAATTCCATTGAATTATCGAAATAGAGAGAAAAAAATCGAAGACAAGTTTAGGGTTTCAGATTAGAAGAAGTTAGTGTAAAATGAACCAAATGATTAATCTATTTGCACATAATATTTCATTTATTGCTAATCCGTGTTGCAAGATTACATTCCTATAATCTGAACATATAAAATTGGGGAAATTGGTTTTTAGGGTTATTGTTTCAAAATAATTTAGATTTAGTCGGCTGATTCTTAAAATTTGAAAATTAGTGATACTTTTTTCAAATAATTGAGATTCAATATCATTTTACTATTCATAAAGACTTTCTTCCAACAATGTCCTCCAAAGACTTCGAAAACCTTTTCACTCATTTAGGTACAAATGAGGTTTGCAAGTTTTCTTAGGGTATTTGTGGAAGAAATTTTTCATGAATAGTAAAATGATACTAAATCTCAATTGTTTGAATAAAATATCACTAATTCTCAATTTTTAAGAATTTATTGACTAAATCTGAATTATTTTGAAAAATTATCACTAAAATGCAATTTTTCCTTTAAAATTATGGTGGGGTGGCGTTCAAGGTGTGACACATAATCTAATTGAAGAGGTTTAGGTTAGGGGCTGATGATTTGGTGGGTTCAAACCAGCCCAGAGGTTACATATAAGTGATATGATCTTTGTCCAAGTCTGCCCAGTCCGATCATTAGGCTTCTGACTTTATAACCATGCTCGTTCAATTTGCATACTTAAATAACCAGGCCCACCCAACGAGGCAAAGCCTCACATTTTCAACTTCTCCGTACATGAATATCAATGGCGAAAACTTTTGGTACTTCACGGTTGAGAAAGGAAAAAATAGGAGATGGGGGAAGCTGGAGAGAGAACCTAGCTACTTCAAGCAAGATCGAAGCTCAAGCTCTTAGGGTGTTCTTCCGAAATTGGGCCTATTTGGACACGTGGCAATGTTGATGATGTGTTTTTGCGTGGGCGTGCCAGTATCTATTGATATAAAAATTTCGGGTTGAGTCTTGACCTCGGGCACCTGTTTTGAATCTAAACCGGAGTCAGTTTAACCGTATTGCAAGTTACCTGTAATATAGAATGAAGACTAAAGGTTCAGTCTTCGTTTGGGTTCTTATACGTGTTTGAAAGTCAAAGCAATCGATGGCATAGCACTTTATTATAAAATCGGCCGATGGACACGACCGTAGGTTACAACAGATAATCCCTAAAAGGAAATAAAAACAAAAGAAAATCGACAGAGTTCACAGGACCGGTCTAGCCTGGTTTTATAGCCGTAATCGGAGTATAAGAACAGGATGAAGGGGGCGGTTGCTAACAAAGCTAATTTGGGGGTTCACCTAAGATTGTTATTTAACCGAAAGTACGTAAGTCACCTGGCTTTATCAAAGTCGGTCTCAGGACCGGCTGTTCAGGATCCTGTAGCCTTAATCGGGGTACAGAACTGCGAGTCAAGGGCGGTCTCAACCTACTTGCCGGTGGCAAGTTCTGACGTTAATTGGAGTAAATAAGGGCCTAAGGTGTCACTGCGACTGGAAGCAGTTAGAGAAGTCCTAATTTATCCTTCTTGCTACAGTTTGGGGTGTACAGTTTGGGGTGTAGGAAAGGGGATAAAGATCACGGATGATCAAATTAACATTATGATAAACGGTTGCAGTTTTTGGTGGAGGTTGTCCTCAAGCTCTTCGAACTTGTGCCTTTTATAGCCATTCTTAACGGTTACTCAACATCCCACTCTTGCACGATCTTCATGAAAGTTATTTATCTGCTGTCTTCCATCCATGAGAAACGACTTCCCGGCCACGATCATAAACGACTAACCTCTTTGCCCGTAGTCGCCCACTCTATAATGGTCTACTTTCTGCTGATGGTGACGTGGTCCCTTAAAAATATGAAGACATTTGTCGTATGTGATTACATGGCTCTAGCTGAGTATCTGGCCTACGTGTATGCCGACGTGGCCTATCTGATTAAGTCAGGCCATGTAGATGCCACATGGCCTTTTTTTATTTGTCGGTCTGTATATAGTGTAAACATAGGGTTAGCTAAAAAATGTTGAATTAAGTAAATCATTAACTTCAATATAGGTCATCAAGCTGGGTCGAGCCGGCCCAATATTTCTTATACGTGACCAAGCCCGTCCAAATTTTATTGGGCTTAGCCTGGTCCTATAGACAATATATGCATGACCAAGCCTGTCCAAGAACGGGCCGGTCATCTCGGGTTAGGTAGGTTGCCCGGCCATTAACACCCCTAGTTTAGGTCCTTAATATTCTGCCCGCCATTTTTTCTCAGGCTTCTCGCAAGGTACTTCATTTGATAGTATGATGGGTTTTGCTCTTATCAGCTTTGGCCGATAAAAAGGTTCTTACATTGCTTTTCAATCAGATTTTTCTAAATGGCACAGAAAAATTATGTTAACCATTAAGTGTTGAGGCCTCATAAACAAGGTGGTTCTCCTCACTGTTTAAAAGTTAATGAGAAACTCAAAATACTCGCCCAAGTTAAGGTAGGTTGTGAGTTTACTTGCCCTAAGAACCAGGTAACTTTTAACTAGGTAGTTTTATAACGTAAATCCCAAAATTTAAACGAGATTTTTTTTTTCTGATTACCCATGCTATTGGATAAAAATCCCTTTAAATTACTACATTTTCCTCACTTTATCTGTTAAAATAAAATCTTACTTTATCTCTAATATATATAAAGCGAGGCGCCCTCTTGGAATTGTGCCAAGCTAAATATGCACCTTTCCTAAAAAAAAAAACCTTTACAAATCATTCTTAAGATTGTTTAATAAAGGGGTATAATAGTCATAACTACCTAATTCTTTTAAAACCAAACTTAACAGTTCTACAACCGTTCCCTCCCTTCTTTTTCTACATACGTGCAGTACTGCATGTGTAATTTGCTAATTTTTATGATAAGGCTGGTAACTCTACAAGTCACCCGTAGTTATTCAGACCGATAAACTTTTGGGTTACCAACCCTGTCTGAGTTTTTAACATTGGTTTTGCTAACCTAAGTTTTGCATTTTGACATTTCAAATCTGCTATTGTTTTGCTAACATGTGTCATCATGTGAACATGTTAATATTGCTAAGTCTAACCTTGGATTTTAGGAACCCAAGAAACTTAGAGAGTTTTAAGTTTAGGCTTGATTCCTAAGATATGTCAATTTTTTCCATTAACACAAGGGTTCATAATTATTTTAGACTTGCTAATATTAAACATAAGGACTCAAGGATTTTTGCAATAGCCACAACTTCCATACTTGAGGCACTTTCTAGTATCTATAAGCTATTACCTCACATTTATACTATTAATAAAGGGAAGAGGGGGAATATTCACCCAGATTCTGGCCTTCTTTTTTGTTTTCCAAATATTGCACTTCCCAACTAAATCAATCCGAAAATATAAACACCCCACTATTCTTTTAACATTCGAATTTAAACCCCTATTTATATGTGATAGTTAAGGGGTGAAGACGTATAGTATGCATGTGCCACCACTAGTTAGGTGAGTAAGAGAAGAACAATCTCTACAAAGTTTCATGCCTTTAGTAGTACCATTAATTTTAGCCTTAAAAAAGAGCAGTCAAAAGTACTTGTTGGGTAAGAATAGGTAAGGAGATGGCGGATTGTTTTTATTGTTAAATCTTTTATGCGCTGCCAGTCCCAAGCTCGAAAAAAAGAGAAAGGTTGTGTCAGGTTAGCAGCCAATATAAAATTTTTGTTAAATCTAAACATGAGATAACGGATTTTCTTGCCTGACTCTAATCACACAATGAGGATTCGCATTAACCAAAGATATAATGTCACAAATCATATATTGTGCATGATCAAGTTAACCTGATGCTGGCAGATACCCAAGGAGGTGAGAACCGCCTTAATCATCAACTACCTGTTTCACCAGAATTTGATGCATAACAAAGAAAGCCACTGAAGGCTAGTTGTTTTTGTTGGCAGGAGAGGTGGAAGGAGAAGTTTTTGAGCAATCATGCACTGAAATCTTCAAAACTCTTACTTCCAAAGTAACAAGCTATCCAAGTAGCTGAAGCCATTGGGATTTGGAATTCTTGGTTTGGAAAAACAGAAACCTTACAACTTTAAATGATGACCAACTCAACCTTACAACTGCTAATGATGACTTTGAGTTGGATCAGGTGAAATACACTTTTCCTTCTCTCTACATTCTCGTCCCTGCACCCTATGCAATAACTGCAGCAATCAAGAGCAAGAGCCACCTTATCATTGGGTCCCCATTTGTGTAACTGATTCTGCTTTTATAACCCAGAACATAGCATAAGTGGGTCAATTATCTTGCTTCACAAATGAGCACCCATGACATGAAAAAGGTAGGAGCTCTAAATGATTCTGCCCTCACATAATTTTCTTGTTGCCTTCAATAGTGCCTTAGCTCTGACGGATCCATCACAACAACTGGTCCCAAACACTTGGATCTTAAATTCCAACATATATTTCTTATCAAGTTTCCATTGCACATACAAACTTGCCATTTCCTTTTGTCTTCCAAAATTTTGGTATAAATGGTAGTAACAGGGTACCGATGCAACACTGTCGTTGTGGAGGGAACAGTTGCATAACTAACTATAGAATTTGAAGCAGTTTTGACCATTCAATTTTGTTATTAATAAATCTTGGCATTGCTATGTAAAGGCTGTTTTGAAAGGTCTCACATTTTACTTGACACGATTCCCAATGGAAACCTCATATAAGGAGGCCGTGTATCGGTTCGGTTTTCAGGTTCGAACGATCGGTTCTCAATTTGATTTAGTTTGGTTTTGAGTTAGCACTCATAAATCTCGGTTCAGTCTTGGGTTCGTGTCAATCCAAACCAAACCGAACCCAATATTTATAAACCCAAAAAATTATCCCAAAATAGGGTTAAAAAAAAAATCAGTGTCGCAGCCAATTTTCAGAACTGTTAAGAACATAATCCAGACGGTTAAAACAATCTAAAAATACTGATTTTGGGTTAAAATTTCTTCAAGAGACACCACATAAAGTATTAGAATATGACACCTGTCAGTAATCTTGCTCAACGACCGACACCAAATCCACAAAAGAAAAGATCGAAGAAATAGAATATTTTTCAGATTACAATTTAAAATCTGTAGAACGATGATGCATTATTTGCTAACAACGTTTATATTTTCAAAAAAAAGGAACAAATAAAAAGTATGAGAGAAATTTTTCAGAATATTTCCACCTATTGTTTTTATTAATTTTATTCTCTTGAAAACTTCGAAAATTATGATCTGTACAAGGGCGAATTTTCCCGAGCAAACCTCGCCGTCTTCGGCTGCCGGAAAACCTTCATCGGACTTGGAAAATGCCATCCCTTTCCCTTACCCTTCAATGCGACATTACTGATGGAATCCAAGAAACCCGAAATCCCAACCGAGTTGGATCTGGTAATCCCCTTCACTCCCTCCTCGTCACTCTCATCCTTCCTCACTTCATCCCCTTTCTTCATCTTATTGACATTAAAAATCGACCGCAACAACGTCTTACTTCCATTTTCCGTCGGCTGCAACCGAGCTCCGGCCTCTTTGTCACCGACATTCCGCCGGAGGAACGGAAATGCGGCGGATCCCGACCGTCGGAAAGTGGGCTCGCTTTTCATGAAGTTTGAGATGCGGCCAGTGGCTCCGATCTCCGCTCCGTGTTTCGGTAGGTCGGCGGAGTAGGGCAGTGAGAAGGAAGAAGACGACGACGGATAGGACGAGGAAGAGGTTGGACAGCACGCACAGGGGCGCACGTTAGCACATTCGGGGCAGAGCTTGATCAGACAGTCTCTGAGACAGAGAGGACAGACGCCACTGGCTCTGCGACTCGTGGGATGTCTTCGGCATTTCCAGATTCCTTCCTCTTCGGTATAAAAAGCCGCCATTTTTCTGCTTTATCCGGTTCTCCTTCACTGCATATTTTTTATTTCTAGTTCTTGGGGTGGATTTGGGGCGTTTTGTTTTAAGGATTAGCAGGTGTGGTGTGTGATGGGGCCTTCGGTTGCAGTGCGGGTGGGACAGCTAACCATTGTTAACATTTAACTCTGGTTTAGCCGTCTGAGTTGACCATCGTTAAAGAGTTGTAGAGGTGACTTTTTCTTTATTTTATTTTATCTTTTGTTGGAAAGCGAGAAGTCCTAGAACTAGGCCATTTCATTCAAAAAGGAGATCAGTATATCAAGTAATAGAAGTATCCTACGATTACTACAATAGTTCGTCGTTAAACAATCACGAAGCATAAGATGGTATCCTACGATTACTATAATTATATCCACAAAGTTAATGAGGATATCTTATTAGCATCAAGGATACAAATCTTGTTTCGTAAGATATTCTTTAGACAATCGATGGATACTTATAGATGTTCGTGTGACCAACCTGAATAATAAGATGGTATCCTACGATGAGAGGTTGGTTAGCTGTCATTTGATCGGCTATACATTGATTAATCGTATAGTTGCCGATAACCTACATAGGGTTGTTCAAAATTTCAATGATTGGCAACGTATTGATTAATCTTATATTTGGCGATTATCAAAGCTAAGTTGTTTAACTATTCGTTGATCGGAAGTAACTCAATTAAGCATAAAATTAGGGATTTGTTGGTTAATCGGCAATTGAACGCTAAACTTCGATTAATCGAACATTGCCAATGAACTACTGAGCGCATTGCATTCAACGATTACCAATTAATCGTATCTAATTCCCGATTCACCACTATTTTTTAGATTAATCGAGAAAGTCTCACTTAGAATTACAGAGTGTTGTTTTTCTAAGGCTAATTGCAGCATTAACCGTTGATTAATCGAATCTTGCCGATGAACAACTGGCGCATGGCATTCAGTTAGTACCGATTAATCGTATCTATTTCCCGATTAATTACTATTTTCAAGATGCATCGATAATTTGTCGATTAGAGTTACAATTAGTTGTTTTTCTAAAGTTCATTGCACGATTAACACTCGACTAATCGAAATGTGCTGATTAACCACTTCGGCCATTGCATAAAATTACTACCGAATAATCATAACGACGCCTCGATTAACCAATATTTTTACGATTAATCTATTAAGTCACGATTCAAAATTCTGAGTTCATATCGTCGGAGGTCTATACATTATTGACACACCGTTAATCGAAACATGAGAAATAACCGTTATGGACAAATTGCATGCAATCGGTTTAGACAAATTGGACAACTACGTAATCGCTTATGGCATTTCAATTGTTGCGAACAATTTTTTTTTATATTCAAAGAAACATCTACAATTTGTGAAAAAACCACAACTACCATACAAAAAACTGACAATCCACCACATTTGGGGTAATCACCATACAAAAATCCCAAATATTGTGACACATGGAAAAATCACCTAGATGATTCCCTTCATCATCACACAGGCTCAACGAAAATGGGAGAGTCGCCACCATTCAATTTTGGGTGTAAATGGACACCAAAAATCATCAAAAAGAGCAAAAATGCAAAGACTAGAGTAAAAATAACCCTACTTGAAAATAAAATCTAGAGATGGGAAAGGGGATTAGATTATGAATGGGGGAAGGTGTTAGGCACCCCCATTCATCCACACATGGTGGTTGCCAAGTATTGTTCATGCTAAAAAATGAGAAAGTTTACTAAAATAATCAAAAACCTTGAAAAAAAGGTTTAAACAAATGTATGATACTTTCACATGAGAAATCCACATGAATTCCAGATCCTCTTTTATGTCAATATCACTTCTAGGATATCACCATTAGATGGAAATCAAAGCAAAATTTGCACAAAACCAAGTTGAGTCAAATCCGGAAAATTCGGTAAAAGATAGTGACATTTGTCTTGAAATCATTCAAATCCAATTTAAATTGAATCAAACCAAATCCATTTGAAAGATTATAATAAATAAAAGACTCATGCAAACTTTCAATCAAATCCGATTAAAATCCTAGGAGTTATTCTCCTTTGAAATCTGCTGCTGGAGATAATTAAAAGTGATAAGTGGGAAACTTTGGAAATTCAATTAGAACAATTGGCTTCATATAAATCCGTGAAATTTGGCATGAATTAAGTATGTAGAGCCATCTTTCAAATGAAACTAGCCTCATACAAAAATTCATCCGGATGTGCTTTGGGTGACCTCCGGAACAGGCCCCGGGGATCACAGATTAACCCAGAAATGTGCTGTTGAGCAGTTTTGAGTAAATCGGTCACCCATGATACAAGTGGAATCAAAAAATTATGAAACCAACTGGGTTTGAAATTAGACTTCCAAAGGAAAACACAGAAACAAGAATCACTCGAATTGGACTTAAAACGAACACATGGCGCTCAGTCAAAGTGATCGGTTCAGCAATCTGGCCTGAACTGACCTATCAACTTCGACTGAGTGGTGTCAAAAATCCCCTACATAAAAATTAATGAAATTTTGCAGACATAAACTAGACAACCTCACCTTTCCCATGGCTTTAGAATCACTCCAAAATTCATCCGGACAATGAAGTTACGAGTATCCGAAGTTGGGGTACAACTACTGTCCAGTTTAAGTCTTTTTAAAGAAAATCAACTCAAAACAGTGATTGGGTGTGTGCGATCCATGCAATACAAATCAAAACCACTTGAAAAAGTGTTGGTGAACCTCTCGGAAGAAATAGGGCACAAGTTTGGCTCACCATTCTCTCCGATTGGCGAGAATATGCCAAAAACCCCAAAATTGAGCAAAAATGCCCAAAACCGAGAGGTTAAACCTAGAGGACTTCAATACTTGCTTGAAATCATGTTGAAAACCATTAAGAAATATCCCAGAATTGTTTGGGGCTATTTATTCCAGATCTATCACAATGAATGCAATAAATCCGAAATATAAGCCGATTCTGACAAAAACGGGTGCTATGTGTGTGTGTAAAAATCCACTCTTCAACAACATAACAACATATAGCATGCATTCATATCAATCAAATGGGGTTCTAAAACAACCTAGGGTTCGGTTCCATTCTCGTTTTCCTTAGTTCTCTCTCCCCGTTTAATGGTTCTTCGAGATAATCTTGGGGTACTTTGATTATGAAACGGTTTTCATAGAATCAAAAGGCCATTCAAAAAAGGGTTCTAACACTAGGGATCAATCCTCAGTCTCGTTTCCCCTAGATCCCACCTTCACGTTTTACGGCTAGGGGGAGTCTTGAAATACTTTGAATAGAGGAAGGGTTTTCACACACAAAGAGTATGCCTTATTCTACAGAAAGGTAGAAGAAAGAGCTAATCCTAGAATGTAAAGACAAAAAAATAAAGAGGGATTTAAGCTTACCTGGGCTTCTGGAAGCAATGCGGCAGCGGTTCCCTTCTTCACTCGGAGCTCTTCAATCTCCAACTTCTTTGCCATTTGCTTAAGGAGGAGCCTCCTATTTATAGTCAAAGGTTAGGGTTAGGGTTTGCATGATGGTAGACACAAAATGATGTCTAGAGTCCACCAACCTTAACCCTAAGGCTATTTCTGAGATTTTCACTCCTTTAATGAAGGATATGATGGTAAAAAGTGAAAACTCTCGGAAAACCCTAATTTTGAGCAAAAACCTCTTATCTGACAACTCAGATCGGCTACAAGGACACCTATATGTATCCGACATATGTCGTCAGATACATTAATACCTGCTTGTATCCGATGACTTGTGTCAGATATAAAAAGGTCCTCTTGTATCCGATGACTCATGTCGGATACAATAAAAAAATGCTTAAATCTGAATTTTTGTACTGGTTTCAAAGGAAAGAGTGATTTTTGCCAATTATTAATCATTTTCCCAGCGCAATTTTGGGGTGTCTACAAATACATATGCTCCATTAATTACATAAATGAATACAAGGAAACACGTAACCGAAAGTCGCAATCATAAAGCTCTGCTTCACATTCGATATATTCTATCGCGACTCTTTATGTACCTGCAACACAAATGAATTCCTCTTGGTCAGTAGCAAGCGCACATAGTCAATCCAAAAAAAATTCCAACCACGTAATAACATCTCAGTCACCTATACCTTTATCAGCTCTAGTATTGCAGTCTCCATATGCGTCTCTTATAGCAGTGATGGATTTCCGATATGCATCACTCATTATTTGTAACTCTTTCTGCATGTGCTCCAGCCGACCAGCCACCTCCTAACAATCGAAGAATTCACTAGTAAGTGGAAGTAATGCACTCTTATCGTACACAAGGGAGTACTTCATAGACAAACCCACTGGAGATATCTCAAATAAACTACAGACATCACGTACAAATTGATCGTACTATGTATTACCATTTATATTGAATCCATCTAAACGACCCCCCCCCCCAAAGGTATGATACAGACTTATCTTACTTTATAACTATCTCTCCATCTATATAAAAGTAGCAAAACAACGAATTCTCCAGGGGTGGTTATGGCATATTGCACTCCACATAACATCTTAATAAGGTGAGCAAATGCATGATTAACATAAACTACTCGAAATAACAACTTAGGCTATCAATTATCTACCCACACAAACCTATACCATGGGCACCTTAATCAACTTGGTCAAAATCAAACATATAAACCGAATAGTAAAGAGAGGAAAATACGTTAATAAAAATATAGAGTAATATGAATTTTATCTCAGATATGACAAAAGATATGGGTCCCATGTCTGTGCAAGCATATTTCACAAAGAAACATTATTTATACTCAAAGAGCTACCTATATAAGGGAACTTGCGAGGACCATAGATGTTCTCGACATTGCACAAGGCATAGTTTTAACGGCGGCCGTTGCTTCGTACCTCGTTGGCGTCTTGTAAGAATAAAGTAAGGATACATCAATCTTGCTTTATGTTAAATCTAACTTATCTATTATTGTGAGCATTTTCCTTCTTGTTTTTGTTTATCTACGTTGTTTCAATAGTAGTATAAATAAAGTAAATTAAAATAGAACTTGCATGTGATTCGAAGAAAATTCCAAATAAGTGGTTCTTGAATATATAAGAAAGCAAAGGAGATAATTGAGGAATTTCCTCCAAATACACTAAAAGCCAGTTTTAGAAAAACCTATAACTATTCCCCAAAAATCAAGTGAAGCAGAACACACTTCACTGCTTAACCATATTTACATATAAATCCAAGAAAATGTTGAAGCTTACATCAAGGAGAAAAAGCACCAAAAACACAAATAATCAAAGCAAGCTCTCAATCTCTCAATCCTCCCAAAAAGCTCACCACCACCAAAAGTACAAGAGAAACAAGGCATACAAGAGCGGAAGAATATAGGGGAAAAAGTTTTATGCTTCCAACGCTCATGAATGCCCTAACGCACAGGTAAGCGATAATAGAGACTAATCACAGAGCAAACAAAGAGCATCTATGTAACGCCCCGGTTCCGGGTCCAATTCCCAAAACCCGAGGTGTTATGATAAGCAACAAAAGCAACTAAAATATGGAATAATTTAAAACTTTTTCTAACTTTATAATCAGAGTAAAAGCGGAAACTGGAATTCAAATTCTCTTTATTAATCAACAATTATAATATAAAAAGGGTTTCAATTATATGAGCAATCCTACATCTATATAGACTACCCAGCTACAACTGGCCCACAACTTGACGTCCTCACCAAGAGTACCTGAAAAATGGGAGAAACCGGAGTGAGAATAAATCTCAACAAGTAGCAAGGTGCATGCATGAAATCAGTCCATGTTTACAAGATAAGTCATGAGGTGTACGATTAAACCAACAACATTAACAAGGATAATTACAAAGTTTAAATCAAATCCCATTATTATTATCAACTCATATTTCAATAACAATACCGATAAAACATCGAATGGTCAATGTCATGTAGTTGCTTAGATTGGTTAATCAACCATGCCAGAGCGACATCCACACCTCCATGTACACAGTTCCGGCCTACTCAGGGTATCGGACACTCTGAAATGACGGCCTACTCAGGGTATCGTCATCCAATGCCGGCCTACTCCGGGTATCGGCACTGACAACCAGGCCTACTCAGGGTTTCTGGCTGCTCTACACCGGTCGTGGCAACACTCCATGGCCATGCCATTACACCAATAAAGCATATACATCACATTACAAAGCTTAGACTCTGGATCCAGGACAAGCTAAACCAAAACCAATAAATAACCGTTTAAAACTCTGCATTAGTACACATCACCCATTGTTCCAACCAGAACATCCACTCACACAAGTGTTCCAACCAGAACATCAACTCACACAAGTGTTCCAACCAGAACATCAACTCACGCAAGTGTTCCAACCAGAACAGAAACTCACACAAGTGTTCCAACCAGAACAGAAACTCACACAAGTGTTCCAACCAGAACAGAAACTAACACAAGAAATCAAATAAACAATAATTACAACCTCATTCAAAACTTTCCATCAAACAGGGTTCAATAAACTAAAACAGGTACCAAGCAATGCATGTTTCAAGAGGACTAGAATAAAGCCCTAATATGTGAACATCCCGAGCATCCTCGAAATATTTCTCCACACCTACCTCATAAGCTTGTACTAAAACTAGTACCTATCTACATTGTTCTTACCAGCAATATTTATTACCTCTAATGTTGAATTATATTTGTGGGTTGAATGGTCGAAGAACCCCTATTATCCAGAACACCCTTGGCTCTTCCGAAAATTTAGGATTCTGCATGAAAAACCACTGGGCGCTCACTTCCCGAGGTGGGCGCCAGGTGGGCGCCAGGTGGGTGGTAGGTCCCCTTGATTAATCTTAGCTTGCGCTCACCCGTGGACGAGTGGGCGCTAGCTAAGCGCCAGACGGGCGGGAGAAAAGCGCGAGATAAGCGCGAGAATTGGAGGTAGGCGCCAGCTAGGTGCGAGGTGGGCGCTAGATAGGCGCTGGGTCTGTTTTTCTTTGCGCTCACCTCCTAGGTGGGCGCTAGGTAAGCGCCAGCTAGGCGGTAACCCTCTTCGATTTCCAGGTCTCTGTTAATGCCGGAAATCCAACTCTGGCTGTAATTTTTCAGTCTGTGAGCACTTATATGGCCTCCTATTATTCCCAGGATACATCCAAACCAAATTTGAATTTAATCTAAATGACTTCCCAGTTATCCCCAATTTCACTGTGCAAAACCAAAACCCTCCGTAACTAAAACCCTTCGTAACTGTGTTTCCCAGAAAACCCCAACATTAATGCAATTCAATACCATGATATCATTCAATGCATATACGAATAAATCCGAAAACCTCGGTGGTAAAACAATGCCACTCACATCTTGGTAATTAAAACTTAACTAAGGTTTCTTTCTAATTCAACCCACATATGAACAACATTTTTCTTGATTCTTAAAAGAGATTCACATCACCAAATCGAAACTTTATAAACATCTAACTTTTCCAATGAAATTCAATTTAAGAACCGATACGATCAATCATCAAAAACACAAGAAAATATGCAATTCCTCCAGTTTCAAGTGTTTGCTACTTGCCTTTTTGATGAACCCACATTTTTCCGAACACCTTCTGTGCACGTTTTTGGAGCTCGACCGGACCCCTCTAAACTTCTCAAATTTTGATCTCCACCGTTCAGTTTGACGTCCTCCATGAGCAGAATAAAACCCTAAAATTTCAGCCCATTCCAACGGTTGGATCTTTTTATATCACCGTTCGAAGTTGACTAGTCGGCCATCCCTGCAACTCCTTTTTCTTCCAAAATCCGATTTTCCACCAACTTCTGGGTTAATTCGCACCACCTTAGACTCATCCAAATCCAATCTTCACCGTTCAGATTTAAGCATCTCATGTATAGAGCATAATCTCCAAATTTCATGACGATCCAACGACTAGATTTCCGGGGATCGTCGCTCAAAGTCTGCTGGTCGGACCTCTGCAGCACCTCCCTTTTTCCTTTCTTCCCTCTCTTTTCTCTCCATAAGAAACCCACGAAAATTCCCTCTTGTCTAACCTTAGTCTCCTATTTATACTAGGCTTTAAAAATCCTAAACCAACCCTAATTGGCTAATTTAATTTGGGCTAACCCAACCATGGTCTAGTTAATGTCTAATCCTTCTAATTTAATTCCTACTTTTTCTCCACCTTCTATTTTCTACTTAAACAATACTAATTAAGTTTCTTATTATCTAAACTCATGAAAATAACATATTTTCATGCAAAATATTTAATTAAACATTTCTATCACTTAAAACCTTATTTTCTCCAAATTAAGACGTGAAATCTCCTAATTACCCCTTTTTCCCACTTTTAGGCTTTTATTAATTTCTTTTAATTTCTAACTTGTCAAAATAATTTGTTTTCTTCTATTTTCTAATTCTAATTATTATTTGATGATCTATTTACTAATTACCAATTTTTGGAAATTACCAAAATACCCTTTTATTCTTTTAGGCTAATTTCATTAAAATTCTTTCTTTATTTTCAACTTAGAACTTATTTGGATTAATTATCCTCTAAATCTTCACTTTTTATTTTAATTAGAACTTAACTCACATTTTATTTTATTTATTATTTATTTATTTATTAGGTGAAAATTCGGGGTTTTACAATCTAAGTAGCCTCACCCTAACATAACCAAGCAGATCCACTCAAAACAAGCCGAACCATGCATAATACAAAACAAATCAAAATAAAACACCATTCCAAATAATTAAATGCATACAATCACACCATTGAATAATCCAATATAATATGCCTAAAATAAATTGAAACTCAATCTTGCACAGAAAGCCAAGCTAATTCACAACAGTTATCATGGCAAGAAATAAAGCACAATAAAACAGCAGATAAAATGCTACAAAAATTAGACAACTCAAATAAAACAATCAAGATGAACCACAACAAATAACAAAATATGGGAAATTAGGAAGACTACATAAATAAGTAAGACACTGCAAATCCAGGATGTTACATATCTTCCCATACCATTAATAGCATCCTTGCAATCACAAAGAAAATAATACAGATAAAATGGGCGTGTCGAATCAACCATTCAACTGAACTTTTTTATAAAAAAAAATGGGCATTATGAACACCATATCCAAAATTACATGGTGTTCACGTTCTGATTCATTCGAGAATTTCTTCAAGCACTTGAAATGCATCAATTCAAAGACTAAGGTTAGATTATCCATAGCTAAATCAAATGTACCACATCGTGGATGGAAACCTAACAAAAATGTAGACCAAAAAATTTTCATCCTAAAAAGCAAACGGATTAGGGACAATCGGTTCTTACCTTTAGGAGATTTGTCCACAACCTCTAACAAGGGAAATGTCCGATTGAAGTGCTTCGTCAAGACTCTCTACCGCCGTTTCCTTCTCCGACAGATAGAAGGAAATGGCACACTATAACCGCTTCCACCAGATCTCAAATGCCGGTGATCTCCTACAAACGAGAGACGAAAGAGATGACAATGTCAGTCAACCCCTCTCAATCGGAAGCGCCAGTGATGACAACGGTCATCGCCCAATGCCGGGAACAAGCCTCGTCGTCGCTCCGGGGTTCACTGTGTTGCTCGTGGTTTCATGCCTAATCGCTTTGCAAAAACGATCGATGGGTGTTTCAATCGAACGAAGAGGGAAGGGCAATTTGGGATGTTTGCAATTTGCTACAGTGTTTTTGAACCACTTTGAAATTTATTTTAAAAAGTAGGTGGTTTTTGTAGGAAAGACTTTTCAACGTCTTTTTATGTAATAAGTTTCTAAAAGACGGTTGTATTCATAATTTTCCCTAATAAGCGATATTACTTTAGCTGTACTTGTGATAAGTGTGATACAATCGAAAAATCTCCTAGGGACTTGAGCGCGTGCTTTTAACAATAATATAAAAGCAATATTTAAGGCATTATATATGTACTTCAAAATTCTACCCAAAAAATATATATATGTACTTAAAAATTTTTTATTGTTTACCCAAGACAATACGAGAGCATTGTGTCAACCGTCGAGAAAGGATGCAACTTGGGTTGGGTAACAAACCGAATTAGTTAGGGTCGGTTTTGGGTTGAAGGCTAGGTTAAACCTAATTGAACTGAAACCCAGCTTACATATATCATGTTCTGAACCAAACCGAATATATACCATATAATATATATGTATTAGTATTATAGATTCTTAATAGATAATATATAATATATACATAGAATTGAACTAATGACCGACAATACATGATAGTTACGATTTATTTATTTATTTTATATTTATTGATTAAAAGTAACGAAAATAAATGGAATTGGCATAACCTGGACCAAACCAAACTGAATATGCAATTTGAGTTTTGGTTCTAGGCTTTCCTAATGTCACATGCATGCAATTGTGCGTTCCATTGATGGTATCATGGAATGCACAAGACAAAAGATTCGCATATCCTACAGCAGTGGTGTATACACCCCTTCACATTCATTTGGAGGGCCCCACACATCCATGTGAGGGGTGTATAAACCCCCGTTGTAGACGATATCCATTGCAAGATGATTCCATCTCGGCATATCTGTAAGATCCTAGTCAAGCTTGGTTTGAAATTTTGACTAAGACCTTATAGTCTTTGTCTTATTACATTTTGGGTTTGACTATGACTTCATAGTCTTTGTTTTATTACACTCTGAGAGGATGTGGTATGGGATTTGTGTGCATGAGCATACACTATATCACATTTTATATGTCTCTAGATCAAAAAAAATGGATGGCTGAGATTGAACCCTTCTTATTGAAGGAATAATAGGGTAAAGCAACCCTAATCCTCATTGTTGGTGGCTGCAAGACATAGGCTGTTGCTAGAGGTCTTAGAGAAGAAGAAAGTGGGGGAAATTCAGTTCTGGTGTTGAGGTAAGTGGGTTTAATTTCTCCTTTGTGATTCGTTGCATTAAACCTCTTAATTTTACAACTAATAATTTATGTTTGCACAATAACTGATAATCTATGAATGTCGTGTTTGATATCAACCGTTCCATTGGACCTTTTTTTTGCTATAAAAGAAGACTGTAATTATCATACTGTTGAAAGCTCATCAGATTCTGATGGTGATCTTGATTGTCAAGTTGGATCAAACCAGTGACACCCACTGGTTATGATCATCCTTTTTCTTAGATGAATAGTTGTCTCAACATCACAAAGTTGTGAATCCCTCCTTTGCCACATGGACATTGTAAATTGTGACATGTTTTCAATCATTTTTATGCTCAGGAACAAGCTAACGACAATGTGAGTATTCTTTTCTTTCTTTGTTTTGCTTGAGTTGGGACCTCCTTTACAACGGTCCGTAGTGCCACCGTTAGAGCAAACTCGTGGCATATCATCTCGTGTGCCATGCATTTATGATGTTTTATGGATTATTGATGAGGGGAAATAAGGGAATAGATGGGTTGTTTTGTTGGTGAGGCCAATTTGGTGTTAGATCAACACAACAAGAAGATAAAATAGTGGTTGGGTTTTGTTGTCTACAGCCACAAGAGAGAGAAGATTTCAGAAGTAAATGAAAGGTTAATTGTTGCGGTAGAGAGAGAAGGTTGGGTTTGTTCGTATGGGTTAGAGAAGAAAGATTGATTTAAGGAGAGAATGTTGGAGCAATGGGGATTGAGTTGGTTTTGGTTTTCGTAAGAGAGAGAAAAAACCAGAACATAGGGAAAGAAAAGAAAGGAGGAGAAGAGGGGAAGTTACAGAAAGAGAGAGGACAAGGGTTATTAAATAATTATTTTTTTATAGTGGAACCATAGAATGATTATTTTTTTTATAATTATTTAAACAAGGGTTATTAAATAATTATTTTTTTATAGTGAACCATAGAATGATTGGTTCGTTCTTTTTATACCTTTGGCGTCTGTGTTGGTAAAGGTATTCACATTGTTGTGAATAATTATAAATTGGTGCATCTGCATGATTAGAATTTAAATTTAGGTACGTTGAATGGTGTTGGTTGCTGAATTGACATTGTAAAGTTGATACTTGGGTTACACACCTAAATATTTGTATCTGTGTAATGTGGACAGATTATTTCTTGAAACACGTATATGTTACGTAGAATGTGGAATGGGAAGTTCATTTTATGATATACTGATGAACTCTATGATCATATTAAGATCCTATTAATGGAATAACATTAAATAGACTGGCATGCTTTAGCATGGGTATACCTAGCGTGACTTTAATCCGCTGGATGATTGACAGACCCATTGGAGGTGGTTAATATTTTACCTAATCCATGGTGTTTTGGAAAAGGGTGAGTCGAGTACTCTACCCTAGGTAATTAATGTGATCGGTTCCCTACATGGTATTTACAACTGCTTCGAAGGTTGGAATTCCTAGGGTTTGAGTTCCTTAAATTAAAAGAGTCGGGGACCAAGGAGCCCCGTGGGTTGCAATATCCTAAACCTCATACGAGTACTCATGGGAATGTGGGAAAGTCTGATCCCTGTTGATCGCTAAAGTGGGATCCAAGGGCGTTTGATCCTAGCCATAAGTTGGATCGTTCTAGCAGCGTACTTGACTGTAAGACCGTCTAGATTTGATTGGGGAACCAGGTCATGTTAATTGTGTATAATTGTTATTAATTTAAAAATGGACGATTGTTGGAGATAAGTTACAAAACTTTTTTATATTCCAGTTACTTGCATGCTATTGCATTTGCTTGCTTGCATGTTCATAGTCTTGCTTGATTATTATTTTTCTTAAATGTCTAAAATTATTATTACATCTCTCATATCTGGCTACGATTTTGTTAAATTGTATTTTTATGTAAACTTTTCTTTTGTCTTATTCCTATTAGAAAAGCATGTTCACACATTAGTAAAAATAAATAATTTAGTATGCTATTGGTCATGAACAAAACCATAAGAAAAACATAGCATGGTTATCTTTATAAATATCTATAGTGTTGTGTGTAATTATATTAAGGTAAAGAGATGTAGTGCATTTAATCATATAGGGTAAATTAGCCCTACTTACTGGGTTTGTGAAAACTCACCCATTTCCATTTTGCAGGAAATAACCAGAATCGAGGAAATGGAAGAAAGTGAGACATAGAAATTCATGATAGTGTTTTAGGAACATTGAGAATTATTTATAATTTAATATTAGTTGCTTTTATATGGTTGTATAAACTGTGACATTGGTATTAGATTATGTGACTTCATCTTTTAGAATTCGGTTTATGTAAGGATTAAAAAATTTTAATTTCCGCTGTACTTTGGATTTGGATTGTTAAATATGAATGCAGTCTTTGTGTTGGAATGTGTGAATTTTGGCTTCGCTCACGTGCAGGGTCACCTGCGGTCCTACACATGTATAGTCATACACAGTATATGGATTTCGGGGCGTGACAATATCCATCCTTCAAAATTTAAAATCTTTTAAATTATATAAATCAATTGATTATCAAGATAAATTTTAAATTAAGATTTGTGGGCCCCATTAAAAGTTTTCTAGCTCGGCATTTGTCTAACATGTATAATCCTAATATGTGAGTGTTTTCAAATGTATTACTTGCCATTTTCATACCAAAAACAATAAAAAGCCAAATTTTAGTAAACTCGAAGGAAACTCAACCAAGTTAGGGAGTCAAAAAATTCAAAACCCTATTGTGCAAAATCAAGTTGACTAGACAATCCACTTGGAATCTAACCGATCCAATTTACTCGACCGAGGTGTCGGAGTCGGGGGAGAGTTTACAAGTTCTCCATCCCTGTACGAACTCTGGTTTGAAGTAAACAACTCTCCCCACCAATGATTGCTGATTGGGCGAATCATAACCACCCAAAAAAAAAAAAAAAAAAGGTTTTAGTGGTACTGCACCAAAATACTTAAAAGAAATTGAAGCTTTTTAAGAAAAAGTTTTAAAACTTACTTATATTTTTTATAAATATAATTAAACATAATGGGTAGCTTTTTTTTGGTAGGAATGGGTAGCTTACTATTATAATTTTTGCTTATACCAAATTATTCAAGTAGACGTGAAAGCCTGACCTTTCACACTGTTTAGCCATGCCTGAGCACATCATGGCACGTAGCCTGTGCTATGCAGTGGCGGAACCGCGTTCAGCTTAGGGGGCAATTGCCCCCCCTAACTTTTAATTTTTAATACAAAATGTATATGTTTTATATATTTTTTAATTAAAATTTAAGTTTTGCCCCCTTAAAATTTCTTGTTTGCCCCCCCAACCCATTGAAAATTTTTATATTTCATAAGAATCCCTTCTAAAATTTCTGGTTTGCCCCCCAACTCATTGAAATTTCTATATTTCATGAGAACCCCCTTTAAAATTTCTGGTTTGCCCACCCCCAACTCATTAAAATTTCTATTTTTCATGAGAACTGTTAATTGAAATTTTTTTTTGCCCCCCCAGATTTGGAGTCCTGGTTCCGCCACTGGTGCCATGCCAGCATAGCTTGGCATCCTTCTTCTACCCCAAGTTCGGGCTGAGTCTAATATGATACACACGCGATAAGATCCATAACTTTTTCCATTTTGATAAATGTTGTAATGAGATTTAAATACATGAACTTTACCATATGATAATTAACTCTAAACTGATGAATTATCATCTCAATAGATATTGACACAATGTATTTAACGCGAGAGGCCCCATTGGGAAGCATGCCAAACACAATGTGCAACTTTCAAGAAAACCATTTCACATATTGTTAAGGTTCATTAATAAAAGGGGTGTAATTGTCATAACAATTCAATTCCCTCATTTAAAGGTTAAGTAGTTTTGTAATTGCTCCCTCTATATCTCTTTTCACGTGTAATATTGCACGTGCACCCTGCTAGCACATGTTAACTGGGCTGGTATGACTGAATAAACAGGTTAGAGCGATATCGATGAAATTGTCTGTCGCCGGATTGGTGCTATAGACTATGCGGCAACCGTTGGATGCTGCCATGTGTAGCATCCAATGGCAGCTGCTCACTTCACATTTTTTAATATGAAATGTCACCTCAATGACGTCTCACATTGAAGTAGCAGTTGTTGTTGGATGCTACATATGGTAGCATCTAACTGTGATTGCATCATCTGTCGCACCAACCTGGCGGCAAATGATTTCAACCCCTATATGACATGTTGGCACAACAAATCATGAATGGTAATTTGGTCCAAGTAAACAATCACTAATATTTAAATAATTTCAAAAAGTTTATTTATTTATTTATTTTATAATGCCTCAACTTTTCTCTTTATTATTTTGTTAAAGCATCACTAAAAACTATTTTTGGCCAAAACAATCTGCCTAGAAGCTGAGTGGAAGAGTCGGACCTCCCAACGGCTCTTAGTGGTACCATTCAAAATAAAAAGAAGCGAATTTTATTCTTCGTGTTTCTTCTGAGTTCACACTTACCGGTGTCTCACTTTGGTCTGTCTGAGAAGCTGAAACGACCCTCATTGACTTCATAAACCAAATTCCTCCATTGCTCTCTCTCTCTCTCTCCGTTCTCTCTGGTCGTAAATCGATTCTTGATTCTCTATTCAATAAAACGGAGATCCATTCTTTCCTTATCCAAATACTGGTAAATATTTCCTTCTTTTTGATCGCATATACTTATTTTCCAGTGCCTTCAAAATTCTCTGTGGCTAGGGTTTTATTTTCGATTATCTGATAAAATTCATGTCTGAATCAAAGTTTTTATGGGTCGAATATTGTTTCATCCATAATTTGGAAATTCTATTACGATTGAGTGTAATTATTAAAGTCTTCTACGCCTTTTCTTTTCTTTTTATTTTTCCTTTAAAATAACCGAAGTTGTGTTTTCGATTATCTGATAAATTTCATCGATTTGGTTATTTTGGGTTGTACGGGTCAGCAATTATTGATGTGTGTTGTAAAACTGACTCTTTCCGACAAGCTTTCGGATATGGAGAAACTCACACCAGGTTTTATCTAGGCTTGAAGCTAGTTTGGTCCTTTCCTTGGGATAATGTTGGAGACTTGACTTGCCTAAATATTGATGAGCAAGGGTGGAACAAGAAACATCATTTTAAGCGCATATTTTACTTGCACCAAAAATTTAAGTAATTCTTCTAAGAAAAACATCTCTTAAATGTTTATAATCCTTTTCTTTATTTTTTAATTTGTCTCCTATAGGTCTCCTAATTAAATTCAAACTCTAAGCACTATTCTAATCACATATTTTAGTTTTATAAAAAAAAAAAAACAATTCTTCTAAGAAATGCGTAAAAACACCTTCTTAATATATATAGTCCTAATTTCTTTTTGATTTACCTCCTATTATTCTTCTAATGTATCTCAAACTCTAAACATTATTGTGAGCACATATTTAAAAGAATAAATAAAGAATGTTATCCTAAATACATATAATCTTAGGTTTTTTTTTACCTTATAATAGTATACTAATTACCTTAAGCTTTTAGTATTATATTTTAATCACATATTTTACTAATAAAAATAACTAAAAACATGAAATAATTATGAAAATTATGATTTTTTCTAGTTTTTTTTTTTAATTATGGATTTTTTCTTTTCCTTTTTTACAATTTTGTTGGCTTTTTCAAAATTTTTTTTATTTTTTTTCGGGTTTTCAAAATATCTCAACACAGTAACATGAAAAATGTAGCGAAATGGGTGGCATGGAAGCAAAATTACAGTGAAACAGTGTACATGCTTTTGAGTAGAGTGTTGGTGAAACTAGCACGGAGAAGGAGCGTTATACATATTTGGAACCAAAAGTAGATATAAACATCTTTATGACATCAATAGCATGCTTGACGTATGCCAGGGATTGACATGGGTTCCGGATGCATACCTTACACAAGAAATGTCTTGCATATCGCCAGAATTATGTCTATAAACTTATATGACTTGAGGAGAGGAGGAACAGATATTTTGATGAAATTATGTCTATTGAGAGCAATGTTTTGAGTCCCAGAAACCATAGAAGTGGGGGAGAGTATTTCCAGAACTTTAAAAAGGATGATATTGTGAGGAGCTTTAGATTGGGTGGAGTTGGTAGCATTGGGCCACTAGAGATCTAGATCAAGTTAATGTATGATTTGTGCTTTGTTGAAGAAAGAGAGTTCTAACAAATTGGGAGAGAGTATCTCAAGAAATTACTAAATGATGAATGTGTGAGGAGCTTTACATTAGCTACATTAGCTGGAGTCTTTATCATTGGAGACACATGCGACCAGTAGCATGTTTCTTGTAGTAGAGTGATTGAAGTAAAGGAGGCTTTTGCAAAGATTAAAGTAGGAAAGGTCTCGCATGGGAGGGTCTCCTATTTAAGTGTGGAATTGCAAAATAAAGATCTGTGTATATTAGTTGATCAAATTATTGATATGCTAGAAGAGATTTCCTATTATACCATATATTATCTACCTATTTATGATTTATAAATGCTATTTCAATGGTAGGCATGGCATTGCTTATGATAAATCTTTTTCTTATGCATGTAATGCTGCTTTCATCAAGAAGATTTTGGTTCCATATCAACCAGATGACCTAGTTTCAAGAACAAGGTTTTTCGTTCTCCCTAAACTCCCAGCTGTTACTAGATTTAGACAGCCCCTGAATGTAATTAACTGAAACAAGGGAGATAACCAAAATAAGAAAATTGGAAAATTTAAGTGTCTCTGTTATCAAAACCTCTGTAATTGTTTGTGTTTTGGTTTTTCAAATAAATGAACCTGTTTTCATGCCTTTTGATTTATCTTGACAGAATCATTTAGACAAGTCATTTTAGACTGACAAACCGCATGTAGTACAAGCTGTAAAAATGAATTGTCATTTTCTTGATCTTGTTCCTATGTGGGGAAAAAAGTGTGCTTTTCCGGGAATTGCGTAGATGGATATCTTTGCATCCTGATATTAAAAAGGAGATTTTTTTTTTTCTGGGAAAAATGAGTTTTCATCATCCTTTTTGTCAGTTGTCACTATATCGTTTAACCTAGGAAAAAAGAATTAATCCATTCCTACATAATATTCACCTCTCATAATACTGATTTCAATTGGCACATCTATTCTTTCTTTTGAAAGTGAACTGTCTTGGTAGTTGGTTCTCATTCTCTTTTACCCCCATTCCTTATCTACTTGAGCTCTTTGATGTTGCATCATAATTGTGATTTGATTATTTCACATATTGGGCTATTTTTTGCTTGTCACATAAACTATATCAGAAAGAATTTTTCATATTCACGTGTTTCAACATTGTCTCATTTTTTGGAGTTCTAGATATGTCCTGATTAATTTGCCATCATCACTTTGTGCTTATAAATTCATATAAAATGTAACCTTTTTAAAAAGAGAATTGGTTTCTATTATTCACGGATATAGAAATCATGCTGGTGCTTAAGCATCGGCATGAGGGTAACAACATTTGATGACGGTCCTGTCCTGGCTCTTTATTTTGACAAGGAAAATCCTAAATGTATTTATTTAGCTATTATATTTTGATTGCTTTAAGAATGATCTTAACTTTTGTCCTGTTCTGTATTGAATTCTGTTGGTCAACATATATGATTGTGTTTGATACCTATTTACAACATTTAGGGGCTCGGATAGCTATGATGTGATCTAAAATCTATGCAATATGAACCAGGAATATGGCATGGTGAAATATTCAAGAGACTCTAGATGTTTGAGGAAAGTAGTGGCTGGTGTTTCATCGGATTTTGTTTTCAAGAGGACCTACAGTTGACAGTGCAATGTCTTCCAGTAAGAGCACCATGTACGGGAAAAGTGGTGTTGGGACTTGGACTCAGAAGTCTGATTTTTCAAACAGGTAATACTAAAATGATAGTTACCAAGAAGTATTTTATGCATTGTTTGTACCATGTGCTGTTTAAGATTCAGAGCAGTTAACTATTTTCTGTATGCCTTCTTTTTTATTTTCAGTCAATTAATTTTTGTGTGTGTATGCATGTTTCTGTGTGGATAGCAGTAGGCAATCTGATTGTTGGTTTCTTGTTTTATTTATGTGTTGTTTCACCTGGTTCCTGGTTTGTTCATTAGATATAACACCGCAGCGCATGTTGGTATGAGGAATTTGAGAGGGGATGACAACTTGAACCATTTTCTGGATCAAGAGGCTGTGGTAGTGGTTTGTCACAGTTGCATTTAGGATTTCGGATTAGCTGGCACATTTTTGGCATGTACGGAGATGGGTATAGCTTATTTTTTCTAACAAAGTTTATAAACAGGAACTTTATTCAAGAGTAAGGGCACAGCAAGAGGAGATCTTGATAATTCGTCAGCAAATTGCTGATTCCTGTGTTAAGGTATAACATTCCTTAAGAGCTTTTTTTTTTTTCACCAGAAAATTAATGTCACAATTTAGCCGGTGGATATCTCCACCTCTTGAAAGAAAGTGTATGGAATTATGTGGTCTCAGGAATTGCAGCTGTTGAATGAGAAACATAAATTGGAAAAAAAGTTTTCGGATCTGCGAATGGTATGTCTAAAGCCTTGAGAGTATTTAATTTTTATTGAATTGTTTAATATGTACTGATGCATCTATGGTCACTCTTTCTTTATGATATAAGGTCATAAGTGATGCTCCTTTGTGGAACAGGCAGTTGATGAAAACCAAAACGATGCCATAAGTTCTGCTTCAAAAGAATTGGCTTGGAGAAAAGCTGATATTGAGGAAAATTTAAAACTGGCAGATCATTTGAAGGTAAACTATAGCCCTATACCTAAAAGTTATTTTAAGGTATGTCACCTATATGTAAGGGTAGATTTGTTATTTTGATTTGTATGATACCTAGATATTCATATAAATCTTTCCAGTTGGAATGTTATATTATATAAGCAGAGAGATTGACAGTCAGGTACTCGGAGTAGGGTTATACTCTCTTTCTCAAGTGCTTATTTGCGGAGTAGTAAAACCTAGCGATAATATAGCAAGATCAAAGAAAATTGTAAATTTACGTGGTTTCGCATTGTGTATCTTGTGCCTAAATTCACGAGAGAGAGAAGAAGACTCCACTATTCAATGTAAATATTATCAGGGTTGCAACTTATATCTCTAGTCACCGTTATAAACTTAGTCCCGGTGTATTAGAGAAAATTACTAGCATACCTTTACCGTATTGCAGGGTGCTTTTCCCCTTGCCCTCCTAACCCCTTGAAAGTCGGATAAAATAAGAGCTGCTCTCCAAAAATCTCCACCTTAGTAATATTCAGCCACCTTGAAGATGTCATATCTCCATGTCTCCACCTTGAACCTACAAAGCCAGGGATACTCTTTTTCTCAACATTTAAAAACATTGATCAAGTCCAAACAATACTTGGAACTTATTTGTGTGGACAGGCTTTGTCAATATATCAGCTTTATTCTCTGAAATGTGAACCTTCTCTTGCACCACTTCACTGGTAGCAATCAGATTCCTTATCTTGTGAAACATCACATCTTTGTGCTTGGTTCTTTTCTCACATGACAAACATGATTCTTTGCCAAATAAATTACACTCTGAGAGTCACTATATAGCTAAACTCCATGTTGCATCGCACCAAACTCCTTAGAGTCCATTCGCCCATAATGCCTTTTTAGTAGCCTTGATCGCTGCCATGTGTCTCAAATTCATAGGCCCACCTGCAAGTATAAATACATATACTATATTAGACCTCCTACCATTTCATATCACTTGCATAGTCTACATCCACATATATCACAACCAAAATAGAGGTCTGTTTCCTTTCAGACTTAATGCTATAACCTGCTGTTCCCTTCAAGTACCTAAAATCCACTGGACAGCCTTCCAGTGCTCTTTTCCTGGATTTTCCATGAACTTAATGACCATGCTTACTGCATGTGATGTGCTAAATCAGGTCTGGTGTAAACCATTACATATATTAGACAACCCACAACACTTGCATATGCACAGTTTACATGTCTTGATATCTTCATCTATCTTTGGGCATGGGTCAACCAATAACCTTAAAGTGATTCACCAAAGAATGCTCATTGGTTTACTATCATCTATTCTAAACCTCTCCAACTCTTTTTCGATGTACTCTTGTTGACCTTCTATCTCTACGAACCTCCATACCAAGGATCTTCTTGGCAACACCTAAATCCTTCGTATCAAATGCCTTGATCAACAAGGATTTCAGTTTCTTAACCTATTCCATATTCTTAGCAGCAATCAGCATGTTGTCAATATAAAGCATCAAGAAAATATGGGAACGACCCTTAAGAACTCTAAAATTTAAACACCAATCATCTTTGTACCTTTTTTAGCTGATTTGAACCATGTAGGAATTAAATTTCTTTTACCATTTCGAGAAGACTGCTTTAGTACACGAAGAGGATTCTTCAATCTACAGACAAGGTGCTACTTTTTAGGTTGTATAAACCCTTCTGGCTATTATATACACATATGATTCTCTAAAAAACCATGAAGAAAAGTATTTACATAGAGATACTCCCAATTCTATACCATAATTGGCTACCAAAGCCAACACCAATCATGATGGAAATGTGCTCGACAGCCGGGGAGAATAAGTTATTGTAATCTATCTCCTTCTTTTGTGAATACCCCTTAGCTACCAACTAAGCCTTGAACATTTCCCTTTTCTTTTCTGATGTTGCTTCCTTCTTCCTCTACATCCACTTTCACCTTATTTCCTTCTTCCCTTTGGGGAGTTCCACCAATTCTCATTTTGTCCAATGGCTTTGTTTCCTCCATCATAGCCTCCATCCATATACTTTTCTCATAAGTGTGTCTTTATAATTGGAAGGATCATTGCTACTAGTAAGAAGTGAAATGATATTTAGTGCTCCCATTTCTTCAGTAGTGTAGGATCTTTAGTACTCCCATTTCTCATGGGTCCACTATCTTAGAGAGTACCAATGTTTTGCCCAAATTTGAGATTAGATAAGGGAAGTAGATTAAGATGGTTTTGGCTCATAATTGGAAGACCTAGGGATATAGTTGTGAGAATCTGTTAGAGGATACTCATTGGAAGACTTAATAGGATGAAAGAGAGCCCAAAAAGAACCAAGATAGAGTCAAGAAAAAAATGATTTAGTTGCTTGTAACATGATTGAAGGTGTGGTTCTTAACATATTGGAATGGAGGAATGGGATTCGTGTTGCGGGTTTGATCAGTTGGCATGAGGCATTTTGTTAATGAATGAGCACATAGTCATGGATTTCATTTGAAATTTATGCATCTATGATTTTGAAGTCTTGAAAGTGAATTTAAACTCAAATAATAAGATTTGATAAAAAAAATTATCATACACATGTACCTTTTACAATTGACAAAATCTGAGAAGTACCTTTCTAATATTTAAAACTGAGGTATTCCAACCTTTGATGACAAATTTTAGTACACTTTCGGAAGATAAATGAGGAGTTTGATTGGTTTACAAAATTACTTATGCTAAAGAAGTAAATAAGATTGTAAAGACTGATATTACGGTTTGATTTGGTTGTTACTTTTTTTTCTTTCCAATTATAGAGCGTATTGAGCATATCACATAAATTATCGAAAGTATTGAGTGTGCCCAGTAAAGCATTTGAAATTAAAATTGAAACAGAGTATTTTATATTGTAGTCAGTGCTTCAATCTATCAAGCTTATTGAGCATATAAATATATATTTTGAGTCATAGATCCCTCTTGGCCGTAGTCATGGGTGGTCAGATATGACATCACTTATAATCATAGCCACATCAATAGTTAAGCTTATATGATATGAGGGACATGATTTCGGTTTTATAATGAATAACCATCCCAGTCATAACTGGAAGAAGATCTCCTAGGCAATGGATATGGTTTACCTCCAATACGCGTGGAATGTAAACATTAATAATATTAATAGCAACATCTTAGGTGAGGGCATCCAACCCATTGTTAGATGTCATATCTTTGTGGTCTATTGAATTAATTTACAATGACACATTGGGTAAGAGGTTAAGATGAAGGGTGTCTTGTAAGTTGTAACTAGCATGTGAAGGACCACTAGCATCACTACCGTCATCATCATCTCTGCCATAATTGACATCATTATTGTTATTAACATAATTATCACCATTATAATGTGTAACATTAACATTATTCTCATCATCATCGTCATGATTCTGGGTGGTCTCAAATTATGAACTTCTTGTCTCATCTAATCCTAAAGGCTAAAATGTCATTTGCACTTGAATATTAGAAAGGTACAATCCATTTACCAAGTTTAAGCATTCAATTATACTAACCAACTTCAAGCATTCAATTATAATTGTATCTACCACCCTTTAGGGCATCGGTCCAAGAACCTCTTGACACCCTTAAAGTTAACCAAAAAAAAAAAAAAGAAGGCCTTCAACAGCTTCATTAACAAAAAGAAAATTCAAAAGGAAGATGAGAGAGCATAACTCTTAGCTCATCTTCTCCATCTCTTGCTAAAATAAAATATAAGAAACATTTCATCCAGACTCTCCATTTCAGTTTACAAACAATACATTCTCCATTTGACTTAAATCAAGATTCAAGAATCAATAAATTCATTTTCAGTGAGGTCTCTATCCAAAACCTGTGTTTACCCTGTAAAAAAAGGATCCCTGAAAGGACCAATAAAGTCTATACTGTTGTCATCCTAGATGCAAGGACTTTGGTCACTGATTTTTAGGTGCCACGTGACAAACTAACGGGTCTACAGTTCTTCATCTACATTGTCTATAATTCTTACTTCTTTGAAACAAGGATGGAAATTAAGCATTTCGCTAGGGGAGCTCCAGGGAAATTTCGAGAAATTTCACCAAAATCAGGGAATATTTCGCCACATTTCCCCAGTGTGAGGGGGCATGGGGGAAATATGTGTTTTATTGTTTTTTTTTAACTTTTCATGTATTTTTTTTGGTTTAATACATTCATAATAAATGCATATATGGGGAAATTTGGGAAAATCTGGGGAAATTTCGCCAAATTTCGTTGACATTTTGTGAAATTTCACCGACATTTCACAAAATTTCGCCAAAATCAGGAAAACTGGGGAAATCTCGTTTTCCCCATGCATTTCATGTTTCTGACCTTCCAAAAGTGAAATTTCGCTGAAATATTGCGAAATGGCAAACATTGCTTTGAAATGAGGGAGTGAAAGTATCTTACGAATTGCTTTCCCATCCACCTCTGTCAAAGAGTCCTAAGAACATTCTTCTCAAATCATCCTTAACATTCTAATTTTTGCTATAGAAAGCAAAGAAAACACCATCAGGATCTGGTTCTTTGTTCTAGCAAGGCTCACAAAACATCTATCAAATTTACTCTTATTCTAAAGGCCACTTACACCATGTAGCCTTCACTGCACATGCAATCTAAAACCACTATCTCTTTAGGAGAAATCTGTATTCTGCTTTGAATGCCCATCTCCTTAATCTTTGCAGCAGTATTAAAAACTTCATCTCACTTTAATCCTGGAAAGTGTTAATCTACGTACAAAAATTTGCCAAAGCATGGACTTTGTGTTCTTATTCCTACCTGCAACCATTTAACCATAGCTTTTTGCATGTAAGAAATATTTTCTTTATGTATCACCTTCAATGTCATCTTTTGCCATTATTTTTACATTCAATTTAGACACTTCCAGAAATCAAATTTACTCCACGTGCTATCTATTTTGTATGTTATATCCTTTTGTATAGATATCTGTTCTTGTTTTTATATATGAATCTCACTTCCAGGCTGCAGAAGAAGAGAGATATATATTTATATCGTCTTTGCTCAGCTTGCTGGCTGAGTATGGTATTCGACCCCATGTGATAAATGCTTCTGCTATTTGCAACAGTACAAAGGTAATATTTGTGTAAATCCATTTTTAGTGTCAGACTTTACATTATCATATTTGGTTGTCCTATTAGTTAATGCTACTCAATGTTTTACATCTGTTCTTTATATTCATCTCTTGGGTCTTAACATGTGTTCACTTAACTGGAATAAGAGAGGGCAAGGAGTTATTATCTTTCAATCAACTTGATAGTTTCTTGTTTTTGAAATAATGAATTGCTGGTTTCCTTTTTCATTTTTATATACCAAGAAGATAAGTTTTTCAATTTTTCTAATGATCTCAAGAGAATTATCCATGAAGATGCTTTTGGTTGAAAATATAATGGATTTTAATATTTTGGTCCTTTAATGGTAATCCACACCCTCCTCATACCCTAGGAAATATTGATTTACTTATAGAAATATTTTCATTTCATGGTGTAATTAAGCTCTTATGTTTTGGCCTGGATGTGAAGATGTGATTTTCATTGAGGAAGCGTAAAAGGAGTTTTCATTATTGTCTTGTGTTCCTTCTTTCAAGTTTTTTTGTGGATATTGGTTGGAAACTTTTTGGTGGTCAATCCATCTGAAATTATTTGGAGTTTTGAAGCAGGATAGCTGCTTTAGAAGGGAAATGTTACTTTGTTAACAATAATGATGTAAAGTCTGTTTTTGATTATCTGTTATGAGGGGTCCTCTTATTGTGATAAATAGCATCTTCACTACCCATTGAAATGGTGGTGAGCTCCAATATTAGGTTAAAACGACAATATCAGCTTCACTACCCATTAAAAAGGTGGAAATTATATGTTTTATTGTTTGTTGTTTTTTCCCCCAGAAAAATCATAGTATTAGTTTTTTTAGTTGCTAATTTTCTCCTTTTAGGTTTTATTTGGTGAAATGACGTGGGAATGATATTGACCCATTTTCCCATACCATATTTTCATATTGTACAACATTGGGTTGTGAGATAGATTAAATGTCTTATTTTTATGGAAGTTCCCACTTCACAAGATAAACTTTTTATGCTGAATAATGATGCTCAGTTTCATGGAATTTTCCTTTACTCCCTATCAACGCAGAATTTCTTGATTTCATTTGTATCTTTAGTGTCTTAAAGTGACTACTGGATGATGTATTAATTGGAGAAATTCTATTCCTTCTTCAATCCTAAGTGGTTGCATGTAAACTAGGGGTGCTTATTGGGCTGTGTCGGCATTGTTTGGTGTGCCTGGGTTGGCACGGCACGGCCCACTCAAGGAGCCATGCTGTGCCGTGCCCATATATTGGGGTCCGCAGCCAGGCACAACGGCAGGCATGCGTGCCTGCCGTTGGGCCCGACTTGGTCGGCTCGCCAACGGCTAGCTGTTTTTTCCCCTGTAAAAGTGGTTTTTACCACTTTATGTGACTGTTTTACCCCCAATAGCCATATAGTAGCCATATTAGGGGGGTATGCTTGTAATTGACTGTAAATGACCATTTCCACCCTTTCAACTGCCAAATAACAGTCATATTGAAGGGTAAAGGTGGTAAAAAGCCACTTTTGGGTTTCTATAAATAGGCCTAACCCTTCTCACTCCAAACCACACCTCTTCTGCAATCTCTTACTCTCTTCTACAATCTTCCTTACTCTCTTCATCTCTATAGCTATCAAGAAATAGTTACATTTTTTAAATTGTTTAAACATCAAAAGTGGGAAGTTGGACTCTGGAGGTTTGAAGGCTTCAATTGCAAAGATCAAGCTTCATTCTAAAGGGGTATTCTTCTATTTAATTTTCTGATTTTAAAATTAGTATAAATATTATATATATAAGTAAGTCCCTCTTTCTACCTTTCTTATTATTTTAAAGCCTGGTATAATGGGTGACTATTGTGCAACTAAGTGCATCTCTAGGAAAGTTCTGTCCCAAAGGACGAGATAATTGCCTAAGGAAACTAGGTTCTAAGCGGGACCGTTTGTGACCTCTCCAGTTACTTGGGAATTTTCCTGGTGCATTTTTGCGTACATTATTCCTCACTTTACTATAGGTAGTGTATCACCAATAATTTATTATTATATTATTTATTAACAAATTTTTTTTTTGAAATTTGATAATGGACCCCAGGCAGTCTATGTACTTAACACTGAGGAAAGGGAATTTCTTAGAGCCTATTCTGACCCAACTTTTTCAGATGATGTGACCTTCCCATCCAAGATCATGAACTTGATTTGCCTTCCTAAGAGATGGGATCATTTGTCCTACCACCTAAGAGCACCAAGAGGAATAGAACCTTCGGTGTCTGGCTAAATTTTGTAATTGAAACTATATGGAGTGAAGAGAGGGCAGTTTGTAACCACTGCCAAAAAAATTTTAGTTGCAAAGGAAAAATTGGTACAGGCCACTTGCAATGGCATTTGCAGAAATGCCTTCCAAAACATGGCCAAATAGACCCTAGGCAAGCCTAAATTTTCAACAGTAGTGTTAATTATAACAATTTTGTTTTTAATCAAGAAGAAACTAGGCTTGAAATTGTAAAGTGGGTAATATAAGAAGAATTACCCTTTAGATTAATAGAATCTAAAAGATTTAATCGTCTAATAACTAAATATCTAGCACCAGGATATAGACCCTTTTCACGCCACACTTTAAGAAAGGATGCTTATAACATTATACGAAAAAATGAAAACTGGATTAATAGAAACTTTTTCAAACAATAGGTTTAAGGTGGCTTTAACCTTAGATATCTGGACAAGTAGACAACAAATAAGTTATTTAGCTATAACTGCATATTATATAGATGAGAATTGGAGTATGGAAAAAAGAATACTAACTTTTGCGTCACTAGATTCTAGACATTCTGGATCAGCTGTAGCAAATGCTATAACACATAATATAAGAAAGTATAAAATACGAAATAAAGTAATGGCTCTAGCACTTGATAATGCAAGTGCTAATAATTTTGCAATAGACATATTAAAACAACACTTAAACTTAAATGTAGAGGGATGTTTATTTCATGTTAGATGTGCTTGTCACATCCTAAATTTAGTTGTGCACGATGGCTTAAAAATTGTCCAATTTCATTTAACGAATATTAGAGATGCAGTAAGATATTTAAAACAATCTAGCACAACTGCTAGAGAATTTAAAAATTCTTGTGTAAGTTTGGGAAAGCAACCTAAAAAAATTACCCTAGATGTTGAACATAGGTGGAATTCAACATATTTAATGCTAGAAGTTCACTACAATTGAAACAAGAACTTACACTATTTTATAAAACAAAAGTACCTCAAAGTGAACTAGAAGAACTTGACTAGCAAATAGTAGAAATTTTACGAGATTTTTTAAAAGTTTTTTATGAAGCAACAAGATTCTTATCAGGGGTTTATTACCCAACATCCTCAAATATTTTAAATATACTATATCAAATAAGTATTTGCTTTAAACAATATAGAGACACGCCCATTGCTAAGGATATTTGCCTTGCAATGGAAGCTAAAATTTTAAAATATTGGCAAGATATGCCTAATTTATATTGTTTAGCTAGTACAATGGACCCTAGGATTAAATTAGGAGTGGAAGATTTAATAGAAGGAATAAATGATAATATGGGATCATCTTTTCAAATACATATACGTAAAATAAAAAACATATTAGAAAGACTTTTCTTTGAATATGATACTAGCAGTAGCAGACATGGTCAGACTCATACCCAAGAAACACTATTAGATAATTCCCCATGAAATTTTTTAAGTGGGAGAAGAAGGGGAAAACAACCAGCATCTGGTAGTGGGGGATCATCTGAGTTAAGGATTTATTTAGAAAGCCCCCACTACTTTTACATACTATGGATGAGCATAGTTTTTTTTAATATTTTGACATGGTGGAAGCAAAATCAGGTTAGTTATCCTGTGCTTTCCAACATGGCACGTGATCACGGTTCCGGTGTCCACAGTTGAATTGGAATCAGCTTTTAGTGCAGGTAGATGAACGGTAGACGACTATAAGAGCAGATTAACGTCGGAGATGGTGCAAGTATGTGTCTGTCTGACAGATTGGCTAAGGGCGGAGTTGAGAGATCAAGAATATAAGGATGATCAACTTGCTGGAGACTTCGATGATTTGAATCTTGATGAATTCAGTCTTCCAGATTAATCTAAGTTTTGTAATATTTTTTGTACTCAAAGTTTAGGAACTTTACTTTTTTTTTTTTTAAACTGCAAATGAAAGATAGATGAGTGGGTGCCAACCTAGTTGGACTGTGCTCTTATTATGTGATGTAGTATTATTTGTGCAAGTGTATTATGTATTATTTGCAAAGTTGTACTTGTATTTGTAATAATTAATTTATTTACATTTTTTTGAGCAAAATCTATCCCAGTATGTGTAAGACAATTTTGTGAATAATAAACATATTTTTCAGAATTTGTTTTATGATTTTTTAATATTTTTTCCAATTTTCCTTTGCTTTTTGAAAAAAAAAAGACCTTGGTCCGCTGTGCCCGACTCGGCCCGGCACAACCCAGTCCTAGGCGTGCCACGGGCTGGGCGGTGCTAGGGTATTTGGTAAATGGGCTGGGCGGGCCGCGACATGCTAGGCATGCGGCATGCTACGCACGTGGCCCGCCATAAACGGGCTTGGGCCGTGCCGGGCTGGCCCGATAAGCATCCCTAATGTAAACTACAACTTTTCATTTCCACATCGAATAACTGTTATCTATTGTACTGTTGTACAGTAAAACATATCTCTTTTTAGTATTTTTAGAAACTTTGATACTTAATTGTACATCTAATATTGCTTCTCTATATATTCTCTAATCCTAAAGGCTTTTTATCTCATTAGCTTATTAGTAATATTGGTTGCAACTTCAGACTGATGTGTATTTGTTAGTCTTTTCGCACATCTTTAGGATTGGATCATGGTTCTAAAATTTTTGTGAACTTTTTTATTCATGTTCATCTGTCTATGTGCTTTTACACGAAGCTTTAATTTTACTACTCTTAAAATTAGTTGTGATTTGTTGACATCTCATGTGATTTCTTGTGAATGAGTAGAAACTACTGATTATGCAACAAAATGTCTGAATATGAACTGTTCTCCAGCTTATAGGTATTTCTCGGGGTTGTGTTATTACCAAAATGAAAAATAGATTTTTTGCTTGATGAGGATTATTTGATGTGTTTTTCGAAATGCCTATAGGAATAAAGTCCATGGCATATGGCTTGCTACAACAAGAATGTTAAAAGTCATGTTCTGGAAATTGGTGTAAGTAATTTTATTAGAATAATATTCTAGACACACCAAATTGTGCAAGTACTAGCTAGTTTTAACGTCCTTTTGTAATTTAGAAATTGGAACTGTATGGTACTGTGTTTAGCGTGCAATTTTTTCATGGTCCTCAATTTGGAACCATGGACTACGCATGGTACACTTAACAACTTATTTCATATAAATGGGGGTATTTTAGTGTTAGAATATTAAACCATGCAAAACTAAGAAAGTTCAAGTAGAAAAAACTGTGTGAGCGGGTTTACGTGGTTCTGCGTTGTGGTGTGCCTATGTCCATAGAAGAGAGAGAAGAATCCACAAATAGAAGTTACATTAGTAGGGTTACAACGTATGTCTTATACCCAGATCCTTATTACACACTAACCCTGGTAAATTAGAATAATTTACTAATATACTCTCACCGTACCACAGTGGGCTTTGTTTCCTGCACCCTTTCCCCTCACTAGTGATTCAAACCCCACAAACAATTTCAATTATCCAGGGTCCATGGGGGCCCCTCCAGGCCCCTTCCTACTTGGACCTAGATGTAAGTATGAGCCACACTCCAACATTTCAGATTTAGATATCCCTACTCTTGTGTATTTAAACTCTATCAAAGTTTGCTTAAGATATTTTGGAGCACAACTTGGAGAAGAAGGGAAGCAAAATTAGAGGTAGTTCCTCTCAAGGGCTGCTAGATTAGGAATGCTGATGTCTTGATTAGAACAAGGAGCCTGATGCATCTCACACAAAGTGCCTAACCAAAGTTCATTATTGTCCTTCTATCACCTAAGATAAGAATTAGAATATTTTAAGACGAGCTGTTGACGATGATTTAGAACTCTCCACTATGGGAAATGTTAACCATGAAAGAATTCATGAAGGTACTCTTGGATGACCTGAAGCTCTTTTGAGCCATTTAAAAGAATTATATAAAGTTTTCACCAACACAGCTTTGAACAATTTATGAAAAATTGTGCATAACTATCAATAGTCGTGTGCTAGTTGTTATTTATATGGATATTCTTGATGGAATCCTTAATCTTGGAGACATTCAATAATTTGTTTGTAAATCTGACACAGGCTTTGTAAATCTAACATATTAGGGTTTGTACAAGAGAAGAAATAGGAAGAGAGGAAAGAAATAAGGGAAGAAGAATGGAAATTTCCATGTCTTATATATGTACCTCAGCCTAATCCCTTTTTATATCTTTGTGATTAGTAGTATGTAAAAAGACATGAATGACTTTAAGAAATAAATTCCTTTATGAATATATTACAATAGTTTTCCTCAATTTGAAGCAAAAATATTAATCATGCCCAACTTACTCAAAATAAATTATAAACTCGCCTTACAGTCTTAAGGGGTGTTTGGTGCATGGTTTACCGGACTAGTCGGTACTAGTCTGCACCAGGATCGGATGGTCTTGGTTTGGTATTCCGGTCTGGGATCATCCAGTTTCTCAGGTGCTTTAAACTCGGGTGGTACCATTCCGAACTGGGCGGTCCAACTCATTCTTGCCTGATCCAAAGAACCTTTCTTTTAATTTTTTTTAAAGTTAAACTTTAGTTGACTTTTTTGGCGCCTACAAAGTCATAAATCACTTGACTTTTAATTAAAAAAAATAGAGAGAGATTGATTGATTGAAAGGAAGACTCGAAAGAGAGAGGGAAGGACGATCGAAGGGAGTTTGCCGGCAGGCTGCCCGTTGCGAGAGGGACAAGGGAGTTGGGGGAGGTAGAGAGAGAGAGAGAGAGACAGACAGAGGGAGGATCGGTGGGACTGTGAGAGAGAAAGAGAGAGGGAAAGAGGGAGGGTCGGTGGGAGAGAGAAAGAGGGAGGGAAGGAGAGATGTTCGATGGGAGATGGATAGAGGGACTGAGAGAGGAACTGAATAAGGGAAAGAGGGAGAGGGATAGAGAGAGAGAGAGATAGAAGGATGGGGGGACGGGGAAGAGAACTCATGTTACTTACCTGGGTTTACGCAATGCGGACCGTGCACTATGAAGGCTTCTTTCTTCTTTGATGGGGATTGGCCAAGATCGGCTTGTTCGGTACAGTCTGTATGGAGACTGGGCCTGGCTTGTCCGGTCTCCCGTCCTGGTCCAAAAAACCATGGTTTGGTGGGTATTATAGAATTCGGATTATAGTAGAGTCCTACTCTATAATCTAGAAAGGGCGTTTGGTTGGGATTTTGAGGTCAAATTCTAAAGTCTAATGTTATTCTTAAAGGTGATTATAAGGATTATGGCTCTTGGTGCTTAAATTTCCCAAATCAGCGATTCTATAGATTATACATAACATATTATATAAAATATATTATAATAGATAATAATATTATAAGTGTTGTAATATAATATATATTTTTTATATTATATATTATTGATAATAGAGTAATATATTATATTACAATTAATACAATATTACTATATTACACATAATATAATATTATTATATTATACATAACATAATATAGTATCTTATATATTATAATATAATAATATATTATCTTATATATTATAATATAATAATATATTATCTTATATATTATAATATATTACGTTTATATTATAATTTTATATTATATTATATTATGTTTTAAGATATAATATTATGTTATATAACATAATATATTTAATATATATATTAAATATATTAAAAATAATATTATATATTATATTTATATATATAAAAATTATAAATTATATACATATTTTTTAGTATATTTAATAATGTATTATTTTAAATAAGATATTAATTTTTCAATATACATTCTACTATCTTTACGTAATTGTTAAATAAACACTCGAAATTTAATCTTAAAAATCAATGTTGACCAAATGAGATTCTATATTCTAATTGTATAATTAGATTCATAAATCTATGGTGTCCAAACAAGACTAGGGATTTTGAAAATCAGTGATTATAATCTGGATTATCAAAATCCAGATTATAATTCATAATCCACAATGCCCACCAAATGCCACCTTAGTAAAAGTATCGGCTAACTGTAATTGAAGTATGATGATGATCTCAACGTAAACTCATAGGTCCTATGAAACTCAGCTAATAAGGATTTTAGCAATAATAATCCAGAAATTCCATGAGCCATTGGCTGATATTCTGCTTCTGCACGTGATATAGCTATAACCAGTCTCTTCCTACGTCACCATGTCCCACCTATAAATAGTTAGTCTTATGAATGTTCTTCTAGTGAATCTACCCAACCATCATTTGTATATGTTTATATCTTCTTGTGCCTAGCTAGAATATAGAATTTGCATTCCTGGAAATTATTTTAAGCACATAATAACTTTATATGCTGCTTCCAAGTGAAGTGGTCTTGGGAGCATGCATAAATTAGCTATTTACAGTAATAACAAAAGAAATTTTTGGTCGGGCGTGAAAGATAAATCAGTTATTCCACTACTCTCAGAAATTGACTTGCTTTAACTAATATTAAATCATTCTCATATTTTAACTTGTGATTCTCTTCAATTGATCCATTGGCTGGTTTAGCCTCGAGTGTGCTTATATCCTAAAGGAGATCTAGGATGTACTTCCCTTGGGAAATAACTGCATCCTTTGATGATCAGGGAATTCCAATTCCTTACTCAAATATCATATGAGTATCTGAATTTCCTCATCATCTCCAGTGACAACAATATCGTCCATATAAACTATGAATACCACAAGCTTACCATGAGAATGCCTTACAATCAAGGTGTGCTGGCATTTTCTTTTTTGTAATACCACTAAACCACTCAAACCATGATATAAGAGATGGGTTTAAGCCGTTCAAAGGTTATTATCTTGAAAAATTTCCTATTTTTGTCCTAAAATTGAAATCTAGGAGGAGCTGGCTTAAAACCTTTTCTTCTAAGTGTATATGAAGAAAAGCATTCTTCAGACCTTAATGATATTGTGCCCAAGAGAGTGTTTTGTTTTTGTTTTTCCCTCTTCTCTAATATTGTAGAAGAACCCATATAGAATTCATTTTTGCAACTGGAGAAGATTTTCTTGATAATTAATGCCGTGCATCTGTGTATAGCATTTGGTGAAGATCTAATCTTTTAACCTTTCAATAGATCCATTTGGCTTGTACCTGAGACTATATAGCCATATTAATCTTACCAGCTGCTTACTTCTAGGTAGATTAACTAATTCCCAAGTACCACTTTGAGCAAGAGCTTGGATTTTCTCAGAGATTGTATCCGTCCATTGTGGTTGAGATAATGTATGAGAAACTCTGGCGGGTATAGAAGTACATGAAAGGTGAGATGATGATGATGGTTGATAGGGAACAAAATCAGAAATAAGATGTTGGATACGTGTGTGCTTACCCTTGCAAATGGCAACAGGAGGATCCATTGTTAGAAGGGAGAATGATAGGATCTAAATCATAAGAATGAAGAGGATAGGCTAGGAAATACAGGAATCCAAGATAGGAGTTGCTTGAGGTGGTTGGGTCTCCTTGGATTTCCACCCCATGTAAAACTTTGACTTCTATAGGAGCATCATCTGTATCCTTTGGAGTGTTCATCTCCAGAGGTTGTATGACAGATAAGCAGTGGGATAGGAACAGATGGAAGAAAAAACAAAAGGCCAGATCAACCTTATCTTACACAAGGAATGGTGCTGGAAGCAAAAAAGAGAGGAGGAATAACTTTTGGAATGTAGCATGCCAGGAGACAAAACAATGAAAAGGAAACAAAAGGCATGTGACACTAGTGGTCCTTATCCATTGAATAAACTAAAATATGCTTGAGTGTTATTGGATCAAGTTTTGAACAACATACCTTTTGAATGTGAAATAGACAAACTAAGCCAAGCACTTTGGGAGGAATAGCAGATTAATCTCTACTGTGGCAGAGTAATTCAAAAGGTGTTTGATCCAAGTAACTGTTGAAGGCATACAATTAATAAGAAATCTAGCGATGAGAATAGCATCGTATTAATAGAAGTTATCATACATTCACTCCAATAAGAAGAAAATGGCTGCCTTCAAGGTGACAAGTTTTTCTTGCAGCTACCCAATTCTGTTCATCAGTTGAACACAAGCAGTCGAGAGTTATATCCTATGGTAATTCAAACAAGTCTTTTAGACTAGAATACATGCTTTCTTCCTATGATCAGATTAGAGAGTTCTTATAGTAGTAGTAAACTGAGTTCTAATAATCTTATGACAATTGTTAAGATGGAAAACATGCCATATTTATCCTTTATAAGATAAACCTAAGTCCTTCGGATGCAGTTACCCACAAAAGTGGGAAAAAATAAATAGCCATGGTGATGTTTGCAAGTTCACCTATTCACATTGAAGTGTAGATAGATCTGAACAGAACAATTATGGGAAAAACTTTTTGAAGGAAAATATGAATGTCCTAACCTATAGTGCAGAAAGATAAGTTGGTTTTTATGACCACAACAAGACAAATTAATAGTTCCTCTAAACTGGTGTGCCCTGAAAAATGTTAAGAGTACGTCTTGAGGAGATGTGATGCATTTTATTCTTGACCACTTCTTGTCATCATTTTCGAATGCAGGATATGAAAAACATGGTGAGTAAGGTAGCATTTTAGACTACAATGCAATGATTTTATAATACAGCTAATGGATAACAAACTTGTGTGGAGATTGGGACGTGCAAAACAAAGGAAAGAGATAGGTGAGGACAGAGGACACGTCTTTTCCAATAACAAAAGAGATAGACCCATTTGCAGCTCTAATTTTTTAATCTACCTGAAGATGGTTTATTTTGAAAAATAATATCATACTCATAACGTATTCTGATTTCTGAAGCACTAGAATCAACAATTCATGATTGAGAAATTGAAGAGTGGGAGGTAGATACATTTATACTTGTGTGAGCATATGAAGTGCTAAATCGGCTCTTTAACTGGGATTCCTTTTGATGCAGGCGATATAACTCATCCTCAGAAATAGACTATCTTATAAGTGGCAGCCATAATAGATAGGTCATGAGGTATAGCCTATGGATTCATAAGCAAGCCTGTTGTTATAGGATTCTATACAGGAGAAGTCTTCTGAGCAGTAGACATCTTCTCAGGATTGTATCTCCTTGTCTGGCTAATAAGATCCCAACGGTGTTCCCCATCGTGTTCCAGCTTGCCATAGTACTTACAATTTGTTTTTGTCCTTGCTGAACTTTTTGTTGCCTCCCTTATGTCTGTTGTTAGAAGCCCCTGTACATTTCTCAATAACTGCAAGTATTATATATAAACCAAGGAGAAAGAACTATAGGTTGAAATTGAAAGAAAGCCATTCAATTCATTAATAGGCTAGATCTGTAGAATTCCAAAAGGAACTCAAAGTGAAGCCCAAGAAGGCCTAAGATGATTACCGTTTAGTGTTTTGAGTTAGTTTCGGGTCTTTAATTTTTTTTATTCTATTAAAAATTAAAATATTCGAATAGTGATTTAAGTATTTGTATAAATTTTTTTTAAATTATTTTATTTAAAATTGTCATTTTTCTTTTGTTTTGGGATTTGACATGTAGTAATTTATTGGGTGACTTTTTCGTTTAGGTCAAGCTTCTCTGATTTCTCTTGTTGTGATGTAATTCTTCTACGCACTGAATATGTTCGCTGGTATCAGAACTAAGGATTTGGTTGTCTTGGATTTCTAAGATCTACAATGCCTCCACGAAGAAGTGGAAGAGACCATGTGCAACAATTTTGGGAAAGAAATCAACAACAAAGAAAGGACTTGATAGGGTTGATAAGGCAACTTGAAGAACTAACCACATTCATGATGATTTAGAAACTCCAACTTATGATTGTAATAATTATGGTTGGAGAATATTTGATAGCCTGTTTGATGATAATGACTCATTTAGAAAGCCACATGAATGGGAAGATGTGTAGGGTGGTGTTTTGTAAGAAGGTATAATTGGTTCTTTCTTGATTGGAGGATGTAAAAATATGAGGATGCTCAAAATAATCTGGACGGAGTTCATGACTATGATAAATTGAATTTGATAGACAATACAATTTGACTAATTAGGATGTGGAATAGAATTTCTGTTGAAAGTCCCAATATTTTGGATAAAGCAGTCTTTTTTTGTTATTATAGATGTTGTGTAATGGTGCCTATATATCAAATGTACACTCATAATCACGATCAGCAAGATGTGCAACTTCCCATGCCTTGAAGGTTTGCTTTAACCTTATCAATCATCCTATTTCTCCTTGTTTTAGAGATGTAACCTAATGATACTTTACACTTGAGAACAAAGCTAACTATTAGTTGTTTACCAGCCTAGTACTACCCTAACACCCTTGGAGAAGAGAGATGCATGGAGGCCATTTTTTTAAAATTTCAATCAACGTGTCATAATCCATGTTGAGTATTTTCTGATATCTGAAATTGTAGAATTATGCAAAAATAAATGTTAAGGTTAAATGATGATTACAAAAGCACAGATTGATGTAATCTCTTGGTGAATGCTTTGCTTGGTTGAAACTCTTCATGATACCTGTAAAATGCACCATAATCATGTACTTTGGCTATTTATAATCCCACTTATGAAAAGTGACTTACGTTTGTGGCATGTGGCTACATGTGGTGGTCAGATATTGTCTTTGTTACTTTACCGCTTTGTAGGTCCATGCTTCAATGCAAATGTTGTTGGTGATTCCTTTTTACTTGGATGGTCAGCTAAATCTAGAAACATGGGTGTGCAGCATTTTCCAAGAAATGTGCTAACATCTTTGAGAAAAGTACGCATCATAAACTTCTATGAAATGGATGCAAACTTTTTTGTAAGCATCACCAATACATATTGGATATAAGAATTGGGTATTAAGGGGGCAGGGGAAATGGATGTGATGCTAAGTATATATTATGCATTTAATAATATCCTTCCAACTATAGCAGATATATGAAAAGCCAAAGGACATGGAGATGTCTATCCAAGAAAAAGGTAGAAGACTTTAAACTTTGGTATAAATTTATAAATGATAATAGAGGAGAATTTGGCATTTCATGGGTTTGCTCTAGTAATCAAAAGAAATTGTTATAGTGTAGGCATGATTAAAAGATAATGGATACTTATTTTCTAACTAAAGGACTGTTACCTGGTATAGCTTCTACAAAGGAAGGGTCTCAAGAAGATAGATTGGAAACAAGCCTAAATTTGCTATTTTTACGTAAAGTGGCTGCACTTAGACTTGAATAACATGTTTTCATGCTGAAAACTTAAGGTTTTACCATCATGGCAAGTCATTATGAAAAATCTTTGTAATTTATGAAGCCATTTATTGTGGTTGCTCTGATGTACCTAATTTCTTTGTTGACTTGAAAAAATTTACATTAAATTGAAATAATTGTGATTCACTCAATTACTGATATATGCTGGATATCTAGGGAAACTTGGATGTGCTAAGTCCTTGTTGCCATATTTTGGATGGCCCTAGAACCTAACCAATTAATTCTTGGGGTCCTAAAAAATCAACAAAATAAACGTATTACATAGACCATTTCATGTATCAACATGTTTTATGCGATACTTTCATTTAGATACGATAAATGAGAATTCTATATCGTATTAAATGATATGTGACAAGTAGATTGAACAATTTATAGATATATATCAATAGATTCATGTATTTCAATACATGTGAGAAAAGAACTGTTTTGAGCCTTTTCCCCATTTGACGTCTATTTTCTCTATTACCATGAATCCTTGGTGCAACCATTCAAACTTGTCTTAAATCATAAAAGTTGCCATTACAATTTTGCTGGCTTGTTTGCAAAATTTCCCTATAGGTGGCTTGGCGGCAGAAAATGTAGGGGGAAACCCCTTGGGACATATTTCCCAGCATGTCGCCGAAATTGGTGGCATGCCCCTCAGTATGCTGCAGCATGAAGGGATTTCGAGGCAGGAAAGGGTTGAAATGACCCCTTTTTATGGTCATTTTGATGGAATTTCACCCAGAAATTGCGAAATTCTATTGTTTTTTTCCCATTTTATTAATTCTTCTCTTGATCTTTTTTGTCATCGTTTTCTTCATTTCATCGTTCTTCTCCTCATTTCAACACAATTTCTTCATAGATATCAGTTCTAATTCACATTTAGACAAGTAACGTACTAGATATAAGATTGTAAATATATTATACTCTTTCACTTTTTTATATATGATGACTTGATTAAATTATTTCATTTCCCTTGATTTTCTATATGTAGTATGCATGATATGACTTATATATCACATTTGTATGCCTTTTTTTAATTTTCTTGGATGCTTTGGATTTATTTCATACCTATGTATGCATTATACATGAATTAAAGAAAAAAAGGAAAAAAGAAAACCACATATTCCTCCCATTTCCCCTTACTGGTGAAATTTTCTGTAATTTTGTGGGTATGCCAACAAAATTTCGATGGATGTCGCCGGCGACATGCCAGTAAAATCGGAAATGTAAATCCTTTTGAAACAACAAAATGGCTCTTTTCTTGTTTTTTTTGGAAATTTGTTTAGAAATTTTGTAAATGCTACCTTTTACTTTCGAATGAAATTGTTATTCTGAATACATGTATTCTACTTTTATTGTATTATTGTATAGGTCTACAGGTTTCATGAGAAATCCTTTAATCTTTATGCTCCCTTATATTTTGGCCAAGAATGATGATTTGTTTTTGGTTTTACAAAAAACTACGAATCCTTTTGAAGCTTAGTTATGCAACTCAGAAATTTATATATGATGAAACTGGGGCTAATCAATTAGTTCCATGATTCATCTTATTTTTTCCTTATAGACATAAACAATTATTTTGTTGTAAAATAATGTAGGAAATAACAAAAAGTATTTAATGGATAATTTTTTTTAGCTTTTCTTTTTTATCCATGTTATGTCAAACTATAGCTGAACTATCAGCTCCATTAACTAAATATTTTCTGCATCTTTAAACAAGAATTTTAGATTTTTTTTAAGAACAATACTAAAATATGAATTCTTGATTAATTTTACCATTTAGCATTGAATAATTTGCTCTTACATTTTATTTTCCTTTTGTACTTTTGCCTCATATTCTGTTTTATGCTTCTGTCTTTTCTTCAAGCAGATTGTTTTTTATAGGTAATTGATGTATTCCATGGATATGAATTAGTTCTTTGTGTTTAATTAATTAATTTATTAAATTATAACTTTTCTTTGGATTTATTGAAGATATTTTTCCTTTTAAATCTCCTGGTTCTTTGTGTTTTCATGTTTGTTTCTATATTATTATATATTTTCTTAGTAGTTGTGTGACATGAATTATGTCAATTTATCATTTTTTAAGCCTATCTCTTCATCTAGATCAGCCTGGTATCAAGCATCCATGAGTTTCCACGCATGTCCAATATGTCCATGATTTTTCTGGCATCTGGCATTTACCTACACATCCACAGATCCACTATGTATCTCATCATATATTTATTTTTTGAAGGATTGAAACACTCCCTCAATATGATACACCATGGGTATGGTTAATTGGTTGAATGTAAATATGATTTATAAATGACATTAGCTTTCATTGATGCATGTGTAGAGGATGTGATTAATCAATTGAAAAAATGAACGGCGATAAACATGTGAAAGGAATGATGCGATGGGAGAATAAAATAAGCGATTGGCTTACAATTAAATCCCATTTATAACACAAATAATATAGCTGAGAAATACACTTTTGCAATGGCCTAAGGAGAATATATCTTGCAGAGAATATATAGCTGGAAATGGAAGTACTCAGCATGAAGTAGATTATGCAAAGCTCTCAGTTGATAGATTGCGATATAAATAGTTGGTATTACCGAATAAAGTAATTGGGATAAGGACTTTTTATTGGAGTTGCCGATATAAAAAATAATCCTAAAGTTTTTGTAACTGTTTAACTTTATGAGTGGCAGGAGTTTGGTTTATAGTAGCTTAGCATTGGACAAAGATTCTTGTTAGGGGTCCATATAATAATTACTTAGTTTGTATATTTGTATTGGCTTTCCTTGGTTTTGAGGTGGTGGATCCCTAGATGATATAGATGATATATGTCTATGAATTGTCTTTGTGCATTTTGAGAAAGAACACCGTGGTTAACTTTTATCCTTCTTACCAGACTAAGAAATTTTGAATTTCACTTTTCTTGCTTTATTATTTTGAAGTCATGTTTCATTAACTGGATAATATTCTGATTGTTGATGTACTTTTTGATTGAGGATTTCTTTACTAACAACTAACTTTCCTTTCGCTATCCATGTGCAGCATCTCTATGATCAGTTGCAGTGGAAGATTAGAACTTCTCATGTAAGCTTACCATTTAGAAACAACATTATTGGCTATGAATCTTGACAAAATTTCATTAAAATCAACAAGTTTAAACCTTCAAATACAGTGGATTTTTATTTCATTTCTCAATTAGTATCTATTATATTAAAATTAATCACCTCAATGGTTCATCCTATTATATACAAACAAATTTTGAAACATATTATGTTGAGTATAAAATCATTATGTCAGGTCTCTATATTAAAGTGAGCATCATGTTGATACATTTCTTCGAAGGCTTGCTTTTGTTTTTGCTTAATTGAACTTTTTTGGACAGTGTTATAAATGTTGGTCTTTGTGTATTTGAATGTTTCATATGTTATATTTGATTGGGGACAGTTTAATCAGTACTCAGCTGACTCTTAGAGCCACTTGATTTGTGAAGTATGTGGAAAAGGGTGGGGGAGTCCCTTTCCATAAACGACAAACTGCAGGACTACCTAGTTGTGATAGTAAGGGTTTTTCATATTTATCTTAGGAGTTTGAATAGAAGAAAACTTTTTCAAAATTTTCCAAAGATAAACTAATTAAACCTAAAACAGGAAAAAAAGTAGTGGTTTATGATAAACAAATAAAATACGAATGTAGGATTTCAAAACAAACCTTAGATATGGGATGAAATTGTCGGCTGCAGTAAAATAGTTAAAAAATGGGTCTTGGTATAATCTAAATATAAAATTCAATCCCAAAAAGAAACTTTATAATGGAGTTATATTTTTCTAGGAGCTCTTGAAGAGAGAAGGCTTTATTTAAATTGCGCAAACAAATAAGAACCAAGAAAACTTAGAAAAATTATTAGAATATAAAGAAAATAAGTTAAAAAAAGAAACGAAATGAGGCTACAAAACAATTATATATGGATGGAGAGGAATAACCGGGTCTTCAACAATCGATGGAAATCAGCTAAGGAAGTTGGTGCTATTATTCAGGTTGTGCTCATAGGAAAATTCCATGGCAGTAATTGCAAAGTCAAGGATATCGGGCTCAACAGACAAATCTCTCATGCCTTGAGCATAAATCCATCTTTTGTAAATTAATTTTTGGTTCTTACTTAATACTATACTCAAGTTACAGTATGGTGGAAGATGTTGACTAACTTTGAAGGTTGTCCTTTGGGACGGCATCTCTTGTGTTATAGAATGTTACAAAGTTAGAAGGCTTCACGTATTAGGAAGGTTGAGAGTAATAGAATGTTTCTATCTATGCATATCATAAAGATATATAGATGAATGGAAATCACGAAAGGGTTTTCTCCTCTCTTTGAGAAATTCTTTCTTCTCTCTTCTTCTCTTTCTTCTTCATGGTATCGGAGTGGTTGATTGAAGGATCCTGAGCAAAGTCGAAGACGTCATCTTCTTTGGTTTGCTGTTTGGTCGTAGCAGACACTATCTTCCAATTTTTAGTTTTTATTGGTTGAAGACATCATCTCCTTTTTTTTTTATTCGTCATTTCTTATTGAAGCCGTAGAGGCTTTGCGTCGTCACTGAGATGTGAAGGTTCTGATCGTTGATGTTGTTCGATTGTTGCAAGTTAGTTCATGTTTTCGTCATTAACAAGTGACGTTCCACTTCTGATGTTGTTCAATTGCCGCAATCAGATCGTATGGGTATTCGATTGCTGTTGATAGCTGAAATCTGAGTATTCTTTCGACGTTGATTGACTGTCGTTGATGGAAGTTCTACTCAACTATCTTTCGATTGCTGTCGTTGATGGGTGTTTGTTCGCAATGTGTTCTGTTCCTTGATGTTCTGAGCGTTGATGTGTTTTGTTCGTTGATGGGTATTTGCTGATCTTGTGGCTGTGCAATAAGGCCTCGTATTGGTGATTTTCTGGTGTTGTTATCATGTCGTCAGCTTCTAAAGTAATGTCTCCTTCTTGACCATTGACTTCGGTGACTTCTATCACAACTGTGATACCATTGCTTACCAGAGTTTCGTTTAATGGTAAGAATTACTCCTATTAGTCTCGTGCAGTCGAAATCCAACTTCGTGGAAGGGGCATGTTTGACAGTCACATATAAATGGTGTTCCGAATGAGAGCAACCTTGTTCAATAGACCAATGAGGATCATCAGATCCAGGCTCTTCTTCTTGATTCTATTGAGCCCACTCTCGGTGAGACGCTTCTTCATTTGACGAGTGCAAAGGCCACTTGGGATCGGCTGGTAGGGATCTATGGTAGTAAGACCAATGTGATTCGTCTCTATGATGTGTGTCATTAGATTAACACACTTGAGAGAGGGACTCAGTTTGTGATAGATCTATCTACTCAATTGATGGGACTGATTGAAGAATGTAACTTATACTAGCCTCTCACTACTGATGTGGATAAAATAGCTAAGCAACGAAGTGATCTTGATGTTATTCGGTTTCTCATACTACTTGACCCAGGGTACGAGGCTATCAAGGACCAGTTTCTATGTAGTACTACTTTTCTGTCTCTCCACGAGGTTTATTCACGAATTATTCAACGTACTCGGTCAGGTGCATTTACTAGTGCCCATGATGGGAACCTTGGAGATCATTTTGCACTTGTTGTATCTTACCCTGATTCTGGAGGACGACATGGAGGTCGTAGTAGTAGGGGTGGTTGTGGCTTTAGAGGAGGTCGAGAAGCTCGTGGTCATTTTGGAGGCCGTGACGGATGTAAGCACATTGATTGTGGTTGCACCAATCACACTGTTGATTTTTGTTGGGATCTTCATGGTCGTCCCTCTGGAGTTGCCTATCAGGTTACTACTTTAAAAGATACTACAGCTTTCAATCAAAGCGCTCATTAGAACTCTGAGTTTATTTCCATTTCTGGAGATGAGTATGCTCAGTTCCTATTGTAATGTAGGTGTCTTATATTTCACCCATACCCAGTATCCACGGGAAGGCCCTGATTCAAGAGGTTCATTGGTGGGGCCACGAATGGCCCATCTGAGGTGGAGCCCTCGACCTGAATTTTTGGGGGTATTATTTTGTTGGAGTTGGGAGTCTAGGGTTGCAGTTTTTGTTCGTAAGAATTTGGGGTTTTCTATTTGTGGGAACAGCTTTGTATTTGGCATCTAGATTTTAGTGAAATCCTTTTGTCATCTTCTTCCATGGACTTAGGCTTTTCAAGCCGAATCACGTAAATCATTTGCGTTGTTCTTTGTTTTTGTTTCTCCTTTTACTGTTATTTCGCTATTTCGTTTGGTTATTCTGCAACACCTATCTCACAAGCAAGCCACTGCATCTACTTCCACTACTTCTTTGGCTTAATCAGGTAATGCCTCTCATTGTCTTTTGTCCTTCACATCCAAGTCCAACCCATGGATCATCGATTCTGGTGCAAATGAGCACATGACTGGTGAGTCCACTTGTCTTTCTGACTATACACCTGTTTGTACTCCTATGAGTGTTACTCTTGCTAATGGGTCTTTAGCTGGTGTTAGTGGTATTAGTTTCACTCATCTTACTCTTGATATTGATCTTCTTTCTGTGTTACATATTCCAGATTTTCCCTTTAGTTTACTGTCCATTAGTAAAATTACCAAAACCATGGGGATGCTTTGTAACCTTTTATCCTTCTCTTTGTATTTTTTAGGATTTGAAGACACGGAGGATGATTGGTATGGGGCATGAGGTCGGTGGTCTTTATTATCTGAATTTCTCTCCAGCTCTAGTGAAAGCTCTTCAGACTTCCCTTTCTTCGTATGATTGGCATTGTCGCTTGGGACATCCCTCCTTACCTGTTCTTAGGTGTCAATTATCCAATCTCACAGATGTGTCATGTTCTTGTTTTCAGTGTGATGCTTGTCAGTATAGCAAGCATAGTCGTGTTTCTTTTCCTTCTCTTATTGAAAAACGTGTTTTGAGTCCTTTTGAACTTGTTCATTCTGATATATGGGGTCCTGTCCATGTTATAGCTAATAAATTCCACTATTTTGTGGCTTTTGTGGATGATTATTCTCGTATGACTTGACTCTTTTTAATGACAAATTGTTCTAAGTTTTTTGATATTCTTCAACTTTTTTGTAAAGATATCAAAACTCAATTTTCCACCACTATTAAAAAGGTCGGATCTGATAATGCCAAGGAATAACAATCTCACTTGTTCTCCAATTTTCTTTCTCGCAAGGGCATTGTTCATCAGACCTCTTGTGCCTGCACTTCCCAACAAAACTTCCCAACAAAATGGAGTGGCTGAATGCAAGAATCGTCAACTTTTAGATGTCACGCGTGCTCTTTTGTTTCATGCTCATGTTCCCACTCGTTTTTGGAGTGATGCTTTGCTTATTGCCTGTTATCTTATTAATCACATGCCATCATTTGTCTTAGGGGGAGTCTCCCCTCACTCTCTCTTGTTTCTTACCTCTTCACTTTTCTCCCTAACTCCTCGTGTGTTTGGATGTACATGTTTTGTTCATCTTCATGGTCTACATATTGTGAAATTTGCTGCTCGTTCCACCAAGTGCATCTTCCTTGGCTACTCTCGCACTCAGAAGGGTTATCGTTGTTATAATCCTGAACTTCAACGTTACTTTGTGAGTGCGATGTCACTTTCTTTGAGTCTCAACCGTTTTATCCTCATTCGGTCCCTTCTTCCACTCCATCACCTCCTAATGAGTTTGTTACGATATCTGTCGAGTCTCTTGTTTCTGTTACTCCAGCCTCGTCTGAGGTATTGCCTGTCTCTCCTCAGGTTGAGTCTCTTGTTCCCTCACCTGTGCCCGTTTTTGCACTTTCAACTCCTTTGCAGGTTTACACATGACATACTCATCCCATCGACCTTATGTCACCGCCAGCCGCCCCGGTGTTTTCAGATCCTGCTCTTGCCATTGACCCGACGTGACTTCTTATTGCTCTTTGGAAAGGTACTCGCTCTTGTGTCACTCGTCATCCACTTAGTCATTTTGTGTCCTATGATTCTCTATACCCTTCCTTTTCCACTTTTTGTCTCATATATTTAGTGTTTCAATCCCAAAGATAGCGAGAGATGCGCTATCTGATCCTAGTTGGAGGACAACTATGGAAGTAGAAATGGAGGCTCTTCATCAGAATGAGACTTGGGAGTTGGTTCCACTTCCTCATGGGAAGCAGATTGTTGGATGTAGATGGGTCTATACTATTAAGCATAACCCTGATGGTTCTAAAGCTCGGGAGAAGGCTCGATTAGTGGCCAAAGGATATACTTAGGCATATGGTGTTGACTATGACGAAACCTCCTCTCCAGTTGCCAAGATTTCTTCTATTCGTGTCTTGATCTCTTTTGCTGCTAATTTGTCTTGGCGTCTGTTTCATTAGGATGTGAAAAATGCTTTCTTACATGGAGATCTTTCTGAGGAAGTGTATATGGAGCAACCACCTAGGTTTGTTGCTCAAGCAATCCCTTCGTGCATGGTTTGGTAAGTTCTTAGAAGTAGTTATGGAATTTGGTCTTCGAAGATGTGAGACAGACCACTCAGTATTCTATCAATATTTAGAAGCTGGATATATTCTTTTAGTGGTCTATGTTGATGATATTGTGGTTACTGGAGATGATTCGAAAGGAATTGAGAAACTCAAACAATTTTTACAACAGAAGTTTCACACTAAGGACCTAGGAAAGTTGCAGTATTTCCTAGGTATTGAAGTGGTTTGAACACAAACAAGTATTAATCTGTCTCAAAGAAAGTATACTCTTGACTTGTTAGATGGGACTGGATTATCGGGTTCTCGACCAGTAGATACACCAATGGACTTGAATCAAGGATGGTGGAGAAGTGTTTGGTGATCCTGGAAGATATAGAAGACTAGTTGGTAAGTTGAATTACTTGACCATCACTAGATTAGACATCTCATATGCTGTGAGTGTGGTAAGTTCATGGAGAAACCCTTGGTCTCACTTTGGGTGGTTGTTCTTCGTATTATTCGGTATTTGAAAAAATCACCTGGTTAGGGTATATTGTACAAGAAGAGGAACCATCTCAAAGTAGAAGGGTTCACAGATGTTGATTGGGCAGGATCTCCCTTTGATAGGAGATCAACTATCGGATATTGTACAATCTTAGTAGGTAACTTGGTTACTTGGAAGAGTAAGAAGCAAATAGTTGTAGCCCGATCTAGTGCTGAAGCAGAGTATAGAGCTATGGCTCATACGACTAGTGAGTTGACTTGGTTGCAACACTTTCTGTAGGAGATTGGCTTTCCAGTTCCTACTCCTATTACTTTATTTGTGATAGTCAAGCGGTATTGCATATTGCATCCAACCCAGTATTTCACGAACGTACAAAACACATTGAGGTTGATTGTCACTTTGTTCGAGAAAAGGTACTCAATATGTGGAGATTGGAGAACAGCTTGCAGACATTTTTACTAAGGCTCTATATGGGCCTCGGTTAGTGTACATCTGTAACAAGCTGGGTTTGTATGATATATACAATCCAGCTTGAGGGGGAGTGTTATAGAATGTCACAAAGTTAGAAGGCTTCACGTATTAGGAATGTTAAGAGTAATAGAAAGTTTCTATCTATGCATATCATAAAGATACATAGATGAATAGAAATCATGAAGGGGAGTAGTTTTTCTACTCTCTTTGAGAGATTCTTTCTTCTCTCCTATCTTTTCTTCTCTTTCTTCTTCTTCTTCTTGTAAATACTATTTTTCTTTCTTCTTAATACATACTTACCCTTTTCAAAAAAAAAAAAAAAAAAAAAATGGTTCAAAAAAGGGTGTGAATTGTGAAAACTTATCTATAAATTTTCTTGGCAAAGAGAGAAAAAAAGAGTAGATGAATTTAAATCCATAATGAGTTGATTTGAGATTCTCACTAATGGATGACAAAATTAAAGAAAAGTGGTGAGAATATTATAAAAAATTCGAATGGTAAAGGTACAGAGAGCATTTTAATGGTACAAAAGTGGTTATTGAGAGTCAAGAGAACTTCTATGTTCATAAGATTAGGGCTCTTGAAGTGAAGGGAGCTTTAGCTAAAGTAAAAATAGTAGAAGCTTTAGGCCAAGATGTTATTCCAATTGAAGTATGGTAATGTAGGGGACATATTGGTGTATTTTGGTTAACCAAATTATTTAATGAAATTTTAAAGACTAGAAGAATTCCAAATGTTTTGATGAATAGCATGATAGTATGCATGGTATTCTACAACCCTTTTTTTCTTTTTCCTTTGTTCGCTGCAGTTTCTTTTATTATCATAAATCGTTATTCTACACCAGCCTTGCGAGTGGAACTTTGACACTACTGGCCAATAGTGGCACTGAAACTGCCTGATTTCAGTGTACAGCTAAAAAAATTCCTCTTATCTTGATTGGGACAAGAGAAATATCGTCTTGTTTTGGTCAAAATTCAAACGATTTCGATGCAAATTATGTGTGCCATCAAAATCATCAAATTCCACCAGAATTTGTGAGGACGATTTGGGAGGGCTGCTGGGATTGCCATTTGGATCTTTTACAGGGAGATAGAGAATCTTTGAGGTGGCCTTCTTAGTGGGAGTTAGGTGTTAGGTAGCATTCATGAAAATGTAAAAAATATAGAGGACATAATTCTGGTGCTAGGACATGAATTGGAAAAGAATTGGGACGATAGGAGGGGGAGAGAGTGAGAGGGGAAGAGAGTGGAGGAGGGCGATAGGAGGGGTGCACCGTCATCTTCCTTTGCTCCTTATAAAAAAAAGAAGAGGTTTTGTTTGGGGGGGGGGGGGAGTAGAAGAGAGGGGAACATAGGGGGAATAGTGGTATGAACCTGGTCAGCATCATTGTCCTTTTGCTTCATTTGCTTCAGTCGACTCTATCATTTGCCAATTGACCCCTTTCATTCTTCTCTGTATAGAGGTAGAAGCGGGCATAAACCCTTCGTTTATAAGAAAGGATTATGCCCTTCTTTTATAATACATAATATATAATGTAATAGAAGTGCATGCATACATACATATATATATATATATGTATATATGTATGTATAAATATAATATGTATGTATGTATGTATGTATGTATGTATAAATGTAAAAAAATAACAAAAAATATAATAACATTACTAAAATATTATATATTCCTAATAATATCATTATTTATATGTGCATACACATACACACACACACACACACACTGTATATATATATATACACACATTATATCTTTATATATTTTACCAATATTAATACATCATTTTTTTATTTTTTATAATTTTGAATTTTTGAAAAATTGGCACAAAAATGCGGCAGAATGAGTGACATGAGGACTTTTAAGTTATAATTTATAAGTATTTTTGTGAAGAACTATCCTCTTATAAATCTATAGATTTTCTTTGTTCCTAAATCTGAATTTCTTTTTATCACATCAGAAACCCCTAATCATTTCAATTAGTTTGAATTTTAATCGCACCGGAAACCTTAACAGATTCTAGTAATCTGATTTTTTTAATCACCACCAAAAACATACTAGATTCTTGAAGTCTTGATTCTTTTATTACTACAGAAACCGTAAAGATTTAATAATTTGAATTTTTGACTATTATAGAATCTTAAAATTTCTGTAGATAAAGTTTCTGCTGTTAAAATCCCTATAGTTTTAGAATTCTGCAGTTAAGAAAATCTGTAGTTACGAAATCTACAATTAAGAATTTTGCTGATAAAAGTCTGCTGTTTAATTGTAGCTCTTAACTAATTCAATCTGAAGTTTTCTTACAGTTGGAAAGTCTAACTGATTCAACTAACCTAATTTCTGATCACACCTGAAACCTGACTGATTTTAATAACCTGAATTTTAACATATCTGGAAACCATAGTTGATTTTTAATAATCTAAACTTTATTCAGAACTGAAAACCCTAATAGGTTATAGAAGTCTGGATTTTTTATTCATAGGAGATGTCCTAACAGATTTTAATCATAATAGAATCTTAAAAAATTTTTAATCATAACAAACCCTGGCAGATTTTTAGTCATAACAAAACCCTAACTGCAGAACCATAACAGATTTTTTAATTGCACATTAATAATGACCATCAATGCTTAAGGAAACTGATTTAAATCATCAATATGACACTAGTATCATCATGATTTAAGATCTGAACAGTCATAAATACAGTAACATGGTCAGAAACTGATTTAAAAGATAAAAAAATGCTGATTTCATCAAGACACTAATTTAGATCATTAGCATCCAGTAAATTACATCAAGAACCAATTTCCAAAGTTTATTCCACTATTATAGAACCTCAAAAAGAATTTAAATAGGTAGAATCTACCTAACTTATTGCTGTAAAATGTTTTCACCCAGATTTTGTTCTTTCGGATCCTCTAGGGTCTGCGTGTGGTGTTTTCTTCTCCTCATTTTCCCCCCCATTCTCCCAGCCATACACTTCCAACAGCAACTAAGAGGGTTCTTAAAAGTATTCAATTAATGTAACTTCGTGGGTTTTATTAGTTTTTAAACTTTTAAGTAGCCTGTCAACTTTAACCTGAGTGTGTAGGAGGTAAATGGGTGAGCAGAAATGTCACCACTTTAACCTTCACTAATTAAAGGACCATTGAAGGCCCAAGTTATTTCTAACTTAAAAGATTACCCGATTTATTAATTCCAAACTTAAAAGGATTGTTTTAGCGCTAATTGTTCTACGTTATTACAGTAGGCTTTTTCAATGTCCAAATTTTGCATGACACATGGTCCACCGGATTGTACCCGACTCTTCAGCACTCACTGGCAATCAACACACAATCTAAAATCTGCAAGCCCACTGGAAATGCATTCTGAGTCGTGGATATAATCTTTGTATGGACTGCTTCAACCTAAGGGAAAACACACTGGCAATGATCTTCTACAAACTAGTTGTTAGAGTAATAGGCCTGAAGTCACAAATACCTATCACACCCGCTATTTTATGAACGAGCACTAGTAATGTCGAGTTAGTAATCCTATTCATAATGCCACTTGAATGAAACTCAGCAGACACCTCGAGCACCTTCTCATTGTCCGTTTCCTCGTTTCTTTTAAAAATGATATTGTGAATCCATCAGTGCCAGGGGCCTTCTCCCCTTCCAATTCCCACACACCGCCTTGATCTCCTATTCTACAAAACACTCTTTCAACCCACCCCTTTCATGATTCATCTAACTTAGCTTGAATCCTATTGTTTAGTTGAAAATGAACTCTTGTTCAGATTTATATAATTGGGAGTAAAACTCAATCAAACATTGTCCCATCTCCTCCATGTCATCCGCCACCCTTCAACTTCTGGTCTGAGATTGTATTCTTACTTCTCACGAAACTTCCATTATTCCATTTATATTACATTTTTTCTAACCACTCTTAGACCCTTCATAAAGTCAAAGTCAGCTCACCTTGAAACATCCTTCATCCCATCTCATGACCAACCCTTCACCAACTCTAGGAAAGAAGGTTGCTCTAACCACATGTTTTCATAACACATGTTTTCATAACATAAAGAGACCTCTCCAGCTAGACCAACTACTAGAAATGGTCAGAAACAGGTCTAGGCAAAAGGTATTGGACTGATGAGGAGAAGCAAGCATCCCGCTACTCCGAGGCTAGACACCTATCCAATCCAGAGCTCAAATGTGGATGTTTGGATGCATGTGTGGAAGAATAATAAAAATAAGGTATGGAATCAACATACTTGAGAGTAGCTAGGCAATGAGCATCACCAAAATCTGGAAGTTGAGATGAGATGAATGTGTGGGAAGACTAAAAAGGATAAAGGTATGGATCAACATATTTGAAAGCAGGTAGGTGTTGCTCAAATAGGTGACAAGATCGAGGATAGTAGGTTACAGGTAGTTAATGTATCTAAAATATAGACCCACAGAGGCAACTATATGACATAGTGAAAGTTATGAAAACAAGGATTAATCTTCGTTAATCCTAGAAAACTAGAATCCACCAGCAAATAACCTTGAATTCACGAGGAAGAAAAGAGAGTAACTTTGTAGTTCTTAAAAAAAATAATCTCTAAAATTCGTGTACAACTTTTAACCCTTATTTATAGACCTCTGAAGACCCCAAAATAAGATAGAAACCTACTAAAATTAGGACTCATACTCATAGTAAACAACTAAGAGTTAAAATCTAACTCTAAAACCTCTTAAAGACTCCTAATATAACTCAAATACCTAATGCAAGAAAATAGGAATTCCACTTTTACTAAATAACTAAATAATCTAAACATTGGGTCCCACACGTCCTACATCACTATATGAAGGTGTGATGTTGTATTTATTAAAGAATCAAAGTGGATAAAGGGACAACCAAGAATAACCTGGATAGTGTTAGAGATACCCATAATCTGACTGCAGACATGGTTTTTTGATAAATTGGGATGGTAGGATAGGATTAATGTTTGGGATAAGGTATTGCAGTTTGTTTGTGTCTGTATGTATGTAAATATCTCCTTGTTTTTCATTATACATAGGCCTTCCATGACATATGATTTGATATTACTTGAGGAAAGGATGGTCAAGAAGCAGTAAAATTCAGAAATATGAACCGATAAAATTGAGTAGTATAGTGAAACTTCAAAATCTAAACAAAAATTCTCATACTTCTTTGAGAAAGAATTTTATCCCTGGATTCTAGTTCTCTTCATTGCATTTGAGGATCCTTAATTTATCTTCCTTTTTTTTTTCTTTCTTTCTTTCTTTTTTTTTTTGTCTCTTTTGTTTCTCAGATTCTTTACTTAATCTTTTCTAGTTTCTTCTATAAGATCTGAAGGAGTCATGGAAACTTCTGCTTTGTAATGAAACTTTGGTTCACTAGGATCCTCATATATCTTTATTTTATTTTCATTATTTTCTTCCTTTATGTTATCGTTTGATTCTATTAGTTTCCCAAAATTCTTTTGTATGCCTAATTCATATATATAATTTGGAGCATGGAAAGTTATTAGCAAGGGATATTTACTGTGTAGATTAAAATTGTACTTATAACTTATTCTCCATTTTTTTCTTCTTCTTCTTCCTTTCTCTCTCTCTCTCTCTCTCTCACACACACACTATTTTTCTTGTGATGGAACATGGAAGTGCCTTTTTTTTTCGTAGTTGCCTTAGCAATTTTTCTAGAAAATTTGGAAATGTTGCTTGCTCATTTAGGTCATAATTTAAGGAAATCAACACTAATGAAATAGTTTTTCATTCAACACAGGCTAGTATTATAGACATAAGTTCTATGTTGGGAAACCAACCTACAGATGGATCCTCTGTTAATGTTCACCAGCCTGCTGGTGTCTTGAATGGCCAGCTCTTTCAATCATCCATGGTATCATTTTTTTTATAACATTAGCTTATTCTGGATTTCCACTTTTAAAATTCTTTTTTCTAACAGATATTGTTTAACATGCAGGGTCTAGATTGCTTTCACACTTATGATCTCTATAGAAATGAACACTATCCAGAACCAACTTCTAATGGGGACGGATTAATTCATAATCATGTATCAATGTATGCAGAAGACCTAATTTGGAACGTTGAAACACACCAAAATGACAATGTGAAGGAGTTCTCAAGAAATGATAATAAGTTAGTTCATTATTATTTATTTTTATTTTTCTAAATTAAAATTTTTTTTTGCCATGGTGTTTTTCAAGGTGAATTGTATTTGTTAGAATTGTCTATAATGCTTGATTGTTGATATGTTTAGATGAGTACTATCAACTAATTTTATTAGTAAATTATTCCTTTTTTTTCTTTGCCTTGCATACTATAAATTGCTTGAGTTATTTGGTACATTTAAAATGTACCTGTATTCATTCTAATCTCGTATACTTGCTACAATGCTATTTGAAAAAAGTGCCTTGCAATGAAGCATGGTTGTAGTGAGACATGAGCAAGGGTTAAGGGCGTCCTCCGCAAATGTCCGCTGCAGTGAGCAAGGATCCTCATGTTAAGTTAAATAAACGTGAGCGAAGAAGCTAGTCCAAGAGAGTAGGATTGACTTAGGTAACTGGAATACAACAACCTTTTTTTTTTTGGCAACATGGAATACAACAACCTTAATAAGGAAGAAAATTTGAGTTAGTACTTAGTAGATACTATGAACGTAAGGCAGATAACTATTTTGTGTTTATAAGAAACTAAAAAGAAAGGGGATAAGGCTTAGGGGGCTATTGATTATGAACTTTTGTACACAGGGAAAGTTTGTAGAATCCTGATTTTTTTTTTGAGGAAATAGTAATTTAATTCAAATCTGGAATTTTGGAAGGAATCCAATGGTTAAATATGGTTTATATAAAGAAAGGCTATTTTAATCATTTTCAAATTAACTAAATTAAGAAATTGATTAACTAAATAATTATTAGATCTGAAAATTTTAATTAGACCTAAGTTGGGTTTAAATTGAATTTAAATAGCAAGATTTTTGGTTAATAGTGGAGGGAAGGACCTATGGGTAATTATACTTAATTAGGCGCCTTCAATTGGGAAATAAGTGAGGTTATGAGGTGATTAGATAATACTTAAAAATATGGAATAAAAATAGGACGAAAATTAATTAAATTGGGAAGTGGCAAGTATGGTTGGATTAGGATTCTATATTGGACATGTGGGAGAGTTGGGAAGTGGGAGTTTTCTAATTTAATTAGGATTTTGTTGGGTGTGTGAATAAAAAGTTAAGAGAGATTTGGGGTTTTTCTCTTGGATAATTCCTACGACCAGGATAGAGAGAAAGTGATGAGGGTGGCTGGCTGAAAGGAAGAAGAAGAAGGAAGAGAGAAGGAAGAAGGATTTGGCTAAGAGGAGAAAGATTACTGAAAATTCTGCAAAATAGAGGTAAGTAGTAACCTTTAAAACTTGGGAAAATTGCATGATTTTGGGTTTAATCGAAAATTCTTGGTTTTGGTTGATTGGTTGGATATATTTGGATGTTCTTGATGGTTTAATATGATCTAGAATTGGTTTTTCATGATGAGGTATAAATCTGAACTCGTTTTGAGAAGAATTTCATGAAGTTTTGATCTTTAACTATGATGGGATTCCAATATATTGATGTTAAAAGCATGTTTGATTAATTTAGATTGATTTGAAGGATGCTTTAGAAGTTGTCTTGGTTATGTTTCGATTGATTTTGATCCTTAGTTTGAAAAAAATAGTTTAGAACAAAGTTTGAATTTGGAAACCCAGAAAATACCCTGTTTTTGGCCTTGAGCTCGAGCGCCACATCAAGTGCGAAGAGTATTTTACTCGGCGCACAAGCCTGGCTCGAGTGCCACATCATGCAGCTGAGTTAGAAATTAGAACCTGAGACTAATTTTCCGACGCTCGAACCTCGCTTGAGCGCTAACTTGAGCATGACATTCACGTACTACCCTAGCTCGAGCACCACCTAATGCGCCGAGTACAAAAGTAGAATACTTAATATAGCGCACGACCCCTGCTCGACCCAAGCTTGAGTTCCAAAATCCAGATTTCACTATTTTAGCATATTTGACATACTTTTATATTTTAAAATGATTTTTATGCAAATATAACTCATCTACCAACAAGATTATAAGGTTTTGAAGTAGTTTCCATTGGCCAATGAATTTTATAAATTATAAGGAAGATTTTAGATACATTTTGGTGGAATTAGGTGGTTTTGGACTAGAAGGGTGGACTTGATGTTTTTAAAAAGGGATTTAATTGTTTCTTTTTTTTTTTTTTACAATTTTATAAGATGGTTTTAAGCATATTTTGATTTTTGAAACTTTTCAAACATATCTACAACAGGTTTTGGGTATTTGATTGAAAATTCGTTGTTTATGAGATTATAGTTTTCTGAAGTAATATTGATTTTATTTTTATTTATTTATGGAATGTGTATATTTCTGGTCTCCACATGTATTTTGTGGGTTATTCATACGCACATGTATCTCGAGGTAAATTTGGTACCTTTCCATTTATTTTAGATTGAGGATTTGGTTTTCCCATGTATCTTGGGATAAACTTTTGGTTTCCTCCATGTATCTTGGAGTGATGGTATTTTGGATTGATGTATTCTGGAATTTGGTGATAGTTTGTTTTGTGTCTAGCAGGAATAGCTTGTTATGGATCCATAGTTTAGCTACATAATGAAATGAGTTGTTCTTTGTTTGGTTAACCCCTGTGGTCCATTTATGCATCTAATCCGTTTATCTCGGAAAGATTGTCCTATATCTGGAAGTTGCCGCAATCTGTTTTCTTGATCCGTGTATCTTGGTCGAAAGTTATGGTTGTACTTGCCAACCTTAATCCCTGTATTCGGGTGAGTGCTTTGCTATGTTGTAGTTTGTGTGTCTCAGCCAACATAAGTTGTGAGGTGGCAATTGGAGCAGGTTTTAAACTTCTCAAAGATGTATTATTTCACGAGTCCTGTGATATTACAATTGTATATTTTGCTGTTTGTATTATTTAAGTAATAATTCTTGGTTTTATATGGAGAACTTGTGGATTTTGGTTTATAAATTGTGTTTGGTTATTAGAATTTAGATTTATCGTTTGTGCCTCATGAAAAGGATTTTCAAAACATATGGACTATTTTCTTCATGCATATTACTACTTATTGGGATTTCATACCTCATTCCGATGTTTTCAATGTTTTGTTTTTAGACACTCTTGAAGAGGACATGCTAATTGGGGTAGATAATACTGAGGATATAACAGGAGATTTAAAGGAACATATTATAGTTTTTTTTTTAAAGTTTCTTTTATACTTTGATAGGGAAATTGTTTAGGAATTCTTTCCTTTATATTAGGATTTAGATGAGGATTAAGAGTAGTTAGTTTATTTTTAAAATTCAGATATGATGTATTAAAGTTGGAGTTTATTTTGAAATCTTTTGCAATTTTATTGAAGTAATAAAGTAGTTGTGTGGCGTACTTCAATATTCAAATTTATTTATTTGTGGATTTTTATTATTGTTTCGGGCCCACAAAATTAGCACTTAGATTTGGGTTTGTAATTCTATTGAATCCGGATCCGGGCACTACAAAGGTAATATAAGAAATAGTGTAGAAGTAATGGTAGATAACAACATGAAATATAATGTTGTGAGTTTTAGGAGAATAGTGATAGAATAATGTTACTTAAGCTAATATAGGTCAAGAAGAAGTAAAAAATATTAGCGCCTATGCACCTTAAGTCGGTTAAGATGAAAGCAGTAAAAGCTTTTCTGGGACAAAATGGATGGGTTAATACAAGATATATTTGAAAGTGAAAGGATATTTGTTGGAGGGAACTTTAATGGCCATGTAGGATATGTGAGATGGTTATAATAGAATTCACGGAGGAAAAGGCTGTAGTCAAAGGAATGAGATAGGGGATAATTCCTTGGGTTCGTAGTGGCTGTTGACCTTGCTTTAGCAAGTATCTTTTTTCAAAAGAGAATTGAGCATTTTGAGACTTTTAAGAGTGGATCAAATTAGAATCAAAGTGACTTTTTTCTTCGTAGGAATGAAGTAGCAGTTTGTAGAGATAGTAAAGTTACTCCAAATAGGAGTTTAGCTTTACAACATAGGTTAATGGTGAATGTGATAGATATTTGTCTTTGAAAGTGGAAGAAAAAGAAATATACTAAAACAAAAAAAAAGTTAGTGGAAGTTGAAAAGAGAATTTAGTAATTTTGGGAATAAGTTAAAGAAAGAGGCTAGTTTGGACTTCATGGGTGATCCAACTAGGATGTGGAATGAAATGGAAAATTGCACCACTTGACTTAGGAAACAAAGTCTAGAATGAGAGAGCAGTTTGTAGGAATAATTCTCATTAAATCGTAACATAGATACATAGCAATATATATAGATTACAGCCATAGTTCTAAATATCGTGCTGTATCGGTCAATATGTATTCTGTATCGTGTGATACAACACGATACACAATATTGTGTCCTTAAGTGAATTGTATTGGTCTATACAATCGATACGGTTGTCGATACACTTAATATATAGTCGTTACGCTTGATACATAGTCGATACTCTCGGTACAGTCGATACTTAATGAAAAAAATGACAGAAGAGGCCATTCTAAAGAAAGGCCTATTCTCTCAAACAAAAAGGAGTTCAGAAAAACCTTTACATCCCATTGTTAGAAGCCTATTTTGACTTGATTCTCAAATAATTATTGAGGAACAACTTATTTTAATGAATCTAACGAAGAAATTGTATTGGTCAACAATTTTCATGGAGGCTGAAGTTTTTCTTGATAAATCATTTTTTTAAAGTTTAAATATGATTTGATTTTCCTTTACATGAAGCTACTTATTTCAAGTGAATCATATGAATCTAATTATTTTTTGGAAAAAAATTTGTGTTACACTAAAATTAATGAAAATTAGTATTTAAAAAAACCATTTAAAACTTGTTAATTTGAGTTGAAATTTTTATAAGAGATGGGCATAGGGTTGATCTATCGGTTCAATGATTCTTGTAAATTTTCATTTAAAATTAATTTCTAATAATTATTTTATCAAAAAACTAATTATAAATATCAGAAAATTATTTTAATTGTATCAAAACTTGACATTTGGATTTCAAATTTTTTCATGGGATGAGATAATTGTTGATAAAATTATGTATATCAACCTCCATGATTTAATTATTGATATTTGTATGGATTATTGAACATTTTGTGTATGGTTTGTAATTGTATCAAGCATAATATGAATGAATTTTCTTACTCTGGTTTTTAGTTTATCTAGAATATTATAACTTTTATTAATTTGTTAGTACTTTTTTGAAGTTTTTATTCACTTGCGTGTATGCCGATTTGTTTCCATACCAATATGTATTTTATGTAGGCCTATGATGTTAGAAACATATTGATTTGTCATATTTTTGGCCTATCTTTCTATGAAAATCGATTTTGTTTTATGTACCCATCATTTTTTGTGTATATCTACCATTTTATAGTGCATTCATGCGTATCTGATATGTATCCATTTTTGGATTGGTCGATACAAGACATCGGCACTATATTTTGAACCATGTTCACAAGCCATGCCATCACTATGGAATTCTCAGCATCCGATACAGCATAGGATGGTTCGTCTTCTTGGGCTCCTTGGCTTTACCAGTCAAATAACCTATCTTCCCTCTTCCTCGAATATACATCCTAACTGATTGTGACCATCGTAGGAAGTTAGCCTCATTCAGTCCTATGTTGGTGATTTGGATAGAGTAGGGTTCAAAATGGGTAGTTTTTGTTCAGGTTTGGCCTTATTTGGAGTCTCAGCCATGGTGACAAATTTGAGAACAACAGAAGAGAAGGGCAAAAGTGTAGGAGGAAGAAAACCCAAGTGATTAGGGTCAGATTTGACCGCTAGAAAAATTATGGTTTTAGATGGATCATATTGTGGGTCCAAGGGGGGAGGGACCTAAGGGGACCTAATTGATGTAACCCTAATTGACGTTGGTATATATATATATTGATGTAACCCTAATTGAGTTATTTGATAGTGGAAATTTTGCCGTACATAATGGATGTAGGCACATTACCACTTAAATTTGCATGTTCTTCTTCTCTATTTTTCTTACTATTCATGTTGCACGATTCACAACAGAATAATTCTCATTAAATCGTGACATAGATATAAGGCAGTATGTATAGATTACAGCAGAAGAAAGGAAGGAAAGAATAAAATAAATGCTAACTTCTAAGGAAACTAAATCTCCTAGAATATTCACAAATTTACAGCCAATATCTCATAGAGTACAGTAGATTTGACTAGGCAGACTTTTGGAAACTTTCCAAGACAAAGTATTAGGAGAATTGCAAGGTAGCATTCCAACTCAATGAAACATGGTGGTTGAGTGATGTAGTGCAAGATGCTATTAAAGGGAAGGGACTATTTTAAAATTTGGCGAAAAAGTAAAACCCAAGCAAACTTAGAAAGATATAAAATGTTAAAATAGAAACATAGAAGAAAAATAGTGAGGCTAGAAATATGCCTATGAGTCTATGACAACTTGTATGTTAAGTTATGTACTAAAGAATGTGCAAGCTTTATTTATAAACTTGCAAGAATTAGAGAGGAAAACTAGGTACTTGGATCAGGTTTGATGTATTAAAAGTGAAAATTCAATAGTTTTAAAATGATGAGATAAAAGCAATGTGGGGATGATACACAAAGATCTAGATTCTACGTGGATGTTAGCAACTTAGCATTAATTGAACTAGAGACTAAATCTATATTCTCATGGTTTGAGTTGTAGAATTTAAAGATGCTTTAATCATACTAGAATAGGAAAAGTTTTGGGCCCAGATGGCTTCCTTGTGGACGTATGAAAGTACATGGGAGATAGTGGTGTATCTTGGTTAACTAAATTATTTAATGAAATTTTAAGTATTGGAAAATGCCAAATGCTTGGAGGATTAGTACAGTGATACCAATATATAAGAATAAGGGAGATGTGCAAGAATGTGTGAAATACTGTGACAGTAAAGTTAATGAGTCACTATAAAGTTGTGGGAGAGAGTTATTGAACATGGATTAAGGCTAAAAACTAGAGCGATAGAAACCAATTTGGATTTATGCTTGGATGGTCCACTATCGAAGCTATATTTTTACTTAGATAATAGAAAAGTATAGAGAAAAGAAATAAGATCTGAATATGGTTTTTATTGATTTGGAAAAAGCATATGATAGGGTTCATCGAGAATTAATTTGGTGAACTTTGTCTAAAAAAGATTTACCAATGAAATATATTGATGCAATTAAGGATATGCATATGGGAGCCATAACTAAGGCGAAAATTGTTGGCGGTGAGACAATTGAGTTTCCATTTGATATAGGTTTGCATCAAGTGTCGGCTACCTACCCTTATTGATTTGCTTTAGTTATGGATTAGTTGACGAGTCATATTCACCTTGGTATATATTATTTTCAGATGATGTAGTCTTGGGAGGTCACCCAAGGAAGAAAAAGTGTTAAGTTAAAATGTGGGGAGATATATTAAAATCAAGGGATTTAAAATAAGTTATGTGAAGATTGAATTTATGAAATGTCCATTTAATACATATAACAGTATAACTAATGAAACTATTAGCATTGACAATTGAGATATCCCTTTAAGAAATAAGTTTAAATATCTTCGATCAATGGTACAAAAAGATTGAGAAATTGATGAAGATGTAGCACATAGGATTAGAGTTAGTTGGATTAAGTAGAGGGCTGAGTCTAAGATATTGTGTGATAAGCAACTTTCACTTAAATTAAAAGGTAAGTTCTATAAGACAGCAATTGGACCGGTTATGTTGTATAGTGCAAAATGTTGGGTGGCAAAGAATCAATATATTCAAAAGGTGAGTGTTACCAAGATGAGGATACTAAGATGGACTCGTGGCAAAACTAAAAAATAAAGTAAGAAATTAAGACATTCAAAAGTGGTTAGGCATAGCATGTATTAGGGATAAAATGGAGGAGAGTGGTTAAGGTGGCTTGGACATCTAAGACGGAGACTTAGAGATGAACCCATAAGAAGGTATGAGAAGCTGCATGTTGAAGGGCCTAAGAGATTAAGAGGGAAACCTAAAAGGACATGGGTGGAATTAATAAAATTTTTCCATAACAAATTCAGTTGAATTATTTTTATCAATATATATCCCCTTTATGATTTGTCTTTAAAACATTGGATAGGAATGAGGATCTATTCTGCACTGTGTTTTCAAAGTTTCTTACAACTAATATGGTTCTTTTTGTTTCTTTGATTTGACACACGGGGCAAGAGTTTACTAACCTGGATACAAGCATACATATAAGACAAGAACTGTGATCCTAGATCACTTTATAAGATGTTATCAGCACTTTTATTATTTTTTGTTGTGGTTATGGATGAACTGGCAACATTAATTAAGTGGTTCTTTGTTGTATATTTTTTTGTAAATGATGGAACATCTGTTAACCATACTAGATATGTTATAAATGTGAATCTAGTGTTTTGAAATCATACCTTGGAATATAAAGTTTTGAAATTTATTTTAACCAAGATTGAATAAAATAAATGTGGCTTTTTTGAAATATGCGAATATAGGTGAGGTAATAGTAAGAATAGATTGTTAAGAATCCCAAAATCACCACTTCCTGGCATTTGCTTGAGAGTTCATGAGGGTTTACTCATTAAAGAATTTTCTGATAGAAGTTAAGAGTCAGCTTGATAAAGTGAAGATGTGCTTTTTGAGTGTCATTTGGGTGATGCCTTATAATGATATTTTTGAGATATTGTATTTGGGCCCCTTGATGTACATAGTTGCACCTTCACCTATCAGTGTAAGCTTTTAGGTGCAATGGTTGTTTAACGTGATATCAAAGCGGGAGGTCTTGTGTGCAATGGTTGTTTAACACGGTATCCAAGGGGCGAGTTGTGTTGGCATTTATTTGTATCCAGGGGGTATGTACCCTGTGTTTTTCCTCCCCGTGTATGTTCCTATGCAAAGTCGCACATGCGAGGGAGTGTTGAGATATTGTATTGGGCCTTTTGATATACATAGCTGCATTTGCACCTAGATATTTTTTGAGATATTGTATTTGGGCCCCTTGATGTACATAGTTGCACCTTCACCTATCAGTGTAAGCTTTTAGGTGCAATGGTTGTTTAACGTGGTATCAAAGCGGGAGGTCTTGTGTGCAATGGTTGTTTAACATGCTATCCCAGGGGCGAGTTGTGTTGGCATTTATTTGTATCCAGGGTGTATGTACCCTGTGTTTGTCCTCCCCGTGTATGTTCCCATGCAAAGTCGCACGTGCGAGGGAGTGTTGAGATATTGTATTGGGCCCTTTGATATACATAGCTGCATTTTCACCTATCAGCGTAAGCTTTTACTTGCAATGGTTGTTTAACAGATATATAGTGGAGGAATTTATTGGTCTTTTTTGAGATAGAACATGCATTATGAAATGGAATTTAGACAATAGTTAGCAGCTTATTTAAAGGACTCATGAATGTGATCACTTAGGCATGTATGATGCAGATGAGCGATTACAACACAAAGAAATTGGAAATTTGTGCACGTGCCATAGAGAAGATCATTAGGATCAACAAGGATTCAATTTGATTGTAGATGGAGATTGAATGAGACAAATCAAGAGAAGTGGAGAATGAATCTAGTGGCCTATGGAAGTTATTTAGCAATAAGTGAAAATATTTTTCAATAATAAACTATAATAAGATGAAAGCTGCTTACAATATCCAGAAGAGTAGCTTATATATCCTACTAACCCTAATTAAAATACATTCAACCTTCAAAACTTATAATTTCAGCCTTACATTATAAATGGTAAAGCAAATAGATGTAGAAGATTTAAATACGGTAAAGTACTTATCCAGTCATACGAGTAGTATATGTCACAACAACAGCTAAGGTTATGTGGTATGGTAATGCAATATGGTAAAGTGGATGCTTCTATTAATCCCTTCAAGTTGGAGAGAGTTTGGCTCTCACAAACAAAGTCGATGCTCCTATACTAATCACTTAAGTGATCATTTTGTGTGTGGAGCTTTTCGTGTTTCTTCATCTCACTGAAATAACTATGTATGTAACAAAATCATATTTTGAAATCCAAATTGGACTCACACTTTGATAATTTTATTCTCCAACTTGCTACTTGCTTTTTTTACCTTATGGGTGGAACTAGAATATTCTTATTTTTTATATAGCATAAAAAAAATGCTAAGTGCTTCCTCATATCCATGAATTTTATTTTCAACTTTTATTTGTGGTACATAAAGAACATAAAATTCTTGCTTAGCTTTTATCTTTTTTTATGTACTTGTGAATGTTTGTGTCCTCATAGGGCATTTGAAGGGCTTGTTTCCTTTAGCTCATTTGATGGTAGTGTTCTCAGGGATGTTGCTATTGAAACAACAAATGACATTTACTTAGATCTGCATGATATGCATGACAAGAACACTTCAGTTCTTGTTGAAGGTAATAATATGTCCGACCTATATTTAATGGAATGGGCTTTGTTGGATCCTAATATGGATTGATTCAATTAGAAGGGGCTCTCTCACCTGGAATAGAAGATTTTCAAATTATTGGTGATGCTAAGCCTGGGAGTACCCTGCAAGCATGTGGCTATCCTGTACATGGAAATTCTCTTTGCATGTTTCAGGTAACCTTTCTCAACATTTTTATGCTTGGGGCCTTTTTAGGCAAATGTTTTTCGTATATGCTTATTAGTTATGACTATTTTAATATTTATTTGTGAACATGTTCTTTTGCATATTTAGTGGGTTCGCCATCTTCATAATGGCACGAGGACATATATTGAAGGTAAGCATTTGAACTAGTTTTAGGGCCTTTTTGGAGATACACTTGCTAGTGCTTCTCAGATTAATTTTCTTGTGTTCTTGATTCAGGAGCCACAAATCCAGATTATGTAGTCACAGCTGATGATGTTGATAAGCTTATTGCTGTAGAGTGTGTACCAATGGATAATCGTGGCCGCCAGGTTTTTTTTCACCCTCTTGTGGAAATATTTTCTTGGTTAATTCGTTTATATCCTTTATATATTTTATTCTTTCTGTATGACATTCAATGCTGAACCACATCAGATAAAATGACGGCACTTCTATATAAATTACGATATTTTCCCCGTTTGACTAGTGAGGAATTGGGATAAGGTTTTGTCAGCATTATGATGTAATATTTCCTATATTGATGTACTGAAAGTCATTTTTTGTTGCTATGGATGATGTATTGTCATAGGTCTAAAGCTTTCTTTATATGAACTTTGGACTTTGAAGAATTAATTACTGGAATTTTACGGACAGAAATGGAAAATGTTTATAGAAACATTGGGAATTTTATGGATGTTTAAAACAATAAGATACCATATAGAAATGGAAAATATTTATAGAAACATTGGAATTCTAAAAATGCAACTTAAGGAAATGTTAATGAAAAATTAATGCACTTGTAGTAATCATAATATAATAGAAAAAGGTTAGTAGAAGAGGAACTGCAAAATCCTTAACAATTGCCTCTTATGATATGTCTTGAAGTTAAAGTAAAACTATAAAGACATTTTTAAATGCTAGTCATGGTACTTCCTTTTTCCTAATTTATACATAACAATTAGTTATGAAAATGATGTTTGAAAAGTGAATTCAATAGTAATTAATCTCGAAATTCTTTGGATAAAAAATGGTAATTGTCCATAGTTCCATTAACAAAAATAACAGATGAGATTATAGTAAAGTATATTAAGATGGTTTGGGCATGTAAAGATGGAAGGAGGTAGTTGTGATTCTTGTGAAAATATATGACGAGGTAGTTGTTAAAAGATCTAAGTGTGATGGAAACAGCAAAGAGAGCCTAGATGGAGTTAGTCAGAATGGATTTCTTAGCACAATGGGCCACCAAATGCTGTAAAAATTTAGAAATTCCACATATTTAATGCATGTCCACGGAGTAGGGTTGAAATTTAGGCCAATCTATCCAAGGACCAATAAGAGGGGCTTGAGTAAATTTGTACAATCAGAGAAGATGAAATTTAGTATGAGGACGTTTATAATTCTAGTGATGTTGAACATGTTGAAGCAGTACTCATCTAGGGATCCGCATTTGAAGCACTAGTTTAAGTCTAAAAAATTCTTCATCATCATCATCATGATCATCATTGTAAGTCAATTCGCACCAAAGTGGGGGTCAGCGACATGAATCTTGTCTCTCCATCCCACTTTCAAATATCTTCATTTCTTATTTTGTCTTTCTTAATTTTGCCACAAGTCCATCTTAGTATTCTCATATCGGTAAAACTCATCTTTTGAACATGTTGATTCTTTGCCGCCCAACATTTTGCACCATACGACATAGCTGGTCTAATTGTTGTCTTATAGAGCCTACCTTTTAATTTAAGTAGAACACAGTTATCACACAAAACTCTTGAAGCACCTTTCCATTTAAGCCAGTCAGCTCTAATTTTATGTGCAATGTCTTCATCATTTTCTCTATCTTTTTGTATCATTGATCTAAGATATTTGAATCTATTACTTAAGGGATATCCTAATTGTCAATTCTAATAGTTTCGTTAATTATATTGTTCTTTCTATCAAAAGGGTATTTCGTATATTCATTCTCTGGATGGCTTATTTTTAAAACCCTTTGATTCTAAGGTACATAATTCTAGAAGAAGTAAAAACTGATTGGCTACTTAAAAACACCTTTCATACTTGTATAGTAGAAGACGACTTTGCAACCTGATTATTGATAGTAAGGAGAAATGGAATCTCTTTGCTCAAGAGATGGTGACCAAGTTGAAGCATTAAACAATTAAGCACTTGCTTGCCACTGCTTTATCAAATTCTTTGCCATGTAATCATAGGAATTATGATAAAAAAATGGGAAAATTACCATACACCCTTACTTTTAAAATTTTTTTCCACAAAACACTACTCTAGCTGCTAAATACCTACTTTACACTGTTTTTTTAGAAAAAAAGACAAGATGCCCCATTTCAGATGTCAGAAGGCTTAAAATAACCCATTTCACCCCTTGATATACGGTTTTATATTTAAAATTTTGGTTCGTATGAACCGCCCACAAATAAACCAATCGATCCATTTTAAAAAAAAAACCGATCTTCACCCCCTTTTTCAACTCTTTGACCTAATTAACATTTATACTGCGACTGTCACCGGAGTCATTTCATCGCTGAGAGTTCACTGCCGATTCGTGAAAATGCGAGTGTGATTAATTGAAGGAGAAGCAGGGAGATAAAATTTTAAATATAAAACAGTATATCAAGGGTGAAATGGGCATTTTAAGCCTTCTGACATTTGAAATGGTGCATCTCGTCTTTTTTTTCTGAAAAAAACAGTGTAAAGTAGGTATTTAGCAGCTAAGGTAGTGTTTTGTGGAAAAAAGTTTTGAAAGTAAGGGTGTATGGTAATTTTCCCTAAAAAAATTCCATCATTTTCACAATTTCACCATCATTTTAATTTTAGTTACTTATATTTTTAATGTTAGAGCTAATCCATTCATGTCTTTTAGGGGGAGTTGGTGAGGCTTTTTGCTAACGATCAGAAAAAGATAACATGTGGTAAGTCTATTTACGTTTGATGTTTCTATATAAACAGCTTTTTCAAGCATTTTAGTTAATTTGTGAACTTAAACCTAAGGCATCAAAACTTCACGTGGTAGACACTCTTTATCATTTTTTTAAGATAACTGACTACTGCATAAAATGCCCCTTTAATGTCAATCTCAAAGTTTGGACTTTGGACATCTTGGAACCACAATCTTATTCTCATGTGCCAAAAGCTTGACATTTATGAAGTATTTAAGCTGCTTGCACTTATGTTATGGTAATAAGCTTTAAGCAGGGTTACTTTTAAGTTTCAGCATTGGAAGACAAACCATAAAATCACTAATTGATAAATAGGCAGAAGAGTGTATTACTTCACCAAAGTCTAGGCAGAAGGATGTATCACTAAACTATAGTCCTATCTGCAATATTAGATTTGGACTAACATGAACACTTCAATCCAAACACAATCATGAATCTAACAACATCATCATATAATATTAAACATGAATAGTGGCCATATTGTGTTCAATCCAAACTGTGTTAGATTGAAGAAGGAAAGCACATGGCTAAAATGAAGAAACTAATCAGAATATGCAACATGTATGGTCTATGACATGTATAAGCAACATCGCATTTAGCTTTCTCTTTAATACCCTACAATAACACCATTTTGTTAGTGAGGAGAGATCACTCTCTTTTTTTTTTGATAAGTGATGAAATTTATTGAAAGAAAAGGAAGATACAAAAACTAAAAGCAATTACAAAGGTGCCAACAGAAAGGGCACCCCTCAAAGTAAAGTCTACCAACTATGCATACAAACACCAATATCCCAAAATGCTAGAGATTGACTCCTAGGCCCAGCCTTTGCTAGACTATCAGCTATATTATTAGCATCCCTCAAATTCAATACATGTTTGAATGAGGCATTCAAGCTACGCACCAAGGATCTAGCAACTCTAATAATCTCCAAGTATCTCCATGATCCTGACTCCTGAGTCATCGCTATTCATCCATTGTATAATGTTAGCAGCATCCCCTTCAATGACAAACTCACTAAGCCCCAAAGTGTGTGCATAGCGTAACCCTGTGATGAGTGCCATAAGCTCGGCTTTAGTGGAGTCTGTCACTCCAATTGTCCCATGAAGGGCATTAACAATCTCACCCATATGATTCTTGAAGACCCCTCCAACACCTGTTTGGTCCGGATTCCCCAAAGAGCATCTATCAAAATTTAGCTTTATGATTCCAACAAAAGGAGGTATCCATAAACATGGAGATGCTACCCAAGCCGGTGATGAGAAGCATACATTATTCCAACTCCTCACAACGTCAGCCATAGAATGCTCTTGAATTCAGCATATCTCATAGCCTACGATGCTACCGATAACCTAATAGATTCTATCACTTCAATAACAAGGGAAATTTTATCATAAAAAATTCTATCGTTTCTTTCCTTCCAAATGAACCATAAAATCGCATGAAACACCAACCTATGCAAAATCTTTCCTCTCCTCCTTAACCCAGGAAATTTCCACTGATGTAGCAAATCAATCACGTTTTCAGGCAATACCCAAAATAAACCACTGTCAGAATTAATACTGCAGACCAAAGGTTTCCAAAGAGAGGAACTGGGGAAAGGAGAAGGAGTGGAACCTGACGTGGGCCTGCAAATGTTAAAGAAAGAAAGACAAGAAAAAAATACCAGAAGCTTCTGAGCACCAAACCCGAATATCAAGATGCTGGGTATCGATGAACACATCCTTAAGGAGATCTAGCAAGGATGCCAAATGGAGGAGTTCATTGTCACAAAGCTCCCTTCTAAACGGAAGATGCCAATCAAGGCCAACAGAGGAAGTGCTAATGACATCACAAACAAAAGCCTCTGGACACGACACTACCCGAAACAAACTAGGATACAAAGAGGAAAGAGGAACAGAGCCCCACCAAAGATCATGCCAAAAAAATATAGATGTGCTAGATCCAACAATAAAACGAACATTGGAATGGAAAAGAGGAGTGGGAGGGGCCACATTCTTCCATAGGCTGAGAGTTGAAGAGTGAACTCTCCCTCCAACATCCCAACCATTATTTGTAAGACCATATATAGAACCAATCACTTGACGCCATAGGCTATTCTTCTTACTGCTGAAACGCCAAAGCCATTTAGCAAGTAGTGATGAATTTCGAGCGTAAAGGTTTCCTAAATCTATTCCTCCATGCTCCTTACACACATCTTGCCACCTTACAAGGTGATCCTTCTTATAACCCCCTCCCTCCCACAAAAAATCCCTTTGCAATTTTTCAATGGTGTTCACTATCCTCTTAGGCATCCTAAAGATGGACATATAATACACCGGAAGATTGGAAAGAGAGGATTGGATAAGAGAGGATTGGATAAGAGTAATTCTCTCACCAAATGATAAATAATTCCTTTTCCAAGTTGCAAGACGTTTCTCCACTCTCTCAATAACTGGTTCCCAAAAGGATAGAGACCTAGAGACACCACCCAAGGGTAATCCTAGGTACGGGAAAGGTAGAGAGCCAACTAAGCACCCCAACCTACTAGCTATACTCTCTAGGTGGTCATCTTCCAAATTCAAACCGACAACTAGACTCTTCTGAAGATTGATTCTAAGACCAGATATCAACTCAAAGAATTTTAACAAGCTCCTCAAGATATCAATCTGGTGGGCACTCTCCTCCAAAAACACTATGATATCATCGGCAAACTGGAGATGAGACACCCGAGTCCCATCAGAACCAAGTAGGAATCCATTCAACATCCCTCTCTCCTAAGCCACTCTAAGGAAGTAACTCAATACCTCTCCTACCAGGGTGAATAGAACCGGGACAAGGGATCCCCTTGGCGAAGGCCTCTAGAGGAGGGGAAGAACCCTGCAACCGAACCATTAAGGAGAAAGGAAAAATGAACATTACTGACACACCCTCTAATCCACCTCCTCCATTTATTCCCAAACCCCTTCCATTGAAGAACTGAATCTAGGAACCCCCAATCCACTTGATCATAGGCTTTTTCAAGATCCAAGTTGCACACCACCCCGAGTCTCTAGATTGATTGCTTGAATCAATACACTCATTTGCTATCATAACACAATCAAGGATCTGACGCCCTTTCACAAAAGCACATTGATTCGATTGGACATCCTAGGAAGAACATCCTTAATTCGATTGGACAAGACTTTGGCAATGATCTTGTAGTGGCTAGTGGTCAAACTTATAGGTCTAAAGTCTTTAATTTCCACCGCCCCCGCTTTCTTTGGAATCAATGCTAAAAAAGTTGCATTAGTACCCTTATTTATAATTCCAGATGAAAAGAATTCCTTAAAGACTTGCATCAGTTGATTCCTCATAAGATTTCAATTCCTTTGAAAAAAACCCATTGTAAATCCATCAGGGCTCGGTGCCTTATTCCCATCCATTTCATTGATTGCTTTTACTACCTCCTCCTCCTCAAAAGGTCTTTCAACCCATTCAGCTGATTCGCTATCCAACCTAAAAGCATTATCATTTTTCAAAAAGAATTTAAGCTCTTGATCAGCCTTGTAAAGAGAAGAGTAAAAATCTGTTAGGCCATGAAGGATCTCATTCACATTATCCGTTTCCCTCCCATTTATCACCAACTTTGAGATATTATTCTTCCCTCTCCTATCGGAAGCAATCTTATGTAAAAAATGTGTATTTTGGTCCCCTCTTTGAGTCACAAGACCCTAGACTTTTGCTTCCATGAAACTCTTCTTTCTTAAGAACTTCTAAGAACTCCACTTTTAGGGTCTGCCCCCGCTATCTGTCATCCTCCCTAAAAATCCCTTCTTCTTCCAACATGTCCAATTCTCCAATTTCTTTAGACAATTTATTTTTCTTCTCAACTATACATCCAAAAAACTCCTTGTTCCATTGCTTCATTCTGACCTTTACTCCATGAAGGGTTCTCATAAATCTAAAACCCGCCCACCCCTGAATTCCCTCAGCTGCCTCCTCCTACCACACTTTAACCATTTGATCAAAATCCGAGTGCTCAAACCATATATTCTCAAATATAAACGGAGATGGACCTCTAGGTTCTAGGTCACAAGACACCAATATAGGGTTGTGATTAGAAATAGGCCTTGGAAGCAAAGACTGCCTAACATATTGGAAATGAGAGTCCCACTCCATTGAAGCTAAGACTCTATCAATTCTAGAAGACAAAGGGGGGTCTTGAAAATTTGACCAAGTGAATTGACCTCCAATAAGGGGGTAATGAATCAGATCACACTCCTGAATCCATCTTGAGAATGCCCTCATACTTCTGCTAAACCTTAGGTTCCCTCTACTATTTTCATGAGAATAACGGATCACATTAAAGTCCCCCATCACTAGCCACGGTACCCCAGGACTAGTATACAAGTTTGAAAGTTCACTCCAAAACTCCTCTCTACCCCTAGAATGTGATGGGCCATACACCCCTGAAAGCCACCATGAAAACTGATCACTGTAATATGAAAATTTAATGGAAAGGGTAAAGACCCCTATTCTTAAATCTTCTTTTTTTGACAATTAATGAATCCCACATGATGAGAATTCCCTCCGCTGAACCTACTGCAGGGAGGAAGTCCCACTTCCTATCTCTATCTCCCCACAATTGCCTCACTAACCTTCTATCAATGAATTCTTTCTTTGTTTCTATCACAAGTAGATTCACAACCATAATATCAGGACTGATTCTATAACAGATATCCTTAACTGCTCTTTTCTTACAATCACTCCCCAACCCCCGAATATTCCAAGATATTATCTTCATTAAAAACCACTTCTAATTTTCCCCAGCCTCTCCCTACTTTTAATGACAGCACTTTGGAGAGATATATTCCCTCCATTTGCTGTTTCGACCCTGTCAATAACAAACTTAGCAAAACTCTGAATGCCTCCCCACAGGTCCTCATCCTCTTCCCACCACTGAGATGACTCCCCCATCACCCTTTCTTTGTTGCCACCCAAAGTAGCACCTGTAATCAGCATGGCATTTGGAGTTTCAGCAGTGATAGACGAATCAAAAGGGATCTCATTCTCAGATCTGGAATGGTCAGCAAATAATGGAAAGGAAGATAGGGGGGATCGTTCACACGACAACATAACTGTTTGAAGACGTAGCTTAGAAGAAGGAGAGGAACACTGGAAGTGGTTGAAGGAATACTCAGCAATAAGGTTTCCCAAGATCTGAGCTTTATGTGTACTTTCCAGAGAACTTCAATCACTGCATCTAATCTCCACAACAAAAGAAGGGCCACCAGCATCACCTCTCGCAGCATCAGATGATGGCATGAATGGGAGGAGACCGTCAGAACTAGTCTCCTGCTGGAGATCCGCATCCTGACTTGTTTTCACTCCATTCTTGCCACGACGCCTTGAGTAGCATACCAATTTCTTCTGATCTTCCCTTGAAGACACCTTCGAACTCACTATTTGATCTTCATCGACCATCATAAGGGGCTTCTTGTCCTTTCCTAAGGCCTCCTCATCGCCATAAAGAGCCAAACACCATTCTCTATTATTCCTTTTCACCAATTCTCCAATTTGGGCTATTCGATCGTCAATCCTGGTGATAGATTTCTCCAAACTACTGCAAAACGATGATATCTTGGAATCAGGGAAGAGGTCGCCTTCCAACTCTCGAGAATCCGACAACTCTCGAGAACCCGACAGCTTCATTTTCATGCTCAGGACTTCAATTTCGAAACAGCTTGTGCTTGGTTCGCACCATCACAATCCACCACTTCGCGATTGACCATTTCATGCTCCACCACTTCGCGATCGACCATTTCATTCTCCACCACTTTGCCATTCTCCTTACCATGCTCCTTCTTGGTAACTCTTGCCTGGAACCTCCTTCTCAAGCAGTTCCCCAAACTCTGGTGGGTTCACATTCTTCCCAAACTCAGGAGAGTTCTTGTTCTTCCCAAATGACGACTATAAAGGGCTGGATCTCCCTTTCACAGATGGGCTCTCCTGCCATCTTGGGTTGGGCCTGATTGATTTGTTTCTTACAAACACCCTACCGCTTGGCCCACAACTCTCCAAAGCTCCAGTCTCCTTGACCACACAATTAGATGGGCCTTAAATTGAGGCCCATCTCCATTCAAATTTGAAAATCCAGCCTCCTGTGCAATAGATCTGCTAACCCTTGCTGCTTGTCGCACATCAAACCCATCAACAGTACCATGGAGTTGCCATTTAAATCTGCTTTCTCTAGGTTGCCTTTCAACAAACATATGAATTCCTTCAGCATCCCTGCCACAACGACCTTCATCTTCGTCCATGGACTTCGTCTTCTGCACCTTGGAATCGGGAAAAACCAGACCATTGTCTTGCAGAACTCCCCATCCCATACGTCCATGCTTCTTGGTATCCTTTGAGCAACAGATTCACCCACTTTAATCGTTATTGCTCCATCAAACTGAACACTTCCCATCTGTGCAAAGCCTCCAAAATAGTCTCCAATACACTTAAATGTTTGCTGAGCCAAGAGGTGAGGGGGAATTCCCGACAACCGAATCCACCACCCTTCTTCATTGATAGGCCCAGCTGCTGGTTTAAAATCTTTGTACCACCAATCCACAGAAACAATTGATCCCTAAGAAGTAATTGGACTATCAGCTACAACCCTCTCTGCGTCCACACCGGAGGGCGCGAATATGACTGCTTCCTCAGGGCTGAGAGGGATGAAGGATGGTTTCCAACTACGACCATCCTTCTGGTAACAGCATTCCAAAAAAGTGTCCCACTTAACAGGGGCTGACGCCCTACAGCAAAGTGGAAACTCCCACCGTCGGCCAATGCTCTGTTTAGATCTTTTGATCTCCATGGCTAGCTCCCGTCCTTCCCTCGTAAGTTTAAATTTAGTTTTGTTAGCGTTGCATAAGGATGGAAATGCTGAACTAGGAAGGATACTTTGTTCCTTCCTTAGCTTCCGGCCCTTGGTCCCATGAAACAGAGGATCCTCTTCCAAATTCACTCCATCCCCTCTCATCCCTTGTACCTCATCAGACAACTTTGATTTGCCCTTCATTTCATATGATAAATTATCCCATGCTTCCAGTACATACTTCCATTTTGACTTTTCATCTACCATTGGAGAGATCACTTTCTTAAACTATGAAAAATCTCTCATGCTTCTTGTGACTCTGGCGTTCTCCCTATTAGACTCATGAGAATATATTATTACATTAAAATAACCCACCACCAGCCATGGGGCATTATTCCCTAGATCTTCCCTACTTAGTTCATTTCACAATTGACTTCTTCCCCTAGGATGACAAGGAACATATACCACAGTTAACTTCCAAGTTTCCAACAAAGAACTTTCATTGAGCACAATTCACACTCTCACTTAATCTTTCCTAAGAATTCTACTACCACTGAATTCGGCTCCCCACTTGCTGCTTCCTCAATAACAGCATCCGAAAATAATATAACCCTCTCCCATACGTCTGCCCTATTACTCCCATCAAACACACACCCTTCACTTCTTTCCTTCCCCAACCCATTCTTACTGAAAATCACAGCCTCCTGCTGCTCATTCATTTCAACCTCATGCTTTGACAGTTCAGCACACACGAAGTATGAATTTATACATGACTCCCACAATTCATAGTTGAAATTTTTTTGTCTTCCTTTAAATCGAGAAAACCAAGTCACTTGTCATCTTCTTTGTTTACCAGATCTCCTTATAATAATCTAGATCTAATAAAACAGCTTCAATGATATAACTATTTGAACCATATTACCTTTGGTTAAATTTTAATACTAGAAGCTTGATGAACTGCTAGGTCATTGATTAATGTGGGAGTACTCTTTAGCAAAGTTGATTAGGTTTAATCATTGTGCCATCTGTTTTTTACCCTAATTTTTGCGAGTGCAAGTAAATTTAGAGGTGAACCTGGCCAGTTCCCTCAGTTTTGACCATTTTGGTTCAATTTGGATTGGCATGAGTGAAAATTTCATCATGTCGGTAAATTTGGGGACAAAAGGGATGGAACCAGCCAGTTTTGCTTGTGCCGATGCACATTTCAAGCATACTATATGTGCTTAAAGACTCAAATGTTTTTTTTTTTAACCATATATCCTAACTGATCTCATCAGTATTTCCATATTCTCTTACCAATGTTAAATTTCTTTTAAATTCAAACTCAAATTATTATTATAAACCATAGATCTAAACCAAAATTTGACCTTTTAAAGTTAAAAATGCGAAACTTAAAACCATGAGTTTTTAAATCTTCTCCTACACATATGGACTTGAATTTATAATATTTATCCTTGAAGATAATGTGAAGTCCTAGAACACATTGGGGTGACAAGTTTCTTGCTTCCCTTGGCCCTATATTTATATGGCACTTGAATGAACCCATAAGGCCCAGAATTTTCTTATTAAGCCCTTTTTAATATTTTTGACCTAATGGATAGGGAAAGGCCAAAAATTTGTCGTGCCATGTTTGGGGTTTGGGTAGAATATATGGCTTGCAAGTAGGGCTCAGGACCAAATGCTTTGGTTAGTCTTCCCTGGATCTATTGAATATTGATTCGATGTATAATTTGTATTGACTTAGGCCTTGACAGTATCAAAACAAACACAAAGGAAGTTGCTGGAAATTATGAATGTCTTCTTTGTGGGAGCTATCCTCTTTAAATAATACTAAGCAGATTATATCAATCTATGCCCCAATTATGTGGTCAAAGTATCAATCAAGATCCTTAGTCTTGGTATGCTACATAAATGGTATGTTCTAAGTATGGAAATAATATTACAGATAAAGGTCTTTGTTCACAGTACAAACAATAAGAGAGTAGATGGCTTAGACAGTTGGCTTTAGCAAGCTTATGCAGCTGCCTTCGACAGAAAAATCTAGTTTTAACTTTTTACAACTAATAAGTTGGTGCGGTTAGAGCTTTTGTTTATGCTATGCTGTGCTATGCATGGCTCAGTCTAGGCATGGCTTGGTCATAATTTGTCTCAGCAAAAGCCATAACTGTAGGCAATGTGTATGTTTGTCATAAATCAGTCCAGGGCATTTCAAATTGGTGAGAAAAATCAAAGAATCCAAAAATAAAATAGTTATATGAGATAGTAATTCTGCACATACCTTAGTTGCACTGGCATTAATTTTATGTTCTGAAGCAAATGATAGATTATAATTAAACAAAATAAAATGCATACTTCTCCCTCCATAACAATTGTGAGAATTCATAATATCTCATATATATATATTTTTGAAGCTCTTATTGTACTAAAGTACATTTTAAGGAACCATTTATGCAACAATATTGGATGGCAGAATGTTTACGTGATATTTGTTATTCTCATCCATTTACCTGACTATACACTTGTAAAGTCAGGATTAAAAGTTTACTTAAACCATAATACATGGAAAACCCATCTAAGCTGTTATTAAAATTTCACTTGAATTTTCTTTGCCTCTAATGTCTAAACGGTTAGTCAGTCGTTCTTTAAAATTATATGCTAATTATGCCATCTTTTATTTTATTTATTTATTTATTTATTTTTTGACAAACACCTGACTTGTACAAATGCAGATGTCGATATGCAACAAGAGATTGAAAAGTATATATCTGCTGGCCGAGCAACATTTGGTGTCCAACTTTTGGTAGTCTTAATTTTCCCTTGTTTCCTTGACGGAATAAAAGTAGATTTTTATTTCTATTTTGTTTCTTGTAAGTAATATGTTATTGACATCTAGTCAGAAAAATCTTTAAATTTTAACATATGAGGTAAATGATTCGTCTTGACATTCAAATTGACTTCTTTTAGTCTTGGTCATTTAAGTGGGAATTTTATCACAATTTTTTTTTGATAAGTAATGATATGTATTAATATAAAAGTATAAAGTAAATACAAGTATGTATGATAGTATCCTTTGCCTCTCGCCCAAGAGACAAACCAATCCACAAAAACTCCTACACAAGTCTACTCAAAAAGCTACCCCACTATGGACAATATCCTGCCATATACAATAAACGAAACTCCCATGATGATGTACCACTAAATTGAACATATATCTACAAACTCTTCGGACACTGGTCCCGTGTATATATCTGATCTAGAAGCCCCGTACTTGGCTAGACGATCCGCAATACCGTTTGCCTGTCGAGGTACATGATTGAACGAAACATTCAGCTCTTGTACCAAAGCTTTGGCTCTGCAAATAACGTGTGCAAACCTCCATGGTCCACAAGCCTCACTTTGCATCCATCTCACTATAGTGGAAGAGTTACCTTCTACCAAGAACTCCCTGAAGCCCATCTTCTTAGCCTCCAGAAGACCAAAAAGACAAGCCAACAACTCCGCCCGAGTAGAGTTGCCCACCCTCATTGATCCACAAAAAATGAAAGGGATCCCTCCCATATTATTCCTCATTACTCCACCAATGCCAGAAGGCCCAGGATTTCCAAGTGAATTTCCATCAATATTCATCTTCATGGTTCCCTGCTCTGGTGCACTCCATTTTACATTCTCCTCACCCATAGTTAATAAGGAGGAAAAACAACACCCTTTCCAATCCTTCATCACTTAAGAGCACATCCACCCTCTGAATTTGGGTCTAATAGAGTGTTTGTCGTTTCGGCGGCACGTTGCAAGGTGCCGGTGAAATTTCGGATTTCACCCCCTAGTGGCACGAAATAGGGGGAAAAATGGAATCTTCTTGTTTTCGCCGGCGTGTCGGCGAAATGCTAGTGAAATGGGGCGAAATGTTGCAAAATAGTAAAAAAATTAGTGATTTTGATTTACATTGCTCAAATCATGTGAAATTTAGCCTAATTTAAATGAAATTTTGTATGAAAAGCTTTATTCCTTTTCTATTTGGACAAAAAATCTTTATATTTATTGTGTAAAATTAGTTATTTATCTCAAGCAAATGGGTGATTTTAAGCAATAGATTTTAGATTCTTGTCCAAATATGGAGGAATAGAGCTCTTTGCCTCTTTCATATGAAATTTCGTCGAAGTTAGGGTGAATTTCACACAATTTGAGTATTTTAAATTGAAATCACTCAATTTTTAGGTTGTTTCACTGCATTTCGCCCATTTCACCAAAATTTTGCTGGTATACTGCTGTGTTTCGTTGGCATCTTGCTAAATTTCGCCAGAACCTCTTTTTTCCACGCTGTTGAAATTTCGTTTTGGTGGCTTGGCAAAATGCCAAGCGGCATCGAAATGGCGAACCTTGAATAGATGCCCAAGATGATATGGCCACCATGATGTTCTCAAGCACCTGGTCCCTAGACAAACATTCATCACGGAAAATCCGCCAATTCCTCTCCAACCATATATGTCACACCACTGCTTGAAAAGCCATCCCATAAATAATATGACCCTTGTTCCCTAGGTCCGGAATCCTCCACTGCACAAAACAGGCACCAAGAGACTCTGGCACCACCCAAGAGACATCTATTATCTGGAAAAAACACATCCATATCCCCCACGAGAAACGACAATGAAGGAACAAATGATCAATGCACACGCCTGCCTCCCTGCATAGAAAGCATATAGACGGTGATAAGGCATACCTCTTCCATCTCCTTTATATCAGATCCGCAATATATATCCTGTACAAAAGTGTAGTCCGTAGGAAGGACTTTATCTTTAGGGGTACTCTAGGAACCCAAAGCTCTGACACAGGGAATGATGCAATAGGTTCAAGACAATCTGGACGAGAAATGCTGAAGAAAGATTTGCAAGAAAAAACTCCTGAAGATGACGGAGACCAAATGATCCTATCACTAGATGAAGACTCCAGAAAACAGTCCCTCAAGCATTCAAGTGAGGAAGCTAACTCCACGACCGCGCTATGTCTTGGGGCCCATATAGACTTTTATTACAATTCACAAGTATAAACTTGATGGTGTTGCCAATTTTTCATTTAATTGATGTTCCTTTACATGTTATCTAATAAGTTGTCAATCTATTTTTCTGGTAGTCTAATCCTTGCACCCATTGGCTAGTTATGACTTATGAGAAAAATAATGTCTTGTCCTGAAGATATAGTGCTACATAAGTGATAACGGCTTCACAAGAGTGGATGCAAATTCTAACAGGCTTTACAAGAGTGGATTCAAATTCTAACATTCTACCCAGGGCATTTTGATGGATCTTTTATGCACTCCCAAGTAAAATTCTGTGAAAGGTTTGCTAGAAGATATAGACATGTAGAATAGCCTTGGTATAGTTCATTTGATGACTAGAGCAAAATTGGCATGATGGTGAATCACATAAATTTTTGTATCTTGTATTTTTCTAGTGACGCATTAGATTTATATTCCCTACATATGCCCATTTGTAACCAGTTGGTTTTTTCTCACTAGGCAGTTCTAGTGACTCCTAAGAATTTGTATGTTCAGATTCATTTATTTATTCACACATAGCATCACTCCAATGATGTTGAAAGACAGCCTCTGAAATATTAATGATAGAAAAGCAGAAGAAATAGCAACAATGAAATATTATTACAGTCCTACTCCAAAACACAATGTAGTCTCATCTAGTATCATTACTTGATTGAATCTCAAGTCTAGGCTTTTGTGTCATACAACATCTTGTGAACTGGGTCTTGGGTGATGTAGAAACCCTCAGCACGACATGATCAATAATACCGGGTTGTTGGTTAATAATTAAGTTTCAACCCTCACACCTCACTCAATCCATCAAGTTGTTCGTGACTCTTAGATCCCAGATCCTCACATTTCACTCTCTCATGATATATGCAAATCATGAAATTTCCATTATTTAATGCAATCTCATATGCATAAAATTCGAATTCATGAATCATGTAAGTATTTCTTTCAAATCACATATGCATCTCATAATTAATAAGAATCTTATATATATTCATGAATATTTATAAAAGATAATCAAGACAAAATCATTTAGAATCATTTAATAAAGACAATGTCATTTAATAATACATACAGGTCATTCACAATAATTATTCAATAATGAAGTGTTGGTCAATCACAATGGTTTATAAAGTAATCCAAAGCCTAATTTGTCTTATTAGAATTTATGCAACTATTGTCCTCACAAGTATAGGGCATTTTGACTAGGGCATGAAATTTTTTTGTAATTAAAATCTTTTAAAAAAAATCAAATACCATATTTATTGGGCGTGTAACGAGGTTCAAATACCCTATGATAACTGAAGTCTTTATTAATTGAAACTAACATCTAATTAGGGTTTGTATACTAGGGCAGTGTATACCTAAGGTAAAGAATTTATTTAAACAAAGAACTCTCACTTAAATTAGGGCCGTAATTATTAAATATTTAGGTTAATAACTATCATCTGTTCAGCCTTGACTATTAATTTTTTTCAATGCCTGTGATCACAAATTCTATCTTCATTGGGGCCCATCCACTGGGATAGTTTTCCTTATACTAATAACATATTTAATTATATAACACGCTTTGATTAGGGTTGGTCAACTAACAATTCAACTAGCCAACTAACTAATTAACTAACAATCACATGAAGAGAATACTTTAATAACTATGATATGAAGACAATCTTTTAATAACTCAATACCTAACTAAAAATTTAGTTAGATAACTAAATAACTAACTAACTAACTAGCTTAATTAACTTTCAATAATTAATGCTTAACTAACCCTGTAACGAAAATTATTATTTAAACACACTCTCATTTCAATGGGGACTAGTTTTTACCCTGAATTAGTTAAATATTTTAATTAATTAACTATCACATTATTTTAGGCCTGTTAAATTAGAGTCTCCTTAAGGTGAGTAAATGAAAATAATTTGATTTTACTCTCACTTGCAAATAGTTCCTGTGTAACCTTGTAATAGTTACATGATTTAAAAAACTACTCCCATTGTAATAGGCTTCTTAATAACCAAATTAACTTTTTGTATACCTTGAAATTTATTAATCTCTCAGCAATTATTATTACCATCATTTCAGGGCTTGTATTACTTTAACTTTTTAATTAGTTAACTTTCTTTATACGTGGAGCCTAAAGGTTGTAAAATTTTCATCCCTAAGTCATCAAACTCAGTGTACATATACTAATCAATCAATCATCATCGAGAATTATTCTTGCATAATCAATAAATTATTTACATCATGATACTATATGTAAATCACGTATCTATATGGTAAAGAATATCAAGAACCTAATAAAGATCCTCAACGATCAATAAAGAATGCCTAGAATTCAACAAAAATATTCAAGAACACTGTGCTTGCATGCAAGCCCATGTGGATTATACATTTCTATGATAAATAATGTGAAGAACCTGATAAAGACCGTCAAGACCCAATAAAATTATCAAGAATCCAATAAAGATGATAAAGAACTCCATTATTGCATGCAAGCATATGTAAATCACTTTTTTCCATGACAAAGAATATCAAGAACCCATGAATATCATCAAGAATTTAATAAAGGTCCTCAGTACTTAATAAAGATAGTCAAGAAAGTGTTTTCTCATTCCATTGCTCTAGAATCATCAAAAGCAACAAAGTATGAAGTACCAACCTTTCTCTTATCTGTTTAAATTTTTCTACACTTTGATCTCCACCAAGAATTATAATGTTTTTGTCCCCAATTTACCTATGGCTGCACGTGTGGCTTTTCTCCCTTTTTCCTCAATTTTCCACTTCAGAAAATTAACTAATTATGAAAGAAAACATCATGCCTTCAATAGTCTTTTTTGAGGTTTTATTTAAATTAATTCGGTTTATTAAAATACCCCTTATCTTTCCCTAATGATATGGATGTCACCTATTTCTCCCAAATCTCCAACGGCCAAGGCTTACCAAGGATGGGCATCCAAAGCTTCTAAATATGATTAAAAAAAAGAATAATAATTAGTAAGTTTACTAAAGTACCCTTCCCCCTACATCGATTTATGTTTTTGTTAAATAAAATAATAACCAATGATAATAAAGCTTACAATTAGGTTTGATTTAGGGTTTCTTTAATTAGGCGTTTTTCTGAAAAATAACTTTAAACCCTTAATGGGCTGCACACTTAGCAATTGGGCTTCAGTTTAAGTCCATTCGTCAATATTAATTGGACCCTTAAGCTCAATAAGCTTAATTCTTTATTATTTAATTAAGCTAATTAGGAAAAGACGCAATTTACCATATGTGAAATTTAGGTCACCTCAATTATGTCAGCATGCAAGCTTAAGCCTTTTATGTAGTTGTTGGATAGCCTCACAAGATGTGTGTGTGTGTGCATGAGAAAGCGAGAGAGAGAGAGTTTGTGTGAATGTAACCACACATAGCCACCTAAGTAACTATATTTGACAACAATGGTTCTTATTTTTCTTTCGTTTTTCTGTGGATCATTTTATGATATATATTATTTTCTTTTTATTCTACATTTTTTGAAATGTGGCTTCGAAAATTTTGATTGGTTTCTACTAGATTGTATTGCTTTGATTAGATAGTACTTTTATGTCCCAGCAGTACCAGTATTTAAAATCATGTTTACAGTTCATAGTTCTATATTTGTTATTGAAGAAAATAATTTCATTGCAAAAAGCATTTACATGTTCCACTATAGTCAACTTTTTTCACCTATGATTGTACCTTAGGGTCATCGTAATCATTGGAAGGTAGTTCCCATCAAAGTGGAGTCGGTGACACGAATCTTGTCTTTCCATCTTGTTTTGTCAAAAAATCATATCCTCAATTAATTTTCATTTTATTTGGTCTTGTTTTATTAACTCCATCCATGTCTCTTTAGGTCTTCCTCTTGATCTCTAAGGCCCTTCAATATGCATCCTGTTACACCTTCTTACAGGTGTATCTCTATGTCTCGGCTTTACATGTCCAAACCACCTTAACCTACTTTCCTCCATTTTATCCCTAATGCATGCGATGCCTAACCACTTTCAAATGTCTTCATTTCTTACTGTCTTTTTCGGTTTTGCCGCAAGTCCATCTTATCATCCTAATCTCAGTAACACTCATCTTATGAGCATGTTGGTTCTTTGCTGCCCAAAAATCTACACCATACAACATAGCTAATCTAATTGTTGCTCTTTTGATTTACATGGGACACGCTTATTGCACAAATACCCTAGAAGCACCGCTCCACTTAATCCAACCTCCTCTAATCCCATGTCCTACATCTTCATCAATTTATCCATCTTTTTGTATCATTGATCCAATGTATTTAGCCTAAAAGGATATCCTGATTGTCAATTCTCATAGTTTCATTAGTCAGATATATATATATATATATATATATATATATATATATATATATATATATATATATATTTATTAAAAGGGCATTTCATATAATCAGTCTTCACATGGCTTATTTTTAAAAATTTTAATTCTAATTTATTTGTCCACAATTCTAACTTAACATTTACTTCTTTGGAGTGACTTAGCAAGGGTACATCATCTACAAATAACACACATCAAGGAACCTTATCTTGAATATGACTCGTCAACTCATCCATAACTAAAGCAAATAGATAAGGACTAATAGCTAATCCTTGATGCAAACCTACTTAATTGGAAACTCAATGGTCTTACCCCTAATAGTTTTCACTTTAGTTAATGCTCTTTCATGCAAATCCTTGATTGCACCAATATATTTCATTGGTACACTCTTTTAATACAAATTCCGCCAAATTAATTCTCTTGGAACCATATCATATGATTTTTCCAAATAAATAAAAAAATATGCAGATCTTTTTTCTTTTATCTAGACTTTTCTATTAACTCTCTAAGTAAAAATATAGCTTTGGTAATGGATCTTCCATAAATAAATCCAAATTTCTATCAATCTAGTTATTAGCCTTAATGTATAGTCAATCAATCTTTCCCACAATTTCATTGTGTGACTCATAAATTTAATGCCATGGTAATTTGCAGACTCCTACACATCTTCCTTATTCTTATATATCAGTATTACTTTACTAATCCTCTAAGCATTTGGCATTTTCTCAATAATTTAAATTTCATTAAATAATTTAGTCAACCAAGATACACTAATATCTCTTGTGCACTTTTATACCTCGATAGGGATGCCGTTTGGGCCCAAGGCTTTTCCTATTCTCATTTTGACTCGATCATCTTTAAATCTACAACTTAAACCTTACGACTATAGATTTGTTCTTGAGTCCCATTAATGCTATCAGATATGCAGAATATAGATATCTGTGTATCGTCCCCATTTAATAATTTCATAAAATATTCTCTGCACTTTTCTTTAGTCTCCTCATCTTTTACTAAAATTAAAAAAAACTTAGACAACTTGACCTTGCAAATAATTTTGTCCATAAAACTTAATAGAAGTAATTTGAAGTTTGAGAAAATGTATTGGACTAATGGTATTGAACTTTCCATGAATCTGACTCTCCATTATCAAATACGAGAAGCCCTAAATCAAAAGAAGTAATAAGACATAATGAGGTTGGAACAAGGGATGCACAAGGTAAAAATATTTGTTTGAAAAACCAGATTGAGAAGTTCCATCAATCAGCAGTCTTCTGCCATGCACAGGCCACATTTAGTCATAATCCTATATGACTATTGTGCAACATAATGACCAGCTAGAGGCATTAATCGGACAAATTTATGAGAAGAAATCAGCTTCCATACAAATCTTTTGATGCATGGCCAATTGTTATTGTTTCCACTCTACACACATAAATCAACTTAGGGTTTCATGTGGTCTTAAACTTGCAATTGCAAGGAGAAATATCCGATCCAAGTAGATAAAGAATAAGAAAGAGAAGCAAAGAATGAAGGTGAATTAATAGTAATAAGAATTAGCAAGTATAACTGAGCTGGAGCATGCCTCGTAGCTATGATTCCATGATCCCCTTTTGTTTAGCATTATTATAAAAGCATTATTCAATTAAATGATTTACTTAAAATATAGTAGTGTATAATATATATTGTAATGTATGGCATATAATGCATGCGTATTGGACAATAAAAAGCTCATGCATTTAAACTGAAAGAATCGTCGTCTGCACTACACCATATTGTTTGTATAATGAGCACCATGTTGTATTATATTCATTTATCTCTTAATATTTTTTGCGGTTCAGTTTTTTTACCCTACCAAGTAAATTGAATTGAACCTCGACATCATGTTGATATCAATGATAAAAGGGCCTCGTTAAATAAAATATGTAGTCATTTTTTTTCTAATCATTGAATAAAAATTATGAAGCAAACTTTATTTATCTTTGCCATATTTTAGACCATGCTTCCTTTTTTCCCAGGTACCAATAAATGCTTTACTATAAGTTTAAGTGCAGCATTAACTCTTATATATGTATATATCTTTTATTTTAGATTTTTTACAGGACAATCATTTTATGATCAACAGGTAGATTCATCAGAGACATGGGAGCCAACAACGTTGATTTTGAAACGTTCTAACTACCAAATCAAGGTCAATGATGCTGAAGTTCCCCTTATTGTAGAGAACTACTCATCCGAACTATCCGTATGTATTTATTTTCCTTGCATCACTGGAAACTTACAATGTTTTGGAACTTATTGATAGATTAAGCATTCTATTGGCATTATTTTATTCTGGCATGTTCCAAACATACAATTGACAATACCGTATTTGATACGTCTGAATATTTTTTATGTCATCCTTGGAATTTATTGAAACTTTTTTGATGAATGACAACATTGAGAAATCAATAATCAGACTTAATGTCAACACAAGAAAGAAGTTAGGGTATATCAGGATTTTTTCTATGGTGGTTAGAGAAGGAAAGCAATGATGTTAGTATAGGAAGCTATACAAGGAAGAAGATGTTCACTGCAAATATTTTTTCAGTATGGTTACAACTTTTGTCTTATACCTAGATCCATGTTAAAACCCTAACACCAGTATATTAGAACAATTTGCTAATGTAACATTATCTTATTGCTGGAGCTTCACCCCTCCACACTCCCAGCACTATTGGTTTGAACCCCCCACAAACGAATTAAACTGAGGGACAATCCAAAAATCTCCACCTTGGGGAATATTCCGCCACCTTGAATATGCCTTCACTCTATGCCTCCATCTTGAACCAATAAGGCTTGGAGTACTTTTATCATCAACATCTAGAAACATTAATCAAGTACAAGCAGTACTTGAACTTGTTTGAAGTAACAACCTTTGTCGACATATCAGCTGCATTCTCCAAAGTATGAATTTTCTCAAGCACTACTTCACTAATAGAAATTAGCTCCCTTATCTTGTGAAACCTCACATGAATGTGCTTGGTTCTTGCATGTGAAACTTGATTTTTTACCAAAAATAAATGGCACTTTGATTATTACAATACAACTGAACTCCCTGTTGCAATACCTCATGTTTTTGGATTAGTACCTTCAACCATAATGCTTCTTTAATGGCCTTGGTCACTGCCACATACTCTGCTTCCATTTTGGATAAGTCTATCAAAGATTGCACTATTGATCTTCAACATAGTGATCCACCTGCAAACGTAAACACAAGTTTTGTAATGGACCTTCTGTCATCCGTGATTCCATATTTCCATATCTCCTACATAGATGCTTCAATGTATCCCATGACCGAAAGAACCCTGTTGTCTCTCAAACTACATGCCATAACTTGTTGTATCCTTCAAGTATCTCAAAATCCAATTGACAGCTTTCTAATGCTCCCTGCCTGGATTTGCCATGTACTTGCTCACCATGCTCATCATGTGCCAAATCAGGTTTATTAAAAGCCATTGCATGCATCAAATGCCCCATTGTACTTGCATATGGCACTTCTAACATGTCAAATGCTTTGCACAGAAAGGACTTTAGTTTCTGAACATATTCCATGTTGTTTCCAACAGTCAATATATCACCAACATACAGCATCAAGAAAATATAGGAACCATTCTTAAGACCCCTAAAGTAAACACAACAATCATAGTCACACCTTGTGTAGTCAATTTGCACCATGGAGGAATCGAACTTCATGTACCATTATTGTGGAGACTATTTAACCCCATAAAGAGACTTCTTCAATTTGTAGACAAGGTACTCCTTGCTGGGTTTCACAAACCCCTCTATCTACGCCATGTAGATATCAATCTCCAGATTCCCATGAAGGAATGTGATCTTCACATCAAGCTGTTCCAGTTCCACATCATAATTGGATACAAGGCCAACATTGCATTGATAGAAGTGCACCTTACAACTATAGAGAATACCTCATTGTAGTCGATCCCTATATTCTGGACTGTGAGTACCCCTTCCCGACTTGCCGAGCCTTGAACCTTTCCCCATCCCTTTATGACACTGATTCCTTTTTCTCATACACCGACTTGCATCCCAACTACCTCTCCCCATTAGGAAAGTCCACCAATTTCTCAAGTATTATTCTTTTCAATGATTGTACTCTTTCCACCATAGCCACCATCCGTCTAGTTTTCTCATGACTATTAAGTTCATCCTCATAGCTAGAAGGATCATCACTACTGGTCACTAGTGCAAATAAAACAAAGTCATTGAAACCATACGTACTATTGGTTTCATGGTGTGTTTGGATCTACCCAAAGCTATAGGCGGTGTTGATCTATGCTGGAGCTCCATTCAGATTGATGCTCATTCTCCTCCTATGAATCATCTTGCTTCACCTTCACTATATGTTTTTTGCTACATCTCCCTGTGCATGCTGTTCCTCATTCTCCTTGAAAGTTTTCAGCATATGTTTCTCATCAAATACCACATCCCCATTGATCACCACCTTTTTTTTTTTGGATCCCAAAACTTGTACCCTTTCACCCTTTTCTCATACCAGAAAAGATACACCTTCTGGACTTCGCATCTAGCTTTGAACTTTCCTCATTGGTAATATGGACATAATCAGGGCACCAAAATATTCTCAGACTGGATTAATCCACCTCCTTTCCTGTCCATATCTCTTCTACAACCTTGCCATCAAGTATTGTCCTTGGTAATCTGTTGATGACGTAGCAAACCATGTTTGCTGCCTCAGTGTAAAAGTTCTTTGACTAATCAACATTCAATCTTATACACTTTGTTCTCTCTGCAATGGTTTTGTTCATCCTTTCTGCTATGCCATTTTAATGTGGCTTTATCTACACTGTAAAGTGCCTTTTGATACCATGCTACTCATAGAATTTTAGAAACTTTGCATCCTTATATTCAGTCCCATTGTCTCTTCAAAGGCACTTGACTTGCCTCCTTGTTTGGTTCTCCACTATTGACTTCCACAATCTGAACTTCATAAAAATTTTGGACATGTGCTTTATGAAGTAAACTTAGATCTTACTGGAGAAGTCATCAATGAAGCTCACAAAATACCAAGCTCCACCCTTCAACAGATTCCTCTTATGAAATTATATCATGCTTGTCTCATTCATATGCCCCAACAGCATATGCTATAAGAATGCATCCTTATTATTGGATTCTATAGAAGTCATGGCTACTTATCTACATACCACTTTACTCCCAACCAGCTTGTAGATATTCCCTGCAACCCTTCGTCGGTTGACCCTCCTTCATTACCTTCAAGAATCCTCCTTTAGATTTGTATCTGCATCCATTATAATTTCAAGTTCCCAGTGAAATCAGATTCTTTTTTACATTTGGCACATGTCTCACATCCCCAAATTTTATGACTAAACCATCAAACATTCTAATTATAATGGTTCCCAGAATCCCAATCCAATTGTTTTACAAGAAGCATCTCTCCCCATAAAAACGCTACTACAATTCATTGATTTGTAGTTGCAAAACCAATCCCCATGTGTACAAACATGAATTAACACCCGAAGTCTAGGATCCAAGAATATATGAATCTATCCATACTTGATGAAACTAATAGCATGTCCCCATCAGCAAGATCTGAGTCTTCTTCAAGCACATTTTCCGAGTTTGAGGTATCTCCTTCTCCTTTTCCTTCTTTCTCTTTGGGCAATCCCTCTTCGTATTTCCCTTTTCATGGCACTTAAAGTATTCTACATCCTTCATCTTTGCTTTTGATTTTGATCTGGAACCACCCTTCTCAGATCTATCCTTTACGATCTTTTATTAAACATTAAACATATGCATATATTTTTCTAGGTTTTGAACATTCTTAATCACAGTATATATTGTTAGAGAGTGTTTTGTCGTCGATCGCCTTGTGGGCGTTGATTCGACCAGAGTTTAGGGATTTGAGTTTCTGAGATATTGTTAGAGATTAGCACGCATGTTGCTTTTATTCTTGGGCAGTCTTTGAGGTCCCATTCCTCATGGGACCTCTTGACTGGGTTGCTACTATCTTTTGCCTCATATATATCATGTTTCTCATTATTCATCAAAAAAAAAAAAAAAAATACCGTATATATATATATATATATATTTGGTTTGTAAAATTTAAGTAAATGCATCAAATTTGCTGCCTTGACATGCATTCTATTACATTCCAACTACATCTAAAAAAGGATAGTGGATACACTCAAAAATAAAATAAAAGACAATTCACCTAAGGCTGATTTATCTATGGAATACCAAAATTGAAACAAAAGCAAGGCTTAATCTCCTTATATCTTCTAGTCAAATGTTGCTGGATTGAAATTGAGTTTGCTAAACTATCTTGAAAAGTAAATTTTGGGGGTTATTTATATGGACTTCCCAATTATCTTTAAAGCACTTTGCTGCTGTTCAAAAGAGTCAAACATGGGAATTTCTTGGTTTTCTATGTGAGTTATGGCTCTGCTAATTTTCAGAGAACAATTTGTAATTCCCTTTGTCTTTTAGTGAAAGCTTTTCATCATCTTCTCCCATGGAAGTAGTCCTTAACCTAACCATGTGAAATTCTGTCTCTGTTTTTAATTGTTCTTGTTATTTGTTTTTGCTCTCATTTGTGATTTCCAAAATGTAAACAAATGGAAAAAAGGAAGAAGAAGAAACTAAGAATAACTAAGAGAATTTTGGTTTTTCCAGGCTTAGAGTGGAGAATAGGGTTTTGTCGAAGTTTAAATTCATAGTTCATACAAAGGTGTATTTGATGAAGTGGTATGAGATTAATACCCTGGTGATGCAAAATATTTAGATAAATCATGATGCAGTATTTTAGATGCATCCTATGATATATATTTTTTTTAATGACAACTAAATTCATATTGAAATGTTGCAATATCTGGCAAACCACTATAATTCAAACTATTTCTGTGTAGCTATCAACTCTTGTTTCTATATATTATTTTTTTTAATGACAACTAAATTCATATTGAAATGTTGCAATATATGGTAAACCACTATAATTCAAACTATTTCTGTGTAGCTATCAACTCTTGTTTCCATAACAGTGGATAAATCTATTATTTATATTATCTTCAAAAACAGTGCCTGCTTTTGTTTCATATAAACTTCTTAATGCTTTTTTGATTTAATTCCATAAAAAGGAAAGAAGGTAATATCCCATAATTCCTCATTCTAAAAGGTTTGTCAAGAATAATTTATATGATGATGGATTTTCATCAAGCTCTAAGTAAGGATTTGGTTGCTTTGTGGAGAAAAGGAAAACTATTTGTCTATTTTCTGAATGCAAATGAAAACTACCAGAAGTCTTTTCTCGTAACATTACAGATTTCAGCATCTCTTTCATTTCTTCTTGATGTCACAGATCAAGATTCCTTGTGGGCTATCATCACAATTTGTTTTGACATGTACCGGTGGATCTTCTCATCCATTTCACACAGAAAATGACATTCGGTAATATTTCACTTTTCCTGCGCAAAACCTTCTCATCCATTTTACAAAAACAATTTGCTTTGTTAAGTATGTGTTTCATGATACAATTCCATGAAGTTTTCATGTTTCAAATAGCTTTCATTCAGTTGATGACTTTAGTTCAACTTGAGTAATAGTGTTTACAAAAAGAAGAAAAAAAAGAGGACTTTAATTGGACAATTTGAACAAGCACTAATGAGTCCTCAAAACTGCCAATTTGCAAAATCATGTATAAGCAGAATCAATTATCCAGAGCCGTATGTCATATAATTATGTTAGAAGCATCACCATAAACACAAGAATATCTGAAAATAATATTACCTCCAAAACAATCAACTGAATGACAGTGCTACGAGACCACTGTCAACTCCAAGCTTATTTTGAAATCACTGCTTAAGACATGAATGTGCAGTACAGATACTAGAGTTGTTCCTAAACCTTATTGAGGTCAGGTTTATTTCCTGAATGTCACTCATGTTGGAATGGAAATCCTTAAACCATGCTCATCTGGGAACTGGAACATCAATTAATCTTCTCTTTGATTATGTTTCATAACTTCTAGATCAGTCCTAACCATTTGATTATGTTTCTTTTGAGGGAACATACTTAGATGCCTTCTCCATAACGTCCTTTAAAGACTTTTTCTCCTCTTTATATCTCCTCTTTCTTCTCTACTTCATTTATTTCAATCATTTTGAGGAATATAGGCGTTACTTTTCATTTAAATAAAAGAAATGGCTGTATATGTGGATGATATGAAGTTGTCTAACCCTTTAGGTGATCCAATGACTTACTAGAATTCTCTAATGTAAACAAGGATTTACTCTTTTGATGCTTTAAAATTCCATTAATAGAATGAGTTTGCTTACCGTAAGGTGAAGCCTTAATAGTTTTGGAACTTTCTCTTGGGAAATCATTCAGCCGAAATGGAATTTACCAAAAATTATTTGTTGCCTCCATTCCTAATAATTATATATGACTTGGATTTGGATCTCTAACCTAGCATCTGTATCTGTTCTAAGCTTTCATAACTCTAAACAAGAGAATAGACTACATCTCCAAATATTGTAGATACAATAAATAATTGTTTAGATAAAAGCTGCCATTGATTTCCTGTTAAGTTGCAGCTATTATTTCTCATCTATTCCTTTTTTTTTTCTTTTTTGACAATGCATGGAATTTATTGTTGTGATTCCTTGATGTTGCGATAGTTAATATATGAACGTAAGAAGAACAATCAAAGAGAAATTGGCTTCCACTGGTATGAGAAAAATTGGGGTTACAACATATATCTCTCCATATTCCCATTATAACCATAGCCCGTATATTGGTCAAAATCCCCAACACTCTCCAACCCCATATTTCGCCACAGGCTAAACCCAAACCTCAATGCATGGGAGGGATCAAGCTCTTACCACAAGACTAATAACTTGAGTTATTGGTTAGAGCGCAATTTTATTTCCTTATACTATAGCAGGATGTTGGGCTTTGGGCTAAAACTCCCAACAATTATCCTCACTACCTATGTGTTTATATATTCTTGTAGAATTTATGATGCGTACATAGTGGTAAGGATTTGTCTTTCAAGCCACTTAATTGATACTGGCGTTTTATTACTTCATAAGCAAACATGCCATAATCATTGAAATTGCCGGTTGATATACATTTTTAATGTTTTCCATGTTAAATTTCAATCACCGAGGTTTTTGGTTATACAAAATAATTGAACCTCAAAATCCTGCTTTGGGTATTCTCTTTCTACTGACTGAAATATTCTTCATATTGTAAATTATGTATCTAAAGATCAAGAGTCAGAATATTTTAAAGAAATAGTTAAGTTAATGATTTCTTCCCATGCATGACGTGATGTCTAATATGATATTCATTTACCCTTGTAGAATGCGTGACACCCTCGTTTTGACCATGAGAATGTTCCAAAACAAGGTATTCTCTCTTGTCAAGGAAATTACTACATGTTATGACTGTTGGCTATGCGTTTAGAACAAGTTGAATGATTCATGGAATAATGTATTTTTGTTCTTATAAGTACCTGATTATTTTGCTTTACATTTGATAGTATTACCTAGAACCTTTTTTTTTTTTTTTTTCTGAAAGTATAATTTACCATCTCATAGAGCATAATATTGGCAAAAGCAGTAAATGTGGTCCATGTATATCTACCCACCAGATCTATTAGATATTATTAGTCATTCGTCTCTACCATATGTGATATCCTTCTAGGCACCCTAAAAGGAAGAAAAACAAATTATAATGATGATTCTATATGTATCCATGGTACTAGAATTCAGAGAATAGAAACCATTATATGTATATTATATGATGATGTCTCACTAGAAGATTGGGCATATTTGCAACTATTTGGTCCATTAGTCATATCAGATGATCCAATTGTGGTCCATGCTGAATTAATTCATACCATTTTGATCCAACATGGGATTGGAAAAAATTTCAAAATGCTCTTGATACAGTAGATATGTGGTGGATTTGCTGATTCATTTCTCCTTAAGTATGACCAAGCAATATGTGGTGGAATTTCAAAATGCTCACAAATGGCCATTTTCAAGTCTTTGACAGGGTTTGCTTGTCTACATTTATAATATAAGTATGACCAAGCAATAGTACTTCGTTGGTTTGCCCTTGAATCTTCAACATCACAATTAGGATTATTAAAGGCTATTACTATTCTTTTAGTTCTTTGAAATTGTGGTTGGAAAGGAACTATCATAAGTTTGAAAGAAAATCACATTCCAATCAATATATGATGAACAAAGTTTGCAGTTAACTAAGAGATATTTCCTTCATGCTTAAACCAAAGAAAAAATCAGAAAATTTGGAGACTAACATATTGAATGAGAATAATATTGATCATTAATACAGCTATCAAAATGTATTGCATTTTGAAATAGCCTAGACCTTATTTTGAGAAGGTTAAGTTAAATGTAGGAGGATCAATAATAGGAAATCTTGGTGAAGGTGTTGTACGATGATACAAAAGTATAAGCTTTTTATAAAGGTCTTAAGCTTTATGTGGATATTGGTTTTAGACTTTTAGTTGGATAGATATTCAATCAAATTCTGATCTTATGGTTCATTGGCTTCACAAATATTTATTTCTTGGCAACTATAGTATTGGTGGTCAAAGATTTCTTTTGGAAGTGAACTTTGGAAAATTATCTAGCATGCCATGGTACACAGGTAGGCTTTTACGTGAAGATGTAATCTCTAGCTTAGCTTGCATTGGAATAATGAGTTTTGTGCACAATGATAATCTATATGCATACATCGCTTAATTGTAAGCATTTACTTAGTGCTTGTCTCATGTAGATTTCATCTTTTAAGGGGTAAGACACATTAAGTGCGCTATTAACTTTTGAGTAAATTCTTTCTCTTGTAATAATAAAATTAACCGGCCTCTTGTGATGGAGATTCCATTTTAAATAAAATCAGAATGGTCTAATGTTTTCTAAGTTTTGGATTTAGATGCAAAACAAAATGAGTCAAGAATTTGAGAACCCTCAGTAATCATACTGGCAAAAGCTGCTTGGCATTACACTGATGGATCAGACCCATAATTCAGGGTTCTTTAGGAGTTGGTAAGTGAACGCTGCTTCTCGCATTGCGTGTGCTTTCTCCAGTTAGGAAAATGCGTTAGCACTCTCATTAATTTGGCGAGACTCGAGAGTTCCTCGTTGACATTTAACAAATGCCTTGACACCAGACATTTTAGTATGGGCTCTATTCTAGACCTTCCTTGCTGATAACCTGACGAATTCACCTTGGGTCTACTCCACCTTTGTTTAATGTGGGCCATAAAATATGATTTGTTAACATTTGTAGTCTGTGTGGGTGGGCGGACATAAGCCTACCAGGTATAGTTTTAAGTCTCGGCTTAAATGTTGGTTAATACTTGTATTTTCTTATAAATACTAGCTGGTAGTTGTCCATCTCAGCGAATACCGATGTTTTAGACCTAGCTATGAGGAACCTCATTAATTTGTTATTAATTCCTCCATTTGATTTATTGCGTTTGTCATTATCGTTCTCTGTAGTACTGTTTGCACCGGTCAGGTAAAGTCCCATTTTCTTCCCGGTGAGAAACAAAATTTTTGTGTCCAATTCGCACAGGAAAAAGTTTGTTTTCATTGAAAGAATTCACCCTCTCTCATACAGAAAGTGACACAATTCCCTTGTCAAAGTGAACAAAGTGGTGTTCTTCCAAAGGAAACATACAAAGCTCAGTGCACCAAGCAGAACAACCAAATGTACTTGAAGGAAAAACTTGATATGCAGCACTGAAGTATGATTACTGAGAATTTGAGAATTTGCGCTCAGTTTGCTTGAGGAACCCTTACTGAAAGGAGACCTCTGTAGGGATAATCTATGTTTAAATTTCTGCTAACTCTTTAAATTCTGCATCCCCCCACCCGCCCTCTACTCCTTCCACCTATGCTAGAGCCATTGTTTTTTTTACATCTACCTTGCTTCAAGTACCTCAGTCAACTCTCCTAGTCATAAAATGTAAGGAACATAACTATGGGAAAGATAAAAAGGGATGATATCTTAAGATCTAAAACCTAAATTGGCTATTATTTTTCTTGTTTGATGTTTTGATGCATTTGCTTGTGATTTTCCCATAAATTGGGAATGCAAATGGCTGCTTTGGGCTAATTTTATTTTTTATTTTTTATGGCTTATGACCTAGAGTCTTCTCTATTGATTTAAGTGTCTGACGCTTTATCATGAAATTTACCTATTCAAAACCACACATTCACAATATTCCAATGGCTTTCTTATTCAGACTAAATTTTGGATTGGCTATCCTCAATATATCCATAGCTTTCCATTTGGTATTATTAGATCAATAGCTCAGTCCCTTTAAGAAGTGCTTCAAGTAGAATCCCTAAAGAGAGAATGGTTTTATGGCCAAAGCTCAATTTAGATGTTCATGAATTCGAAAGTGAATAGAAAACTTATCTATGCTTAGAAATCCTTAATTCATTAGCTAGTTTGGGCATGATCCTATTTCTGCATTGCCAAATTCAATTCAAGGTGATTATCATCCTAATTGTCTTGTTTTAAAGTTGTTTCAAAGTTATTAAGTTTTCCAAAAGATTTTCAAAGCTGATAAGCTTGTCATGGAATTTAAAGTTGAAGAGTGCACAAAATCCTTATATGGATGAATTATTTACTGGACCAAGTTCCTTAGTACACTCTACATATCTATTTTGACAGAAAAAATATCAGAAATTTACAAGAATCCAATTTCCATTTATGCTCAATCCAGGTCAAAATAAGTCTTTAAATGCTCATTGTTGAACTTTTGACTTCAGCTAAGCATATCAATCTCAATTTTATCCATTTCAAATGATTCAAATATTGAAACTTCTTTGATGAGTCTAGTTCAATAAAAATTGATCTAACTCAAAATTGACTTGAAATGAGGTCTTGATGTTTGATTGAACTTGCACTGCTAAATAGCAGAGTAATGTCAATCAAACCAGTAGAATATATATATATATATATATTATTCTTTTACTCTTTTAGATTTGTGTTATCAATTTGCTTTGTATTTATATTTTGAGATTAATTTGAAGTTCTATGGTTTTAATGCTAAATTATTCATTGATCTGATTTCATGATTTTTGCTCAAAGCTTTATGATTTTGACAATTGAATGGAAATCATATTACGTCATAGGATGATTTTATTGGAAGTCATGCATTTTTCCTTTCTTTCTATTTTATTTTTACACATTCAAATTTTAAAAATGATGAAATAAGGAAACCATCTAACGATGGATGAGTAAGGGTGACTAAGTCCTTTCCTAGTTCATAATCAAACTCCTTTACTTGGATTTCTGGTTTGATTTGCATTTTATTCAATTTTTTTGTTAATATTTTTTTATGTGTTTTGGTGACCATCCCCATCTTAATCTAATGGATGGTGTTGACTACATAACCCTTAACACTTTTAGGTAACGATGGCTTTTCAAGATGTTACAATTCAGTTGTATATTTAATGTGCCCATGAATGTGTGATTTGGTACTTGTCCACTGAGGGTAATTCATGCCTTTACACATCAACACCAAAAACTTTAAAACTTATGAGTTAGTAATTGATTTTCTTGCCTACTAAACCTGCTTTTATTGAATATTCAAGCTAATAAAAGTTACTATGGTGGTTGAATTTGAAATTTTGAATAACTGTCATGTATACTAATTTTGAACCAAATCATGCTAAGCACAATGATAACATTATTAGGAAAATGAAAAAAGAGTTATCATAGAAATTTATTCAATTTTAACTACACATTGGGGATACATGTAATGCTTTGTAACTTATTTCCTAGGATTGATTTTTCTTACATAGAGACCAAGTTTTGTCACGGCATGTCACAGAATAAGATTTTCTCAAAGTAAAGGATGTCAAGTTTATGCTATATTTTTCTAGTTACACATTCGTGCTTTGCTTTTAGGTTGAATAACATAGTTATATGGAGAGCTAATTACCCAAAATGTCAGCATCTACCAACAACATGAACATAGGAAAATATCAAATATCTTCAATCTACCCATATATGTTTGTTTCATATTCTCTACTTGATACTTATCTTTATAGTCCATAATGATTTATTAAACCAAATAATTACTAATATTTGTGTTATATCATATGTACTAAGATTCTGTTTATGAGGACCATTGCCATGAATGAAACATCATTAGAGTGTGGTTCATATTTTAGCTGGGTCCAAAGAGGGAGGGACTTGAGGGGCCCCATGGATAGAGCATGGAAGAGACATAAGCTGTAACCCTATTATTTTTGAAAATATTGAAAAAGCCTTCTTCTCATTCATGGATCTAGGCACAATGTCGAACCACATAAAATGTCTATACATTTTTTTTTATCTTTCTATTTTTTCACCTTATCATTGCAATGTGAATGTCAACAGGCATACAAAACCAGAACTTGTCATATTAATCTTGAGTCTTTTGGTGTTTTAGTGCAAACATGTTTATTGTTACATGTCCTAAATCTTCATTGAAAATATTTACTTTCTCATCTTTTCCCTAATTCATTCCAAAATCCATATTATTTATTGAAGGTTTAAAATTTTCTTCCAAAATCCATATTTTTTTTTGGATAAGTGATGAAATTTTATTGAGTAAGAGGGAAAAAGATACAAAGAAGAGATAAAAACATAGCAAAAAAGAAAAAAGAGGGCCAAAATAGGGAGGCACTACAAAATGAAAAGAGAACACATGAAGACATAACGACATTTCACCAAATACTAAGGACGGACTTGAAGCCCCATCCTCAGCTAAACTATCAGCAACCCTTGGTACATGTTTGAATGAGACTTTCAAACCTTGTGCTAAGGATCTTGCATCTCTAATTAGTTCCAACAATCTCCATGATCCCATAGGTTCTGAACTCATCCATCTAGAAATATTGGTTGTGTCCCCCTCGATAATAACTTCCTGACTCCTCAAAGTGTGAATACTGTGTAAACCTATAATAAGTGCCATAAGCTCTTCACGAGTAGAATCTGCAACACCTATAGGCTCCTGGAAAAACATAAATGACCTCACCCAAATGATTCCTGACCACTCCTCCAACACCTGCCCGACCTGGATTCCCTAGTAAACTCCCATCAAAATTTAGTTTGATAATACCTACTGGTGGAGGATCCCATGTGCATGTAGGTATTGAAACTGCCAACGATGTGAAGCAAACTGTAGACCAGCTTCTAACAATATCAGCCACCGAAATATTGAGGAACTTCGAGTATCTCATGGCCCAAAATGCAACCGATACTCTAATGGTTTCAGCCACAACACCTCTAGATGATGCTTTCTCATCAAATATTCTATTGTTTCTTTCTTTCCACACAAACCACAAAACCTCATGGAATACCAATCTATACAAGATCTTCCCTCTCCTTCCTAGGTCTGAAAATCTCCACTGGCAAATTAGGTCAAACACTTTTCCCGGCAATACCCACCAATGTCCAATCTTCATGAGAAATCCATTCCATATCCCTCTATCAAAGTCGCACTGAAGAAAAAGATGATCTACAGATTCTCCCTGGCTCATACATAAAATACAGACATTGGGCGATAGAGATAGCCACTTCCTTCTATTTTGGAGATGGTCAGCAGTATTTAATTTATAAAGCAAACTGGTCCACACAAATGCCTTGATCTTAGGAGGAACTAGCGGTTTCCAAAGAGGAATACTAGGGAAAAGTCCATCAATAGGCAAAGGGACAGGCCTACACACATCAAAGAAAGTACAAGAGAATATGCCCGATGGAACAGGACACCAAATACGAATATCAGCACAATCAAGATATAGTGACATATCCTTCAAAAGATCCAACAAAGATGATAAGTCCACAATCTAATGGTCTCGAAGTTCCCTTCTAAAAGGAAGATGCCAATCTAAACTAGAAGGTGAAGGAGTAAGAACGTCTTCCAAAATCCATATTCAAAACATTGTTTACAACTTTTTGTTATTGATTAATGAAACTACAATCTATGACATGCATCTTGGATTTGTAAGACTTGAAAATGATTTCAAGAACTTGATTTGCTCTAGTGTAACATACTTAGTTTGTTGAATTTTTTATTTGTATTTTATTTGGATAAAATTAGTGGGGGAAAACACAACTATTTGTTTTGAGATGTGGGTTCTCACCTATGATTAACGTTAGTATGGGTATCCAAAGGTCAATTTTTTAAAGATTTCAATATAAATATTATGTTACATTTAGTATAGTGATTTCTTTCCTTGGACTGGCCACTCTATCTACTAAGGTGCTCTTTTGTGGAAATTGTATATTGGGATGTTGGTTTTGACTTTTGAGGAGTTTGTCAAGGAAAATTGTCGTGCTCCAGTGTGATACTCTTTGGTTTGTCAAGCTGTGTTGGATCTTGGAAGGATGAAATTTTTCAATTTTTGTGGGTGGCCTTTTAGGGTTTGTTTTGCATAGTCATTAGTATTATAGGTAAGGGCTCGTCTTAGATAAACTACTTAAATCCTTCTCAAGGAGAAAGCCCATTGAAAGATACACGAGAGTCAAGGTTTTAATTATCGGTCGACACCGAGAAGTATTGGCCAAAACAACTCGATATCAGCTTGAGGCGATATCGAAGGTTTTTCAGTAAGTATCAGCCGATACTTCTCAATATTAGTCGATGTGACTCGGTATTGGGCTGGTCTGATACCCAACCCGGTAGCGAGTTTTATACTTTGCCTTCTGTTGGTTTGCTATTTCTTTTCTTTATTTTCTTTAGTTCTTTTTCACACATCGAATGCCAAAAATCAGGGGATTTTGCAAAACAAATATTGGAGCTATTTGTTTTGCTTGGGGGAATCTTTGGTATTACAAGAACTTTGTTTTGAATAGTCTTTACTACTATAGATTGGGGTTCATAATTTCATATTAGGTAAAATACATAAATCCTTATGTGTGGCTTACTATTTATTTTCTCCGGTTCTTTTGACACATCACATATGCAAAATCACAGCAGTTTCACAAAAATATGAATAAATAAATAAAATATTGGAGCAATTTGTTTTGCTTGGGAGAATCTTTGATACTACAAGAATTATTGTTGGAGCTTTGTCTAGGATTTTAATGAAAACAATCAAGTAAAGGTTTGTGATGGATAGCTGCAAGGAGAAAAAATAGCTTTTGATTTTTGAGTTATATTAATCCGCCAAAGTTTCCACTATTCATTGAAGGGAAGATTATATAGCCTACCAATATGTCAAATGATGGCCTAGGAGAATATCAATAAAGAGCTATAACTGTGAACCCTTACTGCCTTGCTGAATTTATAGCCTACTTGTATCTCAAATGATGGGAGATTATGACTAAATAGCTGTAAGTGTGATCCCTTACTGACTTGCTAATGAGGTTCTTCTTATTGTCACAAAACAAATTTTAACATAGGAGCTTTATAAAAAAGCTTGAAATCATATGGCAAAGTCCCACACAAATTGGTTGTACCTAAAGCAATGATTGAAAAGGGATTTAAATTATTTATGAGAAACACAAATATTCCAACAGAGGGGAATTTTCTGAATATATATGTATAAGAAATTTTTTTATACATCATTACAATCCACAAAGTATGGCCCTTTAGAAATTTCATTAACTAATGAAAAATTAGAACATAAATATTCTATCTTCCTAAATGATCACTATGGGTTGATTACAGCCCATGTGTATTAAAATCTTCACAAATTACTAGCATCCAGAGTCCCAAAGAGTCAGAAGAATGACTTGGAGGAGTCAATATGTGCTCTTGTATAAAGTTTGAAAAAAATGAACTTTGAAGTACAGAGGAAAGATACTAATGAAAGAGAAGTATAAATAGAGGAGAAAAAATGTCTCTGGAATCAACATCCCAAAATTGACTTAAAAATTATGGAGTTACATTCATTCCTCTCCCTGCCAAGCATATTGGACAAAAATTTGACCTTTTTTTTCAGTAGTAAAGAACAATATTCATTTAATAATTTTACAGCTCATCTCTTGTTTCCATGTTACCAAGTTTAGAATGCGACTTTTCCAATATATGTCTTGTTTTTGTTCGTGAAAAACTTCCTCAGCTAAGGTTGGCAGTTTTGATTTTTGAATGCTTCTTGCATGATGCATTGAAACTTACCAGTTGGTATACTACAAAAAGAAATCGTATTTAGCCCAAAGAACTTTCATGGTCAAGCAACTAGCACTTTACTGCTTTATAAGTTGTCAGTTTCTCTAAAATTATTTTGTCATAATCACTTTGTCTTTGACATGAAACTATGACCTTCCATGCAGGCATTGGACGACAAGCGAAAAGGAAAAGTATAGAACCTGTTCTCAGTTTTTGTACAAATTTCTCATTAATTTTTTTTTTAAGAAAATGAGAGAAGAAACTTTATTGAGGTGAGTGCATCTTGAAAAAATACAAAGATGTATGGTATCTTCACTTGTCCCCTTGAAGAATAAACAGCTGTCCATGTCATTGTAACTTTGTAAGACCATGGGTTAGCATGTTCAATTAGCAAAGCCATGAATTTCCTAAAATATAGCATACATGTTCAACTACTCCCCTTTTTGGTAGCTTATTAGAAGATGTATAATTCTCATGCTGATTATTCTGATGTATACTTCTCATGTTCATTATTTAATCCTTTCCTAGTTAATGAGCTAGGATTCAATCCCTCAACTCAATTTTGCAACCCTCATGTATTGCTATGTCACATATGCAACAAGAGCAATGATCCTATTACCTACTAAGCAACAATGTTTTTTCCCCCAACTAGTTTGACCAGCAACACTTCCACTTCACTATTCCAGCCATTTAAAAGCCATGTTTTGAGTTAAAGTGCTAAGAGAATGAGAATGTAATTGCGCTAAGTTTCTGTTAACGATGATCTTTTGGACTAAAAAATCAATTTAGACTTTGTCCTGAACTTTTTTTCTCATTGCCCACAAGCACTATATCCCTTGTTTTAATTTTTAGCCAAATTTTGCTCTTTATGAGTGTTTTTCTGCTTACCACATCATGTTCAGCAAAAGATCAACTGCATTGACATTGGAAGTTGCATAGAACTTTTCTATTCTTTGAATTTGTGTTGATATAATTACATAGATTTAGTGGTCCAATGAGTAATTTAAGCTGTTTGCTGTTCTCCTTGAACGAATAAAAACATTCCTGTAGGTGTGGATGGCTGAACTTTGGAGAATGGATTGTTTTCTCTTCATTTGCTTCTTTGTTTTTGAAAAAAGTGATGACAGGCTGCATGATCCATGAACTTGAAAAAAGAATCTTCATCAAAACTATTGATGTGTGAATTTCTCGAAATAAAAAATAAGAAGAATATAATGATATAAGTACATAAAAAATGTATCATTTGGCATTATGCCCACATCCATGGAATATAAGTGCTTTTTCACTATCATGACAACAATTATGTGTACGATTACATCTAACCCCAACCTGATACATAAAGAAACTTCCCAATATGCCCTTACCATACCAAAGAGGCGACTCCTAAACCCTCCCCAACATTAGATTCAACTAGCGCAGAAGGCAGATCTATTGCCAAAGGGAGAACAGGTCCCTCCTGTTTGGACCTAGAATGAACATGGGAAGAAAACAAAAGTGGAACATGATGAGGGAGGAAGTTGCAGAGAACAGATGACAGAGACAACAAAGCTCTCTGCAGAATCATTATGCTGTTCACTTGATTGTAGAGATTAACCAAGTGAATTAATAAAGGACAAAGGGTCAGGTGGCATGGAAACCTCAACTGCTCCTTCTAGGATTTGGGTTACCTTTTTCATGGTTGGCCTTAGGGATGAATTCTCCTGAATGCACCAAATGGGCACCTTATCAAATCTGTCCAGCCTCTCAATATCATTCATTGCTTCTTCATCCCCCATCAATAGATGGAGGTTTTCTTCTTGATAGCAATCATAAGCCCAATCCGAGAGTATTGCATTTTCTTCATCCAGCATATCTGATTAACATTCTTCCTACAGCTAATGATCTCCAACAAAATGATCCCAAAACTATAAACATCCACCTTAGCTGTAATCGCCATGTTCTTGAACCACTCAGGAGCCACATATCCTTTGGTCCCTCGAATGTCTGTTCTTGTTCGAGATTGATCAGTCTTCAGAAGCTTTGATAATCCAAAATCAGAAATTCTTGCCACAAAAGAGTCATCTAGAAGGATGTTCTGAGGCTTCATATCACAGTGGATGATTTGAGTGCTGCACTCTTCATGCAAGTATGCAAGCCCTCGAGCAATACCAAAGGTTATTTGGATCCTTTAGTACCAAAGAGGTCTTGAGCTTCCAAATAGGTAGTCAGCTAAAGATCCATTGCTCATGAACTCATACACAAGAAGCCGGCTAGGTCCCTGATCACAAAACCCAACCAGTTAGACTAGGTTCTTGTGACTGGTCTTGCCTTTTTTTGTTTTTTTTTGTGTGGATAATTAATGAAGATTTCGTTAAGATCAAAAGAAGGGGACCCCACAAGCCGTGGGATGACCCTGAATAGTTTAGCAACTTTTTGCTTGGAGTTTGTACTTTCATTTCATCGGGAGGTTTCAAGTTGAGATTTATGAATGTCAAACTTCGGTTGGGCCGCTTAGATCTGGTGGGTTTTTCTACTTAAATCATTAGATAGTATGTGAAGTATTTGGAAAACTTGATTATTAAATGATTAGAAATAGTCATTGTTGGATGATGTTGAGGTTAACCTCACTACCAAAAAAAAAATGTTGAGGTTAACCTTCCCCGTTCGGCTCGCTAATGGCTAGGAGGGTATTTCATAAATCATGTTCGGATTAAGTCTAACCCAGCTCCTAACCTATCCTAAACTTAACTTTAATCAATTCAAATATATGTTTGAGTAAAGTATAGAAACTTTTCTTAAGGTTTGCACTAATTACACATACCTCCCTTCATGTTTTTATAATAATACTTTTCCCCTTAAATTCTGTAGAAAGTTCACAATTGCTATCCCTCCGTTAAGTTGTCATCCAAGTTTTTTAACGGATATGGTCAATGACAACATTCTTTAAATATGAAAAGACGAATTTATCCTTCAAATTAATTGTGTGTTTGGGTTTTTTTTTTTTGGTGGTAACATGGGAACCTACCCTAGGCGAGGCCTCTATTGGACCCATACCCCCAAATATATGAACCCACCCGTAAGGCCAACGTATCATTTAAGTCAGAGAGCATCAGCATGAGGTTTTGAAACTAGGATGTTTTGGTTTACAATTCATCCCAAGGTCCTTCCCTTACAAGCGGAAATTTGTTATTCCAAAAGTGCATACCTCAAGGGCGGTTTATGTAATTTACTTTCCATGTAAAATTAAATAAATATATTAACTAATTTTTCATGTTTTATTGAAAGTATTTTGAGAATTTTACACTCACGCCTCTCGCATTCCTGACAAAAGTAGTCATAGAAGCCTTAAGTTTTGGAAAAAGAGAGCTCCCTCCACATTTGAAAAATGTACACTTAGCCACCATCCCTGGTCAAACAATTTTTTCTTCCTATCTCTTTGAAGTTAAAAAATTTTCTCTTCTCAAAAGTAGAGATTTTGAAAGAAAATAAAAGAAATTCTACCATTAGCCACCCCTATTAACACCACCCACCCACGCTACAGCCACCACTCCTACGACCGCACCACTATAAACAGACAATGGTTTTTTCCAAGTACTTTTTGAAATCAGATTGCAAGCAAAGAAGATAATATTGCTTTCCTACGACCCCGCCACCATCACATCCCCCCACCCCCCACAGACAATGGTTTTTTCCAAGTACTTTTTGAAACCAGATTGCAAGCAAAGAAGATAATATTGCTTTAACCTAGCGAAACCCAAGCAAAATCACCAGAAGGTGAAATCGAAAGGGATCGTGGGTACATAGGAAAGAACATCTGGTGATACGTTTGAGCTTATGCAAAAACTGGATACAGAAGAAGCAAGAAGAAGAAAAGAGGCTTAACAGAAGCCATTAAAGGGTACTACAATTTGTTTCTAATTCGAAAGAAAAATTTAAGTCTAAAAAACAAATGAGGTGAAAGTTTTGCAGCATAATTTTTCTTGTTTTTGCTAAATTAGTAGCCTTTGGCAACTTTGTCTATAACAGACAAATAGAAAGTTTCTGAGAGAATAGCTTAGAGATTACCTTGTGCAAGCTTGTTTCTTTGCATCTAGGGGGTGTTAATAGAACTCAAGCATGTAAAATTGGCCTAAAAATGATGAAGGAGATTGAAATTCTCTTTGTCATCGATGAGCTGTGTCCTAACCAATTAGTTGAATGAAAGTCTAAGATGGCCAAGGACATCTCTGCGTCTTACAGATCCCATATAATTCAATAAAGAAGGGAATGGAATCACTTCAACATTGCAAAATAAATAAATCTTCAGTGTCAAAAGCATTTGGGACATGGAATAAGTCCTCTTTAAATCTAACTGCTTCTGTTATATAATGAGATTAGAAAATGGATTGCTACTCTTACAGCGGAATTAAAAAATGGATTGCTACTTTTACAGGGGATACAATCTTCTATGGGTTAAAACAAAACCACATCTTATCAAGCAACTAAACCTAATGAGGATGAGGCAAAGGAGTTTAAACCACATCTTCTCACCGTGTATAAGGAGATTAAACCCTATGTTAGTTAGCATTTATCCCACGCATCTCACCCAATTTTACTCATGCTACCATCAAATAGAATAAAAGAGATTAATAAGAATATCACTTACCTCGTAGATTAAGATACCACCATCGCATTGACTTCAAAGTTGGGGAACTCCATCCACCACATCATCTCCTACTTAAAAGCCATTCATGGATTAGTACAATCATCCTTAATAAATCAGATTTAATTAATAATAATATATTTAAAAAATACAGGGTATTACATAGGCATTGCAATCTGCAACTGGATTCTCAATCCGGGCTGCAAACGATCCATCATCTGGACCAACATGATCAGATTCTATACAGTCATTTCTTTGACCACCCACAAACGTCATGAAGTCACCTTCTTGAGTTCGAAATGAGCTTGACATCACCAACACAAGGTGAAAAATGATTCCCTCCATGGAAATCTGTAATGCACAATCAGTGGGAGAAGTGGACTGTTTTCGCACACTGGAAAGAGTGGGATTAAGTTCAAGAGAGGAAGTTATTAATGTTGACATCTCTGATGGACAAGATTCAACCCATTCTTGGAATGAAGTTATCTCCCCCTCATTTAAAAACTTTTGGCGAAGAGAATATAGATCCTTAAATAGGAACACCTCTTCCTTGTCATGTAAAGTTTTCCTGTTGGAGGATTTTGATACTTGTAGCTTTTGTAGCGATAACTATATCCCAAGAAAATGCATTGTACAAATTTAGGACAAGTTATTTTGTTTTGAGTCTCATATGTGAGGAAAGCATTAAACACCCAAAAACCCTCAACTGAATCCTCTTATTCATATTCAAATTTTGTTTGGACACTTCTCAACCGAATCCTTATTTACATTTGTTTGGACACTTCTCAACTGAATCCTAGTATTCATATTCAAATTTTGGACATTTCTCAAACAAGTCCCTATATCCTAAATTTGAGGGGTCAAATGGATCCTAGACAGATGCCCGCACCCAACACTCTTACTCAAGTCCATGTATCATAGGTTAACGAAACAAGGACATCACTTAGTTAATCACATGGTTATATTATTCTTTTATCTTTTGGTATCTCTATGTATCACTTCTAAGGATTCATTTGCAGTAATGAAGTGTCTCTTCAAGAATCTCTCCTTTAATACCCTGTCAACTTGAGAGATTCCAAGTTAGTCAGTTCACGGTTTATTATGGTATTATCTAATAGAAAATGCATCCAAGATATAATAATTCCTACAATTAGTTTTTACATGGTATTACAGAGGCTAATTGGTTAGTGATGATCAATCCTAAAGGTGTTTGTAATTTTGAGGATTAGACAAATGAATGTCTGTTTGAGTTCTTGAAGTGTCCAAAATAAAATATGGCCCTGATCATGCCTCATATATAGACTTCTGACATACAGTGGACTAGTAGGTTTTTTTTTCTTATATATATATATATATATATGGCAATTTATCTGATAGGCCTATTTCACAAGGGTTTTGTTACATCTCTGTCCTTCAATGATGCTAATAAGCATTCATTGTCTATCTCTTTTCTTAAAGCAAAATAAAATTTAGTGTATGACATAACCCTCCATTAGAATGTAAATGATAATTAAAAACATGCCCTCAACAATAATACACAATATATAAGAGTATTAAAAAACTTATGTAATTTCAAGTCAGAAACTTAATGCAGCTACTAAGAGCTTCATTGAAGTACAGCAACATTCCCATTTCTTTATAATGAATATGGGAAGAAAATAAAAGGGGAACATAATGAGGGAGGAAGTTGCAGAGAACAGATGATGAAAGACAATAAAGCTCTCTGCAGAACCATTGAGCTGTTCACTTGATTGTACAGATTAACAAATTGAATTAATAAAGGACACAGGGTCTGGTGGCTTGGAAACCTCAACTGCTCCTTCTAGCATTTGGGTTACCTTTTTCATGGTTGGCCTCAGGGATGGATTCTCCTGAATGCACCAGATGGCCACCTTAAAAAATCTGTCTACCCTCTGAATATCATTCATTGCTTCTTCATCCTCCCCCACCAATAGATGGAGTTTTTCTTCTTGATAGCAATCATAAGCCCACTCTGAGAGTATCGCTTTTTCTTCATCCACCATATCTGATTCAACATTCTTCCTACAGCTGATGATCTCCAGTAAAATGATCCCAAAACTATAAACATCCACCTTAGCTGTAATCGCCATGTTCTTGAACCACTCAGGAGCCACATATCCTTTGGTCCCTCGAATGTCTGTTCTTGTTCGAGTTTGATCAGTCTTCAGAAGCTTCGCTAATCCAAAATCAGAAATTCTTGCAACAAAAGAGTCATCTAGAAGGATATTCTGAGGCTTCATGTCACAATGGATGATCCTGATGCTGCACTCTTCATGCAAGTATGCAAGCCCTCGAGCAACCCCAAAGATTATTTGGATCCTTTGGTACCAAGGAGGCCTTGAGCTTCCAAACAAGTAGTCAGCTAAAGATCCATTGCTCATGAACTCATACACAAGAAGCCGGCTAGGTCCCTGATCACAAAACCCAAGCAGTTGGACTAGGTTCTTGTGATTGGTCCTGCCTATTGCATTCACTTCGTTTTGAAACTCCTTCTCACCATCTTCCACCAACTTATTTAGCTTCTTAACCGCTATAATGGTTCCGGAATCTGATGCTAGAGCACCTTTATATACTGTAGCAAATGCTCCTCTGCCCAATTCTTCAGCAAATCCATTAGTAGCTTCTTCGAGCTCTCTGTATGTGAAGGAGCACAAGTTCATGTGGTTTGTGCTGCTACCCTGTTTGTCTTGCTGCAGCTTCTTGTGTTTTGGGTGAAAACCAACCAGATAAATCCCCAAGAAAAGTAAGTTCAGAAACAGAGAGCCACCCAACATAATCGATCCAGGCATGATCAGAGCCTCCTTATCTTTCTTTTTTCTTGGAGGGGCCACTGGAAGATAAGGTTGTAGAGGTGATTTACCTACCTTAATAAAAGCCTTCCCTCCAACACTGGGATTCATCCTCCCATATCCTAATGGAAACCTCTTCTTCCAGCAGTTCCCATCTCTGATTACGGCAACAGCACATAAACAGTCCTCCAAGCAAGACTTTCTGCACCAGTCTTCATCCACATATATAAACCACTCATAGTTATTCCGTGGCCAATCAGTGTTAAGCATATCAATTATTTCGAATTCGCCTTCTTTGGATCCATTAATTTCACAACTCTGTGCAGAAAAATTTTGTTTGCACCCTTTGAATGTGTCTTTGGGATCCATGTAGGTGTAACCATCTGGGCATTGACAAACAGGCCGCTGGTCATCACCCATTTTGCAGTAGCTATTATAACCACAAGCTCCGCTACCATTATCGCCACTAAGTGTCATACAAAGGTCTTGAGGCAGATACCGTTCAACAGTCCAGGACTGAGGCCATCTCCCATTGCTTGGAACGGTCTTTGGATGGGTGTAGTGCCTGAAAACACCATCAAAATCAAGAGTGGCCCTGTGGTAGAAGTCCTTTGTTGAAACTGGTAATACAGAACTGAGATTGTAGAAAGTTCGATTGGCTAGCTCAAGATAAATAAGGCCAGACTGATTGAAGACTAGCCTTGAACCATTTCCATTTCCATTTCCATCAGTTTCAGTTTCCCAGTAAGGCACATAGTCAACTCCTGTAGACATAGCTTTAGACCAAAGCACAAGGTTGCCATCAGTCTGTAAACGAAGCTCGAACCTTCCAACGGAGTCCTTTTCTCTTACCCGTGACATGAGACTCATGCCGAGATTCAGTGTCTGGGTCGGCAAGATGGTGTCTGTTGGGCGGTCGAAGCTTTCCCATGTTATGGATCCATTGCTTCTCAAGACAAAGTTTCCTGTGTCAAGCATGGCAGCATTTTCAACTACTCTGTTATCTCCTGTCTCTGCACTCCACAGCTCCTTACCCTGAGGATCATACAGAACAAATTTTCCATCTCTCGTCAGCTGTACTTTCGAACCCTTCGGCATTGGCCTATTTCTATTTAGTGTCCAAACAATAGTTTTTTCAGGTACTTTCTCAAACCAGATTGCAAGGAGGAAGGTATCTGCTTCTTCAACCTGGCGAAACCCAAAAGCAAAATCACCAGAAGGTGAAACCCAGAAGGGATTACTGTCATCAGTGGATAGAGAAGAGCCTCTGGTTATGTTACGGTAAGTTTGAGCCAACACAGAGATTGGAAACAGCAGAAGCGTGAGAAAGAGAATGGACAGAAAAGAAGCCATTAAATGGACTATGAATTGTTACTAAATTGGGATCAGAATCTACACAACTGGGGCAGTGTTCTAGTCCAAAATTTAACCCGTGGTTGCTGGTCTGAAACTCTCTGTGAGAGGAGACAAGACGGTTGCAGAGATGAACAGCTAAGAGCTTTCTTTATGCAATCTTGACTATGTCCTTCATACCCATAAGAATGATCAGAAACCAAGGGAGAAGATTGGTTTTTTGTTTGTCGTGTACGTCCTTGTTTTCCAAGTCAACATCCGGACATGGCCAAAGACTTTTGTTCATCTCACAGTTACGGGTCATCAAAGACTTAGACTTGGAGACGTATTCAACGTAGACATCAAAAGACTTTTGTTTGCCGAAAAGGAATCGAGAAAGCCAAACTTGAGGCGAATGGGCAAAACCGTGTAAATGGGGAAGAATTAGTGGGATCCATCTTTGAAAATTTGAAAAGAAACACTTGACTTGGAGAAGTATGGATAGAGAGCCTTGGACTTGTATCTGATGCCAGAGACTTGGAGAAGATATTTTAGCAAATTTTTGCTCGTGAGGGTTGGAGTTTGTATTTTCATTTCATCGGGATTTATGAATGTTAAACTTGGATTGGGCCACTTGGATCTTCTGGGTTTTTCTACTTATTGAAGTATTAGTACTGAACAGTAGCTTAAATCATTAGATAATATGTGAAATATTTTGAAAACTTGATTATTAAATGATTACAAGACTGTTAGATGATGTTGAGGTATGGCTAGGGTTTGGTATTTCAAAAATCATGTTAGGATTGAGTGTAACCCACCTCCTAACCTGTCCTGAACTTGACCTTATTTCATTCAGATACATGTCTGGGTAAATTACAAAAATGTCCCTTGACGTTTGCATTAATTATACATATCTCTCTTCATGTTTTTGAAATAATACTTTTTCCCTTTAGTTGCCGTCCAACTTTTTTTACAAATATGGTTAATACTGGTAGAAGTCATTTGTTGAAGATGGTGATGCTGAACTGAGACTATATATACCACTACAAAAAAAGTCTTTTTATTACGGCACTTCAAAAGTGCCCTTATAATATAGAAAAATGTCGTTATAACATATAATGGCATTTTAATAAAGTGCTGTTTCAAGTGGTGTTGCATTATGTTATGGCGACAACTTATAACGACACTTTGGAATATGCCGCTATAAAGTGACTTTTTACGGCATTTAAAAATGCCGTAAAAATATAAGCTATTACGGCATTTTTTTAAAGTGTCGTAATAAAATTTATCAACACTTGAAGGCTTTAGCGACAACCACCAAATGCCGCTGAATCTATGGTCAATCATATTCCCTCTATGCACCTGCACAATCGTGAGGTCAATAAGACCAAAATATGAGTTTGGCAATAAATGGAGAGGAACAAAAAACTAACAAAACCAAAATATTAATAACAGCTTATGCTTACAAAACTTAGCAAGCTTAGAAAACTGAATGTCAGATATTTTATAGCAACATTGAAGTATAATCCTGTGTCTGTACAGCAGTATATCATTCATTGATAATTATACCACCAATCAAGACTGGACCCAAGAATGCGAGCAATAACCTCACCAACAGGTGCAAGGGTGCCAAACTGTGTTGGACATACGGTTGCCAAAATAACAACAATTTCTGTTGCACATGGTAGGGTGCCTCCTTGAACACCAATCAGTTCTGTTGGATAAGTAGCAGTCTTGCAGATAGCAAAGGATACAGCAAGAGCCGTAGCACTATGTAACACATGGAGTTCATTTCCAGACGTAGACTCCATATCCATAGCATTATCTGCCAAAGATTCAGGAGTTTTCAGGGCCTACACACAGTGATAATGCAAAGAAGAATTCAATCTGTTTTTACGAAGTTTAATGTCTTTGTCATTGATAATTAACTTATAATCATCATAAAGATTTTACCAGGCAGTTACATTACCATTATCTCAAGAGAAAATGCAAGCATTTTAGTAACCCACGATCACTTGAATACAAGTCTTTTTTGTTCTTGGGAGTGTAGGGACAGAAGTCTTATTTTTAATTTCTGTCTAAATGGCGTCCCTTCTAACATTAGTTCTTGTGGGTTGCAATATGTTAATCCAGATAGATGCAGAGGAAGAATTTGATATTTACGGTTAAAAATTTATGTTTTTGCTTTAGTAGCTGTACAGGTTCAAGTGAGATGCAATTTCTAATCTTCATAAACAGAGAGAAGAAAAAGAAAAAAAAAATTGCATGTTGCTTGTCAAGAGATATCCCATTTATGACGGGTAATGTTAGTACATGACTTACACAATATAAGGGGAGAGTGGCCAAGTAGTCTGTACTTGAGTTCGAGTAGGTTCCTTCATTACAGAAGGACTTGAAACTTTGGGCGCAATACCCTCAGGTGGTACAGGATCAGGCTTAGCTATGGCTTGAGATTCTTGATTAAAAATGGAACTAGATGAGATAATTTAATTTTAAAAAGAGGCTAGAGCTTCTTTAGAAAAAGTAACTGGCAAATAGAATGGGATTCCCTTTCTATGTTTCATGTTATTATTCAATAATGAAACATAAAAAATACCTTCAGAAAAATGTCAAAATCAACAGGGCATAGTAGAACACCGTTAAATAGAAGGGAAAATAAATTTAAAAAATCCTAATAAAAATTATTTGATGAGGAACTAAAAGAAAAGAAAATGAGGAAAGAAATATCCCATGAGGAGCTAAAGGAAATAATGAAATCTTAGAAGCAAAATATTAACTTGTCTAAAACTTTTAAAATATTTCATTTCCATTTTCTAAATTTTCACAAACTTTTTCCCATTTTATTGTCCCTATTATATCTTAAGTGTGATATAGTATTTCTATTATTTCAATACAATTTTACAGCTATGCCAGCAGCTAGAGCCTCTCCATCTAACTTCTTGATATATGATCAATGTCCATAAAAGTTTAAGGGCTCTTGTTATTTATCCCTTTTTGGTAGGCATAAGAAAAATATACCTTTCCTGAGGTAACGTCGGCATAGTCTGACGGGATCTTTGCAAGGAGCTCCTCCATTGTAGTCAGTGGGGCAGTTGTTTCTGCAATCACTTCCACCACTTTACAGCAAGAAAGGCCAGGGTTTCTGGCCATAAATGTCATGAGTTCTGCCACCTACAGAACTCAACAAAAAGGTTACATTTGTTCTTGGTGGGTGAGTTTTTCTGTTCTTTCTCTTTACCCAATTGAACATACTGGTAACGTTGAAAAATTCAAATTGAGCATCTATTGCTATATAGAAATTTAGTTCAGTACAGATCTCAGAAAAAACTTGAAACAATACAATATAGGTGTAATTTCAGCATGGGTCCAAAGCTAGGAGCTGAACTCCAGGACTGATGCTTATAAAACAGCTAAAATTTGCTCAAGCTTTGCAAACATATGTCCACAATGCTCCTGAAATTTGAATTAAGCCACATGTGAATAGATCAGATGGCCGTCAAGGAGTTTACCTCATAAGATATTTTTTTATATCATAAGGCCATTCCACCAAAAATAATAATTTATTCCTCTTGAAATACACAGGATCTAGGTGACCTCAGTTTTTCGATTAAAAATCCATATAAAGTTTTTTTTTAAAGTTCCACTAAGACACAGCATTAAAGCTTATTTTTGTAAAGAAAAATGAGGCCCTAAAGGAACATTTAAGTTGAAACAAGATTTTAGAAATGTGAATACCTGAAGATTTGACACCTGTCCACCAAATAAAGTATCTTCCTTGGCAAGGAGAAGGTTATGAGTTTCTTTGTAGGCATCAGTTGGCCGCTCCATCCCCCCGGGTCTTACTATCTAAAAATAGACTCAAGTAAGTGAACAAAGCTAAAGAAGAAAATTAATCACAGCCCCATTATTCAATAAATTTGCCCAGGGGTATGTGCATTAGCACTTACAGTGTAAGGAATACCACTTGATATCAATGACTCCTCCGCTTTTCTTTTCCAGATCGGCACTCCCCAGAACAAACTTTAACAGTGCAAATTAATGTCAGTCCAAAGACTTAAGTAATTGATACAGAAAATTAAAATGATAATTTTCCTTTGTCAATAGCTCTACCTGAAATCAAAATAATAAACTTGTTTTGAAGATTTTGTTGGAATAGAAAGTATTAATCTTACTTAAGTATAGCTGCAGGAAATCCAATCTTGTTTGTTCCCAATGATGTAACCATAATAAAATGATTAACTTTTGCAAAAGTTGCTGCACAATGGAGAAATAGAAAAGTACTCAGCTTCTCACATTTTTGAGGTTAATGACAGAAGGTTAGTTAAAACATGATAAAAGATATTTAGATCCCCAAGATTGAAATCTTAACAGATAATGCATACCTTCAAAATGAAAAATAAAGGAAGAAAAATAACGAAGGAAGAATGCCAAATACAAATCTGACATCATTTGCCCAACCGCATATTTTTAAGAAATTGCAGACCTAGCATTTTACCATGTGTTGTTGATGGCCAATGGGATAACTTGGATACCTATTATAACATGACATTCTTGTGGGTCTTCAAGGTTGCTACCTGCATCAATAAGGTTTTTAGCAGCCTTATAGTCAATCCGATATGGTCCAAGGATGTCAAAAACCTCCTTCTCACTGGCACCTATGCAGCATATAACCACAGATGCATTCCTGATAGCAGGTCCAATAAGATCTGGATCCTCCAAGTCACACTCAACAATGTCAAGCTTCGCTACTACTGTGCTAAAAGGCAATAACCAATAACATTGTTAGTTGCCACGATAATGTGTCTAATTCACTATAATCACTATTTTGAAGACAGATTCTTCTCATGTAATAAAAAATTTGAGGCAATTATGCAAGATGCAAATGGAATTCCCAAGTCTTTCTTCTCTTACATTGAGCTCCATCATCAAGCTTCATTCGTTGAACACTCTACAAGAAAATAAGCATTTCATCCCCCACTTTCTATGAATTTGGAAAACTGAACTAAAGCAATACAATCATTGGACATACTTGCACCAGAGTTTCTGCCTTTTTTGTATCCCTGTCGCCTGCTCTAACTCGGAAACCAAGTTTTAGAAGCTCCCTGGGTACAAAATTAATATACCGATTATGGCATTTCTAAGATCCACAACTTAGATGATCAACAAACTTTCAAAGTGGAGTAAGCAGAGAGCCTATCACCTAACAGTACGTGAACCAACTCTACCAGTAGCACCCGCGACAAATACAAGATCTCTGTCTTTTGACAGAATTTCCACTTTTGCTGCTTCCACTGTCTCTTCTCTTCCTTGTAGAGATCCTATGATGTACATTAGATGGAATATAAAGGAGCAATAATCATAAGATGATGCTTCAACAAATATTTCTTCACAGACCATGTATGGATATGACAGGTGAGTAAATAATGTATAAGGGAAAGAAAGGATGTCACCTGTTCAAAGGAAGTTTATCAGTATCTTCTTCAACTTCTTTTTTCCACCAATACTAGAACATTTTGTCCTCATAGTGATATAATTTCTTTCACATACACAAATAGATCTCTAGCTTGCCTTCAAATTACCTCCGAAAGGAAATACAATACATTTTAGAAGCAAAATTTACCATCATGCTTCAGAAATATTAGAAAGGGTCCTACAACAGTTGCAACAACATCATTTCTAATCAAATTGTTTTTACAGAAGCCTTTTCCACGTCAGTGAATTTCCCAGAAATATCCCTGTGAACTTGATCATAAAGCCTTTTCCACGTCTAATTCTGCCTGGTTCGTAGGCTAGCAATCATGTTGTGATCATGTTGTGATATATGTGAACTTGGTCATAGGCTAGCAATCATGTTGTAATCTTCCCACTCATTTTCCACTAACTTGGGCAAGCTTCACAGTCTTAACCCTTCAACACCTTATGCAAACTCTACTGGATTAGCAGATCTGGAACTTGACTGCAATTATTCAAAGCTACTCCAACTATTAAACTTCTGCACCTCAAACTAAGATTGATGTTTCATTGTCAACATAAAACCCCAAACTCCAAATTCCTTGCTCATTGGTATATATGGCTGTAAGTTACCAGATAAAAGAGAAGAAAGTACCAAAATCACAGTGCAAAGATTTTAAATGATTCACGCAAAAGTGCTACATCCAGGAGTAAAGATGATCAACATAATGATGTTCAAAATAATGATACACTGAATCACTTACATATACCCATGATGTTCCTTTCAGCTAAATAATCACCAAGAGGTTTTGTGCATCTCCAATTTGAAGTACTAGAGAACATTTTTCAGAAAGGCATGAGACATGATGCTCAAAATGCAGAATATGGACATTCGAATGCTATATTAATTACAAAATTGTGGCATACCTGATACTTAGACTTCTGATCACTAAACCAGCAAGAAAACATTGCCTTGATTCTTCATCATCTATTAGGAGGCAAAACTGAGTTCAGATTTTAAACAAATCAGAAGATGAAAGGTCTGCACAATAAAAAACCAGTAATCTTGCTTACCAAAATTAATTCCAGTGTTGCCTAGACACGTACATGTCAATGTCTTTACCACGAGATATCCCGATTGACAGGGGCAAAATGGTCAAATGAAAACATTCAGTAAGCCTGTGCTCTGTACTGTAAGGTTTTAGATTTGGGATCATCTTGGTTGCTCTCTTTGCAAAATTTGGAGCTCACTCAAGAAGACTGAAGTGAACTGATAGATCCGACGGAGAAATTCTTTCAAAGATGCGATTCAAAGGAAAACTTAATTTCTAATAAATCATCAGAGCTCATGCAACTGCAGAAGCAAACGATAACTAACAAAGATTAAATCAAAACCGAATCGAGTCACGAAGAAAGAGCATCTGATTATCGATCACTTGAAGCTCTAGTATTGTTCTAGGTAACAACGGAAGAACGAAGACACATATCTTAAAAAAATAACTCAACTAAGCACAAATCATGCAACATTCCTAGCATCAACTCAATCTAAATCACTAAGCAGGTAAGGTTCTCTGCCACCAAGCAGGTAAGGTTATTTGCCACCAAGCAGGTTATAAATAAAACTGGCCACCAAGTCAATACACAAATAATTCTCCATTCCAATATTATTTATAACATATTACGTTCACGTTTAATTGATAATCCCTAGTCTTGTTCCAACAATAGTTCTCCAGTTTATTAATCATAATATTTTGTTCAGTACAGAAAAATACGTTAACGTGATAACCGGATTTAGTGCTAAAGAGATATTTAATTACACAGGAAATTGGATGCATAACACGCACGCTAGAGTGTGGGTCTAATAATGTATTAATTATATTAATATAAAAATTTAATTGTTTAATAGCGTAAGTGGAGTAGTTTTAAAGTAATAGGATTTAATTAAGATTTGGTTAAAATATTAAAAGTTATTGAGGTTTGGATTTAGTGGATTTAAAGTAATAGGGATTATTTAAGATTTTATTAAAATATCAAAAGTTATTAAAGTTTGGATTTAGTGGATGAGTAATTTACGTATTCAATCTAATTTAGGTTTGAGTTAAATTTTCAAAGTTATTAAGGCTTGGTGAGGGTAAAAAAAAAAAGCAAATGAAAGTATTTAAACTTTAGTTTAATTTAATAAAGTAAAGGGTAAATTACACATACCTCCCTTGAGGTATGCTATAATTACACTTACCTTCATTGAGATTTCTGAATAACACTTTCCCCCCTTTGAGATTTGTGTATGGGTCAAAATATCACTCTTTCATTGAAGTTTCCGTCAAAACAGTAGTGAAAGTTAGTAAAATAATTTAAACTGGACAAGATTACCCCTTCATAAAGATGAGAAAAAAAATTTTAATGGCCTAAGGCATAACTATCATTTAACTTAAATGGGGGTAATCTTATCCAGTTCAAATTATTTTACTAACTATCACTACTGTTTTGACGGAAACTTCAATGAAAGAGTGTTATCTTGACCCATACACAAATCTCAAGGGGGGAAAGTGTTATTTCAGAAACCTCAAGGGAGGTAAGTGTAATTATAACATACCTCAAGGGAGGTAAGTGTAATTTACCCTAAAGTAAATGGAAAATATTTAAGCTTTAGTTATATTCATTAAAGTAAAGAAACATATTTAATGTTTAGACTTATAATGATTACAAACCTTTAAAATTACTTTTACACTTGGACGCTCACCTACGCGAACCTCATTCACTTTAACGCCCTGGTGAGCGGCTGTGCAATCTGAATACGTGGGTTTTTGTTTAAATAAAAGGGACGCCTACCGACGCCTATGGATGCTAACCTCAACCCCCTAAACACCCTATATAGTGCGGTTAATCTGAGAATGTGCAATGCAATTTTCTCAATATCAAACGGTTTTTACGTATATTTATACAATAATAATCCAATGAAATACACATATACACTACAATTAAGCATGCTTTTACGATTAAACACGAAGAAAACACAAATCAACCACAAACAAGGTGTGTTACCTACCTCTGTTCGCTCAAGATCCCTTTTTTCTCTAACTAGCGACTTCTTCTCTTCTTCACAGGCAAGAAACGCTCCGGGAATGATGAGAAACCAAAGATTCTCTCTCTATCTTTCTCTCTCTTCCTCCTCCTCCTTCTTCTCCCAGCCTCCCTCTCTTGCTCTCTCTCGTTCATTTTTCTCTTCAGCCTCTAGAAACCCAAAACACCCCAAATACGATCGGTCTCAATTAGAAATCCCTATTTCATTCTCCTCTGATCCCATGCATCTCCCTACGATCATGTTCCATACTTATCCACCAATTAAATTTAATAAGGACCTTTAATCTACACTTACCTCGATATCTCATGATCCAACGGTCAGATCTGCGTCAAACTCCGGATCTCCTCTATCAGTGTGATCATCTATAATTATAATTAAAAATCCTTCAATAAAATTCTCATCTCCTCAACTTATGGCTCCTAATCAACTATAATTACTATTATGCCCTTATTCCAATTATTAAGCTATAATATCATTGTTAACAGGCAATCTAAACCCAACTTAAGTCTATCATCATTTCTCAAGTCTAATAATAATTTAATTAATGTATTTAATTATTTATTGATAATTAATATGAATTGACCAAAATACCCTTCTCTTGATAATTTTATATCTACGCGTTCGATTTCTTCCAAAATTTTCAAATTCATTCCCTATAGTATTCTCTGCTATAATACACACTTGGATTAATATCTGTCTTTCCTAAACTTCATTTTTTTTACTTACTTTCTCACTTATTATAAATTAATTCGTCACTTTTTCTATAACCGTTAATTACGGTCAAATCTAAAATTAACCGTCTAATTAATTTAATTACTATTCCAATTTCCTCGTAAATCGTAATGACGATCATTTATTTAATTTCTAATATGTATATACTTGGAACATATTAATAATCCTCCAATACTTGGATTAATTCCTTATTCCTTAATTATTTCTAGGTTTATCATAACTTATTTTTCTAATAATTAGATTTTATTTATTATATTATTATATTAAAAAATTCAGGATTTTACAGGGATCAAGACAAGATTTGGTTATTGAAGAAGATAGAGGTCTATGAGGAAGCGATTGGAAAGAATATATCATCCTAAATCATAAAAGTGGGTTGATAATATAAAGCACTAGTACCGCAGGAGGTCACTGGCCAAAGCCGCCAGACCTCTAGGTAACAAATATGGACAAGTTTTCAAGCGCTGGATGCGCTGAACAAAATGGGTCCCACCTATGGAGTGGTTTTTGCACAACCTTTTCTTTCAATTCTTTTTTACCCAAATGGGTTTTTAGCGATACTTTCCCAATTCTTGTTAATTGAGAATTAATGATATTTTTTTAACATAATTGAAAATCAGTGTTTAATGTAATGTTGAATTTGAAAACCTTTCTATTCATATTTATGGTATTTTCGGAAGAAAATTTATAGTAAAATTTAAATGACAATGATTCTCAATTAATTTAAAAAGTGTCACTAATTCTTAATTAATAAAAATTGGTCAATTGAATCTGAATTATTTGGAAAAAGTTTTCTGACAAACCAATTTCCCTTATTATTATTATTATTATTTTTTGGTTATTCTTTTTGGTACATTCGATTGACATGCCAGCAACGGCGGCATACACCCATCAACTGAATCGTAGTATTCATATTCAAGTTTTGGAAATTTCTCAAACAAGTCCCCATGTCCTAAATTTTAGGGGTTAAGTTGATCCTAGACACATACATCCCTTCATGTTTTTGTAATAATACTTTTCCCCTTAAATTTTGTAGAAAGTTCACAATTGCTATCCCTCCGTTAAGTTGTCATCCAAGTTTTTTTTACCGATATGGTCAATGAAAACATTTTAAATATGAAAAGACGAATTTATCCTTCAAATTAATTGTGTGTTTGTTTTTTTTTTGGTGGTAACATGGGAACCCACCCTAGGCAAGGCCTCTATTGGACCCACCCTAGGGAAGTAAATCCCCAAATATATGAACCCACCTGTAAGGCCAATGTATCATTTAAGTTAGAGAGCACCGGCATGAGGTTTTGAAACTAGGATGTCTTGGTTTACAATTCATCCCAAGGTTCTTCCCTTACAAGCGGAAATTTGTTATTCCAAAAGTGCATAGCTCAAGGTTGGTTTATGTAATTTACTTTCCATGTAAAATTAAATAAATATATTAACTAATTTTTTACGTTTTATTGAAAATATTTTGAGAATTTTACACTCATGCCTCTTGCATTCCTGACAAAAGTAGTCATAGAAGCCTTAAGTTTTGGAAAAGAGAGTTCCCTCCACATTTGAAAAAATGTATACTTACCTCTTGTCATTAACATTTTGAGTTTCAGTGCCGATGGGCGTGTCGACGAAACGCCGAAAAAAATCAAAAAGGGAAAAAACTGAAAAAAAATTTTGATTTTGTCGAAAATTTGCTGCACGTCGCAAAATATCGCTAATGAAAATTTTAAAAAATCAATTTTTTCTCTTTATTGCCTGTTTCGATCGTTTCAGCCTGTTTCTCTCGGCACACAGCAAAAAATCAGTGGATTTTCAAATAAATGATTTTTTTGTGTTGAAACGCATCGATACTTGAAAAAATCGATTTTCCAGCAACACGCCGCGACTGAAAATGCTGCTCATTAAAATTGTAAAAACTATGTTCGGTCAATGAGAGATTTTGTTTCTGAAAAATGTACAATTACGTTTCATAATCAATTGGACCTCTTCCTATGTTGGAAAATGTACAATTATTGTGTTGGACCTTCCTATGTTAGAAGCCTTAATAGTGAATGAGAGATTTTGTTTCTGAAAAATGTACAATTACTATGTTGGAAAAATGTATACTTACCTCTCGTCATTAAAATTGTAAAAAATGTACAATTACGTTTCTGACAAAAGCAATTGGACCTCTTTACATTTTAGAGGGATTTGAATAAGTGCATATTTATTCAAAAATATGGAGGCAGCTCTCTATCTTTTTTCAAATGTAAAGAGGTCCAATTGCTTTTGTCTATAACAAATGAGGTGAAAGGTTTGCAGCATAATTTTTCTTGTTTTTGCTAAATTAATTAGTAGCCTTTGGCAACTTTGTCTATAACAGAGAAATAGAAAGTTTCTGAGAGAATAGAGATTACCTTGTGCAAGCTTGTTTCTTTGTATCTAGGGGGTGTTAATAGAACGCAAGCATGTAAAAGTGGCCTAAAACTGATGAAGGAGATTGAACTTCTCTTCGTCATCGATGAGCTGTGTCCTAACCAATTAGTTGAATGAAAGTCTAAGATGGCCAAGCACATCTCTGTCCTTCAATGATGCTAATAAGCATTCATTGTCTTTCTCTTTTCTTAAAGCAAAATAAAATTTAGAGTATGACATAACCCTCCATTAGAATGTAAATGATAATTAGAAACATGCCCTCAACAATAATACATACAATATATAAGAATATAAAATAACTTATGTAATGTCAAGTCAAACTTAATGCGGCTATTAAGAGCCTCATTGAAGTACAGCAACATGGATTACCAAAAAAAAAAAGTACAGCAATATTCCCATTTCTTTATAATGAACATGGGAACAAAATAAAAAGGGGACATAATGAGGGAGGAAGTTGCAGATAACAGATGATGAAAGACAATAAAGCCCTCTGCAAAATCATCAAGCTGTTCACTTGATTTTAGAGATTAACAAACTGAATTAATAAAGGACAAAGGGTCTGGTGGCATGGAAACCTCAACTGCTCCTTCTAGCATTTGGGTTACCTTTTTCATAGTTGGCCTCAGGGATGGATTCTCCTGAATGCACCAAATGGCCACCTTAACAAATCTGTCTACCCTCTGAATATCATTCATTGCTTCTTCATCCTCCCCCACCAATAGATGGAGTTTTTCTTCTTGATAGCAATCATAAGCCCACTCCGAGAGTATCACTTTTTCTTCATCCACCGTATCTGATTCAACATTCTTCCTACAGCTGATGATCTCCAGTAAAATGATTCCAAAACTATAAACATCCACCTTAGCTGTAATTGCCATGTTCTTGAACCACTCAGGAGCCACATATCCTCTGGTCCCTCGAATGTCTGTTCTTGTTCGAGTTTGATCAGTCTTCAGAAGCTTTGCTAATCCAAAATCAGAAATTCTTGCAACAAAAGAGTCATCTAAAAGGATGTTCTGAGGCTTCATGTCACAATGGATGATCCTGGTGCTGCACTCTTCATGCAAGTATGCAAGCCCTCGACCAACCCCAAAGATTATTTGGATCCTTTGGTACCAAGGAGGTCTTGAGCTTCCAAACAGGTAGTCAGCTAAAGATGCATTGCTCATGAACTCATACACTAGAAGCCGGCTAGGTCCCTGATCACAAAACCCAAGCAGTTGGACTAGGTTCTTGTGATTGGTCCTGCCTATTGCATTCACTTCGTTTTGAAACTCCTTCTCACCATCTTCCACGAACTTGTTTAGCTTCTTAACCGCTATAATGGTTCCGGAATCTGATGCTATAACACCTTTATATACGGTTGCAGATGATCCTCTGCCCAATTCTTCAGCAAATCCATTAGTAGCTTCTTCGAGCTCTGTGTATGTGAAGGAGCGCAAGTTCATGTGGTTTGTGCTGCTACCCTGTTTGTCTTCCTGCAGCTTCTTGTGTTTTGGGTGGAAACCAACCAGATAAATCACCAAGAAAAGTAAGAAGTTCAGAAACTGAGAGCCACCCAACACAATCGATCCAGGCAGGATCAGAGCCTCCTTATCTTTATTTTTTCTTGGAGGGGCCGCAGGAATATAAGGTTGTAGAGGTGATTTACCTACCTTAATAAGAGCCTTCCCTCCAACACTGGGATTCATCCTCCCATGTCCTAATGGAAACCTCTTCTTCCAGCAGCTCCCATCTCTGATTATGGCAACAGCACATAAACAGTCCTCCAAGCAAGACTTTCTGCACCGGTCTTCATCCACAGATCTAAACCACTCATAGTCATTCTCTGGCCAGTCAGTGTTCTGCAAAACAATTATTTCAAATTCGCCTTCTTTGGATCCATTAATTTCACAACTCTGTGCAGAAAAATTTTGTTTGCACCCTTTGAATGTGTCTTTGGGATCCATGTAGGTGTATCCAGTTGGGCATTGACAGGCAGGCCTCTGGTCATCACCCATTATGCAGTAGCTATTATAACCACAAGCTCCGCTACCCCTACTCCCTCTAATTGCCATACAAATGTCTTGAGGCAGATACCATTCAACGGTCCAGGACTGAGGCCATCTCTCATTGTTTGGAACAACCTTTGGATGGATGTAGTGCCTGAATACACCATCAAAATCAACAGTGGCCCTGTGGTAGAAGTCCTTTGTTGAAACTGGTAATACTGAACTGAGATTGTACAGAGTTCGATTGTTTAGCTCAAGATAAATACGGCCAGACTGATTGAAGACTAGCCTTGAACCATTTCCCTCAGTGCCACTGGTCCAGTAAGAATCATAGTCATATTCTGTAGGCATGGCTTTGGTGTAAAACACAAGGTTGCCATCAGTCTGTAAACGAAGCTCGAATCTTCCAACGGAGTCCTTTTCTCTTTCCCGTGACACGAGACTCATGTTTAAATTCAGTGTCTGGGTCGGCAAGATCGTGTCTGTTGGGTAGTCGAAGCTGCTCCATGTTATGGATCCACTGCTTCTCAAGACAAAGTTTCCTGTGTCAAGCATGGCAGCATTTTCAACTACTCTGTTTTCGCCTGTCTTTGCACTCCACAGCTCCTGACTCTGAGGATCAAACAGAACAAATTTTCCATCGGTCGTCAGCTGTACTTTCGAACCCTTCGGCAGTGGGCTATTTTTATTTTGTGTCCAAACAATAGTTTTTTCAGGTACTTTCGCAAACCAGATTGCAAGGAGGAAAGTATCTGCTTCTTCAACCTGGCGAAACCCAAAAGCAAAATCACCAGAAGGCGAAACCCAGAAGGGATTAAGGTCATTAGTGGATAGAGAAGAGCCTCTGGTTATGTTACGGTAAGTTTGAGCCAACACAGAGATTGGAAAAAGCAGAATCATGAGAAAGAGAATGGACAGAAAAGAAGCCATTAAATGGACTATGAATTGTTACTAAATTGGGATCAGAATCTACACAACTGGGGTAGTGTTCTAGTCCAAAATTTAACCCGTGGTTGCTGGTCTGAAACTCTCTGTGAGAGGAGACAAGACGGTTGCAGAGATGAACAGCTAAGAGCTTTCCTTATGCAATCTTGACTATGTCCTTCATATGTAAAATTGATGAAATGGTTTGGTTTACTTTATACATTTAATATCAGTTTAAGCTGATAGTTGAGGGTGAACTTTATACATTTAATATATTCCTTAACATCATACCCATAAGAATGATCAGAAACCAAGGGAGAAGACTGGTTTTTTGTTTGTCGTGTACGTCCTTTTTTTCCAAGTCAACATCCCGACATGGCCAAAGACTTTTGTTCATCTCACAGTTACGGGTCATCAAAGACTTAGACTTGGGGAAGTATTCAACGTAGAAATAAAAAGACTTTTGTTTGCCGAAAAGGAATCGAGAAAGCCAAACTTGAGGCGAATGGGCAAAACCGTGTAAATGGGGAAGAACCAGTGGGATCCATCTTTGAAAATTTGAAAAGAAACACTTGACTTGGAGAAGTATGGATACAGAGCCTTGGACTTGTATCTGATGCCAGAGACTTGGAGAAGATATTTTAGCAAATTTTTGCTCGTGAGGGTTGGAGTTTGTATTTTCATTTCGTCGGGATTTATGAATGTTAAACTTGGATTGGGCCACTTGGATCTTGTGGGTTTTTCTATTTATTGAAGTATTAGTACTGAACAGTAGCTTAAATCATTTGATAATATGTGAAATATTTTGAAAACTTGATTATTAAATGATTACAAGACTATTAGATGATGTTGAGGTATGGCTAGGCTTTTGTATTTCAAAAATCATGTTAGGATTGAGTGTAACCCACCTCCTAACCTGTCCTGAACTTGACCTTATTTCATTCAGATACATGTTTGGGTAAATTACAAAAACGTCCCTTGAGGTTTGCATTAATTATACATGTTGAAGATGGTGATGCTGATCTGAGACTATATAAATCTTGATTGGCAAGCTATCCAAAATTTTATTTCAACTTTTTTTACAAATATGGTTAATTCTGGTAGAAGTCATTTGTTGAAGCTGGTTATGCTTAACTGAGACTATATATACCTTGGTCTAAAGCACAAGGACTGGAGGAAAGAAAATCATGTGGCTTACAAATATCACCACATGCGCTAGGCATGTCCACAGCATACCTACAATTTTAAAACAGTAAGCATCTCTACAACTACCAAAAATTTTCACAAGACATCAATCTATACATTTATAGAAGTCAAGAAGAAACCGCTCATGTGAAGGAGTAGTTAATTTGCTTTTCTCAATCATATCTCTATTTTCTTATGAAAAAACAAAAACACTCACGAAACACTAGGAGCCCACGTCACTTTTTATAATACCAAAAAAAAAAAAAAAAACCAATTCTGGCATTTAAATTAAAAATGTTCTGTAATAAAGGTACACAACCTAGCTAAGTCTGAAGCCAAGTCCCCGTACAGTGCATGATATGTTTGCGACCTCCCCTTCTAGATATTCAAAGTGAATGAATGGAAGGCACTGCATTGGCAATTGTAATCCAAGAGTACTTGGGACCACCAGATTTGTCATATAAATAATTGAATTGTAGACTTTCTTGCAAATATGGGAGCAAATTATGCTCCCTTAGAGAGTGCCTTGGTTTGATATGGATCAAAGGGATTGTAACGCCCAAATCCGGGTCATTTTTTTTTTACTCGGATCCGGGCATTACATGTATGATAATCAAGCAATAAAGTTCACAAGTATAAATGATAAAAGTAAATTTCCGAGTGCGCTAAGAAACATCTATTTACTTCAATAGAATCCTCAAAATTTAATTACATCATATTCGACAATAAAAAGGGCAACTATGATTTAGCTAACTCATAAATCCTACTAGATCACCTACTATTAATCCAAGAAAATAAATACATCTATATAAAATATCCTACTCTTTTTTTTGAATTTTTTATACTGCAAGCCCACTATCACACTAACCCATGGTGTCCTCTCCAAGATGACCTGAAAAACAGAATATAAAGTAGGGGTGAAATACAAATATCTCAGTAGGTAACACTATGCATGTAGAAAAACAATTTATATAGATATAGAAAATAGCAGTGGTTTCATGCTCGATAAATAAACGAGTAATCACAATCGATACGATAAACAATTAATCACGATATAAAACCATCTTCAAATCCGTGCTCTAAATAAAGAAAGTTTTTCATGTAAGTTTCATTTCAATTATTAGAACAATGTATTAAAGATCATAATCACCTAGTTTTCAATTTATTTTAATTTGTGCCTCCCTATAAACAATTCAACATTTTATTCATGATTCTGTGATATTTAATTTTAACAATTTAAATTCAATCATAGCAATTCTGTTCGATTATGACATTTTAATATTTCAATTAAAAATGAACAATCTTGTCAGATACGTCTAACCGATCATTCAATCTCAAAATCATTCATATAATTAGTAGTAGAAATCCACCTTTAGGTATTAGCCTACTTCTGCCGTAGTACGTAAACACATGGTATCTACACTAACTCTGCAGGAGAATGCACATTTCTACAACTACAGGTACCCCCTGCAGGAGATAGCATAACTCAACCGCAGGATGTTGACATACATCATCTACCTTTACCGCAGGAGATAGCTTCTTTACCTTTCAGTGGTAACTCAGACACCCATGCCCCATGTGGGATACAATCACGAATAATCACATCTCTCCTATATGAGGTAATATGTCTTTTCCGCAAGAGGTAATGTCTTCGCCACCAAGCGGGTAAAGTCTCGGGTAAAGTCTCCACCACCAAGCGGGTAAAGATCTTCGCCACCAAGCGGTGTGAGACATGGGAAAAATCATCGGAATGATTCCCCCTCCGTCAACACACGGGCTCAACGTAAAGTAGGGAGAGTCGCCACCATTCAGATTTTGTGGTATGAATGGACACCAAAAGATTCAAAAATAATCAAAAAGAGCTAAAAGGCAAATTCTAGAGTAAAAATAACTCTACTTGAAAATCAAATCCAGAGATGGGTAAGGGGATTAGATTATGAACGGTGGAAGGTGTTAGGCACCCTCATTCACCCACACAAGGTGGTTGCCAAGTGTTGTTCATGCTAAAAAATAAGAAAGCTTGCTAAAATCATTAAAAACCTTGAAAAAGGACAAATGTATGATATCTTCACATGAAAATCCAAATGAATTCCAGATCCTCTTTTATGTCAACATCGCTTCTGGAATATCACCAAAAGATGAAAATCAAAGCAAAAGTTGCACAAAACCAAGTTGAGTTAAATCCGAAAAATTCGGTAAAAGCAAAAACCATTTGTCTTGAAATCATTCAAATCCAATTTAAATTGAATCAAACCAAATCCATTTGAAAGATTATGATAAATAGAAGACTCATGCAAATGTTCAATCAATTCCGATTAAAATTCTAGGAGTTATTCTCCTTTGAAATCTGCTGCCGGAGATAGTTAAAAGTGGTAAGTGGGCAACTTTGGAAATTCATTTAGAACAATTGGCTCCATATAAATCCGTGAAATTTGACATGAATTAAGTATGTAGAGCTATCTTTCAAACGAAACTAGCCTCATACAAAAATTCATCCGGATGTGCCTTTGGGTGACCTCCGGAACAGGCCCCGGGGATCACAAATTAACCCAGAAAAGTGCTGTTGAGCAGTTCTGAGTAAATCTGTTACCCACGACACAAATGGGGTCAAAAAATTATGAAACCAACTGGATTTGAAACTAGACTTCCAAAGGAAAACTCAGAAATAAGAATCACTCGAATCGGACTTAAAACAAACACATGGCGCTCAGTCGAAGTGACAGGTTCCGTGTTCAGACCTGAACTGACCTATCAACTTCGACAGAGAGGTGTCAAAAATATGCTTGATAGAAATTAGTGAAATTTTACAGGAATAAACTAGACAGCCTCACCTTTCCCATGGCTCTAAAATCACTCTAAAATTCATCCGGACGATGAAGTTATGAGTGTCCGAAGTTGAGGTATAGTTGCTGTCAAGTTAAGCCCCTTTTGAGTAAAATCACTTTAAAACAGTGATCCAGTGTGTGGAATCCGTGCAAGATGAATCAAAATAATTTAAACAGAGTTTGAAAAACCTCTAGGAAGTAATGGGGCACAAGTTTGTCTCACCATCCTCTCCGAATAGAAAGGATATGCTAAGAACCCCAAAAAGTGAGCAAAAATGCCCAAAACCAAGAGGTTAGACCTAGAGGTGTTCAAAACCCAACAAAACTTGCTTGAAATCAATTTGAAAATCAATAAACAATATCCCAGAATTGTTTGGGGCTATTTATTTTAGATCTACCACAATGACGGCAATAGATCCAAAATATGAGCCAAATCCGACAAAGAGTGCTATGTATGTATGTGTATAAAAAATCCATTCAAGAACAATATAACAACATATGGCATGCAGTCATATCAATCTAAGGGGTTCTAGAACAACCTAGGGTTCCCTTCCATTATCGTTTCCCTTAGTTCTCTCTCTCCGTTAAATACGGTTCTTCAAGATACTCTTGGGGTACTTTGAATATGAAACGGTTTACATAGATTCAAAAGGCTTATTCAAATAAAGGTTCTAGCACTAGGATCAATCCTCAGTCTCGTTTCTCCTAGATCCCGCCTTCACGTTTTACGGCTAGGGGGAGTCTTGAGATACTTTGAGTAGAGGAAGGGTTTTCACACACACATCATAGGCCTTATTCTACAGAAAGGTAGAAGAAGAGATCTAGATCTAAAATGTAAAAACAAAAAATTAAAGAGAGGTTTAAGGCTTACCTGGGTTCTGGAAGCAGTCCGGCAGCGGTTCCCTTCTTCATTCGGAGCTCTTCAATCTCCAATTTCTTGGCAAGAGTTCTTGGCAAGAGTTAATGGCCATTTGCTTAAGGAGGAGCCTCTATTTATAGGTAAAGGCTAGGGTTAGGGTTGGTGGGATGGTAGACACAAACTAATGTCTAAAGCCCACCAACCTTAACCCTAAGGCTATTCCCGAGATTTCCACTCCTTTAATGAAGGATATGATGGTAAAAAGTGAAAACTCTCGGAAAACCCTAATTTGGAGCAAAAATCATGTATCCGACATATCAGGTCGGATACACAAGCATCTATATGTATCCGACATCATTAAGGTTTGCTTGTATCCGACAACTTATGTCAGATACAAAGGGATATGCTTGTATCCGACCTGAGTTGTCGGATACAAGGAAAAATGCTTATTTTCTCAAATTTTGTGCTGGTTTCAAAGGATATAATGATTTTTGCCAATTATTCTTCCTTTTTACTGTGCAATTTGGGGTGTCTACAAGCAGGTATGGGTCTTCGCCACCAAGCAGGTAAGGTTCTCTGCCACCAAGTGGGTAAGGTTCTTTGCCACCAAGCGGGTTATAAATAAAACTGGCTACCAAGCCAATACACAAATAATTCTCAATTCCAATATTATTTATAATATATTAGGTTCATGTTTAATTGATAATCCCTAGTCTTGTTCCAACAACAGTTCTTCAGTTTATTAATCATAATATTTTGTTCAGTACAGAAAAATACGTTTAACGTGATAACCCGATTTAGTGCTAGAGAGATATTTAATTATACAGGAAATTGGATGCATGACACGCACGCTAGAGTGTGTCATGCAAGATTCCAGAGCATGGGGCGGTAAGGAATTTAAGTGATTGGGTCTTTAATAATGTCATGAGGATTAAAGGCATTGGAGAGTTTGAACCTGATCTGTGGATGGCGGCATGGGCGAATCTGTGTTGGGCAATTTGGCTCACTCGCAACAAGCTGATTTTTGAGAGTATAAAACCATCAGTGATTTCAACTTCTACACTCTTTCACTCTCTGCAGGAGGACTCAAAAACTCTCATGAAAAATAGACCAGAGCAGTCACCTAGGCAATGCAAGGAGGTCTTCATCAGGTGGCTTAAAACCAACCATGAATGGGTTAAGCTCAATGTGGATGGGGAAGGCAGCAGTGGGGTTTGCTATTAGAGATGAAGACGGCAGATTACTAAGTGCCCTGGCTCTCACAATTGATGACACGGATGCCCTCCATGCAGAAGCTCAAGCGGTAGTTGAAGGCCTCAAGGGTGCTCTAGCACTCAATGCTCAAAAAGTTATCCTCGAAAGTGATTCTCAAATCATTATTAATTGTCTGCAAAATGAGGAAATAAACATTTGAAGATTGGATCCTTTACTTGAAGAAGCTCGCCATCTATGCTCCCTGTTTGGGTCTATCAAGTTCTCCAAAGTTTACAGAGAAGCAAATGCTGTGGCCGATGGACTGGCCAATTTTGCTTTAGATCAATACTCATGTTATTGGCTTAAATGGGTACCCAGGGTTATTGCTTCTCTGATCTCAAATGACTGTATTGGTAGGGCTTTGCCCCGCCTCATTCCTTCAGTAAATTAATATATGGTTATGTTTCGTATAAAAAAAAAAAAAAAAAAAGAGTGTGGGTCTAATAATGTATTAATTATATTAATATAAAAATTTAATTGTTTAATAGCATAGGTGGGGTAGTGTTAAAGTAATAGGATTTAATTAAGATTTGGTTAAAATATTAAAAGTTATTGAGGTTTGGATTTAGTGGATTTAAAGTAATAGGGATTATTTAAGATTTGGTTAAAATATCAAAAGTTATTAAAGTTTGGATTTAGCGGAAGAGTAATTTACGTATACAATCTAATTTAGGTTTGAGTTAAATTTTCAAAGTTATTAAGGTTTTGTGAGGGTAAAAAAAGGCAAATGAAAGTATTTAAACTTTAGTTTAATTTAATAAAGTAAATGGAAAATATTTAAGCTTTAGTTTTATTTTTATTAAAGAAAAATATTTAAAGTTTAAACTTGTAATGATTACAAACCATTAAAATTACCTTTACACTCGGACGCTCACCTACGTGAACCTCATTCACTTTAGCGCCCTAGTGAGCGGTTGTGCAATCTGAAGACGCGGGTTTTTGTTTAAATAAAAGCCGCGTCTACCGACGCCTATGGACGCTAACCTCAACCTCCTAAACACCCTATATAGTGCGGATAATTTGAGAATGTGCAATGCGATTTTCTCAATATCAAATGGTTTTTACGTATATTTATACAATAATAATCCAACGAAATACACATATACACTACCATTAAGCATGCTTTTACGACTAAACACGAATAAAACACAAATCAACGACAAACAGGGTGTGTTACCTACCTCTGTTCGCTCAAGATCCCTTTTTCCTCTAACTAGCGACTTCTTCTCTTCTTCACAAGCAAAAAATGCTCTGGGAATAATGAGAAACCAGAGATTCTCTCTCTATCTCTCTCTTTCTTCCTCCTTCTCTTGGCCTCCTCTCTCTCTCTCTCTTGTTCATTTTTCTCTTCAGCCTCTAGAAACCCAAAACACCCCAAATACGATCGGTCCCAATTAGAAATCCCTATTTTATTCTCCTCTGATCCCACGCATCTCCCTACGATCATGTTCCATACTTATCCACCAATCAGATTTAATAAGGACCTTTAATCTACACTTACCTCGATATCTCATGATCCAACGGTCAGATCTGCGTCAAACTCTGGATCTCCTCTATCAGTGTGATCATCTATAATTATAATTAAAAATCCCTCAATAAAATTCCCATCTCCTCAACTTATGGCTCCTAATCAACTATAATTACCATTATGCCCTTATTCTAATTATTAAGCTATAAATATCATTGTTAACAGGCAATCTAAACCCAACTTAAGTCTATCATCATTTCTTAAGTCTAATAATAATTTAATTAATGTATTTAATTATTTACCGATAATTAATATGAATTGACGAAAATACCCTTCTCTCGATAATTTTATATCTATGCGTTCGATTTCTTCCAAAATTTTCAAATTTATTTCCTATAGTATTCTCTACTATAATACACAGTTGGATTAATATCTGTCTTTCCTAAACTTCATTTTTTTACTTACTTTCTCACTTATTTTTAAATTAATTCATCACTTTTTCTATAACCGTTAATTAAGGTCAAATCTAAAATTAATCGTCTAATTAATTTAATTACTACTCCAATTTCCTAGTAAATCGTAATGACGATCATTTATTTAATTTCTAATATGTATATACTTGGAACATATTGCTAATCCTCCAATACTTGGATTAATTCCTAATTCCTTAATTCTTTTTAGGTTTATCATAACTTATTTTTCTAATAATTAGATTTTATTTATTATATTATTATATTCAAAAATTCCGGGTTTTACAGGATCAAGACAAGATTTGGTTATTGAAGAAGATAGAGGTCTATGAGGAAGCGATTGGGAAGAATATATCATCCTTTGCTTGTAAATCATAAAAGTGGGTTGATAATATAAAGCACTAGTACCGCAGGAGGTCACCGGCCAAAGCCGCCAGACCTCTAGGTAACAAATATGGACAAGTTTTCAAGCATTGGATGGGCGAGAGATCCTCTGTGAAGCGGATCCTCTGTGAAGTAGAGGATCCTCTGTGAGGCGCAATCCAAAGGTCCAAACGTTGGATGAAATTAAATCAAGGCTATTAAATATGGGGGTACCTCAGGCAAACAATGGGGTACCTTTGTCAATTACTGTGGTACCTTAGTCAAACATGGGGGTACCCGATCATTTTCATGGAAGTACCTTCGGCCTAACAACGAAGTACCTCTGTAAAATACGGGGTACCTCAGGTACTCCACTATAACCCAAAGCTACCTCCCTAAATCGTGGCAGGTACCTTTCAAAATAAGTTTAAGGTACTCCACTGTAAGCCCAAGGCGCCCTCATGTAAGTCTAAGGTACTCCCATATAATCCTAAGGTACCCCCTCGTGGTAAGCCATATGCAGTCACCAAAATTAGCCTAAGGTACTCCCTTATAAGCCTAATGTATCTCAATATAAGTTGAAGGTGCCCCAATATAAGCTGAGGGTACCTCCCTATAGAGAGGATCGGACCAAATTAATTTGGTTCGTTAGATTGCGCTTCACGGAGGATCCGCTTCAAAGAGGATCCTATGCACATTGGATGCGCTGAACAAAATGGGTCCCACCTATGGAGTAGTTTTTGCACAACCTTTTCTTTCAATTCTTTTTTGGTCAAATGGGTTTTTAGCGATACTTTACCAATTCTAGTTAATTGAGAATTAATTATATTTTTTTAAGATAATTGAAAATCAGTGTTTAATGTTTATGTTGAATTTCTTTTGAATTTGAAAACCTTTTCGTTCATATTTATGGCATTTTCGGCAGAAAATTTTCAGTAATATTTAAATGACACAGATTCTCAATTAATATAAAAAGTGTCACTAATTCTTAATTAATAAGAATTGGTCAATTGAATCTGAATTATTTCAAAAAAGTTTTCCCACAAACCAATTTTCCCTTTTTTATTATTATTATTATTATTTTTTGTTTATTCTTTTTGGTACATACGATTGACATGCCGGCAACGGCGGCATACACCGATCAACTGAAATTATCAACTGAATCCTAGTATTCATATTCAAGTTGTGGACATTTCTCTAACAAGCCCCCATATCCTAAATTTTAGGGGTCAAGTTGATCCTAGACACATGCACGCACCCAACACTCATACTCGAGTCCATGCATCATAGGTTATGCTAACGATACAAGGACATCACTTAGTTAATCGCATGGTTATATTATTCTTTTATCTTTTGGTATCTCTATGTATCCCTTCTAAGGATTCATTTTGCAGTAATGAAGTGTCGCTTCTAAGGATTCATTTCTAATATTCATTTGCAGAGATTGGAAACAGCAGAAGCATGAGAAAAGAATGGACTGAAAAGAAGCCATTAAATGGACTTTGAATTGTTACTAAACTGGGATCCGAATCTACACAACTGGTGTACTAGTCCAAAATTTAACCCATGGTTGCTGGTCTGAAACACTGTGAGAGGAGACAAGACGGTTGCAGAGATGAACAGCTAAGAGCTTTCCTTATGCAATCTTGACTCTCTCCTTCATACCAATAAGAATGATCGGAAACCGAGGGAGAAGACTTGTTTTTTGTTTGTCACGTACGTCCTTTTTTTCCAAATGAACATCCAGACATGGCCAAAGACTTTTGTCTATCTCACAGTTACGGGTCACTTACGTGTAATTGACTAGAACAAGATTTTAAGGTAATGGAAGCACTCAACGTACACATCAAAGACTTGTTTTTTTGCGGAAAAAGAATCGAGAAAGCCAAACTTGAGGGGAATAGGCAAAACCGTGTAAACGGGGAAGAACTAGTAGGACCCATCTTTGAAAATGTGAAAAGAAACACTTGACTTGGTGTAAGCACCTCTCAAATTGCGGAAAATAAAAATCTTAATTAAAAAGTCAAAGCCTGAGGGGTTAAAAAGTTGACTTTTTGATCGGGTGCAAATTGACTACCACACTTCATACCATTGGAAAGAGGATTCTGATACGGTTCTAACGCCATTGAGCTTGCTCAAATCGGAGTCCGGATGAAGAAGTTATGGATTGATCAAATCTGAGAAAAGCAGAAATTGACTTTCTGCTAAATCCCAGATCAGCTGCCCAATTTGATACCAGTAGAAAGAGCATCTCGACACAATTCCAACGCAACTGAGTTTGTTGGAATCGGAGTCCCGGATAAGGAGGTATAAGCAAAATTGGCTCCGGGACGTGACTCGGCACTTTTGCTAAAAAACCTGAATTTGTTGCTAGACTCTAGCTCAGTGGGTAGAAAATCTCGACCTGATTCCAACGCCACTAAGTTTGTCAGAATCGGAGCTCAAATGAAAGAGTTATGAGCAGCCCTAGGTTAAAAATAAACTGTCCATGTGGAAAACTGCCACATGGATGTCACCCTTGCTTAACCCTTAAGTAAACAAAAATAATAATAAAAAAAGTCTTTCTTGACCCTAAGTAAAAAATGTTAACAAAAGAGTCATTCTTAGCCATTAAGTAAAAAATAATAAGTCATAAGTAAAAAATAACAATAAAAAAGTCATTTTTGATAAAAATAATTAAAAAATGGTCTTTCTTAGCCATTAAGCCACATAGGGGAGGTGGAGGGATGCTCGAACCCAAGCAAGATGGCCCCCTCTCTGCCCTCTGTCCAAATTCCCCTTTTTTTTCTCTCTAAACCTTGCCATAACCAACCCCTGTCTCTCCCAAGTCCTGAAATCCAAACCTCTTCTATGTTTTGTCAAACCCAAAAATAGCCTTAGAAATCCCCCTCTTAAGTTCAAATAGAGTCGTTATGTTGTCCAAAGCCTCTTTCTAATGTTGCCAAAGCCCCCAGGTTCTGTCCAAATACACCAAAAAAGCCTCTCCATCATCCCCCTGCATTCCAAACCCAAAAGAAGCCTAAAGTTCTTTCCCCCAAACTTGAAATAGAGCTGTTACGCTGCTAGAGGAGCCTCAAAGAGATTCAACACCTTCAAGCAATCCTAGGTAAGCGCTTGGTAAGTTTTCACCGCAAATATGAAAAGATGAGCTTACTTTTATCAATGAAATTCTTCATGAATCACTAACTTTTGTTCTATCAAATGTGTTGGATTTTTCTCCCCTCTTCCTACATACGAAGAAGTCACCATGATAGAAAGATGATTCGATGGTATGGGGTAAAGTGTAAGGCATTCTCTTTATGTTCAAAAAGGGAGTATGTTCCCTTCCTCATCTTCAAGTTCTAATGTACCCCTATTAAGTCCCCTTAATCCCTTCTTAATATGTTGTCATTTCATTTTTTTTTTCTTGGTTTGATTGGAAGGTGATCAATAAGGTTTTTTAAGTATTGCACCACTGTAGGCCCACATAGGGGCCCACCCAATTTCTGGAAACCCCAAGAAACACCAAAAAATCTGTTTTTTCTGTAAAAATCCTAAACAACCAGTTTTTTGACTTTACTCGAAAACTCAAGTAGGATAAGCCCCTGCCTGTGTGTATCCGAAATTAACTCAGGTCGGACAAGCCCTTGCCTGTGTGTATCCGAAATATAATTTTGGATACACTCTACTTCTGGTGTATCTAAAATATAATTTCGGATACACTCAGTTTCTTGTGTACCCTGTAATTTCTGATGTTAAGGTTTTCAGCCCTCAACCCACTTTGCAATCCCTTTTAAATTAAACCAAAAGAACCAGTAAGGTTTCTGGGTCAACCGAAAACCCAAAATGGGACTTGGACCATATTGGTCCAACTTGATACTCTGTGGGTCTTCCAACGGGGCCCACACTCGACTCACTTCATTAAAAGGTTAAAAAAGATAAAATTAACAATAAAGGGGGCCTACACTTTCAGTGGTCCTCGCTCAGACCAAACAAATGAGCATGCTGGTATAAGACAAAGGTGAGGCTAAGTTGACTCAGAACCAAGGAGACCCGAGGGACCCGTCCGTTGACGGGGCGGACCGAGGTGTTTTCGGACTTCCCCGGACCGTAACTGAGAACTTGCTCAAATCTCTAAAAGCACGCAGACCAGCAAATCTTAGACTTGTAGAGGCACCCAAGTGTCTGCCTGCACATCTCAGGCAGTGGCGACTCCGATACTGTAAAATCCCCAAATTTTAATGAAATTAAAATTTATTATTTTAGTAATTAATTAATGTCAATTGGAAAATATATATATATACACAAATCTGGAAATCGGAAAGGGGTGACCGGAGTTGGGTGAACCGGTTGGTTAATCTTATTAAAAATGGGTGAGGGCTTGGCTAAGAATTATTATTGATTGATTTCACGTTGACTCAGTGGGTGGCATGTGTGGAATCAAGGTACTTTTAGTTGTGTTTCTGTAGAGAGTTGCTGGAGTGGCAACTAGGGGATCAACCTATCTTGAGCACATTAGTGGCAACTATAAATACTAATAAATTTCAGTTTGCCGGTTTGTGTTGGAGTTTGGAGAGCTGAAATTGTTGGTGATCTCAGAAAAGAGGAGAAGGAGGTGAGGGTTATAAGTCAGATCTGGGGGTTTGAAGCTGATCAAAGAGATCTTTGTGGTGGTCGATTTGTTGCTGTTCAAGAGGAGTGAATGCGGCAGTAGTTCCAGATTTCGTCAGGAGCTGTGTTGTTCATCAGATTCAATCTAAACTTCAGAAGAAGTAAATTAAAAATGAGCTGCTCTCACCTGTGGCAGCATCCTAAGTTTGCTCAGGATCAGATCTGAGATCTGATTTTTTTTTCTGATCTGGAGTGAAGCAAGTTCAGAGAAATGTGGGCGGCTAAGTTGCTGTTGGGCTGTGGAAGTGCTGTGGTCGAATTGAGAGGTTTGGGACTGTGATTAATCTCCAAACAGGTAAGAGCCTTTCTCATTTCGATTTTGGGATGATTAAATTGAATTATGGAATTGTTTTAAGCGAAATTGGAAATCCGAACTCTGTTTAGCATAAATTGACGCCCAGATTATGAACAGTGGTGAAATCTGTTTCAATTGATATCACAAACGTGTATGCTGTGTAATTAGTTGATTGGAGATCTACTAGGGAAGGAATGATGAAGAAATTTGATTAGAACATGTATACACAGTGGTATTTAGGAGCGCTTTTACAGTAATTCTGATTGAAGAGATAGCTAAGGTCGGCTAGTGTTTGAGGCATTGTCTTAGACTCAATTACATCCAAAATTTTGTTAAAGATCAGTCTAAGAGTATTAAAATGTTGCTGGAGTTAGATTGAAATTGAAATAATAGGATATTCGTGGTGGAATTAGGACTGCCGCCCTTATCATATTGCTGTAGCTGGATTTCGGTTTGGAGAATTGCCATGAACGAGTAATCATAAGTGGTACTGATTGGGGATTAAAATAATTTCGAATGGGTGTTTTAAAGTATGCATGGAGGGGTTAAGATGATCCTAGATACAATTTGAATGCCAAATCCATAGTTAGTCTTGCTGTTTTTTTGTTTTGTCGTGAATGAGTTGGAGGAAAAGGGACCTGGCGCTAAGTTTTAGTATTTGGCGCCTACATCTTTGGAAGTCAGCGCCAGCCTCCTTTCTCCCACCAGCTGTGGCCTTTGAGCAGAAATTATCATATATAGGTTATGGTTAATAGTATTAGTTTAATTAATTTAATTATGTGCTGATAACAAGGGTGAATATTGATTAACTTATATGCTGTTTTTATTTGGATCAGAGAATTAATTTAACTAGATGTGAGGTTCCAAGTAGTGGAAGTGGAAGCTTGTGTGAGGTGGGGTTTAAGTGTTTTAGGTTAATGAAATTGTGCAAACTTAAACTAATGAACGATCAGTAAGGGGCAGCATATATCTGGGTTTAAAAAGGAGTTTATTTAGGAAATAGGAGTTCTAATGAGTTGTTGGATTGGTATTGTAAATGAGGTGTTTAGCCTTATTACATTAGGTGTATGACTTATAGGTGATATATGTGTTTTAGTGTTTCGGGTCTCCAAAGAAAAATGTATATGAGTGTTACTTTAGGTTCTGGTTTTATTTGGAAATGCTTGGGTAAATAATAGAGGAAGTTTTCAGCAATTAAGTTAGTTTAGAAGTAGAAATCAATGAGATGCATTTTAAATGAATTGGAAGTGTTAAAAGAAGGCATTGAGGGCTTAGGTTAAATAAAAATAAATTATATAGGGAAGCTACTGTTTAAACTTAATATGAGTGCCACCAATCTGAAATTATTAAGAGGTTTAAATTCTGATTTTAGCATTGGTATTATTGGCTGAGTTGAGAATAATAATTTAGCATAATATAGCTCTTAAAGGGGTTTTAGGGAAGTTAATGGAAAGAGCTTGTAAATTAAATATAAATGATAATTTTGGTTATCGGAGGGTGTGCCAAACTTCTGGAAACTACAGAAATTAATTGAGGATAACACTAGGATAGACGATAGAAAGTTAATTTTAGAATTTAAAGAACTATAAAGCAATACATGTAAGACTTATTATTTTGACTAAAGTAGTTTTTATGTAACTAGCAATTAAACTAAATTGGGAAAATGCTGGAAATAAAGAGGGATATTGGAGAGTATAATTTGGAATTGGAAAGATTATAAAATAATACCTATAAGAATTATTGATTAGGCGAATTGTGCCTATAAATTTCTGATTATTGTGAATACGGTTAAGTTTTGGTCATTATCATTGGGTTTCTTCTCGGATTAGACGGGATTTCCATGATTAAGTAATTTTTACTGTGAACGGGCTTTATGCGGATTCTACGGAAAGAGGATTTTAAACTAAATAGGAATGTTTGGTTTTCTAGTTGGAATTGGTTTTCCTACATGTAGTTGGAGCTCGTGTATCTCGAGATGTTGTTACCTCCGTGTATCTCGGGGATGCCCCGTGTAGCTCGGGATGATATGATTGAGATTGAGATGAGTTGTGCTTATTGGATTTTCACTATTGGTTTGGTTTAGAGTCTAGTGGGCATAGCTCGATATGGATCCATGTTAGGAGCTAGATAGTGGAAAAGATTGTTTCTTTGCTAGTCGTAACACTTTGTTCATGTACGCGTTCCATCGTGTATCTCGATGAGGCCTTCTCTGTATCTGGTTGGCTGCAGCTATGTTTAGGATAATACATGCCAACCCATTACTGTATCTGAATGGGTTCTTCCGCAATAAGTCGATGACCGTGTAGCTCGGCTTCGCTCATAAGCCGGGAGGTGGCATAGTGAGCATGGTTTTATACTAGTTAAAGGCAATCTTATTTTCATGAGTCCTAAAGTGACTCAACAACTGTTGTTTTGATTGATACAGATATGTTCGTCATACTGGATTATTCTTGTCATCTTGTATTGATCGATGATTTATGGTTGGATTATTCAGATTATTCGGAACTGATGTATTATCACTACTGTTGCATGATTTACAATTGTATCATTTTTTTTAGAACTGATAAACTGTATTTTAGCATGCATGTGCTGCTTACTGGGATATTCGTATCTCATTGCGTTTTTTTTTGTTTTGTTTTCAGTTTCTGGTAAGGACGGTACCAGCGGGTGTATGCTTGGTTCATGTGAGTTAGCCTCGGTTATGGTATTTTATATTAGAGCTTGGGTTATAGTGCACTCTGATTTTATAGTTATTGTTTAATTCATGTTTTTCTTTCACTCTGATTTGCTATCCTGGGTTATATAATAACCTTCGGAGATAGGTTACGGTTTTATCTACGTAACTTGGATTCGGGGCGTTACAGATACCCTGAAACCCCCATGCATTCCGTGCAGTGCCCCAAGGGACGTGCGCACACTTGGAGAAGTACGGATACAGAGCCTTGGACTTGTATCTGACGCAAGAGACTTGGAGAAGATATTTTAGCAACTTTTTGCTCGTTAGGGTTGGAGTTTGTATTTTCATTTCATAGGGATTTATGAATGTTAAACTTGGATTGGGCCACTTAGGACTTGTGGGTTTTTCTCCTTATTGAAGTATTAGTACTGAACAGTAGCTTAAATCATTAGATAATATGTGAAATATTTTGAAAACTTGCTTATTAAATGATTACAAGATTGTTAGATGATGTTGAGGTTAACTTGGCTGATCGGCTCCCTAATGGCTAGGGTTTGGTCTTTCAAAAATCATGTTAGGAATCAGTGTAACCTAGCTCCTAACCTATCTTGAACTTGACCTTAATCCATTCTGATACATGTTTGGGTAAATTACGGAAACGTCCCTTGAGGTTTGCATTAATTATACATCTCTCTTCATGTTTTTGAAATAATACTTTTTCCCTTTAGTTGCCGTCCATTTTTTTTTTTTTTTTTACAAATATGGTTAGTGCTGGTAGAAGTCATTTGTTGAAGCTGGTGATGCTAAACTGAGACTTTATAAAGCTTGATTGACTAGCTGGAGATAGAGTTGCTTATCGGGCTATGGCCCTTAAAGCACGTGGGCAGCACAGCCCGCTTGACGTGGGCCCATGTGCATCGTGCCTCCTGTGTCCAGCGTGCTGGCCTGTTGTGTAGGCACACGCAAGCACAAACACGGTTAGTCGTTTTTTTTCTTCTAAAAAGTGTTTTTTGCTCTCTTTTTACACTTTTAACCCCCAACAGTCATATTAGAGAGGTATACTTGTAATTGATTGTAAATAACGATTTCTACCCTTCCAACAGCTATATTTGAGGGTAGAGGTGGTAAAAAGCCACTTTTGGTTTTTCTATAATAGGCCTAACCCTTTCCACTCTAAACCACACCTCTCCTCATCTCCTCTCTTCTCTTCTTGCTTTCTTAGAGTTTTGTTGAGCGATTTTGCCAATGGCCGCTGGGCTCGGCAAAGTGCTCACATGGGGGGTTCCCTAGGACGACCATTGGCAAATCTCTTAACAAGGCTCTCAAAAGTTGTAATTTTTTTTTTCATTTTCTTCATAAAGTCATGTTCAATGATTGCACTAATGGCCGGCAGAGACACAATGCTCACATGGGCACATACTTGAGCCCGACCAATAGCAAATCTTTGAACAAGGCTCTTACAAAGTTATCATTTTGCCTTTTTCATTTCTGCCTCTTCATGATTAAACAAGAGTTGCAAAAGTGTTACTTGTGTCAATTATTGCTTGGACAGTCAAGCAATAATTGATGCAAGTAACACCTTTGCAACTCCTTATCTTAGTACGGTTCACCAATATTTAAGGATTGTTGCATTTTCAAGAACTAATTACGGGCCATACATGTTTTGCAAAATCTTCTTTACTTTTCTTTTTCAGCCTTCGTGCATGTATGCTACGGCCAACCTTCTGCTTTGCCATGGGGTGTGTCGTGCTGGGTATATTGATAAATAGGTCGGGCACGGCATGGCCCATTTGCACGGCAGGTCGTGCAGGGCCGGCCCGATAAGCACCCCTAGCTAGAGATAAATATGGCCATAATGATTGAAGACTAGCCTTGAACCATTTCCCTTAGAATTACTTTCCCTGTAGGAAACTTATATAGTCATTTTCTGTAGTCTTTGGTGTAAAACATGAGATTGCTATGCCTGGATCCCAAACCTGGGAGGAAAAGATGGATTGATGACGTGGTTAACGTTGGGATAAGCCGCACAGAAATATTTTTAATCTACTTTGTTAGGATTAAGCACTTACCACTAGACCTTGGCCCAATCCCCCCTCTAGCATCTGCAACTGCAAGCCAACACCCTCCAACTGGGCCCAAACCGTAGGCCAACATTTGCCAACGATAGCATGATTTCTTAGGATCCCCCCTTATGGGACTCAAACCCACAACTTTTCCAAGGTCCCTCTTTGCACCTGTGAACTCATGACATAGGCTCCGATACTAATTGTTAGGATCAAGTGCTTACCACTAGACTATAACTTAAGTTATTGATTAGAGCGCAACTGTTTACACTCTCCCTAGACCGGCAAATGAAGAAAGGCCGTGTAGTGTCTGCATGGATTAACTTCATCAATTGGGCCACATTAGCATACACATATGTCTAAATGTTCTACCGTATGTACATATCTGAGGTGTGACGTCATCAGCAATACAGGACTCATCCGAATGTAGGAAGTTATTCGTCAAGATCTTGGAAAGCGGATGTCTTACCCAAACATGATGGAACAGTTAGCCAACTTCTAAAAACTGGCATGGAGGTCATGCAGGTATGGGATAGTAAGCAACTGTCAAAGTTTGGCTATAAAAGGCACAGTTGCGAAGGGCTCAAGGACAACATCCACTCAACCACAACCGGTTATTATGATTTTAATTTGACCATCCGTGATCTCTATCCCGTCTTCTACACTCACACTATAGCCAAAAAGGATAATCTAGGTCCCCCCTCACTACTTCTTGTTGCAGTGACACTTTAGGTTCCTATTTACTCTGATTGAAGTAAAGTCCCTACCATCAACAAGAAGGTTGAGGCCGCCCCTGTCTCCTAATTATATACTCCAACTATGGCTACAGGATTATGAGCAGTCAGTGCCAAAGCCATCTTTGGCCAAGCTAGGAGATTAACGGAATATCGGCTAAGTAGTATTCCTAGGTGAACCCCCGAATCAACATTGTTGGCAGACGCCCCTTACATCCTTTCCTTATACTCCGATTATGGCTATTGGGCCGAGAGAGGCCAGTACTGTCAATATTGGTGATTTTCTTTTATTTTTTTTTTATTTTGAGCTACTAGGAGATTTGTTGTAATCAGTGGTTGTATCTCTGGTGACCGATATTTAAATAAAGTACTTTGTCATTGCTTATTGTCATTTTCAAACACCTAGAACCCAAACGAAGACCAAAACCCTAGTCTTCATTCTCTTGTCTGATCAATTTTATTAAAGGTGACTTGTAATATGGCTAGACCGGCTCCAGTTTAGACTCAAAACAGGTGCCTGGGGTCAGGATCCGACTCGAAATCCTTGTATTGACAAATACTGTCACACCCACATAAAGACACCTCACCCTGATTGCCATGTGTCGAGCCCGGACAAATTTCGGAGCAACAACAACTTTATTTCCTTATACCATAGTAGGATGTTGGATCTTTGCCCAACATCCCTAACATACTTAAATACAACCAACTTGTATTTTTTAGATTGTGTAGTGAGAAATAGTAGTCTATTTTTATTGTTTTTTGAGCTAACTAAAGAAAGCTGTAGGATTTGGGATAATTTAAATCTTTAATTTTAATTTTTGATTTTTTGTGTGAATTGGTTGCTATTGAATCTTTGGTAGAGATGTCTAAAGAGATTCTCTGAGACTTGGGAAGCTACTGAGACACCTTACTCATAGCTTTTTTGGAAAATGCCTTTAGCCCATTTTGTGTTTTCTAGTTAATCTCACCTTATGCTGATTAAGTTTCAATGTCAAAAGTATTTGAGACATGAAAGATTTCCTCTCTAAATCTGACAACTTCTTTTTGAGATTAAAGATTGATCGCTATTCTTACGGGGGGACTAATTCTTCAATGGGTTAAAAGAAAAACCACATCTTATGAAGCAACTAATCCTAATGAGGATGAGGCAATTAGATGAGGCCCAATTCTCACTGTATCTTTGAAATTTAAATGCGCAATAAAAATGCCAACATATCTTTTTTTTGGTAATAGCCAGGCCTATGCAATTTCATTACGATAGAACTGAAGTACAACTTTTAAGGACGTAGCCATAAGAAAAAGAAATGCACAAAACATTACAAAAGTGATGCTCATAAACAAGCAATGAGAATTGGGCCTAATTTCTGTTCTTAATTTTGTGAATTCAGTTTATCAAAATTTTCTTTCCCAATTTCCTCATAAACAAGCAGAGGAAATCCATGGGGATGGGGGTCATTTTCTATTCTTAATTGCACTGCTATTTTAATTGGGGGTTGGGGGGGGGGGGGGGGGGGCGGTTTCACCTTTAGTTTTCTTTATGCTTGGGGTTTTCTTTGTAGTGCCTCAAACTAGAGTCAATGCAAAACGAGCATCCAAACCTGAATCCAAGTGCTACTAGGCCCATATATATAACATCAACAAAGTACCAGACTAAAATCAAATAACTCAAATTGTGATTCTTAGAGTGCGGAAAATAAATAGTGCGGAAGTATACTGTCTACAAATCACCATGAATAAGACAAATAATAAATAACCATCAAAACCATAATTCATGTTTGATAATATCAAGGGTTTCTAGATCTCTCTCTCTCTCCCTCAATACATCATGTCAACATAATAACATATTCCATCAAATAGTCAAAATTTCATCCCTGAACAACCTCAACTTAGTCTAAATAATAATAATCCTCCGGCAAGAAGTTAGCAAAATCTCCCTGAGTAGCACCACAAAGATCCCCTTCTCGCATATCGCTGAAAACCAAAATAAAACAAAAGGTATGAGATACGAATATCTAAGTATGTAACATGATGCATACTAGAAACAATTTATATACAAAAGTAATCATTTCATGCTCGATAAAACAACACGAATAAGCAGGTATCGTTTAATCAGATCAAAACATACGTGAAGTACAAATTGGCATTCAATCACTTTCAAGGGTCATGTAACAGTCATAATGATGATAAAAAACTAAAATCCTGAATAGTTCAGCATAAATCCAAATCAGCTAAAGTCATATCAATTTCTTTTATAACTGTGATGAACCAAGTATCTACTTCCAACCATAAAATATAACATAGGTGAACTCACAGGTGTCAATGTAACAGTAATATGTGTATCATGATACTAGCGTCATTGTAGGACTCACAAAGAAAGATATGTTTTTGAGATGACACTCTTTAATGCTACGCCACCATACGTCTTATGGGCGAAGCTACTATGACACTCAAACCTTCTGACGATAAGAATCGTAGTCATCGACTTATTGCCCATGCACTCATAAAGTTGGCATGAACCACCAGCATGCAGGCCCTAAATCAATACATGGAGATGACCACTAATCCGCTTGTACAGGAATCACTATCAAGGCTTGAAATAACCTTATAGACACGGGACCTTCTAGAGCAAACTAACTTGCAAAGGAAATGCGCTCACAAATGAGAGTAACTCAACCCAAAAGAAATACCCCTTAGCTATCTAGCTTGTTCTATGGATCTATATTCAGCTATTCCCACTAGACACTAACATCCCTAAGGACTCATCTGCATTTATACATAATAATGCCTAGTGGCATATAAAGTTTGATATATAAATTTTATCCAAAATTTGTATAAGTAGGTTGAATTTCTGATATAAAGTTTCTTTCTGTAGAAGTTTGAGTTATGATGTGTAAAATAAATCTTTCCTAATTAAATATCTCAATCAAAAGGTTTTAAAGTTTAAAATCTCCCAAATTCCAAATTATTTATCAATTTAGGCAACTATAATCCTAAAATAAATCCTTAAATGTTTTCGTAGAAAACATGTTATTTCGGTAATTAATGTCTCAAATCATTTGATTTAATTGATAAAATTCATTTAAAACAATTTTATTTTGAATTCAAAATCAAATTCTAAAAAATTAAAATTTTCTGTTGAGGTCACTCAGCTCAACAGAAATTTTCTGATTAATGGGCGATTGGGGATCGCCTAGGTCGTCTCGCTAGGCACCCATATAAATTTTGGTTGCCTACCCATCGCCTACGCGATGGGTGAGTGGTTTAACTCTATGTTGATTTTAATACACTGGTGCCCACGATCGCCTAGGCGATCATGCTAGGCGCCCTATCATTTGCTGTAAATTGAGTTTTGAAAACTGAATTTTCTCTGTTCTGAGTGAATTCTACATACATACACAACTATAATCTAACAAAATATACATATAAACAACGAATAATCATGCATTTGCGATCAAACAACAAGAAAACAATAATGAACGACAAATCGGTGTGTTACCTACCTTAATCATGCGACTTCTTCCTCTTCCTCTAACTAACAATAACTCCTCTTCACAGATACAAAACAACCTTGGGATGATGAGAAAACTGGGATCAAAGGCAGTTTTTCTCCTTCTTCTTCTTCTTCTTCTTCTCTTCAGTTCTCTCTTTTGCTCGTTTTCTCCAGCCGTCGAATACAAACGGATGAAAGACAAAGTGTAGAATACAAACCATATTATACTAGGGTATAGAACCATACTACCCTCACTTATGATGCTGCACAACACAGCCACATCATGGATCACTCACCCAACCAATCAGAAGACAGCAGCATAAATATTTACTTCTTACCTTGATCTATCACGATCTAGCGGCCTGATCTGCTTCAAACTCATGATCTTCGCTATTAGTGTGATCACCTATAATTATAAATCAATTTCATCAAAAAAAATCCTCAATAAGTATTAGTTATTATTTAATTTTAAAAATTTCCTAAATTTTCAGGGTCTTACATCCTTCCCTCCTAGAAGAAAAATTTCGTTCTAGAAATTTACCTTGCAATTCTTGAAATAAATGAGGATACTTCTTCTGCATCTCTGACTCCAACTCCCATGTGGCCACCTCTACTGTGTGGTTTTGCCAAAGCACCTTCACTAGCGGAATTACTTTAGTACGTAAGACTTGCTCTCGCCTGTCTAAGATTTGGACTGGATGCTCCTCGTATGTCAAGTCCTCTTGCACTACCAGTGACTCATGCTGGATGATATGCGTTGGATCATGCACGGACTTCCTCAACATCGATACATGGAATACGTCATGAACTCCCTCTGGATATGTGTAGGTAATGCCAATTTGTATGCCACTGGTCCCATTGTATCCACAATTTCAAAGAGACCTATGAATCTCAAAGCCAACTTGCCTTTCTTGCCAAACCTCTTGATTCCTTGGGATGGAGATACCTTTAGAAATACATAAATCACCATTCTCAAACTGTAGATCTAGTCTCCTGGTATCAGCATAACTCATCTGGCGACTCTGGGCCGTACGCATTCTCTGCTTAATCTGGTTTATCTTCTCCACACTGTCCTGTACAATCTAAGGCCCAATAAACTGCTTTTCTCCAACTTCCACCTAGCACACTGGGGATTTACAAGCTCTGCCATACAATGCCTCAAAAGGTACCATATGAATATTCTCCTGATAGCTATTATTATAAGCAAACTTTATCAATGGCAAGTGCTAACTCCAATTGCCTCCCCAGTCTAAAACACAACACCTCAGCATATCCTCTAATGTCTGTATGGTACGCTCAGACTAACCATCTGTTTAAGGATGATAACTCGTGCTGAAGTTAAACTTCGTGCCCATAGCTCCCTGAAAAGCTGTCCAAAAGTGAGATGTGAATTGGCATCTCTATCTGATACTATGGAAACCAGCATTCCATGATGTCTCACAATCTTCTTAACATATAACTTAGCCAAAGATTTCAACTGCTGAGTGGTGCTAATGGGTAAGAAATGCACCGATTTTGTCAATCTGTCCACAATAACCCATATGGCATCCTCTGTAACGCCCTGGATCCGTGTTGTTCAATAAAGATATAAAACGTCTCACGGAGTGTTAGGTAAGGATCTTAATCATTTGTGATCACTGGATAATCACTTAAACTAATCATATCAGAGTGCACAATCATACTTTATCTAAGAATTCAATATTCAAACTTAACTAAGAATCAAGTGGTTCAACCTCAATCTACTGTATTACACCTCAAAAATTCATTTAATTCAAAGTTCAAATCAAAGATAATCTACAGGTCTAAGGAATGTAATAGTAGTCTTCCTCCCTATATGTCTCAGTCGGATCTACCCTAGTAGTCGCCTCACCTCGAGTATTTGAAAAACAAAACAAAAACAAAGAGTGAGATACGAATATCTCAGCGAGTAGCATATGCATGCAGGAAATAGTTAACACAGTTCAAATCATGCATCGGTAAATAACCCGTACGAATAAGCAACCAGTACAATCTCCAAGTTAAACCAAAACCAATAGTTCTTTCCAAACACATTTCAATTCAATATTGACACTACATTGATTGGTCAATGTCATGACTATTGTTAAGTTGATAAATTAAACATGCCAAGTAGACATTCCACACCTCCATGTACACAGTTCCGGCTTACTCAGGGTTTCGGAAACTCTGAAATGACGGCCTACTCAAGGTTTTGTCATCTAATGCCGGCCTACTCCCCGGGTTTCGGCATTGACAACCAGGCCTACTCAGGGTTTTTGGTTGCTCTACACCGGTCGTGGCAACACAAAAAGCCATGTAATTTAAACTACCAACAATAACATTACATTACTAAGCTTAAGCATAGATCCAGGACAAGCTAAACCAAAACAGTAAACCATCGTAAAATCACAACTCGGACATCACAATAAAACAATACGTTCAACATCATGTATAACTCAACCAGTTCACCACATGTCCCTCTGGACCATAACAGTACCTCAGTATTTCCTCAAATCTCATAACACATGCCCATTGGTAACAAACTCATTTACTCACACCAAGAGAAATCTTTAAAACAACAGGAACTCCTAGTGTTAGGTACAATGAGATCACCTATCATTAGCCCGCTAGAACTAACCTTGGATGCTCCTAAGAATTTCCAGAATTTCCACTTAATATTCTCAAAAATATTTCAACAGGAAATAGCAATTATAAAATCCCAAGCAAGTCATCAGTTAAGTAATTGAACCCTCGAAACCTTAAAACCTAGCTTGGTTGGGTCAAAACTCTCATTTCGGCAAAGATTTGGGGCTTGTGCTAACCTCTGGCGCTTGGCGCGAGGTCGGCGGTAAGTCGTTTGTTAAAAATACAAGTCAAGTTTACTTAAAATAGGGTAGGTGCGAGCTAGGTGTGAACTAGGCACACGATACACGTAAGGTTAATGTGAGATTGGTGGTAAGAAAACGGTCGGCGCGAGCTAGGCGCGCGTTGAGCGCGAGCTCAGCGGTAAGGAGGAATCGGCCTCTCGCCGACTACAGGTAGTTGGCGCTGGGTAGGCGCCAACTTGGCGGATGCTACCCTGGTTTTTCAAGTCTCTGTTATTTCCAGATCTCTACGACTGACTGGAATTTTTCTCTCTATAACAATTTTCTTAGTCTCCTACTATTCCTAGAAGACCTTTAAACCAGTTTTGGAATTAATCTAAACACTTTTATATTTATCTCTAACTATCCTAGAAAACTCACGCTCGGACTGTCTTTTTCCAGAAAACATATGCATCAAGATCAAACTTACGAATCAAATCCAAAACCCAGTTTTAAAACGATGCTACTCACCTCTTGCACGCTTATATCCCAGCAACAACAAGTGCTTGAATCCGAAAAGCATCAGTTGATCGCTAACAGGCGCTTGCCTGTTCGAAATCGATGTCTGGCTGATCCTCTGTTTGCAAGAGAAAACTCTTTTGAAAAACTTTGGCCTCGACTTTCTGATTGGTAGAAACTCTCACAGTTCTTCTTCTCTCCCAAGGAAAACCTAGATCAATCGCACAGCCGCCATCGCCAATCGCCTTTAGTACGAGTATACGAGTATTCTAAAAAAAAAACTCAAACCTAATTTTCCTTAAGTATTTATACCTTCCATAATTACATTGCCGCTCGACGAACCTTTGAAATTCCTTGATTCCGTACATGCTCCCCCACCGAAATTCCTACATATACACAGGTCCTTAAGTTGATTCGTCCACATAAATAAATAAATAAATAATCCTTAGAAAAAAAATCGGGGTTTTACATCCTCCTTCTTCGCTGTCAAGGGTAGCCCGGAAATTAACAAAATCCATAGTCACATGTTCCCACTTCCACTCTGGAATGGGAAGTGATTGAAGTAGCCTAGGTGGCTTCTGGTGTTTAGCTTTAACTTGCTGACAAGTCAAACATTTAGCCACAATTCCGCAATCTCCCTCTTTATCCCTGACCACCAATAGATCTCCTTTAAGATTCTTATACATCCTCGTACTCCTTGGGTGCACTACATATTTGGGTGCACTACATATTTAGATCTATGTCTTTCTGTTAAAATCTTCTCCTTAATCTCCTCATCATCTAGGACACAAATATGGCCTCAAAACCTTAATAGTCCATCTTTGTCTGAAAAATCTCAGCAGCCTCAGATCCTTTACTCATCAACTCACTAGTTTGAATCAGCTGTGGATTAGTCAACTGTCTCTCCCAAATCCTCTTAATCAAATTTGGCTCTAACTGTATATGGCCAACTTGATCACCCCATCTTGTGACAGACTGAACTCTCCCTACCAATCCCTAATTGAATCCACCAGTCTACACTGGCTTGTCATAAAAGCTGTTGAGCTGCTACTTGATCCTCTACTACACTCTTACGGCTCAAGGCATTTGCTACCACATTCCCCTTACCTGGGTGGTATTGCAATGTGAGTGAACCTGAAGTCCTTAAGCAAATCCATCCACCTACGCTACCTCATGTTCAGATCTCTCTGAGAAAACAAGTATCTCAGGCTCTTATGGTCAGAGAAGATCTCAAACTCTACCTTGTACAAATAATGCCTCCATAGCTTAAGGGCAAAGACTATGCTTGCCAACTCTAAATCATGTGTAGGGTAGTTCTTCTCATGTGGTCTCAACAGTCTAGAAGCATACGCAACAATTCTACCCTACTGCATCAATACACATCCCAAGTCGATCGTAGAAGCATCGCAATACACTGCAAATGCCTCGTCCATGGATGGCACTATCAACACTGGGGTAGTAGTCAACACTAGTGCACTATCAACACTGGTGTGTACGGAAAGCCGTCTTCTCTATATCGTCTTCTGCTACTCTCAACTGATGGTAGCCCGATCTTAGATCAACCTTGGAAAACCAAGTTGCACTTCCCAACTGGTCAAATAAATCAGCAATCCTAGGCAATGGATACTTATTCTTCATAGTCACCTGATTCAGTTGCCTATAATCGATGCACATACGCATGCTATCATCCTTCTTCTACAAAAAAAGAACTAGTGCACCCCATGGTGATACACCGGCCTGATAAACCCCTTCTCTAGAAGCTCATCTATCTGCTTCTTCAACTTCTCCTATTCTGGTTTCGAAAGCTTATAGGGTGGCTTCGAAACAGGAGTTGTGCCAGGCAACAATTGTATCCTGAACTCGATATCTCGAGCAGCAGGTAGTCCAGGTAGATCATCTGGGAAAATGTCTACAAAATCCCGGACTACTATCACATCAGAGATGACAAATGAGTCACCCCTCGGCTCCTCTGCCACTATAGATGCTACCAGACCAATGTAAGATGTCAACCCCTTACATTTGAAACAATGAATGGTCTAATTTGGCCCACTGACTATCACAGTCCCACTATAGCAATCCAGAATGACGTGAAGTGTAAACAACCAATCTATCTCCAAAATCACGTCAAATCGTCCAATCACTAGTTCTATCAGATCTCTTGGCAGCTCTAATCTCCCCAGTCTAATCATGCAATCTCTATACACTAATTTAACTCCAATTGACTCCCCCAGTGGTGTGTGCACAAACAACATAACATCCATATCAATCGGTGACAAACCAATTTGTCGTGCACATGTAGGCGAAATAAAAGAATGTAAGGTACCAGAATCAAATAAACAACAAGCTGATCTACCACAAGTAAAAAGAATACCTCCAATCCGCTTAGGTGCCTCCGGATCAACCTCAATCTCAGCCATAGGCTTAGGCTCACGCTCCTCCTCATGTGCCTCTACTGCATATACTCTAGCTTGCTGCGGTTGTGGAGTAGGTACTACCTGTCTCTGTCCTCCCCTTTGCGCAGCTCCTCTGCCCTGGGTTCTTTGTCCCGTAGGTGCTCTCTGGGCTAGCTGCTGGAATGGGGTTCTCTGAGTAGCAGCAAGTGCAGGTGTTGGTGCTGGTGCATTTGGCCATCTCACTGCCAAAGGCTGATATGTGGGAGAGTATCGGCACTCATGAATCCGATGGCCTGCCTAACCACATCTGTAACAAGTACTTGGAGCTGCAAAACATGGGCCCGGGACATGATACCTACCACATTTGGCACAATCTCTTTGAGGTGGTATGTAGGTCTGACTGCCAAATGACTCCCCTTTAGTCCACTCCTTCGGCCTCTTGCTCCCACTAAGGAAGCCTCTTTGCTCTACCGGCCTCATTGGCTGTCTAACTCTGCTCAAAGTGGCCTGAGTCTCGATATCTCTCTCAGCTCTTGTGGCCTGACGCACTATATCCTTAAGTTCGGTGCACAGAAATACCGTCAACATACTCCGTATGCCAAGCCTTAAACACCACTAGAAAAGCAATTAATCTCCTCTCATTCTGCACCATATGGGGTGCAAATCGGGACAAGGCGAAAAATCAGGACTCATACTGCACCATTGTCTGGCTCCCCTGGGTGATATCTGTAACACCCCAGACCCATAACCAGTAAGATATTGTCCGCTCTGGGCCCACGGGCCCTCACGGATTTGTTCTTAAGGATAACACGAGAAAACTTCCCAGGGGTCACCCATCCTTGTAGTGCTCTCACCCAAGCACGCTTAACTTCAGGGTTCCAAGGGGATTTAGTCCCGTGTTGTTCCTTAAAAGGCCTCTTGCTAATTTGGGGGTCTTAAGACTACTTATAGCATCCCCGAGCGTTGTGGGATCCCAACCATATGCACATCCTCACCTAGTAGCTCGCCACTGTGGTTGCTCGCCCAGGTCTCTCACCCCGCCCACATCACAGCCGCCCACTCAGACAGCCAGGATGTCACATACTCCCCTCCATGGGACAACGCATCCTCGCGTTGGGCAGAACCCCCACACTTTCTGGTCGGGGCAGGCTCTGATACCATTTGTAACGCCCCAGACCCATAACCAACAAGATATTGTCCGTTCTGGGCCCACGCGCCCTCACGGATATGTTCTTAAGGATAACACGAGAAAACTTCCCAGAGGTCACCCATCCTAGCAGTGCTCTCACCCAAGCACGCTTAACTTCAGGGTTCCAAGGGGATTTAGTCTCGTGTTGCTCCTTAAAAGGCCTCTTGCTAATTTGGGGGTCTTAAGACTACTTATAGCATCCCCGAGCGTTGTGGGATCCCAAACATATGAACATCCTCACTTGGTAGCTCGCCACTGTGGTAGCTCGCCCAGGTCTCTCACGTCGCCCACATCACAGCCGCCCACTTAGACAGCCAGGATGTTACAATATCCATAAACTCCCGCTCCTTCTGCAGCCGGTCCTCATCAGAGAAATATTGCTCGTAAAACACCTCTGTGAATCTATCCCATGACATAAAAGTGGCATGATGGTCCTCCCTCTTCACAGCTCTCCACTAGTGAGCTGCCTCCCCTTCAAACAGAAATGCGGCCAATCTAACTCTCCTTTCCTTGGGACAATCCATGGCATCATATATCCACTTAACCTGCATCAACCATCTCTTTGCCGCCATCGGGTCAGGTTGTCCACTGAAAATGGGCGGGTCCATTTTACGGAACTGCTCAAGGTCCCACGCTGTTTGTATCTCACCAGCATGTCTATGCGCCTCTCTGTGCCCATTTCCTCCATTGCCATTTCCGTTCTGGCTCAATCTCTCCTCTCTCTCCTTGGAAAGAAGCTCTACCAAGGTGCCTACAATGGCCCATATATCACCGCCTCCAGGTGGTGGTGGTGGAGTGTCAAACTGCTGCTCAATAACATCAACCCTTTCATTAGTAACATCGGCTTGTGCACATCGTCCTCTACCAGCCATCTGCAAGATCCTCCTATCCCCCCATGGCTGGCTACCTAAGGTTAGGACCCATTACTCTAATACCATCCCTGTAGTGCTCTGAACCCAAGTTAATGCAAAACGAGCATCCAAACCTGAATCCAGGTGCTACTGGGCCCATATATATAACATCAACAAAGTACCAGACCAAAATCAAATAACTCAAATTGTGATTCTTAGAGTGCGGAAAATAAATAGTGCGGAAGTATACTGTCTACAAATCACCATGAATAAGACAAATAATAAATAACCATCAAAACCATAATTCATGTTTGGTAATATCAAGGGTTTCTAGATCTCTCTCTCTCTCCCTCAATACATCATGTCAACATAATAAAATATTCAATCAAATAGTCAAAATTTCATCCCTGAACAACCTCAACTCAGTCTAAATAATAATAATCCTTTGGCAAGAAGTCAGCAAAATCTCCCTGAGTATCACCACAAAGATCCCCTCTCGTGTATCACCAAAACAAAACAAATGGTATAAGATCCAAATATCTCAGTAGGTAATACGATGCATGCTAGAAACCGTTTATATACAAAAGCATTCATTTCATACTCGATAAAACAACACGAATAAGTAGGTATTGTTTAATCAGATCAAAACATATGAGAAGTACAAATTGGCATTCAAGCATTTTCAAGGGCCATGTAACAGTCATAATGATGATAAGAAACTAAAATCCAGAATAGTTCAGCATAAATCCAAATTAGCTAAAGTCATATCAATTTCTTTTATAACCGTGATGAACCAAGTATCCACATCAAACCATAAAATATAACGTACGTGAATTCACAGGTGTCAATGTAACAGTAATATGTGTATCATGATACTTGTGTCATTGTAGGATTCACAAAGAAAGATAAGTTTTTGAGATGACACTCTTCAATGCTACGCCACCATGTGTTTTATAGGTGAAGCTACTATGACGCTCAAACCTGAATATTATTCTGACGATAAGAGCCGTAGTCATCGACTTATTACGCACGTACTCATAGAGTTAGCATGAACCACTAGCATGCAACGCCTGAATCAATACATGGAGATGACTGCTAATCCGCGTGTACAGGAATCACTAGTGAGGCCTAAAATGACCCACAGACACGGGACCTTCCAGAGCAAACTAACTTGCAAAGGAAGCGCTTGCAAATGGGAGTAACTCAACACAAAAGTACCCCTTAGCTATTTAGCTTGTTCTATGGATCCATATTCAGCTATGCCCACTAGACACAACATCCCTAAGGAATCATCTGTATTTATAAGTAATAGTGCCTAGTGGCATATAAAGTGTGATATATAAATTTTATCAAAAATTTGTATAACTGGGTTGAATTTCTGATATAAAGTTCTTATCTATAGAAGTTTGAGTTATGATGTGTAAAATAAATATTTCCTAATTAAATATCTCAATCAAAAGGTTTTAAATTTTAAAATCTCCCAAATTCCAAATTATTTATCAATTTAGGCAACTATAATCCTAAAATAAATCCTCAAATGTTTTTGTAGAAAACATGTTATTTCGGTAATTAATTCTATCTCAAATCATCTAATTTAATTGATAAAATTCATTTAAAACAATTTGATTTTGAATTAAAAATCAAATTCTGAAAAATTAAATTTTTCTGTTGAGGTCACCTAGCTCCGGTTGCCTAGGTGACCTGTCTGATGGACAGTTAAATTTTTATGAAAATTTTTGATTAATGGGCACTTGGGGATCGCCTTGGTGGTCTCACTAGGTGCCCGTATAAATTTTGGTTGCGCGTCTTAACTTTGCGTTGATTTCAATACACGGGGGCCCGTGATCGCCTAGGCGATTGTGTTAGGCGCCCTATCATTTGTGGCAAACCGAGGTTCGAAAATTGAATTTTCTTTGTTCTGAGTGAATTCTACATACATACACAACTATAATCTAATAAAATATACATATACACAATGAATAATCATGCATTTGCGATCAAACAACAAGAAAACAATAATCGAACAACAAATCGGTGTGTTACATACCTGAATCGTGCAACCTCTTCCTCTTCCTCTTCCTCTAACTAGCAATAACTCCTCCTCTTCACAAACACAAAACAACCCTGGGATGATGAGAAAACTGGGATCAAAAGCAGTTTTTCTCCTTCTTCTTCTTCTCTTCGGTTCTCTCTTTCACTCGTTTTCTCCAGCCGTTGAATACAAACAGACGAAAGACAAAGTGTAGAATACAAACCGTATTCTACTAGGGTATAAAACCCTACTACCCTCACTTATGATCCTAGACAACACAGCCACATCATGCATCACTCACCCAAACAATCAAAACACAGCAGCATAAATATTTATTTCTTACCTCGATCTATCACGATCTAGATGTTTGATCTGCTTCAAACTCATGATTTCCACTATCAATGTGATCACCTATAATTATAAATCAATTTCATCAATATAATCTTCAATAAGTATTAATTATTATTTAATTTTAAAATTAGGAAATTTTTTACGTCTTACATTCTTTTCTTTTCTTTTTTTGCCTAAGGTTTTGCATGCAAATGTGCATGAAGGAGTTCGGGGGGACAGATTTTCCTGTATGAATGATTTGGTTTGCAAAGAGTAGTTTGGGAGGGAAAACGTATAACAGAGGAAGAGAATGTGGAGAGGGAAATCTCTTTTGATTATGGTAATGACGAGTGGATCCACCAGCAATGGGGCTCTTCCCTAAAATAATGCCATCTCTTTTGATTATGGTAATGACGAGTGGATCCACCAGCAATGGGGCTCTTCCCTAAAATAATGCCTGACCCAACGCCATTTGCTTCCTTTCTTTTTCACAAACCTTTTAGTGGGAAACAAATGGATAGGAGCTACTAAATGGTGATGCACTAATGCTCCTTTTCTCTTATTTCTTTGTCTGCCTCAAATAGTTCTGCTCCTTTTAAGTAACTGGTTAGCTGAAACGTCGTTGCCCATTCACGGGCCATTTTTTATTTTGCCCTCTAGGACTGGGACATGCTAGGCCTCATATTGGGTTGGTCTGCAATCTGAGTCCATCAGTTGGTAGTTACTGTGTATTAAAATAACTAACTAACTGCATTATTAGATCATTTGAAAAGTGACCTGTGTGTGAAGTCCTTTTCATTGCCACCAGCGAAGATCATTGAAATTTATTGATGAAATTGGTAAAGCAAAATGGGGAAAGTGGCCCACTTTTTAAGGGTTAAAATAAAATATTCAAAGAGATGGCGAAGTTATTTTCCTCCCATTGTCAGGTAATTTGAAATATTTTCCTTCAATTTTAACTTTATATTAAAACAAACCAAAAAATAATAATAATAATAAATAAATAAAACAGAAAGCCTAGTTATGTTCTACCTTTCTTTCTTGCAAAACTCAAGAAGGATTTTGTTGAAGAGGTCTTTAAGCCTCTTTTAAGGAATTGCATGTGTGGCTCTTGCTGTGTGGGTGTGAAAAGGTTGCATTCGCTTAAGGCCAACAAGGAGTCCCCCTCTTTGGCTCATATGTTTACACTGCATGTGACTGACCTTGACTCGTAGCATGGAGCCAGTCTCACCGACACCCTGTTGATATAAGCCATTATATTCTCGTTACATCCGAAGATGAAACATGAAGCGCTTCGGCCGATATACAGGCTTCTAATCACACAGTCCCATTCAATCAACACAGCACAACTGATATACAGGCTTCTAATCACTCAGTCTCTTCAATGGGTTAAAGAAAAACCACATCTTATCAAGCAACTAATCCTAATAAGGATTAGGCAAAGGAGGCCTAATTCTCACTGTCTTTGGAGTTGAAATGCGCAATAAGAATGACAACATATCTTTTTTCTTTTTTGTTCCTTTTTTTTTTTTTTTTGTAATGGCCGGGTCTATGCAATTTCATTAAGATAGAACTGAAGTACAACTTTTAAGAATGTAGCCATAAGAAAACCAAATGCACAAAACATTACAAAAGTAATGTTAAGAAATTAAGACTCATAAACCCTACTGACCACCACGATACATGCTCCTACATATATAAGATTTAAACCAAGGGCTAAAGCCAAAGCCTTTGATGTTAAATCAATGAGAATCCTTGATAAAGGGTCCACTGGAAGGTGGATTGAAAGTTCCATTGAAGGGAAAGTCGTCTTCCTTACCAGATAATCGATGAAGATAAGGATCGTAAAGGGAAACCCGCTACAAACCCAATCATAGAAGAGTTTCATACCAAAAAAATGCCCACATATCTATGTTAGCACTTGTCAAAAATATTAGTCTTTCTATCTCACGCATGACTTTTGATTCAATCTTTATACCCAAAAACCAAGGAAGATTTCGACTCTTAAATAGTTTTCGTAGAAAAGAAGGAAAACCAAGGAAGACTTTGACTCTCTCCGTTCAATACTGGTTGCGTCAAAAGCCCCCACAAAGCTAAGGCATATCTGATGTGTACCAATTCAGGTGGAGAGTCTGTATTGGGCCGGGCTTATCTGGGAATGCTCGGCCTTAGCTTGTTTTGCCTCGAACTAGGTTAAGCTTGAGTCAAATTCTCTCCCATTTTGCACCCAAATTGAAGCCATATTAATATTTAAAGAAAAAAAGGTGGGCATCCCTGTGCTACTTGTGTGGAAATGAAAAATTCAAGCTAAAATTTCTGAGTATACAAAAGTTCCCATACTCCTTTCTTGGACTCTTAATTGCCTAATGAAATGGTGGCCCATATGGACACTTGCATCTCTTCAAGCAATAAAGAAGGCCCTTGCCTGCTTTTTGGAGAGTATCCCTAGCAGCCATTGTTTGGAATTCTGTGCCGTTTTGCCAAATTTTGTAAACATACAGTTGTGCCCAAAAATTCTTCAAAAATTAATAAATTGGAAAAAAAAAAAAAAAAACTAAATGACATGCCAAAACGGTTGGCTACTCTTTGTTGGTCGAAACAAGGGTTTATAGGAATTTCTCATGGAATTTGATGGATTTCGTTTCCATTTCACAGGTACAGCAGAAACGGGTGGTAAAATTTTCACTCTCAAAACCAAGACAACCTTTAGACTTGACCATGTACACACATCGATTCCAACTCTTTGAATAAATTGCCTTTCAACTACAAAAATCACATATTTTACGTTCATAATAATAATTAGGGTTTCTATTTCATTTGTTGAAGAAAATTGACATGCATGCATAATATAATACCGTCGGGAATAAATGCAAAACACATTAGGTCACAAAAAGGGAATCTCAATTAGCAAGTAGAAGCCATCCGACATTTATAGGAAGAAAACTTAAGCACGACATTGATTTGGGCCTTTTTTTTTTCCTTCTTTTCTTGGTTTATTGAATTTGAGATCTCCATCTTTAAATATTGACGTGAAGACCTGCAATGGCCATAACTGAATAATTGCAAGTACAAAGGATTGTGAGAACCCGGATGGTTACAGTTACCTGATTGGATTGACTTGTTAATAAAGGATCTCTCTTTGGTGGGACCCTGCATAGAATTTCATCATAAAATAATGAGCGAATTTTATCATAAGTCTTAGTCTTTTTCTTTTAAATAATTTCCATTAATTATAATTAGGGTCGTTCATAGCCATGGCTTGATCACAGATGGGCTTAGACATAATTTAGCTATATAAATCTTGTCTTATCATCCCGTTCTATAAAAAAATCGTATCTTTGGTTAATATATGTTTATGTAAGTCTTGTAGGTGTTTTTCTTTGTTTCTTAGGCCCTTAAATATACATCCTCTCATATCTTCTTATAAGTATATCGTTAGTTCTCTACATTTTTTTTATTACAAATAAAAATAACATGATAAAAATAAAGTCTTAAACCCTGCAAAATATAACAGAAATATATAGTAGATAATTCCACAGAGAAAATATGAAATGAAAATACATGTGCTGAACCCATTTGATCTTAAATGAATTAAATAGGAATTACGTGGTGTAGTAATAGCTTAAGTTGACTTAGACCTGATTGAATTATGGCAATACATATATTTTGTATTTCCTTTATGTTTTGGTTGAAAATTTATTATAAAGTTATTTTGATTATTTTTTTATTAACATAAAATTGTATGGAAGCAAAAATTGTGAAAAGCAAAAAGCACCAATATAAGAATATAAAAATATAGAAGGATGAATGCAAAATATATAAAAAGGCAAAAAAAATACGGTTTAGATTCCAAATACACCTAGGGGGGGGGGGGGGGGGGGGGGGGGGTTTGAATAGGTGTAGCACAACGGAATAAAAAATTTCTATTAATTAAAGACAAATCCTTAATTTATAAGCATGAAAAAAATCCTCAAACTAATTCCATAAAATCAAATAATTAATCAAAAGTAATTAACAAGCTACCCAAATTGCAAGCAAATAATTAAAGCATGTAAAGTAAGACAAAAGTAATTTAGTGAAGGGAAAACTCAAAAAGAACTCTTTATGAAAAAAACCCTTTGAGCTATGCAGGAGCCACCTAAAAGATCCATTATGAGAAAAAGACTTACAATCTGTAGTTCAGATGACTCAACATCCCTATGCTAGACTCTGCAACTCACAAACTTGAAAGTATGTGAAGAACTCCTCAGATTTGCTCCACAGCAATATCTCAGAACTCTGAAGATCTTTTCACACGATCACCCAAATGAACTCACCTGGTATCCGTAGGAACTCCCACGATTCAATCTCCCCAATCTGGAACTCCAAGGTAGAAGAAGAAAGAAGAACAGAAAGGTTTTATGGTTCAAAATAGGAAAACCTAGAAGAAGGCTTTTCCAGAAGAGAAAAAGATTTTTATGGCTTCTAAAATGTGGCTCTCATAGGTTTAGAAGGATCTTAATCCTATTTAAAGGTTTCCCAAGAAGTTTAAAGTCAATTCGAATGGAAACGAGTAAGTTATGTAATTTTTCGTGACTTTTCAGAAATTGCAAAAATCAAGCGTTTGAACGCCAGATCAAACATTATCTAACACCACTCTTTAGAAATTTCCGTTTGAACACCATATCAAATGTTATCTAACGCCACTCTCGGGTTTGATTGTTTGCAGGCTTTAATTCCACTGTTCGATTGCTGGATCAAACCTTGTTTAATGCCAAACATAAAAACTTCAATTTAATTCCGATTTTGACGCCGTTTGAATCATGACTTCTTGGACTCAATGTAAATATTCTAAACACACTTAAACACACTTTTTGGCATGGAATTGAGCCAACATAATCTACTAGACTTAACAAAGGGTATTATGCTCAATATATTAAAAAGAATTAAAGTTTATGTATTTTTACTTTATGGGTACTTTCGCAACAATAATTTATGATAAATTGAAGGATGCAAGGGTATGTGTAAATTGTTTATTTGAAAGGATGGATTGGCAATAGACTTAAACCTATATTAATTTGAAAGGATGGATTGGCAGTAGACTTAATGCTTTAACCATTATAATATCAAAAGGTGGTCTTTAGGTTATGGATGGGAAAATCTTAAGATATTTATGTCATGTTACATGTGGAACTACTTTTCAAAAGCCAATATAAACTATGTTAAGTGTATGAACTATGATATAGACAACCCCAATATATTTTCTGCCTAATATTTTGTACCCAAAACACCCTCCAATTTCGACCCAATTTACTCCAATGCCAAGGTTTCTTATAGACATATGTGAGTATCATAACTAATTGCCCACATAACAAACTATTACCAAAAGGCCCTTTTTTGTTTCTAATTCTTTTGCTATATGTATATTGCTTGCATTCCCCTAGTCATACTGTTTAATATCAATTATTTGCTACTTGTTTGACATTATACAAAATTAAGTGTGTATTATCCCTAATATTATCCATTATAATCCAATCCCATATATCCAAGCACCTTGTGATTAACGGTAATTGTAACAAAGTTTTGCAATGTGAAAAAAAAAATGATATATTGAACAAGAAATTTAATAGTTTAGAAATGTCATCATTGATATATATATATATATACAATTATTTTGAGAAAATCTCTTATTGTCAAACAAAAGTGAGAAAGAGAGAGTTTACACCTATACACGTTTTGGGAATTTAAGAGAGAGAAAGAGAGAGAGAGAGAGAGAGAGAGAGAGAGAGACTTTTTTAAGTCTGAAAAGCAACTTGGTTGTGACAAGAAACTTCTATTTTGAATCATGTTTCTTTCTTAGGTAAACCACGAGGGCTTTCACAAAAGTTTCCTTTTTCTTTCAAAAAAGAGCTTTGCCAGCCCAATATTTTTCCACTCATACCGATTCTCATTCCATCTCTTGTTTGTACGCTAATCGCGCAACACGCGTCCCATTCAACTTTTAGAAGTTAACAGGGTTAACGTTGGAATAATTTCATTTTCTCCTATTAAAATATTAATAGAGCGTCGACGAAAGTGAATAGAAAAAAGTTTCCTTCCTTTTTCTTCCTCCCCACATTCATGCTATCTACGGATGCCCTGTTCAACGAAACGCAATATCGGAAACCAGATTCAGTAGATAAACAATGTTTCCTAGAACTACCCTGGACTCATCTAATATCTTTGTGAACTCTAATCCCTCATCAGAATTCAAGTACCCTTTAATGCAAATCTGAACTCTAATCCTAGAACTACTCCGGACTCATCTAGTGTTTATTCAAATGCAAATCTAGTGTCTAATCTTACACTGATATATCCTCGCATCTTACACTGGTATTTCCTCCATTGAATTCAATTTTTTGTGCTGGATGATGAATTCTGTCTAATTAGATTCGATCTTTGTTAGCTCCTCTTATTTTTTCCATTAGCTTGTCCTCGGCTGGTCAACACCGATAGGAGCTCTGGTAGGAACTAAACTATCATTTGACTCTGAAGAAACTGTGAATAAATTCATTCCCACCTGAATATGGAGCAATGAAAGTCTTAACGTGGTTGTCTATTATGGAAGTATTTGGAGGAATTACAATTTTTGGAACAGGGGAGAGGAAGAGGGAGAATGCATCAAGTTAAGATTTTGAGGTGAGATTTTAGTCAAGTCTAAGAGCCAATGAATTAGAGTTTTAAGAAATGCCATTTCTGAGCAGAATAGAAGAACAAAGCAAAATTTTTTTTTTGGGGAGAGAGATTTAAGATTAGTCTTTAGAGCTCCATTCATAGCTAATGGAAAGGAATGAAGAATGTTAGCAACATCAGCAACATAAAATCATTGGTAAGTGGCAAACTGTTAGCCAAGGGAGGTGGAGGATTGCCAAGGTGACAGAAGCGAACGAACTTGTGCGAAAAGAATCAAAACCCTTGGAAAGGGAGGGTTTGAAAATAATTAATATTTTAATGAGGTAAGATGAAATCATTTCGACCTTAACGCTGTTAACTTCTAAAGGTTGAATGGAACACTATTAGGAATCCTACTTGATTCCTAGAGATCGTAAGAAGCAAAGAAAACAACAGAAATAATCAAACAAGAAGAAGACAGAGATTTTACATGGTTCACCCTAGAATAGGGCTACGTCCATGGCCGCTGGTTCTGTTTCACTACCTTTTTCTAAATGTATAAGCTTACAAGGATAAAATAATACAACGGAAATATATCTCGACCCACGATAGCTGTGGCTGGATGTCTAGTATGATTAGGCTCCACACAACTCAATAGACAGCTTATGAATGAAAGACGGAATGAGGAATCAGGATGAGAGGAAAAAGATTGTCGCCAGCCGTGTATAATTTAAACTTGGACTTGCTCTCATGGGTCCCACATGGAACACGAATTACACTTTCCTTGCTCGTTCCTAGTGTGCGCATGTCGTGACAGTAGGGTTCAACGCTTTCAACCATGATTAGGCGACAAAGGAATTTCATTTATTCCTTGAAGTCCTTAGAGAATTTTGACATTGTGGATAGGAAGGAGTTAGAATCTCATGTCATAAATCATTTTGAATCCTTGTATAGAGCCCAACCTAATTGGTTTTACTTGGAACTTACTGGGTTAATCATGAACCAAATGTCAGAAATTCAAAATGATATTATTAGTCAAGTTCCCACAGCAGATGAAATCTAGAAGGTTGTTAAAGGAATGCCTGCCTTTAAATGCCTAGGACCGGATGGTGACCCAGGAGTCTTCTATCATAGTTGTTGGGATCTTATTGGACAGGATGTAATTCACACTATCCAAAATTTCTTCTTAACTGGTTATATTCCTTTGCTACTCAATCACATTTTTATTTTTCTCATTCCAAAATTTGAAAACCCAAGAAGCATTAACTAGTTTTGACCCATAAGCCTTTGCAATTTTGGATATAAAATAATATTGAAGTTACTGGTTAATCATATCAGACCTCTTTTATCTCACTTGATTTCTCCAATGCAATTAGCTTTTGTCCCAGGCCGAAGCATTAAGGATAATGTTCTGATCCATCATGAAGTTTGTCATCATTTTAATAGGACAAAGAAAAGGGAGAAGAGGCCTCCTAAGTCTCAGAGAAGGAAGTTGAACGATAGAGGCTATTTTGCACTAAAGCTTGATTTCTCGAAGGCTTATGACAAGGTTAGTTGGCATTTTCTTGAATAAGTTCTTAAGGCATTTGGCTTTAATGAGAAAACTCTTCAACTTATAATGACTTGTGTCAAGTCAGTATCATATAGTGTGTTGTTGAATGGTGCGCCAATTGGAAATATTCAAGCATAAAGAGGACTACGCCATGGTGATCCACTTTCTCCGTACCTGTTTATTTTATGTCAATAAGTTCTGACGTTGGCAATTCATAGGGCTGAATTAGATGGAAGATTTTGTGGAATCAGATTAAATGTGGCAACATCCCCCTATCTCCTTTGATTTTCGCAAACAATGTGATAATCTATGATCATGCAACCTATTGAGGGGCCCACAGTTTGGTGAGATTATATCATAAGTATTGTGCTGAATCAGGCCAGGAACTAAATTTCCAAAAATCCTCTATTCTGTTTAGTAATGATACATCTAAAAGTTAGAGGATTACTATCGTTCTTCTCTTTAATACAAAAGCTAATAATAAGCAAGATAGATATTTGGGCATTCCTATTTTCTTTAGAAAACCATTGGTTAAAGAGTGTAATGCACTCATTGATAAGGTCAGTGATAGATTCACCAGCTGAAAATCTCTACTTCTTTCGCAAATGGGTCGTATCACTCTTATACAACTTGTTTTGAATGTCCAACCTAACTATTTCATGTCATGTTTCATGCTTCCACAAAATATTTTGAGCAAGATGGAGCAAGTTTTGAGAGATTTCTTTTGGAGGAAAGATGAAAGACATGGGGGAGTTGCTATCCTTTGTTGGGATCGTACAACTTGTCCTTGTCGTAATGGAGGACTAGATATAAAAATACCATATCTCATGAAGCCATAGTGATGAAGTCAGTGTGGCAATTAATTTCTGAACAAAAAAGCTCTTGGACGGATCTGATGAAAAGCATTTTCTATATATCCACATTGTTCCTTCATGGATTCTGTGGACAAATCTTCTCATTCATATGGATGGAAACAACTGTAGCAATTGAAGTTCATTCAAAAAGGGTTTGGAATGATCTTGGCTAATGGGACAAAGATTAATATCTTTAAAGATATTTGGATTCACACAGGAGAACAAGTACCACAGTTAAAACCTCATGCTGCTAATCATCAAATTGAGCAGGTAAGTCAACTCCTGGAACCTTCTTTTGGTTGTTGGAATTTGTTGCTCCAAAAATGGGCCGGTGTGGACACGTGTCTGTGGTGATGATGTGTCTCTACGCGGGCGTGCCAGTATCGTTTGATACAATGATTTTCGAGTCGATTCCTGACCCCGGGCACCTGTTCCGAATCTGAACCGGGATCGGTTCAGTCGTACTGCAAGTCACCTGTAATAAAATCGGTCAGGCGATGGTATGAAGACTAGGGGTTCGGTCTTCGTTTCGGGTTCTTGTAAGTGTTTGAAAGCAAAAGCAACTAACGGCACACAAATCCCTTTATTATAAAATCGGCCAAATAGCCGAAAGCGACAACAGATAATCCTCAAAATGGAAACAAAAAGTACAAAAGAAAACCGACAGGGCTCGCAGGACCGGCCTGTCCTGGTCTTATAGCCGTAATCGGGTATAAGCGCAGGAGGAAGGGGGCGGCTGCTTACAAAGTCGATTCAGGGGGTTCACCTTGGATTGCTGCTTACCCGAAAATACACAAGTCACCTGGCGTGAACAGAGCGAGTCTCGGGACCGGCTGCTCGGGATTCTGTAAAGACAGAACTGCGAGTCAGGGGCGGCCTTAACTTACTCTCCGGTGGCAGGATTCTGGTGTTAATCGGAGTAAAGAGGGGTCGAAGATGTCACTGCGACTGGAAGCAGTGAGAGAAGTCCTAGTTTATCCGTCTGTGTTAGAGGGGATAAAGGATCACGGATGATCAAAATAATATAATAACCGGTTGCGGTTGTGTGGATTGTGTCCTCGAGCTCTTCGAATTGAGGCCTTTTATAGCCGCTCCTTGACGGTTGCTCAACTTCCTACTCTTGCACGATCTTCATGGCGGTTGTTTATCTTCAGTTTTCTGTTTCAAAGTGATAACCGCCCGGCCATGATCTAAAAATAGTTCCACTCTTGAACGGCCGATGGCACGATCTTCTGATATTTATGGTTTTGTCTTATTGGCTTGCGTGGCTCGAACCGCATTCTTCTGTATGCGTGCTGACGCGGCCGGCTCAACCCTTCAAAGTCTACGGGCCGTGGCCTAACCAAGCCACCTCGGCACCACGTGTCCTTCTCTTATTCGTTGGTTATATAGGGTGTAAACATTGCCCCCCTACTTACTTGTGACGCCGTCATCGGCCGGTGTGATGAGTAAGTATTTTCGGGTTTTTCAAAATTTGTCCGTCGTTTGATGTGAAAAGATCGCGCCGTTTCCCTACGATCGTAATGATGAAACCTTTCGGATTTCGCCTTCTATAAAGTATCACAGCCGAGATTTTACTTTACTCTTTCTTTTTGACTGTTTGTCTTTTCTTCCTCTTTGTCTTCAATGGCGGGCACTCTCATACACTATCCTTCTACAGTTGAAGTTTTCGGCAACTCGATATCTGTAGGCCCCTTCATTTGTGCCAGTAATGCTCCTTTGGAGGCCCCGACTGAGAAAGTGAGGGGTCCGTTACTCTTTACTGACGCAGAGAATCTTCATCTACCTCTTCGCTTTCGAAATTGGCCGACTGCTTACCCCGAATGGAAAGCTTGGGTTGACCGCATGAAGGATCGTTTTGCCGTTGTTTGGCGCAAGACAGGTATTTATGATATGATTATCTTTTCGTGTCATTCTATTCCCTGCAATCGCGATCTTCTCTGCGCCATGAGTTCATTCTGGAATACTTACACCAATACCTTCAATTTCCCTTGCGGAATGATGACTCCTACTGTCATGGATGTCTGCTTTATTACTGGTTTCTTCGCGACTGGTCATGAGATCCGGGTCGGTATGGCGGACCTTAAGGATTACCAGCATTTACCTCCGATGGAAGTGGGTGACAAAGGGAAAGAAGTAGAAAAGAAAAGAAAGCAACCCTCAACGAAGAATAACAGGGCTTTCAAGAAGGCACGATCTTCTCGGCCAAAAGGTTTTGTGCTGTCCGAGCATGAACCTCCACCGTCAGAGAGCGAATCTCCACCGACTTCAATTCATTCATCTTATCGGTCCTACATCAAGGACTGTGCCAAATTCAGGCCTCCAGCTTATGCAGATGAGGTGGAACACTTCTACTTTCTCCTTTATTTTTTCTGCAACTTTGTATTATGTTCCAAGGCCCAAGCAGTTACCAAAGAGTATTACTCATTGGTCAAGTTAATTCTGGGTGAGTATGAAGTTGCCCTTGCTCCTTACTTTTTATCGGTTTTATACCGTTCACTTCAAGAGTTTGTTCATGGCTCCCTTCAGAATCCTGGGGGGCCATTGTGGTTCCTCCAATTTTGGGCTTATCACTATTTTCCATCCCAGTTTTATGCTCAAGTACCGATCACTCCTAACATGCCTTCTGATTTTGGTGGCCACGCCTGTTTGGCTGCCACACCAGCTGTTCTATCTTTTTCCGAATGTTTCCGTTTCTTTTTCAATCTTCATTATTTTCTTACTCCTCCTTTTGAAGTCTCCTCAAATTCTCCCGGTTTCCTTTCAATGGTGGATGACATAACTGACGAGCAGCATCTTATCTGGGCTAGTTTTCTGAAGGCTCGAAATTTAAATTATGCTGTGAAGTCAATTAACAAGAAACCGGGGTATGAAGTATACTTGCCCAATTGTGTCGGCCGGCAATTTCAATGCGAACAGAGGATTCCCTTATTTGAAGTAGATGGTTTGTTCACAGTTAATGCCAAACCTGTTGATCGGCCGTCTGTCACTGTAGCCGAAGCTGCCGACATGGAAGATGCTTATAAAGCTGCTGCCGTTGAATTTCGACTTCCCTTTCTTCCTCGTCGTTACGACTGTCGCTGTGATTTCCGTGTTTGGTGGAAATCGTTGTGGAACAATATCTGCCGTTATTCGGCCGATTATTATCTGGAAAGGATGGGTCTGTTTGAGCCTCCGGCTTCACCTATCCAAGAAGGTATATTCTTATCTTTCTTGCTTCTGATCCGCTTGATGTTCACTCAATTTTTCTGTCATTAGGTAAAGTTCCGCCTCTAGCTTTGGAGGCTAGTCCACTTGCACTTTTGCCTGAACCTGTCCAAGAAGATATTAGTTCAGGTATACGGCCACCCGGTGAAACGCCGTTTCTTACCTTGGAGGCTCATGCTTCTCCTTCCGGGGAATTGGCCGAAGATGATGCGTTGTCACCAGAATGTCCTCTCTCGATTGTCCCGTATGAAGATGATGAGGATCCCGATGATGTCCCACTACGACGGCGTCCTCGGAAGGTACTGAATCTTTATTGCTCATCTTCTTAGTTTGATTTTTCTTTCTGACACCTCATTCTTCTAGGCTTCGAGTTCCTCGGGTCTAACTGCTTTTTCTTCCAATGTCATGGAATCTTCTTCGGATCTGGTTGTTGATCCCATGTCTGTTTTTGATTCGGCCAATTTCTCTGTTCCTACCGAAGCATTGGATTCTCCTGGTAGTGTCGCTGCAGCAGCCCCTTTAGCACTTCCTGAAGATCAGGAGCATTTATCCATTCGAGAGGTTTCTCCAGAACGAAGTCCGTCTCCCGACTTACCTCCTGGATATGAGCAGAATGCAGCCTTACCGGTAGTTGGGATTGCAACGTCTACTATTTCTGTTGGGCCTTCCGGCCCTTCTGCCTTGGCCGATATTCATTCTGATTCTCCTGTTACAGCAGCGGAAGTTGATATTAATCGGTCGAAGCAAAAGCTTATCGACTTGGGGAGTTCCAGTTCATCGCTTATTCCTTCTTTTGCTGCGGGACCACTCCCTGGTGATGGCCGATTGGACACTATATTGAACGATGTCTGTTCTACTCTCTCATCTGACGGTTCATCTGAGCCCTTATCTCCAACGAGTATCCAATCGGAGATTATTCGCCTCCTCTCTCCAGGAATAATTGGTATTTCCGAAGAGACTCTTACCCGTGTGATGGCATTGGCTGCACAACTTCGGGATCTGTCTTCTGTATCTCCTGAGGTCAAATCGGTGTTCTCTCAACTTACTTTCCTCTACCCTTATAAAGTTGTCTTTGACCATCTTTCGGCCAAATTACATGAAATGAGTAATACGGCCGATTCTGTTGATGGCCGATATCAAATTTTGCAACAGTTGAGGAATGAGCGCGAGATTTGTCATCATCAGTTTACTGATGCGGCCCACCGTATAAATATTATTAATGATGACATTTCGGCAGTCGACCGTCAGATTGCTGAGTTTCAATCTAGAAGGTCTGATCTTGTAAATCAACGGGAGGAACTTCTTCGTACACATAACTTTATTGATGACACCTTGAAAGAGAAGACCCGTCAGTGCATCGAGATCTCCCACGAGCTGAAATCGGAGATAGAGTTGGCTCGAGGTTCCTCTCTGCTTCGGTCCACTTTGGTTGAAGAAAGACGGTCTGCCCAAGAGTCTTTTGACCGTATATATTCTGCCATTTTAAATACTTCTTTGTAAAGCATTTAATGAATTAAACTCTTTTTTGGAATCCATTTTGCCAACTGTCCTAGCCGTCAGAATCGGCTCCTTTTTCGACACAGTCATCTTTTCAATTTGATTCATCCGTATGATCTTTACCCTTAAAAACGCTTTTTTCGAGAAGATATCGAGCCGCCGTTTCGATTTCTTCGGGAAGGCGATCGTACTATCAACATCTTTTTCGGGAAGACAGCAGTCTTATCAACGCCTTTCTCGATATTTTGAATCATTACGAGCTCTCCTTCCTGCAGACGTTTCCTTGTTTCGTTTCGTCTTCTTCTTCCTTCGAGCTTTTCTTCTCTGGTTTCTAGTATCGATCATGGCGGACGACAACCCTAACGACTTGAATCTGTTCCTTGATGGTGAGGATGGTCCTGTTCTTGGTCCATGCACTGATGACGAGACGGAAAAGGCTCCAAAGGTCCTGCACTCTTCCTACCACTTGATCACCGCCTCTGATCCTGTGAGATGGGGTAATCTGATTACTCTTCCTCGCTCCTGGCCTAAGTGTTCCCCTGAGTGGAACAAATGGGTTGAGCGTTTACGGTCTTATTATATGGAGACCTGGGTTAGGCTAGGTTTGGCGGAGATGATCTTCTATTCCACCTTCTACATTCCCTTCAATCCTATTTTGCTTGGAGTGGCCTCATTTTTCTGGTGTCGGGGTTCCAACACCTTCTCCTTTTACCATGGGCCTATGACCCCGACCCTGTTGGATGTTTGCTGCATCACAGGTCTTTCGGTCCTTGGGGAAGAAGTAGATTCTACCCTATCCGTTTTCTCATCTTCTGTTTTTAACACCGCTCATGCTTCTTCTGCTTTCGGCACCTTTGTTCGTGCGGAGCGAGTTCCAAATGACGATAATCCTCCTTCCCTTCAAGAGCATTGCTCTTTCTTGCTGTTTTTTCTTTGCCATTTTTTCTGCTGTGGCCCATCTGCTCAGATGGTAAAGGAGTTTGCCGGTATTGCGGTAGCCCTGGCCCATGGTCGCCGTTTGGCTCTAGCCCCTTTCTTTCTCAGCCAGGTCTACCGTGGTTTACACAGTCTGTCTTTCGGCCGATTAGGGGTTGCCAGTGGCCCTCTTTGGTTTTTACAATTCTGGTTTTATGAATACTTTCCCGGCTTTTTCTGTACAGCCGTAGACAATCCTTTTCCTAATTATTACTATGCCGGCCGTCGCTGGCTTACCACAACACCTATTTAATTGTCTTTCACGGCTGTTCTTGATTTCTTCCTGGTAGGTCTACAGGAAAATAATCCTCCTTTATTCCATCACTTTTCTCTAGACCAATTTCATGGGTCTCCCCTTTATGCCGCCATCAATTCTTCTCCAGAAGCTCGCCGACGTGCTACGGCCAGTTTTCTTATTGCCCGTGAGCTTCCTTTTGGCTTGCATAACCGAGATGCTCCTGCCACTTCTAGAAGAGAAGGGGTGGAAATATATCTGCCGCATTTCGTCAGTCGGCAACTTGGTTATGGCCAAGGCATTCCTCTGGTGGTGTTTTCATCTACCAATGGTGGCTCTCGGTCTGTTTTGAGCCCTAGTTACCTGTCATTAGCAACTTCTCGGTTCCGTGATCTTTCTGCTCGCTTCCGCAATTATCCTCTTCCCCGGGAATCCTCAGCTGAACCTTCCTTTCGTCGATGGTGGTCTCAGCTTTACTCTGACTTTGTCCGGCTTGATGCAGAGTCGTATACTGCGCTATTTCGACCGAATGCGGTCGATATAGCGAGTATAGGCAAACTCCGCGGGTATTATGAGGCCCGTTACCCAGGTAACTTTCTTTTATGTTTTTATAAACTGATCTTCTTTATTCGGTCGCGTCTGACTTTCTTTTTCTTTATTAGATGATCCTCGATCCTCCCATGTGAAGAGCAAGAAAAAGAAAGCCGAGACGTCGGTCACCTTTAACTGGCGGCGACCTTCCAAAGTTTCTGCCAATCGGAGCAACCCTTCTTCCAAACAGTCGCCTTTGAAAAAACGGAAGATTGGTGAGGTATCGGATGGTCGTGCTTACGTTACTCGTTCCAGTTTGCGACTCCGAGTTCAGCATCCAGGTGAGCGTGTCGTCGTGGCTGACGATTCTTCGGACGAGGAAGAAGACATCGATTTATTTCGTCCTCAGCATGGGCCTCCCGTTCATTCTGGGAGTAGTGGTAGATCAACTCCCATGCCGACTCCTCCTCGTGCATTTCATTATGCTAGTCCCCCAACCTCAACTCGATTTGTCACTCCTTCGACCGATCCGTTGCCTAGTGCATCTAGGCCGGCTCCTTTCTTCCCTCGTCCCGTGGTTGATGAAGCTGGTCCATCCACTGTTCCTGGTGCTGCTTCCTCTGGTTCTTCTTCTGGTGAATTACCTTCTGAGCCAAAAATTCCTGTGGCCAAGGAAGAAAATTATAGACCCCTCCCTGGTACTTGCTTCGGATTTGTCAGGTTTTGCTTCATGGAAGTAGACCGTTGTCTTTCATCTCCCGAATTTCATGACCTTCTTCCGGCATTTCTTCCGGATTTTGACAGTTGGAACGAACTCCGCTCTTTTGTTCTTCGTCAGCCTGAAGAACTTTCTGACGAAGAATTGTCAGAAGTTCGATTGTTGATATGCAGAGCCATAGTGATGAATTCTCGCGGGGATCGTTCAACCGGAGATCGGCTAATGTCCATGCTTGGTTTTTACAGTGCCGTGCCGCAGCTAAGGGAAGCCATGGACTTTCTCCGTTCTGTCAACGTGAGATGTTCCGATTTCCGTCAAGAAATTCATGCTGTATATGGTCATAATCGCCATTTGGAGACTTTGAGGTGGTCTCTTCATAAAAATTCTCTTGGCCAGGGCTCTATTGCTGGTGACCCATCAGATACTGCTTCGGACGATTTATCTCGGCTACAATCTGAGGAACATCATCTTAAAGAATCTATCCAGACTCAGATGCTGCTGATCGAATCGAGCCGTCACCGTTTGGAGGAGCACATGAGGGATGAAAGGGAGGTGGAGGTGCGTCGAGCTGAGATGCAATTATTATTGGAGCGGGCGAAGTATGATCATGCCCGATTTCAGACTTGGTTCGAAAGGTAAGGTTATAAAACCTTTTCTAAACAATCATACCGTTTGTTCGGTATTCACTTTTTATGATAATGCCATATGGCTGGCATTTTAAACTTTATTCAGCCGATTCCTCGGCTTTTATTAAACGGTAGTTTTTTGCATGCTTTTTGGATGCGTAACATACTCGTTTTATTTCATATCTACTGCTTGTCATAGAAAGATTAGAACTAAACAAACAAAATAAGAATGTTTTTATTTCAACATTGATCTTTCAGACAACCAAAGCCGAGCTCTTCTGGCTCTTTCATACAATCAAGGCCAGATGTATCAGCCGGGGTATGATAATACAACCGGGGCCGATATGCCCCTGAAATTGCTCCGCACTCCAACCATAGACGGTGTTAGCGAGGGGCAATTCCTTCAAAGGGGCAAGAGGAAAGAGGGGGGGATGGCGACTATTCCGACCGGCGTAAATGCTGGTCGGAGGAGAGAACTCTCGTCTCTACCCAGAACTCGGTGGTCGAAGACCAGCCGTGATGGGGTCAGCGAGAGTAGAGTCGCCTTTTCCGATCCCGCCCATTCTCATGAAGTCATCGGCTTTGTTGACTTCTTCTTCCTCGATCGTCTCCGTCGTCGGCTCTTGATCTTTCGCCATCTCTTTTCTTCTTTCCTTTCTTGGAAGAATGGCGAGCATTGCCTTAGTATTTATAGACCGATCGTTAGAAAGAAGATCAATGGGTCTGAGCGGATCTCGAAGAGATTTCCTATTTTAGTCTAATCCGCACTGTATATCGGCTCCTCGATTTGACAATACCATTTATTTGGCGTTGCAGGTACCGAACAGTAGATATTTTATTTTATTCCTGATTTTCCTCAGGTTGGTTATTGATTTCGCGGCTTTCCCATAGAGTAGGAAAGTACCGTTTCAAAAACTGGCCGTTGATAATCTTCTTTTCTTGGCCATCCAAAGACTGTATATGGTATGCCCCCCCGGGCAATACCTTGCTGACTTGCAATGGTCCTTCCCACGTGGGGGACCATTTTCCATACAAAGAATCCTTTTTCCCTATTGGCAGCAGGGTTTTCCACACTAAATCTCCTTGAGCGAATGATTTGTGTTTCACTCGGCGATTATAGGATCTTGCAATCCTTTGCTTGAGGGCTCTCTGCCGATCCAGGGCTAGCCTCCTCATCTCTCCCAAGTCTTCTAATTCGACTAACATTGCTTCCGTGTAATCCTTGGGAGTGAAATTATTCTGAATAGCCACCCTTAACGATTTGACCGTGATTTCGGCCGGAATAACTGCCTCATGACCGAAGGTTAAGGCAAAAGGGGTAGTTCCAATAGACGTCTTGTAAGACATTCGATACGCCCACAATGCTTCAGATAAGAGTTTATGCCAACTTCTTGGCTTATCCTCAATCATCTTTCTTAGGATATTTTTCAACACCTTATTCGTTGCTTCAGCTTGTCCATTTGCCTGTGCGTAATAGGGTGTAGATTGAATCATTCTGATGCCATATGTTTTGGCAAACTCAGTCACTTCTTGTCCTACAAAAACGGTACCTGAATCGGTCATGATGGTTTCGGGGATACCGTATCTATGAATTATCTGTTCCCTGATAAACTCAATCACATCCGTTTGTTCCACTTTTTTCAAAGGTTTGGCTTCCACCCATTTGGTGAAGTAATCAGTGGCTACTATGATGAAGTTGTGTAGACCGGTCGAAGGAGGATACACTTTTCCAATCAAATCCATTGCCCACCCCCTGAAGGGCCATGGCTTGACTATGGTTTGCAATTCGAATGCCGGCACCCTCTGAACTGGTCCATGTTTCTGACATTCCTGACATCCTGCAGCGAACATCTGACAATCTTTCAAGATTGACGGCCAGTAATAACCATGCCGACGCAATAACCATCGCATCTTGACTCCTGCTTGGTGTGCGCCACAAATCCCTTCGTGTACCTCGGCCATTATTAACATGGCTTCTGTTGGGTTGACACATCTAAGTGGGATGTCTTCAATACTCTTTTTATATAGCTCATCGCCCAGAATAAAATAGTTGGCAGCTTTCCTTTTGGTCGATCTGCTAGTCTTTATAGTAGGATCTTTAAGATACCCCAGATCTCACCTCTCCAATCCTGTCTTATTGTCTGGTTACAACATGCTAGTGAATCCACCAGAAATGGTCTTTTCTCGGAGTTGGGGAGAGATTGTATGGTCACTGTTCTAACTGAATCGCGCAGCCTGAGTCCAGATGCCAACTGGGCCAGTTCATTAGCTTGATAGTTTTCCTTCCTTGGCCGATGTTCGAATTCAATTCTATTGAACTGCTGGGCCAGGAATCTCGCCCTTCGTAGCAATAGTACTAATGACTCGCTATTGCAGTTATATATGCCCTCCATTTGCTTCAAGACGAGTTGGGAATCTCCAACAATATTAACTGCTCGAGCACCCATTTCCCATAGAATTTCCAACCCTATAATTGTAGCTTCAAACTCTGCTTGATTGTTTGTGGATAATTCTTCAAGCTGAAATGCATGTTCGTGCTTGTCACCAGTGGGTGAAGTTATTACTACTCCGATCCCAGAAGCAAACTCTGTCTTTGAACCATCAAATTCCAGTGTCCATGGTTGGAATTCGGCATAGCAAAAACTGGCATGAAATACTGGGATATCCAACTCTTTTTCCTGCACACTAGATGGATGATCGGCCAAAAAATCGGCCAATGCTTGTCCTTTTACCGCTTTCTGCGGTACATATTTAAAGTCAAACTCCATCAGAGTCAGGGTCCATTTTCCGAGTCTACCACTCACTGTAGGCCGAGTGAGCATGTACTTGACCACGTCAGTGGCTGCTATGACGAAAATTTCTTTGGCCGACAGGAGATAATGTCGTAATTTGGTAGTTGCATAATAGAGTGTTAGACACAACTTCTCTAGATTAGTGTACCTTTCTTCCACCGGAGTCAAGAATCTACTGAGGTAATAAATGGCCTGCTCATATCCTTGATTGTTCTCTTGGGCCAACAAGACTCCAACTGAATCGCTCGAAGCCGCTATATAAAGTTTTAGCGGCCGTTCTTTTGAAGGTGGCACCAAAACCGGTGGGGTTGCCAAATACTGTTTGATGCCTTCAAAAGCGGCTTGATGGTCTTCATTCCAGATAAACTCTTCAGTATTCTTGATTTTCAATAATGGGGATAGGACCCTGATCTTCCCGGCCAGGTTTGAAATGAATCTTCTCAAGAAATTCACCTGGCCGAGCAACCTTTGTAGCTGTTTCTTATTGGCTGGTGGCTTGGCTTCTATGACCGACTTTGCTTTATTTTTATCGACCTCAATTCCTCTCTGGTGTACGAGAAAGCCTAGGAAATTTCCGGCCGATACACCAAAAGCACACTTTAATGGATTCATCTTCAAGCTGTACTTACGAAGTCGTTCAAAAACCTGTTTTAAATGCTGCAAATGGTCCATTTCGGTTTGAGACTTTATCACAACATCGTCAATATATACCTCAAGTATTTGACCGATCATGTCATGGAAGATAAGATTCATTGCCCTTTGATAGGTTGCGCCAGCATTCTTTAATCCGAACGGCATAACCACCCAACAATAAGTTCCTAATGCTCCAGGGCATCGAAACGCCGTTTTTGCTACATCTTCCTCGACAATGAAGATTTGATTATATCCGGAGTGGCCGTCCATAAATGACAAAAACTTATGCCGTGATGCATTATCAACTAAGAGGTCTGCGATCGGCATTGGATATTCGTCCTTGGGCGTTGCAGAATTCAGATTGCGGAAATCAATACATACCCTAATTTGACCATTCTTTTTAATTACGGGTACAACGTTCGAAAGCCACTCGGCATATCGTATCGGCCTAATAAATCCGGCTGATAGAAGCCGTTCTATTTCAACCTTTACTTTACATACCACGTCGTCACCCATCCTCCTTGAAGGTTGCCTGAATGGTTTAAATTCTGGCTTGATAGGGAGCCTGTGTTCTACCATTCTTCGGTCCAATCCTGGCATCTCTTGATAAGTCCAGGCGAAACAGTCCGAATATTCGGTTAGCAATAATCTCATTTCTTGTCTGACCGAAGGTGGTAATAGCTTACTCATGAAAACAGGCTTCTGTTCCGCCTCTGTCCCCAGGTTGATTTCTTCTAATGGATCTTGGGTATCTACCTTTAGGTCTTCTAATTTGGCTGGTGCTGCTTGTAGGTCGGCGAGAGTAATCTCATTCCGGTTTTGTACCCTTTCATCTTCTTGTTCATTAATGAATTCGGCCGAGTTTATCATTATCTCGCCGTTTTCCAGCCATTCTTGTTCCTGCTGCAACTTCCCTATCTTTTCTTCCTGCATGTAAGCCGTCATCTTTCTTACGACGGCTTCTGCGACTTCTGATGGTTTAACCATCATTTGGTAGTTCTTTGAGTTCGGCGACTGCGGCTACTTCTGTAATCTGTAGTTGCGCCGTTTGTAGTATAGCCGAACTTGAAGTGATCGGCTGCCCATTCTTGTCATATCCACTAAATGAAATTGGTTTTACCCCTTCGTTATAAAGGGATGCATGTGCGGCATTGGAATCCACGGCAAATGGCCGTTGGTCGGCTTTTACTTCTTCGGTCTTGCCATCCTTCCAAAACAGCAACGATTGGTGCAAAGAAGATGGTACACATTTGTTTGAATGGATCCAATCTCTTCCCAGCAATGCGTTGTATCCGGCGGATGATTCAATTACGAAGAATGCCGTAAGAGACTGCCGTGTCCCAACCGTTAGTTCGATTGGGAGGATTCCTCTAGTTCCTGTAATACCTCCTGCAAAGTTAGTGACGGTGATTTCGGAAGAAATTAAATCCGAATAAGACTTACCTAATTTCTTCAATGTGGATATTGGGATGAAATTTATTGCTGCCCCATTATCAATTAGAATTCTATTGATAGGGATCCCGTTCATGTGCGCCTTTATAAATAAAGGTTTGAGATGTTGAGTCATGGTTAAGGATGGTTCAACGAAACATACCTCTCCCACCAGACCGATTTTGTCACCATCGGCCGGTTTCTGGTCTTTTTTCTCTTCTTCGAGATGTTCTGGATCAATCACATACAAAGCTACTGGGTCTTCCTCCTCCTGGATCTCCTCTAAACGTGGTAACTCCATGCTGGCCCCAAAAGTCATAGGTAAAGTGAGGACCATATGACAGTCAAGTGGTATTGGGGGCATCCGACCGAAACAGATTTCGGCGATTGATGCATCCGCACTCAATGGAGGTTGACTCAGCGACTCACTGATCTCGTCTTTGGGAGTTTCGAGCGTCAATTCCTCTGTTATTTCTACCGTAGAAGGAGTTGAGATCCTACTGTACTCTGTTAACATTTGTTCAACTAACAATTGTTCTCCCTCTCCTCCGGCGAAATTATCCGTCAATTCTTCGTCCGAAACCAACCTTTCGGTCACTGCATTGGAATCATGCTCGGGCGTGGTCTCTGGAGGGATTGGTGAATCAGGCGGGCCCTTCTTGAGCCTTTGTGGCTTCGGAATGCGTCTTTTGGCCACAAACCTAGACGACCAATATGGCTCGGATGATCCAGTACTCTATTCCTGGTATCGTCTCTTAGCTTGCTGTCGCTGCCAGCGTCGCTTCTGCGTTCTGGTCAGTTCTGCGATACTTGCCTGCGCATGAAAAGGAAATTTAGGATGAGTCAATCTTTTCCAGTGACCATCCTGGATAATAGGTGGTTTTACCATCCTGGGTTTGACCCCGTTTACCATCCTGTATTGCTCGTAAGTCATGTAGCCGCTATCCCTAGCGGAGCTGTAGGTGGCTGCCGTCCTTGTCGGCGAGCCTACTTGTCTACCAGACGTTAAGTACAAGGGTTTCTTGCCCCCCTGAGTGTGGCGTGCATCTTCATACTTGACTGATTTCCCTTTGTATTGGGAATACCGGTATTCTGCTATCACTTTTTGCTTGCAGTCTTGGCAAAGGAGGCCTGGTGACATCTCTATTTTCTCCGGAATCTTGCATGATGTATCTTTATTGACGGAAGACTCCTCTGAGGATTTAGCAACCGTTTCCAGTCGTTTTTTGGTTGCAACTTGATTGGAAGATAATTCAGAAGGAACCAAAACCAATTTCTTTGTTGTTTTTTCATTGAGCTCTGGTTTCCTGTCTTCTTCCATTCTGGGTTCGCGTCTGGGCTTATGCCACCATTCACCCCAGATTTCACCTTTCCTCTCTTGATGCCATGACCGTCCTTGTGTAGGTGGATACCTCCAATGGTTCCTTGGTCGTAAATTCACCTGGTTCTGCACTGGTTGTGCTGTTTTCCCCCATTTCCCTGAGGAAGATCCATCCAGGTCGATCTTAACTGCTGGAGTGCGTTTTGGCAACCCAATGGTAACCATATTTGCCGACACCTCTTTAGGGAATGGTTGTGTGTCAACCTGCATCTTCTCTTTGTCGGTTTCTGCAAACTTCAGGAGCCCTTTATCAATATTCTCCTGTATCACATTACGAAGCACAGTACATTCATTAGTTTCATGAGTTTTCACCCCGTGCCATTTACAAGCTTTACTCTTGGCCGCCACATTGGCGGGGATAAAAGGATGGTCTTTGGTTAATCTGAAGAATCCCTGTTTCAAGAGGTATTCAAATACTTCAGCCGTCTTATTTATGTCAAAGGAATAATTTCGGCTAAAAGTACTCGTCTCCTTTGTTGCCTCTGTATCCTTGGTTTTCCGGATAAGAATCGGGCAGGTGATTGATTGTTTTCCCACGACTTCTACAACTCCGTATTCAAAGTTCGGGTCCTTGTAATAAGACCCGTAAGATGAGACTTTCTTTTCGTTGTCTTCCTGTAATAGCCACTCGTATTTGGTGGCTCTGGCCGACAACTCAAATAAGTCTTCGAACTGTTCACCTTCGAATTTCTTTCGGAGTTCAAAGTGTAGTCCATTTAACGCCAAATTTGCAAATTCCGATTCTGGTAAAAGAATCCGGCATTTGTTTTTCATATATTTAAAGCGAGCAATATATTTATCGGCCGATTCCCCCGGTTGTTGTCTTAACCGGGCAAGATCAACCATGGTTACTTCAGGCTCCGTACGATAAAATTGGGAGTGGAATTTCTCTTCCATCATTCCCCAATTTGTAACTGAATTGGCCGGTAAGGTAATATACCATGTAAAGGCCTGCCCGGTCAATGAGTTTCCAAATAGTCTAAGTCTAAGGAAATCATTACCGGACGCCTCTCCACATTGAACCGTAAATCGGCCAATGTGTTCAATAGTAGATTGTTGACCTTCTCCTGAAAACAAAGTGAATTCGGGAATTTTGTATCCCCTAGGGAATTCAAATTGTTGGTCAATCCAGCCTGGGTAAGGTTTCCTATAAACTGGCCTAGTCATTCGTCGGTGATATTGATCTCCGATCATTTCTTGAATTACATTTTGAATGTAATTACGGTTTACGGCCATATTTCTTACCCCGATATCTTCTCTATGGTTTTCCTGTGCTTCCCTTTGTCCCATGGGTCGTACCTCGATCGGAGGCACATTGGGATGAACTGGGACACCAGGAGGTATTTCTCCTCTTAAAGCGGCGGTGTTGGCCTGTTCGTGTCGGCCGTTTACACCTAGGTTCATGATCGGTGGCTGCTCCGGGATATTTATCCTTTCATGAGCATTTGACCCAGCAGCCGATGTTTCGGCTCGTTCGGTCATCATGACCGGTCTTGCCATTGTAGAGAAACCTTCCTGTAAAACCGCTAGGATTCTACCATTATCAGAAGAAATTTTGTTAATACCCTGGCCAAAGCCTGCCATTTGTTGGCTGAGACCTTGTATGGCCTGAATAAGTCGCTCATTAAGGTCCGGCTGAGAACTCGAAGGTCCTTCTTCCGGGACCTCTGAAGCATAAAGAGGATTTACCTGAGATTCGGCAGGTTCCTCTGGCGCTGCATTTTCAGCATGCCGAGTACTTCTTCTTGCCGCCATTAGTGCTCTTTCAAAGACTAATGGTCCCACCGGGCGTGCCAAAAAGGGATGTTGCTCCAAAAAATGGGCCGGTGTGGACACGTGTCTGTGGTGATGATGTGTCTCTACGCGGGCGTGCCAGTATCGTTTGATACAATGATTTTCGAGTCGATTCCTGACCCCGGGCACCTATTCCGAATCTGAACCGGGATCGGTTCAGTCGTACTGCAAGTCACCTGTAATAAAATCGGTCAGGCGATGGTATGAAGACTAGGGGTTCGGTCTTCGTTTCGGGTTCTTGTAAGTGTTCGAAAGCAAAAGCAACTAACGGCACACAAATCCCTTTATTATAAAATCGGCCAAATAGCCGAAAGCGACAACAGATAATCCTCAAAATGGAAACAAAAAGTACAAAAGAAAACCGACAGGGCTCGCAGGACCGGCCTGTCCTGGTCTTATAGCCGTAATCGGGTATAAGCGCAGGAGGAAGGGGGCGGCTGCTTACAAAGTCGATTCAGGGGGTTCACCTTGGATTGCTGCTTACCCGAAAATACACAAGTCACCTGGCGTGAACAGAGCGAGTCTCGGGACCGGCTGCTCGGGATTCTGTAAAGACAGAACTGCGAATCAGGGGCGGCCTCAACTTACTCTCCGGTGGCAGGATTCTGGTGTTAATCGGAGTAAAGAGGGGTCGAAGATGTCACTGCGACTGGAAGCAGTGAGAGAAGTCCTAGTTTATCCGTCTGTGTTAGAGGGGATAAAGGATCACGGATGATCAAAATAATATAATAACCGGTTGCGGTTGTGTGGATTGTGTCCTCGAGCTCTTCGAATTGAGGCCTTTTATAGCCGCTCCTTGACGGTTGCTCAACTTCCTACTCTCGCACGATCTTCATGGTGGTTGTTTATCTTCAGTTTTCTGTTTCAAAGTGATAACCGCCCGGCCATGATCTAAAAATAGTTCCACTCTTGAACGGCCGATGGCACGATCTTCTGATATTTATGGTTTTGTCTTATTGGCTTGCGTGGCTCGAACCGCATTCTTCTGTATGCGTGCTGACGCGGCCGGCTCAACCCTTCAAAGTCTACGGGCCGTGGCCTAACCAAGCCACCTCGGCACCACGTGTCCTTCTCTTATTCGTTGGTTATATAGGGTGTAAACAGAATTATAACCTTCTTTCTCGGCTTTGGGATTCTAATACTATAAGCAAGATTACTTCTACTCCTTTCGCACCCACTATCTCAGGGGGTAAAATGGTCTGGCACTTTACTGCTAAAGGTAATTTCTCGGTGGCATCTTCTTATCTCCTTTTATTGGGAGATAACATGGGACATACTAATGAAATTTGGTTGAAGGTCTGGCATTTGCGATGCCTAGCACGAATTAAACTCTTCCTTTGGAAAATTTTGATTGGAGCTCTTCCCACAGCTACTCTCCTCAGTCCACAGTTAAATCTCTTTTCTAATGGATGTTATTTATTTCGGAATAGTTCAGAATTTGTGGAGCATTTGTGGTTACACTACAGTCTGGTTAACTGCTATTGGTGGTTCTACTCAATCATTTGGACCTCAGGAATCTCTCCTTCAATGGTTTGATAATATTGCTTCTATTAAGTTATTTGACCATTCTCTTGATATTATATATTTCTTAAAAATAGTTGCCAATTTTGGTTGGGCTTTATGGTTACACAGGAACAAGATACTATTTGATAAAAATGCTCCTGATATTTTTTCAGTGGTAAGACACTTCTAGAAGTTGCAACAAGATTCGGCTAGGCTAAAAAAGGTCCTCTATCCAAATACACCAGGCAAATTCTTAACTGAGGTACAATGTAAACACCCTGATAAGTATAACTTCAAAATTAACTTTGACAAGGCATTGCGTACTTCTTTAGGGATAGCTGGGATTGGTGTAGTTATTTGGGATTGTGATGGTAGATTCATAGGTGCAATTGCTTTTGCATGCATTTCAAATTAGACATTATACTGTGAAGCATTGGTTGCCTTAGAATTTGTTAAGTTTGCAAGAGCTATGGGTTTGTCCAATGCTATTATAGAGGGAGACTCTCTATCAATGATCAACTTTCTCAATCTTGAAAAGGAGGATTACCATTGGTATCTAGTTGCTATAATCAAGGAAATTAAGGTGATTTGTCCCCCTTTTAGCTTAGTTAGGTTCTAACATATTTTTAGAGAAAGAAATAGTGTTGCTGATGTATTAGCAAATCATGCGATTGATAGGTTCTCTTGTGTCTGGATTGGTCGACCACCCCCTTTTTTTTTATCTTCTGTTCTTTTTGATGAAGTCAGGGGGCACTCTAATGTACGCATATCTTCTAAGTACTGGATCTTTTTAGTTCTTCTAAGTTAGGGGCACTCCAAATTCTCCCTTTTATAAAAATATTTTTAACCCAAGATAATAATTTTAAATTTATCCCTATATATTAATCTTAAATTCATTAAAAAAAATATTTTTTTGAGAATTAGTTTAGGATTCAGATGAAATGTAAATATTAGCCGATACGACTTGGCATTGGGCTGCTATTTTTTTCTTTATTTTCTTTAGTTATTTTTCACACATCAAATGCCAAAAATCAGGGGATTTTTCAAAACAAATATTGGAGCTATTTGTTTCGCTTGGGGGAATCTTTGATATTACAAGAATTTTGTTTTGAATAGTCTTTACTACTATTGATAGGGGTTCATAATTTCATATTAGGTAAAATACGTAAATCCTTATCTGTGGCATGCTATTTATTTTCTTTATTTTTTTCGGTTCTTTTGATGGATCACATACCCAAAATCATAGCAGTTTCACAAAATTATGAATAAAATAAATAAATTATTGGAGCTATTTGTTTTGCTTGGGAAAATCTTTGACACTACAAGAATTATTCTCGAAGCTTTGTCTAAGATTTTAATGAAAAGCATCAAGTAAGGGTTTGTGATGGATAGCTGCAAGGAGAAAAAATAGCTTTTGCCTTTTGAATTATATTAATCCACCAAAGTTTCCACAATTCATTGAAGGGAAGATTATACAGCCTACTAATATGTCAAATGATGGCCTAGGAGAATATCAATAAAGAGCTATAAGTGTGAACCCTTATTGCCTTGCTGAATTTATATGTAACATCCTGTCAGGTAGCTGTGAAGGTGTAGAGCTCACATGAGAGCTATCGGGCATGGATGTGCATATGGTTGGGATCCCACAACACTCGGGGATGCTATAAGTAGTCTTAAGACCCCCAAATTAGCAAGAGGCCTTTTAAGGAACAACACGGGACTAAATCCCCTGGGGACCCCAAAGTTAAGCGTGCTCGGGTGAGAGCACTCTTAGGATGGGTGACCCCCTGGGAAGTTTTCTCGTGATGTCCCTTAAGAACAAATCCGTGAGGGCCCTTTGGGCCCAGAGCGGACAATATCTTGCTGGTTATGGGTCTGGGGTGTTACATTATAGCCTACTTTATCTAAAATTATGGGAGATTATGACTAAAGATCTGTAAGTCTGATCCCTTATTGGCTTGCAAATGAGGTTCTTCATTGTCACAAAACAAATTTTTACATAGGAGCTTTATAAAAAAGCTTGAAATCATATGGCAAAGTCCCACAAAAATTGGTTGTACCTAAAGCAACGGTTGAAAAGGGATTTAAATTATTTATGAGAAGCACAAAAATTTCAACAGAGGGGAATTTTCTGAATATCCACAAAGTATGGCCCTTTCATTAACTAATGAAAAATTATAGCATAAATGCTCTATCTTCCTAAATGATCACTATGGGTTGATTATAGCCCATGTGTATTAAAATCTTCACACGCTACTAGTATCCAGTGTTAAACAATCCAAATAAATAAAGAGAAAGAGAAGGTTTGGGTTTCATTGTTTTTGCATAACTAACTGATTTAACCTAAATACAAAGAGATTATATATATAGGCTAAACTAATGAAACTGAAAAGACTATTCTACCCTTAATACAATAAAACAAAATAACCCTATATTTCTTAACACCTCCCCTCAAACTCACGATGCTGCAGCTACAATCATCGAGAGTTTGCCAACTAGAAAACGAAAACGGGAAATAGGATGCGATTTGGTAAAGAAATCTGCAATCTGCAAAGAAGAAGAAACAAAGGGCAAAGTAATTAATGGTGCCATGCTTGAGATGATGACGAGTAAGGTGACAATCGATCTCAATGTGCTTAGTTCGTTCATGAAAAACCGAGTTGTGAGCAATCTGAATATAACTCTGGTTGTCACAAAACATAGGTGTAAACACCTCATTTTTGCACCCCCGGAAATGCCTAAAGTGAAAACCCTAACTGAAAAGTCAAACCCTAAGGGGGGAAAATTTGACTTTTTAATCAATTGATAATTGACCACCTTGCTCTCTCTCTCTCTCTCTCTCTCTCTCTCTCTCTCTCTCTCTCTCTCTCTCTCTCAGTGGATAGAGAATCCCGACACAGTTCCAAAGCAACTGAGTTTGCTAGAATCGGAGTCCGGATGAAGGATTTATTAGCCGGTCAAACTTGACGGGGAGCAGAAATTGACTTTATGCTAAACCCCAGATCAGGTGCCCAAACTTGTCGCAGTGGATAGGTCATCCTGACACGATTCCAACGCAACTGAGTTTGCTCGAATCGGAGTCCCGGATAATAAGTTATGGGCAAAACAAGAAACCCTAAAAACTGCCCACATGGCAAAAACAACAGAGAAAACAACAGAAAAAGGTGTCTGGGGGCAAAACCGTAAAATATCAGGACAGTAAAAAATATCTGATTGCATGTCTGTAATTTCCTGGGGACGAATTTGTGAATATCAAGTTGATGTGAAAATAGCTCAAGGACTAATATGCAATTACTAAGAAAATCATCCCCACATGCTTAATTCCCCACCACATCTTTTTTCCCTCTCTCTCTCTCCTTCATAAAGGCATGTTCCCCATGTGCACCCCCATGCACCATGCATGCAAGCACCTCTCTCTCTCTCTCTCTCTCTCTCTCTCTCTCTCTCTCCCCCCATCATGAATATCCATGCATACATCATGCATAACCTCTCTCTCTCTCTTCCCCCCATGATCACCCATGCATGCATCATGCATGCACCTCTCTCTCTCTCTCTTCCCCCCATGATCACCCATGCATGCATCTTGCATGCACCTCTCTCTCTCTCTCTCTCCTTCATGATTAGTGTTCCCCATGTGCATCCCCTATGCATTATCCATGCATGCACCACCTCATGCATCCTTCTCTCTATCTCTCTCCCTCCTCCAAACACCTTTTCCCCATGCATGCATCATATGCATACACATCACACACACATCACATTATAAAAAGTCCAAACCCCCATACGTATGGTGGGTTGAGCACACTTTGTCTCCCACCATTTTTCTTCTCCTAGAGCTCCAACCTCTCTCCCATCTTTCCCAAGCACCCAAAACCTCCTCTCAAGCCTTCCAAACCTTTCCCACTTTCTTCTTCTCCCATTGTTGCTCAAGAAGGAGGCCTAGGAGATCTCTTGGAGTGAGGGAGTTGCTGCCTAGGAGTAGGGGTGCCACAAGGTACCTCAAGCACACCTCCAAAGGGAGTTTGCACTTCAAGGTAAGCTTCCCTATTATCTTTTATGTAACATATGTCAAAATAAGCATGATCAAAGCATGTTGGTTTTTTTTTACCATGTATGTGTTATTCCCATGGTTCCAAGCATGTTTCCCCCCTCCATTAGTCTCTTTTAGGCCATTTTAAGAGTGGTTATTCCCGTATGGCAAGAATGGTAAGGCATTTGGTAGTATAAAGAGAGGATGGAAAGTGGTTTGGGTGATTGGAAAGTGGTCATGCAACCACCATTTGGCCACTGGTTTGCTGGTGTTTATTGGGTTTTATTTTCATCATAAAGAGGAGCATGTTCCTCATATGAGCAAGTCTAATGTATCCCCCAAGTAACCCCCTTTCTATTCCCTTCTTTAGGTTTTAGATTGATATTATCACATGGAAATCCATGTGTGATACATGCTGAAGTTCACTCCTTATTATTGTTTATGCATGGCCTAGTTGTCATCTTATGTGTGCATGAATTGGTCACTATGTGAAGCATGCGTAGGGTTATTGGAGGACCATGTAAGTACCTGACTTTTCTTGTTGTTTTGTGTGTTTTCATAATGATTTTTATCCCTTTTTAGCTACTATTTAGCTTGGTGTAGGGTGTATGTAAAGTGTGCCTAGCATAACATGTCTCATTGGTTTACTTTGTATATCATGGTTATTTCCTTTTAAATATGAGATACCCAAAACAGGGATACTCGATCCCTGTTTAGGTGCTGGTTTTAGCACAAGAGAAAGAAGAAGGAGGGGGGAAACCCCCACCCATTTCCTTTAGTATTTGGTCTTGAAACCCCAAGAAAAAAGGAAGCCAAAGGGGTTCATTCGAACCACTGTGGGCCCACACAGGGGCCCACATAGACCATTTACATGCTCACAAGCCTCCAAGATTGGTTTATATTGAAAAAAAGTGAGAAAATAGATTTCTGCCGGTTAATCGACAACTCAGGTCGGATCAACAGGGCTTTGTTCGTAACCGCCCAAAGATGCCGGATACACTGACCCTTATGTGTAACCGGCATCTCAGGGCGGCTACACAGCCAGATTGTCTTTTATGTTATTTCGTGATCTTGTATTGTTTTCTTGATTCGTTTGATCAACCCGAATGAACCAGAAGGGTTTCTGGGTCAACCGGAGACCCAAGATGGGCCATGGACCGACCAGGTCCAATTTGAATTCCAGTGGGCCTTCCAACAGGGCCCACCAAGCCCGACAAACCCACTTTTGCTAAATGAAGACAATTAAATTAATTGAGTGGGCCAAACCCATTGAGGCCCACCAAAACCCATTTTGGAAGCATAATGCTTAGATTTAGGCATGGTTTGGCCGAGACCAAGGGCAAGGCCTGTCGGGCCCACTAAGCCCATTGAACCCAACCAAGGTTAGGGTTTCCAAACCCTAACTCAAGAAGCCTTGGGCTTTCAAGCCCAAGCTGAGGTAAAGGGCCCCAAGCCCAAAGCCTGGCCCAGTTTGGCACAGCTAATTAAGATAATCCCCAAAATCACTTGGCAACCAATGGTGTGACCCATTCAGGGGCCCACAAAGCAATCCCGGCCCACTTGTATAAGTAAATCACTTAAACCTTCAATTTGAACCATTAAATAAAATCAATTCATTTGAACTAAGCCCAAAGGGCCTCTCAAGCTAAACTGAGCCCCACCAGGGGGGATGTGGGCTTAACCAAGCCCACAAAGGAATCCGCGGGCCTTCCAACCAGGCCCGCCTAGTCAGACTCATCTCATTTTAAGATAAGAAGATAAAATCAAGAAAAGGGATCTACACCATTTTGGCGGTCCCGCAAGACTCAATCAAATGTGTATGCTAGAATAGGAATCGGGTGAGTAGACCAAAATTGACTTAGAACCAGGATGCGACCTGTCAAATGACGGGGCGGACCGGGATGTCTACGGACTTCCCCGGACCGTAACCGAGAACTTGCTTAGAATCTCAAGCCGCAGACCAAACCTCAATAGACAAACATAGGCACCAAGGTGTCTGCCTGCACCCCATCAGGCAGTGGCGACTACAAACAATCCCGAGGCATGCATCGTTTTGCATGCGCCTCGCCATGCGACCGAAATCAGGTGCGCACAATAGGAGTGGGATGAGAAAGAGAAACTCCCATATCTGCAAGTAACCAACGTAACCAAACAATCTTTTTGGTAGTGGATGCCATAGCACGATATTCTGCTTCGGTTGAAGATTGAGAAACAATGGATTGTTTCTTGCTCTTCCAAGAAATCAGGGAATCACCCAAAAAGATACAGAAACCAGTAACAAACTTGCGATCTGTGGGATCACTGCCATGATCAGCATCAGAGTATGCACGCAGCTCCAAGGAAGAGGTGGATGGAAGTAAAAGACTTTGAAAGACTGTACCCCGAAGATACCGCAAAAAATTGACTAACAACATGAATAGCATATGCAATATCTGGACGAGTAATAGTGAGATATACCAAGCTCTCGACAATAGTACGGTATAAAGTAGGATCAGACAAAGGTAAACCATCAGAAGAAGAATACTTTGCGTTAACCTCAATGGGAGTATCTACAGTCTTATTATCAGTAAGTCTAGCCCGATCAAGAATATCTGCAACATATTTCGACTGAGAAAGAAGATAACCTTTGGGTGAGTAGGCTACCTCAATACCCAAGAAATATCGTAGAGAACCCAAATCCTTCATTTCAATCTGTCTAGCTAACTCTATCTTCAAAACTGAAATACCATCAACATCATCACCAGTAATAATCATGTCATCAACATGTAAAGACAGAATGATACGACCTGCATCAGTGCACTTGACAAAAAGAGCAGAAGCATGACTACTAGAGGTAAATCCAAGAGAAGAGATCACAACAGAAAATTTCTCAAACCAAGCACTAGGTGCTTGTTTGAGACCATATAACGCTTTATTGAGCTTGCAAACATACCCAGACTCATGTGAAACACCAGGAGGAGGTGCCATATAAACTTCTTCTTGAAGATCTCCATTCAAGAAGGCATTTTTAACATCAAGTTGAGAGATATGCCACTGACGAACTGAAGCTACTGCAATAAGAGTACGAATAGTAGTCATTTTTGCAACAGGAGCATATGTCTCTTCATAATCCATACCATACTGTTGAGAGTACCCTTTTGCAACTAACCTAGCTTTGTATCGCTCAATAGTTCCATCAGAATTAGTCTTGATCTTATACACCCAACGACAACCAACAATACTCTTACCAAGAGGTAGAGGAACCAAATCCCAAGTACTTGTCTTGTGCAAAGCAGAAAGTTCCTCATCCATAGCTTATTGCCAACGAGAATCAAGAATTGCCTCTTTATAGGAAGAGGGTTTAGAAAGACAATGAATAGAGGCTAAGTGTAAAACCCCGACCCGGATTATATCTTAATTATTAAGATTAATTATCTAAAGTGTGATTATTAGACTAATTAAGTAATTGTGTTATGAAGATGAGGTAAATGTGGATTATTCTTGAGGATTTAGAGAAATCAATTGAACTGTATGAAGGTTATTAAGGAAAATTTAATCAATGTTATTTCTCAATTCCTATTGTCTAAGATAAGATACTCTCCAATTAACTTAAATGAATTGGAAATCAAATTCTGAAAAGTTAGACTTATGTGTACCTAGAGTAATTCCTAAGTATACCCATGGTACCCTAAAGTTTACCCCAGGTACCCTCCCGGATAACACTAGTGTATACCCATGTATACCCCAAAATACTCCCAAGAATACTTAAAGTAACTCCTAATAGTACCCAAGGTACCTCCCAAGTGTACCCAAATTATCCCCTAAGAATACTCAAAGTAACTCTTAAGAATGCTCAAGGTACCTCTCAAGTGTACCTTAAGTATCTCCCAAGAATACCCAAATAACTTCTCAAGTATACCCCAGGTACCCCACTTCTATACCCAAGGTACACCCAAGTATTGCCTAAGGTACCCCTGTGTCTACCTAAGGTATCCTCTTGTGTTTGCCTAAGGTACCTTACATGTATAGCTAAAGTACCCTCTTATATTACCTAAGGCACCTCACTCATATTGGCTAAGGTATCCCACTGTTTTGCCCAAGGTACCCCATTCAAATACCTAAAGTACCCCCCTAATTGTACCTAAGGTACCTCACTTGTATTACCTAAGGTATCCCTTCATTTTAACTAAGGTACCCTACTGTTTTACTTGAAGTACCCTTTTATATAACTAAAGTACCTCCAACATACCTAAGGTACATCTCCTATATTACCTAGGGTACACCCCTTGTATTTCCTAGAGGTACTCCTCTCATATAAGTAAAGTACCCCCACTGTTTTACCTAAGGTACACCCCCCTATATAGCCAAAGTACCCCATTTGTATAACTAAAGTAACCCCTATATAAGTAAGGTAACCCCCCATTGTTTTGCCTAAGGTATAACCCCTTATATAGCTAAGGTACCCCCTCATGTAACTAAGGTACACCCCTTCTATAGTTAAGTACCCTCCTCAATATAACTGAAGTACCCTTCTGTGTTAACTGAGGTACATCTCCCAAGCATTTCTAAAGCATGCCTTTTGAAGTGGCTAAAGCAAACACCCCACTTAACACTAAGATACCCCACTTAATACTAAGGTACCCCACTCGAATAACACTAAGGTACCCCTGGTATGCCTTAGGTACACCCTAGGGTTTAGTTGAATAAAAGCCTTGTTTGGGGGCAGATTTGAAAGACCCAAAACTTGGGCATATAAAAGGATGCCCTAATTTCTAATTAAGAGTTTGAGAACACTTCCTCTTGTCTTGATCGTATAGAACAAGAGAGAGAGTTGTGGGAGCTTGCTTCAAAGCTTTAAGAAGAAGGAGAAGAAGAGGAGAGCTAGGAGAGGAGGTTGCTTCTCTATTAACAAGTAAGTAGCAAACCCTTCAAAACAAAATGAATTACTAAAATTCGTATTTTCTCTCTAGGGTTTGATTTATTTGAAGAAATGATCTTGCATGTTGCTATTTGCTTCAAAAATTCTTGGGTTTTGATTGTATAATACTCTTGTTTAGTCTCCTATTGATTTGCCATGGATTTCTAGCTCTATTGATTATATTTCAGATTAGGGTTTGAGATTTTGGGATGAATCTTTGGTTTGGAAAGTGTTTTAAAGCATGTTGGGATGTTTTATGATAATCCTATTTGATGTTGGAAGTGTTGGAAATGATTCCCATGAGTTTGGTGTTGAAAATAGTCAAAATAATTCAAAATCCCGACCTGGCGATTAATCCTGAGATTTGGCGATTAATCCTGAGCCAAAACCCTAAAAACTAGTCTCTGTTATTTTAAATCGCGGCTCAGGATTAACTTGGGCGATTAATCCAGAGCCCGAACGTCCAAACCTCAACGTCCGCGCGTTGAAGCCTATTTTTGAGAACTCTTCACCCTTTTTCTCCTCAACCCTCTTCCAAACAACCCAAGCCTTCGGCAGAGCACCTTTATTTCCATGAAAGACATTTAAGTAAATGTCCTGTGTATTTATTGCTCCATTTACTTAAGTCTTTACATGTAAATAAGGTTTTACCCCCCATTTGGAACCAATAAAAATACTTCCAAGGTCCAATTCCCAACCAATAAAAAGTCAACTTTTCAGTTTGTGCCTAAATTTCCAGATTTCCCGATTTTCAAAAATGGCCACTTTTTGAGTTTGATATCCAAGCGAGTGATTTAGAAGCCCAAAAAATTCTAGATGATTTGTATACCCTCCAATAGACTACAACCAGAATTTGAGCCCCAAACTCCTTGTGATTTGTCTAGAAAAATTCTACACCGAAAAGTCAACGTTTTTACCCAGACTTAGAATATTTTTGAGGTCCAAAACTTTTTGTCTCGGAATCCATTGATTCTTGGTAGGATGACTTATTTGAGAATTCTAAGACTACTCCACTCATCCAAAATGTGTTTTGAGGATTTTATGGTATTCGTTTGATTGATTTTGGATTTCATGAACTGGCGGTGTAGAAGTACTCCACTTGGCCTTGATTCCGTCGGCAGTGTAGAAGTACTCCACTTGGCCTTGATTCCGTCGGCAGTGTAGAAGTACTCCACTTGGCCTTGATTCATCGGGCAGCGTAGAAGTATTCCACTTGGCTTTGATGCGTCGGCGGTGTAGAAGTACTCCACTTGGCTTTGATTTTGTCGGCAGTGTAGAAGTACTCCACTGGGCCTTGATTCGTCGGCAGTGTTGAAATACTCCGCTTGGCCTTAATCTTGGACAGCGATCATTAATCTGATTTGGACATTTGACTTGGAAGGGTTGATTTGATTTCATGAATTATCCGATTGAGATATTTGACTTGGAATGGTTGATTTGATTTCATGAATTACTCGATTGAGATATTTGACTTGGAATGGTTGATTTGATTTCATGAATTACTCGATTGAGACATTTGACTTGGAATGGTTGATTTGATTTCATGAATTACCCGATTGAGATATTTGATTTGGAATTTCACTTTATATCTGTTTGAGATATTTTGGTTTACATTTGGTATCTTATACTTGTGAATATTACCATGATGTTATGAAATTGCATAAACTATTTCTCTGCATGCATGTTTGCTGCTTACTGGGACTTTAAGTCTCACGTGTGTTTTGTTTTACCAGATTTCTTTTCAGATCCGCTTGATGAGCCGCGTATTGGGGCAGACATTGAGGGTGAGCTTTAGTTCAGGCCAGAGGATTTCTACCAACCATAATAGGGTTCTTTTTATAATGATGTATTTTGTCTTGGGGATTGTATATGGGATGTAAATATTATTTTTGGACCTATACTCTTGGGAGATATCTTTTGTATATGTCTATATATTTTGGAGAGATCATTGTAAATGGTTAGTTGCCTTAGTTGTATTTTATTCACATATATATCATGTTTTGGAGATTATAGTACAGATGACATTTTGATTAGATGGAAATTTTTATTCCATGCTTCTTTAGTCATGCACTCTGATGATTACTTTGTAATTTCCCAGGATTAATTGTGTTAATCAGGTTCTATTGGGCCCATATGTAGGTCTCGGGTATGGGTTGGTGCTGTGATAGGGCAGACCCGGATCTGGGGCGCTACACTAAGAAGGAAGTAAAAGATGAAGAATAACAAGAATAAGAAAAATCTGGTAATTTTGTGGACTTACGAATGCGTATGGATTGACGTAGAGGTGGATCCACAATCTCAGACGAAGCTTGAGGTACCATAGGAGAAGAGGGAGCATTAGTTGTGTCGGAGAAAAAAGTGTCAGTACCTGCAAAATGATCAGTACGAATTGGTCTTTCTTGATTATGAGAAGGGGCATTTGAAGTACTAGGCACCTAAGATGATAACCTATTAGAATCCTCAGAAAAGGGATCTATACGAATAAGATCAGATCTAGTCAAGCTATGAGTAGTGGATGGAATAGAAAAGAAAGGTATATGCTCAAGAAAAGCAACATGACGAGACACATAAAGTTTCTGAGTTATTGGATCAAAACAACGATACCCCTTTTTACCTTCACCATAGCCAAAAAAGACACAAATAGTAGATCGAGTGGACAACTTGCTGCGTTCTACATGAGGATGAAGAACGAAAGAGGTACAACCAAAGACTCTAAAGAAGGAATAATCAGGGGCATACCCATACAACTTTTCGAAGGGAGAAAAACCTGAAATATGAGAAGATGGAATTGTATTAATCAAACATACAGCAGTAAGAACGGCTTCACCCCAAAACACACTAGGAACAGAAGCAGACAACAACAGAGACCGAGAAGTTTCAACAATATGCCTATGTTTTCTTTCAGCAACACCATTTTGCTCAGGAGTATCTATACACGAAGTTTGGTGAATAGTTCCATCTAAGGCAAGCAACTCACAAAATTTATTTGAAGTGTATTCCCCACCCAAATCACACCTAAAGCATTTCATAACAGCAAAATGTTGAGTTTTGACAAGAGCTCGAACGGCTTTATAAATATCAAAGAATTCAGAACGATGCTTCATTAAATAAACCCAACAATAACAAGTATGATCATCAATAAAAGAAACATAATATCGAGACCCTCCTTTTGTGACAACAGGAGAAGGTCCCCATACATCAGAATGAATCAAACCAAATGGAGAAGAAGAAATAGAAATACTTCGATTAAAAGGTAAAGCTGAAAATTTTGCCAATTTACATCCACTACAATCAGAAATATCACAAGTTTTCAAATTTCCTAAAATCCCTGTGGATGCTAAAAATCTCAAACGAGAGGACGAGACATGACCTAGACGAGCATGCCATAAGTAAAAATTAGAAGAATATGGACTCAAATGAAAAGAAAACAAATCAACACTAGTAGCAGCAGCAACTGGTACTTTTAACTCATCCAAAATATATAGTCCCCCTTTCCTACGGCCTGTCCCAATCAGCTTCTGAGACTGCAGATCCTGCACATAACAAGAAGAAGAGGAAAAGGTTACTAAATTACCAGAATCACATAACTAACCAATAGAAGCAAGATTTAATGTGAGTTTTGGAATATGATAAACATTAGGGAGAGACACGTGAGATGTGACAACAGAACCAACACCTGCTAAAGGCATAGGAGTGCCATCAGCAGTCATGACAGGAATAGAAGACGAAGGAGACATAGAAGCAAAAAATGAAGAATCTGGAGACATATGATGTGAAGCACAAGAATCCAAGACCCATACAAAATGTGACATACCTGAAGAACTATGAGGCAACTGACCTACAGAAGAAGCATCAGACATAGCTTGTGACTGTAAGGAGAGAAAATTCTGAAATTGCTCAGCCAGAGTACTAGGATCAGTGAAAGGGCCTGATGAAACTACTGCTGCAGTATTAGACTGTGGTGGTTTGTAACATTGAGGTGGTCTATGTGTAAAACCCCGACCCGGATTATATCTTAATTATTAAGATTAATTATCTAAAGTGTGATTATTAGACTAATTAAGTATTTGTGTTATGAAGATGAGGTAAATGTGGATTATTCTCGAGGATTTAGAGAAATCAATTGAACTTTATGAAGGTTATTGAGGTAAGTTTAATTAATGTTATTTCTAAATTCCAATTGTCTAAGATACTCTCCGATTAGCTTAAATGAATTGGAAATCAAATTTTGAAAAATTGGACTTATGTGTACCTAGAGTAATTCCCAAATTTACCCCAGGTACCCTCTCGGATAACACTAGTGTATACCCATGTATACCCCAAAATACTCTCAAGAATACTTAAAGTAACTCTCAAGAGTAACCAAGGTACCTCCCAAATATACCTTAAGTAGGTCTCGGGTACGGGTTGGTGCTGTGATAGGGCAGACCCGGATCTGGGGCGCTACAATTGTGGTATCAGAGCATAAGATCCAAATTAGGAATTAGGAACCATCTTAGGTTGGTTTTGGGGATTGAGTGCACGATAAGTAGAGCCTTTTAAGTTGTCTTTTGGGATTTGTTTCTAGCATTTTGGTCAAGTGATTATTTTATTATCTTATATGATTGCTGTATGATGAGCCAATTGTGTTTGGTTATGCTAAGGTAGTGTGAGGCATCGGCCAATGCTGAATATATACCTAAGTAATTAACCTTATACAAGTGGGATAGTGTGATAGTTATAATAGACAATAATTTGAGTAATTGTGAAGTTGTGTGTATGAAATGTATGTATATGTTGTTATGAAGTTAATTATTATTTTGGGTTAAGTAATTATTATTGTTAGAAGAAAGCTTCCATGATCTTTCCTCCCAACCTTCATATAGCTGCAGATATATCGAAGGGTTTGGTAGTGGTAGAGTCATGGTATTCTCCCTTGAATTGTTTTTGCAATCAGTAGTACAGGTGAATTCCTTGTGTTGATTGCAATTTTTAATATTTCAGTTAGTTATGGTAAGGCGTGGTAGACCTCGTAAAGCCGCTACTGCTGCTGCCTATGTGCCGGCTCCTGAGCAGGCCAATATCCCAGCTGATATTCCCGTGGATGCACCACCTGGGGCCCCAGCTCACACAGACCAGATGGATGCTGTGTGGAGAGCTTTTGGGCGGGTTTCAGCCTTGTTCGAGCAACAGGTTGCTATAAACCACCATTATGGGCAAAATTTGAATCATCTTAGGAATGAAGTTGGTCAAGGACCAATAGAAGATAGATCTTCTAGGATCATGAGAGAGTTTAGGAAGATGTCCCCTCCTCCCTTCCATGGTCATCCTGATTCCATGGAGGCGGAGAGGTGGATGATGAGAATTGAGAAAGTCTTTGAAGCTATAAGATGTCTGGAGGAGGACAAAGTACGATTGGCTGTTTATGTGCTTGAAGGGGAGGCTGAACACTGGTGGAGATCTCTACGCCAGGAGTTGGTAGAGGGAGATATAGATATTACTTGGGAGGAGTTTAAGGATCGGTTTGATCTCAAGTTCTTCCCTGAGGAAGTGAGGGCACAAAAGGAGGCAGAATTTATGATTATCACCCAAGGAAATTTGACTGTTGCATAGTATGAGGCCAGATTTGATGAATTATCCTGGTTTGCTTCACATATTGTGAACACCGACAAAAGGAAGGCCAAACACTTTGAGAAAGGACTTCGTCCTGACATTAGAGAGAAGGTGGAGACCTTTATGGGCACAAACTTTTATGAGTTAGTGCGTAGGACCTCTGTTATAGAGAGCTCTATTATGAGGCGAGAGGAGGAGATGAGGTCGAGAATGCCGCCTCAACCTACTACTGAACATAGGTTTGGGGGAAACAAGTGGCGGAGAAAACGCTATTCAGGAACGAGGAGGTTTGGTGAGACCGAATCATCCGGAGGTCAGGGTCAGGCTGGTAGTATTGCACCAGGAGGAGCTTGCTATCGGTGTGGTAAGTTTGGGCATCACATCAACCAGTGTTGGTATCCCTCTACATATCAGATGCCACCGACCCGACCGGCACAGCAAGATCTAGAACAGCCTATTGCAGCCCCTCCCATATGATCTTTTCAACCACACGTAGATCAGAGAGCACCGGTAGGCCCAAGATAGCAGGGCAGGCCGATAGGTAGAGATGGACTTCAGAGGCCACAGCCAGTTGCTCCACAACCACAGCCACAGGTTAGAGCACATGCTATTGCTGCTCATGAGGAGCAAGAGCCTGAGCCAGAGCTTGAGCCTGACACCCCAGTTTAGTAGGAGGTATCATTTCTAATTGTGGTCAATAATATGTTATTTGTCCATTTGATTTCAGAGTATCTTGTTCTTTTACTACACCTGCATGTGTTGTGTGTATTGGTTTGGTGCATTCTTTGTTTGAGTTTATTTTTATTTGTACATATTTCACCAGTATAGATTGGTAGGGTACAAATAGTGTATAGGTACCATGGTCAGATTTGGCCAACTAGATTTACCCAATGATTTGATATGTCTAAATTTTTGGTAGTTTGAGGTAATTCTAGGATTGGATTGGCTTTCAAATTGCTTGATGACTATAGACTATTCCATAAGACAATCGCAGTCTGTAGCCCAAAGCATCTTATCCATTGTTTTCAAAGTGAAGAGTTGAATAATCATGTAGTTGGTAGCTTCAATTTAACTGGAGGTAGAGGATAGCAAGGAGTCTAGTGTTGGCAAGGTGCTTGTTGTTGGTGAGGTTGCAGACTTATTTCCAGATGGCTTGCCAGGGTTACCACCCCCAAAAGAGATTGAGTCTAGGATTCATCTCTTGCCTAGCACACAACCTATATCAGGGCAACCTTATCGGATGTCACAAGTTGAATATGATGAATTGGAAAATTCAATTGAATGAGTTGATGGAGAAGGGATTAATTAGGCATAGTGCATCACCTTGGGGTGCACCAATATTTTTGTGCAGAAGAAGGATGGGTCAATGAGATTATAAATTGATTTTAGGCTACTAAATCAAGCAACTATAAGGAACAAATACCCTTTCCAAAAGATTGATGATATATTTGATCAACTTAAGGGAGCCACATGGTTTTCAAAGATAGACCTAAGATCAGGCTATCATCAATTGAGATTGGTTGAAGAGGACATTGAGAATACCACCCTTCAGGAAATTTTGAATTTATGGTCAAGTATGTGAGTCAACCAATGCACTTGCTGTATTTGTGGACTTAATCAACCGGATTTTTCCTTAGTGCCTTGATAGCTTTGTAGTAGTTTTTATCAAAAACACCTTAGATTATTCCAAGAGTTGGGAACCGGAAGATTGTACACTATGTACTTCATAGCAGTTAGTCGTATGCAAAGTTTAGTAAATGCCAAGTCTGGCTTATTGATTGGATTTACAGTCTGAAATGGCTAGGGTACACAACGTGTTTCACGTATCCTTACTTAGTCATTATGTATCCTAACCACATTATTGAGATAGAGCCTTTCGAGGTACGTGAGGGTGCATCATTTGAGGAATGTCCGGTTCAGATCCTGAACAGACACAAGCAAATACTTCGTACTAAAACCACTCCTCTAGTCAAGGCCTCATGGTAACATCACATAATTGAGGAAGCTACATGAGAAACTAAGGGAGATAGGCAAAGGAAATATCCGAGTTATTTGGAGAACTACAAGGTGAAATTTCGAGGACGAAATTTATTTTGTAGGAGGGTAGAATGTAAAACCCCGACCCGGATTATATCTTAATTATTAAGATTAATTATCTAAAGTGTGATTATTAGACTAATTAAGTATTTGTGTTATGAAGATGAGGTAAATGTGGATTATTCTCGAGGATTTAGAGAAATCAATTGAACTTTATGAAGGTTATTGAGGTAAGTTTAATTAATGTTATTTCTAAATTCCAATTGTCTAAGATACTCTCCGATTAGCTTAAATGAATTGGAAATCAAATTTTGAAAAATTGGACTTATGTGTACCTAGAGTAATTCCCAAGTTTACCCCAGGTACCCTCTCAGATAACACTAGTGTATACCCATGTATACCCTAAAATACTCCCAAGAATACTTAGAGTAACTCTTAAGAGTAACCAAGGTACCTCCCAAATATACCTTAAGTAGGTCTTGGGTACGGGTTGGTGCTGTGATAGGGCAGACCCGGATCTGGGGCGCTACACTATGAGTATTAGATTGTGACTGGTTGCCAGGCTTCCAAGCTTGAAATTGCTGCTGCGATTGATTTTGCTGTACCAACTTAGGACACTGAGCCTTCCAATGACCTTTCTGCTTACAAAAACTGCACTCGTCGAAACCCTTGTGTAAGGCTTATTTTGATTATTATAAAGTGGCTTAGAAGGTATTGCTAACACAGAATGATTAGAAGTAGAAAGAATTCCCTTTTCAGAATAAGAATTAAGACGTATTTCTTCAGCCAATAACTCACTGACAACTGAGTCAACAGAAGGTGGTGGAGAACGATGCAAAATTGAACCTCTAAGTCCTTAAAAATCATTACAAAGTGCCATTAAAAACTGTACCAACCGTTGTTGCTCTCTACCAGCAATATAGGCACCACATGCCTTTAATTCTACCGATTCTGTAAGAGCCAATTGATCCCAAAGATCTGTCATAGCAGAATAAAACTCCTGAATACTCATATTCTTCTGCTGAAGAGCTCTTATGTCATTCTCCAATTGATACTGCTTTGCAAAATTTGATTGAGTAAATAGCCTTTGCAGATGATCCCAAACTTCCTTTGCCAACTGTGTACCTATGGAATGCTCAATAGAATTGTTAATCCAAGTAATAATTTTTGCATTGTTTGCTTCCCAGGCATCTATCAAAGCAGCATAACCCTCATCAGTATTCTTAGGTTTCACAGAAGTTCCACTAACATATCCCCACATCTTTTTGCCCTTAAGAAAATTTCTCATCACATAACTCCATTATGAATAATTCTTTCCATCCAACCTCACACTCACAGACTGAAGCGAATCATCTCTTTCAGTAGCCATATTAAAAAAAAAACAGAGAAAATTAGATCACAAAATAAACAAAAAATGATATACCAATTGCAAGTTTTTTGTTAAAGCATAGCAACCCGTGTTGAGACCGCTGAGACGAAGACCCCAACACTTCAACAAATCAAAGATCTTACTACTGACAACGACAAAGAAGCTTCTGAATCGACGTGCCCCAACCCTTCAAACAAAAACCCAAGCAAAAAAAAAAAAAAAAAGGACAAGATCCCGAATCATCATGTTTCTGAATCCATCAACCACGTGCCCCAACTCTTCAAACAAAAACCCAAGCAAAAGGGACAAGAACCCGAATCATCATGTTTCTGAATCCATCAACCACGTGCCCCAATTCTTCAAACAAAAAACCCAAGCAAAAAAGGACAAGAACACAAATCGTCATTTGTACACTGCTGTCTTGAATCGAAACGCCAAAAAATTATTGAAAGAAATCCTTCCGCGAAAGATAAAAAAAACCAACTCCCACCAATCCTCGTCCCATGAAACCTGGTTTTGCTCTGATACCATGTTAAACAATCCAAATAAATAAAGAGAAAACACAAAACATGAGAGAAAGAGAAGGTTTGGGTTTCATTGTTTTTGCATAACTAACTGATTTAACCTAAATACAAAGAGACTATATATATAGGCTAAACTAATGAAACTGAAAAGACTATTCTACCCTTAATACAATAAAACAAAATAACCCTATATTTCTTAACATCCAGATCCCTTCCTCGTGCTGAGGAATAAGTTGGATGTGCGGTGAACAATGGGGTTCGCCCCCCGCAGTATGGTAAATGGTATTTTTGGAATTTTAGAAATTTAGAATTGATATATATCCATATTGATGCAACCCTAATTGATGTTTTTGATAGAGAAAATTTTGTTGTACACAGTGGACATAGGCACATTGCTGGACCAATTAAATTTGCGTGTTCTTCGTCTTCTCGATTTTTCTTACTATTCACAATGCAAGATTCACAACACATTTAATAATTGTACAGCTCATCTCTTGTTGTCATGTTACCTGTAGACACCTCAAATTGCACAGTAAAAATGATCAATAATCAGTAAAAATCACTATCTCCTTGGAAACCAGCACAAAATTTGAGAAAATGAGTTTTTTCCTTGTATCCGACAACTCAGGTCTGATACAAGCATATTTCTTCGTATCCGATGGAAAATGCCGGATACAAGTAGCCCTTAATGTATCCGGCAACATATGCCGGATACACATAGGTGCTTGTGTATCCAACCTTATATGTCGGATACATTAGTTTTGCTCAAAATTAGGGTTTTCCGAGAGCTTTCACCTTTTACCATCATATCCCTCATTAAATGAGTGGAAATCTCGGAAATAGCCTTAGGGTTAAGGTTGGTGGGCTATAGACCTTATGTTGTGTCTACCACCTCACCAACCCTAACCCTAGCCTTTGCTTATAAATAGGAGGCTCCTCCTTAAGCAAATGGCCAACAATTCTTGCCAAGAACTTTTGCCAAGAAAAGCTCCGAGAGAAGAGGGAAACCGCTGCGGAAGTGCTTCCAGAACCCAGGTAAGCCTTATACCTCTTTTTAATTTTTGTTTTTACATTTCTAGATCTAGATCTCTTCTTCTACCTTTCTGTAGAATAAGGCCTTGATGTGTGTATGAAAACCCTTCCCCGGCTCAAAGTATCTCAAGACTCCCCTTAGCCGTAAAACGTGAAGGCGGGATCTAGGAGAAACGAGACTGGGGATTGATCCTAGTGCTAGAACCTCTTTTGAATAAGCCTTTTGAATCTTTGAAGACCGTTTCATATTCAAAGTACCCTAAGATTATCTTGAAGAACCGTGTTTAACGGGGAGAGAGAACTAAGGGAAACGATAATGGAACGGAACCCTAGGTTGTTCTAGAACCTTTTTTTATTTGATCTAAATGCATGCTATAAGCCTTGTGATTCTATGAAAACCCTTCTATATTCAAAGTACCCTAAGATTATCTTGAAGAACCGTGTTTAACGGGGAGAGAGAACTAAGGGAAACGATGATGGAACGGAACCCTAGGTTGTTTTAGAACCCTATTTTGATTGATATGAATGCATGCTATCTTTGCTATGTTGTTGGAATGATTTTTACACTTACACACACATAGCATGTGATTTCGGTGGGATAGGCTCATATTTTGGATTTATTGCGTTTATTATGATAAATCTGAAATAAATAGCCCCAAGTAATTCTGGAATGTTTTCAAAGGATTTTGATTAATCTTTCACGGATCACACATACTTTATCACTATTTGGAGTTGGTTTTCTTCAAAAATGGCTTAACTTGACAGCAACTGTACCCCGACTTCGGACACTCATAACTTCATCGTCCGGATGAATTTTGGAGTGATTCCAGAACCATGGGAAAGGTGAGGCTGTCTAGTTTATACCTACCAAATTTCATTAATTTCTATTAAGAAGCTTTTTGACACCTCTCTGTCGAAGTTGATAGGTCAATTCAGATCCGAATACGGAACCTGTCACTTCGACCGAGCGCCATGTGTTCGTCTTAAATCTGATTCGAGTGATTTTTGTTTCTGGGCACTCCTTTATGAGTTTATTTTCAAATCCAGTTGGTTTCATAATTTTTTGACTCCATTTGTGTCGTGAGCAACAGATTTACTCAGAGCTGTTCAACAGCACTTTTCTGGGTAAATCTGTGATCTTCGGGGCCTGTTCGGGAGACCACCCAAGGCATATCCGAATGAATTTTTGTATGAGGCTAGTTTCATTTGAAATATGACCATACAGACTTCACTCACACCAAATTTCATAAATTTATATGGAGCCGATATTTCTAGATGGTTTTCCAAAGTTGCCCACTTATCACTTTTAATCATCTACAGCAGCAGATTTTAAAGGAACATAACTCCTAGGTTTTCAACCGGATCTACTTGAAATTTTGCATGAGTCTTTTATTTACCATAATATTTCAAATGGTTTTGGTTTGATTCAATTTAAAATTGGATTGGAATGATTTCAGGACAAATGGTTCTTGCTTTTACCGAAATTTCCGAAGTTAACTCAACTTGGTTTTGTGCAACATTTTCTTTGATTTCCATCCTTTGGTGATATTCCAGAAATGATATTGACATAAAAGAGGATCTGGAATCCATTTGGATCTTCATGTGGAGATATCATACATTTGTCATTTTTCAAGGTTTTTAATGATTTAGCAAGCTTTCTTACTCTTTTTTGCATGAACAAACACTTGGCAACCACCTTGTATGGATGAATGGGGGTGCCTAACACCTTCCCCAGTTCATAATCTAATCCCCTTACACATCTCTGGATTTGATTTTCAAGTAGAGTTATTTTTACTCTAGAATTTGCCTTTTAGCTATTTTTGCATATTTTTGATGATTTTGGTATCCATTCACACCCCAAAAATCTGAATGGTGGCGACTCTCCCATTTTTACGTTGAGCCCGTGTGTTGACGGAGGGGAAATCATCTCGGTGATGTTTCCCATGTCTCACAGTTACCAAAATTAGAATGTGACTTTTCCAGTATATGTTTTGTTTTTGTCCATGAAAAACTTCCTCAGCTAAGGTTGGTAGTTTTGATTTTTGAATGCTTCTTGCATGATGTATTGAAACTTACCAGTTGGTATACTACAAAAAGAAATCATATTTAGCCAAAAAAACGTTCATGGTCAAGCAACTAGCACTTTATTGCTTTATAAGTTGTCAGTTTCTCTAAAATTATTTTATCATAAATTCTTTGTCTTTCACACGAAACTATGCCCTTCCATGCAGGCATTGGACGACAAGCAAAAAGGAAAAGCATAGAACCTGTTCTCAGTTTTCGTACAAATTTCTCATTAATTTGTTTATTAATGAAAATGAGAGAAGAAACTTTATTAAGGTGAGTGTATCTTGAAAAAAATACAAAGATGTATGCTTTCTTCACTTGTCCCTTTGAAGAAATAAACAGTTGTCCATGTCATTGTAACTTTGCAAGACCATAGGTTAGCATATTAAATTAGCAAAGTAATGAATTTCATATAATATAGCATACATGTTCAACAACTCCCCTTTTTGGTAGCTTATCAGAAGATGTACACTTCTCATGCTGATCATTCTGATGTATACTTCTCATGTTCATTATTTAATCCTTTCCTAGTTAATGAGCTAGGATTCAATCCCTCAACTCAATTTTGCATCCCTTATGTATTGCTATGTCACATATGCAACAATAGCAATGATCCTATTACCTACTAAGCAACAATGTTTTTTTCCCCAACTTGTTTGACCAGCAACACTTCACTATTCCAACCCATTAAAAACCATGTTTTGAGTTAAAGTGCTAAGAGAATGAGAATACAAATGAGCTAAGTTTTTGTTAACAATGATCATGTGGACTAAAAAAATCAATTTAGACTTTGTTATGAACTTTTTTTTTTCATTGCCCAAAAACACTAAATCCCTTTGTAAGCACCTCATTTTTGCGCTCCCGGAAGAGCCGGAAATGCAAAACCCGGTTAAAAAGTCAAACCCTGAGGGGTCAAAAATTGACTTTTTGATCAAGTGAAAATTGGCCACCTTGCTTTATCTAAATGGATAGAGAATCTCGACACGGTTTCAAGGCAACCGAGTTTGCTGGAATCGGAGTCCGAATAAAGGTTCTGTGGGCCGGTCAAACTTGAGGGTGAGCCGAAAGTTGACTTTTTTTCGAACCCCGTGCCAGGTGCTTAGCTCTATATCATTGGATAGAGGGCTCCGATACGAGTCAAACGCAACTGAGTTTGCTCAAATCGGAGTCCGGATGAAGGAGATAAGAGCTGTCGAAGTTTCCGAGCAGCAAAACCCAGAAAGTTGCACACGTGGCAAAAAGCCGCACACGTGGCAAGAAGCGCAAGAAAATATCTCGAGGGACAATCCTCAAATATCCAAACATGCCAAATATCCCAGGGTTTAAAGCAAAATTTCGCAGGGACCAAATCTGTGAATATCTAAGAGTATCGGATGAATCTGCGAATATCCAGGGGCAAATCTGTAATTTTTCGATTTGTATCCAACCAAGTATTTCAGATACACATACCCTTGTGTACATCCGACACTATTCATCGGATACAAGAAGATCAATCAACAAGATTCGCGCCGGACGCCCGACAAATTTGCGGCGGCATTTAATTTTCGAATAATTGTGTTTTGTATCCGGCATTTAATGCCGGATACAAAGGGACATATGTGTAGCCGGCCATAGAGGCCGGCTATGAACAAGAGATAGTGTATCCGGCATATAATGCCGGATACATTAAAATTGCCTATATAAACACAGTAGCCACCTCTGGCCGGAAGTTGGCTTCTTTTGCTGGTTTTCAGCTTTCTTCCCCCACTTTTTCCCACTCGAACCCTTCCTTCTTCAACTCCCTTTGCCCTCCACCACCTCCCTACACCACCCCAAGACCACCCCACCCTTGCTTCCCTCCTCTTCTTCTTCACTTTCTTAAGCAAGCTAAAGGAGTCTAGCTGCTGTTGGAGTGGAGCTTGAGCATCAGAGGACTTGCCAGCTACATCTTGGCCTCAAGGAGGAGGCTCCACCTTGTGCAAGAGCTTAAGAACCTCTAGGTAAGGTTCCTCATCACCTTATGTTATACATATATTAAAATGGGTCTTTTTTAAGGAGTTCAACGAATCTGATCTCTCATTGCTACACAGCTGTGTTAGTGCTCCTTTGCATGCATTTTTCTCCCATGTCTTGGTAATGTAGTGGTCTCCAAGGGTAAGGGAGACCCCATGCACGATTTTCTGAGAGAATGAGAAGCTTTGTTGCTTCATTCTAGGCCACCAAGTGTGCTGTTTTGAGGGTCTCGGTTATTCAATGAAGGGAGCATGTTCCCTCATGCAAGGCATGTCTAATGTATCCCCATATAAACCCCCTTTTCTTCCCCTCCTCTAAATTTCCGTGGGTTTAAGCATGAGTCTCGGGTTCAGATATTGCTAAGATGCGAGGAAATATATGTTAGATCATGGCTTTTTCATTGTTCTTCTCGCATGTGTATGGTTCTGTTTTGCTGATTTTTTTTTGTTTCTTGCATGCATGTAGATTTGATGGTTTTTGGCAACCACTTTCTTATTGTTCTTTTGCTGGAAAATGTCATCACATGAGGATGCATGCTAATGTCAATGCGCTGGTTACCTCCTATTTACATGTTACTATTCTTTAGCAGCCGTTCCAGCAAGTTCCCTCCCCTTTTCGGCTTACTGTTGGATGTTTTTTAACATGCCTAAATCCCTACAGCCATGGTCACCTAGCCCCCCTACTCCACTGGCTATTTCATGGTCAGCAAGCATGCTTCCGGTCTCCCCTGGCCCCCCTGCCATGACACACCTGAGCTGCTGCTGGGATCAGCAGCAGCAGCTCCATCTCTAGCATGTTGCCTCCATGCATGATAAGCATGTCAAGTCCTCATGCACAGCCGCTGATTTTTCATACTAAACCAAGCATGCTGCCAATTTGTGCACGCCAACCTCGCCTTGATTACTTGCCGTTTTATATATATATATATGAGCATGATCCTTTCCCCAAGAACTTGCTGTGTACCTTTGTGTGTTGAGGCATGCTCCCCCACCCACTTGCCTTTGCTGAAAAATCCAAAAAAATGGGATTAAAGTGGAGGCTTCCCTCAAACCTGAACCAATGTGGGCCCTCCTAGAGGCCCACATGATTTGTAGAAGACCCCTAGGAGACCCACAGAAGCACCCCAATGCGGGCCAAACCCAATGCGGCCCACTCGAACCTTGATATGTGGAATGATGTGAATTGCATGGTTTGGCCGAGACCCAGGGCTAGGGCCTATCGGGCCCGCCAAAGCCCACTAACCAAATCAAGTGTGGGTTTAAACCCTAACTTCATGGAATTCGGGCTTTCAAAGCCAGGAACTGGACTACGGGCCCCAAGCCCAAGGTCCAAAACATCTTGGCAAATTTAAATAAAGATAAATTGAAAACACTTTGGCATCCATCATGGGGGCCCACCCAGGGGCCCGCAAACCAAGGCAGACCCATTGCATGAAAATCACTAAGTCTCCAACTTGAATAAATTAAGTAAAATCAATTCATTACACCTAAGCCCAAAGGGTCTCCTAGGCTTAGACGGAGGCCCACCAGAGGCACGTGGGCTTAACCAAGCCCACCAAGGACATCGTGGGCCTTCCAATGGGTCCCACCCAGTCAGACTCAGATCACTTAAATTAAGCAAGATAAAATCAATTAAAGGGACCCACACCACTCAAGAGGTCCCGACAGACTTAACCAAATTGCATATCGGATTAGGAATCGGGTGAGAAACCAAAGTAAGTTGACTCAAACCAGGGAACCCACGGGACCGGTCATCCGATGGGGCGGACTGGGGGTGTCTACGGACTTCCCCAGACCGCAACCGAGAACTGACTTAGAATCTCAAGCCGCAGACCAGACTAATAGACAAGATTAGGCACCCAGGTGTTCGCCTGCACCCTATCAGGTGGTGGTGACTCCAAATTTTCCCGTGCGGTTTTTCCGACGCGCGCACACCCTTGTTTTAATTTTTAGCCAAATTTTGCTCTTTATGAGTATTTTTCTGCTTGCCACATATTGTTCAACAAAAGATCAACTGCATTGACATTGGAAGTTGCATAGGACTTTTTTGTTCTTTGAATTCTTGTTGGTATAATTATATAAATTTAGTGGTCCACAATGGGCAATTTAAGCTGTTTGCGGTCCTCCTTGAACGAATAAAAGCATTCCTGGATAGCTGAACTTCGGAGAATGGACTGTTTTCTCTTCATTTGCTTCTTTGTTTTTAAAAAAAAGTGATGACAGACTGCATGATCCATGAACCATAGCTTGAAAAAAGAAATTTCATCAAAACTATTGATGTGTGAATTTCTCGAAATAAAAAATAAAAAGAATATAATCATACAAGAGCATAAAACATGTATAATTTGGCATTATGCCCACATCCATGAAATATAAGTCCATTTTCACTATCATGAAAACAGTTACGTATACAATTACATCTAACCCCAACCTGATACTGTGAGACATGGAAAAATCACTGAGATGATTCCCTCCGTCATCACATGGGCTCAACGAAAATGGGAGAGTCGCCACCATTCAAATTTTGAGGTGTAAATGGGCACCAAAAATCATCGAAATGTGCAAAAAGGCAAATACTAGAGTAAAAATAACCTTACTTGAAAATCAAATCCAGAGATGAGTAAGGGGATTAGATTATGAATGGGGTGTTAGGCACCCCCATTCACCCACACACGGTGGTTGCCAAGTGTTGTTCATGCTAGAAAAATAAGAAAGCTTGCTAAAATCATTAAAAACCTTGAAAAAGGATTAAACAAATGTATGATACTTTCACATGAGAAATCCAAATGAATTCTAGATCCTCTTTTATGTCAGTATCACTTCTGGGATATCACCATTAGATGGAAATCAAAGCAAAACTTGAATAAAACCCAGTTGAGACAAATCCGGAAAATTCGGTAAAAGATAGTGCCATTTGTCTTGAAATCATTCAAATACAATTTAAATTGAATCAAACCAAATCCATTTGAAAGATTATGATAAATAGAAGACTCATGCAAATGTTCAATTAATTCTGATTAAAATTCTAGGAGTTATTCTCCTTTGAAATCTGCTACCGGAGATAGTTAAAAGTGGTAAGTGGGCAACTTTGGAAATTCATTTAGAACAATTGGCTCCATATAAATCCGTGAAATTTAGCATGAATTAAGTATGTTGAGCCATCTTTCAAACGAAACTAGCCTGATACAAAAATTCATCCGGATGTGCCTTGGGTGACCTCCGGAACAGGCCCCAGGGATCATAGATTAACCCAGAAAAGTGTTGTTGAGCAGTTCTGAGTAAATCTGTTACCCACGACACAAATGGAGTCAAAAAATTATGAAACCAACTGGATTTGAAATTAGACTTCCAAATGAAAACACAAACAAAAATCACTCGAATCGAACTTAAAAAGAACACATGGCGCTCAGTCAAAGTGACAGGTTCAGCAATCTGGCCTGAACTGACCTATCAACTTCGACTGAGTGGTGTCAAACATCCATTGCATAAAAATTGATGAACTTTTGCAGGCATAAACTAAACAGCCTCACCTTTCCCATGGCTTTAGAATCACTCCAAAATTCATCCGGACGATGAAGTTACGAGTGTCGGAAGTTGGGGTACAGCTGCTGTCCAGTTTTAAGCCTTTTTAAAGAAAATCAACTCAAAACAGTGATAAGGTGTGTGGAATCCGTGCAAGATAAATCAAAATCATTTAAAAATATATTGAAGAACCTCTAGGAAGAAATAGGGCATAAGTTTGGCTCACCATTCTTCTCAATTGAAAAGAACATGCCAAAACCCTAAAGTGGAGCAAAAGTGCCCAAAACCGAGAGATTAGACCTAGAGGTCTTCAATACTTGAGTTAAACTTGATTGAAATCAATTTGAAAATCATTGAGATATATTCCAGAATTGCTTGGGGCTATTTATTTCAGATCTATCACAATGAATGCAATAAATCCGAAATATAAGCCGATTCCGACAAAAACAGGTGCTATGTGTATAAATCCACTCTTCAACAAATAACAACATATAGCATGCATTCATATCAATCAAATGGAGTTCTAAAACAACCTAGGGTTCCGTTTCATTCTCGTTTCTCTTAGTTCTCTCTCCCCGTTTTACGGTTCTTCGAGATAATCTTGGGGTACTTTGATTATGAAACGGTTTTCATAAAATCAAAAGGCCATTCAAAAAGGGGTTCTAACACTAAGGATCAATCCTCAGTCTCGTTTCCCTTAAATCCCACTTTCACGTTTTACGGCTAGGGGGAGTCTTGAGGTACTTTGAGTAGAGGAAGGGTTTGCACACACAAAGAGTAGGCCTTATTCTACAGAAAGGTAGAAGAAAGAGCTAATCCTAGAATGTAAGAATAGAAAAATAAAGAGGGGTTTTAGGCTTACCTGGGCTTCTGGAAGCAATGCGGCAGCGGTTCCTTTCTTCACTCGGAGCTCTTCAATCTCCAACTTATTGGCCATTTGCTTAAGGAGGAGCCTCCTATTTATAGGCAAAGGCTAAGGTTAGAGTTTGCATGATGGTAGACACAAAATGATGTCTAGAGTCCACCAACCCTAACCCTAAGGCTATTTCCGAGATTTCCACTCCTTTAATGAAAGATATGATGGTAAAAAGTGAAAACTCTCGGAAAACCCTAATTTTGAGCAAAAAGCTTGTATCTGACATATCAGGTCAGATACAAGAGCACATATATGTATCCGACATATGTCGTCAGATACATTAATGCCTGCTTGTATCCGACAACTTATGTCGGATATAAAAGGATATGTTTGTATCCGACCTGAGTTGTCGAAAACAAGAAAAAATGCTTAATTTTCAAATTTTGTGTTGGTTTTAAAGGAAAGAATGATTTTTGCCAATTATTTATCATTTTCCCAGCACAATTTTGGGGTGTCTACAGATACATAAAGTAAATTCCCATTATACCCTCACCATGCCAAAGGCGCGACTCCTACACCCTCCCCAACATTAGATTCAACTAATGTAGAAGGAAGATATATTGCCAAAGGGAGAATAGGTCCCTCCTCTTTGGACCTAGAATGAACCTGGGAATAAAAAAAAGGGGGGACAAGATGAGGGAGGAAGTTGCAGAGAACAGATGATGAAAGACAATAAAGCTCTCTGCAGAACCATTGAGCTGTTCACTTGATTGCAGAGATTAACCAACTGAATTAATAAAGGACAAAGGGTATGGCGGCATGGAAACCTCAACTGCTCCTTCTAGCATTTGGGTAACCTTTTTCATGGTTGGCCTTAGGGATGGATTCTCTTGAATGCACCAAATGGCCACCTTAACAAACCTGTCCAGCCTCTTAATATCATTCATTGCTTCTTCATCCTCCCCCACCAATAGATGGAGTTTTCCTTCTTGATACTAATCATAAGCCCACTCTGAGAGTATCACTTTTTCTTCATCCACCATATTTGATTCAACATTCTTCCTACAGCTGATGATCTCCAGTAAAATGATCCCAAAACTATAAACATCCACCTTAGCTGTAATCGCCATGTTCTTGAACCGCTCAGGAGCCACATATCCTTTGGTCCCTCGAATGTCTGTTCTTGTTTGAGTTTGATCAGTCTTCAGAAGCTTTGATAATCCAAAATCAGAAATTCTTGACACAAAAGAGTCATCTAGAAGGATGTTCTGAGGCTTCATGTCACGGTGGATAATTTTAGTGCTGCACTCTTCATGCAAGTATGCAAGCCCTCGAGCAATACCAAAAGTTATTTGGATCCTTTGGTACCAAGGAGGTCTTGACCTTCCAAATAGGTAGTCAGCTAAAGATCAATTGCTCATGAACTCATACACAAGAAGCCGGCTGGATCCCTGATTTCAAAACCCAAGCAGTTGGACTAGGTTCTTGTGATTGGTCCTGCCTATTGCATTCACTTCATTTTTAAACTCCTCACCATCGTCCGCCAACTTATTTAGCTTCTTAACCGCTATAATGGCTCCAGAATCTGATACTAGAACATCTTTATATACCGTTGCAAATGCACCCCTGCCCAATTCTTCTGCAAATCCGTTAGTAGCTTCTTCAAGCTCCCTGTATGTGAAGGAGCGTAAGTTCATTTGGCATGTGCTGTTACCCTGTTTGTCTTGCTGCAGCTTCTTGTGTTTTGGGTGAAAGCCAACCAGATAAATCACCAAGAAAAGTAAGAAGTTCAGAAACAGAGAGCCACCCAACACAATCGATCCAGGCAGGATCAGAGCCTCCTTATCTTTCTTTTTTCTTGGAGGAGCCGCAGGGAGATAAGGTTGTAGAGGTGATTTACCTACGTTAATAAGAGCCTTCCCTCCAACACTGGGATTCATCCTCCTATGTCCAAGTGGAAATTTCATCTTATAGCAGTTCCCATCTCTGATTATGGCAACAGCACATAAACAGTCCTCCAAGCAAGACTTTCTGCACCAGTCTTCATTCACAGATCTAAACCACTCATAGTCACCATCTGGCCAGTCAGTGTTAAGCATATCAAACATTTTGAATTCGCCTTCTTTGGATCCATTAATTTCACAACTTTGTGAGGAAAAATTTTGTTTGCACCCTTTGAATATGTCTTTGGGATCCATGTAGGTGTATCCAATTGGGCATTGACAGTTAGGCCTCTGGTCATCACCCATTATGCAGTAGCTATTATAAGCACAAGCTCCGCTACCCCTACTCCCTCTAATTGCCATACAAATGTCTTGAGGCAGATTCCGTTCAACATTCCAGGACTGAGGCCATCTCCCATTGCGTGGAACAGCCTTTGGATGGGTGTAGTGCCTGAAAACACCATCAAAATCAAGAGTGGCCCTGTGGTAGAAGTCCTTTGTTGAAGCTGGTAATACTGAACTGAGATTGTAGAGAGTTCTATTGGTTAGCTCAAGATAAATACGGCCAGACTGATTGAAGACTAGCCTTGAACCATTTCACTCAGTGCCACTGTCCCAGTAAGAAACATATTGAATTATACTACAAATGGCACTCGGGTTGATTGTGAACAAAAGAAGGCTGAAGTTGAATTGTTACCGTCTGATAAAGGATGATGAAGGGGGTGTAATTAAGTTGTTACTTTTTCTGTTAGTGTTTGTTAGAGTTTGTCAGAGTTTGTTATTTAGGCCATGTATATAGTCTTCTTGATGTAACTTACATTTTAATCCATCCAAAATGGAACACACGAAATTTCCAGAAGCTTGATTTCTTCTTCTTCTTCTTCCTTCACAAATTTCTCTGAAATCATTTTTTTTCTCACATGGTATCAGAGCAAGGTCTGTGAGCAGCCATGGAGAAGAATCCAGTCACAAGCAAGGGCTCAACTGCAAATAAGGATGTTTCATCAAGCGACACAGATTCTGTTTCCCGATTTCTCAATTTCAATGACTCAACCAATCCCTACCGATTAGAAAATGGGGATAACCCTGTGGTCAGTCTGGTAACTGATCTTCTCACCACCGACAATTATGTCACCTGGTCAAGGGCAATGCAACGAGCTCTTAGAGCCAAGAATAAACTTGGTTTTATCAATGGTGATATCTCAAAACCTTCAGATCCCACTGATCCTCTCTTGGAAGCATGGGAACGTTGCAATGACATGGTGGTTTCCTGGATATATAACTCAGTAAGTCCCTCTGTCAAATCTACTTTGGTGTTTGTTGATGATGCATATGAAATTTGGGTTGAGCTGAGAGACAGATTAACACAACAAAATGGGCCAAGGATTTTTCAACTAAAGAAGGCATTAGCAAATCTTTCACAGGGAGAGGATCTGGTAAGTGTTTATTATGGGAAGCTAAAAACTGTTTGGGATGAACTAATGTTGTATGATCCAATGCCTGAGTGTAGTTGTGGTAAATTGAAAGTGCTTATGGATCGTTATCAGAGAGATTGTGTAATTCAATTTCTCATGGGTCTTAATGACACCTTCTCAAACGTTAGAGACCAGATTATGTTGATTGAACCTCTGCCACCTGTTAACAAAATCTTCTCTATGATACAACAGCAAGAGAAACAACACCAAATGATATCAAATGTTCCCACTCCTGACCTTATGGCCTTGATGGCTCGAAATGGTTCTAATAACCACAAATCTGGTGCAAAGAGAGATAGACCTTACTGTACACATTGCAAGGTTCAGGGACATACTTTGGATAACTGCTTCAAGGTTGGGAATGCCAAGGCACCTGTCTGTACACACTGCCACATGAATGGACATTTGGTTGAAAAATGTTACAAGTTGGTTGGCTACCCTCCAAATCACAAGTTGTATAACAAAGGTAAAGGATCTAGTGCTTTTGTGGCTCAGTCTGGGAGTTCTATGTCAACTGATCAGTTTGAAGAAAGTGAGGATAAATTTGCATTGACCAAGGGACAGTATCAGCAGCTCATGTCTCTGCTTCAAAACAATAATTCCTCAAATGCCACGCATATTCTTGGTCAATCTCAGCTTACATCTTCACCTGCTGCTAATGCATCATGCCTTTCAAAATTTTCTGGTATACATACTTGCCTCTCAACCTACAGACATAAACCAGTCAACTTCAATGACATTCCTTGGGTCATAGACACAGGTGCCACAGACCACATGGTCTGCAGCACCACATTTTTCACAACCATTACTGCAAGAGTTTCTTATTCAGTAAAGTTGCCAAATGGTAATGAAGTTCCAGTCACACATGTTGGAACTGTGAAAATTTCAGAGACTATTATACTAAACAATGTTTTGTGTGTGCCCTCTTTTTCTTTTAACCTTTTGTCTGCAAGAAAACTGGCTAAAGCTCTTGTTTGCTGCCTTGTTTTTCTTCCCAATTTTTGTTTCTTCCAGGACCTTTTGTCGTGGACAACGATTGGGATGGGTGAGGTTAAAGATGGCTTGTACCACCTGCTGCGAAATGAAGTCTCACCCTCAGCTTTAGTCACCACTCTTTCCAAGTTCCTTAAGAAGGATGATTTTGTTTCAGCTTCTGTCATTAATCATTTTTCTGTTTCAGATTTATGGCATTGTCGTCTGGGGCATGTTTCTAATTCTAGATTACACTTGATTGAAGATCCCATTGTAAAAAACAGCTTATCTTCAAGTGATGAAGTTCCTTGTTATATTTGTCCTATGGCTAAGCAGCATAGGCTTTCTTTTTCTCGTAGCTATCACAAGTCTTCTACCATTTTTGAAATGATTCACTGTGATTTGTGGGGGCCATGTTCTGTGACAGCCTATGATGGTAGCAAACATTTCCTTACCATTGTTGATGACCTTTCTCGAAGTACTTGGGTTTATTTGCTTAAAAGCAAGTCTGAAACCAGGCATTGTTTAGAATCCTTTTACAATCTTGTTGAGACTCAATTTGGGGCAAAAGTCAAGATCCTTAGAAGTGATAATGGGCCTGAGTTTCAAATGAGGGAGTTTTTTAATGACAAGGGTATAATTCATCAAAGGAGTTGTGTTGAGACACCTCAACAGAATGGGATTGTCAAAAGGAAACATCAGCACTTGTTAAATGTTGCCAGGGCCATAAGATTTCAGGCTGGTATTCCCCTCAAGTATTGGAGTGACTGTGTTTTAACTGCTGCCTATATCATAAATAGAATTCCTACCCCATTGCTCAACAATAAGACACCTTATGAAATCCTTTTCAAAACTGAACCAACCTACCAACACATGAGAGTTTTTGGCTGCCTTTGTTTTGCTCCAACTTTGTCTCAAGGAAGGAAGAAGTTTGACTCAAGGGGAAGAAAGTGTGTGTTCTTGGGATATCCTTTTGGTGTCAAAGGGTATAAATTACTTGACCTTGAAAGTAAAACCAAGTTTCTATCCAGGGATGTTATTTTCCATGAGGCTGTTTTTCCTTTTAAAGAGCCTTCTTTTGCTTCACCTCATTTTGATCAAAATGAAACAGGGCACTTGTTCAATTCTCTTGCATCAGATAACATTGAATGTTTTATGAGACAACTAGAAACATTTCATTCTCCTGCTTCACCAAAAAATGCTCCAGACTTGTGTCAACAAGAAAATTCCTCCCCTTCTCCATCTCACTTAGAATCATCTCCTTCTTCAGTCTCCTTAAATGATGTACCTACAGAAATTGCCTCCACAGATATTCCTGACACCTCTCATCAACAACCCGTAGAGCAGCCCTCATCTCCTATCATGCCTCCTCGTAGGTCTACCAGAACCAAAAAGGCTCCCTTGTATCTGCAAGACTTTCATTGTAAGCAAGTCACCTTTGCCTCACCAGCTCAATCTTTGGACAGGACTTCACTCCATTCAGCAGGTAAACCATTTCCTTTGCATAATACCTTATCATACAAGAAATTCTCACCTGTTTTTCAAGCTTTCTCTGTTTCTATATCAACCAAAGTTGAAACACAAACCTACAAAGAGGCTGTGACTGACCCAGAATGGTGCAAGGCCATGGATTCTGAGTTGACAGCTTTAGAGCAGAATAACACTTGGGTGCTTACAGATTTGCCATCAGGGAAGAAACCAATTGATTGTAGGTATGTCTACAAAATCAAGTATCATTCCGATGGAACAATTGAGAGGTTTAAGGCCAGGTTGGTGGCTAAGGGATATACTCAACAGGAAGGGGTTGATTACCATGAGACCTTTTCCCCAGTTGTTAAGTTGGTGACTGTTAGATGTCTCTTATCAGTGGCAGCAGTAAGAGGATGGCACTTACATCAATTTGATGTAAACAATGCGTTTCTACATGGTGATTTGCAAGAAGAAATATATATGAGGAAGCCACCAGGTTACAACAAAGGGAAACAACATCAAGTTTGCAAACTACTCAAAAGCTTGTATGGCCTTAAACAAGCTTCGAGACAATGGTATGCTAAATTCTCAACTTCACTACTTGAGTTTGGTTTCCATCAATCCAAGGCTGATTATAGTCTTTTTACTAAAGAAGAAGGTAATTCTTTCACAGCCCTATTAGTCTATGTAGATGACATAATAGTGGCTAGTAATTGTATGGACTCAGTTACTCATCTCAAGCAATTTTTGGATCACAAGTTCAAAATTAAAGACTTGGGTTCTTTGAGATATTTTCTGGGGATTGAAGTGGCAAGGTCTACACATGGCATACAAATCTGTCAAAGGAAGTATGCTCTCGATATATTGACAGATACTGGGACTCTTGGCTCAAGGCCTGTCAAGATTCCAATGGACCAGAATCTTAAGATAAGTAAAGATGGAGGTCAACTTTTGGCTGATCCAACTGTTTATCGAAGGCTTATTGGTAGACTTCTGTACTTAACCATTACACGGCCTGACATCTGCTATAGTGTTCAGACTCTAAGTCAATTCATGGATAGTCCAAGTAATCTCCATTTAGCTGCTGCTTATAAAGTTTTGAGATATATAAAAGCAGCACCAGGTCAAGGTATACTATTTCCCTCTTCAAATGAGCTGCAGCTACAAGCCTACTGTGACTCAGATTGGGGCTCTTGCCCAGACACCAGAAAGTCAGTTACAGGCTATTGTATTTTCATTGGAAATTCACTTGTTTCTTGGAAATCCAAGAAACAATCAGTAGTGTCTCGATCCTCTGCTGAGGCAGAATATCGAGCTATGGCAACAACCTGTTCTGAAATCACTTGGCTGCGTTATGTGCTTGCTGCACTCAAGGTGTCCCATCCTCAGGCTGCAACACTTTATTGTGACAACCAGGCAGCCTTGCACATAGCTTCCAATCCTGTTTTTCATGAGCGTACGAAGCACATTGAGTTAGATTGCCATCTAATTCGAGACAAGATACAAGAAGGAAGCATTAGCACAACTTATGTCTCTACTAAAGCTCAATTGGCCGATGTTTTCACAAAGGCACTCCCTGCATATCTACTTAATCTTCATTTGGACAAGATGGGGATAGTTAACTACTATGCTCCATCTTGTGGGGGGCTATTGAATTATACTACAAATGGCACTCGGGTTGATTGTGAACAAAAGAAGGCTGAAGTTGAATTGTTACCGTCTGATAAAGGATGATGAAGGGGGTGTAATTAAGTTGTTACTTTTTCTGTTAGAGTTTGTTAGAGTTTGTCAGAGTTTGTTATTTAGGCCATGTATATAGTCTTCTTGATGTAACTTACATTTTAATCCATCCAAAATGGAACACACGAAATTTCCAGAAGCTTGATTTCTTCTTCTTCTTCTTCCTTCACAAATTTCTCTGAAATCATTTTTTTTCTCACAAAACATAGTCATCTCCTGTTGGCATAGCTTGGGTGTAAAGCACAAGGTTGCCATCAGCCTGTAAACGAAGCTCGAATCTTCCAACGGAGTCCTTTTCTCTTACCCGTGACACGAGACTCATGCCTAAATTCAGTGTCTGGGTCGGCAAGATGGTGTCTGTTGCCGTTGGGTGGTCGAAGCTGCCCCATGTTATGGATCCATTACTTCTCAATACAAAGTTTCCTGTGTCAAGCATGGCAGCATTTTCAACTACTCTGTTATCGCTTGTCTGTGCACTCCACAGCTCCTGACCCTGAGGATCATACAGAGCAAATTTTCCATCGCTAGTCAGCTGTACTTTCGAACCCTTCAGCACTGGGCTATCTGTTTTTGCTGTCCAAACAATAGTTTTTTCAGGTACTTTCTGAAATCAGATTGCAAGGAGGAAGGTATCTGCTTCTTCAACCTGGCGAAACCCAAAAGCAAAATCACCAGAAGGCGAAACCCAGAAGGTATTATTGTCATTAGTGGATAGAGAAGAGCCTCTGGTTATGTTACGGTAAGTTTGACCCAACATTGAGATTGGAAACAGCAGAAGCATGAGGAAGAGAATGGACAGTAATGAAGCCATTAAATGGACTATGAGTTGTTACTAAATTGGGATGACACAACTCGGGTAGTGTTCTATGCCTGAAACTCTATGTGAGAGGAGACAAGACAGTTGCAGTGATGGACAACTTAGAGCTTTCCTTGTGCAATCTTGACTATCTCCTTCGTACCAATAAGAATGATCGGAAACCAAGGGAGAAGGCTGGTTTTTTGCATGTCATGTACGCCCTTTTTTTCCAAGTCAACCTCCGGACATGACCAAAGACTTTTGTTCATCTCACAGTTATGGGTCACTTACGTGTAATTGATTAGAACAAGACCGTTAGGTAATGGAAGGACTCAACGTAGACATCAAAGACTTCTTTGTTTGCGGAAAAAGAACCGAGAAAACCATACTTGAGGCGAATAGGCAAAACCGTGTAAATGGGGAAGAACTAGTGGGATCCATCTTTGAAAGTGTGAAAAGAAACACTTGACTTGGAGAAGTATGGATCGAGAGCCTTGGACTTTAATCTGATGGCAGAGATTTGAAGATATTTAAGCAACTTTTTTGCTCGTGAGGGTTGCGGTTTGTATTTTCATTTTATCGGGATTTATCAATGTTAAACTTGGATTGGGCCACTTAGATCTTGTGGGTATTTTCTAGTCATTGGAGTATTAGTACCGAACAGTAGCTTAAATCATTAGATAATATGTGAAATATTTTGAAATATTGTAATCTGGTTGCCGTTTGTATTTTCATTTCATCGGGATTTATCAATGTTAAACTTGGATTGGGCCACTTAGATCTTGTGGGTTTTTCCTACTTATTGAAGTATTAGTACTGAACAGTAGCTTAAATCATTAGATAATATGTGAAATATTTTGAAATATTAAATGATTACAAGATTGTTAGATGATGTAGAGGTTAACCTGCCTGAACGGCTCCCTAATGGCCAGGGTTTGGTCTTTCAAAAATCATGTTAGGAGTTAGTGTAACCCAGCTCTTAACCTATCCTAAACTTGACCTTAATTCATTTAGATACATGTTTGGGTAAATTACAAAAACTTCCCTTGAGGTTTACATCAATTATACATATATATGTCTTTCATGTTTCTGAAATAATACTTTTTCACTTTAGTTGCCATCCAATATTTTTTAAAAATATGGTTAATGTTGGTAGGAGTCATTTGTTGAAGCTGTTGATTCTGAAATGAGACTATATAAAGCTTGATTGACTAGCTTGAAATAGGGTTGCTTATCAAGCTATGGCCCAAAAAGCACACGGGCAGCACGGCTCACGTCAAGCAGGCCCACGTGCATCGTGCCTCGCGTGTTAGCCCGTCGTGCCGGCACACGCAAGCACGAAAACGGCTAGTCGTTTTTTCCTAAAAAGTGTTTTTTCTCTTTTTTTACACTTTTAACCTTCAACAGACATATTAGAGGGCATACTTGTAATTGATTGTAAATGACAATTTCTACCCTCCAATAACCATATTTGAGGGTAGAGGTGGTAGAAAGCCACTTTTGGTTTTTTATAAACAGGCATAACTCTTCCCACCTCAAACCAAACCTCTTCTCATCTCTTTTCTTCTCTTCTTACTTCTTAGCGTTTTGTTGAGTGATTTTGCCAATGGTCGACAGACTTGGCAAAGTGCTCACATGGGGGTGTCCCTAGGCCAACAATTGGCAAATCTCTTAACAAGTCTCTCAAAAGTTATAATTTTTTTTCTTCATTTTCTTCTTAGAGTCATGTTCAATGATTTTTCTAATGGCCAGCTGTAGACACCCCAAAATTGCGCTGGGAAAATGATTAATAATTGACAAAATTAATTCTTTCCTTTAAAACCAGCAAAAAATTTGAAAATTAAGCATTTTTTTTTGTATCCGACAACTCAAGTTGGATACAAGCATATCCTTTTATATCCGATAGGAGTTGTCAGATATAAGTAGATGTTAATGTATCCGACGACATATGTCGGATACATATATGTGCTCTTGTATCCGACCTGATATGTCAGATACAAGCTTTTTGCTCAAAATTAGGGTTTTCCGAGAGTTTTCACTTTTTTACCATCATATCCTTCATTAAAGGAGTAGAAATCTCGGAAATAGCCTTAGGGTTTGTAGACCCCCCAAATTGCACTACAAAATGAGAAAATAATGAAAACATTAATTGGAATTTAAAATAGGCCAAAAATGCATGAAAATCAATAATTCGAGCCTTGACCGTATTGTACCTACGGGCTAAGCGCGCCCAAATTTTATATACGGGCACGCAGCGCCCGTAATACATATACGGACACCATTGGACCGTAAATCATTTACGGGCACATTAAATTCGTGCGAGTTTTATTCTTCTCTCGATTTCTGAGCCTTATCTTTAGTCCAATATCCCTTTAAATGAGCGAATTATCTCTTTTATTCGTTCGAAAAACCTATGTTGATAAAGGATTGGCATTATTTTGTGTTTAACTCAAACTGAAACTCTATCTTGCCAAACCTTAGACCAACCATGCCCTTGGGTTTGCCTATAAATAGAGGGCCTTTCCTCAAGCAAAAGGACACGAAAATTTGAAGTCTAAGAAGCTCCAAGAGAAGAGAGGAATCCCTGCTGCTTTGCCTGCTCAATCCAGGTAAGTCCCTTTTCCCTTTTATTTTCTGTCTTTAATTCTAGAGATAATAGGATCTTCTCTATTGCTGTAGAATAAGGCCATCTTTTATTCTGTATTCCTAAACTTGTCTCTAAGTACCTCAAGAGTCTCTCTAGCCGTAAAACGTAAAGAGAGAGCTAGGGTAAAGGGGAACATATGGATCCCTAGAATAGAACCCCATATCTGTTTTTCTCCTTTTTTCTAGAATAAGGCCTTTGATTGTGTTTGTATACCCAAACCTATCACCAAGTACCTCAAGAATCCTCTCTAGCTGTAATATGTGAAGAGAGAGCTAGGGGAAAAAAGAACAGGTGGATCCGTAGGGTAGACCCCATGTGCTCTAATCTGTGAGATGTGGCTGCTTTGAATAGCCTGATCATGTTTTAATTGTTTTTATGATTAATCTGAATGAATCTATGATGATCATGATGTTTATAGCATGAGATCCCCACTTTTTGCTAAAATTTGGATTTTTCACATATTTGCACCTACAGCACTGTTTTCGTGATTTTTATGATATTAGGCTAAGATCTTAGATCTATCATGATCAGTATGATAGATCTGGATCCAGGAGCCTGAAAATAACTTCTAGGGTTTCATGATATGGTTTTTAAATCGTTTTCATTATTAAGAGAAGACCCTATGGTCTAAGATCTCCCCTTTTGATGTTCTTCATCAAAGTGGGTATTTTTGGTTTTTATTTCTTAATTTAATGTGAAATTTGGGCTATATCTATGTCCTGGACTATTCAAGTTCAAATCTCCAATATTTTATAAAAATCATATTTTTCTAGATTTCTAGAATTTAACTTGAAGCCAGATTTTTGAAGATTTCACTTTAAATTGGTTTTATTTGATTTTATCTCAATTTTGTTTTGATCATGAAACCCTAGGAATGGTATGATCATATTTGAAAGTTCTGGATCAATCAGGCTATTCGTATGAAAAAACCATACAATTTTGTCTTTTTTATGATTTTTATAGCAAGCCTTTTTTTCTTTGTAAAACATGAATAATACCTGGCAACCACCTTGTGTGGATGAATAGGGGTGCCTAACACCTTCCCCTGTTCATAACCTAATCCCCTTACCCATCTCTGGTTGTTTTTTTTAGGAGGGTTATTTTTACCCTAAATTTGCCTTTTTGAGCTTATTTAATATTTTGGTGTCCATTCACACCTAAACAGAATGGTGGCGACTCTTTGTTTTAACCGATCCCGTGTGATGATTGAGGAAGTCATTCATTGAATTGATTTTTTTTTTCCCATGTCTCACAACTGGCGACTCCGCTGGGGACTTAAGGATTTCAGCCTTTTGGTGTTTGTTCATGTTTTTGATTTTTTTGATTTGCTTGGTATTTTGTGTTCTTAAGCATGTTGGGTATGTTTTAAATTTGAATTATTGCTTAAGAATTCATAGGGGTAGAAACATGCTTAATTTTGATTTATAGGATTTTTTCTAGAAACATGCGTAGGGGAGGTTCGTTTTGCTGAACCATGTTTATTTCTTGCTATATTTTTATAATAGCATGTTTTAATTTTCAGCATGATCTCCATGATGATTTTTTGGTGTATAACATGATCAGATGTTTGCATGATTGGATGATTTTTATGAGCATGTTTTAGGTGCTATAGGGACTGCTTTGTGTATTTGTTTATTTTATATATGCTTTCCTATTATGCCTTGGTTTGTATATGCATGGCTACGAAAAGAGTGGCAAGGGTTTGGGACGTTGTGAATGCACCCAATTTTTACAATGCACTGTGCACATTTTATTTTTTACACAGTCTACCCATAACCTATAGGAAGTTGAACCCGAATGTGTGTAGCTTGGCGCAACGAGGTCGATACTTCGGAAAGCGAAAGTGAAAACATTCACCTTAGAACTTTGGGCCAATGATGTGATGATAACGTGGATCTGTGATTCGATTCTGGTCATCACTAGGCTTGAGTGCTAAGTTGCCATTAAGCCAAAACCCAAAACCCCTACGCTTGAAGGTGGAGATACACGTTTTTGGCTAAAGTACACAATTACGTGGGGATATGGGTTCGTAATTGTGGGAAGGCCGTTTGCATGGTTCGCAAGCCAAGGCATAATGCGGATGCCATATTGAAGGTAAACAAGGTAACAAGGTAACCTTAATTTTTGCATTATTTTCATGTCATAGGGGTGTCATGGTGTCTATCATTTGGGGTAAAATTGGTCCCAAATATGCATGTTTTCTAAATTGGTGTAGCCCATAGGAAGAGTTTCTAGCTTTATTTAGAATCAATCCTACCCAATGTTCATACAAGAGGCAACCCAAGGGTACTATACCCCTGAATATGGTGTCGATTTGGAGGGTACATGTGCCCTCCTAAACATGTGTTTTTGCAAATAGGCAAAAGTCCGCTTTGAGACAGTTTAGAAGCTTTGCAATGGGTGAACCGTATGTTTGGATGAGCAATCAAAGTGATCAAATCATGTAAAAATTGGGAAAACATAAAAGAGCTCCGTAAAACCGCATTTAGTACACGGGCTGGGCTCGCCCGTATTGGTTATACGGGCTGGGCTCGCCTGTGTTTTTCATACGGTCACAGCTTGCTCGTAATTTGAGTACGGGCAGGGCAGGACCGTACTGTGTATGCGGTCTTGGCGGAAAATTCAATTTTAATCAGTTTTTCCCACTAAATCTTGTTCCTTTAACCTTTAAATAATGATAAAGGGAAATGAGTGAATAAAATGCTTCAAAAAATAAATAAATAAATAAAATGTGAGAGAAAATCCTTAGGGCTTCTGGAAGCTTTTGAATTTCAGACTTTTTCTCAAAACTCCTTGGGCCTTTGAATTTCAGACTTTTTATTAAAAATCTTTGGGCCTCTGAAAGCCTTTGAATTTCAGATCTCTTTCCTTGGGCCTCTAAAAGCCTTTGAATTTCAGATCTTTCTCCTTCGGGCCTCTGAAAGCCTTTGAATTTCAGATCTTTTTCCTTTGGGCCTCTGAAAGCCTTTGAATTTCAGATCTTTTTCCTTTGGGCCTCTGAAAGCCTTTGAATTTCAGATCTTTTTTCTCGAGCCTCTAAAAGCCTTTGAATTTCAGATCTTTTTCTTTTGGGCCTCTGAAAGCCTTTGAATTTCAGATCTTTCTCCTTCGGGCCTCTGAAAGCCTTTGAATTTCAAATATTTTTCCTCGGGCCTCTGAAAGCCTTTGAATTTCAGACCTTTTGCAAAAATATCCTTCGGCCTCTGAAAGCCTTTGAATTTCAGACCTTTTCCAAAAATACCCCTGGGCCTCTGAAAGCCTTTGAATTTCAGAGCATTTTCTCTTTTTGTGGGACCTGTTGGAAGCCCTAGAATATTCCAACAATTCTAAAAAAAAAAAAGAAGCAAATAAAGAAACGAAATCCAAACTCGTGTTCACCTAGCTTGCACATAGGCATTCATAGGCATGTGAATGAGATTAAATGGACACTGATATTTTTCCTTTATCTTTTTGCCAGGTACTAATACACTTGCAATCATAGCTCCTATAACCAGATCAAGAGCTCGCGCCATGAATCCCATTGAGACTGAAGCTGATGCTCCTCACCCAGATATTGTCTTACTTCAGGAGCAGGTGGCAGGACTAGCCCGAATGCTAGAGAACATACTATCGGTGCAGGCCCAACAAGTGCAAGCCCAAAATCAAGCATCCACTTCCAACCCAGCGCCTCCACCCCAAATCAACATTCCACCTCCGGTTCAACCTATTCCTGAACCCATCTATGAACGCACCCCTGAACCTATACTGATTAGGGATGAGACAGTGGAGTCAGACAAAGCTAAGGAAAAAGAAAGGATGAGGGAAGAAGTTGAAAGGAAGTTCATGCACAGACTAGAGATGATCCAAGACGAACTGAGGGAAGTAAAAGGGGTGAACAACTTCGGGGGCACCAATTTTGAAGACTTGTACCTATACCCCAACGTTAACCTGCCAGCTAAGTTCAAGTGCCCAGACCTAGACATATATGATGGCACTGGCTGCCCCATGAGCCATTTGAAGTTGTATTGCGGTGCCCTATGCCAGTTCGGGCGGGATGAGGGTGTCTTGATTCAGCTCTTTCAAAGGAGCCTAACTAGAATTGCGTTGAGATGGTTCGCTACTTTAGACCACGAAAAGATCAAAGGATGGAAGGACCTAGCAGATGCCTTTCTAGCTCAGTACCGGTTCAATTCAGAAATCGTACCAGATAGGTACGACATAATGAGAATGAGTAAGGCTAGAGACGAATCTGTAAGGCAGTATGCCAAGAGATGGAGGGAGACAGCCTCTCAGGTTAGGCCACCCATGCTGGAACAGGAAATGATTTCCACTTTCATCAGTACACTGGGTCAACCATTCTACAGCCACCTGGTGGGTCAGACCACCACTAATTTTGCGGCTTTGGTACAAGTGGCCGACTGAATCGAGGATGGAATCAGGTCGGGTAAAATAATTTACCACTTTGGTATGGTCAGTCAGCAGGACCCCAATCTAAAGAAAGGAAGCGGGATAAAGAAGAATGAGAATAAGAAAGAAGGGGAGGTGAACATGATGCAGCCACCATCAGGCCCTAACAAGCCCATACAAATCAACATATCTGCTCATTTTCCTACTCCATCTGCTCCATCTACCCAGGCCCCCATGAGGGTTAATGTTCCAGCAGCACCCTCAGACCAAAAGAGGGTTTTTACTAAAGAGGAAAAGGATGCCTATTTCGCAGCAAGGAGAAATAGGGTTTTCACCCCTATTCCAATGACTCCTTCTCAGTTGCTACCCACTTTATTGAAAGCAGGGTATATTACTTTAAGAGAACCCAATCCGAATGCATCAAAGGGGAGAAATTATGACCCCTCCACCACTTGTGATTTCCACATGGGTGCACCTGGCACTCTACTGACAAGTGTTGGCCGTTGAAACATGCCATTCAGGATATGCTTGACCAGAATACCCTGTCTTTTAATACAGGGGCTCCTAATCCTCCCAGAACAGATATTGGACAGAACCTTCTGCCTCAACATCATGGGGCAGACCCATCTAATGTCATAGGGGTCATCTCTTATGATAAAATAACCTTTGACCCATCCCAGTTAATTGCTCCTATAGGGACAATGGTCAAAGTGTATTTTGATAGAAGAAATGAGGGTAAAGAAATAAATGTGATTTCAAAAGGGAATGAGAGTGCTGCTGAGAGCATTAGCTCCTCTTTGGACCGGGTCTCCTTTCTCATGGCCCAAATGAATATAGCCAAGCCGCCAATGGTGATCAATTGTAGTCCATCCTCCCATTTTTCACCCACTCAATCAAAACCACCATTGGTCATAAACTGTGACCATCTCAATACTTCTGTCACTTCTGCAACCCCTCAACCAAAACAGTGTCCACCATTGGTTGTAGATGTTCCTCCTACTCAGAACTCATCATCCAAGACCAAACTTCCTCCCTTGGTGATAAATGTCCCTAAGCCTTCCTACTCTGAATCGGCTGTACCATGGAACTACAGTGAAGGCTATACCACTACATTCCCTGCAGCTGAGGCAGATAGCAAGAAAGAAGTGAACCTCATGATGAGGTTAGCAAAATGTGTAGGGGTGGAAGAAAAACAAAAGGAGACAGAAAAGGAAAAGGAAGAAGAGAAAAATAAAGGAAAGGCCAAGGTAGGGGAAGATGCCCTTTAGGTAACTAACAGTGAGGCTGCTGACCTCATTAAGTTAATTAAAAAGAGTGAGTTCAACATTGTCGGGCAGTTGAACAAAGTCCCTGCTCAGATCTCAATTCTGGGATTATTGTTAAATTCTGAAAAACATAGGGACTCCTTGTTAAGGATACTTCAGGGGGCCCATGTGCCTAAAAATATTGAACCAGACCAACTAGGCAAGATGGTTGGGCAAATATTATCCCATAATGTCATAACTTTCTCTGAAACAGAGATCAGCCCAGTAGGGTACCATCATGTTGACCCTTTACACATAGCTGTGCTCAATAAGGGTTGCATGATATCCCGGGTTTTAATTGATAATGGGTCGACTCTGAATGTCTGCCCATTAATAACCTTTGTTAAGCTCGATCTGGAGCAAAATAAAATAAAACAAAATGGAAGAATCATAAGAGCATTTGACAGCTCTAAAACACACTCCCTAGGGGAGGTTGAACTGCCGGTGACTATTGGACCGTATATTTTTAACATCACATTTGAAGTGATGGATATACCTGCAGCCTTCAACCTATTCCTAGGAAGGCCGTGGATTCATACAGCTAGGGCTATACCATCTACCCTCCACCAAAGAGTCAAATATATTAGAGGGCAAAAGGTGATTACTGTCCTAGCTGAAAACTTGGTTCCTCCCATGTGGTCCCCTGATGTACCCTACATAAACATGGAAATGACTGCTGACAAGATGGCATTTCACTCTTTCCAGTTTGAAACTGTGAATTTTATACTTGGGGGGTATCAGGAAAAGGAAGGAAAGTTGACCTATGCTGAGAAAATGGTCAAGAATATACTGGGAAAGTACAATTTTCACCCTGGAAAAGGTCTGGGGGTTAACCTGCAAGGAAGGATAGAACCGGTAAAGGTTAAGAAGATAGTCCATAGAGTAGGATTGGGATCCAAGCCAAGGAACTGGAGAAGACAGAAGGAAATTGAAGACATGAAATTCCTTCACATCAGAGAAACTTTTCTAAAGCTTTTTTACATGATTCAGCTGTTTCCTCCCCAGGATCAGTCCAAACCCCCATACTATAACATCAACCCATTCCAGAAACCCAAGTCCTCAACCGTGCAACCATATGTTCCACCCCCACCTTCACAAGCATTGGGTGGGCCTGGGCCACAGGTAGAATAGGAGCATGATTTCTCTGAGGACGTTGGAGCCTTTTTTGCCATGACTGAAGGCAACCAAGAAGAAGGAGTAGAGGAGCTAACTTTCATTGATTGGGCTGCAGTAGAAGTTCCATCTAGGACAAGCCCTATAGAAGAAGCAGGCGATGCAACTCACCCAGTACTGGTGATTTCAGATGCGGACCTAGAGCTTGAGGAGTAGACTTGTATCCCTGCCCAGATTCTTTTATTCTGAACAATTGGGAGGAAACTCCCCTTACTTTTGAAGCCGCGTTTGTTTGGCAAACAGACATAGCTTCCAAAAAAAACTCCATTAGTGGAATGCCCTTTTCTTGAAGGTTTTAATGAGCATTCGTCTTCAGGGAAAGATTTTGTAGAAGGCTCTCAAAAAACACAAAATGATTTTTCATTTTTTTATAGAAAAGATAAAATTTTTAAAAAGGTCCAAACCACTTATGAACCATATAAGCAAACGGAATTGGATCAGGTTGAGTATGACTTCGACCTTGAGCTCGACTTTGATCTAATAGGGGTTGAGGAAGAGATCGAAGATGAAGAAGACGACACTCCAAAAGAAATCACATATCAATTGGAGCGTCATGAAAAGGGGGTCTAACCCAATATTGAAGAGACCATATCAATAAACCTAGGGACCGAAGATGACCCAAAAATAGTAAAGATTGGGGTATGCTTATCTGAGGTACAGTGGGATGAAATGATACGGTTCTTGGCTGATTATGAAGATATATTTTTATGGTCGTATCGGGATATGCCAGGGTTAAACACGAACATGGTTGTGCACAGGCTACCAATTTTACCAGATGTTAAGCCAGTTAAGTAGAAATTGAGAAGGTTGAAACCTGAATGGACATTGAAGGTCAAAGATGAAGTGGTTAAACAATTCCAAGCGGGATTCTTAGCGGTCTCCACGTACCCTGAATGGCTTGAAAATATAGTACCAGTACCAAAGAAGGATGGAAAGGTCCGAATGTGTGTAGACTATAGAGATCTGAATAAGGTAAGCCCAAGGGATGATTTTCCACTTCCACACATCGACATATTGGTGGACAACACTGCTGTACATAGCCTGTTCTCATTTATGGACGGTTTTTCTGGGTACAATCAAATTAAGATGGCTAAGGAGGATCAAGAAAAAATAGCCTTCATTACACCTTGGGGTACCTTCCACTACACTGTCATGCCATTTGGGCTTAAGAACGCTAGGGCAACCTACCAACGGGCCATGACAGCCTTATTCCATGATATGATCCATAAGGAAATGGAGGTCTATGTGGATGATATGATAGCCAAATCATGTGAAGAAGATGACCACCTGATCAACTTAAAGAAGGTGTTTGACCGGCTTCGGAAATATAGTCTAAGGCTTAACCCTGCAAAATGTGTCTTTGGGGCTACATCAGGAAAATTATTGGGCTTTACAGTAAGTAGAAGGGGAATTGAGATTGACCCAGCTAAAGCTAAAGCTATCATTGAAATGCCATCACCGAGAACGGAGAAGGAAGTTCGTAGTTTTCTTGGAAGGATTCAATACATAAGCCGGTTCATAGCACAGCTCACCGCTATCTGTGAACCAATTTTCAAGCTTCTAAGAAAAAATAACCCGACGGTCTGGAATGACGATTGCCAAGAAGCCTTTGACACAATAAAGGAATATTTATTGAACCCACCTGTGCTAGTGCCACCAACTCCAGTTTTGGAGACGTCAATGGGGTGTGTCTTGGGGCAACATGATGATACAGGCAAAAAGGAAAGGGCAATTTATTACCTAAGCAAGAAATTTACGGAATATGAAGCAAAGTACTCTCCTTTGGAAAAAACTTGTTGTGCCTTAGTATGGGCAACTCAGAGACTGAGGCATTATTTCCTTAGTCATTCCACCTTATTGATATCCTGAATGGATCCTTTGAAGTATTTATTTGAAAAACCAGCTTTAACTGGCAGAACAGCAAAGTGGCAGTTGTTACTCTCTGAATTTGACCTCACCTATATCACACAGAAAGCCATTAAGGGTCAAGCCATTGCTGATCACTTAGCTGCACACCCTTTACCAGAATACCAACCTTTGAAGACTAATTTCCCCGATGAGGCAATCCTGTTTACTGAAGAAGAAGAAGGTGAAAGCTCTTGGCAAATGTTCTTTGATGGGGCCGCCAATATGAATGGAAATGGAATAGGGGCTGTTTTAATCAAGCCAGATGGGGCACACATCCCAATCGTAGTGAAGTTAAGGTTCCAATGCACAAACAATATTGCAGAGTATGAAGCATGCATAATTGGGTTGCAAGCTTCCTTAGACCATGAAGTGGAGGAACTTGACGTATATGGGGATTCGAGTCTTATCATCTTCCAAACAACTGGTGAATGAAAAACCAAGGATCACAAATTGATCCCCTATCACCAGTATTTGGAAGAAATAAGCACCAAATTCACTCGAATTTCCTTCAATTATATGCCAAGGGCCAAAAATCAGTTTGCGGATGCTCTAGCAACATTGGCTTCAATGGTCAATATGCCTGAAGGTGTTGATATTAGACCATTGGAAATTGAAGTCAGAGATGAACCAGCTTATTGTCTTGTTCTAGAAGAAACCCCAGAAGAAGAAGTACCATGGTTTCAAGATATAAGAACTTCCTAAATGATCGGAGTCTGCCAGAAAACATCACTTCTACAGAGAAACGAACAATACAGAGGTTGGCAGGTCAGTTTTTATTAAGTGGTGGGTAGTTGTACAAAAGATCATACAACAATATACTACTTAGATGTGTTGCCAAGACCGAGTCAGAAAGGTTAGTTGAAACTGTACATGGAGGAGTTTGTGGACCCCATATGAACGGGCACATGCTTGCCAAGAAGATTCTGCGATTGGGATATTACTGGTCGACAATGGAGCACGATTGCTATATACATGTCAAAAAGTGTCATTTATGCCAAGTGTATGCTAATAACAAAAATGCACCCCCAAGTGAATTGCATAACATGACATCTCCATGGCCCTTCTCCATGTGGGGTATAGACGTCATTGGAATGATCTCTCCAAAGGTATCAAATGGACACAGGTTTATACTTGTAGCAATTGATTACTTCACCAAGTGGGTAGAAGCAGCTTCATATGCAAACATCACAAGTAGCCACGTTCTTAAATTTTTAAAGCACAACATCATTTGTTGCTACGGTCTGCCAAGTGCCATAGTATCAGACAATGCTTCAAACCTTAAGAACAAGGACATGAGGAAAATGTGTGAACAATTTTAGATCACCCACCACAAGTCAACTCCGTATAGACCAAAGATGAATGGGGCAGTGGAAGCAGCAAATAGGAACATAAAGAAAATCATTCAGAAGATGGTAGTGAGTTTCAAAGATTGGCATGAAATGTTGCCACTTGCTCTACATGCTTACAGAACCTCAATTCGGACTTCTACAGGGGCAACCCCGTATTCTTTAGTATATGGGATGGAAGCGGTTTTACCAGTGGAAGTAGAAATACCTTCATTAAGAGTGCTAATGGAAGCTAAATTAGAAGAAGCTGAATGGACACAGTCAAGACATGATCAACTCAATTTAATAGAGGAAAAGCGTTTGAAGGCGCTTTGTCATGGCCAATTGTATCAGAAGAGAATGGCCAGGGATTACAATAAGAAGGTAAAGCCTAGAACTTTCCGAGAAGGAAATTTAATATTGAAGAAAATTTTACCCTTTTTGGAAGACCCTCGTGGAAAATTCAAACCAAATTGAGAAGGGCCTTATGTCGTCAAGAAGGTCCTATCAGGGGGTGCTCTCATCTTAACAGAAATGGATGGAAAAGATTTTCCTGAGCCAATTAACTCTGATGCAATAAAGAGGTATTTTCCTTGAATGAATATTACTAGGAAATGATCTGAGGCCATATTTCTATATTTCCCAAAATTTTCATCCATAGTCAAGCCAATTTGAGCCTGTTCGTCTTTTTTGATAAACCTAAACTGGACTTACAGTCTTATACTGGGGCAAGTCCAATAGGGGCAAAGCCAATAGGGGCAAAAAGAGGAAAAAAGAAAGAGAAGAAAAATAGTGGCAAATGAAAACCAAATACCAAAAAAAGGGAATGGGGTCAAGTTCATCATGACTGTAAGTTTGGTTGACCCATTTTCACACTTAGAAAATTTTGAGCCTTTAATGCCTTTTCTTTCATAAACCGAGCTTAGCCTTTGTTTCATCCTATTATTAAGCCCTCGGTGATTTTAGTATGTTCATTCAACTTTCAGAGTAATATTGGTGATGACGGAATGTAGAAGCCGGCCCTAGTGAAAATCGTAATTGGCGCTAGGGGCAATAGGGGCAAAATAAAAATAGAAAAAAAGAGAAAAGTAAAAAAAAAGAATCAAAGGTTGAGTTGATCATGTGTTCCAAGTTTGAAGTTAGCATGAGTACTAGAAATTGAGCAGATTAGCAGGGCCAGTCATGGAGAAAAAGCCATTAGGGGATGATTCTAAAGGCCACATGGTAGATAGATTTGGTCTCTCCCTATTGTTTGGATTACCCTTTTCATTATTCAACCTAATTTTAATTCCTTTAATTATATGTGATTAAGTGTTTTGGATCAGCTTTCAAAAAAAAAAAACTATACTTTTGCCAGTGATGAGAAATCAAATACTTTTCATAAAACTTCTGTTTTTACAAGCATCTGAGAATTCTGAGGCCAATAATATAAAACCTATTTTTGAATTAAATCTATTGTCTTTCCACTAATGGAGTTTGCTTTTGTATAAAAGTATGAAAAAAAAGAGAAAAAAAAAAGAAAAAAGAATCTAAGCCCTATTCCCTAACTGCTCCTCAAGCTCCCTAATCCTAGCTGCCTGAGTTGCAATGATTCCAGAAGCTCCCTCTGCATCAGGATCGCTCAAAAAGGAGATGATCTCATCTGAAAGAGAATGCTTGATCTTCAACGCCCTAAGGTCAGCCAAGGAATCCTGATATTTCTTCCGCATCGCTCAGACTTCAAAGCGACGAGCCTGCCTTTGTTCTTCAAGTTTCTTCTCCATGGCAATGCGGCAAGACCTCTGCTCTTCAAGTTGCCTCTCCAGATCAATACCCTTTATCCTGAGCTTTTGTGCTTCTCGTACCCAAATTTGTTGAAGCCGCTTGTGGGTTGCCCTTTCAGACTCTAGAATGTCCTCATAAGTAGGGGGAAGAGCTGCAGGAGGATCCTCTGGTACTGGAGCATGACTCTGCACCTGCTCTTTGATCTAGAAATGATAGTCTTTCACATGGGACTCAGAAAAGACTGGACCCCGCAGAAAGCGAACATAGGACCACTCATTCATTAATTGAGCATTTAGCCCCATGGTGGCTGATGTAAGTAGCCCTACAAGGCTCTTTTAGCCAGTTGGGATCATAATTCCCTGGGTCGCTCCAAACTGTCGAAGAACCCTTAAAGGAAGATAGAGAACAGCAGATTTCAAGCCTGCCAGGATCAGAAAGTTCCTATATTTGAATCTGATCACGGTCTCTGGATTGGGCTGATAAGTTCTAGGCCATCTCACTTGATCATCCTGGAGAGTACCCAAGAAAGTGAACCATCCCTGCTTGCCGCCTTGGATATTAGGACAACCCCTGTTGCTCATCAGAACAGGAACTTTCAATCTTGGAAAGAAGCGGCGAGTTATCTCTTCAACTTGACTCAGGTGGTCAAGCAACCAAAGCTGCAGAAAAGGGGAGAATTTCAATTTATTTCAAAAGAAAAAAAAAGAAAAGAGAAAAAAAAGAAAGAGAAAAAAAAAAGAAAAGAAAAAAAGAAGAAGAAGAAGAAGAAGAAAAAAAAGAGACAAAGAGAAGAAGAAGAAGAAAAAAGAAAAAAAAAATTATTTCTTTTTACCTGTAGGTTAGGGGCGCAGGCAAGGAAGCGTTTCTTCTTTCTGAAATAGCAGTCAGTCAGAGCCTGGTATATCTCTGCCAAGATCATAGGAGACAATCTCTCACGTTCCCTAACCTAGCAGATAACTGAGATGAGAGCCAAGTCAACCTGGTCGTCACCCCGTGGAAAGAGCAACTGGTTGACCACTATCAGAGTCAAAGCATTAAACCTGGCATCCTTGTCCCCACTCCTTAGAAGTTTTTCAGTCAAAAAGGTCTTGGACAAGGTCAATAGGGTATCAGAATTTCCTAAGTCCTTCTTCCCTATACCCAAGAATGTGGAGGCCTCATTTTTGTAGCTAGGCTTTAGGGGAGGGTTCACAACTTTTTCAGAAAATCTTAGGCCAAGGATGGTTTCAATTTCTTCTATGGTAGGAGTTATCTCTTTGTCATCATAGCGGAAGAGATTCAATTCAGGAACCCAGTGTCCAATCAAAGCTTCAATGATTTCCCACTTAAAGGGAATTTTAGGGATGTGTAGGATGTGGCCTAAGTGGATGGAATCCCAGCGAATTTCCTCATCAAGGGTCATGGAGTTAACCCATCTATCATTGAAGGAATCCACAACATTGTACCTGGTGAGATTAGGAGGTTTTGATCTAACAAGTTGTCTTGCAGGAGAAGATCCATCGACAGAAGAGAAAGGGGCGAGGGAAGCCATGAAAGCACCAAAGAAGACAAGGAAAGCAGAAAACGGAAGGCTCAGGGAGTTTTCAAACTTTTAAAAGTGTCACAATGACGTCCCCCTTGAGTTTATATAGAAAATTCAAAAAGGCAGTAAAATCCGTAATTATAATACGAGCATGGTGTGCCCGTATAAAGAATACGGACACACTGTGACCGTGAAAAATTTACGGGCAGAGTGCGCCCGTATTAATATTACGGGCACGGCTTGCTCGTAACCTAATTACGGTTCCTTCGGGAAAATGCCAAAAAGTGGGAAATTTTAATTTCATTAGTCTCCTAAGTGTCACCTGTCCCTGCTTTAACACATATCATGCAAGAAAAGCTTGAAATAAAAGAAAAGAGAGCACAAGTGAATAAAAATGAATCAAATTTCTTTTATATATATGAATGGATACATCAGTTTGCCAAAATACATGTACATAAATAATCCTAATCTACTGTCTACACAGGACCACCCCTACGGCCACGGCCACGTCCTCTGCCTCGACCACGGCCTGAAGATCGCCGGGGCTCAAAAACATGTCATATGATGTTATGGGCTGTACTACGGGTCATTTTGCTCAAAACAGACTGAATATCATGCCACATATATGAAGGCACAAGGCCAGCAGTGGGATAATCAGGAGGAACGTACCCCGAAGTATCTACATATCCCGTAGACTCGGTATCAGAATCCGTATAGACAGGCTCAGAATCAGTAGCATCAATATCAGCATCATGAATAGGCTTCACAGGATCAACAGAAGCCTCCTCTATAACCACAGCCTCCTCGGTAGGCTCCACCACAGCGGCATCCCTGGCAGACTCCATCTCTATATCTACACCAATAAATGCATCAGGAGCAGTCTTAGGTGCTGGAGCAGAAACTGGCACATCCACAACAACAGGTGCAACCTCAGCCTAGACCTCAGGCTCTGCTGTAGGTGCCTCTATTGATCTGGGAGAAGTCACAAACTCTACCCACGCCACAGAAAAAACCTCGCCACGAAGGTGCATAGGCACAGATGAAGTAGGTGAAGAAGGGCCGGCTGTGTCATCCTGAAAATAAGAAAGGAAATTTTAATTAGAACAGGATAAACAGATATAAAAGCAGGAATGGAAATAAGTGAAAGTATTAACCTGGGTATGAGATGGACCCACCTGGTCCTGTGCACCAGAAGGGCCCGCATGGCCCTGTGCCCTGGCAAGCTGTCCCCGGAGGTCTAAGATAGTAATATAGAGGGCGTCCCGCTCGGCGATAGCAGCATCTCGCTGGCGCTCTATATCAGCATACCGAGATCGGATCTCTGCCAACTGAGCCTCCTGAAATAGAAAAGAAGGTGTTAGAAAATGCCAAGTTCAAATAAAGTATAAGAATGGAAGATGAAAAGGGAGAAGGCATACCGTCGTATCATATGCCCTAATCACTACCCCTCCAATCTCCGTGACTCCGCCACGGACAGGCATGGGTGGCATAAGGCACCCGACTGAAGCTCGCCTGAACCAGGCATCATAGTCACCCTCCTCCAATAAAGTCTCTGCCTCAGTCCAATCTAGGAATTGGGCAGGATCAACAGGCATAGGAGGAAAGGAGGGGGTAGTATCTGGAGGAATGGCAGGAATCCTAAGCTCTCCAACATGCTGATAGAAAAAGCGCTCGCCGCAATACCAGATGCTGCCCATTTGACCAATGAAGAACTGATATCTTTGACGTCTCTGGTCAGGGGCAAAAGCATCATCTCTGGCCGCATGCAGGGCCAGCACCTCATGAATGTCCTCCATCCTGGGAACGAATAGCTGGAAAATAGAAGGGGATATTAGACATGTGATCCAGAAGAAAAAGAAAAAAAAAGGGAAAGAGAAGAGGAATTAAAAAAGCAGCTTACCTCAGATCGATATAGCCTGTCCAGGTGGGCCCGGGCAGACTTAGGACGACTCTTTTCAGAGTCGTGCTCTACATGACACCATCTACGAGCCATGGGATATGTCTCCTCTTGCATCGTAGAGGTAGGGCAAAAATGGGGGATATAAACCCTAGCAAAGAACTGCAAAAAGGAAGAAAAAGGGTCAAAAAGAATAGAAAAGGAGAAAAGAGAAAGAAAGAGAAAGAAATAGAAGAGAAATAATTATTTCACCTGCAGGAAGGGCCAGAAGAATCTGCACCCAACTCCAGCTCCTCTGGAAGTAGAGAGGCCGCTCACTGATCGGCGCAGACCAGCCAAAATAGTACCAAAAATGAGCGGACCCCATGCATACCTCCTCGCCCGCTGAAGATCTCCCAATAGGCTCAAAAAATGAGGACTGACGGAAGTCGTGTCCTCTGGGAAGAAGCAGGAGCCCATCATGTATAGAAAAATGAATCGGAATGCAAACGGAAAAGCTGGATCACCGGCGGCAAGCTGGCCAAACTGCCTCCCCTGGAAAGTCTCTCTCAACCAAGTCAGAGATAATCTCGCTCTCCCTCTATCCCACGCCTCCGGAGGCAACACGATATAGCCAAGATAAGAGGCGATCTCCTCGGCATCCGGCATCATCATCTTGGGAATAATATCACCGATCATCCTAATCCCAGTGATAAGCGTGAAGTCAGACGGCCGGATCCCAATCTCAATATCTGGAAAATGGAAGTTCAATGTCTCAGGGAAGAACCTCTCGAGCAGCGCTGCAATAAAGGCCCAATCCAGGCGCACATCCGGAATAGTGATGAAGAGGCCAAAGCCATATAAGCCTAGCTCCCGGCGATAGGCTGAACTGCAATCTCCAATAAATCTGATAAAGCTAGCCCAGCTCCCTCTATAATGAGACATAGGATACTCCAAAGGGATATCCGCCCTAATACATGCTGAGGGATGAGTCCTCAAGCCATACAAAAGATCGGTATCCCTAATCTTGGTAGCAACCGCCTCAGGGACCTCAACTCTGGTCCTAGCCTCATCTCTGCCACGGCCTCCTCTGCGGCCTCCTCTATGGCCCTCATCATGGCCTCCATCTCTGCCTCCTCTGCGGCGCCCTCTACGGCTCCTATCTCGGCCTGAAGCCTTCACTGCAGGCTAAGGAAATAATCGGAAAGAAGAAAGAATCAAGGTGGTGAATTTGGTGAGGGAAATTTGAATTTAAAAGGATTAGAGTATACCTCTGGGGTCGCCTCATGAGAATCCCTAGAAGGGAGATCTGGGACATCCGAATCGGAATCCATCTCGGCCCTCGAAGACGAGGCCACATCAGCATGATCCCATCTAACCCTCGAGGAGGAAGGCTCATCAGCAGGATCACTAGAAGCTGATTGAAGGCGGGCCATCTACGGTTCAAATCAAGGAGATGGCTCATTATGCTTGTTAAAAATCTTCATTGCTTGATTTTATTTTAACTAAGCTTAATTGTTTGTAGGAAAAAGGAAAAGAAATGTGGCAGAAATTCCCGATCAAATCAGGAACCAACTGGAGGAGTTCACCTTTTATTATTTACCTTTGATTTAATTAAGAAAACATATTTATGCTTAAAAGTTATGGGTCTATTTCTAAATTGGAAAAAACTCTAATTTGTGTATAGAATGCTTTAATTCCCTAACTACTAATTTTGTGTAATTTCAGGGAGTTAGCAAAAAGCTTGGAGTATTCAAGTGATTGAAGAATTCATATTTTTGAACAGTGATGGCCTAAATAAGAAAGTCAACCATGTGTCAATCATGAAAATGGTTCCAAAAGAATATAGTTCATGCATGGGAAATTTGCAGAAAAACTCTTGGGAAAAGCAAGCTCATCAAGCAAATTCATGCATGGGTAATTGGCAAGAAAAAATCAATAGGGCATACCAATTTGGGAATCTGCTCAAACACAGAAATTGAGGATCATACAAGCATTCAAGACATCCATAGAACAATTGTCAAAATAGTAATTCAAGGATGTCTGAAGACAACAAATCAATAGTTCAGTAAACACAGTAGACTAAGGATTGGCTAGTTCAATAACTGAGAATGCAAAAATCTGGGCATGGGCTCAACATGAATTCATTCTCACAAATACAAAGCCACAAAATCAGTATAAGCAAGTTTCAAAATTGAGGATTCATATCGAGCAAGAACAGATGAAGAATCAAGATAAGCAAGCATGAACTTCAGGGATATGGTTCGATCAAGAGCAATCAGACATTCATGGATGAGGCATCAATATAAAATTCATGGAGTTGGCATACCTGTTTCGGCCAAATCCAAATGTGCAAAGAAAATTTGAAGAAGTCTAATTACCAAAGGAAATCAAGCGGCAAAGCTTCGATGGCAATGAAGGAATGTTGCCGTAACAGTAAAAAGGAGCACGCCCACTGAAAGCAAACACCGGAGGGATGTTTGAATCGTCGGAGAGAAGGTCTTCGCCGAGAAGAGAAGCCAATACAGGAGTTGACGTCGCCGGAAATAGTGGACGTTGCCGGAGGAGAACAGTGGTCGCCGGAGAAGAAGAGATTTGTCGGAGGGAAGAAGGAAAACCATAAGAGAGAATGCGGACAAAGCGATTAGGGCTGAAGTGCGGGCAGAAATGAAGAAGGAGTTCACGGCCGCGATTAAGAAGAAAGGCAAATTCCGTAAAAGCAATACGGGCAGCAGCCGCCCATAAAGGTAATACAGTCCACTTCGCTCGTGTTCAAATTACGGGCAACACCTGTCCGTAATATCAATACGGGTGAAGCAGAAAATTGCATATTTTATTATTTTCTCTACACTTTTTAGGAGATCAATGTCCATATTAGTTGTAAGTTGCAAGGATTGCCACCTTACCCACTTTTGTTTAAAAATTTTGTCTCAAATCTCACTTCATAGCCATGAGTGCTTAGTGAGAGGAGAGAGGAGGATTTGCCCCTTAAGCTTAGGGACTTTTTAGCAAATCTTCCGCAATGAAATTCTCTTTCCAAAATCATCTATTTAATCCTTGCAAAATGCAATTAGTTAGACAAAGATCTCAAAAAGTGCAATTGGTCGGACTTTTTGCTCTCTGCTTGTAATTGGTTCCAATTACCAGCAAAGAGGGGGCAATTGTAGACACCCCAAATTGCACTACAAAATGAGAAAATAAAGAAAACATTAATTGGAATTTAAAACAGGCCAAAAATGCATGAAAATCAATAATTCAAGCCTTGACCGTATTGTACCTACGGGCTAAGCGCGCCCGAATTTTATATACGGGCACGTAGCGCCCGTAATACGCCCGTAATACATATACGGATACCATTGGACCGTAAATCATTTACGGGCACATTAGATTCGTGCGAGTTTTATTCTTCTCTCAATTTCTGAGCGTTATCTTTAGTGCAATATCCCTTTAAATGAGCGAATTATCTCTTTTATTCGTTCGAAATACCTATGTTGATAAAGGATTGACATTATCTTGTGTTTAACTCAAATTGAAACTCTATCTTGCCAAACCTTAGACCAACCATGCCCTTGGGTTTGCCTATAAATATAGGGCCTTTCCTCAAGCAAAACGACACAAAAATTTGAAGTCTAAGAAGCTCCAAGAGAAGAGAGGAATCCCTGCTGCTCTGCCTGCTCAATCCAGGTAAGTCCCTTTTCCCTTTTATTTTGTCTTCAATTCTAGAGATAATAGGATCTTCTCTATTGCTGTAGAATAAGGCCATCTTTTATTCAATATTCCTAAACTTGTCTCTAAGTACCTCAAGAGTCTCTCTAGCCGTAAAACGTGAAGAGAGAGCTAGGGGAAAGGGGAACAGGTGGATCCCTAGAATAGAACCCCATATCTGTTTTTCTCCTTTTTTCTAGAATAAGGCCTTTGATTGTGTTTGTATACCCAAACCTATCTCCAAGTACCTCAAGAATCCTCTCTAGCCGTAATATGTGAAGAGAGAGCTAGGGGAAAAGAGAACAGGTGGATCCGTAGGGTAGACCCGATGTGCTCTAATCTGTGAGATGTGGCTGCTTTGAATAGCCTGATCATGTTTTAATTGTTTTTATGATGAATCTGAATGAATCTATGATGATCATGATGTTTATAGCATGAGATCCCCACTTTTTGCTAAAATTTGGATTTTTCACATATTTGCACCTACAGCACTGTTTTCGTGTTTTTTGTGATATTAGGCTAAGATTTTAGATATATCATGACCAGTATGATAGATCTTGATCTAGGAGCCTGAAAATAACTTCTAGGGTTTCATGATATGGTTTTTAAATCGTTTTTCATTATTAAGAGAAGACCCTACGGTCTAAGATCTCCCCTTTTGATGTGCTTCATCAACGTGGGTATTTTTTGTTTTTATTTCTTAATTTAATGTGAAATTTGGGCTATATCTATGTCCTGGACTATTCGAGTTCAAATCTGCAATATTTTATAAAAATCATATTTTTCTAGATTTCTAGAATTTAACTTGAAGCCAGATTTTTTAAGATTTCACTTTAAATTGGTTTTATTTGATTTTATCTCAATTTTGTTTTGATCATGAAACCCTAGGAATGGTATGATCATATTTGAAAGTTCTGGATCAATCAGGCTATTCGTATGAAAAGACCATACAATTTTGTCTTTTTTATGATTTTTATAGCAAGCCTTTTTTCTTTGTAAAACATGAACAATACCTGGCAACCACCTTGTGTGGATGAATAGGGGTGCCTAACACCTTCCCCTATTCATAACCTAATCCCCTTACCCATCTCTGGTTGTTTTTTTTAGGAGGTTTATTTTTATTCTAAATTTGCCTTTTTGAGCTTATTTAATATTTTGGTGTCCATTCACACCTAAACAGAATGGTGGCGACTCTTTGTTTTAACCGATCCCGTGAGATGATTGAGGAAGTCATTCATTGAATTGATTTTTTGTCCCATGTCTCACAGGGTTAAGGTTGGTGGACTCTAGACATCATTTTGCGTCTACCATCATGCAAACTTTAACCTTAGCCTTTGCCTATGAATAGGAGGCTCCTCCTTAAGCAAATGGCCAATAAGATGGAGATTGAAGAGCTTCGAGTGAAGAAGGGAACCGCTGCCACATTGCTTCCAGAAGCCCAGGTAAGCCTCAAACCTCTCTTTATTTTTCTGTTCTTACATTTTAGGATTAGCTCTTTCTTCTACCTTTCTGTAGAATAAGGCCTACTCTTTGTGTATGTAAACCCTTTCTCTACTCAAAGTACCTCAAGACTCCCCCTAGCTGTAAAACGTGAAGGCAGGATCTAGGGGAAATGAAACTGAGGATTGAGTCTTAGTGTTAGAACCCTTTTTGAATGGCCTTTTGATTCTATGAAAACCATTTCATACTCAAAGTACCCCAAGATTATCTTGAAAGAATCGTTAAACGGGGAGAGAGAACTAAGGGAAACGAGAATGGAACGGAACCCTAGGTTGTTTTAGAACCCCATTTGATTGATATGAATGCATGCTATATGTTGTTATGTTGTTGAAGAGTGGATTTTTACACATACATATATAGCACATGTTTTTGTCAGAATCGGCTTATATTTTGGATTTATTGCATTCATTGTGATAGATCTGAAATAAATATCCCCAAGCAATTCTGGAATATATCTCAATGATTTTCAAATTGATTTCAATCAAGTTTAACTCAAGTATTGAAGACCTCTAGGTCTAACCTCTCGGTTTTGGGCACTTTTGCTCCACTTTAGGGTTTTGGCATGTTCTTTTCAATCGAGAAGAATGGTGAGCCAAACTTGTGCCCTATTTCTTCCTAGAGGTTCTTCAATATCTTTTTAAATGATTTTGATTTATCTTGCACTGATTCCACACACCTTATCACTGTTTTGAGTTGATTTTCTTTAAAAAGGCTTAAAACTGGACAGCAGCAGTACCCCAACTTCCGACACTCGTAACTTCATCGTCCGGATGAATTTTGGAGTGATTCCAAAGCCATGGGAAAGGTGAGGCTGTCTAGTTTATGTCTACACAATTTCATCAATTGTTATGAAGTGGATGTTTGACACCACTCAGTCGAAGTTGATAGGTTAGTTCAGGCCAGATTGCTGAACCTGTCACTTTGACTGAGCGCCATGTGTTCGTTTTAAGTCCGATTCGAGTGATTTTTGTTTCTGTGTTTTCATTTAGAAGTATAATTTCAAATCCAGTTGGTTTCATAATTTTTTGACTCCATTTGTATCGTGGGTAACAGATTTACTCAGAACTGCTCAAAAACACTTTTCTGGGTTAATCTGTGATCCTCGGGGCCTGTTTCGGAGGTCACCCAAGGCACATCCGGATGAATTTTTGTATTAGGCTAGTTTCGTTTGAAATATGGCTCTACATACTTAATTCATGCCAAATTTCACGGATTTATATGGAGCCAATTGTTCTAAATGAATTTCCAAAGTTGCCCACTTACCACTTTTAACTATCTCCGACAACAGATTTCAAAGGAGAATAACTCCTAAAATTTTAATCGGAATTGATTGAACATTTGCATGAGTCTTCTATTTATCATAATCTTTCAAATGGATTTGGTTTGATTCAATTTAAATTGGATTTAAATGATTTCAAGACAAATGGTACTATCTTTTACCGAATTTTCCGGATTTGACTCAACTTGGTTTTATGCAATTTTTGCTTTGATTTCCATCTAATGGTGATATCCCAGAAGTGATACTGACATAAAAGAGGATCTGGAATTCATTTGGATTTCTCATGTGAAGGTATCACACATTTGTTTAATCCTTTTTTAAGGTTTTTGATTATTTTAGCAAGCTTTCTCATTTTTTTAACATGAACAACACTTGGCAACCACCTTATGTGGGTGAATGGGGGTGCCTAACACCTTCCCCCGTTCATAATCTAATCCCCTTACCCATCTCTGGATTTTATTTTCAAGTAGAGTTATTTTACTCTAGATTTGCCTTTTTGCTCCTTTTGAATCTTTTGGTGTCCAGTCACACCTAAAATTGGATGGTGGCGACTCTCCAATTTTTCGTTGAGCCCGTGTGATTACGGAAGGAATCATCTAGGTGATTTTTCCATGTTTCAGACCAGCAGAGACACAGTGCTCACATGGGCGCATCTTTGAGCCCAACCGATAACAAATCTTTGGACAAGGCTCTTATAAATTTATTATTTTGCTTTTTTCATTTATTCCTCTTCACGATTAAACAGGAGTTGCAAAAGTGTTACTTTCGGCAATTATTGCATGGACAGTCAAGCAGTAATTGATGCAAGTACACCTTCTAAACTCCTTGTCTCAACACAGTTCACCTATATGTAAGTATTTTTTCATTTTTAAGAACTATTTACGTGCCATCCATGTTCTGCAAAACCTTCTTTACTTTTCTCTTGCAGCCTTCACGCATATATTCTATGTAAATGCTACATCCCACCTTCTGTCGTGCCATGGGCCGTGCCGTGCCTGGTATATTAATAAATGGGCCAAGCACGTCATGGCCCATTTCCATGGTGGGCTGTGCCGGGCCGACCCGATAAGCACCCCTAGTTGGAGATAAATATGGCCATAATGATTGAAGACTAGCCTTGAACCATTTCCCTCAGAGTTACTTTCCCAGTAGGAAACTTATACTGTCTTTGGTGTAAAACATGAGACTGCAATGCTTGGATCCCGAACCTAGGAGGACAAGATGGATTGATGACTTGGTCGACGTTGTAGACACCCCAAAATTGCATGATTTTTGATAAATATTGAAAGAGAGAAATATTTTATTGGAATTTTCAATTCTTAGCATTGGATTTGAGATCCTTAACCCATTTGAATCCAAAACCACAAAGGAAAAGACCCAAATTCAATCTTTTGCGCAAAGTCAAACTTTTCCGGTTGAATTTTGTTGACTTTTGACCCCAAAAAATGAAATATTTTTTAAGGCAAGATTTCAAGATAATTTTTCCCGATAATCAGGTTTTTAGCAATGTTATTGCATAAATGAATTTTTTGAGCCTCTAAATCTTGACGAATACTTTGGTATTAACATGTTGAATCTTTTTACCGAACCTGAAAAATCGGAATTTAGCCTTGAACTGGAAAGTTGACTTTTTATTCACTTGGAATTTGGGTCTAGAACTATTTTTAATGGATTCAATTTTTTTTGGGGGGGGGGGGGGGGGGGAGTTTGCTTATTTACATGTAATATCTTAAGTAAATGGAGATTAAAAAATACGAGGACATTTACTCTGTTGAAAATTGATCAAACCTGTGGTGCCCGCATTTTGTATGCAAATGTGCCTTGTCCGCATTTGATCTACGGTCATGGCTTGACCGCCTTTTGTATGCGGATGTGCCTTGTTCACATTTGGTATGCAGTTAAGGCATGACCGTATTTGGTATGCGGTTAAGGCATGTCCGCAATCCAAATGCGGTCACATGTATTTTTACGTGTTTTCGAAAATATTCAATTTTTAAGCCTTATTTACACTCCTACCTCTTTCTAGGAGATGTGATCTTCTATTTTTACCGTCTGTTGGTTTTCAGATTTACCCCAACCCATGTTTTAAAATTAAGTTGGAACATTCTATAACCCTATTTTGGCATACCCTTGGGACTAACCATGCCCTTGGATTTGCCTATAAATAGAGGGCCTCTCCTAAAGCAAATGGCTGAGAATTGAAGCTAGAAGAGCTCCAAGAGAAGAAGGGAACCCCTGCCTCTCTACTTTCTCAATCCAGGTAAGTTCCTTTCCCCTTTTATTTTCTTTTTTTAATTCTAGAGATAGTTTGAATATTCTTCCTTTCTATAGAATAAGGCCATTACATAGTTGTATCTCCAAACCTATCTCCAAGTACCTCAAGATTCTCCTCTAGCCGTAAAACGTGAAGAGAGAGCTAAGGGAAAGGAGAACAGGTGGATCCTTAGGATAGAACCCTATAGCCTATTTTTTTGTTTGTTTGTAGAATAAGGCCATTTGGTTGTGTTTGTATCCCCAAACCTACTGTAAGCACCTCATTGCCCCCGGAAGTGCCGGAAATACAAACCCTAAACAGAAAGTCAAACCCTAAGGGGTGAAAAGTGGATTTTTTGATTAAGTGATAATTGGACACCTTGCCCTATCTCAATGGATAGAGAATCTTGACACGGTTCTAACGCAACTGAGTTTGCTGGAATCGGAGTTCGGATAAAGGATCTGTGGGACAGTCAAACTTGAGGGGAGCTGAAAGTTGACTTTCTGGTAAACCCCGAACCAGGTGCTTAGCCTTGTGCCAATAGATAGAGGGCTCCAATACGGTTCTAACGCAACTGAGTTTGCCTGAATTAGAGTCCGGATAAAGAAGATGTGAGCAGTTGAAGTTTTCGAGCAACAGTGTCGGAAAATTGCACACGTGGCAAAAGTCTGCACACGTGGCAAGCAGTAGAGCAAAAAGGTCTCAGGGATTAAATCTATAATTACCCAAATCAATGAAAAATATCTCAAGGGTGAATCTGCAGATATCCAAGGGTATCAGGGATTTGATCCATAAATATCCAAAGTTGAGAAAATATCTCAGGGACTAAATCTGTAAATATCCAAAAGTATCAGGGACTAAATTTGTAAACATCCAAAGTATCAGGGACTAAATATGTAAATGTCCAAAAGTATCAGGGACTAAATATGTAAATATCCAAAGTATCAGGGACCAATCCACAAATATCTAAATTTGCTCATGATTGATGTCTCCTATGGGCATGCATGTGCATCATCCATGCATGCATCTCTCTCTCTCTCTCATGATTGATGTCCCCCATGGGCATCCTTCATGCATAAGCATACATCTTTCTCTCTCTCTCTCTCTCTCTCTCTCACTCATGATTAATGTTCCCTATGCATGCATCCCCTCATGCCTCATGCATGCATGTGTGTGTGTGTATCTCTCTCTCCCACATGGGCATGCATCATCATCCCACCATGCATGCATCTCTCTCTCTCTCCCCCATGCATGCATCCCCATGAGCATCTCACCATGCACGCATCTCTCTCTCTCCCTCTCCCCCCCATGCATGCATCCCCCATGAGTGTAGACACCCCAAAATTGCACGATTTTTGATAAATCATGAAGGAAAGAAATATCTTATTGGAATTTTCAATTCTTAGCATTGGGTTTGAGATCCTTAACCCATTTGAATCCAAAACTGCAAAGGAAAAGGCCCGAATTCAATCTTTTGTGCAAAGTCAAACTTTTTCCAGTTGAATTTTGTTGACTTTTGACCCCAGAAAATGAAATATTTTTTAAAGCAAGATTTCAAGATAATTTTTCCCAGTAATCAGGTTTTTAGCCATGTTATTGCATAAAAGAATTTTTTGAGATTTTAAATCTTGACGAATACCTTAGTTTTAACATGTTGAATCTTTTTACCGGACTTGAAAAACTGGAATTTAGCCTGGAACTGGAAAGTTGACTTTTTATTCACTTGGAATTTGGATCTAGAACTATTTTTAATGAATTCAAATTGGGGGGGGGGGGGGGGCGGGGGTGTTGTCTTATTTACATGTAATATCTTAAGTAAATGGAGATTAAAAAATACGAGGACATTTACTTAAACGATATTACATGTAAATAAGTATTGCCTGTGTTAAAATTCAGATAAAAGCTTCTTTTTTTTGTATTCGACAGATAATGTCAGATATAAAACATCTTTATTGTATCCAACAGATAATGTCGGATACAAAGAGAATTGCTTGTATCTGACCTGAGTTGTCGGATACAAGGTTTTCGCTCAAAATTAGGGTTTTCCGAGAGTTTTCACTATTTACCATCATATCCTTCATTAAAGGAGTGAAAGTCTCGGAAATAGCCTTAGGGTTTAGGTTGGTGGACTCTAGACATCATTTTGTGTCTACCATCATGCAAACCCTAACCCTAGCCTTTGCCTATAAAATAGGAGGCTCCTCATTAAGCAAAGGGCCAATAAGTTGGAGATTGAAGAGCTCCGAGTGTGGAAGGGAACCGCTGCCGCACTGCTTCCAGAACCCAGATAAGCCTAAAACCTTCTTTACTTTTCTGTCTTACATTCTAGTTTTAGTTCTTTTCTTCTACCTTTCTGTAGAATAAGGCCTATTCTGTGTGTATGCAAACCCTTCCTCTACTCAATGTACCTCAAGATTCCCCCAAGCCGTAAAACGTGAAGGCGGGATCTAGGGGAAACGAGACTGAGGATTGATCCTTAGTGCTAGAACCTTGTTGAAAAGCCTTTTGATTCTATGAAAACTTTTTCATATTCAAAGTACCCCAAGATTATCTCGAAGAACCATTAAACGGGGAGAGAGAACTAAGGGAAACGAGAATGGAACGGAACCCTAGGTTGTTTTAGAACTCCATTGGATTGATATGAATGCATGCTATATGTTATGTTGTTAAAAAGCAGATTTTTACAGATACACACATAACACCTTTTTGTCGGAATCGGCTTATATTTCGGATTTATTGCATTCATTGTGATAGATCTGAAATAAATAGCCCCAAGCATTTCTGGAATATATCTCAATGATTTTTAAATTGATTTCAAATGAGTTTATCTTGAGTCTTGAAGACCTTTAGGTCTAACCTCTCGGTTTTGGGCATTTTTTCTCACTTTTGGGGTTTTTGGCATATTCTCTCCAATCGGAGAGGATGGTGAGCCAAACTTATGCCCTATTTGTTCCTAGAGATTCTTCAACACTTTTTCAAGTGATTTTGATTTGTATTGCACGGATTACACGCACCCAATCACTGTTTTGAGTTAATTTTACTTAAAAGTGGCAAAACGGGACAATAGCTGTACCCCAACTTCGGACACTCGTAACTTCATCGTCCGGATGAATTTTGGGTGATTCCAAAGCCATGGGAAAGGTGAGGCTGTCTAGTTTATGCCTGCAAAATTTCATTAATTTTTATGGAGTGGATTTTTGATACCACTCAGTCGAAGTTGATAGGTCAGTTAAGGCCAGATTGCGGAACCTATCACTTTGACTGAGCGCCATGTGTTCGTTTCAAGTCTGATTCGAGTGGTTTTTGTTTCTGTGTTTTCCTTTGGAAGTCTAATTTCAAATCCAGTTCGTTTCATAATTTTTTGACTCCATTTGTGTCATGGGTCACAAATTTACTCAGAACTGGTCAACAGCACTTTTCTGGGTTAATCTGTGACCCTTGGGGACTGTTCGAAAGGTCACCCAAGGCACATCCGAATGAATTTTTGTATGAAGCTAGTTTCATTTGAAAGATGGCCATACCTATTTCATTCACACCAAATTTCATGTATTTATATGGAGCCGATTTTTCTAAATGATTTTCCAAACTTGCCCACTTGTTACTTTTAACTATCTCCAGCAGCAGATTTCAAAGGAGAATAACTCCTAGGATGTTAACCAGAATTGATTGAAATTTGCATGAGTCTTCTATTTATCATAATCTTTCAAATGGATTTGGTTTGATTCAATTTAAATTGGATTTAAATGATTTCAAGACAAATGGTACTATCTTTTACCGAATTTTCCGGATTTAACTCAACTTGGTTTTGTGCAATTTTTGCTTTGATTTCCATCTATTGGTGATATTCCAGAAGTGATACTAACATAAAAGAGGATCTGGAATTCATTGGATTTCTCATGTGAAAGTATCATACATTTGTTTAACCCTTGTTCAAGGTTTTTAATTATTTTAGCAAGCTTTCTCATTTTTTCAGCATGAACAACACTTGGCAACCACCTTGTGTGGGTGAATGGGGGTGCCTAACACCTTCCCCCATTCATAATCTAATCCCCTTACCCATCTCTGGATTTTATTTTCAAGTAGGGTTATTGTTACTCTAGTATTTGCCCCCTTTTGTTTATTTTGATGATTTCAGTGTCCATTCACACCTTAAAAATTGAATGGTGGCGACTCTCCCAATTTTCGTTGAGCCCATGTGATGATGGAGGGAATTATCTCGGTGATTTTTCCATGTCTCACAATGAGCACCTCCCATGCATCACCCTCCATTATAAAAACCCCATCCCACCCCATAAGTAGGGGGTTAGCTCATTTGGTGGCTCATTCTCCCATTCTCTCCAACCTCTCTCCCAAGCTCTCTTGATCTCCCTCTCCCATCTCCCCCAAGACCTCTCCACCATTTCTTTCCTTCTTCTCCCCCATTCTCAATCAAGCAAGGAGGAAGAACTTGCTAGTGGTGCTTCGAAGTTGCTGTCCCAGCAGCTATTTGTGCTTCAAAGAGGTTTCAACACACTTCAAGAAGGATTTCTAATCCCAAGGTAATGTTCTCTATTATACTTTGTTCAACATTAGTTAGGATGGGCATGTTTGGAGCCTTTTTGTGTTGATTAATAAATAGGAACTGTTGGGAGCATGTTTGCATCTTTTCTCTTGCTCTCATTTTTCTCTATTTGTGTTCCTACAAGATAGTCTAACCCCCATGGTAAGGGGGGTCCATGGGCATGAGCCTAAGAGAGGATGAGAGGTGCTTAGTCCACACAGTTTTGAGTCATTTAGAGTGCTGTTTTGTTTTCTTTTATTTTGGAGGGAGTGTGTTCCCTCTCAAGTGGTGATCTCATGTATCCTTGTGTAATCCCCCTCCTCTTCCTTTCTTAAAGTGTTTTCTCTCAAGTTAAATGAATGAGTTAGATTAAGGTAAGCATGCTGAAAACCAACATAAAGTTATCTCATCGTGCATCAAGATTTAAGGCATGTATGCTCTCATCTCTAGACCAAGTAAGAATCTTCATTCTTGCTGATTTTTTTTGTATGCTCGACCATGGTCTTTACCCCATTTCAGTCACTATTTGGCTGTAGGAAATCAGCCCTCCTTTGATTGTGAACATGCTTGCATATATTTTCATCTATAAGGGGTACATCTAAATGATTTGTATACTACATCATCTTGTGGGGTTTTGTATGCATTGAAAAATCTGTTTTCAAGTTCTTTAACCCAACAAACACCTACACCCACGTCTAAGTAAGAAGCATGATTGAGCTCTTGTTTTGTTATTTCATTTGCACATGGCTTTCCATGAGATCCCCTCACCCTTGCATGTTACTTGGCCCTCTTTAGCACACTTAAACCCTATAATAGTGGCTATATCTACATCCCTATAGCAAGGTTTTTTTTATCCCTTGATAATGTATGCATGATGTACCCTCCTGTTGGATTATTTTGAACATGTGCCCCCCACCATTTGTTGTGTTAATCCTTAAGCATGATCCCCTTATCTCACTGTTATATGTAGCTAGAATGGAAGGAAGGGCAGCAAGCCCCATGCCCCCAATGCCTTCTTGCCTTGTTGAGAAACCAAAAAGGGAAACCAAAGGCGATGATCCCCATTACCTGAACCTGTGTGGGCCATCTCAGAGGCCCACACGACTTGTAGAAGTCCCTAGGAAGCCCACAAGAACCACCCCAAGACCAAAACCCCGAAAAAAAACCAGTTGAGGGTGATCCGACAACTCAGGTCGGATCACCCATGGCCAGTTTGTATCCGACCATAATGGTCGGATACATCAAAATGAGTGTGTAGCCGACCATGAAGGTCGGCTACATGGCAGAAATGCCATTTTTGCATATTCTTTGACTCTTGTCGAATTTTTATGATGTTTTCAACAAAACCAAATGAACCAAGAGGGTTTCCGGGTCACCCGGAAACCCAACATGGGACCTGGACCACTGGTCCAATTCGGAACATTTGTGGGCCTTCCAACGGGGCCTACCAAGCCCAACAAACATAAAGGAATGCCAGCATGTAACCTAAGCAAGATAAGAAAATTAACTAACCCAGTCGGGCGGGCCAAACACAATGCAGCCTGCCCGAGCCCATTTGTGGAATGATATGTTTAAAATAGCATGGTTTGGCCGAGACCCAGGGCTAGGGCCTATCGGGCCCGTCAAAGCCCACTAACCGAACCAAGGAAGGGTGCAAACCCTACACCTCAAGGAACTTGGGCTTTCAAACCCCAAACCTGGACTACGGGCCCCTAGCCCAATGTCCAGCTCACTTTGGCAAAGTTAAATAAGATAATCTAAAACACTTTTGGCAACCATTATGGAGGCCCACCCAAGGGCCCGAAAACCAATGCAAACCCGCCTTTTGCATGAAAATCACTTAAACCCCAACTTGAATAGATAATTAAAATCAATTCATTTAACTTAATCCCAAAGGGCCTCCTAGGACTAGATAGAGGCCCACCTAGCCAGACTCAGATCACCTAATTAAGCAAGATAAAAGCAATTAAAGGGACCCAAACCACTCAGGTGGTCCCGCCAAACTTAACCAAATGGCATGCTGGATTAGGAATCGGGTGAGAACCAAAGCGAGTGGTCTGGGGTGTCTACGGACTTCCCCAGACCGCAATAGAGACCTTACCTAGAATCTCAAGCCTCAGACCAGCCCTATAGACTAGATTAGGCACCCAGGTGTCCGCCTGCACCCCATCAGGCGGTGGCAACTCCAAATTACCATTTTACCCTCCAAGTGGCATGCACGCAAATCCGTGCGCCCCGCCGTGCCGCCATTTTCCCATGCGCACACCTACCTTCAAGTACCTCAAGACTCCTCTCTAGCCGTAAAACGTGAAGAGAGAGCTAGGGGAAAAAGAGAACAGGTGAATCCATAGGATAGACCCCCTATGTGCTATAATCGTTGATATCTGTTTTTTGGATACTCTATTTTATGTTTTATAAGTGTTTTATTATGAATATGGAGGAATCCTATGGATCCATGCTGTTTATAGCATGAGATCCCCTCTTCCTCCTACAGTTTTAATTTTCCAGACAACTACACCCACCACACCGATTTTATGTCTTTTGGTTATATTAGGCTAGGATTCTGGATCTACCATGATCGATATGATAGATCTAAAATCAGAAGCCTTAAAGTAACCTCTAGGGTTTCATGAGGTGATTTTTTCAGTTGTTTTAATCCTTGAGAGAGGATCCCATGGTCTAAACTCTCCTGTTTTGGTGTCTTTTCATCAACATGGGTTTATCTGGGTTATTTCTCTCAATTAATGAAAGATCTAAACCAGATCTGTACCCTAAATTGTTCAGGTCTTTTCCTTCAAGGTATTTTTCAATGGATTTTAGCCTTTATCTAACCTAAGGTTGATTTTCTGAGTTTTGCTTTATGTTTATTTTCATTGATGTTTATTTTGATTCTTTATGAAACCCTAGGAATGGTGTGATCATATTGAAGGTTCAGAGGCAATCAAGCCATTCATATGAAAAACCATACACTTTTGTACTTTTTATGATTTTTTATTGAGTTTAGTAGCAAGCTTTCTTTTCTAACATGAACAACACTTGGCAACCACCTTGTGTGAATGAATAGGGTTGCCTAACACCTTCCCCTATTCATAATCTAATCTCCTTACCCATCTCTGGATTTTATTTTTGGTAGAGGTACTTTTAACGCTAATTTTGTGCTTTTTCATTTGATTTGATGATTATGGTGTCCATTCACACCTAAACAGAATGGTGGAAACTCCTCTTTTGTTTTAATCCCGTGTGATTATCGGAATTCATTTAGTTGATTTTCCATATCTCACAGACGTTGGGATAGGCCACATGGAAATATTGTTAATCTACTTTGTTAGGATCAAGCACTTACCACTAGACCTTGGCTCAATCCCCCCTCCAGCATCTACGACTGCAAGCCAACACCTGCCAACTAGGGCCAAACCACAGGCCAAAGTTTGCTAGCAGTAGCATGCTTTCCTAGGACACCCCCCCCCCCCCCCCCCCCCCCCCTCATGAGACTCAAACCCACAACTTTTCCAGGGTCCCTCCTTGCACTTGTGAACTTGTAACTTGGGTTCCCATATCAATTGTTAGGATCAAGTACTTACCACTAGACCATAACTTAAGTTATTGATTAGAGCGCAACTTTATTTCCTTATAGCATAGTAGGATGCTGGACCTTGGCCCCACATTCCTAACATACTTAAATACAACCAACTCGTATTTTTTAGATTATGTAGTGAGAAATAGTAGTCTATTTTTATTATTTTTTGAACTAACTAAAGAAAGCTGTAGGATTTGGGATAATTTAAATCTTTAATTTTAATTTTTTTGATTTCTCTCTCTGTTTTTTTTTTTGTGTGTGTGAATTGGTTGTTATTGAATCTTTGGTGGAGATGTCTTAAGAGATTCTCTGAGACTTGGGAAATTGCTGAGACACCTTCCACATAGCTTCTTTGGAAAACGCCTTTAGCCCATTTTGTGCTTTCTAGTTAACCTCGCCTTATGCTAATTAAGTTTCGGTGTCAAAAGTATTTGGGACATGAAAGATTTCCTCTCTAGATCTTGTTAGCACTTGATTTTTGCACCCTTAAAATAAAGAAAAATGAAAAGTCAAACCCTGAGGGGGTCAGAAAATTGACTTTTTGATTCAAGTGAATTTGACCATCAAACTTCATCTCATTGAAAAGAGCACTTCAACACGGTTCCAACGCAACTGAATTTGTTGGAATCGGAGTCTGGATGAGAAAGTTATGAACCGGTCAAACTTTTGGGGAGCGAAAGGTTGACTTTTTGCTCGACCCTAATGCAGCTGCCCAAATTCAACCCAGTGGATATTAGGTTCCGAACTGATTCCAACGACACCAAGTTTGCTGAAATCGAACACCAGACGAAGAAGTTATGGGCAATTGAAGTTTCAAGAAAACTACCCATGTGGCAAAACAGCAGCAAAAAAAAAAAAAAAGCAGAATAAATGAATAAAATAAATAAAATTATTGTTTATAGAAAATATCTTAATTTTTAATAATATTTTAATAAAAATCTAAGATTTTTTAATGTAATAATCAATAGAATCGGAATCAAATCTCAATATAAGTCAAATTGAATAATGGGTTGAAATTCAAACATTTAAAAAACGTGCCCGACCACATTTTAAGTATGGTCAAAGCACGACCATATTTGAAATACGGTTCTAAGCTTCTAGAAGTGGGACACGTGTCCCGTACGGCGACAACTGGCGGATTCGCGGAGATTCGGCACGTGGGCGGCTCGCTCGCATTTGAAATACGGGCAAGGCACGCCCGCATTTCAAATACGGGCAAGACATGCCTGCATTTCAAATACGGGCATGGATTTTTTGCCTATAAATAGGCCCCCTCACCCCCATTTGAAGGAAGAGGAAGAATGAGAGAGAAAGGGAGAGGAAAGGAGAGAAAAGAGAGAGAGGGAGAACCCTGCCTCTGTCGACCCCTAGCCCGAACATTTTGTCTATACCCAAAATACCCCTAGCCCCTTTTCTGTCTCTCTCTGACCCTGTTTTCTCTATAAAGACCATTGAGAACCCAATTTCGTAAATTGAAAAGGCTGTCGAGGTGTTGTCCCCGTCAACAGGAGATCTTCCACATCTCAGAACAAGGTAAGCTCTCATGGCGAAAGAGGCTTATATACACGAAAAGGTGAGAGGAGAAGGGTCTTACGTCAAATAAGGAAATCTGCTTTAATACTTTGCTCATACTAACTGTGCGCGCGTCGGAAACGCGGCACGGGAAATTCGGAGTCGCCACCGCCTAATGGGGTGCAAGCGGACACCTGGGTGCATAACCTTGTCTATTAGGGCTTTTGGTCTGCAGCTTTGAGATTCTAAGTAGGGTCTCGGTTATGGTCCGGGGAAGTCCGTAGACACCCCAGTCCACCCCGTCGGGTGACGGGTCCCTTAGGTTTATCCTGGTTTGAGTCAGCTCACTTTGGTCTCACCCGATTCCTAATCCGATATGTAGTTGGGTAAAGCCTGGCGGGACCACCTGAGTGGTGTGGGTCCCTTTAATTGCTTTTATCTTGATTAATTAGATGATCTGGGTCTGGTTGGGTGGGCCCTGTTGGAAGGCCCACGGTGTCCTTGGTGGGCTTTTGTCAAGTCCATGTACCCTTGTAGGCCTCGGTCTAAGCCTGAGAGGCCTTTAGGATTTTTGGTTCAATGAGTTGATTTTATTTTGGAGTTCAAGTTGGATTATTAAGTGGTTTATATGCAAAGCGGGCCGGTTTGGTTTGTGGGCCCATTGGGTGGGCCGCACATGGTGGCCTGGTAATTTATTGGATTTATCTTACTTAAGTTTCCAAAAAATGGGTGGGACACTGGGCTTGGGGCCCGTAGTCCTAATTAGGGCTTGAAATCCCAGGTCATGTGAGGTTAGGGTTTTGAACCCTTACTCGGTTGGTTCGTGGGCTTTGGCGGGCCTGATAGGCCCTTGCCCTTAGTCTCAGCCAAACCACGCATTTCATGCATCAATTTCACAAGTCCGGTTCGGGTGGACCGCCTTAGGTTTGGCCCGCCCGATTTAATCGGTTAATTTTGCTTATCTTGATTAAGTTGCATGCATACATGTTTATTGGGCCGGGTGGGCCCCGTTGGAAGGCCCACAGGAAATCAAATTGGACCGAGGGTCCAAGTCCCATGTCGGGTTTCCGGGTGACCCGGAAACCCTGTTGGTTCATCCGGTTCGGAAATGGCACTCACATCCAGCAATAATCACAAAAAATATACAAGATTGATACTTTGTCAGGGAAAAACTTGCTCATTATACTGGTTCCAAGGGGAGGTACCCGGGGCCCCTGTGGGCGGAGCGAAGTGGAGCTCACAGGGCGGGGTACCTCCCCGTACCAAGGAATGAGTTGGACGTGTGGCGAACAACGGGGTTGGGGGGTGTGGGGGGCGAAGCCTCCCGCGGTATGGTAAAGGGCATTTTCAAAAAAATGGCAATTCGGCATTTTTAGGGGTATGCGCTGACCTCAGACACTAGGCGCAAGGTCGGCGGGGTGGGCGGACCGAAAAAAACCATCCACGGGCGAAGTGGGCGCACCCAAAAATGAAGTGGGCGCGAGCTGAGCGCACCCAAAAATGAAGTGGGCGCGAGCTGAGCGCATCCAAAATTAAGTGGGTGCGAGCTGAGCGCATCGAAAATTAAGTGAGCGCGAGCTGAGCGCATCCAAAATTAAGTGAGCGCGAGCTGAGCGCATCCAAAACTAAGTGAGCACGAGGTGAGCGCATCCAAAAAGGGAAGTGGGCGCAAGCTCGGCGGATGCCCAGAAAAACGATCCGCTCACCCTTTTTGGGTGCGCTGAGCTCGGCACATACCCCTACGAAACCCGATATTCTGGTTTTTTTTTGCCCAAACTCCATTTTTAATGGTTTTTAAGCTCTGTAATCACTCTCTGGGGATCCTTAGAACCCCAGAAGGCCTCTAAACACACTTGGAAATTAATCTAAGCTTCTCTAACATCACAACCCGAGATCTCCTCGCACACACCCAAATCCGAAAACCTACCAAACAGAACATGACTAAACGGAGAAGGGAACTGGGGGGGGGGGGGGTTTTATTGGGTTACAACAACAGAGATGGAGAAATCATGGGGGAACATGCTCCCCTTTCGAATCAAACAAACAAAGTAATATCAGTGAAGAACAAAAATGCTAGAAAACAAGATATCGCAATGAACTTATTTATTTTGGACAAGAGTTTGTCGGGAACATTACCTGGGTGTTTCAACACCTCTCCGAAGTGGGTGAAGCCCCATTGGAGCGCGCGAGCAGCCGCCAGAGCAACACCTCTCCCCACCAACGGCACGATCTCCTCCGGGTTTGATGAGGAAGAAGAGGAAGAGAGGGAACGGGGTCGGAGGGGCTTCTGTCAGAGGGTTTGTTTGTGGAGGCCAGGAGAGGTATGCCGCGAGGGTTTCGAGCAAGGGGGAATGGGGAAGAAGGCTTGAGCGAAGGGAGCCAACACCCAGAAATCCCAAACCCCAAAAATCCCCTCCAACCTTAAAATGCAGAACCCCCAAAAAATGTTGAACCAAAACTCTCCAACCAAAATTTCCGAACCCTCGGTAATGAAGCCTCGACGGTTTAAATAGGCGAGCAAAAGGGGATCCGCTCACTTAAAAAAAGGGGATCCGCTCAGCTTGCGCTGAGCGGATACTCGCTTGCCACGTCCGCGCGAGCGGCAAAATGATGAGAAATCATTTAATGCCGCCGCTCGCCGGTCGAAAAATCCAGCTTTTTTAGATTTAGTCCCTGGCAATTTTTGGTTTAATCCAATATTCCGGGATTTTTACAGATTTAGTCCTTGGGATATTTCGAACATTTGGATATTTACGGATTTGATCCTCTAGATATTTTCCTGCGCAACTTGCCACGTGTGCAGCTTTTGCCACGGCGCAGTTCGCCGGTTTTGCTGCTCGGAAACTTCGTCAGTTCATATTTTCCCCATCCAGACTCCAATCTGGGCAAACTCAGTTGCGTTAGAATTGTATCGGAGCCCTCCATCCCATGACCTAGGGGTAGGCCTCTGGATCAAATTTTAGCAGAAAGTCAACTTTTGGCTCTGTTCAAGTTTGACTGCCTGCAGAACCTTCATCCGGACTCCGATTCCTGAAAACTCAATTGCGTTGGAACCGTGTCAAGATTCTCTGTCCAATGACCTAGCGGTAGGCCTCTGGATCGGAATTTAGCCGAAAGTCAACTTTTGGCTCTGCTCAAGTTTGACCGCCTACAGAACCTTCATCCGGACCACGATTCCTGCAAACTCATTTGCGTTGGAACCGTGTCGATATTATATATCCAATGGCATAAAGCGAGGTGGCCAATTTTCACTTGATCAAAAAGTCAACTTTTCACCCCTTAGGGTTTGACTTTCTATCCAGGGTTTGCATTTTTGGTTTTTCTGGGAGCGCAAAAATGAGATGCTTACACTAACCTCTTCTCTTCCTTTCTTATACTAATTTGCTCATTACATTTTAAAAGAGGGGTCCTATCCTCTTTGCGTTATCTAATTTAACCCATAATCTTTCCCCTCTCACCCCGCTTAAAATCTTCCTGCATTCATCCGCTTGCATGGGGAATTATAGAGGAGACCATTTCCCTTGGCAGAACTTAGAAAAAAGGGTATTTGATCAACAGTGAAGGTGCTGAAAACCCCAACAGAAGTTGGCGGATGGCAAAAAGGAACCGGCAAACCAGATTCGGTCGGAATTGCAGCATTTTTGAGAAATCGTGCCGAAACCGCATTTTAAATACGGTCTAGACTTGACCGCATTTGAAATACGGTCTGGCCTGAACCGTATATTAAATACGGTTCAGTTCAGACCGCGATAAGAATGCGGTCAAGCCTGTAAATATCTTAAAAATCCATTTTCTTGATTCGGTTGGACCCAATCTGACCCATTTTAATATAATCTGACCCACTGGGGTATTCCAAGCCCATTTTTGAGACCGCGGGCCTAACTGGGCCCACCAAGGCTTCGTGGGCCCCTCAATAGGACCCATATCTCAGTCCGGCCCGACCAAAGCCCATTTTGATGAATGGGCTAAAGGCCACTTGGTTAATTTCTCATGGGCCAAATCCAAGCCCATTGGGCCCTAAAAAACTTCAACCCATTAACTTTGTGAATATTCAATAAACCTTTAAACCAAATAGCCAAAATCCAATAAGGGTTACCCAATAATCCGAATTGGGCCTTGGGCTTGACTTAAGCCCAACATGGTTTCCACTGGGCTTTCCAACGGGGCCCATACCAAACCCACTTCATTAATTGATAAAAAGATAAACTCAAATAAAAGGGGACCAATACCTTCAACGGTCCCCACCAGACTGAATAAGTGTGCATACTGGCCTAGGAATTGGGTGAAAATTAAGTTGACTCAAACCAGGGAGACCCATGGGACCCGTCAATCGACGGGATGGGCTAGGGTGTCTTTGGACTTCCCTAGACGTAACTGAGAACTTGCTCAGATCTCTAATAAGCCGTAGACCAGAAAAATTAGGCCCCGGATAGGTGCCCTTTTGTGTTTGCTTGCACCTCTTAGGCAGTGGCGACTCCAAATAGTCCCGGGGCATGTATAATTTTGCATGCACCTCGTGTGTGGCCTGAAATCGGGTGCGCACAAATCTAACAGCTTCTTTTTGAGATTAAAGATCGATTGCTACTTTTATGGGGGACAGAGTCCTCAATGGGTTAAAGGAGAAACGACATCTTATCAAGCAACTAATCTTAATGAGGATGAGGCAAAGGAGGCCCAATTCTTAGTGTGTCTTTGGAGTTTAAATGCGCAATAGAAATGCCAACATATCTTTCTTTCTTTCTTTCCTTCTTTTTTTTTTTTTTGCAATGGCCAGGCCTATGCAATTTCATTAAGACATAACTAAAGTACAACTTTTAAGGACGTAACCATAAGAAAACCAAATGCACAAAACATTACAAAAGTGATGCTAAGAAATTGACACTCATAAACCCTACTGAACATCATAACATCTCCTACATATATAAGATTTAAGCCAAGGGCTGAAGCCACAGTCTCCGATGGTAAATCAACGAGAATCCCTAATAAAGGGTCCACTCGAAGGTGGATTAGAAGTCCCATTGAAGGGAAAGCCGTCTTCCTCGCCGGATAATTGATGGGGAGAAGGGTAGTAAATAGAAACCCGTTACAAAACCAAACATAGAAGAGCTTTGGATGAAAAGAGTGCCAACATATCTATGTTCGTACTTGGCAGTCAAAAATATTAGTCTTTGTCTCTCATGCATGACTTTTAGTTCAATCTTATACCCAAAAACTAAATAGTTTTCTTAGAAAAGAAGAAAAACCAAGGAAGACTTTGACCGCCTCCATTTAATGCCGGCTGCGTCAAAAGCCCTGACAGAGCCAAAGCATATCTCGTGTGTACCAATTCAGGTGGAGAGTTTGTATTGAGCTGGGCTTACGAGGGAATGCTCGGACTTAGCTTGTTTTGCCTCGAACTAGGTTAAGCTTGAGTCAAATTCTCTCCCATTTTGTACCCAAATTGATGCCATATTAATATTTAAAGAAAAATGGCTTCTCATCTAGCTTTGAACTTTCCTCATTGGTAATATGGACATAATCAGGGCACCAGAATATTCTAAGACTAGATTAATCCACCTCCTTTCCTGTCCATATCTCTTCTACAACCTTGCCATCAAGTATCGTCCTTGGTAATCTGTTGATGACGTAGCAAACCATGTTCGCTGCCATAGTGAAAAAGTTCTTTGACAAATCAATATTCAAGCTTATACATTCCCTCTGCAGTGGTTTTCTTCATCCTTTCTGCTATATATTCCATTTTAATGTGGCTTTATCTACACTGTAAAGTGCCTTTTGATACCATGCTACTCATAGAATTTTAGAAACTTTGCATCCTTATATTTAGTCCTATTGTCTCTTAGAAGGCACTTGACTTGCCTCCTTGTTTGGTTCTCCACTATTGACTTCCACAATTTGAACTTCATAAAAATTTTGGACATGTGCTTTATGAAGTAAACTTAGATCATACTGGAGAAGTCATCAATGAAGCTCACAAGAATATCTAGACATGAATGACAGTGCTAAGAGACCACTGTCAACTCCAAGCTTATTTTGAAATCACTGCTTATGACATGAATGTGTGGTACAAATACGAGCGTTGTTCCTAAACCTTATTGAGGTCAGGTTTATTTCTTGAATGTCACTCATGTTGGAATGGAAATCCTTAAACCATGCTCATCTGGTAACTGGAACATCAAGTAATCTTCACCAAAATGTACAACAAAAAAAGGGACTTTTAGCGGCGGACCAAGACCGCCGCTAAAAGTCCAGCCTAACGACACCTGTCCGCCAAAGATTGGTATGTCGCTGATTCTTTCAACGGCGGTCATGACCGCCGCTAAAGCTCTTTTTGTTTTGTTTTTTTTTTTTGCCGTAAATCAACCCTACACCCTTTTTTTTTTCTAATTTTTACCGGCCCCCCTCCCAAATTTTTATTTTTACGAATAAACCCCCCACATCCATAAAACCCCCCTTAACGCCCCAGACCCATAACCAGTGGTTATGGGTCTGGGGCGTTACACCCCCCACCCCACCAAAAACACCCGCATGCATTAGGGGCCCCCAAACCCATACCCTCTCTACCCGCACCCACACCCGCACCCGACCCAACCCGACCCCCACCACCCCCCTCTTTCTCTCTTACCCGCAATCCCCTAAATTACACTAGATTAAGACAAATAAAAATAAAAAAAATTTAATTTGCAAATTAAGAAAAAAAACATTAATCTGAAACTTGCAGTTTCCATTACAATATTAGTACCAAGCAAAAAAAAAAAAACATTCCAACACAAAGACATTTGATGATTCAAAATTCATCTACAAACCTTATTACAAAAACAGAAAAAAAAAATTGCTCACAACCACGATTTGATGCTTCGAAATCCATCTCCAAACCTTCAAGCTCCACTGCGGAAACAGTCATCTTCATCTAAACGTTCCAACACAAAGACTAAATTAAGAACAGTAATTAAAACAAGGAGACCATTGGCAACTAATAGAATCAAAGCAAATTCCCAACTGGAGTCTAATTACAATTTTAACTTACAGCATACATTGTGATGAAGCTTGTGATATGAAGGCCGAACTAGCAAATTCCCAACTGGAGTGCTCTTGTGTTACTTCAATATGATCTTTGCTTCAGCAACCTGATCAATTCCTCATCTCTGAAATTAAAGAAACATATGGTTAGATTAATACCTTAATAGGGTCCAATAAAATACCAAAAAGGAAATTTATAAAAAAAACAACAAAGCCTTCATATAGAGCCATGATACAATTCTACACCTGCATGTCATCTCTGCAGGTAAAAGGACAGTTTAGTTGACCTACTTGTGCTATAAAATATTAAAATAAAGTGTTTAATGAAAGTATATAAATTGTTTTTGTATAGATATATGTGAAGAACATATATCTGAAGGGATTAAGGATGGGTTTGAGGTGGATTATGGTCAAGTTGGATTAAAACCTAGCTTGAACCCTATACAACATTCATAAATTACCAAACTCTAACCCGTAAGGGTTAAGTTGGATTGAAACCTAACCAAGAAAATCAGTTGCTTGATGAAGATAATTATAATGAAAAATTATTTTGAAAGCTTTGTCTCTTTACTTACCACTCTGTGTTGCATTTCGGTTTGGTAACACGCCGGCGCCAAGTTGGAAAACATGAGCCTAACAAAGGATTTAAGTCACATACACATTTCCTGCAAAGAGATGGAGTGATACCCAAAAAGAAAATGGATCCCACAATAAATACGAGAGAAAGAGAAAAAAGCAAAAAAGTACAGCAAAAGGATGGGTTAGATTATATTCCTCACCTTGATAGGAGACATGATTGGAAGTTGTATGTTAGGATCCACCAGTATCAACTACCAAGACCTTGGTTCATGAGCTGCAACGATGTACATATCCAAAGCTCTCATGACCAAAATTGGTAGCTTGCCAAAGGAGATTGAGGGGTGGGGCCGCATCTTCCTGCACCTAGTTCCCTCGGCTTTTGATCTGAAAATCTCAGAAATTAAACGCAATTTAGTGAATGAAACCTGAATGAAGCCAGAACCAATTGGTATATATTAAAGCTGCATATAAGTTTGGAACATCCATACCTCCATTTGCCAAACCTAACTACATGGTGTAGAAAATAGTAATCAAGATTCAAGACCACTGTGCGCACCTGATTTCGGTCGCACGACTAGGCGCACGCAAAATGATGCATGCCTCGGGATTTGTTGGAGTCGCCACTGCCTGATGGGTTGCAGGCAGACACCTGGGTGCCTATGTTTGTCTATTGAGGCTTGGTCTGCGGCTTGAGATTCTAAGTAGGTTCTCGGTTTTGGTCTGGGGAAGTCCGTAGACACCCCAGTCCACCCTGTCAAGTGACGGGTCCCATAGGTTTCCCTGATTTTGAGTCAATTCAGTTGGTCTCTCACTCACCCGATTCCTAATCCAGCATTCAATTTTGGTTTAAGTCTAGCGGGACCGCCAAAGTGTTGTGGGTCCCTTTACTTGATTTTATCTTTTTAGTTAAAGTGATGTGAGTCGGATTGGGCGGGCCCCGTTGGAAGGCCCACGGATTCCTTGGTGGGCTTGGTTGAGCCCACGTGTGCCTTGGTGGGCCTCGGTCTAGCCTGAGAGGCCCTTTGGGCTTGGTTCAAATGGATTGATTTTACTTTAACGTTTAAGTTGAATTTAAAGTGATTTTCATGCAAAGGTGGGCCGGGTTGGTTTGTGGGCCCTTGAGTGGGCCACACTGCTAGTTGCCAAGTGATTTTGTGTTATCTTGATTAATTATACCAAAGCGGGCCAGGCATTGGGCTTGGGGCCCTTTACCTGGGCTTGGGCCTGAAAGCCCAAGGCTTATTGAGTTAGGGTTTAGAAACCGTAAAATTGGTTCGATTTAATGGGCTTTAGCGGGCCCGATAGGCCCTGCCCGTGGTCTCGGCCAAACCAAGCCTAGATCTAAGCAACATGCTTCCCAAGTGGGCTTTGGTGGACCTCCAATGGTGTGACCCACTCTTTTAGTGAGATTATCTTGATTTAACAAAAGGTGGTTTTGTTGGGCTTGGTGGGCCCTGTTGGAAGGCCCACTGGGGATCAAATTGGACCGGGTGTCCAGGGCCCATCTCGACCCGGAAACCCTTCTGGTTCACTTAGTTCGATTGGAGAAGTAAAAAATTGTACAAGATCAATCAAAATGAGAAAAACTGAATTTCGGCAGTGTGGCCAGCCTAAGATGCTGGCTACACATAGAGACCAGTGTATCCGGCATTCTTTGCCGGTTACGAATAGGTCTCTGTTGATCCGACCTGAGTTGCTGAATCAACACACAGAAGCTATATTTTGGATTTTTCCAATGGGGTTAGGTTCTTAGGCCTCTTGGGGTGTTCTAGTGGTGGTGTGAGCCCCTATGTGGGCCCACAGTGGTTCAGGGAAGTGGAAAACCACTCCTTGGGTCTCTTTTTTGGGGCTTTGGGTCCATGCAAAGCAAAAGAGAAAGATTAGGGTTTACCCCCTTTCCTCTTGGGGTTGTTACAGCGGTTAGGTGGGGGCTTGAGTGCCCCTACCTTGGCTCTTCATCCATTACAAGACAGCAAGCAAATTAGACCAAAGAAAAAAGGAGCCATAAACCAAAACTAACATGCACATCTCTAGGCCACGGGAAATGCCTACATCTTCACAGATTTTTGTATGTGGAACAAAATTGTGTGCCAGTGAGCATGCTTCATGTGCGAGCATATGTGACGAAGGAGAGCATGCATATTTTTCACATGTAGCAAAAAGTGGGCTTAACATGCAAACACTTAATGAGCTCACATCAACAATACATGCTCCTACGATCTAACACAAGCCAAACTACCTTAACCCCACTTACATAACCAAAACAAAAGCACATTCATCCAAGCAAGGCCATTAGAAGAAGGGAAGAGGGGGTGGTTAATCTAGGGTACAATGGAGATGAAAAGGAAGGGAACAAACTCCCCCATTGAATGAAATAAACCAGTGGCAAGATAATGATCTAAGACTACTAAGATCATGTATGAGGTAACCCTCCTCCTCCCATGAAGCCGACCACATATCTTACCCTTACCATGGGACTTTCCTTACGCAAAATGGAGAAGAACAATAGAGTAGAGAAACATCAACATGCAAGGAAAAGCAAAGAACAACATGCCAAAAAATGGAGCACACTCCAACATGCCTAGAACATGCCCATTCCAACTTATGATGTACAAAATGTCAATGGAAGCTTTACCTTGGGGTCAAATGACCCTTGTGTGGTGTAGGGTCTCCTTGAAGCAAGGCAAGGGGCTGGAGCTCCTTCTTTTAACACCAAAAGCACCAAGTCTTGTTCTCCTCCAAGGTTAAAGTGAGGGAGGAGAGACTAGGGACGGGTTAGATGGTTTCTGTAAGCACCTTATTTTTGCACCCTTGGAATTGCCTGAAATGCAAACCCTAAATAGAAAGTCAAACCGTAAGGGATGGAAATTTGACCTTTTGATCAAAGGATAAATGGCCGCCTTGCTCTATCTCAATGGATAGGGAATCCCGACACGAGTCCAACGCAACTGAGTTTGCAGGAATCGAAGTCCGGATGAGGGTTCTGTGGGCCGGTCAAACTTGAGGGAGAGCCGAAAGTTGACTTTTCCTCGAAACCCGTGCCAAGTGTTTAGCCCTATGTCATTAAATGGAGGGCTCCGATACGAGTTCAACGCAATTGAGTTTGCTCAAATCGGAGTTCGGATGAAGGAGATATGATCTGTCGAAGTTTCCGGGCAGTAAGGCCAGAAACTGCACACATGACAGCCAATGCAGCAAAATATCTCAGGGACTAAATCTTAAATATAAAAAATTCGTACGGGCGATCCGTAGATATCAAAAAGTGTCAAATCGGTCAAATCGGTCGAATCGGTCAAGTCGAAGGGCAAATCCGTAATTTTTCGATTTGTATCCGGTCAATTATACCGGATACACTAGCTCCCCTTCATGACCGGACTTGAAGACCGGATACAAGAAGATTTTCGCGCGAGATCCGCGCCGATCGCCCGACAAATTCGCGGCGGCATTTAATTTTCAAATGATTATGTTTTGTATCTGGACTTGAAGACCGGATACAAAGGAGCCTCAGTGTATCCGGACTTGAAGGCCGGATAAGGGAAGGTCTTAGTGTATCCGGCCTGAGTTGCCGGATACATTAAGTTTTCTATAAATAGCAAACAGCAGCCTGATTTCCGGGGTTGGCATTGTTTTTGCTGCTTCCACCTTTCTTCCACCCCTGTCAGCTCCGAAAACTCCTCACCTCACCACCCTTTGGCTCCCTAAGCCCTCCAAGCCCCACCTAAAGGCCATCCTACCCCTTCCCACTCCCTTCCTCCACACTTGGAAAACTTGAAGGAGAAGAGGAAGCTGCTGCTGCTGTGGGAAGGTGCTGCTCCAGCCTGTGTGCTTGCTTCAAGGAGAAGACTACACACCTCAAAGGAGTTTCAAAACCCCAAGGTATTGTTCCTTGATACATTTTATTCAACATATATTAAATTGAGCATCTCTTGAGCATGATATAGTATTTTTGTCTAAGCATGTTTCACATGGCTTATCTTGGTTATTTTGTGTGCATGGGGGAGCATTTTCCTCCATTGTGATCATCCATCTGATGTATCCCATATTTAAACCCCCCTTCTCATCCTTTCTTCACTGTTTGTGTTGGGTATTAGTAGGCTTGCGATCTTTTTCACAACCATGATGCATGCTTAGGTAACATGATAGATTTTGGTATGTCTGAATGGCTATGACCTCCCCTCCCTATTTAGTTTGCTGCCTTGGGGGTCTCACTTGCATGCTGGGTTCTTTGTCTGCTAGAAACATGTCTAGGCAGTGGAATATATCATCATCCCCCATGAATGTGCATGCCTAAAAATCAGATTTGGTGTGCTAGGTGTCCACCTTGTTCATGTTAGCCCAACCTTAGATTAAGAGCTTGCTCTGGGCCTATTATTGACCCATGCATGTGAAGCTTTGTCCCTTTCGAGAATCGGATTAAAGTAGGGATACACAGATCCCTACTCATTCCTTGCTTCAGTGGGGAAGGGAAAGATACACCCTTTGGTCCCCGTTGTCGGCTTAAACTTGGAAAACATCTTCAAGAGGGCCAAGTGACTCTCACCTGAACCAATGTGGGCTCACACAGGAGCCCACATAATCCCTGGAACATCCCAAGAAGCATAAAAACCCAACCCCCTTGCAGAAATCCGAAAATTTGGTTTCTGCAGGTTGATCCGGCAACTTAGGCCGGATCAACTGAAGCTCCTGTGTAGCCGGTAATAGATGCCGGATACACAGAGATCTGTGTAACCGGCATCTCAGGCCGGCTACACTGCCAGAATTCTTTTTTTGCTATTTTTGTGATTTTGTGCAATATTTTGAATTGTTTGATCAAATCCGGGCGAACCAGTAAGGTTTCCGGGTCACCCGGAAACCTAAGATGGGCCATGGACAGACCCGGTCCAAATTGATTCCCGGTGGGCCTTCCAACGGGGCCCACCAAGCCCGACCAACCCATTCATGCTTAACTAAGATAGATGAGGGATTTGAGTGGGCCAGACCATTTGAGGCCCACCCAAGCCCTATTTGGGCCATGCATGCTTAAAGTAGATTGTGGTTTGGCCGAGACCGCGGGCAGGGCCTGTCGGGCCCATTAAGCCCATTAAACCAAGGTTAGGGTGTCAAAACCCTAATTCAAGAAGCCTTGGGCTTTCAAGCCCAAGCCCAGGTAAAGGGCCCCAAGCCCAATGCCTGGCCCACTTTTGCAAAGGCTAATCAAGATAAACTGAAATCACTTGGCAACCCACTGTGTGGCCCACCCACGGGCCCACAGAGCAACCCAGACTCATCTTTTGCATGGAAATCGAATTTAATCAAACTTGGAATTTAAATAAAATCAATTTACTCAAACCAAAGCCCAAAGGGCCTCTCAGGTTTAGACTGAGGCCCACCAAGGGACATGTGGGCTCAACCAAGCCCACCAAGGAATCCGCGGGCCTTCCAATGGGGCCCGCCCAATTAGACTCACACCACTTTAAGCTAAGAAAGATAAAACCAAGTAAAGGGACCCACACCACTTTGGTGGTCCCGCCAGACTTAATCAAATCTCATGTTGGGATAGGAATCGGGTGAGTGAGAGACCAGAATTGACTCAAACCAGGGAGACTTATGGGACCCGTCACTTTGACGGGGTGGACTGGGGTGTCTACGGACTTCCCCAGACCGCAACCGAGAACATACTTAGAATCTCAAGCCGCAGACCAAGCCTTAGTAGAAGAACTTAGGCACCCAGGTGTCTGCCTGCACCCCATCAGGCAGTAGCGACTCCAAAAAATCCCGATGCACGCATCGTTTTGCGTGTGCCTCGTCGTGCGACCGAAATCTGGTGCGCACAGTTTCTAGGTGGTGTTTGGGTGATATGGGGGCAAGGAGAGGTGGAGGAAAGGGGAGAAGAAAGGAGGAAGTGAGAGAGGTGAGAGATTTTCCAAAGAAAATGAGCCGACCTCTTCAAAATGGGCTAAGGTGGCCTTTTATATTGCATGACTAAAATGCAATTACTCTTGCATTCCATGACCAAAACCCTAACCTTTTCATTTCATGCCCTCTTTTTAAAAAAAACCAATGATTGCTTTGTAAACTTAGCCTCCAAGCAAACTTAGCCTCCAAACAAGCTTAGCATCCAAGCACATGCATCTTTTAATTTTCTTTTCTTTTTCTTTTATTCTAAATACGTTAATTAGATTTTTAGCAAAAATATTATTTTTTAATTCAAAACTTTTTACTTTGTTACTCTTTCTTCACTGTTTGCCACGTGTGCAGATTTTCAAAAACTTTAACTGCCTACAACTCACTCGTCTGATATCCGATTTTAGCAAACTTAGTGGCGTTGGAATCAGTGCGAGATTCCCTATCCACTGAACTTCAGTTTAGCAGCAAAATCGAGTTTTTTAGCAGAAGTGCCGGGCTGCGTTACGGAGCCAACTTTGCTCATATTTCCTTATCCGGGACTCCGATTCCAACATACTCAGTTGCATTGGAATCGTGTTGAGATGCTCTTTCTGCTGGTATCAAATGGGGTAGCTGATCTAGGGTTTAGCAGAAAGTCAATTTCCGCTTTTCTCAGATTTGACCAGTCCATAACTTCTTCATTTGGACTCCGATTTGAACAAACTCTGTTCCATTAGAATCGTATCGGAATCCTTTTTCCAATGGTGTGAAGCATGGTGACTGATTTGCACCAAATAAAAAAAGTCAACTTTTTGACTTTCTCAAGTTTGACTTTTCAATTAAAATATCATTTTCTGCATTTTGGGAAGTGCAAAAATGAGGTGCTTACAACCACCACAATCAGCAAACTTAACAAGGAATAGAACATGAAATATTTCCAGAAAAGCACCAGCATGACATATAAGCTGTATCCTCCCTGCACTTTGCTGAGGGTCTTTGATTTTCCATCTTATACATTGCTTCATGCAAAAACTTGTATATGTCCATTAGACCAAATTTAGTGTTCTTTCAATAGATTGTCACAATAAAAATCAGCACTAAAAGATCCAGCAGGAGAATTTTTCTTCTACATAACCCAACAGTCCATAAATAAAATCAAAGACAGCAGATAAGCTGGGGGGAAAATGTTGATGATAACGTTGTATCTGATTTTCATGGTACTTAAAATTTTTAACCCATTAACTAAAAAATGCAGCAACCGCAAGTTGAACAAGTGTACCTTGATGGGCCATAGCCATAGGAACTTTTACCGAATGATCTGACAATGCTAATGACACAATCAGTTCCTTTTCGTGAATCATTCTTCACTTGTTTTTACTGATAAATTTATATTATCATCTAATAGTTTCAGTTTCAGCCATGATTAGTGATTATGAAGGGCTATGACCCGGATGGGTAATTGAAAACTGACAACTTAACATGGTAGATTCTAACCCAAGGCACATCCAAGAGAGATATACAATCTCCAAAATGACCATAGTTAAAGTAGACAACAATCTTTAAATGACAAATTGTGCTATCCTTAGGTTAAAATAGAGTGGATTTCTCATGAGCAAGAGGACAGTTAATCAAGGAACAGTTGAGTAATACCAATGAGTTTCTCAACACCTATTCAATACACCCAGATCATAAGTCATATGACACACATACACACCTATTCAATAGCCAAGTGCTACCATTTGATACAGATTTCAATCCCAACATTTTGGGAGAAAAAAACATGACTTCATAGCAATTTCTAACCAGAAAGGAAACTTAGGAAAAAAGAGTTGAAGCCAAAGTCATAGATAATTCAAAACAAAACTGTAGCTACAATATAACCAGAAAGGAAAATTAGGTACCACAAAATATAAGTAAAAAAAAATGAATATATTAGATAATAGGCAAACTCAAGAGAATCATAAACTAAAAAAATTAGGTACCACAAAATAATTTAGACCCAGCAGCCAACATGAAAAAGCACTACATAACTTGTCAAAGAAGAACAATAGATTGACAATAATTGGGATGTATGGCCTAATTGGAAAATACTGCCATGAAAAAGCTTCTCCACAATTTACAAGCTTGGGATTATTCCTTTTTTCCATTATAAGTGCAGCTTAATCAATCATAATCTCAGTTTCCTCATGCTTAAAACTTCAGAACTTGATATTGACATGCCTTGACAACCAATATAACACTTGGGCAACAACTTTACCTAGTCAAGACACAGGCCACAGCCGCATTTACAAGCAGTAAAGAAAATTTCATGAAACTAAGAAAAGGGAAGAAAAAAAAAGTAATAATAAAAATTGGAGAAGGAAGAGTTTCAGGAACCAAACCTTCAAAATCTGCTTTGAAATTCGGAAGCTAGAGCCGCGGGTTGTCTATTCTAAGGTTCTTTGAGACGATGATTTGGACTTGTACAGAAATTTGGCGAATTACTACTTAGACTACTCTGAATGGGGACGACAAGGTTCTGGGCACCTTGAAGGATGAGATCGATTGCCTCAATTAAGCTGAAATTTGAAAAGAAAAACAGAGAACAAGAATCAGATATCCAAGTATCTAGCTCAGACAATAAATAAGACTTTAAAGGAATAACTTTTCTTTTTTCTTCCTTCGATGAGTTTGCAAAAATAAAGAAAGATTCAATTGATTCGAGCAGTTTAAATTTCAGCAAACCAGGAGAGAGATAGTATTTAAAATAGGGTAAACAGATGAGAAATCATCCATTAGCATGCAAATTGCATGAAAAAATTTTGAATTAAGAAAGAATTGGGAGAAAAATTTGTAAAACATGCAGTAGAGGAAAAGCAACAGGGCACTAAAACGGAGGAGAAATCATCACGAGTAAGAACTTCAAAGATGAAATCGAACCTTGAATGTGGCTCTACATGCCTCACAGGACCCGGAATTTCCGGCAGAAGAACAGAGATCGGTGATTTAAGGGCAGTCGAAGGAGACAAAAGGTTATCCTCTTTGCAGAGATAACAAATGATATCCACCATGCAAACCTTCCCAATGCAGCGACAATCGTCGAAATTGGTAGTTGCCGTCGAAGAGTGATCATAGCTCCATACGCTGAGAAAATTCTCTCCAGATCTCTTGAGAATTGAAGCACCTCCCTGACTGTTGTGGAGTCCGAGAGCGACCTCAAGGCCGGTTTTCCAAGGCAGAGGTCGGATACCTCATGAGCAAGTAAGTTAACTACCATACAAGACAAACACAAACCCTAGAAAAACCTTCGAAGATTGTAGAAACGAAGAAAGAGCTCAAAAACTCGAAAAAGAGTTTCGGAAAGCAGAAAAGAGGACCCAGAGATGATTGAGAAGTAGTAGAAGAGAGATTTTGGGGATCTTCCCCGGTAGAGGCAACGATGATGTCGTGAGTGAAACACAAAAGGATTTGAAGAGAGAGATTAGGGCGAGAAGACGGTCTTTCACAGGGGTATGTAGCAGGGAATAGGTCAGGAGAGATATGGAGATAACTTGCACGACTTTTAGCGGCGGTCATTAAAAGACCGCTGCTAAAGCTCTACTAAATCCCGCCGCTAAAGCCGTGTTTTTTTGTAGTGACGTAAGATATGACTCAAGTTTCATAACTTCTGGATCAATCATAACCATTTGATGATGTTTCTTTTGAGGGAACATACTTAGACGCCTTCTCTATAACGTCCTTTAAAGAAGGATAACTTTTTCTCCTCTTTCTTCTCTACTTCATTTATTTTAATCATTTTGAGGAAAATAAGCTTTACTTTTCATTTAAATAAAGGAAATGGCCGTATATGTGGATGATACGAAGTTTTCTAACCCTTTAGGAGATCCAATGACTTACTAGAATTCTCTAATGTAAACAAGGATTTATGTTTTTGATGCTTTAAAATTCCATTAACAGAATGAGTTTGCTTACCATAAGGTGAAGCCTTAATAGATTTGGAACTTTCTCTTGGGAAATCATTCAGCTGAAATGGTATTTACCAAAAAGTATTTATTGCCTCCATTCCTAATAATTATATATGACTTGGATTTGAATCTCTAACCTAGCATCTGTATCTGTTCTAAGCTTTCATAACTCTAAACAAGAGAATAGACTACATCTCCAAATATTGTAGATACAATAAATAATTGTGAAGATAAAAGCTACCATTGATTTCCTATTAATTTGTAGCTATTATTTCTCATCTATTCCTTTTTTTTTCTTTTTTGACAATGCATGGAATTTATTGTTGTGATTCCTTGATGTTGCGATTGTTAATATATGAACGTCAGAAGAACAATCAAAGAGAAATTGGTCGTAGATATATGTGGTTAGGCTGATGGCAGCATTACTATGTTGACAGGAGAGAGAAGAGTTTTCCACTGGTATGAGAAAAATTAGGGTTACAACATATATCTCTCAATGTTCGCATTATAACCATAACCCGTATATTGGTCAAAATTCCCCAACACTCGCCAACCCCATATTTTGCCGCAGCCCAAATCGAAACCTCAATGCAAGGGAGGGATCAAGCTCTTACCACAAGACCAATAACTTGAGTTATTGGTTAGAGTGCAACTTTTCCTTATACCATAGCAGAATGTTGAGCTTTGGGCTAAAACTCCCAAAAATTATCCTCACTACCTATGTATTTATATATTCTTGTAGAATATATGATGTGTACATAGTGGTAAGGATCTGTCTTAGAAATTTATTTCCTAGGATTGATTTTTCTTAGAAAAAGAGTTATCATAGAAATTTATTCAATTTTAACTACACACTGGGGATACATGTAAAGCCTTGTAACTTATTTCCAAGGATTGATCCTTCTTACATAGAGACCAAGTTTTGTGTAACGCCCCGAATCCGGGTCATTTTTTTTCTCATTTTGACTCGGATCAAGGCATTAACTTGTGGTACATTATAATCAGTTCAAATATAAGGAAATAAAGAACTAAGATTTATTAGAGTGCTAGGAAGCTTAAATCATTTATTATAAACTGAATCTCCCTATTACATCAATTACTCAAATGAAGGCAACTACAAATTAACTAACTCTTAATATCCTACCAAATCATCTATTATGATTTCAATAAAATAAATACAACTATATTAAATCATCCTACTCTTTTCATATGGAATTTCTAGGCTTCAACCCACTATCTGTCTAACCCGTGGCGTCCTCTCCAAGATGACCTGAAAAATAGAATATAAAGTAGGGGTGAGATACGAATATTTCAGTAGGTAACACATGCATGAGGAAACAGTTTATACATATAGAAAATAACAGTGGTTTCATGCTCGGTAAAATAGACGACTAATTACGGTCAATAAGATAAACGAATAATCTCAATATAAAACAAACATTTACTCAGTGCCTGAAATAAAAGAAGTTAATCCTGTGCATTTCCGTTCAATTTAAAGGACAATGTATTATATTTCACATTCCCATGGTTCCTGGTTTATTTTCTTTAGTGTCTTCTTAAGAGCAGTTCCACATTTTATTCATGATTCCATAATATTTCATTTTAACAGTTCTCATTAACTCATAGCAATTCTATTCAGTTATGACATTTCAATATTTCCTTTTTAAATAAACAATCCATCAACCTGAGAATCAAACATCATATCAGTAATAAAAGCCAATCTTCAGGTAGTAGCCTATCTCTACCATAGAACACAAACACGTAGTATCCACACAAGCTCCGCAGGAGAATGCACATCTCTAAGACTACAGGTACCCCTTGCAGGAGACAGCATAACTCTACCGCAGGATGTGAACACCTAGCATCTACCTCTACCGTAGGAGATAGCTTCCTCACCTTTCAGTGGTAACTCACACACCCATCCTCCATGTGGGATGCAATCACGCATAATCACATCTCCCTCACATGAGGTACCTCTCCTGTAGGATGCAATCCATCGGAAATACATCTGCCCCACAGGAGGTAATGTATCTCTCCCGCAGGAGGTAATGTCTCCGCCACCAAGCGGGTATCTCCGCCACCAAGCGGGTTGGGTCTCCGCCACCAAGCGGGTTAGGGTCTCCGTCACCAAACGGGTTATCTCTGCCACCAAGCAGGTTGGGTCTCCGTCACCAAACGGGTTAGGGTCTCCGCCACCAAGCGGGTTAGGGTCTCCGCCACCAAGCGGGTTATTTCTGCCACCAAGTAGGTAATATACAATACATCTCTGCCACCAAGCAGGTTATCAATAAAACTTGCCACCAAGCCAATGCACAAATAATTCTCAATTCCATTATTATTTATAGCATATTAGGTTCATGTTTAGTTGATAATTCAAAGTCTGGTTCTAAACAGTTTCTCAGTTATTAATTATAATATTTTGTTCAGTACATTTAAATAAGTTTAGCGTGACATCCTGATTTAGTGTTAGACAAACATTTAATTACACCAGAAATTGGACGCATATCATGTACGCTAGAGTGCGGTTATAATAATGTATAAATTACATTAATATAAAAATTTAATTGTTTAATAATATATATTTGGGTCGTTTCAAAGCATTAGGACTTAATTAAGATTTGGTTAATTTATCAAAAGTTATTACACTTTAGATTTAGTAGAAGAGTAGATTACCTATACAATCTAATTAGGTTTAGGTTAAGTTTTTCAAGTTATTTAAAGTTTGGTGAGGGTCAAAAAGGCATATGAAAGTATTTAAAGTTTAGTTTAATTCAATAAAGTAAGATGGAAATATTTAAGTTTGGGTTTTAATTCATTAGAGTATATAGAAATATTTGGAGTTTAGGCTTGTAATCATTACAAGCGTTAATTTTGTGTTTTAGATTGATCGCCTACAATCGTTAAGTAGGGCGGCGCTCATCGGTGATAACGCGTTTCATTTTAAATAAAGCGAGCGCTGAGCGACTGTTAGTCGGCGATCACGGGTGCTCTAAATATTTCAACTAACGCCGAATAGCGCTAAGGAGCGCCAAGTGCAGGCACGGTCGGCGCTTTAACCAAAACGACGAACGGAGTTTCTAAAAATCATATTTTTGTGTTCTAATCGCTTCTAACATTCATATAAAATTAATATCAGACAATATTCGTATATTTACAACATAAAAGATCATGCAACTCGAATCGAATAAACCGCAGGAAACCAAAACGAACGAGCAAACGGTGCTACCTACCTCTGTTCGCTCAAGATCCTTTCTTCTTCCAACCAGCGACTTCCTCTCCTCTTCACAGGCAAGAGACACTCCAGGAATGATGAGAAACCAGAGATACGTTCTCTCCCTCCTTCTTCTTCTTCTCCTCTCGATCTTTCTCTCTCTTTTGTTCGTTTCTCTCTTCAGCCGCCAGAACCCAAAAACTAAAACTCCCTTACGATCAACCCCAAATAAATATAAAACCCTATTTTATTCTCCTCTGATCCCACGTATCGCACTACTGTCGGGTTCGTTACTTATCCACCAATCAAATTTAATAAGGACCTTTAATCCACCCTCACCTCGATATCTCACCATCCATCGGTCAGATCTGCGCCAAACTTCGGATCTTCTCTATTCGTGTGATCATCTATAATTATAATTAATATCTTTTAATAAAATTCTCATCTCCTCGACTTCAGGCTTCAAATCAAACATAATTACCAATATGCCATTATTCCAATTACTAAGCTTTAAATATCATTGTTAATAAACAATCTAAACCCCAACTTAAATCTATTATTATTTCTCAAGTCTAATAACAATTTTAATTAATGTATTTAATTATTTACCGATAATTAATGTGAATTGACCAAAATACCCTTCTCTTAATATTTTCACATCTACCCATTCAATTTCTTCCGAAATTTCCAAGTTTATTCTCTTTGTCATTATTAGTCCGTTATACATCCCGAATGAATTATAAGTACCCCAAATCATTCCTTTATATTAAATCCCCAATTTATTTTGACAAATTCATTGACACTCCAAATATTCGTATTAAATTTTTATTTATTTATTTACTGAAAATTCGGGGTTTTACATTTTGTCACGGCATGTCACAGCATAAGATTTTCTAAGAGTAAAGGATGCTCAAGTTCATGCTATATTTTTCTAGTTACACATTCGTGCTTTGCTTTTAGGTTGCGTAACATAGTTATATGGACAGCTAATTACTCAAAATGTTAGCATGTACCAACAACATGAACATAGGAAATATCAAATATCTTCAATCTACCCATATATATTCGTTTAATATTCGCTACTTGATACTTATCTTTATAATCCATAATGATTTGTCAAACAAAATAATTACTAATATTTTTGTTATATCATATGTACTAAGATTCTGTTTATGAGGACCATTTCCATGAATGAAACATCATTAGAGTGTGGCTCATATTTTATCTAGGTCCAAAGAGCTAGGGAGGGACTTGAGGGGCCTCATGGATAGAGCATGGAAGAGATATAACTTGTAACCCTATTATTTTTGAAAACATTGAAAAAGCCTTCTTCTCATTCATGGATTTAGGCACAATGTCGAACCACATAAAATTTCTATACATTTTTTTTTTATCTTTCTATTTTTTTCACCTTATCATTGCAATGTGTGAATGTCAACAGGCATACAAAACCGGAACTTGTCATATTAATCTTGAGTCTTTTGGTGTTTAGTGCAAACATGTTTATTGTTACTTTTGCTAAATCTTCATTGAAATATTCACTTTCTCATGTTTTCCCTAATTCATTCCAAAATCCATATTATTTATTGAAGGTTTAAAATTTTCTTCCAAAATCCATATTTTTTTTATAAGCAATAATTTTATTGAGTAAGAGGGAAAAATATACAAAGAAGAGATAAAAAACAAAGAAAAAAAGAAAAAAGAGTGCCAAAACAGGGAGGCACTACAAAATGAAAAGAGAACACATAACGACATTTCAATAAATACTAAGGATGGACTTGAAGCCCCAGCCTCAGCTAAACTATTAGTAACCTCATTAGCAACCCTTGGTACATGAATGAATGAGACTTTCAAACCTGTGCCAAGGATCTTGCACCTCTAATCAGTTCCAACAATCTCCAAGGTCCCATAGCTTCTAAACTCACTCATCTCAAAATATTGGTGTAAGACATGGAAAATCAACCCAATGACTTCCTTGGTCATCACACGGACTCAACAAAAAAGGAGGAGTCGCCACCATTCAATTTTAGGTGTGAATGGACACCAAAAGATTAAATCAAATGAAAGAAAGCAAAATTAGAATAAAAATAACTCTAAAAAAATAAAATAAACCAGAGATGGGTAAGGGGATTAGATTATGAATAGGGGAAGGTGTTAGCCACCCCCATTCATCCACACAAGGTGGTTGCCAAGTATTGTTCATGCTCAAAATAAAGAAAGCTTGCTAATTAAAACAAAAAGACTTGAAAAGAATCAAACACATGTATGATTCTTGCACCTGAATGGTCCAATGAATTCTAGACATTCTATCTGAATACATCACTTCTAGGACAATCCCAATTAATGAAAATCAAAGAAGAATTTGAATACAAGCAAGTTAAGGTAAATTCGGAAAACTCAGTAAAAGATGGAGTCATTTGACCATAAATCTTTCAAATCAAATTTAAATTGAATGAGACCAATGCCAATTGTAAGATTATGACAAATAGAAGATTCATGAAAATTTTCAAGTAAATCCGGCTAAAATCCTAAGAGTTATGTTCATTTGAAATCTGCTATTGTAAATCGATAAAAGTAACAAGTGGGCAACTTTGGAAATCTATTTGTGAAGATTGGCTCCATATAAATCCTTGAAATTTTACATGAATGAAGTATGTAGTGCCATATTTCACATGAAATAGGCCTCATACCAAACTCCATTCGGATGTGACTTGTGTGATCTCCTGAACATGCCTAGAGGATCACATATTAACCCAGAATTCTGCTATTGAGCAGTTCTGAGTCAATCAAACACACAAGACACAAATGAAATCGAAATTTTTTGAAACCAAATGGATTTGAAATTATACTCATAAAGGAGTACACAGAAATCAAAATCACTCAAATGGGACTTAAAACAAGCAGATGGTGCTCAGTCAAAGTGACAGGTTCAGCAATCTGGCTTGAAATGATATTTTGACTTTGATCAAATGGTGTCAAAAATCTACTTCATAAAAATTAATGAAATTTTACAGATAAACACTTGACAACCTCACCTTTCACATGTCTTTGGAATCACTCCAAAATTCATCCGGATGATGAAGTTATGAGTTTTCAAAGATGGGGTACAGGTGTTGTCCTGATTTAAACATTTTAAGTAAAATCAACCCAAAACAGTGAACAAGTGTGTGTAATCTGTGCAATATGAACTCAAAATCATTTGAAATGAATGTAAATTCCTCCATAAAAATGTAGGGCATGAATTTGGCTCAAAACTCTCATGGATTTGAGAGAAAATACCAAAAATCCCCAAAATTGAGCAAAAATGCCCGAAACGGAGAGGCTAGACCATGAGGTCTTCTCTACTCAAAGAAAAACTTGCTTTTAATCCTTGAAAATCATTAGGAAATGTCCCGGAAAGATTTAGAGCAAGGATTCGGTTCATAAATCTCATTGATCAAGAGAATGAACCAAATATGCCCATTTTTGAGACAGAAATCCCGATTAGAGAGATTAGGCTATGAAAAGCCTCCTTTCAAAGGGGATTGATTGAAATCCATTAAAAGATCACAAAAAGCTTGATCTAAGGCCATTTGTTTCAAATCTATCACAATGAATATGATAGATCTAGAATATAAGCCTATGTCCCATAAAAAACAAGTGTATGTGTGCATGTGCAAAAACCATCTTTTTCGGAGGGAATGAAGATCCAATGCTATAAAGAGCATGGATCTAAGTATTCTCTCCAGAAAATGAAATCAAATTCATAAAAAGTAATCAACACACATGAATCACAACATATACATTCTAATATGCATTAATCAAATGGGGGTTCTAAAAACTAGGGTTTCGTTCCAAGTCTCATTTCCCTTAGTTCTCTCTTCACCTTTTACGGCTAGAAATAATCTTGGGGTACTTTGAGTAGGGAATGGGGTTTCACACAATAGTAGGCCATTAAGAGGGTTCTATGACTAAGGTTCCACTCCTATTTTTGTTTCCCCTAGATCTCTCTTCACGTTTTATGGCTAGAGAGAGAGTCTCGAGGTACTTTGAGTAGGGAATGGGGCTCCAAACACAAGTAGGCCATTACTCTACAGAAAGGAAGAAGGAAGAACTAACCCTAGAATTTAAAAACAGAAAATTAAAAAGGTTCCAGGCTTACCTGGATTTCTGGGAGCAATGCGGGTAGCGGTTCCCTTCTTCACTTGGAGCTCTTCAATCTCCAATTTATGGCCATTTGCTTGAGGAGAGACCTCCTATTTATAGGCAAAGGCTAGGGCAAGGGTGCCTTAATGCTAGACACAAAATGATGTCTAGAATCCACCCACTTGAACCCTAAGGCTATTTATGGGAATTCCCACTCTTAGAAAAGGGTAAGACAGTAAAAAGTGCAAACTTTCGGAATTTTTCACTTTCTGTAGCAAAATATTAGTATCCGGCAACTCAAGTCGGACACAAATAAAACTCCTTGTATTTGACAATAAATGTCAGATACAAACAAATCAATTTGTATCCGAAAATTAATGTCGTATACATAGGGAAAAGCCTTTATCCGACTTTTTACATCGGATACAAAAGAAAAACACCCTTTTTAATGATCTTGGCCAATTATTCATCTTTTTAAGTGCAATTTGTGGTGTCTAAAACTGCCCCTCTTTGTGGGAGTTGCAAAGCAATGAACTGCAAAGATTTAGACAAACCCAAATTGCGCTTCCCTTAACCCTGATTTGCTTGGTTCAATTTTGCAAAATAATTTTGGGTGGAGATTTGCCAAAAATCCCTAACTTTAAGGGGCATTTCTCCAAGCTGTCTTAAATTCCACTGAGCTCTCATGGCTATGAAGTGGATTTTAAGCCCAAAATAAGATTTTTGAAAACTGATTTTGCAGTAAATCATGTCAGAAAACAGAATGAATATTTTCCCTTTTCTCTTTTCTCTTTTTTCTTTCTTTTTTTTTCTTTTTTCTTTTTTTTCTTTTTTCTATTTTCTCTTTCTTTTCTTTTTTTTTTTTTGTTTTTTTTCTTTTGTATCCGACGCATGAGGTCGGTAATGCAAACCTTCGCGTGTATCCGACAAAAAGTGTCGGATACACATGCTTATATTTCTTGCGTGCGCGACCGCGACCCAACTCATTTCACTTCTTCTCCGAACGACTTTATCGGACACAGACCTCACCCCCTCCAACGACATCGTTTGATTTCTCCACCTCCGGTGACTTCCATTGACTCCGGTGATTTCTCTTGACTCCAGCAACTCTCTGCTAAATCGGCGACTTCCAACGCTCAGGATTCATTTGTCAAGCCCTAGTTTGGCTTTTCTTTCTCTAACTTCCGGTGATTCAACCATTCGACGCCATCGTGCCAGCTCCGGTGATACTCCATTTGTGTTCCGGTGACCTAGGCGACATTCCCTGCTCCTTGCCAATCTGATTTCAAGTTTGCCATCAGTCGCCCATCTCTCCACTGTTCCTGCCGCAATTGACAGTGAGCGGCTTATCTTCCTTACCGACGTTTGTTCCCAATTTCCGTCAACTTTTTATCCTCTCACTCTTGAATTTCTGCAAAGCTTGAGTTTGGTGTTTTGATGAGCATGAATTTTTGTTTGACTTCTTCACCGAATCTTGCAATTGCTTGCTTTTGGTTGTTTCGACCAATAGAATCATGTAATGTTATACCCTTTGGCATATTTTCAGACAATCCTTGTTTGCTTTTTTACTATTGCATTTTGATGATTGTCGAAGCAAACTTACCTTCTGATGCATTCTCATTCATTCCTATGTTTAACTTTGATTGGTATCTTAGAATTCGTTGAGATGGTTTACATGCAATTCTTGCTTCTATCATTGAGCAACTAGGATCTCTTTATGCAATATTCACTTTGCTTTTGTTGTTGCATATTTGTTCTGCCTTCCTGAGTACACCCTGAAATCACAATAATTTAGGAAAAAGTTAGCTTTGTAGAGATCTTCAAGATTAGGACAAAATGCTCTAGACCCAAATTTTCTGATAAACCATTAAACATAGAATTGTAGTTTGGACAGAAATATAAAGCACTTCCCTATTTGTGTAGATGGCTAGAGGTCACTCTCGTGTTCGAGAGGAGGCTGACCCTGCTGATCAGCCTTCTTCCTCACGAGCTAGGATTGATTCTTATCAAAGTGCCACCCTATCTGAGCCATTAGATGATTCCAGAGAGAGCTCTGGAGAGGGTTCTGCCGAGGTAGGCCACTCGTCCTTTCTTATTTTCTCTCCTCCTATTTCTCTTTAACCAAACCTTCACAATTTCTCTTTTGAATTTTAGCCTGTTGTAGCTCCCGCTCAAGGCCAGGGTAGAGGCTGAGAGAGGGGCCGAGGCCGAGCCGGCGCTTCCGGTCAGGAGGGTATTGCTTCAAACTTCTGTCTAGGGATCTCAGAGGAGTTGAGAGCGTCTGTTCATGATACAGAGCTTCTTAGTGGCTTGGATCACCACCCCTCTATGTGCATCCGTGCTGATGTTCCTCTCCTATATCCTCCTTCCCATCTACAAGGCAATTGGGGGAGGTTCAGTGAGTTGGTTCAGACGCTTTCTCCGGCACTCAGGCGCAAGTTCAGTAGGTCCCGCCTTGACTATTTTCTCCGTATCCCGTCGTTCCGAGCTGACCGCCCTCTCATCTTTGCCATGATGGAGTGATACTTCCTTGATACACAGTCCTTCCATCTGCCAGATGTTGAGTTGGAGATTAGTCCTTCGGACTTTGTCATGATCACTGGCATCCCTCTGGTGGGGCAGACTATTGTGATGGACCGGCCTTCAGCTGTGGACATCAGCCTCCTTCTGGGATATGCGGACTTACCAGATGGTGCTTGGGATGGGAGGAGCGGCCGTCTTTCTATCAGTTGGCTACGACAGAGCCTTACTGATCACTTTCATAGGAGGCATGAGACCATTACCGGGGATGACGTGGCTTTTGCACCTATATTCCGGCATGTTTTCTTGTTGATGCTTGGGAGTTGCTTCTTCTAGGAGGACACGATCGATGTTAGTCCTCTCTTTCTGGATGCCCTGAGATATTTCCGCCAAACCAGGCAGTTAGCATGGGGTCGGCTTATATATGGGACCATCCTGGCTGGATTATGCCCAGTGGTTCGAGGTTTGGCCGCTCCGAGGGGTGATGGTGTTAGTTGCCGGTTCTTCTGGCAAATCTTGCAGGTACTAGATACATCTACTTTGTCTTATCCCCCAAAATTTTATCTTCTTTATCCTTGACCGATTTCCCTTTTGCTAGGTATTTATGTATACCTACATGACTTATTTCCGTCCATCCCCTGTGCCTGGTGCTGCTGAGTTTCCTGTTGCCATACGGTGGTCTGTGCTGGATAGAGACGCCGACAGGAGTCAGCCTCATACCGCTCGGGACACGATAGGTATATAGCCTTTTGTAATGCTATTTCTCTTATTTTTATATTCCTGTTCTGATATGAATTGCTTGACTTTTGCAAGGTCCGGTCCCAGATCATGGCGTTGCCTTTGAGCCAAATCCTCCTATTCCTGGTCCATCTCCATTCCAGTCTGCTGATTCCAAGGACACCTCGGCCGCTGTTCCTGACCTGGTTGCATCTCCTGTTTCTGTTGCTGCTGCAGATCCTGTCAGTACATCATCTCCTGTGATGGCTCCTTCTCCTGCTCCTGTTGTCCCTGGTAAGTTTACTTCAGTTTCATCTCTTTGGTTGGTTATGGCATTTCAATTTATGATTTCATTTCCATTAATCCAGCTATCTCTGTTCCTGATCCTCCTTTTGCTGCTACCAAGACCCCTGGAGTTGCGGGAGTTAAGACTGCTTTGACTGAGGACCCAGTTGAGCCTGAGGCGGCTATCCTTCTAGCTGAGCCAGAGGCTTCTTCATCTGACTCTGTTCCCACGGGCCCATATCTTGACAATTCGGCCTACTGCCTTACGTACCAGATTCAGTCCATTCTGGGCCGGAGACCACCTTGCGCTGCCGAGCGTATTTTGACACATGTCTTCAGGCATCGACCATCTCGAGGTAGAGGCCGCAGAGGGGCACGTGGCAGAGGATGCGGGGATGATCCTGCAGAGGCACAATAGATTAGGATTTTTGTGTATTTTGTACAAATGAGACTTGTATATATATATGAAAAAAACTTTTTAGTCATTTTCTCTTGTTTCTGCTCTCTTTTTCTTTTCATTTTTCTGCACTTATAACATGTATACAGGTTAAACAGGTAAAAAATTTGAACTTTTTCTTCTTTTTCCTTTTTTTTTTTTGCTCTTTTTTCTTGTATCCAATGTATCAGATCGAATAAGGTAACACTTCTTTGTGTCCGACAAGAAATGCCGGATACAAACAATTTCTCTTGTATCTGGCATTTTTCATCGGATATGAATAGAACCTTTTGTATCCGATCTGATATGTCGGATACATTAAAACATGCTATAAAATCAAGTGGCCTCGGGATGTGCGTCATTTTGATGACTATTTGAGTTTTGAAAACCCCCTTTTCGCATTTTTCTTCCTCCCCTTGATTCTTAGCAAGCTCCATTCATCCCTAATGGCCTCTGGATCATCTTCTGCCCCACTTCTGTTTGCAAGTGAAGCCTCCCCTACAAAACAACCTTTTAAAGCAAAACCTCCTAATCTCAGTTGGTATAACCCTGTAGATTCTTTTTACACTAGGTGGGTTAGCTCTATGACCCTTGATGAAGAAATCAAATGGGATTCCATCCATTTAGGTCACGTCCTGCTTATCCCCAAAATTCCTTTCAAGTGGGAAATCATTGAAGCCATGATTGGTCACTGGGTACCTGATTTGAATCTTTTTTGATTTGGAGACAAAGAGATGACCCCAAACATTGAAGAGGTTGAAACCATCCTTGGTTTGAGGTTCGTAGAGAAAGTAGTGAACCCACCCCTTAAGCCTAGCTATAAGAAATAGGCTTCCACCTTTATGAGTATAGGGAAGAAGGATTTAGGGGATTCTGACACACTTTTGACCTTTTCCAAGTCTTTTTTGACTAAGAAGCTCGAAGCTCTTGAGGGGGAAAACAAAGAGGCTAGGTTTAATGCCCTGACCCTGATAGTGGTCAATCAACTACTTTTCCCATGGGATGATGATGAAGTTGACTTGGCCCTTATCATAATTATTTGCCAGGTTAGGGAGCGGGAGAGATTGACCCCTATGATCTTGGCAGGTATGTACCAGGCATTGACCGACTGCTATATCAGAAAGAAGAAGCGCTTCCTGTCATGTGCCCCTATCTTGCAGGTAAAATTCCCTCTTTTTTTTCTTTTTTTCTTTTTTTCTTCTTTTTTCCTTTTCCTCTTTTTTCCTAGAATACATTGAAATATTTCTCCCCTTCTGCAGCTTTAGTTACTTGACCACCTGAGTCAAATTGAGGAGATTAATCAACACTTCTTTCCAAGCCTGAAAGTTCCTGTCTTGATGAGCAACAGGGGGTGTCCTAACATCCCAAGAGGCAAACAGGGTTGGTTTACTTTCTTGGCTACACTTCAGGATGATCAGGTGAGGTGGCCTGGCACTTATCAACCCAATGCAAAGACAGTGATCAGCTTCAAAGACAGAAACTTTTTGGTTCTAGCGGGCTTGAGATATGCCGTACTCTACCTCCCCTTGCGAGTTCTTCGTCAATTTAGAGTGACCTAGGAGATTATAACCCCAAGTTGATATGAGGACTATCTTGGGCCACTTTCACCAACCAGCATGAAGCTGAACGCTTGGTTGATGAGGGAATGGTCCTATATTCATTTTATGCGGGCCCCAGTTTTCTCAAAGTCCCATGTAAAGGACTACCTCTTCTAAATCAAGGAGCAAATTCAGAGTCAGGCCCCAATACCCGAGAATCCTCCTGCAGTTTTGGTTCCCACTTATGAAGATGTGCGCGCGTCGGAAACGCGGCACGGGAAATTCGGAGTCGCCACCGCCTGATGGGGTGCAAGACACCTGGGTGCCTAAGCTTGTCTATTAGGGCTTTTGGTCTGCGGCTTTGAGATTCTAAGTAGGGTCTCGGTTGTGGTCCGAGGAAGTCCGTAGACACCCTGGTCCACCCCGTCGGGTGACGGGTCCCTTAGGTTTATCCTGGTTTGAGTCAGCTTACTTTGGTCTCACCCAATTCGTAATCCGATATGCAGTTTGGTTAAGTCTGGCGGGACCACCTGAGTGGTGTGGGTCCCTTTAATTGCTTTTATCTTGATTAATTAGGTAATCTGGGTCTGGTTGGGTGGGCCCTGTTGGAAGGCCCACGGTGTCCTTGGTGGGCTTTGGTCAAGCCTATGTACCCTTGTAGGCCTCAGTCTAAGCCTGAGAAGCCCTTAGGATTTTTGGTTCAATGAGTTGATTTTATTTTGGAGTTCCAGTTGGATTATTAAGTGATTTATATGCAAAGCGGGCCGGTTTGGTTTGTGGGCCCATTGGGTGGGCCGCACATGGTGGCCTGGTAATTTATTGGATTTATCTTACTTAAGTTTCCAAAAAATGGGTGGGACACTGGGCTTGGGGCCCGTAGTCCTGATTAGGGCTTGAAAGCCCTGGTTATGTGAGGTTAGGGTTTTGAACCCTTACTCGGTTGGTTCGTGGGCTTTGGCAGGCCCGATAGGCCCTTGCCCTTAGTCTCGACCAAACCACGCATTTCATGCATCAATTTCACAAGTCCGATTCGGGTGGACCACCATAGGTTTGGCCAGCCCGGTTTAATTGGTTAATTTTGCTTATCTTGATTAAGTTGCATGCATACATGTTTATTGGGCCGGGTGGGCCCCATTGGAAGGCCCACTGGAAATCAAGTTGGACCGAGGGTCCAAGTCCCATGTTGGGTTTCCGGGTGACCCGAAAACTCTGTTGGTTTATTTGGTTCGGTTCAGAAATGGCATTCACATCTAGCAATAATCACAAAAAATATACAAGATTGACATTTTGTTAGGGAAAAATTGGGTCCAAGGGGAGGTACCCGGGGTTGGGGGTGCGGGGGGCGAAGCCCCCGCGGTACGGTAAAGGGCATTTTCGGGCATTTTCAAAAAATATGGCAATTCGGCATTTTTAGGGGTATGCACCGACCTTAGACACTAGGCGCAAGGTCGGCGGGGTGGGCGGACCGAAAAAAAACCAAAAAAAACCATCCGCGGGCGAAGTGGGCGCGAGCTGAGCGCACCCAAAAAAATCAAGTCGGCGCGAGCTTGGCGCACCCAAAAATCAAGTGGGCGCGAGCTCGGCGCACCAAAAAATCAAGTGGGCGCAAGCTGAGTGCATCCAAAATTAAGTGGGCACGAGCTGAGCGCATCCAAAATTAAGTGAGCGCGAGCTGAGCGCATCCAAAATTAAGTGAGCGTGAGCTGAGCGCATCCAAAAAGGGAAGTGGGCGCGAGCTCGGCGGATGCCCAGAAAAACGATCTGCTGACCCTTTTTTGGGTGCGCTGAGCTTGCAGAGCTCGGCGCATACCCCTACGAAACCCGATATTTTGGTTTTTTTTGCCTGAACTCCATTTTTAATGGTTTTTAAGCTCTGTAACCACTCTCTGGGGATCCTTAGAACCCCAGAAGACCTCTAAACACAATTGGAAATTAATCTAACCTAAGTTGTGAGGATCAAACCTCTTTGCAAACCTACAAATCCGAACACCAAACACTACAGAACATGAATAAAACTCCGAAAACAAAGCACTAACTAACAGAACATGATTAATGAAGAAGGGAACAGGAGGGGTTTTATCGGGATACAACAGAGGTGCGATCACAGGGAACATGCTCCCCTTCGAATCAAGCAAGCAATGACAAGCAAGATGCTAGAGATGCATGGGAAGCCTGATTTATATATATATTAAGAAAAAGAAGAAGGAGAGCTCACCTTGGTTCCAGGCCTTTGTCGAGTATGCCGGAGGGTTCCTTGGAGCTCATGAGCAGCTTCTGGAGCCTCCTTCTTCTCACACCAACAGCAAGATCACCTTCGGGTTTGACGAGGAAGAAGAGGAAGGGAGGGAACATGTGTGTCTGGTCTTTTTCTTCAAAATCCCGAGCCCAGAAAAAACAATGCCGAACCCCAAAAATCCTAGCCCCAAAAAAATGCTGAACCCCTACAAATGAAGGCTGCCACGATTTTTATAGACGAAGACAGGGGGTATCCGCCGAGTTTGGCGCCCAGCTCAAGCTGAGCGCATACCGCTTGCCACGTTCGCGCGAGCGACCAAATGATTAAAAATCAATTAATGCGGCCGCTCGTTTGGTCGGAAAATCCAAAATTTTCGGATTTAGTCCCTGGTTATTTTCAATTTAATCCGATATTCTTGGATTTTTACAGATTTAGTCCCTGGGATATTTCGAACATTTGGATATTTACGGATTTGATCCTCGAGATATTTTCCTGCGCAACTTGCCACGTGTGCAGCTTTTTGCTACGTGCGCAGTTTGCCGGTTTTGCTGCTCGGGAATTTCGTCAGTTCATATTTTCCTTATCCAGACTCCGATCTGGGCAAACTCAGTTGCATTAGAATTGTATCGGAGCCCTCTATCCCATGACCTAGGGGTGGGCCTCCGGATCGGATTTTAGCAGAAAGTCAACTTTGGGCTCCGTTCAAGTTTGACCACCCGCAGAACCTTTATCCGGACTCCGATTCCTGAAAACTCAGTTGCATTGGAACCGTGTCGAGATTCTCTATCCAATGACCTAGGGGTAGGCCTCTAGATTGGATTTGAGCAGAAAGTCAAATTTTGGCTCTGCTCAAGTTTGACCGTCCGCATAACCTTTATCCGGATTCCGATTCCTGCAAACTCAGTTGCGTTGGAACCGTGTCGAGATTCTCTATCCAATGACCTAGGGGTAGGCTTCTGGATAGAATTTTAGCAGAAAGTCAACTTTTGGCTCTGCTCAAGTTTGACCGTCCGCAGAACCTTTATCCGGACTTCGATTCCTGTAAACTCAGTTGCGTTGGAACCGTGTTGAGATTCTCTGTCCAATGACCTAGGGGTAGGCCTCTGGATCGGATTTTAGCAGAAAGTCAACTTTTGGCTTTGCTCAAGTTTGACCGCCCTCAGAACCTTCATTCGGACTCCGATTCCTGCAAACTCAGTTGCGTTGGAACCATGTCAAGATTCTCTATCCAATGGTATAAAGCGAGGTGGCCAAATTTCACTTGATCAAAAAGTCAACTTTTCACCCCTTAGGGTTTGACTTTCTGTCTAGGGTTTGCATTTCTGGTTTTTCTGGGAGCTCAAAAATGAGGTGCTTACAGAAGACATCTTGGAGTTTGAAAGAGCATCTCACAAGCGACTTCAGCAGATATGGGTACGAGAAGCCTAGGAGCTTAGGATACGAGGTGTTTATCTAGAGAGGCAGCTTGAGGAGCAGATATCTTGTCGCACAGCTATGGAGGAGAAACTGGAGGAGTAGAGGCATGCTCGCCGCTTTGAAGTTCGGATGATACGGCAAAAGTACCAGGATGCTTTAGCCCACCTTAGGAGCATGAGGACTAGGCAGACCCTTTCAGATGAGGTCATTTACTTCGTGAGTGATCCCACTGCAGAGGGGGCTTTTGTGGTTATTGCAGCTCAGGCAGCTCGGATTCGGGGGCTTGAGGAGCGGCTAGGGGATAGAGATTAGCCTTTTTTTTGCACTTTCAGCTTTTTTTTCTTTTTTCTTCATACCTTTGTACGAAAGCAAACTCCAATAGTGGAAAGACAAAGGATTTAATTCAAAAATAAGTTTTTTATGTTATTGGCCTCAGAATGCTCAGATGCTTGTAAAAACAAAGGTTTTATGAAAAGTATTTGATTTATCATCACTGGCCAAAGTATAGTTTTTTCTTTTTTTTATATTTTTATATTTTTTGAAATTTGGTCCATAATATTTAATCACACATAATTAAAGGAATTAAAACCAGGTTGAATAATGAAAAGGTAATCCAAACAATAAGGAAGGATCAAATCGGTCTATCCTAGGACCTTTAGAGTCATCCCCAAATGGCTTTTCTTCCATACCTGACCCCGTTATTCCCAATCTGCTTAGTCTCAATACTCATGCTGATTTTACTTCAAGCTTGGATCTCCATGATCAACTCAACCTCTGATTTTTTTTCTTTTTTTTTCTTTTTGCCAATATTGCCCCTAGCGCCAGTTACGGTTTTCACTAAAGCCGGCTTTTGCATTCCGTCATCACCAATCTTACTCTGAAATTTGAATGAACACACTAAGATCATCGAGGGCTTAAAAATAGGACGAAACAAAGGCTAGGCTTGGTTTATGAAAGAAAAGGTATTAAAGGCTCAAAAATTTTCAAATGTGAAAATAGGTCAACCGGACTTACAGTCATGATGAATTTGACCCTTTTCCCCAAATTGTATTCTTTTCATTCCCTTTTCACCCTTGGCTTTCATTTGCCACTTTCTTTGCTTTTTTGCTCTTTTTTCTTTTTCCTTTATTTTTTCCCCAATTGGCCTTGCCCCAATTTGTTTTGCCCTAGTATAAGACTGTAAGTCCAGTTTAGGTTTATCAAAGAAACGAACCGGATCGACTTGGCTAGACTAGGGATTAAAATTTTAAAGGAAATAAAGAAAGATGGCCTCGGATCACCTCCTAGTAATATTCAATCAAGGAAAATACCTTTTCACTGCATCAGAGTTAATTGGCTCAGGAAAATCTGTCCCATCTATTTCTATTAAAATGAGAGCACCCCCTGACAAGACCTTCTTGATGACATAAGGCCCTTCCCAATTTGGCTTGAACTTCCCGCGAGGATCTTCCAAAAATGGTAAGATTTTCTTTAGCACCAAGTTTCCTTCTTGGAAAGTTCTGGGTTTCACCTTCTTATTGTAAGCCCGGGCCATTCTCTTATGGTACAATTGGCCATGACAAAGCGCCTTCAAACGCTTTTCTTCTATCAGATTGAGTTGATCATGTCTTGAATGTATCCATTCAGTTTCCATGAGCACTCTAAGTGATGGGATTTCTACTTCCACTGGAAAAACTACTTTCATCCCATAGACTAGGGAATACGGGTTTGCCCCAGTTGAAGTCCGGATTGAGGTTCTGTAGGCATGTAGAGCAAGTGGTAGCATTTCGTGCCAATCTCTGTAACTCACTACCATTTTCTGAATGATTTTCTTTATATTTTTGTTTGCTGCTTCTACTGCCCCATTCATCTTTGGTCTGTACGGAGAGGACTTATGATGGGTAATCTGGAATTGCTCACACATCTTCTTCATGTCCTTGTTCTTAATATTTGAAGCGTTGTTTGATACTATGGCATTTGGTAGTCCATAGCGACAAATAATGTTGTGCTTCAAAAATTTAAGAACATGGCTACTTGTGATATTCGCATACGAAGCCGCTTCTACCCACTTGGTGAAATAGTCGATTATTACCAGGATAAATTTGTGCCCGTTAGATGCCTTAGGGGAAGTCATGCCGATGACATCTATGCCCCACATGGAGAAGGGCCATGGTGAGGTCATGTTATGCAGCTCACTTGGGGGGTGCATGCTTGTTATCTTCATATATTGACATTGATGACACCTCTTGACATGTACACAGCCATCGTGCTCCATCGTCGACCAATAGTATCCTGACCTCAGAATCTTCTTTGCAAGCATATGTCCGCTCATATGGGGTCTACAGACTCCTCCATGTACAGTCTCAATCAACCTTTCCAACTCAGCCTTAGCAACACATCTGAGTAGAATATCATTATGTGACCTTTTGTACAACTGTCCACCATTTAGCAGGAACTGACTGGATAACCTCTGTATTGTCCTTTCCTTAGTAGAAGTGAAATTTTCTGGCAAACTCCGATCGTTCAAGAAATTTTTGATGTCTTGAAACCATGGTGCTTCCTCTTCTGGTGCTCCCTCTAGAACAAGACAATAAGCCGGTTCATCTTTGACCTCAATTTCCAGTTGTTTAATATCTACCCCATCTGGCATGCTGACCATCAAAGCCAATGTTGCTAGAGCATCCACGAACTGATTCTTGGCCCTTGGCATATAGTTGAAGGAAATTCGAGTAAATTTTGTGATTATTTCTTCCAAATACTGGTGATAGGGGATCAATTTGTGATCCTTGGTTTTCCATTCACCAGTTTTTGGGAAGATGATAAGACTCGAATACCCGTATATGTCAAGTTCCTCCACTTCATGGTCTAGAGCAGCTTGCAACCCAATTATGCATGCTTCATACTCCGCAATATTATTTGTGCACTGGAATCTCAACTTCATTGCGATTGGGATATGTGAACCATCTGGTTTGACCAACACTGCTTCTATTCCATTTCCATTCATATTGGCGGCCCCATCAAAGAACATTGCCAAGAACTTTCACTTTCTTCTTCTTCAGTAAACAGGATTGCCTCTGTAAGCACCTTATTTTTGCACCCCTGTAAGTGCTGAAAATGAAAACTCTGGCGGGAAAGTCAAACCCTGAGGGGACAAATGTTGACTTTTTGATCAAGTAATAATTGGCCACCTTGCTCTATCTCAATGGATAGAGAATCCTGACGCGATTCCAATGCAATTGAGTTTGTAGGAATCAGAGTCCGGATGAAGGTTCTGCAGGCTAGTCAAACTTGAGGGGGAGCCGAAAGTTGACTTTCTGCTAAACCCCGAACCAGGTGCTTACCCCCATGCCATTGGGTAGAGGGCTCTGATATGGTTCTAATGCAACTAAGTTGACTGGAATTAGAGTCCGGGTGAAGAAGATATGAACTGTCGAAGATTCCGAACAGCAAAAAATGGAAAACTGCACATGTGGCAGAGAGCTGCACATGTGGCAAGAAAGGCAGGAAATATCTCGGGATCAAATCCGTGAATATCCAAACATTCAAAAGATCCCATGGACCAATCTGAAAATGTCTGAAAATAACTAAATAAAATAATATTTTTTCAAAATATCTCATGGACTAGATCTGTAAATACCAGATTTTCCAGACAAATCAGTGGCCGATTTAATTTTTCTAATCATGATGTTTCGCTCGCGCCGAGCTTCGGCTACTTGGCGGCAGCCAGGCGCGAGCTTGGCGGATGCATTTTGTTGGCCTATAAAAAGGCCCACAGCTCTCCAGTTCGAGGGTTCGGCTTTTCTCTGGGCCCTTTTTCGTCGATTGGGTCTTTCTCGGTTGGCTTTTTTTTCGTCATGGTTGGGGATTTTTTTGGTGTTGGCTCTTCCCACAGAGAACCCATCTCCCCCACTCCTCCTTGTTCGAAACCCCCTTCGTATACCTCTCTTTGCCTCCACAACCACCCCACATCACCATAAGCCCCTTCCACCTCTGGTTTCTTGTTTCCTCTTCTTTCTCATCCAAGCCAAGGAAGGAGATCGTGCTGTTGGTGGGGAGAGGTGCTGCTCTGGCGGTTGCTCGTGCACTCAATGAGGCCTCATGCATACTATACAAAGGTTTAAAACCCCTAGGTGAGCTCTCCTTGTTTATTGGTTCAACATATATAAATCGAGGCTTGTTCGGAGAATCAACTCCATCGAGCATGCTTCCCATTTCTTTTCTAGTATATTATTTGCTGTTCTTGCTTGTTTGATTCGAAGGTGGGAGTATGTTCCCCCATGGTCACCTCCTCTTTTGTACCCCCTATAAAGCCCCCTTCCTCTACCCTTCTTCTCAGCTTGATCTGTTGTTGGTCGGGTTGCTGTGCATGTTTTGGGATGTTATGAAGATCTTTTGATGAGTTTTTGAGTAGTGATGTTGTGCGCACGTCGGAAACGCGGCATGGGGGAATTCGAAGTCGCCACCGCCTGATGGGGTGCAGGCGGACACCTGGGTGCCTAACCTTGTCTATTAGGGCTTTTGGTCTGCGGCTTTGAGATTCTAAGTAGGGTCTCGGTTGTGGTCCGGGGAAGTCCGCAGACACCCCGGTCCACCCCGTCGGGTGACGGGTCCCTTAGGTTTGTCTTGGTTTGAGTCAGCTTACATTGGTCTCACCCGATTCCTAATCCGATATGCAGTTTGGTTAAGTCTGGCGGGACCACCTGAGTGGTGTGGGTCCCTTTAATTGCTTTTATCTTGATTACTTAGGTGATCTGAGTCTGGTTGGGTGGGCCCCGTTGGAAGGCCCACGGTGTCCTTGGTGGGCTTAGTCAAGCCCGTGTGCCCTTGTGGGTCTCGGCCGATCCTAGGGGGCCCTTTGGGCTTTGGTTAAGTGCATTGATTTAACTTTAGGTTCAGATTTGAAGATTTAAGTGTTTTCCATGCAAATGTGGGCTAGGTGGGTTTGTGGGCCCCTTAGGTGGGCCCACATGGTAGCCAAGTAATTTTATTGGATTTTATCTTTTTAATTTGCCAAAGTGAGTTGAACACTGGGCTTGAAAGCCCAAGTTACCAGAAGTTAGGGTTTTCACCCTTCCTTGGTTCAGTTGGTGGGCTTTGGCGGGCCCGGTAGGCCCTTGCCCTGGGTCTCGGCCAAACCATGCATTTCATGCATCAATTTCACTAATCTGGTTCGGGTGGACCGCCTTAGGTTTGGCCCGCCTGGTTTAATCAGTTAATTTTACTTATCTTGATTAAGTTGCATGCATACCCTTCATTGTGTTTATTGGGCCGGGTGGGCCCCGTTGGAAGGCCCACTGGAAATCAAGTTGGACCGGGGGTCCAAGTCCCATATTGGGTTTCCGGGTCACCCGAAAACCCTATTGGCTCATTTGGCTTGATTTAGGAATGCCACCCATGTCTAGCAAAAGTTACAGAATATACATCACAGAAACATATCAAAATTGACATTTATCAAGGAGAGAATGGCTCATTATACTGGGTCCATGGGGAGGGATTTATCAAGGTAAAGGGCATTTTCGGGATTTTTCAAGGTAAAGGGCATTTTCGGGATTTTTCAAGGTAAAGGGCATTTTCGAGATTTTTTAAGGCAAAGGGCATTTTCGGGATTTTTTTAAAATATAGCAATTCGGCCATTTTTAGGGGTATGCGCCGACCTCTGGGCAGTAGGCGCGAGGTCAGCGCGAAGTGGGCGGACCGAAAACAGCGAAAAAGCACCCAAAATGAAGTGGGCGCACCCAAAATGAAGTGAGCGCACCCAAAATGAAGTGGGCACGAGCTGAGCGCACCCAAAAAAATGAAGTGGGCGCGAGTTGAGCTCACCCAAAAATGAAGTGGGCGCGAGCTGAGCGCATCCAAAATTGAAGTGGGCGCGAGCTGAGCGCATCCAAAATTGAAGTGGGCGCGAGCTGAGCGCATCCAAAATTGAAGTGGGCGCGCACTGAGCGCACCCAAAAATGAAGTGAGCGCATATACCCTGATTTTCTGTTTTTTTGCCCGAACTCCATTTTTAATGGTTTTTAAGCTCTGTATTCCATTTTTAATGGTTTTTAAAGCTCTGTAAGCCCTCCGAAGTGTTCCCCAGACTCCCAAGAGACCTTCGAACACGGCTCACAATTAATCTAACCTAACATATCCTCACCACTCATCCCTCCAATCTCTCTGCAAACCTACAAATCCGAAACAAAGCATTAACAGAACATACAAAGAAGGGAACTGGGGGCTTTATCGGGGTACATGAGATCGGAGGAGGTGACCACGGGAACAGACTCCCACCTTCGAATCAAACAAGCCAGAACAAAAAAAATCACATGCTAAAATGGGAAACATGCTCGATTTATACATGTTAAAACAACAACAGGGAGAGAGCTCACCTTGGTTCCAAACCTTTGTAGAGCAGGCCGGAGGGTTCCCCGGAGCTCACGAGCTACTGCCGGAGCCTCCTTCTTCTCCCACCAACAGCACGAACTCCTTCAGGTTCGTCGAGGAAAGAGAGGACAAGAAGGGGGGGGGGGTATGTCGGAGGTTTTGTTTGTGAATACAAGGGGGTATATTGAGGGGGTCTCGAACCAGGCAAGGTGGGGAAGAAGGCTTTAGCCAAGAGAGCCAACACCCAGCAAAACCCGAACTCGACAACTGCCAAGCAAACAAAAAATGCCGGACCAAAAATGTCCAACCCTCGAAGTCTCCAACCAGAGAATGCCCAACCACAGAAAAAATCTCCAACCCCCTACACGAAGTCTCGCGTAGCTTTTATAGGAGGAGACCTTGGGGATCCGCCGAGTTTGGCGCCCAGCTCGCGCCGAGCGACAGGAGCTCGGCGCGAGCGACAAAATGATTAAATCATTTAATGCCGCCGCGGGTTTGCTTAAAAAATCTGAAAATTAAGATATAGTCCCTGGGATATTTTAGTTTAATATTATTTTATTTAGATATTTTCAGATTGGTCCCTGGGATTTTTTGAATGTTTGGATATTTACGGATTTGATCCCCGAGATATTGTCCTGCACAACTCGCCACGTGTGCAGCTTTTGCCACGTGCGCAGTTCGCCGGTTTTGCTGCTCGGGAATTTTGTCAGCTTATATTTTCTTCATCTGAGCTCCGATCTGGGCAAACTCAATTGCGTTAGAATGTATCGGAGCCCTCTATCCAATGGCATGGGGGTAAGCACCTGGATCGGATTTTAGCAGATAGTCAACTTTTGGCTTCGCCCAAGTTTGACTGCCCGCAGAACCTTCATCCGGACTCCGATTCCTGCAAACTCAGTTGTGCTGGAATCGTGTCGAGATTCTCTATCCAATGATATAAAGCAAGGCCTCTTGATCGGATTTTAGCAGAAAGTCAACTTTTGGCTTCGCCCAAGTTTGACCGCCCGCAGAACCTTCATTCGGACCCCGATTCCTGCAAACTCAGTTGCGTTGGAATCGTGTCGAGATTCTCTATCCAATGGTATAAAGTAAGGTGGCCAAATTTTACTTGATCGAAAGGTCAACTTTTGACCCCTCAGGGTTTGACTTTCTTTCCAGGGTTTGCATTTTTGGTTTTTCTGGGAGCGCAAAAATGAGGTGCTTACAGATGTGAAGTAGGTTAGATTAATTTTGATGTATGTCAAAACGTCTTCTGGGAGTCTAAGGAACACCGGGAAGGTGTTACAGAGACTGGAAATCAAGCCAGTCTTTGAGTTTCAAAAAAAAAAAACAGAGGATAGTGTTTCGTCAAGGGCGTGCGCTAAGCTCGCGCCGGGCGATTTTGCGTCCACCGAGCTCGCGTCGAGCTCTCGCTGAGCTTGTGCCGGGCGATTTCAAGTCCGCTGAGCTCACACTCGGAGTCTTTTTCTGTTGTTTTTGTGGTTCCGTCGAGCTCGCGCTGACCTCGCGCGGAGCGCCTGAGGTGAGCGCATTTGTTCACCGCGTCTCCAACTCATTCCTTGGACCTAGAGTATGAGCCATCATTTCCAACACAATCGGAGATCGTTAAGTGAGCCGATCTCCCCCGAAAAATGCCATTTTTGTATGTTCTGTGATTTTTGCTACATGTGGGTGACACTTTCAGACTAAACCAAGAGAACCAGTAGGGTTTTTGGGTCACTCGGAAACCCAACATAGGACCTGGACCCTGATCCAATTTGATTTCCAGTGGGCCTTCCAACGGGGCCCACCCAGCCTGATAAACTTACTTTTTGCTCAAAATAAGGTTAACCAAGTTGATTGAGTGGGCCAGACCACTTGAGGCCCACACAAGCCCTATGTGGGCCATACATGTGTAGTTTAAGGTTGTGGCTTGGCTGAGACCAAGGGCGAGGCCTGTCGGGCCCACCAAGCCCACTCACCAAAAAGATTAGGGCTTCCAAGCCCTAGCTCATGAAGTCTTGGGCTTTCAAGCCCAAGCCTAGGTAAAGGGCTCCAAGCCCAAAGCCTGGCCCATTTTGGCATAACTAATCAAGATAATCTCAAATCATTTGGCAACCAACTGCGGGGCCCACTCAGAGGCCCACAAAGCAATCCTGGCCCACTTTGCATGGTCTACCTGGCGTTCTACCCGTGGCTTCCGGGGGTATTCACGTTTGGCATATGCCTGCTCTGACCGAGATCTTTGGGGATGATTCCGTACTACAGTTCGGTGGAGGAACTTTAGGACATCCTTGGGGAAATCGTAGCTAATCGAGTCGCCCTAGAAGCATGTGTACAAGCTCGTTATGAGGGACGTGATCTTGCTCGTGAAGGTAATGAAATTAACTTAATAATCCAACTTGAACTTCAAAGTAAAATTAATCCATTGAACCAAAGTCCAAAGGGCCTTTCAGGATAGACCGAGGCCCACCAGGGGACACGTGGGCTCAACCAAGCCCACCAAGGAATCCGCGGGCCTTCCAACGGGGCCCGCCCAATCAGACTCATCTCATCTTTAACTAAAAAGATAAAATCAAGTAAAGGGACCCACACCGCTTTGGCGGTCCCACCAGACTTAACCGAATTGAATGTTGGATTAGGAATCAGGTGAGTGAGAGACCAAAAGTTGACTCAAACCAGGGAAACCATGGGACCCGTCACTTGACAAGGCGGACTGGGGTGTCTACGGACTTCCCCGGACCGTAACTGAGACCTTGCCTAGAATCTCAAGCCACAAACCATTAGATTAAGCCAACTTAGGCACTCAGGTGTCTGCCTGCACCCCATCAGGCAATGGCGACTCCAAACAATCCCGAGGCACACATCATTTTGCATGCGCCTCGTTGTGTGACCAAAATTGGGTGCGCACAGCCTCATCAGGAAAGTTAGTCTTCAAAGGTTGGTATTCTGGTAGAGGATGTGCAGCTAAGTGGTCAGCAATGGCTTGACCCTTAATCGCCTTCTGTGTGATGTATGTGAGGTCAAACTTGGAAAGCAACAACTACCACTTCGCCATTCTGCCAGTTAGAGTCAGTTTCTCAAATAAATACTTCAGAGGGTCCATTCAGGATATCAATAATGTGGAGTGACTGAGGAAGTAATGTCTCAGTTTCTGAGTAGCCCACACAAGAGCGCAACAAGTCTTTTCCAACTTTGAGTACTTGGCTTCATATTCCGTGAACTTTTTACTCAGATAGTAAATTGCCCTTTCCTTTCTGCCAGTCTCATTATGCTGCCCCAAGACACACCCCATTGATGTCTCCAAAACTGACAAGTACAGAATCAGCGGTCTTCCTAGAGTTGGTGGCACTAGCATAGGTGGATTCAATAAATACTCCTTTATTGTATCAAAAGCCTGTTGGCAATCCTCATTTCAGACCGTTGGGTTATCTTTTCTCAGAAGCTTGAAAAATGGTTCACAGATAGCTGTGAGCTGCGCTATGAACCGGCTTATATACTGAATTCTTCCAAGAAAACCATGAACCTCATTCTCTGTTCTGGATGATGGCATTTCAATTATTGCCTTAGCTTTAGCTGGGTCGATCTCAATTCCTTTTCTGCTCACTATAAATCCCAGCAATTTTCCTGATGTAGCCCCAAAGACGCATTTTGCCGGGTTGAGTCGTAGACTATACTTTCTGAGTCGATCAAACACTTTCTTTAGATTGATCAAGTGGTCCTCTTCTTTGCATGATTTGGCAATCATATCGTCCACATGGACCTCCATCTCCTTGCGGATCATGTCATGGAATAGTGCTGTCATGGCCCGCTGGTATGTTGCCCTGCCATTCTTGAGCCCAAATGGCATGACAGTATAGTAGAAGGTGCCCTAAGGTGTGATGAACGCTGTTTTCTCTTGATCTTCCTTAGCCATCTTGATCTAATTGTACCCAGAGAAGCCATCTATAAATGATAATAGGCTATGTACAGCAGTATTGTCCACCAAGATGTCGATGTGTGGAAGCGGAAAATCATCCTTTGGGCTTGTCTTGTTCAGATCTCTGTAGTCCATACACATTCTGACTTTCCCGTCCTTCTTTGGTACTGGCACTATGTTTGCAAGCCACTCGGGGTACATGGAAACTGCCAAAAATCCTACTTGAAATTGTTTGACCACTTCGTCCTTGACCTTCAGGGTCCATTTAGGTTTCAATCTTCTCAGCTTTACTTAATTGGCTTGACCATTGGCAAAATTGGTAACTTGTGCACCACCATGTCAGTGTCTGTCCCGATACAACCATGCAAATACATCCTTGTAGTCCCCCAAAAACCGTGACATTTCATTACGTTGCACCTCAGATAGGCATACCCCAATCTTCACTATTTTTGGGTGATCTTCGGTTTAAAGATTTATTGAGATGGTCTCCTCAATATTAGGTTGGACCTCCTTTTCATGACGTTCCAATTGATATTCAATTTCCTTTGGAGGGTCTTCTTCTTCGATCTCGGTCTCTTCTTCGACCCCCATGAGGTCAAAGTCATGCTCAAGGTCGAAGTCATATTCAACTAGGTATAATTCCGTTTGCTTATATGGTTCATAAGTGGTTTGGAATTTTTTGAAAAAATTAAATTTTCTAGAAAAAATACAAAAATCTTTTTGGGTTTTTTGTGAGCCTTCTACAAAAACTTTCCCTGAAGACGAAAGCTCATTAAAACCTTCAGGGAAATGGCAATCCACTAATGGAGTTTTTTTTTTGGAAGCCGCATCGGTTTTCCAGTCAAACGCTGCTTCAAAGGTAAGGGGAATTTCCTCCCAATTATTTAAAACAAGTTTTTCAGGAGCAGGGGAAATTGTGCAAGCCTGCTCCTCAAGCTCAGAATCCGATGCCATCATCACCGGGTGAGTTGTACTGCCCTTTTTTGCTGTGGGGCCCAATCCAGATATGACCTCATCTAGAACTTTTACTGCTGTCCAGTCAATGAAAGACAGCTCCTTGTCCTCTTGTGAGACATGGGAAAAATCACCGGAGATGATTTCCCCTCCGTCAGCACACGGGGCTCAACGTAAAAATGAGAGAGTCGCCACCATTTAGATTTTGGGTGAGAATGGACACCAAAAGATTAAAGATAAGCAAAAATAGCTAAAAGGCAAATTATAGAGTAAAAATAACTCTACTTGAAAATCAAATCCAGAGATGGGTAAGGGGATTAGATTACGAATGGGGGAAGGTGTTAGGCACCCACATTCACCCACACAAGGTGGTTGCCAAGTGTTTGTTCATGCAAAAAAAAGTAAGAAAGCTTGCTAAATCATTAAAAACCTTGAAAAAAGACAAATGTATGATATCTTCACATGAAGATCCAAATGGATTCCAGATCCTCTTTTATGTCAATATCATTTCTGGAACATCACCAATAAATGGAAGTCAAAGCAAAAGTTACACAAAACCAAGTTGAATCAAATCCGGGAAATTTGGTAAAAAGTAATGCCATTTGTCTTGAAATCATTCAAATTCAATTTTAAATTGAACCAAACCAAATCCATTTGAAAGATTATGGTAAATAATAGTCTCATGCAAAATTTCACTCCATTTCGATTAAAATCCTAGGAGTTATGCTCCTTTAAAATCTGCTGCTGGAGATGATTAAAAGTGGCAAGTGGGCAACTTTGGAAAATCATTTAGAAACATCGGCTCCATATAAATTCATGAAATTTGGTGTGAGTGAAGTCTGTATGACCATCTTTCAGATGAAACTAGCCTCATACAAAAATTCATTCGGATGTGCCTTGGGTGGTCTCCCAAACAGGCCCCGAAGATCACAGATTTACCCAGAAAAGTGCTGATGAACAACTCTGAGTAAATCTGTTGCTCACGACACAAATGGAATAAAAAAATTATGAAACCAACTGGATTTGAAAATAGACTCCCAAAGGAAAACTCAAAAACAAGAATCACTAGAATCGGACTTAAAACAAACACATGGCGCTCAGTCGAAGTGACAAGTTCCGTATTCAGATCAGAACTGACCTATCAAGTTCGACAGAGAGGTGTCAAAAATCTGCTTGATAGAAATTAATGAAATTTGGTAGGCATAAACTAGACAGCCTCATCTTTCCCATGGTTCTAGAATCACTCCAAAATTCATCCGGACGATGAAGTTATGAGTGTCAGAAGTAGGCATACAGTTGCTGTCAAGTTAAGCCTTCTTTGGAGAAAAACAATTCAAAATTGTGACAAAGTGTGTTCAATTCGTGCAAGATGAATACAAATCCTTTAAAAATCATTTAAAGACATTTCAGAATTGATTGGGGCTATTTATTTCAGATTTATCAAAATAAATGTAATAAATCCGAAATGTGAGCCCATCCCGCCAAAACATGTGCTATGTATGTGTAAGTGTAGAAATCATTCAAGAACAATATAACAACATAGCATGCCTGCATATTCATCAAAATAAGGTTCTAAAACAACCTAGGGTTTCGTTCCATTATCGTTTCCCTTAGTTCTCTCTCCCCGTTAAACACGGTTCTTCAAGATAATCTTGGGGTACTTTGAATAGGAACGGGTTTTCATAGAATCACAAGGCTTATAGCATGAATTTTGATCAATACAAAAGGGTTCTAGAATAACCTAGGGTTCCATTCCATTATCGTTTCCCTTAGTTCTCTCTCCCCGTTAAACACGGTTCTTCAAGATAATCTTGGGGTACTTTGAATATGGAACGGTTTATATAGATGCAAAAGGCTTATTCAAATAGGTTCTAACACTAGGATCAATCCCCAGTCTCGTTTCTCCTAGATCCCGCCTTCACGTTTTACGGCTAGGGGGAGTCTTGAGATACTTTGAGCCGGGGAAGGGTTTTCATACACATAGAAGGCCTTATTCTACAAAAAGGTAGAAGAAGAGATCTAGATCTAGGAATGTAAAAAAACAGAAATTAAAGAGAGGTTTGAGGCTTACCTGGATTCTGGAAGCACTTCCGCGGCGGTTTCCCTCTTCTCTTGGAGCTCTTCTTGGCAAAAGTTGTTGGCAAGAGAGTTAATGGCCATTTGCTTAAGGAGGAGCCTCCTATTTATAGGCAAAGGCTAGGGTTAGGGTTGGTGAGAATGGTAGACACAACATAATGTCTATAGTCCACCAACCTTAACCCTAAGGCTATTTCTGAGATTTCCCTTCATTTAATGAAGGACATGATGGTAAACAGCCAAAAGCTCTCGGAAAACCCTAATTTTGAGCAAAACTTATGTATCCGGTATGTCAGGCCGGATACAAAAGTGCTTTAATGTATCCGGCATATCATGCCGGACACACTAGAGCTTGCTTGTATCCGGCATGTTCCATCCGATACAAAGAAGGACACTTGTATCCGGCCTGAGTTGCCGGATACAAGGAAAAAACTCATTTTCTCAAATTCTGTGCTGGCCTTCAAGGAGATAATGATTTTTGGTGATTATTGATCATTTTGACAGTGCAATTTGGGGTGTCTACACCTCGTCAGTCTTATCGCCCTCAGTGATGGCGAAGAAAGCCCCGACATCTTCGGAGAAGTCCATCTGTTGTTCCGGATGCGGCCCAGGCCCGCCCACTTTTTGGGGTGCTGAAGGTGGGTTGTATAGTTGCAGGGTTGGGACATATGGCTTCTGGAATGGATTGATGTTTCGGTATGGAGGCTTGGACTGGTCCATGGAAGGAGACAGTTGGATGGTGCAAGAGGGTTTTGGAAAATTTTCCCTTAAATGAGGGAATTTTCCTCTACTTTTCTTCTCTGCATTCTTCCCTTCTTCCTGCTTCAGCCTTCTCTATCCTCTTGATTTAAACCCCAATCCTGCCCTAGGAACCAGCTTCTTTGCCCTTATCGGCTCCAATCTTCCTTGCAAATTTATTCCCAGGCCTTTCCCTGGGTGGAAGTGATATTTCTCCATCACTTTCTTTATCATTCTCTCAGCAGTAGTCATCTCTTTTTTCCCACACCCCCCAGGTATGAAATTGACCGTTTCAAACTGAAATGAGTGGAATGCAATTTTGTTAATAGTCAGATCCACATTGATAAAGGGTACATCAGGTGACACAATAGAAGGTATCAAGTTCTCAGTTAGGACAGTTATCACCCTTCGTCCTTGTAAGCACCTCATTTTTGTGCTCCCGGAAAAGCCGGAAATGCAAACCCTGGACAAAAAGTCAAACCCCGAGGGGTCAAAAGTTGACTTTTTGATCAAGTGAAAATTGGCCACATCGCTTTATATCATTGGATAGAGAATCTCGACACGGTTCCAACGCAACTGAGTTTGCAGGAATCGGAGTCCGGATGAAGGTTCTGCGGGCGGTCAAACTTGAGGGGAGCCAAAAGTTGACTTTCTGCTAAAACCCGATCCTTATGCTTACCACTATGTCATTGGATAGAGAATCCCGACATGGTTCCAACTCAACTGAGTTTACAGGAATCAGAGTCCGGATGAGGGTTCTGCGGGGGGTCAAACTTGAGCGGAGCCGGAAGTTGACTTTCTGCTAAAATCCGATCCAGATGCCTACCCCTAGGTCATTGGATAGAGGGCTCCGATACGATTCTAACGCAACTGAGTTTGCCCAAATCAGAGTCCGGATGAAGAAAATATGATCTGACAAAGTTTCCGAGCAGCAAAACCGGCAAACTGCACACGTGGCAAAAAGCTGCACACGTGGCGAGTTGCACAAGAAAATATCTTAGGGATCAAATCCATGAATATCCAAACGTACGAAATATCCCAGGGACTAAATCTGTAAAAATCCAAGAATATCGGATTAAATCGAAAATACCCAGGGACTAAATCCAAAAAATCGGATTTTTCCGACCATCAAGCGGCCGCATTTATTATTCTTTCATCATTTTGCCGCTCGCACGAACGTGGCAAGTGCGATATGTGCTGAGTGCAAGCTTAGTGGATACCCCTTTTTCCTCGTCTATAAAAGTCGCGCGAGACTTCATTGCTCAAGGTTGGCTCATTTCGGGTTTGAAAAAATTTTTTGGGAAAGCTTTTCTCTCGTTGGCCTTCGATTTCCAGGAACCTGCTCTCCCCAACTCCCATTGACTCCTTAGCCCCCCAAACACCCCACCCACCATGATCACCCCTTTTCTCTTCTTTGTCTCCACCTTCGCACCAAAGTCCGAAGAAAAGGAGGGTTGCTGTTGGAGGTTCAAAGGAGGAGAGCTCTAGTGACCGTGCCACCTCAAGGAGAAGCCGCCGCCTTGCACAAGAACATAGGGAACCTCAGGTTTTTCCTCACTCATTTTTAACTTTACATACATGAAAATGGGAGTGGTATGAGTTGTTATCAGCATCTGTTTTTTTCTTTCCTAGTTATGAAATGCATGCTCTTCCCTCTTGGGCGACATGGAGGTCTCCAAGGGTAAGGGAGACCCATGCACGGCCCCTTTAAGAAGACGAGGGTTTTATTGCTACACCTAGTGCTCATGAGGTACTTGGGTTTCTTTCCAAGCACTTCTACAAAGAACCGGCTCCTCATTTATCTCATCTAATGTATCCCTGTAAACCCCCCTCCTCCTTCCCTTCTTCGGATGTTAGTGTGCATGCTTGGAGGTCCGGTCGTGTGGATGAAAGTGCATGCAATCTCTGTCGGTTGTTGTTTTTTTATTTCATGTTGCTAGACTTGCCAACATGCTCCCCCAACCCCCTGCCATCTGCTGTTTGCTCCTTGTGTCCCCGTAGCATGCTCCCATCACCCCATTACCAGATGTCTATAGTTGTTTGATAACAGTCGGGTTTGTTTTTTTGGTAAAGGGATACTGGGTCGTGGTTTGAAGTAGCTTAGATTAAGTTTGAAGCATGTTTAAGTGTCTTCTGGGGATGCTAGAAGCACCTGGGAGGTGTTATAGAGACTGGAAATCAAGCCAGTCTCTGAGAAAAAAGGAAAAAAACAGAGCATCAGGGTGTCCGCCGAGCTCGCTTAAGACGTTTTCCCTTGCACGAAGCTCGCGCGAAGCTTGCGCGAGGCGCTTTTCGCGCAAGGGCCTTTCGTGGGTTTTCGGTCCGCCCAGCTTGCACTGACCTCGCGTCTAGCGCCTGAGGTCAGCGCATCCCTTTTTTATTACCGAATTGCTTGTATTTTTTAAAACCCAAGACTACCCTTATACCGTACCGCGGGGGGCGAACCTGTTGTTCGCCGCGCGTCCAACTTGTTCCTTGGACCTAGATTATGTGATTTTTGTATATTTTGTGTATTTCATGACTTCTGCATATTCTGTAATTTTTGCTGACTATGGGTGACTTCCTAAATCGAGCCAAATGAACCAATAGGGTTTTCGGATCACCCGGAAACCCAACATGGGACTTGGACCCCCGGTCCAATTTGATTTTCCCTTGGGCCTTCCAACGGGGCCCACCAAGCCCAATGAACACAATGGAATGCATGCATGTGGCCTAATCAACATAAATAAATGAACCAATCTATCGGGGCGGGCCAAACCCAATGCGGCCCACCCGAACCAAACTTGGTGAATTGATGTTAGAAATACGTGGTTTGGCCGAGACTAAGGGCAAGGGCCTACCGGGCCCGCCAAAGCCCACCAACCGAACCAAGGAAGGGTGCAAACCCTAACTTCCCGTAACTTGGGCTTTCAAGCCCTAATCAGGACTACGGGCCCCAAGCGTAGTGTCCAATCCATTTTTGGAAAATTAAAAAGATAAATCCACTAAATCACTTGGCTACCATGTGGGCCCACCTAAGGGGCCCACAAACCAATCCGGCCCACCCTTACATAAAAACCACTTAAAACCAAGTTGAAACCAAAGGTAAAATCAATTGAACCAACCAAAGCCCAAAGGGCCTCTCAGGCTAGACTGAGGCCCACATGGGTACATGGGCTTGACTAAGCCCACTAAGGACACCGTGGGCCTTCCAACGGGGCCCACCCAACCAGACTCAGATTACCTAATTTATCAAGATAAAAAACAATTAAAGGGACCCACACCACTCAGGTGGTCTCGCCAGACTTAACCAAGCCGCATATCGGATTAGGAATCAGGTGAGACCAAAGTAAGTTGACTCTAACCAGGATAAACCTAAGGCACCTGTCACCTGACGGGGTGGACCAGGGTGTCTACGGACTTCCCTGGACCACAACCGAGACCCTACTTAGAATCTCAAAAGCCACAGACCAAAGCCCTAATAGACAAGATTAGGCACCCAGGTGTCCGCCTGCACCGCATAAGGTGGTGGCGACTCCGAATTTTCCCGTGCCGCGTTTCTGACGCGTGCACAGTCCTCTTATATACTTTACCCTTTGGTGAAGAGTGGATGGTATTGCCCTAGCCAAGTGTATCCACTGCCTCCCTAGGAGCAGATTGAATGCTACTGGGATATCCATCACTTCAAATGTGATGTTGAAGATATTCGGTCCAATGGTGACCGGTAGTTCAATTTCCCCTAGGGAGTGTATTTCAGAGCTATCAAAAGCCCTCACAATCCTTCCATTCTGCTTGATCTTTGATTGATTCAGACCAAGTTTGGCAAAAGTGATTAATGGGCAGACATTTAAAGCCGACCCATTGTCAATTAGAACCCGTGCCACCATATTGCCCTTACAAAGCACTATGATGTGCAAAGGGTCAACATGGTAGCACCTACCTAGGCTTATTTCACATTCATAAAAACTTATCACATTGTGTGACAAGATTTGACCAACCATTTTGCCTAGTTGGTCTGGATCAATGGCCTTAGGTATGTGTGCACTCTGAAGTACCCTTAATAATGCATTCCTGTGATTTTCTGAATTCAGCAAAAGTCCTAGTATTGAAATCTGGGCCGGGACTTTATTCAACTGTTCGACAATATTAAATTCACTCTTTTTTATTATTTTGATGAGGTCTGCTGCCTCATTTTCTGCATCCTGGGGGGTGTCTTCCCCTACTTTGGTTTTTCCTTTCATTTTTTCTTTTCTTTTGTTTCTTTTCTTTCTTTCTCCTCTTCCATTTCTTTTTCTTTCTCTTCTCCTCCTACACATCTCTCTGACCTCGTCATGAGGTTCACCTCCTCCTGGTTCTGGTTCCTGACCATCTGAACCGTAGCCGTGACCCCCTTGCTGTAATTCCATGGTATAGCTACCTCAGAATAGGCCAGTTTAGGGACATTGATCACCAACGGTTAGAGTTTGGACCGGGATGTAGGGGTCGGTTTATGAACATTATAGGTTGGAGGAATATTTACGACCAGAGGTGGAAGTTGCTTGGGATTTGTTGGAACAGATGAGGTAATGGATGCAGTGGTGGGGTCAATGTTGATAACCAATGGAGTTTTTGATGGTTTGGCTGGAGAGCAGGTGGGTGAACCGCAATTAAAGACCAAGGGAGGCCTTGCAGTGTTCATCTGGGCCATAAGAGAGGAGACCCGGTTCAAGGAGGAGCTAATATCCTTAGTAGCACGATCATTCTTCTGGGAGATGACATTGATTTCATCCTCCCCTTTCTCTTGGAAGAAACGGATCTTGACCGAGGTCCCCACGGGAGCTATCAATTGAGATGGGTCAAAGGCCCTTCTCATGGAGGATATGGCTGTGATTGAGTTGGACGGGCCTGCCCTATTGTGATAAGGCAGGGGGTTTTGTCCAATGCCATTTCCTGACTGGGTAGGCCCAGCAGTATTGAAGCACAGGGCCTTCTGATCCAATAGATCCTGAACCGCATGCTTCAACACCCAACAGCTGTCCGTAGAGTGCCCAAGTGCACCCATGTGGAAGTCACAAGTGACTGTGGGATAAAACATTTTCCCCTTCGATGCATTCGGGTTGGGCTCTTTCAGGATCACATATCCCCTTTTCAGCAAAGTGGGTAACAGCTAGGAAAGAGGCACAGGAATGGGGGTGAAAACTCGGTTCCTCTTGGCTGCCATCTAGGCATCCCTTTCCTCCTTAGTGAAGGCCCTCTTCTGGTTTGCAGGCACGGAGGGGGAAAATTGATGTTAAGCGGGGTTTGGTAATTGGTCTGCTAGGCCTGCTGGGCCTGTTGGGGTGCAGAAACATTGATGTGGAGTGGCTTCTTGGGAGGAGGAGTTTGCACCAAGTTCACTTCTCCTTCTTTTCTTGCTCCGTTCTTCTTGAACCCAATTCCCTTCTCCTGTGCAAAGGAGGTGGAAGAATCTGACTGACCAGCCATAGCAGAATAATCATTTAGTTTTCCAAACCTGACCCCGTCCTCGATCCGGTTGGCCACTTGTACCAGAGCAGCAAAAGTTGGTGGTAGTCTGGCCCACTATGTGGTTGTAGAAGGGCTACCCCAGTGTACTTATGAAGGTCAAGATCATTTCAGGCTTTAGCATCGGTGGCCTGACTTGGGAAGCAGTCTCTCTTCACCTCTCAGCGTATTGCCTTACTAATTCGTCCTTCCCCTTGCTCATTCTCATTACATCATACCGGTTTGGCATAATCTCCGAGTTAAACTTGTACTGGGCCAGGAAAGCATTGGCCAAGTCCTTCCATCTTCTTATCCTTCCATGGTATATGATGGCAGACCACCTCAAAGCAGCTCCCGTTAAACTTCTCTGGAACAACTAGATCAGAATGCCATCATCCCGACCAAATTGGCATAGGGCCCCACAATAAAGCTTCAAATGGCTCATGGGGCAACCAGTACCATCATACATGTCAAAATCCGGACATTTGAATTTGGCCGGTAAGCAGACATTGTGGTACATGCACAAGTCATCAAAGGTGGTTCCACCATAACTGCTCACCCCTTCACTTCTTTCAGTTCTTCCTGCATCCTCTCCATCTGGTGCAGAAGTCTCAACTCGTTTCTTGCCTTTTCCTTTTCCATCTTCTTCTTGGATTCGACAGTATTTTCCCTAATCAAAATAGGTTCAGGGACAGTATTTTCCAAAGCCGCCAGTAAGTCACCTAGCAGTTTGGCAAGTCCTGCCACTTGCTCTTGCAGTTGGGCAAAGTCTTGAGCAGGGACAGTGGCTTGGGCTTGATTCTCAGTAGGATTCATTGCTCGGGCTTTAGATCTAGTCACGGGAGCAATGGTTGCAAGTGTCTTGTACCTGGAGAAGGAAAAACAAAGAAATACGTTTAGCACTAGTTTAATCCCAATTACATACCTATAAATCCAGATATGTGAGGTAGGTGAACATTAGTTTGGATTTTTTTTAAATTGTTGGAATATTCTAGGGCTTCCAAGTGTCCCACAAAGTTCTAATTTGATTGGTGCGAAAAAAGACCAACCAAGGTATTTTTTTTTTATAGGAATATTCTAGGGCTTCCAAGTGTCCCACAAAGTTCAAATTTGATTGGTGCAGAAAAGACCAACCAAGGTTTTTTTTTTTTTTTTTTTGTTTGGAAAATTTTAGGGCTTCCAAGTGTCCCACAAAGTTTTAATTTTATTGGAGAAAAAGACCAACCAAAGGATTTTTTGGAATATTTTAGGGCTTCCAAGTGTCCCACAAAGTTTTAATTTGATTGGAGAAAAGGACCAATCAAAGGATTTTTTGGAATATTTTAGAGCTTCCAAGTGTCCCACAAAGTTTTAATTTGATTAGAGAAAAGGACCAACCAAAGGATTTTTTGGGATATTTTAGGGCTTCCAAAAGTCCCACAAAGGTTTGAATTGATTGGTACTAAAACGACCAACCAAAGGTTTTTTGGAATATTTTAGGGCTTCCAAGTGTTCCACAGAAAATCAATTGATTGATACTAAAACGACCAAACAAAGGTTTTTTGGAATATTTTAGGGCTTCTAAGTGTTCCACAAAGGTTTGATTTGATTGTTACTAAAACGACCAACCAAAGGTTTTTTTTTCTTTTTTTTTATTTGCTGAATTTCCTAGGTTTTCAAGTTCAAAAGTTTGATTGAAACATCTTTGAGGTGAATTGGTATCAAGAAATATGACACCTTGGCCCCTTTAATGTATCTTGAGGGAAAGGGTAGATTTGAGTTCCAATATTAAGTTGAATCCTGTGTTAGATCATTTGGACCTTGGAATTATTTTTTTCACATTCCCATTGAGGTGCCCACAGGTTTTTTACAATGTTGTGGACATTTTACATTCAAAACATTGGGATAAAAAAATTAATTTGGAAGTTTTGAATTGTATCCGGCATATTATATCGGATAAAGGCATGATTTATTGTATCCAGCATAAATAGCCGGATACACACATAAACCTTTGTTACTGATATTTTATATCGGATAAGAATAAATAATGGCTTCACCGACCTGAGTTGCCAGTTAATGCCGAAATAACCCTTTCTGACTCATTTTTTCACTAGATTAATATTATCTTTATTCCCACTTAATGTTCACCTTGACTTGGCCTCTAAACACAGTCCTAAATTAGATTTTGACACTATACTTGCAAAAATGCACAAATATTCATGAGGGTACATGCCCCTTCCAAAGTTAGACACCAATTCATGGATCTTGTACTCTTGGTTGCCTCATACATGGACTTTGGGTAGGATGATTTCTAAATTGAGTTGAAAACTCTTCCTGCAGGTTACACCAACCTTAGGCTACAAACACTTTTGGGAAAAATTTCATCCCAAACATATGGACACCATGGTTTTTAATTCTCATGAAGATAATTTAAAAAAAACATGGTTTTACCTTGCCACCTTGTGTTACCTTCAATATGGTATTCATATTATACCTTGGCCTGTGAAACATGCAAACGGCCTTTCCTCAATTACACCCAATTCCCCAAACGTAATTGTTTACTTTAGCTGAAAACGTATCTCTCCACCTTCAAGCGTATGGTTTTTGGGTTTTGGTTTATTGGCAACTTAAATCTCAAGTCTAGTGATGCCCGGAATCAAATCACAGATCCCATTGTCATCACATCATTGACTCAAGTTCTAAGGTGAATGTTTTCACTTTCGCTTTCTGAAGTATCGACCTCGTTGCACCAAGCTACACACATTCGGGTTCAACTTCCTATAGGTAATGGGTAGGCTATGCAAAAAGTTTAAAGTACTCAAGTGCATTTGAAATTTAAGGTACATTCACAACGTCCCAGCCCCTTGCCACTCTTTTTCGCAACCATGCATACAATTTCAAGCCAAGGTAATATGACATTATATTGATAGTAAAAACACAAGCAAGCAAGATAATAAAAAAACACCCAAACATGCTCATGACTATCTCATACCCAAAAAGTATCACACAAACATGTTATCATATTGTACAAGCAACAATTAACCATGAAAAGAATACTTGAAAAACTCAAAACATCCACTAAATTCCCAGATTTCATGTTCTTCATTTTCATGCTCAAAGTGTATCATTCATACCTCAATTCAAGGCCTAAAAATACAGCAACTAAACATATTGCACAAGAAATGTTTTATTAGGGAAAGCATGCTTGAAAACCCCCAAAATACCTATGGAATTTACTGAGTTTCATGCTCTTCCTTTTCATGCTCAAAATGTATCATTCATACCCAAATTGAAGCCTAAAAATACAGCCACTAATCATATGGTACAAGAAGTGTTTCTATTAGAAAAAAACATGCTTGAAAACCCCCAAAAATAACCACCAAGCACTTCAGATTTTCTGCTTATTATTTTCATGCTCAAAGCATATCATCCATAGCCCAAATCAAAGGTATGCCATAAAAAAAACATTAAACACAAGAAAGAATTGTTCATGGGAAACATGCTTGAAAACCCCAAAAACTCCACTAAATTTCCAGATTTCATGCTCTTAATTTTTTTTATGTTCAGCTCATGGCATTGAAACCCAAAATAACACATGCTATCACAAAATACAGCAAAGTCATATTACAAGATAGGCTTTCCCCTAAACACATTTCTAGGCACAATCAAGCAACACACCCATGTTTTTTTCCATATGAATTTCCTAATCATACAAATCAGATTTGAAATACAATATGTACAAGTAAAGTAGGCAAAACAGCAAGAATTTAAAAATAAAAAGAAAAAAAACATGAACAAATACACAAATCATGGCTTAAATCCACAAGTCCCCAGCGGAGTCGCCATTTGCGAGACATGGAAAATCAACCTAATGACTTTCTTGGTCATCACACGAGCTCAACAAAAGGGGAGGAGTCGCCACCATTCAATTTTAGGTGTGAATGGACACCAAAAGATTAAATCAAATGAAAGAAAGCAAAATTAGAATAAAAATAACTCTAAAAAAATAAAATAAACCAGAGATGGGTAAGGGGATTAGATTATGAATAGGGGAAGGTGTTAGCCACCCCCATTCATCCACACAAGGTGGTTACCAAGTATTGTTCATGCTCAAAATAAAGAAAGCTTACTAATTAAAACAAAAAGATTTGAAAAGAATCAAACACATGTATGATTACTCCACTTGAATGGTCCAATGAATTCTGGACATTCTATGTGAATACATCACTTCTAGGACAATCCCAATTAATGAAAATCAAAGAAGAATTTGAATACAAGCAAGTTAAGGTAAATCCGGAAAACTCGGTAAAAGGTGGAGTCATTTGACCATAAATCTTTCAAATCAAATTTAAATTGAATGAGACCAATGCCAATTGTAAGATTATGACAAATAGAAGATTCATGAAAATTTTCAAGTAAATCCGGTTAAAATCCTAAGAGTTATGCTCATTTGAAATCTGTTGTTGTAAATCGATAAAAGTAACAAGTGGGAAACTTTGGAAATCTATTTGTGGAGATTGGCTCTATATAAATCCTTGAAATTTTGCATGAATGAAGTATGTAGTGCCATCTTTTACATGAAATAGGCCTTATACTAAACTCCATTTGGATGTGACTTGTGTGATCTCCTGAACATGTCTAGAGGATCACAGATTAACCCAGAATTTTGCTATTGAGCAGTTCTGAGTCAATCAAACACACAAGACACAAATGAAATAAAAAAAGTTTGAAACCAAATGGATTTGAAATTAGACTCATAAAGGAGTACACAGAAATCAAAATCACTCAAATCGGACTTAAAACGAGCAGATGGTGCTCAGTCAAAGTGACAGGTTCAGCAATTTAGCCTGAACTGACCTGTCGACTTTGATCAAATGGTGTAAAAAATCTACTCCATAAAAATTAATGAAATTTTACAAATAAAAAGTAGACAAACTCATCTTTCACATGTCTTCAGAATCACTCCAAAATTCATCCAGATGATGAAGTTATGAGTGTTCAAAGATGGGGTACAAGTGCTGTCCTGATTTATACATTTTAAGTAAAATCAACCCAAAATAGTGAACAAGTGTGTGTAATCTATGCAATATGAACTCAAAATCATTTGAAACGAATGTAAATTCCTCCATAAAAATGTAGGGTACGAATTTGGCTCAAAACTCTCATGGATTTGAGAGAAAATACCAAAAATCCCCAAAATTGAGCAAAAATGCCCGAAACGGAGAGGCTAGACCATGAGGTCTTCTCTACTTAAATAAAAACTTGCTTGTAATCCTTGAAAATCATTAGGAAATGTCCCGGAAAGATTTAGAGCAAGGATTCGGTTCATAAATTTCATTGATTAAGAGAATGAACCAAATATGCCCATTTTTGAGACAGAAATCCCGATTAGAGAGATTAGGCTGTGAAAAGCCTCCTCTCAAAGTGGGAATGATTGAAACCCATTAAAGGATCACAAAAAGCTTGATCTAAGGCCATTTGTTTCAGATCTATCACAATGAATATGATAAATCTAGAATACAAGCCTATATCCCATCAAAAAAGAAGTGTACGTGTGCATGTGTTAAAACCATCTTTTTTGGAGGGAATGAAGATCCAATGCATGTGTAAAGAGCATGGATCTAAGTATTCTCTCCAGAAAATGAAATCAAATTCATAAAAAGTAATCAACACACATGAATCACAACATATACATTCTAGTATGCATTAATCAAATGGGGGTTCTAAAAACTAGGGTTCCGTTTCCAATCTCGTTTCCCTTAGTTCTCTCTTCACCTTTTACGGCTAGAAATAATCTTGGGGTACTTTGAGTAAGGAATGGGGTTTCACACAACAGTAGGCCATTAAGAGGGTTCTATGACCAAGGTTCCATTCCCATTCTCGTTTCCCCTAGATCTCTCTTCACGTTTTACGGTTAGAGAGAGTCTCGAGATACTTTGAGTAGGGAATGGGGCTCCAAACACAAGCAAGCCATTACTCTACAGAAAGGAAGAAGGAAGAACTAACCCTAGAATATAAAAACAGAAAAGTAAAAAGGTTCCAGGCTTACCTGGATTTCTGGGAGCAATGCGGCAGCGGTCCCCTTCTTTACTTGGAGCTCTTCAATCTCCAACTTATGGCCATTTGCTTGAGGAGAGACCTCCTATTTATAGGCAAAGGCTAGGGTAAGGGGTGCCCTAATGTTAGACACAAAATGATGTCTAGAATCCATACCCACTTAAACCCTAAGGCTATTTACAAGAATTCCCACTCTTAGAACAGGGATAAGACAATAAAAAGTGCAAACTTTCGGAATTTTTCACTTTCTGCAGCAAAATATTAGTATCCGGCAACTCAGGTCGGACACTAATAAAACTCCTTGTATCCGACAATAAATGTCGAATACAAACAAATCAATTTGTATCCAACAATTAATGTCGGATACACAGGGAAAAGCCTTTATCCGACTTTTTACATTGGATACAAAAGAAAAACACCCTTTTTAATGATCTTGGCCAATTATTCATCTTTTAAAGTGCATTTTGGGGTGTCTACAATTGGTTGCGTTTCCCTTGATAATAACTTCCTGACTCCCCAAAATTTGAATACTGCGTAAGCCTATAATAAGTGCCATAAGCTTTTCACTGGTAGAATTTGCAACACCTATAGACCCCTAGAAAGCATAAATGACTTCACCCAAATGATCACACTCCTCCAACACCCGCCCAACCTAGATTCCCTAATGAACTACCATCAAAATTTAGTTTGATAAAATTTAGTTTGATAATATGGTGGAGGATCCCATGTGCATGTAGGTATTGAAATTGCCAATGATGTGAAGCAAACTGTGGAACGGCTCTTAACAATATCAGCCACCGAAATGTTGAGAAACTTTGAGTATCTCATGGCCCAAAATGCAACTGTTACTCTAATGGTTTCAGCCGCAACACCTCTAGATGATGCTTTCTCATCAAATGTTCTATTGTTTCTTTCTTTCCTCAAAAACCATAAAATTGCATGGAATACCAATCTATTCAGGATCTTCCCTCTCCTTCCTAGGCCGGAAAATCTCCACTGGCAAATTAGGTCAAACACTTTTCTCGGCAATACCCACCAATGTCCAATCTCCATGAGAAACCCATTCCATATCCCTATATCAAAGTCACACTAAAGAAAAATATGATCCACAGATTCTCCCTGGCTCATACATAAAATATAGACATTGGGCGATAGAGATAGCCACTTCCTTCTATTTTGGGGATGGTCAACAATATTTATTTTATAAAGCAAACTGGTCCACACAAATGCCTTGATCTTAGGAGGAACTGTCGGTTTCCAAAGAGGAATACTAGGGAAAAGACCATCAATTGGCAAAGGGACAGGCCTACACACATCAAAGAAAGTACAAGAGAACATGCCCGATGGAACAGGACACCAAATACTAATATCAACACCATCAGGATATAATGACATATCCTTCAAAAGATCCAACAAAGATGATAAGTCCACAATCTAATGGTCTCAAAGTTCCCTTCTAAAAGGAAGATGCCAATCTAAACCAGAAGGTGAGGGAATAAGAACGTCTTACAAAATCTATATTCAAAACATTGTTTACAGCTGATTAATGAAACTAAAATCTATGACATGCATTTGGATTTGTAAGACTTAAAAATGATTTCAAGGACTTGATTTGATCTAGTGTAACGTACGTACCTAGTTTGTTGAATTTTTTTATTTGTATTTCATTTGGATAAAATTAGTGGGGGAAAACACAACAGTTTGTTTTGAGATGTGGGTTCTCATCCATGATTAACGTTAGTATGGGTATCCAAAGCACAATTTTTTACAGATTTCGATATAAATATTATGTTACATGTAGTATAGTGATTTCTTTCCTATGGCTGGCCACTTTATCTACTAAGTGCTATTTTGTGGAAATTGTATATTGGGATGTTGATTTTGACTTTTGAGGAGGTTGTGAAGGAAAATTGTCGTGCTCCAATGTGATACTCTTTGGTTTGTCAAGCTATGTTGGATCTTGGAAGGATGAAATTTTTCAATTTTTTTGGGTGGCCTTTTAAGAGTACTTTAGGGTTTGTTTTGCATAGTCCTTAGTATTATAGGTAAGGGCTCGTCTTAGATAAACTACTTAAATCCTTCTCAAAGAGAAAGCCCATTGAAAGATATACGAGAGCCAAGGTTTTAATTATCGGTCGACACCAAGAAGTATTGGCCAAAACAGCTCGATATCAGCTTGAGGTGATATCGAAGGTTTTTGAGGAAGTATCAGCCGATACTTCTCAATATCAGTCAATGCGACTCGGTATTGGGCTAGGCTAATACCCAACCGGGTACCAAGTTTTTATACTTTTCCTTCTGTTCGTCTGCTATTTCTTTTCTTTATTTTCTTGAGTTCTTTTTGACACATTGAATGCCAAAAAATCTGCGGATTTTGCAAAACAAATATTGGGACTATTTGTTTTGCTTGGGGGAATCTTTGGTATTACAAGAACTTTGTTTTGAATAGTCTTTACACTATAGATTGGGGTTCATAATTTCATGTTCGGTAAAATACATAAATCCTTATGTGTGGCTTGCTATTTATTTTCTTCGGTTCTTTTGACACATCGCATACGCAAAATCAAAGCATTTTCCCAAAAATATGAATAAATAAAAAAAAACATTGGAGCAATTTGTTTTGCTTGGAAGAATCTTTGATACTACAAGAATTATTGTCAGAGCTTTTCTAGGATTTTAATGAAAAGCATCAAGTAAAGGTTTGTGATGGATAGCTGCAAGGAGAAAAAATAGCTTTTGCTTTTTGAATTATATTAATCCACCAAAGTTTCCACAATTCATTGAAGGGAAGATTATATAGCCTACTAATATGTCAAATGATGGCCTAGGAGAATATCAATAAAGAGCTATAAGTGTGAACCCTTATTGCCTTGCTGAATTTATAGCCTACTTGTATCTAAAATTATGGGAGATTATGACTAAAGAGCTGTAAGTCTGATCCCTTATTGGCTTGCAAATAAGGTTCTTCGGATTGTCACAAAACAAATTTTTACATAGGAGCTGTATAAAAAAGCTTGAAATCATATGGCAAAGTCCCACGCAAATTGGTTGTACCTAAAGCAATGAATGAAAATGGATTTAAATTATTTATGAGAAACACAAATATTCCAACAGAGGGGAATTTTCTGAATATATATGTATAAGAAATTTTTTTATACATCGTTACATCCACAAAGTATGGCCCTTTAGAAATTTCATTAACTAATGAAAAATAGAACATAAATATTCTATCTTCCTAAATGATCACTATGGGTTGATTACAGCCCACGTGTATTATCTTCACAAATTACTAGCTTCCAGAGTCCCTAAGAGTCAGAAGAATGACTTGGAGGAGTCAATATGTGCTCTTGTATAACATTTGAAAAAAGATGAACTTTGAAGTAGAAAGGAAAGATACTAATGAAAGAGAAGTATAAATATAGGAGAAAAATGTCTCTGGAATCAACATCCCAAAATTGACTTAAAAATTATGAAGTTACATTCATTCCCCTCCCTGCCAAGCATATTGGACAAAAATTTGACCTTTTTTTTCAGTATTAAAGAACAATATTCATTTAATAATTTTACAGCTCATCGCTTGTTGACATGTTTCCAAGTTTAGAATGTGACTTTTCCCATATATGTCTTGTTTTTGTTCGTGAAAAACTTCCTCAGCTAAGGTTGGCAGTTTTGATTTTTGAATGCTTCTTGCATGATGCATTGAAACTTACCGGTTGGTATACTACAAAAAGAAATCATATTTAGCCCAAAGAAGTTCATGGTGAAGCAACTAGTACTTTACTGCTGTATAAGTTTTCAGTTTCTCTAAAATTATTTTATCATAATTTCTCTGTCTTTGATCTGAAACTATGCCCTTCCATGCAGGCATTGGATAACAAGCGAAAAGGAAAAGTATAGAACCTGTTCTCAGTTTTTGTACAAATTTCTCATTAATTTGTTTTTTCAAGAAAATGAGAGAAGAAACTTTATTAAGGTGAGTGTATCTTGGAAAATACAAAGATGTATGGTATCTTCACTTGTCCCCTTGAAGAATAAACAGCTGTCCATGTCATTGTAACTTTCTAAGACCATGGGTTAGCATATTCGATTAGCAAAGCCATGAATTTCCTATAATATAGCATACATGTTCAACAACTCCCCTTTTTGGTAGCTTATCAGAAGATGTACACTTCTCATGCTGATCATTCTGATGTATACTTCTCATGTTCATTATTTAATCCTTTCCTAGTTAATGAGCTAGGATTCAATCCCTCAACTCAATTTTGCAACCCTCATATATTGCTATGTCACAGATGCAAGAAGAGCAATGATACTATTACCTACTAGGCAACAATGTTTTTTCCCCAACTAGTTTGATCAGCAACACTTCCACTTCACTATTGCAGCCATTTAAAAGCCATGTTTTGAGTAAAAGTGCTAAGAGAATGAGAATGTAATTGCGCTAAGTTTCTGTTAACAATAATCTTGTGGACTAAAAAATCAATTTAGACTTTGTCCTGAACTTTTTCTCTCATTGCCCACAAGCACTATATCTCTTGTTCAGCAAAAGATCAACTGCATCGACATTGGAAGTTGCATATAACTTTTCTATTCTTTGAATTCGTGTTGATATAATTACGTATATTTAGTTTTCTCTTCATTTGCTTGCTGTCCTCCTTGAACGAATAAAAACATTCCTGTAGGTGTGGATGGCTGAACTTTCGAGAATGGATTGTTTTCTCTTCATTTGCTTAGTTTTCGAAAGAAGTGATGACAGACTGCATTATGCCCACATCCATGGAATATAAGTCCATTTTCACTATCATGAAAACAATTACATTTAACCCAACCTGATACATAAAGAAAATTCCAAATATACCCTTACCATACCAAAGTGGTGACTCGGGGGCTGTAAACAGCCCCTCACATTCCGTGAGGGCCCCACCATTCATGTGAGGGGCTGTTTACAGCCCCGCTGTAGACGATGCCCATTCGACTCTTACACCCTCCCCAACATTAGATTCAACTAGCGCCGAAGGAAGATTTATTGCCAAACAGGTCCCTCCTCTTTGGACCTAGGATGAATATTGGAAGAAAATAAAAGTGGAACATGATGAGAGAGGAAGTTGCAGAGAACAGATTGCAAAGACAACAAAGCTCTCTGCAGAGCCATTGTGCTGTTCACTTGATTGTAGAGATTAGCCAACTGAACTAATAAAGGACAAAGGGTCTGGTGGCATGGAAACCTCAACTACTCCTTCTAGCATTTGGGTTACCACTAAACAGTCATCTAGAAGGATGTTCTGAGGCTTCATGTCACATTGGATGATTTGAGTGCTGCACTCTTCATGCAAGTATGCAAGCCCTGGAGCAATACCAAAGGTTATTTGGATCCTTTGGTACCAAGGAGGTATTGAGCTTCCAAAGAGGTAGTTAGCTAAAGATCCATTGCTTATGAACTCATACACAAGAAGCCGGCTAGGTCCCTGATCACAAAACCAAGCAGTTGGATTAGGTTCTTGTAATAGGTCCTGCCTATTGCATTCACTTCATTTTTAAACTACTCACCATCTTCCACCAACTTATTTAGCTTCTTAATTGCTATAATGTGTAGTGCCTTGAACCTGGGTCAATGCAAAACCGGCATCCGAACCCGAATCCAAGTGCTACTGGGCCCATATAATTATATATAACCTCAACAATTTTAATCAGATTGAAAATAATATAAATAATTCATTTTTGACTATCAGAGTGTGGAAGAATAATGTGCGGAAGTGTAATCCATAACATCTCCATAAATAAAAATAAAAATAAATGACATCAAATCCATTGATCAAGTTTGGTAAATCAAAGGGACTTGGTAAATCAATGGGTGCTATAACTCTCAACCTCTCTTTCTATCTCTAGATACATCAAAGCCAAATAAATAAAATAATCATCAAAGTCTAAATGTCAACTCTCATCAACCTCAGCTTAATCCGGATAGTAGTAATCCTCCAGCAAAAAGTCAGCAAAATCTCCTTGAAAATCACCACTAAGATTCCCCTCTTACGTATCAACTGAAAAACAAAACAAAAGATAGGGTGAGATACGATTATCTCATGAGATACCTACTGATCAGTAGGTAACACATGCATGCTAAAAATAGTTTATATATAAAAGTAATCATTCATGCACGATTAAACAGGCTCGGATAAGTAGGCTCGATTAAACAGTCATAGCAAACGTGAAATACAAAACAACATTTAAAACATTTCTAAGGGTAAGAAAAATAGAAGAAATAATAATATGAACCAAGATCAGAATAATACAGCATAATCCAAAACAAATATAGGCAGCTCAGTATCCAATATAACTGGGATGCACTAGGTAGTCACATCCAACCATAAATAACGCATACATGCATCAATGTAATAGTAACCAATGTTTTATGATATTAATCTCATTGTAGGACTCACAAAGAAAGATAAACGTTTGAGATAACACTCAACCAAATGCTATACCGTCGTGCGTCTTATTGGCAAAGCTACTATGACACTCAAAACTGAGACATCTCCTAAGATAAAAGCCGTAGTAATCGACTTATTGTGCACGAACTCAACAGAGTTGGCATGTACCACCAGCATGCAGCACCTCACTCAATACATGGAGATGGCCACTAATCCGCATGTACAAGAATCACCAGCAAGGCTCGAAATGACCCTACAGACACGGAACCCTCTAGTGCAAACTAACTTGCAAAGGAAGCATACTCGAACAAGGGAGTAACTCAACCCAAAAGAAATATCCCTTAGCTATCTAGCTTATTTTATGGATCCATCTCAGCTATACCCACTAGAGACCAAAATCCCTAAGGACTCATCTTCATGCAAATAATAGTGCCTAGTGGCATATAATAGCCTAATCTGTTATTTTATCAAAATGGGTTTTCTGGGTTGAAAGTCTGATCTAAACATTCTTTCTGTAGAAATCTGGATTATGATATGTAAAATAATGGTTTCTTAATTAAATATCTCAATTAATTTAAGTTTTCAAAGTATAAAATCTCAAATCCTTGATTATTTCCAAAATTAGGCAACTATAAACCTAAAATAAATCCCTAAATATTTTTGTGGAAAACAGGGTAATTTGATAATTAATTTTGTCCCAAATCATCTAATTTAATTGATAAAATCCATTAAAAATCATTTAATATTGAATTAGGAATCAAATTATGAAAAACTGAATTTTTTTTTTGTTAAGGTCGCCCAGTACAAGGCACCTAGGCGCTCTGGCTAGGCGCCAATTAATTTTCTGTGATTTTTAGTTTCAACGGGCGCTTAGGGATCATCTAGGTGGTCCCTCTAGGCGCCCATACACTTTTCAGCACCTACCCCCATCATCTAGGCGATGGGTGGGCGGCTAATTTCAGATGCATGGGCTGTAAAACCCCTAATTTTTAATAATATTAAAAATTGGATTTTAGGGTTTAGTAATTTATTTAATTGATGGAAAGTTGAGAAAAAAAAAAAAAAAAGATTAAGCGGTCAAACCAGACTTCTCGGGTGAATCTGGGTGGAAAATCTAATTATAAAGATAAGAAGGATTTTAAATACATCATAACCCCAGATTTTTAGTAATTATAATTGAAGGAAATAATTAATAAATTTTAAAAATTAATATTGGTGGATTTTTAGGTGAGGGTCAAGCAAGGGTAATTTGGGAACTTTGGAAAATTCGGTTTATATGAATTAAGGGTAAGTGATGTTATATTTTAGTTTCAATATTAAATAAATATTATGAGAAAAATTTAGAGCTGGAAACAAATAATAATATAACTGTGTTGTTCGTTAAGGATTGTAAATCAAATAACCAAGGGTCGATAGGCTATTGGTGGAGTGGAGTTGCACCGGATCATGAAGAAGTTGAAGAGTTAGGTTGCTGGAGAGTTAGACCTTTGGGTTTCTAAAGGTTGCTGGAGAGTTAGATTTAGACCCTTGGGATTCTAAAAACTGCTGGAGCATTAAACTAAAAGTCTTGACTCTTGGGTTGCTGAAGTGAGACTTTTGGATTGCTGAAGCTAGAACTTAACCTTACAAAGCGGTCAAATTTCACGAGTCCCACCTTATTATGTGGTTTGATATTGTTTTGCCGGATTAGTCAGATTAATCGATTTATTTGTGGTTAGTCGTTGAGTATATTTTAATCGTGCATGTTTTAGAAATTAAATTAAATATGTTTGAGCATGCATTGCTACTTGCTGAGATAGTTGTATCTCATTCCTTTTGTTTTGTTTTGTTTTCAGATCTCAGAGAGGACGATATAGACGGGATTATGCTTGGTTCAGGTGAGTTGGGGAAAATTTTAGTTGACTTTGATTTTTATTATTGCCATTTCATGTTTTCCTTACTCTGATATAGCGATCCTGTCTAGAAAAGCTAACCCCTTGTGGACGAGTTACGGTTTCATTACGTAACCCGGTTCCGGGGCGTTACATGGGCACCTACAATCGCCTAGGCGGTTTGTGCTAGGCGCCCATACAATAGATGAAAACAGCGATCGAAATCTAGGTTTTTCTTTGTTTTGATGAATTCAAATACATATATTTGTCCATAATCAAACTAAATATGCATATATGTATATATAGTGGTAAATCATGCAAGGAAATCAAATAACGAGAATACAACATCAAATGTTGAAAACGAGTGCTACCTACCTCTGTTCGTGCGTTCTTCCTCTTCTTCCTCTAACCAACAATGTTCACGGATGTAAGACACTCTCCAGATGATAAAGAACACAAGACCAACGTCCTCTCTTTCTCCTTCTTCTTCTTCCTCAGTCGTTCTCGGTCTCTGTCGCTCTCATCCGCAATACACCAGTAAATACAAAGAGAATACGAAAATGTATCCTCCTAGTCCTAGGGTATACACCTTACTTAAATACCTATGATCCTACGTAACGCTCAAGTATCAACCAAAATGTAATCACCCAATTAGAATACAACAACATTAAAATATTTAATTTTACCTCGATATCTCACGATCGAACCGCTTGATCTGTGCCAAACTCTTGATCTCCGCTAACAATGGTATCACCTATGGTTATAAATTAATTCCATCAATAAAACCTCAATTAAATATTAATTATTAATTTATTTTATTATCTAAAAAATTTTCGGGGTCTTACATAATGGTTCTAGAATTTGATGCTACAACACCATTATATACCGTTGCAAATGCTCCTCTGCTCAATTCCTCAACAAATCCGTTAGTAAGAAGTTCATAAACAGAGAGCCACCCAACACAATCGATCCAGGCTCAACGTCTGGTATAAGACTTTTGTTCATCTCAACGTAGACATCAAAGAGTTGTTCGTTTGTGGAAAAAGAATCGAGAAAGCCAAACTTAAGGCAAATAGACAAAACTGTTGAAGAACTAGTGGGATCCACCTTTGAAAATGTGAAAAAATCAATTGACTTGGAGAAGATGGTTTAGCAACTTTTTGCTTGGAGTTTGTATTTTCATTTCATTGGGAGGGTTCAATTTGAGATTTATGAATGTCAAACTTGGGTTGGGCCGTTTAGATCTGGTGGGTTTTCTACTTAAATCATTAGATATTATGTGAAGTAGGGTTGCAACTTGGTGCAGTTTGGTTCGGGTTGGCCTCAACCCAAGACCAAACCAAGGTTACTAATGGTCGGCCCAAACCTAAACCGAACTGACCTCAGAACCGAAATACCCAAACCGAAAACCAAACCGATTATTTAAATAAAACCTGTGTAGCGCCCCAAACCCGGGTCAATAAAATCCAACCTTGACCTGAATCCTGTTCACCACTGTAACAACCTGAATTCAGCCCTACAATCGAATTTGAGATGCTACTGGCCCATATCAAATGATAATCAATGAATAACCAGACTAAAGAATTAAATAAATCATTTATTAATAAAATATTAGATTGCGGAACATCAATGTGCGAAAGTGTAGTCTAATATCATCATAAGATAAATCCAATAAAACATCCAATAATCATTTAAGTCTAGTAATAATCAAAAGGGTTACTAAACTCTCGAGTCTCTAATACATCCCAAACAAATAATCAATATAATCAAACTGTCTAAATGTAATAGTGTGAGACATGGAAAATCAATCCAATGACTTCCTAATCATCACACGGGATTAAATAAAACAAAGAGTCGCCACCATTCAATTTAGGTGTGAATGGACACCAAAATATTAAATAAGCTCAAAAGGCAATTTTAGGGTAAAAATAACCCTCCTAAAAAAAACAACCAGAGATGGGTAAGGGGATTAGGTTATGAACAGGGGAAGGTGTTAGGCACCCCTATTCATCCACACAAGGTGGTTGCCAGCTATTTGTTCATGTTAAAATAAAGGAAAAAGGCTTGCTATAAAATTCATGAAAAATCACATAAAGAGACAAAATTGTATGGTTTTTTCATACGAATAGCCTGATTGATCCAGAACTCTCAAATATGATCATACCATTCCTAGGGTTTCATGATTAAAATAAAATTGAGATAAAATCAAATAAAATCAATTTAAAGTGAAAACTTCAAAAATCTAGCTTTAAGTTAAATTCTAGAAATCTAGAAAAATATGATTTTTATAAAATATTGCAGATTTGAACTTGAATAGTCCAGGACATAGATATGGCCCAAATTTCACATTAAATCAAAAAATAAAAACCAAAATACCGACGTTGATGAACAACATCAAAAGGGGAGAACTTAGACCGTAGGGTCTTCTCTCAATAATGAAAAACGATTTAAAAACAACATCATGAAACCCTAGAATTTAATTTCAGGCTTCTGGATCCAAATCTATCATATTTATCATGATAAATCCAAGATCTTAGCCTCAAATCACAAAATCACGAAAATAGTGCTGTGTGCAAAAGTGGGAAAAATCCAAATTTTGGAAATAAATGGGGATCTCATGCTATAAACATCATGGATTCATGTTATTCATTCAGATTCAACATAAAAACAATTAAAACATGATCAAGATATCCAAAGCAGCCACATCTCACAGATTAGAGCACATGGGGGTCTACCCTACGGATCCACCTGTTATCTTTTCCCCTAGCTCTCTCTTCACGTTTTACGGCTAAAGAGGATTCTTGAGGTACTTGGAGATAGGTTTGGGTATACAAACACAATCAAAGGCCTTATTCTACAGAAAAGGAGAAAAACAGATATAGGGTTCTATTCTAGGGATCCACCTGTTCTCTTTTCCCCTCGCTCTCTCTTCACGTTTTACGGCTAGAGAGACTCTTGAGGTACTTAGAGACAAGTTTAGGAATACAAATACAAAAAATGGCCTTATTCTACAACAATAGAGAAGATCCTATTACTTCTAGAATTGAAGACAGAAAATAAAAGGGAAAAGGGACTTACCTGGATTGAGCAAGCAGGGCAGCAGGGATTCCTCTCTTCTCTTGGAGCTCCTTGGACTTCAAAATTTCGTGGCCTTTTGCTTGAGGAAAGGCCCTCTATTTATAGGCAAGCACAGGGGTATGGTTGGTCCAAGGTTTGGCAAGATAGAGTTTCAGTTTGAGTTAAACACAAGATCATGTCCATCCTTTATCCACAAAGATATTTCGCACGAATAAAATATATAATTCGCTCATTTAAAGGGATATTGAATTAAAGATAAGGCTCAGAAATCGAGAGAAGAACAGAACTCGCACGAGTCTGATGTGCCCGTAAATGCTTTACGGTCCAAAAGTGTTCGTATTTGTATTACGGGCGCTGCGTGCCCGTATATAAAATTCGGGCGCGCTTAGCCGGTAGATACAATACAGTCCAGGCTTAAATTATCCCAATTTCATGCATTTTTAGCCTGTTTTAAATTCCAATTAATGTTTCCATTATTTTCTCATTTTGTAGTGCAATTTGGGGTGTCTACAACTAGTATGAATCCTTTCTCCACAACCTTAGATCAAGTCGGGATAAAAATAATCCTCCGACGAATAGTAGACAAGATCACCCTGGTAATCACCACTATGATCCCCCTCTTGCGTATCTGCTGAAAAATAACATAAGGAAGTAGGGTAAGATACGAATATCCTAGTAGACAACACATGCATGCTATAAACAGTTCATAATCCATAAAATAGATTTTCATGCACGTATAAGCAGTCTCGAGTAAATAGGCTCGTATAAACATTAATCTCATTCATAGAATACAAATCAGCATGTAAAACAGTTTAATATTTGAGAACAGATAAAGTATATCAAGATCATGATTCAGAAAATCATTTATAGAATCCATCGTAAAATCTGGGATGTACTAAACAGTCACATCCAACCATAACATCTAATACATGCATCCTACATGTGAATATTGTCATAATTAAGTGTTTGTGATATCAGTATCATTTCAGGACTCACAAAGAAAGATACACGTTTGAGATGACTCTCAACCATATGCTATGCCACCGTGTGGCTTATGGGCAACGCTATTAATGATACTCAAACCCGTGAAGATCACCTTAGATAAGAGCCGTAGTCATCGACTTATTGCACACAAACTCAACTGAGTTGGCAAGTACCACCAGCATGCAGCACTGAAATCAATTCATGGAGATGGTCGCTTATCCACATGTACAGGGAATCACCAGCGGAGCACCGGGGTGTCCCTCCAGAAATAGGATCCTCCAGAGCAAACCAAATTGCAAAGGAAGCGCGTTCGCAACAGGCACTACAAAAAAGCGGAGCTTTAGCGGTGGGTTTTTTGCGGCGGTAGACCATTACCGCCGCTAAAAGCCCATAATTTCATTTAAGCGGCGGAAGACATGTGTATCGCCGTTGAAACAAGTGTTTAGCGGCGGTAAATTAATACCGCCACTAAAAAAGAATGGCGCCAACTCAGTTTTCGCGCGAAGGTTTGGCGCGTGTTTTTACCGGTGGTAGTACCGTCGCTAATAATGCCCTCCGATCGCGGATTGGATTTTTAGCGGCGGTAACTAATTACCGCCGCGGAAAGGCCATATGCCCTTGCACGGAATGGGTTTTTAGCGGCGGTGATTAGTTACCGCCGCTTAAAGGCTATATCCGCTAGCGCGAAATGGGCTTTTAGCGGCGGTAACTAATTACCGCCGTGGAAAGGCCATATGCCCTCGCACGGAAAATGGGTTTTTAGCGGCGGTAACTAAAAGGCTATATCCGCTCGCGCGAAATGGGCTTTTAGTGGTGGTAACTAATTACCGCCGCTAAAAGGCTATAAATCCCCAATTCACGCGATTGGGGTTTTCTTCTCTGCGCGAAAAATCTCTGTTCATTGCCGGGGTTTGCTTCGCCTGCCGCCGGTCGCTCGCCGCCTGTGTGCACCTGATTTCGGTTGCACGACGAGGCGCATGCAAAACGATGCGTGCCTCGGGATTTGTTTGGAGTCGCCACTGCCTAATGGGGTGCAGGCAGACACCGGGGTGCCTAAGTTCTTCTATTAAGGCTTGGTCTGCGGCTTGAGATTCTAAGTAGGTTCTCGGTTGTGGTCTGGGGAAGTCTGTAGACACCCCAGTCCACCCCGTCAAGTGACGGGTCCCATAGGATTCCCTAGTTTGAGTAAACTTTTGATCTCTCACTTACCCGATTCCTAATCTAGCATTCAATCCGGTTAAGTCTGGCGGGACCGCCAAAGTGGTGTAGGTCCCTTTACTTGATTTTATCTTCTTTAGCTGAAGATGGGATGAGTCTGATTGGGCGGGCCCCGTTGGAAGGCCCGCGGATTCCTTGGTGGGCTTGTTTGAGCCCACATGTCCCTTGGTGGGCCTCAGTCTAAACTTGAGAGGCCCTTTGGGCTTGGTTCAAATGAATTGATTTTATTTAATGTTCAAGTTGGATATTAAACTTAATTCCATGCAAAAGTGAGTCTGGATTGACTTGCGGGCCCTTGAGTGGGCCTCGTCCTGGTTGCCAATTATTTTGAGTTTATTCTTGATTAATCTTTGCCAAAATGGGCCAGGCTTTGGGCTTGGGGCCCTTTACCTGGGCTTGGGCTTGAAAGCCCAAGGCTTCCTGAGTTGGGGTTTGGAAACCCTAACCTTGGTTGGGTTCAATGGGCTTAGTGGGCCCGACAGGCCCTACCCGCGGTCTCGGCCAAACCATAACATAATTTCAGCATGCACGCCCCGAATTGGGCTTTGGTGGGCCTCAATGGGTTTGGCCCACTCAATCAATTTAATTACCTTTATTTAACAAAAAGGATGTTGATCAGGCTTAGTGGGCCCCGTTGGAAGGCCCACTGGGAATCAATTTGGACCGGGTCGGTCCATGGCCCATCTTGGGTTTCCGGGTGACTCGGAAACCCTACTAGTTCGCCCGGATTGATCCAACAAACCTAAAATATAGCACAAGATCAGAAAATGGCTCAAAATGGTATTCTGGCAGTGTAGCTGGCCTGAGATGTCGGCTACGCACACAGGAAAGTGTATCCGGCATCTATTGCCGGCTACGAATGGGGCTCTGTTGATCCGGCCTGAGTTGCCGGATCAACATACAGAAGCCCTTTTTTTGGATTTTTGCATGGGGGTGGGGTTTCTAGGCTTCCCAGGGTGTTCTAAAATTTCATGGGCCCTTGGAAAGGCCCACACAGGTACTGGAGATGAGGAATCACCTCATCTCTTGGTCTTTCTTGAAGGTCTTCCCCTTTCCTTATGACCAAGGAAGTTGCCTCCCCCTCTTGGGGCTGCTAATGGCAATTAACAGGGACCAAGAGGTCCCGGTCTTGGCTCTCCCACTCATACAACAGCGGGTGGTACAAGGGGTTAGGCAAAAATTAGACAAAACACACACCAAGAACATGCTTCCTGATCTCTACCCATGCCAACATGCATAAGCATGCATTTTACCACTAATCATTCTCAAAACAGACACTTACTTTAGCAAGAGAGCAAGCCAAACAAGAAGGGATGAGAAAGGGGGGTTACTTAGGGATACAATAGATTGGTGAAAAACAAAAGGGAACATGCTCCCAGGTAGATAAAAGAAGGCATCCCTAAACAGAACTATAATGGCATTTTAAAATCATGCAAAGATGAATCCTCACTCTCTCTTATCCTCATTCGTGTGTTACCCTTACCATGGGAGCTTTCTCATGGGGAAGGGAATGAGAGGGAGGCACATGATGACATGCTAAAAGACTCTTTTCAAGCAAGAAAGACAAGAACCCTCCAACATACTTGAAATTGACTCATATTCATATATGTGAAATAAAAACACATGACAAAGCTCACCTTGGGGTTTTAAACCCTTCTTGTCGTGTATGGACACCTCTTGGCAGCAAGACCAGTGGCTGGAACCTCCTCCTTCAAGCCCAAACAGCAAGTTCCCTCCTTCTTCCTTAGGTGGAGATGGGAAAGGATGGGTCAAGAAAGGGTAGAAGGGTATAGAGGTGGTGTTTTGGGGGGCTTGGAAGGCAATGAGGGGTTGAATAGGAGGTTTTCGGAGCAAGGACGAAGGGGGGAGGAGAAGTGGAAAACAGCCAAAACCAAGCCAACCCCGGAAATGGGGCTGCTGTTGCCTTTTTATAGAAAACTTAATGTATCCGGCATTTAATGCCGGATACACTACACTTCCTTTGTGTCCGGCATAATATGCTGGATACACTGCACTTCCTTTGTATTCGACATAATATGCCGGATACAAAACATAATAATTTCGAAAATTAAATGCTGCCGCGAATTTGTCGGCGAATCGGCGCGAATCTCGCCGAGAAAATATTTGTATCTGACATTTGAGTCCGGATATGAAGAGGAGCAAGTGTATCCGGCATATTTGGCCGGATACAAATCGAAAAATTACGGATTTGCCCCTCAACTTGACCGATTCGACCGATTTGACACTTTTGGATATCTACAGATTGCCTCCTGCGAATTTTGGTTTAGTCCCTGAGATATTTGATGATTTTTGGATATTTGAGATTTAGTCCTTGAGATATTTCACTGCATTCATCGCCACGTGCGCAATTTCTTCGCCATGTGTGCAGTTTTCGTTTTTGCTGTGCAGAAACTTCGACAGCTCATATCTCCTTCATCCGAACTCCAATTTGAGCGAACTCAATTGTGTTAGACTCGTATCGGAGCCCTCCATCCAATGATATAGGGCTAAGCACTTGGCACGGGGTTCGAGGAAAAGTCAACTTTCAGCTCTCCTTTAAGTTTGACCGGCGCACAGAACCTTCATCCGGACTCCGATTCCAGCAAACTCAGTTGCGTTGGGCTCGTGTCGGGATTCTATATCCATTGAGATAAAGCAAGGTGGCCAATTATCACTTGATCAAAAGGTCAAATTTTGACCCCTCAGGTTTTGACTTTTTAACCGAGGTTTTCATTTTCAGCACTTCTAGGGGTGCAAAAATAAGGTCCTTACACCGCCGTTCGCCTACCGCCGTTCGCCGGTCGCTCGCCGCCGTTCCTCGCCGCCGTTCGTTCGCTCACCGCCGGCACCTTTCTCAGTGAGGATGAAATTTTTTTTGCTTAAGATTAAGATTAAGTATTTATTGTCAAATAATAAATTGGTTCCAATGAGTACATGATTAAATATTGCACACAAAAAACTACTTGTACATAAGATGACGAATGATCTATGCATTAGAAACCGTGGTGTATATTCTATCCATGTTTACTGCAATTTTGCACACATGTTAATACTGTATTGTGTTAGTTTTTATTTTAAGAATATTTCATATGTTGAAGGCCTGAGATTAAGAAAGCATTTGGGTTTTTGGGTGTCGTTCTAGAACAATGGTTATAACTATATGAATAAGTATTTGGATTTGGTAATGAAGGTGCTATTGAGACTATTGTACTGCTTAAATTTTCTTTGAACCTCATGGGTGGAATCTGAGTTTTTGGAGGTGAACTCCTTGCTTTGACTGGAGATTAAAAAGAAACTGATTCAATAATGTTTGTTTATCTAATTTGATTTATAAGGCAGCCATACAGATTTTGTGTGTATGGCCATGTAAATATTTGTGTGGAAACTGGAATGTAATGTATCAAGTTGTGTTCACAAAAAAATTCAGATGCAATCTTGATTTTGGGAAAAGAATTTATATTTATTGTTATTATTACTCTTTCTATGGTTACATTGTTTGATGTTTTTAGTCTCTGTATATTATTGGTACAATCCTTATATTAGTAGACCTAGTTCTCATTACATCTTCAAGTTGGGTTGCATGCTCCCCAAGTTTGGCAAGTTGATTATTAAAACATGAGTAGGATGTTGGGCGAAGCCTACGTTCATGAAAAAGTGAAATCCTATACAAAATAATTTATGGAAAAATCATGCTTAAGTTATCTAATTAGGAGTTATTGTTAAGTAGTATTTACAAAGAACTTCAACGCCGAAGTAATATAAATATAGAAATAGGAAAAGTTTGTTGATAATTTAGAGGCCATTGGGTAACTTAAAAAAAATTAGAACAAAAACTTTTCAAATTCTTTTTGTCTTTTTTAGAAAGCAATGAAGTAAAAATCCGTCTCATAATATTTAGTTAAATCCATTTATGATTTTAAAAATATGTAAAAGTGTGTTAATAAGTCTAATGAACATGAGTTTTGTAATGATAATTGTGATGCTAATTATTGTTTTGGCGGTGATAGTGGTGTAGTATTGGTGATGTTGGTAGTGAATTAGTTGACAAACAAAAATTTTAGGAAAACTTTAAAATAAAATAAAATTCTAATTCTTTTTTGCCAACTAGTCATTAGGATCTCAATTACTGGGTTTTGTCAAGTGTATCAATAACCATTAGATGTTAATCTTATTGATGCACTATAAATATGTATGATTTCATCTTGTGCTTGTAACATGCAATTGTAATGGTCATCTAATTTTTAAATGTAAATTGCACAATTTATGAGCCATAATAGCTAGCTAGGCATGCCTGTTCCAAATGTTGGCAATGAAGTATCTAAGCCATTTATTTGATTATTTTCTTATGATAAATATCGTGGTGGATATGGATGTGGATGCTCTTTTTGGATTGTATATGAATGCAATATTTCGACGAATCTTTTCTTTACAGGTTAAACCATTATTATTTTAGACCAATTTGGTCTGGACAACCCTCTATTTTTAGGGGAGATGCTGCCGAAATTTTTAGGGGAGATAAATAATGGTTAAACCATTATTTATCTCTTTAAGTTCCTTGTTGTGATATTTCTGTTCTAATGTTGTTCTAATGCTGTTTAATAGCATTGATATTATGATTAGCAGTTCTTTATTCTATTTTTTGGTTAACCTGGTTATTGTTTTTATATTTATTTATCTCATAAAAAAAGTGGGAACAATTCAAATACCCGTCTGAGAGGTTACATGTGTAACTATGCCCATCATGTTTTGTGTACTTTGAAGATATTGCATCTTCGCAGTAAGTTTGCAATAATTCTTAGTATTTAAATATGAAGGCATAGATTTGCACATGTAACATCTTGGATTGTCATATTGACAGTTTGGGGATATCAAGTATGTTACTTGTTGACATGTGATTTATATATATCTCTACTTATAATTTTGGTTTTATCTCTTTGTTCTTCAAATATGTAGTTTTATTGACTCTACGTCAGAAAACTTTACGTATTTGAAGAACTGCGCAGAGATGCTGCCGAAATTCGTGGAGAAATATATGAAACTTATGACAAACAAGTAATGTATTTGGTATTCCTAAATGGGTAAAACCAAGCATAAATTTTAAAACTAACATAAGTACCGTTTGCTATTAGCTAGATTCATTTATAGAGTATGTTTTGCAGAAAGTAATCTTATTCAAAAGCGACGGGTAAATTCTTTCACAACATACTAATAGATGGATCGAAGGTGGATGAAAAGATCTAGGTATTTGTTATGTTAATTTCTTAATGTTTTGATGAAGGGTGTGTATCTATATTTATTAACTAAATAGGTTACGTTTACTATGGATGGAATAGGGCTAGTCAAGATTATCAAGATGGAGTCTTGGGTTTCATCAAATTCGCATGTTCTCGCGGGGCAACTATTAATGGGTTGTTGAAGTGTCCTTGTCCAAAATGTAATAATGTGTTGTATCAAAGTCAAGAAGTCGCATACGAACACATGATTTGCAATGGATTTGATCAAAATTAAACTACACAAAATGGTACTATCATGGGGAGGATATTCTCGATTCACAACCCCCCCCCCCCCCCCCCCGTGTTAATCCCATAGTAGATGATGCACAATTTGTGGGTGATGAAGTTAGGCTCATGGTTAAAGAAGCTTATGGGGTGCAGGATGAAATGGACGTATCTGCGAGTTCTTCACATAGGCCATCAGATGATACCCCAACTTGTAATAATCCACAGTTTGAGAAACTGTTCCATGATGCTGGAGAAGAGTTATACCCGGGGTGTAAAAGCCACACGAAATTGTCGTTCATTGTTAAACTATTTCATATAAAGTGCCTAAGTGGATGGAGCAATAAGTCATTGACTTTGACGCTTGAGTTGTTGAGAGAGACATTTCCGTTTGTGTCAAAATTGCCAGAAACAAGTTCACAGGTCAAGACGATGATATCGGACCTGGGTCTTAATTATAACAAAATAGATGCATGCCCAAATGACTGTATGCTATATTGGAATGAAACTAGTGAAAAACAAAAATGTGATATTTGCGGTACTTCTAGATGGAAATCCGAAGACAATCATTCCAATAAAAAGGGAAAGAAAAAGGCAACAAAGATATTAAGGCACTTTCCTATGAAGCCGCGTCTTCAAAGATTATATATGTCTTCCAAGATTGCCGATGATATGAGATGGCATGTGGATGGTCATACTGATGATGATAAGTTAAGGCATCCTGCGGATTCTATGACTTGGAAATATTTTAATGTTATGAATAGCGAGTTCAGTTCTGATCCTCGTAATATTAGACTGGGCTTAGCATCTGACGGCTTCAATCCATTTAGATCAATGAGTATCACCCACAGCACGTGGCCAGTCATTTTGATTCCATATAACTTGCCACTGTGGTTGTGCATGAAACAACCAAACATGATCCTTTCTTTACTCATACAAGGGCCAAAGGGGCCGGGAAATGATATTGATGTGTACTTGCGCCCTCTTATAGAAGAGTTAAAAGACCTATGGGGTTCTGGGGTTGAGACATATGATGCGTCAAGAAAGGAGGTCTTCACTTTGCGTGCAGGGTTAATTTAGACGATTAGTGAATTCCCTGGGTATGCTATGCTTTCGAGTTGGAGCACTAAAGGGAAACTTGCATGCCCTTCTTGTCATAAAGACACATGTTCTAAGTATTTGCGTCATAGCCGGAAGCACTGTTATATGGGTCATCGTCGATTCCTACCTCTTGATCATAAGTTTCGAAAGCAGAAACAATCCTTCGATAGTACCACAGAGACAAGGGAAGCTCCAATATGATTAATCGGGTGGGATATTGTTGATCACTTAAGGGACAGTTCACATGTATTCGGGAAGCATACCAGTAAGAAGTACTCTAAAAACACTGGTAAAGGAGCGATGCCCTTCAATTGGAAGAAAAAGAGCATATTTTTTGAATTGCCATATTGGAGGGATATTATGTTGAAACATAATTTGGACGTGATGCATATTGAGAAGAATGTTTGTGATAGTATACTTGGTACATTGTTAAATATTGATGGAAAAACAAAGGACAACTTTAAGGCGCGCTTGGATTTGGTTGACATGGGTATTAGACGCGCACTTCATCCACAGATGTTACTAGATAGAAAGAAAGCATGTTTGCCGGCTGCATGCTTCTCACTAGACAAACGGGAACAAGATATATTTTGCAAAGTGCTGAAAAGTATAAAGGTTCCAGATGGTTATTCGTCCAACATTGCTAAACAGGTGAGTAGTAAAGAACGGAAGACATTTGGTCTTAAAAGTCATGATTTCCATGTGTTGCTGCATCAACTATTGCCTCTTGCTATTCGGAAAGTGTTGCCGAAGAATGTAGCATCCGTATTGATAGAGTTGAGCAACTTTTTTCATCAATTGTGCTCCAAAGTTTGTGAAGTTGATGACTTGAAGCGCCTTCAAGATAGTATTGCACAAGTATTATGCCAGATGGAGAGGATTTTCCCCCCATCGTTCTTTGATATTATGGTGCATTTGCCAATTCACTTAGCAAATGAAGCTATGGAAGGGGGGCCTGTCCAATATCGTTGGATGTATCCAATTGAAAGGTACGTATTACAACAGTCTTATTAAATGTGTTTCCTTGTATTTCGCCGTCGAATCATCTTGATTATCAAGATTTTTTGTTTTTCATAATAGGTACTTGTACACCCTAAAGTCATATGTGCGCAATCGAGCACAACCGGAGGGGTCAATTGCAGAAGGGTATATTGCGGAAGAATGTATGATATTCTGTTCCCGATACTTACCTAACGTAGAATCAAAAACTAATCGGCCGCAAAGAAACTATGATGAAACTGCAATTGGAAGTGCCCAACCATATAAATTATCCAATATTGAGTGGGCACAAGCGCATCGTTATGTGCTTTTCAATGACGATAGGGTTGCAAGTTTTCAAATGTAAGAAGTTACTTGCTTACCTCATCCATTTGTTTCTATATTACAATATTTTCATATTCTTTGAATTAATCATTGTATTTTACATTACAGGCATCATCTAAGCCTTCTTAAGATGTTAACTCCAAGGGCAAGGGAACATGACATACAAAAGAAACATAATAATGAATTCATGCAGTGGTTTAAAGAACATGTAAGACACCTTGTTTCATTTATAGGAATTTAGCTCCACATGTGTTGTTTAATATTGCATTTCTTAACCTACTTGGCCCCTTATTTATAGGCCGAGACACTAAAAGCATCAAATAGTGCCGTCTCCGAGGACATTATGTTGTTGTCACAGGGGCCACAATCAATGGCAAAAAAATTCAAGGGATACATAAGTAATGGATATCGTTTTTGCACGATGGAGAAAGAGAAATCCTCAAAAAGTCAGAATAGCGGTGTTGTGGTAAAAGCAAACACTACTAGCTACGCTAGTACGAAAGATAAAAATCCAATAACAAGTTATATGTCTTTTTACGGGCGTCTGACTGATGTGGTCGAATTGTCATATTCAGAGCAGCTTAGACATGTACTGTTTAAGTGTGATTGGGTTGATATCATGACACAAGGAAGAAGCATTAAGATAGATGAGTTAGGATTTACACTTGTGAACTTCAAACGGTTATTATATACTAGTCAACATGTCATGGATGATCCGTTTGTGTTCGTATCTCAAGCTAAACAAGTTTTCTTTGTGGTGGATCCAATCGATGAAGAGTGGAATGTTTTTGTGAAGACTAAGCCAAGGGACTTGTTTGAATTGATCACGAATGATGATCAACCCATTGATTGCGAGCCATGTGCTACCCAACTTGTAACAAATAATGAAGAAGAGGTTGATGGGTTGAGTTGGGCAAGGGAAGACGTACTTGGCACAACAGTTGATGCTCATTCTCATACGAGTAGAGAACAGTTCGCATCTTCTAGTGATCCTGTTCATGACGAACAGGGATCGGATTCTGATGATGACCATGAATGAATTGTATTTGAATTGTAGTGATCATGTTCATTCTCATTTTTTGTCTTGAATACGACACACTATTTTCTTCTATTAAACTAACTAACAAACAATAGCCATTTATGATGAATCAGATTGTTATTGACTTGTATGATTTTATTTTCTACAGCATATAGTGTATTTTATTAGATGGCAGAGGGTGGGCCAGCTAGGAGGGGTAGAGGTCGTACTAGATGCCTTGATATACTAAAACTTCAACCTGGAGAAAAGTTCAACATCAATATAGATGAATTGGGGCAGACAATTGGACCAAATGCCTCCAAATTGGCTAGTTTTTGTGGGACACTGGCACGCGATGGACGTGTTATACCCTTGAATCGCTTTGGCTGGCGAGAAGTCACAGATAGGGAGAAGGACTGAGCATGGTCACTTGTAAAGGTAAATAATATAAATTTTAATGTAGTTCATTGCTCAAAATGTCCACATATTTAGCTAATTGGTATTAACTTTTAAATTTCAATTTGTTATGCACCGTAGGAAAAGTTTGAGGTTGAAGAGAGGTTACGTGATGTTATCCTGCAATCAATAAATAAAAAATGGAGGGACTATAAGTCCGATTTGAAGCAGAACCATTACGATCCATACGAAACAAATGCTGAACGTATAAATCATCGCCCACCAGATGTGGTAGAGGAGCAATGGGCAATTATAGTATAATACTGGAACTCAAAAAATGCCCAGGTAATTTGTTAATTAGTTAATATGTCTTCTAAAGCTACTGCATCCTTGTTTATTTACTTTGTATGATTATATGTTGCAGAACTTGTCAGCAAGGAATAAAACTAATCGTGCCAACCAGACCCTTAATCATACAGCTGGGACAAAGAGCTTTGCCAGGGTCAGAAACGAACAGGTATAACAAATGGCCACTTATGAATGTCTTGATATACTATTATAAATCTAGTCACCTCATCAACTTTATGATCGGTTTTCATAGTATACAATCTTATTTTATTGCTTTCTTATCTCTTCTAAGTTGTATAGTAGCTTTTCTATTTTCTTGTATGATAAGATGGGATATTTATGTGAATGGGGATTGTATATGAATGCTACGTTTTTCATTCTTTTTTGTTTTTCAGGTTGAATGGCTTTATTTTAGACCAATTTGGTCTGGACAACCCTCTATTTTTAGGGGAGATGCCGTCGAAATTTTTATTATTTTTTCTTTATTTATCTCTACATGTGTTCTTTGTTTTTATATTTCTTCATCTTTTTAATCGGGTCAATTGTATTAATTTCTGCTTGTGAATGTTTAAATGATTTATGATGAATTAACACCATATTTTTTCATTAGGGATTGGCGGGCCGTGCTGAGACTTTTATAAAAACGCATACTCGAAAAGATGGCACGCCAATCAATGATGAAGCAGCTGACAAGATAGTAAGTTATTTCCTCTTATTGTAGGTATACTTGTAGCATACGATTAACTTTATTAGCATCTATTTTGATAACTCAATGATTGCATAAATATTTTTTTCAGGATCAAATGCGAACTATCATGGAACAAGGCACGCCAGATTTGACAGCCCGAGATGATGTATATACTCAAGTCATGGGGCATGACACACATGGTAGGGTGCGGTGTTGTGGGTTAGGCCACACGCCCACTAGGCTGTGGGGTGGTAGTGCATCCTCGAGTACGTCATCTCGGTATCTCGATATGGATGAATTTAATAGGATGCGAGAACAATTGCAACATACAGAGGAGCGGCTAGAAGAAGAGATGCGACAACGGCAAACAATTGAAGCAGCTGTTGTACAGCATGCCAGAGAATTTGAAGAATTTAGAAACTTCATGATGAGTAACCGTCAAACACAGGTATTATATAAATGCCTTACAAAAATACATATAGCACAAATTCATATCATTTTTATATTTAAATACCACACTTAATGATCTTTCTTACAATTTATAGTCTCCTGGCGAAACTTCTGCAAATGATAGTCCTCCTCGGGATTTTAGCTAGACAGACATGCATTCTTATTATTTGAGGTAACACAAGATAGCTTCGGTTCTATATACATATATATATATATATATATATATATATATATATATATGTATATTATTTTTTTTGGCTAAATTGATTTGTCTACTTATAATTTTACTGACGCATGATTCATTGTTATTTTCATGCAGGGCTATTAAATTTATACCTATTGCAATTTCACTTGTTAATGGAAACCATTAATTTACTGTCCTTTAGTTTAATTTATATGACATGAATGTTTAGATTATTTTAATTTTATTAGAATCTCTTTTAATTCACTTTCTTCTTTGTAATTGTTTTGCTCTATTTGTTATAAAATTTGCTACGAAATGAGATATTTTACAGGTATTTTACAGGATTTTCGGTCCACCTAATTATGGTTTTTGTATATGCAGGTAATGGCTTTTAGCGGTGGTAATTACCGCCGCTTAAAACCTGAGTCGCATTTACTTATACAAATTATTAGCGGTGGTACTTACCGCCGCTACAGGCATATAGAAGCACGTGAGGATTTTAGTGGTGGTAACTACCGCCGCTAATGGAAGGTATTCGCGGCTGTAAATGTTACCACCGTTAAAAATTTCTTATTAAGCGGCGGTAATACCCGCCGGTAAAAAGGTAATTTAATGGCGGTAATTACCGCCGTTAAATTCCCGCCGGCTATTTCTCCGAAATAGCGGCGGTAATTTTGCTACCGCCGTTGTAGGCGTCGCTGATTCTTTTAGTGGCTCGATATTAAGCGGCGGTAGGGTTTACCGCCGTTAAATCTTTAACGGCGGTAATTTGACTTTTACCGGCGGGATGCTACCGCCGGTAAAAGTCGACTTTTTTGTAGTGAGGGAGTAACCCAACTCAAATGAAATATCCCTTAGCTATCTAGCCAAAACTATGGATCCATAACTAGCTATACCCACTAGACAGCAACAATCCGTAAGGACTAATATTACTGTAAGTAATAGTGCCTAGCGGCATATAATGATTATATATGTAATTTCCTTCTTTATTGGGTTAACTATATTCAAAATCTGATCTGGAAATCTGTATAACATATTCTGGTTAATAGTATGAATTTATAGGTCATTTAATCAAATCTCACAAGGTTACAAGTCTAGTTTTTCCAAAACTTAGGTTTCTTGCTATTTACAAAACTTGGCAACTAAATACCCTAAATACCATCCTATTTTCATTCTTTTGTAAAACAGGGAATTGGTAATTTATTTTGGCCTTAAAACATCTTATTTGAAGGTTAAAATTTGTTAAAAATAGTTTAGAATTGAATCAGGGTTTGAAAATACGAAATTATGCATTTTCAGCACAAAGTGCTCAAGATCGCCTAGGGTCGCTCAGGCGGTCTAGGGTAAGCGGTAGTTCAAAACAGAGCATCGACGATATGCTAGTAAGTGGTCTTGGGCGGTCTAAAGTTTTCAACGAGCGCCTGGGAGTGCCGAGGATCGCTGAGCACAGTAAGCTCGGTGATCTCCCAAAAACAAACAGAACTTGTTTAAAAACTTGATTTTTTACGTCCAAGATGATTCTAACATTCATATAATATTGTTATCTAACTAAATACATGATAATATCATCGAAAACATGCAATAGGGATGAAACAATTCGTGAAATCAAATCGAGCGTTAAAACGAGTGTTGCCTACCTTTATCATGCGTTTTTCCTCTTCCTTCTCTAACTAGTAGTGCTAACAGATGCAAGACACTCTCTAGACGATGAAGAACACCAGACAAGCATCCTCCCTTCTTCCTCCTTCTTCTCTCCTTCTTCTTCTTCGGTCGTTCACGGTCTCTCTCTTCTTATAGCTGTTCAATACGAGCAATACGATTTAGAATACCAAACGTATTCCTTAGGTTATTTTAATGTATTTATGTACCTTGATCTCACGCATCCCATGCACAGCAATTAAATATACATCGCCCAATCAGAATACATCCAAATTATAATATCGATCATACCTCTATATCTCGAAATCAGACGGTCGGAACTACGCCCAACTCTGGATCTCCACTAATTATAATATCACATACATTAATAAAATATTTCCATCAATTAAAATCCTCAAGAATATTAATTATTAAATTTACTTTTATATTTAGGAAAATTCGCGGTCTTACAACCCGTAACCCAACCCAAACCAAACCGAATTGCAAAATTCAGTTCAGTTCGGGTCATTTTCCCATACAAAACCTATTATCAAGAGAGAGATACCCACTTTTGCCCCCAAAAAAAATTTAAAGAATAAACACTAACTTTTAAAGGGTCATCACTTACATGCGGTCCAATCCATTAAGTAGTTCACATGCATACATAAGATGGAACAAAGAGCTTAGAATCACAGGTCATATGTCAATTGTTTTGGATCGCACTTTTGGGCTTATGAATCAATTTAATAATTAACTACAAAGATTTATAAAATAATAATCTTATTCATTATTTTATAACTTATAATTTATAAGTTATATTTTATTATTACAACTTCATCTATTGTATATATATATATATATATATATTATATTTCTGTTCAGTTTGGTTTGGTTTTACACTTAATAATTTCGGTTTGGTTTTTGGTTCGGTTCGGTTAACTCGAGCCTTCAACCCAAAACCGAACCAAAAAAATTCGGTTCTCTATTTTTTAGAACCCAAACCTACCCAAGGACTATATAACCCAAACCAAACCAACCCAAAGTCGGGTTGGACTGGTTTGGTTTCGGTTTTAACGGACCCAAGTTGCAGCCCTAATGTGAAGTATTTGGAAAACTTGATTATTAAATGATTAGAAATAGTCATTGTTGGGTGATGTTAACCTTCCCCATTCGGCTCGCTAATGGCTAGGGCCATATTTCATAAATCATGTTCAGATTATGTCTAACCCAGCTCCTAACCTATCCTAAACTTAACTTTAATCAATTCAAATATATGTTTGGGTAAAGTATAGAAACTTTTCTTGAGGTTTGCACTAATTACACATACCTCCCTTCATATTTTTGTAATAATACTTTTCCCCTTAAATTTTGTATAAAGTTCACACTTGCTATCCCTCCATTAAGTTGTCATCCAAGTCTTTTTTTTAAGGATATGGTCAATGACAACATTCTTTAAATATGAAAAGACGAATTTATCCTTCAAATTAATTGTGTGTTTGTTTATTTTATTTTTTTAATGGCTGTAACATAGGAACCTACCTAGGCAAAGCCTCTATTGAACCCACTCGTAAGGCCAACGTATCATTTAAGTTAGAGAGCATCGGCATGAGGTTTTGAAACTAGGATGTTTTGGTTTACAATTCTTCTCAAGGTCCTTCCCTTACAAGTGGAAATTTGTCATTCCAAAAGTGCTACCTCAAGGGCGGTTTATGTAATTTACTTTCCATGTAAAATTAAATAAATATATTAACTAATTTTTCATGTTTTATTAAAAATATTTTGAGAATTTTACACTCACGCCTCTCACATTCCTGACAAAAGTAGTCATAGCAGCCTTAAGTTTTGGAAAAAGAGAGCTCCCTCCACATTTGAAAAAATGCACACTTACCTCTTGTCATTAAAATTGTAAAAACTATGTTGAGTCAATGAGAGATTTTGTTTCTGAAAAATGTACAATTACGTTTCATAATCAATTGGATCTCTTCCTATGTTGGAAAATGTACAATTACTGTGTTGGACCTCTTCCTATGTTAGAAGCCTTATTTGGAAAATGTACAATTCCTATGTTGGCGTTCCTCCGAAATTTGGCTGGGCTTGACACGTGGCGGTGTGGATGATGTGTCTTTACGCGGGCGTGCCAGTATCTGTTGATACAAGGATTTCAGGTTGAATCCTGACCTTGGGCACCTGTTCCGAGTTTAAACCGGAGTCGGTCTAGTCGTACTGCAAGTCACCTGTAATAAAACCAGTCATGTGAAAGAGTGAAGACTAGGGGTTCGGTCTTCGTTTGGATTTTTATACGTGTTTGAAAGCAAAAACAAATAATGACAAAGCACTTTATTTGAATATCGGTCGCTAGAAATACGACTACTGATCACAACAAGTCCCCCAATAACTCAAAGAAAATAATGGGAAAAGAAAGTCACAAATATTGACAATACCGACCTCTCCAGACCTTATAGCCGTAATCGGAGTATAAGTAAGGGATGTAGGGGGCGTCTGTCAACAATGTCAACTTGGGGTTTTACCTAGGAATACTATTGAGCCGATATTCCGTTAGTTACCTCGCTTGATCAAAGATGGCTTTGGGACTGGCTGTTCAGAATCCTGTAGCCGTGTTCGGAGTATAGAATTAGGAGACTGGGACGACCTCAACCTCCTTTCCAGTGGTAGCATTTTTACTTCAATTGGAGTAAATAGGAACCTAAAGTGTCACTGCGACAGGAAACAGTGAGAGGAGTCCTAAATTATCCTTGCTATAGTGTGAGGTAGGAGACAAAACAAGGATCACTGATGATAAAATTATAATTACAATAACCGGTTGCGGTTCAGTAGATGATGTCCTCGAGCTCTTCGCGACTGTGCCTTTTATATCCAATTGCTGATGGTTGCTCATCGTCACATATGTGCACAATTTCCATGTCAATTTTTAGAAGTTGCCCAGCTGTTCCATCTCGTTCCAGTAATACAACCGCTTGCCATGATCTTGACGAATAACTTCCTTTGTCCGGGAGGGTCTCGTTGATGACATCATTCCTCATATGATAGAACACACGTGAATGCTGATGTGGCTTATCTGGTGAAGTTAGTCCATGTAGACACCACGTGGCCTTTCCTCACTTGCCAGTCTACGGAGGGTGTAAACAGTTGGAAAATGTAAAATTTACATAATATTTTGGACTTCTTCCCATGTTAGAAGCCTTAATAGTCAATGAGAGATTTCATTTCTGAAAAATGTACAATTTCTATATTGGAAAAATGTACACTTACCTCTCGTCATTAAAATTGAAAAAAATGTACACTTATGTTTCTGACAAAAGCATCATTAAAATTGAAAAAAAATGTACAATTACGTTTCTGACAAAAGCACTCGGACCTCTTTGAATAATTGCATATTTATTCAAAAATATGGAGGCAGCTCTCTATCTTTTTTCAAATGTAAGGAGGTCCAATTGCTTTTGTCAGAAATGTAAGGGGTGTAAGTGTAAATTTTTCAATAAAATCAAAGAAATGTGCTTGAAGAGAAAATTTATGAAAAAAAAAAAAATAGTTCAAACAATTTTCTCTTCCTATCTCTTTAAAGGTAAAAAATGTTCTCTTCTCAAAGGTAGAAATTTTGAAAAAGAAAGTCTACCATCAGCCACCACTATTAACACCACCCACCCCGCCCCCCCCCCCCCCAAAAAAAAAAAAAAAACTCTTCCAAAACACACACCATCCCCTTCTTCTTGAAGCCCCCCGCCCCCCCCCCCCCCCCAAAAAAAAAAAAAAAAAAACTCTTCCAAAACACACACCATCCCCTTCTTCTTGAAGCCCCCCGCCCCCCCCCCCCCCCCAAAAAAAAAAAAAAAAAAACTCTTCCAAAACACACACCATCCCCTTCTTCTTGAAGCCCCCCCCCCCCCCCCCCAAAAAAAAAAAAAAAACTCTTCCAAAACACACACCATCCCCTTCTTCTTGAAGCCCTCTGCGTGGGTCATCTATCTTTGCACTCCAGACAATGGTTTTTTCCAATAACTTTTTGAAACCAGATTGCAAGCAAAGAAGATACTATTACTTTAACCTAGCGAAACCCAAAAGCAAAATCACCAGAAGGTGAAATCGAAAGGGATCGTGGGTATGCAGGAAAGAACATCTGGTTATACGTTTGAGCTTATGCAAAAACTGGATACAGAAGAACCAAGAAGAAAAGAGGCTTAACAGAAGCCATTAAAGGTACTGCAATTTGTTTCTATTTCGAAGAAAATTTTACGTCTAGAAAACAAATGAGGTGAAGGTTTTGCAGCATAATTTTTCTTATTTTTGCTAAATTAGTAGCCTTTGGCAACTTTGTCTATAACAGAGAAATAGAAAGTTTCTAGAGAATAGCTTAGAGATTACCTTGTGCAAGCTTGTTTCTTTGTTTCTAGGGGGTGTTAATAGAACTCATGCGTGTAAAAGTGGCCTAAAACTGATGAAGGAGATTGAACTTCTCTTTGTCATCGATGATCTGTGTCCTAACCAATTAGTTGAATGAAAGTATAAGATGGCCAAGGACATCTCTGCGTCTCCCATATAATTCAATAAAAGGGAATGGAATCACTTCAACATTGCAAAATAAATAAATATTCGGACTTTTGAAAGCAGGAAAATCTAGAAAAACTGAAAACTGGATTATTGTACTTTGGCAACAGCGTATTTGGAATACCCCTTTAGCCCATTTGAGCTTTCTAGTTAACCTCACCTTACGCTAATCAAGTTTCAGTGTCAAAAACATTTGGGACATGGAATAAGTCCTCTTTAAATCTAACTGCTTCTGTTATATAATGAGATTAGAAATTGGATTGCTACTCGATCTTACAGTGGAATTAAAAAATGGATTGCTACTTTTACAGGGGATACAATCTTCTATGGGTTAAAACAAACCGACATCTTATCAAGCAACTAAACCTAATGAGGATGAGGCAAAGGAGTTTAAACCACATCTTCTCACCGTGTATAAGGGGATTAAACCCTATGTTAGTTAGCATTTATCCCACGCATCTCACTCAATTTTACTCATGCTACCATCAAATAGAATAAAAGAGATTAATAAGAATATCACTTACCTCGTAGATTAAGATACCACCATCGCATTGACTTCAAAGTTGGGGAACTCCATCCACCACATCATCTCCTACTTAAAGCCATTCATGGATTAGTACAATCATCCTTAATAAATCAGATTTAATTAATAATAATATATTTAAAAAATACAGGGTATTACATAGGCATTGCAATCTGCAACTGGATTCTCAATCCGGGCTGCAAACGATCCATCATCTGGACCAACATGATCAGATTCTATACAGTCATTGTGAGACATGGAAATGTCATCTAGGATGACTTCCTATATCGTCACGTGGGGATCAATAAAAGTTAAGAGTCGCTACCATCCATCTTAAGGTGTGAATGGACACTAAAGGGTTCATAGAAGCCAAATAGAGCTAAAGTAGCTCCAAGATAAAGAAAAATCCAGAGATCAGGTAAGGGGAATTATTTATGAGCGAGGGAAGGTGTTAGGCACCCCCACTCATCCGTCTAGGACGGTTGCCACATGCTTGCTCATACTAAGAATTGTTTGCTAATGAAAAAGTAAGCAAAGAGATGCTTACAATAAGCATAATGTATGTGATTATTCCACATGAGCAATCCCATGACATGAAACTCTCTTCGTGGATACATCACTTCTAAAACTTCATGAGTGAATGGAAATCAAAGTAAAAAATGAAGAAAAGACAAGCTAAGATAAATCTGGAAAATTCAGACTAAAAGAGCTTGAAAGCTTCGATTAACCATAACTTCTTCAATTTAAATCCAAATCCATTGAAACCAAAGCCATTTGAAAACTGGTATATAGTAGAGTATACAGTAAAAGATTCAGCACAATCTGACTTAAAATGAGAGAGAAATCCACATCTGAAATCTGCTGTTTATAACTCAGAAAAATAGATGAGTAGGCATTTTCAAAGTCCTATTCGTGGAGTTTGGCTCAATAAAAATCCATGAAAATTGGTATGGAGGAAGTATATGGTACCATCTTTCCAAAGAAATAAGCCTCACCCCAAACTCTATCCGGATGTGGCTTGTGTGCTCTCTTGAACAGGCCTAGAAGACCACAGATTAGCTCTGGACTATGCCAGCGAGCAGCTCTGAGTCCATCAAGCACACAAGCCTCAAATCAAATCGAAATCTACTGAAACTAGTTGGAGATGAAAATAGACCTCTTAAGGAAAACTCAAAAACTAGAATCACTCAAAACGGATTAAAATTGAGCAAATGGTGCACCATCAAAGCGGCGAGTTCAGGAATCTGGGCTGAACTGACTTACAAACTTTGAATAGATGGTGTCAAAAAATGGCTTCATAAAAGCAAACGAAATTTTCCAGATATAAACTAGACATACTCATCTATCACATGTCTTTAGAATCACTCAAAAATTCATCCAGAGGATGAAGTTATGAGCATTCCAAAACGGGCCACAGATGCTACCCTGTTTTGAAATATTTTTGAATAGAAAGCCAAAATGGTGTATGTGTGCAAATGAATTCGACCAAAACACTTAGAAATCAATCAAGATCACCTCATGAAGTTCTAAAATTCATTTTTAATCCAATAATCTCAGATTTCCCGTATTAAACGCAGAAATCCTAGATCTAGCCTATTTGATGAAAATAGTGGAAAGTGTGTGTAAAGGTGTGGAAAATCATTCCATAGGAGAAGGATGGAATCCATTGCTATTGAGAGCAAGGATTCACATATTTCTTCAGCAACAAGTGCAAAAACATTAGAAAAAAAAAATCCATAGGCTCAAAATAATCAAATAGCATGCTCTTCATCACTTGTAGGTTCTAAGCCTAGAGGATCCATTCCTTCTTCTTTTTCCCAAGGCTCTCTCTTCTCGTTTTATGGCTAGAGAGGATTCCCAGGTACTTTGGAAGAGGTTTGGGGCTTCAAAAATGCACAAAATGGCCTTACACTACAGAAAGGTAGAAGATGAGAGTTGGAATGTAAAGAGGATGCTGGAAATCAAATGGAGCTTTACCTTAGGTAGCTTGAACACTTGAGGCAGCAATCTAGTAGGGTTTTCCTTCTTCTTACAGAGCTTCCAAGGTTCAAATTCTCAGCCCTTTGCAAGAGGAGGACCCTCTATTTATAGGCAAAGCCAAGGGTAGGAGAGTCCCAAGGGTATGCCAAAAAAGCCTTCTAGATTATTCCAATTCTCCTCAAAGGCTTGAATTTGAGTAATTTAGCAAGTTTCGGAGGGTGAAATAGGGAGTTCAAGTCCCTGAGAGAGAGGTAATATGCGTAAATAAGGCTCAGAAATCGAGCCATTTCGCGAATCCCCGAAACAGTCAAAACCGCATGCTTAGTGCGGTTTCCACAAAAACGTCACTATATGTGCGGTTTCTATACAAATTCATCTCAACCGTACTTACAAGGCGGTTCAATTCAGTTACGCTCGTCATGATTGCTGTCGACGTATCCCAACGGCAGAAGCTTCCGGAAGCCACGTGGCCACCCGCGCGATAAGCATGAATATCAACCGTGCTGTGTATACGGTCACAACCGCACATACATAGCGGTTGAGACCAAAATAACAACAACCGCTCATTCAGTACGGTTAGCACCATTTTTGAGAGTTCTTGAGTTTTTGACAAATGTCAATGCTCAAATAAGGCATTTAATGTTCTTTTTGAGAGTTCTCTTATATTGAGGTGCAATTTGGGATGTCTACAGTCATTTCTTTGACCACCCACAAACGTCATGAAGTCACCTTCTTGAGTTCGAAATGGGCTTGACATCACCAACACAAGGTGAAAAATGATTCCCTCCATGGAAATCTGTAATGCACAATCAGTGGGAGAAGTGGACTGTTTTCGCACACCGGAAAGAGTGGGATTAAGTTCAAGAGAGGAAGTTATTAATGTTGGCATCTCTGATGGACAAGATTCAACCCATTCTTGGAATGAAGTTATCTCCCCCTCATTTAAAAACTTTTGGTGAAGAGAATATAGATCCCTAAATAGGAACATCTCTTCCTTGTCATGTAAAGTTTTCCTGCTGGGGGATTTTGATACTTGTAGCCTTTGTAGCGATAACTATATTGATGTAGGACGAGTCCTGAGGCTTATGTGCTCATACATTGTTTTCCGTTCCAAGGGTATTTTGGTAAATTTTAGTCACATTGTTAGAATGGGCTGAAAATTGGTAGTCTGATTGGAAACGGCCCGAAAAGTCTGCCCCGAGGCCTCGTGATTTTAGACATATTCCATCGTTTAGGCCTTCAAATAGGCAATTTTACTATTTTAGGAAACGAGTTAATTGTTTCCATTTAGGGTCATGGAAAGTACGTTTTGAGTCATTCTTTCAGGAAAACCCTTATTTTCGGATGTATTTTAGGAATTTGAGTCTTTCTTGAATTTTACTATTTTTAGTAAAATTCGTTTTTTTCTACTTTTAGTAAGTTTTGGGTTTTCTGAGTTTAGGGATTTCTTGTAACGCCTATATAAAGGCTTTTTAGAGAGTTCTTTTTTTTTTAATGAATATTTTGATTTGAACCCTAGAATTTGTCTTGTTCTTGAACTTTTCTCGTCTTCTAGAACGATATCTAGACCAACTCGTGAATCAGAACAGTATTTGATCTCTTCTTCCATCTTCCCTGCGTCATATATCCCAAGAATATGCATTGTACAAATTTAGGACAAGTTATTTTGTTTTGAGTCTCATATGTGAGGAAAGCATTTTACACCCAAAAACCCTCAATTGAATCCTCTTATTCATATTCAAATTTTGTTTGGACACTTCTCAACCAAATCCTTATTTACATTTGTTTGGGCACTTCTCAACTGAATCCTAGTATTCATATTCAAATTTTAGACATTTCTCAACCAAGTCCCTATATCCTAAATTTTAGGGGTCAGGTGGATCCTAGACACATGCCTGCACCCAACACTCATGCTCGAGTCCATGTATCATAGGTTATGCTAACAAAACAAGGACATCACTTAGAGCGTGTTTGGTAACGTGTCTGAACATAGTTTTTTGGTTTTCTAGAACAGAAAACCGAAAACGTGTTTGGTTGAAAAAAATTTCAAACCGTTTTTCAGAGAAACGGTTGAGTGGATCCTGATTTCACGATTTTGTTATTGAAGCTCTGACAGTGCTTTTGGTGGTGGTTGTTGTAGTGAGGAGGGTGGGTTCAAAAGTACAAAGAGTGAAGAGGAGCAAACTAAAGAAGACTATGAGTGCACAAATGGAGATGGTTAATTACACTTTATTGAGAAGGAGATTAGAACTGCTACTGCATCTACTAGTGACAGATTTGACAGAAGAAGATGCAAAAGAAGAGAGGCTTTTCATCTTGTCCATGTAATGGGAGTCTTCGTCTTCAGGGAAGAAAATCAAGTGCAAACCCATCCCCCAACCTTCAACACTGCTCTTGGACTTCCCAGAGAAACCCATCTCTGCTTCTACCTTTCTTTTCTTATGCTCTGCTTGTTAGAGGTCATAGAAGGAGAGAAGCCATGAGAGAGAGAGAGAGAGAGAGAGAGAGAGAGAGAGAGAGAGAGAGAGAGAGAGAGAGAATTAATTTTTAGTGATATTTTTTTCAATATAATTAAGATTCAGTCAGCAAATTATCAAAATAATTAATCTTAATCAATTGTTACCAAACGGGTTTCTTGTCACCTGTTTTCAAAAACCCAAAAAACAGTGATTGTTATCAAATGGGTTTCTTATTACTTATTTTCAAAAACCCAAAACAGTTGGAACTGTTTTTAGTTTTCAAACTGTTTTTAAAAAAAAAAGGTTACCAAACGGCAACTTAGTTAATGGCAAGTTATATTATTCTCTTATCTTTTGGTATCTCTATGTATCACTTCTAAGGATTCATTTGCAGTAATGAAGTGTCTCTTCAAGAATCTCTCCTTTCTAATATATTACTGGTGTGTAATATTTATAATGATAGATATGTCATCACCTAAGTTGATGTAAATGTGTGACCTAACTGGACGTATTTTATAATTTTGCTATGACATTGTAAATGACATTTAATTAAGGCTATTGGACCTGAAACTTTCTTTTCACTGATACTTTTGGTCTTCCTTCTATTATTCTTTTATTACTCTTATCTTTTTAATGATACACAACTTGCATGTTTTGGCTTTGGGAAATCCTTACGGTTCCTTCTTGATATACTAAGGATAGTCAATGCACTGAGCCTACTATTAGCAACAATACATCCATGTGCCTTCTATTTCTCTCATTCCAATGCCTGAAATCTCCTCGTCGCATCCTTTAATACCCTGTCAACTTGAGAGATTCCAAGTTAGAAAGTTCACGAATGGTATTATCTAATAGAAAATGCATCCAACATATAATAATTCCTACATTTAGTTTTTACATAGTATTACAGAGGCTAATTGGTCAGTGATGATCAATCCTAAAGGTGTTTGTAATTTTGAGGATTAGACAAATGAATGTCTGTTTGAGTTCTTGAAGTGTCCAAAATAAAATATGGCCCAGATCATGCCTCATATATAGACTTCTGATATACAGTGGACTAAGTAGTTTTTTTTTTCTTTTACGTATATATATATATATGGCAATTTATCTGATAGGCCTATTTCACAAGGGTTTGTTAGATCTCTGTCCTTCAATGATGCTAATTAGCATTCATTGTCTATCTCTTTTCTTAAAGCAAAATAAAATTTAGTGTATGACATAAACCTCCATTGGAATGTAAATGATAACTAGAAACATGTCAACAATAATACACAATTTACAAGAGTATAAAATAACTTATGTAATGTCAAGTCAGCAATATGGATTACCAAAAAAAAAAAAAGTACAGCAATATTCCCATTTCTTTATAATGAACATGGGAACAAAATAAAAAGGGAACATAATGAGGGAGGAAGTTGCAGAGAACAGATGATGAAAGACAATAAAGCTCTCTGCAAAATCATCAAGCTGTTCACTTGATTGTAGAGATTAACAAACTGAATTAACAAAGGACAAAGGGTCTGGTGGCATAGAAACCTCAACTGCTCCTTCTAGCATTTGGGTTACCTTTTTCATAGTTGGCCTCAGGGATGGATTCTCCTGAATGCACCAAATGGCCACCTTAACAAATCTGTCCACCCTCTGAATATCATTCATTGCTTCTTCATCCTCCCCCACCAATTGATGGAGTTTTTCTTCTTGATAGCAATCATAAGCCCACTCCGAGAGTATCGCTTTTTCTTCATCCACCGTATCTGATTCAACATTCTTCCTACAGCTGATGATCTCCAGTAAAATGATCCCAAAACTATAAACATCCACCTTAGCTGTAATTGCCATGTTCTTGAACCACTCAGGAGCCACATATCCTTTGGTCCCTCGAATGTCTGTTCTTGTTCGAGTTTGATCAGTCTTCAGAAGCTTTGCTAATCCAAAATCAGAAATTCTTGCAACAAAAGAGTCATCTAGAAGGATGTTCTGAGGCTTCATGTCACAATGGATGATACTGGTGCTGCACTCTTCATGCAAGTATGCAAGCCCTCGACCAACCCCAAAGATTATTTGGATCCTTTGGTACCAAGGAGGTTTTGAGCTTCCAAACAGGTAGTCAGCTAAAGATGCATTGCTCATGAACTCATACACTAGTAGCCGGCTAGGTCCCTGATTACAAAACCCAAGCAGTTGGACAAGATTCTTGTGATTGGTCCTGCCTATTGCATTCACTTCGTTTTGAAACTCCTTCTCACCATCGTCCACGAACTTATTTAGCTTCTTAACCGCTATAATGGTTCCGGAATCTGATGCTATAACACCTTTATATACGGTTGCAGATGCTCCTCTGCCCAATTCTTCAGCAAATCCATTAGTAGCTTCTTCGAGCTCTGTGTATGTGAAAGAGCGCAAGTTCATGTGGTTTGTGCTGCTACCCTGTTTGTCTTGCTGCAGCTTCTTGTGTTTTGGGTGAAAACCAACCAGATAAATCACCAAGAAAAGTAAGAAGTTTAGAAACAGAGAGCCACCCAACACAATCGATCCAGGCAGGATCAGAGCCTCCTTATCTTTATTTTTTCTTGGAGGGGCCGCAGGAAGATAAGGTTGTAGAGGTGATTTACCTACCTTAATGAGAGCCTTCCCTCCAACACTCGGATTCATCCTCCCATTTCCTACCGGAAACCTCTTCTTCCAGCAGCTCCCATCTCTAAATATGGCAACAGCACATAAACAGTCCTCCAAACAAGACTTTCTGCACCAGTCTTCATCCACAGATCTAAACCACTCATAGTCATTGTTTGGCCAGTCAGTGTTCTGCAAACTAAATATTTCGAATTCGCCTTCTTTGGATCCATTAATTTCACAACTCTGTGCAGAAAAATTTTGTTTGCACCCTTTGAATGTGTCTTTGGGATCCATGTAGGTGTAACCAGCTGGGCATCGACAAGCAGGCCGCTGGTCATCACCCATTATGCAGTAGCTATTATAACCGCAAGCTCCGCTACCATCACTCCCTCTAATTGCCATACAAAGGTCTTCAGGCAAATAACGTTCAACAGTCCAGGACTGAGGCCATCTCCCATTGCTTGGAACAGCCTTTGGATGGGTGTAGTGCCTGAATACACCATCAAAATCAAGAGTGGCCCTGTGGTAGAAGTCCTTTGTTGAAACAGGTAATACTGAACTGAGATTGTAGAGAGTTCGATTGGTTAGCTCAAGATAAATACGGCCAGACTGATTGAAGACTAGCCTTGAACCATTTCCCTCAGTGCCACTGGTCCAGTAAGAAACATAGTCATCTCCTGTTGGCATAGCTTGGGTGTAAAGCACAAGGTTGCCATCAGCCTGTAAACGAAGTTCGAATCTTCCAACCGAGTCCTTTTCTCTTACCCGTGACACGAGACTCATGCCGAAATTCAGTGTCTGGGTCGGCAAGATGGTGTCTGTTGGGTTGTCGAAGCTACCCCATGTTATGGATCCATTGCTTCTCAAGACAAAGTTTCCTGTGTCAAGCATGGCAGCATTTTCAACTAATCTGTTATCGCTTGTCTGTGCACTCCACAGCTCCTGCTCCTGAGGATCATACAGAACAAATTTTCCATCGCTCGTCAGCTGTACTTTCGAACCCTTCGGCACTGGGCTATTTTTATTTTGTGTCCAAACAATAGTTTTTTCAGGTACTTTCGCAAACCAGATTGCAAGGAGGAAGGTATCTGCTTCTTCAACCTGGCGAAACCCAAAAGCAAAATCACCAGAAGGCGAAACCCAGAAGGGATTATAGTCATTAGTGGATAGAGAAGAGCCTCTAGTTATGCTACGGTAAGTTTGAGCCAACACAGAGATTGGAAACAGCAGAAGCATGAGAAAGAGAATGGACAGAAAAGAAGCCATTAAATGGACTATGAATTGTTACTAAATTGGGAGGACAGAACCTACACAACTAGGGTAGTGTTCTAGTTCAAAATTTGACCCATGGTTACTGGTCTGAAACTATCTGTGAGAGAGGAGACAAGACGGCTGCAAAGATGAACAGCTAAGAGCTTTCCATATGCAATCTTTTTTTTTTTTGGTGGACTTCCATATGCAATCTTGACTCTCTCCTTCTTACCAGTGAGAATGATAGGAAAACAAGGGAGAAGACTCGTTTTTTGTCACGTACGTCCTTTTTTTCCAGGTCAACATCCAGACATGGCCGAAGACTTTTGTCCATCAGCTTACAGCTACGGGTCACTTACGTGTAATTGATTTAAACAAGATTGTTAGGTAATGGAAGCACTCAACGTAGACATCAAAGACTTGATTTTTTGAAAGTTTTTCTTGCTCCCCACCATTTATGGTTGTTTTGGAGTGAGCTTAAGGAAAGAAATTATTGATTAATTTATGGGATGAAAGTAGAAATTACTCTATTGAAATTGAATTGAACGTCGGTTTAATCCAATACCTACCCAACACATATGGTGCAAAGCTCATGGACGGTGGGTTGTGACCTAAGCCTGGGAACATTTTGTCGGCCGGATTTAATGTGTTCGTTAATTTCAGATGTTGATAGGATTATCGCATCTTAGCCAGCATTTAAGACTTTCTTTGGAGGATGAGCTTCTGGGGGTTCTTTAATCTTTTCCGTGACATGGGCATGTGTCATGAGCTAGGGTTGATTGGAGGGCGACTAAATTAGCCTGAATAGACCGTGCCAGGTCCTGTTGTTAACGCATGGTAAGAGACGTGCTTGTAATGGAGGCTGATCACTCAACTTTGAACTAGTAGGACTCATCTTTGAAAATGTGAAAAGAAACACTTGACTTGGAGAAGTGTGGATAGAGAGCCCTGGACTTGTATCTGATGCCAGAGACTTGAATTAGCAAGATTTTGCTCGTGAGTGTTGGAGTTTGTATTTTAATTTCATTGGGATTTATGAATGCTAAACTTGGATTGGGCCACTTGGATCTTGTGGGTTTTTCTACTTATTGAAGTATTAGTACTGAATAGTAACTTAAATCATTAAATAATATGTGAAATATTTTGAAAACTTGATTATTAAATGACTACAAGATCGTTAGATGATGTTGAGGTTAACTTGCCTGATCGGCTCCCTAATGGCTAGGGTTTGGAATTACAAAAATCATGTTAGGATTGAGTGTAACCCACCGCCTAATCTGTCCTAAACTTGACCTTATTCCATTGCCTGATCGGCTCCCTAATGGCTAGGGTTTGGAATTACAAAAATCATGTTAGGATTGAGTGTAACCCACCGCCTAATCTGTCCTAAACTTGACCTTATTCCATTCAGATACATGTTTAGGTAAATTACAGAAATGTCCCTTCAGGTTTGCATTAATCATACATATCTCTCTTCATGTTTATGAAATAATACTTTTTCCCTTTAGTTGCCATCCAACTTTTTTTATAAATATGTGATGCAAGGGGATCTGAGACAGATGATGCTGAGCTATCATATTGCACATTGATGGCGTTCGAATTCCATGAGTTGGCACATCATCGCAAAGGCAGGAAGTGATGGTGATATCTTTCTAATTGGGGCAGTTTTGAGTGCGTTTTAGTATTTTGGCCATAACTTTGGCTACGGTTATCGGAATCCACATATGACCCCAATTCGGAAAGCTATTTCCGGCGCACACGTTGTGGGACATGACTGAAGTCGGTGTGCATTTTTTTCGACCTCAAATTCCGCTATTTTCTCCTCTGAATCACTATTCTTAGTTATGTTTTGCTATTTCTGATAATATTTCGTTTGTCAATTAGGAAATGATTTTAAACCCGATTTGGGCCAGATTTTTCACAGGTTACTTATTTTATTCTATATTTCATTTAGACATGCTTTAGGGGATTTTGTCGTTTTTAGTAACTTTCCAGTATAGACGATTTTTGGCTATAAAGTCCGGCTTGTGGATTGATTTTAGGACTTGATTAAATAAGAATTAGTTGAATCTCAGAAATGATTTCTCTGTGCTTTTGAGCAAACTAGCTTGCAGAATAATCACTATTCTGTCTGGCGTCAATATGATTAATGCTGGTAAAAGTAATTTGTTGAAACCGGTGATGCTAAACTGAGACTTTATAAAGCTTGATTGACTAGCTGGAGATAGGGTTGCTTATCAAGCCATGGCCCATAAAGCATGCGGGCAGCACAGCAGGCCTACGTGTGCCGTGCCTCCTGTGCTCGGTGTGCTGGCCTGGTGTGCAAGCACACGCAAGCACGAAAACGGCTAGTCGTTTTTTCCAAAAAGTGTTTTTTGCTCTCTTTTTACACTTTTAACCCTCGACAACCATATTAGAGAGGTATACTTGTAATTGATTGTAAATAACCATTTCTACCCTTCCAACAACCATATTTGAGGGTAGAGGTGGTAAAAAGCCACTTTTGGCTTTTCTATAATAGGCCTAACCCTTCCCACTCCAAACCACACCTCTCCTCATCTCCTTTCTTCTCTTCTTACTTTCTTAGAGTTTTGTTGAGCAATTTTGCCAATGGCCGACAGACTCGGAAAAGTGCTCACATGGGGGTGTCCCTAGGACGACCATTGGCAAATCTCTTAACAAGGCTCTCAAAAGTTATAAATTTTTTTTCTTCATTTTCTTCATAAAGTCATGTTCAATGATTTCACTAATGGCCGGCAGAGACATAGTGCTCACATGGGTGCATACCTGAGCCCGACCAATAGCAAACCTTTAAACAAGGCTCTTACAAAGTTATCATTTTGCCTTTTTCATTTCTGCCTCTTCACGATTAAATAGGAGTTGCAAAAGTGTTACTTGCATCAATTATTGTTTGGACAGTCAAGAAGTAATTGATGCAAGTAACATCTTTGTAATTCCCCATCTCAATATGGTTCACCAATACGTAAGTATTGTTGCATTTTCAAGAACTAATTACGTTGCATACATGTTCTGCAAAATCTTTTTCAATTTTCTTTTGCAGCCTTCGCGCATGTATGCTATGGCCCACCTTCCGCCATGTCATGGGCCGTGCCGTGCTGGTTTGCGCACCTAAAATCGATCTAGATCGCACACGGGGCGCACGTTGGTTCGTGTGTGCCTCGAGACTTTCGGAGTCGCCACTGCCTGAGAGGTGCAAGCAAACACGGTGTTTGCCCTATCCGGGTCTAAGTCTGGTCTGCGCCTTTTCCGAGTTCTAGCTAAGTCCTCGGTTACGTCCGGGGAAGTCTTAAGACACCCCGGCTCGCCCTGTCGGTTTGACAGGTCCCTCGGGTCTCCCTGGTTTTTGAATCAGTTTCACCCTTCCTAGACCAGCATGCTGTTTATTGGGTCTGGCGGGGCCCTCTGAAGGTGCGGGTCCCTTTTATTTTGATTTTATCTTCTTATTTAGTTGGGATGGGTCGGATCCGGGTCCCGTTGGAAGACCCGAAGGTTGCCATGGTTGGGCCTGTGGCCCAGTTGGGTTATTGGGTAACCCATTTGGTTATTTATTAAACTTTATTTATTTACATTTTATTTGGGCTTGATGGGCTTGAATTTGGCCCATTAGCCAGAGTCAAGTGGCCTTGGACCCATTTATTGAAAACGGGCCCGGTATGGCCAGTCAAAGTGTGGGCCACTCAAGTGGGCCCAAGGTGGTCTTGATGGGCCCATATGGGCCCATGGTCTATGGAGGGCTAAGAATAGCCCAATCACTTCTTGGGTCGGTTTAAACTGGTTTAGGTCGGAATGGATCCAACCGGACCAAAAAATTATATTTTTAAGTTATGTTTACCACTGCTCGTATTTGCCATACGGGCACACCTTGCCCGTGTACGAAATTCAGTTTAGGCTTGCCCGTATAATGAATACGGGCATGCCCGAACCGTACTGAGTTTACGGACGCTTCCAAATTTGTATTTTTGGTCCGATTCTGCTTGGGATTAGTTCTGTGTCCTATTTGGAGTGTTCTGTAATGTCCGTTGGGGTTTGAAATGTCCTCACAGCAACATAGGAGTCCACTTCTTAGCCATGTTCTTCTTCTTTTCTTCTTCCTTCTTCTTTTGCATTGTCCAAAGAAGCAAGCTTTCCTTTTACTTCTATTATCCCCATTATTAAAAAGGAAAGGGAGAGAATTTACAGGGATTCAGGGGAGGATTCAAGAGGACAATTCATTCTTTAAATCTAAGCAAGAACCGGCTTTATGCCATTTTGGACATTTTCTAAGTCTTTTATGGAATTACTCTTCTCCCATGGATTCCCACCTTATGTGAGAATTCTCATGTCATGCCAAACACAATAAGCAAGTTAGAAATACAACTAGAAGATGAGAAAAGAAATAAAAGGATTAGAAGAAATTCCCAAAACTAGATTATTTGAATACAATATAGCAAGAATACTTACAGAGTCACTTCTCACTTGTTTATGGATCTTTGATGATTTCGGCAGCGCTTCCGCGTCCTGTTGAATTCTTGGAACTAAATTTGAAAGAGGTTTGATGGGTTATTTGTGCTTGTAAGGTGAAATGGGAAGGTTTGGCAGCATTTCAAGGGTATTTTGGGTATTTTGGTGTTAGGGATTGGGGTGGCAGCATTTGGACAGAGGTTGGACGTGGTAACAGCAAGGAAGAGAGAGGGTGAAGGCCTTGGGAGTTGGCTTGTTGAAATGAGGGGGGGCGCCTCTCTATTTATAGGCAAAAAGGGGCGTGCCCGTATTTGAAGTACGGGCATGTCATGCCCGTACTTCAAGTACGGGCGTGCCTTGCCCGTAATTCAAATACGGGCGAAAAACGCACATTTGTAAATCTCGCAGAATCGGCCGTACGGGACGCGTATCCCGCCGTATAGCGACGCGTGTTTTCTTCCAGATGCTTGTCCGTATTTCAAATACGGGCATGCCCTGTCCGTTATTGAAATACGGTCCAGCACGTTTTTAAAATTTCTGGATTTCAAAACGTTATTCAATTCGGTTTTTTGCAAGATTTTCATTCGATTTTTCAATTATTTTATTAAATAGCGAGATTCTCTTTATTAAAATATTAATAAACACATTTATCTTATTTATTTTGTTGGTTTATTCCATTTTTGCTGCCTTTTTGCCACATGGGCAGTTTTTCTGAAACTTCAACTGCTCATAACTTCTTCGTCCGGTGTCCGATTTCAGCAAACTTAGTGTCGTTGGAACTGGCTCGGAACCACCTATCCAATGGGATCAAGTTTGGCAGCTGAATTAGGGTCCCCAAAAGTTTGACCAGCTCATATCTTTTTCATCTGGAGTTCGATTCCAGCAAATTCAGTTGCGTTGGAACCGTGTCGAAATGCTCTTTTCAATGAGATGAAGTTTGATGGCCAAATTTTCTTGAATCAAAAGTTCAATTTTTTGACCCCTTCAGGGTTTGACTTTCCATTTTTCTTTATTTCGGGGGTGCAAAAATCAGGTGTCTACAGCTGGGTATATTGATAAATGGATTAGGCACGGCATGGCCTGTTGCCACGGCAGGCTGTGCAGGGCTTGCCCAGTAAGCATCCCTAGCTAGAGATAAATATGGCCATAACGATTGAAGACTAGCCTTGAACCGTTTCCCTCAGAGTTACTTTCCCAATAGGAAACTTATATAGTCATTTTCTGTAGTCTTTGGTGTAAAACATGAGACTGCTATGCTTGGATCCTGAACCTGGAAGGAAAAGATGGATTGATGACATGGTCAACGTTGGGATAAGCCACACGGAAATATTTTTAATCTACTTTGTTAGGATCAAGCACTTACCACTAGACCTTGGCCCAATCCCCCCTCTAGCATCTGCAACTGCAAACCAACACCTGCCAACTGGGGGTAAACCGTAGGACAACATTTGCCAACAGTGGCATGATTTCTTAGGATCCCCCCTTATGGGACTCAAACCCACAACTTTTCCAAGGTCCCTCCTTGCACTCGTGAACTCATGACATGGGCTCCGATACTAATTGTTAGGATCAAGTGCTTACCACTAGACCATAACTTAAGTTATTGATTAGAGCACAACTGTTTCCACCCTCCGTAGACCGGTAAATGAAGAAAGGCCACGTAGCGTCTAATTGGACTAACTTCATCAATTGGGCCACATCAGCATACACATATGTTTAAATGTTCTACCGTATGTAAATATCGGAGGTGTGACGTTATCAGCAATACATGACTCATTAGAATGTAGGAAGTTATTCGTCAAGATCGTGGCAAGCGGATGTCTTACCCAAACAATATGGAACAGTTAGCCAACTTCTAAAAACGAGCATGGAGGTCATGCAGGTATGGGACAATAAGCAACTGTCAAAGTTTGGCTATAAAAGGCATAGTCGCAAAGGGCTCAAGGACAATATTGACTCAACTGCAACCGGATATTATGATTATAATTTGATCATCCGTGATCTCTATCCCATCTTCTACACTCACCCTGTAGCTAGAAAGGATAATCTAGGCCCCCCCTCAATACTTCATGTCGCAATGACACTTTAGGTTCCTATTTACTCCGATTGATGTAAAGTCCCTGCCATCGGCAAGAAGGTTGAGGCCGCCCCTATCTCCTAATTTTGTACTCTGACTATAGCTACAAGATTACAAGTAGCCAGTCCCGAAGCCATCTTTGGCCAAGCCAGGAGATTAATGGAATATCCGCTAAGTAGTATTCCAATGTGAACCCCCGATTCAACACTGTTGGTAGATGCCTCCTACATGCTTTTCTTATACTCCGATTAAGGCTATCAGGTTGGAAGAGGCCGGTACTGTCGATATTGGTGATTTTCTTTTCTTTTTTTTTATTTATTTTAAGTTACTGGGAGATTTGTTGTAATCAGCGATTGTATCTTTGGTGACCGATATTTAAATAAAGTACTTTGTCATTGCTTACTGTCATTTTCAAACACGTATAAGAACCCAAATGAAGACCGAACCCTTAGTCTTCATTCTCTTGTCTAATCAATTTTTATTACAGGTAACTTGCAGTACGGCTAGACTGACTCCGGTTTAGATTCGGAACAGGTGCCCGGGATCAGGATCCAACGCGAAATCCTTGTATCGACAGATACTGGCACACCCGCATAAAGACACATCACCTACACTGCCACGTGTCAAGTCCAAAGAAATTTCGGAGCAACAGAAACTTTATTTCCTTATACCATAGTAAGATGTTGGACCTTGGCCTAACATCCCTAACATACTTAAATACAACCAACTCGTATTTTTTAGATTGTGTAGTGAGAAATAGTAGTCTATTTTTTATTGTTTTGTGAACTAACTAAAGAAAGCTGTAGGATTTGGGATAATTTAAATCTTTAATTTTAATTTTTGATTTTTTTTTGTGTGAATTGGTTGCTATTGAATCTTTGGTAGAGATGTCTAAGGATATTCTCTGAGACTTGGGAAGCTACTGAGACACCTTCCTCACAGCTTCTTTGGAAAACGCCTTTAGCCCATTTTGTGCTTTCTAGTTAACCTCACCTTTTGTTGATTAAGTTTCAACGTCAAAAGTATTTGGGACATGAAAGATTTCCTTTCTAAATTTGACAGCTTCTCACTACAAAAAAGTAGGTTTTTAGCGGCGGTCGGAAAATGCCGCTAAATGTGCTGAAAACGCCGCTAATAATATTAGCGGCGTTTGTACAAATGCCCATAATACTAGTGTTGCAAATTGTAATAGCGGCGTTCCTTGCGGCGTTTATAGCAAACGCCGCTAGTTCTGTAGAACATTTAATAGCTCTTTCTTCTAAAGCGTCGCTAATTATTACGTTTTTAGCGGCGCTTTCAAAGTGCCACTAAATAAAATGATATCACGATTTATTCCTATTTGCGGCATTTAGAAAACGCCTTTAATTTGTAACTTGGGTTTTTTGGGGCGTTTTTCAAAGTGCCGCAAATCTATAATTGGGGCACTTTTAAAATGTTGTTTTCTACCTTACAAAGCAAATAGGGGCGTTTGTAAAAAAACGCAGCTAAAAGTGATATCCCTTTTAGAATATATTTTAAATCTGTGATTTACATTTTGTATGCCTGTCAAGACCTGAAATTCATAATAAAGTACTAAAATCACATTCAAACACATTTCATATAATTTAATCTTTTCCAACAACTGTAAGAAAATAATATAACAAAAATTGAATTCATTAAATTATTTACATATGCCTAAAAAATTTAACAAAAAACATAATTACATCTAGTTCCTAAAATATCTACTAGCAAACTATCTTCAGCTTTCCATCGTCGTTCATTTATCTGAAGGTTGACTATGAGAAGTATGCACTTCAGGACCACCTTGCTCTGTAACCTACATATTGTTTCACAAAATCAATGTAAGTATTAATTAATATATGGCAGCAATTAATCACAGGTATTTTAGATAAATCCGTAAAATTTAACCTATTCAATTGATGGCAATAACAAATAAAGATTTATAATCCGTGTTAATTAACCAAATTACAAACAATGTAACACTTTATCAGTCAATGATATCTCAAATTGTAATACTAAGTGAGGAATAGCTAATGCTTTCTGCTTGGAACTTTAGAATTCCATAGACAAAAAGGTGAACATTTGTTCCAACCATTAATGCCACAGAGAAATAAAAAATGGGCTAGGAATCAAGTACTCAAACCTACCTTTAGGGGAAAAAATCAATAAATGTACAAAGAGGAATGGTACTAGCTACAAAGAAAAGAGCAGGCATAAGCATAATTTGGTTAACATAGAGAACTTGTTATAATAAAACATGTTCAGGATTTAATAAACTTGCTCTTCAAGCAGGCAGTTTAATGATTTCTAGCCCAGTTTTATGATTAAAAATAAAACCCATTCTATGATTTTTAACATTTATATTTTTTATGAAGTAAACTTGTGAGCATGGGTTTATGATTACAAATAAAACCAATGCCCTTCTTTGATCTCTATCTTACCAAATTAAGAAGTAAGCAACAGAAAAAAGAAAAAAACACTAACAGTTACATGTAGTGGGTCATTAGTCTAGTTTATGAGTTAATTCAACATGTAAATTTTGGAAATCCTGCCTCTCTATTCAATCTCCACAGCCTTTATGGCCTTCGGAACAACATAAAGAACCTAAAATAAAATGGGTCAAGCTCTCTTTTTTATTGTTAGCATTTCCAGATTTGAAATTTCTCTTCCATTACTCACTAGCATGTTCTTGTTCTGATTACAAAAGTGCATAAAAAACCCACAAAATGGTAAGATTATACTTAATGCATGAACGAGAATAAGATGTGAGAAATGAGGATCAGTGTACTCATTTTTTTCACTATGACATGGACTTCAAATATATGACTTATGACTATCCCACTAAATAAATTAAAAATAATTAATAATTTCATTCTGTAAGTGTGAAAACTCACACTCCTGTTATGGCAAATGATTGACAAATTATGTCTTCTAATGAAGCTTCAAGATGTGCAGATTAAACAATGAAAATTCAGTGAATTTAGTAAAGAAGAAGAAGTTGATGCCACCACACTGCTACCACGCCGCTGCCACCCCCGCTGGCAGCGCATAAGGGAATTCGTGTTTTGAAAGAAAGGTTCGTGCACCTGCCGCGTACTCTCCCGCTAGCAGCTCGCTAGCAGCGCGATTTTAACTGATTCAACTTACTCTGAGATGGACTTGAGTTCGCCACCAGCCGCCTACATCGATCGCTTCACGACGCCACCAGCGCTCGACGCGATCTGAGTTTTTATTCTTTAAATAGACGTGTTGTAATTTTTTATCGTAACTTTTTTCTTTGGATCATTTGGATTTCGAATCTTGAGGTGTTTGAGATTCGATCAAATCTTCTTTAGAGAGTCGGCGATCGAGTGAGGGGGAGATCTGAGATAGATCGCCTGGAATTGAAGACAGAGGATTCTTCTTCAATTCGGAACTTCATCTGATCGTGTGATCGCCTGGACTGGTGATCGTCCTTGATTGATGCGTAGGTGGATTCCTACTGCATTGGATCGTCTCAGTGGATTCTAAGAGGATTGCTGCGATCTGGATTGATCGTGTCCTGCAGCTTGTGGATTCAAGCTGTGTTGCAGTTCGTGGATTCGAACTGTGGATCACTGGTGAGTGATTGTTTGCGATCTGGACTGATCGTGTTCTGCAGCTTGTGGATTCAAGATGTGTAGCAGTTCGTGGATTCGAACTGTGGATTGCTGTTGAGTGAGTCAAATTGTAAAGGTTAAGTATGTACTCCTTTGTAATTGTCTTCTCATTCAATAGTGGATTTTGAAGGGTTAGTCGCCTCATATAGACTCGAGGTTTTTCCTGGATCTGGATCCAGGTTTCCTCGTATAATTCTTTGTGTACTGTTTCCGCATTGTTCAATTCTGAATTGTTATAGATCGTGGACCTTTAGAGTATTCCTCTACTCTTTCAAGTGGTATCGGAGCCTATTCACTTTGAATTGATATACATAGTGTGATCTAGATCTATAGCATGGATTTTGGAAAAGAAGGAGGATCTGCCTCTAGACCTCCTTTATTTGAAGGTAACAATTATTCTTACTGGAAAGCAAGAATGAGAGCTTACCTGAAATCAATCGATGAGCGTGTCTGGCTCTCGGTTTGTAATGGTTATCATCCACCTGTGATCACAACAGAAGTAGGTGTTGCGATCCCTAAACCTCATGATCAGTGGACTAAAACTGAATCTGATCAATGTGGATGGAATAACAAGGCAATGAATGCCTTATTTTGTGCTGTTAGTGTTGAGGAATTCAGGAGAATTTCCTCATGTGAAGTTGCTAAGGAAGCTTGGGACATTCTTGAGGTCACTCATGAAGGAACCTCAGCTGTCAAGCTTTCCAGACTTCAGAGACTTACTACATCTTTTGAAACTTTATATATGAAAGATGATGAGTCTTTTGATGAGTTTTATGCTAAACTCTCAGATATTGTTAATTCTAGTTTTAATCTTGGAGAAAAAATCTCTACATCAAAGGTTATTAGAAAAATATTAAGATCTTTGCCTGAAAGATTCAGACCTAAATTAACTGCTATACAAGAGGCAAAAGATGTAGATAACATGAGAATTGAAGATCTGGTAGGATCTTTACAGACTTATGAGCTAGATCTGAATATTCCAAAAAGAAATAAAGGAATAGCTCTAAAATCTGTAAAATCTGTAAATACTGAAGAATCAGATAATTCTGATGTTGATATGGATGAACTTGTTCTCTTAGCCAAAAAGTTTAAGAAAATGTTTAAAAAGAGACAATCCAATTCTTCATCATCCATGGACAGATCAAATAGGAGATCTGATAAGAAAATGTCTGATCCAAGAAAGGAGAAGAAATTTTCCCAGAATGATGAAGTCCAATGTTACAAATGTAGAGGATTTGGACATGTTGCATCTGATTGTCCCTCAAAGGATAAAAAGAAAAAGACTAATTATCAGGTTACTTGGGATGACAGTAATACTGATAATTCTTCACAATCTGATGAGGATATCTCTGCTAATTTTACTGCTTTCAATTCATTTTACTCATCCTCTTCTGGTAGTTCAATCTCTGGAATTGCAGGAGATAATAAAGAGACTTTATCAGATGATGAAGAAGAACTACAAGAAGCCTACAATCAGCTCTATAAGGAATTCAATAGAGCTCAGAAGAAAGTCAAGAAACTGAGTAAAAAATTGAAGGAATCAGAAACAGAGAAAAATAAAGCTCTTGCAGAAATAGATTCAATAAACCAGAAGTTACTTGAAAGACATGCCAAAGAAGATTTTCTGGTAACTTCTTTAACTGAAAAAACTGAAAAACTAAAAGAAAAGGAAGCTCAGATCTCTGTACTTCAAGGTAGAGTGAGTGAACTTGAGAAAGTTTCAAATTTAAGTAAATCTGATGTTTCAAATGTTTCTGCAGGAAATCCTCAAATAAATGAGGAATCAATTTCAAAGGAAGTTTCTGAAAGCTCAAATTCTGCTGAAAAGAGAATGAGTGTAAGTAATCAAAACATGGAATCTTCACAGAAAATTTCTACTGGAGAAGTAAGACCAAGAGGTAAATCTTCAACTTCTGAGAAATCTAAATCTGTTCAGTTGAGAAAAACTGACAAGTCTAGAAATGCTGATTTGTCTGAACATAGGTTCATACCTGTATGCCATCACTGCAATAAAAAGGGTCATATAAGACCAAAGTGTTATGCACTGTATGGTTTCCCTGATGGATATTTTGATAATAAGAGAAAGGTAAACCAAAGTCAGTCCCTGGACTTATACAACAGATTTGACTCCCTGTTAAAAATGACTGAAACATTAAATCAGGAAGTCTCAAATCTGTCAAAGAAGCTTTCCTCAAAAACTCAAGTAGTTGATGAAAGTACTTTTCAGAAGACTCCTGAAAAACAGATTTGGGTAAGAAAAGATTCATTAGTTGCTAATGTGGTTCATATAGCTTTAAAAGCTCATGATGTCAACATGTGGTACTTGGACAGTGGTTGTTCAAGACACATGTGTGGTCATAAGGATATGTTCAGTACCTTTGAAGAATATTTTGGTGGAAGTGTTACATTTGGTGATGGAAGCACTTCCCAAGTTAAAGGTAAAGGAACTGTTACAGGTCCAAATGGAGTTTGCTTAAAGAATGTTCTATTTGTATCTGGTTTGAAGGCAAATCTTATCAGTATTAGCCAATTATGTGATTCCAGATTATTTGTTAATTTTACCAGAAAAGAATGCAAAATATTGGATAAATCTGGTAGAACTGTTCTTGTAGGGGAAAGAACAAGTGATAATTGCTATGGGATTATTGGAAACAATGAGTGCTCTTTAAAATCCTCCATAGGCAATGAAATTGATTTGTGGCATAGAAGACTTGGCCACATTAACTATAGAGATTTGTCAAAAATCTCTAAGTCTGAGCTGGTTAGAGGAATTCCCAAGTTTGGGAAAAATAAAAAGAAAGGAATGTGTGGTCCTTGCAACCAAGGAAAGCAAATCAAAGCCACACACAAGAAAACCAACATTGTAGGAACATCAAGACCATTAGAACCGATTCATATGGATTTAATGGGACCTACAAAGACTGAGAGTCTGGGAGGAAAGAAATATATATTTGTTGCTGTAGATGACTACAGCAGATATACTTGGGTAGACTTTTTAAGAGAAAAATCTGAATGTTTCAACTGTTTTAAACATCTGTGCTGTCAAATTCAAGTTGAAAAGAACTTGCAAATAGGAAAGATTGTTAGAATCAGATTTGACCATGGGACAGAATTTGAGAATAAAATGTTTTCCAATTTCTGTGAAGAACAAGGAATCAAACATGAACTTTCTGCTCCTAAGACTCCACAACAAAATGGAGTTGTGGAAAGGAAGAACAGAGTTTTACAAGAAATGGCTAAAACCATGATGATAGCCAAGAAAATTTCAACAAAATTCTGGGCTGAAGCTATAAACACTGCCTGTTACATTAGTAACAGAGTTTATATCAGATCTGGGTGGAAACAAACTCCCTATGAACTTTGGAAAGGAAAACAGCCAAACTTGAAATATTTCAGAGTATTTGGAAGTAAATGTTATATCTTAAGGGACAGAGAAAATCTAGGAAAATTTGATTCTAGAAGTGATGAAGGAATTTTTCTAGGATATTCTTCTTCTAGTAGAGCATACAGAGTTTTTAATTTGCAAAAATCTGTTGTAATGGAATCTATAAATGTGCTAATTGATGATGAAGGTATTGACAGTGAATTTTTGCAGGCTGTAGATGAAGAGGATGAAATCAGAGATGCTTCCTCAAGTATTGAAGTGGTTCCTCTGACTAGAACTCTCAAAGACCACCCAACTGAGCAAATTGTTGGAAATATTTCAGATGGTGTCAGAACAAAACATCAGGTACATAATGAGGTAAGATTTTCTTCTTATCTTTCTCAATTTGAGCCAAAATCTTATAAAGATGCATTGTTAGATGATTCTTGGTTGAATGATATGCATGAAGAACTGAATCAATTTACTAGAAATAATGTTTGGGAATTGGTTGAAAGACCCTCTGATCTGAATGTGATAGGAACCAAGTGGATTTTTAAGAACAAATCTGATGAGAATGGGATAGTAACCAGAAATAAGGCTAGGCTGGTTGCTCAGGGGTATACTCAAGTAGAAGGAATAGATTTTGATGAAACCTTTGCTCCTGTAGCTAGGTTAGAATCAATCAGATTACTGTTGTCTATTGCATGTTACTTGAAGTTTAAACTGTTTCAAATGGATGTTAAGAGTGCATTCTTGAATGGATATCTGAATGAAGAGGTCTATGTAGAGCAACCTAAAGGATTTGAGGACACAAATCATCCTAAATATGTCTATAAACTGAACAAAGCCTTGTATGGTCTCAAACAAGCTCCTAGAGCTTGGTATGAGAGACTTACATTCTTTTTACTTGAATCTGGTTTTATGAGAGGAAATGTAGATAAAACTCTCTTTATTCAAAGAGAGTCCAAACATATTTTGATTGCTCAAATCTATGTTGATGACATAGTGTTTGGGTCCACTTCTGAAAATCATGCTCACTCCTTTGCTGATTTAATGAAAAGTGAATTTGAAATGAGTATGATGGGTGAACTGAACTTTTTCTTAGGTCTTCAGATTTATCAATCTCAACAAGGAATTTTTTTCTCTCAAGCAAAATATTCAAGAAATCTTGTTAAGAGATTCAGCTTAACTCATGCTAAACATGCTAGGACTCCTATGAGTACTAATTTAAAACTTGGAAAAGATGAATCTGGAAAGGTTGTAGACCCTACCCTGTACAGAGGAATGATTGGGAGTCTATTGTACTTAACAGCAAGTAGACCTGATATAAGCTTTAGTGTTGGAGTTTGTGCTAGATATCAGGCTAATCCTAAAGAATCCCATCTGAATGCTGTAAAAAGGATTATAAAATATGTTAATGGGACTATTGATCTGGGAATCTAGTTTTCCAAAGAGACAAACCCACATCTTACTGGATACACTGATGCTGATTGGGCTGGGTGTATGGATAACAGAAAAAGCACCTCTGGTGGTTGCTTTTACATGGGGAATAATCTCATTGCCTGGTTAAGCAAGAAACAAAACTGTGTTTCTCTGAGTACTGCTGAAGCTAAGTACATTGCTGCAGGAAGCAGCTGTACTCAACTTATATGGATGAAACAAATGTTATCTGATTATGGGTTGGATCAAGATCAAATGATTCTCTTCTGTGATAATCAAAGTGCCATAAATATCTCTAAAAATCCTGTTCAACACTCAAGGACCAAACATATAGATATCAGGCATCACTTTATAAGAGAGTTGATTGAAGACAAAACTGTTATGATTGAATATATATCTACTGAAAAACAGTTGGCTGACATTTTTACCAAACCTTTAGATCAAAACAGATTTGAAACTCTTAGGAAATCCCTAGGAGTATGCTCTCAAAACTGAAAATCAGGTTCTGTTTTGAGTTAATTTTGATGTAAAATGTCTCACATATCTGATCAAAATGAATTTGTGTGTGTTCTTATTACTAAGATCTGTTTTCAGGAAGATTGAGGCTGCGTTTGGTAACGCTTTTCGGAAGTACTTTTTTGCTTTTGAAAGCAAAAAATTGCTTTTAAAAGCAAAAGTACCGTTTGATAACGCACACAAGAAGCAATTTACTAAAAGCAAAGAAGCAATTTTATTGCTTTTCACCGGAAGCAACAAAACGTTGCTTCTCAATTTTTTTACAAAATTGCTTTAATGCTTTTAAAACCCCTTGATACCCTATTGCTTTATTCCTACATTAAAGATGATGCCTCCATACTCATTTAAGAAGCAACAACGTATTGTTATTGCTAGAGCCGGCAAAATGCCACCCGACCCGACGGATCAACCCGATTATAAACGGGTTGGGTTGACCCGTTTATTAATTGGGTTGGGTGCGGGTTGGGGAAACCCCAACCCGCAAGTAATCGGGTCAACCCAATTATGACCCACCAACTCGACAGGTAACCCGATTTTAAAAAAAATATGGCAAAAGTATCATGTTTCAACCCGATTAACCCCAAAACCCGACCCGAACTCGGTACAACCGGATCCAATTAACCCCCAACCCTATTTTAATAATATTTTTTGAAAAATAACAATAATCGGGTCAACCCGATTATGACCCGCCCGATAGATAACCCGATTAAAAAAAAGATGGCAAAAGTATCATGTTTCGACCCGATTAACCCCAAAACCTAACCCGAACCCGGTATAACCGGATCCAATTAACCCCCCAACCCTATTTTAATAATATTTTTTGAAAAATAAAAAATAATAATAATAATAAACGGGTTGGCGGATTGAACCCTTTTATTGGCGGGTTGGGTTTGGGTTGGGGGTTTTCCAACCCGCCTTAATTTAGTCCAACCCGATTATGACCCGATTAACCCAACCCGATTATTTGAATGTAATTAAATGACTATTTTATGAATCTTTTATAATATTGGACTTATATTTTTGAGTATATTTCTAAGTACAATACATAAATTGTGTACAATACTTTTATGAAAGCAAAAAGCAATTTCTATGTTACTGCAATTACCAAACATGTTTTTTTACTTTTTAGAAGCAAAACAAAAGTTTACCAAACGCATTTGCTTCAAGAAAAGATCTTTCGAAAAGCATAAAAATGCTTTTTTGCTTTCTTGCTTTTAGAAGCAAAAAAGCAAAAGCATTACCAAACGCAGCCTGAGTGTATGCATATTGACAGAAATGTCTTATTTCTAACCAACAACTTTATCTGAAACACCTGTACTTATTGAAGCTTATTGTGTGGTAAAGCTTGGGATCTATAGGCTATCACCTTTATGAAAAGAAAAGTTTTGGAAATGGCTGCCATAGAGATTAGAGTGAAAGCCACTGTAAATCTCAAAAAGAAAAAGATAAAGAAGGTATATTCTTGGAATGAACTGTAAACTCAGGTTTTTTAAGGGTCAATGCCTTCTTTAAAAAGAAAAAGAGATTAGAAAAGGCTACCTATCTCTGATGTGCGAAAGCCACCAAAATGAAGTTGGGATATGTCTATACTTTTCAAGATTGTTTACACTGAAATAGCCTTCTATATGTATGAAGTGTAAAAGTCAAAAATGTTGCTCATTTCTCATAAGCATTGTCTCATTAGTATGCATATGTGCTTAATATCTTGAAGAAAATTTATAGTATGAGAAACCATGAAGGAAATTTTGCTCTTTGATATGAAATGTACCACATCTGAATTAACTTTGATAGGTACTTCAAGATCAGTTTTGTGATAAGTACTTCTTAGATTGAATAAGTTGATTATCTGGATGATTTTTGGTTCAGCTAAAATCTCAGCTTTGTGTTTGGAAGTATGAGGATGTCATGAAGAATTGTTCAAACCTCTTTTATAAATTTCTGCATTGAATCTGTGTTTTTCTTTGTGTGTGCATGTGCACCTTCTACGCCGCCAGTTGCTCGCTGGCAGCGTACTTTGTTTGCCTATATATAGGTGAAAGTGCGATTTTTTTTACCCCTGTTCTTTTTCACCCTCTTCGTTTTTCCCTCGCCTCTCGCGTCGTGTCCCGGTGCTGCTGTCGCTGTCACCTTCTTCCTTCCTGCCTACTGTTCAGGTAAAAATATTTTTTTACTATCTTCATCCTGCTTCTCCATTTTCTGCTTCCTAGTTCTGTAGTTTTCTCTCATTATTCTAAGCTAGGGTTGAGTAGATTTTTCAGCCATTAGGGCTTTCTCGTTTTGTTGGTTGGTGCTGTTTGTTTTCTCTTTCTCTTCCATTTCTTTTTACCATGCCTCTCAAGAGAAAGTCGAGAACTGATTCTCCTTCAACATCGTCTCCTCCTGTGAGGTCTCCTCCTGTGAAGTCTCCTCCTGTGAGGTCTTCTCCTGTTATTTCTTCTCCTCCAGTGAGACCTCCTTCCCCTTCTCATTCTTCTGAACCGTTTGTGGGGAATGGTTTATCTGATTTCAATGCATTCTTCAAGCACAGGCCACTTCTTCTGGAAAGGGCCATCAAGCTTGAGTCTTTTTCTGAATCCCCTTTCTACTCATTGTTTTCGGACAATGGTTGGAAAAAATTTGCTTTACTTGGTGGTTTTGCTTATCCGGACCTGGTCCGTGAATTTTACTCTAATCTTCATCATCTCCATCTTGCCAATCAAGGCTCTGTAAAAGCCTATGTCAGGGGAATTTCTTTCGACTTCTCGAAAGAGCTTATTTCCTCTCTTCTTGAACTGCCTCTTGTTGACTCTCCCTCTTTTAACTTTCTTGAGTCACACACTGATCCTCCTATGGAGTCCATCATTCCCTCTCTAATCGTTCAGAGTGATCCCATTTCTATTAAGAATAAGCCCAACTATTTGCCTCATGGCTCTCTTCAAGATCTTCTCCGGATCTTGAACCTATTTGTATGTGCTTCTCTTGTTCCTTCTGATCATCACTCAGAGATCTCTCACCATCGGGCAAGACTTCTTCATGCCATCTGGAACAGAGAAAGTATCTGTATTCCTTCCATTATCTTCCATCAGATTCTTCAGTCTCGGAATTTAAAATCCAAGACTGCAGCTCTTCCTTTTGGAATATTCATCTCTTACATGTGTGTTCATCAGGGGGTACTCCCTGATCCGACTGAATTGATCATTCATCCCCGTCCTCCCATTGCTTCCTCCACTCTGACCCAAAGTAAACGCGCAAGTCCGTTTCGGGTGGTGTCTTCTGATCCCTCCTCTTCTCAGTCCTCTCTGTCCAGCTCTGATGCTGTGGCTATCATGGAGAAACTGAATTCCATGCAAGCTTCTCAGGAGGCTTTCAATTCAGAGGTTAGGTCTCACATGCTCATGATGAGCATGTTCAAATCAGAGACCCAAGAGAAGCTGGGGCAATTGATAAAGGATGTCGATTTTACATGTGGAGAAGTACAAAGGGACGTTGCTGCTCAGCAACGTATGCAAAATGAAGCGGATCATTTTCTGGAATGCATTCGGAAGACTCAGCTGGAGATGGATCACAAGCTCAGTTGGCTGCACTCCAGATCCCAAGATGCATACAAGCACTACTCAAGGTCTTGGGAACCCAAACCACCTTCCAGAAAGGGGGAGAAATTTGGATGATGCTACTGGAGTTTCTGTTTCTGTTGATGGTTTGGCTGGGTTGATGCTGATGCTTGCTGTTTGCTGCTGCCTGTTATTCTTTTTGTTGTGGATATGATGTTTTTTTGTTATGTTTTGTTCTGGGTGTTTTCTCCTGAATATGGGTGTATAAGGGGAGTGATAAGTAAGGGGGAGAAAATGTCTGTCTTTCTTTCTTGAACATTGTATATGATTCTGTTATCTGTATATCTTTTTTTGTAAATGAATGAAATTCTGGATTCGTCCAAATCATTGTGTCTCTCGTTTAACAGTGTGGTTTTTAAAATTCTTAAATGGAAATCATCATTAACTGAGGTTGATATTAAACACTGGTGTAAGGTTGTTGTCAGGCATTTGCCAAGGGGGAGATTGTAAGTGTGAAAACTCACACTCCTGTTATGGCAAATGATTGACAAATTATGTCTTCTAATGAAGCTTCAAGATGTGCAGATTAAACAATGAAAATTCAGTGAATTTAGTAAAGAAGAAGAAGTTGATGCCACCACACTGCTACCACGCCGCTGCCACCCCGCTGGCAGCGCATAAGGGAATTCGTGTTTTGAAAGAAAGGTTCGTGCACCTGCCGCGTACTCTCCCGCTAGCAGCTCGCTAGCAGCGCGCTTTTAACTGATTCAACTTACTCTGAGCGGGACTTGAGTTCGCCACCAGCCGTCTACATCGATCGCTTCACGACGCCACCAGCGCTCGACGCGATCTGAGTTTTTATTCTTTAAATAGACGTGTTGTAATTTTTTATTGTGACTTTTTTCTTTGGATCATTTGGATTTCGAATCTTGAGGTGTTTGAGATTCGATCAAATCTTCTTTAGAGAGTCGGCGATCGAGTGAGGGGGAGATCTGAGATAGATCGCCTGGAATTGAAGACAGAGGATTCTTCTTCAATTCGGAACTTCATCTGATCGGGTGATCACCTGGACTGGTGATCGGCCTTGATTGATGCGTAGGTGGATTCCTACTGCATTGGATCGTCTCAGTGGATTCTGAGAGGATTGCTGCGATCTGGATTGATCGTGTCCTGCAGCTTGTGGATTCAAGCTGTGTTGCAGTTCGTGGATTCGAACTGTGGATCACTGGTGAGTGATTGTTTGTGATCTGGACTGATCGTGTTCTGCAGCTTGTGGATTCAAGCTGTGTAGCAGTTCGTGGATTCGAACTGTGGATTGCTGTTGAGTGAGTCAAATTGTAAAGGTTAAGTATGTACTCCTTTGTAATTGTCGTCTCATTCAATAGTGGATTTTGAAGGGTTAGTCGCCTCATATAGACTCGAGGTTTTTCCTGGATCTGGATCCAGGTTTCCTCGTATAATTCTTTGTGTACTGTTTCCGCATTGTTCAATTCTGAATTGTTATAGATCGTGGACCTTTAGAGTAGTCCTCTACTCTTTCACATTCAAAAGTTTCTTTCCTCATTCCCCTGTTTTGGGGGAATTGGTCATTAAAAAAAATACAAAATTTTCTTGCATTTCAAACTCCATACCTCCAGGACCTGCACTCAGCACCTCCATTACTAGTAGAATCTGAAGGACTTATAACTTAAGCCCTTGGGGAATGTGGAGATACTGCACAAGAAGGTGCCACCAATTGTGACAGCTGAGTAGGAGTTCCCAGGAGGCAACCATGCTAGGGTGGCTAGGGTGGATCTAATGAGGGTTATTCTGCCTCCTAAGGAAAGGTACTTCCTTTTTGAAGAAGCTATTCTTTTATCTAAACCTCTACAACAGGGTCCCAAATCAATCCGGATAGTGGAACTTTTTACCCAGTTGGCTTTATCCAAAACACCTGGCTACTATTTGCTTCAAGAGAAATGAGGGTTTCACCAGCAAAAAAGGAAGTGGGATGCGATAGTTGATCTATGCCCACCCCACTTGAAACCCACAAATAAGATCTCTATGCATTCTATAGAAAGGAATTAAGTATATCATTTACCAGGCGAAAAGGAAAGGTGATAATAAAGATCCCTATTTAGTGCATGCTAGAATTATGTATTACACGTACTCACAGTAAAATGAAGCTGATTTTGGAACATTTTAACTCACAATAAGAGGATTTTGGCGTGCTTGAGCCCCTAGATCAATTGGACATAATCAGAGACGAAACTTGTACAATCCAGTTGGACCAACCAAATGGTCTCTAACTCTGGTGCCGAGTGTCTGCCTTCTTAATGTGTTTTATATATTTTCATTATTCAAAGTTTACTTAATGGAAATAATCAACTTCTAGGCAAACAACTTGTTCTGAGTTCTGGATAAGCCAGTGCTGAGTTCTGGATTTGGAATTCTTAGGAAACCAGCTGCATTGATTGTTTTATATATGTAATCAATTTCAAATGATGAAAAAAAAACAATTCGATTTAACAATCAATATTTGATTCCGACCCATCTTCATCATCACTAGAATCACTAGAATTATTATGTTGCTCGACAATGGATTGTGGAGGTGCATCAACAGTTTCGCCAGGCATATCTTCCCTCACCCATCTCAAACCTTCGTTACCATCTTGTATAGCCTCGTCATGTAACTGCTGATCGTCATATGGCCTAATCTCCAATACTGAATCGCCGTCTCCATTAAGACCATAAATGTCTCTAGGTTTAGTCCTAATGACAACATACCAATCTGGTTCAGTCGGATCTAGCACATAAAAAACCTGTTCAGCTTGAGAAGCCAATACGAAAGGTTCATCCTTCACTTGTTGCAAAGGAAATAATAATTTTGTGAAGTTTACAAGAGTAAACCCAAATTCATCTGTTTTTATTCCTCTGCCCTGCGCCGTGACATTAACCCAATTGCACTTAAATAATATGAATTTGAACCCAATTGCACTTAAATAATATGAATTTGAAATGCTCAGAATATGCCAACTCAATTATATCCACGATACGACCATAATAAGTGATAGCTTTCACAATTGGTCTTCTATCTCTAGAGCTTGCATAACTTGTAGTAGTAGCATTGACTGCAACTCCACTATTTTGACTTTTACCATGCTTCTCTTTATCCAGTGTACGGAATCTATACCCATTGATCATATATCCCTTCAATATTTTTGCAATAGATCTTGGTCCTTGAGCAAGCAAAATAATTTCCTCAGGCAATGATACATTTGACTTCTGCCGTAATTCAACCTATTTTAAAGTAAGAAAAAAGGCTAAGATATTTGTTATCAATAGCACGAAAATATCTTATATAAATTAAAATTTATCCATAACTTACAAGTTCTTTGAACCATTCAATGAACTCTTCATTATGTCGCTTCTAAATTTCATGAACACTTGCCCTAGGATGCTTCATATTTAGAGTTGTAAGGTGATGCCTACAGGGTAATGAACGGTGTTATCAAGTCTTGAACACATGTTATAAAAAATTGTGTAAAATTATATGAAAAGAGATATGAAGTACTACTATCTTACTCAAGATAACTTGAAATATTCTCATTGTTGAATAAAACATAGCGATGTGCTTGTGTCCATTCTATATCATTCAACTTGAAAGCTTTGACGCCTCCAACAGCACTTTTGTCAGTATTCCTTTCTAGTCGGTTTAACCTTGTCTCAACATTATGTAAGTACCTTGAACAAAATGTGAGACATTCTTCTGCTATATCCCTTCAGCAATTGAGCCCTCTGGTTGAGCTCTATTACGTACGTATGATTTCAACGTATATAAGTACCTACATGTATTATCATAAACTATGTAAGTTACCATAAATTCAATCACTGTGCTAAAAAAAACATTGATATATAATTGGATGCGTACCTTTCAATGGGATACATCCAACGGTAGTGAACAGGCCCACCAAGTGTTATCTCCTCTATCAAATGAATTGGCAAATGCAACATGACATCAAAGAACGCAGGAGGTGTGAGACATGGGAAAATCACCGGGATGATTTCCCCTCCGTCAACACACGGGCTCAATGTAAAAATGGGAGAGTCGCCACCATTCAGATTTTAAGGTGTGAATGGACACCAAAAGATTCAAAATAAGCAAAAAGAGCATAAAAGGCAAATACTAGAGTAAAAATAACCCTACTTGAAAATCAAATCCAGAGATGGGTAAGGGGATTAGATTATGAACGGGGGAAGGTGTTAGGCACCCCCATTCACCCACACAAGGTGGTTGCCAAGTGTTGTTCATGCCAAAAAATAAGAAAGCTTGTTAAAAATCATTAAAAACCTTGAAAAAGGACAAATGTATGATATCTTCACATGAAAATTCAAATGAATTTCAGATCCTCTTTTATGTCAATATCATTTCTGGAATATCATCAAAAGATGGAAATCCAAAGCAAAAGTTGCACAAAACCAAGTTGAGTTAAATCCGGAAAATTCGGTAAAAGATAATGCCATTTGTCTTGAAATCATTCAAATCTGATTTTAAATTGAATCAAACCAAATCCATTTTAAATATTATGGTAAATAAGAGACTCATGCCAAATTTCGATTGAATCCGGTTGAAATCCTAGGAGTCATGCCTCCTTTAAAATTGCTGCTGGAGATAATTAAAAGTGGCAAGTAGGCAAGTTTGGAAAATCACCTAGAAAAATCGGCTCCATATAAATTCATGAAATTTGGTGTGATTGAAGTCTGTATGGTCATCTTTCAAATAAAACTAGCCTCATACAAAAATTCATTCGGATGTGCCTTGGGTGGTCTCCTGAACAGGCCCCGAAGATCACAGATTTACCCAGAAAAGTGCTGTTGAACAGTTCTAAGTAAATATACTACTCTCGACACAAATGGAGTCAAACAATTATGAAACCAATTGGATTTTACACTAGACTCCCAAAGGAAAACACAGAAACAAAAATCACTCGAATCGGACTTAAAACAAACACATGGAGCTCAGTCGAAGTGACAGGTTCCGTATTCAGACCTGAACTGACCTATCAACTTCGACAGAGAGGTGTCAAAAATCCGCTCAATAGAAATTAATAAAATTTGGTAGGCATAAACTAAACAGACTCACCTTTCCCATGGTTCTAGAATCACTCCAAAATTCATCCGGACAATGAAGTTATGAGTGTCCGAAGTTGGGGTATAGTTGCTGTCAAGTTAAGCCATTTTGGGAGAAAATAAATTCAAAACAGTGATCAGAGGTGTGTGATCCGTGCAAGATAGATCAAAATCACTTGAAAATCATTTAAAGACATTCCAGAATTGCTTGGGGATATTTATTTCAGATTTATCACAATAAATGCAATAAATCCGAAATATGAGCCTATCCCGCCAAAATCATGTGCTATGTATGTGTAAGTGTAAAAATCATTCCAACAACATAGCAAAGATAGCATGCATTCATATCGATCAAAATAGGGTTCTAAAAACAACCTAGGGTTCCATTCCATTATCGTTTCCCTTAGTTCTCTCTCCCCGTTAAACACGATTCTTCAAGATAATCTTGGGATACTTTGAATATAGAACGGTCTTCACAGATTCAAAAGGCTTATTCAAATAAAGGTTCTAGCACTAGGATCAATCCCCAGTCTCGTTTCTCCTAGATCCCGCCTTCACGTTTTACGGCTAGGGGGAGTCTTGAGATACTTTGAGCCGGGGAAGGGTTTTCATACACACATCAAAGGCCTTATTCTACAGAAAGGTAGAAGAAGAGATTTAGATCTAGAATGTAAAAACAGAAAATTAAAGATAGGTTTGAGGCTTACCTGGGTTCTGGAAGCAGTTCCGCAGTGGTTCCCCTCTTCGCTCAGAGCTCTTCTTGGCAAAAGTTCTTGGCAAGAGTTGTTGGCCCTTTGCTTGAGGAGGAGCCTCCTATTTATAGGCAAAGGCTAGGGTTAGGGTTGGTGAGATGGTAGACACAACATAATGTCTAGAGACCACCAACCTTAACCCTAAGGCTATTTCCGAGATTTCCATTCATTTAATGAAGGATATGATGGTAAAAAGTGAAAACTCTCGGAAAACCCTAATTTTAAGCAAAAAGCTTGTATCTAACATGTCAGGTCGGATACACAAGTGCCTTAATGTATCCAGCATATGATGTCGGATACACTAAAGCCTGCTTGTATCCGACAGCTTATGTCGGATACGAAGAAGAGTACTTGTTGTTAGCACCTGATTTTTGCACCCCCAAAATGAAGAAAGATGAAGAAAAACTAAAAGTCAAACCCTGAGGGGGTAAAAAAATTTGACTTTTTGATTCAAGTAAACTTGTTCATCAAACTTCATCTCATTAAAAAGAGCATTTCGACACGATTCCAACGCAACTGAGTTTGCTGGAATCGGAGTCCAGATGAGGAAATTATGAGCCGATCAAACTTTTGGAGAGCAAAAAAGTTAACTTTTTGTTCGGCCCCAATTCAGCTGCCAAACTTGATCCCAATGGAAAGGTGGTTCCGAGCCGGTTCCAACGACACTAAATTTGCTAAAATCGGACACCGGACGAAGAAGTTATGGGCAGTTGAAGTTTCAGAAAAACTGCCCATGTGGCAAAAAGGCAGCAAAAAATGGAATAAACCAATAAAATAAATGTATTTATTAATATTTTAATAAAGGGAATCTCGCTTTATAATAAAATAATCGGAAAAATCAAACAAAATCTTGCAAAAAATCGAATTGAATAAAAGGTTTGAAATCCAAACATTTTTTAAACGTGCTGGCCCGTATTTGAAATACGGGCAGGGCATGCCCGTATTTCTTATACGGGCAAGCTTCTAGAAGAGGACGCGAGTCACTGTACGGCGAGACACGCGTCCCGTACGGCCGATTCTGCGAGATTTGCAAATGTGCGTTTTTCGCCCGTATTTAAAGTACGGGCAAGGCACGCCCGTATTTGAAGTACGGGCAAGGCATGCCCGTATTTCAAATACGGGCACGACTTTTTTGCCTATAAATAGAGAGGCCACCCCCTCATTTGGACAAGCCTTTCCCTCAGGCCAAATCCCTCTCCCTCCTTGAAGTTCCTACGACCAACCCCTGCCCAAATTTTGTCTCTCCCAATACCTAAACCCATTTAATTCCCAAAATGCCCTTGTCATCCTAAAACCATGCCTAAACCCCCAAATGCCTCTTTTTTAAACCCAACCTCCTACCAAACCCCTTTCAGAATCAACCTAGAAAATCCCAGAGGACGCAGAAGCACTGCCGAATTTGCTCAAATTCAGAGGAACCATTAAAACTAGTCATAAATTGCATTGTAAGAATTTTCTCATCCATTTAAATACAATGTGATAAGTTTTAATATCTTTTCAAGTTATTGTACATCCTACATTTTCCACTAACCTTTTTGCTGTTTTCTTTTAAGTCATGGCAAACTAAATTTAGAAAGGAGTTGATCATATATAAAAGAAAGAAAGAAAGAAAGTGTCCAAAGGACACTTTGATCAACTAATTTAATGATCCTTCTTGTTCTATGTTAAATTGGGATATGACTTCCTTGAGGTTACTCAATTCCCTGTAAATACCCCATATTTCATTCTTAAAATTGGAGGTAAACAAATAAGAGAGGATCCGGTTTCTTCAAGAAAAATCAAAGAAGAAAAATGTCCTTTTCAAGCCCAAAAGGAGGAAATGAAGAATTCTGAAGGCCCTGGAATCACCATAGAAGTCATTGGAGGCCCCAAGAAGATAGTCGGACTGATCCCAAGCTGAATAGGCACCAGAAATGCAAAATTGGCTGCATCCGTAAACTCAGAACGGTCCGGGCATGCCCGTGTTTGTTTCACGGGCGAGCCCGAACCAAATTTCATTTACAGGCAAGGGCAGCTCGTATGGCAAATACGGGCGAATGTAAAAATAACATAAAAAATGTAATTTTCTGACCCGGTTGGATCTATTCCGACCCAAACCGACTTGACCCGACTCAGTGTGTTATTTGGGCTATTTTTAGCCCATTTGCGGACTGTGGGCCTAGATGGGCCCACCAAGACCCACTTAAAGGGCCCAACTTTGATTGGCCTATACCAGACCTGTTTTCAATAAACAGGCCCAGGCCCCTTGACCCTTGGCTAATGGGCCCATTCCAATCCCATCAAGCCCAAACAAATTGTAAATAAATAAAATTTAAATAAATAACCAAATGGGTTACCCAATAAACTGCATGCTGGTCTAGGAAGGGTGGAATTGACTCAAAAACCAAGGAGACCCGAGGGACCCGTCAAACCGATGGGCGGGCCGGGTTGTCTTAGGGCTTCCTCGGACGTAACCGAGGACTTAGCTAGAACTCTGAAAAGCCGCAGACCAGACTTAGACCCGGATAGGGCAAATACCGTGTCTGCCTGCACCTCTCAGGCAGTGGCAACTCCGAAAGTCCCGAGGCATGCACGAAATCACGTGCGCCCCGTGTGCGATCTAGATTTAGGTGCGCACACTTGTATCCGACCTGAGTTGTCGGATACAAGGAAAAAGTTTGTTTTCTCAAATTCTGTGCTGGTTTCAAAGGAAATAATGATTTTTGCTGATTATTGATCATTTTTACTGTGCAATTTGGGGTGTCTACGGGAGGAAAAAGCATCTCCAAGTGGCAAAGAACTAAAGTAATGCGTTGCTGAAGACTTCTCAACTCGTTGATTTGACAAACTTTAGAACATAGTCCATGGAAGAAATTACTCAATTCAATCAAGACAGAACTTACATCCTTAGGTAACACCTTTCTAATAGCCAATGGAAGAAATTGTTGCATTATAACATGAGAGTCATGACTTTTCAATCCAAATATCTTACGGTCCTTGATATTGACACACCTTGCAATACTCGATGAGTAGCCATCTGGAACCTTTAAATTCTTTAAAACTTTACAAAAGAGATCTTTCTCAGTTTTGTCCATAGAAAAGCATGCAGTAGGCAACACTACTTTGCTTGTACCAGGCAACATTCGAGGATGAAGTTCATGTCTTATACCCATATCTACAAGGACCAAGCGAGCTTTTATTTTATCCTTGGATTTTCCTTCAACATTCAACAAAGTCCCTATCACATTATCACATACATTCTTTTCAATATGCATCACATCCAAATTATGCCGTAATAAATTATGCTTCCAATATGGCAACTCGAATAATATACTCTTCTTCTTCCAATTATAGGGCATGCTCACTAAATTATGGGTTCTTGATTTTTTTCCTGCAGGATGCTTCCCAAAAATATTTGTAGTTCCATGCAATTGAGTCAACACTTCTATCCCTAACAATGGAATTGGAGTAGGATTAACCTCAACCGTACCATCAAAAGAATTTTTTTGTTTTCGAAACCTATGATTAGATGACAAAAATCGACAATGCCCCATCTAACAATGCTTTTTCGATTTATACAAATAGTGGCTGCATGTGTCTTTATGGCAAGAAGGACAAGCAAACTTCCCTTTTGTGCTCCATCCAGATAAGATTGCATAACCTGGAAAATCACTGATGGTCCATAATAGTTCTACACATAGTTTAAATGTCTCATTTTTGGATGCATCAAAAGTTTCTACCCCAGGTTCCCATAAGTCCTTTAACTCCTCAATCAAAGGCCTCAAGTATATGTCAATGTCATTGCCAGGCCCAGAAGGGCCTGGTATAAGCAATGACAAAATCATATTCGGCTGCTTCATACACAGCCATGGTGGCAAGTTATACGGAATCAATACCACAGGCCAACAACTATGTGTAATACTCATGGTTTTGAATGGATTAAAGCCATCACTTGCTAATCCAAGTCTGACATTTCGAATATCTAAAGCAAAATCTGGATTCATAATATCAAAATGTTTCCAAGCTTGAGAATCTGTAGGATGCCTTAACATCTCGTCCTTAGTACAGCCATCATTATGCCATCTCATGTCAGATGAAATTTTTGATGACATGTAAAGCCTTTGCAAGCGTGGTTTCAATGGGAAGTGACGTAAGATTTTCGCTGGACTCTTCTTTTCAAGGCCTTCTGAATGATTCTCTCCAGACTTCCATCTTGAAGCTCCACAAACATCACATGACTCTTTGTTAGAAAATTCTTTCCAATATAGCATACAATCATTTGGACAAGCATCAATCTTGTTGTAACTTAACCCCAACTCTGAAACAATTTTCTTTGTTTGTGAAAAATTATCTGGTACCTTTGACCCTTAAGGTAGTATCTCTCTAAATAAGTCAAGTAACAAAGTAACAGCCTTATTACTCAATCCACATAAGCACTTGATGTGAAACAGTTTAAGAATAAATGCCAACTTTGTGGTTTTACAACCTAGGTACAACTCTTGCTCAGAATCACAAACCAATTTGTCAAATTTAAGAGCATTATCATTTGATTGATCATTTGCTTCATGCACCAAACCTTCCATTTCTTGTTCTGTGTTGTGAACCCCATATATATCATGCAACAAATCCCCTATTTCATCACCCATATCATGTTCGTCACGTTCATTACCAACCGTATTATCTACAATATTACTTGGCTGAATAGTGTCCTCCCCATGAAAAACCCACTTGGTGTAATGTCGATCAAACCCATAACATATCATATGCTCATATGAGGTAGCTGTGTCTTGATATAATACATTGTTGCACTTCGGGCATGGACACTTCAATATTCCATTAAATATAGCTCCATGAGCAGAAGCAAACTGAACGAATTCAAGTACCCCTGCTTCATACTCTGGACTAAGCCTAATTCATCAAAGTGTAATACTTATCAATCAACGTTCTAGCAACCTAAATTTAAAATCATTAGAGATATAGGCATGATTTACCTAGGCATGTGAATCCAACTTCGATCCATAACTAGCGAAATTGGATACGCACCGCGTTATTGTTCACTTTTCTGAAGCAAATAAGACCAAAAGTTCTAAAATAAATACATGAGGAAAAATGGATTATCTTTTTGGGATGGATTGCGACAACAGCAGCAAAGAGGCATAAACATGTCCATTAATCAAATATTAACCAACCCAATGAAGAAAACAAATGCAACAAACCCAAGTTGTTCACAAGAATGCAACCAGAATAACAATTGGAATACAAGCAAATTCAGCAATTGCACCAAGCAGCAAAGAACAAATAAATTGAAATATCTAGTTTCTGGAAATGAAGCATAATCTTTGCATCTTTCCCTACAGAACGGATACAAAATTCTAAGCATAAGGAATGTTACAAACCTAGACTACAAACCAAAACTCTAATGGACTCAACCAAAGGGAAAAAAAAAAAAAAGAATAAAAATGATTACCAAGATCAGCACAAGAACATTGTGAATCACGATTGCAATAAAAATAAGATATCCTATACAACAAAGTCAGTTACTTAAAGAAATAAATTATACAGCCGGCTTTACTATCTATGAGCTTCTTTTTAATCATCAAAAAGAAGCACAAAGCCACAAAACCAAATCAGCCATGAGAAGCCCAACATCAAGAATAGATAACCACGTCAGGTATTAAGAATTGATTATTAAACATTTCCTGGCAACAAATTCCACTATTTATCTCATGAATTGAGCAAAGCATTATAAGGGTCACGAAAGAAGTAAATTCCAGCCCCCAAAAAAAGAAAAAAGATGCTACAGCTGTTCCCGTCCTGACGAAGTCTAGCATCTCCTAAATGATTAAAATTTATGTAAAGAGGTTGGACAGTCCTTTCTGACTTTTTCCTTTCACAATTTTTGAACAAAAAACGTAAATTTCTCTTAGAATAAAAGGGAAGGAGTTTTTCTTCTTTTGTGGCAAATATTTTTAAATGAAAATTAAAAAGGTTTACAGATGATCTATGCACACAATGGAAACAATATGTACACAATGGAATAGAAAAATAGAACAGATGCCTTATCACGACTGAAGCTGGAGAAACCAAAATGATTGAAGTTTAAGAACAGATACCTGTGCTTTGAAGCAAGTCGATACCCAAATGCAAAACGCAAAAAGACTCCCTGTATGGTTTCTGAAATTTTGAAGCAAATACCCTTGCTTTGAAGCTCGAGAAACCAAACGCAAAACGCAACAAGACTCCCTGTGTGGTTTCTGAAATTTTGAAGCAAATACCCTTGCTTTGAAGCTGGAGAAACCAAAACAATTGAAGTTTAAGAACAGATACCCCTGCTTTATACTGAAATTTTGGTTTTTTTATGTACAATTTATCACGATTCAATCGATACCCAAAATGCAACAAGACTCCCTGCTTTGAAGCAATTCGATATTCAAGTTTAAGAATAGATGCCTTATCACGATTGAAGCTGGAGAAACCTAAATTTCAGTATAAAGATGCCCCCAATGATTTAGGTATGATGTCTGAATTACAGATATCAACCTTAAGTAGACTTTTTAAAGATTTTCGCTAACAAATAAAAAACAGGAGCATTGGAACCCTAGAAATTGGGGCAAAAAATGTTGTACCTGTGTGTGATCGAGTAGATTAATTACCTGTGTGGCTCTCGTGCTCGGCAGTTATGAGACGTCGCTGCCGAAGGTCAGAGGTTGGAGACAAAAGCTTCCGGTTATTCTTCGTAGAGCCTTAGAAGTTAATTCCTTCCTTCACTCCAACGATTCTGCATACGAGCATCTCAGTAAGGATTCGGGCTTCCCTATTTGTGCTACTTCGATATATATGAAGTAAATGTTCTGTTTGTCTTTCTCAATCCCCTTGCTCTTTTGTCTCTTAAAGTGTTTAGGTCGAGTTTGTAAACGCAATCGGACTAATCTCGATGAAAATCTTAACCAATGCCAACGTTTGGAAGATGATCAGTGATCGATTGAGGCTCCAATATTTTCTCACCAAAAAGATGCGTGCGACGTGATCGTGCGGGAAGATTTGGGAAATACATTCGCAATGATTTCCGGCGTTTTTCGTGTATGCTCTCAAGCACATTCATGGTGAAAATGCTGCAAAAATAACTCTATCACGACACCTTCGGCCCTAATGCCGTGAATTCCCTATTTGCGCAGGCGCTTTCGGCCCGCGAAATTTTTAAACCTTTTACAGGAGTTTTTTTTACTAAAGTGCCACCATCAAACGCCACTATAACACACCTTTTTTGTAGTGTCTTTTTGAGATTAAAGATCAATTGCTACTCTTATGGGGGACGAAGTCTTCAATGGGTTAAAAGAAAAACCACATCTTATCAAGCAACTAATCCTAATGAGGCCCCATTCTTACTGTGTCTTTGGAGCTTAAATGCACAATAAAAATGCCAACATATCTTTTTTTTGGTGATAGCGAAGCCTATTCAATTTCATTAAGATAGAACCAGTGTTTTCAGTTTCATGGCATACCGCTGAAAAATCGATTGTTTTTTAAGTATCGATGCATTTCGATATAAAAAAATCATTTATTTGCAAATTGACTGATTTTTTTACGGCGTACCATCGAAACGAGGCAGCATGCTGAGCGAAATGGGCCTAAACGAGTGAAACAGACAATAAAGTTAAAAAAAATTTTTGATTTTTTTAAAATTTTCATTAACAATTTTTTGCGGCGTGCCGGCAAAATTTCAACAAAATAAAAAAAATCAAATTTTTTCTAGTATTTTGCCTTCTTGATTTTCTGGCTTTTCGTGGGCATGTCGTCAGCGTGCCAATATTTTCAGGGTCGACACGCCCATTGAAATTGAAACTGAAAACCTTGGATAAAACTGAAGTACAACTTTTAAGGACGTAACCATAAATGCAAAAAACATTACAGAAGTAATGCTCATAAACAAGCTGAGAAAATCCATGGGGATGGGTATCACTTTCTGTTCTTAATTGTACTCTGTAGAGGTGATTTACCTACCTTAATAAGAGCCTTCCCTCCAACACTGGGATTCATCCTCCCATTCCCTACCGGAAACCTCTTCTTCCAGCAGCTCCCATCTCTGAATATGGCAACAGAACATAAACAGTCCTCCAAGCAAGACTTTCTGCACCAGTCTTCATTCACAGATCTAAACCACTCATAGTCATTGTCTGGCCAGTCAGTGTTCGGCAAACTACGTATTTCGAATTCGCCTTCTTTGGATCCATTAATTTCACAACTCTGTGCAGAAAAATTTTGTTTGCACCCTTTGAATGTGTCTTTGGGATCCATGTAGGTGTAACCAGCTGGGCATCGACAAGCAGGCCGCTGGTCATCACCCATTATGCAGTAGCCAAGGATTACAATATCGGTGCCGATGGGCGTGCCGCCCATCGGAAAAAACGGCACGCCGGCGGCATTTCGCCGGCGTGCCGGCGAAATGCCAAAAAAATTAAAAAAAGCAAAAAATTAGAAAAAATTTGAATTTTTTTGATTCTGTCGATTTTTCGGCGGCACGCCGAAAAAATCGCTGGCACGCCGCCAAAAAATCGCTAATAAAATTTAAAAATCGATTTTTTTTCCTCTTTATCGCAAAAAATCGATTTTTTGTGAGTTTCGGTCCGTTTCGCTCGGCACGCCGCCAATTTTTCGCTGGCACGCCGAAAAAATCGGTCGATTTTTTTAAAACCGATTTTTGGTGTCGATTCGTTTCGCTTGTAATGGAGGCTGATCACTCAACTTTGAACTAGTAGGACTCATCTTTGAAAATGTGAAAAGAAACACTCGACTTGGAGAAGTGTGGATAGAGAGCCCTGGACTTGTATCTGATGCCAGAGACTTGAATTAGCAACATTTTGCTCGTGAGGGTTGGAGTTTGTATTTTAATTTCATTGGGATTTATGAATGCTAAACTTGGATTGGGCCACTTGGATCTTGTGGGTTTTTCTACTTATTGAAGTATTAGTACTGAATAGTAACTTAAATCATTAGAAAATATGTGAAATATTTTGAAAACTTGATTATTAAATGATTACGAGATTGTTGGATGATGTTGAGGTTAACTTGCCTGATCGGCTCCCTAATGTCTAGGGTTTGGAATTTCAAAAATCATGTTAGGATTGAGTGTAACCCACCGCCTAATCTGTCCTAAACTTGACCTTATTCCATTCAGATACATGTTTAGGTAAATTACAGAAATCCTTGAGGTTTGCATTAATCATACATATCTCTCTTCATGTTTCTGAAATAATACTTTTTCCCTTTAGTTGCCATCCAACTTTTTTTTATAAATATGTGATGCAAGGGGATCTGAGACAAATGATGCTGAGCTGTCATACTGCACATTGATGGCATTGGAATTCCATGAGTTGGCAAATCATCGCAAAGGCAGGAAGTGATGGTGATATTTTTCTAATTGGGGCAGTTTTGAGTGCGTTTTAATATTTTGGCCATAACTTTGGCTACAGTTATCGGAATCCACATATGACCCCAATTCGGAAAGCTATTTCCGGCGCACACGTCGTGGGACATGACTGAAGTCGGTGTGCATTTTTTTCGACCTCAAATTCCGCTGTTTTCCCCCCTGAATCACTATTCTTAGTTATGTTTTGCTATTTCTGATAATATTTCGTTTGTCAATTAGGAAATGATTTTAAACCCAATTTGGGCCAGATTTTTCACAGGTTACTTATTTTATTCTATATTTCATTTAGACATGCTTTAGGGGATTTTGCCGTTTTTAGTAACTTTCCAGTATAGACGATTTTTGGCTATAAAGTCCGACTTGTGGATTGATTTTAGGACTTGATTAAATAAGAATTAGTTGAATCTCAAAAACGATTTCTCTGTGCTTTTGGGCAAACTAGCTTGCAGAATAATCGCTATTCTGTCTGGCGTCAATATGATTAATGCTGGTAAAAGTAATTTGTTGAAACCAGTGATGCTAAACTGAGACTTTATAAAGCTTGATTGACTAGCTAGAGATAAGGTTGCTTATCAGGCCATGGCCCATAAAGCATGCGGGCAGCACAGCAGGCCCACGTGTGCCGTGCCTCCTGTGCTCGGCGTGCTGGCCCGTTGTGCAGGCACACGCAAGCATGAAAACGGCTAGTCATTTTTTCCAAAAAGTGTTTTTTGCTCTCTTTTTACACTTTTAACCCCCGACAACCATATTAGAGAGGTATACTTGTAATTGATTGTAAATAACCATTTCTACCCTTCCAACAACCATATTTGAGGGTAGAGGTGGTAAAAAGCCACTTTTGGCTTTTCTATAATAGGCCTAACCCTTCCCACTCCAAACCACACCTCTCCTCATCTCCTCTCTTCTCTTCTTACTTTCTTAGAGTTTTGTTGAGCAATTTTGCCAATGGCCGACAGACTCGGAAAAGTGCTCACATGGGGGTGTCCCTAGGACGACCATTGGCAAATCTCTTAACAAGGCTCTCAAAAGTTATAAGTTTTTTTTTCTTCATTTTCTTCATAAAGTCATGTTCAATGATTTCACTAATGGCCGGCAGAGACATAGTGCTCACATGGGTGCATACCTGAGCCCGACCGATAGCAAACCTTTAAACAAGGCTCTTACAAAGTTATCATTTTGCCTTTTTCATTTCTGCCTCTTCACGATTAAATAGGAGTTGCAAAAGTGTTACTTGCATCAATTATTATTTGGACAGTCAAGAAGTAATTGATGCAAGTAACACCTTTGTAATTCCCCGTCTCAGTATGGTTCACCAATATGTAAGTATTGTTACATTTTCAAGAACTAATTACGTGCCATACATGTTCTGCAAAATCTTTTTCAATTTTCTTTTGCAGCCTTCGCGCATGTATGCTACGGCCCACCTTCTGTCATGTCATGGGCCGTGCCGTGCTGGGTATATTGATAAATGGGTTAGGCACGACATGACCCATTTCCACGGCAGGCCGTGCAGGGCTTGCCCAATAAGCATCCCTAGCTAGAGATAAATATGGCCATAACGATTGAAGACTAGCCTTGAACCGTTTCCCTCAGAGTTACTTTCCCAGTAGGAAACTTATATAGTCATTTTCTGTAGTCTTTGGTGTAAAACATGAGACTGCTATGCTTGGATCCCGAACCTGGAAGGAAAAGATGGATTGATGACATGGTCAACGTTCGGATAAGCCACATGGAAATATTTTTAATCTACTTTGTTAAGATCAAGCACTTACCACTAGACCTTGGCCCAATCCCCCCTCTAGCATCTGCAACCGCAAGCCAACGCTTGCCAACTGGGGGTAAACCGTAGGCCATCATTTGCCAACAGTGGCATGATTTCTTAGGATCCCCCCTTATGGGACTCAAACCCACAACTTTTCCAAGGTCCCTCTGTGCGCACCTAAAAATGACCTAGATCGCACACGGGTCGCACGTGGTTGTGCGTGCTCCGGACTTTCGGAGTCGCCACTACCTGAGAGGTGCAGGCAGATATGGTGATTGCCTTATCCGGGTCTAAGTCTGGTCTGCGGCTTTCAGAGTTCTATCTAAGTCCTCGGTTATGTCCAGGGAAGTCCGAAGACACCCTGGCCTGCCCCATCTGTTTGACGGGTCCCTCGGGTCTCCCTAGTTTTTGAGTCAGTCTCACCCTTCCTAGGCCAGCATGCCACTTTATTTGGTATGGCGGAACCCTCTGGTGGTGTGGGCCCCTTTTTATTTTATTTTATTTTTTTATTTAGGTGAGATGGGTCAGATACGGGTCCCGTTAGAAGACTCGTGGGTTGCCAAGGTTGGGCTTGGGCCCAGCAGGGTTATTGGGTAACCCCTTTTTGGTTATTTATTAAACTATGCAAGGATATTAAAAGCTTATTGGGCTTGGAATTGGCCCATTAGCCAAGGGTCAAGTAACCTGGGGCCCATTTGTTGAAAATGGGCCCGGTTTGGGCCGGTCAAAAGTGGGCCTCATAAGTGGACCCAAAGGGGATCTTGGTTGGCCTGGTTAGGCCCATCGTCCACAAATGGGCTTGGGATAGCCCAGCTAACTCATTGGGTTAAATTAGGTTGGTTCGGGTCGAATCAAGTCCAACCGGGCCAAAAATTGTATTTTTTAAGTTATTTTTACAATTGCCCGTATTTGCCATGCGGGCTAGCCTTGCCCGTAAGTTCAATACGAGTCAGGCTTGCCCGTATAGCAAATACGAGCACGCCCAGCCCGTATTGCAAATACGGGCACTGCCTTATTTGCATTTTTTGCTCCGATTCCGACCAAGATCACTTTGATTGCCTCCTTGGGTACTCTAGCGGCCTCTGTGGTGGTTCCAGTGCCTTCGTGGTTCTACATTTTCTTCATTTGGCTTAGAAAGCCACTTTTCTCCTCTTTTGTTTTTCCTAGAGAAACAAGAATCCCTTCTAATTGTTTGTGGCCATTTTCAAGAGGGAAAGAGGGAAAATTACAGGGGGTTACAGGTATTCACTTATTCTCAAAATTCCTTTTGTGGCAGCAAATGAAACGAGTTAATTAATCCACTTAAAAGTGCCATTGTCAATTTACCACCAATCTCTTCTCATTTGCATGGAAATGATCATTTGGGATCATGTTTCTCGTAATATAAAGCAGTCAAAAAACACGTTAGAAATGATATAACAAAATCAAAACCAAAAAAAAGAAATTCGAGAAGATAGCAAAAGTGATTGCTTAAACTTGTAAAGATGCTTACAGTGTAACCTCTAGCTGGTTTTGATGACAAGTCCGATTGAATTCGGCAGCGCTTCCGCGTCTCCTTGAATTTCCAAATTGGGTTTTGAAAAGAGTTTTGTTGGGTTCTTATGCTAAAAGGGTAAAAGGGCAGAGTTTAAGCAAGGTTTGGACTAACAAGGGGTATTTTGGGTATTTGGTGTATGTGTATTGAGAGAGACAGGGTCTGGGTAGGTTTTCGGATGAGCAGACAACAGAGGGGGAGAGTGTGGACCAAAGGGGCCAGCTTACCCAAATGAGGGGGCTGGCCCCTCTATTTATAGGTAAAAAAGGTCGTGCCCGTATTTGAAGTGCGGGCATGCCTTGCCCGTAATTCAAATGCGGGCGAAAAACACACATTTTCAAATCTCGCCAAATCGGACGTACGGGATGCGTGTCCCGTCGTACAGTGACGTGCGTCCCTTTCTAGAAGCTTGCCCGTATTTGAAATACGGGCAGCGAGCACGTTTTTAAAATGTTTGGATTTCAAATCATTATTCAATTTGATTTTTTGTAAAGATTTTATTCGATTTCTTTGATTAAAATATTATTTAAAATATTTAATATATTAACAAATTCCTTTATTTTATTGGTTTATTATGTTTTCTGCTGCCCTTTTGCCACATGGGTAGTTTTCTGAAACTTCAACTGCCCATAACTTTTTCGTCCGGTGTCTGATTTTAGTAAACTTTGTGTCGTTAGAATCAGCTCGATATCACCTATCCACTAGGATCAATTTGGGCAGTCGAATCGGGGTCAAGCAAAAAGTTAACTTTTCGCTCCCCAAAAGTTTGACCAACTCATAATTTCCTTATCTGGACTCTGATTCCAGCAAACTCAGTTGCGTTGGAACCGTGTCGGTTTGCTCTTTTTAATGAGATGAAGTTTGATGGCCAAATTCACTTGAATCAAAAAGTAAATTTTTTGACCCCCTTAGGGCTTGAATTTTAGTATGAATTTTCATTTTTCTTCATTTTAGGGGTGCAAAAATCAGGTGTCTACACCCTCCTTGCACCCATGAACTCATGACATGGGCTCCGATACTAATTGTTAGGATCAAGTGCTTACCACTTGACCATAACTTAAGTTATTGATTAGAGCACAACTGTTTCCACCCTCCGTAGACCAGTAAATGAAGAAAGGCCACGTAGCGTCTAATTGGACTAACTTCATCAATTGGGCCACATCAGCATACACATATGTTTAAATGTTCTACCGTATGTAAATATCTGAGGTGTGACGTTATCAGCAATACAGGACTCATTAGAATGTAGGAAGTTATTCGTCAAGATCGTGGCAAGCGGATGTCTTACCCAAACAATATGGAACAGTTAGCCAACTTCTAAAAACGAGCATGGAGGTCATGCAGGTATGGGACAATAAGCAACTGTCAAAGTTTGGCTATAAAAGGCATAGTCGCAAAGGGCTCAAGGACAATATTGACTCAACCGCAACCGGATATTATGATTGTAATTTGATCATCCGTGATCTCTATCCCATCTTCTACACTCATACTGTAGCTAGAAAGGATAATCTAGGTCCCCCCTCACTACTTCCTGTCGCAATGACACTTTAGGTTCCTATTTACTCCGATTGATGTAAAGTCCCTGCCATCGGCAAGAAGGTTGAGGTCTCCCCTATCTCCTAATTTTGTACTCTGACTATGGCTACAAGATTACGAGTAGCCAGTCTCGAAGCCATCTTTGGCCAAGTTAGGAGATTAATGGAATATCGGCTAAGTATTATTCCTATGTGAACCCCGATTCAACACTGTTGGTAGATGCCTCCTACATCCTTTTCTTATACTCTGATTAAGGCTATTAGGTTGGAAGAGGCCGGTACTGTCAATATTGGTGATTTTCTTTTCTTTTTTTTTCTTTTTTTATTTTGAGTTACTGGGAGATTTGTTGTAATCAGCGGTTGTATATTTGGTGACCGATATTTAAATAAAGTACTTTGTCATTGCTTACTGTCATTTTCAAACACGTATAAGAACCCAAATGAAGACCGAACCCTTAGTCTTCATTCTCTTGTCTAATCAATTTTTATTATAGGTGACTTGCAGTACGGCTAGACTGACTCCGGTTTAGATTCGGAACAGGTGCCTGGGATTAGGATCCAACCCAAAATTCTTGTATCGACAGATACTGGCACACCCGCATAAAGACACATCACCCACACTGCCATGTGTCAAGTCCAAAGAAATTTCGAAGTAACAGCAACTTTATTTCCTTATACCATAGTAGGATGTTGGACCTTGGCCCAACATCCCTAACATACTTAAATACAACCAACTCGTATTTTTTAGATTGTGTAGTGAGAAATAGTAGTCTATTTTTATTGTTTTGTGAACTAACTAAAGAAAGCTGTAGGATTTGGGATAATTTAAATCTTTAATTTTAATTTTTGATTTTTTTTTTTGTGTGAATTGATTGCTATTGAATCTTTGGTAGAGATTTCTAAGGATATTCTCTGAGACTTGGGAAGCTACTGAGACACCTTCCTCATACCTTCTTTGGAAAACGCCTTTAGCCCATTTTGTGCTTTCTAGTTAACCTCACCTTATGTTGATTAAGTTTCAACGTCAAAAGTATTTGGGACATGAAAGATTTCCTCTCTAAATTTGACAGCTTCTTTTTGAGATTAAAGATCGATTGTTACTCTTACGGGGGACGAAGTCTTCAATGGGTTAAAAGAAAAACCACATCTTATCAAGCAACTAATCCTAATGAGGCCCCATTCTTACTGTGTCTTTGGAGCTTAAATGCGCAATAAAAATGCCAACATATCTTTTTTTTGGTGATAGCGAAGCCTATTCAATTTCATTAAGATAGAACCAGTGTTTTTAGTTTCATGGCATACCGCTGAAAAATCGTTTTTTTCAAGTATCGATGCATTTCGACACAAAAAATCGTTTATTTGCAAATTGACTAATTTTTTACGGTGTACCAACGAAACGAGGTGGCATGCTAAGCGAAACGGGCCTAAACGAGTAAAACAGACGATAAAGTTAAAAAAAAAATTGATTTTTTTTAAATTTTCATTAGCAATTTTTTGCGGCGTGCCGGCGAAATTTTGACAAAATAAAAAAAATCAATTTTTCTAGTATTTTGCCTTTTTTATTTTCTGGCTTTTCGTCAGCATGTCGCCGGCGTGCCGATATTTTCAAGGGTCGACACCCCCATTGAAATTGAAACTGAAAACCTTGGATAGAACTGAAGTACAACTTTTAAGGACGTAGCCATAAGAAAACGAAATGAAAAAAACATTACAGAAGTGATGCTCATAAACAAGCAGAGAAAATCCATGGGGATGGGTGTCACTTTTTGTTCTTAATTGTACTGCTATTTTAGGGGGGGTGGGTGTTGAGTTCAGTTTATTTTTCTTTATCTTGGGGTTTTCTTTTCTTTCTTTCTTTTTTCCTAAGGTTTTGCATGCAAATGTGCATGAAGGAGTTCAGGGGGACAGATTTTCCGGTATGACTGATTTGTTTTGGGAAGAGGAGTTTGGAAGGGAAAATGTACAACAGAGGAAGAGAATGTAGAGAGGGAAATCTCTTTTGATTATGGTAATGATGAGTGGATCCACCAGCAATGGGGCTCTTCCCTAAAATAATGCCTGACTCAACACCATTTGCTTCCTTTCTTTTTCACAAACCTTTTAGTGGGAAACAAATGGATAGGAGCTACTAAATGGTGATGCACTAATGCTTCTTTTCTCTTATTTCTTTGTCTGCCTCAAACAGTTATGCTCCTTTTCAGTAACCTAGTTAGCTGAAACATCGTTGCCATTCACGGGCCATTTTTGATTTTGCCCTCTAGGACTGGGACATGCTAGGCCTTATATTAGGTTGGTTTACAATCTGAGTCCATCAGTTGGTAGTTAATGTGTATTAAAATAACTAACTACTGCATTATTAGATCATTTGAAAAGTGACCTGTGTGTGAAGTCCTTTTCATTGCCACCAGCGAAGATCATTGAAATTTATTGATGAAATTGGTAAAGCAGAATGGGGAAAGTGGCCCATTTTTTAAGGGTTAAAATAAAATATTCAAAGAGATGGCGAAGTTATTTTCCTCCCATTGTCACGTAATTTGAAAATATTTTCCTTCAATTTTAACTTTATATTAAAACAAACAAAAATAAATAAATAAATAAAACAGCAAGCCTAGTTATGTTCCACTTTCTTTCTTGCAAAACTCAAGAAGGATTTTGTTGAAGATGTCTTTAAGCCTCTTTTAAGGAATTGCATGTGTGGCTCTTGCTGTGTGGGTGTGAAAAGGTTGCATTCGCTTAAGCCATTATATTCTCGTTACATCCGAAGATGAAATGGGGGCCCAAATGTACACTTGCATCTCTTCAAACAATAAATATGCCACAGGTGGAGTACGAAGGCCCTTTCCTGCTTTTTGGAGAGTAGCACTAGCAGCCATTGTTTGGCAACTAAGGTTCAACATGTTGATTTCTGTGCCATTTCGATGATGGTATTCTGTGCCGTTTCGTCAAATTTTGTAAACATACAGTTGTGCCCAAAAACTCTTCAAAATTAATAAATTTGAAAAAAGAAACTAAATGACATGCCAAGCTGAATTGTTTCAAACAATGATATGACAAGGTGCCGTTGATTTCGCTACTATTTCGACTAACACAAAACGGTTGGCTACTCTTTGTTGGTCGAAACAAGGGTGTATAGGAATTTCTCATGGAATTCGATGGATATCGTTTCCATTTCACGGGTACAGCATAAACGGGTGGTAAAATTTTCACTATCAAAACCAAGATGACCTTTAGACTTGACCACGTACACACATCGATTCCAATTCTTTGAATAATTTGCCTTTGAACGACAAAAATGACATCGATTCCAACTCTTTGAATAATCTGCCTTTGAACTACAAAAATCACATATTTTACGTTCATAATAATAAGTAGGGTTTCTATTTCATTTGTTGTAGAAAATTGACAGGCATGCATAATATAATACCGTCGGGGATAAATTAGGGGTGCTAAACGGGCCGGGCTGGCATGGGCCCGTTTAGCACGGATTGGCGTGCCACAGGCCACGGCATGCGCGGCCCGTTTACCCCATACCCCTGGCTTGGCACGGCACACGGCGGACCTGGCAAGCTAGGGGTATTAAAATATGATGCTTGAATGAAGCTAATTTTAAAATCGAAAAATTAAATAGAAGAATACCTCTTTAGAATGAAGCTTGAACTTTGCAGTTGAAGCCTTCAACCTCCAGAGTCCAATTTCTCACTTCTGATGCTTGAAAAATTTAAGCAAAACAACTATTTCTTGATAGGCTAGAGAGATTATAGAAGAAGAGAGTAAGAGATTATAGAAGAAGAGAGTAAGAGATTATAGAAGATGTATGGTTTGGAGTGGGAAAAGGTAAGCTTATTTATAAAAAACCAAAAGTGGTTTTTTACCACCTCTACCCTCCAATATGACTATTATTTGACAGTTGGAAGGGTAGAAAATGTCTTTTAATAGTTAATTACAACTATACCTCCCAATATGGCTGTTATATAGCTGTTGGGGGTAAAAGGCCAAGCAAGCTGGCTCGACGTGTCTAACGGCTTAGGTTGGCCGGCTCGAAATGTGCCTAACGGGCCGACCCACGCCACTTAGACGCAAGCTCAGGCTGGTGCGCGGTACACGGGCGACGGGCCTAGGCCCCCAAGCCCGACACAGCATGGCTCAATAAGCAAGCCTGGGATAAATGCATAACACATTAAGTCACAAAAAGGGAAATCTCAATTAGCAAGTAGAAGCCATCCGAAATTTAGAGGAAGAACACTTAAGCACGACATTGATTTTGGCATTTTTATATCTAATCACTTTCCAATGAAGACTCTTGGATGCTAAAAGTAGTGAAAAGTAGATTCTCTTAAGAGGTCAATGAGAGATTTTGTTTCTGAAAAATGTACAATTACTATGTTGGAAAAATGTACACTTACCTCTCGTCATTAAAATTGTAAAAAATGTACAATTACGTTTCTGACAGAAGCAATTGGACCTCTTTACATTTTAGAGGGATTTGAATAAGCGCATATTTATTCAAAAATATGGAGGCAGCTCTCTACCTTTTTTCAAATGTAAAGAGGTCCAATTGCTTTTGTCAGAAACATAAGGGGTGTAAGTGTAAATTTTTCAATAAAACCGAAGAAAGGTGTTTGAAGATAAAATTTGTGAAAAAAAAATTTTCAAACAATTTTCTCTTCGTATCTCTTAGGTAAAAAATTTTTACTTTTGAAAGGTAGAGATTTTGAAAGAAAATAAAAGAAAGTCTACTATCAGCCACCACTATTAACAACACCCACCCACGCTGCAACCACCATTCCTACGACCCCACCACTATTAACACCACCCATCCACGCTACAGCCACCATTCCTACCACAGCCACCATTCCTACGACCCCACCACCATCACCCCACCCACCCCCCCAAAAACACTTCCAACACATACACCATCTCCTTCTTCTTGAAGCCCACTACATGGGTCATATCTGTCTTTGCACTCCAGACAATGGTTTTTTTTTCCAAGTACTTTTTGAAACCAGATTGCAAGCAAGAAGATACTATTGCTTTAACCTAGCGAAACCTTAAAGCAAAATCACCAGAAGGTGAAATCGAAAGGGATCGTGGGTACATAGGAAAGAACATCTGGTGATACGTTTGAGCTTATTCAAAAACTGGATACAGAAGAAGCAAGAAGAAGCAAAGAGGCTTAACAGAAGCCATTAAAGGGTACTACAATTTGTTTCTAATTCGAAAGAAAAATTTACGTCTAAAAAACAAATGAGGTGAAAGTTTTGCAGCATAATTTTTCTTGTTTTTGCTAAATTAGTAGCCTTTGGCAACTTTGTCTATAACAGAGAAATAGAAAGTTTCTGAGAGAATAGCTTAGAGATTACCTTGTGCAAGCTTGTTTCTTTGCATCTAGGGGGTGTTAATAGAATTCAAGCATGTAAAAGTGGCCTAAAACTGATGAAGGAGATTGAACTTCTCTTTGTCATCGATGAGCTGTGTCCTAACCAATTAGTTGAATGAAAGTCTAAGATGGCCAAGGACATCTCTGCGTCTTACAGATCCCATATAATTCAATAAAGAAGGGAATGGAATCACTTCAACATTGCAAAATAAATAAATCTTCGGACTTTTGAAAGCAGGGAAATCTAGAAAAACTGAAAACTGGATTACTGTACTTTGGCAACAGCGTATTTGGAAAACCCCTTTAGCACATTTGAGCTTTCTTGTTGACCTCACCTTATGCTGATCAAGTTTCACTGTCTAAAACATTTGGGACATGGAAAAAGTCCTCTTTAAATCTAGCTGATTCTTTTATATAATGATTGCTACTCTTACAGGTGAATTAAAAAATGGATTGCTACTCTTACAGGGGACACAATCTTCTATGGGTTAAAACAAAACCACATCTTATCAAGCAACTAAACCTAATGAGGATGAGGCAAAGGAGTTTAAACCGCATCTTCTCACCGTGTATATGGAGATTAAACCCTATTTGAGTTAGTATTTATCCCACGCATCTCACCCAATTTTACTCATGCTGCCATCAAATAGAATAAAAGAGATTAATAAGAATATCACTTACCTCATAGATTAAGACCCCACCGTCGGATTGACTTCAAAGTTGGGGAACTCCATCCACCACATCATCTCCTACTTAAGGCCATTCATGGATTAGCACAATCATCCATAATAAATCAGATTTAATTAATAATAATATATTAAAAAAATACAGGGTATTACATAGGCATTGCAATCTGCAACTGGATTCTCAATCCGGGCTGCAAACGATCCATCATCTGGGCCAACATGATCAGATTCTATAGTCATTTCTTTGACCACCCACAAACGTCATGAAGTCACCTTCTTGAGTTCGAAATGAGCTTGACATTACCAAGACAAGGTGGAAAATGTTTCCCTCCATGGAAATCTGTAATGCACAATCAGTGGGAGAAGTGGACTGTTTTTGCACACTGGAAAGAGTGGGATTAAGTTCAAGAGAGGAAGTTATTAATGTTGACATCTCTAATGGACAAGATTCAACCCATTCTTGGAATGAAGTTATCTCCCCCTCATTTAAATAGGAACACCTCTTCATGGAAGACCACATGCCTTGTCATGTAAAGTTTTCCTGTTGGAGGATTTTGATGCTTGTAGCCTTTGTAGCGATAACTGTATCCCAAGAAAATGCATTGTTCAAATTTAGGACAAGTTATTTTGTTTTGAGTCTCATATGTGAGGAAAGCATTTTACACCCAGAAACCCTCAACTGAATCCTAGTATTCATATTCAAATTTTGTTTGGACACTTCTCAACCGAATCCTTATTTACATTTTTTTGGACACTTCTCAATTGAATCCTAGTATTCATATTCAAATTTTTGACATTTCTCAAACAAGTCCCTATATCCTAAATTTTAGGGGTCAAGTGGATCCTAGACACATGCCTGCACCCAACACTCATACTCGAGTCCATGTATCATAGGTTATGCTAACGAAACAAGGACATCACTTAGTTAATTGCAAGGTTATATTATTCTCTTATCTTTTGGTATCTCTATGTATCGCTTCTAAGGATTCATTTGCAGTAATGAAGTGTCTCTTCAAGAATCTCTCCTTTCTAATATATTACTGCTGTGTAATATTTATAATGATAGATATGTCATCACTTAGTTGATGTAAATGTGTGACCTAACTGGACGTATTTTATTATTTTTCTATGACATTGTAAATGACATATAATTAAGGCTATTGGACCTGAAACTTTCTTTTCACTGATACTTTTGGTCTTCCTTCTATTATTCTTTTATTACTCTTATCTTTTTAATGATACAAAACTTGCATGTTTTGGCTTTGGGAACTCCTTACGGTTGCTTCTTGATATACTAAGGATAGTCAATGCACTGAGCCTACTATTAGCAACAATACATCCATGTACCTTCTATTTCTCTAATTCCAATGCCTGAAATCTCATCGTCGGATCCTTTAATACTCTGTCAACTTGAGAGATTCCAAGTTAGTCAGTTCATGGATTATTATGGTATTATCTAATAGAAAATGCATCCAAGATATAATAATTCTTACAATTAGTTTTTACATAGTATTACAGAGGCTAATTGGTCAGTGATGATCAATCCTAAAGGTGCTTGTAATTTTGAGGATTAGACAAATGAATGTCTGTTTGAGTTCTTGAAGTGTCCAAAATAAAATATGGCCCTGATCATGCCTCTATAAGACTTCTGACATACAGTGGACTAGTAGTTTTTTTTTTTCTTTTATATATATATGGCAATTTATCTGATACGCCTATTTCACAAGGGTTTTGTTAGATCTCTGTCCTTCAATGATGCTATTAAGCATTCATTGTCTTTCTCTTTTCTTAAAACAAAATAAAATTTAGTATATGAAATAACCCTCCATTAGAATGTAAATGGTAATTAGAAACATGGCCTCAACAATAATAGATACAATATATAAGAGTATAAAATAACTTATGTAATGTCAAGTCAGAAACTTAATGCAGCTATTAAGAGCTTCATTGAAGTACAGCAATATTCCCAATTATTTATATTGAACATGGGAAGAAAATAAAAGGGGAACATAATGAGGGAGGAAGTTGCAGAGAACGGATGATGAAAGACAATAAAGCTCTCTGCAGAATCATCAAGCTGTTCACTCGATTGTAGAGATTAACAAACTGAATTAATAAAGGACAAAGGGTCTGGTGGCATGGAAACCTCAACTGCTCCTTCTAGCATTTGGGTTACCTTTTTCATGGTTGGCCTCAGGGATGGATTCTCCTGAATGCACCAAATGGCCACCTTAACAAATCTGTCCACCCTCTGAATATCATTCATTGCTTCTTCAGCCTCCCCCACCAATTGATGGAGTTTCTCTTCTTGATAGCAATCATAAGCCCACTCTGAGAGTATCGCTTTTTCTTCATCCACCATATCTGATTCAACATTCTTCCTACAGCTGATGATCTCCAGTAAAATGATCCCAAAACTATAAACATCCACCTTAGCTGTAATTGCCATGTTCTTGAACCACTCAGGAGCCACATATCCTTTGGTCCCTCGAATGTCTGTCCTTGTTCGAGTTTGATCAGTCTTCAGAAGCTTTGATAATCCAAAATCAGAAATTCTTGCAACAAAAGAGTCATCTACAAGGATGTTCTGAGGCTTCATGTCACAATGGATGATCCTGGTGCTGCACTCTTCATGCAAGTATGCAAGCCCTCGAGCAACCCCAAAGATTATTTGGATCCTTTGGTACCAGGGAGGTTTTGAGCTTCCAAACAGGTAGTCAGCTAAAGATCCATTGCTCATGAACTCATACACAAGAAGCCGGCTAGGTCCCTGATCACAAAACCCAAGCAGTTGGACTAGGTTCTTGTGATTGGTCCTGCCTATTGCATTCACTTCGTTTTGAAACTCCTTCTCACCATCTTCCACCAACTTATTTAGTTTCTTAACCGCTATAATGGTTCCAGAATCTGATGCTAGAACACCTTTATATACTGTAGCAAATGCTCCTCTGCCCAATTCTTCAGCAAATCCATTAGTAGCTTCTTCAAGCTCTGTGTATGTGAAAGAGCGCAAGTTCATGTGGTTTGTGCTGCTACCCTGTTTGTCTTGCTGCAGCTTCTTGTGTTTTGGGTGAAAACCAACCAGATAAATCACCAAGAAAAGTAAGAAGTTTAGAAACAGAGAGCCACCCAACACAATCGATCCAGGCAGGATCAGAGCCTCCTTATCTTTCTTTTTTGTTGGAGGGGCCGCAGGAAGATAAGGTTGTAGAGGTGATTTACCTACCTTAATAAGAGCCTTCCCTCCAACACTGGGATTCATCCTCCCATTTCCTACTGGAAACCTCTTCTTCCAGCAGCTCCCATCTCTGATTATGGCAACAGCACATAAACAGTCCTCCAAGCAAGACTTTCTACACCAGTCTTCATTCACAGATCTAAACCACTCATAGTCATTGTCTGGCCAGTCAGTGTTCTGCAAACTAAATATTTCGAATTCGCCTTCTTTGGATCCATTAATTTCACAACTCTGTGCAGAAAAATTTTGTTTGCACCCTTTGAATGTGTCTTTGGGATCCATGTAGGCGTAACCAGCTGGGCATCGACAAGCAGGCCGCTGGTCATCACCCATTATGCAGTAGCTATTATAACCGCAAGCTCCACTACCAGCACTCCCTCTAATTGCCATACAAAGGTCTTCAGGCAGATAGCGTTCAACAGTCCAGGACTGAGGCCATCTCCCATTGCTTGGAACAGCCTTTGGATGGGTGTAGTGCCTGAATACACCATCAAAATCAAGAGTGGCCCTGTGGTAGAAGTCCTTTGTTGAAACTGGTAATACTGAACTGAGATTGTACAGAGTTCGATTGGTTAGCTCAAGATAAATACGGCCAGACTGATTGAAGACTAGCCTTGAACCATTTCCCTCAGTGCCACTTTCCCAGTAAGAAACATAGTCATCTTCTGTAGGCATGGCTTTGGTGTAAAACACAAGGTTGCCATCAGCCTGTAAACGAAGCTCGAACCTTCCAACGGAGTCCTTTTCTCTTACCAGTGACATGAGACTCATGCTGACATTCAGTGTCTGGGTCGGCAAGATGGTGTCTGTTGGGTCGTCGAAGCTGCCCCATGTTATGGATCCATTGCTTCTCAAGACAAAGTTTCCTGTGTCAAGCATGGCAGCATTTTCAACTCCTCTGTTATCGCCTGTCTCTGCACTCCACAGCTCCTGACCCTGAGGATCATACAGAACAAATTTTCCATCGCTAGTCAGCTGTACTTTCGAACCCTTCGGCACTGGGCTATCTGTTTTTGCTGTCCAAACAATAGTTCTTCCAGGTACTTTCTCAAACCAGATTGCAAGGAGGAAGGTATCTGCTTCTTCTACCTGGCGAAACCCAAAAGCAAAATCACCTGAAGGCGAAACCCAGAAGGGATTATTGTCATTAGTGGATAGAGAAGAGTCTCTGGTTATGTTACGGTAAGTTTGAGCCAACACAGAGATTGGAAACAGCAGAATCACGAGAAAGAGAATGGACAGAAAAGAAGCCATTAAATGGACTAAGAATTGTTACTAAATTGGGATCAGAATCTACACAACTGGGGCAGTGTTCTAGTGCAAAATTTAACCCATGGTTGCTGGTCTGAAACTCTCTGTGAGTGGAGACAAGACGGTTGCAGAGATGAACAGCTAAGAGCTTTCCTTATGCAATCTTGACTCTCCTTCACACCCATAAGATAAGAATGATCGGAAACCAAGGGAGAAGACTGGTTTTTTGTTTGTCATGTTTGTCATTTTTTCCAAGTCAACATCCAGACTTTTGTTCGTCTCAGAGTTACGGGTCACTTACGTGTAATTGATTAGAACAAGATTATACGGTATCGGAAGCGGTCAACGTAGACATCAAAGACTTGTTTGTTTCTGGAAAAATAATCGAGAAAGCCAAACTTAAGGCGAACAAGCAAAACCGTATAAATGGGGAAGAACTAGTGGGATCCATCTTTGAAAATGTGAAAAGAATCACTTGACTTGGAGAAGTACGGATACAGAGCCTTGGACTTTTCTATGATGCCAGAGACTTGGAGAAGATATTTTAACAACTTTTTGCTCGTGAGGTTTGGAGTTTGTATTTTCATTTCCCGGGATTTATGAATGTTAAACTTGGGTTGTGCCACTTAGATGTTGTGGGTTTTGTTAGTGATTGAAGTATTAATACTGAACAGTAGCTGAAATCATTAGATGATATGTGAAGTATTTTGAAAACTTGATTATTAAATGATTACAAATAGTCATTGTTAGATGATGTTGAGGTTAACCTGCCCTGATGGGCCCCCTAATGGCTAGGATTTGATATTTCAAAAATCATGTTAGGATTTAGTCTAACCAGTTCCTAACCTATCCTAAACTTGAACTTACTCCATTCAAATACATGTTTGGGTAAATTACAGAAACGTCCCTTGCGGTTTGCATTAATTATACATATCTCTCTTCATGTTTATGAAATAATACTTTTTCCCTTAATTAAGTTGCCGTTCAATTTTTTTTACAAATTTGGTTAATGCTGGTAGAAGTCATTTGTCGAAGCTGGTGATGCTGAACTGAGACTATGTAAAGCTTGATTGACTAGCTAGAGATAGGGTTGCTTATCAAGCCGGGGGCAATGGCATGACATAGTCCAGCACGCTTAAAGCGTGCTTGTGCTTGGCCTAGCTTGTGTGTGGCCCATGCCCTCCTAGCAGGCCGTGTTGTGCCTAGGGGAGCGGGCACATGGCTTGGCAAGGCACGGTGGCTCGGTGGGCTGTGGCCCGTGAAGCACGCAAGTAGCACCCACGCGCGCTGTGCCTCGTGTGCTGGTCCAATGGCAAGCATGCGTGCCTACGGTTGGGCTTGGCGTGCCAGCCGAGTGTTTTTTGCTCTCTCTTTTTTTTTACACTTTTAACCCCCCCCCCCCCCCCCCCCAAACAGCCATATTAGAGGAGTATACTTGTAATTGACTGTAAAATGACCATTTCTACCCTTCTAACGGCCATATTTGAGGGTAAATGTGGTAAAAAGCCATGTTTGGTTTTCTATAAATAGGCTTAGCCCTTCCCACTCCAAATCACACTTCTTCTCATCTCGTCTCTTTTTTTCTTACTTTCTTAGTCTTGTTGAGCAATTTTGCCAATGGCCGGTAGACTCGGTAGCGTGTTCACATGGGGGCGTCCCTAGGTCGACCATTGGCAAATCTCTTAACAAGGCTCTAAAACAGTTATAATTTGTTGTTCTTTTTTTGCCTTTTTCATTTTTTTCTTAGAGTCATGTTCAATGATTTTGCTAATAGCCGGTAGAGACACAATGCTCACATGGGTGCATCCCTGAGCCTAACCGTTAGCAAATCTTTGAACAAGGCTCTTACAAAGTTATCATTTTGCTTTCTTCATTTCTACCTCTTCACGATTAAACAGGAGTTGCAAAAGTGTTACTTGCGTAAATTATTACTTGGACAATCAAGCGATAATTGATGCAAGTAACACTTTTGCAACTCCTCGTTTCGGCATGGTTCACCAATATGTAAGTATTGTTGCAATTTCAAGAACTGTTTACGTGCCATCCATGTTTTGCAAAACATTCTTTACTTTTCTCTTGCAGCCTTTGCGCATGTATATTACGTAAATGTTTTTTTTCTTTTTTCAAAACCCTTCTTTATACTTTTTTTTGTTTTGTTTTTTTTCAAATTTTTACATGTGCCCCGCGGGCCACGCCACAACCCACCTTTTGCCGTGCCGTGCTTGGTATATTGATAAATGGGCTGGGCACGGGCTAAATGTGCTTGTGCTTGTGTTGTGCCGGGCTGGCCCAATAAGCACCCCTAGCTAGGGATAAATATGGTCATAATGATTGAAAACTAGCCTTGAACCATTTCCCTCAGAGTTACTTTCCCAGTACAAAACTTATATAGCCATTTTCTGTAGTCTTTGGTGTCAAACATGAGACTGCTATGCCTGGATCCCGAACCTAGGAGGACAAAATGGATTGATGTCATGGTTGACGTTGGGATAGGCCACATGGAAATATTTTTAATCTACTTTGTTGGGATCAAGCACTTACCACTAGACCTTGGCCCAACATCCCTAACAATCCCCCCTCCAACATCTGCAACCGCAAGCCAACACTTGCCAACCGGGACAAACCGCAGGCCAACGTTGGCCAATAGTAGCATCCTTTCTTAGGATCCCTCCTCATGGGACTCAAACCCACAACTTTTCCAGGGTCCCTCGTTACATTTGTGAACCTGTGACCTGGGTTCCGATACCAATTATTAGGATCAAGTGCTTACTACTAGACCATAACTTAAGTTATTGGTTAGAGCACAAATTTATTTCCTTATACCATAGTAGGATGCTGACCTTGGCCCAACATCCCTAACATACTTAAAATTCAACCAACTCATATTTTTTAGATTGTGTAGTGAGAAAAAGTAGTCTATTTTTATTGTTTTTTGAACTAACTAAAGAAAGCTGTAGGATTTGGGATATTTTAATTTTAATTTTTTATTTTTTTATTTTTTATTTTTTATTTTATTTATTTATTTATTTTATTTGTGAATTGGTTGCTATTGAATCTTTGGTAGAGATGTCTAAAGAGATTCTCTAAGACTTGAGAAGTTGCTGAGACACCTTCCTCACAGCTTCTTTGGAAAACCCCTTTAGCCCATTTTGAGCTTTCTATTTAACCTCACCTTATGCTGATTAAGTTTCAGTGTCAAAAGTATTTGGGACATGAAAGATTTCCTCTCTAAATCTAACAGCTTCTTTTTGAGATTAGAGATAGATTGCTACTCTTATGGGGGACAGTCTTACATGGGTTAAAAGAAAAACCACATCTTATCAAGCAACTAATCCTAATGAGGATGAGGCAAAGGGGACCCAATTCTCACCGTGTCTTTGGAGTTTAAATGCGCAATAAAAATGCCAATATATCAATTTTTTTTTTATTGGTAATGGCCAGGCCTATGCAATTTCATTAAGATAGAATTGAAGTCCAACTTTTAAGGCCGTAACCATGAGAAAACCAAATGCACAAAACATTATAAAAGTGATGCTAAGAAATTGAGACTCATAAACCCTACCGACCACCACAACATCTACTCCTACATATATAAAAGTCAAGTCAAGGGCCGAAGCCACAGTCTTTGATGGTAAACCAACGAGAATCCTTGATAAAAGGTCCACTCGAAGGTGGATTGAAAGTACCATTGAAGGGAAAGCCGTCTTCCTTGCCGAATAATCAATAGAAAGAAGGGTAGTAAATGGAAACCCACTACAAACCCTAGAGGAGCTTCAGACGAAAAAAAATGCCCACATATCTATGTTAGCACTTAGCAGTCAAAAATATTAGTCTTTCTTTCTCATGCATGACTTTTGATTCAATCTTATACCCAAAAACTTTGGGTATAAGATTTTGACTGTCTCCGTTCAATGCCGGTTGCGTCAAAAGCCCCGACAAAGCCAAGGCATATTTGGGGTGTACCAATTCAGGCGGAGAGTCGGTATTGGGCCGGGCTTATGTGGGAATGCTCGGCCTTAGCTTGTTTTGCCTCGAACTAGGTTAAGCTTGAGTCAAATTCTCTTCCATTTTGTACCCAAATTGAAGCCGTATTAATATTTAAAGAAAAAAAAGAAAGAAAAAAACGTAGGTATCCCTATGCTACTTGTGTGGAAATGAAAAATCCAAGCTAAAATTTCCGAGTATGCAAAAGTTACCATACTCCTCTCTTGGACTCTTAATTGCCTAATGAAATGGGGGCCAAATGTGTACAATTGCATCTTTTCAAGCAATAACTATGCCACAGGTGGAGAGTAGGAAGTCGCTTTCCTGCTTTTTGGAGAGTAGATCTAGCAGCCATTGATTGGCAACTAAGGTTCAACATGTCGATTTGGGTGCCATTTCGGCGATGGTCTTCTGGGCGTTTCGCTAAATTTTGTAAACATACAGTTGTGCCAAAAAAATTCTTCAAAAATTAATAAATTGGAAAAAAAAAAAAACGGGTATGACTAGGTACCTTCGATTTCGCTAGTATTTCGACTAGCACAAAGCGGTTGGCTACTCTTTGTTGGTCGAAATAGGGGATTATGGGAATTTCTCACGAAATTCGATGGATTCCGTTTACATTTCACAGGCACAGCAAAAAACGGGTGGTAAAATTTTCATTATTAGAACCAAGATGACCTTTAGACTTGACCACATACACACATCGATTCCAACTCTTTGAATAATTTGTCTTTGAACTACAAAAATCACAAATTTTACGTTCATAATAATAATTAGGGTTTCTAATTCATTTGTTGAAGAAATTTGACATGCATGCATGATATAATACTGTCGAGAATAAATGCATAACACATTAAGTGGGAAATATTAATTAGCAAGGATCCTAAAGGGCTGGAAAGACTTGTGGTTAATCACTTTGAAGATATTTTTCTAGATGATGGTATGCCTAGGAGCTTCAATATTTTGGATTGCATTTCCCCCTTGGTGATTGAAGTTGATAATGCTGCTCTGTTGAGATCTGTTTCTGATAGTGAGATTTGGGAAGCTGTCAAGAAGATTGGGGCCCTTAAAAGCCCTGGGCCAGATGGCTTTCAAGTCATCTTTTACCACACCTACTGGGAGGTAACTAACTCTGATATTTGAAAAATGGTAAAGGACTTCTTTGTGACTGGTGAGTTCAACAAAAAAAATTAATCGAATTCACATTGTCCTTATACCAAAAATGGAGAACCCCAGGAGAATAAACGATTATAGACCAATAAGCCTTTGCAATTTTAGTTATAAAATCATTTCTAAGCTTATTGTGAGACATGGGAAAAATCACCGGGATGATTCCCCTCCGTCGTCACACGGGCTCAACGTAAAAATGGGAGAGTCGCCACCATTTAGATTTTTGGGGTGTGAATGGACACCAAAAGATTCAAAAATAAGCAAAAATAGCTAAAAGGCAAATTCTAGAATAAAAATAACTCTACTTGAAAATCAAACCCAGAGATGGGTAAGGGGACTAGATTATGAACGGGGGAAGGTGTTAGGCACCCCCATTCACCCACACAAGGTGGTTGCCAAATGTTGTTCATGCTAAAAATAAGAAAACTTGCTAAAAATCATTAAAAACCTTGAAAAAGGACAAATGTATGATATCTTCACATGAAAATCCAAATGAATTCCAGATCTTCTTTTATGTCAATATCACTTCTGGAATATCACTAAAAGATGGAAATCAAAGCAAAAGTTGCACAAAACCAAGTTGAGTTAAATCTGGAGAATTCGTTAAAAGCAAAAACCATTTGTCTTGAAATCATTCAAATCCAATTTAAATTGAATTAAACCAAATTCATTTGAAAGATCATGATAGATAGAAGACTTATGCAAATTTTCAATCCATTCTGATTAAAATCCTAGGAGTTACTCTCCTTTGAAATCTGCTGCTGGAGATAATTAAAAGTGATAAGTGGGAAACTTTGGAAAATCATTTAGAAATATCGGCTCCATATAAATCCATGAAATTTGGTGTGAGTGAAGTCTGTATGGCCATCTTTCAAAAAAACTATCCTCATACAAAAATTCATTCGGATGTGCCTTGGGTGGTCTCCTGAACAGGCCCCGAAGATCACACATTTACCCAAAAAAGTGTTGTTGAACAGCTCTGAGTAAATCTGTTGCTCACGACACAAATGGAGTTAAAAAATTATGAAACCAACTGGATTTGAAACTAAACTTCCAAAGGAAAACTTAGAAACAAGAATCACTCGAAACGAACTTAAAACGAACACATGGGGCTCAGTCGAAGTGACAAGTTCCGTATTCAGATCAGAACTGACCTATCAACTTTGACAGAAAGGTGTCAAAAATCCGCTTGATAGAAATTCATGAACGTTTACAGGCATAAACTAGACAGCCCCACCTTTCCCATGGCTCTGGAATCACTCCAAAATTCATCCGGACGATGAAGTTACGGGTATCCGAAGTTGGCGTACAGTTGCTGTCAAGTTAAGCCTTTTTTGAAGAAAAACAACTCAAAACAGTGATAAGAGGTGTGTGATCCGTGCAAGATAGATCAAAACCATTTTAAAAAGATGTTGAATAACCTCTAGAAAGAAATGGGCACAGGTTTGGCTCACCATCTTCTCCGATTGGAAAGGATATGCCAAAAACCCCAAAAAGTGAGCAAAAATGCCCAAAACCGAGAGGTTGAGCCTAGAGGCCTTCAATACTCAACAAAACTTGCTTGAAATCACATTGAAAACCAACCCAAAAACATTCCAGAATTATTTAAGGCTATTTATTCCAGATTTATCACAATGAATGCAATGAATCCGAAATATGAGCCAAATCCGACAAAAAAGTGCTATGTGTGTATGTGTATAAAAATCCATTCAAGAACAGTATAACAACATATAGCATGCATTTAGATTAATCCAATGGGTTCTAGAGCAACCTAGGGTTCCGTTCCATTATCGTTTCCATTAGTTCTCTCTCCCCGTTAAACACGGTTCTTCAAGATAATCTTGGGGTACTTTGATTATGGAACGGTTTTCATAGAATCACAAGGCTTGTTTCAACATAATAACATATAACATGCATTTAGATCAATCAAAAGGGTTCTAAAACAACCCAGGGTTCCGTTCCATTATCGTTTCCCTTAGTTCTCTCTCCCCGTTAAACACGGTTCTTCAAGATAATCTTGGGGTACTTTGAAGATGAAACGGTTTTCATAGATTCAAAAAGGCTTATTCAAATAGGCTCTAATACTAGGATCAATCCCCAGTCTCGTTTCCCCTAGATCCCGCCTTCACGTTTTACGGCTAGGGGGAGTCTCGAGGTACTTTGAGTAAGAGAAAGGTTTTCACACACATAGAAGAGGCCTTATTCTACAGAAAGGTAGAAGAAGATATCTAGATCTAGAAAGTAAAAAACATAAAATTAAAGAGAGGTTTGAGGCTTACCTGGGCTTCTGGAAGCAAGGCTGCAGCGGTTTCGCTCTTCACTCGGAGCCCTTTGATCTCCAACTTCTTGGCAAAAGTTCTTGGCAAGGGTTAATGGCCATTTGCTTAAGGAGGAGCCTCCTATTTATAGGCAAAGGCTAGGGTTAGGGTTGGTGAGATGGTAGACACAACATAAGGTCTATAGCCCACCAACCTTAACCCTAAGGCTATTTCCGAGATTTCCACTCATTTAATGAGGGATATGATGGTAAAAGGTGAAAACTCTTGGAAAACCCTAATTTTGAGCAAAAATCATGTATCCGACATGTCAGGTCGGATACACGAGCACCTATACGTATCCGGCATATGTTGCCGGATACACTAAGGTCCACTTGTATCCGACAACTTTTGTCGAATACGAAGAGATGCGCTTGTATCCGACCTGAGTTGTCGTATACAAAGAAAAAGCTTGTTTTCTCAAATTCTGTGCTGATTTCAAAGGAGATAATGATTTTTGTCAATTATTCTTCATTTTTATTGTACAATTTGGGGTGTCTACACTTATTGTGGACAGAATGTGACCTTTAATGACTTGGATTATCTCCTTTCACCAATTTGCCTTCGTTCTTGGAAGATGCATCCAAGAGAACATCCTAGCTGCTCATCATCTTTACCACACCATTAAAGGAAAAAAGAAAAAAAAAATCCAAAAGTGGTCTTTTTGCTTAAGCTAGACTTAACCAAGGCCGATGATAGGTTGAGTTGGATTTTCACTGAGAAAACTTGCCTTGCTCTAGGTTTCAATCACAGGTTTGTTAGTCTCATTATATGGTGCATTAAGTCAATGTTTTAAAATGTTCTTATAAATGGTAAGCCTAGTAGGGTTTTTAATCCTACTAGAGGCATCAGAGAAGGAGACCCCCTCTCCCCGTATGTTTTCATCATCACCCAGCATGTTTTGTCTATGGCTTTATGCAACGCTGAAAGTGATCAGCAGATTTTTGGTGTCAAAGTGAATAGAGTGGCTAACTAGATCAGCCACCTCATGTATGCTGATGACTTACTTCTTTTCGATAGAACAAGTTATAATAATATGAGAAACTTCAATGATATTGTCTTTGCTTTTTGTGAAGTGGCTGGGCACAAATTCAATACTAACAAGTCTGAGCTTTTCCTTAGCCCCAATGTTGTTGGATAGGAAAAAGGAAGACTGGCCAGGATCTTTGGAGTGAGGCCAACAAAGAATCCTGGGAAGTACCTTGGCATCCCAACCTTTATAGAAGCTCCAAAGTCAGCCGGTTCTCTGACCTGATGGAGAGAATCAACAGGAAACTATCAGGATGGAAGGCCAAGTTGTTAACCTAGGCTGGCAGGTTAACACTTATAAACTTTGTTCTATTGAGTACAACACAATATCACATGGCCAGTTTGAAGCTACTGGAGACCATTTCTAACAAGATCAACAAGGAAGTTCGCTGATTCTTCTGGCACAAGCTGGAAAAAGAAAGGACTATTTGTACAGTGTGCTGGGACAAGATTTGTTTACCAAAAAGATATGGCAGACTAAATATCAGATGTTGCAAGAAGATAAACAAGGCAATGTTCGCCAAAGTTACTTGGGAGCTGGCTGCAAATGAAGAAAAATTATGGGTGATGTGAGACATGGAAAAATCAATTTAATGATTTCCTGATCATCACACAGGATTAAATTAAACAAAGAGTCGCCACCATTCAATTTAGGTGTGAATGGACACCAAAATATTAAATAAACACAAAAGACAAGTTTTAGGGCAAAATATCCCTCCTTAAAAAAACAACCAGAGATGAGTAAGGGGATTAAGTTATGAACAGGGGAAGGTGTTAGGCACCCCTATTCATCCACACAAGGTGGTTGCCAGGCATTGTTCATGTTAAAATAAAGGAAAAAGCTTGCTATAAAAATCAGGAAAAATCACAAAAAAGGCAAAAATATATGGTTTTTTCATATGAATATTCTGATTGATCCAGAACTATCAAATATGATCATACCATTCCTAGGGTTTCATGATCAAAATAAAATTGAGATAAAATCAAATAAAATCAATTTAAAGTGAAAAATCCAAAAATCTGGCTTCAAGTGAAAATTCTAGAAATCTGGAAAAATATGATTTTTATAAAATATTTCAAAATTGAACTTGAATAGTCCAGGACATAGATAAAGCCCAAATTTCACATTAAATCAGAAAATCAAAACCAAAAATACCCACGTTGATGAAAAACACCAAAATGGGAGAATTTAGACCGTAGGGTCTTCTCTCAATAATGAAAAACAATTTAAAAACAACCTCATGAAACCCTAGAATTTATTTTCAGGTTTTCTGGATCCAGATCTATCATATTGATCATGATAAATCCAAGATCCTAGCCTAAAATCACGAAAACAGTGCTGTAGGTGCAAATATGTAAAAAATCCAAATTTTAGCAAAAAGTGGGGATCTCATGCTATAAACATCATAGATTCATGTTATTCATTCAGATATATCATAAAAACCATTAAAACATGATCATGATATCAAAAGCGGCCACATCTCACAGATTAGAGCACATGGGGGTCTACCCTACGGATCCACCTGTTCTCTTTTCCCCTAGTTCTCTCTTCACGTTTGACGGCTAGAGAGACTCTTGAGGTACTTAGAGATAGGTTTGGTTACACAAACACAATCACAGGCCTTATTCTATGAAAAAAACAGATATGGGGTTCTATTCTAGGGATCCACCTGTTCCCCTTTCCCCTAGTTCTCTCTTCACGTTTTACGGCTAGAGAGACTCTTGAGGTACTTAGAGACAAGTTTAGGAATACGAAAACAGATATGGCCTTATTCTACAGCAATAGAGATGATCCTATTACTTCTAGAATTGAAGACAGAAAAATAAAAAGGGATAGGGGACTTACCTGGATTGAGCAGGCAGAGCAGCAGGGATTCCTTTCCTTTTCTTGGAGCTTCTTAGAATTCCTTGGACTCAAAATTTAGTGGCCTTTTGCTAGAGGAGAGACCCTCTATTTATAAGCAGAGCTAAGGGTATGGTTGGTCCAAAGGTTTGGCAAGATAGAGTTTCAGATTGAGTTAAACACAAGGATAATGCTAATCCTTGGCCAACAAGGATAAATGAGATAATTCGAATAGATAAATAAGAGAATTCGCTTATCCAAGAGAGATATTTGGGTGCAGATAAGGCTCAAAAATCAAAAAGGTAAAATTCGCACAAAGACCCCGTGCTCGTATATATATTACGGTCGCGCCCTGCCCGTATTATTAATACGGGCACGCTGTGACCGTATATCAACTGCAGGTATGACCAGACCATAAACAAAATACGGTCATGATCAGTTTGGCCAGATTTTACACTTTTTTGATCTGTTTCAAATCCCAATTAATATTTTCAATTATTTTCTCATTTTTAGTGCAATTTGGGGTGTCTACAGGTGAAGCTCATGAAATCAGAATACTTTGCAACCAAGGATTTCTTCCAGACTCATGCAAAAATAATAAGCCCTTGGCTCTAGAAATAGCTATATAAGGTAATGGAGGTGCTCGATAGAGGTAGAGGATGGGTTCTAACTAATGGGGAATTTGTTCTGATCTCGGATCACTGTTGGAGACACCTGGTACCTGAGCAAGACATGATTAGGCCCCCGATAAGCAATGGAAGGAAAGTTTCAGAGCTGATTGACCAGGAGCAGAAATGTTGGAATTTGGAGAAATTGAGGGAGGTGTTCAATGAGGCTGCTGTGGAAAAAATCCATGCAATACCAATTAGTAAGTTTACCTCCAAATACAGGATTGTATGGACAGGAAACTCTACAGGTAAGTACTTTGTTGCATCTTCATGTAGGCTTTTGGCTAACACTGATGCAAATTTTGCAGATGAGAGAAGATGAATGAAGATTTGGCACTTGCCTTGTGCTTAGAAGATAAGGATGTTCCTATGGAAAGTGATGCAGGAAGCTCATGTAACAAATGATATTATTTATAGCAGAATCAGGGGTACACCTGAGATGTGCGTCCTCTACAATAAAGAGCAAGAATCCCACCATCATTTATTCTTGAATTGTGACTTTATTCGTGCTATATGGTTCGGATGTGTCGGGGGCAGAATTCCACAACAAAATTACCTGCAAAGCTACAAGGAATGGATCTTTGAAGTCATCATGGAATTGGAAAAACAGGGAGACAACCAAATAGGGAGTATAGCTACTGCCTGGGCACATGTCTGCTAGGTGGTGTGGATCACCAGAAATAAGGTTATTTTCGTGAACCAAGCACCATCAATTCAAGCAACAAGTTGGGCTATGTAAAATCCTGAATTTTTAATAACATTAAAAATTGGATTTTATGGTTGTTAATTGATGGAAAATTTTCAGAAAGGGGAATAAAGGGTCAAACCAGACTTCTCAGGCAAACTAGACGGGATAATTATATTTAAATAGGTAAGACGCATTATTAGAAATTTAATTGGTTGGTTTATGGTGGTTCGATGAGGTGGCAGGCATGGGATCAGAGCAATTTGATTGTGCTGGTGCAGGGAATTGGTGGAGTGCCAAGGCATAGAATCAAGCTTTAAAATAACTGAAGGCAGCAACTATAAAAGGCATTCTCATTTTCGATCAAACAGTTAGTTCGTTGGTGGTTTGTGTGTATGAAGATCAGAGAGAAGAAGAAGAGGAGAATTAGGGTTTGAGAAGGCTGATCTAAGTTTCTGTGGTGATCAGGGGGAATTTAGCTTGATCGATTGGTCTTTGTTCAAGAGAGATTGAACAGAAATTGTGGCTGCCACTTCTGATCGTTTAGGAGTAGTAATTTCAGCAAATTCAAGCCAATTCAGGTGAGTTTTGGAATCAAATTCTTGAGGGTTCATTTATGTTTAATGCCATTGCAAACTAGAAATCAAAACCTGTAAGATCTAATCGAATTCAAAAATTCTGCAGTGGATATACGATCGTTTGGATCTGGATTTGATATTGCAGAATTCTAAATTCAGAATTAAAGACTTCAGCAACTCGAATTTAACATCAAAAGGTAAGTAGCACCTTTCCAAAACCAATTCGTGTTGATTTTCGTGGTTTAATTTCACTGAAATCAAATTTAGAGGTGGAATTCCAGATTTGAGCATTATTGAAGTATTTGGAAGAGTAATTATAGATCTGGCATGTTTTGTTAGTTAATTGTTGATTGAATTATTTAGGAATTATCTCTTGATAATTTAGGAGGCGTTTCCCTAATTTTAGAGTGATTAAACTAGGTTTCAGTTGTCAAATTTCATGAAAAATTTAGAGAATTCGCGTTGCTGTCGTAATCTGAGTTCTGCCTGAAATTTGGCTTGGCATCTGAAGCGCGGCTCGAGCGCCCCTTTGGGCGCCTGGCCAATTTTAAACCTGGAAATCCAACCTGTTAAATAAACTGAGCACCTGAAGTTCGGCTCGAGAGCCCAACCTGTGTTTTCCTTAACTCGAGAGTTCGAATTTCAGATAAGACGAGTGCCCGAAAGGCGGCTCAAGCGCCCACTCGAGCGTCCAAGGAAGAAAACCTTGATTTTCCCAATTTAAGGTGAATTTAACTATAGAATTGTTTTTAATCAAATCCAACCTATGTACAAATAAGATTTAAGTATTTAGGAAGTGCTTGCATAGGAATTATATTAAAATTCCATATAATGAAGAGTTTGTGCACATTCTACTAAACTAGGTTCTTAAGAGACTTTTGGTTCCATACTCTTATAGATTTGGTTTATTTTGATTCCACCACTTGGAACATCTTTCTGAGACGTTTCCTAAGGTGTTCCCAAAGACAAATTTTAAATATGAGCTTATACCAATTATTTGGCCACCTATTCCACCAAATTGGCTTAATTTTATGGTTAAAAGTAGATTTTATGGTTTTCCACTAACTTATAATGATTCCAAAGATCTTTACTCATGTGATCCTCATTCTTGTTCATGTTTTAAGTATATAATCCCTGAGAATATCATTCTGGTCAGATTTAAGAAAATAGTGATTTTGGGCTCCATTTTGTATTGCTTGGGTTTGATTTGGTTTTGATTTAAAAACTTGCATTGTTTCAATTATTGTGAACTATTTACAGATGATTTGAGATTTATATGATATTTGAGATTGGGAATTGTTTTTTGGTTTTGTTTTCCTCCATGTACTTGGAGAGATGGTTTGAGATGCCCATGTACTTGGGTAGATGCTATGCCTCCGTGTACTCGAGGATGCCCCATGTACTTGGGATGTTGATACCTATGTGTACTCAAAGATGCTCCGTGTACTCGGGATGAGATAATTCAGATTTAGATGATTTGTGCTTGCTAGACATCATACTCAGTTTTGTGTTTTTAGAGTCTAGTGGGCATAGCTTGATACGGATCCATTTAGGAGCTAGATAGTGGGAATGATTGTTCTTTTCTAGTGGTAATTCTTTGTTTGCGCACATGTTTTTATCGTGTACTCGATGAGGCCTTCTCTGTACTGGTGGGCTGCGGCTTTCTCTCATTTTATCATGTACTCAGACTATAACTGAATAGTACATGCCAACCCTTCACTGTACTGGTTGGGTTCTCCCTCAATAAGACGATGATTGTGTACTCGGCTTCGTACATAAGCCGAGGGGTGGCATAATGGACATTGATATCACCCTAGTTAAAAACAGTCTTATTTCATGAGTCTTGCTGTGACTTATCGATTTCTAATTTGATACTGCAGATTTGGTTGACATGATGGATTACTCGAGTTTATCTCATATTGATTAATGATTATTGTTGGAATATTCGGATTATACGTGTTATCGTTACTGATATACGTTTTATAACTGAATCATGCTTTAGAACTGTATAAAATGTATTTAAGCATTCATCTGCTGCTTACTGGGATATTCGTATCTCATTCCGTTTTGTTTTGTTTTCAAATCTTGGAGAGGATGATACTCTATGGGTAAATTCTTGATTCATGTGAGTTAGACTTGAGATATGGTAGTTTATAATTGAGCTTGGGATTATAGTACACTTTGATTATTTAGTTATTGTTTATTCATGTTTTTCCTTCACTCTGATATATCAATCTTGTGTGAAATATTAACCCTTTGGAGAAGAGTTAGGGTTTCGCTACGTAACTTGGATCCGGGGCGTTACAGGCTACTCTCAACACCGACGGAGCTACAAGAGGTTCGCCTAGTGTCGCTGCTATCGGAGCTATGCTGAGAAATGAAGAAGGAAGAATTATGGGAGCTTTGGCCTACCACATTGGAACCACTAACTCTACCATCACTGAAGCTACGGCCTTAGTAGAGGGGATTAAAATGGTACTGGCACTCAACATTAGTCGGGTTTAGATTGAATGCAATTCTCAAGTGATAATTAATGGATGTCCCTTCTACGGTTCTACCCCTTGGAGAATTGCCACTCTGCGCGAAGAAGCTAGACACATTTGCAGATTGTTTGTTGCTGTCAAGATTTGAAAGGTGTATAGAGAGGCTAATTCTGTCGCCGATAAGTTAGCCAATCACGCTATTGAGCATTTCTCCTATTTCTGGTTTAAAGGGTCCCAACCTCCGTACTGAAGCTAGCATCGGATGATTCTGTTGGTAGGACCTGTAGTAGGATTGTTCCCTGTGTTCCAGGGTCTTGTGTATTTTTATTTTGTGGTTCGTATAAAAAAAAAAGTAGATGCCATTCGAAATTTTTTTTTTGATAATGAGAAGCCATCCGAAATTTATGGGAAGAAAACTCAAGCGCGACATTGATTTGGTCATTTTTATATCTAACCACTTTCCAATGAAGAGATCATATACTAAAGACTGGAGGCTAAGAGCTGCTTTTACTTTTTGATTTTTTTTCTTTTTTTTCTTTTTTTTTTGGTTTATTGAATTTGTATCCCTTCAATAAACAAAAAACAAAAAGAGATCTCCATCTTTAAATATTGACGTGAAGCCCTACAATGGCCATAACTGAATCATTGCAAGTACAAAGGATTGTGAGAGGCTGGATGGTTACAGTTACCTCATTGGATTGACTTCTTAACTAAGGATCCCTCTTTGGTGGGACCCTGTATAGAGTTTTGTGATAAATTAAAAAGCGATTTCGGGATTTCCCAACTCCATGGATTACCTCCACAGATATGGATATTCCAATCTTAGAGTGTACTAATATTTATAAGTCTTAGCCTTTTTGTTTTAAATAATTTTCATTACAATTAAGGGCTGTTCATAGCTGTCCCTTGAGATGGGCTTAGACATAATTTATTTATATAAATCTTGTCTCTTTATCCTGTTCTATAAAAAAACCCTCATCTTTGGTTAATATATGTTTATGTAAGTCTTGTTTTATTAACTTCATTTATATATTTTAGGTGTTTCTCTTTGTTTCTTAGGCCCTTAAATATGCATCCTCTCATACCTTCTTATAAGTACATCTTTAGGTCTCTGTATTTCGTTTTTGTTAAAAATAAAATAAATCTGATAAAAATAAATTCTTAAACCTCGCAAAATATAATAGAATTATATAGTAGAAAATTCCACATGGACAAACTATGAAATGAAAATACATGAGCTGAACCCATTTGATCTTAAATGAATTAAATAGGCATTACGTGGTGTAGTAATAGCTTAAGTTGACTTAGACCGGATTGAATTATGGCAATACATATATTTTGTATTTCCATTATGTTTTGGTTGAAAATTTATTATAAAGTTATTTTGATTATTTTGTGATTAACATAAAATTGTATAGAAGCAAAATTATGAAAAACAAAAAGCACCAATGTAAGATAGGGATGAGCGGCGGGCCAGGGGTTAAACGTAATTTTTTTAAAAAAAATAAAGAAAAAATTCAAAAATATCACCAAAAAATCATTAAAAAATTCTGAAAAATATTTTTATCATTCACAAAATTGTCTTATACATATTGGGATAGATTTTGCTCAAAAAATATAAATTACACCCATTAAAGACTTAAAGTAGTCTAATTAAAAACCATGGACTTAACAAATATATTTAATTGGAGATTTTATAACAGTTTTTTGGCTTATTTATACCTAGTTATTTTCTTAGCTTTAAATGATTATATAAGAGCTTCAACAATCATGGGGGTATCCTTAATTTTTAAGTAAAATATTTTAATTATGATACTATTGATACAAGAAGTTGATCTGTTCTAGTGCTTAAGGAGACAGACTTGAAAACTGTAGATCTAAGTTCGAATCCTGCTCTTGACAATTTCTGTTTTCTTTTTCAAACCCAATCCACGAAGCCCATAGTTGGGCATGCCCTATGCGGGCCGACGTGCGGGCCAGCCCCCAGGGCCCTAGGCCCGGCATGGTTTAAGGAGACAGACTTGAAAACCGTAGATCTAAGTTCGAATCCTGCTCTTGACAATTTCTGTTTTCTTTTTCAAACCCAATCCACGAAGCCCATAGTTGGGCGTGGCCTATGCGGGCCGGCATGCGGGCCAGCCCCCAGGGCCCTAGGCCCGTGCCGGGCCGCTGGCGTGCTGGGCCGGCCGTGGCAGGCCCAGTACTCATCCCTAATGAAAGAAAATAAAAATCTAGAAGGGTGAATGCAAAATACATAAAAGGGTATTATGCTCAGTAAATTCAAAAGAATTAAAGTTTATTTATTTTTACTTTATGGGTACTTTTGCAACAATAATTTATGATAAATTGAAGGATGCAAGGGTATGGTGTAAAATTGTTTATTTGAAAGGGTAAATTGGCCATAGAATTAAACCTTTATTAATTTTTTGTATGGTGATTGCTTTTGGACTCGAATCCATATTGCTAGCAGCGAGAAAAGCTTTTTACCATTATAATATCAAAAGGTGGTCTTTAGGTTATGGATGGGAAAATCTTAAGATATTTATGTCATGTTACATGTGGAAGTACTTTTCAAAAGCCAATATTAATTATGTTAAGTATATGAATGATGATAAAGACAACCCCTATATATTTTCTGCCTAATATTTTGTACCCAAAAACCCCTCCAATTTCTACCCAATTCACTCCAATGCCAAGGTTTGTTATTAACTTATGTGAGTATCATAACTAATTGACCACATAAAATTTTGTTACTAAAAGGCCATTTTCTGTTTCTAATTCTTTTGCTATGTGTATATTGTGTGCATTCCCCTAGTTATACTGTTTAATATCAATTATTTGCTACTTGTTTGACATTATACAAAATTAAGTTGATTTTAGGTCATTACCAGAAAAAAAAAAGTTTATTATTTTTTAATATTATGGAAAAAAAGAATACAATGAATTGAGCCCTTTCGAGAAGAAATTTAAAATTTGATTTTTCAGACTAGATCAAACCTTTTACATATGAAGCTTGATTTGATTGTATAAGCTTGAGGATGAGCTAGGTGGGCTTGGACTAATTAGTGTGTATTATACCTAATATTATCCAGTATAATCCAATCCCATATATCCAAGCACCTTGTGATCAATGGTAATCGTAACCAAGGTTTACAATTTCGGTTTTTGGATCCCCGGCGATGCGTTTTGCCGGGGGAAATCATTTGGGGCGCATCATTGATGACTCACCGAAATTTCGATGATTTGTCACCGGCACGGAGCGGCGTGCCGAGCGAAACGGGCGAAACAAAGAAAATTTTATTTTTAATTGGCGAAACGGGGCGGCGTGCCGCCGAAACGAAGCGGCATGCCGTCGAAATTTCCCCAAAATCTAGAAAAATCAATTTTTGGCCCATTTTTTGCTTTTTTATTTTTTCCATCGTTTCGACGACACGCCGCCGGCGTGCCGCCGAAATTTTGTTTTCGCCAGTGGGCGGCACGCCCACCGGCACTGAAACGCAGAACCTTGATTGTAACAGAATTTTGCAATGTGAAAAAAAAATGATATATTGAATAAGAAATTTAAAAATTTAGAAATTTCATCATTGATATATATAGATACAATTATTTTGAGAAAATCTCTTCTCAAACAAAAGCGAGAGAGACAGATTACACTTGATACATGTTTTGGGAATTTGAGAGAAAGAGAGAGTTTTTTTTTGAGTCTGAAATGCAATTCGGTTATGACAAGAGAGAGAGAGAGAGAGAGAGCGCTTTTTTGAGTCTGAAAAGCAATTCGGTTGTTGCAAGAAACTTCCATTTTAAATCATGTTTCTTTCTTTGGGTAAACCACGAGGCTTTCACAAAAGGTTCTTTTTTCTTTCAAAAAAGGTTGTCCGTCAAAACAACGAAAGCACTCTCACCCTTTACCCTTAAAAACCATTCCCACGATAACTAACATTTCTCATGTCTAATGCATTATAACCACGTTTTTAAAGTTTCATTACAAAATCTCCCCAACCTTAATTCCAATATTGCACATTTCTCGCCTTGGAGTTTAGAAATTAAAAATCAATCTCATCTGGTACGGGCCTGGTACGAACTCACGTGCTCTGAGGTACTCGGTTTCTTCGTTGTGTATTGCTGAACAGCCAATATCGCCTGCAATAGCATCTTGAAACTGGCTTTTGATTGGCTTATAATGATTAAAAAAATTCATCCAGACCAATCAAAAGGCTGTTACTGAGTTTGCTTAGGAACTTGAGCCGGAAAGTACAAAAGACGTCCAACTTGCACGCAACTTGCTTGACTATCGTGTGAACGGGGGTCGGACTCCCCCACAGCTACGGTCGAGCTTCACCGCCCAATCTTTTTCCTCTCACATCGATTCCTCATTCTGTCTCCCGTTGGTAAGTTAATCGGGCGACACGCGCCCCATTCAACCTTTAGAAGCAGGGTTAACATTGGAATGATTTCGTTTTCTCCCATTAAAATATTAGTAGAGCGTCGATGAAAAGTGAATAAAAAAAGTTTCCTTCCCTTTTTCTTCCTCCCTAGATTCATACTGTCTGATGATGCCCTGTTCAACGAAACGCAATATCGGAAACCTGATTCGGCAGATAAACAACATTTCCCAGAATTGCTCCGGACTCATCTAGTATCTTTGTGAACTCTAATCCCCCATCCGAATTAAAGCACCCTTCAATGCAAATCTGAACTCTAATCCTAGAAATACTCCAGACTCATCTAGTGTCTATGTGAATGCAAATCTAGTGTTTAATCTTACACTGATATTTCCTCACATCTTACACTGGTATTTCCTCCATTGAATTCAATTTCGATGCTGGAGGACGAATTCTGTCTAATCAGATTCGATGTTCGTTATGTTAACTCGTATCAGTTTTTACATTAGCTTGTCCCTGGCCGTTCAACACAGATAGGAGCTTTGGCTGGAACTGAACTATCTTTTGACTTTGAAGAAACTGTTGAATAAATCCATTCCCACCTGAATCTAGAGCAATGAAAGTCTCAACGTGGTTGTTTATTATGGACGTATTTGGAGGAATTACAATTTTCAGGAACAGTGGAGAAGAAGAGGGAGAATGCATCAAGTTAAGATTTTGAGGTGAGATTTTTGTCAAGTCTAAGAACCAATGAATTAGAGTTTTAAGAATGTAGACACCCCAAATTACATTACATAAAACAATGAATGAATATATGTTAAAAAGAATTCATTCAAGATTGGCCGAAATTAAATTTCGGATATTAAGCTGTTATTTGTAGCCGAAGAGATATTTCGGTCATGAATATTTTTTTGTAGCTGAAAATATATTTTGATCATCATAGATACATGAATAGCTGAAATAATATTTCGATTCATATCTATGAGCTGACATTTCAAATCTTTTACAATTATGCCACATCAGCAATTGCATGTGGGCTATAACTGAATTTGAGCGAAAATAATATTTCAATCATACATATATTCTATGTGACCGAAATTATTTTTCGGTTATAAAGAAATTTATTTGTAGCCCACCTGCGTTTTTAGTCATGAAGAGTTTAATTCAAATTGAAAATTCCCATGAGCTTTCTTTTATTTACCTTTAAGCCTCTTTCTGGGAAGCCTGAATAAATTGGCCTCAGAAATTAGCTAAATTTCCCCAATTCACTTGAATTGGAAGGATCTAGACACATTTTTTTGTCTACCCATGGGACATCCTTGCCCTTGCTCTTGCCTATAAATAGAGGGTCTCTCCCCTAGAAAATGGCTGGAATTTTGAAAATTGAGAGCTCTTGAAAAAGAAAGGAACCTCTGTCCAATTCTCCACTCAAGCCTCTCAAGCATCCAAGGTAATTCTCTAATACCTCTCCTTTACTTTTCTTTAAATTCAAGCACTCTCTCATCTTCTACCTTTCTGTAGTGTGAAGCTTTGTTGTGTTTAAAACCCCAAACCATGCTTAAAGTACCTTAAGCATCCTTTCTAGCCTTAAAACATGAAGAGAGAGCTAGGAGAAACAAGTATTGGAATAGATCCATTAAGCTTAGAACCATTTTGATGAGATATTTGCATGATTTGTTTATGTGTGTGTGTGTGATTGCTGTTTGTGTGAGGTTTTGTTTTAATTTTAGGAGGAATTACATAGATCCATGCTGTTTGATAGCATAGGATCTCAATTTTCTCCTCAAATGTGGTTTTCCATACACTTCAATGCACACATCCATATGATTTTGTCAAAATAAGCATAGATCTTAGATCTACTATGCTCAATATTGTAAATCTAAGATCAAAAGCCTTAGAGCAATTTCTCAGGACTTTTTGAGTTGATTTTTAATTTTCTAGAGAAGACCTCATGGTCTAATCTCTTTGATTTGTGTAAATTTTTATTAATTTGGGTAGATTTGGCTCTCACTTTCCAAATGATGAGAGATCTGAGCCAAATTCATGCCCTAAATATTTCTGGATTGTTTTCAAGTCATATAAAGTGCTTTCAAATAATATCTAGTGAATCAAACACACGCACACACACTTGGTTTTGTCTTGGTTTTTACTCATTTTTACAGATCTGGACAAAACCTGTACCCTGTCTTGGATCATTCATAACTTCATCATATAGATGCATTTTTGAATGATTCCAGAGGCATGTGAAAGGTGAGGAAGTGTAGTTTAATCCTGTAAAATTTGAGCAATTTATATGAAACCGATTTTTTAAACCATTTGATTGAAGTTGATGAGTCAGATCAGAGTAGATTGTTCTATTTGTCACTTTGATTGAGCATCTAAGGCTCATTTCAACTCTAATTTAAGTGATTCCAATTTTTGAGTCTCCCTTTATGAGTCTACTTTCAAATCCAATTAGTTTCATAACTTTGCACTTTGATTTGGGCTCTGTGCGTTTGATTGACTTTGTGCTGCTCAGTAGCAAGTTATAGGGTCAATTTGTGATCCTCTAAGCATGTTTGAGAGAGCACACAAGCTACAAATGGATGAAGTTTTGAGTGAGGCCTATTGCATTTGAAAGATTGCACCTCATAATTCATTCACATCAATTTTCAAGGATTTATATGAAGTCAATCTCCACGACTAGGTTTTCAAAGTTGGCTACGCATCACTTTTACTGTTTTACAATAGCAGCTTTTAACAAACACATCTCCTTTGTTTTTTATCGGATTTGAATGAAATTTTTAGTGAGTCTTATACTTCAAATAAGCTTTCAAATGATTTTGGTTTCACTCAATTAGAGTTTGAATTTATTGACTTATGATTGATTGAATTACCTAGCTCAAGCACCTTAAACTCTTGCATGATTTCTTTGAGATTTGGTTTGATTTGCTTTTTTCAATTTTTTGTTTTGATTTTTACTTTAATCATGAAGTCTTGAAGATGATACATTCACAGAGAGGGTCCAAAATCAATTGGATTGTTGTAGACACCCCAAATTATACTACAAAATGAGAAAATAATTGAAAATATCAATTGGGATTTAAAACAGGTCAAAAATGTATAAAATTCAATAATTTAAGCAGTGCCCGTATTGTACTTGCGGACTGGTCGGCCCGAATTTTATATACGGGCACGCAGCGCCCGTAATAAGAATGCAGACACCACTTGTCCGCAATATATTTACGGGCACAGGAGATTTGTGCGAATTTTATCCTTGCTCGATTTCTGAGCCTTATCTGCATCCAAATATCTCTCTAGGTGATCGAATTTATTTATTTATTTATTTGAATTATCCTTGTTGGTTTCAATCCAATCTGGTGGATCATGGTATATCCCTTTGGACCAACCATGCCCCTGGGTTTGCCTATAAATAGAGGTTGTGAGACATGGGAAAAATCACCGGAATGATCATCCCTCCGTCAACACACGGGGCTCAACGTAAAGAGTGGGAGAGTCGCCACCATTCATGAATTTTGGGGTAGAATGAACACCAAAGAGTTCAAAAATAAGCAAAAAGTGCTAAAATGCCAATTCTAAGGTAAAAATAACCCTACTTGAAAATCAAATCCAGAGATGGGTAAGGGGATTAGATTATGAATGGGGGAAGGTGTTAGGCACCCCCATTCATCCACACGAAGTGGTTGCCAAGTGTATGCTCATGCAAAAAAATAGAAAGCTTGCTAAAATCATAGAAAACCTTGAAAAAGGACTAATGTATGATATTTTCACATGAAGATCTAAATGGATACTAGATCCTCTCTTATGTCAATATCATTTCTGGAATATCTCAAAAGATGGAAATCCAAATCTCCAGTTCCTTAAAACCAAGCTAGCTCAAATCCGGAAAATTTGGTAAAAAGTATGCCATTTGCCTTGAAATCATTCAAATCCAATTCTAGATTGAACCAAACCAAATTCATTTGAAAGATTAGGGTAAATAAGAGTCTCATGCAAAATTTCACTTCATTCCGATGAAAAATCTAGGAGTTATGCTCCTTTGAAGTTGCTGCTGGGGATTTTTAAAAGTGGTAAGTGGACAACTTTGGAAAATTGTCTAGAAAAATCCTCTCCATAAAAGTCCACGAAATTTGGTGTGATTGAAGTCTGTATGGCCATCTTTCCAGAGAAACTAGCCTTATACAAAAATCCCTTCGGATGTGCCTTGGGTGGTCTCCCGAACAGGCCCCGAAGATCACAGATTTACCCAGAAAAGTACAAATGAACAGTTCTGAGTAAATCGGCTACCAATAATTCAAATGGAATCAAAAAAATTATGAAACCAACTGGATTTAAAAATAGACTCATAACGGAGTACTCAGAAGTAAAAATCACTCAAATCGGATTTAAAATGAACACATGGCGGTCCGTCGAAGTGACAAGTTCTGTATTTGAACCTAAACTGTCCACTTAACTTCAACAGAGAGGTGTCAAAAATCCGTTTGATGGAACTTTATGAAATTTGTTGGACATAAACTAGACAGCCTCACCTTTCCTATGGTTCTGGAATCGCTCTAAAATTCATCCGGACGATGAAGTTATGAGCGTCCGAAGTAAGGGTAAAGGTGCTGTCCAGTTAGGCCACCTTTGAAGAAAATCAAATCCGAAAATTTATAAAGTGTGTGAAATTCGTGTGAGATGAATCCACAACCTTTGAAAAACATTTAAAACACTCCAGAATTTGATTGAGACCATTTATTGGAGATTTATCACATTGAATGTAATAAATCCCCAAATGTGAGCCTATTCACAAAAAAAATGTAATATGTGTGCAAGAGTGAAAAACCAAACAACATATCATGCATATAGATTCAACAAGATAGGTTCTAGCATAGCCTAGGGTTCCGTTCCATTATCGTTTCCCTCTGCTCTCTCTCCCCGTTAAACACGGTTCTTCAAGATAATCAAGGGTACTTTGATTATAGAACGGTTTTCAATCATTCAAGAGCCTTATGCTACATGGGTTTTAGCACTAGGGTCAATCCCCAGTCTCGTTTCTCCTAGATCCGCCTTCACGTTTTACGGCTAGGGGAGTCTTGAGATACTTTGAGCCAGGGAAGGATTTCCACACATACAAACAAGGCTTTACACTACAGAAAGGTAGAAGAAGAAATCTAGATCTAGGAATATAAAGACAGAAAATAAAAAGAAAAGTTGAGGCTTACCTGAGTTCTGGAGGCGATTCCGCAGCGGTTTTCTTCTTCTCTTGGAGTTCTTCTTTGCGAGAATTCAAAACAAGAGTTGAGTGCCCCTTTGCTTGAGGAGGAGCCTCCTATTTATAGGCAAAGGCTAAGGTCATTGGTAGACACAACTTAATGTCTAGAACCCCCCAACCTTAACCCTAAGGTTATTTCCGAGATTTCCCCTCATTTAATGAGGGACATGATGGTAACAAGTGATTTCTCTCGGAAAACCCTAATTTTAAGCAAACTTAATGTATCCGGTATATCAGACCGGATACATAATAGCCTTAAGGTATCCGGTACATGGTACCGGATACACTAAGCACTGCTTGTATCCGGTACTTGTTACCGGATACGAAAAGGCCTGCTTGTATCCGGCCTGAGTTATCGGATACAGGTAAAAATTCATTTTCTTCAATTTCTGTGCTGGCTTTCAAGGAGATAATGATTTTTGATGATTGTTTGTGCAATTTGGGGTGTCTACAACTGCCCCTCTTTGCGGGAGCTGCGAAGCAGTGAACTGCAAAGAGTAGACAAGCCCAAATTGCATTCCCTTGAGCATGATTTGCTCGGTTCAATTCAATTTTGTAGAAAACAATTTCTGGGTTGAAATTTACCAAAAAGCCCTAACTTTAAGGGGGGCATTTCTCCAATAATTCTTAAATTTCACTAAGCTCTCGTGGCTATGAAGTGGATTTTAAGCCCAAAAATAGGATTTTTTGAAAAACTGATTTTTAATCAAACCAAGTTGAAAATTGAGTGGATATCATCCTTTTGACCAGGCACATTTCCCAAGGTTGTCCTAAATTCCACAGAGCTCTCGTGGCTGTGAGGTGGGTTTTAAGACAAAAAACAGGATTTTGTGAGAAAATAGAAGTTGTAGCACAATTTTGCTCTTTCTTTTTTCTTCTTTTTTTTTCTTTTCTCTTTTTTTTTCTTTTTTCTTTTCTTTTTTTTTATTTTTTTTTCTGTTTTTGTTTTTGTTTTTTTTTTTTTTTGTTTTTTTGTTTTTTTTCTGTTTTTTTCTGTTTTTTTTTTCAATGTGCTGACATATCTCTTTTCCTTTGCAGCTTTGGCTACTTGATCATTTGAGCCAGATTGAAGAGATCAATCGACACTTCTTCCCAGTCTAAAAGTCCCCTTCTTGATGAGCAACAGGGGGTGCCCCGATATTCCAGGGGGCAAACAGGGCTGGTTCACTTTCTTGGGCTCACTTCAGGAGGACCAGGTGAGATGGCCCGGCACTTATCAACCCAATGCAGCGACGGTGATTAGCTTCCGTGACCGCAACTTTCTAATCCTAGCGGGCCTGAAGCATGCAGTGCTGTATCTTCCTCTGTGGGTCCTTCGTTAGTTCCGTGCGACCCAGGGGATTATCATCCATGTGGATATGAGGATCGTCTTGGGCCCCTTTCTATGAAGCTGAATGCCTGGTTGATGAAGGAGTGGTCCTATGTTCGCTTCATGCATGGTCCAGTCTTCTCAGAAGCCCATGTGAAGGATTATCTCTTCTGGATCAAGGAACAGATACAGACTCAGGCCCCGGTACCCGAAGATCCTCCTGTAGTCTTGGCTCCCACCTATGAGGACATTCTAGAGTCTGAGCAGGCTTCTCATAAGCGGCTTCAGCAGATATGGGTACGGGAGGCCCAGGAGCTCAGGATACAGGGCACTTATCTGGAGAGGCAGCTTGAGGAGCAGATCTCATGCCGTATTGCCGTGGAAGAGAAGCTGGAGGAGCAGAGGCAGGCCCGTTGCTTCGAGGTCCGTATGATCCGGCAGAAGTACCAGGCTACTTTGGCCAGCCTTAGGAGTATGAGGATCAAGCAGGCCCTTTCAGATGAGGTCATTTCCTTCCTGAGTGATCCCGCTGCAGAGGGGGCTTCAGGAGTCATTGCAGCTCAGGCAGCTCGGATTCAGGAGCTTGAGTAGCGGCTAGGAGACAGAGACTAGCTTTATTTCCTGCATTATTTTTTTTTTACCTTTGTACCAAAGCGAACTCCAATAGTGGAAAGACAAAGGATTTAATTCAAAATAAAATTTTTATATTATTGGCCTCAGAATGCTCAGATGCTTGTAAAAACAAAGGTTTTATGAAAAGTATTTGATTTCTCATCACTGGCCAAAGTATAATTTTTCCTTTTTATATTTTTTTTTGTATTTTTTGAAATTTGGTCCATGCACTTAATCACCTATAATTAAAGGAATTAAAACCAGGTTAAATAATGAAAAGGGTAGTCCACAAAATACTGAGGGATCAGAACCGTCCATCTTAGGACCTTTAGAGTCATCCCCAACTACCAAAACTGCCCCATTCTGCTCATGCCAACCTTTCTTAAGGCTCAGATCCCCATGATCAACTCAACCTCTGATTTTCTTTCATTTTTCTTATTTTTTCTTTTTGCCTTTTTGCCAATATTGCCCCTAGCGCCAGTTACGGTTTTCACTAGGGCCGGCTTCTGAATTCCGTCATCACCCATCTTACTCTAATATTTGAATTAACAAGCTAAGATCACCGAGGGCTTAAAAAATAGGACGAAATAAAGGCTAGGCTCAGTTTATGAAAGAAAGGGTATTGAAGGCCCAAAAATTTTCAAGTGCGGAAATAGGTCAACCGGATTTATAGTCATGATAAATTTACCCATTTTTCCCCAAATTACATTTTTTGCATCTTTTTTCACACTTGGCTTTCATTTGCCATTTCCATTGCTTTTCCTCTCTTTTTTTCTTTTTCTTTCCTTACTTTGCCCCAATTTGTTTTGCCCCAATTTAAGACTGTAAATCTGGTTTGGGTTTATCAAAGAAATGAACTGGCTCAACTTGGCTAGACTAGGGATTAAAATTTTTGAAGGAAATAAAGAAAAATGGCCTCGGATCATTTCCCAGAAATATTCACTCAAGGGAAATACCTTTTTACCGCATCAGAGTTAATGGGCTCAGGAAAATCTGACCCATCCATTTCTGCTAAGATGAGTGCTCCCCCTGATAGGACTTTCTTGACGACATATGGGCCTTCCCAATTGGGCTTGAACTTACCACGAGGATCTTCCAAAAATGGTAGAATTTTCTTTAGCACCAGGTTTCCTTCTTGGAAAGTTCTGGGCCTTACTTTCTTATTGTAAGCCCGGGCCATTCTCTTCTGGTACAACTGTCCATGGCAAAGCGCTTCCAACCGCTTTTCTTCTATCAGGTTAAGTTGATCATGTCTCGACTGGACCCATTCGGCTTCTTCTAGTTCTGCTTCCATGAGCACTCGGAGTGATGGGATCTCTACTTCCACGGGCAAGACTGCTTCCATCCCATAGACTAGGGAGTATGGGGTTGCCCCAGTTGAAGTCCGGATCGAGGTTCTGTAGGCATGTAGAGCAAGTGGCAGCATTTCATGCCAATCCTTGTAGCTTACTACCATCTTCTGAATGATTTTCTTTATGTTTTTGTTTGCTGCTTCCACTGCCCCATTCATCTTTGGCCTGTACGGAGCTGACTTATGATGGGTGATCTGAAACTGCTCACACATTTTCTTCATGTCCTTGTTTTTAATATTTGAAACATTGTCCGATACTATGGCACTTGGCAGTCCATAGCGACAAATGATATTGTGCTTCAAAAATTTCATAACATGGTTGCTTCTTAGCCAGCATGTGCCCACTCATATGGGGCCCACAGACTCCTCCATGTACAGTCTCAATCAGCCTTTCCGATTCAGCCTTGGCAACACATCTGAGCAGAATGTCGTTATGTGACCTCTTGTACACATGTCCACCACTTAGCAGAAATTGACCAGCCAATCTCTGTATTGTTCTCTTCTCAGTAGCCGTGGCATTTTCTGGCAGACTCCGATTGTTCAAGAAATTTTTGATATCTTGAAACCATGGTGCTTCTTCTTCTGGTGCACCCTCTAGAACGAGACAGTAAGCCGGTTCATCTCTAACCTCAATTTCCAGCGGTCTGATGTCTACTCCTTCTGGTATGCTGACCATTGAAGCCAAGGTTGCTAGAGCATCCGCAAACTGATTCTTGGCCCTTGGCATATAGTTGAAGGAAATTCGAGTGAAATTTGTGCTTATTTCTTCCAAGTACTGGTGATAGGGGATCAATTTGTGATCCTTGGTTTTCCATTCACCAGTTGTTTGGAAGATGATAAGACTCGAATCCCCGTATACGTCAAGTTCCTCTACTCCATGATCCATGGCTGCTTGCAATCCAATTATGCATGCTTCATATTCTGCTATGTTGTTGGTGCACTGGAATCTCAGCTTTACTGCAATCGGGATGTGTGAACCATCTGGTTTGACCAAGACTGCCCCTATTCCATTACCATTCATGTTGGCGGCCCCATCAAAGAACATCTGCCAAGAACTCTCACTGTCCTCCTCTTCAGTGTACAGAATTGCCTCATCTGGGAAGTTGGTCTTCAAGGGTTGATATTCTGGCAGAGGATGTGCAGCCAGGTGATCAGCTATGGCTTGACCCTTGATCGCCTTCTGGGTGATTATGTGAGGTCAAACTCGGACAGTAGCAGTTGCCACTTTGCCGTCCTGCCAGTCAGGGCCGGTTTCTCAAATAAATATTTCAGCGGGTCCATCCGGGATATCAATAGTGTGGAGTGACTAAGGAAATAATGCCTTAGCCTTTGAGTGGCCCACACTAGAGCACAGCAAGTCTTTTCCAATGGTGAGTATTTGGCTTCATATTCCGTGAATTTTTTACTCAGATAGTAAATTGCCCTTTCTTTTCTACCAGTCTCATCATGTTGCCCCAAGACACATCCCATCGATGTTTCCAACACTGACAAGTACAGGATCAGTGGTCTTCCTGGAGTTGGTGGCACTAGTACCGGCGGGTTCAGTAAATACCTTTTTATTGTATCAAATGCCTGCTGGCAGTCCTCATTCCAGACCGTCGGGTTATCCTTCCTTAAAAGCTTGAAAATCGGTTTGCAAATAGCAGTGAGCTGCGCTATGAACCGGCTTATGTACTGAATTCTTCCTAGAAAGCCCCTGACCTCCCTCTCGGTTCTGGGTGCTGGCATTTCGATTATGGCCTTGGCTTTTGCCGGGTCAATTTCAATTCCTCTTCGGCTCACTATAAACCCTAGTAATTTTCCTGATGTAGCCCCAAAGACACATTTAGCCGGGTTAAGCCGTAAACTGTACTTCCTGAACCGATCAAACACTTTCTTCAAGTTGATCAAGTGGTCCTCCTCTTTGCATGATTTGGCAATCATATCGTCCACGTAGACCTCCATCTCCTTATGGATCATGTCATGAAATAGTGCAGTCATGGCCCGCTGGTATGTTGCCCCAATGTTTTTAAGCCCAAACGGCATGACTGTATAGTGGAATGTGCCCCAAGGTGTGATAAATGCCGTTTTCTCTTGATCCTCCTTAGCCATCTTGATCTGATTGTACCCCAAGAAACCATCCATGAAGGAAAACAGGCTATGTACCGCAGTATTATCGACCAGAATGTCGATGTGTGGAAGCGGAAAATCGTCCTTTGGGCTTTCCTTGTTCAAATCTCTGTAGTCCATGCACATTCGGACCTTTCCGTCCTTCTTGGGTACCGGCACAATGTTTGCGAGCCACTCTGGGTATGTAGAGACTGCCAGAAATCCGGCTTGGAACTGTTTGACCACTTCGTCCTTGACCTACAGAGTCCACTCAGGTTTCAATCTTCTCAGCTTCTGCTTAACTGGCTTAACCCCTGGCAAAATTGGCAACTTATGCACCACCATGTCCGTGTCCAGCCCCGGCATGTCCCGATACGACCAAGCAAACACATCTTTGTAGTTTGCCAAGAACTGTGACATTTCATTTTTCTGCACATCAGACAAGCATGACCCGATTTTCACAATTTTTTGGTCCTCTTCGGTCCCAAGATTTATGGATATGGTCTCCTCAATATTAGGTTGGACCCCTTTTTCATGACGTTCCAATTGGTATTCAATTTCTTTCGGAACGTCTTCTCCTTCGACCTCGGTCTCTTCTTCGATCCCCATGAGGTTAAAGTCGAGCTCAAGGTCGAAGTCATATTCAACCTGGTCCAATTCGGTCTGATTATATGGTTCATAAGTGGTGTGGACCTTTTTGAAAAAATTAAATTTTCTAGAAAAAATAGAAAAATCTTTTTTTGTTTTTTGTGGGCCTTCTAAACATAATTTCCCTGAAGACGAAGGCCCATTAGAACCTTCAGGGAAATGGCAATCCACTATTGGAGTTATTTTTTGGAAGCCGCGTTAGTTTGCCGAACAAACGCTGCTTCAAAGGTAAGGGGAGTTTCCTCCCAATTGTTTATTACAAAATTTTTGGGAGCAGGGGAAATAGGGAAAGCCTACTCCTCAAACCCAGAATCCGATGCCATCATCACCGGGTGGGTACTGCCCTTTTCTGCTACGGGGCCCAATCCAGAAATGACCTCCTCTGGAATCTTGACTGCGGCCCAGTCAATGAACGGCAGGTCCATGTCACCATCAGTCTTTTCGCCTTCAGTCATGGCGAAGAAAGCCCCCACATCTTCAGAGAAGTCTGTCCGCTGCTCTGGTTGTGGCCCAGGCCCATCCACTGCTTCCAGTATTGGAGATGGGTTGTATGGTTGCAAAGCCGAAACGACAGGCTTCTGAAATGGGTTGATGTTGTAGTAGGGAGGCTTGGACTGATCCATAGGAGGAGATATTTGGATTATGTAGGAGGGTTTTGGAAAGTTCACCCTCAGATGCGGGAGTTTTCCTCTGCTTCTGCTCTCCCCTTCTTCTTGTTTCATTCTTCTCCAGCCTCTGGGCTTGAAGCCCAACCCTACCTTGGGGATCAGTTTCTTAGTCGTGATTGGCTCCACCATCCCCTGCAGATTAATTCCCAGGCCTTTCCCTGGGTGAAAGTGGTATTTCTCCATCACTTTCTTGACCATCCTTTTTGCAGTGGTCCCCTTTTCCTTCTTTTTATCACACCCCCCAGGTATGTAATTGACCGCCTCAAATTGAAATGAGTGGAATGCAATCTTGTCGACAGTTAGGTCCACATTGATCAAGGGTACATTAGGTGACACAATGGGTGGCACCAAGTTTTCAGCTAGGACTGTTATCACCCTTTGCCCTCTTATGTACTTCACTCTTTGGTGGAGCGTGGATGGTATTGCCCTAGCCGAGTGTATCCACGGCCTTCCTAGGAGTAGATTGAATGCTGCGGGTATATCCATCACTTCAAATGTGATGTTAAAGATATTCGGCCCAATTGTGACCGGCAGTTCAATCTCCCCTAGGGAGTGGGTCTTGGAGCTATCAAAAGCCCTTACTATCTGCCCATTTCGTTTGATCCTTGACTGGTCTAGACCCAGCTTGGTAAAAGTGATTAACGGGCAAACGTTTAATGCCGACCCGTTGTCAATTAAAACCCGTGCAATCATGCAGCCCTTACAAAGCACAGTGATGTGCAAAGGGTCAACATGATAACACCCACCTGGGCTGATCTCACCCTCTGAGAAACTTATCACATTATGTGACAAGATTTGACCAACCATTTTGCCAAGCTGGTCTGGATCGATGGTCTGGGATACATGTGCACTCTGTAGCACCCTTAACAATGCATCCCTATGCTTTTCGGAATTCAGCAAAAGGCCCAGTATTGAAATCTGGGCCAGGACCTTGTTTAGCTGATCCATAAGATTGAATTCACTCTTTTTTATTATTTTTATGAGGTCGGCTACCTCATTTCCTGCACCCTGGGGGATGTCTTTTCCCACTTTATTTTTTCCTTTTTGTTTTCTTTTTTCATTTTCATTTTCTATTTTTTCTTTTTCTGCTTCTGTCTCCTTCTCCTTCTCTTCACCCCCTGCACATCTCCCTGACCTCGTCATGAGGTTCACCTCCTCCTGGTACTGGTTCCTGACCATTGGAACCGTAGCCGTGATTCCCTCGCTGTAGTTCCATGGTACAGCGGCCTCAGAATAGGCTAGTTTGGGGATGTTAACCACTAATGGCTGGAGTTTGGACCGGGATGTATGGGCCGGTTTAGGGATAGTCTGGGCTGGCTGAACATTCACAACCAAGGGTTGAAGTTTGGAATTTGTGGGGACAGAAGAAGTGATGGAAGCAGTGGTGGGGTCAAGGTTGATGACCAGTGGAGCCTTAGACGGCTTTGATGGGGAATAAGTGGGTGGACTGCAATTGAAGACCAATGTGGGCCTTGCAGTATTCATCTGGGTCATAAGAGATGAGACCCGGTTTAAAGAGGAACTTATGTCCTCAGCAGCTGTATTGTTTTTTTGGGAGACCATGTTGATTTCCTCTTCTTCCTCTTTTGGGAAAAATCAGACCTGGACTGTAGTCCCCACAGGTGCTATAAGCTAAGATGGGTCAAAGGCCCTTCTCGTGGTAGATATGGCAGTGATGGAGTTGGATGGGCCTGCCCCATTGTGGTACGGCAGAGGGTTCTGCCCAATATCATTTCCCGATGGGGCGGGTGCAACAGTGTTAAAGACCAAAGCCTTCTGGTCCAACAGGTCCTGGACCGCATGCTTCAATACCCAACAAGCATCTGTAGAGTGCCCTGGTGCACCCATGTGGAAGTCACAGGTGACTGTCGGATCAAAATTCCTCCCCTTAGTGGCATTCGGGCTTGGTTCCTTCAAGGTCACATATTCCCCTTTCAGCAGGGTTGGCAATAATTGGGAAAGAGATACCGGAAGGGGAGTAAAGACTCGGTTCTTCCTTGCTGCGAACCAGGCCTCCCTCTCTTCCTTGGAAAAAGTCCTCCTTGTGTTAGCTGGCACAGAGGGAGAGAAGTTGACATTCAGCGGGGTTTGGTACGACTGCTGGGCCTGTTGGGGTGTAGAGATGTTGACGTGAAGTGGCTTCTTGGCGGGAGGAGCCTGGACTAGGTTCACCTCCCCTTCTTTTCGGGCCCCGTTCTTCTTGAATCCGCCCCCTTTCTTCTGGGCCATGGAGGCCGAGGAATCAGACTGCCCAGTCAGAGTAGAGTAGTCTATCAGCCTTCCTGACCTGACCCCTTCCTCGATCCGGTCCGCTACCTGCACTAGGGCTGCAAAGTTGGTTGTGATCTGACCCACCAGATGGTTGTAAAAAGGCTGCCCCAGTGTGCCCATAAATGTGGAGATCATCTCCAGTTCTTGCATAGGTGGCCTGACCTGGGAGGCGGCCTCTTTCCACCTCTTGGCATATTGCCGTACTGGCTCATCTTTGCCCTTGGTCATCCTCATCATGTCGTACCGGTCTGGCACAATCTCCGAGTTGAACTTATATTGGTCCAGGAAAGCGTCTGCTAGGTCCTTCCACCTCCTGATCCTTCCATGGTCTACTGTAGCGAACCACCGAAGGGCTGACCCGGTCAGACTCCTCTGGAAGAGCTGGATCAGTATGCCATCATCCCGGCCAAACTGGCACAGGGCCCCGCAGTATAATTTGAGATGGCTCAATGGGCAGCCCGTGCCATCAAATTTGTCGAAGTCCGGGCACCTGAACTTGGCCGGTAGACATACATTCGGGTACATGCACAGGTCTTCGAAGGTGGTGCCTGCATGGCTGCCTCCCCCCTTCACTTCCTTCAGCTTTGCCTGGATCCTCTCTATCCTGAGCAGCATTTTCTTTTCCATCTCATCCCTCACCTTTTCTTTTTCCAGCTCTTTCTCAGACTCCGCTGTATTTTCCTTGATCAGAATGGGCTCAGGAACTGGTTCAGAAATGGGCTCAGGCATGGGCTGAGCCGGAGGCGGAATATAGGCCTGAGGTGGTGGTGCCGGATGGGAAGTAGAGGCTTGATTTTGGGCCTGGGCCTGTTGGGCCTGAGCCGCCAGTAGGTCCCCCAGCATCTTGGCCAGACCGGCCACTTGTTCCTGCAGTTGAGTAAAGTCTTGAGCAGGGACAGTAGCTTGGGCTTGGTTTTCTTCAGTATTCATGGCTCTTGCTTTGGATCTGGTCACGGGAGCAATGACTGCAAATAAGTGCAGCTGGGTTGAAAGTAAATGTACCAGAGAAAAAATGAACAGAACATGTTAGCTTCCATTTAACTTGAGTCACGCCCCTATACATGTAAACCAGTAGGTTAGGTGAACACCAATCCAGATTTTTTTGTTTTTTTTTTTTTTTTGTTGTTTTGATTTTGTGTTGGAATATTCTAGGGCTTCCAAGGGTCCCAAAATTTTTTTTGATTTGATTGATAAAAATAACCAACCAAGGTTTTCATGGAATATTCTAGGGCTTCCAAGCGTCCCACACATGTTTTGATTTGATTGATAAAAATAACCAACCAAAGGTTTCTTGGAATATTCTAGGGCTTCCAAGTATCCCACAAATGTTTTGATTTGATTGATAAAAATAACCAACCAAAGGTTTCTTGGAATATTCTAGGGCTTCCAAGTGTCCCACAAATGTTTTGATTTGATTGATAAAAATAACCAACCAAAGGTTTCTTGGAATATTCTAGGGCTTCCAAGTGTCCCACAAATGTTTTGATTTGATTGATAAAAATAACCAACCAAAGGTTTCTTAGAATATTCTAGGGCTTCCAAGTGTCCCACAAATGTTTTGATTTGATTGATAAAAACAACCAACCAAAGGTTTCTTAGAATATTCTAGGGCTTCCAAGGGTCCCACTTTTTTTTGTACTTGATTGGCAAAAGGAGACCAACCGAGGTTTTTATTTTTTTGAAATTTGATGCATTTTAGAAGATTTTCAAGTTCTAAAGCTTGATTGACACATGTTTGAATTGAATTGATGTCAAAAAAAATATGACACCTTAGCTCATTCTTTGAGTTTCAACCTTAGGTTTAATCCTACAAGAATATATATTTTTTTTGTTTTATTTTAATTTTTTTTTTACATTTTTATATTTTCTTTGGGGTGCCTAAGGGTTATACACAGTGTTTAAGCATTTTTATTCTGAAAATTCGGGCTGAAAAAGCCAATTTATTGAGTTTCTGCATGTATCCGGTACTAATGACCGGATAAGGGTATGTCTTAATGTATCCGGTCAGATCGACCGGATACGCGCATAGCCCTTTGTATCCGGCTATATCTACCGGATATGAACACGATGCTTCTTAACCGGCCTGAGTTACCGGTTACTGCCGAAATGGCTATGTAACGCCCCGGATCCGAGTCACATGAAAACCCGTAACTCGTATCCAGAGGTTATTATAATTAACAGGATCAAACTACCAGAGTAAAGAAAACATGAAACTAAATATTTTTATGCAATAGAGTGCGCTAAACAAATCCCAACATAAAACTCACATGACCAAATTTTCACTACCCGCAATTATCGGCTCTCCATACGTATCTGAAAAACAACAGAAATAAAAGAGTGAGATACGAATATCTCAGCAAGTAGCACATGCATGCAAGAATACACATCTTCAAATTTAAAAATTCTATGATCGAATAATCAGATGGGAAAACAAGGAACAACCAGTGAAGTCTGCGTACTCTGCTGACAGTATTGTTGACCCAAGAGTATAGGAAACCATTTAACTATAAGCAATTAACGTCGGAAATCCCTTGGTCAACAAAACCCAGATCAGTTTCAGAGAACATTAATAATATAGTCCATGCCTCAATAAGACAATTTCCACTAGGTATCCCATGGTATTCCAACTGATAAGTAAACAACAAATCCACGTGGTCAATGTCATACAAATATTTGATTGGGTAATCAACATGCCAGAACGACATCCACACCTCCATGTACACAGTTCCGGCTTACTCAGGGTTTCGGATACTCTGAAATGACGGCCTACTCAGGGTTTCGTCATTCAATGCCGGCCTACTCAGGGTTTCGGCATTGACAACCAGGCCTACTCAGGGTTTCTGGCTGCTCTACACCAGTCGTGGCAACACTCCATGGCCATGCCATTACACCAATAAAATACAAGCATCACATTACTAAGCTTAAACATCTGGATCCAGGACAAGCTAGACCAAAACAGTAAAACATCGTATAATCTCAATACCAATATCAAGAAAAACCATTCATTTCATATCATGTAAAACTCATCACAATTCATCACCTGTCCCTCTGGACCAAGCAGTACCTCCAGTACATTCAGTATTTTCTCATTTCCGTAACACAAGTCATATGAAAGTAAAACTCAATTCATTCATACCAAGGAAATCTTTACAATAGATTTAAAGTTTCCAAACCAGTGAAACCAGAATAGAATAACTCCTCAATCAAAACAGTGTATAAAACAGAGGAAGTATAATTAGTGACTCTTAGTGGTTTGGTATCCGGCATAATATTCATGAATAACCTAAAATCAACTTGAAAGCTTTTAAGAAATTCACTCAATTTTCCTCTAATAGTTTCCTAGGCAAAATAGATTCCCAGGGTTCCTAAACAAGTGAATAGTGAAGTGGTTTAATCCTCAGGTAACCCAAATACCCTTAGTTAATTCAAATCTCCAATTCAATAAGCAAAATAGGTCTGCCGCTCACTTACTGAGGTGGGCGCGAGATGAGCGCCGGTCGGCGGTGAAGAAAAGGGGTAAAATCGACCTACCGCTCACTCGACGCTAGGTGAGCGTGAGCTGAGCGCGAGATGGGCGTGAGGTGGGCGCGAGATTCGCGCGAGATGGGCGCATAGTTTTCCGCTGAGCGCGAGCTGAGCGGCAGCCGGGCGCGAGCTCGGCGGTGGGTCGTTTTTAACGGGGCGCCTACCTCTGAGGTGAGCGCCGGTGAGCGCGAGGTGAGCGGATACCCCCTGTGATTTTCATTTCTCTGTTATTTCGAGATCTACATGACTGGCCGGTTTGTGTAACTCTGTAATTGTTCTACTACACTCCTAATACTCCCAGAAGACTTCCCAACCATATTTGGAATTAATCTAAACACTTTCAATTTCAAATATAAAATTCAATCCGGAGACTCTGTTCATGTAATTTCCCGAAAACCAGAAAAAACAGAAAACTCATACTATCACTTAATATATAAACCATGCATCAGAATAATCTCGAGAGAAACATAAAACACAAAACCCCAGTTGTAAATCAGTGCTACTCACCTTACTAAGACCTTCTTCAAGCTTCCGGCCATCCTGGAGATTTTTGACTTCGAGACATAACCCGCTGGACGGAAACCCTAACTCTCTCCAGAGCCGCAACCTTTCCCCAAATCCCCGAAAAGTTGTATGAGTTAGCTATTTATATAGACACCACCCGGATTTAACCTAATTCACCCTTTTCTTTAAGAATCCCCTTTCTACCCCTCACTAGTGCAGGGTTTTCCGGATTTACAAATATTGGCCCATTTCTATTTATTCCCGGGGCCGAATATTTCCACCTTATTATATTTTTATTTTTATTTTATTTTATTATTTTTTTTTTGTGAACCTTGATGACCACAAGTTTCCCAGAAATAATAAAACTTGATTTAACCAGCACCAACATCTATATGTGCATATATATATTTTCATCTACTGTTATTTTTGTTTATTTTCCTTACTGTGACTGTTAATTTATTTTACTCTAACATTATTATTTTATTTTGTTTTCTACTCGAAACGGGGTTTTACAGGCTATTTTTGACTCATTTTTTCACCAGATTAGGTTTTTTTCATTCCCACTTGATGTTCACCTTAACTTGACCTTCAAAACTTGTCCCAAATTGGGCTTGGACATCATACTTGCAAAATTCCCCAAATTTATGGATAGAACATGGCTTTACCTTGCCACCTTGTATTATCTTCATTCAATATGGTATTCACATTATACCTTGGCCTGTAAAACATGCAAACGGCCTTCCCACATTTACACCCAATTCCCCAAACGCAATTGTGTGCTTTTAGCTGAAAACGTGTTTCTCCACCTTCAAGCGTATGGTTTTTGGGTTTTGGCTTAATTGGCAACTTAGAACTCAAGTCTAGTGATGCCCGGAATCGAATCACAGATCCCATTGTCATCACATCATTGACCCAAATTCTAAGGTAAATGTTTTCACTTTCGCTTTCCGAAGTCACGACCTCGGTGCGCCAAGCTATACACATTCATGGTTCAACTTCCTAATAGGTAAAGGGTAGGCTGTGCAAATTGTTTCAAGTGCTCAAGTGCAATTTTAAAATTGTGGTAACATTCACAACGTCCCAGCTCCTTGCCACTCTTTTTCGTAGCCATGCATTCATTCCAAGCCAAGGCATATATGACAAAATAATGAAGCTAAATACAAGCAAGCAAGCACCAAATATGCACAGAAATATTACATGCCCAAAAAGTGGTATACAAAACATGTTATTTATACAAACAACAATTAAACCATGGAAGCATGCTTGAAACCCAAAAGCATTCCCTAAAATCCCAGATTTTCATGTTCTTTTTCATGCTCAAAGTGTACCATTTACCCCAAATTGAAGCCTAAATTTTTAGCACTTACTTGGCATGGTTCAAAAGTGTTTCAATGAGGTAAAATATGCTTTAAAATCTCCAGAAATATGCACTAAAATTTTCAGATTTCTCATGCCCAAAAGTGCATCCTTTATACCCCAAATGAATGCCTAAAAGTTTAGCAACTACTTGACATGGTATATTGGTGAACATACTAAAAAAATCCACAATGTGCACTAAAATTCCAGATTTCATGCTCTTGGTTTTCATGCTTAAATTGAATCCCTCTATACCCCAAAACAAAGGCATGGCATAACAAAAAAAATTTTTAAGCACAAAAAAGCATGCTTTATAGGAATCATGTTTGAACACCCAAAAATTCTGAACTCCTAGATTTCATGCTACTAATTCTCATATTCAAACCATGGTATTCAAAATTCAAATTAGAGCATGTTATCACCAAATACAACCAAATCATGCTTCAAGATAGGCTTTTCCTAAATCAACCTTTAGGCAACATCAAGTAAAACATACATGACTTGATTCATATAAAATTCATAAGCATCCCAATCTGATTTGAAATACAAGAACATATACAAATGAATTAAACAAAGTAGCAAGCATTCAAAAATAAGTAAAAAGCATGAATATACACAAAAAAGGCTTAAATCCACAAGTCCCCAGCAGAGTCGCCAGTTGTGAGACATGGGAAAAATCACCGGAATGATCATCCCTCCGTCAACACACGGGGCTCGACGTAAAGAGTGGGAGAATCGCCACCATTCATGAATTTTGAGGTGAGAATGAACACCAAAGAGTTCAAAAATAAGCAAAAAGTGCTAAAATGCCAATTCTAAGGTAAAAATAACCCTACTTGAAAATCAAATCCAGAGATGGGTAAGGGGATTAGATTATGAATGGGGGAAGGTGTTAGGCACCCCCATTCATCCACACGAAGTGGTTGCCAAGTGTATGCTCATGCAAAAAAATAGAAAGCTTGCTAAAATCATAGAAAACCTTGAAAAAGGACTAATGTATGATATTTTCACATGAATATCTAAATGGATACTAGATCCTCTCTTATGTCAATATCATTTCTGGAATATCTCAAAAGATAGAAATCCAAATCTCCAGTTGCTTAAAACCAAGTTAGCTCAAATCCGGAAAATTTGGTAAAAAGTATGCCATTTGCCTTGAAATCATTCAAATCCAATTCTAGATTGAACCAAACCAAATTCATTTGAAAGATTAGGGTAAATAAGAGTCTCATGCAAAATTTCACTTCATTCCGATGAAAAATCTAGGAGTTATGCTCCTTTGAAGTTGCTGCTGGGGATTTTTAAAAGTGGTAAGTGGACAACTTTGGAAAATTGTCTAGAAACCTCCTCTCCATAAAAGTCCACGAAATTTGGTGTGAATGAAGTCTGTATGGCCATCTTTCCAGAGAAACTAGCCTCATACAAAAATCCCTTCGGATGTGCCTTGGGTGGTCTCCCGAACAGGCCCCGAAGATCACAGATTTACCCAGAAAAGTACAAATGAACAGTTCTGAGTAAATCGGCTACCAATAATTCAAATGGAATCAAAAAATTATGAAACCAACTGGATTTAAAAATAGACTCATAACGGAGTACTCAGAAGTAAAAATCACTCGAATCGGATTTAAAATGAACACATGGCGGTCCGTCGAAGTGACAAGTTCTGTATTTGAACCTGAACTGTCCACTTAACTTCGACAGAGAGGTGTCAAAAATCCGTTTGATGGAACTTTATGAAATTTGGTGGACATAAACTAGACAGCCTCACCTTTCCCATGGTTCTGGAATCGCTCCAAAATTCATCCGGACGATGAAGTTATGAGCATCCGAAGTAAGGGTAAAGGTGCTGTCCAGTTAGGCCACCTTTGAAGAAAATCAAATCCGAAAATTTATAAAGTGTGTGAGATTCGTGTGAGATGAATCCACAACCTTTGAAAAACATTTAAAACACTCCAGAATTTGATTGAGACCATTTATTGGAGATTTATCACATTGAATGTAATAAATCCCCAAATGTGAGCCTATTCACAAAAAAAATGTAATATGTGTGCAAGAGTGAAAAACCAAACAACATATCATGCATATAGATTCAACAAGATAGGTTCTAGCATAGCCTAGGGTTCCGTTCCATTATCGTTTCCCTCTGCTCTCTCTCCCCGTTAAACACGGTTCTTCAAGATAATCAAGGGTACTTTGATTATAGAACGGTTTTCAATCATTCAAGAGCCTTATGCTACATGGGTTTTAGCACTAGGGTCAATCCCCAGTCTCGTTTCTCCTAGATCCGCCTTCACGTTTTACGGCTAGGGGAGTCTTGAGATACTTTGAGCCGGGGAAGGATTTCCACACATACAAACAAGGCTTTACACTACAGAAAGGTAGAAGAAGAGATCTAGATCTAGGAATGTAAAGACAGAAAATAAAAAGAAAAGTTGAGGCTTACTTGAGTTCTGGAGGCGATTCCGCAGCGGTTTTCTTCTTCTCTTGGAGTTCTTCTTTGCGAGAATTCAAAACAAGAGTTGAGTGCCCCTTTGCTTGGGAAGGAGCCTCCTATTTATAGGCAAAGGCTAAGGTCATTGGTAGACACAACTTAATGTCTAGAACCCCCCAACCTTAACCCTAAGGTTATTTCCGAGATTTCCCCTCATTTAATGAGGGACATGATGGTAACAAGTGATTTCTCTCGGAAAACCCTAATTTTAAGCAAACTTAATGTATCCGGTATATCAGACCGGATACATAATAGCCTTAAGGTATCCGGTACATGGTACCGGATACACTAAGCACTGCTTGTATCCGGTACTTGTTACCGGATACGAAAAGGCCTGCTTGTATCCGGCCTGAGTTACCGGATACAGGTAAAAATTCATTTTCTTCAATTTCTGTGCTGGCTTTCAAGGAGATAATGATTTTTTATGATTGTTTGTGCAATTTGGGGTGTCTACAGAGGTGAGATCCTTAAGCAAAAGATGACGAAAATTTGAAGTTTCAAGAGCTCCAAGTGAAGAGAGGAATCCCTGCTGCTCTGCTTGCCCAATCCAGGTAACTCCCTTTTCCCTTTTATTTTCTATCTTCAATTCTAGAAATAATAGGATCTTCTCCATTGATGTAGAATAAGGCCTGGTTTATAATTGTATTCTCAAACCTACCTCTAAGTACCTCAAGAATCCTCTTTAGCCGTAAAACGTGAAGAGAGAGCTAGGGGAAAGGGGAACAGGTGGATCCCTAGAATAAAACCCCATAATCTGTTTTTTTTCGCCTTTTTTATAGAATAAGGCCTTTGATTGTGTTTGTATACCCAACCTATCTCCAAGTACCTCAAGAATCCTCTGTAGCCGTAAAACGTGAAGAGAGAGTTAAGAGAAAAGAGAACAGGTGGATCCGTAGGGTAGATCCCATGTGCTCTAATCTGTGAGATATGGCTGCTTTGGATATCCTGCTAATGTTTTAATGATCTTATGATTGAATCTGAATGAATCCTATGAATCTATGATGTTTATAGCATGAAATCCTTTTTTTCTCCTAAAATTGAGATTTTCACCACTTTTGCACATACAGCATTGTTTTCGTGATTTTTGTGATATTAGGCTAAGATCCTGGATCTATCATGATCTATATGATAGATCTAGATTCAGAAGCTTGAAAGTAACTTTTAGGGTTTCATGAGGTGGTTTTTGAGTCCTTTTTCATTTTTGAGAGAAGACCCTACGGTCTAAGTTCTCCCTTTTTTATGTTCTTCATCAACGTAGGTATTTTTGGTTTTTATTTCTTGATCTAATGTGAAATATGGGTTATACCTGTATCCTGGACTGTTCAAGTTCAATTCTGTACTATTTTATAAAAATAATATTTTTTCTAGATTTCCAGAATTTAACTTGAAGCCAGATTTTTGAAGTTTTCACTTTAGATTTGCTTTCTTTATTTTTATTTCAGTCAATCATGAAGCCCAAATAAATGGCTCTTGTTTTCATAAGGAGGATCCAGAATTAATTGGATCATTCACATGGAAAAAAGCCATACATGCTTTTATTTTTCTTTCACTTTTGTTAGCAAGCCTTTTTTCCTTTGAAAAACATGAACAATACCTGGCAACCACCTTGTGTGGATGAATAGGGGTGCCTAACACCTTCCCCTGTTTATAACCTAATCCCCTTACCCATCTCTGGTTGTTTTTTTAATAGGGTTATTTTTACCCTAAATTTGCCTTTTTGTGCTTATTTGAGATTTTGGTGTCCATTCACACCTAAACAGAATGGTGGCGACTCTTTGTTTTTAACCAATCCTGTGTGACGATTAAGAAGTCATTGAATTGATTTTTCTATATCTCACAACTGGCGACTCTACTGGGGACTTGAGGATTTCAGCCTTTTGGTGTTTTTGTTCATGTTTTTGATGTTTTGGTTTTGCTTTCTATTTTGTGTTTTTTAGCATGTTCGACTTGTTTTATTGTTTTGCTTGCTATTTGGTGTTCTTAAGCATGCTTGGTATGTTTTAAATCTAATTTATTGCTTAAAAATTCATGGGGGTAGAAACATGCTTAATTCTGATTTATAAGATTGTTTCTAGATGCATGCGTAGGGGGGTTCGTTTTGCTAAACCATGCTTATTTCTTGCTGTATTTTAATAACAGCATGTTTTTATTTTCAGCATGTTCTCCATGATGTATTTTGGTTGTATAACATGAGCATATTTTTGCATGTTTGAGGTGATTTTTGTGAGCATGTTTAGGTGCTATAGGATTGCTTTGTTTACTTGTTTACTTTAAATATGCTTTCCTATTATGCCTTGGTTTGTATATGCATGGCTACAAAAAGAGTGGCAAGGGTTTGGGACGTTGTGAATGTACCCAAATTTTACATATGCACTATGCACATTTTATTTTTTTTACACAGCCTACCTATAACCTATAGGAAGTTGAACCCGAATGTGTGTAGCATGGCGCAACGAAGTCGATACTTTGGAAAGCGAAAGTGAAAAGATTCACCTTAGAACTTTGGGCTAATGATGTGATGACAACGTGGATCTGTGATTCGATTCTGGTCATCATTAGGCTTGAGTTCTGAGTTGCCATTAAGCCAAAACCCAAAACCCCTACGCTTGAAGGTGGAGATACACGTTTTTGGCTAAAGTATACAATTACGTGGGGATATGGGTTTGTAATTGAGGGAATGCCGTTTTCATGGTTCACAAGCCAAGGCATAATGCGGATGCCATATTGAAGGCAAACAAGGTAACAAGGTAGTCTTAATTTTTGCATTATTTTCATGTCATAGGGGTGTCATGGTGTCCATTGGTTTGGGATAAAATTGGTCCCAAATAGGCATGTATCCTAAAATTGGTGTAGCCCATAGGAAGAGTTTTTAACTCTATTCAGAATTTATCCTATCCAATGTTCATACAAGAGGCCACCAAAGGGTACCAAATTCTTGAGTATGGTGGCTAATTTGGAGGGAGCATGTGCCCTCCTAAGCATGTATTTTTGCAAATAGGTCAAAGTCCGCTTTGGGACAGTTTAGAAGCCTTGCAAGGGTGAACGGTACGTTTGGATGAGCAATCAAAGTGATCAAACCATATAAAAACTGAAAAAACAGAAAAGAGCTTCGTAAACCACATTTAAAATAAGGGCTGGTCTCGCCCGTGTTGGCTATACGGTCACAGCTCACTCGCAATTTAAATGCGGGCAAGGCTAGACCGTACTGTATATGCAGTTTTCGTGGAAAATTCAATTTTAAACATTTTTTTCCCACTAAATCCTATTCCTTTAACCTTTAAATGATGATAAAGGGAAATGAGTTTGAATAAAATGTTTCAAAAAAAAAAGTTTAATAAAAATATGAAACAAAAAAAAAATCTAAAAAAAAAAATCTTTGGGCCTCTGAAAGCCTTTGAATTTCAGACTTTTTCTCAAAAATCTTTGGGCCTCTGAAAGCCTTTGAATTTTAGATCTTTTTCTTTGGGCCTCTGAAAGCCTTTGAATTTCAGAATTTTTTTTTTGGGGCCTCTGAAAGCCTTTGAATTTCAGACCTTTTTCAAAAATACCCTTGGGCCTCTAAAAGCCTTTGAATTTCAGACCTTTTTCAAAAATCCCTGGGCCTCTGAAAGCCTTTGAATTTCAGATTTTACCCCTGGGCCTCTAAAAGCCTTTGAATTTCAAACCTTTTTCAAAAATACCATTGGGCCTCTGAAAGCCTTTGAATTTCAGACCTTTTTCAAAAACCCCTGGGCCTCAGAAAGCCTTTGAATTTCACATTTTTTTCCTTGGGCCTCTGAAAGCCTTTGAATTTCAGATTTTTTTCTTTGGGCCTCTAAAAGCCTTTGAATTTCAAACTTTACCCCTGGGCCTCTGAAAGCCTTTGAATTTTATTTTATTTTTGGCCTCCGAAAGCCTTTGAATTTTAGACAGTTTTCAAAAATATCCCTGAGCCTTTGAAGGCCTTTGAATTTCAGATCCTTTTGCACTTTTTCTGGGACCTGTTGGAAGCCCTAGAATATTCCAACAAACCTTTGGTTGGTCTTTTTCATACCAATCAATTGAAATTTTTGTGGGACACTTGGAAGCCCTAGAATGTTCCAACAAAAAAAAAAAACAAAGAAAAAAAACAAATAAAGAAAAAAAATCCAAACTCGTGTTCACCTAGCCTGCATATAGGCATTCATAGGTATGTGAATGAGATTAAATTGGTACTGATATTTTTCTTTATTTTTTTCCAAGTACCAATACACTTGCAACAATAGCTCCTGTAACCAGATCAAGAGCTCGCACCATGAATCCCATTGAAAATGAAGCTGATGTTCCTAACCCAGACGTTGCCCTGCTACAGGAACAAGTGGCAGGACTTGCCCGAATGTTGGAGAACTTACTAGCGGTTCAGGCCCAACAAGTCCAAGCCCAGAACCAAGCGTCCACTTCCAACCAAGCACCTCAACCTCAAACCAACATTCCACCTCCGGTTCAACCTATTCCTGAACCTATTTATGAACCCACTCCTGAGCCTATACTGATTAGGGATAAGATAGTTGAGTCTGAGAAAGAAAAAGAAAAGGAGAGAATGAGGGAGTAGGTTGAAAGGAAATTAATGCACCGACTGGAAATGAACCAAGATGAACTGAGGGAAGTAAAAGGGGTGAACAATTTTGGGGGCACCAACTTTGAAGACTTGTGCCTATACCTTAATGCTAACCTGCCGGCCAAGTTCAAGTGCCTAGACCTGGACAAATATGATGGCATTGGCTGCCCCATGAGCCATCTGAAGTTGTCCTGCGGTGCCTTATGCCAGTTCGGTCGAGATGAGGGTGTTCTGATTCAGCTCTTCCAAAGGAGCTTGACTAGAACTGCTTTGAGGTGGTTTGCCACCTTAGACCATGGAAAGATCCGAAGATGGAAGGACCTAGCAGATGCCTTCCTAGTTCAATACAGGTTCAATTTAGAGATCGTGCCAAATAGGTACGATGTAATGAGAATGAGTAAGGGAAGGGATGAATCCGTAAGGCAGTATGCCAAGAGATGGAGGGAGACTGCCTCTCAGGTCAGGCCACCCATGTTAGAGCAAGAGATGATTTCCACTTTCATCAGTACATTGGGTCAACCGTTCTATGGCCACTTGGTGGGTCAAACCACCACAAATTTTGTGGCATTGGTACAAGTGGCCGACCGAATCAAGGACGGGATTAGGTCGGGTAAAATAATTGACCATTCTGCTATGGTCAGTCAGCAGGACCCCAATCTGAAGAAAGGAAGTGGGTTGAAAAAGAATGGGAACAAGAAAGAGGGGGAGGTAAACATGGTACAGCCACCATCAGGCCCTAACAAGCCCATACAAATTAATATACCGGCTCATTTTCCTACTCCGTCTGCTCTATCTACCAGGCCCCCATGAGGGTTAATGTTCCAACAGCACCCTCAGACCAAAAAGGGCTTTTACTAAGGAGGAAAGGGATGCCTATTTCGCAGCAAGGAGAAATAGGGTTTTCACCCCTATTCCAATGTCTCTGTCTCAGTTGCTGCCCACTTTATTACAAGCAGGGTATATTACCTTGAGAGAGCCAAATCCGAATGCATCAAAGGGGGGAAATTTTGACCCCTCCACCACTTGTGATTTCCACATGGGTGCACTTGGGCACCATACTGACAAGTGTTGGCCTTTGAAACACGCCATTTAGGACTTGCTTGACCAGAATACCCTGTCTTTCAATACAGGGGCTGCTAATCCTCCCAGAACAGATATCGGACAAAACCCTTTGCCTCAGCATCATGGGGCAGGCCCATCTAATGTTATAAGGGTCATTTCCGTTGATGAAATAACCTTTGACCCATCCCAGTTAATCGCTCCTATAGGAACAATGGTCAAAGTTTATTTTGACAAAGGAAATAAGGGTAAAGAAATAAACATGATTCAAAAAAGGAATGATAGTGCTGCTGAGAATATTAGCTCTGCTTTGGATTGGGCCTCCTCTCTCATGGCCCAATTGAATATTGCAAAACCCCCTCTGGTTATCAATTGCAGTCCATCCACCTTTGCTTCACCCATTCAGTCCAAACTGCCATTGGTCATAAACTGTGACCATCTCAATGCTTCTGTTACTTCTGAACCAAAACAATTTCCACCGTTGGTTGTAGATGTTCCTCCTATTCAGACTTCATCATCCAAGTCCAAACTTCCCCCATTAATGATAAATGTCCCTAAGCCTTTTTACTCTGAATCAGCTGTTCTATGGAACTACAGCGAAGCCTTCACCACCACATCCCCAATAGCTGAGGCAGAAAGCAAGAAAGAAGTGAACTTTATGATGAGGTCAGGAAAATGTGTAGGTGTGGGAGAAAAACGAAAGGAGACAAAAAAAGAAAGGGAAGAAGCCGAGAAAGAGAAAAATAAAGGAAAGGCTAAGGTAGGGGATGATGCCCCCTAGGTAATTGACAGTGAGGTTGCTGACCTCATTAAAATCATAAAAAAGAGTGAGTTCAATGTTGTCGAGCAGTTGAACAAAGTCCTTGCCCAGATCTCAATTCTGGGATTATTGTTGAATTCTGAAAAGCATAGGGATTCTCTGTTAAGGGTACTTCAGGGGGCACATGTGCCTAAAAATATTGAACCAAACCAACTAGGCAAGATGGTTGGGCAGATTTTATCCTACAATGTCATAACTTTTTCTGAAACCGAGATCAGCCCAGCAGGGTACCATCATATTGATCCTTTGCACATAGCTGTGCTCAGTAAGGGTTGCATGATAGCCCGGGTTTTGATTGATAATGGGTCGGCTCTGAATGTCTGCCCGTTAATTACCTTTGTAAACTTGGTTTGGAGCAAAACAAAATTAAACAAAATGGGAGAATCATAAGAGCCTTTGACAGCTCTAAAACACACTCCCTAAGGGAAGTTGAACTGCCGGTCACTATTGGACCATATATTTGAAGTGATGGATATACCGGCGGCCTTCAACCTACTCCTAGGAAGGCCGTGGAGTCATACAGCTAGGGCTATACCATCTACCCTCCACCAAAGAGTTAAATACATTAGAGGGCAAAAGGTGATTACAGTCCTGGCTGAAAATTTGGTTCTTCCCATGTGGTCCCCTGATGTACCCTACATAAACATAGAAATAACTGCTGACAAGATGGCATTTCACTCTTTCCAGTTTGAAACTGTGAATTTTATACCTGGGGGGTATCAAGAAAAAGAAGAAAAGTTGACTTGTGCTGAGAAAATGGTCAAGAAAGTGATGGGAAAGTACATTTTCCACCCGGGAAAAGGTCTGGGGGTTAACCTACAAGGAAGGATAGAACCGGTAAAGGTTAAGAAGCTAGTCCCTAGAGCAGGATTGGGGTCCAAGCCAAGAAATTGGAGAAGACAAAAGGAGATGAAAGACATGAAATTCCCTCACATCAGGGAAAATTTTCCTAAGCTTTCTCATATGATTCAACTGTCTCCACCCCAGGATCAGTCCAAACCCCCATATTATAACATTAACCCATTCCAAAAACCCAAGTCCTTAACCTTGCAACCATATGTTCTGCCTTCACCTTCACAAGCATTGTGTGAGCCTGAGCCACAGGCAAAACAGGAGCAGGATTTTTCTGAGGACGTTGGAGACTTTTTTGCTATGACAAAAGGCAACCAAGAAGAAGGAGCAGATGATCTACCCTTCATTGACTAGGCTGTAGTAAAAGTTCCATCTGGGACCAGCCCTACAGCAGAAGCAGGCGATTCAACTCACCCAGTACTGGTGACTTCGGATGCAGACCCTGAGCTTGGGGAGCAAGCTTGTGTTATTACCCCTGCCCCAGATTCTTTTATCTTGAACAATTGGGAGGAAACTCCCTTTACTTTTGAAGCCGCGTTTGTTTGGTAAACAGACATGGCTTCCAAAAAAAAAAACTCCATTAGTGGAATGCCCTTTTCCTGAAGGTTTTAATAAGCCTTCGTCTTCAAGAAAAGATTTTTTAGAAGGCTCTTAAAAAACACAAAAAGATTTTCCCCTTTTTTCTACAAAAATTAAGTTTTTCAAAAAGGTCCAAATCACTTATGAACCATATAAGCAAACGGGATTGGATCAGGTTGAGTATGACTTCGACCTCAAGCTCGACTTTGACCTAATGGGGGTTAAGGAAGAGACCGAGGACGAAAAAGACGACCCTCCAAAAGAAATCATATATCAATTGGAGCGTCATGAAAAGGGGGTCCAACCCAATATTGAGGAGACCATATCAATAAACCTAGGGATTGAAGATGACACAAAAATAGTGAAGATTGGGGTATGCCTATCTGAGGTACAGCGGGATGAAATGACACGGTTCTTGGATGATTATGAAGATGTATTTGCATGGTTGTATCGGGATATGCCAGGATTAGACACTGACATGGTTGTGCACAGGTTACCAATTCTGCCAGATGTTAAGCCAGTTAAGCAGAAGTTGAGAAGGTTGAAACCTGAATGGACATTGAAAGTCAAAGATGAAATGATTAAACAATTCCAAGCAGGATTTTTTGCAGTCTCCACATACCCCGAATGGCTAGCCAATATAGTACCAGTACCAAAGAAGGATGGAAAGGTCAAAATGTGCGTAGACTACAGAGACTTGAATAAGGCAAGCCCAAAGGATGATTTTCCACTTCCACACATCGACATCTTGGTAGACAACACTGCTGTACATAGCATGTTCTCATTCATGGATGGTTTCTCTGGGTACAATCAAATTAAGATGGCTAAGGAAGATCAAGAGCAAACAGCTTTCATTATACCTTGGGGTATCTTCCATTACACTGTCATGCCCTTTGGGCTTAAGAACGTTGGGGCTACCTACCAACGGGCCATGACAGCCTTATTCCATGATATGATCTATAAGGAAATGGAGGTCTATGTTGATGATATGATAGCCAAATCATGTGAAGAAGAAGACTACTTAATCAACTTGAAGAAGGTGTTTCACCGGTTCAGGAAATACAGTCTAAGGCTTAACCCAGCAAAGTGTGTCTTTGGGGCTACATCAGGAAAATTGTTGGGCTTTATTGTAAGCAGAAGGGGAATTGAGATTGACCCAGCTAAGGCCAAAGCAATCATTGAAATGCCATCACCTAGAACAGAGAAGGAGGTTCGTGGTTTTCTTGGAAGGATTCAGTACATAAGCCGGTTCATAGCTGAGCTCACTGCTATCTGTGAACCAATTTTAAAGCTTCTAAGAAAGAATAACCCGGTGGTCTGGGATGACGATTGCCAAGAAGCCTTTGACACAATAAAGGAATATTTATTGAATCCACCTATGCTAGTGCTACCAACTCCAGGGAGACCACTGATTCTATACTTGTCAATTTTGGAGACATCAATGGAGTGTGTCTTGGGGCAGCATGACGAAACAGGCAGAAAGGAAAGGGCGATTCACTACCTAAGCAAGAAGTTCACGGAATATGAAGCAAAGTATTCCCCATTGGAAAAAACCTGTTGTGCCTTAGTGTGGGCAACTCAGAGACTGAGGCACTATTTCCTTAGTCATTCCACCTATTTGATATCCCGAATGGACCCTCTGAAGTATCTATTTGAGAAACCGGCTTTAACTGGCAGAACGGCAAAGTGGCAGTTGTTACTCTCTGAATTTGACCTCATATACATCACTCAGAAGGCGATTAAGGATCAAGCTATTGCTGATCACCTAGCAGCACATCCTCTACCAGAATACCAACCTCTTAAGACAAATTTTCCTTGTGCGCGCGTGGGAAACGGGGCACGGGGAAATTCGGAGTCGCCACCGCCTGATGGGGTGCAGGCGGACACCTGGGTGCCTAATCTTGTCTATTAAGGGCTTTTTGGGTCTGCGGCTTGAGATTCTAAGTCGATTCTCGGTTGCGGGCTGGGGAAGTCTGTAGACACCCCAATCCACCCCGTCGGATGACGGGTCCCGTGGGTTCCCTATCTTGAGTCAGCTTTTCACTTTGGTTCTCACCCGGTTCCCAATCCCGCATGTAATTCAGATTGAGTCTTGGTGGGACCACCTGAGTTGGTGTGGGTCCCTTTTGTTGATTTTATCTCTCCTTGCTTAAGTGATCTGGGTCTGATTGGGTGGGCCCCGTTGGAAGGCCCACGGTGTCCTTGGTGGGCTTGGGTAAGCCCATGTGCCCCTGGTGGGCCTCCGCCTAGCCTAGGAGGCCCTGTGGGCTTTGCAAAAATGAATTGATTTTTACTTAGGTTTAAGTTAGGCGCTTTAAGTGATTTTCATGTAATGGTGGGCTGGATGGATTTGCAGGCCCCTTAGGTGGGCCCATATGGTAGCCAAGCACTTTTATATTATCTTATTTCAATTTGTCAAAGTGGGCTGGTCATTGGGCTTGGGGCCCATGATCCAGGCCTCGGGCTTTGAAAGCCCAGTTCCTTGGAAATTAGGGCTTGTACCCTAACTTGGTTCGGTTGGCGGGCCTTAACGGGCCCGAAAGGCCCTAGCCCATGGTCTCGGCCAAACCACACAGTTCATGCCTTTATTTCACACATCCTGATCCGGGCGGGCCGCGTTGGTTTGGCCCATCCGATTATCTCGGTTCATTTTCACTTCGGTTGTTTAATTAACATGCATTTGGTTCATTGGGCTTGGTGGGCCCCGTTGGAAGGCCCACATGTGTGCCAAGTTTGGACCGGTGGTCCAAGTCCCATCTTGGGTTTCCGGGTGGCCCGGAAACCCTGCTGGTTCAAAGATTTTGGTGCAACACATACCAAGATCCGGCAATAGATCACAAGGTGCAAAAATCAGGCTTCTGTGTGTATCCGGTAACTCAGACCGGATACATACGGTCTACCGGTGATCCGGACAGGGTATCCGGATATACAGGGGCTATAGGTTATCCGGCCTGAGTATCCGGATCACCCTGGAATGGCCCTTTTTGGTCTCTGGCCTTTCGGGATTGATTCCGGGGGCCCCTTAGGGCATTTTAAAAGTCTGGTGGGCCCCTGTGAGGGCCCACGTTGGCTCAGATTTGAGAGAAGCCTCATTTGGCTTCTCTCCTTGGGTCTCTTAGCAACACAAGGGGATGTAAACAAAGGGGGAAGGGGATCATGCTTGTGGGGGTGGGTCATGGCAGCAGATGATCGGCTAACATGTTATCACAAAACAGGAAGAGAACTCATAGCACAATCTATAACCAAATGGGGCCTTTTAAAATGAGCATGTACGGGACATGTAAACATGGAGCAAGAGTGAAGAAACCACTAACACACCTCGTTTGGCGTTCTTAAATAATTGGTGCTCACACCGTTCTTCCTAGCAGTCCTAGGGAGATCTAAAGAAGGGTAGAGAAGGGGGATTATGTGGGGATACAATGGAGATGATTGGGAGGAACATGCTCCTCCTATAAATCCTCAAAACAGCACCCTAAAACAACTACCAAAGCAAAGTGTGAATAAAATCTCATGCTTAAGGGAGAAGCCCACGTGGACCTCTTAACCAGATGGATTCTTAGGCCATAGAAAAAATGGGAGCTGAAGCATGCTTAAACAGGGTAGGGACATGGCCCTCATGCAAAAGAAGAATCCATGCAGAATATTTTCAGAAAAATCTATATTTATTATATGTTGAACACAATGTGGTAGGGAACAATACCTGGGGTTCTTGAACCCTTGAGCCAAGTGGAAACCTCTCCTTGAGCTTGAGCAGCAACTGGGAACTCCTTCTTTAGCACAGCAACTCTCCCTCTCCTTCTTGTTGGGTTGTGAGTGAGGATGAAGGAGGAAAGAGGAGGGTGAGAGTGGTTTAGGTGGTGTGTAGGTGGGGTGGAGGGCCAAAGAGAGCTAAGGGAGGAGGGTTTCGGATGAGAAACAGTGGGAGAAGAAAGCTCCAAACAGCCAAGGAAAGCCAACCCCCGGAAATGAGCTGCTGTTTGCTATTTATAAGCAAACTTAATGTATCCGGACTTCAAGTCCGGATACACTAAGGCTCCTTTGTATCCGGACTTGAAGTCCGGATACACTAATGCTCCTTTGTATCAAGTCCGGATACACTAATGCTCCTTTGTATCCGGTCTTCAAGTCCGGATACAAACACAATCATTCGAAAATTAAATGCCGCTGCGGATTTGTCGGGCGATCGGCGCGGATCTCGCGCGAATATCTTGATGTATCCGGTCTTCACGTCCGGTCATGAAGGGAAGCTAGTGTATCCGGTATATGTGACCGGATACAAATCGGAAAATTACGGATTTGCCCTTCGACTTGACCGATTTGACCGATTCGACCGATTTGACACTTTTGGATATCTACGGATTGCCCCGTAGGAATTTTTGTTTAGTCCTTGAGATTTTTGGATATTCCAGATTTAACCCCCGAGATATTTTGCTGCGTTGGCTGCCACGTGTGCAATTCCTGCGCCACGTGTGCAGTTTCCGGCATTTGCCGCCCGGAAACTTCAACAGCTCCTATCTCCTTCATCCGAACTCCGATTTGAGCAAACTCAATTGTGTTAAACTCGTATCGGAGCCCTCTATTCAATGACATAGGGTTAAGCACTTGGCACGGGGTTCGAGGAAAAGTCAACTTTCGGCTCATCCTCAAGTTTGACCGCCCGCAGAACCCTCATCTGGACTCCGATTCCAGCAAACTCAGTTGCGTTGGAACCGTGTCGAGATTCTCTATCCATTGAAATAAATCAAGGTGGCCAAATTTTATCTGATTTAAAAGGTCAACTTTCCACCCCTCAGGGTTTGACTTTTTAGCCGGGTTTTGCATTTCTGGCTTTTCGGGAGCGCACAAATGAGGTGCTTACAGCTGCCCCTCTTTGCCGGAGTCACCTTGCGGATGAACGGCAAAGAGAAAAAGAATCTCGTTTTTGCGCTTGGCATTTCTGTCGACACGGTCGACGAGCTAAGTCCCTTGAAATTTTCATTTTGAGAGGGAAGCGGCCAAATCATGTGGCGTCACTCCCTGGCTTCGGAGTTTCCTTACCCTTTGCCTTCGGGTTTTTGTAGGGCAACTCTTCAGCATTTGATTTAAGTTTGAAAGAGATTAGATTGGACTTGAGCTCGCCAACCTGTTTCGGCGTTGATGCCAGACACTTGACAATATTCTTTCCTTTTTGTTTGTTCCATTAAAGCTTTTGGGTGACTTCAGACTTTTGATTCCTTTTGTGTCTTTTATTTGAAGCTTATTTTTCTTGTGGCGGCCAAGGGTTGAGTTAGGCTGCGGACCGAATGGAGGAAAGAGGAATGAAGAGTGGAGGAGGAGCTGCTGTTGGTGGGGAGGTGCTTCCAGCGCTGTCCAGTGCCTCAGAGGGGGCTCACACACCTGCTCTAATCTATTTACAAAAGTGTGAAATCAAAAATTACAAAAGGGCCATCTTGCCCGATGATATCTTCATTTATGCTCATTCTTCTTCATGTCTTGATTCTCTGTCGTTTCCATAAATGGGGAACAACTTGTTCCACCTTGCAGAGACACTTTGTTCTGGGGACTCCGTGTCCTTCAGCATTGGGAGATGCTTTACTCCTTGGGGACACATTCTTGTGTCATTTAGATGTGGGAGGTGCCTTGCTCCTTAGGGACACATTTCCGTGTCATTCAAATGGTGGGAGACATCTTGCTCCTTAGGGATTTCAAAAGTGGGAGTCGCTTCGCTCCTGAGGGACACATTTCCGTGTCATTCGAATGGTGGGAGACATCTGGCTCCTGGTGGTTCGGAGTCGCCTTGCTCTTTTAGTCTTTTGCTCATTCTTTTCTTTGTCTCGGTTGTCTCTGAAGCTGCCTCTGCCTATCTCTGACTCATCTGTCAGCGGCTTTGGTTTCACAAGATTCTGCCAAACAATGTGTGAATACAATGTGATGGCTCCTTTGGCGTCCCACGTGTGAATACACGGTGACGTTTTCTAGCATCAGCGTGTGAATACGCAGTGATGACTTTTCCGCGTCCCATGTGTGAATACACGGTGACGTTTTCTAGCATCAGCGTGTGAATACGCAGTGATGACTTTTCCGCGTCCCATGTGTGAATACACGGTGACGGTTTTCTTTGCGCATCAGCATGTGAATACGCAGTGATGACTTTTTTGGCGTCCCATGTGTGAATACACGGTGACGATTGTCTTGGAGATGCCTTGCTCCTTTTGTTTTTAAGCCTTGGAGGCTCCTTGCTCAGTTCTGTCTTCAGATTCAATTTTTTGGGAGACGCCTTGCTCCTTAATTCTTCAATCAATTTTTCAGTTGGAGGCTCCTCGCTCCATTCTGTCTTCAAATTCCGGAGGCTTCTTGCTCCATTCTGTCTTTGCCCATTACTTATCCTGACTTGGTAATTTCTTTTTCTTTCTTGATTGCATTCAAAGTTGCCTTCCCCACTCTCTGACTCATTTGCCAGCGGCTTTGGCTTCATAAACTTGGTCAACCGAGGTGTGAATACACGGTGATGACTCTTTCTGCGTCCCATGTGTGAGTACACGGTGACGGTTTTCTGCGCATCAGCGTGTGAATACGCAGTGATGGCTTTTCTTCGTCCCATGTGTGAATACACGGTGACGGTTCTTTTGCGCATCAGCGTGTGAATACGCCGTGATGGCTTTTCTTCGTCCCATGTGTGAATACACGGTGACGGTTCTTTTGCGCATCAACGTGTGAATACGCCGTGATGGCTTTTCTTCGTCCCATGTGTGAATACACGGTGACGGTTCTTTTGCGCATCAGCGTGTGAATACGCCGTGATGGCTTTTCTGCGTCCCATGTGTGAATACACGGTGACGGTTCTTTTGCGCATCAGCGTGTGAATACGCCGTGATGGCTTTTCTTCGTCCCATGTGTGAATACACGGTGACGGTTCTTTTGCGCATCAACGTGTGAATACGCCGTGATGGCTTTTCTTCGTCCCATGTGTGAATACACGGTGACGGTTCTTTTGCGCATCAGCGTGTGAATACGCCGTGATGGCTTTTCTTCGTCCCATGTGTGAATACACGGTGACGGTTCTTTTGCGCATCAGCGTGTGAATACGCCGTGATGGCTTTTCTGCGTCCCATGTGTGAATACACGGTGACGGTTCTTTTGCGCATCAGCGTGCGAATACGCCGTGATGGCTTTTCTGCGTCCCATGTGTGAATACACGGTGACGGTTCTTGTGCATCAGCGTGTGAATACGCAGTGATGGCTTTTTTGCGTCCCATGTGTGAATACACGGTGACGGTTTTCGCGCATCAGCGTGTGAATACGCAGTGATGGCTTCTCTGCGTCCCATGTGTGAATACATGGTGACGGTTCTTTTGCGCATCAGCGTGTGAATACGCCGTGATGGCTTTTCTGTCTGTCTCGAGTTCTGTTAGTACCTGTAGAAGTTCATGTGAAATTTAGTCAATTAGAATTCATTTGTTTCATCAAAATTATGTGCAAATTCAAGTAATTTCTCCTTTGTTGAAACCTTTTGGGGATTCACCAAATGCTTGGATTTTTCTTTCTGAAGTGGGTCCATGGCGAGACCAGCAATTTTTGGGTCAGTTACCTGACACTCTTATTTAGACTTAGGAAAATGTGCCATCCGGCACTTCCTGTAGGTGTCTCAACATTTTGGCCTTCAATGGCATGCCCCGGTTGAAACGAGGGGAGTTATTTTGGGTTCGGGGGGTTTCTTTGGTACTGCCCAGCCCTGGCTCTTCTTTGATTTTCTCTCTTTTCTTTCTCCTTTTCCCCTACCCTTGGTTGGGGGTTGCGTAAGGGATTTTTCTTTGATTGATTCTCTCATTTGGGTTTGGTGTCCCATCCCAGTTTTAGGGCCCTGACAATTTCCATGGATCATGACACACAATGATCAGAGAGGGCTTATCCGTAGGACGAAATGTAGGCTTTGTTTCCAGTGTTTAAAAATGAAGGATAAACAGGCTCGAACCCTATACAGCTTTACTCTATGGGTAAACATTATGTCTAGCCAAAGTTCTTCTCTGTCTTTTATGGTTCTGTCATTGCCAGCTTGCCCAAGATTCGATGTTACATTCTCTGCAATCAAAAGGACTTCATAGTAGGACGAAATGTAGGCTGGGCTCAAGGGTTCAAAAGAAATGATATAAAGGCTCGAAATTGACATATGGGTTAAGAGCCATGTCTTGTCCACCCCTTTTTTGGTTAGGGCTCGCTTCACCTTTGTTCCTGCAACTTAGCTTCTTCTCATTTTTCCATTTTTCTTCTTTTCTTTCTTTCCCTTCTTTCTTGGGTATTCTGCCCCAATTCTTGATTCTTGCCCTCGGGGTTTTCCCCGGCATTTGTTCTCTTCTTTTTTCTTTTCTTTTCTTTTCTTTCGAGGGACTGCCCCCAGTTCTTTCTTGGAGTTCTTGCTTTCTGGGGGCTCTCTCCATTCCTTACTTCTGTCCCCTTTGTTCTTAGGGTGCTTTTCACTTTGTCCTATCTCCACCTTCCTCCTCTTTGCGTCTCCGACCGTACAAGTCTTTATGCCCCAGTTTTGGAGACAGGACATGGTAGGTTAAATGAAGGAATTGTTAGGCTCAACGTGTTTTGCTAGGGTTTCATCTGGTGTCAGATGATTTTTGGAGGAGATCAAGGATGGCCTTTCTTCCTTTCACAGAGAATGTAACACTTAATTACTTTTGCATGATTAGCTGGCTCGAGAGCCATTCTTCTTCTTTGTTCATCATTTTTTTTTGTTTTTTTTTTTTTTTTGCTTTTTGACTTTACCCCAGTTTGGGGTGGCTAGACATAACGTGGGTTAGAAATGAGACGATCAAGCTCAACACGTTTAACTAGCGGAATTTATTTGAAGTATCTTAGCCAAAAGATGGCCTCTCATCATTTCATCGAGGTCATCGATCCTAGATCATGTCAGTGACCCGAGACTGGTACGGGCACCCTGCCCTTTCTTTTCTTTTCTCTCATATCCCAATTTGCCCCTTTGTTTGGCGAAGTAGGTTTCTAATGTGATGTTGGGGGATCCCTTAGCTATGTTGAAACCCGCACAGTTTGTGCTGTTTGGCACGTTCCATTTGTCAAATTTTGATTGTTCAGGGTTGTCCCAAGATCATGGTCATGCCTTGGTGTGGCCGAACACTTCAGTGATTTCCCCCAAAAGATTTCATAATCTTGCAAAAAGAAATATGCGGTCCAGTTCAAAGTTTAAAAGAAAAGAAAGCATAAGCAAAACAATCAATCAAACTATGCAAAAGGGTGGCCGGTGTAATCGGCGTTCTTGGAATTCAGTTGCATGCCATGGCCGAGAGCTTTCAAGTGCTCTTCTCATCATCATCCTCTCCTTCTTGTGGGGAGATGGGTGGTTCGGATATCCGAATCTGTGCTAACATGTCAGAGATGTCTTGTCCTTCAGTGGACCTTGGCTCCCTGAGCATTTCCTTCAAGAATCCTTGATCAATTAGATCCTGAATGTCATGCCGTAGATCCCAGCACCGGCTTGTGTGGTGCCCTGGAGCACCAGAATGGTACTCGCATCGCTCCGCAGCATTGTAGCTTCTGGCATTAACCAATCGAGGGTTCGGGGGCTTAATCCGCACATACCCCTCCTTCAGCAGCGTTGGTAGTAACCCAGCCGGCGTATATGGTAGTGGGGTAAAAACCCTCCTCAGTCTGGCCTCCATTTCTTCTCTTGTCCTCCTTGGGGGGCCCTCTGAATGATCCATCCTTCGGTCGTGTTGCCCTTTGCCACGGTAGACGTTTAGCTTCTTCGTAAGCTGGGGAACATCTGCTGCTATGGCTTTTCCTTTCTCTCTTTGCCTCCGACCATCTGCTATTGTTAGTGGAGGGCTCACTTCTTGGCGGCTCAAGGGTATCCTTTCTTTCATGCTTTTGATTTCTTCTTCAAGAACCCTTACTCTGACTCGCAGCTCGAAATCTTCTTCCCTCCATGCTTCCCAGCGTTTATTCCACGCTTCTTCTCTGTCCTGTATTATTTGCCATAATATACGGAAAAGGTCCACCATCTCGCGAACCACCAGAAGCATTCCTGAAGTGCTATCCATGTTGGCTGTTGACACGGTTCCTGATAGGAGAGATAAGCATTAGAAGGCAGAATACATGATGTGAAATGCCAAGATGCATGATGATGCTGAGGACTTCAATTAGTCTCTTTTTTTCTTTCTTTTTCTTTTTCTTTTTTTTTTTTTTTTTCAATTTGGCGGAGGGTCGATCTTGAGCTCCCCAGCTTCTAGAAGATCTTGGACGGCATGACGAAGGCTCCAACATTCATCAGTGTCATGCCCCGGTGCTCCTCTATGGTAACCGCATGCCTTGGCTGGGTCATACCCTTTACTCGCGGACGCCCTTCTATTTGGTGGAACCTGCTTCAGGTGTCCTTCTTGCAACAAGGTGGGCAGTATTTCTGCCAGGGTATATGGGAGCTGCGTAAACACACGGTTCTTTCTTCCTTCCTTGGTCAGAGGCTTCTTTAACCGAGCCGGGGCGATACTGGCATGGGGACGGTCACTTCCTCTCTTGCGCTTGGCAGATCGAACCTGGTTGATCGTTCCTTCATATCTTATGCCTTCTTTCGCCCCCTGGGAGGATTCTGCCATGGAGCCTCTTATCTTTGAACAACGAAGTCTGTTCTTATTCAAGGAGCGGGGGTTGCACCACGCTTGCTAGTTTCATCCATCTTTTAGCATAGTCTCCCACAGACTCGCTATTCCTCCTTGACAACCTTTGCAATTCTGCCCGGGTTTGAACCATCTGGCTATTCAAACGATACCGTTGGATGAACACGGCGGCCAAGTCGTTCCACGTCTTAATTTTTATTTTATCCAGACTCAAAAACCAAGAGTAAGCCGTGTCAGTCAACGACTTATGGAAGAATTGTACCATGATCTGTTCTTCCTTGGCATACTGGCACATGTCACTAGAATATGATCTTAGGTGGTTCAGTGGGCAACCCGTGCCGTCGAATTGATGTAGCTCAGGACATTTGAACTTAGCTGGGAGCTGGATGTCTGAAAAGAAGCAGAGGCTTTCGAGCGTAGCCTCGTTCTGCACTGTACTGGGTTGGATCTGCTTGAGGAGTTCTCTCATGGTGGCCATTTCTGCCCTGTTTTCTTCTCTTACTGTTGCCAATTTTCCTTCAAACTGCACTTCCTGAGTTCTGTACCAGTCTTCGTCATCCTGCCCCGGTTGAGCCGGTGCAAACTGATCCTGCTGCATGATGGGGAAAGGCGTCGCTAGTGGTGACTGTGGTGGTGCCTCGGGAGGAGGATGCCCCGGGTATAGTGGTGGTGCCATCTCTGCTTGTGGTGGCTGTGGCGGCTGGGTGGCCGGCACTGCGGGTGGAACTTGCTTTAGCACTCTTAGTTCTGCCATTAGCTCCTGGATGACGGACCCCATGCCGTCGATTCGCTGTTGCATCTCATTCACTACTGGCCCATGGCCAGATTCTGCCGAGTGTTGCCCCGGCGGTGTCTGCTCTCCTTGTTGGTCCATATCGGGCCTTTTCCTTGATCTTAACAGGTATGGACTTCTGCAAGCACTTTCTTGGTACCTAGGGTACAGTTAACAAGCATTAGTGCAGTTTTGCATGAACACACAACTTTATCTGATTTATTTTGTTTTTTGATATGTTTCGCCTAACTGATCTATTTTAGCTACCCGTAGGTAACAAGGGGAGAGAACCTGATTTTTGAAAACTGATCTATTTCAGACGCTCGGAGGCGACTGGGAAAGAGAACCCTATTTTTGAAAACTGATCTATTTTAGTCGCTTGGAAGCGACTGGGAAAGAGAACCCTAATGACCGAATCTATTTTAGCTGCCCGTAGGCAACTGGGAGAGCGAACCCTATTTTTGAAGACTGATCTATTTTAGTCGCTTGGAAGCGACTGGGAAAGAGAACCCTACTGACCGAATCTATTTTAGCTACCCGTAGGCAACTGGGAGAGCGAACCCTATTTTTGAAGACTGATCTATTTTAGTCGCTTGGAAGCGACTGGGAAAGAGAACCCTAATGACCGAATCTATTTAGCTACCCGTAGGCAACTGGGAGAGAGAACCCTATTTTTTAAGACTGATCTATTTTAGTCGCTTGGAAGCGACTGGGAAAGAGAACCCTAGTTTAGACGCTCTGAGTTCTATGTCTTGGGTGTTTTTAAACACTTGCCGGGTTTTGCGATCTCCATGGGGGGATGCAAATAAAGGGAATTAGGTGGTCGCAGCGACCAGGAATATCGCAATTATTTAAGAAGAGGTGGTCTGTCTGAGACCGAGTTGCCCTATTGGAGGGAATTAATTCTTTTATTCCAAGTTTTTGTTTTGTTAAAATTTAAACAATATAGCAGTGTGAAAAGGAAACCATGCTTCAATTAAGAGGCGCCGCTGCGGCGTCAAGTATATCATGCTGATCACAAATACGACAAACCATCGGTACACGCACACCCTCGTCCATTCTACCGGTAACTATGACCTCAGTCCCTTAGTGAGTGGACCAGTCCGACTGCTCAGGTTGTCTTGGATCGGGACTCCCTGCGGTTTCCCAAACTGTCTCAGAATCCGAATCAGATAGTATGGCACCGCATGGGTAAGGCCTATCAAGGCAAGTCCCTCTCTTTTCTTGAAAGCTATAATGGGGGTGTAGGGGATGTTGTATGTGCCCCACCATCGAATGTCTGTTTCTCCCTTCAGGTGGAGAAAGTGGTCGAACCAATCCTTACGAGTGGGTAGGTCTGGTTGGATTTCTCTTTGAGCCAACCAATGAATGTTGTCACGGACTAGGCCGTAATGTGCACTGACAGGTGATGACACCATCAGGTGGTCTTGCAGCCAAATGTGGAGAAGGGGAGCGCACCCTTGAAACCTCCGGGTTCCATTTTTGGACAAAGTTAGGGAATGAAACAGTTGAGCTAGGATCAGCGGCATGATTCGGTATCCTGCCCTGAGTTGATCCACAATTTCCATGAGGGCCAAATTAATGGTGTCTCCCCCAGTCGGAAAGAAGATTTGCGACAGAACCACAAGGGTGAAGGTGTCAAACCAAGCCCGGGGTCTTTCCTGCTTTTTGTTTCTTATCTTTTCAGCAAGGAATGTTTTGGAGACCCTGGTGAATGCTTTGTCACCTCCTAAGGTCTGGAATTCTCCCCTTGAGAGGCCAAAGAAAACACAAGCTTCATTCTTGTAGCTTTCTTTGAGACTTGGCCTAGCGGGTTCTCCTAAGTCGCGAAATCGGAGGAACAGGTCAAGCTCCTCAATTGTGGGTGTCAACTCATTGATACCGAATCGAAACACTGAAAATTGGGGATCCCAGAAAAGCAGGGCTGCTTGGATCATATCCCAGTTAATTGGCACATTTAACAGGGACAAAGTCTGTCCCATGTGGTACTTGTGCTCCCATTCAGTCTGCTCACTCCCTCGGAGCTGCTTTGTCTAAGAAACAGATCCTGGGGGTATCCCAGGCGCACTTCTCTATCCTAGGGAAGCGGACTCTCTCAGACGAGGACGAAGATGCCATGCCAACTATCCAATCGACATTCCAAATCAATTTGAGGTTCCCCACCAAACTCTTAATCAGCCCTAGGACATGCATAACAAAGAGCAAAGGAATGAACACTTAGCAGTTCTAACATGCTTCACAGGGCAAAGCAAAAATTAAAGCAATGCGAAATTTAACTCAGGCACACATGGTGTGTGGTCCTAAGGGTTGGCGCAAATGAAGGCGCGACTCCTAGACATACTTGTGTAGAGGAGCATATTCAAGCCCTGATCAGTCTTTCTGTCTTTCATCTGCTTCCGGTGTCGAACCACAGCAAAATTACAACTTGCCATCGAGGGCGAAGGTTTACAAATTATTTACAAAACTTCAAAGAATTCATCCCTATGGCTGTTGGGAGCCAAAAGGGAGGATACAAATTGCTTTCCAAGCGGGTAGGCTAAAATTCCTAGATCTAGGGTTTAGTACCCATGCTCTGGTCTGGCATGCTTTCATCTGTTTGTCTGATCTGGCCGGCTTTCGTTTGCTCTAAAAGACCAATCTGGACTTAAAGCGCTCCCAGCGGACTCTAATGGGTCAGGACCCATAGCATACAGGACTCCATGCATGGATCTGGGGAGGTCCCCCTGATCAAAATTAGGTGAGCTTCCTAAATTAGGGCTGAGGTCGCCCGTGATCTAGGGTTTACTCAATTTGATGCAAAAAACAGGGGTTGCTGCCCCTGATGGACTCTGAATTTTATTCCAATTTTATTCATCATTCACATCCTACTCACCCTCTCATGCTCGACGCAAAGTTTGTTCAGAAACGTTAGGTGGGGAAGGATACCCAGCCCGAGACATAAGCCTACAAGGGTCTGGACCAGTACTGGATCCTCGCGTGCCACGGCAAGAAACCAGTGGTGCTAATGGACTCCAGCAAACTGGGGGGATGGGTTTACCCTGCTTTCCCCGGCAAGCCGCGGGAGCGTAGGTGCTAATACCATCCCAAAGATCAGTTCATAGTAAGAAGAAGGGTAGGCTGCTAGAGAGGTCTAAGTTTTGGTAAAGAAGTAGCAGTATCCGATTCACTCATCTATCAAAGGTCGGATCATCCACGCATCCTCCCTCGTGCGTGTCACCCCACGCAGTTACATCACATCAATGCGGGAATTTAAATTCACACAAACATCCATCCACGGTGTAGTGGTGTGCCCGTGTGTGCAGTTGGGCTGCGTGCTGTGCCTATACGGGCGAGTTTGGTTTGGATTTAGGTGATAAAGGAATCCCTACCGCCTCGTATAGTAAGGTGCAGAATTGGCACGTTTTACGATGTCCTGGAAGAATCCCCAGGTAAGTGGAGGGTCACAGGGGACCACTTAAATTCCACTTGCCTTAGGCAATTATCGCGTCCTTGTGGCAGGACTCCCCAGAATACGTAGCTACGTGTATTCTACGCCTTGCTATATAGGGTAGCAAGAGTTCCTAAATATCCACTAATTCCCTCTTAAGCTGACTCGGTCTAAGCAGGGTCATACTGGGCTGAGCAGTGCCCAGTGGAGTCGCCAGGCTGTGCGCGCGTGGGAAACGCGGCACGGGGAAATTCGGAGTCGCCACCGCCTGATGGGGTGCAGGCGGACACCTGGGTGCCTAATCTTGTCTATTAAGGGCTTTTTGGGTCTGCGGCTTGAGATTCTAAGTCGATTCTCGGTTGCGGGCTGGGGAAGTCTGTAGACACCCCAATCCACCCCGTCGGATGACGGGTCCCGTGGGTTCCCTATCTTGAGTCAGCTTTTCACTTTGGTTCTCACCCGGTTCCCAATCCCGCATGTAATTCAGATTGAGTCTTGGTGGGACCACCTGAGTTGGTGTGGGTCCCTTTAGTTGATTTTATCTCTCCTTGCTTAAGTGATCTGGGTCTGATTGGGTGGGCCCCGTTGGAAGGCCCACGGTGTCCTTGGTGGGCTTGGGTAAGCCCATGTGCCCCTGGTGGGCCTCCGCCTAGCCTAGGAGGCCCTGTGGGCTTTGCAAAAATGAATTGATTTTTACTTAGGTTTAAGTTAGGCGCTTTAAGTGATTTTCATGTAATGGTGGGCTGGATGGATTTGCAGGCCCCTTAGGTGGGCCCATATGGTAGCCAAGCACTTTTATATTATCTTATTTCAATTTGTCAAAGTGGGCTGGTCATTGGGCTTGGGGCCCATGATCCAGGCCTCGGGCTTTGAAAGCCCAGTTCCTTGGAAATTAGGGCTTGTACCCTAACTTGGTTCGGTTGGCGGGCCTTAACGGGCCCGAAAGGCCCTAGCCCATGGTCTCGGCCAAACCACACAGTTCATGCCTTTATTTCACACATCCTGATCCGGGCGGGCCGCGTTGGTTTGGCCCATCCGATTATCTCGGTTCATTTTCACTTAGGTTGTTTAATTAACATGCATTTGGTTCATTGGGCTTGGTGGGCCCCGTTGGAAGGCCCACATGTGTGCCAAGTTTGGACCGGTGGTCCAAGTCCCATCTTGGGTTTCCGGGTGGCCCGGAAACCCTGCTGGTTCAAAGATTTTGGTGCAACACATACCAAGATTCGGCAATAGATCACAAGGTGCAAAAATCAGGCTTCTGTGTGTATCCAATAACTCAGACCGGATACATACGGTCTACCGGTGATCCGGACAGGGTATCCGGATATACAGGGGCTATAGGTTATCCGGCCTGAGTATCCGGATCACCCTGGAATGGCCCTTTTTGGTCTCTGGCCTTTCGGGATTGATCCCGGGGGCCCCTTAGGGCATTTTAAAAGTCTGGTGGGCCCCTGTGAGGGCCCACGTTGGCTCAGATTTGAGAGAAGCCTCATTTGGCTTCTCTCCTTGGGTCTCTTAGCAACACAAGGGGATGTAAACAAAGGGGGAAGGGGATCATGCTTGTGGGGGTGGGTCATGGCAGCAGATGATCAGCTAACATGTTATCACAAAACAGGAAGAGAACTCATAGCACAATCTATAACCAAATGGGGCCTTTTAAAATGAGCATGTACGGGACATGTAAACATGGAGCAAGAGTGAAGAAACCACTAACACACCTCGTTTGGCGTTCTTAAATAATTGGTGCTCACACCGTTCTTCCCAGCAGTCCTAGGGAGATCTAAAGAAGGGTAGAGAAGGGGGATTATGTGGGGATACAATGGAGATGATTGGGAGGAACATGCTCCTCCTATAAATCCTCAAAACAGCACCCTAAAACAACTACCAAAGCAAAGTGTGAATAAAATCTCATGCTTAAGGGAGAAGCCCACGTGGACCTCTTAACCAGATGGATTCTTAGGCCATAGAAAAAATGGGAGCTGAAGCATGCTTAAACAGGGTAGGGACATGGCCCTCATGCAAAAGAAGAATCCATGCAGAATATTTTCAGAAAAATCTATATTTATTATATGTTGAACACAATGTGGTAGGGAACAATACCTGGGGTTCTTGAACCCTTGAGCCAAGTGGAGACCTCTCCTTGAGCTTGAACAGCAACTGGGAACTCCTTCTTTAGCACAGCAACTCTCCCTCTCCTTCTTGTTGGGTTGTGAGTGAGGATGAAGGAGGAAAGAGGAGGGTGAGAGTGGTTTAGGTGGTGTGTAGGTGGGGTGGAGGGCCAAAGAGAGCTAAGGGAGGAGGGTTTCGGATGAGAAACAGTGGGAGAAGAAAGCTCCAAACAGCCAAGGAAAGCCAACCCCCGGAAATGAGCTGCTGTTTGCTATTTATAAGCAAACTTAATGTATCCGGACTTCAAGTCCGGATACACTAAGGCTCCTTTGTATCCGGACTTGAAGTCCGGATACACTAATGCTCCTTTGTATCCGGTCTTCAAGTCCGGATACAAACACAATCATTCGAAAATTAAATGCCGCTGCGGATTTGTCGGGCGATCGGCGCGGATCTCGCGCGAATATCTTGATGTATCCGGTCTTCACGTCCGGTCATGAAGGGAAGCTAGTGTATCCGGTATATGTGACCGGATACAAATCGGAAAATTACGGATTTGCCCTTCGACTTGACCGATTTGACCGATTCGACCGATTTGACACTTTTGGATATCTACGGATTGCCCCGTACGAATTTTTGTTTAGTCCTTGAGATTTTTGGATATTCCAGATTTAACCCCCGAGATATTTTGCTGCGTTGGCTGCCACGTGTGCAATTCCTGCGCCACGTGTGCAGTTTCCGGCATTTGCCGCCCGGAAACTTCAACAGCTCCTATCTCCTTCATCCGAACTCCGATTTGAGCAAACTCAATTGTGTTAAACTCGTATCGGAGCCCTCTATTCAATGACATAGGGTTAAGCACTTGGCACGGGGTTCGAGGAAAAGTCAACTTTCGGCTCATCCTCAAGTTTGACCGCCCGCAGAACCCTCATCCGGACTCCGATTCCAGCAAACTCAGTTGCGTTGGAACCGTGTCGAGATTCTCTATCCATTGAAATAAATCAAGGTGGCCAAATTTTATCTGATTTAAAAGGTCAACTTTCCACCCCTCAGGGTTTGACTTTTTAGCCGGGTTTTGCATTTCTGGCTTTTCGGGAGCGCACAAATGAGGTGCTTACATTCCTGATGAGGCAATTTTGTTCAAAGAAGAAGAGGAAAGTGAAAGCTCTTGGCAAATGTTCTTTAATGGGGCCGCCAATATGAATGGAAATGGAATAGGAGCAGTTTTGATCAAGCCAGATGGGTCACACATCCCAATGACAGTGAAATTAAGATTCCAATGTACAAATTATATTGCAGAGTATGAAGCATGCATAATTGGGTTACAAGCAGCCTTAGACCATGAAGTGGAGGAACTTGACATATATGGAGATTCGAGTCTTATCATCTTCCAAACAACTGGTGAATGGAAAACTAAGGATCACAAATTGATCCTCTATCACCAGTATTTGGAAGAAATAAGCACTAAATTTACTCGAATTTCCTTCAATTATATGCCAAGGGCCAAAAACCAATTCGCAAATGCTTTAGCGACATTGGCTTCAATGGTCAGTATGCCAGAAGGTGTTGATATCAAGCCACTAGAAATTGAAGTCAGAGATGAACCTGCTTATTGCCTTGTTCTAGAAGAAACACCAGAAGAGGAAGTACCATGGTTTCAAGACATCAAAAACTTCCTAAATGATTGGAGTTTGCCAGAAAATGTCACTCCTACTGAGAAAAGAACAATACAGAGGTTGGCAGGTCAGTTCTTATTAAGTGGTGGACAGTTGTACAAGAGATCACACAATGATATCCTACTCAGATGTGTTGCCAAGACTGAGTCAGAAAGGTTAGTTGAAACTGTACATGGAGGAGTTTGTGGACCCCATATGAACGGGCACATGCTTGCCAAGAAGATTCTGCGATTGGGATGCTACTGGTTGACAATGGAGCACGATTGCTATACACATGTCAAAAGGTGTCATCTTTGCCAAGTATATGCTGATAACAAGAATGCACCCCCAAGTGAGTTGCACAACATGACATCTCAATGGCCCTTCTCCATGTGGGGCATAGACATCATTGGAATGATCTCTCTAAATGCATCGAATGGACACAGGTTTATACTTGTAGCAATCGATCATTTCACCAAATGGGTAGAAGCAGCTTCGTATGCAAACATCACAAGTAGTCACGTTCTTAAGTTTTTGAAGCACAACATCATTAGTCGCTATGGGTTGCCAAGTGCCATAGTATCAGACAATGCTTCGAATATTAAGAACAAATATATGAGGAAAATGTGTGAGCAGTTTCAGATCACCCACCACAAGTCAGCTCCGTACAGACCAAAGATGAATGGGGCAGTGGAAGCAGCGAATAAGAACGTAAAGAAGATCATTCAGAAGATGGTAGTAAGTCTCAAAGATTGGCATGAAATGCTGCCACTTGCTCTACACGCCTATAGAACCTCAATTCGGACATCTACTGGGGCAACCTCGTACTCCTTGGTCTATGGGATGGAAGCAGTTTTACCAGTGGAAGTAGAAATCCCTTCATTAAGAGTGCTTATGGAAGCTGAATTAGAAGAAGCTGAATGGATATAGTCAAGACATGATCAACTCAACCTGATAGAGGAAAAGCGGTTGAAAGCGCTTTGTCATGGCCAATTGTATCAGAAGAGAATGGCCAGGGCTTACAATAAGAAGGTGAAGCCCAGAACTTTCCAAGAAGGAAATTTAGTATTAAAGAAAATATTATCCTTTTTGGAAGACCCTCGTAGAAAATTCAAACCAAATTGGGAAGGGCCTTATGTTGTCAAGAAGGTCCTATCAGGGGGTGCTCTCATCTTAACAGAAATGGATGGGAAAGATTTTCCTGAGCCAATTAACTCTGATGTAGTAAAGAGGTATTTTCCTTGATTGAATATTACAAGGAAATGATCCGAGGCCATTTTTTTTATTTCCTAAAATTTTCAATCCCTAGTCTAGCCAATTCGAGTCTGTTCGTCCTCTTGATCAACCTGAACTGGACTTACAGTCTTAAATTGGGGCAAAGCCAATTGGGGCACAAGAAAAAAAAAACAGGGGCAAATGAAAGCCAAGTACAAAAAGGAAAGAAAAAAAAAGATTTTGGGAATGGGGTCGAATTCATCATGACTGTAAGTCCGGTGGACCTATTTTCATACTTAGAAAATTTTGAGCCATTAATACCTTTTCTTTCATAAACCGAGCTTAGCCTTTGTTTCGTCCTTCTCTTAAGCCCTCGGTGATTTTATTATATTCATTCAACTTTTAGAGTAAGATTGGTGATGACGGAATGCAGAAGCCGGCCCTAGTGAAAACTGTAACTGGCGCTAGGGGCAATATTGGCAAAAAGGGAAAAATAGAAAAAAAAAAAGAATCAAGGGTTGAGTTGATCATGTGGTCCAAGTTTGAAATCAGCATGAGCATTGGAAATTGAGCAGATTAGCAGGGTTAGTCATGGAGGAAAAGCCATTTGGGGATGATTCTAAAGGTCACAGGATAGACAGATTTGGTCTCTCCTTATTGCTTGGATTACCCTTTTCATTATTTCAACCTGATTTTAATTCCTTTAATTATATGTGATTAAGTGTTTTGGATCAGCTTTCAAAAAAAAACTATACTTTGGCCAGTGATGAGAAATCAAATACTGTTCATAAAACTTTTGTTTTTACAAGCATTTGAGAATTCTGAGGCCAATAATATAAAACCTAATTTTGAATTAAATTCTTTGTCTTTCCACTATTGGAGTTTGCTTTGTATAAAGGTAAGAAAAAAAAAGAAAAAAAAAGAAAAGAAAAAAGAATCTAATCCCTATTCCCTAGCTGCTCCTCAAGCTCCCTAATCCAAGCCGCCTGAGTTGCAATGATTCCAGAAGCTCCATCTGCATCCAGATTGCTCAAAAAGGAGATGACTTCATCTGAAAGAGATTGCTTGATCTTCAATGCCCTAATGTCAGCCAAGGAATCCTGATATTTCTTCCGCATTGCTCGGACTTCAAAGTGACGAGCTTGTCTTTGTTCTTCAAGTTTCTTCTCCATAGCAATGCGGCAAGACCTCTGCTCTTCAAGTTGCCTCTCCAGATCAATACCTTTTATCTTGAGTTATTGGGCTTCTCGTACCCATATTTGTTGAAGCCGCTTGTGGGTGGCCCTTTCAGATTCCAGGATGTCTTCATAAGTAGGGGGAAGAACTGCAGGAGGATCCTCTAGTATTGGGGCATGACTCTGCACTTGTTCTTTGATCCAGAAATGATAGTTCTTCACATGAGACTCAGAAAAGACTGGACCCCACAAAAATGAACATAGGACCACTCATTCATTAACCGAGCATTTAGCCCCATGGTGGCTGGTGTAAGTGGCCCAAGGAAGCTCTCATATCTAGTTGGGACTGTGATCCCCTGGGTCGCTCCAAACTGCCGAAGAACCCTCAAAGGAAGATAGAGGACAACAGATTTCAAGCCTGCTAGGAACAGAAAGTTGATCACTGTCTCTGGATTGGGCTGATAAGTGCCAGGCCATCTCATCTGATCATCCTGGAGAGTACCCAAGAAAGTGAACCAATCTTGCTTGCCACCTTGGATATTGGGGCACCCCCTATTGTTCATCAAAACAGGAACTTTCAATCTTAGAAAGAAGCAATGAGTTATCTCTTCAACCTGACTCAGGTGGTCAAGCAACCAAAGCTGCAGAAAGGGGAGTATTTCAATTTATTTCAAAAAAAAAAAGAAAAAAGAAAAGAAAAGAAAAAAGGAAAGAAAAAAAAAAGAAAGAAAAAGAGAAAAGAAAAAAAAGAAGAAAAAAAATAAGAAAAAAAAGGGAAAAAAATAAATAAATATTTTTTTACTTGTAGGATAGGGGTGCATGCAAGGAAGCATTTCTTCTTTCTGAAATAAAAGTCAGTCAGGGCCTGGTATATCTCTGCCAAGATCATAGGGGCCAATCTCTCACTTTCCCTAACCTGGCAGACAACTGAGATAAGAGCCAAGTCAACCTGGTCGTCACTCCGTGGAAAGCAACTGATTGACCACTATCAAAGTCAAAGCATTAAACCGGGCATCTTTGTCCTCACTCCTTAGAAGTTTTTCAGTCAGAAAGGTCTTGGACAAAGTCAACAGTGTATCAGAATTTCCTAAGTCTTTCTTCCCTATACCCAAGAAGGTCGATGCCTCCATTTTGTATCTAGGCTTTAGGGGTGGGTTCACAACTTTTTCAAAAAACCTTAGGCCAAGGACGGTTTCAACTTCTTCAATGGTAGGAGCATCTCTTTGTCATCAAAGCGAAAGACATTCAATTCAGGTATCCAGCGCCCAATCAAAGCCTCAATGATTTCCCACTTAAAGGGAATTTTAGGGATGTGTAGGATGTGGCTTAAGTGGATGGAATCCCAGCGAATTTTCTCATCAATGGTCATAGAGTTAATCCACATATCATAGAAGGAATCCACAACATTGTACCTGGTGGGATTAGGAGGTTTTGATCTAACAGGTTGTCTTACAAGAAGAGATTCATCGACAGAAGAGAATAGGGCGAGGGAAGCCATGGAAGCACCAAAGAAGCCAAGGAAAGCAAAAAACAGAAGGCTCAGGGAGTTTTCAAACTATTAAAAACGTCACAATGACATTCCCCATGAGTTTATATAGAAAATTCAAAAAAGCAATAAAATCCGTATTTGTAATACGAGGGCCGCCTACCCGTATAGAAAGTGTGGACACCGCGTGCCCCTTAAAAAATTTACTGGCAGCAAGCGCCCGCATTAACATTATTGGCACAGCTTGCTCATAATATAAATACAGTTTTATTGGAAAAAATACAAAAAAATGGGAAATTTCAATTTTAATGCTTTCCCAAGTTTCACCTGTCCTTGTTTAAACATGTATCATACAATGAAAGCTAGAAATGAAAAAGAAAAGAGCATATATGAAAAAAAATGAATCAAAATTCTTTTCTATATATGAAATTGTACATCATTTTGTCAAAATACAAGTACATGTGATATCCTAGTCTAATCTGTCTATACAGGTCCACCCCTGTGACCACAACCACATCCCCTGCCTCTACCACTGCCTGAAGGCCGCCGGCACTCAAAAACATGCTCCACAAGACGGCGAGTTGTACTACGGGCCATCCTGCTCAAAATAGACTGAATATCATACCACATATATAAAGGCACAAGGCCAGCAGTGGGATGATCAGGAGGAACGTACATATCCCCCTGACTCGGTATCAGAATCCGTAGGGACTGGCTCACTCCCAGGCTCGGCAGCAGGCACCTCCTATGTCACAGCAGGCCCCATGGGAGGATCAGTAGGAATAGATGCCCCAGGAGCATCAACATCAGGCCTAGGCTCCAAAGGCTCAGCAACGGCCTCCTTTATCACCCCAGCCTCCTCGATAGGCTCCATCTCCATCTCAGCAGGCGCATCAGGAGTGGTCTCGAGTGCTGGAGCAGACTCTGGCACGTCCTCGATAGTAGGAGCAGCAGTAGGTGCAACAACGGCCTCGATCTCGAGCTCTACTGCAAGAACCTCTACCGATCTAGGAGAGGTCACAAACACTACTCGTACCATGGAGAAACCCTCGCCATGAAGATGCATAGGCAGTGATGAAGCAGGTGAAGAAGGGCCGGCTATGTCATCCTGAAAATAAGAAAAGGAATTCTAATCAGAACAGGATAAACAAATATAAGAACAGAAATGGAAAGAGGTGAAAGAATTAACCTGAGTATGGGATGGACCCACCTGGTCCTATACACCAGATGGACCCACCTGGTCCTGTGCACTTGAAGGACCCGCCTAGCCCTGTGCCCTAGCAAGCTGTCCCCGGAGGTCGGCAATGGTGATAAAGAGGGCGTCCCACTCAGCTATAGAGGCATCTCGCTAGCGCTCTATATCAGCATACCGAGCTCTAATCTCTGCCAACTAAGCCTCCTGAAATAGAAGAGAAGGTGTCAGAAAATACCATGTCAAATAGAATATAAGAATGGAAGATCAAAGAAGGAAAGGCATACCGTAGTCTCATAGGCTCTGATCACTACCCCTTCTATCTCCGTGACTCCACCATGGATAGGCATGGGTGGCATGAGGCACCCAACTGAAGCCTGCCTGAACCAGGCATCATAATCACCCTCCTCTAACAATGTCTCTGCCTCCGTCCAATCTAAGAACTGTGCAGGATCAACAGGAAAGGGAGGAAAAGAAGGAGTAGTATCTGGAGGAATGGCAGGAATCCGGGGCTCTTCGACATGCTGATAAAAGAAGCGCTCGCCACAATACCAGATGCTGCCCATCTAACCAATGAAGAACTGGTAGCGCTGACATCTCTGGTCAGGGGCAAATGCATCATCTCTTGCCGCATGCAGGGCCAGCACCTCATGAATGTCCTCCATCCGGGGGACGAACAACTGAGAAACAAAAAAAAGGGGGATATTAGACATGTGATTCAGGAAAGGGAAAAAGGAAGAATTAAAGAAGCTTACCTCAGACCGATACAGTCTATCCAGATGAGCCCGGGCAGACCTAGGATGACTCTTTTCAGAGTCGTGCTCCACATGGCACAATCTATGAGCCACAGGATATGTCTCCTCCGGCATCGTAGAGGTAGGGCGGGGCGGAAGTAGGGAATATAAACCCTAGCAAAAAACTGCAAAAGAAGAAAAAAGGGTCATAAAAAGGAAAAAAAAAAGGAGAGAAGAAGAGAAAGAAAGAGAAGAGAAATAAGTGTTTCACCTGTAAGAAGGGCCAGAAGAATTTGTACGCAACTCCGGCTCCTCGAGAGGTAGAAAGGCCGCTAACTGATCTACGTAGGCCAGCCAGAATAGTGCCAAAAATAAGCGGGCCCCAGGCATACCTCCTCGCTCGCTGCAGATCTCCCAATAAACTCAAAAAATGAGGATTGACAGAAGTCGTGTCCTCTGGGAAGAAGCAGGAGCCCCTCATGTACAAGAAGATGAAGCGGAAGGCAAAAGGGAAAACTATATGACCGGCGGCAAGCTGGCCAAGCTGCCTCCTCCGGAAGGTCTCTCTCAACCAAGTCAGAGACAATCTAGGCCTCCCTCTATCCCAAGCCTCTGGAGGCAACACTATATATCTAAGATAGGCAGCGATCTTCGTAGCATCTGGCATCACCATTTTGGGAATAATATCTCCAGTCATCCTGATCCCTGTGATGAGCGTGAAGTCGGACGACTGGATCCTGATCTCAACATCTGGAAAATGGAAGCTCAAAGTCTCTGGGAAGAACCTCTTGAGCATCGCTGCAATAAGGGCTCGATCCAGGCGCACATCCGGAATGGTGATGAAGAGGCCAAAACCAAACAAGCCCAACTCTCGGCAAAAGGCTGAACTGCAGTCTCCGAGAAATCTGATGAAGCTGGCCCAGCTCCCTCGGTAATGAGACAGGGGATACACTAAAGTGATATCTGCCCTGATACAAGATGAGGGATGAGTCCTCAAGCCATGTAGCAGGTCGGTATCCCTAATCTGTGATGCAACTGCCTCAGGGACCTCAACCCTAGTCCTAGCCTCATCCCTGCCACGGCCTCCTCTACGTTCCTCACCACGGCCTCCATCTCTGCCTCCACCTCGGCGCCCGCTACGTCCCCTATCTCTGCCCGAAGCCTTAACTGCCGGCTAAGGAAATAATTGGAAGGAAGAAAAGGATCAGAGTGTTGAATTTTGAAAAGAAATTTGAATTTCGAAAAGAAATTTGAATTTAGAAGGGATAAAGTATACCTCTGGGGTCACCTCACGCGAATCCCCAGAAGGAAGATCTGGGATATCCGAATCAGAATCCCTCTCGGCTCTCGAAGATGAGGCCACATTAGCATGATCCTGCCAAACCCTCGAAGAAGAAGGTTCATCTGCAGGATCCCTAGAAGTTGAACGAATACGGGCCATCTGCGAGTTCAAAATAGGGAGATGATTTGTTATTTCTTTCTGTAAAATTTTATTATTGTTCTTCATTTTAATTAAGTTTAATTGTTTGCAGGATTGAACAATGAAGAATATAAGGGAAATGCCTCAGAAGAACAACCAAATTGGGATCCTACCAAAGAGGACTTCATTCAGTGCTCCAAAATTTTTCTTTTGGGAGACTTTACTATTTCTTTGTTGTTGTGTTTCTTATGTATTATACAACAAGAAGAAAAATGAAAGAGAGAAGAAAAGTGCATGTTAAAATTTAGATTCTGAGATTGGAATTTATTTTGTTTCTAAGATACCTAATGGTTTATTTTAATTTGTTTTCAGGGCCTTCAAATCATGTTAAAATAGCATGAACAAGAGTTCAAAGCTTACAAATCCTTGCCTATTCAAGTGTAAATCCATGGTAAGCCTAGAAGTCAGTTTAAGAGTTGCCATTTCAAGCTAAAATGGTTAGATCAATAACCTAGCAATACCTCAAGTATAGATTCAAACAGAAGGCATGAAAACCATGGAAAGTATGCATTGGTAGGAAAAATTAGAACCATGGAAAATGCATTGGCAAGAAAATCAGAATTATGAAGACATGGATAGAGCATCAAAATATGCATCAATTGGAACAGGATTGCTCCAAATCAAAATTTCACAGCAAGATACAAAGCAGCTTCAAAATTGGGAGATTCATCCAGCAAAATTGTCCATTCAGAGACAGAGAAGTGAACTGCTCAATGATTGGCCAAGCATAAAATCACATGAAAAATAGGCAAAACAAACAGGCAGAGCAAGGTTCATGCATATGTTCAGACAAGTAAAGGCAGAAATAAAAAATCAGAAGAATACAGGCATTAGCATTAGCAAATAAACAAATGCGGAAGGTTTGGGATTCTCAATGCAAGCAGAAAAAGTTCACAAATTGCAACATGGTTCGGATCATTAATTAAGGATGAAAACAAGAGTTGGAACAAAATACAAGCAGAGCATTGGATAATTGCAATTCAGATTTGGCAGCTCAAAGCAAAAATGGAATTTCGACATATCTGTCTCGGCTGAAATAAACTGTGTGCAAAGAAAAAAAATTTCTGAGCTTGTCTCAAATGCAAGAGTTCTACTCACTTGAGGAAGAAATCAGTTGGTGAATGGCTTGAAATTAGAGGCAACGAATGGCACAGTCGTAACAGCAAGGTGCAACTGAAATAAAGTTGTTAACAGAAGAAGAAGTTCGCTAGAGAAGGTGAATTGTCGACTGAAATGAAGTCGTCGGAGAGAATGAAGCCACCGGAAAACAGGAGAGTCGCCGAAGAAGAATGGGAGTCACTGGAAAAGATGAAGTGTCGCCGGAGAAAACAAGGAAAACCGTAAGAAAAGATACAGGCACAAGCAAATTAGGTTGGAAATGCCAGCAGACATGGAGGAACTGTTTGTAGTCACGGTTAAGTAAAGCCCTAAAATCCATAGAAACAAGATGGGCAATAGAAGCCCGCAAAAGAATTACGGTCAGTTGCGCCCGTATTCAAATTCCGGGCATAACCTGCCTGCAATACAAATACGGGCAAATCAGAAAAGCATTTTTTTTTATCATTTTCTCCATATTTTTCAGGAGATTAATGTTTATATTAGTTGTAAGTTGCAAGGATTGCCACCTTACCCACTTTTGTTTAAAAATTTTGTCTCAAATCTCACTTCATAGCCACGAGTGCTTAGTGAGACTAGAGAGGAGGATTTGCCCCTTAAGGTTAGGAACTTTTCAGCAAATTCTCCACACAAATTCTTTTTCCAAAATCATCCTTTTTAATCCTTGCAAAATGCAATTAGTTAGACAAAATCTCAAAAAAGTGCAATTGGTGGGTCTTTTTGCTCTTTGCTCGTAATTGGTTTCAATTACCAGCAAAGACGGGGCAGTTGTAGACACCCCAAATTGCACTACAAAATGAGAAAATAATTGAAAATATTAATTGGGATTTAAAACAGGTCAAAAATGCATAAAATTCAATCATTTAAGTAGTGCCCGTATTGTACTTGCGGACTGGTCGGCCCGAATTTTATATACGGGCATGCAGCGCCCGTAATAAGAATGCAGACACCACTTGTCCGCAATATATTTACGGGCACAGGAGATTTGTGCGAATTTTATCCTTGCTCGATTTCTGAGCCTTATCTGCATCCAAATATCTCTCTAGGTGATCGAATTTATTTATTTATTTATTCGAATTATCCTTGTTGGTCATGGATGGGCATTATCCTTATTTTCAATCCAATCTGGTGGATCATGGTATATCCCTCTGGACCAACCATGCCCCTGGGTTTGCCTATAAATAGAGGTGAGATCCTTAAGCAAAAGATGACAAAAATTTGAAGTCTCAAGAGCTCCAAGTGAAGAGAGGAATCCCTGCTGCTCTACTTGCTCAATCCAGGTAAGTCCCTTTTCCCTTTTATTTTCTGTCTTCAATTCTAGAAATAATAGGATCTTATCCATTGCTGTAGAATAAGGCCTGGTTTATAATTGTATTCCCAAACCTGCCTCCAAGTACCTCAAGAATCCTCTCTAGCCGTAAAACGTGAAGAGAGAGTTAGGGGAAAGGGGAACAGGTGGATCCCTAGAATAGAACCCCATAATCTGTTTTTTTTCTCCTTTTTTATAGAATAAGGCCTTTGATTATGTTTGTATACCCAAACATATCTTCAAGTACCTCAAGAATCCTCTGTAGCCGTAAAACGTGAAAAGAGAGCTAGGGGAAAAGAGAACAGGTGGATCCGTAGGGTAGACCCCATGTGCTCTAATCTGTGAGATATGGCTGCTTTGGATATCCTGCTAATGTTTTAATGATCTTGTGATTGAATCTAAATGAATCCTATGAATCTATGATGTTTATAGCATGAAATCCGTTTTTTTCTCCTAAAATTGAGATTTTCACCACTTTTGTACCTACAGCACTGTTTTCGTGATTTTTGTGATATTAGGCTAAGATCCTGGATCTATCATGATCTATATGATAGATCTGGATTCAGAAGCCTGAAAGTAACTTTTAGGGTTTCATGAGGTGGTTTTTGAGTCCTTTTTCATTTTTGAGAGAAGACCCTACGGTCTAAGTTCTCCTTTTTTGATGTTCTTCATCAACGTGGGTATTTTTGGTTTTTATTTCTTGATCTAATGTGAAATATGGGCTATACCTGTATCCTGGACTGTTCAAGTTCAATTCTGCACTATTTTATAAAAATAATATTTTTTCTAGATTTCCAGAATTTAACTTGAAGCCAGATTTTTGAAGTTTTCACTTTAGATTTGCTTTCTTTATTTTTATTTCAGTCAATCATGAAGCCCAAATAAATGGCTCTTGTTTTCATAAGGAGGATCCAAAATTAATTGGATCATTCACATGGAAAAAAGCCATACATTCTTTTATTTTTCTTTCACTTTTGTTAGCAAGCCTTTTTTTCCTTTGAAAAACATGAACAATACCTGGCAACCACCTTGTGTGGATGAATAGGGGTGCCTAACACCTTCCCCTGTTCATAACCTAATCTCCTTACCCATCTCTGGTTGTTTTTTTTAATAGGGTTATTTTTACCCTAAATTTGCCTTTTTGTGCTTATTTGAGATTTTGGTGTCCATTCACACCTAAACAGAATGGTGGCAACTCTTTGTTTTTAACCAATTCCGTGTGATGATTTGGAAGTGATTGAATTTATTTTTCCATGTCTCACAACTGCTCATGTGGAGGATCATACATGTGTTTTCTCTCTTTTGTTTATTTTTGTATAGGATGTATGCAAACATATATGCAGCATGAATAGGCATATGACCATCTTGTATGGATGGTTTTGACGCATCACATACCCAAAATCACAACAGTTTCACAAAATATGAATAAATAAATAAAATATTAGAGATATTTGTTTTGTTTTGGGAGAATCTTTGATACCAGAAGAATTATTGTCGGAGCTTTATCTAGGATTTTAATGAAAAGCATCAAGTAAAGGTTTGTGATGGATAGCTACAAGGAGAAAAAATAGCTTTTTTTTTTTGAGTTATATTAATCTGCCAAAGTTTCCACAATTAATTGAACGGAAGATTATATCGCCTCCCAATATGTCAAATGATGGCCTAGGAGAATATCAATAAAGAGCTATAAGTGTGATCCTTTACTGCCTTGCTGAATTTATAACCTACTTGTATCTCAAATGATGGGAGATTATGACTGAAGAGCTGTAAGTGTGATCCCTTACTGGCTTGCAAATGAGGTTCTTCTTATTGTCACAAAACAAATTTTTACATAGGAGGTTTATAGAAAAAGCTTGAAATCATGTGGCAAAGTCCCACACAAATTGGTTGTACCTAAAGCAGTGGTTGAAAAGGGATTCAAATTATTTATGAGAAACACAAATATTCCAACAGAGGGGAATTTTCTGAATATATATGTATAGGAAATTTTTTTATACATCATTACATCCACAAAGTATGGCCCTTTAGAAATTTCATTAACTAATGAAAAATTAGAACATAAATATTCTATCTTCCTAAATGATCACTATGGGTTGATTACAGCCCATGTGTATTAAAATCTTCACACAATTCTAGCCTCTAGATCCCTCCCCTGTGCTGAGGAATGATTTGGATGCGTACTGAACAATAGGGTTCGCCCCCCGCAGTACGGTAAATGGTATTTTCGGGATTTCAAAAATATCGAGTTTAGGGTTGGTATATATATATTGATGTAACCCTAATTGACGTTTTTTGATAGTGGAAATTTTGCAGTACACAATGGATGTAGGCACATTGCCGAACCACTTAAATTTGCGTGTTCTTCTTCGTCTCTATTTTTCTTACTATTCACGTTGCGCTATTCACAACACATTTAATAATTTTACAGCTCATCTCTTCTTGCCATGTTACGAAGTTTAGAATGTGAATTTTCCAATATATGTCTTGTTTTTGTTTGTGAAAAACTTCCTCAGCTAAGGTTGGCAATTTGATTTTTGAATGCTTTTTTCACAATGCATTGCAAACTTACCAGTTGGTATGCTAAAAAATATGGTTTTGACTCTAAATACACCTAGAGGGAGGTGAATAGGTGTAAACAATCGCGGAATAAAAATTTCTATTAATTAAAGACAAGTCCCTAATCAATAGGCATGCACAAGTCTTAGAAAAATTACAAAAATAATTATAGCCAATGTCACACAAAATTGCAAAAGAATAAACAATAAGTAAACCAACATAGACAATTTTGGTGATGAATGGAAAACTCTATGAGAATTCTTAAAGAGAAAAACCCTCTAGGCTATCAAGAGCCACCTTAGAAAATTTCACTATAAGAAGATGACTTACAGACTGTGGTTCAGACGACCTAACACAGACTCTGACTCACAGCTTAAGTATCTAAAGGACTCTCCAAACTTGCACCCTTGCAACGATCCAAAACTTTGAATATCTTCTTCAAGAAACACCAAACGAACTCGCTCAACAACCGTAGGAACTCCCACGAGCAAACTCTTCAACCAGAAACTCCAAGGTAAGAGAAGAAGGAAGAAAAAAAGGATTGATGGCTCAAAAGTAGAAAAGAATGAGAGAAGTTTCTCTTCCTCACACAAGACGATTTAGGGTTCCAAAAATGACAAAAAAAATATTTTTGGAATGTCCTAAAGATGCCTATATAGGTTAGGAAGAAGTCTAGGAAAAGTTGGATTTGGATTAGAAAATATCAGAATTTTTATAAGTGATTTTACGTCTCGAACGTTCGAGTGGTCTCTAACGCGGCTTTCACATTCGATTCACGAAATCAGCTTATATGGTCAGGTTTGAACGCGGCTCTTACATCAGGTTGAAAATAAGTGCTCGTTCAAACGTCAGCTCTCAGTCTCTCGAATGCCACTCTCGGGTTTGTCTACAACTCACCACAGACTGTCTTGTTTGAACGGCACTTCTATCTCTCTTGAATGCTAGCCTTGGATTTCTCTGCGCGCAATTGATTAAATAAGGGAACGTTCGAACGACACATCAAACTCTATCTAACGCCAACCACAAAATCTTCAATTTGACTCCGATTTTGACGCCATTTGAACCATGACTTCTATAACTTATTCTAACCAACTTAAACACCTTAAAAACATATTTTTTGACACGGAATCAAGCCAACCTAAAATATTAAACCTAACAAACTCCCCCTTTGGCTATTCCATGACAAAGCTAAACAAACTTATTCTAGTGGTTGTTAACCACTAAGCAACAACCAGAACTAATAAAAAAATAAGAAAAATTGACAAGACCTAACCTAGACACATTACACTATGTCTTATAAACCTATACCTGAAACACCAAACTGAAACACCAAAAAGAAACAAAATACCTTGTGAAAAGCGAAGAGAATATAAAAAAAAATAAACAAAAAATAACTAGATTCCACAGTTATATATAAGAGAAACAAAAAATGAAACAAAATTAACACGCCATAAGTAATCATTTATTCATGGTAAAACAAATATATACATTCATCCATATCCATGATAAAAGTAACATCAGATAGACTTGCGTGTTAATTACAAACATCCAACCATGTTAATTATAGTCATCCAACCAAAGACAAAACCAACAGTAGAAAAGAATACACATCAATCCAAATATATACTTCCATGCCAAAAAAAAAAAAATGAAAGATACATCCATCCATGCCCAAAGCTCTACATCTACATCCACATATCTCCCCCTTTTTGTCATGAAATGGACAAAAGAAGGGTAAACATGAAGCTCAAGATGTAGAAGGCTCGGCTTCATCTCCACTAGGCCTTGCATCTCCACTTGTTGGTTCTCTTCCTCCTCCACTAGGTCCTGGAGCAGCAACAGGTGTGGGATCAACACTGGTAGCAACACCATTAGTAGGAACACCACTTGGTTCCTCTTCTTCTTCATCACTATCTTGACTATTAAAATAGTCAACTAACTCCTTGAACACCCGGTTGTGAGCTAGCACTAAATTCTTTTGTTGTAGGTCAAGCCTCTAAAATCTCCTTTGATTATCCGCATGATTCTTCTTCATCTGTTCATTCATGGATTGCAAAAGCTGAAGAAGTTGGGAATTTTGGTCTTTAAGGAAATTTAATTCCTCATGGAAGGTAGAAGGAGGTTGAAGCTGTACAGGATCATCGGGGTTTGGAGCTGGAGTAGAAGCAAGATGGGCTCTACTTTGGTGCAATGTAGTGTCAGTAATAGGTTAACCAGCTTTGACAAGGATAAGCTTGGGATAAAGAACACTAAGGCCAACAACCAATCTGGAAATTAGGCAAGAGTAAGGTAATCCATATGATCTTTTAGAGTGAGCAAAAACTTCCAACATTTTGGAACAAATGACGGATGGAAGACCTATGGAATGTTTCCTTTCCCATGCACAAAGGAACAGAAGTTTTGGAAATGGTACGGAAGACATGTGGGCTACTGGGAACAAATTTGTGCTTTGAATACGAAAAAGCACAATGGTCTCAGTAGAAAACTTGTTGGCATCAAGGGCTTGACCCTTGTAAATCCATCTTCCCCTTCCATTCCTAAGAAGGGTATCAGCCAACTCTTTCTGAAATTCAGGGTTAGTTTCAGGATAAGGGTATTGAGGGTTAGAAACCTAGGGAATCCCTAAGACAAAAGATATAACATCAGGAGTGATCCAGAGTTTAGTGCCCCTCAAGAATGTAGAAAAAGAGACTTCATCCCAATTGATATCATGAAAATTAGAGTAAAATTCTCTAATCATTTCCAAAGATGGTAGGGTAAAGTTGTCAAACATGCAATCCCAACCTCTACTAGTAATGCAATCAATAATTTCAGCTGGAAGCTGGTTAAGCTTCACCACCCTCTCAACAATTACAGGTCTCTGACAAAAATAATCCTCAAAGTTTTTCCTAGCCCTCTCATCAAAGAAGGAATTCTCCTCAATCCTAGGTCTCATATTAGAATTTTTAGCACCTAAGGACTTGGTTCTAGGCATCTAAGAGAAGGACAATAGGACAATAGGAAGAGAAGAAAAGGAAAAGGACAAAAAAAAGAAAGCAAGAAGAATCACATGTAAGAATTAATCTAAAAATGTAATTCTGAAAATTTAAACCTAACTACACTCATAAAAAGTGTAAAATGCATGAAGAAGATGAAGAAAAACCAAGAAAAAATCAATTTTGTTTGAAAAATAACATGTTCTTGAAAAACAGTTGATGAACATTCGAGCGATAGCTCTAATGTTATCTAATGTTCAAGAACACGAACCCAGATTTGGGGATTTTTGGGTAAAACACCAAATCACGAGAAAAATACCACAAAATCACTCGAAAAAGAAAATAAAAGATGAGTATAAAAATTTTGAAGTGATTTGAAACCAAATAATCTTGAAAACAAGCACGACTCAAAGATTAAAGAAATAAAACCCTAGAAAACACTCAAAATAAAAAACCAAGGTATGAAACTTAGAAGAAATTCATGTTAAACATGATTTCTCACCTTTGATTGCAAGATCTTTTGGTTAATCGACGAGAAAGTAATGGAAATCACCAAAATCCAAGATCGCCTTTTGAACGGAGGGCTTGGAGTGTTTGAGTTACATTCAAACCCTCTCGCACGTGACTTAAAATAAAAGGGTTTTTATTTAATCATTTGAATGCCAGGTCTAACACGAGTTGAACGCCAAACTTAAGTTGGTTTTTAAACACAATGTTCGAACCCCGGTCTAACAAAGAGTCCCGTTCGAACGTTAAAACATAACTAAAACCAACGTTCGATAGTGTGAGAGGCAACGTTTGAGGCTATGATAGACAACGTTTGACATATTGTTTGAACGATCTGATACAATTCAAAAAAAAATTTCAAATTTAGCTAAAAAAAACTCAACCTTTTTCAACCAAATTGCTTCTAACATTCCTAAAAACATCCAAGACATAGAGTAAAATATAAAACAAGTATAAAATTATGAAAACTTAAAATTTTAAACATTTTGAGAACCTTATTCATTAAAAAATTCAAGTTTTAACAATGCCAACTTCAATATTCCCAAATAATTACACAACAACTCAACCAAATTCCCAATTGTGCTTGTGTGCAAGTGCAAAACTAAACACAACTAAGTTTGCCTAAATAAGAACTTGGTGAGGGGGATTTGGTTATTGGTCAAGAAATCATATATATTACTCAAGTCTCTCTATGAGTTAAAATTAAAACCTTCATCTATTTTGTGACCTAAAATATTTTGTTTTAACTGACTTTCTTCCCTTGTTTTTGATATTCTATTTTCTCAGAAGAATTATTTGACCTTAGAATATCAGGGTTTACAACTTATTCCATGGTTTTACTCCTTTTATTTATTTTTGAACTCAAGATGTCTGGGGTTTACAACTCATCCCATAGTTCTTCACTTATTGCTTTTCTTTTTGACAAACAAGGGAGAGTAGTCTAGGTCATATGCTGGGATCTTTTTAACTTAATATAGACAAGAGTAAACCAATGATTGCCCATCCACACTCACTAAAAACAAGGAATTAAGCTTGCTTAATTGTATTTGGTGTGTGTAAGTGAGATACAAAAACACAAAAAGAAATAAGTTAAACTCTTGTGTCTTTATATGAAACTATTGAAGGAGATTTTGTAAAACAATCTTTTAAAAGCTATAGGTTCCCAAAATATAAAAATTTATTGTTTCACAAAATATACCTATCCTATATTTTACAAATGTTAAGACAAAAACACAAACTAAAAATAAAAACAAAAATAAAAAAAATAAACAAAAATAAGCATGCTTAAGAAAATATAAAAAAATTGCATGAACCACCCTAAAGCATGCTACAAGGTCCTTCTTAAGGAAGAGGACCGATACCAACAGCTTTCCTAAATCTGATCTAGAAATCCTATATATCATATTCTGGTTAACAATATAAATTTACATGTCACTTAATTAATTAACTCAAGTTTACAAGTTCAGTTCTTCCAAAACTTAGGTTTCCTGCTATTTACAAAGCTTGGTCACTAATTACCCTAAATACCTTCCTATTTTTATCCTTTTTTAAAACATGGAATTGGTAATTTGTTTTGATCTTAAAACATCTTATTTAAAGGTTAAAATTGATTAAAAATAGTTTAGAATTGAATCAGGGGTTCAAATTACGAAAATTTGCATTTTCTACACAGAGCGCTAAGGATCGCCTAGGATCGCTCAGGCGGTCTAGGGTAGGCGGTAGTACAAAATCGATTGCCGACGATAAGTCAGTAGGCGGTCTCGGGTGGTCTACATATTTCAACGAGCGCCTGGGAGCGCCGAGGATCGCTAAGCACAGTAAGCTCGGCGGTCTCCCAAAACGAACATACAGTGTTTAAAAACTTGTTTTTTCATGTCCAAGATGATTCTAACATATTTATAAGGTTGATATCATGCTGAATACATGTATGTACAATACCAAAACATGCAATGGAGATTAAACCAATCGTTAAAACAGTGTTGCCTACCTCCTGCGAACGTTTTCTTCTCCTTCTCTTCTGAACAGCGATGAACATTATCACAAAGCAATGTTCAGAGGACCAAAATCAACGCAACACGCTCCCTTTTCTTCTTCTTCTCTTCCTCTTCTTCTTTGGTCGTTCTCGGTCTCTCTCTCTCTTTCTCTCTTGCGGCTGACGAATACGAGCAAATACGGTTTATGTATTCGTATGCTATTAGGTATTCTAATATATATATATATATATCCTCAATTCCACGCATCTCACATGCATTAGACTCCACACATTGCCCAATCAAAACACAGCTTATTTAAAATATTAATCTTACCGCGGTAAATCACGATCAGACGGTCGGATCTGCGCCAAACTCCTGATCTCCACTAATAGCAATATCTCCTACATTAATAAATTATTTCCATCAATAATAATCCTCAAGAATATTAATTATTATTTTACTTTTATATTTAGGAAAATTCGGGGTCTTACACATAAGTCTCCTGTTTTATTGTTTAAAGAGCAATAGACTTATTCTTCTTAGTTTGGGGAAGAGTAAGTTCATAAGTATGAATTGAACCTATAAGGTCTTCTATTCTAATACTATTAATGTCCTTACTTTCTTCTATGGCAGTGACTTTGGCCTAAGAAGTGCCCTGAGAATTTTTCTCACCACTTTATTGGGAGGAATTCTATCACCTAGGTTGACACTGGAATTTACTATGTCATTGAGTTTGGAATATAATTCATCAAAGGATTCATCCTCATCCATCTTCAATTCTTCAAACCTAGTGATAAGCATTTGCAATTTGGAATTCTTCACAAGGACAATTCCCTTATGAGTGGTTTCTAAAATATTCCAAATTTCTTTACTAGTCTGACACGTGGACACCCATTTGAACTCATCAATAGATATTGCACTAAAGAGTGCATTGACACCTTTACTGTTGTGGTTTACTTCAGTCAACTCTTCTTTGGTTCATTGATTTGGATCTTTGGGTTTAACCTCACCATCTACAATAATAGTGGGTGTAGTCCAATCTCTCTCAAAACTTCCGCATACCTTCTCATCAATAGCCTTAAGATAGGCTCTCATACGGACTTTCCAATAGGCATAATTACTGCCATCAAAGAAGGGTGGGGTAGTGTGAGACATGGAAAATCAATCATATGACTTCGTTATCATCACACGGGCTTAAAAGAAAGAAGGAGTCACCACCATTCCTTTTTAGGTGTGAATGGACACCAAAATGATCAAATAAAATAAAAAAGGGGAAAATTAGAGTTTAAAGTAACTCTATTTTAAGATTAAATCCAGAGATGGGTAAGGAGATTAGATTATGAATAGGGGAAGGTGTTAGGCACCCCTATTCATCCACACAAGGTGGTTGCCAAGTGTTGTTCACGATTGAAATACTTGTTTGCTAATAAAACTCAATCAAAAGAACAAAAGAATGTATGGTTTTTCCATATGAATGATCCAATTAATTCTGGACCCTTCATATGAAGACACCCTCTCTAGGATTTCATGATTGAATAAAAAATCAAAATAAACATCAAAGAAAGTAAACCAAAAGTTAAAATTGAAAATTTAGCTTTAGGTTAAATCATTGAAATCTTGAAACTACATGATATAAATTGAAATCATTTGAAAAATTCCTTGAAGGGAAAGACTTGTAACCATTTAGGGTACAGATCTGGCTTAGATCTCTCATTAATTTGGAGAAATAAACCAAATACACCCGTGTTGATGAAAAAAAATCAAAACAGCATAGTTTAGATCATATGATCTTCTCTCAAGAGCAAAACTATTTAAAATCACTTCATCAAACCCTAGAGATTACTTTAAGGCTTTTGATCTTAGATCTACCATATTGATCATGGTAGATCCAGCATCCTAGCCTATAATAACAAAAAGAAAGAAGTTGGTGAAGTGAGTGTCATTGTGTGAAAAATCAACACTTTTAGGAGGAAAAGAGGATCTAATGCTATGAATAGCATAGATCCATGGGATTCCTCAAGATTCAGAATAAAATCAATAACACAACACAAAATGAATATTAAAAGACATATAAGAGATCATAACACAATATGGTTCTAACCTAAGGATCCATTCCTGTTCTCCTTTCCCCTAGCTCTCTTTTCACGTTTTACGGCTAGAGAGGATGCTTGAGGTACTCGGAGGTAGGTTTGGGGTTACAAACACATTCAGGCCTCTATTATAAATAAAGGAAGAAGATCAGACTAACCCTAGAATTTAAAAAGAAAAAGAAGAGGAAAGGGAAGAGACTTACCTTGTCTTGAGAAAGTAGAGAGGCAGGGGTTCCCTTCTTCTCTTGGAGCTCTTCAAGCTTCAATTGCCAGCCATTTGCTTGAGGAGAGACCCTCTATTTGTAGGCAAACTCAAGTGTATAGGAGGTCATATGGGTAAGCCAAAGCTTGGTTCTAGATTCTTCCAACTCAGTTTTAAAACATGAGTTGGAGTAAATCTAAAAAACCACGGAGGGTAAATAAGGGAGATTGAGCCTCCTAGAGAGAGGTATGAGTGGTAAATATGGTTCAGAACCTGAGCATTTGTGAAATTGCGCAATTTGTACGTATCCGCATATAGTATGCAGATCTGTCCAAACCGCATACTATATGCGGACAAGACCAAAATGGCTGTCTGCACAGATTCTGCATAGCCTTGACCCCTTACCTACACAGGCAATACTTATTTACATGTACTATCATTTAAGTAAATGTTATCGTATTTTTTAATCTCCATTTACTTAAGATATTATATGTAAATAAGTAAACAAACCCCCCCCCCCCCAAATTTGAATCCATTAAAAATAGGGTAAATTACACTTACCTCCCTTGAGGTATGCTATAATTACACTTACCTCCCTTGAGGTTTCTGAAATAATACTTTCCCCCCTTGAGATTTGTGTATGGGTCAAAATAACACTCTTTCATTAAAGTGTCCGTCAAAACAGTAGTGATAGTTAGTAAAATAATTTTAATTGGACAAGATTACCCCCATTGAAATTAAATGATAGTTATGCCTTAGGCCATTAAAATTTTTGTTCTCATCTTTATGAAGAGGTAATCTTGTCCAGTTAAAATTATTTTACTAACTATTACTACTGTTTTGACAGAAACTTTAATGAAAGAGTGTTATTTTGACTATACACAGATCTCAAGGGGGGAAAGTGTTATTTCAGAAACCTCAAGGGAGGTAAGTGTAATTATAGCATACCTCAAGGGAGGTAAGTGTAATTTACCCTTAAAAATAATTCCAGACCCAAATTCCAAGGGAAGAAAAGTCAACTTTCCAGTTCAAGGCTAAATTCCGGTTTTTCAGGTCGGGTAAAAAGATTCATGTTAATACCAAGGTATTTGTCAAGATTTACAGGCTCAAAAAATTCATTTATGCAATAACATTGCTAAAAAGCTGATTACCGAGAAAAATTATCTTATTTCTTGCCTTAAAAAATATTTCATTTTTTGGGGTCAAAAGTCAACAAAATTCAACTGGAAAAGTTTGACTTTGCGCAAAAAGATTGAATTTGGGTTTTTTCCTTTGTGGTTTTGGATTCAAATGGGTTAAGGATCTCAAACCCAATGCTAAGAATTGAAAATTCCAATAAAATATTTCTCTCCTTCAAAATTTATCAAAAAGCGTGCAATTTTGGAGTGTTTACAGGCAGTGGAAGACTTGTCCATGACTAACAGAGTCAAGGATCTGGTTAACCTCTCTGATACCAATTGAAAAATACGGTTTTGACTCTAAATACACCTAGAGGGGGTGAATAGGTGTAAACAATCGCGAAATAAAAATTTCTATTAATTTAATACAAGTCCTTAATCAATAGGCATGCACAAGTCTTAGAAAAATTGCAAAAATAATTATAGCCTATGTCACACAAAATTGCAAAAGAATAAACAGTAAGTAAATCAACACAGGCAATTTGGTGACGAAGGGAAAACTCTAAGGCTATGTTTGGAACCTTGGATTTGGGGAGAAAAGAAAATAAAATGCAAAAATTTTCTCTTGTTTGGTTTAGATGAAGGAAAATGAGCTTTTCTTGCCAAATTTTCTCTCCATCTTTCTCTCCAATGTAAAAAATTCTCTCCAAAAAATTCACCCCACCCACCCACCCCACCACTAGCACCATCCACCACCACCACAACCCACCACCCACCACCACCACCACCACCACTAGCCGCCGTCACCACTACCCACCACTGCCCACCACCACCAACCACTGACCACCACCACCACTAATTGCCGCCACCATAGCTGGTCAACACCACCACCCACTGCCGCCCGCCACCACTACCCACAGCCACCTAGCACCACCGCCCACTACCCCAACCCATCATATTACTAAAATATGTACTTATTTTCTTCTCATTTCTCATCTCATCCAAACATAAAAAAGGAAAGAAAATCAGTATTTTTCTTTTCTTTTCTCTTCTTTTCTTTTCCTTTTTAGCTTTCTCTTCTTTTCTCCCCAAATCCAAGGCTCCAAACATAGCCTAAGAGAATTCTCAAAGAGAAAAACCCTCCAGGCTATTAGGAGCCACCTCAAAAAAATTTCACTATAAGAAGATGACTTACAGACCGTGGTTTAGATGACCCAACACAGACTTTGACTCACAACCTAAGTATCTGAAGAACTCTTCAGACTTGCACCCTTGCAACGATCCAGAACTTGGAATATCTTTTTTGTGAAACGCCAAACGAACTCGCTCAACAACCGTAGGAACTCCCACGAGCAAACTTTTCAACCTGGAACTCCAAGGTAAGAGAAGAAGTAAGAAAAGAAGGATTGATGGCTCAAAAGTATAAAAGAAGGAGAGAAGTTTCTCTTCCTCACACAAGACGATTTAGGGCTCCAAAAACGACCTAAAAATATGTTTTGGAATGTCCTCAAGATGCCTATATAGGTTAGGAAGAAGTCTAGGAAAATTTGGATTTGGATTAGAAAATATCAGAATTTTTATAAGTGATTTTACGTCTCGAAACGTTTGAGCGGTCTTTAACGCGGCTCTCACGTTTGATTCGCGAAATCAACTTATATGGTCTGGTTGGAACACAGCTCTCACGCCAGGTTGAAAATAAGTGCTTGTTTGAACGTCGGCTCTCACTCTCTCGAATGCCACTCTTAGGTTTGTCTGCAACTCACCACAGACTGTCTCGTTCAAACGACACTTCTATCTCTCTTGAATGCTAGCCTTGGGTTTCTCTGCAACTGATTAAATAAGGGAACGTTTGAATGCCACATCAAACTCTATCTAACGCCAACCACAAAATCTTCAATTTGACTCTGATTTTGACACCGTTTGAATCATAACTTCTATAACTTATTCTAACAAACTTAAACACCTTAAAAACATATTTTTTGACACGGAATCAAGCCAACCTAAAATATTAGACCTAACATATACTATGAAAAGAAATCATATGTAGCCCAAAGAACGTTCATGGTCAAGCAACTAGCACTTTACTGCTTTATAAACTGTCAGTTTCTCTAAAATTATTTTATCATAATTTCCTTGTCTTTGACATGAAACTATGCCCTTCCATGTAGGCATTGGATGACAGGCGAAAAGGGAAAGTATAGAACTTTTCCCTTGTTTTAATTTTTAGCCAAATTTTGCTCTTTATGAGTGTTTTTGTGCTCACCACATCTTGTTCAACAAAAGATCAACTGCATTAACATTGGAAGTTGCATAGAACTTTTCTGTTCTTTGAATTATTGTTGATATAATTACATAAATTTAGTGGTCCAATGGGCAATTAAAGCTGTTTGCTGTCCTCCTTGAACGAATAAAAACATTCCTGTAGGCGTGGATGGCTGAACTTTGGAGAACGGGCAATTTAGTGGTTCATTTGCTTTTTTTGTGAATTTCTCGAAATAAAAAATAAAAAGAATATAATCATACAAGTACATAAAACATGTATCATTTGGCATTATGCCCACATCCATGGAATATAAGTCCATTTTCACTATCATGAAAACAATGATGTATACAATTACATCTAACCCAACCTAACACATAAAAAAAATTCCCAATATACCCTTACCATACCAAAGAGGCGACTCCTACACCCTCCCCAACATTAGATTCAACTAGTGCAGAAGGAAGATCTATTGCCAAAGGGAGAACAGGTCCCTCCTCTTTGGACCTAGAATGAGTATGGGAAGAAAATAAAAGTGGAACATGATGAGAGAGGAAGTTGCAGAGAACAGATGACAAAGACAACAAAGCTCTCTGCAGAACCATTGTGCTGTTCACTTGATTGTAGAGATTAACCAACTGAACTAATAAAGGACAAAGGGTCTGGGGGCATGGAAACCTCAACTGCTCCTTCTAGCATTTGGGTTACCTTTTTCATGGTGGGCCTTAGGGATGGATTCTCCTGAATGCACCAGATGGCCACTTTAACAAATCTGTCCAGCCTCTGAATATCATTCATTGCTTCTTCATCCTCCCCCATCAATAGATGGAGGTTTTCTTCTTGGTAGCAATCATAAGCCCACTCTGAGAGTATTGAATTTTCTTGATCCAGCATATCTGATTCAACATTCTTCCTACAGCTAATGATCTCCCATAAAATGATCCCAAAACTATAAACATCCACCCTAGCCTCGGGGCACTAAACTGTGGCACAGAACCACCTTTCTAGGTATGGGACTAAATATAGAGCTCTAAGCTAAGATCACATCGCTTTCAACCCCTCGGGCACTGACTTTATTAGAGTAGGAAACCCGCAGAGTCGAGGGATGAAAATGAAATGGCAAGTGCCACGCTAATCCTAGTCCAAGCTAAAAGGCTACGACTGCCTACGCCTTGTTGCCACGCCCTTAGAGCAATCCTTGTGAACAGCTGGTTCACTATAGGCTATATTTTAGTTAGATAGGTCCGTTGGGATTCCTTAGTTCTTTTCTATTTGATTTTGCTCCTTATCCCTTTTTTCTGTGAGAAACTGTCTCTAATTCACTCTATTAGATCTGTTAGTGTCAAACTAAGTTATTCTACGAATAAGAACACATGAACACATGAAGATTTTTAACGAGGTTCGGTATTAACCTAATCCTCGGGACCACGTCCAGATGATGAACAATCCACTAAAGATGAAAACCATTACATACACCAATGTGGTCTTACACAAGTAAAAGACTCCCTCTTGAATTTGTTGCCAATGTGTAGAATCTTCTTTAGGATCTTGTTCAGCGAGCTCCCCTCGACTTTAAACTAGATTGAACTCCCTTCAATCTACTAAGTGCAACAAGGCTCCCCGTAGACTTATGCATGCATGATTGAACTCCCTTCAATCTGCAGTTGCCTTCTCCCGAAGACTTCAAATTCTTCTCCCGAAGAATGAGATTCAAATGAACCTAATAAATATGATCTTTCAATGCCCAAGGAGTTGAGTTTTCTGTTAAACTCACATCAGTATTTATAACCTGAAACATCACTCAACAAAACAGTTAACTTGTTGTAACTTTGTTACAACTGATAAGGAACAGATAAGATATTCTCTTAACTGTTTTTCCAGATTCGAAATTTTCAATCTGGAAAGATAATCTCTTAATTAGATAAGGCATATCAAATTCTAAGAGATGCATATCAGATCTGAGAAATCATAATTCAAGTTAATCCTAAGAGATGCATATCAAATCTTTAAGAGATAAGATTCTAAAAGATAAGATTCTAAGAGATGCATATCAAATCTCTAGGAGATAAAAGTTAATTCAAATCTCTGTTAACAAACCATCTGATTAGATAATGACAACTAGAAAAATACAGATTTAAAAATTCTATGTCATCAGATGCTTCCACGTCATCAAATGCCAATATACTTTAACAATCTCCCCCTTTGGCATTTGTGGACAATATAACAAGCAGCAGAATTTTTAAACTGTCTAAACAAAACAGTTCAGAAACAAAACAGTTCTGTGTGTTATTTTACTGTTCTGTGTGTCATTTTCTCCCCCTATTTTGGCACACAAAATGCCAAAGACATTCAAAAACACATACACAATTCATGCTGAAGAAATCTACCAAGCTGGGAAGATGAAGAAGCTGGAGCAGCAACAAACTCAGATGCTGGAGGAACGGCAATCTCTGGAGCAGCAAATTTGGTTGTTGAATCATGAGTAGCACACTATCAAGTCACCATGCTTCAAGAGAACAAACTTGCACAAAACAGGGGTTAGGATTGAGGAAGACGAATAGTGCTCAAGAAAGACAGCCCAATAAGAAGCAAGTGCAACACTCAAAAACCTCGGATATAGCAAAAGACCAAGCCAGTTCAAAAGGTAGTTAGAAATAACTGACAAAAGAAGAGTGAAGACAACAAAGCACATGCTGTACCTGTAACACACTAAAAACAAGATCATAATGTCAGAACAGTCAATACTTCAACTTCCAAAAAGTCAACATTTAATACTATAACTGAAGTATACTAAGATTGAGATATACTGAGCAGAAATTGAAACCAATAGTGTGTGTGTGAGCAGCAACAATCTTTCTGGGTTTGATCTCTTTGATATTTCCAACAGTAGAAAGCATGGCATCTTGAAACAAACATGTGGATTCAATAATGGCTCCATTTTCTTTCTTTCTTTCTTTCTTTTCCATTTTTTTTCTTGCTTTTCTCTTTTCTTTTTTTTTCTTTTTTTTTCAGTAGCTTTCACTCTGGCACTAAGGTAGCTTTTTTCTCATGGTAGATCTTCCTCTACATATTTGTGATACATAGGCCCAGATTACTCAAGGATAGCTTCACACAAAGTATAGGTAGCTTTTTCCGAACTTACAATTTTTATACCACAAGTCAAATCCAAATGTTGTTCAAAATGAACTGATCACAAGTTGTACTTTAATTAAACATTTAGATCAGAAAAATATATGTTGTTGTGCACTATTTGATTGGCTTGGAAATCAAGATCAATATATATCAAAACTCAGAAATTCAGATTTAGAGAATTAAAAATTAACTATTGGAAATATGAAACATTGTCAATTTGAAATCTGATCCTATTCTGAGTATTTACATCATGCACAAACCTCAGGTCTTCCTCAAGGATTCAAACTTTATTGCATCAAGAGCTTGATTTGGAAATCAAAAATAATTTAGTTCTCCCACCAAACATCATTTTTACAAATTGTTCCAGTTCTTCTTGAATAGCATTAATCTAGAAATCATCAAGAAGGGCTTCTTTAACAGTTTTAGGTTCAAGAGATGATGTATAACAAACATACCTGACCATGTCTTGGTAGTTTACCTTTGGTCGACCTCTTGTACGAATACCATCACCAAGATTTCCAATGATTGAGTCTACAGGATGATTCTTCTGAATGCGGGATGAAGGTTCTCGATTAGTTGGATCTGCAACATCAAAAGAACCAGATTCAGAATATGTGGGTCCTGTATTAGAGTCAGGTGCAGAATTACTCCCTGTTGCAGTGTCTGTTGCTATATCAGTTGCAACAGTAACTTCTGTATCAGAAGATTCATGAGGAAAAACTTCCTCCTCCCTGCTGTAATCTTCAGCATCCTTCAAGAGACTTGTTATAACATCCTCCTTAGAGTTATCTTTTTCCAGATATACTTGCTACCTGCATTGGACCCATAAGATCCATGTGAAGTAACTCAAGTATCCTTGTTGTAGACACCTGTTGTAATGGTTTACGAACAGATTTCTGCTGTTTTCCAATCTGATATGGTCCACATATTCCAACCTGTTTTTGATCCAGCATTGGTACTCCTCGAACAATACCTGTATTGACAATCTTGATCAGATTTTTGTAGTTCAAATGTCCAAGTTTTTCATGCCATAATTCAGTTTTATCTAATGAAAGTTTATGACAAGTGTGTGGTTGTGATAAAATATAACAATTATTAGTAGATCTGTAACCCTTTAAAACACATGTTTCAGCTTCATTAACAACAAAGCATTTGTTCTTTGTGAACCGAACAAACAAGTTTTGATCACAGAGTTGACTAATGCTTATCAAGTTGGCCTTTAGCCCTTCCACATGTAGTATGTTCTTTAGCCTGGGAAATCCTTCTATATCTAAGTTTCCTTTGCCAAGAACTCGTCCTTTGACACCATCACCAAAAGTAACTTGTCCTAACAAAGTACTTTGATAATCTGCAAGAATGTCTTTGTTCCCTGTCATATGCCTAGAACAGCCACTATCAAAATACCATGAGTCAGTAGCACAAGTCAAAGAAGTATAAGAAACAAAGCATTTGAGATTTGACTTTCTTACCCAAACCTTTTTAATACCAGCAGATTGATACTCATTCCTTTTGGATAGCCTTCCTGAAATGTTAACACTCATTCCTTTCCTAATAGCATTCAAGTATTTGAAGCACCTAGGACGAATATGGCCAGGCAAGCTACACAAATGACAAATAGGAACAAATTTCTTTTGCTGATATGAGGGTTTAGTTTTCTTACCAAACATCATGTGTGGTTCTGATGTTGAAGATGACCTCACAAAGGTCATTTTTGAGGAAGAGTTCTCCCCCGTAAAGCCAATTCCATGATGATCACCATGAACCTTTCCAAGAGACAATACATGATTGAGTTTTTCTGTACTTGAATTCATCATCTGAATATTCTTTTGAGTTCTTTCTAACTCAATTCTGAGTTCCTGCATTTTTTGCTCCTTTTTATCAAGAAGATCTTCAAGGTTGGTTGCAGCTTTTTTCAAACTCTTCCTTTCTTCAAGGAGTTCAGCAACTTGATCTTCCAATGATTTGTTCTTTTTACAAACCAAAATCCACTTACCATACATTTTCTTATACATCTCCTGAATGAGTTCAGCACTCAATTCATCATCATCATCACTGCTGGAATATGCTTCAACATCAGAAATTACAGCATTTTCTTTGTGACCAGCAAGTTGCTCTTGTTCTCTACTTGTGAATGCAATGTGATTACTGATGTGTTCATCATCTTCTTGACTATCTTCAGATTCAGCATCACTCCAGGTAATGTTCAATGATTTCCCTTTCTTCTTTAGGGTATTTGCACATTCAGATTGAATATGTCCAAAACCCTCACACTCACGACATTGTATTTCTTTGTTTTTCTTCTTCTCTTCAGTAGGATAAGCATCTGACTTGTTTTTACAAGCATTATTGAATCTGCCAGATCTGGTAGATGAATCCCTCCTATTCATTTTTCTCAAAAACTTTCCAAGATTTTTTGTTAGTAAAGCAAGAGAATCATTCAATTCATCAGTGTCATCAGACTCACCTTCTTTGGAATGCAATTCAGCTTGGAAGGCAATGCTTTTCTCCCTCTTTCTTTGCTGTAAGTTCATCTCAAAGGTCTGTAAAGACCCCATCAGTTCATCTAGCCTCATGTTACTTACATCATGAGCTTCCTCAATGGCAGTGACTTTATATGAAAATCTCTCAGGTAATGACCTTAGAGTTTTTCGTACAAGCTTCGAGTCAGAATACTTTTCTCCAAGAAGAAAGGCTTCATTGGCTATATCACATAGTTTAGAGTTGAAATCAGCAATCTGTTCATCCTCATGCATCCTCAGATCTTCAAATCTAGAAGCCAACATCTGAAGCTTTGATTGCTTGACAGCATTGGTGCCTTCATGAGCAGTCTGTAAGACATCCATGCCTTCTTAGCAGATTCACATGTCGAAATTAACTTGAATTGATTTGCATCAACTCCATTGAAAATAGCATTCAGTGCTTTTGAATTTTCATTCTCCAACCGATCTTCTGCAACAGTCCATGTTTCCTCTGGTTTGGGGATGACATTCCTTTCATCATCAGTTATGGTGGGAGGAGTCCATTCAGTCAATATTGCACGCCAAGCCCGTTTATCAATAGCTTTAATGAAGGCTTTCATTCTAGCTTTCCAATATGAATAATTTGTTCCATCCAGGAGTGGTGGACGTGAAGCTGAGCCTCCTTCCTTCATACCGTCCATTTCCTGCAAAACAGATCTTTTCCCAAAATCTTACCAAAAAAAAATTAGTGACCTGCTCCGATACCAAATGTTAGATCTGTTAGTGTCAAACTAAGTTATTCTACGAATAAGAACACATGAACACATGAAGATTTTTAACGAGGTTCGGTATTAACCTAATCCTCGGGACCACGTCCAGATGATGAACAATCCACTAAGATGAAAACGATTACATACACCAATGTGGTCTTACACAAGTAAAAGACTCCCTCTTGAATTTGTCGCCAATGTGTAGAATCTTCTTTAGGATCTTGTTCAACGAGCTCCCCTTGACTTTAAACTAGATTGAACTCCCTTCAATCTACTAAGTGCAGCATGGCTCCTCCTCGACTTATGCATGCATGATTGAACTCCCTTCAATCTATAGTTGCCTTCTCCCGAAGAATGAGATTCAAATGAACCTAATAAATATGATCTTTCAATGCCCAAGGAGTTGAGTTTTCTGTCAAACTCACATCAGTATTTATAACCTGAAACATCACTCAACAAAACAGTTAACTTGTTGTAACTTTGTTACAACTGATAAGGAACAGATAAGATATTCTCTTAACTGTTTTTCCAGATTCGAAATTTTCAATCTGGAAAGATAATCTCTTAATTAGATAAGGCATATCAGATTCTAAGAGATGCATATCAGATCTGAGAAATCAGAATTCAAGTTAATCCTAAGAGATGCATATCAAATCTTTAAGAGATAAGATTCTAAAAGATAAGATTCTAAGAGATGCATATCAAATCTCTAGGAGATAAAAGTTAATTCAAATCTCTGTTAACAAACCATCTGATTAGATAATGACAACTAGAAAAATACAGATTTAAAAGTTCTATGTCATTAGATGCTTCCACGTCATCAAATGCCAATATACTTTAACACACTCCATCCTTCTTTCTACTCGTGCGTACAAGGGTTTTTGTGGAGGATTGATAGCCCTCGGTTCTATTCCTTGGGGCTGTTGATACCTTGTTGTCGCTCTTCTCTCTTTCCTATGCGCGCTACCTATACTATAATAGAATAAGGAATTGACTCCTTTATCTTGTGAAGCTGTCTCTTGTTTAGCAAAAGTCTTCTTTTGCTGCCTATGGATCTGTCTTCTCTTGCAAGAGCCGATTTGTTCACAGAAGATTACTTAACACTTTCTTAAACTGACTTAGATTCGGTAATCGCCATGTTCTTGAACCACTCAGGAGCCACATATCCTTTGGTCCCTCGAATGTCTGTTCTTGTTCGAGTTTGATCAGTCTTCAGAAGCTTTGATAATCCAAAATCAGAAATTCTTGCGACAAAATAGTCATCTAGAAGGATGTTCTGAGGCTTCATGTCACAGTGGATGATTCGAGTGCTGCACTCTTCATGCAAGTATGCAAGCCCTCGAGCAATATCAAAGGTTATTTGGTTCCTTTGGTACCAAGGAGGTCTTGAGCTACCAAACAGGTAGTCAGCTAAAGATCTATTGCTCATGAACTCATACACAAGAAGCCGGCTGGATCCCTGATTGCAAAACCCAAGCAGTTGGACTAGGTTCTTGTGATTGGTCCTGCTTATTGCATTCACTTCATTTTTAAACTCCTCCTCACCATCGTCCACCAACTTATTTAGCTTCTTAACCGCTATAATGGTTCCAGAATCTGATACTAGAACACCTTTATATACCGTTGCAAATGCACACCTGCCCAATTCTTCTGCGACTCCGTTAGTAGCTTCTTCAAGCTCCCTGTATGTGAAGGAGCGAAGTTCATTTGGCTTGTGCTGGTACCCTGTTTATCTTGCTGCAGCTTCTTGTGTTTTCGGTGAAACCCAACCAGATAAATCACCAGGAAGAGTAGGAAGTTCAGAAACAGAGAGCCACCTAACACAATCGATCCAGGAAGGATCAGAGCCTCCTTATCTTTCTTTTTTCTTTGAGGGGCCGCAGGAGGATAAGGTTGTAGAGGTGATTTACCTACCTTAATAAGAGCCTTCCCTCCAACACTGGGATTCATCCTCCCATTTCCTACTGGAAACCTCTTCTTCCAGCAGCTCCCGTCACTGATTATGGCAACAGCACATAAACAGTCCTCCAAGCAAGACTTTCTGCACCAGTCTTCATTTACAGATCTAAACCCCTCATAGTCACCATCTGGCCAGTCAGTGTTAAGCATATCAATTATTTCGAATTCGCCTTCTTTGGATCCATTAATTTCACAGCTTTGTGCAGAAAAATTTTGTTTGCACCCTTTGAATTTGTCTTTGGGATCCATGTAGGTGTATCCAGTTGGGCATTGACAGGCAGGCCTCTGGTCATCACCCATTATGCAGTAGCTATTATAACCACAAGCTCCGCTACCCCTAATCCCTCTAATTGCCATACAAATGTCTTGAGGCAGATTCCGTTCAACATTCCAGGACTGAGGCCATCTCCCATTGCTTGGAACAGCCTTTGGATGGGTGTAATGCCTGAAAACACCATCAAAATCAAGAGTGGCCCCGTGGTAGAAGTCCTTTGTTGAAGCTGGTAATACTGAACTGAGATTGTAGAGAGTTCGATTGGTTAGCTCAAGATAAATATGGCCAGACTGATTGAAGACTAGCCTTGAACCATTTCCCTCAGTGCCACTGTCCCAGTAAGAAACATAGTCATCTCCTGTAGGCATAGCTTGGGCGTAAAGCACAAGGTTGCCATCAGCCTGTAAACAAAGCTCGAACCTTCCAAAGGAGTCCTTTTTTCTTACCCGTGACATGAGACTCATGCGGAGATTCAGTGTCTGGGTCGGCAAGATGGTGTCTGTTGGGTCGTCGAAGCCGCCCCATGTTATGGATCCATTGCTTCTCAAGACAAAGTTTCCTGTGTCTAGCAGGGCAGCATTTTCAACTACTCTATTATCGCCTGTCTGTGCACTCCACAGCTCCTGACCCTGATGACCATTCAGAACAAATTTTCCATGGTAGTCAGCTCTACTTTCGAACCGTTCAGCACTGGGCTATCCGTTTTTGCTGTCCAAACAATAGTTCTTCCAGGTACTTTCTGAAACCAGATTGCAAGCAGGAAGGTATCTGATTCTTCAACCTGGCTGAACCCAAAAGCAAAATCACCAGAAGGCGAAACCCAGAAGGGATTATTGTCATTAGTGGATAGAGAAGAGCCTCTGGTTATGTTACGGTAGGTTTGAGCCAACACAGAGATTGGAAACAGGAGAAGCATGAGAAAGAGAATGAACAGAAAAGAAGCCATTAAATGGACTACGAATTTGTACTAATTTGGGATGAGAACCTACACAACTGGGGTAAAGTTCTAGTGCAAAATTTAAACCATGCTTTCTGGTCTGAAACTCTCTGTAAGAGGAGACAAGAATTTTGCAGAGATGAACAGCTAAGGGCTTTCCTAATGCAATCTTGATTCTCTCCTTCATGGTCATAAGAATGGATTCACATCACCTGCTGGGAATCCAGAGTCAGGGCCACATTAAAAAAATGTGGCTTTTGTTGTGCTGGGCACCCAGCAGCCAATGGGAATCCAAAGTCAGGGCCACATTAAAAAATGTGGCTTTTGTGTCAGGGCTGCCCCCTACTTGGGCGATTCCCAGCAGGTGATGTGAATCCCATAAGAATGGTCAGAAATCAAGGGAGAAGACTGGTTTTTTGTTTGTCATGTGCGTCTTTTTTGTCCAAGACAACGTCTGGCGAAAGACTTGTTCGTTTGTGGAAAAAGAATCGAGAAAGCCAAACTTAAGGCGAATAGGCAAAACCGTTGAAGAACTAGTGGGATCCATCTTTGAAAATGTGAAAAAATCGCTTGACTTGGAGAAGATAGTTTAGCAACTTTTTGCTTGGAGTTTGTATTTTCATTTCATTGGGAGGGTTCAAGTTGAGATTTATGACTGTCAAACTTGGGTTGGGCCGCTTAGATCTGGTAGGTTTTTCTACTTAAATCATTAGATAGTATGTGAAGTATTTGGAAAACTTGGTTATTAAATGATTACAAATAGTCATTGTTAGATGATGTTGAGGTTAACCTGCCCCGTTAGGCTCCCTAATGGCTAGGGGTTGGTATTTCTTAAATCATGTTCAGATTAAGTCTAACCCCAGCTCCTAACCTATCCTAAAGTTAATCTTAATCAATTCAAATATATGTTTGGGTAAATTATAGAAACTTTTCTTAAGGTTTGCACTAATTACCCATACTTCCCTTCATGTTCATTACACATACCTCCCTTCATGTTTTTGTAATAATACTTTTCCCCTTAAATTTTTTAGAAAGTTCACACTTGCTATCCCTCCATCAAGTTGTCATCCAAGTTATTTTACTGGTATGGTCAATGGCTACATTCTTTAAATATGAAAAGATGAATTTATCTTTCTAATTAATTGTGTGTTTGTTTGTTTGTTTTTCTTTTTTATAACGTGGGAACCTTCCCTAGGCAGGGCATCTATTGGACCCACCCTAGGGAAGTAAACCCCCGGATATATGAACCCACCTGCAAGGCCAACGTATCATATAATTGAGTTGGAGAGCACCGGCAAGATGTTTTGAAACCGGGATGTCTTGGTTTACAATTCATCCCAAGGTTGTTCCCTCACAAGCGGAAATTTGTTATTCCAAAAATGTAAAGGGAGTTATGTTTAATTAGTGCATACCTCAAGGGTGGTTTATGTAATTTAATTTCCATGTAAAATTAAATAAATATATTAACTAATATTTCATGTTTTATTGAAAATATTTTGAGAATATTACACTCACACCTCTCACATTCTTGACAAAAATAATCATAGAAGCCTTAAGTTTTGGAAAAAGAGACCTCCCTCCACATTTGAAAAAAGTGTACACTTACCTCTCTTGTCATTAAAATTGTAAAAACTATGTTGAGTAAATGAGAGATATTATCTAAATAACTCTCCCCAAACTTTTAAATTTTAAAGGGATTTGAATAAGTGCATATTTATTCAAAAATATGGAGGCAGCTCTCTATCTTTTTTCAAATGTAAAGAGGTCCAATTGCTTTTGTCAGAAACTACGGGGTGTAAGTGTAAATTTTTCAATAAAACCAAAGAAAGGTGTTTGAAAAGAAAATTTGTGAAAAAAAAAATTTCAAACAATTTTCTCTTCCTTTCTGTTTGAAGGTAAAAAAATTTCTCTTCTCAAAGGAAGAGATTTTGAAAGAAAATAATAGAAAGTCTACCATCAACCACCACTGCTAACACCACCCACCCACACTACAGCTGCCATTCCTACAACCCCACCACCATCACACACATAAACCACCAACAACCCCGCCGAGCGCCGCACACACCATCCCCTCTCTTCTTAAAGCCTTCTACATGGGTCATCTTTCTTTGCACTCCAGACAATGGTTTTTTCGAAGTACTTTTTGAAACCAGCTTGCAACCAAGAACCTACTGCTTTAACCTAGCGAAACCCAAAAGCAAAAACCAGAAGGTGAAATCCAAAAGGGATCGTGGGTACATAGGAAAGAACATCTGGTGATACGTTTGAGCTTACGCAAAAACGGGACACAGAAGAAGCAAGAAGAAGAAAAGAGGCTTAATAGAAGCCATTAAAGGTACTACAATTTGTTTCTAGCTAATTATTAAAAAAAACTTACGTCTAGAAAACAATTGAGGTGAAAGTTTGTAGCATAATTTTTCTTGTTTTTGCTAAATTAGTGGCCTTTGGCAACTTTGTTTATAACTAGGGTTGCTTATCGGGTCGGGTTGGCACGGCCAAGCACGCTTAAAGCGTGCCTGTGCCTATGCCTGGTCCGACCCGCTAGTGGACCAGCACGGCACGGCCCGTGGCTCTTTGTGGGTTGTGCTGTGCCCGGGGACAGGGCCCGTCAAGGCCCGGCCCACGTCAAGCGGGCTAGTTGGGCCGTGTTCACGTGGTGGCCTGTCATGTAGGTCTACCTGGCACGCATGGCTAGCTATTCCACTCTCCCAAAAAAGTGTTAAAAGTAATTTTTTTTACAATTTTACCCTCCCACAGCCATATTAGGGGGGAGGGGGGGTATACTTGTAATTGACTGTAAACGACCATTTCTACCCTTCTAACAGCCAAATAACAGTCATATTTGAGGGTAGAGGTAGTAAAAAGTGACTTTTGGTTTTCTATAAATAGGGCTAACCCTTTCCACTCAAAACCACACCTCTTCTCATCTCTTCTTACTTTCTTAGGGTCCTATTTAGAGATTTGGCCAATGGCTGGCAGACTTGGCAGAGTGCTTACATGAGGGCGTCCCTAGGCCGACCATTGGCAAATCTCTTAATAGGACCCTAAGAAAGTTAAGAATTTTTTTTGTTGTTGCTTTCTTCATTTTCTTCTTAGAGTCATGTTCAATGATTTTGCTAATGGCCGGCAGAGTTACAGTGCTCACATAGGCCCATCCTTGTGCTTGACCGTTAGCAAATCATTGAATAAGGCTCTTACAAAATTATCAATTTTTTTTTCTTTCTTCATTTTTGCCTCTTTACGTCTATATAGGAGTTTTATTTGCATCGATTATTTCTTGGATTGTCCAAGCAATAATCGACACAAATAACAACTTTGCAACTCCTCGTCTCGGCACTGTTCAAGAGACAAGTAACTTACTGTTACTATTTTTTCTATTTTTTCTTCTTTCTTTTTTTTTTTTTTTTGGGCAGAAAACTACCCCAGGCCCGTGGGCGGCATGCTGGCTCGCCAGGCACGGCCCAACCCTAGCCATGCCACGGGTTGGGCCATGCCTGGGTTTTCAGTGACTGTCCGCCAGGCATGGGCCAGCCCGTTAAGCATCCCTATCTATAACAGAGAAATGTAAAGTTTCTGAGACAATAGCTTAGAGATTACCTTGTGCAAGCTTGTTTCTTTGTATCTAGGGGGTGTTAATAGAACTCAAGCATGTTAAAGTGGCCTAAAACTGATGAAGGAGATTGAACTTCTCTTTGTCATCGATGATCCATGTCCTAACCAATTAGTTGAATGAAAGTCTAAGATGGCCAAGGACACCTCTGCGTCTTACAGATCCCATATAATTCAATAAAGAAGGGAATGGAATCACTTCAACATTGCAAAATAAATAAATCTTTGGACTTTTGAAAGCAGGGAAATCTAGAAAAACTGAAAACTGGATTATTGTACTTTGGCAACAGCGTATTTGGAAAACCCCTTTAGCCCATTTGAGCTTTCTAGTTAACCTCACCTTATGCTAATCAAGATTCAGTGTTAAAAACATTTGGGACATGGAGTAAGTCCTCTTTAAATCTAACTGCTTCTTTTATATAATGAGATTAAAAAATGGATTGCTACTCTTACAGGGGACACAATCTTCTATGGGTTAAAACAAAACCACATCTTATCAAGCAACTAAACCTAATGAGGATGAGGCAAAGGAGTTTAAACCGCATCTTCTCACCGTGTATATGGAGATTAAACCCTATTTGAGTTAGTATTTATCCCACGCATCTCATTTTACTCATGCTGCCATCAAATAGAATAAAAGAGATTAATAAGAATATCACTTACCTCATAGATTAAGACCCCACCGTCGGATTGACTTCAAAGTTGGGGAACTCCATCCACCACATCATCTCCTACTTAAAGCCATTCATGGATTAGCACAATCATCCTTAATAAATCAGATTTAATTAATAATAATATATTAAAAAAATACGGGGTATTACATAGGCATTGCAATCTGCAACTGGATTCTCAAGCCGGGCTGCAAACGATCCATCATCTGGACCAACATGATCAGATTCTATAGTCATTTCTTTGACCACCCACAAACGTCATGAAGTCACCACCTTCTTGAGTTCGAAATGAGCTTGACATTACCAACACAAGGTGAAAAATGATTCCCTCCATGGAAATCTGTAATGCACAATCAGTGGGAGAAGTGGACTGTTTTCGAACACTGGAAAGAGTAGGATTAAGTTCAAGAGAGGAAGTTATTAATGTTGGCATCTCTGATGGACAAGATTCAACCCATTCTTGGAATGAAGTTATCTCCCCCTCATTTAAAAACTTTTGGTGAAGAGAATATAGATCCCTAAATAGGAACATCTCTTGTCATGTAAAGGTTTCCTGCTGGGGGATTTTGATACTTGTAGCCTTTGTAGCGATAACTATATCCCAAGAAAATGCATTATATATACAAATTTAGGACAAGTTATTTTGTTTTGAGTCTCATATGTGAGGAAAGCATTTTTCACCCAAAAACCCTCAATTGAATCCTCTTATTCATATTCGAATTTTGTTTGGACACTTCTCAACCAAATCCTTATTTACATTTGTTTGGACACTTCTCAACTGAATCCTAGTATTCATATTCAAAATTTAGACATTTCTCAACCAAGTCCCTATATCCTAAATTTTAGGGGTAAGGTGGATTCTAGACACATGCCTGCACCCAACATTCATGCTCAAGTCCATGTATCATAGGTTATGCTAACGAAATAAGGACATCACTTAGAGGGTGTTTGGTAATGTGTCTGAACATAGTTTTTTGGTTTTTTAGAACAGAAAACCGAAAATGTGTTTGGTTGAAAAATTTCAAACCGTTTCTCAGAGAAACGGTTGAGTGGATTCCGATTTCATGATGTTGTTATTGAAGCTCTGACAGTGCTTTTGGTTGTGGTTGCTGTAGTGAGGAGGGTGGGTTCAAAAGTACAAAGAGTGAAGAGGAGGAAACTGAAGAAGACTATGAGTGCACAAATGGAGATGGTTAATTATGCTTTATTGAGAAGGAGATTAGAACTGCTACTACATCTACTAGTGATAGATTTGATGGAAGATGTAGAAGAAGAGAGGCTTTTCATCTTGTCCATGTAATGGGAGTCTTCGTCTTCAGGGAAGAAAATCAAGTGCAAACCCATCCCCCAACCTTCAACACTGCTCTTGGACTTCCCAGAGAAACTCATCTCTGCTTCTACCTTTCTTTTCTTATGCTCTGTTTTTTAGAGGTCATAGAAGAGGAGAGAGAGAGAGAGAGAGAGAGAGAGAGAGAGAGAGAGAGAGAGAGAGAGAGAGAGAGAGAGAGAGAGAGAGAGAGAGAGAGAGGTGGTAATGTGGAAATTAATTTTTAGTGATATTTTTTTCAATATAATTAAGATTCAGTCAGCAAATTATCAAAATAATTAATCTTAATCAATTGTTACCAAACGGGTTTCTTGTCACCAGTTTTCAAAAACTCAAAAATTAGTAATTGTTATCAAACAGGTTTCTTGTCACTTATTTTCAAAAACCCAAAAACAGTTGGAACTGTTTTTAGTTTTCAAACTGTACGTTTTTTAAAAAAAATGTTACCAAACGGCGTCTTAGTTAATCGCAAGTTATATTATTCTCTTGTCTTTTGGTATCTCTATGTATCACTTCTAAGGATTCATTTGCAGTAATGAAGCGTCTCTTCAAGAATCTCTCCTTTCTAATATATTACTGCTGTGTAATATTTATAATGATAGATATGTCATCACCTAAGTTGATGTAAATGTGTGACCTAACTGGACGTATTTTATTATTTTGCAATGACATTGTAAATGACATATAATTAAGGCTATTGGACCTGAAACTTTCTTTTCACTATACTTTTGGTCTTCCTTCTATTATTCTTTTATTACTCTAATCTTTTTAATGATACAAAACTTGCATGTTTTGGCTTTGGGAAATCCTTACGGTTCCTTCTTGATATACTAAGGATAGTCAATGCACTGAGCCTACTATTAGCAACAATACATCCATGTACCTTCTATTTCTCTCATTCCAATGCCTGAAATCTCCTCGTCGCATCCCTTAATACCATGTCAACTTGAGAGATTCCAAGTTAGTCAGTTCACGAATGGTATACATCCATAGTTTTTTTTTTCTTTTACATATATATATATATCTGGCAATTTATCTGACAGGCCTATTTCACAAGGGTTTGTTAGATCTCTGTCCTTCCATGATGCTAATAAGCATTCATTGTCTATCTCTTTTCTTAAAGCAAAATAAAATTTAGTGTATGACATAACCCTCCATTGGAATATAAACGATAATTAGAAACATGTCAACAATAATACACAATTTACAAGAGTATAAAATAACTTATGTAATGTCAAGTCAGAAACTTAATGCAGCTATTAAGAGCTTCATTGAAGTACAGCAACATGGATTACCAAAAAAAAAAGTACAGCAATATTCCCATTTCTTTATAATGAACATGGGAACAAAATAAAAAGGGAACATAATGAGGGAGGAAGTTGCAGATAACAGATGATGAAAGACAATAAAGCCCTCTGCAAAATCATCAAGCGGTTCACTTGATTTTAGAGATTAACAAACTGAATTAATAAAGGACCAAGGGTCTGGTGGCATGGAAACCTCAACTGCTCCTTCTAGCATTTGGGTTACCTTTTTCATAGTTGGCCTCAGGGATGGATTCTCCTGAATGCACCAAATGGCCACCTTAACAAATCTGTCTACCCTCTGAATATCATTGATTGCTTCTTCATCCTCCCCCACCAATAGATGGAGTTTTTCTTCTTGATAGCAATCATAAGCCCACTCCGAGAGTATCGCTTTTTCTTCATCCACCGTATCTGATTCAACATTCTTCCTACAGCTGATGATCTCCAGTAAAATGATCCCAAAACTATAAACATCCACCTTAGCTGTAATTGCCATGTTCTTGAACCACTCAGGAGCCACATATCCTCTGGTCCCTCGAATGTCTGTTCTTGTTCGAGTTTGATCAGTCTTCAGAAGCTTTGCTAATCCAAAATCAGAAATTCTTGCAACAAAAGAGTCATCTAAAAGGATGTTCTGAGGCTTCATGTCACAATGGATGATCCTGGTGCTGCACTCTTCATGCAAGTATGCAAGCCCTCGAGCAACCCCAAAGGTTATTTGGATCCTTTGGTACCAAGGAGGCCTTGAGCTTCCAAACAGGTAGTCAGATAAAGATCCATTGCTCATGAACTCATACACAAGAAGCCGGCTAGGTCCCTGATCACAAAACCCAAGCAGTTGGACTAGGTTCTTGTGATTGGTCCTGCCTATTGCATTCACTTCGTTTTGAAACTCCTTCTCACCATCTTCCACTAACTTATTTAGCTTCTTAACCGCTATAATGGTTCCGGAATCTGATGCTATAACACCTTTATATACTGTTGCAGATGATCCTCTGCCCAATTCTTCAGCAAATCCATTAGTAGCTTCTTCGAGCTCTGTGTATGCGAAAGAGCGCAAGTTCATGTGGTTTGTGCTGGTACCCTGTTTGTCTTGATGTACCTTATTGTGTTTTGGGTGAAAACCAAACAGATAAATCACCAAGAAAAGTACGAAGTTCAGAAAAAGAGAGCCACCCAACACAATCGATCCCGGCAGGATCAGAGCCTCCTTATCTTTCTTTTTTCTTGGAGGGGCCGCAGGAAGATAAGGTTGTAGAGGTGATTTACCTACCTTAATAAGAGCCGTCCCTCCAACACTGGGATTCATCCTCCCATTTCCTACTGGAAACCTCTTCTTCCAGCAGCTCCCATCTCTGATTATGGCAACAGCACATAAACAGTCCTCCAAGCAAGACTTTCTGCACCAGTCTTCATTCACAGATCTAAACCACTCATAGTCATTGTCTGGCCAGTCAGTGTTCTGCAAACCAAATATTTCGAATTCGCCTTCTTTGGATCCATTAATTTCACAACTCTGTGCAGAAAAATTTTGTTTGCACCCTTTGAATGTGTCTTTGGGATCCATGTAGGTGTAACCAGCTGGGCATCGACAAGCAGGCCGCTGGTCATCACCCATTATGCAGTAGCTATTATAACCGCAAGCTCCGCTACCATCACTCCCTCTAATTGCCATACAAAGGTCTTCAGGGAGATAACGTTCAACAGTCCAGGACTGAGGCCATCTCCCATTGCTTGGAACAGCCTTCGGATGGGTGTAGTGCCTGAATACACCATCAAAATCAAGAGTGGCCCTGTGGTAGAAGTCCTTTGTTGAAACTGGTAATACTGAACTGAGATTGTAGAGAGTTCGATTGGTTGGCTCAAGATAAATACGGCCAGACTGATGGAAGACTAGCCTTGAACCATTTCCCTCAGTGCCACTTTCCCAGTAAGAAACATAGTCATCTCCTGTAGGCATGGCTTTGGTGTAAAGCACAAGGTTGCCGTCAGCCTGTAAACGAAGCTCGAACCTTCCAACGGAGTCCTTTTCTCTTACCCGTGACATGAGACTCTTGCTGAGATTCAGTGTCTGGGTCGGCAAGATGGTGTCTGTTGGGTGGTCGAAGCTGCCCCATGTTATGGATCCATTGCTTCTCAAGACAAAGTTTCCTGTGTCAAGCATGGCAGCATTTTCAACTACTCTGTTCTCGCCTGTCTCTGCACTCCAGAGCTCCTGACCCTGAGGATCATACAGAACAAATTTTCCATCGCTAGTCAGCTGTACTTTCGAACCCTTCGGAACTGGGCTATCTGTTTTTGCTGTCCAAACAATAGTTCTTCCAGGTACTTTCTCAAACCAGAGTGCAAGGAGGAAGGTATCCGCTTCTTCGACCTGACGAAACCCAAAAGCAAACTCACCAGAAGGCGAATCCCAGAAGGGATTATTGTCATTAGTGGATAGAGAAGAGCCTCTAGTTATGTTACGGTAAGTTTGAGCCAACACAGAGATTGGAAACAGCAGAAGCATGAGAAAGAGAATGGACAGAAAAGAAGCCATTAAATGGACTTTGAATTGTTACTAAATTGGGATCAGAATCTACACAACTGGTGCACTAGTCCAAAATTTAACCCATGGTTGCCGGTCTGAAACTCTCTGTGAGAGGAGACAAGACGAGACAAGACGGCTGCAAAGATGAACATTCAGTGGGGGGGCCCACCATACATTTGGGGGGCCCCACACGATCATGTGAGGGGCTGTCTACAGCATGCGCTGTAGACGATGCCCATTCAGGGAGAAGGCTCGTTTTTTGTCACGTACGTCCTTTTTTTTCCAGGTCAACATCCAGATATGGCCGAAGACTTTTGTCCTTTTTTTCCAGGTCAACATCCAGACATGGCCGAAGAATTTTGTCCGTCTCACAGCTACGGGTCACTTACGTGTAATTGATTTAAACATGATTGTACTGTAATGGAAGCACTATTACCAACAAAAAAAAAAAGGTACTGAAAGCACTCAACGTAGACATCAAAGACTTGACTTTTTGAAAGTTTTTCTTGCTCCCCACCATTTATAGTTGTTTTGGAGTGAGCTTAAGGAAAGAAATTATTGATTTATGGGATGAAAGTAGAAATTACTCTATTGAAATTGAATTGAACGTCGGTTTAATCCAATACCTACCCAACACATATGGTGCGAAGCTCATGGACGGTGGGTTGTGACCTAAGCCTGGGAACATTTTGCCGGCCGGATTTAATGTGTTTGTTCATTTCAGATGTTGATAGGATTATCGCATCTTAGCCACCATTTAGGACTTTCTTTGGAGGATGAGCTTCTGGGGGTTCTTTAATCTTTTCCGTGATATGGGCATGTGTCATGAGCTAGGGTTGATTGGAGGGCGACTAAATTAGCCTGAATAGACCGTGCCAGGTCCTGTTGTTAACGCATGGCAAGAGACGTGCTTGTAATGGAGGCTGATCACTCAACTTTGAACTAGTAGGACTCATCTTTGAAAATGTGAAAAGAAACACTTGACTTGGAGAAGTGTGGATAGAGAGCCCTGGACTTGTATCTGATGCCAGAGACTTGAATTAGCAACATTTTGGAGACTTGAATTAGCAACATTTTGCTCGTGAGGGTTGGAGTTTGTATTTTAATTTCATTGGGATTTATGAATGCTAAACTTGGATTGGGCCACTTGGATCTTGTGGGTTTTTCTACTTATTGAAGTATTAGTACTGAATAGTAACTTAAATCATTAGAAAATATGTGAAATATTTTGAAAACTTGATTATTAAATGATTACGAGATTGTTGGATGATTTTGAGGTTAACTTGCCTGATCGGCTCCCTAATGTCTAGGGTTTGGAATTACAAAAATCATGTTAGGATTGAGTGTAACCCACCGCCTAATCTGTCCTAATCTTGACCTTATTCCATTCAGATACATGTTTAGGTAAATTACAGAAATGTCCCTTGAGGTTTGCATTAATCATACATATCTCTCTTCATGTTTCTGAAATAATATTTTTTCCCTTTAGTTGCCATCCAACTTTTTTTATAAATATGTGATGCAAGGGGATCTGAGACAGATGATGCTGAGCTGTCATATTGCACATTGATGGTGTTGGAATTCTATGAGTTGGCAAATCATCGCAAAGGCAGGAAGTGATGGTGATATCTTTCTAATTGGGGCAGTTTTGAGTGCGTTTTAGTATTTTGGCCATAACTTTGGCTACGGTTATCGGAATCCACATATGACCCCAATTCTGAAAGCTATTTCCGGCGCGTACATCGTGGGACATGACTGAAGTCGATGTGCATTTTTTTCAACCTCAAATTTCGCTGTTTTCCCCTCTGAATCACTATTCTTAGTTATGTTTTGCTATTTCTGGTAATATTTCGTTTGTCAATTAGGAAATGATTTTAATTAAACCCGATTTGGACCAGATTTTTCAGAGGTTACTTATTTTATTCTATATTTCATTTAGACATGCTTTAGGGGATTTTGCCGTCTTTAGTAACTTTCCAGTATAGACGATTTTTGGCTATCTTGTGGATTGATTTTAGGACTTGATTAAATAAGAATTAGTTGAATCTCACAAACGATTTCTTTGTGTTTTTTGGGCAAACTAGCTTGCAGAATAATCACTATTTTGTCTAGCGTCAATATGATTAATGCTGGTAGAAGTAATTTGTTGAAACCGGTGATGCTAAATTGTGACTTTATAAAGCTTTATTGACTAGCTGGAGATAGGGTTGTTTATCAGGCTGTGGCCCATAAAGCATGCGGGTAGCACAGCAGGCCCACGTGTGCTGTGCCTCCTATGCTCGGCATGTTGGCCCGTTGTGCAAGCACACGCAAGCACGAAAACGGCTAGTCGTTTTTTCCAAAAAGTGTTTTTTGCTCTCTTTTTACACTTTTAACCCCCGACAACCATATTAGAGAGGTATACTTGTAATTGATTATAAATAACCATTTCTACCCTTCCAACAACCATATTTGAGGGTAGAGGTGGTAAAAAACCACTTTTGGCTTTTCTATAATAGGCCTAACCCTTCCCACTCCAAACCACAACTCTCCTCATCTCCTCTCTTCTCTTCTTACTTTCTTAGAGTTTTGTTGAGCGATTTTGCCAATGGCCGACAGACTCGGAAAAGTTCTCACATGGGGGTGTCCCTAGGACGACCATTGGCAAATCTCTTAACAAGGCTCTCAAAAGTTATAACTTTTTTTTTCTTCATTTTCTTCATAAAGTCATGTTCAATGATTTCACTAATGGCCGGCAGAGACATAGTGCTCACATGGGTGCATACCTGAGCCCGACCGATAGCAAACCTTTAAACAAGGCTCTTACAAAGTTATCATTTTGCCTTTTTCATTTCTGCCTCTTCACGATTAAATAGGAGTTGCAAAAGTGTTACTTGCATCAATTATTGTTTGGACAGTCAAGAAGTAATTGATGCAAGTAACACCTTTGTAATTCCTCGTCTCAGTATGGTTCACCAATATGTAAGTATTGTTGCATTTTCAAGAACTAATTACGTGCCATACATGTTCTGCAAAATCTTTTTCAATTTTCTTTTGCAGCCTTCGCGCATGTATGCTACGGCCCACCTTCTGCCATGTCATGGGTTGTGCCGTGCTGGGTATATTGATAAATGGGTTAGGCACGGCATGGCCCGTTTCCACGGCAGGCCGTGCAAGGCTTGCCCAATAGGCATCCCTGGCTAGAGATAAATATGGCCATAACGATTGAAGACTAGCCTTGAACCGTTTCCCTCAGAGTTACTTTCCCAGTAGGAAACTTATATAGTCATTTTTTGTAGTCTTTGGTGTAAAACATGAGACTGCTATGCTTGGATCCCAAACCTAGGAGGAAAAGATGGATTGATGACGTGGTCAACGTTGGGATAAACCACACGGAAATATTTTTAATCTACTTTGTTAGGATCAAGCACTTACCACTAGACCTCGGCCCAATCCCCCCTCTAGCATCTGCAACCGGAAGCCAATACTTGGCAACTGGGGGTAAACCGTAGGCCAACATTTGCCAACAGTGGCATGATTTCTTAGGATCCCCCCTTATGGGACTCAAACCCACAACTTTTCCAAGGTCCCTCAGTGCGCACCTAAAAATGACCTAGATCGCACACGGGGCGCACGTGGTTGTGCGTGCCTCGGGACTTTCGGAGTTGCTACTACCTGAGAGGTGCAGGCAGACACGGTGATTGCCTTATCCGGGTCTAAGTCTGGTCTGCGGCTTTTCAGAGTTCTAGCTAAGTCCTCGGTTACGTCTAGGGAAGTCCGAAGACACCCCGGCCCGCCCCGTCTATTTGACGGGTCCCTCGGGTCTCCCTAGTTTTTTAGTCAATCTCACCCTTCCTAGGCCAGCATGCTACTTTATTTGGTATGGCGGGACCCTCTGGTGGTGTGGGCCCCTTTTTATTTTATTTTATCTTTTTATTTAGGTGAGATGGGTCAGATACGGGTCCCATTGGAAGACCCGTGGGTTGCCAAGGTTGGGCTTGGGCTCAGCAAGGTTATTGGGTAACACCTTTTTGGTTATTTATTAAACTATGCAAGGATATTAAAGACTTACTGGGCTTGGAATCGACCCATTAGCCAAGGGCCAAGTAGCCTGGGGCCCATTTGTTGAAAATGGGCTCGGTTTGGGCCGGTCAAAAGTGGGCCTCATAAGTGGACCAAAAGGGGATCTTGGTGGGCCTGATTAGGCCCATGGTCCACAAATGGGCTTGGGATAGCCCAGCTAACTCATTGGGTTAAATTAGGCCGGTTCGGGTCGGATCAAGTCCAATCGGGCCAAAAATTGTATTTTTTAAGTTATTTTTACAATTGCCCGTATTTGCCATGCGGGCTAGCCTTGCCCGTAAGTTCAATACGGGTCAGGCTTGCCCGTATAGCAAATACGAGCACGCCCAACCCGTATTGCAAATACGGGCACTGCCTGATTTGCATTTTTTTCTCCGATTCCGACTAGGATCACTTTGATTGCCTCGTTGGGTACTCTGGCGACCTCTGTGGTGGTTCCAGTGCCTTCGTGGTTCTACATTTTCTTCATTTGGCTTAGAAAGCCACTTTTCTCCTTTTTTGTTTTTCCCAGAGAATCAGGAATCCCTTCTAATTGTTTGTGGCCATTTTCAATAAGGGAAAGAGGGAAAATTACAGGGGGTTATAGGTATTCAGTTATTCTCAAAATTCCTTTTGGGCAGCAAATGAAACGAGTTAATTAATCCACTTAAAAGTGTCATTGTCAATTTACCACCAATCTCTTCTCATTTGCATGGAAATGATCATTTAGGATCATGTTTCTCATAATATAAAGCAGTCAAAAAACACGTTAGAAATGATATAACAAAATCAAAACCAAAAAAAAGAAATTCGAGAAGATAGCAAAAGTGATTGCTTAAACTTGTAAAGATGCTTACAGTGTAACCTCTAGCTGGTTTTGATGACAAGTCCGATTGAATTCGGCAGCGCTTCTGCGTCTCCTTGAATTTCCAAATTGGGTTTTGAAAAGAGTTTTGTTGGGTTCTTATGCTAAAAGGGTAAAAGGGCAGAGTTTAAGCAAGGTTTGGACTAACAAGGGGTATTTTGGGTATTTGGTGTATGGGTATTGAGAGAGACAGGGTCTGGGCAGGTTTTCGGATGAGCAGACAACAGAGGGGGAGAGTGTGGACCAAAGGGGCCAACTTACCCAAATGAGGGGGCTGGCCCCTCTATTTATAGGTAAAAAAGGTCGTGCCCGTATTTGAATTGTGGGCATGCCTTGCCCGTACTTCAAATGCGGGCATGCCTTGCCCGTAATTCAAATGCGGGTGAAAAATACACATTTTCAAATCTCGCCAAATCGGACGTACGGGACGCGTGTCCTGCCGTACAGTGACGCGCGTCCCTTTCTAGAAGCTTGCCCGTATTTGAAATACGGGCATGCTCTGCTCGTATTTCAAATATGGGCGAGCACGTTTTTAAAATGTTTGGATTTTAAATCATTATTCAATTTGATTTTTTGTAAATATTTTATTCGATTTCTTTGATTAAAATATTATTTAAAATATTTAATATATTAACAAATTCCTTTATTTTATTGGTTTATTATGTTTTCTGCTGCCCTTTTGCCACATGGGCAGTTTTTTGAAACTTCAACTGCCCATAAATTTTTTGTCCGGTGTCCGATTTTAGTAAACTTTGTGTTGTTAGAATCAGCTTAGAATCACCTATCCACTGGGATCAATTTGGGCAGTCGAATCGGGCTCGAGCGAAAAGTTAACTTTTCGCTCCCCAAAAGTTTGACCAGCTCATAACTTCTTTATTTGGATTCCGATTCCAGCAAACTCAGTTGCGTTGGAACCGTGTCGGAGTGCTCTTTTTAATGAAATGAAGTTTGATGGCCAAATTCACTTGAATCAAAAAAGTCAATTTTTTTACCCCCTTAGGGCTTGACTTTTAGTATGACTTTTCATTTTTCTTCATTTTAGGGGTGCAAAAATAAGATGTCTACACCCTCCTTGCACCTGTGAACTCATGACATGGGCTCTGATACTAATTGTTAGGATCAAGTGCTTACCACTAGATCATAACTTAAGTTATTGATTAGAGCACAACTGTTTCCACCCTCCGTAGACCGGTAAATGAAGAAAGGCCACGTAGCGTCTAAATGGACTAACTTCATCAGTTGGGCCACATCAGCATACACATATGTTTAAATGTTCTACCGTATGTAAATATCTGAGGTGTGACGTTATCAGCAATACAGGACTCATTAGAATGTAGGAAGTTATTCGTCAAGATCGTGGCGAGCGGATGTCTTACCCAAACAATATGGAACAGTTAGCCAACTTCTAAAAACGAGCATGGAGGTCATGCAGGTATGGGACAATAAGCAACTGTCAAAGTTTGGCTATAAAAGGCATAGTCGTAAAGGGCTCAAGGACAATATTGACTCAACCGCAACCTGATATTATGATTATAATTTGATCATCCGTGATCTCTATCCCATCTTCTACACTCACACTGTAGCTAGAAAGGATAATCTAGGTCCCCCCTCACTACTTCCTGTCGCAATGACACTTTATGTTCCTATTTACTCCGATTGATGTAAAGTCCCTGTCATCGGCAAGAAGGTTGAGGCCGCCCCTATCTCCTAATTTTGTACTCTGACTATAGCTACAAGATTACAAGTAGCTAGTCCCGAAGCCATCTTTGGCCAAGCCAGGAGATTAATGGAATATCAGCTAAGTAGTATTCCGATGTGAACCCCCGATTCAACACTGTTGGTAGATGCCTCCTACATCCTTTTCTTATACTCCGATTAAGGCTATTATGTTGGAAGAGGCTGGTATTGTCGATATTGGTGATTTTCTTTTTTTTTTTTTTTTTTTTTGAGTTACTGGGAGATTTGTTGTAATCAGCGGTTGTATCTTTGGTGACCAATATTTAAATAAAGTACTTTGTCATTGCCTACTGTCATTTTCAAACACGTATAAGAACCCAAATGAAGACCGAACCCTTAGTCTTCATTCTCTTGTCTAATCAAATTTTATTACAGGTAACTTGTAGTACGGCTAGACTGTGAGACACAGGAAAAAATCAATTCAATGAGTTCTTCTATCATCACGCGGGATTCATAAAAACAAAGAGTCGCCACCATTCAGTTTAGGTGTGAATGGACACCAAAATATCAAATAAGCTCAAAAAGGCAAATTTAGGGTAAAAATAACCCTCTAAAAAAACAACCAAAGATGGGTAAGGGGATTAGGTTATGAACAGGGGAAGGTGTTAGGCACCCCTATTCATCCACACAAGGTGGTTGCCAGGTATTTTTCATGTTAAATTAAAGGAAAAAAAGGCTTGCTATAAAATCACGAAAATTCGCAAAAAGACAAAAATATATGGTTTTTTCATACGAATAGCTTGATTGATCCAGAACTCTCAAATATGATCATACCATTCCTAGGGTTTCATGATCAAAACAAAATTGAGATAAAATCAAATAAATCAATTTAAAGTGAAAAATCCAAAAATATGGCTTCAAGTCAAATTCTAGAAATCTAAAAAAATATGATTTTTATAAAATATTTCAAAATTGAACTTCAACAGTTCAGGACATAGATATAACCCAAATTTCACATTAAATCAAGAAAGAAAAACTAAAAATACCCACATTGATGAAGAACATCAAAAGGGGAGAACTTAGACCGTAGGGTCTTCTCTCAAAATTGAAAAAGGACTCAAAAACCACATCACAAAACCCTAGAATTTAATTTCAGGCTTCTGAATTCAGATCTATCATATTGATCATGATAGATCCAGGATCTTAGCCTAATATCACAAAAATCACGAAAACAGTGCTGTAGGTGCAAATATGTGAAAAATCCAAATTTTGTCCAAAAGTGGGGATCTCATGTTATAAACATCATAATCATCATAGATTCATAAATTCATCATAAAAACAATTAAAACATGATCAAGATATTCAAAGCAGCCACATCTCACAGATTAGAGCACATGGGGGTTTACCCTATGGATCCACCTGTTCTCTTTTCCCCTAGCTCTCTCTTCACGTTTTACGGCTATAGAGGATTCTTGAGGTACTTGGAGATAGGTTTGGGTATAAAAATACAATCAAAGGCCTTATTCTAAAAAAAGAGGAGAAAACAGATATGGGGTTCCATTCTAGGGATCCACCTGTTCTCTTTTCCCCTAGCTCTCTCTTCCCGTTTTACAGCTAGAGAGACTCTTGAGGTACTTAGAGGCAAGTTTAGGAATACAAAATAAAAGATGGCCTTATTCTACAGCAATGGAGAATATCCTATTACTTCTAGAATTGAAGACAGAAAATAAAAGGGAAAAGGGACTTACCTAAATTGAGCAAGCAGGGCAGCAGGGATTCCTCTCTTCTGTTGGAGCTCCTTAGACTTCAAATTTTCGTGGCCATTTGCTTGAGGAAAGGCCCTCTATTTATAGGCAAACACAGGGGTATGGTTGGTCCAAGGTTTGGCAAGATAGAGTTTCAGTTTGAGTTAAACACAAGATAATGCCAATCCTTTATCAACAAAGATATTTCGAACGAATAAAAGATATAATTCGCTCATTTAAAGGGATATTGGATTAAAGATAAGGCTCAGAAATCGAGAGAAGAATAAAACTCGTACGAATCTAATGTACCCGTAAATGATTCACTACAAAAAAGTCGATTTTTACCGGCGGTAGAGTCCCGCCGGTAAAGGTCAAATTACCGCCGTTAAAACTTTAACGGCGGTAAACCCTACCGCCGCTTAATATCGAGCCGCTAAACGAATCAGCGACGCCAGCAACGGCGGGTAGCAAAATTACCGCCGCTATTTCGGAGAAATAGGCGGTGGTAATTTAACGGCGGTCATTATCGCCGTTAAATTGCCTTTTTACTGGCGGGTATTACCGCCGCTTAATAAGAAATTTTTAATGGCGGTAGAATTTACCGCCGCTAATATCCTCCATTAGCGGCGGTAACTATCGCCGCTAATATCCTCACGTGCTTCTATATTCCTTTAGCAGCGGTAGGTACCGCCGCTAATAATTTGTAAAGGTAAATGCGACTCTGGTTTTAAATTACCGCCGCTTAAAACTTTTGGCTTTTAGAGGCGGTAATTACCGCCGCTAAAAGCCCTTACCTGCATATACAAAAACCATAATTAGGTGGGCCGAAAATCCTGTAAAATACCTGTAAAATATCTCATTTCGTAGCAAATTTTATAACAAATAGAGCAAAACAATTACAAAGAAGAAAGTGAATTAAAAGAAATTCTAATAAAATTAAAATACTCTGAACATTCATGTCATATAAATTAAACTAAAGAACAGTAAATTAATGGTTTCCATTAACAAGTGAAATTGCAACTGGTATCAATTTAATAGCCCTGCATGAAAATAACAATGAATCATGCGTCAGTAAAATTATAAGTAGACAAATAAATTTAGCCAAAAAAAATTAATATATATATATATATATATAGAACCGAAGCTATCTTGTGTTACTCACCTCAAATAATAAGAATGCATGTCTGTCTAGCTAAAATCCCGAGGAGGACTATCATTTGCAGAAGTTTCGCCAGGAGACTATAAATTGTAAGAAAGATCATTAAGTGTGGTATTTAAATATAAAGATGATATGAATTTGTGCTATATGTATTTTTGTAAGGCATTTATATAATACCTGTGTTTGACGTTTACTCATCATGAAGTTTCTAAATTCTTCAAATTCTCTAGCATGCTATGCAACAGTTGCTTCAATTTTTTGTCGTTGTCGCATCTCTTCTTCTAGCCGCTCCTCTGTACGTTGCAATTGTTCTCGCATCCTATTAAATTCATCCATATCGACATACCGAGATGACGTACTCGAGGATGCACTACCACCCCACAGCCTAGTGGGCGTGTGGCCTAACCCACAACACCGCACCTTGCCATGTGTGTCATGCCCCATGACTTGAGTATATACATCATCTCGGGCTGTCGAATCTGGCGTGCCTTGTTCCATGATAGTTCGCATTTGATCCTGAAAAAAATATTTATGCAATCATTGAGTTATCAAAATAGATGCTAATAAAGTTATTCGTATGCTACAAGTATACCTACAATAAGAGGAAATAACTTACTATCTTGTCAGCTGCTTCATCATTGATTGGCATGCCATCTTTTCGAGTATGCATTTTTATAAAAGTCTCAACACGGCCCGCCAATCCCTAATGAAAAAATATGGTGTTAATTGATCATAAATCATTTAAACATCCACAAGCAGAAATTAATACAATTGACCAGATTAAAAAGATGATGAAATATACAAACAAAGAACACATGTAGAGATAAATAAAGAAAAAATAATAAAAATTTCGACGGCATCTCTCCTAAAAGTAGAGGGTTGTCCAGACCAAATTGGTCTAAAATAAAGCCATTCAACCTGAAAAACAAAAAAGAATGCAAAACATAGCATTCATATACAATCCTGTGAGACATGGGAAAATCACCGGAATGATCATCCCTCCGTCAACACACGGGGCTCGAAATAAAAGTTGGAGAGTCGCCATCATTCAGATTTTGAGGTAAGAATGGACACCAAAATCATCAAAAAATGTAAAAAGGCAAATTCTAGGGTAAAAATAACCCTACTTGAAAATCAAATCCAGAGATGAGTAAAGGGATTAGATTATGAACGGGGGAAGGTGTTAGGCACCCCCATTCATCCACACGAAGTGGTAGCCAAGTGTATGTTCATGCAAAAATAAGAAAGCTGGCTAAAATCATAGAAAACCTTGAAAAAGGACCAATGTATGATATTTTCACATGAAGATCTAAATGGATTCTAGATCCTTTCTTATGTCAATATCATTTCTGGAATATTACAAAAAGATGGAAATCAAAGTAAAGGTTGCACAAAACCAAGTTGAGGCAAATTCGGGAAATTTGGTAAAAAGTATGCCATTTGTCTTGAAATCATTTAAATACAATTTTAAATTGAACCAAACTAAATCCATTTGAAAGATTACGGTAAATAAGGGACTCATGCAAAATTTCAAGTCAATCCGGTTAAAATCCTAGGAGTTATGCTCCTTTAAAGTTGCTGTTGGGGATAATCAAAAAGTGATAAGTGGGCAACTTTGGAAAATTGTCTAGAAAAATCCACTCCATACAAATCCACGAAATTTGGTGTGATTGAAGTCTGTATGGCTATATTTTGAAAGAAACTAGCCTCATACAAAAATCCCTTCTGATGTGCCTTGGGTGATCTCCCGAACAGGCCCCGAAGATCACAGATTTACCCAGAAAAGTGCCATTGAGCAGTTCTGAGTAAATCGGCAACCAATAATTCAAATGGAGTCAAAAAATTATGAAACCAACTAGATTTAAAAATAGACTCATAAAGGAGTGCCCAGAAACAAAAATCACTCGAATCGGACTTAAAACGAACACATGGCGCTCCGTCGAAGTGACAAGTTCTGTATTCGAACCTGAACTGTCAAATCAACTTCGACAGAGAGGTGTCAAAAATCCGTTCGATAGAAATTTATGAAATTTGGTGGACATAAACTAGACAGCCTCACCTTTCCCATGGCTCTAGAATTGCTCCAAAATTCATCCAGACGATGAAGTTATGAGCGTCCGAAGTAAGGGTACATGTGCTGTCCAGTTTGGCCACTTTTGAAGAAAACCAAATCCGAAAAGTGATAAAGTGTGTGCCATTCGTGCAAGATGAACACAAATCTTTGAAAAATCATTTGACAACATTCCAGAATTGATTGAGGCCATTTATTTGAGATTTATCACAATAAATGCAATAAACCCCAAATATGAGCCTATCCCGCCAAAATGGCATTATGCATGTGCAAATGTGAAAAACCATATAAGATCAATAGAACAACATAGCATGCATAAATATTCATCAAAATAAGGTTCTAAAATAGCCTAGGGTTCCGTTCCATTATCGTTTTCCTCTGTTCTCTCTCCCCGTTAAACACGGTTCTTCAAGATAATCAAGGGTACTTTGAATATGAAACGGTTTACAATCAATCAAAAGGCTTTATGCTACATAGGTTTTAGTACTAGGGTCAATCCCCAGTCTCGTTTCTCCTAGATCCCGCCTCCAAGTTTTACAGCTAGGGGGAGTCTCGAGATACTTTGAGCCGGGGAAGGGTTTTCACACACAAAGAAGGCCTTATTCTACAGAAAGGTAGAAGAAGAGATCTATATCTAGGAATGTAAAGACAGAAAGTAAAAGAAAAGTTTGAGGCTTACCTGAATTCTGGAAGCGATCCCGCAACGGTTTTCTTCTTCTCTTAGAGTTCTTCTTTGCGAGAATTCAAAACAAGAGTTGAGTGCCATTTGCTTGAAGAGGAGCCTCCTATTTATAGGCAAAGGTTAGGGTTGTTGGTAGACACAACTTAATGTCTAGAACCCACCAACCTTAACCCTAAGGCTATTTCCGAGATTTCTCCTCATTTAATGAGGGATATGATGGTAAAAGTGAAAAACTCTTGGAAAACCCTAATTTTGAGCAAAACTTACGTATCCGGTATATCAGGCCGGATACACAAGGGCCTTAAGGTATCCGGTATACAGTACCGGATACGCTAAGCACTGCTTGTAACCGGTACTTGTTACCAGATACGAAAAGGCCTGCTTGTATCCGGTCTGAGTTACCGGATACAGGTAAAAAGTTATTTTCTTCAATTTCTGTGCTGGCTTTCAAGGAGATAATGATTTTTGATGATTTTGATAGTGCAATTTGGGGTGTCTACAACTGCCCCTCTTTGCGGGAGCTGCGAAGCAGTGAGCTGCAAAGATTAGACAAACCCAAATTGCACTCCCTTAAGCATGATTTGCTTGATTGAATTCAATTTGGTAAAAACAATTTTTGGGTGGAGATTTGCCAAAAAGCCCTAACTTCAAGGGGGGCATCTCTCCAAGAGTTCTTAAATTCCACTGAGCTCTCGTGGCTATGAAGTGGATTTTAAGCCCAAAAATAGGATTTTAAGAAAACTGATTTTTTATCGAACCAAGTTAAAAATTGAGTGGATATCATCCTTTTGACCAGCACATTTCCCAAGGTTGTCCTAAATTCCACTGAGCTCTCGTGGCTGTGAGGTGGATCTTAAGGCAAAAATAGGATTTTGAGAAAATAGTAAAATTTATAGGGCAATTTTGCTCTTTTTCTTTTTTTTTTCTCTCCTTTTCCTTTTTCTTTTCCTCTTTTTTTTCCTCTTTTTTTTCTTTTTTCTTTTTTCTTTTTTTTTTCCTTCTTCTTTCCCTTTTTTTTTTTTCATTTCCTTTTCTTTTTTCCTCTTCTTTTTTCATTTTTTCTGTTTTTTTTTCTTTTTTTTCTTTGGTATCCGGTATGTGTATCCGGATAAGCAAGGGCTTGCTTGTATCCGGTCTGAGTGACCGGATACCCAAGGCTTTATAAGGCGCGCGCGACCGCGACTTTTCCCCTTCTCCTCTTTCTTCTCCGATTACTCAAACCGGTTATCTCCTTTCTTCCTTGTCCCCGACGACTCTTCCTGCTTCTCCGGCGATCTCCAGCAACTCCGGTGCCTCCTATTGTTGCCGGCGACGACCTGTAACTCCGGCGACTTCCCTTGTCGCCCATTCTTGGCCGTGGTCGAGCCCTAGCTCGATTTTTTCCATTTTCCTGCGATTTCTCTGGCTTGGCATTGGAGGTTCGGTTTGGGCTACTTGTCTCTTGTCTCCCACTTGCAATTAGGCACTTGATTTCTCCACTGTTCGTCCAGGTTAGTGAGATTGAAATTTTTTTTGGTATCAATTCATGCTCAATTGGACGAATTTTAATGCCATGTGCTGTTTTTTCCTTGCAATGTGTTTTAGTGCCATATCCAAGCAATTTTGCCATGCTATGATTTCTCTTAATTGTGGTGAATTGTCCATTTCCTGCGTTTTTGAATTTCTGCCAAGTTTGAGCTTGAATTTCTGCCAAGTCTGGATTTCTGTCAATTGCTTGAATTTCTGAATTTCCGCCAAGTTTGAGCTTGAATTTCTGAATTGATCAAATCTCGCCATTGCCTTGGTTGTTTTGGACAAATCATGATGGATTGCAATGCTTCAATTTTTTGTGATGCCATGACTTTCACTTGCATTGATTGGAATTGCCTTTCCCATTGAATGGCATGATTTTGCATTTCCAATACTGCTGGTGCTAGAAATTTTTTTTTTTTTTAGAGTTGGTGCCATGTTTGTTTTGCTTCGACATTTAAATTGATCCTGCCCATTCCAGAGCTGTGGTTTTTTAACACTGTCTACCAATGGTAGCTTGTGACATGCCTGTATTGATGATATCCAATAGCTTTGAATTGCCTGCTGGTGGTACTCCTTGGATTACTGATTGCATGCTTTGTGTGCTTTTTATGCCTTGAGCTATCAGTGCCATGCTGGATTTTTCTACATTTGGCTTGGACCTCGCGACCTTGATCCGATTCTTTGCAATTCTTTAGGATTGACCTGCCAGTGATATTTTTCCCCTGAGATTGTTGATTACTACTGGCATGATTTTCAAACCCAACACTATACCCGGCTGTGAATTCTTCCAATTCCTTTTGACTTTTATGACCTGCCTTGTCAACTCTTGAATTTGTAGCTCTATCTGCAACTCTTGCCTTGATTTTGCTTTTATTCTTCCCCTCTGCATATATCCTGAATTCACCACAAACTAGGAAATATTAAAGGGGTTTTAGGATCAGAAAACTTTGCATTGACTCAGTAAGACACAATTTATGATGAAATTGAAGTATGGATCATAAGCAAGGTAAATTTGAATCAAAATTCACAAAACACATCCCTGTGTAGATGGCTAGGAGTCGTTCTCGTGTGAGAGAGGAGGCTGACCCTGCTGATCAGCCCTCCACTTCGCGGGCTCGGACAGAGGCGAGTTCAAGCGCCACCCTGTCGGAGCCATTAGATGTCTCCAGGGAGAGCTCTGCTGAGGTAGACTTTCAATTCAGCTTTTCTTCCTTCTATTCTCTTCCTACACCAATCTTCACACCTTTCTCTTTTGGAATTTTAGCCCGTGGTTGTACCTGCTCGAGGTCGGGGCAGAGGCCGAGGCAGAGTTCATGATCAGGCCCTTGAGGGCGAGAGAGGCCGTGGGAGAGGCCGAGGTAGAGCCAGAGGTGCGGCTCAGGATGGTGCAGCCGTGGCTTTGTCAGGGGTCTCTGAGGAGCTGAGGGCCTCTGTTCATGATACAGAGCTTCTCATTGGCTTGGATAGCCACCCCTCCATGTGCATCAGGGCAGATGTGCCGCTCCTCTACCATTCCTCTCATTTGTGAGGCAGCTGGGGCAGATTCAGCGAGTTAGCACAGTCCCTCTCTCCGGCACTCAGACGCGAGTTCGGGAGGTGCCACCTGGATCAATTTATCAGTATTCCCTCCTTCAGAGCTGATCGTCCACTTATTTTTTCTATGATGGAGAGGTACTTTCCGGAGACTCAGTCTTTCCATCTACCGGACGTGGAGCTAGGGATCCGTCCCTCAGATTTTGTGATGATCACCGGCATTCCTCTGACGGGGCGGACCCTCGTCTTGGAGCGACCTTCTGTGGAGGATATTGGCCTCCTCCTGGGATATCCGGCCCTGCCTCCTGCTGCTTGGGATGGGCGGAGTGGCCGTCTCTCCATTAGTTGGCTGCGGGAGAGTCTGGCTCGACATTTTGAGGGGAGGCACGAGACTGTGGCTGTGGAGGATGCCGCTTTTGTCCCTATCTTCCGCCATGTATTCCTGCTGATGCTCGGGAGCTACTTCTTCCCGGAGGATACCACCAGTGTCAGCCCCCTCTTCTTGGATGCTTTGAGAGATCTTCGTCAGACCCGCTAGCTAGCATGGGGTCGACTTATCTATGGGACCATCTTAGCCGGGCTGTGCCGGGCGGTCCGAGGTCTGGCATCCCCGAGAGGCGATGGAGTCAGCAGCCGGTTTTTCTGGCAGATTCTACAGGTATTAACTTGTGCGCGCGTGGGAAACGCGGTACGGGAATATTCGGAGTCGCCACCGCTTGATGGGGTGCAGGCGGACACCTGGGTGCCTAATTTTGCCTATTAGGGCTTTTTGGTCTGCGGCTTGAGATTCTAAGTCTGTTCTCGGTTGTGGTTCGGGGAAGTCCGTAGACACCCCGGTCCACCCCGTCGGATGACGGGTCCCGTGGGTTCCCTGGTTTGAGTCAGCTTACATTTGTCTCACCTGATTCCTAATCCGATATGCAATTTGGTTAAGTCTGGCGGGACCACCTGAGTGGTGTGGGTCCCTTTAGTTGCTTTTATCTTGATTACTTAGGTGATCTGAGTCTGGTTGGGTGGGCCCCGTTGGAAGGCCCACGGTATCCTTGGTGGGCTTAGTCAAGCCCGTGTACCCTTGTGGACCTCAGTCTAGCCTGAGAGGTCCTTTGGGCTTTGGTTAGTTCAATTGATTTTACTTTAAGTTCAGATTTGAAGATTAAGTGTTTTTCATGCACAAGTGGGTCGGACCGGTTTGTGGGCCCCTAAGGTGGGCCCACATGGTATCCAAGTATTTTTTATTGGATTTATCTTTTTAATTTTGCCAAAGTGATTTGGACACTGGGCTTGGGGCCCGCAGTCCAAATCTGGGCTTGTAAGCCCAAGTTACCGGAAGTTAGGGTTTGTACCCTTCCTTGGTTCGGTTGGTGGGCTTTGGCGGACCCAGTAGGCCCTTGCCCTTGGTCTCGGCCAAACCACGCAATTCATGCATCAATTTCGTATAACAAGGCTCGGGTGGGCCGCATAGGGTTTGGCCCGCCCGGTTCAAATTGCTCATTTTACTTAAGTTATTTTAATGGCATGCTTTGGTGTTTATTGGGCTTGGTGGGCCCCGTTGGAGGGCCCACTGGAAGTCAAGTTGGACCGGGAGTCCAAGTCCCATGTCGGGTTTCCGGGTGACCCAGAAACCCTATTGGTTTATCCGGTTCGGAAATATCATTCACATCTAGCAATAATCACACGAAAAAACACAAGATAGACACTCTGTCAGAGAAAAAAACTGGCTCATTGTACTAGGTCCAAGGGGAGGGATTTATCAAGGCAAAGGGCATTTTCGGGATTTTTCAAGGCAAAGGGCATTTTCGGGATCTTTTAAGGTAAAGGGCATTTTAGGGATTTTATTTAAGGTAAAGGGCATTTTCGGGATTTTTCAGGGTAAAGGGCATTTTCGGGATTTTATTTAAGGTAAAGGGCATTTTCGGGATTTTTTAAGGTAAAGGACATTTTCGGGATTTCATTTAAGGTAAAGGGCATTTTCGGGATTTTTTAAGGTAAAGGGCATTTTCGGGATTTCATTTAAGGTAAAGGGCATTTTCGGGATTTTATTTAAGGTAAAGGGCATTTTCGGGATTTTTCAAGGTAAAGGGCATTTTCAGGATTTTTCAGGGTAAAGGGCATTTTCGGGATTTTATTTAAGGTAAAGGGCATTTTCGGGATTTTTCAAGACAAAGTGTATTTTCGGGATTTTTCAGGGTAAAGGGCATTTTCGGGATTTTATTTAAGGTAAAGGGCATTTTCGGGATTTTTTAAGGTAAAGGTGAAGTGGGGGCACCCAAAAATCGAGGTGAGCGCGAGGTGAGCGCGAGGTGGGCGCATCCAATTTTAGGTGAGCACGAGGTGAGCGCGAGGTGAGCGCATCCAATTTTAGGTGAGCACGAGGTGAGCACGAGGTGAGCACGAGGTGAGCGCGAGGTGAGCGCATCCAATTTTAGGTGAGCATGAGGTGAGCGCGAGGTGAGCGGACCCAAGCTAGGTGAGCGCGAGGTGAGCGTGAGCTCAGCGCAGACCCTGACTCTCTGTTTTTTCTCTCCAAACTCCATTTCCGACTGGTTTTAAGCTCTATAACTAGTTTCTGGGGATCCTTAGAACCCCAGCAGACCTCTAACATACCTGGAAATTAATCTAACCTAAGTTGTGAGGATCAAACCTCTTTGCAAACCTACAAATCCAAACAAAACACTAACAGAACATAATAAAATCCGGAAACAGACACTAACAACACCATGAATTAACAGAACCCGAATAAGGAAGAAGGGAACGGGGGGCTTTATCGGGATACATTAGATCTTCGCAGGAACATACTCCTTTAAAATGAAACCAATAACAAAAGCAAGCAGGCAAAATGAATCCGAAGCAGGCAAAAGACCAGATTTGGTCCCGGGAGAGACTTATCTTTCTAAACATGGCCAAATGAATCTAATCTTAGATATGCTGTGTAAAAAATACAAGAGAGAACATTACCTTGAATGTTTCGAGACCCTAGAGGGGGGGAAGCATCTCCTTGAAGCACAAATGGTTGCCGGAGCAGTTACTCTCCACACCCACAGCGACGTCTCCTTCAGGTTTGATGAGGAAGAAGAGGAAGAGAGGAACGGGGTCTTCAAAAGCCGAACAAAGAATGCCGAAAAAAGAAACAGGCAACCTTAAAAACTGCCCGGCAAAAAAAGTCTCCAACCACAAGAAGGTCGAACCAAAAAAAATGCAGAACCCCCTGCAATGAAGACTCTCGCGGCTTATATAGGCAAGGGAAATGGGGTGCCGCTCACTTTGGCGCCCAGCTCAAGGTGAGCGCACGCCGCTCGCCACGTTTGCGCGAGCGGCATAATTATTACAAAACAATAAATGCCGCCGCTCGTTTGTTTTAAAAATCTGAAAATTAGGATATGGTCCCTGGGATATTTAGGTTTAATATTATTTTATTCAGATATTTTCAAATATTTTCAGATTGGTCCCTGGGATATTTTGAATGTTTGGATATTTACGGATTTGATCCCCGAGATATTTTCCAACGCAACTCGCCACGTGTGCAGCTTTTTGCCACGTGCGCAAATTGCCAGTTTTGCTGCTCGGAAACTTCATCAGCTCATATTTTCTTTATCCGGACTCCGATCTGGGCAAACTTAGTTTCATTAGAATCGTATCGGAGCCCTCCATCCCATGACCTAGGGGTAGGCCTCTAGATCGGATTTTTGCAGAAAGCCAACTTTTGGCTCTGCTCAAGTTTGACCGCCTGCAGAACCTTCATCCGGACCCCGATTCCTGCAAACTTAGTTGCGTTGGAATTGTATCGGAGCCCTCTAACCAATGACATAGGAGTAGGCCTCTGGATCGGATTTTAGCAAAAAGTCAACTTTTGGCTCTGCTTAAGTTTGACCGCCCGCAGATCCTTCATCTGGACCCCGATTCCTGCAAACTCAGTTGCGTTGGAACTGTGTCGAGATTCTCTATCCAATGACCTAGGGGTAGGCCTCTGGATCGGATTTTAGCAGAAAGTCAACTTTTGGCTCTGCTTAAGTTTGACCGCCCACAGATCCTTCATCCGGACCCCGATTCCTGCAAACTCAGTTGCGTTGGAACCGTGTCGAGATTCTCTATCCAATGACCTAGGGGTAGGCCTCTGGATCGGATTTTAGCAGAAAGTCAACTTTTGGCTCTGCTTAAGTTTGACCGCCCGCAGAACCTTCATTCGGACCCCGATTCCTGCAAACTCAGTTGCGTTGGAACCGTGTCAAGATTCTCTATCCAATGGCATAAAGCGAGGCGGCCAATTTTCACTTGATCAAAAAGTCAACTTTTCACCCCTTAGGGTTTGACTTTCTTTCCAGGGTTTGTATTTTTTGTTTTTTTGTTGGAGCGCAAAAATGAGGTGCTTACATAACTTATTTGTCTGGTTTACTTCGTTAGGCTTTATCTTTTCCTGACTGATTTTTTTATTTTGCTAGGTTTTTATGTACACCTACGTGACTTTCTTCCGTCCATCCCCGGTACCTGAGGTTGCGGATTTCCCTGTTGCTCTACGCTGGTCAGCCCAGGTCCGAGATGCCGATAGGAGTCAGCCTCGCACTGCTCGGGTGCACTTGGACCGTGCCCGCCGACTTGATGTAAACCTTTTATCCTTTCCCTTTTATTTCTTTTCCTGTATCTTGACTGTATCTGACTATTTCTCTTTTTCACAGCTCATTCTGTCCCGATTTGATGACGTGGACGTCGGAGTGGCCCGTGAGATGGCGGTACAGGACGCCTTCGATAGAGATCGGCGACGTCAGCCCTACCAGTGCTTCCTTGGGAGGCTTGGTAGGGTGATGTACTTGGGAGAGCGCCTGTACTTCCAGCACACCGGCGCACTTCGTATCCCCGTTCCTCCTCCTCCTGTGGGTCCCGACATGCTCCTGCCGGGTTTTGACGCTGATCAGTTCGATCATTTCCTGGATGCGGAGGGGCTTAAAGTAGATGGAGATTACGACGAGTGGTTCCAGAGGGTATCTATTGGATGCTTGATGGATCTACCCACTCGTGCCGGGGTGACAGAGATCGGTGGGATCCGTATCCGGATTCATGAGGACACGGTAAGTCTTGCACTCTTCATATTTTCATCCTCTTTTCTTCCCTTATGCATTTCTGACCCTACTTCTGTTCCTGTTGGCAGGTACACGAGCTGAATACCATCCGGGATCGGTTCAAGAGTCAGCGGGCCGCGATCGATGATATGATCGCTGAGCACGATGCGATCGTGGCCCAGCGGGATGCCCGGATCAGGGAGCTGGAGGCCCTAGTTGCTGAGCTTCAGGCTAGACAGGTATCTGGCCTTCTTATATTTTCATTTCTTTCATTTTCCTGTTTCTGCTATTCTGATATGCTTGTTTGCCTTGTGTAGGGCCTAGTCCCGGATTATGGTGCTTTCGAGCCTGATTTCCTTATTCCTGACCCGTCTCCTGCTCGGGCTACGGATCCTACGGACGTCCCAGTTGCTGACCCTGGTGTTGCCCCAGCTGCTCCTTCATCTTCAGTGATGATTCCTAAGCCGGAGGAGGTCCCTGCTGCTGACCCAGTGGATCCGGATCACCCAGTGCCTGCTGCAGATATCCCTGGTATGTTTACTTTAATTTTTCCCCTTTTGGTTCATTCTGATGCTTTCATTTCTGATTTTTTCTTGTTGATCCAGATGTTTCTGCTCCTGGCCATTCTTCTGCTGCCGGGCCTTCTGGAGCTGCGGGAGCAGAGCCCGCTATGGCTGAGGGCCCAGTTGGGCTGGTTGCTGCTGAGCAAGAGGCTTCCTCCCCAAATTCTGCTCCTGCTCTGCCCCCAGACATCGAGGAGTATTGCTTGGAGTATCAGCTCCAACAGGTGGTGGGCCGTCATCCTCGTCATGCAGCCGAGCGCATTTTGGCCTACTCTAGGGGTCGAGCGCTTCGAGGTAGAGGCCGTAGAGGTGGACGTGGCCGAGGACGCGGGGATGATCCTGCATAGGAGTAGTAGATTAGGATTTTTTTCTGTATTTAACCATCATCCGTTGTACAAAACTTGCATATATATATGAAATAAAAAAATTTTTATTCATTCTCTCTTGTCTTGCACATCTTTTGTTTTTAATTTTATGCAATTATGACTTGTACACAGGTAAAAAATTCGGATTTTTCATCCTTAGCTCTTTTTTTTGCATTTTTTCTTTGTATCTGGTTTGATACACCGGATACATTGACTGGTCTTTGTATCCGGTATAACATACCGGATACTCATGGCCTCCTTTGTATCCGGTATACTTAACCGAATATGAATAAAAGCTTGTTTAACCGGTCTGAGTTATCGGATACATTAAAAGATACTATAAATGCAAACAGCCTCGGGATTTGAGCATTTTTTTACGAGTTTTTGAGTTTAGAAACCCCCTTTTTCGCCTTTTTCTTCCTCCTCTTGAGTTCTAGCTTGCTTTCATCCACTCCAATGGAATCCGGATCATCTTCTGCCCCATTATTGTCTGTCCACACTGCCTCCCCTGCAAAACAGCCTTTTAGATCAAAACCCCCAAATCTCACTAGGTACAACCCTGTGGATTCCTTTTCCACAAGATGGGTTAACTCTATGACCCTAGATGAGGAGAGGAGATGGGATTCTACTAATCTAGGCCACACCCTGCTCCTTCCCAAGGTTCCCTTTAAGTGGGAGATTATAGAGGCCATGATTGGTCAATGGGTTCCCGATCTCAACCTGTTCCGTTTTGGGAACCATGAGATGACCACAACTATTAAGGAGGTGGAAACCATCCTGGGCTTGAGGTTTGCAGAGAAGGTAGTGAACCCGCCCCTTCGGCCCAGCTACAAAAAGGAAGCCTCTACATTCTTGGGCATTGGGAAGAAGGACTTAGGGGATTCTGACACCCTTTTTACCCTATCTAAGGCTTTTTTGACTGAGAAGCTTTTGAGGGGGGAGAACAAGGAAGCCCGGTTCAACGCCTTGACCCTGATAGTTGTCAACCAGCTGCTTTTCCTACGAGATGATGATGAGGTGGACTTGGCCTTGATTTCAGTGATATGTCAGGTTAGGGAGCGGGAGAGGTTGGCCCCTATGATTTTGGCTGGGATGTATCAGGCCTTGACTGATTGCTATAATAGGAAGTCTAAACGCTTCTTAGCATGTGCCCAGATCTTACAGGTAAAAAAATTTTTTTTTTTTCATTTTTGCTTTTTTTTTCAATTTTTTTTTTTTTTTGCTTTCTTTTTGCCTCTTTTTTTTTTTTTTTTTTTTTTGCTTTTCCTTGCTTTTTTGCCTTTTCTTTTTACAATGTGCTGATATATCTCTCTTCCTTTGCAGCTTTGGCTACTTGATCATCTGAGTCAGATTGAAGAAATCAATCGACACTTCTTCTCGAGTTTGAAAGTCCCCATCTTGATGAGCAACCGGGGGTGTCCAGATATTCCAGGGGGCAAACAGGGCTGGTTCACTTTCTTGGGCTCCCTCAAGGATGACCAGGTGTGATGGCCTGGTACCTATCAGCCCAATGCAGAGACAGTGATTAGCTTCCGAGACCGCAACTTCTTGATTCTAGCTGGCCTGAGACAAGCAGTGCTGTATCTTCCTCTGTGGGTCCTTCGTCAGTTCAGAGCGACTCAGGGGATTATTATCCCAAGTGGGTATGAGGATCGTCTTGGGCCCCTTTCTCCAGATACTATGAAGCTGAATGCTTGGTAGATGAGGGAGTGGTCCTATGTTCGCTTCATGCGTGGTCCTGTCTTCTCAGAAGCCCATGTGAAGGATTATCTCTTCTGGATCAAGGAGCAGATACAGAGTCAGGCCCCAGTACCCGAAGATCCTCCAGCAGTCTTGGCTCCTACTTATGAGGATATTTTAGAGTCTGAGAGAGCTTCTCATAGGCGGCATCAGCAGATATGGGTACGGGAGGCCCAGGAGCTTAGGATCGGGGCCTTGACATGGAAAGGCAACTTGCAGAGCAGGTATCCCGTCGTCTGGCTATGGAGAAGCAACTTGAGGAACATAGGCAGGCCCGCTGTCTTGAAGTCCGAGCATTGAGGCAGAAGCACCATGATGCTTTAGCCGAACTTAGGAGCATGCGGATGAGGCATACTCTTTCAGATGAGGTTATATCCTTCCTGAGTGATCCCGCTGCAGAGGGGGCTTCTGGAGTTATCGCAGCTCAGGCAGCTCGGATTCGGGAGCTTGAGGAGCGGCTAGGAGACAGAGATTAGCTTTATTTCCTGCACATTTTTTTTTTACCTTTGTACGAAATTGAACTCCAATAGTGGAAAGACAAAGGATTTAATTCAAAATAAAATTTTTATATTATTGGCCTCAGAATGCTCAGATGCTTGTAAAAACAAAGGTTTTATGAAAAGTATTTGATTTATCATCACTGGCCAAAGTATAGTTTTTCCTTTTTATGTTTTTTTTTGTTTTTTGAAATTTGGTCCATGCACTTAATCACCTATAATTAAAGGAATTAGAACCAGGTTGAATAATAAAAAGGGTAATCCAAAAAATAATGAGGGATCAGAACCGTCCATCTTAGGACCTTTAGAGTCATCCCCAAATGCCAAAACTGACCCCATTCTGCTTATGCCACCCTTGCTTCAGGCTCAGATCTCCATGATCAACTCAACCTCTGATTTTTCTTTTTCTTTTTCTTTTTTTTTGAATGTTTCCTTTTGCCAATATTGCCCCTAGCGCCAATTACGGTTTTCACTAGGGCCGGCTTCTGTATTCCGTCATCACCAATCTTAATTTAACATTTGAATGAATAAACTAAGATCACCGAGGGCTTAAAAATAGGACGAAATAAAGGCTAGGCTCGGTTTATGAAAGAAAAGGTATTAAAGGCCCAAAAATTTTCAAGTGTGGAAATAGGTCAACCGGACTTACAGTCATGATGAATTTAACCCTTTTCCCCCAAATTGCATTCTGTGCATCCTTTTTTCACACTTGGCTTTCATTTGCCATTTTCATTGCTTTTCTCTTTTTCTTTTTTTTTCTTTTTTCCTCAACTTTGCCCCAATTGGCTTTGCCCTAATTTGCTTTGTCCCCATTTGACTGTAAATCCGGTTTGGGTTTATCAAAGAAACGAACCGGCTCAACTTGGCTAGACTAGGGATTAAAATTTTTGAAGGAAATAAAGAAAAATGGCCTCGGATCATTTCCTAGAAATATTCACTCAAGGGAAATACCTTTTTACCGCATCAGAGTTAATTGGCTCAGGAAAATCTGACCCATCCATTTCTGCTAAGATGAGTGCACCCCCTGACAGGACCTTCTTGACGACATACAGCCCTTCCCAATTGGGTTTGAACTTACCACGAGGGTCTTCCAAAAATGGTAGAATTTTCTTTAGAACTAGGTTTCCTTCCTGGAAAGGCCTCACTTTCTTATTGTAGGCCCGGGCCATTCTCCTTTGGTACAACTGGCCATGACATAGTGCTTTTAACCGCTTTTTTTCTATCAGGTTGAGTAGATCATGTCTTGACTGTATCCATTCAGCTTCTTCCAATTCTGCTTCCATGAGCACTCTGAGTGATGGGATTTCTACTTCCACTGGCAAGACTGCTTCCATCCCATAGACTAGGGAATACGGGGTTGCCCCGGTTGAGGTTCGGATCGAAGTTCTGTTGGCATGTAGAGCAAGTGGCAGCATTTCATGCCAATCCTTGTAGCTCACTACCATCTTCTGAATGATTTTCTTTATGTTCTTGTTTGCTGCTTCCACTGCCCCATTCATCTTAGGCCTGTACGGAGCTGACTTGTGGTGGGTGATCTGAAACTGCTCACACATCTTCTTCATGTCCTTTTCCTTAATATTTGAAGCGTTGTTTGATACTATGGCACTTGCCAGTCCATAGCGACAAATGATATTGTGCTTCAAAAATTTAATAACATGGTTGCTTGTGATATTTGCATATGATGCTGCTTCCACCCATTTAGTGAAGTAATCAATCGCCACCAGGATGAATCTGTGCCCGTTCGATGCCTTAGGGGAGATCATGCCAATAACGTCTATGCCCCACATAGAGAAGGGCCATGGGGATGTCATGTTGTGCAACTCACCCGGGGGTGCATGCTTATTATCCGCATAGATTTGACATTGATGGCACCTCCTGACATGTATACAGCAATCATGCTCCATGGTCGTCCAGTAGTAGCCCAACCTCAAGATCTTCTTTGCCAGCATGTGCCCGCTCATGTGGGGCCCACAAACTTCTCCATGTACAGTCTCAATCAGCCTTTCCGATTCAGCCTTGGCAACACATCTGAGCAGAATGTCGTTATGTGACCTCTTGTACACATGTCCACCACTTAGTAGGAATTGACCCACCAACCTCTGTATTGTCCTTTTCTCAGTAGCAGTGGCATTTTCTGGCAGACTCCGATTGTTCAAGAAATTTTTGATATCTTGGAACCATGGTGTTTCTTCTTCTGGTGCTCCCTCTAGAACGAGATAGTAAGCCGGTTCATCTCTAACCTCAATTTCCAGTGGTCTGATGTCTACCCCTTCTAGTATGCTGACCATTGAAGCCAATGTTGCTAGAGCATCCGCAAACTGATTCTTGGCCCTTGGCATATAATTGAAGGAAATTCGAGTGAAATTTGTGCTTATTTCTTCCAAATACTGGTGATAGGGGATCAATTTGTGATCCTTGGTTTTCCATTCACCAGTTGTTTGGAAGATGATAAGACTCGAATCCCCGTATACGTCAAGTTCCTCTACTCCATGGTCCATGGCTGCTTGCAATCCAATTATGCATGCTTCATATTCTGCTATGTTATTGGTGCACTGGAATCTCAGCTTTACTGCAATCGGGATGTGTGAACCATCTGGTTTAACCAAGACTGCCCCTATTCCATTACCATTCATGTTGGCGGCCCCATCAAAGAACATCTGCCAAGAACTCTCACTGTCCTCCTCTTCAGTGTACAGAATTGCCTCATCTGGAAAGTTGGTCTTCAAGGGTTGGTATTCTGGCAGAGGATGTGCAGCCAGGTGATCAGCTATGGCTTGACCCTTGATCGCCTTCTGGGTGATGTACGTGAGGTCAAACTCGGACAGTAGTAGTGTAGACACCCCAAATTGCACAAACAATCATAAAAAATCATTATCTCCTTGAAAGCCAGCACAGAAATTGAAGAAAATGAACTTTTACCTATATCCGGTTACTCAGGCCGGATACAAGTACTCCTTTGTGTATCCGGTGGAACATACCGGATACATGTGAGCCTTAGTGTATCCGGTACCATGTACCGGATACCTTAAGGCCCTTGTGTATCCGGTTTGATATACCGGATACATTAAGTTTGCTCAAAATTAGGGTTTTCCGAGAGAAATCACTTGTTACCATCATGTCCCTCATTAAATGAGGGGAAATCTCAGAAATAACCCTAGGGTTAAGGTTGGGGGGTTCTAGACATTAAGTTGTGTCTACCAATGACCTTAGCCTTTGCCTATAAATAGGAGGCTTCTCTTCAAGCAAAGGACCAAGTTTTTGGAGATCAAAGAACTCCGAGTGAAGAAGGGAACCGCTGCCAGATTGCTTCCAGAACCCCAGGTAAGCCTCAACCCTCATTTCTTTTCTGTATTTAATTTATTAGATCTAGATCTCTTCTTCTACCTTTCTGTAGAATAAAGCCTCTTTTTGTGTGTAGAAATTCTTCCCCGGCTCAAAGTATCTCAAGACTCCCCTAGCCGTAAAACGTGAAGGCAGGATCTAGGAGAAACGAGACTGGGGATTGACCCTAGTGCTAGAACCCATGTAGCATAAGGCTTTTTGAATGATTGAAAACCGTTCTATAATCAAAGTACCCTTGATTATCTCGAAGAACCGTGCTTAACGGGGAGAGAGAACAGAGGGAAACGATAATAGAACGGAACCCTAGGCTATGCTAGAACCTATCTGGTTGAATCTATATGCATGATATGTTGTTGTATTAATCTTGCTTGGTTTTTCACTCTTGCACACATATTACACTCTTTTGGCGGGATAGGCTCATATTTGGGGTTTATTACATTTATTGTGATAAATCTCAAATAAATGGCCTCAATCAATTCTGGAGTGTTTTCAAGTGATTTTAAAAAGTTTTGGATTCATCTCACACGAATCTCACACACTTTATCACTTTTTTGGATTTGGTTTTCTTCAAAAAGGGCCTAACTGGACAGCACCTGTACCCTTACTTCGGACGCTCATAACTTCATCGTCCGGATGAATTTTGGAGCGATTCCAAAACCATGGGAAAGGTGAGGCTGTCTAGTTTATGTCCACCAAATTTCATAAAGTTCTATCAAACGGATTTTTGACATCTCTCTGTCGAAGTTAAGTGGACAGTTCAGGTTCAAATACAGAACTTGTCACTTCGACGGAGCGCCATGTGTTCGTTTTAAGTCCGATTCGAGTGATTTTTGTTTCTGAGTATTCCTTTATGAGTCTATTTTCAAATTCAGTTGGTTTCATAATTTTTGGATTCCATTTGAATTATTGGTAGCCGATTTACTCAGAATTGTTCATTTGTACTTTTCTGGGTAAATCTGTGATCTTCGGGGCCTGTTCGGGAGACCACCCAAGGCACATCCGAAGGGATTTTTGTATGAGGCTAGTTTCTTTTGAAATATGGCCATACAGACTTCAATCACACCAAATTTCGTGGATTTTTATGGAGTGGATTTTTCTATGCAGTTTTCCAAAGTTTCCCACTTATCACTTTTAAAAATCCCCAGCAGCAACTCCAAAGGAGCATAACTCCTAGGATTTTTATCGGAATAAAGTGAAATTTTGCATGAGACTCTTATTTACCCTAATCTTTCAAATGGATTTGGTTTGGTTCAATTTAAAATGGTATTTGAATGATTTCAAGGCAAATGGCATACTTTTTACTGAATTTTCCGGATTTGATTCAACTTTGTTTTTTAGCAACTTGTGCTTTGATTTCCATCTTTTGAGATATTCCATAAATGATATTGACATAAGAGAGGATCTAAAATCCATTTAGATCTTCATGTGAAAATATCATACATTAGTCCTTTTTCAAGGTTTTCTATGATTTTAGCAAGTTTTCTTATTTTTGCATGAACATACACTTGGCTACCACTTTGCGTGGATGAATGGGGGTGCCTAACACCTTCCCCCGTTCATAATCTAATCCCCTTACCGATCTCTGGATTTGATTTTCAAGTAGGGTTATTTTTATCCTAGAATGTTTCTTTTGTCTCTTTTTTTGCTAGTTTTTAATTCCTTTGGTGTCCATTCTCACCCCAAAATCATGAATGGTGGCGACTCTCCCATTTTTGCGATGAGCCCGTGTGTTGACGGAGGGATGATCATTCCGGTGATTTTCCCATGTCTCACAAGTAGTTGCCACTTTGCCGTCCTGCCAGTCAGTGCCGGTTTCTCAAATAAATACTTCAGCGGGTCCATCCGGGATATCAATAGTGTGGAGTGACTAAGGAAGTAATGCCTTAGCCTCTGAGTGGCCCACACTAGAGCACAGCAAGTCTTCTCCAATGATGAATACTTGGCTTCATATTCTGTGAACTTTTTACTTAGATAGTAAATGGCCCTTTCTTTTCTACCAGTCTCATCATGCTGCCCCAAGACGCATCCCATCGATGTTTCCAACACTGACAAGTACAGGATTAGTGGTCTTCCTGGGGTTGGTGGCACAAGTACAGGTGGGTTTAGTAGATACTCCTTGATCGTATCGAAGGCCTGCTGGCAATCCTCATTCCAGACCGTCGGGTTATCCTTCCTAAGAAGCTTGAAAATTGGTTCACAGATAGCCGTGAGCTGCGCTATGAACCGGCTTATGTACTGAATTCTTCCAAGAAAGCCCCTGACCTCCTTCTTGGTTCTAGGTGCTGGCATTTCAATTATGGCCTTGGCTTTAGCCGGGTCAATTTCAATTCCTCTTCGGCTCACTATAAACCCCAGTAACTTCCCTGATGTAGCCCCGAAGACGCACTTAGCCGGGTTAAGCCGTAGACTGTACTTCCTGAGCCGATCAAACACTTTCTTCAAATTGATCAAGTAGTCCTCCTCTTTGCATGATTTGGCAATCATATCGTCCACGTAGACCTCCATCTCCTTGTGGATCATGTCATGGAATAGTGCAGTCATGGCCCGCTGGTATGTTGCCCCAGCGTTTTTAAGCCCAAATGGCATGACTGTATAGTGGAATGTGCCCCAAGGTGTGATAAATGCTGTTTTTTCTTGATCTTCCTTAGCCATCTTGATCTGATTATATCATGAGAAGCCATCCATGAAGGAGAATAGACTATCTACCGCAGTATTATCGACCAGAATGTCGATGTGTGGAAGCGGAAAATCGTCCTTTGGGCTTGCCTTATTCAAATCTCTATAGTCCACGCACATTCGGACCTTCCCGTCCTTCTTGGGTACCGGCACTATGTTTGCGAGCCACTCTGGGTACGTAGAGACTGCCAGAAATCCTGCTTGAAATTGTTTGACCACTTCGTCCTTGACCTTCAAAGTCCATTCTGGCTTCAATCTTCTCAGTTTCTGCTTAATTGGCTTAACCCCTGGCAAAATCGGCAACTTATGCACCACCATGTCCGTGTCCAACCCCGGCATGTCCCGATACAACCAAGCGAACACATCCTTGTAATCTGCCAAGAATCGTGACATTTCATTTTTCTGCACATCAGACAAGCATGACCCGATTTTCACAATTTTTGGGTCCTCTTCGGTCCCAAGATTTATGGATATGGTCTCCTCAATATTAGGTTGGACCCCCTTTTCATGACATTCCAATTGGTATTCAATTTCTTTTGGAACGTCTTCTCCTTCGACCTCGATCTCTTCTTTGATTCCCATGAGGTCAAAGTCGAGCTCAAGGTCGAAGTCATATTCAACCTGGTCCAATTCGGTCTGATTATATGGTTCATAAGTGGTTTGGACCTTTTTGAAAAAATTAAATTTTCTAGAAAAAATAGAAAAATCTTTTTGGGTTTTTTGTGAGCCTTCTAAACATAATTCCCCTGAAGACGAAGGCCCATTAGAACCTTCAGGGAAATGGCATTCCACTATTGGAGTTTTTTTTTGGAAGCCGCGTTAGTTTGCCGAACAAACGCTGCTTCAAAGGTAAGGGGAGTTTCCTCCCAATTGTTCATTACAAAATTTTTGGGAGCAGGGGAAATAGGGAAAGCCCGCTCCTCAAGCCCAGCATCCGATGCCATCATCACCGGGTGGGTACTGCCCTTTTCTGCTACGGGGCCCAATCCAAATATAACCTCATCCGAAATCTTCACTGCGGCCCAGTCAATGAATGGTAGCTCGTTGTCACTACCAGTTTTCTCGCCTTCAGTCATGGCGAAGAATGCACCGACATCTTCAGAAAAATCTGCCTGCTGCTCGGGCTGTGGCCCAGGCCCATCGGCTGCTCCCAGTATAGGAGATGGGTTATAGGGTTGCAAGGCCGAAACAAAAGGCTTTTGAAATGTGTTGATGTTGTAGTAGGGAAGCTTGGACTGGTCCATGGGAGGAGATATTTGGATGATGTAAGAGGGTTTTGGAAAATTCACCCTCAGATGCGGGAATTTTCCTTCACTTCTGTTTTTTCCTTCTTCATGTTTCATTCTCCTCCAACCTTTGGGCTTGAAGCCCAGACCAACTTTGGGGATCAGTTTCTTGGCCGTGATTGGCTCCGCCATCCCCTGTAAATTGATCCCCAGGCCTTTCCCCGTGTGAAAGTGGTATTTCTCCATCACTTTCTTGACCATCTTTTCTGCAGTGGTCCCCTTTTCCTTCTTTTTCTCGCACCCCCCAGGTATGTAATTGACCGCCTCAAATTGGAGGGAGTGGAATGCAATCTTGTCGACAGTCAAGTCCACATTGATTAAGGGTACGTCAGGTGACACAATGGGAGGCACCAAGTTTTCGGCCAGGACTGTTATCACCCTTTGCCCTCTTACTTATTTCACCCTCTGGTGGAGCGTGGATGGTATTGCCCTAGCCGAATGTATCCACGGCCTCCCTAGGAGCAGATTGAAGGCTGCGGGTATATCCATCACTTCAAATGTGATGTTGAAGATATTCAGCCCAATTGTGACCGGCAGTTCAATCTCCCCTAGGGAGTGGGTCTTGGAGCTATCAAAAGCCCTCACTATCCGCCCATTTTGTTTAATTTTTGACTGGTCCAGACCCAGCTTGACAAAAGTGATTAACGGGTAGACGTTTAATGCCGACCCGTTGTGAATTAGTACCCGTGCGATCATGCAGCCCTTAAAAGCACTGTGATGTGCAAAGGGTCCACATGATAACACCCACCTGGGCTGATCTCACCCTCAGAGAAACTTATCACATTATGTGACAAGATTTGACCAACCATTTTGCCAAGCTGGTCTGGATCAATGGTCTGGGATACGTGTGCACTCTGTAGCACCCTTAATAATGCATCCCTATGCTTTTCAGAATTCAGCAAAAGACCCAGTATTGAAATCTGGGCCGGGACCTTGTTTAGCTGATCCACAAGATTAAATTAACTTTTTTTTATTATTTTTATGAGGTCTGCTACCTCATTTCCTGCACCCTGGGGGGTGTCTTCTCTCACTTTGCTTTTTCCTTTCTGCTTTCTTTTTTCTTCATTTTCTTCATTTTTTTCTTTTTCTGCTTCTGTCTCCTTTTCTTTCTCCTCACCCCCTGCACATCTCCCTGACCTCGTCATGAGGTTCACCTCCTCCTGGTTCTGGTTCCTAACCACTGGAACCGCAGCCGTGATTCCCTCGCTGTAATTCCATGGTACAGCGGCCTCAGAATAGGCTAGTTTGGGGATATTAACCACTAATGGCTGGAGTTTGGACCGGGATGTATGGGCCGGTTTAGGGATAGTGTGGGCTGGCTGAACATTTACAACCAGGGGTTGGAGCTTGGATTTTGTGGGGACAGAAGAAGTGATGGAAGCAGTGGTGGGATCAAGGTTGATGACCAGTGGAGCCTTTGATGGCTTGGATGGTGAGCAAATTGGTGGACTGCAATTGAAGACTAATAGGGGCCTTGCAGTATTCATCTGGGCCATGAGTGAAGAGACCCGGTTTAAAGAGGAGCTTATGTCCTCAGCAGCAGGATTATTTTTCTGGGAGACCATGTTGATCTCCCCCTCTCCCTCTTCTGGGAAAAATCGAACCTGGACCGTGGTCCCCATGGGAGCTATGAGCTGTGATGGGTCAAAGGCCCTTTTGGTGGTGGATATGGCAGTGATGGAGTTGGATGGGCTTGCCCCATTATGGTACGGCAAAGGGTTCTGGCCAATATCATTCCCCGACGGGGCAGGTGCAGTAGTGTTGAACACCAAGGCCTTCTGGTCCAACAAGTCCTGGACCGCATGCTTCAGCATCCAGCAAGTGTCAGTAGAGTGCCCCGGTGCACCCATGTGATAATCGCATGTGATTGCTGGATTAAAATTTCTACCCTTCGGGGCATTTGGGTTAGGCTCCTTCAGGGTCAAATATTCCCCCTTCAGCAGGGTTGGCAGCAGTTGGGACAACGGTATTGGGAGAGGAGTAAAGACTCTATTTCTCCTTGCTGCCATCCAGGCCTCCCGCTCCTCCTTAGTAAAGGCCCTCCTCTGGTTTGCAGGCACGGAAGGGGAGAAATTGACATTATGCGGGGTCTGGTACAAATGCTGGGCCTGCTGGAGTGCCGAGATGTTCACATGAAGTGGCTTCTTGGCTGGAGGAGCCTGGACCAGGTTCACCTCCCCTTCTTTTCGGGCCCCTGTCTTCTTGAACCCGGTTCCCTTCTTCTGGGCCATGGAGGCCGAGGAATCAGACTGCCCGGTCAGAGTAGAGTAGTCTATCAGCCTTCCTGACCTGACCCCTTCTTCGATCCGGTCCGCCACTTGTACCAGGGCTGCAAAGTTGGTGGTAATCTGACCTACCAGATGGTTGTAGAAGGGCTGCCCCAGTGTGCCCATAAATGTGGAGATCATCTCCGGTTCTTGCATAGGTGGCCTGACCTGGGAGGCGGTCTCCCTCCACCTCTTGGCGTACTGGCGTACCGGCTCATCTTTCCCCTTGCTCATCCTCATCATGTCGTACCGGTCCGGCATGATCTCAGAGTTAAACTTGTACTGATCCAGAAACGCGTCAGCCAAGTCTTTCCACCTCCTGATCCTTCCATGGTCCACTGTAGCGAACCACCTGAGAGCTGACCCGATCAAACTCCTTTGGAAGAGTTGGATCAGTATGCCATCATCCCGACCAAACTGGCACAAAGCCCCGCAGTACAATTTCAAATGGCTCAATGGGCAGCCCGTGCCATCAAATTTGTCGAAATCCGGGCACTTGAACTTGGCCGGTAGACACACATCCGGATACATGCACAGATCTTCGAAGGTGGTGCCTCCATGGCTGCTTCCCCCCTTCACTTCCTTCAGCTCTGCCTGGATCCTTTCTATCCTGAGCAGCATCTTCTTTTCCATCTCATCTCTGGCCTTTTCCTTTTCTAGCTCTTTCTCAGATTCTGCTGTATTTTCCCTGATCAGAATGGGTTCATGGACTGGTTCAGATATGGGCTCAGGCATGGGTTGAGCCGGAGGCGGAATGTAGGCCTGAGGTGGTGGTGCTTGATGGGAGGTAGATGCTTGGTTTTGGGCCTGGGCCTGTTGGGCCTGAGCCGCCAGTAAGTCTCCCAGCATCTTGGCCAGACCAGCCACTTGCTCCTGCAGCTGAGCAAAGTCCTGAGCAGGTACGGTGGCTTGGGCTTGGTTCTCTTCAGTGTTCATGGCTCTGGTTTTGGATCTGGTCACGAGAGCAATGGTTGCAGATAATTGTACCTGAGTAGGAAAAACAAAGACACAAGTCAGCTTCCATTTAATTTGAAACACACCCCTATAAATGTAGACAAGTAGGTCAGGTGAACACCAGTCCAGATTTTTTTTGTTTTTATTTTTATTTTTATTTTTATTCTTTTTTATTATTTTTTTTTGTTTTGCATGGAATATTCTGAGGCTTCCAAATGTCCTAAAAAGTTTTGACTTTGAGTGGTTCTCGTGACCAAACAAAGGTTTTTGGAATATTCTGAGGCTTCCAAATGTCCTAAAAAGCTTTGACTTTGAGTGGTTCTCGTGACCAAACAAAGGTTTTTGGAATATTCTGAGGCTTCCAAATGTCCTAAAAAGCTTTGACTTTGAGTGGTTCTCGTGACCAAACAAAGGTTTTTGGAATATTCTGAGGCTTCCAAATGTCCTAAAAATTTTTTGACTTTGAGTGGTACTCGTGACCAAACAAAGGTTTTTGGAATATTCTGAGGCTTCCAAATGTCCTAAAAATTTTTTGACTTTGAGTGGTACTCGTGACCAAACAAAGGTTTTTGGAATATTCTGAGGCTTCCAAATGTCCTAAAATTTTTTGACTTTGAGTGGTACTCGTGACCAAACAAAGGTTTTTGGAATATTCTGAGGCTTCCAAAGGTCCTAAAATTTTTTGACTTTGAGTGGTTCTCATGACCAAACAAAGGTTTTTGGAATATTCTGAGGCTTCCAAAGGTCCTAAAAAAATTGACTTTGAGTGGTACTCGTGACCGAACAAAGGTTTTTGGAATATTCTGAGGCTTCCAAATGTCCTATAAAGATTTGACTTTGAGTGGTACTCGTGACCAAACAAAGGTTTTTGGAATATTCTGAGGCTTCCAAAGGTCCTAAAAAATCTTTGACTTTGAGTGGTACTCGTGACCAAACAAAGGTTTTTGGAATATTCTGAGGCTTCCAAAGGTCCTAAAAATTTTTGACTTTGAGTGGTTCTCGTGACCAAACAAAAGTTTTTGGAATATTTCGAGGCTTCCAAAGGTCCTAAAAATTTTTGACTTTGAGTGGTACTCGTGACCAAACGAAGGTTTTTGGAATATTCTGAGGCTTCCAAAGGTCCTAAAAATTTTTGACTTTGAGTGGTAAAAATAACCAACCAAAGGCTTCTCTCTTCTGAATTTTCTCAGTTTTCAAATGCAAAAGCTTGACTGACACATGTTTGAATTGAGTTGGTATCAAAAAATATGACACCTTGGTTCCTTCTTTGAGTTTCAAAATTAGGTTAAATCCTGAAATAATATTTTCTTTTATTCTTTTTTTTGTTTTTTTTTTGTATTTTTTTATTTTGTATTTTTGGAACATTTTTTATGTTCTTTTCGGGGTGCCTAAGGATTATCCACAGTGTTTTAGGCATTTTATTTTAAAAATTCGGGCTGAAAAGCCAATTTGTGCATTTTTTGAATGTATCCGGCCTGAAGTACCGGATAAGGCTATCGCTTATTGTATCCGGTAACAATAACCAGATGCACGCATAAGCCTTTGTATCCGGTACTTCATACCGGATATGAAGGGAATTGTTCTTAACCGGCCTGAGTTGCCGGTAAATGCCGAAAAGGCCATTTTTGACTCATTTTTTCACCAGATTAGGTTTTTTTCATTCCCATTTGATGTTCACCTTAACTTGACCCTCAAAACTTGCCCCAGATTGGGCTTGGACATCATACTTGCCACAATTCATACATTCATGAAAAGAACATGGCTTTACCTTGCCACCTTGTATTACCTTCATTCAATATGGTATTCACATTATACCTTGGCCTGTAAAACATGCAAACGGCCTTCCCACATTTACACCCAATTCCCCTAACGCAATTGTGTACTTTTAGCTGAAAACGTGTTCCTCCACCTTCAAGCATATGGTTTTTGGGTTTTGGCTTAATTGGCAACTTAGAATTGAAGTCTAGTGATGCCCGGAATCGAATCACAGATCCCATTGTCATCACATCATTGACTCAAATTCTAAGGTGAATGTTTTCACTTTCGCTTTCCGAAGTCACGACCTCGGTGCGCCAAGCTACACACATTCATGGTTCAACTTTCTATAGGTAATGGATAGGTTGTGCAAATAGTTTATTGTGCTCAAGTGCAATTTAAAATTGTAGTAACATTCACAACGTCCCAGTCCCTTGCCACTCTTTTTCGTAGCCATGCATTCAATTTCAAGCCAAGGCACATATGACAATATAATGAAGTTAAATACAAGCAAGCAAGGGAACCAAAGCAACCAAATATGCACACAAGTATTACATGCCCAAAAAGTGGTATACAAACATGTCATTTGAATAACAATTGAACCATGGAAGCATGCTTGAAACCCAAAATCACTCCCTAAAATTCCAGATTTTCATGATCTTATTCATGCCCAAAGTATACCATTTCTACCCAAGTTGAAGCCTAAAAGTTTAGCACTACTTGACATGGTCCAAAAAGTGTTTCAATTTGGTAAAATAGGCTTGAAATCTCCCAAAATATACACTAAAATTTCCAGATTTTGTATTCTTTATCTTTGGTGCTCAACATGCTTCATTCATGTCCAAATCAAAGCCTAGGAATTCAATCACTAAAATATGGCATAAGAAAGGATTAAATTGGGGAAAACATGCTTGGAACTCTCAACATATACCCATTGAGTTTACTGAATTCATGCACTTCATTTTCATGCTCCAAACATGGCACTAAAAAACCTCCCAAGACAAGGTAGAAAAATAAAACAAGTAGGCATGCACACCAAAATAAGACCATAAACATGATCTTAGGCATAATCCAACCATATGCACATGCCTTTATCCATGTAGATTTCAAAGTATCCCAATCAGCTTTCAAGATGCAACAATATGCACAAATAACATAAGTAAAATAGCAAGCATTCACAAGTAAAGAAAGCATGAACAAAACACCCAAAATTGGCTTAAATCCACAGGTCCCCAGCAGAGTCGCCAGTTGTGAGACATGGGAAAATCACCGGAATGATCATCCCTCCGTCAACACACGGGGCTCGAAATAAAAGTTGAAGAGTCGCCACTGTAAGCACCTCATTTTTGCGCTCCCAGAAAAAAAAACCAAAAATGCAAACCCTGGACAGAAAATCAAACCCTAAGGGGTGAAAAGTTGACTTTTTGATCAAGTGAAAATTGGCCACCTCGCTTTATGCCATTGGATAGAGAATCTCGACACGGTTCCAACGCAACTGAGTTTGCAGGAATCGGGGTCTGGACGAAGGTTCGGCGGGCGGTCAAACTTAAGGAAAAGCCAAGAGTTGAATTTTCCTCGAATTCCGTGCCAAGTACCTTGCTTTATATCATTGGATAGAGAATCTCGACACGATCCCAACGCAACTGAGTTTGCAGGAATCGGGGTCCGGATGAAGGTTCTGCGGGCGGTCAAACCTGAGCAGAGCCAAAAGTTGACCAAAATCCGATCCAGAGGCCTACCCCTAAGTCATTGGATAGAGAATCTCGACACGATTCCAACGCAACTGAGTTTGCAGGAATCGGGGCCGGATGAAGGTTCTGCGGGCGGTCAAACCTGAGCAGAGCCAAAAGTTGACTTTCTGCTAAAATCCGATCCAGAGGCCTACCCCTAGGTCATTGGATAGAGAATCTCGACACGATTCCAACGCAACTGAGTTTGCAGGAATCGGGGTCCGGATGAAGGTTCTGCGGGCGGTCAAACCTGAGCAGAGCCAAAAGTTGACTTTTTGCTAAAATCCGATCCAGAGGCCTACCCCTAGGTCATTGGATAGAGAATCTCGACACGATTCCAACGCAACTGAGTTTGCAGGAATCGGGGTCCGGATGAAGGTTCTGCGGGTGGTCAAACCTGAGCAGAGCCAAAAGTTGACTTTCTGCTAAAATCCGATCCAGAGGCCTACCCCTAGGTCATTGGATAGAGAATCTCGACACGATCCGAACGCAACTGAGTTTGCAGGAATCGGGGTCCGGATGAAGGTTCTGCGGGCGGTCAAACTTGAGCAGAGCCAAAAGTTGACTTTCTGCTAAAATCCGATCCAGAGGCCTACCCCTAGGTCATTGGATAGATAATCTCGACACGATCCCAACGCAACTGAGTTTGCAGGAATTGGGGTCCGGATGAAGGTTCTGCGGGCGGTCAAACTTGAGCAGAGCCAAAAGTTGACTTTCTGCTAAAATGCGATCCAGAGACCTACCCCTAGGTCATTGGATAGAGAATCTCGACACGGTTCCAACGCAACCGAGTTTGCACGAATCGGGGTCCGGATGAAGGTTCTGCGGGCGGTCAAACTTGAGCAGAGCCAAAAGTTGACTTTCTGCTAAAATCCGATCCAGAGACATACCCCTAGGTCATTGGATAGAGAGTCTCGACACGGTTCCAACGCAACCGAGTTTGCAGGAATCGGGGTCCGGATGAAGGTTCTGCAGGCGGTCAAACCTGAGCAGAGCCAAAAGTTGACTTTCTGCTAAAATCCGATCCGGAGGCCTACCCCTAGGTCATGGGATGGAGGGCTCCGATACGATTCTAATGAAACTAAGTTTGCCCAGATCGGAGTCCGGATGAAGAAAATATGAGCTGATGAAATTTCCGAGCAGCAAAACCGTCAATCTGCGCACGTGGCAAAAAGCTGCACACGTGGCGAGTTGCGCAGGAAAATATCTCGGAGATCAAATCCGTAAATATCCGAACATTCGAAATATCCCAGGGACTAAATCTGTAAAAATCCGAGAATATCGGATTTTACCAAAAATTGTCAGGGACTAAATCTGAATTTTTTAGATTTTTCGACCGGCGAGCGGCAGCATTAAATGATTTCTCATCAATGTGCCGCTCGCGCGGACGTGGCAGCAGGGTATGCGCTCAGCTCAAGCTGAGCGGATACCCTTTTTTCAGGTGAGCGGCCCTTTTTTTTTGAGGTGGGCGGATCCTCCTTTTTTTTCTTCTTGGTCTATATAAACCGCGCGAAAGCTCGCGCAAAGGGTTGGAAAATTTTGGTTTTAAAGAATTTCTGGTGCAGTGCCCAAGCTCCTTCCCCACCCGAACCCTACCTGTCTCAGTGGCTTCGGCCTCCCCAAGCTCCCCACCTTGATCCGACACTCCCCTGTTCTTGCTTCTTCTTCACTCCCACACAAACTAGCGGAGGCCGGTCGCTGTTGGAACACGAAGGAAGGGGCTCCAGCTCTTGCTTTGTTGCAGGGAGAAGCCCACACGCCTCAAGCAAGTTGTAGGATCCTCAGGTATCATTCTCTACTATGCCTGATATACATGTGTTGAAATGAGAAGTTCTTAATAATTTTGCCAAGCTTATTTTTGTCCTTGGGCACGATTCTGTTCCCATGGTAGCTTAGTATGCACTTGTTTTATTTCGACGTATGAAGGGTCTCTAAGTGAGGAAGAGACCCACCGGGAGCTTATGGTAGCTTGAGAGAGAGAGTCCCCCCCTCAGACTATCCGAGCATGCTTAATGCTATGGTCGGGCTCTTTTTCTATGCTTTAAAAGGGAGTTTGTTCCCTCATGTCAATTGATCCATTGTATCCCTGTAAACCCCCTCCTCGTTCCCTTCTTCGGATGTTAGTGTGCCTTCGGATGTTTCGGATATTAGTGTGCCTGCTTGAAGGTCTAGTCGTGGATGGGAGTACATGTAATGTCTGCATGTGGTTTCTTTTGTTTTTTTTACATTGCTGGGTTTGCTAACATGCTGCTTGTGCACCCTTGAGCATGCTCCCATCACCCCCCCTCCTTTTTTAAGCTGTTAATGCATCTGTACTAGTTTTTTTATCGGGTTTGTTTTCTTTTAAGAGATTTTGGGTTGTAGGATGAAGCATGAAGTATGTTTAGATTAATTTGAACGCAAGTCTAAGTGTCTTCTGGGGGGGGTGGCCGAAGCCCTGGGAGGGCTTACAGAGCCTAAAAAATGAGTTACAAAGCTCAAAATCAGCTCAGAAATGGAGTTTGAAAGAAAACCGAGAACGTCGAGTATCTGCGAAGCTCGCGCGAAGCTCGCGCGAATCTCGTGAAGCTCGCGCGAGGCTCGCGCGAAGCTCGCGCATACCTTCGCGCGAAGCTCGCGCGAGGCTCACGCTCATCTCGCGCTCAGCTCGCGCGAGGCTCGCACTCAGCTCGCGCGAGGCTCGCGCTCAGCTCTAACCTCGCACCCACCTCTTTTTTTTGTGTTTTTCGCTGTTTTCGATCCTCCCGGCCCGCGCCGACCTCGAGCCTAGTGCCCGAGGTCGGCGCATACCCCTAAAACATGCCAAATTGGTATATTTTTGAAAAATTCCAAAAATGCCCTTTACTGTACCGCGGGGGGGCGAAGCCCCCCGCACCCCCCACCCCCTTTGTTCGTTGCGCATCCAACTCGTACCTTGATACGGGAGGTACCCCACCCCGTGGGCTCCGCTTCGCTTCGCCCACAGGGCCCCCGAGTACCTCCCCTTGGACCCAACACAATGAGCCAGTTTTTTTTTTGACAGAGTGTCTATCTTGTGTTTTTTTTTGTGATTATTGCTAAATGTGAATGATATTTCCAAACCAAACCAGATAAACCAAAAGGGTTTCTGGGTCACCCAGAAACCCAAAATGGGACTTGGACTCCCGGTCCAACTTGGTACACTAGTGGGCCTTCTAACGGGGCCCACCAAGCCCAGCGAATCCCAAAGCATGCAAATAAGTAAGATTAAATAAAGTGAACTAATTGAACCGGGTGGGCCAAACCCAATGTGGCCCACCCGAACCTTGTTGTGTGGAATGAATGCATGAATTGCGTGGTTTGGCCGAGACCACGGGCAAGGGCCTATCGGGCCCACCAAAGCCCACTAGTCAACCCAAGTTAGGGTGCAAGCCCTACACTTCTAGAACTCAGGCTTTCGAGCCTAAAATTGGGCTATGGGCCCCAAGCCCAATGACCAATCCATTTTGGCTCAACTCAAGAAAGATAAATCAATACTATTTGGCAACCACCATGGGGGCCCACCCAGGGGCCCGCAAACCAATGCAGTCCAACCCTTTGCATGAAAATCACTTAAAAGTTCAAACTGAAATAAATTAAGTGAAATCAACTCATTAATCTAAGCCCACAAGGCCTCCTAGGCTTAGACCGAGGCCCACATGGGCACATGGGCTTGACTAAGCCCACCAAGGATCCCGTGGGCCTTCCAACGGGGCCCACCCAACTAGACTCAGATCACCTAAGTAATCAAGATAAAAGCAATTAAAGGGACCCACACCACTTAGGTGGTCCCACCAGACTTAACCAAACTGCATATCGGATTAGGAATCGGGTGAGACCAAAGTAAGCTGACTCAAACCAGGATAAACCTAAGGGACCCGTCACCAGACGGGGTGAACCGGGGTGTCTACGGACTTCCCCGGACCGCAACCGAGAACAGACTTAGAATCTCAAACCGCAGACCAAAAAGCCCTAATAGGCAAGATTAAGCACCCAGGTGTCCGCCTGCACCCCATCAGGCGGTGGCGACTCCGAATTTTCCCGTGCCGCGTTTCCCACGCGCGCACAGCCACCATTCAGATTTTGAGGTGAGAATGGACACCAAAATCATCAAAAAGTGTAAAAAGGCAAATTCTAGGGTAAAAATAACCCTACTTGAAAATCAAATCCAGAGATGAGTAAGGGGATTAGATTATGAACGGGGGAAGGTGTTAGGCACCCCAATTCATCCACACGAAGTGGTAGCCAAGTGTATGTTCATGCAAAAATAAGAAAGCTGGCTAAAATCATAGAAAACCTTGAAAAAGGACCAATGTATGATATTTTCACATGAAGATCTAAATGGATTCTAGATCCTCTCTTATGTCAATACCATTTCTGGAATATCACAAAAAGATGGAAATCAAAGTAAAGGTTGCACAAAACCAAGTTGAGGCAAATCCGGGAAATTTGGTAAAAAGTATGCCATTTGTCTTGAAATCATTTAAATACAATTTTAAATTGAACCAAACTAAATCCATTTGAAAGATTACGGTAAATAAGGGACTCATGCAAAATTCCAAGTCAATCCGGTTAAAATCCTAGGAGTTATACTCCTTTAAAGTTACTGTTGGGGATAATCAAAAAGTAATAAGTGGGCAACTTTGGAAAATTGTCTAGAAAACTCCACTCAATAAAAATCCACGAAACTTGGTGTGATTGAAGTCTGTATGGTCATCTTTTGAAAGAAACTAGCCTCATACAAAAATCCCTTCGGATGTGCCTTGGGTGATCTCCCGAACAGGCCCCGAAGATCACAGATTTACCCAGAAAAGTGTCATTGAGCAGTTCTGAGTAAATCGGCTACCAATAATTCAAATGGAGTCAAAAAATTATGAAACCAACTAGATTTAAAAATAGACTCATAAAGGAGTGCCCAGAAACAAAAATACTCGAATCGGACTTAAAACGAACACATGATGCTCCGTCGAAGTGACAAATTCTGTATTCGAACCTGAACTGTCCAATCAACTTCGACAGAGAGGTGTCAAAAATCCGTTCGATAGAAATTTATGAAATTTGGTGGACATAAACTAGACAGCCTCACCTTTCCCATGGTTCTAGAATCGCTTCAAAATTCATCCGAAGGATGAAGTTATGAGCGTCCAAAGTAAGGGTACAGGTGCTGTCCAGTTAGGCCACTTTTGAAGAAAACCAAATCCGAAAAGTGATAAAGTGTGTGCCATTCGTGCAAGATGAACACAAATCTTTGAAAAATCATTTGACAACATTCCAGAATTGATTGAGGCCATTTATTTGAGATTTATCACAATAAATGCAATAAACCCCAAATATGAGCCTATCCCGCCAAAATGGCACTATGCATGTGCAAATGTGGAAAACCACATAAGATCAATAGAACAACATAGCATGCATAAATATTCATCAAAATAAGGTTCTAAAATAGCCTAGGGTTCCGTTCCATTATCGTTTCCCTCTGTTCTCTCTCCCCGTTAAACACGGTTCTTCAAGATAATCAAGGGTACTTTGAATATGAAACGGTTTACAATCAATCAAAAGGCTTTATGCTACATAGGTTCTAGTACTAGGGTCAATCCCCAATCTCGTTTCTCCTAGATCCCGCCTCCACGTTTTACGGCTAGGGGGAGTCTCGAGATACTTTGAGCCGGGGAAGGGTTTTCACACACAATGAAGGCCTTATTCTACAGAAAGGTAGAAGAAGAGATCTAAATCTAGGAATGTAAAGACAGAAGTAAAAGAAAAGTTTGAGGCTTACCTGAATTCTGGAAGCGATCCCGTAGTGGTTTTCTTCTTCTCTTGGAGTTCTTCTTTGCGAGAATTCAAAACAAGAGTTGAGTGCCATTTGCTTGAAGAGGAGCCTCCTATTTATAGGCAAAGGTTAGGGTTGTTGGTAGACACAACTTAATGTCTAGAACCCACCAACCTTAACCCTAAGGCTATTTCCGAGATTTCTCCTCATTTAATGAGGGATATGATGGTAAAAGTGAAAAACTCTCGGAAAACCCTAATTTTGAGCAAAACTTACGTATCCGGTATATCAGGCCGAATACACAAGGGCCTTAAGGTATCCGGTATACAGTACCGGATACACTAAGCACTGCTTGTAACCGGTACTTGTTACCGGATACGAAAAGGCCTGCTTGTATCCGGTCTGAGTTACCGGATACAGGTAAAAAGTTATTTTCTTCAATTTCTGTGCTGGCTTTCAAGGAGATAATGATTTTTGATGATTATTGATGATTTTGATAGTGCAATTTGGGGTGTCTACAAATCCCTATTCACATAAATATCACATCTTATCATACAAGAAAATAGAAAAGCTACTATACAACTTAGAAGAGATAAGAAAGCAATAAAATAAGATCGTACACTATGAAAACCGATCATCAAGTTGATGAGGTGACTAGATTTATAATAGTATATCAAGACATTCATAAGTGGCCATTTGTTATACCTGTTCGTTTCTGACCCTGGAAAAGCTCTTTGTCCCAGCTGTATGATTAAGGGTCTGGTTGGCACGATTAGTTTTATTCCTTGCTGACAAGTTCTGCAACATATAATCATACAAAGTCAATAAACAAGGATGCAGTAGCTTTAGAAGACATATTAACTAAATAACAAATTACCTGGGCATTTTATGAGTTCCAGTACTCTACTATTCATAACATCAAAATATTAACTAAATAACAAATTCCTTACATTACGAGGATCAGAACTGAACTCGCTATTCATAACATCAAAATATTTCCAAGTCATAGAATCCGCAGGATGCCTTTACTTATCATCATCAGTACGACCATCCACATGCCATCTCATATCATCGGCAATCTTGGAAGACATATACAATCTTTGAAGACGCGGCTTCAAAGGAAAGTGCCTTAATATCTTTGCTGCCTTTTTCCTTCCCTTTTTATTGGAATGACTGTCTTCGGATTTCCATCTAGAAGTACCGTAAATATCACATTTTTGTTTTTCACTAGTTTCATTCCAATATAGCATACAGTCATTTGGGCACGCATCTATTTTGTTATAATTAAGACCCAGGTTCGATATCATCGTCTTGACCTGTGTAGTTTTGATCAAATCCATTGCAAATCATGTGTTCATATGCGACTTCTTGACTTTGAAACAACACATTATTACATTTCGGACAAGGACACTTCAACAACCCATTAATAGTTGCCCCGCGAGAACATGCAAACTTGATGAAACCCAAGACTCCATCTTGATAATCTTGACTAGCCCTATTCCATCCATAGTAAACGTAACCTATTTAGTTAATAAATATAGATACACACCCTTCATCAAAACATTAAGAAATTAACATAATAAATACCTAGATCTTTTCATCCACCTTCGATCCATCTATTAGTATGTTGTGAAAGAATTTACCCGTCGCTTTTGAATAAGATTACTTTTTGCAAAACATACTCTATAAATGAATCTAGCTAATAGCAAACAGTACTTATGTTAGTTTTAAAATTTATGCTTGGTTTTACCCATTTAGGAATACCAAATACATTACTTGTTTGTCATAAGATTCATATATTTCTCCACGAATTTCGATAGCATCTCTGCGCAGTTCTTCAAATACGTAAAGTTTTCTGGCGTAAAGTCAATAAAACTACGTATTTGAAGAACAAAGAGATAAAACCAAAATTATAAGTAAAGATACATATAAATCACATGTCAACAAGTAACATACTTGATATCCCCAAACTGTCAATATGACAATCCAAGATGTTACATGTGCAAATCTATGCCTTCATATTTAAATACTAAGAATTATTGCAAACTTACTGCGAAGATGCAATATCTTCAAAGTACACAAAATAGGATGGGCATAGTTACACATGTAACCTCTCAGACGGGTATTTGAATTGTTCCCACTTTTTTTATGAGATAAAAAACTGCTAATCATAATATCAATGGTATTGAACAGCATTAGAACAGAAATATCACAACAAGGAACTTAAAGAGATAAATAATGGTTTAACCATTATTTATCTCCCCTAAAAATTTCGGCAGCATCTCCCCTAAAAATAGAGGGTTGTCCAGACCAAATTGGTCTAAAATAATAATGGTTTAACCTGTAAACAAAAGAAGAGTCCAAGCTTTCACATCCATATCCACATTCATATCCAAAAATAGCATTCACATCCATATCCACATCCATATCCAAAAATAGCATTCACATCTATATCCACATCCATATCCAAAAATAGCATTCACATTTATGTATAGAGAGAAGTGCCCAAATTAATTAGGGTAGGATAATGAAGTCAAAGCTTTCAAGGAGCTAGCAATGAAAATTTGAAATGAAAACCTAAAAGGAAGACTTACTTGGTTGGTAAGTACCTATTCCTTTTTTCTTTTAGTTTTTATGTTTATTCTTTACAGACCTCTAGATATCAGAGACTGCAGAGTTATCTAAACCTTTAATTTTAGGAGGCTTTAGTTTAATGGAACTGGGGTTATGAAGACAAGAAAGGCGAGTCGTCATCGACGGCCTTTGTCTTCTTATGAAGTCGTTTCCACAAAACTTATCAACAATAGACCTATGAATTTTCGTCATGGACTTGACTCTGTCAATTACACCATAGTGCTCAAAACCCGCGTACGCGCATGGTTTTAACATGGCTTGACTGTTCTAATTGGTTGAAACTCTTGAACAGGCCATAGCAAGACCTGTAGACTGTCTTACATCTTTTTTTTAAAGTCAAAGATGATTTTGATTTTATTGTGGTTTCTACAGTAAGTCCATTAGATTTACCCCAAAAAAAAAAACAATCATGGGTCTCAATCGCTAATGTTAAATTTAATTCTAAATAGCTACTTCTTCCATTTGATTTGTCTATTTAATGGAATAAACTATCATGATGATCTCAATCGTTTTATATTTTATCTTGACAGAGACTTTGGAAGGGCTCTTATCAACTTATATATTATCTCCTTATCGACTTGTAAATGATGCATTCACTTAAAATATTCATTATAAATACAAGATTAAAATTAAAAGTTTTAGTGATTAGAGCATCTACTGTAGCAATGACTTTGGAGTTTTGCTATGAGTTGTATGTGCTCTTCTTTGATGACACCAAGGTACATATATATATATATCAGGATTTAAATTGTAGATGATCTAGTATATGGAGTAGCAAGACAGGAATAGGGTGGGCCATAAGTCATAACTCATATCTTAAATTCAAAAGGGCCTAACTTTAGGTTCATATAGTGGAATTAATTGTAATACTATTGAATTCAAACAAATAAAAAAGGAATTCCAAACAAATAAAAATTGTAAGGTGACATAATTTTAAAAAAGGAACATGATTTTAAGGAAAATCAAACTAAAGCACATGCATTGAAGCGCTATATTTATAAAGTCCAATATAAGTAAAAAAGGAAAGTCCAATATAATTGTAAAAAAAAGAATTCTGGATATAAGTAAAAAAGGAAAGTCCATTCTCATGTTGATGACATTGAACTGTGAATAACATCTTAGTGCTCTGCACATCTCCAATGTTTGATATTCATCAGTACGCATTTCTGCAAAGAACACTTGACGTACTGAAAATCAAAAGGAAAAGATTGCAGGACATTGGAATTTTGTCAATTTATGAACATTGGACAGTAGTAAGATATATGAACTCACAATCTGGATTTATCCAGGAATCTAATTTGATTGTTAAAAAACGTGTGAGACTTATACGAAATAAATTGATCACTGGATTTAAATATTCTATTCAACAGGGAAAACTATGGTTGCTCGAATCCTTGGTAGATTCCTACATACGGTTGGAATTTTGCCTACTGAAAAAGTAATAGAAGTGCAGAGGATGGATTTGGTTGGAGAATTTGTTGGGCACACAGGACCAAAGACTAGGAGAAAGGTATGCAATCTATGCTGTTGAAGTCCTATACTCAAATTCCATGACATCTACATAGAAGCAAATTAATGTAGCAAAGTACATTACAATTTAACATTGGCAGATCAAAGAAGCTGCGGGAGGAATTCTTTTTGTTGACGAGGCATATCGGCTGATACCCATACAGAAATCAGATGACAAGTAAAAAAAGAATCCTTCCAGGAGAATTACAGAGTACAAGGAGAAGAGAGAGACCTGGATATTTGTGTGTGCGACGGCAGAGAACGGCGCTTGGCGACGGGGGAGAACGGCGCTTGGCGACGGGGGAGAACGGCGACGGCGACGGGGGATAACGGCGACGGCGACCAAATTCCGGCAGCAACACACCGGATTCATGAGAGAAATCGGCCGGCAAAAAAAAACCCCAAATCGCAGAGATTCGCGCAGAGAAGAAAACCCCAAATCGCGCGATTTGGGGTTTTATACCCTTTTAACGGCGGGAATTAGTTACCGCCGCTAAAACGCTTTTCGCGGGTCAGGGACGACAACCTTTTAGCGGCGGTAACTAATTCCCGCTGCTAAAAACCAATTCAACGCGGTTTGACCGTTCTTTTTTATCGGCGGTAATTAGTTACCGCCGCTAAAACCCATTCCACGCGTTTTGACTAATCCTTTTAACGGCGGTAATTATTTCCCGCCACTAAAAACCCAATCTACATTGATAAATTCTTCTCTTTTAGCGGCGGTAATATATTCCCGCCACTAAAACAATATTTTAATTAAGAAAAATAAAACATGAGAAATATTGTTTTAGCCGGCGGTAGTGTTCGTTATTACCGGCGGTAGTACCGCCGGTGAACAAACGCGCCAAACCTTGCCGCGCGGATCTGAAGCGCGCGCTATTCATTTTAGCGGCGGTAGAGTGTTACCGCCGCTAAAAACTTATTTCGACGGCGGTACACTATCTTCCGCCGCTTAAGTGTTTATAAGCGCTTTTAGCGGCAGTAATTGTCTACCGTCACTAAAACCATGTTTTTTTGTAGTGATTTACGGTCCAATGGTGTCCGTATATGTATTATGGGCGCTGTGTGCCCGTATATGTATTATGGGCGCTGTGTGCCTGTATATAAAATTCGGGCGCGCTTAGCCCGTAGATACAATACGGGCAAGGCTTAAATTATTGATTTTCATGCATTTTTGGCCTGTTTTAAATTCCAATTAATGTTTTCATTATTTTCTCATTTTGTAATGCAATTTGGGGTGTCTACATAAACTGACTTCGGTTTAGATTCGGAACACGTGCCCGGGATCAGAATCCAACCCGAAATCCTTGTATCGACAGATACTGGCACACCCGCATAAAGACACATCACCTACACTGCCACGTGTCAAGTCCAGAGAAATTTCGGAGCAATAGCAACTTTATTTCCTTATACCATAGTAGGATGTTGGACCTTGGCCTAACATCCCTAACATACTTGTTTACAACCAACTCGTATTTTTTAGATTGTGTAGTGAGAAATAGTAGTCTATTTTTATTGCTTTGTGAACTAACTAAAGAAAGCTGTAGGATTTGGGATAATTTAAATCTTTAATTTTAATTTTTGATTTTTTTTGTGTGAATTGGTTGCTATTAAATCTTTGGTAGAGATGTCTAAGGATATTCTCTGAGACTTGGGAAGCTACTGAGACACCTTCCTCACAGCTTCTTTGGAAAACGCCTTTAGCCCATTTTGTGCTTTCTAGTTAACCTCACCTTATGTTGATTAAGTTTCAACGTCAAAAGTATTTGGGACATGAAAGATTTCCTCTCTAAATTTGACAGCTTCTTTTTGAGATTAAAGATCGATTGCTACTCTTATGGGGGACGAAGTCTTCAATGGGTTAAAAGAAAAACCACATCTTATCAAGCAACTAATCCTACTGAGGCCCCATTCTTACTGTGTCTTTGGAGCTTAAATGCGCAATAAAAATGCCAACATACCTTTTTTTTGGTGATAGCCAAGCCTATTCAATTTCATTAAGATAGAACCAGTGTTTTCAGTTTCATGGCATACCGCTGAAAAATCGATTTTTTTTAAGTATCGATGCATTTCGATACAAAAAATCGCTTATTTGCAAATTGACTGATTTTTTACGGCGTACCAACGAAACGAGGCAGCATGCTGAGCGAAATGGGCCTAAACGAGTGAAACAGACGATAAAGTTAAAAAAAATTTTGATTTTTTTAAAATTTTCATTAGCAATTTTTTTGCGGTGTGCCGGCGAAATTTCAACAGAATAAAAAAAATCAAATTTTTTCTAGTATTTTGCCTTTTTGATTTTCTGGCTTTTCGTGGGCATGTCGTCGACGTGCCAATATTTTCAGGGGTCGACATGCCCATTGAAATTGAAATTGAAAACCTTGGATAGAACTGAAGTACAACTTTTAAGGACGTAGCCATAAATGCAAAAAACATTACAGAAGTGATGCTCATAAACAAGCAGAGAAAATCCATGGGGATGGGTATCACTTTTTGTTCTTAATTGTACTGCTATTTTTGGGGGGGGGTGGTGGTGGTGGTGGTGGTGGTGTTGAGTTCAGTTTATTTTTCTTTATCTTGGGGTTTTCTTTTCTTTCTTTCTTTTTTCCTAAGGTTTTGCATGCAAATGTGCATGAAGGAGTTCAGGGGGACAGATTTTCCGGTATGAATGATTTGTTTTACGAAGAGGAGTTTGGAAGGGAAAATGTACAACAGAGGAAGAGAATGTAGAGAGGGAAATCTCTTTTGATTATGGTAATGATGAGTGGATCCACCAGCAATGGGGCTCTTCCCTTAAATAATGCCTGACTCAACACCATTTGCTTCCTTTCTTTTTCACAGACCTTTTAGTGGGAAACAAATGGATAGGAGCTACTAAATGGTGATGCACTAATGCTTCTTTTCTCTTATTTCTTTGTCTGCCTCAAACAGTTATGCTCCTTTTCAGTAACCTAGTTAGCTGAAACATCGTTGCCATTCACGGGCCATTTTTGATTTTGCCCTCTAGGACTGGGACATGCTAGGCCTTATATTAGGTTGGTTTGCAATCTGAGTCCATCAGTTGGTAGTTATTGTGTATTAAAATAACTAACTACTGCATTATTAGATCATTTGAAAAGTTACCTGTGTGTGAAGTCCTTTTCATTGCCACCAGCGAAGATCATTGAAATTTATTGATGAAATTGGTAAAGCAGAATGGGGAAAGTGGCCCATTTTTTAAGGGTTAAAATAAAATATTCAAAGAGATGGCGAAGTTATTTTCCTCACATTGTCACGTAATTTGAAAATATTTTCCTTCAATTTTAACTTTATATTAAAACAAACAAAAATAAATAAATAAATAAAACAGCAAGCCTAGTTATGTTCCACTTTCTTTCTTGCAAAACTCAAGAAGGATTTTGTTGAAGATGTCTTTAAGCCTCTTTTAAGGAATTGCATGTGTGGCTCTTGCTGTGTGGGTGTGAAAAGGTTGCATTCGCTTAAGCCATTATATTCTCGTTACATCCGAAGATGAAACATGAAGTGCTTCGGCCGATATACAGGCTTCTAATCACAGAGTCCCATACTGAGTATTTAAAGAAAAAAACGTGGGTATCCCTGTACAATGAAATGGGGGCCCAAATGTACACTTGCATCTCTTCAAGCAATAACTATGCCACAGGTGGAGTACGAAGGCCCTTTCCTGCTTTTTGGAGAGTAGCACTAGCAGCCATTGTTTGGCAACTAAGGTTCAACATGTTGATTTCTGTGCCATTTCGATGATGGTATTCTGTGCCGTTTCGTCAAATTTTGTAAACATACAGTAAGCCCAAAAACTCTTCAAAATTAATAAATTGGAAAAAAAAAAAAGAAAGAAACTAAATGACATGCCAAGCTGAATTGTTTCAAACAATGATATGACTAGGTGCCGTTGATTTCGCTACTATTTCGACTAACACAAAACGGTTGGCTACTCTTTGTTGGTCGAAACAAGGGTTTATAGCAATTTCTCATGGAATTCGATGGATATCGTTTCCATTTCACGGGTACAGCATAAACGGGTGGTAAAATTTTCAGTATCAAAACCAAGATGACCTTTAGACTTGACCACGTACACACATCGATTCCAACTCTTTGAATAATTTGCCTTTGAACGACAAAAATCACATCGATTCCAACTCTTTGATTAATTTGCCTTTGAACTACAAAAATCACATATTTTACGTTCATAATAATAATTAGCGTTTCTATTTCATTTGCTGTAGAAAATTGACAGGCATGCATAATATAATACCGTCGGGGATAAATTAGGGTGCTAAACGGGCTGGCCTGGCATGGCCCAGGCCCGTTTAGCACGAATTGGCGTGCCGCAGGCCACGGCATGCGCGGCCCGTTTACCCCATACCCCTGGCTTGGCACGGCACACGGCGGACCTGGCAGGCTAGGGGTATTAAAATATGATGCTTGAATGAAGCTAATTTTAAAATCGGAAAATTAAATAGAAGAATACATCTTTAGAATGAAGCTTAAACTTTGCAGTTGAAGCCTTCAACCTCCAGAGTCCAATTTCCCACTTCTGATGCTTGAACAATTTAAGTAAAGCAACTATTTCTTGATAGGCTAGAGAGATTATAGAAGAAGAGAGTAAGAAATTATAGAAGATGTATGGTTTGGAGTGGGAAAGGGTAAGCTTATTTATAGAAAACTAAAAGTGGTTTTTTACCACCTCTACCCTCCAATATGACTGTTATTTGGTAGTTGGAAGGGTAGAAAATGTCTTTTAATAGTCAATTACAACTATACCTCCTAATATGGCTGTTATATAGTTGTTGGGGATAAAAGGCCAGGCGGGCTGGCTCGACGTGTCGAACGGCTTAGGCGGGCCGGCTCGAAATGCACCCAACGGGCCGGCCAACGCCGCTTAGACGCAAGCTCAGGTTGGTGCGCGGTACACAGGCGACAGGCCTAGGCCCCCAAGCCCGACACGGCATGGCTCAATAAGCAAGCCTGGGATAAATGCATAACACATTAAGTCACAAAAAGGGAAATCTCAATTAGCAAGTAGAAGCCATCCGAAATTTAGAGGAAGAACACTTAAGCACGACATTGATTTGGGCCTTTTTATATCTAATCACTTTCCAATGAAGACTCTTGGATGCTAAAAGTAGTGAAAAGTAGATTCTCTCAAGAGGTCAATGAGAGATTTTGTTTCTGAAAATTGTACAATTACTATGTTGGAAAAATGTACACTTACCTCTCGTCAATTAAATTGTAAAAAATGTACAATTACGTTTCTGACAGAAGCAATTGGACCTCTTTACATTTTAGAGGGATTTGAATAAGCGCATATTTATTCAAAAATATGGAGACAGCTCTCTATCTTTTTTCAAATGTAAAGAGGTCCAATTGCTTTTGTTAGAAACATAAGGGGTGTAAGTGTAAATTTTTCAATAAAACCAAAGAAAGGTGTTTGAAGATAAAATTTGTGAAAACAAAATTTTCGAACAATTTTCTCTTCGTATCTCTTAGGTAAAAAATTTTCACTTTTGAAAGGTAGAGATTTTGAAAGAAAATGAAAGAAAGTCTACTATCAGCCACCACTATTAACAACACCCACCCACGCTGCAACCACCATTCCTAAGACCCCACCACTATTAACACCACCCATCCACGCTACATCCACCATTCCTACGACCCCACCACCATCACAACCCATCCCCCCCCCCCCCCCCCCCCCCAAACACTACAACACACACACCATCTCTTTCTTCTTGAAGCCCTCTGCATGGGTCACATCTGTCTTTGCACTCCAGACAATGGTTTTTTTTTCCAAGTACTTTTTGAAACCAGATTGCAAGCAAGAAGATACTATTGCTTTAACCTAGCGAAACCTTAAAGCAAAATCACCAGAAGGTGAAATCGAAAGGGATCGTGGGTACATAGTGTTGTAATATTGTTGTAAAAATTAGGGGAAATACTGTTCTGTATTATCAAACAGGTATCAGAATACGAATGGAATTGGGTAAACAATTAAAACAGTATCAGGTTATAGATGCACGAATATGAGAAGAACAGTCAAGACAGAAAGAAGCAACAGATCTAAGCAGAAACAAATGTAAACAGGATTGGAATAAACTTATCAGTCGAGGCGAGATTCAGAAATCTCTGTGCTTAAAGCCTTAAGCGTCCCCTGTAGAACGAATCTTCAGTGCGAAGGGTTGCTCGACGCTATGACTTCCAGCATTCAACGACAAACATGTCTCTCCAGTAATCCGCACAGAAATACTGGACAAATCGAACCCACTTAGCAGTGTCACTCTTACTTTCAGACCAGAGAAGAAAAACACAGGCGTCCAACAGAGGCTGTATTCTCTGATTTTCGTGTATATCCCCAAACCCTAATCTCTCCACTTATATAAGAGAGAGAAAGAACGAACGTGTATGACCCTTCATATGGCACACGTTCACACAAATAGTAACGTTAATTAATTAACGTTAATCACAAACGGTTAATCAACGATTAAGAATGCAAAACGGTTTTAGAAATAAAATAAAAAACAAAACGTTTAGAAAGTCAGCAAAAAATAAGTATAAAAAGATAGCAGCACACACACACCACACCACACCACGACACGACCGACCGACCGGACGGAAGGCGGCGGCGGCGCGCGCGAGATTCAAAGAAACCCCGACAACAAGGAACAGTGTCTCACTTTAGGGGTTGCACCCCTTTAGTTCCCACTATTCAATATAAACCATTAGAAGTTCTCATAAACTTCCAATGTGGGACTATTTAGTTCCCACAAGAGACAAACACTAAAAGACAAAACAAAAAGAGGGAATTTTGAGCCCTTAAAAACCAATAAAAATACAACAATTCCCCCCACAGGGCCCAAAATTCAAGAGAATAGACAGAGTGACCAAAATTCTAATGTGCATTAATGCCGGTGTCTTTTGGACTTGAACCGACACTTAGAACTTGCAAAATAGACTTCACAGAGATTCGGTGGAATAAATTCTTAAACCTAATCTCTTTAATGTGAAACAACTACCTCTGTAGTCCACACACTAGAATACCTGCTTTTAGGTTCTAACCGGGTTGGCGCCTATACGGCCATGCGCCTGCTGGTCTCGTGAGAGCTCTAGAGAATTAGCCCTAATTCTCAACAGAGGCGGCTCCACCTCTACACTCACATAGGTAATTTCCATCAAGTGTGTAAACCGCAACTAAAACACACCATCTATAAAGAATATGGAAACTATTAAGAGTTCAATGACTCAACCTCACATACGTTGCAGTTTTGCACTACTCACATCATAGGGATAAATTTCTCACAAAGTATATAACTTGTAGTACTTCACACTCAGGTGACTTGTTCTTCCCATTGAACCTACTTCCTGGGATCTCCATTCACGTAGGTTGGGTTACTATCACGGGTTGTTTATATCCATGGGCTTTAGACCCATCCCCCTCGATGTGCTAATAACGAGCTTCTTGCTCAGAGGCTTTGTCAGTGGATCTGCTAGATTTCCAACTGACCTCACAAAAGTCAATGCAATTACCCCATCACTGAGTAATTGTCTAATTATATTATGCCTCAATCTGATATGTCTCCTTTTACCATTATAAATTTTATTCTGGGCTTTAGCTATTGCTGCTTGGCTATCACATAAAATGGTAATAGGAGGTGCAGGTTTCGTCCATAAAGGGATATCATGCAGAAGGTTTCTCAACCACTCTGCCTCTCCACCAGCTAGCTCTAAAGCTACAAACTCAGATTCCATGGTGGATTTCGCATTACAAGACTGTTTACATGATTTCCATGAAACAGCCCCACCTCCTAAGGTAAAAACATAGCCACTAGTAGAGTTAGACTCATCATGCCCAGTTACCCAGTTGGCATCACAATAGCCCTCCAACACTGTAGGATACCCTGAATAACACAACCCATAATTAATTGTACCCTTTAAGTACCTCAACACCCTAACTAATGCACTCCAGTGCTCATAGTTGGGACAATGGGTGTATCTACTCAGTCTCCCTACAGCATAGGCAATATCAGGTCTGGTGCAGTTCATTAAGTACATTAAGGAACCAATCACTCTAGCATACTCAATTTGTGAAACACTTTCACCAGTGTGTTTCTTTAAATGTATACTAGCATCATAAGGTGAGGACAACGGATCAGACTCAAAGTGTCCAAACTTCTTTAATATATTTTCTACATAATGTGATTGGGTTAATGTAATACTGCCCGACTCCTTAGTTATTTTGATGCCTAAAATTACATCAGCTTCTCCTAAATCTTTCATATCAAATTTAGAAGATAAAAATTTCTTAGTATGAGTTACTACTTCTAAATTAGTACCCATAATAAGCATATCATCAACATACAAACAGATAATCACACCAACATTGTTATTAAATTTATGATACACACATCTATCAGAATCATTTATATGATATCCATTTTCAACAAGTATGTTATCAAATTTCTCATGCCACTGCTTAGGAGCTTGTTTTAAACCATATAAGGATTTAACTAGCCTACATACTTTATTTTCTTTACCTGGTGCTATAAATCCTTCTGGTTGTTTCATATAAATTTCTTCTTCTAATTCACCATTTAGAAAGGCTGTTTTAACATCCATTTGGTGAATTATTAAATTATTAATTGAAGCTAATGCAATTAAAATTCTGATGGTTGTTATTCTAGCAACAGGAGAATAAGTATCAAAATAGTCAATATCTTTTTGTTGACTAAACCCTTTAGCCACTAATCTTGCTTTATATTTGTCTATTGAACCATCAGTTTTAAGCTTTCTTTTAAAGATCCACTTGCAACCTATGGGTTTATTCCCAGGAGGCAAATCAACCAACTCCCAAGTATGATTAGCCATAATGGAATCCAACTCACTGACTATGGCATCTCTCCAAAACACTGCATCTGGAGAAGACATAGCCTCACCATAAGTCAATGGATCACCATCAACCATAAAGGTATAAAAATCATCACCTATGTTAGTTGCTTTTCTAGCTCTTTTACTTCTTCTTGGTTCAATTTCAGGTTGAGGACTAGGTTCAGGAACATATTCAGGAACAGTTCCAGGAACATGTTCAAGAACATCATCTCTAGGTTGGCTTGAAGAAGCCTCATCTGAACCTCTCACAGACTTTGGTCTAAGTGGGAAATTAGACTCAAAAAAGTCTGCATCTCTAGACTCTATTATAGAATTAGCTGACACTATATTATCATCCACAGTTCTTAGAACAAGAAATCTGTAGGCAGCACTGTGTTCAGCATAACCTATAAATGCACAGTCTACAGTCTTAGGACCTATCCTCTTCCTTTTAATTTCTGGAAGACCTACCTTAGCTAAGCAACCCCAAACCTTAACATAACTAAGGTTGGGAATATGCCCTCTCCAAAGCTCATAAGGGGTCTTACCAGTTTTCTTGTGGGGTATTCTATTTGAAATAAAACATGCAGATAAAATAGCTTCCCCCCACAAGTTAGAGGGTGAACCAGAACCAATCAACATGGAGTTCATCATCTCCTTAAATGTTCTGTTCTTCCTCTCAGCTACTCCATTTGACTCAGGGGAGTATGGAGCAGTCACCTCATGGATAATACCATTTCCTTCACATAATTCTTTGAAGGAATTTGATTCATATTCTCCACATCTATCAGTTCTCAATCTTTTAATTTTCTTTTCAAGCTGATTTTCTATCTCATTTTTATATTTTATAAAAGCTTGTTCAGCTTCATCTTTACTTTTTAATAAATACACTTTTGTATATCTACTATAATCGTCTATGAAAGTAATAAAATATTTATTTCCTCCTCTAGACATATTACTTTTCATATCTGCTAGATCACTATGAATTAAACTTAAAAGTTCTGATTCTCTAGTAACAGATTTATGAGATTTATTAGTAAACTTTGCTTCTGAACAGCATTCACATTTATCAAAATTATTATTTGATATATTTTTAATTAAGCCTACACTATGCATTCTCTTAACATAGGAAATATTTGCATGTCCTAATCTAGCATGCCACAAAGTAAGAGAATCAATATAAGCAGAAGTGGAGATTTCATTTATTTCATCAGAAATGTTCAAAACAAACAGACCATGGTTACAATATCCTTTTCCCAGGAAAACCCCATTCTTAGTCAAAACTAACTTATCCCCCTCAAAGACTAACTTAATCCCAGCCTTGTTCAACAGGTAGCCAGACACTAAATTTCTCCTAATGCCTGGAACATGCAGTACATCAGTCAAGGCCAACTGCTTCCCAGAAGTGAGCTTCATCTGCACCTTTCCCTTTCCAGCAACTAGAGAAGTACGAGAGTCAGCCAGGTACACCTGCTCGCCCTCTCCCACAGGCTGGTAGGTCGTGAACAAAGCACGGTCTCCACAGATGTGCTTGGTGGCCCCAGTGTCCACCACCCACTCCTTAGGGTTGCTGATCAGATTAACTTCTGAAATCACAGCCACAATCACATCAGACTCAGTTAGATTCACATGGGTCTTGTCTCTGCTTTTCCTATGCCTGCACTGAGCAGCATGATGGCCTGGTTTGCCACAGACAAAACAGTTCCCTTTCTTCTTTGAGTCCTTCTTAAAGTCTGGTTTTCTAGGTTTCTGAAAATCCCACTTTTTCTTCTTCCTAGAACCATCCTCAATCATGTTGGCTTTGCTGACTGGAATAGAGGGAATTTTGAGCCCTTAAAAACCAATAAAAATACAACACATAGGAAAGAACATCTGGTGATACGTTTGAGCTTATTCAAAAACTGGATACAGAAGAAGCAAGAAGAAGAAAAGAGGCTTAACAGAAGCCATTAAAGGGTACTAAAATTTGTTTCTAATTCGAAAGAAAAATTTACGTCTAAAAAACAAATGAGGTGAAAGTTTTGCAGCATAATTTTTCTTGTTTTTGCTAAATTAGTAGCCTTTGGCAACTTTGTTTATAACAGAGAAATAGAAAGTTTCTGAGAGAATAGCTTAGAGATTACCTTGTGCAAGCTTGTTTCTTTGCATCTAGGGGGTGTTAATAGAAGTGGACCATTTTTGCACACTGGAAAGAGTGGGATTAAGTTCAAGAGAGGAAGTTATTAATGTTGACATCTCTGATGGACAAGATTCAACCCATTCTTGGAATGAAGTTATCTCCCCCTCATTTAAAAACTTTTGGTGAAGAGAATATAGATCCTTAAATAGGAACACCTCTTCATGGAATACCACATGCCTTGTCATGTAAAGTTTTCCTGTTGGAGGATTTTGATACTTGTAGCCTTTGTAGCGATAACTGTATCCCAAGAAAATGCATTGTACAAATTTAGGACAAGTTATTTTGTTTTGAGTCTCATATGTGAGGAAAGCATTTTACACCCAGAAACCCTCAACTGAATCCTAGTATTCATATTCAAATTTTGTTTAGACACTTCTCAACCAAATCCTTATTTACATTTTTTTGGACACTTCTCAATTGAATCCTAGTATTCATATTCAAATTTTGGACATTTCTCAAACAAGTCCCTATATCCTAAATTTTAGGGGTCAAGTGGATCCTAGACACATGCCTGCACCCAACACTCATACTCGAGTCCATGTATCATAGGTTATGATAACGAAACAAGGACATCACTTAGTTAATCGCAAGGTTATATTATTCTCTTATCTTTTGGTATCTCTATGTATCACTTCTAAGGATTCATTTGCAGTAATGAAGTGTCTCTTCAAGAATCTCTCCTTTCTAATATATTACTGCTGTGTAATATTTATAATGATAGATATGTCATCACTTAGTTGATGTAAATGTGTGACCTAACTGGACGTATTTTATTATTTTTCTATGACAATGTAAATGACATATAATTAAGGCTATTGGACCAGAAACTTTCTTTTCACTGATACTTTTGGTCTTCCTTCTATTATTCTTTTATTACTCTTTATCTTTTTAATGATACACAACTTGCATGTTTTGGCTTTGGGAACTCCTTACGGTTGCTTCTTGATATACTAAGGATAGTCAATGCACTGAGCCTACTATTAGCAACGATACATCCATGTACCTTCTATTTCTCTAATTCCAATGCCTGAAATCTCCTCGTCGGATCCTTTAATACCCTATCAACTTGAGAGATTCCAAGTTAGTCAGTTCATGGCTTATTATGGTATTATCTAATAGAAAATGCATCCAAGATATAATAATTCTTATAAATAGTTTTTACATAGTATTTACCATGGTTCAAAGTATCGTATCGATGTGCCGTATCGGACGATCCAAAAATGGAAATGTATCGAGGATACACACAGATACGCACTAAAATGGTGGATACGGTGGATACATAGAACAAAACCCATCTATATAGAAAGATAAGTTAAAAATATGTCAAATAAACATGTTTCTAGCATTATAGGACTATACAAAGAGTATTTATGCATTATAGAAACATATAGGTGTGAGACACAGGAAAAATCACCTGGATGATTTCCCCTCCGTCAGCACATGGGCTCAACACAAAATTGGGAGAGTCGCCACCATTCAGAATTATGGGGTGTGAATGGACACCAAAAAGTTCAAAAATATGCAAAAATAGCTAAAAGGCACATTCTAGAGTAAAAATAACTCTACTTGAAAATCAAATCCAGAGATGCGTAAGGGGATTAGATTATGAATGGGGGAAGGTGTTAGGCACCCCCATTCACCCACACAAGGTGGTTGCCAAGTGTTTGTTCATGCAAAAAAGATAAGAAAGCTTGCTAAAAATCATTAAAAACATTGGAAAAGAATTAAGCCAATGTGTGATATTTCCACATGAGGAATCCAAATGGATTCTAGATCCTCTTTTATGTCAATATCACTTCTGGAATATCATAAAAAGATGGAAATCAAAGCAAAAGTTGTTCAAAACCAAGTTGAGGCAAATCCAGAGAATTTGGTAAAAGTAATGCCATTTGTCTTGAAATCATTCAAATCCAATTTTAAATTGAACCAAACCAGATCCATTTGAAAAATTATGGTAAATAATAGTCTCATGCAAAATTTCACCCCATTCCGATTAAAATCCTAGGAGTTATGCTCCTTTAAAGTTGCTGCTGGAGAAAATCAAAAGTGGCAAGTAGACAAGTTCGGAAAATCACCTAGAAAAATCCACTTCATAAAAATCCATGAAATTTGGTGCGATTGAAGTTTGTATGGCCATATTTCGAAAGAAACTAGCCTCATACAAAAATTCACTCGGATGTGCCTTTGGTGGTCTCCTGAACAGGCTTCGAAGATCACAGATTTACCCAGAAAAGTGCCATTGAGCAGTTCTGAGTACATCTGTTACCAATAATACAAATGGAGTCAAAAAATTATGAAACCAACTGGATTTGAAAATAGACTCATAGAGGAGTGCCCAGAAACAAAAATCACTCGAATCGGACTTAAAACGAACACATGGCGCTCCGTCGAAGTGACAAGTTCCGTATTTAAACCTGAACTGTCCAATCAACTTCGACAGAGAGGTATCAAAAATCCGATTGATAGAAATTAATGAAATTTGGTAGACATAAACTAGACAGCCTCACCTTTCCCATGGTTCTGGAATCACTCCAAATTCATCCGGACGATGAAGTTATGAGTGTCCGAAGTCGGGGTACAGTTGTTGTCCAGTTAAGCCCCTTTTGGAGAAAAACAATTCAAAACTGTGACAAAGTATGTGCAATTCGTGCAAGATGAATACAAAACCTTTAAAAATCATTTCAAAACATTCCAGAATTGATTGAGGCCATTTATTTCAGATTTATCACAATAAATGTAATAAACTCGAAATGAGCCTATCCTGCCAAAACGGGTGCAATGTATGTGTAACCATACAAGATCAATATAACAACATAGCATGCATACATATTCATCAAAATAAGGTTCTAAAACAACCTAGGATTCCGTTCCATTATCGTTTCCCTTTGTTCTCTCTCCCCGTTAAACACGGTTCTTCAAGACAATCATGGGGTACTTTGAATATAGAACGGTTTACATAGATTCATAAGGCTTATGCAAGATAGGGTTCTAGTACTGGGTCAATCCCCAGTCTCGTTTCTCCTAGATCCCGCCTTCACGTTTTACAGCTAGGGGGAGTCTTGAGATACTTTGAGCCGGGGAAGGATTTTCATACACACAAAAAGGCTTTATTGTACAGAAATGTAGAAGAAGAGATCTAGATCTAGGAATGTAAATACAGAAAATAAAGAAGAGGTTTGAGGCTTATCTGGGTTCTGGAAGCACTTCTACAGCGGTTTCCCTCTTCTCCCGGAGTTCTTCTTGGCGAGAATTTAAGGCGAGAGTTAATGGCTATTTGCTTAAGAAGGAGCCTCCTATTTATAGGCAAAGGTTAGGGTTAGGGTTGGTGAGAATGGTAGACACAACATAATGTCTATAGCCCACCAACCTTAACCCTAAGGCTATTTCCGAGATTTCCTCTCATTTAATGAAGGACATGATGGTAAAAGTGAAAAGCTCTCGGAAAACCTTAATTTTGAGCAAAACTTATGTATCCGGTATATCAGGCCGGATACACAAGGGCCTTAAGGTATCCGGCATAGAATGCTGGATACGCTAAAGCATTCTTGTATCCGGTATGCTTCACCGGATACAAAGAGGAGTGCTTGTATCCGGCCTGAGTTGCCGGATACAGGTAAAAACTTATTTTCTTCAATTTTTGTGCTGTCTTTCATGGAGATAATGATTTTTGATGATTATTGATCATTTTGACAGTGCAATTTAGGGTGTCTACAACTGCCCCTCTTTGCGGGAGTTGCGAAGCAATGAGCTGCAAAGATTAGACAAGCCCAAATTGCACTCCCTTAACCTTGATTTGCTTGGTTCAATTCAATTTTGTAAAAATAATTTTTAGGTGAAGATTTGCCAAAAAGCCCTAACTTTAAGGGGGCATTTCTCCAAGAATTCTTAAATTCCACTGAGCTTTCGTGGTTATGAAGTGGATTTTAAGCCCAAAAATAGGATTTTTTGAAAACTGATTTTTTATCAAACCGAGTTGAAAGTTTGAGTGAATATCTTCCTTTTTGACCAACACATTTCCCAGAGTTGTCCCCAAATTCCACTGAGCTCTCATGGCTATGAAGTGGATTTTAAGGCAAAATAGGGATTTTTTTGTGAAAATAGCAGACTTTGCAGCTCATTTCTTTTTGCTCCTCCTTTCTTTTTTCTCTATTTTTTTCTTTTTTTTTCTTTTTCTCCTTTTTTCTCTTTTTTTCTTTTTCTTTTTTTTTCTTTTCTCCTTTTTTTTCTTTTTTTCCTTTTCTTTGTATCCGGCATATCAGACCGGATACATTGAGTTTTCTTTGTATCCGGCATATCAAGCCGGATACGCTTAAAACTCTTTGTATCCGGCATTGTTCACCGGATATGACTAAACCTCTTTGTATCCGGTCTGATATGTCGGGTACATTAAAACATGCTATAAATGCAATCAGCCTTGGGATTTGCGCATTTTTTACGAGCTTTTGAGTTTAGAAACCCCCTTTTTCGCCTTTTTCTTCCTCCCCTTGAGTTCTAGCTTGCTCCCATCATATCTAATGGAATCCGGATCATCTTCTGCCTTGCCATTGTCTGTCCACACAGCCTCCCCTGCAAAACAGCCTTTTAGATCAAAACCACCTAATCTTACTAGGTACAATCCCATGGACTCCTGTTATATTAGGTGGGTTAATTCTATGACCCTGGATGAGGAGAGGAGATGGGATTCCAACCATCTAGGCCACATTCTGCTTATTCCAAAGGTTCCCTTCAAGTGGGAGATTATAGAGGCCATGATTGGTCATTGGGTTCCCGACCTCAACTTGTTCCATTTTGGGAACCATGAGATGACCCCGACCATTGAGGAGGTGGAAACCATCCTGGGCTTGAGGTTTGATGAGAAGGTAGTGAACCCGCCTCTTAGGCCCAGCTACAAGAAGGAGGCTTCTACATTTCTGGGCATAGGGAAGAAGGACTTAGGGGATTCTGACACCCTTTTGACCTTGTCTAAGTCCTTTTTGACTGAAAAGCTTTTGAGGGGGAAAATAAGGAAGCCCGGTTCAACGCCTTGACCCTGATAGTGGTCAACCAGCTACTTTTCCCACGAGATGATGATGAGGTAGACTTGGCTCTAATCTCAGTGATATGCCAGGTTAGGGAGCGGGTGAGGTTGGCCCCTATGATTTTGGCAGAGATGTATCAGGCACTGACTGACTGCTACAATAGGAAGTCGAAACGCTTCTTAGCATGTGCCCCGCTCCTGCAGGTAATTCTTTTCCCTTTTTTTTTTTAACTTTTTTTGCTTTCTTTTCTTTTTTTTGTTTTGTTTTGTTTTTTTGTTTTTGTTTTTTTGCTTTTTTTCTTTTACAATGCTGATATATCTCTCTTTCTTTGCAGCTTTGGCTACTTGATCATTTGAGTCAGATTGAGGAGATCAATCGACACTTCTTCCCCAGCTTGAAGGTTCCTATCTTGATGAGCAACCGGGGGTGTCTTGACATTCCAGGGGGTAAACAGGGCTGGTTCACCTTCTTGGGTTCACTCCAGGATGATCAGGTGAGATGGCCTGGTACTTATCAACCCAATGCAGAGACCGTGATCAGCTTCTGAGACCGTAATTTTCTGATTCTGGCTGGACTAAGACATGCGGTGCTCTACCTTCCTTTGCGGGTCCTTCGTCAGTTCAGAGCGACCCAGGGGATTATAATCCCAAGTGGATATGAGGACCACCTTGAGCCACTTTCTCCGGCTACCATGAAGCTGAATGCCTGGTTGATGAGGGAGTGGTCTTATGTTCGCTTTATGCGGGGCCCCGTCTTCTCAGAGTCCCATGTGAAGGACTATCTCTTCTGGATTAGGGAGCAGATACAGAGTCAGGCTCTAGTACCCGAAGATTCTCCTGCAGTTTTGGCTCCCACTTATGAGGATATCTTGGAGTCTGAAAGAGCTTCTCACAGGCGCCTTCAACAGATTTGGGTACGAGAGGCCCAGGAGCTCAGGATACGGGGCCTTGACATGGAAAGGCAACTTGCAGAGCAGGTATCCCGCCGTCTGGCTATGGAGCAGCAACTTGAGGAGCATAGGCAGGCTCGCTGTCTTGAAGTCCGAGCACTGTGGCAGAAGCATCAGGATGCTTTAGCTAGCCTTAGGAGCATGAGGATTAGGCAGACTCTTTCAGATGAGGTAATTTCCTTCCTGAGTGATCCCGCTGCAGAGGGGGCTTCTGGAGTTATTGCAGCTCAGGCAGCTCGGATTCGGGAGCTTGAGGAACGGCTAGGAGACAGAGATTAGCCTTATTTCCTGCACACATTTTTTTCTTTTTTCCTACCTTTGTACAAAAGCAAACTCCAATAGTGGAAAGACAAAGGATTTAATTCAAAATAAAATTTTATATTATTGGCCTCAGAATGCTCAGATGCTTGTAAAAACAAAGGTTTTATGAAAAGTATTTGATTTATCATCACTGGCCAAAGTATAGTTTTTCTTTTTTATTTTTTTTTATTTTGAAATTTGGTCCATGTACTTAATCACCCATAATTAAATGAATTAAAACCAGGTTAAATAATAAAGAGGGTAGTCCAGGTAATAATGAGGGATCAGAACCGTCCATCTTAGGACCTTTAGAGTCATCCCCAAATGCCTTTTCTTCCAGAATTGACCGTATTACCCAATCTGCTTAGTCTCAGTACTTGTGCTGATTTCTCTTCAAGCTTGGATATCCAGGATCAACACAACATTTGATTTTTCCTTTCTTTTTTTTTCTTTATTATTTTTTTTTCTTCTTGCCAATATTGCCCCTAGCGCCAGTTACGGTTTTCACTAGGGCCGGCTTCTGCATTCCGTCATCACCAATTTCACTCTGAAATTTGAATGAACATACTAAGATCACTGAGGGCTTAGCAATAGGACGAAACAAAGGCTAGGCTCGGTTTATGAAAGAAAAGGTATTAAGGCTCAAAATTTTCCAAATGTGGAAATAGGTCGACCGGACTTACAGTCATGATGAATTTTTCCCCATTTCCCAAATTGCATCTCTTTTCACACTTGGCTTTCATTTGCCATTTTTCTTTGCTTTTTTCTTCACTCTTTCTTTTCTTATTTTTGCCCTAATTGGCCTTGCCCCAATTTGTTTTGCCCCAATATAAGACTGCAAGTCCGGTTTAGGTTTATCAAGGAAACGAACCGGCTCAACTTGGCTAGACTAGGGATTAAAATTTTGAAGGAAATAAAGAAAAATGGCCTCAGATCATTTCCTAGTAATGTTCAATCAAGGAAAATACCTCTTTATTGCATCAGAGTTAATTGGCTCAGGAAAATCTGTCCCATCCATTTCTGTCAATATGAGTGCCCCCCCCCCCTGACAGGACCTTCTTGATGACATACGGCCCCTCTCAATTCGGCTTGAACTTACCACGAGGATCTTCCAAAAATGGTAAGATTTTCTTTAGAACTAGGTTTCCTTCTTGGAAAGTTCTGGGCCTCACTTTCTTATTGTAGGCCCGGGCCATTCTTCGTTGGTACAACTGGCCATGACATAGCGCTTTCAATCGCTTCTCTTCTATTAGGTTGAGTTGATCACTTCTTGACTGTATCCACTCAACTTCTTCCAATTCAGCCTCCATGAGCACTCTGAGTGATGGGATTTCTACTTCCACTGGCAAGACTGCTTCCATTCCATAGACTAGGGAATACGGGGTTGCCCCAGTCGAAGTCCGGATTGAGGTTTTGTAGGCATGCAGAGCAAGTGGCAGCATTTCGTGCCAATTCTTGTAACTCACTACCATCTTCTGAATGATTTTCTTTATGTTCTTGTTTGCTGCTTCCACTGCCCCATTCATCTTTGGCCTGTATGGAGCTGACTTGTGGTAGGTGATCTGGAACTGCTCACACATTTTCTTCATGTCCTTGTTCTTAATATTTGAAGCGTTGTCTGATACTATGGCACTTGGCAGTCCATAGCGACAAATAATGTTGTGCTTCAAAATTTTAATAACATGGTTGCTTGTGATATTCGCATATGAGGCTGCTTCTACCCACTTAGTGAAATAATCAATTGCCACCAAGATGAATCTGTGTCCGTTCAATGCCTTAGGGGAAATCATGCCGATGACATCTATGCCCCACATGGAAAAGGGCCATGGGGACGTCATGTTGTGCAACTTACTTGAGGGTGCATGCTTATTATCTGCATAAATTTGACATTGATGGCACCTCCTGACATGTATACAGCAATCATGTTCCATGGTCGACCAGTAGTAGCCCAGCCTCAAGATCTTCTTTGCCAGCATATGCTCGCTCATGTGGGGCCCACAAACTCCTCCATGTACAGTTTCAATCAGTCTTTCCGATTCAGTCTTGGCTACACATCTGAGCAAAATATCTTTATGTGACCTCTTGTACAAATGTCCACCACTTAGCAGAAACTGACCCGCCAACCTCTGTATTGTCCTCTTCTCAGTAGATGTGGCATTTTCTGGCAAACTCCGATTGTTCAAGAAATTTTTGATATCTTGAAACCATGGTGTTTCTTCTTCTGGTGCTCCCTCTAGAACGAGACAGTAAGCCGGTTCATCTTTGACTTCAATTTCCAGTGGCTTGATGTCTACCCCTTCTGGCATACTGACCATGGAAGCCAATGTTGCTAGAGCATCCGCAAACTGATTCTTGGCCCTTGGCATATAGTTGAAGGAAATTCGAGTGAAATTTGTGCTTATTTCTTCCAAATACTGGTGATAGGGGATCAATTTGTGATCCTTGGTTTTCCACTCACCAGTTGTTTGGAAGATGATAAGACTCGAATCCCCGTATACGTCAAGTTCCTCTACTTCATGATCCATGGCGGCTTGCAACCCAATTATGCATGCTTCATACTCTGTAATATTATTGGTGCACTGGAATCTCAGCTTCACTGCGATCGGGATGTGTGAACCATCTGGTTTGACCAAGATTGCCCCTATTCCATTTCCATTCATGTTGGCGGCCCCATCAAAGAACATCTGCCAAGAACTCTCACTTTCCTCCTCTTCAGTGTACAGAATTGCCTCATCTGGAAAGTTGGTCTTCAAGGGTTGATATTTTGGCAGAGGATGCGCAGCCAGGTGATCAGCTATGGCTTGACCCTTGATCGCCTTCTGGGTGATGTATGTGAGGTCAAACTCGGACAGTAGTAGTTGCCACTTTGCCGTCCTGCCAGTTAGTGCCGGTTTCTCAAATAAATACTTCAGCGGGTCCATCCGGGATATCAATAGTGTGGAGTGACTAAAGAAGTAATGCCTTAGCCTCTGAGTGGCCCATACTAGAGCACAGCAAGTCTTCTCCAATGGTGAGTATTTGGCTTCATATTCCGTGAATTTTTTACTCAGATAGTAAATGGCCCTTTCTTTTCTACCAGTCTCATCATGCTGCCCCAAGACACATCCCATCGACGTTTCCAACACTGACAAGTACAGGATCAGTGGTCTTCCTGGAGTTGGTGGCACTAGCACAGGCGGGTTCAGTAAATATTCCTTGATCGTATCGAAGGCCTGCTGGCAATCCTCATTCCAGACCGTCGGGTTATCCTTCCTCAGAAGCTTGAAAATTGGTTCACAGATAGCAGTGAGCTATGCTATGAACCGGCTTATGTATTGAATCCTCCCGAGAAAACCACGAACCTCCTTCTCGGTTCTGGGTGCTGGCATTTCAATTATGGCCTTGGCTTTAGCCGGGTCAATTTCAATTCTTCTTCGGCTCACTATAAACCCCAACAACTTTCCTGATGTAGCCCCAAAGACGCACTTAGCCGGGTTAAGCCGTAGACTGTACTTCCTGAGCCGATCAAACACTTTCTTCAGATTGATTAAGTGGTCCTCCTCTTTGCATGATTTGGCAATCATATCGTCCACATAGACCTCCATCTCCTTGTGGATCATGTCATGGAATAGTGCTGTCATGGCCCGCTGATATGTTGCCCCGGCATTTTTGAGCCCAAACGGCATGACCGTGTAGTGGAATGTGCCCCAAGGTGTGATAAATGCTGTTTTCTCTTGATCTTCCTTAGCCATCTTGATCTGATTATATCCAGAGAACCCATCCATGAACGAGAATAGGCTATGTGCCGCAGTATTATCCACCAAGATGTCTATGTGTGGAAGCGGAAAATCATCCTTTGGGCTTACCTTGTTCAAGTCTCTATAGTCCACGCACGTTCGGACTTTCCCGTCCTTCTTTGGTACCGGCACTATGTTTGCGAGCCACTCAGGGTACGTAGAGACTGCCAAAAATCCGGCTTGAAATTGTTTGACTACTTTGTCCTTGACCTTTAAGGTCCATTCCTGCTTCAATCTTCTCAGCTTCTGCAAAATTGGCTTAACCCTTGGCAAAATTGGCAACTTATGCACCAACATGTCCGTGTCCAACCCCGGCATGTCCCGATACGACCAAGCAAACACATCCTTGTAATCTGCCAAGAACTGTGTCATTTCATCACGTTGCACATCAGACAAGCATGCCCCGATTTTCACAATTTTTGGGTCCTCTTCGGTCCCAAGATTTATGGATATGGTCTCCTCAATATTAGGTTGGACCCCCTTTTCATGACGTTCCAATTGGTATTCAATTTCTTTTGGAACGTCTTCTCCTTCGACCTCGATCTCTTCTTCGATCCCCATGAGGTCAAAGTCGAGCTCGAAGTCGAAGTCATATTCAACTTGGTCCAATTCGGTCTGATTATATGGTTCATAAGTGGTTTGGACCTTTTTGAAAAAAATTAAATTTTCTAGAAAAAATGGAAAAATCTTTTTTGGGTTTTTGGTGAGCCTTCTAAACATAATTCCCATGAAGACGAAGGCCCATTAGAACCTTCAGGGAAATGGCAATCCACTATTAGAGTTTTTTTTTGGAAGCCGCGTTAGTTTGCCGAACAAACGCTGCTTCAAAAGTAAGGGGAGTTTCCTCCCAATTATTCAAAAAAAGTTTTTCGGGAGCGGGGGAAATTGTGCAAGCCCGGAATCCGATGCCATCATCACCGGGTGGGTACTGCCCTTTTCTGCTACGGGGCCCAGTCCAGATATAACCTCATCCGGAATCTTCACTGCTGTCCAGTCAATGAACGGCAGGTCCATGTCTGCCCCTGTCTTTTTGCCTTCAGTCATGGCGAAGAAAGCCCCAACATCCTCAGAGTAGTCTGTCTGCTGCTTTGGCTGTGGCCCAGGCCCATTTGCTGCTTCCAGTGTTGGAGATGGGCTGTATGGTTGCAAGGCCGAAACAAAAGGCTTTTGAAATGGGTTGATGTTGCGGTAGGGAGGCTTGGACTGGTCCATAGGAGGAGATATTTGGATTGTATAGGAGGGTTTAGGGAAACTTTCCCTTAAATGAGGGAGTTTTCCTTTACTTCTTTTCTCTCATTCTTCATGCTTCATCCTTCTCCAACCTCTGGGCTTGAAGCCCAACCCTACTTTAGCGATCAGTTTCTTGGCCGTGATTGGCCCCACCATTCCCTGCAAATTGACTCCTAGGCCTTTCCCTGGGTGAAAGTGGTATTTCTCCATCACTTTCTTCACCATTTTTTCTGCAGTATGTGAGACACGGGAAAAAATCACCGGGAGATGATCATCCCTCCGTCAACACGCGGGGCTCAATGTAAAAAGTGGGAGAGTCGCCACCATTCAGATTTTGGGTGTGAATGGACACCAAAAGTTTAAAAATAAGCAAAAAGTGCAAAAATGCCAATTCTAAGGTAAAAATAACCCTACTTGAAAATCAAATCCAGAGATGGGTAAGGGGATTAGATTATGAACGGGGGAAGGTGTTAAGCACCCCCATTCACCCGCACAAGGTGCTTGCCAAGTGTTATTCATGCTAAAAGAAAATAGAAAGCTTGCTAAAAAATCATGAAAACCTTTAAAAAGGACAAATATATGATATCTTCACATGAAAATCCAAATGAATTCCAAATCTTCTTTTATATTAATATCATTTCTGGAATATCACAAAAAGATGGAAATCACAGCAAAAGTTGTTCAAAACCAAGTTGAGGCAAATCCGGAAAATTCGGTGAAAAGTAATGCCATTTGTCTTGAAATCATTCAAAATCAATTTTAAATTGAACCAAACCAAATAAATTTGAAAGATTATGGTAAATAATAGTCTCATGCAAAATTTCACCCCATTCCGGTTAAAATCCTAGGAGTTATGCTCCTTTAAAGTTGCTGCCGGAGAAAATCAAACGTAGCAAGTAGGCAACTTTGGAAAATCACCTAGAAACATTTACTCCATAGAAATCCGTGAAATTTGGTGTCAATGAAGTCTGTATGGCCATCTTTCAAAAGAAACTAGCCTCATTTAAAAACTCATTCGGATGTGGCTTGGGTGGTCTCCCGAACAGGCCCCGAAGATCACAAATTTACCCAGAAAAGTACTGATGAACAGTTCTGAGTAAATCCGTTACCAATAATTCAAATGGAGTCAAAAAATTATGAAACCAACTGAATTTGAAAATAGACTCATAAAGGAGTGCCCAGAAACAAAAATCATTCGAATCGAACTTAAAACGAACACATGGCACTCCGTCGAAGTGACAAGTTCCGTATTTAAACCTGAACTGTCCAATAAACTTCGACAAAGAGGTGTCAAAAATCTGCTTGATAGAAATTAATGAAATTTGGTGGACATAAACTAGACAGCCTCACCTTTCCCATGGTTCTAGAATCGCTCCAAAATTCGTCTGGACGATGAAGTTATGAGCGTCCGAAGTAAGGGTATAGATGCTGTCAAGCTAAGCCATTTTTGAGCAAAACCAATGCAAAACTGTGACCAAGTGTGTGTAATTCGTGCAAAATGAACCCAAAACCTTTAAAAATAATTTAAAAACATTCCAGAATTGATTGAGGCCATTTATTTGTGATTTATCACAATGAATGTAATAAATCTCCAAATGTGAGCCTATCCCGCCAAAATAGTGCTATGTATGTGCAAGTGTGAAAAACATTCCAATAGCATAGCAAAGATGTCAAGCATGTATATCAATAAAAATGGGGTTCTAAAAACAACCTAGGGTTCCGTTCCATTATCGTTTCCCTTTGTTCTCTCATCCCGTTAAACACGGTTCTTCAAGATAATCATGGGGTACTTTGAATATGAAACGGTTTTCAATCATTCAAAAAGGCTTTATGCTACATAGGTTCTAGCACTAGGGTCAATCCCGAGTCTCGTTTCTCCTAGATCCCGCCTTCACGTTTTATGGCTAGGGGGAGTCTCGAGATACTTTGAGCCGGGAAAGGGTTTTCACACACATAGAAAGGCCTTATTCTATAGAAAGGTAGAAGAAGAGATCTAGATCTAGGAATGTAAAGAACAAAATTTAAAAGTGGTTTGAGCCTTACCTGGATTCTGGAAGCACTTCCGCAGCGGTTTCCCTCTTCTCTCGGAGCTCTTCTTGGCGAGAATTCAAGGCAAGAGTTAATGGCCATTTGCTTAAGGAGGAGCCTCCTATTTATAGGCAAAGGTTAGGGTTAGGGTTGGTGAGAATGGTAGACACAATATAATGTCTATAGCCCACCAACCTTAACCCTAAGGCTATTTCCAAGATTTCCCCTCATTTAATGAGGGATATGATGGTAAAAGTGAAAAGCTCTCGGAAAACCCTAATTTTGAGCAAAACTTGTGTATCCGGTATATCAGGCCAGATACACAAGGACCTTAAGGTATCCGGCATAGAATACCGGATACGCTAAAACTTTCTTGTATCCGGTATTTTGTACCGGATACAAAGAGGAGTACTTATATCCGGCCTGAGTTGCCGGATACAGGTAAAACTTATTTTCTTCAATTTTTGTGCTGGCTTTCAAGGAGATAATGATTTTTGATGATTATTGATCATTTTGACAGTGCAATTTGGGGTGTCTACACAGTAGTCCCCTTATTTTCTTTTTTCTCACACCCCCCAGGTATGTAATTGACTGTTTCGAATTGAAACGAGTGAAATGCAATTTTGTCAACAGTCAAGTCTACATTTATTAAGGGTACATCAGGTGACATAATGGGAGGCACCAAATTCTCGGCTAGGACTGTTATCACCCTTTGCCCTCTTATATATTTCACCCTTTGGTGGAGTGTGGATGGTATTGCCCTAGCCGAATATATCCACGGCCTCCCTAGGAGCAGATTGAAAGCTGCGGGTATATCCATCACCTCAAATGTGATGTTGAAGATATTCGGCCCAATTGTGACCGGCAGTTCAATCTCCCCTAGGGAGTGGGTCTTGGAGCTATCAAAAGCCCTCACTATCCTCCCATTCTGTTTAATCTTTGACTGGTCCAGACCCAGCTTGACAAAAGTGATTAATGGGCAGACATTTAATGCTGACGCGTTGTCAATCAAAACCTGTGCAATCATGCTGCCCTTACAAAGCACTTTGATGTGCAAAGGGTCAACGTGATAGCACCCACCTGGGCTGATCTCACCCTTAGAGAAACTTATCGCATTATGTGACAAGATTTGAGCAACCATTTTGCCAAGCTGGTCTGGATCAATGGTCTGGGATACATGTGCACTCTGTAGCACCCTTAACAATGCATCCCTATGCTTTTCAGAATTCAGCAAAAGGCCCAGTATTGAGATCTGGGCTGGGACCTTGTTCAGCTGATCCACAAGATTGAATTCACTCTTTTTGATTATTTTTATGAGGTCGGCTGCCTCATTTTCTGCACCCTTGGGGGTGTCTTCTCCTATTTTTGTCTTTCCTTTTTGTTTTCTTTTTTCTTCATTTTCTTTTTTCTCTTTTTCTACTTCTGTCTCCTTCTCTTTCTCTTCACCCCCTGCACATCTCCCTGACCTCGTCATGAGGTTCACCTCCTCCTGGTTCTGGTTCCTAACCACTGGAACCGTAGCCGTGATTCCCTCGCTGTAATTCCATGGTACAGCGGCCTCAGAATAGGCTAGTTTGGGGATATTAACCACTAATGGCTGGAGTTTGGACCGGGATGTATGGGCCGGTTTAGGGATAGTGTGGGTTGGCTGAACATTTACAACCAAGGGCTGGAGCTTGGATTTTGTGGGGATAGAAGAAGTGATGGAAGCAGTGGTGGGGTCAAGGTTGATGACCAGTGGAGCCTTGGATGGCTTGGATGGTGAATAAGTGGGTGGACTGCAATTGAAGACCAATGGAGGCCTTGCAGTATTCATCTGGGCCATAAGAGAGGAGACCCAGTTGTGCGCGCCTGAAAAACGATCGCACTAGTAGAAAACGGGAAATCGGAGTCCCCACCGCCTGATGGGGTGCAGGCGGACACCTGGGTGCCTAATCTTATCTATTGGTTTGGTCTGCGGCTTGAGATTCTGAGGCAGGTCTCGGTTGCGGTCTGGGGAAGTCCGTAGACACCCCAGTCCGCCCCGTCGAATGACGGGTCCCGTGGGTTCCCTAGGATTGAGTCAACTTTCTATTTGGTTCTCACCCGATTCCTAATCCAGCATGCCATTTAGTTAGGTCTTGGCGGGACCACTTAAGTGGTGTGGGTCCTTTTAGTTGATTTTATCTTGCTTTACTTAGGTGATCTGGGTCTGATTGGGTGGGCCCCGTTGGAAGGTCCACGATGTCCTTGGTGGGCTCGGGTAAGCCCATGTACCCATGTGGGCCTCCGTCTAAGCCTAGGAGGCCCTGTGGGCTTAGGTGAAATGAATTGATTTTATATTAAGGTTTAAGTTTGGAACTTAAGTATTTTTCATGTCAGAAGTGAGTCGGCATTGGTTTGCGGGCCCCCATGTGGGTTGCCAAAAAAGGTTTAACTTATCTTGCTTATATTGGCCAAAATGAATTGGACATCGGGCTTGGGGCCTGTAGTCCAAATTTGGGCTTGAAAGCCCGGTTCCATGAGGTTTAGGGTTTGCACCCTTCTTAGGTTTAGTTAATGGGCCTTGGCGGGCCCGATAGGCCCTTACCCGGAGTCTCGGCCAAACCATGCATTTCACACTTCATTCCACAAACAAAGTTTGGGTGGGCCGCATTGGGTTTGGCCCATCCGATTTGATTGGTTGATTTCACTTAATCTTGCTTATTTGCATGCTTTCCGATTTATTGGGCTTGGTGGGCCCCATTGGAAGGCCCACTAGTGTTCCAAGTTGGACCGGTGGTCCAGGTACCATGTTGGGTTTCCGGGTGACCCGGAAACCCTATTGGTTCATTTGGTTTAGTTATGAGATTATTCAAATCAATGAAAATCAAATATCACACATAACAATGCATTTTTAAGGGCTTTGCCAGTTAGGATGCATCTGTGGGCTTCTTGGGGTCTTTCTAGGGCTGTGTAGGCCCTTGCAAAGGCCCACCAGGGTGCTGGAGTTGTGGAGTCTCCAGCTCTTGGTCTCTTTTGGGTAGTTTCCACAGCAAGTAAAGGAGGGGGGAGGCATGGGAAGTTGCCTCCTCCATTTTGGATCATATATGCCAATAAACAGGGACCAAGGTGTCCATGTTTGGTCTCTTAGATTCCGCCAACAGCAAGCATAATTGATCAATAAAAAACCTACGGTTAAGAACCTAAAACGTGATCCAACAAATGACCAATACATGTATACTCATACTTTATCCAAGGGGACAGCAACTCATGCATGCATTCAAACAAGTAAGACCTAAGTAAGATACCATTCGGTTTATTCCTAAAGTAGGGAACTCATGCATGCACCCAAGACAATCAAGCAACTAAGACATAACATTTAAATATAAATAAAAAGTGAACAATAAAGCATGTATATGTGTATGCCTTGGCTGTGAACATGAACTCAAATAAATATTTACATGCATATATAAACCTGGTCATGCTTCTAATGGTTGGGTATGTGAACCTATGCATGGAATAGGTACGGAAAGATGGGGTTAATTCCCTATAAGTAAAAAAAAGCAACCTAGATGAAGTAGAAAGTGACAAATATTGCATGGGACAGCAAGATAAGAGAGGGAAAGGAGCACGGTGGAAGTGTACTAATGAGTAAAAAGAAAAGGGCAACAATATGGCAAGCTTTAGAGATCTTGATGCATGAATACTTGATGTACATGAATGTGTGACTTCATCCATTATGCATGCTCTAAATATTTATAAATGATTAGTGAATGACATGCATGCTTAGAATCTCGGTTGAACTATGCACAAATAAAATAAATAATAGAAGCAAAATTCAGCATGCACTCCACACACAATTCATAGCAAAACATGTTTCCCTAAATCATCCATCTAACTTAAAGAAAAGTCTTAAGAAGGGGTAAGTGGGGGTTACACCTGGGATACATGGGATTAAAGAATAAGAGAGGGAACATGCTCCCACGTATAAATAATAGCAATAAACAAACAAAGAAAAGAAAACATATGCTGAAAAAATGACACTTAAAGGATCATGAGTAGCCCCTTTCTCTCCTTTCCGATTGAACACAAGCCCTCCCCTTACCATGGGAGTTAATATACAAAAAATAAAATGAATCAACAAATCCTAACATGAGAGAACAGTAGGCACATGGCATAAAAAAAAGAATGGAAATGCTCATATTTCATTTATTTTTAAGTATGTTTAACAAAGGGTGCCAAGGAACTCACCTAGGGCTTCAGAACTTTCTTTGAATTGTGCTAACCTCCTCTTGAAGCTAAGGCACGGCTGGAGCAACTCTTGAGCAGCACTTCCTCTTCTCCAAATGCACTCCAAAGATCTCCTTTAGTGTTTAGAAGGAAGAGAGAAGTGATTAGAAGAGGTTTTTTGTGGGGTTTCAAGGCTTGAGATGGGATTGGAGTGGGTTTTCTTGGAGAGAGGTTGGAGAGATGGGAGAGATTTTCTTTTCTGTTGGAGAGGACGAATGGGAGAGATAGAGAGGGTGGGATAGCTTGGGAGAGAATGGAAAAAAGGGGGTCCAAATGGTGATCTCCTTTTGTGTTGGAAATAAAATGGTTTTTATACCATGGGAGATGAAGGGTTGCATGGGGAAGTGAAGAGACTCATTGGGGAGTCAAGAGTTGCCATGTGGAGAGGAAAGGTGATGGGAGGTCAAGGGTTTTTCTCTTGAGGAAGTGGATGGTTGCCATGTGGAGAGGAAAGGTTGGGGGAGGTCAAGGGTTTTTCTCTTGAGGAAGTGGATGGTTGCCATGTGGAGAGGAAAGGTTGGGGGAGGTCAAGGGTTTTTCTCTTGAGGAAGTGGATGGTTGCCATGTGGAGAGGAAAGGTTGGGGGAGGTCAAGGGTTAATGGGAGGTGGAGGATTTTTATTGGGGAGGTGACATGTGTAAGATGGAGAGAGGGTTGTTTGTGTTGGGGAGGTGAAGGGTTAATGGGAGGTGGAGGATTGGTTGGGAAGTGAAGAGACTCATGGGGAATCAAGAGTCTCATGGGGAAATGAAGACTCTTTATGGGGACATGAAGGGTTTCATGGGGAAGTGAAGGGTTGGGAGGTGAAGGGTTAGGAGGTGCCACGTGTGCAGCCCTCATTGTGTCCACGTGGCATCCTATGTGGAAGCCCCATGCGCACACGTGGCATCCCATGTGGCATTGCCAAAAATCCAGAAATGCCCCTAGCTTTGACTGTTCATATCTTTTTCATCCGGACTCCGATTTGAGCAAACTCAATTGCGTTGGAATCGTATCGAAGTCCTCTATCCATTGGGATAGGGCTAAACACCTGGCTCGGGGTTCGGCAAAAAGTCAACTTTCGGTTCATTTTCAAGTTTGACCGGCCCACAGAACCTTCACCCGGACTCTGATTCCAGCAAACTCAGTTGCGTTGGACTCGTGTCAGGATTCTCTATCCAATGGTATAGAGCAAGGTACTTGGCATGGAAATCGAGGAAAAGTCAACTCTCGGCTCATTTTCAAGTTTGACCGGCCCACAGAACCTTCACCCGGACTCTGATTCCAGCAAACTCAGTTGCGTTGGACTCGTGTCAGGATTCTCTATCCATTGAGATACAACAAGGTAGCCAGATTTCATTTATTCGAAAGGTCAACTTTCGACCCTTCAGGGTTTGACTTTTTAGCACGGTTTTGCATTTCCGGCACTTCCGGGAGCGCGAAAATGAGATGCTTACACCAGTTTAAAGAGGAGCTTATGTCCTCAACAGCAGGATTATTTTTCTGGAAGACCATGTTGATCTCCTCTTCTTCCTTTTCTTGGAAAAATCGGACCTGGACCGTGGTCCCTACTGGAGCTATGAGCTGAGAGGGGTCAAGGGCCCTTCTGGTAGTAGATATGGCTGTGATAGAGTTGGATGAGCCTGCCCCATTGTGGTAAGGAAGAGGGTTCTGCCCAATATCATTCCCCGACGGGGCGGGTGCAGCAGTGTTGAACACCAAGGCCTTCTGGTCCAACAAGTCCTGGACCGCATGCTTCAGCATCCAGCAAGTGTCAGTAGAGTGCCCCGGTGCACCCATGTGATAGTCGCAAGTGATTAATGGATCAAAATTCCTTCCCTTTGGGGCATTTGGGTTGGGCTCTTTCAGAGTTAAATATTCCCCCTTCAGCAGGGTTGGCAGCAGTTGGGACAGCGATATTGGGAGAGGAGTAAAGACTCTATTCCTCCTTGCTGCCATCCAGGCCTCCCGCCCTTCCTTAGTAAAGGTCCTCCTTGGGTTTGCGGGTACGGAAGGAGAGAAATTGACATTGTGCGGGGTCTGATACAACTGCTGGGCTGGCTGGGCCTGCTGGGTTTGCTGGGCTTGTTTAGGTACGGATATGTTGACATGGAGTGGCTTCTTGGCAGGAGGAGCTTGTACCAGGTTTACTTCCCCCTCCTTTCTGGCTCCGTTCTTTTTGAATCCAGCCCCCTTCTTCTGTGCCAAGGAAGCAGAGGAATCAGACTGCCCAGTCAGAGTAGAGTAGTCAATAAGTCTTCCTGACCTGATCCTTCCTCGATCTGGTCTGCCACCTGGACCAGGGCTGCAAAATTTGTGGTGATATGCCCCACCAAGTGGTTGTAGAAAGGCTGCCCAGTGTGCCCATAAACGTTGATATCATTTCTGGTTCTAGCATGGGCGGCCTGACCTGGGAGGCGGCCTCTCTCCACCTCTTGGCATACTGCCGTACAGACTCATCCTTCCCCCTTACTCATCCTCATCATGTCGTACCGGTCTGGCACGATCTCAGCGTTGAACTTGTATTGATCTAAGAAGGCGTTGGCCAAGTCCTTCCACCTCCTAATTCTGCCGTGGTCCACTGTGGCGAACCACCTAAGAGCTGCCCCGGTCAAACTCCTCTGGAAGAGTTGGATTAGTATGCCGTCATCCCTGCCAAATTGGCATAGGGCCCCGCAGTATAGTTTCAAGTGGCTCATAGGGCAGCCAGTGCCGTCAAATTTGTCAAAGTCCGGGCACTTGAATTTGGCCGGTAGGCATACATCTGGGTATATGCAGAGCTCATCAAAAGTGGTGCCTCCATAGCTGTTTCCCCCCTTTACCTCCTCCAATTCTTCCTGAATTCTCTCTATCCTGAGTAGTATCTTTCTTTCCATTTCTTCCCTGGCTTTTTCCTTCTCCAGTTCTTTCTCGGATTCTGCTGTATTTTCCCTGATCAGAATGGGTTCAGGAACCAGTTCAGAAACGGGCTCAGGCATGGGTTGAGCCGGAGGCGGAATATAGGCCTGAGGTGGTGGTGCTTGATGGGAGGTAGAGACCTGGTTTTGGGCCTGGGACTGTTGGGCCTGAGCTGCCAGTAAGTCCCCCAGCATTTTGGCCAAACCAGCCACTTGCTCCTGCAGCTGAGCAAAGTCTTGAGCGGGTACGGTAGCTTGGGCTTGGTTCTCTTCAGTGTTCATGCCTCTGGCTTTGGATCTGGTCACGGGAGCAATGATTGGAAATAAGTGTACCTGGGCTGGGTAAAACAAGGAGACAAGTCAGCTTCCATTTAATTTGAGACACACCCCTATAAATGTAGACAAGTGGGTTAGGTGAACATAAGTCCGATTTTTTTTTTGTTTATTTTTATTTGTATTTATTTATTTATTTATTTATTGCTTGGAATATTCTGAGGCTTCCAAATGTCCTAAAAATTTTTGATCCTTTTTTTTTTGCTTGGAATATTCTGAGGCTTCCAAATGTCCTAAAAATTTTTGACTTTGTATGGTTCTCGTGACCAAACAAAGGTTTTTGGAATATTCTGAGGCTTCCAAATGTCCTAAAATTTTTTGACTTTGAGTGGTTCTCGTGATCAAACAAAGGTTTTTGGAATATTCTGAGGCTTCCAAATGTCCTAAAAACTTTTTTGACTTTGTGTGGTTCTCGTGACCAAACAAAGGTTTTTGGAATATTCTGAGGCTTCCAAATGTTCTAAAAATGTTTTGACTTTGAGTGGTTCTCGTGACCAAACAAAGGTTTTTGGAATATTCTAAGGCTTCCAAATGTCCTAAAAATGTTTTGACTTTGAGTGGTTCTCGTGACCAAACAAAGGTTCTTGGAATATTCTGAGGCTTCCAAATGTCCTAAAAATGTTTTGACTTTGAGTGGTTCTCGTGAACAAACAAAGGTTTTTGTAATATTCTGAGGCTTCCAAATGTCCTAAAATTTTTGACTTTGAGTGGTTCTCGTGACCAAACAAAGGTTTTTGGAATATTTTGAGGCTTCCAAATGACCTAAAATTTTTGACTTTGAGTGGTTCTCGTGACTAAACAAAGGTTTTGGAATATTCTGAGGCTTCCAAATGTCCTAAAAATTTTGACTTTGAGTGGTTCTCGTGACCAAACAAAGGTTTTTGGAATATTCTGAGGCTTCCAAATGTCCTAAAAATTTTGACTTTGATTGATAAAAATAACCAACCAAAGGTTTCTTGGAATATTCTAGGGCTTCCAAGTGTCCCACAAATGTTTTGATTTGATTGATAAAAATAACCAACCAAAGGTTTCTTGGAATATTCTAGGGCTTCCAGAGGTCCCACAATTTTTTATTTGATTGATAAAAATAACCAACCAAAGGTTTTTTGGAATATTCTAGGGCTTCCAGAGGTCCCACAATTTTTGATTTGATTGATAAAAATAACCAACCAAGGTTTTTTTTTTTTTTTTTTGAATTTTGCTGAATCTTCTCAGTTTTCTATTTCCAAAGCTTGATTGACACATGTTTGAATTGAATTGATATCAAAAAATATGACACCTTAGCTTGCTCTTTGAGTTTCAAAATTAGGTTAAATCTTGAAAGAATATTTATTTTTTTTATTCTTTTATTTTTTTTTGAAACATTTTTATGTTCTCTTTGGGGTGCCTAAGGATTATCCACAGTGTTTAGGCATTTTATTCTGAAAATTCGGGCTGAAAAAACCCATTTATGCATTTCCTGCATGTATCCGGCATTAAGTGCCGGATAAGGATATGTCTTATTGTATCCGGCAATAATGACCGGATACACGCATATACCTTTGTAACCGGTAATGTATACCGGATATGAATAAAGTTGTTCTTAACCGGCCTGAGTTGCCGGTTAATGCCGAAATGGCCCTTTTTGACTCATTTTTTCACCAGGTTAGGTTTTTTTCCTATTCCCTCTTGATGTTCACCCTAACTTGGCCTTTAAAACTTGCCCCAAATTGGGCTTTGACATCATTCTTGCTACAATTCATACATCCATGAGGGTGCTTGTACCCTCCAAAGTTATGCACCCATTGTTGGACTTGATACACTTGGTTGCCTCTTGCTTGGACTTTGGGTAGGATGACCATTAAATTGAGTTGGAAACTCATCCTATGGGTTGCACCAACCTTAGGTTATAAACATTTTTGGGAAAAATTTCATCCCAACCATATGGACACCATGGCTTTTAACTTACATGAAGATGATGAAAAAGAACATGGCTTTACCTTGCCACCTTGTATTACCTTCAATATGGTATTCATTATACCTTGACCTATAAAACATGCAAACGGCCTTCCCACATTTACACCCAATTCCCCAAACGCAATTGTGTACTTTTAGCTGAAAACGTGTTTCTCTACCTTCAAGCGTATGGTTTTTGGGTTTTGGCTTAATTGGCAACTTAGAACTCAAGCCTAGTGATGCCCGGAATCGAATCACAGATCCCATTGTCATCAAATCATTGACTCAAATTCTAAGGTGAATGTTTTCACTTTCGCTTTCCGAAGTCACGACCTCGGTGCGCTAAGCTACCCACATTCATGGTTCAACTTCCTATAGGTAAAATGGTAGGTTGTGCAAAGTGTTTATTGTGCTCAAGTGCATTTAAAATTGAGGTGCATTCACAACGTCCCAGCCCCTTGCCACTCTTTTTCGTAACCATGCATACAATTTCAAGCCAAGGCATATAAAATCATATTGAAAGCAACATACAAGCCAATTAAGATGGTAAACACCCAAACATGCTCATGACCAAAAATAACACCCAAAACATGTTATTGTACAAACCAATTAAAACATGGAAGGCATGCTTGAAACCATAAAAGTATTACCCCAAATTTCCAGATTTTCATGCTTTTTCTCATGCTCAAAGTGTACCATTTCTACCCAAATTGAGGCCTAAAAATTCAGCACTACTTGACATGATATAAGGGAGGTTTTGATGGTTGAAACATGCTTGAAAACCCCCAAAATATACACTGAATTTCCAGATTTCATGTTCTTCATTTGGATGCTCAAATTACATTGTTTTATGCCCAAATGGAAGCCTAAAACCCAGCAACTAACAATATGATACAAAAAGCTTTTAGCTTGGGAAACATATGCTTGAAAATCCCCAAAATTCCCACCAAGCATTTCAGATTTTTTTTTCATTGTTTTCATGCCAAAATCATGTCATCCCATACATTCAAATCAAAAGCATGACATAAAACAAACATTAAGCACAAAAAAGCATTATTCATGGGAAGTATGCTTGAATACCCCAAAATAAACACAAAATTTCCAGATTTAAAATATTATATATTTTTTTTCTCATGGCATTCAAACCCCAAAATAACACATGCTATCACACAATATAGCCAAGTCATATCACAATATGGGTTTTCCTTTAAACAAAAATCAAGCACCATGCCCATGCCTTTATCCATGTGAATTTTCTAATCATTCAAATCAGTTTTGAGAATCAATATACACAAGCAAAGTAAGCAAAATAGCAAGCATTCAAAAGTAAAGAAAAGCATGAACAAAACACAAAAATTGGCTTAAATCCACAAGTCCCCAGCAGAGTCGCCAGTTGTGAGACACGGGAAAAATCACCGGGATGATTTCCCCTCCGTCAGCACACGGGCTCAACGCAAAATTGGGAGAGTCGCCACCATTCAGAATTATGGAGTGTGAATGGACACCAAAAAGTTCAAAAATATGCAAAAATAGCTAAAAGGCACATTCTAGAGTAAAAATAACTCTACTTGAAAATCAAATCCAGAGATGGGTAAGGGGATTAGATTATGAACGGGGGAAGGTGTTAGGCACCCCCATTCACCCACACAAGGTGGTTGCCAAGTGTTTGTTCATGCAAAAAAGATAAGAAAGCTTGCTAAAAATCATTAAAAACATTTGAAAAGAATTAAGCCAATGTGTGATATTTCCACATGAGGAATCCAAATGGATTCTAGATCCTCTTTTATGTCAATATCACTTCTGGAATATCATAAAAAGATGGAAATCAAAGCAAAAGTTGTTCAAAACCAAGTTGAGGCAAATCCAGAGAATTTGGTAAAAGTAATGCCATTTGTCTTGAAATCATTCAAATCCAATTTTAAATTGAACCAAACCAGATCCATTTGAAAAATTATGGTAAATAATAGTCTCATGCAAAATTTCACCCCATTCCGATTAAAATCCTAGGAGTTATGCTCCTTTAAAGTTGCAGCTGGAGAAAATCAAAAGTGGCAAGTAGACAAGTTCGGAAAATCACCTAGAAAAATCCACTCTATACAAATCCATGAAATTTGGTGTGATTGAAGTCTGTATGGCCATCTTTCGAAAGCAACTAGCCTCATACAAAAATTCACTCGGATGTGCCTTGGGTGGTCTCCCGAACAGGCCCGGAAGATCACAGATTTACCCAGAAAAGTGCCATTGAGACGTTCTGAGTAAATCTGTTACCAATAATACAAATGGAGTCAAAAAATTATGAAACCAACTGGATTTGAAAATAGACTCATAGAGGAGTGCCCAGAAACAAACATCACTCGAATCGGACTTAAAACGAACACATGGCGCTCCGTCGAAGTGACAAGTTCCGTATTTAAACCTGAACTGTCCAATCAACTTCGACAGAGAGGTGTCAAAAATCCGATTGATAGAAATTAATGAAATTTGGTAGACATAAACGAGACAGCCTCACCTTTCCCATGGTTCTATAATCACTCCAAAATTCATCCGAACGATGAAGTTATGAGTGTCCGAAGTCGGGGTACAGTTGCTGTCCAGTTAAGCCCCTTTTGGAGAAAAACAATTCAAAACTGTGACAAAGTATGTGCAATTCGTGCAAGATGAATACAAAACCTTTAAAAATCATTTCAAAACATTCCAGAATTGATTGAGGCCATTTATTTCAGATTTATCACAATAAATGTAATAAACCCGAAATGAGCCTATCCCGCCAAAACGGGTGCAATGTATGTGTAACCATACAAGATCAATATAACAACATAGCATGCAAACATATTCATCAAAATAAGGTTCTAAAACAACCTAGGGTTCCGTTCCATTATCGTTTCCCTTTGTTCTCTCTCTCCGTTAAACATGGTTCTTCAAGATAATCATGGGGTACTTTGAATATAGAACGGTTTACATAGATTCAGAAGGCTTATGCAAGATAGGGTTCTAGTACTAGGGTCAATCCCCAGTCTCGTTTCTCCTAGATCCCGCCTTCACGTTTTACGGCTAGGGGGAGTCTTGAGATACTTTGAGCCGGGGAAGGATTTTCATACACACAAAAAGCCTTTATTGTACAGAAAGGTAGAAGAAGAGATCTAGATCTAGGAATGTAAATACAGAAAATAAAGAAGAGGTTTGAGGCTTACCTGGGTTCTGGAAGCACTTCTGTAGCGGTTTCCCTCTTCTCTCGGAGCTCTTCTTGGCGAGAATTCAAGGCGAGAGTTAATGGCTATTTGCTTAAGGAGGAGCCTCCTATTTATAGGCAAAGGTTAGGGTTAGGGTTGGTGAGAATGGTAGACACAACATAACATCTATAGCCCACCAACCTTAACCCTAAGGCTATTTCCGAGATTTCCCCTCATTTAATGAAGGACATGATGGTAAAAGTGAAAAGCTCTCGGAAAACCCTAATTTTGAGCAAAACTTATGTATCAGGTATATCAGGCCGATACACAAGGGCCTTAAGGTATCCGGCATAAAATGCCGGATACGCTAAAGCTTTCTTGTATCCTGTATGCTTCACCGGATACAAAGAGGAGTACTTGTATCCGGCCTGAGTTGCCGAATACAGGTAAAAACTTATTTTCTTCAATTTTTTTGCTGGCTTTCATGGAGATAATGATTTTTGATGATTATTGATCATTTTGACAGTGCAATTTGGGGTGTCTACAATAGGCATACGTGAAAACGAATGATAATTATAATTAGAGCTATAAAAAAAGGATAGATAAACCAATAAATGAAGTGAGAAAATTCATTCATATAATGTAAGCAACACACTAAGTCAATAACACTTAAAACATTAAAATCAACAATTTGAAACTATCATAGCATAACATTCTCTATAACTGATTGCATACAAATATTTGGTTCCAAAATCCAAACATGCAAAGCTATCCTATGGTCAAACCATGCAAATGGTATCACCCAACATCCCAACCTCTCTTAGGAAAAGAAGTAGAACCCAAACATCAAATTTAATAAAAGTAAAATATTTTTCCCATATTTTTAATTAATATTCTGCAAAAACAATTATTAAAAATAATTTTATTGATGAAAAAATTGCAAGAATCATGGGGTGATAGATCAACCCCATGTGCATTTTATATAAAAAATTGAAGACAAATCGTTAAGTTTTATATAATTTTTTTTAAAAAAACTAGGGATTTTCGTAACTTTTTTTCATATTGCAAAAAGATTTGATTTTTTACTCAAAAACGCAATTTCGATCTATGAATTTCACTTGAAATTGATAGATTCATACAAAACATTGTCAAACCATGCTTAAATATGAAAAAATAATGATTTAAATTGAAAAAAAATTAAAAATCTAAAATACCTTCAAAACTGTGGACGATTTTGATTTCTGTTGCTTGATTCGTTCTTTTACATTGTTTTGCAGAAATTGTAGTACTAATTAGGTCAAAAATAGGTAGATAACAATGGGTTTTCATGGATTTTGCACTACAAAACGTACTATAGCGGCGGTAGGTACCGCCGCTAAAGGCTATTTCGCGCTAAAAAAATGCGCGCCATAAAATTTCCGCGCGAAAAAAATGGTAAAAGAATTTTTAGGGGCGGAAAGTGCTTTTACCGCCGGTAATAGTGCCTTTAGAGGCGGGAATTAGGTTACCGCCGCTAATTCTCTTCATTTTTGTAGTGTTGGAATGGGTTTTTCAGTAAAGAGTTATCTTCCATCTTCTAAATTACTTTTTTAGCGTTTTTTTACCCTTTTATTGCTCTATCGACTTGATACAGGTCGATACAAGGTCGATACAGGGTCGATACGACTTGTTTCGCGAAACGGGAGTGTGTATCGTATCGCGCGTATCGCGCGATACGAAATGATATTTGATACTATGAGTATTACAGAGGCTAATTGGTCAATGATGATCAATCCTAAAGGTGTTTTTAATTTTGAGGATTAGACAAATGAATGTCTGTTTGAGTTCTTGAAGTGTCCAAAATAAAATATGGCCCTGATCATGCCCTCATATATAGACTTCTGACATACAGTGGACTAGTAGTTTTTTTTTTCTTTTATATATATATATATATATGGCAATTTATCTGATACGCCTATTTCACAAGGGTTTTGTTAGATCTCTATCGTTCAATGATGCTATTAAGCATTCATTGTCTTTCTCTTTTCTTAAAACAAAATGAAATTTAGTGTATGACATAACCCTCCATTAGAATGTAAATGATAATTAGAAACATGCCCTCAACAATAATACATACAATATATTAGAGTATAAAATAACTTATGTAATGTCAAGTCAGAAACTTAATGCAGCTATTAAGAGCTTCATTGAAGTACAGCAATATTCCCATTTATTTATATTGAACATGGGAAGAAAATAAAAGGGGAACATAATGAGGGAGGAAGTTGCAGAGAACAGATGATGAAATACAATAAAGCTCTCTGCAGAATCATCAAGCTGTTCACTTGATTGTAGAGATTAACAAACTGAATTAATAAAGGACAAAGGATCGGGTGGCATGGAAACCTCAACTGCTCCTTCTAGCATTTGGGTTACCTTTTTCATGGTTGGCCTCAGGGATGGATTCTCCTGAATGCACCAAATGGCCACCTTAACAAATCTGTCCACCCTCTGAATATCATTCATTGCTTCTTCATCCTCCCCCACCAATAGATGGAGTTTCTCTTCTTGATAGCAATCATAAGCCCACTCTGAGAGTATCGCTTTTTCTTCATCCACCATATCTGATTCAACATTCTTCCTACAGCTGATGATCTCCAGTAAAATGATCCCAAAACTATAAACATCCACCTTAGCTGTAATTGCCATGTTCTTGAACCACTCAGGAGCCACATATCCTTTGGTCCCTCGAATGTCTGTCCTTGTTCGAGTTTGATCAGTCTTCAGAAGCTTTGCTAATCCAAAATCAGAAATTCTTGCAACAAAAGAGTCATCTAGAAGGATGTTCTGAGGCTTCATGTCACAGTGGATGATCCTGGTGCTGCACTCTTCATGCAAGTATGCAAGCCCTCGAGCAACCCCAAAGATTATTTGGATCCTTCGGTACCAGGGAGGTTTTGAGCTTCCAAACAGGTAGTCAGCTAAAGATCCATTGCTCATGAACTCATACACAAGAAGCCGGCTAGGTCCCTGATCACAAAACCCAAGCAGTTGGACTAGGTTCTTGTGATTGGTCCTGCCTATTGCATTCACTTCGTTTTGAAACTCCTTCTCACCATCTTCCTCCAACTTATTTAGTTTCTTAACCGCTATAATGGCTCCAGAATCTGATGCTAGAACACCTTTATATACTGTTGCAAATGCTCCTCTTCCCAATTCTTCAGCAAATCCATTAGTAGCTTCTTCGAGCTCTGTGTATGTGAAAGAGCGCAAGTTCATATGGTTTGTGCTGCTACCCTGTTTGTCTTGCTGCAGCTTCTTGTGTTTTGGGTGAAAACCAACCAGATAAATCACCAAGAAAAGTAAGAAGTTTAGAAACAGAGAGCCACCCAACACAATCGATCCAGGCAGGATCAGAGCCTCCTTATCTTTCTTTTTTCTTGGAGGGTCCGCAGGAAGATAAGGTTGTAGAGGTGATTTACCTACTTTAATAAGAGCCTTCCCTCCAACACTGGGATTCATCCTCCCATTTCCTACTGGAAACCTCTTCTTCCAGCAGCTCCCATCTCTGATTATGGCAACAGCACATAAACAGTCCTCCAAGCAAGACTCTCTGCACCAGTCTTCATTCACAGATCTAAACCACTCATAGTCATTGTCTGGCCAGTCAGTGTTCTGCAAACTAAATATTTCGAATTCGCCTTCTTTGGATCCATTAATTTCACAACTCTGTGCAGAAAAATTTTGTTTGCACCCTTTGAATGTGTCTTTGGGATCCATGTAGGTGTAACCAGCTGGGCATCGACAAGCAGGCCGCTGGTCATCACCCATTATGCAGTAGCTATTATAACCGCAAGCTCCGCTACCATCACTCCCTCTAATTGCCATACAAAGGTCTTCAGGCAGATAACGTTCAACAGTCCAGGACTGAGGCCATCTCCCATTGCTTGGAACAGCCTTCGGATGGGTGTAGTGCCTGAATACACCATCAAAATCAAGAGTGGCCCTGTGGTAGAAGTCCTTTGTTGAAACTGGAAATACTGAACTGAGATTGTAGAGAGTTCGATTGGTTAGCTCAAGATAAATACGGCCAGACTGACTGAAGACTAGCCTTGAACCATTTCCCTCAGTGCCACTGGTCCAGTAAGAAACATAGTCATCTCCTGTAGGCATAGCTTTGGTGTAAAGCGCGAGGTTGCCGTCAGCCTGTAAACGAAGCTCGAACCTTCCAACGGAGTCCTTTTCTCTTACCCGTGACATGAGACTCTTGCTGAGATTCAGTGTCTGGGTCGGCAAGATGGTGTCTGTTGGGTGGTCGAAGCTGCCCCATGTTATGGATCCATTGCTTCTCAAGACAAAGTTTCCTGTGTCAAGCATGGCAGCATTTTCAACTACTCTGTTCTCGACTGTCTCTGCATTCCAGAGCTCCTGACCCTGAGGATCATACAGAACAAATTTTCCATCGCTCGTTAGCTCTACTTTCGAACCCTTCGGCACTTGGCTATTTTTATTTGTTGTCCAAACAATAGTTTTTTCAGGTACTTTCTCAAACCAGATTGCAAGGAGGAAGGTATCTGCTTCTTCAACCTGGCGAAACCCAAAAGCAAAATCACCGGTAGGCGAAACCCAGAAGGGATTATTATCATTAGTGGATAGAGAAGAGCCTGTGGTTATGTTACGGTAAGTTTGAGCCAACATAGAGATTGGAAACAGCAGAAGCATGAGAAAGAGAATGGACAGAAAAGAAGCCATCAAATGGACTATGAATTGTTAATTTGTTACTAAATTGGGATCAGAATCTACACAACTGGGGTAGTGTTCTAGTCCAAAATTTAACCCATGGTTGCTGGTCTGAAACTTCTCTGTGAGAGGAGACAAGACGGTTGCAAAGACGAACAGCTAAGAGCTTTCCTTACGCAATCTTGAGTCTCTCCTTCATACCCATAAGAATGATCGGAAACCAAGGGAGAAGACTGGTTTTTTGTTTGTCATGTACGTCCTTTTTTTTCCAAGTCAACATCCAGACATGGCCAAAGACTTTTATTCGCTCACAGTTACAGGTCACTTACGTGTAATTGATTAGAACAAGATTGTATGGTAACGGAAGCACTCAACGTAGACATCAAAGACTTATTTGTTTGTGGAAAAATAATCGAGAAAGCCAAACTTAAGGCGAACAGGCAAAACCCTGCAAATGGGGAAGAACTAGTGGGATCCATCTTTGAAAATGTGAAAAAAATCACTTGACTTGGAGAAGCACGGATACAGAGCCTTGGACTTTTCTCTGATGCCAGAAACTTGGAGAAGATATTTAGCAACTTTTTGCTCGTGAGGGTTGGAGTTTGTATTTTCATTTCATCGGGATTTATGAATGTTAAACTTGGGTTGTGCCACTTAGATCTTGTGGGTTTTGTTAGTGATTGAAGTATTAGTACTGAACAGTAGCTTAAATCCTTAGATAATATGTGAAGTATTTTGAAAACTTGATTATTAAATGATTAAAAATAGTCATTGTTAGATGATGTTGAGGTTAACCTGCCCTGATGGGCTCCCTAATGGCTAGGGTTTGATATTTCAAAAATCATGTTAGGATTTAGTCTAACCAGTTCCTAAACTATCCTATACTTGACCTTACTCCATTCAAATACATGTTTGGGTAAATTACAGAAACGTCCCTTGAGGTTTGCATTAATTATACATATCACTCTTCACATTTATGAAATAATACTTTTTCCCTTAAGTTGCCATTCAATTTTTTTTACAAATATGGTTAATGCTAGTAGAAGTCATTTGTTGAAGCTGGTGATGCTGAACTGAGACTATGTAAAGCTTGATTGACTAGCTAGAGATAGGGTTGCTTATCAAGCCGGGTTGGCAATGGCATGACACGGCCCAGCACACTTAAAGCGTGCTTGTGCTCAGCACAGCCTGTGTGTGGCCCATGCCCCCCTAGCAGGCCGTGCTGTGCCTAGGGGAGCGGGTACACGGCTTGGCAAGGCACGGTGGCTCGGTGGGCCATTGCCCGTGAAGCACGTAGGTAGCACCCGCTCGCACTGTGCCTTGTGTGCTGGCCCAATGGCAAGCATGCGTGCCTACGGTTGGCCCTGGCGTGTAAAATGACCATTTCTACCCTTCTAACGATCATATTTGAGGGTAAAGGTGGTAAAAAGCCACTTTTGGTTTTCTATAAATAGGCCTAGTCCTTCCCACTCCAAATCACACCTCTTCTCATCTCGTCTCTTCTTTTCTTACTTGCTTAGTCTTGTTGAGCAATTTTGCCAATGGCCAATAGACTCGGCAGCGTGCTCACATGGGGGCGTCCCTAGGTCGACCATTGGCAAATCTCTTAACAAGGCTCTAAAAAAGTTATAATTTGTTGTTCTTTTTTTGCCTTTTTCATTTTCTTCTTAGAGTCATGTTCAATGATTTTGCTAATAGCCGGTAGAGACACAATGCTCACATGGGTGCATCCCTGAGCCCGACCGTTAGCAAATCTTTGAACAAGGCTCTTACAAAGTTATCATTTTGTTTTCTTCATTTCTACCTCTTCACGATTAAACAGGAGTTGCAAAAGTGTTACTTGCGTCAATTATTGCTTGGACAATCAAGCGATAATTGATGCAAGTAACACTTTTGCAACTCCTTGTTTCGGCATGGTTCACCAATATGTAAGTATTATTGCAATTTCAAGAACTGTTTACGCGCTATCCATGTTTTTCAAAACATTCTTTACTTTTCTCTTGCAGCCTTTGCGCATGTATATTACGTAAATGTTTTTTTTTTCTTTTTTCAAAACCCTTCTTTAATACTTTTTTTTGTTTTTTTTTTTTCAAATTTTTACATGTGCCCCATGGGCCACGCCACAACCCACCTTTTGCCGTGCCATGCTTGGTATATTGATAAATGGGCTGGGCACGGGCTAAATGTGCTTGTGCTTTTGTTGTGCCGGGCTAGCCCAATAAGCACCCCTAGCTAGAGATAAATATGGTCATAATGATTGAAAACTAGCCTTAAACCATTTCCCTCAGAGTTAATTTTCCCAATACGAAACTTATATAGTCATTTTCTGTAGTCTTTGGTGTCAAACATGAGACTGCTATGCCTGGATCCCGAACCTGGGAGGACAAGATGGATTGATGTCATGGTTGACGTTGGGATAGGCCACATGGAAATATTTTTAATCTACTTTGTTGGGATCAAGCACTTACCACTAGACCTTGGCTCAACATCCCTAACAATCCCCCCTCCAACATCTGCAACCGCAAGCCAACACTTGCCAACCGGGGGCAAATCACAGGCCAACGCTTGCCAATAGTAGCATGATTTCTTAGGATACCTCCTCATGGGACTCAAACCCACAACTTTTCCAGGGTCCCTTGTTACATTTGTGAACCTGTGACCTGGGTTCCGATACCAATTGTTAGGATCAAGCGCTTAGTACTAGACCATAGCTTAAGTTATTGGTTAGAGCGCAAATTTATTTCCTTATACCATAGTATGATGCTGGGCCTCGGCCCAACATCCCTAACATACTTAAATACAACAAACTCATATTTTTTAGATTGTGTAGTGAGAAAAAGTAGTCTATTTTTATTGTTTTTTGAACTAACTAAAGAAAGCTTCAGGATTTGGGATATTTTAATTTTAATTTTTTGATGTTTTATTTTTTTATTTTATTTATTTATTTATTTTATTTGTCAATTGGTTGCTATTGAATCTTTGGTAGAGATGTCTAAAGAGATTCTCTAAGACTTGAGAAGTTGCTGAGACACCTTCCTCACAGCTTCTTTGGAAAACCCCCTTAGCCCATTTTGAGCTTTCTATTTAACCTCACCTTACGCTGATTAAGTTTAGTGTCAAAAGTATTTGGGACATGAAAGATTTCCTCTCTAAATCTAACAGCTTCTTTTTGAGATTAGAGATAGATTGCTACTCTTATGGTGGACAGTCTTACATGGGTTAAAAGAAAAACCACATCTTATCAAGCAACTAATCCTAATGAGGATGAGGGCAAAGGGGGCCCAATTCTCACCATGTCTTTGGAGTTTAAATGCGAAATAAAAATGCCAACATATCATTTTTTTTTTTTTGGTAATGGCCAGGCCTATGCAATTTCATTAAGATAGAATTGAAGTCCAACTTTTAAGGCCGTAGCCATGAGAAAACCAAATGCACAAAACATTACAAAAGTGATGCTAAGAAATTGAGACTCATAAACCCTACCGACCACCACAACATCTACTCCTACATATATAAAAGTCAAGTCAAGGGCCGAAGCCACAGTCTCCGATGGTAAACCAACGTGAATCCTTGATAAAAGGTCCACTCGAAGGTGGATTGAAAGTCCCATTGAAGGGAAAGCCGTCTTCCTTGCTGAATAATCAATAGAGAGAAGGGTAGTAAACGGAAACCCACTACAAACCCTAGAGGAGCTTCAGACGAAAAAAAAAATGCCCACATATCTATGTTAGCACTTAGCAGTCAAAAATATTAGTCTTTCTTTCTCATGCATGACTTTTGATTCAATCTTATACCCAAAAACCAAGGAAGACTTTGAGTCTTAAATAGTTTTCTTAGAAAAGAAGAGAACCCAAGGAAGACTTTTGACTGTCTCCGTTCAATGCCGGTTGCGTCAAAAGCCCCGACAAAGCCAAGGCATATTTGGTGTGTACCAATTCAGGTGGAGAGTCAGTATTAGGCCGGGCTTATCAGGGAATGCTCGGCCTTAGCTCGTTTTGCCTCGAACTAGGTTAAGCTTGAGTCAAATTCTCTTCCATTTTGTACCCAAATTGAAGCCATATTAATATTTAAAGAAAAAAAAAAAAGAAAAAAGAAAAAAACGTGGGTATCCCTATGCTACTTGTGTGGAAATGAAAAATCCAAGCAAAAATTTCTGAGTATGCAAAAGTTACCATACTCCTCTCTTGGAATCTTAATTGCATAATTAAATGGTGGCCCAAATGTGTACAATTGCATCTTTTCAAGCAATAACTATGCCACACGTGGAGAGTAGGAAGTCCCTTTCCTGCTTTTTGGAGAGTAGCCCTAGCAGCCATTGTTTGGCAACTAAGGTTCAACATGTCGATTTCGGTGCCATTTCGGCCATGGTCTTTTGGGCCGTTTCGCCAAATTTTGTAAACATACAGTTGTGCCAAAAAATTCTTCAAAAATTAATAAATTTGAAAAAAGAAAGAAAAAAAAACCCTAAATGACATGCCAAGCTGAATTGTTTCAAGGGTATGACTAGGTGCCGTCGATTTCGCCAGTATTTCGACTAGCACAAAGCGGTTGGCTACTCTTTGTTGGTCGAAACAGGGGTTTATGGGAATTTCTCACGGAATTCGATGGATTCCGTTTCCATTTCACAGGTACAGCAAAAACGGTGGTAAAATTTTCACTGTTAGAAGCAAGACGACCTTTAAACTTGACCATGTACACACATCGATTCCAACTCTGTGAATAATTTGTCTTTGAACTACAAAAATTACATATTTTACTTTCATAATAATAATTAGGGTTTCTAGTTCATTTGTTGAAGAAATTTGACATGCATGCATAATATAATACTGTCGAGAATAAATGCATAACACATTAAGTGGGAAATCTTAATTAGCAAGCAGAAGCCATCTAGAATAAAATGGTTAAAAGATGGTGACTTGAACACGAAATTTTTTCATACTACTACCATCCAAAGGGGGCATAGGAATAGAATTGTGTCTATAAAGAATGAACAAAATGAAGAGATCAAGGATCCTAAAGGGCTGGAAAGACTTGTGGTTAATCACTTTGAAGATATTTTTCTAGATGATGGTATGCCTAGGAGCTTCAATATTCTGCATTGCATTTCCCCCTTGGTGACTGAAGTTGATAATGCTGCTCTGTTGAGACCTGTTTCTGATGGTGAGATTTGGGAAGTTGTCAAGAATATTGGGGCCCTTAAAAGGCGCGGGCTGGATGGCTTTCAAGGCATCTTTTACTAGACCTATGGGAGGTAATTAACTCTGATATTTGCAAAATGGTAAAGGACTTTTTTGTGACTAGTGAGTTCGACAAAAAAATTAATCAAACTCACATTGTCCTTATACCAAAATGGAGAACCCCAGGAGAATAAATGATTATAGACTAATAAGCCCTTGCAATTTTAGTTACAAAATCATTTTTAGGTTTATTGTGGACAAAATGCGACCTTTAATGACTAGGATTATCTCCCCTCACCAATGTGCCTTCGTTCTTGGAAGGTGCATCCAAGAGAACATCCTAGCTGCTCATGAGCTTTACCACACCATTAAAGGAAAAAAGAAAAAAAGAATATCCAAAAGTGGTCTTTTTGCTCTTAAGCTAGACTTAACCAAGGCCTATGACAGGTTAAGTTGGAGTTTCATTGAGAAAACTTGCCTTGCCTTGGGTTTCAATCACAGGTTTATTAGTCTCATTATGTGGTGCATTAAGTCTGTGTTTTACAATGTTCTTATAAATGGTAAGCCTAATAGGGTTTTTAATCCTACTAGAGGCATCAGAGAGGGAGACCCCCTCTCCCCGTATGTTTTCATCATCACCCAACATGTTTTGTCTATGACTTTATGCAAAGCCGAATGTGATCAACAGATTTTTAGTGTCAAAGTGAATAGAGTGGCTGACTAGATTAGCCACCTCATGTATGATGATGACTTACTTCTTTCCGGTAGAGCAAGTTATAATAATACGAGAAAATTCAATGATATTATCTCTGCTTTTTGTGAAGTAGCTGGCACAAATTCAATACTAACAAGTCTAAGCTTTTCTTTAGCCCCAGTGTTGTTGGATAGGAAAAAGGAAGACTGGCCAGGATCTTTGGAGTGAGGCCAACAAAGAATCCTGGGAAGTACCTTGGCATCCCAACCTTTATGGAAGCTCCCGAAGTCAGCTGGTTCTTCGACCTGATGGAGAGAATCAATAGGAAACTATCAGGATGGGGGGCCAAGTTGTTAACCCAGGTTGGCAGGTTAACACTTATAAACTCTATTCTATTGAGTACAACACAATATCACATGGCTAGTTTGAAGCTATCGGAGACCATTTCTGACAAGATCAACAAGGAAAGCTTGCCGGTTCTTCTGGCACAAGCCGGAAAAATAAAGGACTATCCATACGGTGTGCTGGGACAAGATTTGTTTACCAAAAAGATATGGTGGACTAAATATCAGATGTTGCAAGAAGATAAACAAGGCAATGTTCGCCAAAGTTGCCTGGGAGCTGGCTGCAAATGAAGAAAAATTATGGATGAAGCTCATGAAATCAAAATACTTTGCAACTGAGGATTTCTTCAAGACTCATGCAAAAAGAACAAGCTCTTGGCTCTGGAAACAGCTATGTAAGGTAAGGGAGGTGCTGGATAGAGGTAGAGGATGGGTTCTAACTAATGGGGAATCTGTTCTGATCTCGGATCACAGTTGGAGACACTAGGTACCCGAGCAAGACAGGATTAGGCCCCTGATAGGCAATGGAAGGAAAGTTTCAGAGCTGATTGACCAGGAGCAGAAATGCTGGAATTTGGAGAAATTGAGGGAGGCGTTCAATGTGGCTGCTGTGGAAAAAATCCATGCAATACCAATTAGTAAGTTTGCCTCCAATGACAGGTTTGTATGAACAAGAACCTCTACAGGTAAGTACTCTGTTGCATCTTCATATAGACTTTTGGCTAAGACTGATGCAAATTTTGTAGATGAGAGAAGATGGCTGAAGATTTGGCACTTGCCTTGTGCTCAGAAGATATGGATGTTCCTATGGAAAGTGATGTAGGAAGCTCATGTAACAAATGATATTATTTATAGCAGAATCGGGGGTACACCTGAGATTTGCGTCCTCTGCAATAACAAGCAAGAATCCCACCGTCATTTATTCTTGAATTGTGACTTTATTCATGCTATATGGTTCGGATGTGTCGGGGGTAGAATTCCACAAAAAAATTACCTGCAAAGCTGCAAGGAATGGATCTTCGAAGTCATCATGGAATTGGGAAAACAAGGAGACAACTAAATAGGGAGTATAGATACTGCCTGGGCACATGTCTGCAGGGTGGTGTGGATCACCAGAAATAAGGTTATTTTCGAGAACCAAGCACCATCAATTCAAGTAACAAGTCCTTTGTTTCATGCATTGCAGGAGGACTCAAGGACAATGGCGGAACCACATTATAGCTGGGGGGGGGCCGCCGCCTAGTTTTTATTTTTTAATTAAAAAAATATATATTTTTATATGTTATAATTAAAATTTATGTTTTACCCCCTCTAAATTGCCCCCCCCCCCCCCCCTAGTTTTTATTTTTTAATTAAAAAAATATATATTTTTATATGTTATAATTAAATTTATGTTTTACCCCCTCTAAATTGCCCCCCCTACCCAGCTTTTATTTTTTAATTTAAAATATATATATTTTTATATGTTTTAATTAAAATTTATGTTTTACCCCCTCTAAAATTTTTGGTTTGTCCCTCCAAATTTCTATATTTCATGAGAACCCCCTATAAAATTTCTGGTTTGTCCCCCCAATTCATTGAAATTTCTATATTTCATGAGAAGTGTTAATTGAAAATTTTTTTTGCTCCCTCAGATTTGGAGTCCTGGTTCCGCCATTGCTCAAGGATGATAAAGGAAATGGGCAACAAAATGGAGAAAAGAAAGACAGAAGAAATCTATGTTGGATGGAAGAAGCCTGCTACTGGTTGGACTACTCTCAACACCGACGGAGCTGCAAGAGGTTCGCCTGGTGTCGCTGCTATCGGAGCTGTGCTGAGAAATGAAGAAGGAAGAATTATGAGAGCTTTGGCCTACCACATTGGAACCATTGACTCTACCATCACTGAAGCTACGGCCTTAGTATAGGGGATTAAAATGGCATTGGCACTCAACATTAATCGGGTTCAGATTGAATGCAATTCTCAGGTGATAATTAACGGATTTACAGACTTCCCTTCTACCCCTTGGAGAATTGCCACTTTGCTTGAAGAAGCTAGACACATTTGCAGATTGTTTGTTACTGTCAAGATTTGAAAGGTGTATAGAGAGGCTAATTCTGTTGCCGATGAGTTAGCCAATCACGCTATTGAGCATTTCTCATGTTTCTGGTTTAAAGGGGTCCCTACCTCCATACTGAAGCTAGCATTGGATGATTCTGTTTGTAGGACCTGTAGTAGGATTGTTCCCTGTGTTCCAGGGTCTTGTGTATTTTTATTCTGTGGTTCTTATAAAATAAAAAAAAGAAGGAAAAAAGTTGAAGCCATCCGAAATTTACAGGAAGAAAACTCAAGCGCGACATTGATTTGGTCTTTTTTATATCTAACGACTTTCCAATAAAGACTCTTTGATGTTAAAAGTAGTGAAACGTAATTCTTTTAAGAGATCATATACTAAAGGCTGGTGTATAAGAACTGCTTTTACTTTTTTATTTTTTTTTTATTTTTTTGGTTTATTGAATTTGTATCCCTTCAATAAACAAAAAATGAGATATCCATCTTTAAATGTTGACGTGAAGCTCTACAATGGTCATAACTGAATCATTGCAAGTACAAAGGATTGTGAGAGCATGGATGGTTACAGTTACCTGATTGGATTGACTTGTTAATTAAGGATCTCTCTTTGGCCCTTAAATATACATCTTCTCATACCTTCTTATAAGTACATCTTTAGGTAGAGGCATTTCGTTTTTGTTAAAAATAAAATAAATCTGATAAAAATAAATTCTTAAACCTAGCAAAATATAATAGAATTATATAGTAGATAATTCCACATGGACAAACTATGAAATGAAAATACATGAGCTGAACCCATTTGATCTTAAATGAATTAAATAGGCATTACGTGGTGTAGTAATAGCTTAAGTTGACTTAGACCGGATTGAATTATGGCAATACATATATTTTGTATTTCCATTATGTTTTGGTTGAAAATTTATTATAAAGTTATTTTGATTATTTTGTGATTAACATAAAATTGTATAGAAGCAAAATTATGAAAAACAAAAAGCACCAATGTAAGAACATAAAAAATATAGAAGGGTGAACGCAAAATACATAAAATGGTATTATGCTCAGTAAATTCAAAAGAATTAAAGCTCATTTATTTTTACTTTATGGGTACTTTTGCAACAATAATTTATGATAAATTGAAGGATGCAAGGGTATGGTGTAAAATTGTTTATTTGAAAGGGTAAATTGGCCATAGACTTAAACCTTCATTAATTTTTTGTATGGTGATTGCTTTTGGACTCGAATCCATATTGCTAGCAGCGAGAAAAGCTTTTTACTATTATAATATCAAAAGGTGGTCTTTCGGTTATGGATGGAAAGTTTACCAAAAAAAAAAAAAAGGTTATGGATGGGAAAATCTTAAGATATTTATGTCACGTTACATGTGGAAGTACTTTTCAAGAGCCAATAATTTTTTTTTGGGTAGAATATCAAAAGCCAATATCAACGATGTTAAGTGTATGAATCGTATATATTTTCAACCTAACATTTTGTACCCACAATACCCTCCAATTTCTACCCAATTCACTCCAATGCCAAGGTTTGTTATTGACATATGTGAGTATCATAACTAATTGCCCACATAACATTCTATTACCAAAAGGCCATTTTTTGTTTCTAATTCTTTTGTTATGTGTATATTGCGTGCATTCCCCTAGTTATACTGTTTAATATCAATTATTTGCTACTTGTTTGACATTATACAAAATTAAGTTGATTTTAGGTCATTACCAGAAAAAAAAATTTATTATTTTTTAAATATTATGAAAAAAAAAAAAGAATACAATGAATCGAGCCCTTTCGAGAAGAAATTTAAAATTTGATTTTCAGACTAGATCAAAGCTTTTACATATGAAGCTTGATTTGATCGTATAAGCTTGAGGATGAGCCGGGTGGGCTTGGACTAATTAGTGTGTATTATACCTAATATTATCCAGTATAATCCAATCCCATATATCCAAGCACCTTGTGATCAACGGTAATTGTAACAGAATTTTGAAATGTGAGAAAAAAAATGATATGTTGAACAAGAAATTTAAAAGTTTAGAAATTTCATCATTGATATATATCTATAGATATACAATTATTTTGAGAAAATCTCTATAATATTATTTTGATAAAATCTCTTTTGTCAAACAAGAGATAGAGAGAGAGATTACACTTGATACACGTTTTGGGAATTTAAGAGATAGAGATTACACTTGATACACGTTTTGGGAACTTGAGAGAGAGAGAGAGAGAGAGAGAGAGAGAGAGAGAGAGAATTTTTTGAGTCTGAAGAGCAATTCGGTTGTGACAAGAAACTTCCATTTTGAATCATGTTTCTTTCTTTGGATAAACCACGAGGGCTTTCACAAAAGTTTCCCTTTTCTTTCCAAAAAAAGGTTTGTCTGTCAGAACAACGAAAGCACTCTCATCCTTTACCCCTAAAAACCATTCCCACAATAACTAACATTTCTCATGTCTAATAACCTATAAACCACGTTTTTAAAGTTTCGTTACAAAATCTCCCAACCTTAATTCCAATATTGCACATTTCTCGCCTTGGAGTTTAGAAATTAGAAATCAATCTCATCTGGTACGGGCCTGGTACGAACTCACGTGCTCTGAGGACCTGAGGTACTCGGTTTCTTCAATGTGGATTGCTGAACAGCCAATATCGCCTGCAACAGTATCTTGAAACTGGCTTTTGATTGGGTTCTAAAGATTAAAAAATTCGTCTAGACCAATCAAAAGGCTGTTATTGAATTTGCTTAGGAACTTGAGCCGAAAAGTACAAAAGACGTCCAACTTGGACGCATCTTGCTCGAGTAGCGTGTGAACGAGGGTCGGACTCTCCGCAGGTACGCTGGAGTTTCACGAGAGCTTCGCCGGCCCAAAATTTTTCCGCTCATACCGATTTCTCATTCATCTTTAGTTCGTAATCGTGACAGGTTTCTCATTCAACCTTTAGAAGTTGAGGCTGTATTTGGAGCTTTGGATTTGGAAAGAAAAGAAAAGAAAGCTTAAAAAGAAATGAAAAGAAGAGAAAAGAAAAAAAAAAGTTTGAATGAAATGAGAAATGGGAAGAAAAGAAAAATATATTTTAGTAAAATGATGGATTGGAGTGGTGGGTGAGTGAAAATGGGCAGGTGCTAGTAAGGTTGGTGGGGTGGCAATGACGGCGACTATTATGGGGGTGGTGGCAACTACTGGTGGGCGGTGGTGGCAGCTGGTGGTGGTGGGCGGTGGTGGTTGACAGTGATGGGTGGCGATGGCGGCAAATGGTGGTGGTAGAAAGTGACAGTGGTTGTGGTGGGTGGTGGGTGGTGGTGATGGGTGGTGGTGGTCGGTGGTGGTGGCGAGCAATGGTGTGGTGATGATTGTTGTTGGTGGGTTGTGGTGGTAATGGATGGTGCTAGTGATGGGGTGGGTGGGTGGTGTGAATAGTGATAAGTGATGGTGAATTTTCTTTTCTTTCAAAATTCCTAACTTTTTGGAGAGAAATTTTTTTACATTGGAGAAAAATAGGGAGAGAAAATCTTATTTTCCTTCATTTAAACTAAACAAGAGAAAAGAAAATTGTTGCATTTTCTTTTCTTTTCTCCCCAAATCCAGGGTTCCAAATACAGCCTAAAGGGTTAATATTGGAATAATTTCGTTTTCTCCCATTAAAATATTAATAGAGCGTTGATGAAAGTGAATAAAAAAAGTTTCCTTCCCTTTTTCTTCCCCCAGATTCATACTGCCTGTGGATGTCTTGTTCAACGAAACTCAATATCGGAAACCAGATTCAGCAGATAAACAATGTTTCCCGGAACTGCTCCAGACTCATCTAGCATCTTCGCAAACTTTAATCCCTCATCGGAATTCAAGAACCCTTCAATGCAAATCTGAACTCTAATCCCAGAACTACTCCGGACTCATCTAGTGTCTATGCAAATGCAAATCTAGTTTCTAATCTTACATTGATATTTCCTCACATCTTACACTAGTATTTCCTCTATTTAATTCAATTTCGGTGTTGGAGGACGAATTCTGTCTAATCAGATTTGATCTTTGTTAACTCCTCTCAGTTTTTCCATTAGCTTGTCCCCGACCGGTCGACACAGATAGGAGATCTGGATGGAACTGAACTATCTTTTGACTTTGAAGAAACTATCAAATAAATTCATTTTCGCCTGAACCTGGAGCAGAGAAAGTCTCAACTTGGTTGTTTATTATGGAAGTATTTGGAGGAATTACAATTTTCTGGAACAGTGGAGAGGAAGAGGGAGAATGCATCAAGTTAAGATTTTGAGGTGAGATCTTTGTCAAGCCTAAGAGCTAATGAATTAGAGTTTTAAGAAACACCATTTCTGAGCAGAATAGAAGAATAAAGCAAAAAAAAAATTTTTTTGGGGGGAGAGAAAGAGATTTAACATTAGTCTTTAGAGCTCCATTTATAGCTAATGTGTAAAATCCCGAATTTTTAATAACATAAAAAATTTTAGATTTTGTTATTAATTAGTTAATTTAATGAAAAATTTTAATAATTGAGGAGAGGAAATTAATTTGAGCTAAATTTAAAATCTAAATAGGATGAATTATTTAAAATGGGAAAATTTTATTTATTTGGGGAAGATGCTGGTGTAGGTTGTGGAGTGGTAGGTACCTGATCGCACACTTAAATGAGTTGAATAGGTAGGAATCCTTGCATGGGCTAGCATGCAGTGAATCAAGAGTTGGGTAGGGTGAGTATATATACTTAGCGTATTCGGAGTCATAGGGTTTTCTTCTCGCATACTTTGAGTTCGAAGGAATTTCGGCTGGGAGTTTTAGGGCTTTTGGAGAAAGCAGATGTGGGTTTCTTATTGATCGGAGTGTTCAGGATCAGAGAGTTCAGAAAACCATCTTGCGAGCAGAAGAGAAGATAGGTGGAGATCCACGGTTGAACTTGCTGTTAGAAGAGTTGCAGTTGCAAGGATTTATTCGTATAACAGGTGAGTAGCACCGTTTTGATTTCTAGTTGGTTTGATCTTTAAGATTTCCGAAAGCATGATTTTTTAATAAGACATGTTCGAGTGTGAGTTGTTTGATGGGTTTTATGGTTGTGATTATAAAGTTGCTTATATTAAATTCGAATCATGTTTAAAGGTGGTTTGGTAATGGTAGAAGCATAAACGAGTGGTTACAAAGGTCAAAATTTCGGCCAGTCGTGGAGTTTTAAGATTAATAGAGAGTTGTGAGTCGGAAGTAGAGTCCGCCGACTTGACGCCTACCTAGCGCCAAGTGGTAGAGTTAGTGCAAGCTTGTTTAGTTGTTCTTGCCAAGTTCGCGCTCAGCTCGCGCCAATCGCGCGCGAGGTATTTCCTTGTATCGCCGAGCTCGCACTTGTCTCGCGCCTAGTAGCTTTAGTCCGCCCAAAGTGTTGTTTTGGTATACGTTGAGTCCACGCCTACCTCGTGCCTACCTCGCGCCTATCTCCCGCCAACCATTCCGAGGTCAGTGCACCTACCAAATTTGTTGAAAACAACCCCTTAATTACATGAAAGACATTTAAGTAAATGTCCTGTGTATTTATTATTCCATTTACTTAAGTCTTTACATTTACATAAGGTTTTACCCCTCATTTGGAACCAATAAAAATACTTTCAAGGTCCAATTCCTAGCCAATAAAAAGTCAACTTTCCAGTTCATGCCTAAATTTTCAGTTTTCCTGGTTTTTTTATCAAAAAAGCCCGTTTTGGGTTTGATACCCAGATGAGTAATTAAGAAGCCCAAAAAATTCTAGGAGATGTGTTTACCTTTCAATAGACTACAACCAAAATTTGAGCCCGAAACTCCTTGTAAATTTGTTTAGAAAAATTATATACCAAAAGTCAACGTTTTTAACCAGACTTAGAATATTTTGAGGTCCAAAACTTTGTCTCAAAATTGATTGCTTTTTGGTATGGTGACCTTATAGGGGATCCTAAGACTATTCCACTCATCCAAAATTTGTTTTGAGGATTTTATGACATTCGTTTTGATTGATTTGGTTTATGAAAGCGAAATTGAGAATCTAGGAGCTGTTTGCTGATTTATGTTTAATAGAAGTTTGGATGCTGTAATTGTTTCTGTATAATGTGTTTACTTCTGAAAAGTTAGTTTTGAAACCATATTTGTTTTGCTAAAACACATCTACACTATTATGCTAGTTCATCTTCGAATGCAGGGTACAATTTAGGAATGATTCACTTGAACATGTTGATCTATATGTCTGTTTTTCATGATGGAAAACACATTGAATTGATTTGCTAGTTTTATATTTACTGCTGGTTTAGCTTCTCCTGGATCCAGAGTCTAAGCTTAGTAATGTGATTTATTTTGTTTTATTGGTGTAATGGCATGGCCATGGAGTGTTGCCACGATCGGTGTGGAACAGCCAGAAACCCTGAGTAGGCCTGGTTGTCAATGCCGATACCCGGAGTAGGCCGGCATTGGATGACAATACCGTGAGTAGGCCGTCATTTCAGAGTGTCTGAAACCCTGAGTAGGCCAGAACTGTGTATATGGAGGTGTGGATGTCGCTTTGGCATGTTGATTAACCAATCTAAGCAACTACATGACATTGACCACTGTGGGGATTTGATTATTTGGCCCAATATGTTTTATCCGCTTGTTTATTGGTATTTATGGTTCCTGAATGTGGTTTTATCGGTTATCTGGTATTAGTATCTTTTCCGCCAGTGTAGTGCAGTATCGTGACCCTGAGTGGTACGGTGTTGTCAATGCTGATACCCGAAGTAGGCCGGCATTGGATGACGCTGTCATTTCAATATCCGAAACCCTAAGTAGGCCGGATATACAATGGGAGGCATGGGCATGGCTATGATGTGACTTTATTGTTGATACAGGTTGGGACCCGAGTTATATCTTTTGGGTTGTTGAACTATGATTTCTTTGTATTGTTGTTACTTGGTTATGCATGACTTTACGGCTATATGCACGATTTGATACCGACGTTATTGCTTGATTTACATGATGGATTTCTGTATTTTATATCACATGCATTATTGGGATTCTATTGGATTACTCGGATTGACGTGTTATCGTCATCGTATATGTGTTACACAGTGACATGTTTTTAGAACTGAACTAAATGGTTTTATGCATGCATGTGCTGTTCACTGGGATATTCGTATTTCACCCCGTTGTTTTCGTTTTGTTTTCAGATACTCTTGGAGAGCTCGATACTTGTGGGTAGTTCTTGGTCATGTGAGTTTATTTCCTTTTGGGATTATTTTAGCGCACTCTGTTATTAGTTATTGTCATATTCATGTTTTTCCTTCACTCTGATATTGCGATCCTGTGTTTTATATTAACCTCCGGAGATGTGTTACGGTTAAATTATGTAACCCGGATCAGGGACGTTACATAATGGAAAAGAATGAAGAATATTAGCAACACGAGCAACATGAAATCATTGCTAAGGTGCAGAGTATTAGCAAAGGGTAGTGGAGGATTGCCAAGGTGAAAGAAGGGAACGGGCTCGTGTGAAAAGAATCAAAACCCTCGGAAAGGGAGGGTTTGAAAATAATTAATATTTTAATGAGGGATGATGAAATCGTTTCGACCTTAATGTTGTTAACTTCTAAAGGATGAATGGGACACGTGTCATATGATTAGCTTATGAACGAAAGATGGAATGAGGAATTGGGATGAGAGGAAAAAGATTGTCGCCAGCCGTGTATAATTTAAACTGGGACCCACTGTCATAGGTCCCGCATGGAACATGAATTCCACTTTCCTCGGTCGTTCCTGGTGTGCGCATCCTGTGATGGCAGGGTTCAACGCTTTCATTAACTCACCCAACCCACGTTCCAGTCAGGCGACAAGTTGAAAGATTCCAGGCATTCATCCAAAACTGTCATTTGTATGAATTACCACTTAAGGAGCCACAATTTACATGGACCAATGGTCTAATGGGTTTAAGGAGAATCTCTGAAAGATTAGACAGGGGGTTTGCTTCTATCAATTTCTTTCATTTATTCCCCAATCTAATTCTTTATTCTCATGCCATTATTGGCTTTGAGCACTATACCATGTTAATTGACTTGCTTCATGAAAATAAATGCAGAAGAAGGCCTTTTCTTTTTGAAGCTTTCTGGCTACAGGAGGATTCTTGTGCAAACATGATATCCACTACTTGGTAGAAGATGACAGAATCCTTGCTGCTAACTTTGAAGTTAAAGAGATTAGCTCGGGATTTATAGAAATGGAATTGGGAATCTATAGATAATATTCATTCAAGGACTTCTGAAATTAAAGCTCAACTTAGATTTATTCAGGAACAGTTATCCCAATCAAATGATCCTTTTTTGTTTAATGAGGAAAAAAAGCTCCAAGTTGAGTATGAAAAATTACTTACTCAACAGGAAATTTTCTATATCAAAAGTTTTGTATTAAATGGCTACTATATGGAGACCTAACTACAACATTATTTCACATGTCAACCATGATCAGGCGACAAAGGAATTTCATTTATTCCTTGAAGTCCTTGGAGAATTTTGACATTGTGGATAGGAAGAAGTCAGAATCTCATGTCATAAATCATTTTGAATCCTTGTATAGAGCCCAACCTAATTGGTCTAACTTGGAACTTACTGGGTTAATCATGAACCAAATGTCAGATATTCAAAATGATATTATTAGTCAAGTTCCCACAACATATGAAATCTGGAAGATTGTTAAAGGAATGCCTCCCTTTAAATGCCCAAGACCGGATGGTTTCCTAGGAGTCTTCTATCATAGTTGTTGGGATATTATTGGACAGGATGTAATTCACACTATCCAAAATTTCTTCTTAACTGGTTATATGCCTTTGCTACTCAATCACACTTTTATTGCTCTCATTCCAAAATCTAAAAATCCAAGAAGCATTAACCAGTTTCGACCCATAAGACTTTGCAATTTTGCATATAAAATAATATCGAAGTTACTGGTTAATCGTATCAGACCGCTTTTATCTCACTTGATTTCTCCGATGCAATCAGCTTTTGTCCCAGGCCGAAGCATTAAGCATAATGTTCTGTTCCATCATGAAGTTTGTCATCATTTCAACAGGACAAAGAAAAGGAAGAAGAGGCCTCCTAAGTCTTAGAGAAGGAAGTTGAACGATTGAGGCTATTTTGCACTAAAGCTTGATTTCTCAAAGGCTTATGACAAGGTTAGTTGGAATTTTCTTGAATCAATTCTTAAGGCATTTGGCTTTAATGAGAAATCTCTTCACCTTATAATGACTTGTGTTAAGTTGGTATCATATAGTGTATTGTTGAATGGTACACCAATTGGAAATATTCAAGCGCAAAGAGGACTACGCCAAGGTGATCCACTTCTCCGTACTTGTTTGTTTTATGTCAACTAGTTCTGACATTGGCAATTAACAGGACTGAATTAGATGGAAGATTCCATGGAACCAAATTAAAACATGGCAGCATCCCCCTATCTCATTTGATGTTCACAAACGATGTGATAATCTATGGTCATGCAACCTATCGAGAGGCCCATTGTTTGGTGAGATTACTTCATAAGTATTATGTCAAATCAAGCCAGGAATTAAATTTCCAAAAATCCTCTATTCTGTTTAGTAATGATACATCTAAAAGTCAGAGGATTACTATCCGGCATCTCTTTAATACAAAATCTAATAAGAAGCAAGATAGATATTTGGGCATTCCTATTTTCGTTAGAAAACCATCAGTTAAAGAGTGTAATGATCTCATTGATAAGGTCAATGATAGATTAGTCAGCTAGAAGTCTCTACATCTTTCACAAATGGGTTGTATCACTCTTATACAATCTGTTTTGAAGGCCCAACCTAACTATTTCATGTCATGTTTCATGCTTCCACAAACTATTTTGAGCAGGTTGGAGCAAATTTTGAGAGATTTCTTTTGGAGGAAAGATGAAAGACATGGGGGAGTTGCTACCCTTTGTTGGGATCGTATAACTTGTCCTTGGCGTAATGGAGGGCTAAATATAAAAGACCAGATCTCATGAATAAAGCCCTAGTGATGAAGTCAGTGTGGCAGTTAATTTCTGAACAAAAAAGCCCTTGGACGGATCTCATGAAAAGCATTTACTATCCACATTGTTCCTTCATGGATTCTGTGGCCAAATCTTCTCATTCGTATGGATGGAAACAATTGCAGCAACTGAAGTCTATCATTCAAAAAGGGTGTGGATGGATCTTGGCTAATGGGACAAAGATTAATATCTTTAAAGATATTTGGATTCATACAGGAGAACAAGTACCACAGTTACAACCTCATGCTGCTAATCATCAAATTGAGTAGGTAAGTCAACTCCTAGAACCTTCTTCTGGTTGCTGGAATTATAACCTTCTTTCTCGGCTTTGGGATTCTGATACTATAAGCAAGATTACGTCTACTCCTTTCTCACCCACTATCTCAGAGGATAAAATGGCCTGGCGCTTTACTGCTAAAGGTATTTTCTCGATGGCATCTGCTTATTGCATTTTATTGGGAGATAACATGGGACATGCTAATGGAATTTGGTTAATGGCCTGGAATTTGCGATTCCCAGCACGAATTAAACTCTGCCTTTGGAAAAGTTTAATTGGAGCTCTTCCCACAGCTGCTCTCCTCAATCCACGGTTAAATTTCTTTTCTAATGAATGTTATTTATATCGGAATAGTCCAGAATCTATGGAACATTTGTGGTTACATTGCCCTTTTTCAAGGGCAGTCTGGTTGACAGCTATTGTAGTGCCCCAGATCTGGGTCTGCCCTATCATGACACCAACTTGTCCCCGAGACCTACTTATGGGCCTAATAGAACCTGATTAACACAATTAATCCTGGGCAATTACAAAGTAATCATCAGAATGCATAAGCTAAAGAAGCATGGAATAAATTTTCCATCCAACCAAAATAATCACATGTATTATAATCTCCAAAACATGATATCTATGTGAACAAAGTACGACTAAGGCAACTAAACATTCACAAGTTCTCTCCAAAATATACAGACATGTACAAAAGGTATCTCCCAAGAGTATAAGCCCAAAAAGGATATTTACATCCCATATACAATCCCCAAGACAAACTACAACATCATAAAGAGAATCCCACTGCGGGTAGTAGTAGCCCTCTGACCTGTACTCAAGCTCACCCTCAATAAGCGCCCCGGTACGCGGCTCACCAAGTGGATCTGAAAACAAATTCAGTAAAACAAAACGTGCGTGAGACTTAAAGTCCCAGTAAGCAACAAACATGCATGTGTAAAAATAGTTTATGCAGTTTTATAACATCATGATAATATTCACAATATGGAGTATCAAATGTAAATCAAAACATCTCAATCGGGTAACACATGAAATCAAATTGACAAATATAATTAAATATTACAAGCATGTCTTGTCAGGACGCGTGGGTTAGCGTGTCTCTCAATTAGATTAATGACCACTATCCAAGATTAAAACAGATAGACAAGGACATTAATACTAACAAGCCAACACCAACACACAGACTAAACTCACAACTCGCACCAAATCATTCAAATCAATGAGTAAAACCAGTGATCAAACCAAGGCCAAGCGGAGTAACCTCTACGCTGCTAGATGAACTAAGGCCAAGCGGAGTAATCTCTACACTGCCTAATGAACCAAGGCCAAGCGGAGTAATCTCTACGCTGCCCAATGAACCAAGGCCAAGTGGAGTGATCTCAATGCTGCCCAATGAACCAAGGCCAAGTGGAATAATCTCTACACTACCTGATCATAACATATGCCAGGTGGAAGTTCCCATCCACCGCCAGACCATAAACCAAAAGCCTTTTTCAAATCACATATGAGTTTTTTTTTTCAACCTCACTATCATCAATCCAATTAATCAAAGCGAACGACAGAAAATCCTCAAAATACATTTTCAGGGAGTGGGATAGTCTTAGGATCCCAATAAGGTCGCTATACAAAAAAATCAATGGATTCTGAGACAAAAAGTTTTGGACCTCGAAAATATTCCAAGTCTAGTTAAAAACGTTGACTTTTTCGGTGTATGATTTTTCTAGACAAATCTACAAGGAGTTTCGGGCTCAAATTCTGGTTGTAGTCTAATGGAGAGTAAACAAATCTTCTAGAATTTTATGGGCTTTTGAATCACTTATTTGGGTATCAAACTCAAAAAGTGGCCTTTTATGAAAATCAGGAAAACTGGAAATTTAGGCACGAACTGGAAAGTTGACTTTTTATTGGTTGGAAATTGGGCCTTTGGAGTATTTTTATTGGTTGCAAATGAGGGGTAAAACCTTATTTACATGTAAAAACTTAAGTAAATTGAGCAATAAATACACAGGACATTTACTTAAGTGTCTTGCATGTAATAAGGGTGCTGTGTAGGAGGCTTAGGTTGTTTGGAAAAGGGTTGGGGAGAAAAAGGGTGAATAACTCTCAAAAACAGGGTCCACGATTAGCCCTTGGATTAATCGCTCAGGGGCGATTACCCCCAACGTTCGGGCATTAAGGTAATACACAGGGCAATGGGGTAAGGACTGGGGTTAATGTTCGCGCGTCCGCGCGCTAAGGCAATGGACGTTCGCGCGTCCAGGCCACAACACAGCCAACATTCGGGCATCCCTTATGGATGTGCGCCCATTGAAGCTCGCGATTAATAGCGAGACTAATCCTATCCTTAACAAAAACTCATTCTTTTCGGGTTTTGGATCAGGATTAATTGGAAATTTTCAGGATTAATCGCCAAGTCGGGGTTTGAAGTATTTTTGGCTATTTTCAACACAAAACACATACAAATCATTCCTAACTTCTCGAACACCAAATCTGATGATCATACATCATCCCAACATACTTAAAACACCTTCCAAAACAGGAATTCAACCCAAATCCTCATGAACACAAATCCAACACATAAATTATCATTCAAAATACCAAACTCAAACCCTAATCTGAAATTTGATCAATAGAGTTGGAAATCCATGGAAAATCAATAGAAAACAAAACAAGAGTGTTATAAAACCAAAACCTATGAATTTTAGGAACAAAAACCAACATGCAAGATCATTTCTTCAAATAAATCAAACCCTAGAGAGAGAATACGAATTTTGGTAATACATTTTGTTTTGGAAGGGTTTGCTACTTACCTGTTAATGGAGAAGCAAACTTTTCTTTTAGTTCTCCTCTCCTTCTCCTTCTTTTCCTTCCTTTTGAAGCTTTCAAACAAGCTCCCACAATTCTCTCTCTTGTTCTATACAACCAAAACAAGAGAAAGTGTTCTAAAAAACACTTAGAATATAAATTAGGGCAACCTTTTATATGCCTAAGTTTTGGTCTTTCAAATCTGTCCCTAAACAAAGCTTTTATTCATCTAAAACCCTAGGATGTACCTAAGATATGCCAGGGGGTACCTTAGTGTTATTTGAGGGGGTACCTTGGTGTTAAGTTGGGGGTACCTTAATTTTTTTGAGGGGTACCTTGGTGTTTCAAGGGGATTTGCCTTAGTTACTCAAGGGGTTATACTTTAGGTAAACTTGAGGGGTACCTTAGTTATAAAAGAGGGGGTACCTTGATTATTGAAGGGTGTACCTTAGTTATACAGGGGGTACCTTTAGGTAATACAAGGAGCGTGTACCCTAGGTATATTGGAGGTACTTTAGTTATATAAAAGGAGGTACCTTAGCTATATAAGGAGGTGTACCTTAGGCAAAACAGTGGGGGAACCTTACTTATATAGGGGATACTTTAGTTAAATAAAAGGGTATCTTAGGTAAATCAGGGGGTACCTTAGGCAAATACAAGGGAGTACCTTAGGTAAATCAAGAGGGTACTTTAGGTAAAACAAGTGGATACCTTAGGCAAATACAGGGGGTACCTTAAATAAATCAAGGGGGTACTTTAGGTAAAACAAGTGAATACCTTAGGCAAATACAAGGGGTACCTTAAATAAATCAAGGGGGTACTTTAGGTAAAACAAGTGAATACCTTAGGTAAATCAAAGGGGTACCTTAAGCAAATTAGGGAGGTACCTTAGGCAAACACAAGGGGGTACCTTAGGTAAATCAAGGGGGTACTTTAGGTAAAACAAGTGAGTACTTTAGGTAAATCAAAGGGGTACCTTAGGCAAATATAGGAGGTACCTTAGATAAATCAAGGGGTACTTTAGGTAAAACAAGTGGGTACCTTAGGCAAATACAAGGAGTACCTTAGGGATATAAGTGGGGTACCTTAGGTATAATTGGGGGGGGAGGGGGGGGGGGGGTACTTTAAGTAACACTTGGCTGGTACCTTGGGTAATACATGGGCGTACTTTGGGTAATACATTGGTGTACCTTAGGCATACTTGGGTGGTACCTTGGGTAATACTTTGGTGTACTCTAGGTATACTTGGGTGGTACCTTGGGTAATACGCTGTTATACTCTAAGTATACTTGGGTGGTACCTTAGGTAATACATGGATGTACTTTGGGTATACAATGGGGGTTCCTTGGGTAATACAAGAGGTACTTTAGTGATATTTGGGGAGGGTACCTTGGGTATACTTGAGAGTTACTTTAGGTGTTCTTAGGGGGTACTTTAGATATATTTGAGAGGTACCTTGAGTACTCTTAGGAGGTTCATTAGGTACTCTTAGGAGTTACTTGAGGTACATGTGAGAGGTACCTTGGGTACACTTGGATGGAAATTTGGGTACACTTGGAAGGTACTTTAAGTATACTTGGGAGATGCTTTGTGGTACACTTCACTCTAATTTTTCAAAATTTGATTTCCAATTTACTATATCTAATTAAAGGATACCTTAGCCTATTGTAATTAAGACATAACACTAACTAAGCTTACCTTAATAACTTCAATAAAGTTCAATTTGATTTCTCTAAATCCTCAAGTATAACCCACATTTATCTCATCTTCATAATACAAGTACTTAATTAGTCTAATAATCACGCTTTAGATAATTAAGATATAATCCAAGTCGGAGTTTTACAGCTATTGGTGGTTCTACTCAATCATTTGGACCTCAAGAATCTCTCCTACAATGGTTTTCTAATATTGCTTCTGTTAAGTTACATAACCATTCCCTTGATATTATAGATTTCTTAACAACAGTTGCCAATTTTGGTTGGGCTTTATGGTTACACAGGAACAAGATACTATTTGATAAAAATGCTCCTAATGTTTTTGCAGTGGTAAGACACTTTTGGAAGTTGCAACAGGATTTGACTAGGCTCAAACAGGTCCTTTGTCCAAATACACAGGCAAAGTCTTAACTGAGGTACAATGGAAACACCCTGATGAGTATAACTTCAAAATTAATTTTGACGGGGCATTGCGTGCTTCTTCAGGGAAAGCTGGGATTGGCGTAGTTATTCGGGACTCTAATGGTAGATTCAAAGGTGCAATTGCTTCTGCATGCATTTCAAATTCGGCATTACATTGTGAAGCATTGGCTACCTTAGAATTTGTTAAGTTTGCAAGAGATATGGGTTTGTCTAATGTTATTATAAAGGGAGTGTTAGCACCTGATTTTTGCACCCCAAAAAATACAGAAAATGAAAATTTTAATTAAAAAGTCAAACCCTAAGGGGATCAAAATTTAAATTTTTGATCTAAAGAGAATTGGCCATCAAACTTCCTCTCATTGAAAAGAGCATTTCGACACGGTTCCAACGCAATCAAGTTTGCCAGAATCGGAGTCCGGATGAGGAAGTTATGAGCTGGTCAAACTTTTGGGGAAGCGAAAGTTGACTTTTTGCTCAACCCCAATTCAACTGCCTTAGTGGATAGTGGGTTCCGAGCCGATTCCAACGACACCAAATTTGATAAAATCGGACATCGGACGGAAAAGTTATGGACAGTTGAAGTTTCAAGAAAACTGCCCATGTGGCAAAACAGCAGCAAAAAGCAGAATAAATGAATTAAATAAATCATTTAATAGAAATATCTTTATTTTTTAATAATATTTTAATAAAATAATCTCGTTTTTATAATATAATAATCATAAAATCGGAATAAAATTTGTTTAAAAATCAAATTGGATAAAAATTTGAAATCCGAACATTTAAAAAACGTGCGCGCCCATATTTGAAGTACGGGCGAGGCATGCCCGTATTTCAAATACGGGCAACCTTCTAAAAGGGGATGCGTGTCGCTATACGGCGGGACACGCGTCCCGTACGGCCGATTCGGTAGGATTTGAAAGTGTGTGTTTTTCGCCCGTATTTGAATTACGGGCAAGGCATGGCCGTATTTGAATTACGAGCAAGGCATGCCCGTATTTCAATTACGGGCAAAAAAAATTTTGGCTATAAATAGGGGGCCAGCCCCCCCATTTGGGTAAGGCAGGTCCCCTAGGCCGTCCCCCCTCTCCTTCCTGGACTTTTCTGCATCCAACCCCTGCCCAAGTTCTGCCGGAACCTCACCAGCCCGAAATAATACCCTTAGGTTGTCAATAAACCTTGCATAATCTCTCTTTCTTCCACTCTTTCAACCTGAAGCTAAGTGAATCCCTTTTCAAACCCATTTCAAAGAAACAAGAGGAGTGCGGAAGCGCTGCCAAAATTACTAGCAGAACCACCACACAAGCAAGTATTGATACTGTAAGCATTCTTGTCACTTTAAGTTGAAATAAGCTAATTTTGGCATTTTTTCAAGTCTTTCCATTACCTTACTTATTTTTCAATTTCTTTTATCTTATCTCTAATCTTTTGCTGTGTTTGGCATGTCATGAGAGGTCCCATCTGAGGTGGGAATCTATGTGCAAAATGGGAGGAAAGTAGAAAAGAAACATACACTGTGACATAATCTAAATAAGCATTAATTAATCCACTTTATGAAGGGGTTTGTCCTCCTAAAAATCCACTGTATCCCCACACCTTTTTTCCCTCTTCCCCACCTTCAAAACTAACATGTGCAGGTTTTAAAATGATAAAATGAGAAGGTCCATCCTTCTTTGACGGAATTACAAGCAGAAAAGCAGAAAATGGAGATTGAGATCAAACATGGAATGTTTCTGTCAACTTGAAGATGCCGGGAAATTCAACGGAAGTCATCGGAGATCCCAAGAAGACCACGGAACTGATTCCGGTCCAAATTGGCACAAAAATGCAAGTTTAGATGAAAACCGTATACTCAGAGCGGTCCAGGCGTGCCCGTAGTTAATCTACGGTCTAGCCTGAATCGTATTAAAATTACGGTTCAGCCCAAACCGTGATTGAAATACGGTCAAACCTGTAAATATCTTAAAAATCTATTTCTTTGGCCCGGTTGGACCTAATCCGACCCATTGTTGTATAATCTGAACCAATGGGGCTTCTTGGAATTTTCCAAGCCCATTGGAGGGCCCACCAAGGCTTCGTGGGCCCTCCAATGGGGCCCACATCCTGACTGGCCTAACCAAAGCCCGTTTTGATAAACGGACTAAGGGCCACATGATTAACTGCCCGTGGGCCAAATCCAAGCCCAATGGGCCATAAAGAACTCAAACCCGCTAAATTGTGTAAATATAAATAAATCTTTAAACCAAATAGCCATAATCCAATAAGGGTTACCCAATAACCCGGATTGGGCCTTGGGCCTGACTTTAGCCCAACTTGGATTCCACTGGGCCTTCTAACGGGGCCCATACCAGACCCACTTCATTACTTAATAAAAAGATAAAAATCAAATAAAAAGGGGAACCCACACCATCAATGGTTCCCACTCAGACTAAATAAGTGTGCATGCTGGTCTAGGAAGGGTGAGAATTAAGTTGACTCAAGACCAAAGAGACCCACGGGACCTGTCAATCGACGGGGCGGGCTAGGGTGTCTTCGGACTTCCCTAGACGTAACCAAGAACTTACTCAGAACTCTAACAAGCCGCAGACCAGAATAATTAGGCCCGAATAGGTGCCCCTTTTGTTTCTGCCTGCACCGCTCAGGCAGTGGCGACTCCAAATCAGTCCCGAGGCGAGCATCACTTCGCATGCACCTCGTCGTGCGGCCCGAAATGGGGTGCGCACAGGGAGACTCTCTATCAATGATCAACATTCTCAATCTTGAAAAGGAGGATTACCCTTGGTATCTAGTTGCTATAATCAAGGAAATTAAGGTGATTTGTTCCTCTTTTAGCTCAGTTAGGTTCTCACATATTTTCAAAGAAGGAAATAGTGTTGTTGATGTATTAGCAAATCATGCGATTGATAGGTTCTCTTGTGTCTGGATTGGTCGACCACCCCCCTTTTATCTTTTGTTCTTTTTGATGCTGTCAGGGGGCACTCTAATTATTGCATTTTTTCTAAGTACTGGGTCTTTATTCTACTACCAAAAAAAAAAACACCAAACCAAATTTTCCCTTTTATAAAAATATGTTTTTACCCAAGATAATAATTTTAAATTTATCCCTATATATTAATCTTAAATTCATTAATTTTTTTTTTAAGAATTAGTTTAGGATTCAAAAGCAATGTAAATATCAACCAATATGACTCGGTATTGGGCTGCTATTTCTTTTCTTTAGTTCTTTTTCACACATCAAATGCCAAAAATTAGGGGATTTTGCAAAACAAATATTGGAGCTATTTGTTTTGCTTGGGTGAATCTTTGGTATTACAAGAATTTTGTTTTAAATAGTCTTTACTACTATAGATAGGGGTTCGTAATTTCATATTAGGTAAAATACATAAATCCTTATGTGTGGCTTGCTATTTATTTTCTTTACTTTCTTCGGTTCTTTTGATGCATCACGTACCCAAAATCATAGCAATTTCACAAAAATATGAATAAATAAATAAAATATTAGAGCTATTTGTTTTGCTTGGAAGAATCTTTGATACTAGAAGAATTATTGTTGGAGCTTTGTCTAGGATTTTAGTGAAAAACATCAAGTAAAGGTTTGTGATGGATAACTGGAAGGAGCAAAAATAGCTTTTGCTTTTTGAGTTATATTAATCCGCCAAAGTTTCCAAAATTCATTGAAAGGAAGAGTATATCGCCTCCAAATATGTCAAATGATGGCCTAGGAGAATATCAATAAAGAGCTATAAGTGTGATCCCTTGCTGACTTGCTAAATTTATAACCTGCTTCTATCTCAAATGATGGGAGATTATGACTAAAGAGTTGTAAGTGTGATCCCTTATTGGCTTGCAAATGAGTTTCTTCTTATTGTCACAAAACAAATTTTTACATAGGAGCTTTATAGAAAAAGCTTGAAATCATATGGCAAAGTCCCACACAAATTGGTTGTACCTAAAGCAATGGTTGAAAAGGGATTTAAATTATTTATGAGAAATAAAAAATTACCAACAAAGGGGAATTTTCTGAATATATATGTACAAGAAATTTTTTTATACATCATTACATCCAACAAGTATGGCCCTTTAGAAATTTCATTAACAAATAAAAAATTAGAACATAAATATTCTATCTTCCTCAATGATCACTATGGGTTGATTATAGCCCATGTGTATTAAAATCTTCACACGTACTATCATCCAGATCCCTCCCTCGTGTTGAGGAACGAGTTGGATGCGCGGTGAACAATGGGGTTCGCCCCCGCGGTACAGTAAATGATATTTTCAGGATTTCAGAAATTTAGCGTTGATATATATATATCTATTGTTGTTACCCTAATTGGTGTTTTTTGACAATGGAAATTTTGCCGTACGCAGTGGACATAGGCACATTGCCGGAGCAATTAAATTTGCGTATTCTTCTTCTTCTCTATTTTTCTTACAATTCATGTTGTGCGATTCACAACACATTTAATAATTTTACAGCTCATCTCTTTTTGCCATGTCACCAAGTTTAGAATGCGACTTTTCCAATATACGTCTTGTTTTTGTTCGTAAAAAACATCCTCAACTAAGGTTGGCAGTTTTGATTTTTGAATGCTTCTTTCATGATGCATTGAAACTTATCAGTTGGTATACTACAAAAAGAAATCATATTTAGCCCAAAGAACGTTCATGGTCAAGCAACTATCACTTTACTGCTTTATAAACAGTCAGTTTCTCTAAAATTATTTTATCATAATTTCTCTGTCTTTGACATGAAACTATGCCCTTCCATGCAAGCATTGGACAACAAACGAAAAGGAAAAGTATAGAACCTGTTTTCAGTTTTTGTACAAATTTCTTATTAATTTGCTTTTCATGAAAATGAGAGAAGAAACTTTATTAAGGTGAGAGTATCTTGAAAAAATACAAAGATGTATGGTATCTTCACTTGTCCCCTTGAAAAATAAACAGCTGTCCATGTCATTGTAACTTTGTAAGACCATGGGTTAGCATGTTCAATTAGCAAAGCCATGAATTTCCTATAATATAGCATACATGTTCAACTACTCCCCATTTTGGTAGCTTATTAGAAGATGTGTAAGTCTCATGCTGATTATTCTGATGTATAATCCTCAACTCAATTTTGCAACCCTCATGTATTGTTATGTCACATATGCAACAAGAGCAATGATCCTATTATCTACTAAGCAACAATATAATGTTTTTTTCCCCAGCTAGTTTGACCAGCAACACTTCCCACTTAACTATTCCAGCCCACTAAAAGCCATGTTTTGAGTTGAAGTGCTAAGAGAATGAGAACGTAAATGCGCTAAATTTCTGTTAACAAAAAAAAAAAAAATTTCTGTTAACAATGATCATGTGGACTAAAAAATCAATTTAGACTTTTTTCTGAACTTTTTTTTTTATTTCCCACAATCACTACATCACTTGTTTTAATTTTTATCCAAATTTTGCTCTTTATGAGTATTTTTCTGCTTACCGCATCTTGTTCAGCAAAAGATCAACTGCATTGACATTGGAAGTTGCATAGAACTTTTCTATTCTTTGAATTCGTGTTGATATAAAAACATTCCTGTAGGTGTGGATGGCTGAACTCAATTTGGAGAATGGACTGTTTCCTCTTCATTTGCTTCTTTGTTTTTGAAAAAAGTATCTTCATCAAAACTATTGATGTGTGAATTTCACTATCATGAAAACAATTACGTATACAGTTTAAATCTAACCCCAACCTGATACATAAAGAAAATTCCCAATATACCCTTACCATACCAAGGAGGCGACTCCTACACCCTCCCCAACATTAGATTCAACTAGTGCAGAAGGAAGATCTATTGCCAAATGGAGAACAGGTCCCTCCACTTTGGACCTAGAATGAACATGGGAAGAAAATAAAAGTGGAACATGATGAGAGAGGAAGTTGCAGAGAACAGATGGCAAAGACAACAAAGCTCTCTGCAGAACCATTGTGCTGTTCACTTGATTGTAGAGATTAACCAACTGAACAAATAAAGGACAAAGGGTCTGGTGGCATGGAAACCTCAACTGCTCCTTTTAGCATTTGGGTTACCTTTTTCATGGTCGGCCTTAGAGATGGATTCTCCTGAATGCACCAGATAGCCACTTTAACAAATCTGTCCAGCCTCTGAATATCATTCATTGCTTCTTCATCCTCCCCCATCAATAGATGGAGGTTTTCTTCTTGGTAGCAATCATAAGCCCACTCTGAGAGTATTGCATTTTCTTGATCCAGCATATCTGATTCAACATTCTTCCTACAACTATGATCTCCCGTAAAATGATCCCAAAACTATAAACATCCACCTTAGCTGAAATTGCCATGTTCTTGAACCACTCAGGAGCCACATATCCTTTGGTCCCTCGAATGTCTGTTCTTGTTCGAGTTTGATCAATCTTCAGAAGCTTTGATAATCCAAAATCAGAAATTCTTGCCACAAAAGAGTCATCTAGAAGGATGTTCTGAGGCTTCACGTCACAGTGGATGATTCGAGTGCTGCACTCTTCATGCAAGTATGCAAGCCCTCGAGCAATCCCAAAGGTTATTTGGATCCTTTGGTACCAAGGAGGTCTTGAGCTACCAAACAGGTAGTCAGCTAAAGATCCATTGCTCATGAATTCATACAAAAGAAGCCGGCTGGATCCCTGATTGCAAAACCCAAGCAGTTGGACTAGGTTCTTGTGATTGGTCCTGCTTATTGCATTCACTTCATTTTTAAACTCCTTCTCACCATCGTCCACCAACTTATTTAACTTCTTAACCGCTATAATGGTTCCAGAATCTGATACTAGAACACCTTTATATACCGTTGCAAATGCACCCCTGCCCAATTCTTCTGCGAATCCATTAGTAGCTTCTTCAAGCTCCCTGTATGTGAAGGAGCGTAAGTTCATTTGGCCTGTGCTGGTACCCTGTTTGTCTTGCTGCAGCTTCTTGTGTTTTCGGTGAAAACCAACCAGATAAATAACCAGGAAGAGTAGGAAGCTCAGAAACAGAGAGCCACCTAACACAATCGATCCAGGCAGGATCAGAGCCTCCTTATCTTTCTTTTTTCTTGGAGGGGCCGCAGGAAGATAAGGTTGTAGAGGTTGAAAAACACAGTTTAGACTCTAAATCACCTAGAGGGGGGTGAATAGGTGAAACCGATTGCGGAATAAAAAAATCAATCAATTAAAAACAAGTTCTTAATTAATTGGCATGCACAAGTCTGAACAAATATCAATTCATCACACACAATTGCAAAATAAATAAGAGACAACACAAGCAATTTGGTGACGAAGGGAAAACTCTAAGAGAACTCTCAAAGAGGAAAACCCTCCGGGCTACGAGGTGCCACCTCTGGAAATCACTATAAGAAGAAGACTTACAATAGTGGTTCAGACGACCCAACAATGACTCTGACTCACAATGTAAATATCTAAAGAACTCTTCAGATTTGCATCCTTGCAACGATTCAGAACTCTGAATATCTCCTTAGTGAAGTGCCGAACGAACTCGCTCAGCAACCGTAGGAACTCCCACGAGCAAACTCTTCAACCCGGAACTCCAAGGTAGAAAAGAAAGAAGAAGAAGACTAGTTTTGATGGCTCAAAGAAGAAGAGGAAAGAGGAAGAAGATCTCTCTCTCTTGCACACGTTTTTAGGGTTCTCAAAAACGTATTGGGTAGCCTTCACAATTGGCTAGACACTCCTTAAATAGGTTAGGAGAAAGAAGGGAACGAAAAGGAAACAAATCAGAAAAGATCGGATTTCTAAAATAGAAGTTTGTTCACGAACGTTCGAACGCTCAGCGAACACGGCTCGAACGTTCGATAAAACAACTCACTTTTCTTCTTCTCGTTCGAACGACCAGCGAACGTTCAGCGACCGTTACTCTCTGGTTTCTCTGTGGAACCTCAACGGCCGAACGTTCAGCAAACGTGAAGCGAACGCTACTCTCTGGTTTGTCTGTGGACACCAACGGTCGAACGTTCAGAGAACGTGAGGCGAACGCTGCTCTCTGGTTTCTCTGTGGACCCTCAACGGTCGAACGTTCAGAGAACGTTAGGCGAACGCTGCTCTCTGGTTTCTCTGTGGAACACCAACGGTTGAACGTTCAACGAACGTGAGGCGAACGCTGCTCTCTGGTTTCTCTGTGGACCCTCAACGGTCGAACGACCGGTGAACGTTCATCGAACGTTGGATGTAACTTTACCAATATGACTCCAATCAAAACCCCGTTTGAACCACACAACCTATAACCTATCCCAAATACATTGACAACATTAATACAACCTTTTTGACACGGAATTGAAGCCAATATAAAATAAACCTTACAAACTCCCCCTTTGGCTATTCCGTGACAAAACAAACAAGGCTTATTCTAATTGTTGTGAACCACCAAGCAACAATTTGAACAAGTAAAAAAAACAAAAAAAATTGACATGACCTCCCCCTAAATCTATTAACCCCAAATTTAATCACCTGTACCTGAAACATCAAAAATTGAAACTACCAAGTGAAAAGCAAGGGTAATAGAACAACTAATCAAAAAAATTGAATGAGCTCAAAATTTTCACAAAAAAATAAATTTCTCATTCAGTTTCTTTGAGCAATGTACATTTGGACATTCATGAGCAATTAATCATAATATTCAACACAAAATGCATCAAAATATATTCATGATAACCAACACATAAACATATCAACTTCCACAGAAAACACAACCATCATCCATCATCCACTCCAAGTTTATACAACCACAGAAAATACAGAAAATACAGACTACTACACTACTCCCCCTTTTTGTCACAGGAAGACAAAGGGAGCACACTAAGAATGAGATGGCCCAGCACCATCATCCACTCCACTGCCACCACCTCCACTCGAACCCGGAGCAGCAGGAGCAGGAGCAGGAGCTTCATCATCCTCTTCTTCCTCCGCATCCTCCTGACGAAAATAACCTTCAAGAGCAGATTCGAGCTGGCCAAACGAAGTTTGCAATGAAGATTGCTTAAGCTCAAGGTGCTCAAACCGAAGAACCACGTCCTTATGATGCCTCTGCAAGTAAGAGAGAATCTCGGAGTTTTGCTCTCTGAGGGACACAATTTCCTCATGCAAGGAAGTAGGAGGCTGAGCCTCAGGGGGATCATCGGGAGCAGGAGCCCGGGTGGTAGAAAGATGAGCACGGCTTTGCTTAAGAGTTGATTCAGAAATAGGATTAGAAGCTTTACACAACTCTAAAGGAGGAAACGAGATATTCAAGGCACAAACCAAACGGGCAATCAAGCACCCGTAAGGAAGACCATAGGTCTTCTTAGAGTTAAAGAAAACATCCAGGATTTTGGAGCAAATGACAGATGGTAAATCAATGGTATGATGCTTTTTCAAAGCATACAAAAACAGGCATTTATCAAACGGGACAGAAGATTTGTGAGCAACAGGAAACAGGTTATGGCTTTGAATGTGAAATATAACAATGGTTTCGGCCGTAAAAAATTTAACCTGTAAAGCACCACCCCTATACACCCAATTCCCCTTACCAAGATGGAACAAGGTATCAACCACTTCATTTTGAAAATCCAGAGTGGGAGGAGGATAAGGAAACTGAGGATCCATAACCCTAGGAAGCCCAAACACCGAGGCAATCACCGAGGGTCCAACTCGAAAAGGAGTGCCACAAAGAAAAGTAGAGAATTCAGAATTTTCCATATCAATATCATGGATGTTGGCGAAAAACTCTCTAACCAACTCGACAGAAGGGAGAACAAAATTCCCAAACATGGGATCCCAACCCCTATCTTGAAAATAATCTGAGACCTCATCAGGAAGGGTGGCAAACTTCACTTCTCTCTCTATGATAACATATCTCTCACAAAAAAATTCCTCAAAATTTTTTGCAGCCCTCTTATCAACAAACAGGGACTCATCATACCGAGGTTTCTTGTTGGAATTTTTTTAACCCAGAGATTTCTTCCTTAGCATCTAAGAATGGAATAGAGCCAAGAGAAAAAAAATGAAAAAAAAACAAGAACAATAAACAAGCATAGGTTAGACAAGCACATGAGGCAAGATACACTAAGGGAATTACATGCTAAGAAAGAAAAAAATGCATGAAAAAAAATACGGTTGATCAAACCAAGTAAAACACAGAACAGTCGAGCAACGTTCGACCGTTCGGCGAACGTTGAAGAAAACGAACCCAGATTTGGGGATTTTTACTGAAATCATCAACTTCAACAAAAAAATGCCAAATAAGGACTCGAAATCAACAATAAAACAAGAATACAACCTTTTAAAGCTGATTTGAACAAAGATAAACCATAAACCACGAAGAAATCAAAGATTTAACGAAAAAAACCTTAGAAAACCCTAGACGAAGATGAATAGTGAGAGAAAACTGAAAATAATGAATGAAAACAAAAAAAACTTACCTTGGATCACGATTGGAAAGCACGAATCGAAGAGAGATGGCACTGAAAATCGGAAGCCCTAAAATCGCCAGACGTTCGAACGACTAACTTTATGAACAGAAAAACCCTAGGTTTTGTCGCACGCGACCCTTTAAAAAAAACAGGTTTTTAATTGAACGTTCGAACGTTCGGCGAACACGGGGCGAATGTTAAACAAGAAATTTGTTTTAAAACCAACGTTCGACACGCGTTCGCTGTACGGGGAGGAAAGAACCAACGTTTGTTAAACGTTCGATAGGCCGTTCGAACGTTCATCAAAAGTTCAGAAAAAATTTCCAGATTTCAGCAAGACGACTTATCTTTTTTCAACCAAAAACACTTCAAACATACGTAAAAACATACAAGACATACATACAACTATAAATCAAGTATAAACTCTTGAAAACTCAAATTTTGACCTATTTTGAGAACCATTTTGCTCTAAAATTCAGATTTGAACAAATTTAACTTCAATACTCCCAAATAATGACACAACAACTCAACCAAATATCCAATTATGTTTGTGTGCTTGTGCAAAGCCAAATACAACAAGTTTTGCCTATATGAGAGCTTGGTGAAGAGGAGTTGGCCATTTATCAAGAAATCCAATATTACCCAAGTCTTTCTAAAAATTGAAAAGAGCCCTTTCATAACCTAAGCATCAAGATTTTGAAATTTTCTCCCCCTGTTTCTTACAATTCTTTTTGCACAAAGAGTAGTGTTCCTTAGAATATATGATTTTACAGCTTATTCCATGGTTATACTCCTGGTGATTTTCTTCTTTTTGAACTCAATATTGCTGGGGTTTACATTTCACCCCAGAGTTTTTTTTCATACAACTTTTTCTTTTTAAACAAAAGGGAGAAAATTCTTTGTAACCCAAGATCATATGCTTAGGGTCTTTTCAACTTAAGATAGACAAGAGTAAACTCAGGATTGCCTATCCACACAACACCGAAAATAAAAAATAAGCTTCCTCAATTGTATTTGGATGTGTATGTGATGTACAAACCACAAATAGAGTTTAGCAAGAAGATTGTGAGATTATTAGAAACTGTTGAAACCACATTTAAGAAATCATCTTTGAAGAGTTTGTAGGTTCTCAAAATATAACCAAAAGATATATATTTTCAAAACCTTATACTTATCCTATAGATGTCACTTGTCAAGACAAGAACTCATACAAAAACAAAAAAAAAACCAAAATACGAATGAAAACAAATACAAAAACAAAATACAAAATACCAAAAACAAATAAGCATGCTAAAGAAAAGAAATATGCATGAGACACCCTAAAGCATGCTACAAAGTCCTTCTTAATGTAGAGGACCAACACCAATAGCTTTCCTAAGAAACTCAAACCTAAGAGCATCTAAAGGTTTGGTAAAGAGGTCAGCTAATTGATTTTCAGATGGGATGTGTTCAAGAGATATCACATGATCTTCTACCAACTCTCGAATAAAATGATTTCGTATATCAATGTGCTTGGTTCGAGAGTGCTGAACAAGGTTTTTGGAAATATTAATAGCACTTGTATTATCACAATACAAGACAATAGTTCCCTGTTCAATCCCATAATCACTCAACATTTGCTTCATCCAAAGCAATTGAGTGCAACCACTCCCAGCGGCTATATACTCCGCTTCAGCTGTGGACAAGGATATAGAGTTTTGCTTCTTGCTCATCCAAGCCACAAGATTGTTCCCAACATAGAAACAACCTCCAGTTGTGCTCTTCCTATCATCTGCATTTCCAGCCCAGTCGGCATCAAAATAGCCTACTAGAATTGCAGAAGTGTCTCTAGAGAACCATATACCATGATCAACAATACCGTTAACATATCGTATGACACGTTTGACGGCAGACAAATGGGTATCTCTAGGATTTGCTTGGAACCTAGCACACACACCTACACTAAAGGCAATATCAGGCCTACTAGCTGTAAGATACAAAATACTACCTATCATGCTTCTATAAAGAGTGTTATCTACACTCTTTCCAGATAAGTCAAAATCAAGTTTCAAGGTAGTGCTCATAGGGGTTCTAGTGTGTTTCTTGTTGTCCAACCCAAATCTCTTCACAAGGTCTTTAGCATACTTAGATTGAGATATGAAAATCCCATCTATAGATTGAGATATCTGGAGACCTAGGAAAAAATTCAATTCTCCAACCATACTCATCTCAAATTCATGTTGCATAGCTTCGGCAAAACTTAAAGCAAGAGAATCAATTGGAGAACCAAAAACAATATCATCCACATAAATCTGAGCAACAGTGCAACTGCTCTTATCTTTTCTAATGAACAAGGTTCTATCAACTCCTCCTGTTGTGAACTTGTGATCTAAGAGATAAGCAGTAAGTCTCTCATACCAAGCTCTAGGAGCTTGTTTCAACCCATACAAGGCTTTCTTAAGCCTAAACACATGATGTGGGAACTTTGGATCTACAAACCCCTTAGGTTGTTCAACATATACTTCTTCATTAAGTATCCCATTCAGAAAAGCACTTTTTATATCCATTTGATGCAATTTAAAACCCAAGTGGCAAGCTACAGCAAGTAAAATCCTTATAGATTCAAGTCTAGCTACAGGGGCAAATGTTTCATCAAAATCAATACCCTCAACTTGAGTATATCCTTGTGCAACCAACCTAGCCTTATTTCTCACTACAGTGCCATGTTCATCAGACTTGTTCTTGAAGATCCATTTGGTTCCAATAACATTATAATTTTCAGGTCTAGGAACAAGATATCACACATCATTCCTAATGAATTGATTTAATTCTTCATGCATGGCATTAGTCCAACACTCATCAGTAAGTGCTTCTTCTACCTTCTTAGGTTCAAAAGTTGAGACATAGGATGCAAATGACATCTGATTTAGGACTTTCGTACGAAGTCTCATCCCTTCATTCAAATCACCAATCAACAACTCTTTGGGATGATTCAATTTCACTCTAGAGGAAGGTTCTTTTGTAGGACCTGGAGTTAAAGAAGGACCTTCTTCAGAAGTTGAAGAAGATGACTCTGGATTTTGACTTTCAACAGACAAGTCATTTTCCCCTACTTCTAGACTAGTCTCCCCCTCAACTTGAGACTTCTCAATCCCTTCATCCACAACCACATTTATGGATTCCATGACAGTGTGTGTACGTAAGTTATACGCACGGTAAGCCCTGCTATTCTTAGAGTACCCTAGGAAGATTCCTTCATCACTCTTGGCATCAAACTTAGCCAAATTCTCCCTATCTCTCAAAACAAAGCATTTACTTCCAAAAACACGAAAGTATTTGACAGTGGGCTTTTTACCATACCAAATTTCATACGGAGTCTCAGTACTCCCAGGCCTCAAATACACCCTATTTATCACATGGCAAGCCGTATTAATTGCTTCTCCCCAGAAATACATGGCCACACCCTTGGCATGTATCATAACTCTTGCCATCTCTTGAAGAACCCTGTTTTTCCTCTCTACTACTCCATTTTACTGTGGAGTAATAGGAGCAGAGAACTCACGATGAATTCCCTCTTCTAGACAAAAATTTTCAAGGATTGAGTTCTCGAACTCTTTCCCATGGTCACTCCTCATCCTAACAACCTTAGACTCTTTTTCATTTGAGAGTTTTCGACACAAGGACATAATCAACTCACTTGCTTCAGATTTTTCTCTTAATAGCTCAACCCAAGTAAATCTGGAAAAATCATCTACAATAACCAAAATGTACCTCCTACCACCAAGGCTTTCAGTCCTAGAAGGACCCATAAGGTCCATATGCAATAATTCAAGAGGTTTGTGGGTTAAACACTCAGTGATCTTTTTGTGACTAGATCTAGTTTGCTTTCCCAACTGACATGGCCCACACACATTTGGTTCTACTTTGGCAAGCTTAGGAAGGTCTCTAACAAACTCATGCTTGGACAAATCATTCATGTTTTTAAAATTCAGGTGACCAAGCCTTTGATGCCACAATTCATGCATATCAACTTTGGAAGAGTTACACACAGCATTAGAATTAGGAATCACACCATAACAATTATCTGGAGTTCTTTCTCCTTGAAGCAGACACAAACCATTTGCATCAAACACAGAACACATATGTTTAGCAAATTTAACTTCCATGTTTGAGTCACACAATTGACTTATACTAATCAAATTAGCTTTCAAGCCATCAACAAATAGTACTTCACTCAAAGTAGGCATACCAGAAATTTCAATAACACCCTTACCTACAATAGGAGCTTTGCTTCCATCACCAAAAGTAACAGTGCCACAAGAATAATCCTCAAAAGATTTAAACAAAGATTTGTCACCACACATGTGACGAGAGCAAGCACTATCAAGATACCACATAAGACTATTTCTAGCCTTCAAAGCAACATGAACTACATGACAAGTTAATTCACTTCTTTTAACCCAGATTTGCTTAGGCTCAGTGGTTTTCTTGGTCATTGAAGCTAATTGTTGACTTAAGAGCTTTGTCTGATTTGAAAGTTCTTTCACTTGTTTAGACAAATTCTCTTGAGGTTTTCTAGGTGAGGATCTCCTAGAGTTTTGGTTCAAATCCCAACAATTTTGTCTGATATGTCCAGAAATACCACAATAATGACAAATAGGAATAAAATTCTGAGATTGGGAACTCTTGGTTGGAACACCCCTAGGTTTTGACCAATTGGACTTTTGACCACGATTTCTACCTTGGTTTGTCTTACCCTTGGAAGGATTGGACCTATTCTTTCCTTTGGTATTCACAACTTGGGTCTTAGAAAAAGATGGAGTATCATTTGAGACTTCCGTGTATCCTAAACCCCTTTTATCAGTTCCTAATTGACTCATCCCTAGCATATTGTCCACAATTGCTGAACCTATAGAAAACTTCTGGAGTTGAATTTTAGTTCTTTCAAGCTCTTCCTTAAGAGACTTATTCTCAGATTCTAGGGATTCAATCTTCAACTTGTGTTCACCTAGACGAGAAGTAGACTCTTCAAATTTTGCTTGAAGATCTTTTTTCTTGTGCTCTACCTCATTTAGCCTTTTGAGATTGGACTTTAATTGTTTCTTTGCTTTTAAGCACTCCCTAAACAATTTATCATAAGCATCTTGAATGCTTTCCTCATCATCATCAGACTCATCATGAGAACCAATTGCATTCTCACTTGGTGGAAACTCTTCATAGTTGCTAGAGTCACCACTCCCAACAATAGAGGTGAAAGCCATGTAATTTTGACTTTCCTCTGTTTTGGAGTCCTCACTATCCCTATCAGATGCACTCTCATCAGAAATAGTGGCATTCATGGCTTTCCCTTGAAGCTTCTTAAATGTGGGACACTCCGACCTAATATGACCAAAACCCTGACACTCATGACATCTGATTTGTTGAAGTTTTTGCAACCTAGAGTCCTTAGGATGTTTGGACTCCCTAGATTCAGATTTGATTCTTGGCTTTTGATCTCTACCACTAGAACTCCCCTTGGATTTATACCTCTCATTTTCACTCCTTGGTTTCCTCCTTCTAAACATTTTCCTAAAGTTCTTTACCAAAAGGGCAATATCTTCATCTCCCATGGATTCCTCACTAGAATCATTATAAGCCTTTTCTTTACTAGATTTGAGAGCTATAGACTTATTTTTCTTAGTAGGAGGCAGAGTGAGTTCATAGGTTTGAATTGATCCTATGAGATCTTCAACCCTAATACCATTAATATCCTTACTTTCTTATATAGCAGTCACTTTGGGTCTATATTTTTCAGGAAGAGACCTAAGGATTTTTCTAACCACTCTATTAGGAGGAATTCTTTCACCAAGATTAAAACTAGAGTTCACTATATCACTTAGTTTAGCATAGAAGGAATCAAAGGATTCATCCTCTCCCATTTTTAGTTCTTCAAACCTAGTGATAAGCATTTGTAATTTTGAGTTTTTCACAAGGACAGTTCCCTCATGAGTGGTTTGGAAAATTTCCCAAATTTCTTTGCTGGTTTGACAAGTAGACACCCGTTTGAATTCATCAGCAGAGATTGCACTAAAAAGTGCATTGACACCCTTAGAGTTGTAGTTAACATCAATTAACTCTTCTCTAGTATAGCTATCTGGGTCTTTGGGTTTTGTCTTACCATCTATATTCACATTTGGAGGATTCCATCCTCTCTCAACACTTCCCCAAACTTTTTCATCTATAGCCTTCAGATAGGCTCTCATTCTAACTTTCCAGTAGGCATAATTGCTGCCATCAAAGAAAGGTGGGGCAGTGGAGGACTTGTCCATGACTAACAAAGTCAAGGATCTGGTTACCCACTCTGATACCAATTGAAAAACACAGTTTAGACTCTAAATCACCTAGAGGGGGGTGAATAGGTGAAACCGATTGCGGAATAAAAAAATCAATCAATTAAAAACAAGTTCTTAATTAATTGGCATGCACAAGTCTGAGCAAATATCAATTCATCACACACAATTGCAAAATAAATAAGAGACAACACAAGCAATTTGGTGACGAAGGGAAAACTCTAAGAGAACTCTCAAAGAGAAAAACCCTCCGGGCTACGAGGTGCCACCTCTGGAAATCAATATAAGAAGAAGACTTACAATAGTGGTTCAGACGACCCAACAATGACTCTGACTCACAATGTAAATATCTGAAGAACTCTTCAGATTTGCATCCTTGCAACGATTCAGAACTCTGAATATCTCCTTAGTGAAGTGCCGAACGAACTCGCTCAGCAACCGTAGGAACTCCCACGAGCAAACTCTTCAACCCGGAACTTCAAGGTAGAAAAGAAAGAAGAAGAATACTGGTTTTGATGGCTCAAAGAAGAAGAGGAAAGAGGAAGAAGATCTCTCTCTCTTGCACACGTTTTTAGGGTTTTCAAGAACGTATTGGGTAGCCTTCACAATTGGCTAGACACTCCTTAAATAGGTTAGGAGAAAGAAGGGAACGAAAAGGAAACAAATCAGAAAAGATCGGATTTCTAAAATAGAAGTTTGTTCACGAACGTTCGAACGCTCAGCAAACGCGGCTCGAACGTTCGATAAAACAACTCACTTTTCTTCTTCTCGTTCGAACGACCAGCGAACGTTCAGCGACCGTTACTCTCTGGTTTCTCTGTGGAACCTCAACGGTCGAACGTGAAGCGAACGCTACTCTCTGGTTTGTCTGTGGACACCAACAGTCGAACGTGAGGCGAACGCTGCTCTCTGGTTTCTCTATGGACCCTCAACGGTCGAACGTTCAGAGAACGTTAGGCGAATGCTGCTCTCTGGTTTCTCTGTGGAACACCAACGGTCGAACGTTCAACGAACGTGAGGCGAACGCTGCTCTCTGGTTTCTCTGTGGACCCTCAACGGTCGAACGACCGGCGAACGTTCATCGAACGTTGGATGTAACTTTACTAATATGACTCCGATCAAAACCCCGTTTGAACCACACAACCTATAACCTATCCCAAATACATTGACAACATTAATACAACCTTTTTGACATGGAATTGAAGCCAATATAAAATAAACCTTACAAAGGTGATTTAACTACCTTAATAAGAGTCTTACCTCCAACACTGGGATTCATCCTCCCATGTCCAAGTGGAAATTTCATCTTCCAGCAGTTCCCATTTCTGTATATGGCAACAGCACATAAACAGTCCTGCAAGCAAGACTTTTTGCACCAGTCTTCATTCACAGATCCAAACCCCTCATAGTCACCTTCTGGCCAGTCAATGTTAAGCATATCAATTATTTCGAATTCGCCTTCTTTGGATCCATTAATTTCACAAGTTTGTGCAGAAAAATTTTGTTTGCACGCTTTGAATGTGTCTTTGGGATCCATGTAGGTGTATCAAGTTTGGCATTGACAGGCAGGCCTCTGGTCATCACCCATTATGCAGTAGCTATTATAACCACAAACTCCGCTACCCCTTTTCCCTCTAATTGCCATACAAATGTCTTGAGGCAGATTCCATTCAACATTCCAGGACTGAGGCCATCTCCCATTGCTAATTGGAACAGCCTTTGGATGGGTGTAATGCCTGAAAACACCATCAAAATCAAGAGTGGCCCTGTCGTAGAAGTCTTTTGTTGAAGCTGGTAATACTGAACTGAGATTGTACAGAGTTCGATTGGTTAGCTCAAGATAAATACGGCCAGACTGATTGAAGACTAGCCTTGAACCATTTCCCTCAGTGCCACTGCCCCATTAAGAAACATAGTCATCTCCTGTAGGCATAGCTTGGGTGTAAAGCACAAGGTTGCCATCAGCCTGTAAACGAAGCTCGAATCTTCCAACGGAGTCCTTTTCTCTTACCCGTGACATGAGACTCATGCTGAGATTCAGTGTCTGGGTCGGCAAGATGGTGTCTGTTGGGTAGTTGAAGCTGCCCCATGTTATGGATCCATTGCTTCTCAAGACAAAGTTTCCTGTGTCATGCATGGCAACATTTTCAACTACTCTGTTATCGCCTGTCTGTGCACTCCACAGCTCCTGACCCCGAGGTTCATACAGAACAAATTTTCCATCGCCAGTCAGCTGTACTTTCGAACCCTTCGGCACTGGGCTATCAGTTTTTGCTGTCCAAACAAAAGTTTTTTCAGGTACTTTCTCAAACCAGATTGCAAGGAGGAAGGTTTCTGCTTTTTCAACCTGGCGAAACCCAAAAGCAAAATCACCAGAAGGTGAAACCCAGAAGGGATTATTGTCGTTAGTGGATAGAGAAGAGCCTCTGGTTATGTTACGGTAAGTTTGAGCCAACACAGAGATTGGAAACAACAGAAGCATGAGAAAGACAATGGACAGAAAAGAAGCCATTAAATGGACTATGAGTTGTTACTAAATTGGGAGGACAGAACCTACACAACTGGGGTAGTGTTCTAGTGCAAAATTTAAACCATGCTTTCTGGCCTGAAACTCTCTGTAAGAGGAGACAAGAATGTTGCAGAGATGAACAGCTAAGGGCTTTCCTTGTGCAATCTTGACTCTCTCGTTCATACCCATAAGAATGGTCGGAAACCAAGGGAGAAGACTGGTTTTTTTTTGGTCATGTGTACGTCCGTTTTTTCCATGTCAACATCCAGACATGGCCAAAGACTTTTGTTCATCTCACAGTTACGGGTCACTTACGTTGACACTTGACATCAAAGGCTTGCTTGTGTGCGGAAAAGAATCGAGAAAGCGAAACTTAAGGCGAATAGGCAAACCGTGTATAAATGTAAAAAGAAACACTTGACTTGGAGAAGTACGGATACAAGGGCTTGGAGTTTGTATTTTCATTTCATCGGGATTTATGAATTTTAAACTTGGATTGGGCCACTTAGATCTTGTGGGTTTTTCTACTTATTGAAGTATTAGTACTGAACAGTAGCTTAAATCATTAGATAATATGTGAAATATTTTGAAAACTTGATTGTTAAATGATTACAAGATGGTTAGATGATGTTGAGGTTAACCTGCCTGATCGGCTCCCTAACGGCTACGGTTTGGTCTTTAAAAAATCATTTTAGGATTCAATGTAACCCAGCTCCTAATCTATCCTGAACTTGACCTTAATCCATTCATATACATGCTTGGGTAAATTACAGAAATGTCCCTTGAGGTTTGCATTAATTATACATATCTCCCTTCATGTTTCTAAAATAATACTTTTTCCCATTAGTTGCCGTCCAATTTTTTTTTATGAATTTGGTTAATGCTGGTAGAAGTCATTTGTTGAAGCTGGTGCTGCTGAACTGAGACTATATAAAGCTTGAATGACTAGCTGGAGATATGGTTACTTATCAGGCCGTGGCTCGTGAAGCATGTGGGCAGCACGGCCCGTGTCAAGCAGGTCCACGTGTGTCGTGCCTCGTATGCCCGGCGTGCTAGCCCGTCGTGCAAGCCCATCGTGCCGGCATAGGCAAGCACAAAAACAGCTAGTCATTTTTCCCAAAAAGTGTTTTTTGCTCTTTTTTTTACACTTTTAACCCCCAATAGCCATATTAGAGGGTTATACTTGTAATTGATTGTAAATGGCCATTTCTACCCTTTCAACAACCATATTTGACGGTAGATGTGGTAAAAAGCCACTTTTGGTTTTCTATAAATAGGCCTAACCCTTCCCACTCCAAACCACACCTCTTCTCATCTTTTCTCTTCTCTTCTTAATTTCTTAGAGTTTTGTTGAGCGATTTTGCCAATGGCCGATAAACTCAGCAAAGTGCTCACATGGGGGGTGTCCCTAAGCCAACCATTGGCAAATCTCTTAACAAGGCTCTCAAAAGTTATAATTTTTTTTTTTTCATTTTTTTCTTAGAGTCATGTTCAATGATTTTGCTAATGGCCAACAAAGACACAGTGCTCACATGGGCGCATCCTTGAGCCGAACTAATAGCAAATCTTTGAACAAGGCTCTTACAAAGTTATCATTTTGCTTTTTTCATTCACTACAAGAAAATGCAATTTTTTGCGGCATCCTAATGTTGCCACCAATAATAGATGAGCCGCCGCCAAAAAGATTTTGCGGCAACCAATGGTCGTCGCAAAAAAGGCCGTCGAGAATACTATTTGCGGCAACATAAGCGACGGTTGCCACTAATATTAAGAGTTTCAGCGGCAACCATTGTTGTCGCGAAAGCTTAGTAACTGTAAGTTCACATTTGAATTTGCGACGAAGAAATTTGAATTCGCGACGAAGTAAGGCCGCCGCTAATAGTTACTGAAAAACTTTTGACGACAGAAGGCAACTGTCGCGAAAGTTGCCACTAAAAATTTGCACTTTTGATGACATTAAATTTGCGACGGAATAAGGCTGCCGCTAAAAATACAAAGTTACTGTGTCCAAATAATCCCTTTTTTTTTTGGTAATTACAATCTAACCTGATTTGCAATAAAAAAAGAATTGTGAAGCATAACTTAAGATGGTTAAAACATCCAAAGATATAATTTTATTAGGAAAATGACACGAAACATTCAAATTACTTGTTTTCAAACTAAAAGAAATTAAAATCTCTCAAAATTATAAACTCGAAGTACACAATTAAACAAATTTCAATGTCTTCGAACCATGCATATACGTTCTAATTGTCATTTACACAAATATCACTGTTTGTTCTCTCGCCAAGAGCTCCTCTGCACTTGTATTGCTAAAGCTAAAAGCCTACAAAAGAAACACAAAAGACAAAATATACTTTAATTAGTTGCTTGATAAAACTTCAAATAAATTTCTGCCAAAAAAAAATTGAGACATGAAACATGAGAAAAATGAAAATAAGAAGCACATAATAATACCTTTGGTTATTAGGATGGTAATGAACACCATTTGTATTCTTTTTATTGAATACAAGAACAAGGTGACCCCACTGAAAAGAGGAAAATACAATAGGTGGGGTCACCCCCACTTTGTATTCTTTTGATGATTCGTTAATAAAAAATGAGGTTCCATAGAATAAAAAAAAGCCCCCATTGGAAGAAAATCTAGTGCAATTAAATGTTCAGTTTCATAGTGAACTAGTATAAATCCTTTCATGGAAGATTCGGCTAACATCTACTAGTGGGCTTAAGCACAACTACTACTTTGTGGTGTAAATGACTTCTGATCTCAAAAGTCAAGCTCATGAAATAAAATAAAGGATTTTGTACTCATTCATAATAAAAGCATTAAATGGTAAAGCCTGGATAAATCATCCTAATGGACCCCATATACTTTTTTGACTTACCTTGCTGTAAAACATGGCCAACTACCAAATTCCATTTAAAGATCGTAATATCAGTAAATATATTCACCCACCAGCAGTCAGCAGATGTAAGCATCATGCCAAGGAAAAGGATCTCATATGTAATTTCAATGGAAGTTAAGAGGTGATGTGCATGCCAACAAACGTCTTGTATCGACCTCAAAGTGATATGTTGTTCAAGCTCCCTCGCAAGACCATTAGAGTTGAAAAAATGCATACGCAAAATATTTGATTCACACCACAGGCTGCTCTTGTATTCAATATTGTATTCAATATTGAACACTAGTTTCTAATACTCTAGGTCTGCTGAAATGCTGCTTACACCTAAAATTACTGATATATGAATAAAAATTACAGAAATACAAGGAACCCCAGAAAAATTTAATCATAGAATATGTCAGAAGATGACAAAAATGCAGAACACAAAATTTAGACTAAGTTATAACAATCCAGTTGGCATACTCCCCAGACAGAATATGAAATTCTATGTTTAATTTATATGAAGATTGATCCTATTTCCCCCTTTAATTAAGCTGATGATCAAAACATGTAACTTACCAGGTTGCAAAAAAGAGACGAAAATATCAACTTAATTTTTAATCTAACGTTTTCTAAACGATGCAAACTTGTTCACCATTCCCTTATGAGTCCCCTAATAAAAGCACATATGAACTCTATAAAATTTTAAACTCAACTCACTACTTTCTGAAGCAAAATAATGACTAGAAGTAGCAATACTTGAACCTGCCTGCCCAACCAGCATGTTTACTCAGCTCAGTTTGGAATTTTTATTTTGCACAAAATATTGTGTGCTAACTTGGCTTGACTTGGTCAAAGGCTGATTGATGGTCTGAAATTTTATTTATCTTCTGGTTTCCAGTTATGACTTATGTATCCAGTGGTTTGGCTTGGGCATTTCTTCATGGATTTATGTCTCATCTGAACTTATCCCTGTTATCCTATATTCTTTTCTATTTCCCCCTTTAATTAAGCTGATGATCAAAACATGTAACTTTTCTGAACTGATCCCTGTTATCCTATATTCTTTTCTGCTCCCCAGGTTATTGAAATGTATGATTGAGATTGTAAATTTCCAGTGGAGATACACATACACATACTGAAAATATATAATGGAGAGCGAAATAAGAAGAAGCTTCTAATTTATTTCTTTAATCATAAATTATTAACTCTTTCATTAGCCAGACTGAAAATTATTAAAGGCTGTAAAGCATTGAGAAGAAGCAAAGCAGGTCCAAAAACTATTTTCTTTCAAACTTGAAAGACCAAATATGACGTTTTCCCTAATCTACACATTCCAAAAGCATCTATTCCACACCAACAGGACAAAATCCCCACACACAGGAAACCAAAAAGAAAACTATAGACCATGATATATTATCCTTTTGATTACAGTTTGAGCACTGTAATTTTTTCTTTTATTATTATAAGAAGTGAATTTCTGGTTCTGTCCATTTCACCCTATGGCATGACATCTACAGGAGTAACTCCAAAAATTATAAACATCTACATTCAAAACCTCTGAATATGTACACATTAAGCTGATTTTCACATTAAAAAGAATAATAATACACTCAAGACTAGGAAGGATAGGAGCAGTCATTACCTACCTTATGAATGCATCATTAGTTATCCTAATCCCTTGATAATTGTTAAGGTTTACGATTGTAAATCCAAGCTGATCAATTTTGGTTCCAGTGCCCGGATTCCTATCGTCAACCCAATCGCACTTGAACATAACATACTTGAGGTGATCAGAATAGGACAACTCAACTATATCGGTTAGGCACCCATAATATGTTACACTTCCTTCAATAGGCCTTTTATCTTTGGCGCTTGAGTAGCTCGTAGTCATTGCAACCATTGCAACACCACTATTTTGACAAATTCCTCTTTTCTCTCGATTTTTGGTGCGAAATCTATATCCATTTATTATGTAGCCACTAAATCGTTTTACGATTGAGTTTGGACCTTGGGCAAGCCATGTAATTTCATCTGGCACCACATCTCCAACTCTATGTAGTCTTTCAACCTAGAAAATGGAAAAAAAGATTGAGATATATACAATAATGCAACTCAAAATATGAAGTTTTCTTAAATAATCCTTACTTACATGTTCCTTAAACCAATCCACAAATTGATCATTATGCAGTCTGTGCCTTTCATGTTCATTTTTGTTGCGATGCAACATCCTCAAAACTCTCTTATGTTGCCTATAATGCAACAAAAGTATGAAAGTAACTTATTATATAGAAAGCCTTACCATGGATAGCTTGAGACACATATAATATGTAAAACATATGAACATAATGATATTGAAAATGTACCCATAAAAAAAGAAAGCCTTACTCTATATAGCTTGCGACACTATCAGAGTTGAACAACAAATATCGATGTGCTTGATATAACTCTAAAGGATTAGATTCGCAAGCCCGAACTCCTCCTATCACACTTTCATCATTATTCCTTGCTGGTCGGTTGATCCTCGTTTCAATACCACGTAAATATCTTGAACAAAATGTGACACACTCATTTGCTAAATAAGCCTCAGCTATAGATCCTTCCGGCTGTGCCTTATTACTGACGCATGATTTCAATGTGAACAAGAACCTATGTGCCAAAACAAAAAGATATTCAAGTAAAGCAATATTTTATATCATAATATTAACCCACAATTAAGTTATTACACATACCTCTCAATGGGATACATCCAACGGTATTGGACAGGTCCACCTAATAGTGCCTCTGATGCTAAATGAATTGGTAAATGCTCCATAATATCAAAGAATGCTGGTGGAAATATCATCTCCAACCGACAAAGAGTGTGTACAATATGGTCATTAAGTTCTTCCAAATCCTCCTCTCGAAGAACTTTCAAGCATATTTTACGAAAGAAATTGCACAACTCAATTATGACTGAGCAAACATTCTTCGGCAACGATTTTCGTATAGCCAATGGAAGAAATTGATGCATTAATACGTGACAATCATGACTCTTCAAACCTAGGATCTTGCATTCTTTGACATTAACACACTTGGCAATATTGGAAGAGTACCCATCAGGAACCTTTATGCTATTCAAAACTTTACAAAATAAGGTTCTTTCGTTCTTATCTAGTGTGAAGCATGCAGCTGGCATATACACTTTTTTTCTTTCCAAATCTACTCTTGGATGAAGTTCTTTTCTTAAACCCAAGTTTTGTAAGTCTCGACGAGCACTTAAAGTATCCTTCGATTTCTTTTCCAAATTCAACAAAGAGCCAAGAACATTATCACAAATATTTTTCTCAATATGCATGACATCAAGATTATGTCTTACCAAATTGTGTTTCCAATAATCCAATTCAAAGAATATGCTTTTTTTCTTCCAATTACAACGGCTGTCCTCACCATCATTCAATCGTGCTCTTTTCCTTCCATTTTCCTCATTTGTTTCCGCAAATGTTATCCTCTCTAGTCGCCCTAACACATCAATCCCAGACAATGGAACAGGGGCAGATCTAGTTTCAATTGTGCCATCAAATGACTTTCCATCAAATCTATACTTGTGATCAACTGGCAAAAAACGCCGATGTCCCATGTAACAGAATTTCCTTCCCTTTTTCAAGTATAAGCTACATGTGTTATCATTGCAATTAGGGCATGCATGCTTTCCTTTTGTGCTCCATTCGGATAGCATAGCATATGCTGGAAAATCACTGATTGTCCAAAGCAAAGCTGCACGCATTTGAAAAGTTTCATTCCTTGACTGATCAAATGTTGGCACTCCAGTTTCCCATAACTCTTTCAGCTCTTCTATTAAAGGTTTCAGGTAAACATCAATGCTTTGTCCAGGACTTTTTGGACCCGGTATAAGTGAAGACAATATCATGTTGGGTTGCTTCATGCACATCCATGGTGGCAAATTGTATGGAATCAAAACCACTGGCCATATACTATATGTGGTATTCATTGACCGAAATGGATTGAATCCATCACTTGCTAAACCCAACCTAACATTACGGGTCTCCACAGCGAAAGATGGGTGATTGATATCAAATGACTTCCAAGCCTTTGAGTCCGCTGGATGCCTTAACAAACCATCCTTGGTACGTCCCTCATCATGCCATCGCATGTCAGAAGCTATTTTTGATGACATAAACATCCTTTGGAGCCTTGGTTTTAGTGGGAAATAACGTAAAACCTTGGCTGGAATTTTTTTCTCACCTTCCGATCGATCTTTAACATTCTTATACCTTGAAGTGCCACATATATCACAATTCTCCTTCTTTTTGTCAGGCTCTTTCCAGAACAACATGCAGTCTTTAGGGCAAGCATCAATCTTTTCATATCTCAGACCCAACTCTTCAATAATCTTTTTGGCTTGGTAATGGCTCCCAGGTAATTTTGATTCCTCAGGAAATGAAATTTTCAACAACTCAAGCAACTGGGTCATAGACTTGTTACTCCATGAATTTAAGCACTTTATATGAAAAAGCATCAAAATAAATGACAACACAGTCTGCGTCTTACACCCTGGGTATAATTCTTGCTCATATTCATTCATTAATTTGGAGAAATTATTAGTATGTTCATTGTGTTGGTGTTCAGGTTCTTGCCCTTCCAAGTTTTGGTTCCCAACACCACTTGACTCTTCATTCGAGTTTTGGTTTCCAAAACCACTTGGCAATTCATGCAAGTTCTGATTCCCAAAAATATCATGTACTAAGTCTCTAATACCATCATCTCTTGTCATACTAGGCTCATTATTCCCCAAATTGTTAGTAGACGCTGCTAATTGTAAAATATCTTCCCCATGATGATACCATGTCCTATAATTTTTAGCAAATCCAAGCCTCAAAATGTGGTCTTCTACTGTATTTCGATGATGCCATAACACGTTATTGCATTTGGGACACGGACACTTCAATTGTTCCCCAATATTGGTTCTATGATCAAATGCAAACTGAAGAAAACCCTGAACACCATCAAGGAATTCATTGGTTGCCCTATTTAAGCTAGAAAATAAGAATTATATTAGTATATCAATAAGACATATACAAAATAAAAGAGTCTAAACCAAATAAATTTTAATAGTTATATACCTCATCCAAGACTTATCCATAGGAGAGTATGTTGTTCCTCAAAGCTCTCACTTCTTTGTTGATTTGGTTGCAAATAATCCTCACTCCTTATTTCAACTAACAATTCAAGTGACTTTTATTACCATTATCAAATGTATACATTCATATTTTTAGAACTTGTAATAGAAAAAAAGATAAAGTGAAACAACTTTTAACAAATAAAAGATTATAAGACAACCTAGTTTTATCTATGCAACACAATACTAAAGGAAAGAAAATATAGTTGACGTTTCAATCATTTAACAATCCAAAGAAATAAGTAAATATAAATATTTTCATATTCTAGAGATACAACATTTAACTTGAATCATTGTACTAAAATGCAAATAGAACAGTTTTTCAGATCTGAGGTCCTTCTATCACTTGATGGGGCAGATCTGCTTGGAGGTGTTAGATAGAAAGCTTCATGAGCTTGTCAATGAAGCTTGGACTCACTTAACTGTGGGGATGCATTCATGCTCAGGGGATAATAATCTACTATCAGGTGTTGATCCCCTGTATTTAAAGCTATTCAACCAGGGATATTTATGCCTTCTAACTTGTAAATGTACCTTCTGGGTACTTGCTTCTATGTACTTTCTCAAAGTCTAATTTGACTTCCCAGATCTGGTGAAATCATGGACAAATAATATATGGTAAGCATCAACCTTCTAAATGCTTCCTTTTTCAGTTGATTGATTTTCTAAATTCCTACCTGATCAACAAATAATGCTGAAAAAAGGTTGAGATCCGTAGAGTACTTGTGAGGCTCACATTCATAAAAGTGCTGTAGAAAAAATACAGCAAGGTGGGAAATCTGAGTCAAGGCTGTAAAAGTGCTGGTGAGGCTCACATTCATAAAAGTGCTGTACACCCATTTTTACATCACTTTTATGAAATAAAAGTGCTGTAGAAAAATACAGCAAGGTGGGAAATCTGAGTCAAGGCCACGGCCTAACAGTCTCACATTCATAAAACAGTAAAACAGTGATGCATGTGGCTAGTTTTCTGATGCTATACCCCTATATGTTTGTTGATTCTGATTAGATCATGAACTATCACATTAGACTGCAAAAGAAAGCTTTTATGGGTTTAGATAAACAGTGATGCATGTGGCTAGTTTACTGCCCATATCTATATGGTATATAATTTTGGTCATCAACCCTTGAAGTGTGATTGCAAGCATAAAACAGTAAAACACAAAGGAAGAAGAAACCCTCGCTTTGAAGTGTGATTGCAAGCATAAAACAGTAAAACACATTTATTTAGTTATTTATTTATTGTGCTAATGAATAAAGAATACCAGTTTGAGCACATCATAAATTATGGCAACAAAAAAAAGAGGCAAGCAGGTGAAGCCTACAAGCTGTCGGACAAGATAATCTCCATCAAAGATGACCTCTAATTAAATTCTAGTTTAAGTTTCTGGCTTCGGTTTGCTGCAACATTTCTCATAGAGCAAGGAAAGATTGTTTTTGGATAACATGATTTTGTTATGCTGAAAATCAACAGGGATTTCTCTTGAAGGACTCATCATAGGCAGATTCTTTGGTACTTAATTATAGTATTATGCTGCTAGTTGTCAACCCAGAGAAAGGGCTTCCAGCTACTTTACTACATTCTTTTTGCATTCTTAAAGACAGGATTGTGGTGTTAATATATTTAAGCCCATATCAACTGCATGGTTATAGGACAGAGAACTTTTAAGAAAATTATAGTTGACCTTGCAATTTTTGCCATCATAGACATTAAAGGTTATGTTTATACATTTCTTAGTAGCTCATTTGTTAAGATTCAAGTTTCTTTTCTTTTTATTAAATGTTTTTTTTTTCTGAATGAAAACCCAAGAAGGAAAACAATAAAAGGAATGGAACTCTTGTTTTCCTTGTCATAAACTAAATAAATTTTTTGTTTCTAATAATTAATCTCTTGTTTGTGGAAAATTAGACAAAAATAGGAAAACTAAAATTCTTTATGGGAGAAATGACTAAATGGAGTAGGAGAATCAAATATAAAAATCATGCACCCACTCAACCTTGATGTGTCTTCAGGACTTAGCTGCCCTGGATAACAAATGCCCCATTTTGTTTATCCTCAAGGTTGGTTTTTGCGTGATCTATAATTAGAGATGGTAGTAGGCTCGGTTTGGCAAATCTTTATTGAACCCTGTGGGAGTTCACTGTCTACCCAACCTGATTCTAACCTGACCACAGCATGTATTATAAGTAAAATATATAATTTTTTGGCACGCTGATTGGCAGTTTAACCTGATTTATGGCCAACCAAACCATTCCTATGAAGGTAGGAATGGGCGGGTTATCTTTTTATACTGCTCTAATATGCAACCTTACCCAAATTTGAGTGGTTTTTAGTAAAATTTTGTGTCAACTTAATTGGATATAAAGCATCAAAATCATCTCCATAGTTCACTTTCTGTAAAAGAAAGCCAAGGGAAAATGAATGTGCAGGAAGAAAAAGAAGAACCATCAGATGCTGGTGTGTTCTTAACATCATCCTTCACCTTCAAAGTCAGGGAATCACAGGCCTTCACTTTCAAAGTTAAGGAAACATAGGCCTTTCTTCTGCCTATATGTATTTATTTTTCAAATTTCAGTGAAGAACACACCATAGAAACAATTGCAACAGGACTGACAGAACCATAAACCAAATGACAACAAGACCAGCTAAATAGCAGAGACAATCCTCATTTCAGTACACTAAGGAAAGAAATAAAATTACAAAAAAAAAAAGAATCAAAACAGTATTCATTCAAACAATATCATAAAATAAATATCACCAAATGCCCACCAAAACCCAAACCCTACAAGACAGCAGCACCAAGAGCAAAACCCTTTATGTGTGGCAATTGAGAACCGCATTTAGGACTGCTTAACCAATGCTTTGCAACTTTAGAACAAGAAAAGCATAACAGGAGAACCCTAAACCATAAATTTATCAGAGAAATGCAAGACATAGATGCTCATCCATAAAGATAGACAAAAAGAAAAAAATATATAGAAGAAACGTGAAAGGAAATCAAGAAACAGAGCTAAACGAGGCATACAAAGAGAGAGAGAGGGAGAGGCAGAGGGAGAGGGAGGGAGATACGTTTATTGTGAAAGTGAGAAAAAGCAAAACCTTGTCAAGGTTTCCCGGATAAAACCTGAGAATGCGAAAGAGTTCGTCTGTGCAACCAAAAGAACCAGCAGCTATACGAATGGAACTTGCAACTGTAAATTAAACAAGAAAATCATAACAGAAATATCATACAAAATTCTGAGAAAAAGAAAGAGATATAGCGATTTGCCCCTCCTCTACACTACAAGATATTAACATAAATAGATGGATTTTTTCTGGTGTTTACCTGGAGTTCAAATTCTTTCTTCAATCAATCTGCAACAGCACAATCAGGGTCGAAAATTGCAGATTGTAGAAACGATTGAGTTCTCAATAGAACAAAGGGTTGACAATGGTAGATTAGAGTGCCGACAATAGCAGATTTGATTGCTGCAGGATCGACAACGGAGTGCTGATTAACAGGGTCATCAATGGCAGATTAGAGTGCTGATTGATTTCTGCAACAGTTTAACCATGGTCGACAATGGAAGATTGGAGTGCTTCTTCAAGGTAAGTAACTGGTGCGTAGAGCCCCTCATTAGGGCTTGATTTTGTGTTGTTAATTGGAAACAAACGTGAAGATGCGCGGGAGAGCGAGAATGAGTAAGCGCGCGAAAGGAAAAAAAGATTAAAAGAAACCCAAAAGAGAGTGCCGTCGTGCGAATAGAAAAGGCGACTAGGATCTGCGGCGAACGTAATGGGCCCGTCGCAATTTAGTGTTTTTCGCGGCCACCTTTGCATTTGTCGCAAAATATTTGACGCAAAAAGCCCTCTTTTTTTGTAGTGATTTCTGCCTCTTCACAATTAAACAGGAGCTACAAAAGTGTTACTTGCATCAATTATTGCTTGGACAGTCAATTATTAATTGATGCAAGTAACACCTTTGCAACTCCTCATCTCAGCATGGTTCACTAATATGTAAGTATTGTTGCATTTTCAAGAACTACTTGCGTGCCATCGATGTTTTGCAAAACCTTCTTTACTTTTCTCTTGCAGCCTTTACGCATGTATGCTATGGCCCACCTTCTGTCGTGTCATGGGTCGTGCCGTGCCGGGTATATTGATAAATGGGTCGGGCATGGCATGGCTTGTTTCCACGGCGGGCCATGTCGGGCTGGCCCAATAAGCACCCCTAGCTGGAGGTAAATATGGCCATAATGATTGAAGACTAGTCTTGAACTATAACGCCCCAAAACCGGGTTACGTAATGGAACCGTAACTCATCCCCGAGGAGTTAGCTTTTCTATATAGGATCGCTGTATCAGAGTAAGGAAAACATGAAATGGCAATAACATAATCAGAGTCAACTAAAATTTTCCCCAACTCACTTGAACCATGCATAAACCCGCCTGTATCGTTCTCTCTGAGATCTGAAAATAAAACAAAACAAAAGGAATGAGATACGACTATCTCAGCAAGTAGCAATGCATGCTCAAACATATTTAATTTAATTTCTAAAACATGCACGATTAAAACATACTCAACGACTAACCACGAATAAATCAATTAATCTGACTAATCTGGCAAAACAATATCAAACCACATAATAAGGTGGGACTCGTGAAATTTGACCACTTTGTAAGGTTAAGTTCTAGCTCCAAACAGTTCCAGTCCAAGAACCTTTGCCAAATCTGATACCTCTGTAAACTGATTCTAATATATCGTCTCTTGGTGGAAATCACAAGACCTCACCCTCTCCAAGGGTGGAAACAGATATCAATCCAGTCTGAGAACCACTGTCGTAACTGCTACCAACAATAGAACTCACCCCCTCATGGGGTGGAAACAGAGCACCACATCCCTCATGGAAGGCCTCTTTATATGGAGGAAACGCGTAAAATAAATCTCTCTTAGTTCATAGTACTTCCCTCATGAAAGGCCTCTCCACATAAAGGAAACGCATGAAGGAAGCTAGACTTTAACCCAACAAATTAGACAGACTTCACTTACTAGCTAAATTATGGATCCATAATGTGCTATGTCTTAAATAGCATAAATAAAGACCAGCAAGTACGACAAAAGCTTCGTTTCAAACCAAGAAGTATTTCGATGTGCAACACAACATATAACCGGGTGTGAATAAACATAATATGGTCACTCAGGACCAAAGCCTACTCCCTCATGGAGTTTTCGAAAGTACTTTCTCAAGCAACAATTTTTAAGAATAAAATACATGCAGTTCTGATACCAACTTTCAATTAAGAATGCAGTAATTAAATAAATCAATGGGAAAACACTAAGAGTCTTCAAATCTGTCTCAGCAACATAATTCTGATAAAATTCCATAAAACAGATATCACTTCATTTCAGGAATTTCAGAGGTTATACACATTACTAAGAAAAATTAAACCAGCATTGGGATTCCGATTAAACACAAAACAATAACAGTTCCTAGCTGAACATCTCATCATTTTTACTTTCATTGACAACCCAAGACCATAACAAGTGATTTATTAAAACAGCATAGACAATTTAATATTCAAGTCATGATATAAATTTAGTTAATTCAATGAGATTAGAATCAGCTCCAGGTTTTTCCGAATAACCAATTCTTTTAGTGCATAAATTCAGATTTGCTAAGTTGCTAGTAATTGATTCCCAATATAAATTAAACCCTACTTCTTATTATCATATTGATCTCCATAGTTTCCCAACAGCTCTTGAAAATTTCAGATGAAATGATAAAATGAGTTTGACACCAGAAATAGACTCAAAGAATCTCAACTATATGCTGCAGAAAATTTAGAACCTACTTTTAGTATTTTTCCTCTCAACAGTTCTCTTAGTTCATGGTGTTAATTGAGCTTCCACAAGATTATAATAGTCTTAGATCCTAAATAGAACTTAAATGAACTTATTTGAATAGGTTTTAGTGGCTAAAGTTTCATTTATAAACAAATAATAAATCAGCCGCACCTAGTATTAGAATTTGGATCTGGCACCAACTTGAACCATCTGGTGCTAACCTAATGAGGTTGGCGCCAGGATTAGAACCCCTGAGCGCCAGTTCAGTTGGAGTCTGGTGCTAACCTCTTTGAGGTTGGCGCCAGGTCCATTAGGTTGGCACCAGGTTCAATTCTTGGTCCATTTACGGAAAATGAAAAAAACCTCAATGACAGATCTCCATTCAAATCTAATCTAATACCATGATAAACATTCATATAGTACTTCTAAACATTCCTGGATTCAATCCAACGAGACTTAGAAGATCTAGAAATTTTTACGTTCAAAACATGATCAGAACACGGTATTTATTCTTAACTTAGAACTGCACTTCTCTCTGAACATAAAACATGCAAATAAAACATGAACGATGATGATGCTACTTGCCTCTTGACGTTGAAGCCCTACTCCACAGAAATCACCTTCGATCAGGAATTTGGGCATCTCCTGCTCCAATAGAATCGGACGATCACTTTCTAACAGCACCGAACTTTTTCTTCTTTCCTCCAAACAATTCTCTCCACTCAACCTTGCTGATCTAAAACACTTTCTCTACGCTCATATCCAACATTTACAATTGTTTGCACTTCTCCAAATATTGAGCGGTCGTAACAGTTGGAAACGCTTGGCGAACCAACTGTTGGTAACGCTCGATGAAACACTTCCTTACGTTACAAAAACCTTTTTATTTCTTTTATGATCATATGTAGTGCTCCACCATCATATCTCCTACACCAACCATACATTGATACTTGATCAAAATATTATCCACTCAAACGCAAGATTGACCCCACTTTATTTCTAATAAAATAATCTAAGCAATATTTATTTATGATAAACTATAATCTTACTTACCCGAAATATACATAAACCAACTTTCATGAAATTCCCATATTGCCCTTGAATAGCTTCCACTCGAAAATCCACCATATAAATGAAATGATTTACTAATTATTCTTCAAATTGAAATACCAAAATTCGGGGTCTTACCTGAACCGTTTCCCTCATAGTTACTTTCCCAGTAGGAAACTTATATAGTCATTTTCTGTAGTCTTTGGTGTAAAACATGAGATTGCTATGCCTAGATCCCGAACTTAGGAGGACAAGATGGATTGATGACATGGTCGACGTTGGTGTGCGCGCGTGGGAAACGTGGCACGGGGAAATTCGGAGTCGCCACCGCCTGATGGGGTGCAGGCGGACACCTGGGTGCCTAATCTTGTTTATTGGGCTTTGGTCTGCGGCTTGAGATTCTAAGTCGGTTCTCGGTTGCGGTCTGGGGAAGTCCGTGGACACCCCAGACCGCCCCGTCGGATGACGGGTCCCATGGGTTCCCTGGTTTGAGTCAGCTTGCTATTTGGTTCTCACCCGATTCCTAATCCAGCATGTATTTTAGTTGAGTCTGGGCGGGACCACCTGAGTGGTGTGGGTCCCTTTAGTTGATTTTATCTTCGCTTAATTTAGGTGATCTGAGTCTGACTGGGTGGGCCCCGTTGGAAGGCCCACGGTGTCCCTGGTGGGCTTGGTTGAGCCCACAAATCCCTTTGGTGGGCCTCTGTCTAGTCCTAGGAGGCCCTTTGGGTTTAGGTTAGTTGGTTGATTTTACATAATTGTTTAAGTTGAACTTTTAGGTGATTTTCATGCAAGCAAATGGGTCTGCATTGGTTTGCGGGCCCCTGAATGGGCCCCCATGGTGGATGCCAAAGTATTTGATTATATTTCTTAAGTTGTGCCAAAGTGGATTGGCCACTGGGCTTGGGGCCCATAGCCCAATTTTAGGCTTGAAAGCCTAAGTTCTAGGAGTGTAGGGCTTACACCCTAACTTGGGTTGATTAGCGGGCTTTGGCGGGCCCGGTAGGCCCTTGCCCGTGGTCTCAGCCAAACCAAGCAATTCATGCATTAATCCACAAAACAAGGTTCGGGCGGGCCGCATTGGGTTTGGCCCGCCCAATTCAATTGGTTGATTTTACTTAAGTTGCTCGATTGCATGCCTTTAGATTTATCGAGCTGGGTGGGCCCCATTGGAAGGCCCACTAGTGTACCAAGTTGGACCGGTGGTCCTGGTCCCAAGACATTTCTGTGTGTATCCGGCCTTAGTTGCCGGATACACACAAGCTGTAGGTGATCCGGTCTGAGTTGCCGGATCACCCCAGAATTGCATTTTTTGGGGTTTTGCCAATGGGGATGTCATTGGGAGCCTCTTGGGGCCTTTCTACGATTCATGTGGGCCCTCGGGCAGGCCCACCTTGGTTCAGGTTTGAGGAATTCCCATCCTTGGTCTCTTTTAGTGGTTCTTTAGTAAAGACAAGGGAGAAGGCATGGGAGCCAGCCTTCTCCCTTTTAAGCCTCATACAGCAACTTGAATAGGGACCCTGAGGTCCCTGCCTTGGTCTCACAGTCCTCACCAATCAGTAAGGGCAAGGGTCACCCATGATGCAATCAACAAGAACATGTACGTGACAATTAAAAAAGAAATGCAGGGACAGCAGCTTTACATTGAAATGAACACTCAACATGCATGGGGGGATATGGCTTGCATGCATGGGAGTGGTGGGTGAGGCTTGGTCTTGGGATTAAGTCTGCTGGGACAGCAGCAAACGGTGGGAGTTTGCTGCTGTCTCCCGCAACCACCCACTTAGGACAAAGTAAAGGGTGTTGGGGAGTGAAGGGCTGCCCTCTTGTGGGGGCCTAGGGGTTGCGTGGAGCATGCATCAACACAGCAGAAAAAAAAAACAGCAAATTCCAAGGGAGGAGGGGACATGCTTTGTATCTCTACCGGCATTAAAACAAGGGAAGAAAGATACTAAATGACGGCACAACAAAACAACAAAAAAAAAATACAAGAAGAGAAAGGGAATGATCACACATAACACCTACGAATTCTAGCAAGATTTGAAACCCAAGGCCTCATGCTTGACCCACGAAAACTTAAAGAAGGGAAGGAGAAGGGGGTTTACACAGGGATACATTAGATGGTAAAAGTAGGAACAGGCTCCTAATGCAAGAGGCTTAAAATAACACACACAAAAAAGAACAAAACAGCAGTTAAGGGTACTGCCGGGTGGGTGAAAGTGGACCTTCATGGCCACTAAATGAGACTTACGCGAGCCTCCTACCTGTGGGGATTTTCATGCTACGGGGATAAACGCAAATGCATGCTTATGACCATAGGAATGAATCCATGCAAAGAAGGAAGCAACATAGGAATATTTTCAGAAAAATATGATTTTAATATATGGTGAACACAATATAATAGGGAACCTTACCTGGTGGTTCTTGGCTTCCAGGCGAAGGTGGGGGCTCTTCCTTGAAGTTGGACAGCAGCTGTAGAGTTCCTCATCTTGCACCAGCAGAAACTACCACCTTCTTGTTGTAGTAAAGATGGGGAGGGAGAAGGAGAAGGGTGATAAGAGTGGCTTGGGATGGTGTGGAGAGGTGGTGGAAGGAAAATGGGGTTGAAAGAAGCAAGGTTCGAAGGGGAGCAACTGAGAGAAGAGAGCTGAAAAACAGCCAAAAGAAGCCAACCCCCGGAAATGAGCTGCTGTTTGCCTTTTATAGACAAACTTAATGTATCTGGAAACTCAGGCCGGATACACTAAGCACTCTTCATATCCGGCCTCCATGGCCGGTTACACAGGCGCTCCTTTGTATCCGGCATTCAATGCCGGATACAAAACACAATTATGCGAAAATTAAATGCCGCCGCGAATTTGTCGGGCGATCGGCGCGAATCTCGCCCGAAAATCTCTTTGTATCCGGTATTTAAGTCCGGATATGAAGAGGAGCAAGTGTATCCGTGTCACGCCCTGAAACCACACATCGCGTATAACTATACGCACGTGGGTCCGGACGTAACCTTGCTCGTAAGCGAATACAACCTATAAATTTATTTCGCCTCGAAACATGAAATTCTCATTAATAAACTTAATGATCAAAGTTATAGCGGAATTTCATAAATAAAATATCAATCCAAACCAAGCTTAAACCACCTAGCTATTACACGAAGCCAAACATAACACCAAAAGTTCAAATCCTAAATAGTACTTGTTCATAAGATTCACTAAACATCATAAATTCAATAACTTCTCATTTCTTCTCGTCTCCACGGTTATGATAGTTTCCTGTAAAATAATAAGGGGTGAGTTTACATAAAACTCAGTAAGTGGAGTTAATGCACTCCATATGATTTCATGCTAAATTTCCACTTTACTCAATATAAATACAATCAATATTATATATGTATATATATAATAAACTGTACTCATGCATGTGTTTCCTATGTTCATTTATAGTCAATATATATACCGTATACATAAATCTTAAATACAAAGGATCATGCTCTCTATCAAATCAACTATTAATTTAACAATTAACATCAAAAGAATTTAACAGAATATATTAAGACTGTAATTCACCATGAAATTTAACCATTTACCTAATAACCAATAATAACAATAACAATAGACAAAAATAAAGATTTAAATGATTTATTAAACTAAGCCCACAATAAGATCAAAACGCTAGATCTCAGCTTCCCAAGAGACCATTCGGTCACTGGGTACTCTGACTAGTTATTTACACTAGGAGTATCACATAGCCACATTTCCCAGTAGACCCGAAGTCACACCGGATACTCATACCAGCTTATAAGCCAGGAGTACTCATCAATATCTATATCCCAGTAGGCGTCCCTCACTGGGTACTCAACTAGGTAACGCCCTAGGAGTACAATCCTCCCATCGGTAATCCTTGTGGGTACTTAACTAGTACGTGGCAAATACTAGAAGTACATCAATTACTATCCCACAAGTCTTCCCAAATTGGGTACTGAACTAGTATCTCAACTAGCAGTACAATCATCATAAATCTCCCAACGTTTATTCACGGTGGGTACTGAACTAGTGTTTTAACTAGCAGTACAAACTTATAAATCCCCCAACGTTTATTTACGGTGGGTACTGAACTAGTATTACAACTAGCAGTACAAATTCATCCCAGCAATTCTCTTACTGGGTACTGAACTAGCAGTTTTATCACTAGCAGTACACTCATCTCATCTTATGAATTCAGAAATAATATTCACTTAAATACGTAACCAATATATATAAAAGAACATTTTCTCAATCCAACACATCATTTATCTCATGGATAATGCATAGAACCAAACATCCAACGCCCAACACAAATGTGAAAGAAAAGTAAGATAATTAAAAATCAAGTTCAACCAAAAAGTTGCAGAGTAAAGTAATTAAAATAAAGTTAAACTTCACAAGCAAAAGTTTTGCTTTACCAGAATATTTACCAATGAGTTCACTCCAAAAAGGAACACCCTCTGCAACCACTAATTGAATAATTGAAATTGAGTTTGTACAACCAAATAATTGAAATTCAGTTCATTTAAAAATAGGTTTACTCAAACCAACTAAATCAAAATGAGTTCAACCCCAATATTCACGTCGTCACGGTGGACTAAAATATTTACCGTTGAGTTCAACCCCAATATTCCCACTAAAGTATTTACAGTTGAGTTCAACCCCAATAGAACACGTTACCGTCAAACCAATCTTTTTTTAATTCCACGATTATTCATATGAAAAACCACATATCCAATAACACCCATCATACCAAAATCATAAAAATATCATAGTCTTTCTTCAGATTTATGCTAACACATTCAAGAGCATTCCATAAACTCTAGATTCATACAACAGAAAAATCAAATGATGATAATAAGAGAAATAAAGCATTTCAAGCATAGAGAATGGATTAAAACCACTTACCTTCATAGGTTTAGGGTTGGGTAGCTCCAAAATCACTATTCCTTCACCAAAATCCTCTTCTCCATCCTCTAAAACTCACCTCCAATGTCAAAAACGGGATTAGGGTTTTAAACCCTTGATTAATATATATTTAAAGTCTAATGACCTTTATGCCCTTCATTAGAAAGATTTAATCTCAGCCGTTGTTTTAAGTTTGATATTAACACTTAAAAAGATTGATCTGGTGGGTGTGCATGCACCTATCTCCTGTACAATAACCTATAGGACTTATGCAAAACAAGGACTCTTGACTTGGTCAGAGTTGAACCCCATTTATTATTTGAAATTTTGACCAGGTCCTTACAATCCGGCATATTTGATCGGATACAAATCGAAAAATTACAGATTTGCCCTTCGACTTGACTGATTCGACCGATTCGACACTTTTGAGCAATTACAGATTGGTCCCTGCGAATTTCAGTTTAGTCCCTGAGATTTTTAGCAAATTTTGGATATTTAAGATTTAGTCCCCGAGATATTTTGCTGCGTTGGCTGCCACGTGTGCAACTTCCAGTTATGCTGCTCGGAAACTTCGACATCTCATATTTCCTTTATCCGAACTCCAATTTAAGCAAACTCAATTGCGTTAGACTCGTATCGAAGCCATCTATCCAATGACATAGTGCTGAGCACTTGGCACGGGGTGCGAGAAAAAGTCAACTTTCGGCTCCCCTTTAAGTTTGACTGCCCGCAGAACCTTCATCCAGACTCCGATTCCAGCAAGCTCAGTTGTGTTGGACTCGTGTCGGGATGCTCTATCCATTGGGATAAAGCAAGGTGGCCAATTTTCACTGGATTAAAAAGTCAACCTTTCACCCCTCAGGGTTTGACTTCTTAGCCGGGTTTTGCATTTCTGGCTTTTCCGAGAGCGCAAAAATGAGGTGCTTACAATTGGGATAGGTCACATGGAAATATTTTTAATCTACTTTGTTGGGATCAAGCGCTTACCACTAGACCTTGTCCCAATCCCCCCCTCTAGCATTTGGGACCGCAAGCACCTGCCAACTGGGGGCAAACCGTAGGCCAATGTTTGCCAATAGTAGCATGCTTTCTTAGGATCCCCCCTCATGGGACTCAAACCCACAACTTTTCCAGGGTACCTCCGTAAAACCCAAATTTTTAGAGTTTATATTGGAGAAAATAATTAGTAAATTCTAATAAATAATTTTGGTGGATTTTCAGGTGCGCGATGCGCAAGGGCAATTTGGGAATTTTAGAAAAGTCGTCTTAAATAAATTAAGGGTAAGTGAGGTTATGTTATAGTTCTATAGTAAATAAATATTTTTTTAGAAATGTTATTAAGTGGTGATGTTATATTTATTTGGTGGCAAATCAGTGAATCGGTTGGTTATTAGGGTGTTGGTATTGGAAGTCCGGTGTAGTGGCGCTACAGCAAATTATGAAGGAGTTGAAGAGTTTTGAGCATAAGTACAAATTTGGCTCTCTGCGTGCTCGAACGATTTCGACTGTTCAATTGCCAGAGAAGCCTAAGCATCAGGAGATTAGATCTGAGAGATTGAGAAGAGTAATTTGGATCATTGGAGGTGAGATTGAGTAATCTGATCTGAAGATTTGAAAGAAGATAGAGAGCTCTGTTTGTAAGAGGATTTGCGTCTGATTTGTTGGATCGGAATTTGTCCACTTTCCAGTTCAGATCAGGTAAGCTTATTGTAGCATTAGATTTAGGTTAAGTTAGTTCAATTTCATCAAGATTTTAGTAGAGAATTGGATCAGATATTGAAGATTTAAGTTTTGGAAATTCTCTGCAGATTTTCAGTTTCATTGAAGGATTTCTGGTCGCTGAAAATTCTGATCAGCATTTTCTTTCTGTGGAGTTTGGATTATCAATAAATAAGGCAAGTAGCTCTTTCTAAACATCATTGATTGCATGAATTGTGCATATACGAATTCAGATTTGAAGAAACTAGAAAATTTCAAAATTCTATTAGTATGTTAATGTTTGATCTATGAGTCATCTTTTGCGTAATTTGATTAAATTAGAAATGGTGTAATTGCATTATTAGGATGATTCTCAATACGTTAGAAGTGATTTGGTTGGTTTATTTTAGTTCAAACATTAAGAAGTCTGAATCGCCACAAGTTGTTGAGTGAGAAAAATATGTTAGGCGTTTAATCTATGAGACTTATTAAACCTGTTTAGATTAATTTCGAAAGTGTTTATTTGAGATATTTAGATCCTATGTGTTGTGCTAGAAGTGTTCTAGAGGTTTGGAATTGGTTCAGTCATGAAGAAGTTGGAATTGCCGCAAGTTGGAATTGTGTGAGTGAGGAAATTGCTGGAGGCTCAGGGGCGCCTAGGATTGCTAACCTCCCTGAGGTTAGCGCTCATGCATTTTGTTTAGAAAATAAGCTGGACGCCTAGGCTCTCCTAGGCGTCCAGGGTTAGCATCCATTGTAAATTAAGTGAAGTGCGACTGATTGACTATTTGAGTATAACTAGAGTTTTACCTCCTTAAACCTTTTCAAAGGTATTCATCTAAGTTCAAATTAGCATCTAGGTTTATTAGATTCATATGGAGGATAAATTATCAATTTGGATTAAAGGCGTGTGGTAAGTTAAATGTAGCAAATGTAAGTTGAAAATTTCTGCAATATGTAATTGTATCCATTTGGAGCAGATTTTTACATTCTAACCTATAGTATCACTCCATATGTTTCAATCAAAGGTTATTTGGGATGCAAGAGCTGTTGTAACCTATGGGAATTAGTTTGACAATAAAGAATAATGATAAATTGATATTGGGATCAATTAGTAGAAGTTCAGAAAAATATGATTTTCCAGCTTTAAGAAATTTTGCTAATCGAAGAATTCTTGAACTGATTATAATATTGTTGAATTTGCTATTTTCTGTTGTGACTTGAATAGTAATTGGTTGTGTTTTCTTTGAAGAATCACTGGTTACCATTTTTGGTAAAGTGTAAAATATTTTCACTGTATGAACCAATTGCTGTAAACTTTTACTGTTGGATGGTTTTAGTGATTAATTGGAATTAAATTTGATATTGTTAACTGTAAAATGACTTCAATTACTATAAACATGGTTTTATGTTAAATTGCACATTACATGATAATTTTACCAAGGTATTAAGGGCAAGACTTAGTGTGGATCCACAGTCTAGTTAGTAAATGGAATTTGTACTTTTTGTTTGGATTTAAGTCTAAGGTTCCTTAGTGCATTTCCTCCATGATGGAGAGGCTTTCCATGAGGGAAGTGCTGCAGCAACTCTATTTCCACCATGAGGGTGAGGTCACATGAGTATTTCCACCATGAGGGTGATGATTTGGATCTTTGAGCTGTTGTAGTGTTTTTCGACTGGATTATTTGGAACACTAGTGCTTAGCCACACAAAATAGACAAACTTCATGAGTCCCACTATCTATATTGTTTTCCGAATTTGATTGAGATTGTCGCTGTATTTTCGGGATTAGTCAGATTAACCAAGATTAATCGTAAAATTAATTTATTGTAACCTATGCATGATTTAGAACTTTTATAACTGTATTTCTTTGCATGCATATGGTACTTGCTGAGATAGTCGTATCTCATCGTTTTGCTTTTGTTTTCAGATGTCGGCGAGGATGATACCTTGGGGGTTGATATTTCGGTAGACTATCCGGAGTATCGTGAGGAGGATTATTTTGTTGAGTAGAGGCTTATTTTAGTTGTTTGGATTTATTTTGATATTGTGAGTGTAATTCATGGATATTATTGTTTCACTTCGGATGGTGATTGGGATTAGTAAAGAACCTTTTATCTCATGTAATTGATTTTCTTGATCATATATATCATGTTTTCCCATACTTTGTTAGATCCTATGGACTTTAGTTAACACTTTGGGTACGATTTACGGTTATTCCACGTAACCCGGATCTAGTACGTTACAACCTCCTTGCACCTGTGAACTCATGACTTGGGTTTCGGTACCAATTTTTAGGATCAAGTGCTTACCACTAGACCATAACATAAGTTACTGATTAGAGCACAACTTTATTTCCTTATACCATAGTAGAATTCTGGACCTTGGCCCAACATCCCTAACATACTTAAATACAATCAACTCGTATTTTTTAGATTGTGTAGTGAGATATAGTAGTCTATTTTTATTGTTTTTTGAACTAACTAAAGAAAGCTGTAGGATTTGGGATAATTTAAATCTTTAATTTTAATTTTTTGATTTGTTTTGTGTGTGTGTGTGTGTGTGTGTGTGAGAGAATTGGTTGCTATTGAATCTTTGGTAGAGATGTCTAAAGAGATTCTTTGAGACTTGGGAAGCTGCTGAGACACCTTCCTCACAGCTTCTTTGGAAAATGCCTTTAACCCATTTTGTGCTTTCTAGTTAACCTCACTTTATGCTGATTAAGTTTCAGTGTCAAAAGTATTTGGGACATGAAAGATTTCCTCTCTAGATCTAACAGCTTCTTTTTGAGATTAAAGATCGATTGCTACTCTTTCGGGGGACACAGTCTTCAATGGGTTAAATGAAAAACCACGTCTTCTGAAGCAATGAATCCTAATGAGGATGGGGCAAAGGAGGCCCAATTCTCACTCTGTCTTTGGAGTTTAAATGCGCAATAAAAATGCCAACATATCTTTTTTTTTTCTTTTGGTAATGGCCAGGGCTATGCAATTTCATTAAGATAGAACTGAAGTACAACTTTTAATGACGTAGCCATAAGAAAACCAAATGCATAAAACATTACAAAAGTGATGCTAAGAAATTGAGACTCATAAACCCTACGACCACCACAACATCTGCTCCTCCATATAAAAGATTCAAGCCAAGGGCCAAAACCAAAGTCTTCAATGGTAAACCAATGAGAATCCTTGAAAAAGGGTCCATTAGAAGGTGGATTGAAAGTCCCATTGAAGGAAAAGTTGTCGTCCTTGCCGGATAATCGATGGAGAGAAGGGTCGTAAACGGAAACCCAAACATAAAGGAGCTTCAGACCAAAAAGAATGCCCACATATCTATGTTAGCACTTAACAGTCAAAAATATTAGTCTTTCTCTCTCATGCATGACTTTTGATTCAATCTTATACCCAAAAACCAAGGAAGACTTTGACTCTTAAATAGTTTTCTTAGAAAAGAAGAAAAACCAAGGAAGACTTTGACTGTCTCCGTTCAATGCCGGCTGCGTCAAAAGCCCTAACAAAGCCAAGGCATATCTGATGTGTACCAATTCAGGTGGAGAGTCGGTATTGGGCCGGGCTTATCAGGGAATGCTCGGCCTTAGCTTGTTTTGCCTCGAACTAGGTTAAGCTTACTCAAATTCTCTCCCATTTTGTACCCAAATTGAAGCCATATTAATATTTAAAGAAAAAAACGTGGGTATCCAAGCTAAAATTTCCGAGTATACAAAAGTTACCATACTCCTCTCTTGGACTCTTACTTGCCTAATGAAATGGGGGCCCAAATGTACACTTGCATCTCTTCAAGCAATAACTATGCCACAGGTGGAGAGTCGGAAGTCCCTTTCCTTCTTTTTAGAGAGTAGCCAGTGTTTGGCAACTAAGGCTCAACATGTCAGTTTCGGTGCCATTTCGGTGATGGTCTTCTGTGCCGTTTCGCCAAATTTTGTAAACATACAGTTGTGCCAAGAAATTCTTCAAAAATTAATAAATTGGAAAAAAAAAAGAAAACCCCTAAATGACATGCCAAGCTGAATTGTTTCAAAGGTATGACCAGGTGCCGTCGACTAGCACAAAGCGGTTGGCTACAAAAACGGGTGGTAAAATTTTCACTATCAGAACCAAGACGACCATTAGACTTGACCACGTACACACATCTATTCCAAGTCTGAATAATTTTCCTTTGAACTACAAAAATCACATATTTTACGTTCATAATAATAATTAGGGTTTCTAATTCATTTGTTGAAGAAATTTGACATGCATGCATAATATAATACTGTCGAGAATAAATGCAAAATACATTAAATCACAAAAAGGGAAATCTCAATTAGCGAGTAGAAGCCATCCGAAATTTATAGGAAGAAAACTTAAGCACGACATTGATTTTGGCCTTTTTATATCTAACCACTTTCCAATAAAGACTCTTGGATGTTAAAAGTGGTGAAAAGTAGATTCTTTTAAGAGATCATATACTAAAGGCTGGTGTCTAAGAGCCGCTTTTACTTTTTGATTTGTTTCTTTTTTTTTCTTTTTTATCTTTTTTTGGTTTATTGAATTTGAGATCTCCATCTTTAAATATTGACGTGAAGACCTGCGATGGCCATTACTGAATCATTGCAAGTACAAAGGATTGTGAGAGCCTGGATGGTTACAGTTACCTGATTGGATTGACTTGTTAATTAAGGATCTCTCTTTGGTGGGACCCTGAATAGAATTTTATGATAAAATAAGGAGCGAATTTTATTATAAGTCTTAATTAGTCTTTTTCTTATAAATAATTTCCATTAATTATAATTAGGGTCGTTCATAGCCGTGCCTTAATCACAGATGGCCTTAGACATAATTTAGCTATATAAATCTTGTCTATTCATCCGTTCTATAAAAAAATCGTATTTTTGGTTAATATATGTTTATGTAAGTCTTGTTTTATTAACTCCATTTATATATTTTTAGGTGTTTCTCTTTCTTTCTTAGGTCCTTAAATATACATCCCCTCGTATCTTCTTATAAGTATATCTTTAGGTCTGCAATTTTTTAATTACAAATAAAAATAACATGATAAAAATAAATTCTTAAACCTTGCAAAATATAACAGAATTATATAATAGGTAATTCCACATGGACAAAATATGAAATGAAAATACATGTGCTGAACCCATTTGATCTTAAATGAATTAAATAGGCATTACGTGTGTAGTAATACCTTAAGTTGATTTGGACCTTGAATTATGGCAATATATTTTGTGTTTCCATTATGTTTTGGTTGAAAATCTATTATAAAGTTATTTTGATTATTTTGTGATTAACATAAAATTGTATAGAAGCAAAAATTATGAAAAACAAAAAGCACCAATATCAAAATATAAAAATATAGAAGGATGAATACAAAATATATAAAAGGGTATTATGCTCAGTAAATTAAAAAGAATTAAAGTTTATGTATTTTTACTTTATGGGTACTTACGCAACAATAATTTATGATAAATTGAAGGATGCAATGGTATGGTGTGAAATTGCTTATTTGAAAGGGTGGATTGGCCATAGACTTACACCTTTATTAATTTTTTGGTATGGGGCTTGCTTTTGGACTCGAATCGATATTGCTAGCAGCTAGAAAAGCTTTTACCATTATAATATCAAAAGGTGGTTTTTAAGTTATGGATGCAAAAATCTTAAAATATTTATGTCATGTTACATGTGGAAGTACTTTACAAAAGCCAATATCAACTATGTTAAGTGTATGAATGATGATAAAGCCAATTCCCTATATATTTTCTACATAACATTTTATACCCAAAACGTCCTCCACTTTCTTTCAAATTCACTCTAATACCAAGGTTTGTTATTGACATATGTGTGTATCGCAGCTAACTGCCCACATAACATTCTATTACAAAAAGGTCCTTCTTTGTTTTTAATTCTTTTTTTATGCGCATAATGCGTGCATTCCCCTAGTTATGCAGTTTAATATCATTTATTTTCTAATTCTTTGGCATTATCCAAAAATAAGTTGATTCAGTCCATTACCCAAAAAAAAAAAAAATAAGAAGTTAATTATTCTTTAATATTATGAAAATAAGAACGAGATGAATCAAGCGCTTTTGAGAAGAAATTTAAAATTTGATTTTTAGACTTGATCAAAGCCTTCGCATATGAAGCTTGATCTGATTTTAATTATAAGGAGCTTGAGCTTGAGGATGAGCTAGGTGGGCCTGGACTAATTAGTGTGAATTATACCTAAAATCATCCAATATAATCCAATCCCATCCAAGCACCTTGTGATAAACCGTAATTATAACAGAATTTTGCAATGTGAAAAAAAAATTATATATTGAACAAGAAATTAAGAAGTTTAGAAATTTCATCATTGATATATATACAAGTATTTTGAGAAAATCTCTTTTGTTAAGCAAAAGCGAGAAAGAGAGAGTTTACACTTGATACACGTTTTGGGAAGTTGAGAGAGAGAGAGAGAGAAGAGAGAACTTTTGAGTCTGAAAGCAATTCGGTTGTGACAAGAAACTTCCATTTTGAATCATGTTTCTTTCTTTGGGTAGACCACGAGGGCTTTCACAAAAATTTCTTTTTTCTTTCAAAAAAGGGTTGTCTGTCAGAACAACGAAACCACTCTCACCCTTTACCCTGAAAAACCATTCCCACAGTAACCAACATTTCTCATGTCTAATACATTATAACCACGTTTTTTAAGCTTCATTACAAAAACACCCCCATCTTTAATTGCAACAGCATCTTGGAACTCACGTGCCTGGTACGAACACATCTGGTATGGGCCTGGTACGAACTCACGTGCTCTGAGGGACTCGGTTTCTTGATCGTGTATTGCTGAACAGCCAATATCGCCTGCAACAGCATCTTAGAACTGGCTTTTGATTGGCTCATAATGATTAAAAAAATTCATCAAGACCAATCAAAAGGCTGTCACAGAGTTTGCTTAGGAGCATGAGCCCAAAAGTACGAAAGACGCCCATCTTGCACGCAACTTGCTTGACTAGCGTGTGAACGGGGGATCGGACTCAACACGGCTACGCTGGAGCTTCGCCGGCCGTGTATAATTTTAACTGGGACCCGCTCTTGTTGGCCCCACACGGAACACGAATTCCACTTTCGTCGGTCGTTTCTGGTGTGCGCATGCCGTGACGGCGGGGTTCAACGCTTTCATTGACTCACTCAGCCCACGTTCGAGTCAACACCAAACCAAATTCTTCCTTCTTCTTTTTTTTCTTTTTTTTTTATTTTTTTAATTAAATTCTTTTTTACCCAAAATATTAATTTTAAATTTATCCCAATATATCTTTTTCTAAAACTATATTTATACTATTATTAAAGAGAAGATAAGAGAATATTCCTTTCAAATTCTAGTCCTTATTTTCTTTTTCCAAACATTGTCCTCTCCAAACAAAACAATCTCTCACTATTTTAAATATGCTATAACTATCTTGGGATGTTTCTCTAAGTGGGCCCACATTTTCTACGTGCTTAGCGCGTGCAACCCCTAGTTATATTTAACGCGAGAAGGCTCCTTAGGAAGCATGCCAGGCTCTATGCATGAGTTCCTCCAAAAGGCCATACCATACTTTATTAAGGTTTCATAAATATAGGGTATTAACAGAATGCACGTGTACCCTGCTAGTTAATCTTAAATTCATTAACTTTTTTTTCCTTTTTTTTAGAATTTGTTTAGGATTCAGATGCAATGTAAATATCCAAGCAATCCTGGACGTTTGATTAGTCCAAATCCTATAAATCATGACACTCTTAACATGGCCCACCACAATTAATAATAAAGCTGAAATTTAATAAATGAACTGATTAAAAAAAAAAAGGTTTGGTGGCAGTTTAGATTAAAAATCCGAAGTACACGGAGCAGATACTCTATGTTAGATACTCTATGTTGTGCAATACTAAATATTTTAGTACACTATTTATATCCTCTTCTCAATTTTATTTTATTTTTTAATCCAAATATCATTTCCTTCTGAATTTGGGTTTTCCAAATCCAACTCTCAATTATCATTTTTCCTGAAATTGTGGGACTGTTTGACCTGCCTAGAGTACATTTAATACTTTATTATTATCTTTCCTCTATGTTATATATAATATTTCAAGCTATACATCATTGATATCATTATCTTTGTATAATGAAGCTAATTTCTTTAGGGCATTTAAGTGTGGGGTTGAATTTGTCGTTTGATGTTTGTTTGTGTTGTCCAAGGAGGTTGAACCACCCCAGTTTCCTATCTTCATATATATAATTTATATATAAAATAAAATAACATTCTAGAATGCATATTTAGAATGACCAAAATAGCCTCAACTTGTAACTGAAGCATAACAGTAAGATTAGGTAGTGGTTGATTTGAGATGTCTAATTTCAATGCTTAGATTGACCACGTGGGTTCTTATTTGTATTTATTGTATAAGCTTTCATTCAATGAAATAAGTGTGGAGAAAAGGTGATGGGGATGTTGATTATAGTGGGGTTTGTAGGAAATCCAATTATACATTATGCCTCCCTAGTATCTCAAAGGTCATTATCTCACTATTAATCACTTTTAACCTAACTTAGGTTGGTTAATTAGAGCTTGAATTATTCTTATTGATTTTTTTTTTAATTTCATGGCAATCAGAGCTTAAGCTATATTTGGATGTCGGCAGAATGTGAAAAACATGTTTGAGAAAGAAATGATAATTAGAACTTTAAGAGAATGTGTCCCAGTGTGAAGTGTTTTTATCCCTCAATTTTTCTTATAAAAGAGATAGATCTCACTCTTTCTTTCATTTTCTAATATCTAAACTCATATGAAATGTAGGAAAAGTAACTTTTTCTGTATTTGCTTTCATTCTGTCAGTAATCAGAAGTTATTGCTGATGGAAATCAGATATTTAGTGGACTTGATTTTCCACACATCATAATATCTTAAGTTTTAATTTGACTGCCCTTTTATTAAATAGCCAATGTAAATTGTCCACAAATTACTTCTTAATTAAGTTTAATTCCATATCATCCATCCCCATCCAAGGATAAGTCTTATCAACACCTCAAAGATGGAAATTAAGATGGTCAAACTTCAAGTGTATGAAAGAACAAGTGGAAGAAAACAAAATGGAAAAAGCTAAAACATGATCTTTTATAAATTCTCACCTATGTGAAAGCTAATAGATGCCAAGTAACAATAATGATCAATAAAACCAAAAATCAAACTATGTGAAAGCTAACAAATGCCAAGTAAAAATAATGTTTGAATTCTTTCAAAATCAAACTCAATTCCATTTGGTCATAAGCCCAATATAACCCCCTCCTAACCAATACAAATAGAATAAAAGTCTTGGTAATAATTTTGCTATTATTTCCATCCTAAAAAAAAAATTTTTTTTGTCATTTTTTCTTTTTTGACATTGCCCTTCAATTTGAGTTTAAATAACAATCTCTCAAGTTTTGCTTGTGCCCATGCATATATATTTGATGGAATCAATTTTTTTATAAACGAGGCCATAAAAGGTGCTAATATGTAACCAATTGTAGCTTGCCGCATCAGCAATCATCAAAATTAAAAATTTTTTTTTGTTTTTCCTCTACAAACAATTCAATGTGGTAAGCCACGGTTGGTTACGGACGTGCACATTTTATGGGATCTTTTGTAGAGATTTTGGATCCATCTTGCCACATTAGCCATATAAATTTCCATTTAAATGTAGAACTTGTGGGCTGTTTGATGGGGATTCTAGATTCTAGACTATAATCAGGATTTTGAAAAATTAGATTCTTATTGTTGATTTACAGAATCCAAAATCCTGTCTGAATGCCTTGGATTTTAGAGTTTGATTATGTGATGAGAATCTGGCATCTCATTTGTTTGACCTCATTTTAGAGATTGATCTTGTAGTTTTTATAGTAATAATTGAATAGAAAAATAATTATATAATATATATTACCGTAATATTATATATTTTATAAAAATAATTATACAATATTATATATTATATAACAGTTAAAATCCTGGAATCCCCATTTTTTATATTTTAACCTAAGATGCCTAGAATTAATCCATGTAAGAATCCAGATTTTTTTTTATTATAAGATGGCTTATAGAATCACATTCTTTAATCTCTGATAATCTGAAACAAAAACATTACTTGGATAGCAATTTTTTAAAATATATATATAATTGCTAAAAGCAACACGGTTCTAGCTGTTTATTAATTTCAAAATTTTTTTTTTTTTTTTTTTAACTTTTTAACTTTTTTAGATTGAAAGGGTTGCAATCTCATCAAAGCCATAAATGGTTTGTGCCAAAATTGCTTTTGATTTACACGTGAACAAGATGAGATTTATTCCCCTCAATAATATCTTTCGAAAAGGTTGAGATTACTGTATTCTTTCATCAATCTTTGGAAAGAAAAAAAATAAAGGAATCATTACTATTCCTTATTTTTCAAGCAGAACACAACAAAACAACGCGTTGCACTTTTAATCCCGCAAGAAGATAACAATTATTACATATTAATGCATGTTAAACGGCTTATTTACAATGCTTTTTGTGTCTTCCTACTTGTAGTGAAAATGCAGCGTGCAACGCATTGTAATGAAAGACCACTAGAAAAAGGATACGAGTACATGCAGCAGCACCGTGCAACCTAAGAAAATAAGAACAATAATTTCGGATCGGGGCAACTCTTTTGTCCTTTAATAATAATGGATTTGAAGTTCTATTATTGTAACCCTGAAGGCTTGAACACACTCCGTTCCAAGCTTAACAACTTTGTCGTTTAGTGGAGCTGCACGGTGCAATCCATTGTGTCTCCTGTGCTGCTCCTTCGATCAATGCTACTTGTACTGATTCCAGGGTCATGTTCATCGGAGCCACTTTCGTTATTTCACTAAACATTGGGGGTTATTATGGGAAGTTCGTCATATGTTTCTCAATTTTTTTTAATAGATGACGACTGATAAATTATTCTACGGGGCATTTGCTGAGAAGGCGGAAAAAGGATTAATTAATGAAAGAAAGAAATAGAAAAAAAGAAAAGGAAAGAAGGAGGTTGATTCCTTGCAAACGACGCATCTCAGGCTGAGGTTCGGAGCTAGGTTCGGTTGTGGACTTTGAGAGGATAAGGACGACACACAGCCCCATCAGACGCCATCTACCACCACTACAAGAACCCATACCTCACCACTTCCTCCTTTCAAAAATTGTTTTCTCCATTGGGGAGAGAGAAATTCCTACTTCATCATCGCAAACTCATTTTACTTCCAAACTGGCGATCGATAATCAAGAACCCTCTGTCAGAGAAATCAGGCCCAAGAACAGAAGAATCATGGTATATATCTAAATATCTAATTATACTGTTTCTTTTTTACTTTCTTTCTGTGTTGATTGCTTGCTCTGTTCTGTTTTTTCTTGTGTTGTTTCGGTTGTTGTGTGTTTTGGTTTGACTCTGTTTTTCTGGGGATTGGTGAAGGGTCCTGACGATGAGGACAACAGGTGGCCGCCATGGTTGCGTCCTCTGCTGCAGACGAGCTTCTTTGTTCAATGCAAGTACCACGCCGATTCTCACAAGAGCGAATGTAATATGTATTGCTTGGACTGTGTGAATGGAGCTCTCTGTTCTCTCTGTCTCGCCCATCACAAGGATCACCGAGCGATTCAGGTAAGCTAATTAATCACGTTCGTTCTTTAGCTAATTCGAGAATCCCCTTTTGATCATCGGCTCTTTTGAGCATCTGGGTATTCTTATTTCCTCCCAATTAATGGCGGCTTAGCTTGACGGGTACTGCGATTCTTTATTATATATAGATTCCCTGCGTTTCTCCTCTTTTTAAGTTTTAGCCATTTTTGTACCGAAATGGGTGCTTTCTCGTTCTTCTGTTTCCCTTTTCCCGCCAAAAAAGGGACTCCATTTAATCAGGGATTTTAATGTGTTTCTTTACAGATAAGGAGGTCATCTTATCACGATGTGATTAGGGTTTCCGAGATTCAGAAAGTGCTGGACATTACTGGGGTCCAGACCTACATTATCAATAGCGCTCGAGTCGTCTTCTTGAACGAGCGACCTCAGCCCAGGCCCGGTAAAGGCGTTACCAACACCTGCGAAGTCTGTGAACGAAGCCTCCTTGATTCCTTCAGATTTTGTTCTCTGGGTTGCAAGGTAAATCACATTTTATTTTTTTTGCTTCTTAAAAATCGCTGTTTTTCTTCTTAATTAGTCTGGATCCCAATCGTCATTGTCTCCCCTTCCACCTATTTCTTTTTTGGATTCGTTGTCGTGATGAATCTTCGCCTTCTCCGTCCAGATCGTCGGAACTTCGAATAATGTCCGGAAGAAGAAACGGTCGCCGGCGACGGCGTCTGACTCGGAGGAATCCTACAGCAGCAGCAGCCATGGCCGTGAGAGAAACAAAGTCCAGAGCTTTACTCCGTCAACACCCCCTCCGACTTTCGGAAATTACAGAACTGCCAAGCGAAGAAAGGGTATTCCACACAGAGCTCCAATGGGAGGACTCATCATAGAATACTAGAAGAAGTCCGGATTAAATTACCAAATTACCCACGTATACCAAGTAAATATCACTCATGCCCCCACATCCAAATGTAAAATGTTCCATCTACCCTGCCCAGTTCTAACACCACACTTGGGCAGAAGAAGAAGAAAGCTCTTTAGTCTTTTATCTCTATTTGTGTACATAGAAGCAAAGAAAGTGGAAAAGAAGGAAAGGAAGAGAAAAATAGAAAAATCCAAGGACTGAACCTGAAAGGAGGAGGAGGAGTAGAATGCGATGATAGTTTGGTTTATAGGTACTTAAAAGTAATTATACGTAAGTTTTGTTAGAGTGGTTAAAAATGTAAATATGGCTTGGCCGGTACAGCGCGACGTGATGTATTAATGGAAAAAGGATGGCTATATATGGAAATGAAATAAAGGATCCGCGTGTGTTCACCTGTCACGTGTACAGTATTATTTCCTTTTTTGGCGATGCGTCGTACTTGTCCAATTGCAAGGCACCAGGTTCTGGTGGGGCCCAAACCGGCCGAAGGTGTGGATGGTAGTTAAAGTTCGGCGGACAATGTTCCGCTTGCGTGTCGTGTTGTGATTGGTGCTTGGAAAGTTAAGTCTAGATTCCAGGAACTAACGAAACGTAACTGCATAGCCGCCCTTCGCGTCGCGTAAATTTCGCGTGAAAAATGACGTTCTTCCGCGAGTAACGTGTTACGCGGTTGGACCGCGATTAGGCAAGATATGGCCCACCATGGATAGCTCAGTAATAGACACGTGGCGACATAGTTACTTTTCTGATCATCTCTGGGGGTTTTCTCTCTTGTGTAGTTCAATAGGATACATCTGGTCACAGGTTGAAATTTCCCCCAAGGGGTGATCGTTGAGTCAGACCTCATTAACTCACACGTAATTCCCTGGATAGCTCAGGAATAGACACGTGGCTTCTTTGACGATGACTGGTTTTTCCGGTAAAAGCATCCTTTTTTTACTGGACGGTGACGCTCTCAAGGCCCGGGGAAATTTTGTGGTCATCTTTAGGATCGGCTTAGCTTGACATTGCTGCCATTCAAATCACGCCACGTATTCGATTTCTCCAATAATTGTCCACTTATTTGTTCTCATCCGTCCGACGCAACAGAGCTCTTGTTTTGTACATAACGTACGTGTGTACGTCTGTGTGTGTATATATATACACAAACGTCACAATCCATGATTAATTATTGATATTTTAAAATTATTTTGGTGGTGGGATGGTGGAGGTGGGGGAGGTGGTGGCGGTGGAAGGAGCACCAACGAGAAAGCTCTTTCTCAAGTGCAAAGTGGGGGCGGAGGTGGAGCACACTCTTCTATCATATCATGTACTTGGTGTTTTAGACATGGGTGTGTTGTAAGCTTCTTTCATTTTCTTTCTCTTTTAGTGCCAAACCCATCACCTGCTTTTCCTTTCTCATTGACAAGTTCTTTGTATTATAACTGAAAAAAAACTACCCTTTCTTTAATAGCCGTTCCTTTCTTTGGCTTTCATCCACTTGATCCATTATGAGGACCATGAATATAATAAGAAATTTGGGTCACTAGCTCCTTGTGGGTTCCATGCATTTGTATTTGCCTAAGCCATGATGTCATTTAATTTACTAAACCAACATCTTATGAGAGAGAAAGGGAAAGCAGCCTCTTCCATGCCTACCTTGCTGATAACTACTAACGTATATATGCATTATCCTCATCATCTGACCTTATCACAAACTAATCCTCCTATGGCTGTATTGATTAGTTGAATCTTCAGTCAGGTCTTCTTCCCATCACCTCTTTGGCTCTATCCTTTGAGGACAAGGACATCCAAGCCCCACTTGATCTCTAACTATATTTGTTACTAATTATATAAATACATGTCTATGAAATGTGTGATTAGGGTTTCCTTAAAGGGTTTTTGGTTCTGATTAATTTCCTAAACAAGAACTATGACCATTATAAATCTGGAGTCCCACATTGTTCTTACAACAACAAGAGATGCTCATGAATGGTTTATGCACCAAATTTGCCATTTTGATTTAATTAACTTTGGGTATGAGTAAATGGGTGCATAGTGGGGTTGAGGAGAAGAGAAGAGAGCAAAAAGATAGGGATAAGAAATGGCCAATACTGATGAAGAACTTGCAATTGGGAGTGCCAGGTAGTTAATGGTGACATACCCTCTTCCTCTTTTCCTGCACTTACCCCACCTCATGTGGGGACCGTGGGGTCACTTTCTTTTTTTAATGTGATATCATGGTGGAAGCATTCAGTTATGATATACACAAGCTGGAAAGATCTTCTCTTGCGTTTGGAATTGTATGGGAATGTAAGGATAGTCCAAAGGGTGATTTGGATGGTATGAATGCCCTTCTTTTCATTCGGTATATGAATCTTTTTAACAACTATTATTGGTTTGGAGATACACTCACACAAGGAAAGAAACCTCATAATTTAAAGCAAAGCTTATGACACTATGGCAAACTATCATTGTCAACAAGGCTTCACCCTTTCATAGCTTAACATATGGATGTATATCTAATCAGAACAATCCATTGGGTTCTTTTTTTTTTTTTTTTCCCTTCTCTTCCTTCTGTGGTGGGTCTGATAAAATCTTTTAGTTTAGGCAATCAAAAGGAATAGAGAATCCAATGGCTAATATTTTCCTATTGGTGGGGTTACGTGGGTAGTTGTATTGGTGGGTCCTCTTACCTTCTACCATCATTTTTCATGGAAGGACTCAGAATACCCTAACCTCTAAAGCAAGGGCTAATAAGTAATAACCCACTTTTATTTCAATTTGGTAGTTGAGAAAGACTCAGAAAAAAAAGCTTGGTTGTTGATTTCCATATATTGACTGGAAAGGGTCATACATGGTATACTCTTAAATGATCTTTACATTGGGGGAAGAAGCTTTTCTTCCATGGCCTAACTCAACCCTACCATGGACCTATTGGGCAAGTGAAACCCAAGAAAAAGACCTCCTCAATATTAATTTGATGGATCTTCCATCTACCAATGAAGGGGTTAGTTAGAACAGGTGTCAAACATCAATTAATTTTCACCAATCATGTAGCATGATCTTTACAATGTTCTTATAATTAAACTTGTCGACTAATCGGATCATTCTCCAAATATAATCTAATTTGATAACAGACTTTGATCTAATAATCTAATTAGTAATACTAATAATCATTTCTATTACTATTATAAAGCCAATACTACAAAATGAAGAGGCTTAGAAGGTGACATTTTACCAGCGGTAAGTGTATTCCGCCCCTAAAAGCTCTTTTACCGGTGGTACAGACTCTTTCCGCCCCTAAAAGTTAACATATCATTTTTTCGGCGCGAAAAACCCCATGACATGAGTTTTTTGCCCCTGAAATAGCCTTTAGAGGCGGTAGTTCCCACCGGAACATTGGGTTTTACCTGTGGTAGGATAACTACCGCTGGTAAAAAGTTGGCGGGAGCAACCTACCAAATAAAAGATTGTTTCCAGCGGTAAACAGTTGTTGATAATAATACTTTTAGCGGCGGTAGGATCTCTATTACCAATAAAAGGTAGAAAATAAAAATAATTTGTATTTTAGATAATTTCAACAACAAAAAAATACGTTTTTATCGGCGATTTCCTAAAGCCGCCAGTAATAATCAAGTAACGCAATTTTTACTGGCGGCTAAATCGCCGGTAAAGATCTTCTTTGTTTTAAAAAAAAAAACAAGTATTTTGTTGGAAAAAATGGTTGGAAGAAAAAAAATTAAAAAAAGAAAACTCGATTTTTAGGGGCGGTGGCCTCCCACCGGTAAAGGTAAAAGCGGTAATTTTCCCGCTACGCACTACGCCTAAAATTTGACTTCACTTTTAGGGGTAGTAAGCTACCGCCGTTAAAAGTAAAAGCGCGAATTTTCAAATTTAATTCGACTTTTAGGGGCGCGCGGTAGCCTTTCGCCGGTAAAAGTGAAAACGGGAATTTTCCCGCGTGCCTAATGCCATGAATTTTGACTTCACTTTTAGGGGCGATAAGCTATCACTGCTAAAAGTAAAATCGCCAATTTTCAAATTTAATTCGACTTTTAGGGGCGGTAGCCTCCTGCCGGTAGAAGTGAAAGCGGGAATTTTCCCGCGTGCCTAATGCAATGAATTTTGACTTCACTTTTAAGGGCAGTAAGCTACTGCCAGTAAAAGTCTCCTCTACATATACCCGTTAAGTCTCTTCTTTCTCTCTTGACAAACAACCTTAACTTGTCTTTTTCTCTTGGCAATCTAACTAAAGGTATGTTTTGTTTAACTCTATCTTTGCATTTATTTTTTCCCCATCATCTCTATCTACTTTTCTTCTTTAAAACTTTACTCTTTCTCTCTCTACAGATTTCTTCTCTCATATTTTTTTTGTCTTAAGCTTTTGGCAAAGAGAATAGCCTCCAAGGTGGTAGGAGTAACACACACACACACACACACACACTCTTTCTCTCTCTCTCTCTCTAAATCTTTGTTTGTATGCTGCCATCCGACGACTTCCCAACGATGGCAGTAATTTTTTTTTAGTTTTTAATATTACTTTTAGAGGCGGTAGTTCTCGCCGGTAAAAGCCACTTTGTTATTTTTTAAAAACATATTTACCGGCGGTTGTTACTATCAGTAAAGGTGAAAAGGACTTAATTGAAAATAATTTTTTAGTGGCGGTAAGCTTCCGCTGGTAATGGGTGAGCAATAGCGGCGGTAACTTCTTCTACCGCCTCTATAACCTTTAGCAACAACAGCGGGGCGGGAGGTCTTACTGCTGGTAAAAGTATTACGGGCGGTAATAGAGTTTTTACCGGCGGTATCCTACCGCTGGTGAAAGCCCCTTTTTTTGTAGTGCAACCGTCTCTTTTCTAGTGAATATTTGATACTTAAATTGCCCTACACATTTTATTATATTTATTTTAATCTCCCCTTGTGAGACATGGGAAAAAATCACCGGAGTGATCATCCCTCCGTCAACACACGGGCTCAACGCAAAAGTGGGAGAGTCGCCACCATTCATGATTTTGGGGTGAGAATGGACACCAAAGATTCAAAAGTAGGCAAAAATAGCCAAAAGACAAATTCTAGGATAAAAATAACCCTACTTGAAAATCAAATCCAGAGATGGGTAAGGGGATTAGATTATGAATGGGGGAAGGTGTTAGGCACCCCCATTCATCCACACGAAGTGGTTGCCAAGTGTATGTTCATGCTAAAAAGAAAATAAGAAGCTTGCTAAAAATCATGAAAAAGCCTTGAAAAAGGAACAATGTATGATATTTTCACATGAAGATATAAATGGATTTTAGATCCTCTCTTATGTCAATATCACTTCTGGAGTATTTCAAAAGATGGAAATCAAAGTAAAAGTGGCCAAAACCAAGTTGAGGCAAATCCGGGAATTTTGGTAAAAAGTACGCCATTTGCCTTAAAATCATTCAAATCCAATTCTGAATCAAATCAAACCAAATCCATTTGAAAGATTATAATAAATAAGAGTCTCATGCAAAAGTTCACTTCATTCCGATGAAAAATCTAGGAGTTATGCTCCTTTGAAGTTGCTGCTGGGGATTTTTAAAAGTGGTAAGTGGGCAACTTTGGAAAATTGTCTAGAACAATCCACTACATAAACATCCGTGAAATTTGGTGTGATTGAAGTCTGTATGGCCATCTTTCCAGAGAAACTAGCCTCATACAAAAATCCCTTCGGACGTGCCTTGGGTGGTGTCCCGAACAGGCCCCGAAGATCACAGATTTACCCAGAAAAATGCAAATGAGCAATTCTGAGTAAATCGACTACCAATAATTCAAATGGAATTCAAAAATTATGAAACCAACTGGATTTGAAAATAGACTCATAAAGGAGTACTCAGAAACAAAAATCACTCGAATCGGACTTAAAACGAACACATGGCGGTCCGTCGAAGTGACAAGTTCCGTAATTGAATCTGAACTGTCCACTTAACTTCGACAGAGAGGTGTCAAAAATCCGCTAGATAGAAATTTGTGAAATTTGGTGGACGTAAACTAGACAGCCTCACCTTTCCCATGGTTCTGGAATCGCCCCAAAATTCATCCGGATGATGAAGTTATGGCCGTCCGAAGTAAGGGTACAGGTGCTGTCAAGCTAAGCCACTTTTGAAGAAATCCAAATCCGAAAATTGACAAAAAGTGTGTGATTCATGTGAGATGAATCCAAAACCTTTGAAAAACATTTAAAAACACTCCAGAATTTGATTGAGGCCATTTATTGGAGATTTATCACAATGAATATAATAAATCCCCAAATGTGAGCCTATTCACCAAAAAGTGTAATATGTGTGCAAAAGTGAAAAACCAAGCAAGATTAATACACATGCATATAGATTCAACAAAATAGGTTCTAGCATAGCCTAGGGTTCCGTTCCATTATCGTTTCCCTCTGTTCCCTTTAAGATAATCAAGGGTACTTTGAATATGGAACGGTTTACAATCAATCAAAAAGGCCTTATGCTACATAGGTTCTAGCACTAGGGTCAATCCCCAGTCTCGTTTCTCCTAGATCCGCCTTCACGTTTTACGGCTAGGGGAGTCTTGAGATACTTTGAGCCGGGGAAGGATTTTCACACATACAAACAAGGCTTTACACTACAGAAAGGTAGAAGAAGAGATCTAGATCTAGGAATGTAAAGACAGAAAATAAAAAGAAAAGTTGAGGCTTACCTGAGTTCTGGAGGCGATTCCACAGCGGTTTTCTTCTTCTCTTGGAGTTCTTCTTTGCGAGAATTCAAAACAAGAGTTGTGTTCCATTTGCTTGAGGAGGAGCCTTCTATTTATAGGCAAAGGCTAGGGTCATTGGTAGACACAAATTAATGTCTAGAACCCCTCCAACCTAAACCCTAAGGTTATTTCCGCGATTTCCCCTCATTTAATGAGGGACATGATGGTAAAAGTGAAAAGCTCTCGGAAAACCCTAATTTTGAGTAAACTTAAGGTATCCGGTATGTCAGACCGAATAACAAAGGGCTTTAAGGTATCCGGTACATGGTACCGGATACACTAAGGCTCACACGTATCCGGTATGAGTATCCGGATACGAGAAGGGGTACGTGTATCCGGATTGAGTATCCGGATACAGGTAAAAGTTTATTTTCTTCAAATTCTGTGCTGGCTTTCTAGGAGATAATGATTTTTGATGATTGTTTGTGCAATTTGGGGTGTCTACAACTGCCCCTCTTTGTGGGAGCTGCGAAGCAGTGAGCTGCAAAGAGTAGACAAGCCCAAATTGCATTCCCTTGAGCATGATTTGCTCGGTTCAATTCAATTTCTGTAGAAAACCATTTTTGAGTGGAGATTTGCCAAAAAGCCCTCACTTTAAGGGGGGCATCTCTCCAAGAGTTCTTAAATTCCACCGAGCCCTTTGTGGTTGTAAAGTGGATTTTAAGCCCAAAAATAGGATTTTTTGAAAAACTGATTTTTTATCAAACCAAGTTGAAAATTGAGTGGATATCATCCTTTTGACCAGGCACATTTCCCAAAGTTGTCCCGAATTCCACAGAGCTCTCGTGGCTGTGAGGTGGATTTCAAGACAAAAATAGGATTTTGAGAAAATAGAAATTGTAGCACAATTTTGCTCTTTCCTTTTCCTTCTCTTTTTTTTCTTTTCTTCTTTTTTTTTTCTCTTTTTTTTTTCTTCTTTTTTTTTACTTTTTTTCTTTTCATTTCCTTTTCTTCTTTTTTTTTTCTTCTTTTCATTTCCTTTTTTTCTATTCTTTTCTGTTTTTTTCTCTATTTTTTTCTGTTTTTTTTTCTTTTTTCTTTGGTATCCGGTATGTGTATCCGGATAATCCAGGGCCTCCGGGTATCCGGCCTGAGTATCCGGATCCCCCAGGTTTTATAAGTCGCGCGCGACCGCGACTTTTCCTCTTCTTTTCTTCTTGCTCCGATTACTCAGACCGGCTATCTTCTTCTTCTTCTTCACCCGACGGCTCTTCCTTATTTTCCGGCGGCCTCCGACGACTCCGGTGCTTCATTTTGCTGCCGGCGAATTCCCGATTGCTCTTTGACAGCCGCAGTCGAGCCCTAGCTCGATTTTTCCCATTCTCTTGTGATTTCTCAGCCTGACATTGGAGGTTTTGCTCCGGCTACTTGTCCCTTGATTCCCACTTGCAATCAGGCACTTGCTTCTCCACTGCTCGCCCAGGTTAGTGAGATTTGGAATTTTTCTGGGTAATCCATTCATGCTTATTTGGACGAATTTCAATGCCATGTGCTATTTTTCCTTTGTAATGTGCTTTACTGCCACATCCAAGCAATGTTGCCATGTTATTTGTTTTGTCCTTGTCAATTCTTCAGAACTGGATGCAATGTTGATTGACTGTTAAAGGTGATGCTTCTTGATTGGATTTTGATTCTTATGCTTGATTGCCTAGTTCTTCATTGTTCTTCATATGATCAGATTTGGCATTTTTTGTTGAATTTCTGCATGCTGACCGAATTTGCTCATAAACTCTTGGTATTCTTGATGCTGCCATACTTACTTTATGATTCCTAATGGCCTGTTGCCTTAGACCTTGGAATTGCCTGCTGGTGGTATTCATTGAATTTGTATGCTGAATTGGTTTGGACCTCGTAAACTTGCTCCGACTTTCTTATAGTTGACCAACTGGTGGTATTTTCCCATGATTTTCTTTCCTTTTCAGATGGCATACTGCTGGTGCCATGTTGTACTTTTTCTGATTGAATTCTGATTCTCATACCTCGCTGCTACTTCTTTTGTCTTGATATGCTGGGATTTATTCTTCTCAATCCACCTGGTGTTAATGTGGTGCTCTAACTGCCAGGACTATTCTGTGGTTGGTTCCGGGATTCTTCAGTTTATTCCGATCCTTGATTTAGCTCAGACCATTTGCTTTTGCGCCACTGTAGCCATCCTGCAGTAAATTATCAGATATTAGGCCTTGTAAAAAATTTTTAGAGTAATATAGAAATATTTTCTAAAAGACTTTGAACCGAACCACAATCCCTGAAACATTTAATAAGATTCCAGATGAACTAGAGTTGGAACCTAAAGCAAGGTGAAATTTCTGATAAATTTGAACTAAATCCAGATTAAAAACAAAGTAGGATTTTAGATAAATTTGTACTGAAATTCATAGGATACTTCCCTGTTGTAGATGGCTAGGAGTCGTTCTCGGGTTAGAGAGGAGGTTGACCCAGCTGATCAGCCCTCCAGTTCGCGGGCTCGGACAGAGGCGAGCTCCAGCGCCACCTTGTCTGAGCCATTAGGTGACTCCAGAGAGAGTTCTGCTGAGGTAGGCTTTCAAAATTTTTCCTTTCTTTCTTTCTTCCATTCTCCTTTCCCACACAACCTTCACATCTTTCTCTTGAATTTTAGCCCGTGGTTGCACCGGCTCGGGGTCGAGGCAGAGGCAGAGGCCGGGTTCAGGATCAGGCCCCTGAGGGCGAGAGAGGCCGTGGCAGAGGCCGAGGCAGAGCCAGAGATACGGCTCAGGAGGGGGTTGCTGTAGCTCTTGCAGGAGTTCCTGAGGAGTTGAGGGCCTCTGTTCAGGATACAGAGCTTCTCCATGGCTTGGATAGCCATCCTTCCATGTGCATTAGGGCGGATGTGCCGCTTCCGTACCATTCTTCTCATCTGCGCGGTAGCTGGGGCAGATTCAGTGAGTTGGCACAGTCACTTTCTCCGGCACTCAGGCGGGAGTTTGGGAGATGCCATCTGGACCACTTTCTTAGCATACCATCCTTCAGAGCCGACCGTCCACTCATCTTTGCCATGATGGAGAGGTATTTCCCAGAGACTCAGTCATTCCATCTGCCGGACGTGGAGCTGGGGATCCGCCCCTCCGATTTTGTGATGATTACGGGCATTCCTCTGACGGGGCGGACCATTGTCTTGGAGCGGCCTTCTACGGAGGATATGGGACTTCTCTTGGGATATCAGGCCCTGCCACCTACTGCTTGGGATGGGCGGAGCGGCCGGCTCTCCATTAGCTGGCTGCGGGAGAGTCTGGCTTGTCATTTTGAGAGGAGGCATGAGACCGTCTCTGTGGAGGATGCAGCCTTTGCACCGATCTTCCGACATGTATTCCTGCTGATGTTGGGGAGCTGCTTCTTCCCGGAGGATACTACCGGTGTCAGTCCGCTCTTTTTGGACGCCTTGAGAGATTTCCATCAGACCCGCCAGCTAGCATGGGGTCGGCTGATCTATGGGACCATCTTGGCCGGGCTGTGCCGAGCGGTTCGAGGCTTAGCATCTCCGAGAGGTGATGGAGTCAGCAGCCGGTTCTTCTGGCAGATTCTACAGGTATTGCATTCATCTGTCTGGTTTAATTCCTTAGGCTTTATCTTTTCTTGACTGATTTTTCTTTTGCTAGGTGTTCATGTACACCTATATGACCTTCTTCCGCCCCTCTCCGGTTCCTGAGGTTGCAGATTTTCCTGTGGCCCTGCGATGGTCGGCCCAGGTTCAAGATGCCGATAGGAGCCAGCCTCGCACTGCCCGGGTGCACTTAGACCGTGCCCGCCGATCTGATGTAAGTCCTCTATTTTTTTCTTTTATTTCCTTTCTTGTATCTGGACTGTATCTGACCACTTTGCTTCTTTGCAGCTCATTCTATCTCGTCCAGATGACGTGGATGTCGGAGTTGCCCGTGAGATGGCAGTACAGGATGCTTTTGAGAGAGATCTCCGACGTCAGCCCTACCAGTGCTTCCTTGGGAGGCTTGGTAGGGTGATGTACTTGGGAGAGCGCCTGTACTTCCAGCACACTGGCGCACTTCGCATCCCCGTCCCTCCTCCTGCTGTGGGTCCCGATACTCTCCTTCCTGGCTTCGATGTGGATCAGTTCGATCACTTCCTGGAGGCCGAGGGGCTCACAGTAGCCGGAGATTATGACGAGTGGTTCCAGAGGGTGTCTATTGGATGTTTGATGGATCGACCCACTCGTGCCGGGGTGACAGAGGTCGGCGGGATCCGTATCCGGATCCACGAGGACACGGTAAGCCTTGTACTCTTCCAATTTTTATCTTCTTTTCCTTCCTTATGCATTTCTGACCACGCTTCCGTTCTTGTTGGCAGGTACACGAGCTGAACTCCATTCGGGACCGGTTCGAGAGTCAGCGGGCTGCGATCGATGATATGATCGCGGAGCATGATTCGGTCGTGGCCCAGCGAGATGCCCGGATCAGGGAGCTGGAGGCCTTAGTTGCTGAGCTCCAGGCTAGACAGGTATCTGGCCTTCTCATATTTTCATTTCTTCCATTTTTCTATTTCTGCTATTCTGATGTGCTTGTTTGCCTTGTGCAGGGCTCGGTCCCAGATCAGGGTGCCTTCTTTGAGCATGATTTCCTTATTCGTGACCCATCTCCTGCTCGGGCCTCTGATCCTGTGGACGTCCCAGCTGCTGATCCTGGTGATGCTCCAGTGATGGTTCCTGAGCCAGAGGAGGTCCCTGCTGCCGACCCAGTGGCTCCTGCAGATGCCCCGGCTGTTCCAGTGATGGTTCATGAGCCGGAGGAGGTCCCTGCTGCTGACCCAGTGGATCCGGATCCTCCAGTGCCTGCTGTAGATATCCCTGGTATGCTTCCTTTAATTTTTCCTCTTTGGTTTCTTCTGATGCTTTCATTTCTGATTTTTTTTTCTGTTGATCCAGATGTTTCTGCTCCTGGCCATTCTTCTGCTGCCGGGTCTTCTGGAGCTGCGGGAGCAGAGCCTGCTATGGCTGAGGGTCCAGTCGGGCCGGTTGCTATTGAGCCAGAGGCCTCCTCCCCAGATTCCACTCCTGCTCTACCCCCAGACATCGAGGAGTATTGCCTGGAGTATCAGCTCCAGCAGGTGGTGGGTCGGCATCCTCGCCATGCAGCCGAGCGTATTCTTGCCTATTCTAGGCGTAGAGAGCTTCGAGGGAGAGGCCGCAGAGGTGGACGTGGCCGAGGATGCGTGGATGATCCTGCACATTAGCAGTAGATTAGGATTTCTTCTTTTTATGTATTGATCTCACCATTCCTTGTACAAAAAACTTGCATATATATGAAAGAAAACTTTTTATTCATTCTATCGGGTCTTGCACATCTTTTGCTCTCAATTTTATGCCATTATGACTTGTACACAGGTAAAACAGGTAAAAAATTCGGATTTTTCATCCTTAGCTCATTTTTCTGCTGTTTTTCTTTGTATCCGGTCTGACATACCGGATACATTGATTGGTCTTTGTATCCGGTATGTTATACCGGATATTCATCCAATCCTTTGTATCCGGTATACATATCCGGATATTAATGAAGCCTTTGTATCCGGTCTGAGTTACCGGATACGTTAAAAGATGCTATAAATGCAACCAGCCTCGGGATTTGAGCATTTTTTTACGAGTTTTTGAGTTTAGAAACCCCCTTTTTCGCCTTTTTCCTCCTCCTCTTGAGTCCTAGCTTGCCCCCGTCACATCCAATGGAATCCGGATCATCTTCTGCCCCATTATTGTCTGTCCACACTGCCTCCCCTGCAAAACAGTCTTTTAGATCAAAACCCCCAAATCTCACTAGGTACAACCCTGTGGATTCCTTTTACACAAGGTGGGTTAACTCTATGACCCTAGATGAGGAGAGGAGATGGGGTTCTACTAATCTAGGCCATACCCTGCTCATTCCCAAGGTTCCCTTCAGGTGGGAGATTATAGAGGCAATGATTGGTCATTGGGTTCCTGATCTCAACTTGTTCCGTTTTGGGACCCATGAGATGACCCCAACCATTGAGGAGGTGGAAACCATCTTGGGCTTGAGGTTTGATGAGAAGGTGGTGAATCCACCTCTAAGGCCCAGTTACAAGAAGGAAGCTTCTACTTTTTTGGGCATAGGGAAGAAGGACTTGGGGGATTCTGACACCCTTTTGACCCTATCTAAGGCTTGTTTGACTGAGAAGCTTTTGAGGGGAGAAGATAAGGAGGCCCGATTCAATGCGTTGACCCTGATAGTGGTCAACCAGTTGCTTTTCCCACGGGAGGATGACGAGGTAGACTTGGCCTTGATTTCCGTGATATGCCAGGTTAGGGAGCGGGAGAGGTTGGCCCCCATGATTTTAGCTGGAATATATCAAGCTTTGACTGATTGCTACAACAGGAAGTCGAAACGCTTCTTAGCATGTGCCCAGATCCTGCAGGTAAAAAAGTTTTTTTTTTCTTTTTCTCTTGCTTCTTGGCTTTCTTTTTGCCTTTTTTGCTTTTTTTTTTTTTTATACAATGCTGACATATCCCTCTTCCTTTGCAGCTTTGGCTACTTGATCATTTGAGCCAGATTGAAGAGATCAATCGACACTTCTTCCCGAGTCTGAAAGTCCCTCTCTTGATGAGCAACAGGGGGTGCCCCGATATTCCAGGGGGCAAACAGGGCTGGTTCACTTTCTTGGGCTCGCTTCAGGATGACCAGGTGAGATGGCCTGGTACTTATCAGCCTAATGCGGAGACAGTGATTAGCTTCCGAGACCGCAACTTTCTGATTCTGGCTGGCCTGAGGCATGCAGTGCTTTATCTTCCTCTGCGGGTCCTTCGTCAGTTTCGAGCGACCCAGGGGATTATCATCCCAAGTGGATATGAGGATCGTCTTGGGCCCCTTTCTATGAAGCTGAATGCCTGGTTGATGAAGGAGTGGTCTTATGCCCGCTTTATGCATGGCCCAGTCTTCTCAGAAGCCCATGTGAAGGATTATCTCTTCTGGATTAAGGAGCAGATACAGACCCAGGCCCCGGTACCCGAAGATCCTCCTGTAGTCTTGGCTCCCACCTATGAGGACATTCTAGAGTCTGAGCGGGCTTCTCATAAGCGGCTTCAGCAGATATGGGTACGGGAGGCCCAGGAGCTCAGGATACAGGGTGCTTATCTGGAGAGGCAGCTTGAAGAGCAGATCTCACGCCGTATTGCCGTGGAAGAGAAGCTGGAGGAGCAGAGGCAGGCCCGTCGCTTCGAGGTCCGTATGATCCGGCAGAAGTACCAGGATACTTTGGCCAGCCTTAGGAGTATGCGGATCAGGCATGCCCTTTCAGATGAGGTCATTTCCTTCTTGAGTGATCCCGCTGCAGAGGGGACTTCTGGAGTTATTGCAGCTCGGATTCGGGAGCTTGAGGAGCGGCTAGGAGATAGGGATTAGCTTTATTTCCTGCACATTTTTCATACCTTTGTACAAAATTGAACTCCAATAGTGGAAATACAAAGGATTTAATTCAAAATAAAGTTTTTATATTATTGGCCTCAGAATGCTCAGATGCTTGTAAAAATAAAGGTTTTATGAAAAGTATTTGATTTATCATCACTGGCCAAAGTATAATTTTTCTTTTTTTATATTTTTTTTTGTATTTTTGAAATTTGGTCCATGCACTTAATCACCTATAATCAAAGGAATTAAAACCAGGTTAAATAATGAAAAGGGTAGTCCACAAAATAATGAGGGATCAGAACCGTCCATCTTAGGACCTTTAGAGTCATCCCCAAATGCCTTTTCTTCCAGAATTGACTGTATTACCCAATCCGCTCATGCCAACTGTTCTTCAAGCTTAGATTTCCATGATCAACTCAACCTCTGATTTTCTTTCATTTTTCTTATTTTTTTTCTTTTTGCCTTTTTGCCAATATTGCCCCTAGCGCCAGTTACGGTTTTCACTAGGGCCGGCTTCTGAATTCCGTCATCACCCATCTTACTCTGATATTTAAATGAACAAGCTAAGATCACCGAGGGCTTAAAAATAGGACGAAATAAAGGCTAGGCTCAGTTTATGAAAGAAAGGGTATTAAAGGCCCAAAAAATTTTCAAGTGTGGAAATAGGTCAACCGGACTTACAGTCATGATGAATTTAACCCTTTTCCCCCAAATTGCATTTTTTGCATTTTTTCCACACTTGGCTTTCATTTGCCATTTCCATTGCTTTTCCTCTCTTTTTCTTTTTCTTTCCTCACTTTTGCCCCAATTTGACTGTAAATCCGGTTTGGGTTGGTCAAAGAAACGAACCGGCTCAACTTGGCTAGACTAGGGATTAAACTTTTTGAAGGAAATAAAGAAAAATGGCCTCGGATCATTTCCTAGAAATATTCACTCAAGGAAAATACATTTTTACCGCATCAGAGTTAATGGGCTCAGGAAAATCTGACCCATCCATTTCTGCTAAGATGAGTGCACCCCCTGACAGTACTTTCTTGACGACATATGGGCCTTCCCAATTGGGCTTGAACTTACCACGAGGATCTTCCAAAAATGGTAGAATTTTCTTTAGCACTAAGTTTCCTTCTTGGAAAGTTCTGGGCCTCACTTTCTTATTGTAAGCCCGGGCCATTCTCTTCTGGTACAACTGTCCATGGCAAAGCGCTTTCAATCGCTTTTCTTCTATCAGGTTAAGTTGATCATGTCTTGACTGGACCCATTCAGCTTCTTCCAGTTCGGCTTCCATGAGCACTCGGAGTGATGGGATCTCCACTTCCACGGGCAAGACTGCTTCCATCCCATAGACTAGGGAGTACGGGGTTGCCCCAGTTGAGGTCCGAATCGAGGTTCTGTAGGCATGTAGAGCAAGTGGTAGCATTTCATGCCAATCTTTGTAACTCACTACCATCTTCTGAATGATTTTCTTTATATTCTTGTTTGCTGCTGCCACTGCCCTATTCATCTTTGGCCTGTACGGAGCTGACTTATGATGGGTGATCTGAAACTGCTCACACATTTTCTTCATGTCCTTGTTCTTAATATTTGAAGCATTGTCTGATACTATGGCACTTGGCAGTCCATAGCGACAAATAATGTTGTGCTTCAAAAATTTAATGACATGGTTGCTTGTGATGTTCGCATATGAAGCTGCTTCTACCCACTTAGTGAAATAGTCAATCGCCACCAGGATGAATCTGTGTCCGTTCGATGCCTTAGGTGAGATCATGCCAATAACATCTATGCCCCACATAGAGAAGGGCCAGGGGTGATGTCATGTTGTGCAGCCAACCTGGGGGTGCATGCTTATTATCTGCATATATCTAACATTGGTGGCACCTCTTGACATGTATACAGCAATCATGCTTCATGGTCGTCCAGTAATATCCCAGTCTCAGGATCTTCTTCGCCAACATGTGTCCGCTCATATGGGGCCCACAGACTCCTCCATGTACAGTCTCAATCAGTCTTTCTGATTCAGCCTTGGCAACACATCTGAGCAGAATGTCGTTATGTGACCTTTTGTACACATGTCCACCACTTAGTAGAAATTGACCAGCCAATCTCTGTATTGTCCTCTTCTCAGTAGCAGTGGCATTTTCCGGCAAACTCCGATTATTCAAGAAGTTCTTGATATCCTGAAACCATGGTGCTTCTTCTGGTGCTCCCTCTAGAACGAGACAGTAAGCCGGTTCATCTCTAACCTCAATTTCCAGCGGTCTGATGTCTACTCCTTCTGGTATGCTGACCATTGAAGCCAAGGTTGCTAGAGCATCCGCAAACTGATTCTTGGCCCTTGGCATATAGTTGAAGGAAATTCGAGTGAAATTTGTGCTTATTTCTTCCAAATATTGATGATAGGGGATCAATTTATGATCCTTGGTTTTCCACTCTCCAGTTGTTTGGAAGATGATAAGACTCGAATCCCCGTATACGTCAAGTTCCTCTACTCCATGATCCATGGCTGCTTGCAATCCAATTATGCATGCCTCATATTCTGCTATGTTATTGGTGCACTGGAATCTCAGCTTTACTGCAATCGGGATGTGTGAACCATCTGGTTTAACCAAGACTGCCCATATTCCGTTCCCATTCATGTTGGCGGCCCCATCAAAGAACATCTGCCAAGAACTCTCACTGTCCTCCTCTTCAGTGTACAGAATTGCCTCATCTGGAAAGTTGGTCTTCAAGGGTTGATATTCTGGCAAAGGATGTGCAGCCAGGTGATCAGCTATGGCTTGACCCTTGATCGCCTTCTGGGTGATGTATGTGAGGTCAAACTCGGACAGTAGTAGTTGCCACTTAGCCGTCCTGCCAGTCAGTGCCGGTTTTTCAAATAGGTACTTCAGCGGGTCCATCCGGGAGATCAATAGTGTGGAGTGACTAAGGAAGTAATGCCTTAGCCTCTGAGTTGCCCACACTAGAGCACAGCAAGTCTTCTCCAATGGTGAGTATTTGGCTTCATATTCTGTGAATTTTTTACTCAGATAGTAAATTGCCCTTTTTTTTCTACCAGTCTCATCATGCTGTCCCAAGACACATCCCATCGACGTTTCCAACACTGACAAGTACATGATCAGTGGTCTTCCTGGAGTTGGTGGCACTAGCACAGGCGGGTTCAGTAGATATTCCTTGATCGTATCAAAGGCCTGCTGGCAATCCTCATTCCAGACCGTCGGGTTATCTTTTCTCAGAAGCTTGAAAATTGGTTCACAGATAGCAGTGAGCTGTGCTATGAACCGGCTTATGTACTGAATTCTTCCGAGAAAACCACGAACCTCCTTCTCGGTTCTGGGTGCTGGCATTTCAATTATGGCCTTGGCTTTAGCCGGGTCAATTTCAATTCCCCTTCGGCTCACTATAAACCCAAGCAACTTTCCTGATGTAGCCCCAAAGACGCACTTAGCCGGGTTAAGCCGTAAACTGTACTTCCTGAGCCGATCAAACACTTTCTTCAGATTGATCAAGTGGTCCTCCTCTTTGCATGATTTGGCAATCATATCGTCCACATAGACCTCCATCTCCTTGTGAATCATGTCATGGAATAGTGCAGTCATGGCTCGCTGGTATGTTGCCCCATCGTTCTTAAGCCCAAACGGCATGACTGTATAGTGGAATGTGCCCCAAGGTGTGATAAATGCTGTTTTCTCTTGTTCTTCCTTAGCCATCTTGATCTGATTATATCCCGAGAAATCATCCATGAAGGAAAACAGGCTATGTACCGCAGTATTATCGACCAGAATGTCGATGTGTGGAAGCGGAAAATCGTCCTTTGGGCTTGCCCTGTTCAAGTCTCTATAGTCCACGCACATTCGGACCTTCCCGTCCTTCTTTGGTACCGGCACTATGTTTGCGAGCCACTCCGGGTACGTAGAGACTGCCAAAAATCCAGCTTGGAACTGTTTGACCACTTCGTCTTTGACCTTTAAAGTCCATTCAGGCTTCAATCTTCTCAGCTTCTGCTTAATCGGCTTAACCCCTGGCAAAATTGGCAACTTGTGCACCACCATGTCAGTGTCCAACCCCGGCATGTCCTGATATGACCAAGCGAACACATCTTTGTAGTCTGCCAAGAACTGTGACATTTCATTTTTCTGCACATCAGACAAGCATGACCCGATTTTCACAATTTTTGGGTCATCTTCAGTCCCAAGGTTTATGGATATGGTCTCCTCAATATTAGGTTGGACCCCCTTTTCATGACGTTCTAATTGGTATTCAATTTCTTTTGGAACGTCTTCTTCTTCGACCTCGGTCTCTTCTTCGACCCCCATGAGATCAAAGTCGAGCTCAAGGTCGAAGTTATATTCAACCTGGTCCAATTCGGTCTGATTATATGGTTCATAAGTGGTTTGGACCTTTTTGAAAAATTTAAATTTCCTAGAAAAAATAGAAAAATCTTTTTGGGTTTTTTGTGGGCCTTCTAAACATAATTCCCCTGAAGACGAAGGCCCATTAGAACCTTCAGGGAAATGGCATTCCACTATTGGAGTTTTTTTTGGAAGCCGCATCAGTTTGCCGAACTAACGCTGCTTCAAAGGTAAGGGGAGTTTCCTCCCAATTGTTCAGTACAAAATTTTGGGAAGCAGGGGAAATAGGGAAAGCCTGCTCTTCAAACCCAGCATCCGATGCCATCATCACCGGGTGGGTACTGCCCTTTTCTGCTACGGGGCCCAGTTCAGAAATGACCTTGTCTGGAACCTTTACTGCGGCCCAGTCAATGAATGGTAGTTCCATGTCTACCCCTGTCTTTTCGCCCTCAGTCATGGCGAAGAATGCACCAACATCTTCAGAAAAGTCCACCTGCTGCTCGGGCTGTGGTCCAGGCCCATCCACTGCTCCCAGTATTGGAGATGGGTTATAGGGTTGTAGGGCCGAAACAAAAGGCTTTTGAAATGGGTTAATGTTTCGGTATGGAGGCTTGGACTGGTCCATGGGAGGAGAAATTTGGATTATATAGGAGGGTTTTGGAAAGTTCACCCTCAGATGCGGGAGTTTTCCTTTGCTTCTGCTCTCCCCTTCTTCATGTTCCATTCTTCTCCAGCGTCTGGGCTTGAAGCCCAACCCTACCCTGGGGATTAGTTTCTTAGCCGTAATTGGCTCCACCATCCCCTGCAGATTGATCCCCAGGCCTTTCCCTGGGTGAAAGTGGTATTTCTCCATCACTTTCTTGACCATCCTTTCTGCAGTGGTCCCCTTTTCTTTCTTTTTCTCACACCCCCAGGTATGTAATTTACCGCCTCAAATTGAAATGAGTGGAATGCAATCTTGTCGACAGTCAAGTCCACATTGATTAATGGTACATCAGGTGACACAATGGGCGGCACCAAGTTTTTGGCTAGGACTGTTATCACCCTTTGCCCTCTTACATATTTCACCCTTTGGTGGAGCGTGGATGGTATTGCCCTAGCCGAATGTATCCACGGTCTTCCTAGGAGCAGATTGAAGGCTGCGGGTATATCCATCACTTCAAATGTGATGTTAAAGATATTCGGCCCAATTGTGACCGGCAGTTCAATCTCCCCTAGGGAGTGGGTCTTGGAGCTATCAAAAGCCCTCACTATCCGCCCATTTCTTTTGATCCTTGACTGGTCCAGACCCAGCTTGGTAAAAGTGATTAACGGGCAAACGTTTAACGCTGACCCGTTGTCAATTAAAACCCGTGCAACCATGCAGCCCTTACAAAGCACAGTGATGTGCAAAGGGTCCACATGATAACACCCACCTGGGCTGATCTCACCCTCTGAGAAACTTATCACATTATGTGACAAGATTTGACCAACCATTTTACCAAGCTGGTCTGGATCAATGGTCTGGGATACGTGTGCACTTTGTAGCACCCTTAACAATGCATCCCTATGCTTTTCGGAATTCAGCAAAAGGCCCAGTATTGAAATCTGGGCCGGGACTATGTTTAGCTGATCCACAAGATTGAATTCACTCTTTTTTATTATTTTTATGAGGTCGGCTGCCTCATTTTCTGCACCCTGGGGGGTGTCTTCTCCTACTTTGTTTTTTCCCTTCTGTTTTCTTTTCTCTTCATTTTCTTTTTTTTCTTTTTCTACTTCTGTCTCCTTCTCTTTCTTTTCACCCCCTGCACATCTCCCTGACCTCGTCATGAGGTTCACCTCCTCCTGGTTCGGGTTTCTAACCGCTGGAACCGTAGCCGTGATTCCCTCGCTGTAATTCCATGGTACAGCGGCCTCTGAATAGGCTAATTTAGGGATGTTAACCACTAGTGGCTGGAGTTTGGACCGGGATGTATGGGTCGGTTTAGGGATAGTCTGGGCTGGCTGTACATTTACAACCAGGGGTTGAAGTTTGGATTTTGTGGGGACAGAAGAAGTGATGGAAGCAGTGGTGGGGTCAAGATTGATGACCAGCGGAGCCTTAGACGGCTTAGATGGGGAATAAGTGGGTGGACTGCAATTGAAGACCAATGTGGGCCTTGCAGTATTCATCTGGGCCATGAGTGAAGAGACCCGGTTTAGAGAGGAACTTATGTCCTCAGCAGCAAGATTATTATTTTTTTGGGAGACCATGTTGATCTCCTCTTCGTCCTCCTCTGGGAAAAATCGGACCTGGACTGTAGTCCCCACAGGGGCTATAAGCTGAGATGGGTCAAAGGCCCTTCTCGTGGTGGATATGGCAGTGATGGAATTGGATGGGCCTGCCCCATTGTGATAAGGCAGAGGGTTCTGCCCAATATCATTCCCGGACGGGGCCGGTGCAGCAGTGTTGAACACCAAGGCCTTCTGGTCCAACAAATTCTGGACTGCATGCTTCAATACCCAGCAGTTATCAGTAGAATGCCCCGGTGCACCCATGTGGAAATCACAGGTGACCGATGTGTCAAAATTTCTCCCCTTCGGGGCATTTGGGTTAGGCTCCTTCAGAGTCAAGTATTCCCCTTTCAGCAGGGTTGGCAGTAGTTGGGACAGAGATATCGGGAGAGGAGTGAAGACTCGGTTTTTCCTTGCTGCGAACCAGGCATCCCGCTCCTCCTTAGTAAAGGTCCTCCTTGTGTTAGCTGGCACAGAGGGAGAGAAGTTGACATTCAGCGGGGTCTGGTACGACTGCTGGGCCTGCTAGGCCTGTTGGGTGCAGAGATGTTGACGTGAAGTGGCTTCTTGGCTGGAGGAGCCTGGACTAGGTTCACCTCCCCTTCCTTTCGGGCCCCTGTCTTTTTAAATCCGGCCCCTTTCTTCTAGGCCATGGAGGCAGAGGAATCAGACTGCCGAGTCAGAGTAGAGTAGTCTATCAGCCTTGCTGACCTGACCCCTTCCTCGATCCGGTCCGCCACTTGTACCAAGGTAGCAAAGTTGGTGGTGATCTGGCCCACCAGATGGTTGTAAAAGGGCTGCCCTAGTGTGCCCATAAATGTGGAGATCATCTCCGGCTCTTGCATAGGTGGCCTGACCTGGGAGGCGGCCTCTCTCCATCTCTTGGCGTACTGCCGTACCGGTTCATCTTTCCCCTTGGTCATCCTCATCATGTCGTACCGGTCTGGCACGATCTCTGAGTTGAACTTGTATTGGTCCAAGAAGGCGTCTGCTAGGTCCTTCCACCTCCTGATCCTTCCATGGTCCACTGTAGCGAACCACCGAAGGGCTGACCCGGTCAGACTCCTCTGGAAGAGCTGGATCAGTATTCCATCGTCCCGGCCAAACTGGCACAGGGCCCCGCAGTATAATTTGAGATGGCTCAATGGGCAGCCCGTGCCATCAAATTTATCGAAGTCTGGGCACCTGAACTTAGCCGGTAGACAGACATCCGGGTACATGCACAGGTCCTCGAAGGTGGTGCCTGCATGGCTGCCTCCCCCCTTCACTTCCTTCAGCTCTGCCTGGATCCTCTCTATCCTGAGCAGCATTTTCTTTTCCATCTCATCTCGGGCCTTTCCTTTTTCCAGCTCTTTCTCGGACTCCACTGTATTTTCCCTGATCAGAATGGGCTCAGGGACTGGTTCAGAAATGGGCTCAGGGACTGGTTCAGAAATGGGCTCAGGCATGGGCTGAGCCGAAGGCGGAATATAGGCCTGAGGTGGCGGTGCCGGATGAGAAGTCGACGCCTGATTTTGGGCTTGGGCCTGCTGGACTTGAGCCGCCAGTAAGTCTCCCAGCATTTTGGCCAGACCGGCCACTTGCTCCTGCAGCTGAGTAAAGTCCTGAGCGGGGACGGTAGCTTGGGCTTGGTTCTCTTCAGTATTCATGGCTCTTGCTTTGGATCTGGTCACGGGAGCAATGACTGCAAATAAGTGTACCTGGGTTGAATGTACCTGATTAAGACAAACAAAGACATAAGTCAGCTTCCATTTAATTTGAAACACACCCCTATAAATGTAGACAAATAGGTCAGGTGAACACCAATCCAGATTTTTTCTTGTTTTTTATTTTTTTTTTGTTTTTGTTTTTTTTTGTTTTTGTTTTGATTTTGGAATATTCTAGGGCTTCCAAGGGTCCCAAATTTTTTTTTGATTTGATTGATAGAAATAACCAACCAAGGTTTTCATGGAATATTCTAGGGCTTCCAAGGGTCCCAAATTTTTTTTTTGATTTGATTGATAGAAATAACCAACCAAGGTTTTCATGGAATATTCTAAGGCTTCCAAGGGTCCCAATTTTTTTGATTTTTGATTTGATTGATAAAAATAACCAACCAAGGGTGTCTTGGAATATTCTAGGGCTTCCAAGTATCCCACAAATGTTTTGATTTGATTGATAAAAATAACCAACCAAAGGTGTCTTGGAATATTCTAGGGCTTCCAAGTATCCCACAAATGTTTTGATTTGATTGATAAAAATAACCAACCAAAGGTGTCTTGGAATATTCTAGGGCTTCGAAGTATCCCACAAATGTTTTGATTTGATTGATAAAAATAACCAACCAAAGGTGTCTTGGAATATTCTAGGGCTTCCAAGTATCCCACAAATGTTTTGATTTGATTGATAAAAATAACCAACCAAAGGTGTCTTGGAATATTCTAGGGCTTCCAAGTATCCCACAAATGTTTTGATTTGATTGATAAAAATAACCAACCAAAGGTGTCTTGGAATATTCTAGGGCTTCCAAGTATCCCACAAATGTTTTGATTTGATTGATAAAAATAACCAACCAAAGGTTTCTCTTTTTTTTTTTAATATTATTTTTCAAATTTGCTGAATTTTCTCAGTTTTCAAGTTCAAAAGTTTGACTGACACATGTTTGAGTTAAGTTGGTGTCAAAAAATATGACACCTTGGTTTCCTCTTTGATTTTCAAACTTAGGTTAAATCCTGAAAGAATATTTTATTTTATTCCTTTTTTGTTTTTTTTTTCTTTGATTTTGTATTTTTGGGAACATTTCTTATGTTCTTTTCGGGGTGCCTAAGGATTATCCACAATGTTTTAGGCATTTTATTCTGAAAAATTGGGCTGAACAGCCAATTTGTGCCTTTTTTGAATGTATCCGGTATACTATACCGGATAGGAATATGCCTTATTGTATCCGGTCACCCTAACCGGATACACGCATATGCCTTTGTATCCGGATATACCTACCGGATATGACTAGAGTTGTTATTAACCGGCCTGAGTTGCCGGTTATTGCCGAAATGGCCCTTTTTGACTCATTTTTTTCACCAGATTTGATTTTTTTTCATTCCCCATTGATGTTCACCTTAATTTGACCTTCAAAACTTGCCCCAAATTGGGCTTGGACATCATACTTGCAAAATTCCCTAAATTTAGGAAAAGAACATGGCTTTACCTTGCCACCTTGTATTACCTTCATTCAATATGGTATTCACATTATACCTTGGCCTGTAAAACATGCAAACGGCCTTCCCACATTTACACCCAATTCCCCAAACGCAATTGTGTGCTTTTAGCCGAAAACGTGTTTCTCCACCTTCAAGCGTATGGTTTTTGGGTTTTGGCTTAATTGGCAACTTAGAACTCAAGTCTAGTGATGCCCGGAATCGAATCACAGATCCCATTGTCATCACATCATTGACCCAAATTCTAAGGTAAATGTTTTCACTTTCGCTTTCCGAAGTCACGACCTCGGTGCGCCAAGCTACACACATTCATGGTTCAACTTCCTAATAGGTAATGGGTAGGCTGTGCAAATTGTTTCAAGTGCTCAAGTGCAATTTTAAATTGTGGTAACATTCACAACGTCCCAGCCCCTTGCCACTCTTTTTCGTAGCCATGCATTCAATTTCAAGCCAAGGTACATATGACAAAAATAATGAAGCTAAATACAAGCAAGCAAGCACCAAAGCAACTAAATATGTACAAAAAATATTACATGCCCAAAAAGTGGTATACAAAACATGTTATTTGCACAAACAACAATTAAATCATGTAAACATGCTTGAAACCCAAAAGCATTCCTAAAATTCCAGATTTTCATGCTCAAAGTGTACCATTTACCCCATATTGAAGCCTAAAATTTTAGCACTTACTTGGCATGGTTCAAAAGTGTTTCAATGAGGTAGAATATGCTTTAAAATCTCCAGAAATATGCACTAAAATTTCAGATTTCTCATGCTCAAAAGTGCTTCCCTTATACCCCAAATTAATGCCTAAAAATTTAGCAACTACTTGACATGATACAAAAGTGTTTTAATGAGGGAAAACATGCTTGAAAACCATCCTAATGGCTACTGTATTTACAGATTTTTGCTCAATGTTTTCATGCTCAAATCATGGCACTAAGAACCTCTTAACACAAGGCAAACAAAAAAACAAGTAGGCATGCACAACAAGGTAAGGCCCTAAACATGATCCTAAGCATATCCAAGCATACACACATGCCTTTATCAATGTAAAATTTAAAAGCATCCCAATCAGATTTAGAATACACCAATAAAGTAAACAAAATAGCAAGCATTCAAAAGTAAAGAAAAAGCATGAATATACACAAATAGGCTTAAATCCACAAGTCCCCAGCAGAGTCGCCAGTTGTGAGACATGGGAAAAAATCACCGGAGTGATCATCCCTCCGTCAACACACGGGCTCAACGCAAAAGTGGGAGAGTCGCCACCATTCATGATTTTGGGGTGAGAATGGACACCAAAGATTCAAAAGTAGGCAAAAATAGCCAAAAGACAAATTCTAGGATAAAAATAACCCTACTTGAAAATCAAATCCAGAGATGGGTAAGGGGATTAGATTATGAACGGGGGAAGGTGTTAGGCACCCCCATTCATCCACACGAAGTGGTTGCCAAGTGTATGTTCATGCTAAAAAGAAAATAAGAAGCTTGCTAAAAATCATGAAAAAGCCTTGAAAAAGGAACAATGTATGATATTTTCACATGAAGATCTAAATGGATTTTAGATCCTCTCTTATGTCAATATCACTTCTGGAGTATTTCAAAAGATGGAAATCAAAGTAAAAGTGGCCAAAACCAAGTTGAGGCAAATCCGGGAATTTTGGTAAAAAGTATGCCATTTGCCTTAAAATCATTCAAATCCAATTCTGAATCAAATCAAACCAAATCCATTTGAAAGATTATAATAAATAAGAGTCTCATGCAAAATTTCACTTCATTCCGATGAAAAATCTAGGAGTTATGCTCCTTTGAAGTTGCTGCTGGGGATTTTTAAAAGTGGTAAGTGGGCAACTTTGGAAAATTGTCTAGAAAAATCCACTACATAAACATCCGTTAAATTTGGTGTGATTGAAGTATGTATGGCCATCTTTACAGAGAAACTAGCCTCATACAAAAATCCCTTCGGACGTGCCTTGGGTGGTCTCCCGAACAGGCCCCGAAGATCACAGATTTACCCAGAAAAATGCAAATGAGCAGTTCTGAGTAAATCGGCTACCAATAATTTAAATGGAATCCAAAAATTATGAAACCAACTGGATTTGAAAATAGACTCATAAAGGAGTACTCAGAAAAAAAAATCACTCGAATCGGACTTAAAACGAACACATGGCGGTCCGTCGAAGTGACAAGTTCCGTATTTGAATCTGAACTGTCAACTTAACTTCGACAGAGAGGTGTCAAAAATCCGCTAGATAGAAATTTATGAAATTTGGTGGACATAAACTAGACAGCCTCACCTTTCCCATGGTTCTGGAATCGCCCCAAAATTCATCCGGATGATGAAGTTATGGGCGTCCGAAGTAAGGGTGCAGGTGCTGTCAAGCTGAGTCACTTTTGAAGAAATCCAAATCCGAAAATTGACAAAAAGTGTGTGATTCGTGTGAGATGAATCCAAAACCTTTGAAAAACATTTAAAAACACTCCAGAATTTGATTGAGGCCATTTATTGGAGATTTATCACAATGAATATAATAAATCCCCAAATGTGAGCCTATTCACCAAAAAGTGTAATATGTGTGCAAAAGTGAAAAACCAAGCAAGATTAATACACATGCATATAGATTCAACAAAATAGGTTCTAGCATAGCTTAGGGTTCCGTTCCATTATCGTCTCCCTCTGTTCTCTTTAAGATAATCAAGGGTACTTTGAATATGGAACGGTTTACAATCAATCAAAAAGGCCTTATGCTACATAGGTTCTAGCACTAGGGTCAATCCCCAGTCTCGTTTCTCCTAGATCCGCCTTCACGTTTTACGGCTAGGGGAGTCTTGAGATACTTTGAGCCGGGGAAGGATTTTCACACATACAAACAAGGCTTTACACTACAGAAAGGTAGAAGAAGAGATCTAGATCTAGGAATGTAAAGACAGAAAATAAAAAGAAAAGTTGAGGCTTACCTGAGTTCTGGAGGCGATTCCACAGCGGTTTTCTTCTTCTCTTGGAGTTCTTCTTTGCGAGAATTCAAAACAAGAGTTGTGTTCCATTTGCTTGAGGAGGAGCCTCCTATTTATAGGCAAAGGCTAGGGTCATTGGTAGATACAAATTAATGTCTAGAACCCCTCCAACCTAAACCCTAAGGTTATTTCCGCGATTTCCCCTCATTTAATGAGGGACATGATGGTAAAAGTGAAAAGCTCTCGGAAAACCCTAATTTTGAGCAAACTTAAGGTATCCGGTATGTCAGACCGGATAACAAAGGGCTTTAAGGTATCCGGTACATGGTACCGGATACACTAAGGCTCACACGTATCCGGTATGAGTATCCGGATACGGGAAGGGGTACGTGTATCCGGATTGAGTATCCGGATACAGGTAAAAGTTTATTTTCTTTAAATTCTGTGCTGGCTTTCCAGGAGATAATGATTTTTGATGATTGTTTGTGCAATTTGGGGTGTCTACACCCCTTAACTAACTTACACTTATGTGCCTGCCTCATATTATCCAAAATGCCTTTTACTTTTTTTTTTTTTTTTGTGGGAAACGACCTGTTTTATAGAACTAAGAAAAACATCTTACAAAACTTCTTCCCCTCTCTTAAATATGCCGAGGTGCCAAGACATGATTCCAATTATATACTACAGGCCTGGTAATTCCACAAAAATGGGCCCAAAGACCACCTAATGCGAGAGTCTGACCCAAAACCTAGTTGTGGATTTTGAACACAGGCCTCCAATTTTTATTTATTGGGTACTTATCCCCATTAGTTTGGGTCCCACAATCACCCAACGTAGTAAGTTTATGCTTTGTAGTTTCATGTTCTTGCAAGTTACAATCCCTTCAACATTTCTATTTGTAGATCGGGTTGGGTCTCATCACCTACATTAACGCTAGTAGGCTTATGTTCCAAACTTGGTATTCGGCTTTTCATGGGTTTGAATTTCCTTAATCTGTACTGTTTGACCTGACTTGTGGGGTTAGCCTAATAAGTGGATGACCCTCACTTTCTCAAGAACTTGATTGGTCAGCGAATCAAATTGGTCATATTTATAAGGTACTCACACTTACAATATGAGTTGGATCCGCATTTTCCCTTTGACTAGTCATTTGATGCCCTTTGGGTAATCTTACCATCCTCCCTTTCTAAATGCAGTACCCAAGTCCTTTATGGAAACAAAGTATGAATGCAGCCATTACTAAGAAATTGACAAACGAGATGGACGGAAAAACTACAAAAACACAAAACACAGAGAAAAATAAAAACACAAGATGTACATGGTTCAGCTTTTAGCCTACGTCCACGGTCGGAGAAGATGAAAACAATTCCACTATTTTAAAACAAGGATTACAAATGGAACTGCACTTTGCGACCATTACAAACCCTAACAGATAGAGGACGAATCCTAATAGTACTCCCAGAAAATTCGGGTCAGGAGTGAACCATTTGTGGCCCCACCAACGGACCTCCTTGGTCACAATGGATACTGGGTACTGGTGAAATATAAGACATCTACATTATAGCCACTTTCCATAAAAATATCAAAGATTATGTCTACCAAGAGGAGACCTAAATTTGGTTATAGTTCTTTTGAGATAAATGGCGAATCTCCTCTTTGTTTTCTTGCATCTAATTTTATAACTATTCTACCAAAAATATTCATAGTTTTTGTGGCAATTAAATCCTTTCAATTAATTTGTACAATGGATTTGATTGCCAATCCAAGCAGACAAAAACGATTTTGGGTTGGTTTGGAATTCAATTTTTTTGTCCAATTAATGCTATCTTCAATTCAATTAATATGCTATCAGTTATATTTTGGATGACATATGTGAGACATGGGAAAAAATCACCGGAGTGATCATCCCTCTGTCAACACACGGGCTCAACGCAAAAGTGGGAGAGTCGCCACCATTCATGATTTTGGGGTGAGAATGGACACCAAAGAGTTCAAAATAAGCAAAAATAGCCAAAAGACAAATTCTAGGATAAAAATAATCCTACTTGAAAATCAAATCCAGAGATGGGTAAGGGGATTAGATTATGAACGGGGGAAGGTGTTAGGCACCCCCATTCATCCACACGAAGTGGTTGCCAAGTGTATGCTCATGCAAAAATAAGAAAGCTTGCTAAAATCATGGAAAACCTTAAAAAAAAGACCAATGTATGATATTTTCACATGAAGATCTAAATGGATTTTAGATCCTCTCTTATGTTAATATCATTTCTGGAATACCATAAAAAGATGGAAATCAAAGCACAAGTTGCTCAAAACCAAGTTAAATCAAATCCGGGAAGTTTGATAAAAAGTATGCCATTTGCCTTGAAATCATTCAAATCCAATTCTAAATTGAACCAAACCAAATCCATTTGAAAGATTAGGGTAAATAAGAGTCTCATGCAAAATTTCACTTTATTCCGATGAAAAATCTAGGAGTTATGCTCCTTTGAAGTTGCTGCTGGGGATTTTTAAAAGTGGTAAGTGGGCAACTTTGGAAAAATTGTCTAGGAAAATCCACTACATAAAAGTTCACGAAATTTGGTGTGATTGAAGTTTGTATAGCCATCTTTCAAAAGAAACTAGCCTCATACAAAAATCCCTTCGGATGTGCCTTGGGTGGTCTCCCGAACAGGCCCCGAAGATCACAGATTTACCCAGAAAAGTACAAATGAACAGTTCTTAGTAAATCGGCTACCAATAATTCAAATGGAATCCAAAAATTATGAAACCAACTGGATTTGAAAATAGACTCATAAAGGAGTACTCAGAAACACAAATCACTCGAATCGGACATAAAACTAACACATGGCGGTCCGTCGAAGTGACAAGTTCTGTATTTGAACCTGAACTGTTCACTTAACTTCGACAGAGAGGTGTCAAAAATCCGCTAGATAGAAATTTGTGACATTTGGTGGACATAAACTAGACAGCCTCACTTTTCCCATGGTTCTGGAATCGCCCCAAAATGCATCCGGATGATGAAGTTATGGGCGTCCGAAGTAGGGGTACAGGTGCTGTCCAGTTAGGCCACTTTTGAAGAAAATCAAATCCGAAAATTTATAAAGTATGTGAGATTCGTGTGAGATGAATCCAAAACCTTTGAAAAAAATTTAAAAACACTCCAGAATTTGATTGAGGCTATTTATTAGAGATTTATCACAATGAATGTAATAAATCCCCAAATGTGAGCCTATTCACCAAAAAAGTGTAATATGTGTGCAAGAGTGAAAAACCAAGTAAGATTAATACAACAACATATCATGCATATAGATTCAACAAAATAGGTTCTAGCATAGCCTAGGGTTCCGTTCCATTATCGTTTCCCTCTGTTTTCTCTCCCCGTTAAACACGGATCTTTGAAATAATCAAGGGTACTTTGATTATAGAACGGTTTTCAATCATTCAAAAGCCTTATGCTACATGGGTTCTAGCACTAGGGTCAATCCCCAGTCTCGTTTCTCCTAGATCCGCCTTCACGTTTTACGGCTAGGGGAGTCTTGAGATACTTTGAGCCGGGGAAGGATTTCCACACATACAAACAAGGCTTTACACTACAGAACGGTAGAAGAAGAGATCTAGATCTAGGAATGTAAAGACAGAAAATAAAAAGAAAAGTTGAGGCTTACCTGAGTTCTGGAGGCCATTCCACAGTGGTTTTCTTCTTCTCTTGGAGTTCTTCTTTGCGAGAATTCAAAACAAGAGTTGTGTGCCATTTGCTCAAGGAGGAGGCTCCTATTTATAGGCAAGGGCTAAGGTCATTGGTAGACACAACTTAATGTCTAGAACCCCTCCAACCTTAACCCTAAGGTCATTTCCGCGATTTCCCCTCATTTAATGAGGGACATGATGGTAAAAGTGAAAAGCTCTCGGAAAACCCTAATTTTGAGCAAACTTAAGGTATCCGGTATGTCAGACCGGATAAAAAAGGGCCTTAAGGTATCCGGTACATGGTACCGAATACACTAAGGCTCACATGTATCCGGTATGAGTATCCGGATACGGGAAAGGGTACTTGTATCTGGATTGAGTATCCGGATACAGGTAAAAGTTTATTTTCTTCAAATTTTGTGCTGGCTTTCTAGGAGATAATGATTTTTGATGATTGTTTGTGCAATTTGGGGTGTCTACAACTGCCCCTCTTTGCGGGAGTTGCGAAGCAGTGAGCTGCAAAGAGTAGACAAGCCCAAATTGCATTCCCTTGAGCATGATTTGCTCGGTTCAATTCAATTTCTGTAGAAAACCATTTTTGAGTGGAGATTTGCCAAAAAGCCCTCACTTTAAGGGGGCATCTCTCCAAGAGTTCTTAAATTCCACTGAGCTATCGTGGCTATGAAGTGGATTTTAAGCCCAAAAATAGGATTTTTTGAAAAACTGATTTTTTATCAAACCAAGTTGAAAATTGAGTGGATATCATCCTTTTGACCAGGCACATTTCCCAAAGTTGTCCTAAATTCCACAGAGCTCTCGTGGCTGTGAGGTGGATTTCAAGACAAAAATAGGATTTTGAGTAAATAGTAAGAATTATAGCACAAGTTTGCTTTTTTCTTTTTTTCCTTTTCTTCTTCTTCTTTTTTTTTCTTTTCTTTTCTCTTTTTTTTTCTATTGTTTTTCTTTTCCTTCTTTTTCTCTTCTTCTTTTTCTCTATTTTTCCCTGTTTTTTTTTCTCTATTTTTTCTGTTTTTTTCCTATTTTTTCTGTTTTTTTCCTGTTTTTTCTATTTTTTTTTCTTTTTTCTTTAGTATCCGGTATGTATATCCGGATAATCAAGGGTCTGCGGGTATCCGGCCTGAGTATCCGGATCCTCCAAGTTTACTTAAGTCGCGCGCGACCGTGACTTTTCATTTCTTTTCTTCTTGCTCCGATTACTCAGACCGGCCATAGACCTTCGTCCTCGACTCCGACGATTCGTCCTGCTTCTCCGGCGATCTCCAGCAACTCCGGCGACTCCTATTGCTGTCGGTGAGAGTCTGCACCTCCGGCGACTTCGGTGATCGTCCATTACGAGCCCTAGCTCGGTTTCCTTCCTGATTTCTGGTGATTCTTCACCTTGGCATTGGAGCAAAGGTCTCCGGTGATTTCCTCCGAACTTGCACGACTGATTTTCCACAACTCCGATTTACCCGCTTGCAATTAGGTGCTTGCTTCTTCATTCAACAGGTGAGTGCCTTACTCGGCCCCAAACAGCAAAATTTTTTTTTTTGTAGCTTCCTATCGAATGGCCATATTCTATCATGATTGTTGGTTGGACTGGATTTTTGCAAACCTTGCTAATTCCTCCACTGTTTGTGCCGAAATAGACATTGAATGGAATGCTTGCCTTATTCTTGAATTTCTGCAAAATTTGAGTTTGATGTTGCAATTGCCCAACCCTGATTTATTTTTCCTGAATTGCTATGCTTTGATTTTTGTGATGATTGTCACTTGCATGGATTGGAATTGTTGCTGATGAGGAATTCTGACCGAATGGGTTATTTTTATGCTATTACCCTTGGCTTTGACTTCCAACTTGATTCTGCCCATTCATATGATCTGACTTTAGATTGCCTGCCAGTAGCCTTGATCCAATTTCCCGTAATTCCGGTTGATGGCATGCTGCTATTTTTTCTGTTGCTGCATTTTTCTTGGCTTGAATTTCGATCTCCTGTCGGTAGTGACCTCCCACATTTTCTCTTTGTTCTTGAATGGCCGGAAGTGAAAGTTTCTGATGGACTGCTTGTTTTCAATTTAGTACCCCCCTTTGAAAAGATTTTTCTTCAATTGACTTCCCAACATGTCTTGCAAATGTGGATATCAATACTTCTGCCTCCATTTTCCTGAAATCACCACATATCAGGCACTGTTAAGTAGTGTAGTAATCTTTTAGGTTTAGGAAAAAAAATGCTTTAGAATTAGAGACAGAAATATCCCTCACTTCAAAACTTTGTAGATAGCACAAATGAGGTAAAATTCCCTCAAGACATGATTCATTATAAAAAGAAAGAAAAAAAAAATCTTGTGAACCTAGACAAAAGTAGGATAAATTTCTGATAAAAACACTTCCCTGTGTAGATGGCTAGGAGTCGTTCCCGAGTTAGAGAGGAGGCTGACCCAGCTGATCAGCCCTCCTCTTCGCGGGCCCGGACGGAGGCGAGCTCCAGCGCCACCTTGTCTGAGCCATTAGATGTCTCCAGGGAGAGCTCTGCTGAGGTAGGCTTTCAAAAATTTTCCTTTCTTTCTTTCTTCTATTCTCCTTTCCCACACAACCTTCACACCTTTCTCTTGAATTTTAGCCCGTGGTTGCACCGGCTCGGGGTCGAGGCAGAGGCAGAGGCAGAGGCAGAGTTCAGGATCAAGCCCCTGAGGGCGAGAGAGGCCGTGGCAGAGGCCGAGGCAGAGCCAGAGATACGGCTCAGGAGGGGGTTGCTGTGGCTCTGGCAGGGGTCTCTGAGGAGTTGAGGGCCTCTGTTCAGGATACAGAGCTCCTCCATGGCTTGGATAGCCACCCCTCCATGTGCATCAGGGCGGATGTGCCGCTTCCGTACCATTCCTCTCATCTGCGAGGTAGCTGGGGCAGATTCAGTGAGTTGGCACAGTCACTTTCTCCGGCACTCAGGCGGGAGTTTGGGAGATGTCATCTGGACCACTTTCTTAGCATACCATCCTTCAGAGCCGACCGTCCGCTCATCTTCGCCATGATGGAGAGGTATTTCCCAGAGACTTAGTCGTTCCATCTGCCGGACGTGGAGCTGGGGATCCGCCCCTCCGATTTTGTGATGATTACTGGTATTCCGTTGACGGGGCGGACCATTGTCTTGGAGCGGCCTTCTGCGGAGGATATTGGCCTCCTTCTGGGATATCAGGCCCTGCCACCTGTTGCCTGGGATGGGCGGAGTGGTCAGCTCTCCATTAGCTGGCTGCGGGAGAGTCTGACTCGTCATTTTGAGAGGAGGCACGAGACCGTCTCTGTGGAGGATGCAGCCTTTGCGCCGATCTTCCAACATGTATTCCTGCTGATGTTGGGGAGCTGCTTCTTCCCGGAGGATACTACCGGTGTCAGTCCCCTCTTTTTGGACGCCTTGAGAGATTTCCATCAGACCCGCCAGCTAGCATGGGGTCGGCTCATCTATGGGACCATCTTGGCCGGGCTGTGCCGAGCGGTTCGAGGCCTGGCATCCCCGAGGGGTGATGGAGTCAGCAGCCGGTTCTTCTGGCAGATTCTACAGGTATTGCATTCATTTGTCTGGTTTAATTCCTTAGGCTTTATCTTTTCTTGGCTGATTTTTCTTTTGCTAGGTGTTCATGTACACCTATATGACCTTCTTCCGCCCCTCCCCTGTTCCTGAGGTGGCGGATTTCCCTGTGGCCCTGCGATGGTCGGCCCAGGTCCGGGATGCTGATAGGAGTCAGCCCCGCACCGCCCGGGTGCACTTAGACCGTGCCCGCTGATCTGATGTAAGTCCTCTATCTTTTTTTCCTTTATTTCCTTTCCTGTATTTTGACTGTACCTGACAGTTTCCCTTTTTTGCAGCTCCTTCTGTCCCGATTTGATGACGTGGATGTTGGAGTGGCTCGTGAGATGGCGGTACAGGACGCCTTCGATAGAGATCGACGACGTCAGCCCTACCAGTGCTTCCTCGGGAGGCTTGGTAGGGTGATGTACTTAGGAGAGCGTCTGTACTTCCAGCACACCAGCGCACTTCGCATCCCCGTCCCTCCTCCTCCTGTGGGTCCCGACACACTCCTTCCGGGTTTTGATGTTGATCAGTTTGATCACTTCCTGGATGCAGAGGGGCTCACAGTAGCCAGAGATTATGACGAGTGGTTCCAGAGGGTATCTATTGGATGCTTGATGGATCGACCCACTCGTGCTGGGGTGACAGAGATTGGCGGGATCCGTATCCGGATCCATGAGGACACGGTAAGTCTTGTACTCCTTATATTTTCATCTTTTCTCCCCTTATGCATTTCTGACCCTACTTCTGTTCTTGTTGGCAGGTACACGAGCTGAATACCATCCGGGACCGATTTGAGAGTCAGCGGGCCGCGATCGATGATATGATTGCTGAGCATGATGCGGTCGTGGCCCAGCGGGATGCCCGGATCAGGGAGCTGGAGGCCCTGGTTGCTGAGCTCCAGGCTAGACAGGTACCCGGCCTTTTTATATTTTCATTTCTTTTATTTTCCTGTTTCTGCTATTCTGATATGCTTGTTTGACTTGTGCAGGGCCCGGTCCATGATCAGGATGCCTTCGAGCATGATTTTCTCATTCCTGACCCGTCTCCTGCTCGGGCTGCGGATCCTGTGTATGTCCCATCTGCTGACCCGGTGGTAGTTGCTCCTGTGGATCCCATGGCGGACACTTTTGGTGAGTATAGCTTTACTTCTTTGGTTTATCCTGTTATTTCAATTTTTGACTTTTTCTGTTGACCAGATATTACAGCTCCTAGTCCTCCTGCTACTGCTGCTGAGCCTTCTGTGGCTGCAGGAGTTGAGGCTGTAGTGGTTGAGGATTTGGCTGTACCTGAGGCAGCCCCCCTGCCTGCCGAGACTGTCCCTGCTGGCTCTTCATCTCCTATGGTGGTTCCTGACCTTGCTCCTGAGGTCCTTGGTAAGTTTTTTTCATTTTTTTTTCATTCTTCCCTCTTTGGGTTTATCCGGGTACTTCAATGTTCTAATTTTTCTATTGACCCAGATATTTCTGCCCCGGGTCCTTCCTCTGATGCTGCTGGGCCATCTGGATCGGCGGGAGTGGAGGCTACTGTAGCTGCGGGCCCGGTCGAGCCGGTTGCTGCGGAGCCAGAGGCTTCTTCTGATTCTGTCCCTGTCCCTTCCCCTGATACATCGGACTACTGCATCGAGTACCAGCTTCAGTCCTTCATAGGACGGAGACCACGCTACATGGCGGAGCGTCTACTGTCCTACTATAGGCGCCGATCATCTCGGGGGAGAGGTCGTAGAGGAGGACGAGGCAGAGGTCGCGGGGATGATCCTGCACAGTAGCAGTAGTTTAGGATTCTTTCTCTTTTTTTTTCTTTTTTTCATTATCACTTGTACAAATGAGACTTATATATAAAAGAATATTTTTATTCATTTTCTCTTGTCTTGTACATCTTTTGTTTTCAATTTCTTGCAAATATGACATGTAAGCAGGTAAAACAGGTAAAAATTCGGAATTTTCATCCTTAGCTCTTTTTTTTTGCATTTTTTCTTTGTATCCGGTCTGACATACCGGATACATTGATTGGTTTTTGTATCCGGTATTTCATACCGGATACTCATGCCATCCTTTATATCCGGTATATGTATCCGGATATAATAAAGCCTTTGTATCCGGTCTGAGTTACCGGATACGTTAAAAGATGCTATAGATGCAACCAGCCTCGGGATTTGGGCATTTTTTACGAGTTTTTGAGTTTAGAAACCCCCTTTTTCGCCTTTTTCCTCCTCCTCTTGAGTTCTAGCTTGCTCCCGTCACATCCAATGGAATCCGGATCATCTTCTGCCCCATTATTGTCTGTCCACACTGCCTCCCCTGCAAAACAGCCTTTTAGATCAAAACCCCCAAATCTCACTAGGTACAACCCTGTGGATTCCTTTTACACAAGGTGGGTTAACTCTATGACCCTAGATGAGGAGAGGAGATGGGGTTCTACTAATCTAGGCCACATCCTGCTCATTCCCAAGGTTCCCTTCAGGTGGGAGATTATAGAGGCCATGATTGGTCATTGGGTTCCTGACCTCAACTTGTTCCGTTTCGGGAACCATGAGATGACCCCAACCATTGAGGAGGTGGAAACCATCCTGGGCCTAAGGTTTGATGAGAAGGTGGTGAATCCACCTCTTAGGCCCAGTTACAAGAAGGAAGCTTCTACTTTTTTGGGCATAGGGAAGAAGGACTTGGGGGATTCTGACACCCTTTTGACCCTATCTAAGGCCTTTTTGACTGAGAAGCTTTTGAGGGGAGAAGATAAGGAGGCCCGATTCAATGCGTTGACCCTGATAGTGGTCAACCAGTTGCTTTTCCCATGGGATGATGATGAGGTGGACTTGGCCTTGATTTCCGTGATATGCCGGGTTAGGGAGCGGGAGAGGTTGGCCCCTATGATTTTGGCTGGGATGTATCAGGCCTTGACTGACTGCTACAATAGGAAGTCGAAACGCTTCCTAGCATGTGCCCAGATCCTGCAGGTAAAAATTTTTTTTTTTTATTTCTTTTTTTCTTGCTTTTTGGCTTTCTTTTTGCCTTTTTTTGCTTTTTTTTTTTTTACAATGTGCTGACATATCTCTCTTCCTTTGCAGCTTTGGCTACTTGATCATTTGAGCCAGATTGAAGAGATCAATCGACACTTCTTCCCGAGTCTAAAAGTCCCCCTCTTGATGAGCAACAGTGGGTGTCCCGATATTCTAGGGGGCAAACAGGGCTGGTTTACTTTCTTGGGCTCACTTCAGGAGGACCAGGTGAGATGGCCTGGCACTTATCAGCCCAATGCAGCGACAGTGATTAGCTTCCGTGACCGCAACTTTCTGATCCTAGCGGGCCTGAAGCATGCAGTGCTGTATCTTCCTCTGCGGGTCCTTCGTCAGTTCTGTGCGACCCAGGGGATTATCATCCCATGTGGATATGAGAATCGTCTTGGGCCCCTTTCAATGAAGCAGAATGCCTGGTTGATGAAGGAGTGGTCCTATGTCCGCTTTATGCATGGTCCAGTCTTCTCAGAAGCCCATGTGAAGGATTATCTCTTCTGGATCAAGGAACAGATACAGACCCAGGCCCCGGTACCCGAAGATCCTCCTGTAGTCTTGGCTCCCACCTATGAGGACATTCTAGAGTCTGAGCGGGCTTCTCATAAGCGGCTTCAGCAGATATGGGTACGGGAGGCCCAGGAGCTCAGGATACAGGGCGCTTATCTGGAGAGGCAGCTTGAGGAGCAGATCTCACGCCGTATTGCCATGGAAGAAAAGCTGGAGGAGCAGAGGCAGGCTCGTTAGTTTGAGGTCCGTATGATCCGGCAGAAGTACCAGGATACTTTGGCCAGCCTTAGGAGTATGCGGATCAGGCAGGCCCTTTCAGATGAGGTCATTTCCTTCTTGAGTGATCCCGCTGCAAAGGGGGCTTCAGGAGTCATTGCAGCTCAGGCAGCTCGGATTCGGGAGCTTGAGGAGCGGCTAGGAGACTAGCTTTATTTCTTGCACATTTTTCATACCTTTGTACAAAATTGAACTCCAATAGTGGAAATACAAAGGATTTAATTCAAAATAAAGTTTTTATATTATTGGCCTCAGAATGCTCAGATGCTTGTAAAAACAAAGGTTTTGTGAAAAGTATTTGATTTTTCATCACTGGCCAAAGTATAATTTTTCCTTTTTATATATTTTTTTGTGTATATTTTTTTTTTGAAATTTGGTCCATGCACTTAATCACCTATAATTAAAGGAATTAAAACCAGGTTAAATAATGAAAAGGGTAGTCCACAAAATACTGAGGGATCAGAACCGTCCATCTTAGGACCTTTAGATTCATTCCCAAATGCCAAAACTGCCCCATTCTGCTCATGCCATCTTTGCTTAAGGCTCAGATCTCCATGATCAACTTAACCTCTGATTTTCTCTTATTTTTTTCTTATTTTTTTCTTTTTGCCTTTTTGCCAATATTGCCCCTAGCGCCAATTACGGTTTTCACTAGGGCCGGCTTCTGAATTCCGTCATCACCCATCTTACTCTGATATTTGAATGAACAAGCTAAGATCACCGAGGGCTTAAAAATAGGACGAAATAAAGGCTAGGCTCAGTTTATGAAAGAAAGGGTATTAAAGGCCCAAAAATTTTCAAGTGTGGAAATAGGTCAACCGGATTTACAGTCATGATGAATTTAACCCTTTTCCCCCAAATTGCATTTTTTGCATTTTTTTCACACTTGGCTTTCATTTGCCATTTCCATTGATTTTCCTTTCTTTTTCTTTCCTCACTTTTGCCCCAATTGATTTTGCCCCAATTTGACTGTAAATCCGGTTTGGGTTGATCAAAGAAACGAACCGGCTCAACCTGGCTAGACTAGGGATTAAAATTTTTGAAGGAAATAAAGAAAAATGGCCTCGGATCATTTCCTAGCAATATTCACTCAAGGAAAATACCTTTTTACCGTATCAGAGTTAATGGGCTCAGGAAAATCTGACCCATCCATTTCTGCTAAGATGAGTGCTCCCCCTGATAGGACTTTCTTGACGACATATGGGCCTTCCCAATTAGGCTTGAACTTACCACGAGGATCTTTCAAAAATGGTAGAATTTTCTTTAGCACCAGGTTTCCTTCTTGGAAAGTTCTGGGCCTCACTTTCTTATTGTAGGCCCGGGCCATTCTCTTCTGGTACAACTGTCCATGGCAAAGCGCTTTCAACCGCTTTTCTTCTATCAGGTTAAGTTGATCATGTCTCGATTGGACCCATTCGGCTTCTTCTAGTTCTGCTTCCATGAGCACTCTAAGTGATGGGATCTCTACTTCCACGGGCAAGACTGCTTCCATCCCATAGACTAGGGAGTACGGGGTTGCCCCAGTTGAAGTTCGGATCGAGGTTCTGTAAGCATGTAGAGCAAGTGGTAGCATTTCATGCCAATCTTTGTAACTTACTACCATCTTCTGAATGATTTTCTTTATATTCTTGTTTGCTGCTTCCACTGCCCCATTCATCTTTGGCCTGTACGGAGCTGGCTTATGGTGGGTGATCTGAAACTGCTCACACATTTTCTTCATGTCCTTGTTCTTAATATTTGAAGCATTGTCTGATACTATGGCATTTGGCAGTCTATAGCGACAAATGATATTGTGCTTCAAAAATTTAATAACATGGTTGCTTGTGATATTTGCGTATGATGCTGCTTCTACCCATTTAGTGAAGTAATCAATTGCCACCAAGATGAATCTGTGCCCGTTCGATGCCTTAGGGGAGATCATGCCGATGACATCTATGCCCCACATAGAGAAGGGCCAGGGTGATGTCATGTTGTGCAGCTCACCCGGGGGTGCATGCTTATTATCTGCATATATCTGACATTGGTGGCACCTCCTGACATGTATACAGTAATCATGCTTCATGGTCGTCCAGTAATATCCCAGTCTCAGGATCTTCTTCGCCAACATGTGTCCACTCATATGGGGCCCACAGACTCCTCCATGTACAGTCTCAATCAGCCTTTCTGATTCAGCCTTGGCAACACATCTGAGCAGAATGTCGTTATGTGACCTTTTGTACACATGTCCACCACTTAGTAGAAATTGACCAGCCAATCTCTGTATTGTTCTCTTCTCAGTAGCAGTGGCATTTTCTTGCAGACTCCGATTGTTCAAGAAATTTTTGATATCTTGAAACCATGGTGTTTCTTCTTCTGGTGCTCCCTCTAGAACGAGACAGTAAGCCGGTTCATCTCGGACCTCAATTTCCAGTGGTCTGATGTCTACTCTTTCTGATATGCTGACCATTGAAGCCAAGGTTGCTAGAGCATCTGCAAACTGATTCTTGGCCCTTGGCATATAGTTGAAGGAAATTCGAGTAAAATTTGTGCTTATTTCTTCCAAATACTGGTGATAGGGGATCAATTTGTGATCCTTGGTTTTCCACTCACCAGTTGTTTGGAAGATGATAAGACTCGAATCCCCGTATACGTCAAGTTCCTCTACTCCATGATCCATGGCTGCTTGCAATCCAATTATGCATGCTTCATATTCTGCTATGTTATTAGTGCACTGGAATCTCAGCTTTACTGCAATGGGGATGTGTGAACCATCTGGTTTAACCAAGACTGCCCCTATTCCGCTTCCATTCATATTGGCGGCCCCATCAAAGAACATCTGCCAAGAACTCTCACTGTCCTCCTCTTCAGTGTACAAAATTGCCTCATCTGGGAAGTTGGTCTTCAAGGGTTGATATTATGGCAGAGGATGTGCAGCCAGGTAATCAGCTATGGCTTGACCCTTGATCGCCTTCTGGGTGATGTATGTGAGGTCAAACTCGGACAGTAGTAGTTGCCACTTTGCCGTCCTGCCAGTCAGTGCCGGTTTCTCAAATAAATATTTCAGCGGGTCCATCCGGGATATCAACAGCGTGGAGTGACTAAGGAAGTAATGCCTTAGCCTCTGAGTTGCCCACACCAGAGCACAACAAGTCTTCTCCAATGATGAATACTTGGCTTCATATTCCGTGAATTTTTTACTCAGATAGTAAATTGCCCTTTCTTTTCTACCAGTCTTATCATGCTGCCCCAAGACACATCCCATCGACGTTTCCAACATTGACAAGTACAGGATCGGCGGTCTTCCTAGAGTTGGTGGCACTAGCACAGGTGGGTTCAGCAAATACCTCTTTATTGTGTCAAATGCCTGCTGGCAGTCGTCATTCCAGACTGTCGGGTTATCTTTCCTCAAAAGTTTGAACATCGGTTCACAGATAGCAGTGAGCTGTGCTATGAACCGGCTTATGTATTGAATCCTTCCAAGAAAACCCCTGACCTCCTTCTCAGTTCTGGGTGCTGGCATTTCAATTATGGCCTTGGCTTTAGCCGGGTCAATTTCAATTCCCCTTTGGCTCACTATAAACCCAAGCAACTTTCCTGATGTAGCCCCAAAGATACACTTAGCCGGGTTAAGCCGTAAACTGTACTTCCTGAGCCGATCAAACACTTTCTTCAGATTGATCAAGTGGTCTTCCTCTTTGCATGATTTGGCAATCATATCGTCCATATAGACCTCCATCTCCTTATGGATCATGTCATGAAATAGTGCCGTCATGGCCCGCTGGTATGTTGCCCTAGCATTTTTAAGCCCAAACGGCATGACTGTATAGTGGAATGTGCCCCAAGGTGTGATAAATGCTGTTTTCTCTTGATCCTCCTTAGCCATCTTGATCTGATTATATCCTGAGAAACCATCCATGAAGGAAAACAGGCTATGTACCGCAGTATTATCGACCAGAATGTCGATGTGTGGAAGCGGAAAATCGTCCTTTGGGCTTGCCCTGTTCAAGTCTCTATAGTCCACGCACATTCGGACCTTCCCGTCCTTCTTTGGTACCGACACTATGTTTGCGAGCCACTCCGGGTACGTAGAGACTGCCAAAAATCCAGCTTGGAATTTTTTGACCACTTCATCCTTGACCTTCAGAGTCCACTCAGGTTTCAATCTTCTCAGCTTCTGCTTGATCGGTTTAACCCCTGGTAAAATTGGCAACTTATGCACCACCATGTCCGTGTCCAACCCCGGCATGTCCCGATATGACCAAGCGAACACATCTTTATAATCTGCCAAGAACTGTGACATTTCATTTTTCTGCACATCAGACAAGCATGACCCGATTTTCACAATTTTTGGGTCATCTTCAGTCCCAAGGTTTATGGATATGGTCTCCTCAATATTAGGTTGGACTCCCTTTTCATGACGTTCCAATTGGTATTCAATTTCTTTTGGAACGTCTTCTTCTTCGATCCCCATAAGGTCAAAGTCGAGCTCGAAGTCGAAGTTATATTCAACCTGGTCCAATTCGGTCTGATTATATGGTTCATAAGTGGTTTGGACCTTTTTGAAAAATTTAAATTTTCTAGAAAAAATAGAAAAATCTTTTTGGTTTTTTTGTGGGCCTTCTAAACATAATTCCCCTGAAGACGAAGGCCCATTAGAATCTTCAGGGAAATGGCAATCCACTATTGGAGTTTTTTTTTGGAAGCCGCGTCAGTTTGCCACACAGACGCTGCTTCAAAGGTAAGGGGAGTTTCCTCCCAATTGTTCATTACAAAATTTTTGGGAGCAGGGGAAATAGGGAAAGCCTGCTCCTCAAGCCCAGCATCCGATGCCATCATCACCGGGTGGGTACTGCCCTTTTCTGCTACGGGGCCCAATCCATAAATGACCTCTTCTGGAATCTTCACTGCGGTCCAGTCAATGAACGGCAGGTCCATGTCACCATCAGTCTTTTCGCCTTCAGTCATGGCGAAGAAGGCCCCAACATCTTCACAATAGTCCAACTGCTGCTTGGGCTGTGGCCCAGGCCCATCTGCTACTCCCAGTATTGGAGAGGGGTTGTATGGTTGCAAGGCCGAAACAACGGGCTTCTGAAATGGGTTAATGTTTCGGTAGGGAGGCTTAGACTGGTCCATGGGAGGAGAAATTTGGATTATATAGGAGGGTTTAGGGAAACTTTCCCTTAAATGAGGGAGTTTTCCTTTGCTTCTGCTCTCCCCTTCTTCATATTTCATTCTTCTCCAGCCTCTAGGCTTGAAGCCCAACCCTACCTTGGGGATCAGTTTCTTAGCCGTGATTGGCTCCACCATCCCCTGCAGATTGATCCCCAGGCCTTTCCCTGGGTGAAAGTTGTATTTCTTTGTCACTTTCTTGACCATTTTTTCTGCAGTGGTTCCCTTTTCCTTCTTTTTCTCACACCCCCCAGGTATGTAATTGACCGCCTCAAATTGAAATGAGTGGAATGCAATCTTGTCGACAGTTAGGTCCACATTGATCAAGGGTACATCAGGTGACACGATGGGCGGTACCAAGTTTTCGGCTAGGACTGTTATCACCCTTTGCCCTCTTATATATTTCACCCTCTGGTGGAGTGTGGATGGTATTGCCCTAGCCGAATGTATCCACGGCCTCCCTAGGAGCAGATTGAAGGCTGCGGGTATATCCATCACCTGAAATGTGATGTTAAAGATATTCGGCCCAATTGTGACCGGCAGTTCAATCTCCCCTAGGGAGTGGGTCTTGGAGCTATCAAAAGCCCTTACTATCCGCCCATTTCGTTTGATCCTTGACTGGTGTAGACACCCCAAATTGCACAAACAATCATCAAAAATCATTATCTCCTGGAAAGCCAGCACAGAATTTGAAGAAAATAAGCTTTTACCTGTATCCGGATACTCAATCCGGATACAAGTACTCCTTCCCGTATCCGGATACTCATACCGGATACATGTGGGCCTTAGCGTATCCGGTACCATGTACCGGATACCTTAAGGCCCTTTGTTATCCGGTCTGATATACCGGATACCTTAAGTTTGCTCAAAATTAGGGTTTTCCGAGGGCTTTTCACTTTTACCATCATGTCCCTCATTAAAGGAGGGGAAATCGCGGAAATAACCTTAGGGTTTAGGTTGGAGGGGTTCTAGACATTAATTTGTGTCTACCAATGACCTTAGCCCTTGCCTATAAATAGGAGCCTCCTCCTTGAGCAAATGGCACACAACTCTTGTTTTGAATTCTCGCAAAGAAGAACTCCAAGAGAAGAAGAAAACCGCTGTGGAATCGCCTCCAGCACTCAGGTAAGCCTCAACTTTTCTTTTTATTTTCTGTCTTTACATTCCTAGATCTAGATCTCTTCTTCTACCTTTCTGTAGTGTAAAGCCTTGTTTGTATGTGTAGAAATCCTTCCCCGGCTCAAAGTGTCTCAAGACTCCCCTAGCCGTAAAACGTGAAGGCGGATCTAGGAGAAACGAGACTGGGGATTGACCCTAGTGCTAGAACCCATGTAGCGTAAGGCTTTTTGATTGATTGTAAACCGTTCCATATTCAAAGTACCCTTGATTATCTTAAAGAGAACAGAGGGAAACGATAATGGAACGGAACCCTAGGCTATGCTAGAACCTATTTTGTTGAATATATGCATATTGTATTAATCTGGCTTGATTTTACACTCTGGCACATACATATCACTATTTTGGCGGGATAGGCTCATATTTGGGGTTTATTGCATTTATTGTGATAAATCTCAAATAAATGGCCTCAATCAATTCTGGAATGCCTTTCGGATGACTTTAAAGTATTTGTGTTCATCTTGCACGAATTTCATTTTTATCAATTTTCGGACTTGGTTTTACTCAAAAAATGGCTTAGCTTGACAGCACCTGTACCTTTACTTCGGACGCCCATAACTTCATCATCCGGATGAATTTTGGGGTGATTCCAGAACCATGGGAAAGGTGACGCTGTCTAGTTTATGTCCACCAAATTTCATGAATTTTCATCTAGCCGATTTTTGACACCTCTCTGTCGAAGTTGAGTGAACAGTTCAGGTTCAAATACAGAACTTGTCACTTCGACGGACCGTCATGTGTTCGTTTTAAGTCCGATTCGAGCGGTTTTTATTTCTGAGTACTCCTTTTTGAGTTTATTTTCAAATCCAGTTGGTTTCATAATTTTTGGATTCCATTTGAATTATTGGTAACCGATTTACTCAGAACTGCTCATTTGCATTTTTCTGGGTAAATCTGTGATCTTCGAGGCCTGTTCGGGAGACCACCCAAGGCACACCCGAAGGGATTTTTGTATGAGGCTAGTTTCTGTTGAAAGATGGCCATACAGACTTCAAGCACACCAAATTTCACGGATTTCTATATAGTGGATTTTTCTAGACAATTTTCCAAAGTTGCCCACTTACTACTTTTAAAAATCCCCAACAGCAACTTCAAAGGAGGATAACTCCTAGATTTTTCATCGGAATGAAGTGAAATTTTGCATGAGACTCTTATTTATCATAATCTTTCAAATAGAGTTGGTTTGAATCAATTTGAAATTGGATTTGAATGATTTCAAGACAAAGGACCTTACTTTTTACCAAAATTCCCGGATTTGCCTCAACTTGGTTTTGGCCACTTTTACTTTGATTTCCATCTTTTGAAATACTCCAGAAGTGATATTGACATAAGAGAGGATCTAAAATCCATTTAGATCTTCATGTGAAAATATCATACATTATTCCTTTTTCAAGGCTTTTTCATGATTTTTAGCAAGCTTCTTATTTTCTTTTTAGCATGAACATACACTTGGCAACCACTTCGCGTGGATGAATGGGGGTGCCTAACACCTTCCCCCGTTCATAATCTAATCCCCTTACCCATCTCTGGATTTGATTTTCAAGTAGGGTTATTTTTATCCTAGAATGTTTCTTTTGGCTATTTTTGCCTACTTTTGAATCTTTGGTGTCCATTCTCACCCCAAAATCATGAATGGTGGCGACTCTCCCAATTTTTGCGTTGAGCCCGTGTGTTGACGGAGAGACGATCACTCCGGTGATTTTTTTCCCATGTCTCACAACTGGCGACTCTGCTGGGGACCTGTGGATTTAAGCCATTTTGTGTATATTCATGCTTTTTCATTACTTTTGAATGCTTGCTATTTTGTTTACTTTATTGGTGTATATTGGTGTATTCTAAATCTGGTTGGGATACTTTTAAATTTTACATTGATGAAGGCATGTGTGTATGCTTGGATATGCTAAGGATCATGTTTAGGGCCTTACCTTGTTGTGCATGCCTACTTTTTTTTGTTTGCCTTGGGTTAGGAGGTTTTTAGTGCCATGATTTGAGCATGAAAACATTGAGCAAAAATCTGTAAATACAGTAGCCATTAGGATGGTTTTCAAGCATGTTTTCCCTCAATAAAACACTTTGGTATCATGTCAAGTAGTTGCTAAATTTTTAGGCAATAATTTGGGGTATAAGGGAAGCACTTTTGAGCATGAAAATTCTGGAAATTTCAGTGTATATTTGGGGGATTTCAAGCATGTTTACCTCATTGAAACACTTTTGAACCATGCCAAGTAAGGGCTAAAATTTTAGGCTTCAATTTGGGGTAAATGGTACACTTTGAGCATGAAAAAGAGCATGAAAATCTGGAATTTTAGGAATGCTTTTGGGTTTCAAGCATGCTTACATGATTTAATTGTTGTTTGTGCAAATAACATGTTTTGTATACCACTTTTTGGGCATGTAATATTTTTGTGCATATTTAGTTGTTTTGGTGCTTGCTTGCTTGTATTTAGCTTCACTATTTTTGTCATATGTACCTTGGCTTGAAATTGAATGCATGGCTACGAAAAAGAGTGGCAAGGGGCTGGGACGTTGTGAATGTTACCACAATTTAAAATTGCACTTGAGCACTTGAAACAATTTGCACAGCCTACCCTTTACCTATTAGGAAGTTGAACCATGAATGTGTGTAGCTTGGCGCACCGAGGTCGTGACTTCGGAAAGCGAAAGTGAAAACATTTACCTTAGAATTTGGGTCAATGATGTGATGACAATGGGATCTGTGATTCGATTCCGGGCATCACTAGACTTGAGTTCTAAGTTGCCAATTAAGCTAAAACCCAAAAAACCATACGCTTGAAGGTGGAGAAACACGTTTTCAGCTAAAAGCACACAATTGCGTTTGGGGAATTGGGTGTAAATGTGGGAAGGCCGTTTGCATGTTTTACAGGCCAAGGTATAATGTGAATATCATATGGAATGAAGGTAATACAAGGTGGCAAGGTAAAGCCATGTTCTTTTCCTAAGTTTAGGGAATTTTGCAAGTATTATGTCCAAGCCCAATTTGGGGCAAGTTTTGAAGGTCAAATTAAGGTGAACATCAATTGGGAATGAAAAAAAAACTAATCTGGTGAAAAAATGAGTCAAAAAAGGCCATTTCGGCAATAACCGGCAACTCAGGCCGGTTAATAACAGCTCTAATCGTATCCGGTACATATTTCCGGATACAAAGACATATGCGGATATCCGGTTAGGTTGACCGGATACAAGAAGGCATATTCTTATCCGGAATAGTGTACCGGATACATTCAAAAAATGCACAAATTGGCTTTTCAGCCCAAATTTTCAAAATAAAATGCCTAAAACACTGTGGATAATCCTTAGGCACCCCGAAAAGAACATAAGAAATGTTCCCAAAAATACAAAATCAAAAAAAAAAAATCAAAAAAAATACAAAAGAAAAAAAAACAAAAAAAGAATAAAATAAAATATTCTTTCAGGGTTTAACCTAAGTCTGAAAATCAAAGAGGAAACCAAGGTGTCATATTTTTTTTGACACCAACTCAACTCAAACATGTGTCAATCAAACTCTGGAACTTGAAAACTGAGAAAATTCAGCAAATTTGAAGAAGAAAAAAAAAACCTTTGGTTGGTTATTTTTATCAATCAAATCAAAAAAAAAAAAAAAATGAAAACCTTGGTTGGTTATTTTTATCAATCAAATCAAAAAAAAGTGGGACACTTGGAAGCCCTAGAATATTCCATGAAAACCTTGGTTGGTTATTTTTATCAATCAAATAAAAAAAAATGGGACACTTGGAAGCCCTAGAATATTCCATGAAAACCTTTGGTTGGTTATTTTTATCAATCAAATCAAAAAAAAAATGAAAACCTTGGTTGGTTATTTTTATCAATCAAATCAAAAAAAAAGTGGGACACTTGGAAGCCCTAGAATATTCCATGAAAACCTTGGTTGGTTATTTTTATCAATCAAATCAAAAAAAAATGGGACACTTGGAAGCCCTAGAATATTCCATGAAAACCTTTGGTTGGTTATTTTTATCAATCAAATCAAAAAAAAAAAAATGAAAACCTTGGTTGGTTATTTTTATCAATCAAACCAAAAAAAGTGGGACACTTGGAAGCCCTAGAATATTCCATGAAAACCTTGGTTGGTTATTTTTATCAATCAAATAAAAAAAAAATGGGACACTTGGAAGCCCTAGAATATTCCATGAAAACCTTTGGTTGGTTATTTTTATCAATCAAATCAAAAAAAAAAATGAAAACCTTGGTTGGTTATTTTTATCAATCAATCAAAAAAAATTGGGACACTTGGAAGCCCTAGAATATTCCATGAAAACTTTGGTTGGTTATTTTTATCAATCAAATCAAAACATTTGTAGGATACTTGGATAGAATATTCCAAGACACCTTTGGTTGGTTTATTTTTATCAATCACATCAAAAAAAAAAATGAAAACCTTGGTTGGTTATTTTTATCAATCAAATAAAAAAAAGTGGGACACTTGGAAGCCCTAGAATATTCCATGAAAACCTTGGTTGGTTATTTTTATCAATCAAATCAAATAAAAAAAAATGAAAACCTTTGGTTGGTTATTTTTATCAATCAAATCAAAACATTTGTGGGATACTTGGATAGAATATTCCAAGACACCTTTGGTTGGTTATTTTTATCAATCAAATCAAAACATTTGTGGGATACTTGGAAGCCCTAGAATATTCCAAGACACCTTTGGTTGGTTATTTTTATCAATCAAATCAAAACATTTGTGGGATACTTGGATAGAATATTCCAAGACACCTTTGGTTGGTTATTTTTATCAATCAAATCAAAACATTTGTGGGATACTTGGAAGCCCTAGAATATTCCAAGACACCTTTGGTTGGTTATTTTTATCAATCAAATCAAAACATTTGTGGGATACTTGGATAGAATATTCCAAGACACCTTTGGTTGGTTATTTTTATCAATCAAATCAAAACATTTGTGGGATACTTGGAAGCCCTATAATATTCCAAGACACATTTGGTTGGTTATTTTTATCAATCAAATCAAAACATTTGTGGGATACTTGGATAGAATATTCCAAGACACCTTTGGTTGGTTATTTTTATCAATCAAATCAAAACATTTGTGGGATACTTGGAAGCCCTAGAATATTCCAAGACACCTTTGGTTGGTTATTTTTATCAATCAAATCAAAACATTTGTGGGATACTTGGAAGCCCTAGAATATTCCAAGACACCTTTGGTTGGTTATTTTTATCAATCAAATCAAAACATTTGTGGGATACTTGGAAGCCCTAGAATATTCCAAGACACCTTTGGTTGGTTATTTTTATCAATCAAATCAAAACATTTGTGGGATACTTGGATAGAATATTCCAAGATACCTTTGGTTGGTTATTTTTATCAATCAAATCAAAACATTTGTGGGATACTTGGAAGCCCTAGAATATTCCAAGACACCTTGGTTGGTTATTTTTATCAATCAAATCAAAAAAAAAATTGGGACCCTTGGAAGCCTTAGAATATTCCATAAAAACCTTGGTTGGTTATTTTTATCAATCAAATCAAAAAATTTATGGGACCCTTGGAAGCCCTAGAATATTCCAACACAAAATCAAAACAAAAACAAAAAAAAAAAAACAAAAAACAAAAAATCAAAAAAATCTGGATTGGTGTTCACCTAACCTACTGGTTTACATATATAGGGGTGTGACTCAAGTTAAATGGAAGCTAACATGTTCTATTCATTTTTTTTCATCAGGTACATTTACTTTCAACCCAGGTGCACTTATTTGCAGTCATTGCTCCCGTGACCAGATCTAAAGCAAGAGCCATGAATACTGAAGAGAACCAAGCCCAAGCTACTGTCCCCGCTCAGGACTTTACTCAGCTGCAGGAGCAAGTGGCCGGTCTGGCCAAAATGCTAGGAGACTTACTGGCGGCTCAGGCCCAGCAGGCCCAAGCCCAAAATCAGGCGTCAACTTCCCATCCGGCACCGCCACCTCAGGCCTATATTCCGCCTCCGGCTCAGCCCATGCCTGAGCCCATTTCTGAACCAGTCCCTGAGCCCATTCTGATCAGGGAAAATACAGCTGAGTCTGAAAAAGAGCTGGAAAAAGAAAAGGCCCGAGATGAGATGGAAAAGAAAATGCTGCTGAGGATAGAAAGAATCCAGGCAGAGCTGAAAGAGGTGAAGGGGGGATGCAGCCATGCAGGCACCACCTTCGAAGACCTGTGCATGTACCCAGACGTCTGTCTACCGGCTAAGTTCAGGTGCCCAGACTTCGATAAATTTGATGGCACGGGCTGCCCATTGAGCCATCTCAAATTATACTGCGGGGCCCTGTGCCAGTATTGCCGGGATGATGGCATACTGATCCAGCTCTTTCAGAGGAGTCTGACCGGGTCAGCCCTTCAGTGGTTCGCTACAGTGGACCATGGAAGGATTAGAAGGTGGAAGGACTTGGCCGATGCTTTCTTGGACCAGTACAAGTTCAACTCGGAGATCGTGCCGGACCGGTACGACATGATGAGGATGACCAAGGGGAAAGATGAACCGGTACGGCAGTACGCCAAGAGATGGAGAGAGGCCGCCTCCCAGGTCAGGCCACCTATGCAAGAGCCGGAGATGATCTCCACATTTATGGGCACACTGGGGCAGCCCTTTTACAACCATCTGGTGGGTCAGATCACCACCAACTTTGCAGCCCTAGTACAAGTGGCGGACCGGATCGAAGAGGGGGTCAGGTCAGGAAGGCTGATAGACTACTCTACTCTGACTGGGCAGTCTGATTCCTCAGCCTCCATGGCCCAAAAGAAGGGAACTGGGTTCAAGAAGACAGGGGCCCGAAAAGAAGGAGAGGTGAACCTGGTCCAGGCTCCTCCAGCCAAGAAGCCACTGCACGTCAACATCTCGGCACCCCAACAGGCCCAGCAGGCCCAGCAGTCGTACCAGACCCCGCTGAATGTCAACTTCCCTCCCTCTGTGCCAGCTAACACAAGGAGGACTTTTTCTAAGGAGGAGCGGGATGCCTGGTTCGCAGCAAGAAAGAACCGGGTTTTCACCCCTCTACCAATATCTCTTTCCCAACTATTGCCAACCCTGCTAAAGGGTGAATACTTGACTCTGAAAGAGCCCAACCCGAATGCCACCAGGGGGAGAAATTTTGACACATCGGTCACCTGTGATTTCCACATGGGTGCACCGGGGCATTCTACTGATAACTGCTGGGTGCTGAAGCATGCGGTCCAGGACCTGTTGGACCAGAAGGCTTTGGTCTTTAACACTGCTGCACCCGCCCCGTCGGGAAATGATATTGGGCAGAACCCTCTGCCGTACCACAATGGGGCAGGCCCATCCAACTCCATCACTGCCATATCCACCACCAGAAGGGCCTTTGACCCATCACAGCTTATAGCACCAGTAGGGACCACTGTCCAGGTCCATTTTTTCCCAGAGGAGGACGAAGAGGAGATCAACATGGTCTCCCAAAAAAATAATAATCTTGCTGCTGAGGACATAAGTTCCTCTCTAAACCGGGTCTCTTCACTCATGGCCCAGATGAATACTGCAAGGCCCACATTGGTCTTCAATTGCAGTCCACCCACTTATTCCCCATCTAAGCCGTCTAAGGCTCCGCTGGTCATCAATCTTGACCCCACCACTGCTTCCATCACTTCTTCTGTCCCCACAAAATCCAAACTTCAACCCCTGGTTGTAAATGTGCAGCTAGCCCAAACTATCCCTAAACCGGCCCATACATCCCGGTCCAAACTCCAGCCACTAGTGGTTGACATCCCTAAATTAGCCTATTCAGAGGCCGCTGTACCATGGAACTACAGCGAGGGAATCACGGCTACGGTTCCAATGGTCAGGAACCAGAACCAGGAGGAGGTGAACCTCATGACGAGGTCGGGGAGATGTGCAGGGGGTGAAGAGAAAGAAAAAGAGACAGAAGTGGAGAAAGAAAAAAGAGAAAATGAAGAAAAAAGAAAGCAAAAAGGAAAAAACAAGATGGGAGAAGACACCCCCCAGGGTGCAGAAAATGAGGCAGCTGACCTCATAAAAATAATAAAGAAGAGTGAATTCAATCTTGTGGATCAGCTAAACAAGGTCCCGGCCCAGATTTCAATACTGGGCCTTTTGCTGAATTCCGAAAAGCACAGGGATGCATTGTTGAGGGTGCTGCAGAGTGCACACGTATCCCAGACAATTGATCCAGACCAGCTTGGTAAAATGGTTGGTCAAATCTTGTCACATAATGTGATAAGTTTCTCAGAGGGTGAGATCAGCCCAGGTGGGTGTTATCATGTGGACCCTTTGCACATCACTGTGCTTTGTAAGGGCTGCATGGTTGCACGGGTTTTAATTGACAACGGGTCAGCGCTAAACGTTTGCCCGTTAATCACTTTTACCAAGCTGGGGCTGAACCAGTCAAGGATAAAACGAAATGGGCGGATAGTAAGGGCTTTTGATAGCTCCAAGACCGACTCCCTAGGGGAGATTGAACTGCCGGTCACAATTGGGCCGAATATCTTTAACATCACATTTGAAGTGATGAATATACCCGCAGCCTTCAATCTGCTCCTAGGAAGGCCGTGGATACATTCGGCTAGGGCAATACCATCCACGCTCCACCAGAGGGTGAAGTACATAAGAGGGCAGAGGGTGATAACAGTCCTAGCCGAAAACTTGGTGCCGCCCATTGTGTCACCTGATGTACCATTAATCAATGTGGACCTAACTGTCGACAATATTGCATTCCACTCATTCCAATTTGAGGCGGTAAATTTCATACCTGGGGGGTGTGATAAAAAGAAGGAAAAGGGGACCACTGCAGAAAAAATGGTCAAGAAAGTGATGAAGAAATACCACTTTCACCCAGGGAAAGGCCTGGGGATCAATCTGCAGGGGATGGTGGAGCCAATCACGGCTAAGAAACTGATCCCCAAAGTAGGGTTGGGCTTCAAGCCCAGAGGCTGGAGAAGAATGAAATATGAAGAAGGGGAGAGCAGAAGCAAAGGAAAACTCCCTCATTTAAGGGAAAGTTTCCCCAAACCCTCCTATATAATCCAAATTTCTCCTCCCATGGACCAGTCCAAGCCTCCATACCGAAACATTAACCCATTTCAAAAGCCTTTTGTTTCGGCCCTACAACCCTATAACCCATCTCCAATACTGGGAGCAGTGGATGGGCCTGGACCACAGCCCGAGCAGCAGGCGGACTTTTCTGAAGATGTTGGTGCATTCTTCGCCATGACTGAGGGCGAAAAGACAGGGGCAGACATGGAACTGCCATTTATTGACTGGGCCGCAGTAAAGGTTCCAGACAAGGTCATTTCTGGATTGGGCCCCGTAGCAGAAAAGGGCAGTACCCACCCGGTGATGATGGCATCGGATGCTGGGTTTGAAGAGCAGGCTTTCCCTATTTCCCCTGCTCCCCAAAATTTTGTACTGAACAATTGGGAGGAAACTCCCCTTACCTTTGAAGCAGCGTTAGTTCGGCAAACTGACGCGGCTTCCAAAAAAAAAAAAAAAAACTCCAATAGTGGATTGCCATTTCCCTGAAGGTTCTAATGGGCCTTCGTCTTCAGGGGAATTATGTTTAGAAGGCCCACAAAAAACCCAAAAAGATTTTTATATTTTTTCTAGAAAATTTAAATTTTTCAAAAAGGTCCAAACCACTTATGAACCATATAATCAGACCGAATTGGACCAGGTTGAATATGACTTCGACCTTGAGCTCGACTTTGATCTCATGGGGGTCGAAGAAGAGACCGAGGTCGAAGAAGAAGACGTTCCAAAAGAAATTGAATACCAATTGGAACGTCATGAAAAGGGGGTCCAACCTAATATTGAGGAGACCATATCCATAAACCTTGGGACCAAAGATGACCCAAAAATTGTGAAAATCGGGTCATGCTTGTCTGATGTGCAGAAAAATGAAATGTCACAGTTCTTGGCAGATTACAAGGATGTGTTTGCTTGGTCGTATCGGGACATGCCGGGGTTGGACACAGACACGGTGGTGCACAAGTTGCCAATTTTGCCAGGGGTTAAGCCGATTAAGCAGAAGCTGAGAAGATTGAAACCTGAGTGGACTCTGAAGGTCAAGGATGAAGTGGTCAAACAGTTCCAAGCTGGATTTTTGGCAGTCTCTACGTACCCAGAATGGCTCGCAAACATAGTGTCGGTACCAAAGAAGGACGGGAAGGTCCGAATGTGCGTGGACTATAGAGACTTGAATAGGGCAAGCCCAAAGGACGATTTTCCGCTTCCACACATCGACATTCTGGTCGATAATACTGCGGTACATAGCCTGTTCTCTTTCATGGATGGTTTCTCAGGATATAATCAGATCAAGATGGCTAAGGAGGATCAAGAGAAAACAGCATTTATCACACCTTGGGGCACATTCCACTATACAGTCATGCCATTTGGGCTTAAGAACGCTGGGGCAACATACCAGCGGGCCATGACGGCACTATTCCATGACATGATCCATAAGGAGATGGAGGTCTATGTGGACGATATGATTGCCAAATCATGCAAAGAGGAGGACCACTTGATCAATCTGAAGAAAGTGTTTGATCGGCTTAGGAAGTACAGTCTACGGCTTAACCCGGCTAAATGCGTCTTCGGGGCTACATCAGGAAAGTTGCTTGGGTTTATAGTGAGCCGACGAGGAATTGAAATTGACCCGGCTAAAGCCAAGGCCATAATTGAAATGCCAGCACCCAGAACCGAGAAGGAGGTCAGGGGCTTTCTTGGAAGGATTCAATACATAAGCCGGTTCATAGCACAGCTCACTGCTATCTGTGAACCAATTTTCAAACTTTTAAGAAAAGATAACCCAACGGTCTGGAATGAGGACTGCCAGTATGCATTTGACACTATAAAGAGGTATTTACTGAACCCACCGGTACTAGTGCCACCAACTCCAGGAAGACCACTGATCCTGTACTTGTCAGTGTTGGAAACATCGATGGGATGTGTCTTAGGGCAACATGATGAGACTGGTAGAAAAGAAAGGGCAATTTACTATCTGAGTAAAAAATTCACAGAATATGAAGCCAAGTATTCATCATTGGAGAAGACTTGCTGTGCTCTAGTGTGGGCCACTCAGAGGCTAAGGCATTATTTCCTTAGTCACTCCACACTATTGATATCCCGAATGGACCCACTGAAGTATTTATTTGAGAAACCGGCATTGACTGGCAGAACGGCTAAGTGGCAACTACTACTGTCCGAGTTTGACCTCACATACATCACCCAGAAGGCGATCAAGGGTCAAGCCATAGCTGATCACCTGGCTGCACATCCTTTGCCAGAATATCAACCCTTGAAGACCAACTTCCCAGATGAAGCAATTCTGTACACTGAAGAGGAAGACAGTGAGAGTTCTTGGCAGATGTTCTTTGATGGGGCCGCCAATATGAATGGGAACGGAATAGGGGCAGTCTTGGTTCAACCAGATGGTTCACATATCCCAATTGCAGTAAAGCTGAGATTCTAGTGCACCAATAACATAGCAGAATATGAGGCATGCATAATTGGATTGCAAGCAGCCATGGATCATGGAGTAGAGGAACTTGACGTATACGGGGATTCGAGTCTTATCATCTTCCAAACAACTGGTGAATGGAAAACCAAGGATCACAAATTGATCCCCTATCACCAGTATTTGGAAGAAATAAGCACAAATTTCACTCGAATTTCCTTCAACTATATGCCAAGGGCCAAGAATCAGTTTGCGGATGCTCTAGCAACCTTGGCTTCAATGGTCAGCATATCAGAAGGAGTAGACATCAGACCGCTGGAAATTGAGGTCCGAGATGAATCGGCTTACTGTCTCGTTCTAGAGGGAGCACCAGAAGAAGAAGCACCATGGTTTCAAGATATCAAGAATTTCTTGAATAATCGGAGTTTGCCAGAAAATGCCACGGCCACTGAGAAGAGAACAATACAGAGATTGGCTTGTCAATTTCTGCTAAGTGGTGGACATGTGTACAAGAGGTCACATAACGACATTCTGCTAAGATGTGTTGCCAAGGCTGAATCAGAACGGCTGATCGAGACCGTACATGGTGGAGTCTGTGGGCCCCATATGAGTGGGCACATGCTGGCTAAGAAGATCCTGAGGCTGGGATACTACTGGACAACCATGGAACATGATTGCTGTATACATGTCAGGAGGTGCCACCAATGTCAGATATATGCAGATAACAAGCATGCACCCCCGGGTGAGTTGCACAACATGACATCACCCTGGCCCTTCTCTATGTGGGGCATAGATGTCATTGGCATGATCTCCCCTAAGGCATCGAACGGACACAGATTCATCCTGGTGGCAATTGACTACTTCACTAAGTGGGTGGAAGCAGCCTCATATGCAAATATCACAAGCAAGCATGTGATCAAATTTTTGAAGCACAACATTATTTGTCGCTATGGACTGCCAAGTGCTATAGTATCAGACAATGCTTCAAATATTAAGAACAAGGACATGAAGAAAATGTGTGAGCAGTTTCAGATCACCCACCATAAGTCAGCTCCGTACAGGCCAAAGATGAATGGGGCAGTGGAAGCAGCAAACAAGAATATAAAGAAAATCATCCAGAAGATGGTAGTAAGTTACAAGGATTGGCATGAAATGCTGCCACTTGCTCTACATGCCTACAGAACCTCGATCCGAACTTCAACTGGGGCAACCCCGTACTCCCTAGTCTATGGGATGGAAGCAGTCTTGCCCGTGGAAGTAGAAATCCCGTCACTCAGAGTGCTCATGGAAGCAGAACTAGAAGAAGCCGAATGGATCCAATCAAGACATGATCAACTTAACCTGATAGAAGAAAAACGGTTGAAAGCACTTTGCCATGGACAGTTGTACCAGAAGAGAATGGCCCGGGCTTACAATAAGAAAGTAAGGCCCAGAACTTTCGAAGAAGGAAACTTAGTGCTAAAGAAAATCTTACCATTTTTGGAGGATCCTCGTGGTAAGTTCAAGCCCAATTGGGAAGGCCCATATGTCGTCAAGAAAGTACTGTCAGGGGGTGCACTCATCTTAGCAGAAATGGATGGGTCAGATTTTCCTGAGCCCATTAACTCTGATGCGGTAAAAAGGTATTTTCCTTGAGTGAATATTTCTAGGAAAGGATCCGAGGCCATTTTTCTTTATTTCCTTCAAAATTCAAATCCCTAGTCTAGCCAAATTGAGCCGGATCGTTTCTTTGATCAACCCAAACCGGATTTACAGTCAAATTGGGGCAAAATCAATTGGGGCAAAAGTGAGGAAAGAAAAAGAAAAAGAGAGGAAAAGCAATGGAAATGGCAAATGAAAGCCAAGTGTGAAAAAAAAAATGCAAAAAATGCAATTTGGGGAAAAATGGGTAAATTCATCATAACTGTAAGTCCGGTTGACCTATTTCCACACTTGAAAATTTTGGGCCTGTAATACCCTTTCTTTCATAAACTCAGCCTAGCCTTTATTTCGTCCTATTTTTAAGCCCTCGGTGATCTTAGCTTGTTCATTCAAATATCAGAGTAAGATGGGTGATGACGGAATTCAGAAGCCGGCCCTAGTGAAAACCGTAACTGGCGCTAGGGGCAATATTGGTGAAAAGGCAAAAAGAAAAAAAAAATAAGAAAAATGAAAGAAAATCAGAGGTTGAGTTGATCATGGGGATCCGAGCTTCAAGCAAAGTTGGCATGAGCAGAATGGGGCAGTTTTGGCAGTTGGGAATGACTCTAAAGGTCCTAAGATGGACGGTTCTGATCCCTCAGTATTTTGTGGATTACCCTTTTCATTATTTAACCTGGTTCTAATTCCTTTGATTATAGGTGATTAAGTGCATGGACCAAATTTCAAAAAAAAAATATACAAAAAAAAAATATAAAAAGGAAAAATTATACTTTGGCCAGTGATGAGAAATCAAATACTTTTCATAAAACCTTTGTTTTTACAAGCATCTGAGCATTCTGAGGCCAATAATATAAAAACTTTATTTTGAATTAAATCCTTTATATTTCCACTATTGGAGTTCAATTTTGTACAAAGGTATGAAAAATGTGCAGGAAATAAAGCTAGTCTCCTAGCCGCTCCTCAAGCTCCCGAATCCGAGCTGCCTGAGCTGCAATGACTCCTGAAGCCCCCTCTGCAGCGGGATCACTCAGGAAGGAAATGACCTCATCTGAAAGGGCCTGTTGGATCCTCATACTCCTAAGGCTGGCCAAAGTATCCTGGTACTTCTGCCGGATCATACGGACCTCGAAGCAACGGGCCTGCCTCTGCTCCTCCAGCTTCTCTTCCACGGCAATGCGGCGTGAGATCTGCTCCTCAAGCTGCCTCTCCAGATAAGCGCCCTGTATCCTAAGCTCCTGGGCCTCCCGTACCCATATCTGCTGAAGCCGCTTATGAGAAGCCCGCTCAGACTCTAGAATGTCCTCATAGGTGGGAGCCAAGACTACAGGAGGATCTTCGGGTACCGGGGCCTGAGTCTGTATCTGTTCCTTAATCCAGAAGAGATAATCCTTCACATGGGCTTCTGAGAAGACTGGACCATGCATGAAGCGGACATAGGACCACTCCTTCATCAACCAGGCATTCAGCTTCATAGAAAGGGGCCCAAGACGATCCTCATATCCACATGGGATGATAATCCCCTGGGTCGCACGGAACTGACGAAGAACCCGCAGAGGAAGATACAGCACTGCATGCTTCAGGCCCGCTAGGATCAGAAAGTTGCGATCACGGAAGCTAATCACTGTCGCTGCGTTGGGCTGATAAGTGCCAGGCCATCTCACCTGGTCCTCCTGAAGTGAGCCCAAGAAAGTGAACCAGCCTTGTTTGCCCCCTGGAATATCGGGGCACCCCCTGTTGCTCATCAAGATGGGGACCTTCAAACTTGGGAAGAAGTGTCGATTGATTTCTTCAATCTAACTCAGATGATCAAGTAGCCAAAGCTGCAAAGAAAGAGAGATATATCAGCACATTGTAAAAAGAAAAAAGCAAAAAGCAAAAAAAAAAAGAAAGAAAAAGAAGCAAAAAGAAAGCAAAAAAGCAAAAAAAGAAAGAAAAAAAAAGCAAAAAAAAAAATATATATATATATATATTTTACCTGCAGGTTATGGGCAACAATGGCACATACATCATTATTGAGAGAGCAAGAAGATGAAGAAGCAAAAGCAAGTTGCAGAATATTCAAGCACAGGTTTGGGCATCAAATGCACCCAGGTAAATCAAATAAGAAAATCAATCAGGAAAATTCAATAAAATATTTCCTTCCTTATTGTTGAAAAACATCAAAAGCAATTGAGTTTGCAGAGGTCAATTTTAAATCCACATTCTTTCAAAATTTGCTTGTCTCAGATTTCTTTTCATAGCCACGAGAGCTCAAAGAAATCTGAGATAAGGAAGAGACGTCACCCTGTCAGACTATACACAGCAGGGGTTTCATTGGCTATCTTCAAATCCATGTTTCTTATCACTCATTTGTTTGACCAAAGCAAGTTCAATTAATGAGATGTCTTTCAAACGTGCAATTTTGAGTTGTGTCTATTCTGTGCTGTTCATTGTGTTACAACTCCAGCGAAGAGGGGAAGTTATAGACACCCCAAAAAAATTGCACGATTTTTGATAAAGCTTGAAGGAAATGAATATATTATTGGAATTCTTTGCATTGGGTTTAAAAAGGAGCAAAAAGAAATGTGCTATAAATTATACTATTTTCTCTCAAAATCCTATTCTTGTCTCGAAATCCACCTCACAGCCACGAGAGCTCTGTGGAATTTGGGCCAACTTTGGGAAATGTGCCTGGTCAAAAGGATGATATCCACTCAATTTTCAACTTGGTTTGATAAAAAATCAGTTTTTCAAAAAATCCTATTTTTGGGCTTAAAATCCACTTCACAGCCACAAAGGGCTCGGTGGAATTTAAGAACTCTTGGAGAGATGCCCCCCTTAAAGTGAGGGCTTTTTGGCAAATCTCCACTCAAAAATGGTTTTCTACAGAAATTGAATTGAACCGAGCAAATCATGCTCAAGGGAATGCAATTTGGGCTTGTCTACTCTTTGCAGCTCACTGCTTCGCAGCTCCCGCAAAGAGGGGCAGTTGTAGACACCCCAAATTGCACAAACAATCATCAAAAATCATTATCTCCTGGAAAGCCAGCACAGAATTTGAAGAAAATAAGCTTTTACCTGTATCCGGATACTCAATCCGGATACAAGTACTCCTTCCCGTATCCGGATACTCATACCGGATACATGTGGGCCTTAGCGTATCCGGTACCATGTACAGGATACCTTAAGGCCCTTTGTTATCCGGTCTGATATACCGGATACCTTAAGTTTGCTCAAAATTAGGGTTTTCCGAGGGCTTTTCACTTTTACCATTATGTCCCTCATTAAAGGAGGGGAAATCGCGGAAATAACCTTAGGGTTTAGGTTGGAGGGGTTCTAGACATTAATTTGTGTCTACCAATGACCTTAGCCCTTGCCTATAAATAGGAGCCTCCTCCTTGAGCAAATGGCACACAACTCTTGTTTTGAATTCTCGCAAAGAAGAACTCCAAGAGAAGAAGAAAACCGCTGTGGAATCGCCTCCAGCACTCAGGTAAGCCTCAACTTTTCTTTTTATTTTCTGTCTTTACATTCCTAGATCTAGATCTCTTCTTCTACCTTTCTGTAGTATAAAGCCTTGTTTGTATGTGTAGAAATCCTTCCCCGGCTCAAAGTGTCTCAAGACTCCCCTAGCCGTAAAACGTGAAGGCGGATCTAGGAGAAACGAGACTGGGGATTGACCCTAGTGCTAGAACCCATGTAGCGTAAGGCTTTTTGATTGATTGTAAACCGTTCCATATTCAAAGTACCCTTGATTATCTTAAAGAGAACAGAGGGAAACGATAATGGAACGGAACCCTAGGCTATGCTAGAACCTATTTTGTTGAATATATGCATATTGTATTAATCTGGCTTGATTTTACACTCTGGCACATACATATCACTATTTTGGCGGGATAGGCTCATATTTGGGGTTTATTGCATTTATTGTGATAAATCTCAAATAAATGGCCTCAATCAATTCTGGAATGCCTTTCGGATGATTTTAAAGTATTTGTGTTCATCTTGCACGAATTTCATTTTTATCAATTTTCGGACTTGGTTTTACTCAAAAAATGGCTTAGCTTGACAGCACCTGTACCCTTACTTCGGACGCCCGTAACTTCATCATCCGGATGAATTTTGGGGTGATTCCAGAACCATGGGAAAGGTGAGGCTGTCTAGTTTATGTCCACCAAATTTCATGAATTTTCATCTAGCCGATTTTTGACACCTCTCTGTCGAAGTTGAGTGGACAGTTCAGGTTCAAATACAGAACTTGTCACTTCGACGGACCGCCATGTGTTCGTTTTAAGTCCGATTCGAGCGGTTTTTATTTCTGATTACTCCTTTTTGAGTCTATTTTCAAATCCAGTTGGTTTCATAATTTTTGGATTCCATTTGAATTATTGGTAGCCGATTTACTCAGAACTGCTCATTTGCATTTTTCTGGGTAAATCTGTGATCTTCGGGGCCTGTTCGGGAGACCACCCAAGGCACACCCGAAGGGATTTTTGTATGAGGCTAGTTTCTGTTGAAAGATGGCCATACAGACTTCAAGCACACCAAATTTCACGGATTTCTATGTAGTGGAGTTTTCTAGACAATTTTCCAAAGTTGCCCACTTACTACTTTTAAAAATCCCCAACAGCAACTTCAAAGGAGGATAACTCCTAGATTTTTCATCGGAATGAAGTGAAATTTTGCATGAGACTCTTATTTATCATAATCTTTCAAATAGAGTTGGTTTGAATCAATTTGAAATTGGATTTGAATGATTTCAAGACAAAGGACCTTACTTTTTACCAAAATTCCCGGATTTGCCTCAACTTGGTTTTGGCCACTTTTACTTTGATTTCCATCTTTTGAAATACTCCAGAAGTGATATTGACATAAGAGAGGATCTAAAATCCATTTAGATCTTCATGTGAAAATATCATACATTATTCCTTTTTCAAGGCTTTTTCATGATTTTTAGCAAGCTTCTTATTTTCTTTTTAGCATGAACATACACTTGGCAACCACTTCGCGTGGATGAATGGGGGTGCCTAATACCTTCCCCCGTTCATAATCTAATCCCCTTACCCATCTCTGGATTTGATTTTCAAGTAGGGTTATTTTTATCCTAGAATGTTTCTTTTGGCTATTTTTGCCTACTTTTGAATCTTTGGTGTCCATTCTCACCCCAAAATCATGAATGGTGGCGACTCTCCCAATTTTTGCGTTGAGCCCGTGTGTTGACGGAGAGACGATCACTCCGGTGATTTTTTTCCCATGTCTCACAACTGGTCCAGACCCAGCTTGGTAAAAGTGATTAACGGGCAGACGTTTAATGCCGACCCGTTGTCAATTAAAACCTGTGCAATCATGCAACCCTTACAAAGCACAGTGATGTGCAAAGGGTCTACATGATAACACCCACCTGGGCTGATCTCACCCTCTGAGAAACTTATCACATTATGTGACAAGATTTGACCAACCATTTTGCCAAGCTGGTCTGGATCAATAGTCTGGGATACGTGTGCACTTTGTAGCACCCTCAACAATGCATCCCTATGCTTTTCAGAATTCAGCAAAAGGCCCAGTATTGAAATCTGGGCCGGGACCTTGTTCAGCTGATCCACAAGATTAAATTCACTTTTCTTTATTATTTTTATGAGGTCTGCTGCCTCATTTTCTGCACCCTGGGGGGTGTCTTCTCCCACTTTATTTTTTCCTTTTTGTTTTCTTTTTTCTCTTTCTTTTTCTATTTTTTCTTTTTCTGCTTCTGTCTCCTTTTCTTTCTCTTCACCCCCTGCACATCTCCCTGACCTCGTCATGAGGTTCACCTCCTCCTGGTTCTGGTCCCTGACCATTGGAACCGTAGCCGTGATTCCCTCGCTGTAGTTCCATGGTACAGCGGCCTCTGAATAGGCTAATTTAGGGATGTCAACAACTAGTGGCTGGAGTTTGGACCGGGATGTATGGGCCGGTTTAGGGATAATATGGGCTGGCTGCACATTTACAACCAAGAGTTGAAGTTTGGATTTGGTGGGGACAGAAGAAGTGATGGAAGCAGTGGTGGGGTCAAGATTGATGACCAGTGGAGCCTTAGATGACTTGGATGGTGAGCAAATGGGTGGACTGCAATTGAAGACCAATGGGGGCCTTGCAGTATTCATCTGGGCCATGAGTGAAGAGACCCGGTTTAGAGAGGAACTTATGTCCTCAGCAGCAAGATTGTTATTTTTTTGGGAGACCATGTTGATCTCCTCTTCTTCCTCTTCTGGGAAAAATCGGACCTGGACTGTAGTCCCCACAGGTGCTATAAGCTGAGATGGGTCAAAGACCCTTCTCGTGGTGGATATGGCAGTGATGGAGTTGGATGGACCTGCCCCATTGTGGTATGGCAGAGGGTTCTGCCCAATATCATTCCCTGACGGGGCGGGTGCAGCAGTGTTAAAGACCAAGGCCTTCTGGTCCAACAGGTCCTGGACCGCATGCTGCAATACCCAGCAGTTATCAGTAGAATGCCCCGGTGCACCCATGTGGAAATCACAGGTGACCGATGTGTCAAAATTTCTCCCCTTCGGGGCATTTGGGTTAGGCTCCTTCAGAGTCAAGTATTCGCCTTTCAGCAGGGTTGGCAGTAGTTGGGACAGAGATATCGGGAGAGGAGTGAAGACTCGGTTTTTCCTTGCTGCGAACCAGGCATCCCGCTCCTCCTTAGTAAAGGTCCTCCTTGTGTTAGCTGGCACAGAGGGAGAGAAGTTGACATTCAGCGGGGTCTGGTACGACTGCTGGGCCTGTTGGGGTGCCGAGATGTTGACGTGAAGTGGCTTCTTGGCTGGAGGAGCCTGGACTAGGTTCACCTCTCCTTCTTTTCGGGCCCCCGTCTTTTTAAATCCGGCCCCTTTCTTCTGGGCCATGGAGGCCGAGGAATCGGACTGCCCAGCCAAAGTAGAGTAGTCTATCAGCCTTCCTGACCTGACCCCTTCTTCAATCCGGTCCGCCACCTGTACCAGGGCTGCAAAGTTGGTGGTGATCTGACCCACCAGATGGTTGTAAAAGGGCTGTCCCAGTGTGCCCATAAATGTGGAGATCATCTCCGGCTCTTGCATAGGTGGCCTGACCTGGGAGGCGGCCTCTCTCCATCTCTTGGCGTACTGCCGTACCGGTTCATCTTTCCCCTTGGTCATCCTCATCATGTCGTACCGGTCCGGCACGATCTCAGAGTTGAACTTATATTGGTCCAGGAAAGCGTCGGCTAGGTCCTTCCACCTCCTGATTCTTCCATGGTCCACTGTAGCGAACCACCTAAGGGCTGACCCGGTCAGACTCCTCTGGAAGAGCTGGATCAGTATGCCATCATCCCGGCCAAACTGGCACAGGGCCCCGCAGTATAATTTGAGATGGCTCAATGGGCAGCCCGTGTCATCAAATTTATCGAAGTCTGGGCACCTGAACTTAGCCGGTAGACAGACGTCCGCGTACATGCACAGGTCCTCGAAGGTGGTGCCTGCATGGCTGCCTCCCCCCTTCACTTCCTTCAACTCTGCCTGGATCCTCTCTATCCTGAGCAGCATTTTCTTTTCCATCTCATCTCGGGCCTTTTCTTTTTCCAGCTCTTTCTCAGACTCAGCTGTATTTTCCTTGATCAGAATGGGTTTAGGGACCGGTTCAGAAATGGGCTCAGGCATGGGTTGAGCCGGAGGCGGAATATAGGCCTGAGGTGGCGGTGCCGGATGAGAAGTCGACGCCTGATTTTGGGCTTGGGCCTGCTGGGCCTGAGCCGCCAGTAAGTCTCCCAGCATTTTGGCCAGACCGGCCACTTGCTCCTGCAGCTGAGTAAAGTCCTGAGCGGGGACAGTAGCTTGGGCTTGGTTCTCTTCAGTATTCATGGCTCTTGCTTTGGATCTGGTCACGGGAGCAATGACTGCAAATAAGTGCACCTGGGTCGCAAGTAAATGTACTTGAGGAAAAAATGAATAGAACATGTTAGCTTCCATTTAACTTGAGTCACACCCCTATACATGTAAACCAGTAGGTTAGGTGAACACCAATCCAGATTTATTTTTATTTTTTTATTTTTATTTTTTTGTTTTTTTTTGTTGGAATATTTTTTTTTGTTGTTTTGACTTTGTGTTGGAATATTCTAGGGCTTCCAAGGGTCCCAAAATTTTTTTTTATTTGATTGATAAAATAACCAACCAAGGTTTTCATGGAATATTTTAGGGCTTCCAAGGGTCCCAAAATTTTTTTTGATTTGATTGATAAAAATAACCAACCAAGGTTTTCATGGAATATTCTAGGGCTTCCAAGGGTCCCAATTTTTTTTTTGATTTGATTGATAAAAATAACCAACCAAGGTTTTCATGGAATATTCCAGGGCTTCCAAGGGTCCCAATTTTTTTTTGATTTGATTGATAAAAATAACCAACCAAGGTTTTCATGGAATATTCTAGGGCTTCCAAGGGTCCCAATTTTTTTTTTGATTTGATTGATAAAAATAACCAACCAAAGTTTTCATGGAATATTCTAGGGCTTCCAAGGGTCCCAATTTCTTTTTTGATTTGATTGATAAAAATAACCAACCAAGGTTTTCATGGAATATTCTAGGGCTTCCAAGGGTCCCAATTTTTTTTTTTGATTTGATTGATAAAAATAACCAACCAAGGTTTTCATGGAATATTCTAGGGCTTCCAAGGGTCCCAAATTTTTTTTTTGATTTGATTGATAAAAATAACCAACCAAGGTTTTCATGGAATATTCTAGGGCTTCCAAGGGTCCCAATTTTTTTTTTGATTTGATTGATAAAAATAACCAACCAAGGTTTTCATGGAATATTCTAGGGCTTCCAAGGGTCCCAATTTTTTTTTTTGATTTGATTGATAAAAATAACCAACCAAGGTTTTCATGGAATATTCTAGGGCTTCCAAGGGTCCCAATTTTTTTTTGATTTGATTGATAAAAATAACCAACCAAGGTTTTCATGGAATATTCTAGGGCTTCCAAGGGTCCCAATTTTTTTTTATTTGATTGATAAAAATAACCAACCAAGGTTTTCATGGAATATTCTAGGGCTTCCAAGGGTCCCAATTTTTTTTTTGATTTGATTGATAAAAATAACCAACCAAAGGTGTCTTGGAATATTCTAGGGCTTCCAAGTATCCCACAAATGTTTTGATTTGATTGATAAAAATAACCAACCAAAGGTGTCTTGGAATATTCTAGGGCTTCCAAGTATCCCACAAATGTTTTGATTTGATTGATAAAAATAACCAACCAAAGGTGTCTTGGAATATTCTAGGGCTTCCAAGTATCCCACAAATGTTTTTATTTGATTGATAAAAATAACCAACCAAGGTTTTCATGGAATATTCTAGGGCTTCCAAGGGTCCCAATTTTTTTTTTGATTGATAAAAATAACCAACCAAGGTTTTCATGGAATATTCTAGGGCTTCCAAGGGTCCCAATTTTTTTTTTGATTTGATTGATAAAAATAACCAACCAAGGTTTTCATGGAATATTCTAGGGCTTCCAAGGGTCCCAATTTTTTTTTTTTGATTTGATTGATAAAAATAACCAACCAAAGGTGTCTTGGAATATTCTAGGGCTTCCAAGTATCCCACAAATGTTTTGATTTGATTGATAAAAATAACCAACCAAAGGTTTTTTTTTCTTCAAATTTGCTGAATTTTCTCAGTTTTCAAGTTCCAAAGTTTGACTGACACATGTTGGAGTTGAGTTGGTGTCAAAAAATATGACACCTTGGTTTCCTCTTTGATTTTCAAACTTAGGTTAAATCCTGAAAGAATATTTTATTTTATTCTTTTTTGTTTTTTGTTTTTGTTTTTTTTTTGGTATATATTTTTTTGATTTTGTATTTTTGGGAACATTTCTTATGTTCTTTTTGGGGTGCCTAAGGATTATCCAAAGTGTTTTAGGCATTTTATTCTGAAAATTTGGGCTGAACAGCCAATTTGTGCATTTTTTGAACGTATCCGGTATAATATACCGGATAAGAATATGCCTTATTGTATCTGGTCACCCTAACCGGATACACGCATATGCCTTTGTATCCGGAAATACATACCGGATAAGAATAGAGTTGTTATTAACCGGCCTGAGTTACCGGTTATTGCCGAAATGGCCCTTTTTGACTCATTTTTTCACCAGATTTGGCTTTTTCCATTCCCACTTGATGTTCACCTTAATTTGACCTTCAAAACTTGCCCCAAATTGGGCTTGGACATCATACTTGCAAAATTCCCTAAATTTAGGAAGAGAACATGGCTTTACCTTGCCACCTTGTATTACCTTCATTCAATATGGTATTCACATTATACCTTGGCCTGTAAAACATGCAAACGGCCTTCCCACATTTACACCCAATTCCCCAAACGCAATTGTGTGCTTTTAGCCGAAAACGTGTTTCTCCACCTTCAAGCGTATGGTTTTTGGGTTTTGGCTTAATTGGCAACTTAGAACTCAAGTCTAGTGATGCCCGGAATCGAATCACAGATCCCATTGTCATCACATCATTGACCCAAATTCTAAGGTAAATGTTTTCACTTTCGCTCTCCGAAGTCACGACCTCGGTGCGCCAAGCTACACACATTCATGGTTCAACTTCCTAATAGGTAAAGGGTAGGCTGTGCAAATTGTTTCAAGTGCTCAAGTGCAATTTAAAATTGTGGTAACATTCACAACGTCCCAGCCCCTTGCCACTCATTTTCGTAGCCATGCATTCAATTTCAAGCCAAGGCATATATGACAAAATAATGAAGCTAAATACAAGCAAGCAAGTACCAAAACAACTAAATATGCACAAAAAATATTACATGCCCAAAAAGTGTTATACAAAACATGTTATTTGTACAAACAACAATTAAACCATGGAAGCATGCTTGAAATCCCAAAAGCATTCCCTAAATCTCAGATTTCATGCTCAAAGTGTACCATTTCTATCCAATTTGAAGCCTAAAAATTTAGCACTTACTTGACATGGTTCAAAAGTGTTTCAATGAGGTAAAACATGCTTAAGATCTCCCCAAAATACATTAAAATTTCCAGATTTTTTTCCTTCAATTGGATGCTCAAGTGACATGGTTTTATGCCCAAATCCAAGCCTAAAACCCAGAAGCTAACAATATGACATAAAAAGCTTTTAGCTTCGGAAACATATGCTTGAAAATCCCCAAAATTCCCACTAAGCATTTCAGATTTTTTTTTCATTGTTTTCATGCTCAACTTATGTCATTCCATACCCCCAAGTTCAAATCATGGCATAAAACAACCATTAAGCACAAAAAGCATTATTCATGGGAAACATGCTTGAATACTCAAAATTTACACCAAATTTCCAGATTTTGAAATTTTCTTTTTCATGGCATAACAACTTAAATCAAAGCATGTCATCACAAAACACATCCAAGTCATGTTTCAAAATAGGCTTTGGACCCATACAAACTTCTAAGCATCCTAATCTGATTTGAAATATAACAATATGCACAAATGAAGTAAACAAAATAGTAAGCATTCAAAAGTAGAGAAAAGCATGAACAAATACACAAAAATGGCTTAAATCCACAAGTCCCCAGCAGAGTCGCCAGTTGTGAGACATGGCAAAAAATCACCGGAGTGATCATCCCTCCGTCAACACACGCGCTCAACGCAAAAGTGGGAGAGTCGCCACCATTCATGATTTTGGGGTGAGAATGGACATCAAAGAGTTCAAAATAAGCAAAAATAGCCAAAAGACAAATTCTAGGATAAAAATAATCTTACTTGAAAATCAAATCCAGAGATGGGTAAGGGGATTAGATTATGAACGGGGGAAGGTATTAGGCACCCCCATTCATCCACACGAAGTGGTTGCCAAGTGTACGCTCATGCAAAAATAAGAAAGCTTGCTAAAATCATGGAAAACCTTAAAAAAAAGACCAATGTATGATATTTTCACATGAAGATCTAAATGGATTTTAGATCCTCTCTTATGTTAATATCATTTCTGGAATACCATAAAAAGATGTAAATCAAAGCACAAGTTGCTCAAAACCAAGTTAAATCAAATCCGGGAAGTTTGATAAAAAGTATGCCATTTGCCTTGAAATCATTTAAATCCAATTCTAAATTGAACCAAACCAAATCCATTTGAAAGATTAGGGTAAATAAGAGTCTCATGCAAAATTTCACTTTATTCCGATGAAAAATCTAGGAGTTATGCTCCTTTGAAGTTGCTGCTGTGGATTTTTAAAAGTGGTAAGTGGGCAACTTTGGAAAAATTGTCTAGGAAAATCCACTACATAAAAGTTCACGAAATTTGGTGTGATTGAAGTTTGTATGGCCATCTTTCAAAAGAAACTAGCCTCATACAAAAATCCCTTCGGATGTGCCTTGGGTGGTCTCCCGAATAGGCCCCAAAGATCACAGATTTACCCAGAAAAGTACAAATGAACAGTTCTGAGTAAATCGGCTACCAATAATTCAAATGGAATTCAAAAATTATGAAACCAACTGGATTTGAAAATAGACTCATAAAGGAGTACTCAGAAATAAAAATCACTCGAATCGGACTTAAAACGAACACATGGCAGTCCGTCGAAGTGACAAGTTCTGTATTTGAACCTGAACTGTCCACTTAACTTCGACAGAGAGGTGTCAAAAATCCGCTAGATAGCAATTTGTGAAATTTGGTGGAAATAAACTAGACAGCCTCACCTTTCCCATGGTTTTGGAATCGCCCCAAAATTCATCCGGATGATGAAGTTATGGGCGTCCGAAGTAGGGGTACAGGTGCTGTCCAGTTAGGCCACTTTTGAAGAAAATCAAATCCGAAAATTTATAAAGTATGTGAGATTCGTGTGAGATGAATCCAAAACCTTTGAAAAACATTTAAAAACACTCCAGAATTTGATTGAGGCCATTTATTAGAGATTTATCACAATGAATGTAATAAATCCCCAAATGTGAGCCTATTCACCAAAAAAGTGTAATATGTGTGCAAGAGTGAAAAACCAAGTAAGATTAATACAACATATCATGCATATAGATTCAACAAAATAGGTTCTAGCATAGCCTAGGGTTCCGTTCCATTATCGTTTCCCTCTGTTCTCTCTCCCCGTTAAACACGGATCTTTGAAATAATCAAGGGTACTTTGATTATAGAACGGTTTTCAATCATTCAAAAGCCTTATGCTACATGGGTTCTAGCACTAGGGTCAATCCCCAGTCTCGTTTCTCCTAGATCCGCCTTCACGTTTTACGGCTAGGGGAGTCTTGAGATACTTTGAGCCGGGGAAGGATTTCCACACATACAAACAAGGCTTTACACTACAGAAAGGTAGAAGATGAGATCTAGATCTAGGAATGTAAAGACAGAAAATAAAAAGAAAAGTTGAGGCTTACCTGAGTTCTGGAGGCGATTCCACAGCGGTTTTCTTCTTCTCTTGGAGTTCTTCTTTGCGAGAATTCAAAACAAGAGTTGTGTGCCATTTGCTCAAGGAGGAGGCTCCTATTTATAGGCAAGGGCTAAGGTCATTGGTAGACACAACTTAATGTCTAGAACCCCTTCAACCTTAACCCTAAGGTCATTTCCGCGATTTCCCCTCATTTAATGAGGGACATGATGGTAAAAGTGAAAAGCTCTCGGAAAACCCTAATTTTGAGCAAACTTAAGGTATCCGGTATGTCAGACCGGATAAAAAAGGGCCTTAAGGTATCCGGTACATGGTACCGGATACACTAAGGCTCACATGTATCCGGTATGAGTATCCGGATACGGGAAAGGGTACTTGTATCTGGATTGAGTATCCGGATACAGGTAAAAGTTTATTTTCTTCAAATTTTGTGCTGGCTTTCCAGGAGATAATGATTTTTGATGATTGTTTGTGTAATTTGGGGTGTCTACAACATAATACCGACTGGTCATACTTTTTTAGCAAACGACTGAACAAGTCCAGAAATGTGGAAATATAGACCATTTGATCTTTGTTTTTTTTTCCTTGGAACTCATGGTATTCGGGCCTGCTTACGCTCAATCGACTAATCCCTGAGGGCCATGCAAGATCCTGTAACCCACATGGCCCAGGTAAGTTTAAGGTCCATAGAGCTTATGTAGGTAGTCCCAAAGAATTGATAGCACCTAAGAGGTTTTGAACCTGAGACCTTGGAGGGAGCACACCTCCAAGTCCCAAGCTTTGACCACTAGGCCAACCATTTGATCTTGTTGATACCGATTACAAGTCCTGTCATATGACTTGTAACTTCTTATCAATAGACTTGTAATTCTCATCATTTGACTTATAATGCCCTAAAGGGACTTCTAATTCCCATTGACCGACTTGTAATCCTATCAACAGGACCAAATGTCCTATATTTTCTCATTTTTGGACTCATTTGGTTATTTACGATAAAGGTGACCAATGGTCATATGTCATCCATGGGTAACTCGAGTAATTTTCCCCCTTTTTTTTAAGTAAATACCTTCAAGACTTCCGGCCTCAAATCTCTATATATATGAAGCTTAGAATCATTCCTTTGCAGATAAATGAAGCACTTAATCTCTCCTTCTTCTTTAACTACTTTCTTTTGGTCTCTTGTCTTTTCTCTTCTCCAAAGAGATTGCAATGGCAAAGATCTTCAACCCCATATTATGTCTTGTGGTCTTATCTGTGTTACTCATCAATGGTGCAATTGCAGAGGGCTTTCTCTTCGATGGGGAGAGCCTGAACCCAAACGAATTCCTCGAAAATGGGCCTTACAAGTTCATAATGCAATCAGATTGCAACCTTGTGTTGTAAGTGAACCAGAACCGTGCACTTTGGTCCTCTCGGACCAACGGCAGAGGCTCGGCGTGCAAGGTTACCCTACAAAACAACGGCAACTTTGTCATCTTCTCCGGCTCCAGCATTATGTGGACGAGTAACACAGCCCACGGTCCCAATACTTACCGTCTAATCGTTCAAACTAACGGCAACGTGGTCATATATGGTGGTGCTCTCTGGGCTACAAACAGAGTCCAGAGAAGAGTGCTTTAAATAAGATGTGATTTTTTATAAGTGTGGCTTCTCATGGGGCTTGTGTGTTTTGATTTTAAGTTTAGTGTTTTTGCTGGTTCAGGTCAGATTTGAGAGTGAAAATAAGCAATGTTCCAGACTTAATTGGATCTCTTTTTGAGGTCTTGAACTCTTGTTTGCACAATAAACTAACCCGGTAATTGCAAATGTGAAGTATTAAATCTCTAGTTTGTTAGTTTCTTGTTTAGAAGAATGAATTTCTTTCATTGTTCACCTCCTTCAATCTGAACAGAGATTGGAATGAGTATAGATCAACTAGTCCATGTAATTTTTGTTATAAAATCATTGTTCTCCAGGAAGGGGTGATCGTTGTGTCAGACGTCATTAACTCACACGTATTCTCTGGATATCTCAGGAATAGACACCGGCTTTATTTAACGATGATTGGTTTTTCCGATTAAAGCACCCTTTCTTACTGGACAGTGACGCTCTCAAGCCCCCGAGAAATTCTGTTCTCATCTTTGGGGTCCACTTAGCTTGACATTGCTGCCATTCAAATCACGCCACGTGTTCGATTCCTCCAATAATTGTCCATTTTTTTTGTTTCCATCCTCTGACACATCAGAGGTTGGAATATTCTCTTCAGATTCTAGTCTCTTCATTTCTTTTTCCAAACATTGCCCTCCTCAAACAAAATAATCCTCCACTATTTTAAATGTGCTGTAAAACTATCTCGGTCCGTTTATCTAAGTGGGTCCACGTTTTTTACGAGCGTAGCGCGTGCAGCCCCTAGTATATATATACACACACGTCACAATCCATGATTAATTATTGTTATTTTTAAATTATTTTGGTGGTGGGACGGTGGAGGTGGGGAGGTGGAAGGAGCACCTATGAGAAAGCTCTTTCTCAAGAGGAAAGTGGGGGCGGAGGTGGAGCACACTCTTCTATCATATCATGTACTTTGTGTTTTAGACAATGGTGTGTTGTAAGCTTCTTTCATTTTCTTTCTCTTTTAGTGCCAAACACATCACCTGCTTTTCCTTTCTCATTGACAAGTTCTTTGTATCATAACTGAAAAAAAACTAACCTTTCTTTGGCTTTCATTCACTTGATCCTTTATGAGGACCATGAATATAATAAGAAATTTGGGTCACTAGCTCCTTGTGGGTTCCATGCATTTGTATTTGCCTAAGCCATGATGTCATTTAATTTACTAAACCAACATCTTATGAGAGAGAAAGGGAAAGCAGCCTCTTCCATGCCTACCTTGCTGATAACTACTTACGTATATATGCATTATCCTCATCATCTGACCTTATCACAAACTAATCCTCCTATGGCTGTATTGATTAGTTGAATCTTCAGTCAGGTCTTCTTCCCATCACCTCTTTGGCTCTATCCTTTGAGGACAAGGACATCCAAGCCCCACTTGATCTCTAACTATATTTGTTACTAATTATATAAATACATGTCTATGAAATGTGTGATTAGGGTTTCCTTAAATGGTTTTTGGTTCTGATTAATTTCCTAAACAAGAACTACGACCATTCTAAATCTAAAGTCCCACATTGTTTTTCCAACAACAAGAGATGCTCTTGAGAGGTTTATGCACCAAACTTGCCATTTTGATTTAATATAACTTTGTGTATGAGTAAAGGGGTTCATGGTGGGGTTGAGGAGAAGAGAAAAGAGCCAAAAGATAGGGATAAGGAATGGCCAACACTGATGAAGGGATTTGCAATTGGGAGTGCCAGGTAGTTAATGGTGACATACACTCTTCCTCTTTCCCTGCAATTACCCCATTTCATGTGGGATCACTTTCTTTTCTTATTGTGATATCATGGTGGAAGCATTCAGTTATGATACAAAGATCTTCTCGGAGGAAAATGCGTTTGGAATTGTATGGGAATGTAAGAATAGTCCAAAGGTGATTTGGATTGTCTGAATGCCCTTGTTTTCATTGGGTATGCATATGAATCATTTGAACGACAATTATTGGTTTGGAAGTACACTCACACAAGGAAAGAAACCTCATAATTTAAAGCAGAGTCATTATGACACTATGACAAACTATCATTGTCAACATATGGACGTGTATCTAATCCGAATCATCCATTGGGTTCTCTAATTTTTTTTCTCTTCCTTCTGTTGTGGTTCTGATAAAATTTTTTTAGTTTGGGCAATCAAAAGGAATAGAGAATCCAATGACTAATATTTTACTATTGTTGGGGTTACATGGGTAGTTGTATTGGTGGGTCCTCCTAGCTTCTACCATCATTTATCATGAAAAGAATCAAAATACCCTAACCTATAAAGCCAGGGCTCATAACCCACTTGTATTTCAATTTGGTGGTTGAGCTTGGTTGTTGATTTCCATATATTGACTGGAAATGGTCATACATGGTGTAATGTCAAATGATCTTACATTGTGTGAAGAAGCTTTTCTTCCATGGCCCAAGTCTACTCTACCATGGACTGATTGGACAAATGAAACCCCAAGGGAAAAAGACCTCCTCAACATTAATTTGATGGATATATCTTCCATCTACCATCTACCAATTAAGGGGTTAGAACACATGTTAAACGTCCATTAATTTTCATCAATCATGTAGCAACATTTTTATAATGTTATTACGATTAGACTTGTCAACAAATCGGATCATTCTTCAAATATAATCTAATTTGATAATAGACTTTGATCTAATAATCTAATTAAAAATATTAATAATCATATATTATTATTATTATTATAAATCCAACTGTCTCTTTTCTGAGTAGATAGTTGATATCTAAATTGTCCTGCATATTTTGTTATATAAACTTTTATCTCCCCTTAACTAACTTACACTTATATACCTACCTCATATATTATTATCCAAAATTCCATTTACTTTTAATTCTATTCACTTTTATATCCTTACACATATAACTACTTTTATTCCCCAAAATACCCTTCAATTTATTTTTTTCTTTTATCTCCCAAATAATTGCATCCACCTATTTAATTCTTTTGCTTCAAGCAGCGCATGCCTTTCCCTTAATATCTAATTAATAGACTTATGAATGCCGTCGAAAATAGGCCTTTTTTTTTTTGGGTTGTTTTCACCTCAGGCATGATTTGGACTGTGTTGGAGAGCTTTCTAAGGCATTTTTACTTTTTTGAAATCAATGGTGATATCCATTAGTCCATTTGAAGCCAAGTTTGATTCTTTTTAGTAAAACTAGGTATTTACTTGGTTAAGTGTGCAGGCTTTTACTCAAAAATTTTACTTAGAAAAAATATAGAACTTTTACTCAAAAATATTGATTCTTTTTACTTCATGCCAAGAAACTTAATAATCGTGGCTTGTCATTTGTTTAAAAAAGAAGTCGTCTACTTAGCAAAATATCGAAATTTTACTCAAAATTCTGGAAAATTTGCGAGTCTGAGGTCTGAGATGAGGTGACTCAACCTCTCTTAAATATGCCGATGTGTCAAGACATGATTCCGATTATAATACTACAGGCCTAGTAATTGCACAAATATGGGCCCAAAGACCAGCTGATGCGAGAATCTGACCCAAAACCTAGTGTGTAATTTTTAACACAGGCCTCCAATTTCTATTTATTGGGTACTTATCCGCATTAGTTTGGGTCCACACAATCACCCAACGTAGTAAGGTTTCTGTTCTGTATTTTCAAGTTCTTGCAACCTGTCCCATCGCCCACATTTAACACTCGTAAGCTTTCCTAAATTGTAATTGGGTTTTTCATGGGCCTGAATTTCCTTAATTTTAACTGTTTGACCTTACTTGTGGGGTTAGCTTAATCAGTGGATGACGCTCACTTTCTCAAGAACTAGGTTGGTCAACGAATCATTTTGTCTGCAAAAGTCAATATAGTCGACGCAAGACTTTCGTGTGTGTATATATATATATTAACAAAAATCTTGACTTCCGGCCTCAAATCATTAGTTATAAGAAGCTTAGAGTCTTCCACCAAAAAAAATAAAAAAAATAAGAAGCTTAGAGTCCCTTTTCAAATCATCCCATCACTCTTATCTCTCCTTCTTCTTCTGCTCCAAAGAGTCTGCAATGGCAAAGATACTCAACCCCATATCATGTCTTGTGGTCCTATCTGTGTTACTCATCAATGGTGCAATTGCAGAGGACATGCTCTTCAACGGAGAGAGCCTAAACCCAAACGAATTCCTAGAAAATGGCAGAACTGTTCACTCTGGTCCTCTCGCACCAATTGTAGAGGCTCCTCATGTAGGGTTACCCTACAAAACAACGGCAACCTTGTCATCTTCTCCGGCTCCAGCATTGTATGGACGAGTAACACAGCCCACGGTCCCAATACTTACCGCCTGATCGTTCAGACCGACGGCAATGTGGTCTTATATGGTGGTGCTCCTTGGGCTACAAACAGAGTTCAGAGAAGAGTGTTTTAAAAATAAGATGTGATGTGTTTATAAATGTGGCTTCTCGTGGGGCTTGTGTGTTTTGATTTTAAGTTTAATGTTTTTGCTAGTTCAAGTCAGATTAAGAATGGAAATAAGAAATGTTCCAGACTTAATTGGATGTCTTTTTGAGGTCTTGAACTCTTGTTGCACAATAAACAAATCCGATAATTACAAATGTAAAGTGTGTTAAATTCCTTGTTTGTTTGTTTTTTCCTTTTTTTTATGAATAATGAGCATTCATTAATGTCAAAAGCAAGCAAAAAAAGTAAGCAAATATGCCCATCTCTGATGGGCAAAACAGAAAACAGAAAAATATCATCTATATGTACTAGGGGTGCAATTCGGTCTGGTTCAAACTGAACCGAAACAGACCCAAAGGTCCCAAACAACCTTTGGTTCAATTTTCAATTGTTCGGTTCAGTCATAAATTTGCAGATCGAATTAGTTCGGTTCTATTTTGGGATGCATCTTCGGTTAAACCGAACCGAACCAAAATTCGAACCAAATTGAACCATATATTATAGGAATTGGATCATCTACGGTTGAGCTAGTAAATGAGCTCAACCATACCCAATGTTTGCTTGCCAAGTAGGCAAGCAAACACCTTTTGAAAAAGTGAAAACCATTTTTTCGTTTCCCCATAGAGAAGACAGAGGAGAGAGGGTGTTTGCTTGCCTACTTGGCAAGCAAACATTGGGTACTGTTGAGCTCATTTACGAGCTCAACCGTAGATGATCCCATTCCTATATTATATATACTATTTTAACGTTTCTTTTAGGTTTAGGTTAAAGTTGATGACACTTTTTCCTCTCAAGAGATGACTTCGTTCTCGCCAATCCATTCTCACCGGTTGCCCTTGCCGTCACCCTACCTTGCCTTCACACCACTGTCCTCCTCGTTGCTTGATAATCTCTCTCTCTCTCCCCCCTTCCCTCCAGGGGCGACTCAAAGGGGTAGGCCACTAATGCTACCGCCTAAGGCCCCCAAAACTAAAAAGGCCCCATTTTTTTAATATTTTTTTTTCTTATGTTATAAGTTTTGTTTTCTTAAACATTAAGCCGTTAAGGCCCCAATGGCCCAACTATCAGGTTTTCTTCTTTTAACGTTGTTTTGTTTTTTAATAATTTTTCAAACCTTAAGGCCCCAAAGGCCTCACTTTTATTGATTCTATGGATCTACTCGAAAGGGGAAAAAAATTTGAAGGATTACCAAAAAAAAAAGGAAAAAATTGACGATTGATTCTATGAAGGCCTCACTTAACGGTTAGGACTTAAGAAAGGCCCACGAAGGCCTCACTTTTATTGATTCTATGGATATACTCGTGTCCCAAAAAAAAAATTGAAGGTTGATTCTATGAAGGCCTCACTTAACGGATAAGACTTAAGAGAGGTTTGATTCTATGGATCTACTCATTCCCAAAAAAGAAAATTACATTTTAGAGCACACAAAAAAGAATCGTGGAATACCCTCTCTCTCTCTCTCTCTCTCTCTCTCTCTCTCTCTCTCTCTCTCTCTCTCTCTCTCTCTCTCACTCTCGTTTTTTAAAAATGGAAAAGGGGCTTAGGGTTTATGTTTTATGAAAAACAAAACACTCATCTTCTCACACCTATGTTCTCTTTTTATTTGTTTTAAAATCCAAGAGTGATATTGCTAATCTTTTCTTCTTATTTGTTTTTGAAATCAAAGAGTGATTGAGTGACATTGCTATTGAGTTTGCTTTTAGACCCGTATTCGAGCTTACGTTACCGACTTACCGGAAGAGGTCTCCGACTATTGATGAGGCAAAGTACCAATAGGGGCACTAATCGCTTTAAGCACAAAAGCTTGAAAGCCTTGTCTCGATTTCAGATTGATAAGTTCTTCTTCTTTCACATATTAGATTTCATTATTTGTTGTTTTCAATTTCTTTTTTCTGTCTATCGTAAGTACAATTGTTATTTCGTTTGATCTTGTTCTTTATTATATTTCTCGTCTGATTTATTTGTTGTTTTCAATTTCAATTTTTTTATCTTGAAAATTTTCTTAAGCATGAAATGCATTATGATATTGATGGTTTGGATTTGTTTTCGGAATTAAAGGTTTTAAAAGAAGTTACAAAAATAGAATTTAATACTCCAATTGAAATACTTAATCTAATAAAAGAACTTGATTGTTTTCCCAATTGTTTTATTTTATATAGAATATTAATTACTATACCTGTTATAGTTGAATCAGCAAAAAAAAGTTTTTCAAAATTAAAGATTATAAAAAATTATTTACGAACAACCATGTGTCAAGATAGATTAAACGGTTTAGCAATTTTATCTATTGAAAATGATTTATTGGCTAAACTTGAATACAAAAGTGTAATTAATAATTTTGCATCTAAAAAGGCAAGAAATAAATTTATGGTTTAATATTAATTTTTTAATTAAAAGGCCTCATTTTTATGACCTTGCTTAAGGCCCCCAAAAAGTTTAAGGTGCCCTTGCTTCCCTCCCTCCCTCTTTTTTCCTCCTTTCAACCTCTTTCTATCTTTTTTTGGTTCTGATCAATTTCCTAAGCAAGAACTATAACCATTCTAAACCTAGAGTCCCACATTGTTCTTACAACAAGAGATGCTCATAAAAGGTTTATGCACCAAACTTATCATTTTGATTTAATTTTTGTGTATGATAGATGGGTGCATGGTGGGGTTGAGGAGAATAGAAGAAAGAAAATAAAGAGATAAGGAATGGCCAACACTGATGAAGGAGTGTCAAGTAGTTAATAATGACATACCCTCTTTCTATTTCCCTACACTTACCCCATCTCATGTGATGTCACTTTGTTTTCTTAATGTGATATCATGGTGGAAGCATTCAGTCATGATACACAAGTTGGAAAGATCTTCTCAAAGGGAAATGCATTTGGAATTGTATGGGAATGTAAGAATAGTCCAAGGGGTGATGTGGATGGTCTGACTACACAATGTGCAGGACCAGAACACAACCTTGCTCATAAGCAATACCCAAAACTCATTCAATCTCATTTAATACTTGACATAAATAATATTTATTGAAATAAAATTCAAGGTTACAAAGGAAATAAAATTTATGATCTCATTAACAAAATCCAAGGACTAATCTGTGAGTTTAAGTAAACCATTTGAATTACATATAACCTCCATTATAGGTTTTAATATTCAACTACCATCACATAAACATATTCAAAGCTTATTCCAACACGAATATCCAAGCCATCTGTGTGCACCCCCCATTTTTCGTGGCCCGACCGGCTCGGACTTGTTCGGTTCGGTTTAAGTGCATTTGATGACCCCTTTTGATTTTATTTTAATCGGTTTATTTATTTATTTATTTTTGTGAGTCGACACTACCTATTGGGTTTTGAATAGAGCTGTAAGTTTCGCCCAGCCCACCCTAAGCCCGTCCAACCCAACCCAAATAATAGCCCGATCTAAGGTTTTATTTTGGGTTTGGGTTTGGGTTGGGCTTGATTTTAGGCCCGAACTTGAGTTTGGGTTGGGCTTGGGTTTGCACTTCATAGCCCGAAAAACCCAAAAAGCCCAAACTATATAAAGCCAAGGTTAAATGACTTACCGCAAACCCCATCTTCTTCCTAAGTTCTTTCAAACTCCAAGCCCTTCCTATCTATTTTTCCAATCAATTCCCCAATAGATAATGTAAAACCTCGAATTTTCACATAATAAATAAAAAAAAAAAGGAAATATGAGTTTAAGTCCTAGAAAAAATAAAAAATGAAGATTTAGAAGGCAAGTAATTTAAATAAGTAGTAAGTTGAAAATAAAGAAAGAATTTTAAGGAAATTAGCCTAAAAGGGTATTTTGGTAATTTTCAAAAAAGGGTAATTAATAAATAGATCATTAAATAATAACTAGGATTATAAAATAGAAGAAAATAATTTATTTATACAAGTTAGAAATTAAAAGGAATTAATAAAAGCCCAAATGTGGAAAAAGGGTAAATAGGAGATTTCAAGTCTTAATTTGGAGAAAATAAGGTTTTAGGTGATATTAAGGTTTAATTAATTATTATGCACGAAAATAGGTTGTAAGTAGGAGCTTAGATGATAAGAGATTTAATTAATAATGTTTTAGTAGAAAAATAAAAGGTGGAGAAAAATTATGAATTAATTAGAATAGGTTAGACTTTAATTAGACCATGGCTGGGTTAGCCCAAATTAAAGTAGCCTATTAGGGTTGGTTTAGGACTCTTATAGCCTAGTATAAATAGAAAAGAAAGAGGAGAAAAGAAAGAATTTTCGTGGGTGAAATAATGAGAGAAAAGAGGAGGAAGAAGAGAAGAAGAAGGTTACTGGAGTTGTCCGACCAATCTCCATCAAATCACGATTGGGGAAACTCCATACGGTGGATCGCCTTCAAATTTGGAGGTTTTGTTTATGACTGATGGATCTACAATGTGGACGGTGAAGATTTGAATTGGAGAACTCTAGGCTGGTGCGTTTGGGAGCAAAATTTAGGTCCAGAATTAGAAGCTTCAATGAAAGAAGGATTTTAGCGTATAAGGCAAGTAGTAACCCTTGGAAAACTGGAGGAACTGCATGATTTTGTTTTCTGTGATTTCATATGGTTAGAATGGATTAGTCGGAACTGTATTTACATGGAATCAAAGTGCTTATATTTTCATGATTGGTATTCTTGATGGATTTGTCAAATTAAAGAAGAAAACTTAGTTTGATTATGTAAATAAAGGTAGGAGGGTATTTAATTTATAAGAATTAATTTAGAAGGCTCTAGGTATGTTTCATAAAGTTTGTAGATTAATTTAGACCAAAGAAAACATATAGCAAAAGCCTAAAAATCCGAGCCTTGTAAATCTGGAAATTTCTATTAAAAATTGCACGAGCGCCTAGGATCGCTTAGCCCTGTAGAGGTAGGCGCTCTATGTAAAATTTGCAGATTTTGGGGATTTTATAATACGAATAAATATCCAATAATTTTTCTGATTAGTTAAGCATATTAGCATCTTTATAAGGACCTAATTAAGGTATAAAAATTATAAAATTAAATTGGAAGAATTAACCAATAAATTGAAGGTTATAATGAAAGGTTTGTCCATAAAAGGGTCAAATGGTATGGGATATTTATATAAATAGTATTACTAGTATTTATGGATTAAAATTACATTCTAAACTATATTTTAGGTCTGTAGGATATGCTGGAGAATAAAATTACAGAAAACTTAAATAGAAACTATTTTACGTATTAAGATGCAAACTTGGTTAATAATAAAAAGGATTAATAAGGAAAACTCTAAGCAAGATTTGAATTAGTTTTATTTGAGTTTTAAATATGAATACTGATTTTCTGGAAATTACATTAATTCTGATTTCTATGAAATTTATGTTTAGGAGTTTTATTTTGAATATAATTTGGACTGTGGATTAAATGCCATAATGGCAATAAGAGATTTGTATCGTCTGCGGATGAGATATGTGACCACCTGCGGGTGAGATGTGTAACTCCTGCGTGAGAGACCTCTTGTGGGAGAAATGTAGTCATGATGTGATTGCATCCCACAAAGGAGATATGTGACCACCTGCAGGTGAGATGAGACCTCCTGTGGGGGAGATGTAATCCTGATTGGATTGCATCCTACAGGGGAGATATGTGACCACCTGCGGGTGAGATGAGACCTCCTATGGGGGAGATGTAATCCTGATTGGATTTCATCCTACAGGGGAGATATGTGACCACATGCGGCTGAGATGAGACCTCCTATGAGGGAGATGTGATCCTGATTGGATTACATCCCACAGGGGAGATATGTAACCTCCTGCGGGAGAGATGTGACCACTTGTGGGAGAGATGTAATCATGATATGATTGCATCCTACAAGGGAGATATGTGATTACCACCTGCGGGTGAGATGTGTAACTCCTGGAGGAGAGATCTCTTGTGGGGGAGATGTGTGTGTTATCACCTGCGGGTGAGATGTGTTAGCTCCTGCGGGAAGAACCTCATGTTGGGGAGATGTGAAAACTACGTATTTGCATCCTACATTGGAGAATGTTACTATCGGATTTGTGAGATGGACCATTAATTATGAATACATGTTTTATCGCTAATCTTCGGTTTTATCTATCGATAATATCTTTTTACTGGTATTTACGTATAATTGCATATCCTATTGCTTTATTTGGAATTAGCCATGTTAATTTGAATTTATCACCTTATCGTTGATTAATCGTATGCTTCATGACTATTTGCCTAAATGAGACTGTTTACTTGCATGCACCTACTACTTACTGAGATGTAAATCTCACTTTGTTTTCCCCTATTTTTTTCAAGTTGCTTGGAGAGATCGCGAAGATGGGGTTTTATTTGATGGGTAGAATTATAATTGATAATTTTGTTCACATTTTGATTAGACCACTCTATTGTAAACTGAATTGATTAAATTAAATAAGAAATTGTTTTATTTCCCACCAGAACTCTGATGTAATTAATTAGTTTTAAAAATTATTGTGAATCTTAGTGTGTATCTGACCCCAGCTTCGTGGTAACACCTTGGGTTTGGTTGTTGAACCGGACTTGGGTTGTTACAGTAGCAAACTGGGTTCGGGTTGGGTACCGGTTTGCACTGACCTGGGTTCGGGTCGTTACAGATAAGGTTCTATAGAATTGAGTATAAAGCTTCAAACCTAAAACCTTTTTAAGATTTAGGAAAGTTGATAATTTTGACCTTTGTATGGATAATGACTTGAGATTTACGAAGAACCACATTTTCAATAAGTATTTCTTTTATAATGTTGTATGTGTTGTCTTATAATTTGGTCAATAAATGTTAGAAATATTATAATTTAAAAACTCAATTTTTTGCTTTCCTATACTAAAAAAATTATAGACTTGTTGCCTTTGCTATTATATTTCATTAAATCTTTGATAGATTCCATTAATTTGGGCCAACCTGAACCTAGCCTAAACTCAAGAAATAATTTTAGGGTTAGGTTTGGGTTCAAGCAGTTTGGGTTAGGGTGGGCCAAGATGAGTTTGGGGCAATTAATTTTAGATTGGGTTGAGCCCGAGCTCATCAAAACCTAGCCCAACCCGCCCTACTTACAGCTCTAGTTTTGAATGTGTAGGTAGTCAGTCATTTAAATTTGGTCTGCACCAATGATTCCGGTTAAGTGACCCGGTTGTAACCTAGGGAAGTCCTTAAACACCCTAGGTTGCTCCACCTAAAATGGGCTCCCTTAAATTAGTTGAACCATTTATTGGGCTTGAGTAGTGGGCTTTCAGGGTATAGCCTGTGAGCTATATTTGATGATGGGTCAATGGTTAGCTTAATTACGAAACTGGACCTGAACAACAATTTGGGCGCAATCAATTAATATACATCAACCATTTTTTTCATCTCTAAATTTCTTTTTCTTTTTTATTTTTCCTTTTTTTTGTTGAAGTTCTTTTTATCAAATGAAATGAGGCAAAGTAGGAATCTAACAAGCTGCCCATGTGATTAAAATTAAAATATATAAAAAAAATGATTCTAAAGAAATTGAAGACCCCAATAAAAAAGAATTAGGGCAAAAAAATAAAAAATAAAAAAAGGGATTGTGAACCCTCCTTCCTTTTCCTTCTTCTTGTTCAACAACTCTCCTCTTCTATTTATAGAGGAGAGCTGCTGAAGTTATGGCACCGAAAGGCACCAGAATGGAGCTGCCGAATCCGGTGCTTCTGTCTTCTTCTTTTTTTGGTAAGCTCTCCTTCTTATTCCCAAAGTTGCTGAAGAAATCATTTAATGAAGATTATTTATTTATTTATTACTTATATTATTTTAATATTAAAATAAAATTATTTATTTATTGGAGAGGCAGAATCTGCGCCAAAATGGAGCGGCCGAATCCGATGCTTCTGTCTTCATTAAATGATTTCTTATTAATTAATTTATTTATTTTTAACTAATATTATTTTATTTATTATATTTTTTTGTTTTTAACTTCTCACAATCTTCCTTAGATTTGATTCCAAGCAGGAATCTATTAGCTCTGATTTGCGAAACCGAATTCACACCCACCGGCTTCCACACCTTGTTTATGAAATTCCTAATAGTATTGATATGAACAATATGTCCTGGGATTTCACAAACCATCAGCGCCTTCCACTTCTCCTCTAATCTAACCTTATCTTTCGCCGAGATCTTAAATATGGTGTTAGGTCTTGGAGGGATAACTAAGTTTTGCAGCTTATTTCTAATTCCTTCCATATCGAAAACCCAAACCACAGGATATAGAAGTCAAGGAGGGAAGCAAATACAAGGGAAGAAGGACGACCAGAGGAGATCAGGAGAGACCAATAGTGAGATACGGGAAAGACAAGGGGGGAAGACAATGAGGCACAAGCAGGACTCTTGGCACAATGTGTGGGATGGAGGGCAGGGCCTTAGCCTTCTCTAACTTGCATTACACACCTTCTTCTTTGGTTTCCCCCTACCTGGAGTGTTTGCCTTGATAATGTAACTCAGCCCACATTGCTGAACATATGGATGGATGGCGGCTCAAAGGGGTAGGCCACTAATGCTACCGCCTAAGGCCCCCAAAACTACAAAGGCCCCATTTTTTTTAATTTTTTTTTTCTTATGTTATAAGTTTTGTTTTCTTAAACATTAAGCCGTTAAGGCCCCAACGGCCCAACTATCAGGTTTTCTTCTTTTAACGTTGTTTTGTTTTTTAATAATTTTTCAAACCTTAAGGCCCACAAAGGCCTCACTTTTATTGATTCTATGGATCTACTCGAAAGGGGAAAAAAATTTGAAGGATTACCAAAAAAAAGAAAAAAAATTAACGGTTGATTCTATGAAGGCCTCACTTAACGGTTAAGACTTAAGAAAGGCCCACGAAGGCCTCACTTTTATTGATTCTATGGATATACTCGTGTCCCCAAAAAAAAATTGAAGGTTGATTCTATAAAGGCCTCACTTAACGGTTAAGATTTAAGAGAGGTTTGATTCTATGGATCTACTCATGTCCCAAAAAAGAAAATTACATTTTAGAGCACCCAAAAAAGAATCGTGGAATACCCTCTCTCTCTCACTCTCGTTTTTTAAAAAGGGAAAAGGGGCTAAGGGTTTATGTTTTATGAAAAACAAAACACTCATCTTCTCACACCTATGTTCTCTTTTTATTTGTTCTAAAATCAAAGAGTGATATTGCTAATCTTTTCTTCTTATTTGTTTTTGAAATCAAAGAGTGATTGAGTGACAATGCTATTGAGTTTGCTTTTAGACCTGTATTCGAGTTTACGTTACCGACTTACTGGAAGAGGTCTCCGACTATTGATGAGGCAAAGTACCAATAGGGGGCACTAATCGCTTTAAGCACAAAAGCTTGAAAGCTTTGTCTCGATTTCAGATTGATAAGTTCTTTTTCTTTCACATATTAGATTTCATTATTTGTTGTTTTCAATTTCAATTTTTTGATCTTGAAAATTTTCTTAAGCATGAAATGCATTATGATATTGATGGTTTGGATTTGTTTTCGGAATTAAAGGTTTTAAAAGAAGTTACAAAAATAGAAATTAATACTCCAATTGAAATACTTAATCTAATAAAAGAACTTGATTGTTTTCCCAATTGTTTTATTGTATATAGACTATTACTTACTATACCTGTTACAGTTGCATCAGCAAAAAAAAGTTTTTCAAAATTAAAGATTATAAAAAATTATTTACGAACAACCATGTGTCAAGATAGATTAAACGGTTTAGCAATTTTATCTATTGAAAATGATTTATTGGCTAAACTTGAATACAAAAGTGTAATTAATAATTTTGCATCTAAAAAGGCAAGAAATAAATTTATGTTTTAATATTAATTTTTTAATTAAAAGGCCTCATTTTTATGACCTTGCTTAAGGCCCCCAAAAAGTTTGAGCCGCCCTTGTGTATATTTAATCAAAACCATCCATTAGGTATTCTTCTTTTCTCATTCTTCTGTGGTGGTTTTAATAAAATTTTGTAGCCTTGCAAATCAAAAGGAATAGAGAATCCAATGTCTAATATTTTACTATTGGTGGAGTTACATGGGTCATAGTATTGGTGGGTCCTCCTACCTTCTACCATTATTTTTCATTGAAGGAATCATAATACCCTAATCTCTAAAGCAAAGACCTCCTCAACATTAATTTGATGGATCTTCCATATATTAGTGAAGGGGTTAGAACACATGTCAAATGCCCATTAATTTGCATCAATCATGTAGCATAATCCCTACAATGTTCTTACCATTAGACTTTTTATCTTTTATCCTTCTTTTTTTTTAGGTAATGTAGGTACAATTGTATTCCAAAAAGATATTTACATAAGGGAGGTCTATGTTGCAAGCCCTTGCCATTTATGTGCTAACTAGAAAGAAGAAAGACCTGAATACAAAAAGTCTCCTTATCAAAAAAAAAAAAAAAAAAAAGAATACAAAAAGTCTCACACTAGTATCCTTCATGACCTTCTTTTTCTCACCTTACATATATTGCATTCAGCCCTCAATTTTCTATGATTTCTCTGTTTACATTGCTGTCACTTACTGTTGGTGACCACCCCCACCAACTTAAAAAAAAAGAAAAAAAGAAAAATTATCACTCTTGGGCTTGTCTATATAAGAACTATCTATCAAAAATCTTATTTACAAAAAAAAGCACTTTTCAAAATAATTAAATTTTAAGGTTAATTTTGAAAAGAAAAACAAAACTTAAAAAGTAATCTCACTTTATTGTAGTTAAGTAAGGTATGAGTGCTGTCTATTTGGGACATGAGCGTATTGTACGTGGGATAAAAGTGCATCCTAATCGAGCCATGAACGACTCCTATATGGGGACATGAGCGCATCATACGCTCGTATCCCACGCATAATGTGCTCATGTCCCTAGGTTGTGCTTGTATTGTACATAGCTACAACAAAGTCATCCCATGGTTCAGATTTTTTTTTATTTTTAAAGTGACCCTTTTATGGAAAGAAGTTTCTTGATGACCTATTTTTATATATACCGGTCAAAAGCGACCCCTTTTTTTTAATGATTTTTCCATTTTTCCAAGTAATGTTTCTAAATCATTTGAATGTCTATGTAGTTGAATTTATTTTGATTCACTGTTTGCCCCTCCTGAGCTAATTTTCTGGCTCCGCCCCTATTCTTGAATAATTAGAAGTCTTATGATTAGACTTGTTGAAGAATCCGATTATCCTCCAAATATAATCTAATTTGATTATATACTTTGCTCTAATAGTCTAATTATTTACTAATATTTACATATCTAATTAATAGACTTATGATTACTGTCGAAAATTGCTTCTTCTTTTTTTCTTTTTTAGGCAGTTCTAACCTCTGTCATGATTTCGACTGTGTTGGAGAGCTTTCTTGTGTATTTTTACTTTTCTGAAATCATTGATGATATCCATTAGACCATTTAAAAAAAATATTGAGTATCATCAGACCAAATTTGACTCTTTTTAGCAAAACTAGGTATTTTCCGGGTTCTAAGCGTGCAATTTTTTACCGAACTGACATGACTACATAAAGGTAGCAAAGTATCGAATTTTTACCCAAAATTCTGGAAAATTTGCGAGTTTGAGATCTACTATGAGGTGTGTCAACATCTCTCTTAAAAATACAATATCCCGAGATGCCAAGACATGATTCGAATTATAATATTACAGACCTGGAGATTGCACAAATATGGGTCCCAAAGACCACAAAATGCGAGTGTCTGACCCAAAATCTAGTTGTGGATTTGGAACACAGGCCTCCAATTTTTATTTATTGGGTACTTATCAGCATTAGCTTGGGCCCCACAACCACCCAACGTAGTAAGTTTATGTTTTGTATTTTCAAGTTCTTGCAAGTTCTCATTGACACTAACAGGCTTATGTTCCTAAATTGTAATTGGGCTTTTCATGGGCTTGAACTTCCTTAATGGTTACTGTTTGACATTACTTGTGGGGTTAGCCAAATAATTCGATGACATCACTTTCTCAAGAATTTGATTGGTCAACGAATTGGTCAACGAATCACGTTGGTCAAATAAGGTACTCTAAGTAATCCTTTAAGACTTCTGGCCTCAAATCATTATATATAAGAAGCTTAGAATCATTCCTTTGCAGATCAACCTAGCACTTATTCTCTTCTTGTTCTTCTACTACTAACTTTATCCTGGTCTCTTTTCTCTTCTCCAAAGGGACTACAATGGCGAATATCTTCACCCCATATCATGTCTCGTAGTCATATCTGTCTTACTCATCAATGGTGCAATTGCAAAGGACACGCTTTTTAGCGGGCAGAGTCTAAACACAAATGAATTCCTCGAAAATGGGCCCTACAGGTTCATAATGCAACAAGAATGCAACCTTGTGTTGTACGTTAACAAGAACCGCGAACTTTGGTCCCCTCAAACCAATGGCAGAGGCTCGGCATGTAGGGTTACCCTACAAAACAACGAGAACCTCGTCATCTTCTCCGCCTCCCTCACCATGTGGATGAGTAACACTGCACGCCGTCCCAATTTTTACTGTCTTATTGTTCAGACCGATGGCAACGTGGTCATATACGATGGTGCTTGAGCTCTCTAGGCTACAAATACAATACAGAGAAAAGTGCTTAAAGTCAGATGTGATGTTTTCTAAGTATGGCTTCCCACGGGGCTTGTATGTTTTGATTTTAAGTTCAGTGGTGCTTTAAATAAGATGTGATGTTTTATAAGTGTGGCTTCCCATGGGGCTTGTGTATGTAGATTTTAAGTCCAGTAGTGCTTTAAATAAGATGTGATGTTGTATAAGTATGGCTTCCCATGGTCTTATGTGTTTTGATGTTAAGTTCAATAGTGCTTTAAATAAGATGTGATGTTTTATAAGCGTGGCTTCCCATGGGGCTTGTGTGTTTTGATTTTAAGTTCAGTGTTTTTGCTGGTTCAGGTCACATTGAGAGTGTAAATAAGAAATGTTCTAGACTTAATTGGATACGTTTCTTGTTAAACAGTTATAATAACGTTATACGAGATAACTTACCAGCATCCTTATCAAGAAGAGATTTGTTGTTACAAAGGTTATTGGGTTATTGTATATATTGTTATTTTTCAAATTTCAAATTCTTGTACACACTATAATGGACACATGGGTTTAGCAACTAAGCAAACCCTTCTCTCATATTATCTTTCATGGTATCAGAGTACTTTGGCTCACTTATACCTCTGGGATAAATATCTTCCGTTTATTTGTTCTCATCCATTTTCTTTCATGGCCAATTTTACTCCTCCAAATATCGCCCAGCTTGTTTCGGTTAAGCTCGACAATAACAAGTGCCTTAATTGCGTTTCCTATTTTATGCAGCAATGACCTCTTGGGTTTTGTGGACGGTTCAGAACCATGCCCAGAGAAGGTTCTTCCTTCACCTGATGCACGAGGACACAAAAGACGTCAATCCTACTTATCTACTATGGATGAAGAAGGACCAGTTTGTTTTAAGTTGGTTGAATGCCACACTAGCCGATTCTGTCCTTTCTCATAGCTATGGTCTCTCCACAGCTCTGTAGGTATGGACTTCGTTGGAAAACTGTTACGCGTCTTTGTCACGTTCATGATTCAATCATTTGAAGACTTAGTTTCAAAATCTTCAACAAGGCAGCAAGACATGCACCGATCTTATTCATTATGCTAAACTCTTGGCTGACTGTCACGCCCTGAAACCACATATCACGTATAAATATACGCATGTGGGTCTGGACGTAACCCTGCTCGTAAGCGAATACAACCTATAAATTTATTTCGTCTCGAAACATGAAATTCTCATTAATAAACTTAATGATCAGAGTTATAGCGGAATTTCATAAATAAAATATCAATCCAAACCAAGCTTAAACCACCTAGCTATTACACGAAGCCAAACATAACACCAAAAGTTCAAATCCTAAATAGTACTTGTTCATAAGATTCACTAAACATCTTAAATTCAATAACTTCTCATTTCTTCTCGTCTCCACGGTTATGATAGTTTCTTGTAAAATAATAAGGGGTGAGTTTACATAAAACTCAGTAAGTGGAGTTAATGCACTCCATATGATTACATGCTAAATTTCCACTTTACTTAATATAAATACAATCAATATTATATATGTATATATATAATAAACTGTACTCATGCATGTGTTTCCTATGTTCATTTATAGTCAATATATATACCATATACATAAATCTTAAATACAAGGGATCATGCTCTCTATCAAATCAACGATTAATTTAACAATTTACATCAAAGGAATTTAACTGAATATGTTAAGAATAAAATTCACCATGACAATGAACCATTTACTTGCTAAACAACAATAAAAATAACAATAAATGAAATAAGAATTTAAAAGATTAATTAAACCAGTCCACAATAAGATTAGAATACCATATCTCAACTTCCCAATAAACCATTCGGTCACTGGGTACTCTGACTAGTAATTTACACTAGGAGTATCGCATAGCCACATTTCCCAGTAGACCCGAAGTCACACCAGGTACTCATACCAGCACTATAAGCCAGGAGTACTCATCAATATTTATATCCTAGTAGGCGTCCCTCACTGGATACTCAACTAGGTAATGCACTAGGAGTACGATCCTCCCATCGGTAATCCTTGTGGGTACTTAACTAGTATGTGGCAAATACTAGAAGTACATCAAATACCATCCCACAAGTGTTCCCAATTGGGTATTGAACTAGTATCTCAACTAGCAGTACAATCATCATAAATCTCCCAACATTTATTCACGGTAGGTACTGTACTAGTGTTTTAACTAGCAGTACAAATTCATAAATCCCCCAACGTTTATTCACGGTGGGTATTGAACTAGTGTGTTAACTAGCAGTACAAAATCATCCCAGCAATACTCTTACTGGGTATTGAACTAGCAGTTTTTCCCTCTAGCAGTACACCCATCTCAAGAAACAGATTTCAAAATAAAATATCACAAAGTTCACAACAGAGTATTTCCATGTCATTCCGTAATCTCACGGAAATCTCACAATAACTCATAACACACGGATGAAAGTAAGATAATTAAAAATGAGGTTCAACCAAAAAGCTGCCCATGAATGAAAAGTAAATTAAATTAAAAATGAGGTTCGTCAAAAAGTTACAGACGAATGAAAAGTAAAGTAACCAAATTTTAGGTTCAATCAAAAAGTGGAAGTGTAAAGTAATTACAAATAAGGTTTAACTTCAAAAGAATAACCAGAATAAAGACAATGATTTCAACTCAAAAATCGACTGTTCGACTGTTTACCATAAAACTAATTGAAATCTAGTTCAACCCAAATCGACTGTTCGACTGTTTACCATAAAACTAATTGAAATCTAGTTCAACCCAATGTTAACAGGACGAATTGAAATCTGAAATCTAGTTCATTCTTTTGATTATTTAAAACCAAACTAATTGAATTTTAGTCCCTCTCTAAATCGTTCATGTTTTACCAATCATCCGAAACAACTACAGTGCCCCATTCTTGACCAATCATCGTTCTTTCATCAACTGAATGGACTATTTGAATTAGAAATTTCAGGTATTATAATATGAAGTATGGTACGGTCAATGAAAACCCCACTTCTATTATGTTTCTACGGTTCTTCAATTCACAAAATGTCAATTAGCAATAACATACATTCAATCATATAATAAAATAAAAACTTCAGATTCCTCTTTACACATGATGTTAATTACTACCCTGTTTATAATTAATAAAATATAATATTCCTCTCTTAGATTCATATTAACACATCAAGAGCTTTTCCAAAAAAATCCAGATTCATACAAAAACAAATCAATGATGATAATAAGAGAGATTAAGCATTATAAGCATAAAGAAAGGATTAAAACCACTTACCTTCAATCAAGCTTCGATCAAAATCAACAAATCCAAGGTTTTTTTAGCACTTTTCTTCTCAAACCCTTCCCCAAAATGGCTGGTTTCTCCCAAAAACGAAAATAGGTTATTGGGACTCTTCCTCTTCTTAATTCAACCCTAATTCCCTTCATTAAAAGAGAATAGATCTTAACCATTGATTTCCTTTCAATCTCAATATGATAAATATGATACGGTGTGTGTGCATCTACAAATACAACTATACACAACCAATAGAAATTTGTAATATTGAGGACTCATAGTCTTGGTCAAAGTCTTACTGGCATTAATTTGGTATGTTTGACCAGGTCCTTACACTGACCAACTTGCTGCAGTGGGCAAACTCGTGGACGATGAGGAGCTCATCAACTATGTTAAAAATGGTTTGAATCCTTCATTTAATCCCTTTATTGTCTCTGTTTCCTTTGCTTTACAGTATGGTAGCATGAATTTTAATCACTACCAATCTGAGCTTTCTATCGTATGGGATCTTACTTGAAGGAAGACCGAACCACCTAGTTCCGCCATGATTGCTCTTAACGTCACGAATCAGAGAAAGCCTTCCGAAAGCACTTCTTACCTTCCTAAGTTTTCTACTTTGAACCATATGCCATCCACCAAACAAAAGCAATCACATCCCAACATGGCCCAAGTTGGGACATCGTCCTTTTCCACTTCGCGCCCTTCATGGCAAATCTGTGGCAAAACCAACCACTAGGCTTTGGACTGCTTTCATCGTATGGACTATAGTTTTCAAGATCGTCATCCACCCACACAACTAGCAGCTATGGTTGCTTGATCCAATGCTGTTCATGAGGAAGGGACATGGCTTGCAGATAGTGGGGCCAATATGCATATCACAAATGATATTTCCAACCTCACGGTCCAAGAACAAGTTAGAGGTGATGATTCGGTTGCAGTCGGGAATGGTACAGATCTTCTCATTACCCACTCTAACTCTTTTGATGTCAAAACCACCCCATTCTCAATTCAACTTCTATCGTGTTCTTCATTGTCCTAGAGGTATGGCTAATTTACTTTCCATTAATCAATTTTTGAGGTAGAACATTTAGCATTGATGTATTTGGAGCAACAGGACATGAAGAAAACCAATAACTAACACGTTTGAGTTTTATTTCTGTTTTAAAATTAACGCTTCCAGCAATTAGTGAGTTACTATTTTGAGTTATTCTCGTTAGGTGTTTTCTTACTTAAGTTGGGGGTTAGTTTTGTAATTTCTTATTGTTTCTTAATGTTTCGGGTTGAACTTGGAAAGCCTATATAAGGCGTAGGAATTACTCTGTAGGGATTACTATTTTTATCAAATCATTAAAAACAAGGTTCTATTTCTGAGAGTTTTCTCATCTTCCTTGGGGATTCAAAGTTATTTGGTGGTGGATTCCATTTTTCTAGGATTAATGGAAATTAATTCTTGTTTTCGTAACTTTCATTGCGTCAATTTTGTCGTGACAATAAGTGCTATTTTATTCTTACAGAGTCTCATTTTTATGTTAAGGATCTCTAAACAGGAATCACACTACTAGAAGGTTCGAGTGATGGAGGTCTTTATCCTATCAAGCCCAATAAAGTTTCTTTCAATAAACTCCGAGGTCGAGTTTCTTTCCTTGGTATTCGTGTGCCTTCTGATGTATGGCATCCACAACTAGGTTGAAATTTTCCTGTAAGGTTGCTTGTTGAGTCAAACCTCATTAACTCACGCGTACTCTCTATCGGAATAAAATATTTTGTCATCCTTGCCTAAATTGGCACCAACAATGGCCGTGAGATGCTGCCATGTGGAGCATCTCACGACTAATGTTTTTTTGTTGCTATAAATGTATCAAGTGGGCCCCACATTAAAAAAACAATGTGGAGCATCTCACGGCCACGTCAAGGAGCAATTCAGGAGGGCATGGTAGACAATTTCAACTCCTCTCTTGAACGGTTAAGAGTGGACACGTGAATAAATGGTTTTCTTGATAATATTGTCCCAAGGACGGTGACGCATGACAGGTCCCTTAACCTCTTAACGCACATGCCAGAAATTCTGTCATCATCTTTCGGAGCAAAAATTCATACCTTTACTAGCGTCAAAAATTGCCGGTAAAGCCATAAAAACCGCCACTAAAAGTTCCGGGACCCGACACTTATCAGCCACAAAAAGTCTTGTCGCTAAATATTGCGTCTTTTAAAATAAAATTATTAGCTTGTCCCATATCCCGCGTCCGTTGCCCCTACCCCCTCCCCAGCAAGGCCTGCCTTGCATACAAAAATCTACAAATTAGAAAGGGCTTAATGACAAAAATATATGGGCAATAAATTGACATGATCAGAAAGTGCAAAATGAAAAAATACATAGAAATTAGTTCTATACATACATCTAAAGCATGAAGAGTGAACCGAGACAAAAAGAAAATTTTCTTTAATAGAAAGAGGAAAAAAGAGAGAGGAAGGAATGATCCCATCTCATTCTACTTTGTTATCCCAGAAGTCGTGTTTTCAAAATCAATTTTACTCATTCCTGTATCTTCCTCTTCTTCACTACTTTCATCACCACTAACTTCCTTCCATGGTTCTTCCATGTATCTAGGCAATAGTTTATCATCTCGTTCGTTCACCTGAACCAACATATATATAATCAACTCAGCAACAGAAATAAAACAAAATAAAATTTCTATTTTAGTGTACTAGGCTTCAATGGGTACTTATAAATGATGTGATGAGGTTTTCTACTTCATTTATCCTTAAAAAAAATTTGATAAGAAGATATCATCCATAAGTAAGAGAGAATTGATGTTTCTTTAACTGCAAGTTAAAATTTCTATTTTAGTGTACTAGGCTTCAATGGCACTCACAGCTCTTGGTGCTTCTTTAATTGCAAGTTTTCCTTTGTGGCAGTCTATTTCTTCAGCACAAGAAGCAATTGCATTGTTGAGAATTGATATCACTTGCTGCTGAAAACCAAAAAGACAAGCAGTCTTCTTAGGATCTAGAATTTTAGATCCATTCTCTTCACGTATACACAGAACATTGTTAGATGCTCTTTTACACAACAATCAACTATAGAAGCAAGGAATTAGGAGCCTCACCTGACACTAACAACTCTGCCCTCCTCTCATGAATCTGAAATTAAAGGTTATGAAGCAATTTCTTTCTCCAAACATTTAGCTTTATCTTGAGCAGTTTCAGTTTTTTCAACTAGTCTAGGGTAACCCACAACATCTTCAACCCACATTTCATTAACCCAGGTAGGCACCAGTGGCTGCAGTCCATTCATGGAACTAGATTAGATTGTACAGCCTTCTAGCTTACAACACATCCACCACAAGTTCAGAGAAAAAAAGTACGGGTACTGCTACTAATGCTCAAAATTAAGGAGCATATCAAAATAATACTGGAAAGGACCCATTACCTCATTTTACGTTTAACTTTAACTTGCAAACTTTTCATTTGTAATTTCTTCATAGCATAGAGTAGCAACCAAAATCTACAATATGTATAGAAAGAAAAATCAAAGTCAAGACAATCTGCACTTTGTTTAAGATGATTTTTTTTTTTAAATTGTTTAAGATGATAGAATATTGGAAATTTATTTTCATAAAATAAGGGAAAACAAAAATAAGAAATTGGAGAAAAAAAAATACATAAGCAGTATAAGGCTTCCCCTTTTGCTTCAATATGCATCTGCATTGACAAGTTAACGAATCATCTCAGTGAAGGTTGAGATTCCATCTCATCTTAGGCAATCTGTAACTACTTGGTCAAATCAACACAACTATTGTGACAAAAGTTGCAGTGATCATGGTGTTCTTTCATCCTATTCAAGTCAACTTTTCTAGTTGGAGAACCACTTGATGTAACTTAGCATGATAGAAATGATAGCTAATGGCAATGCATAACCAATCCATACTATGTTAAAGCTTATCACTCAAACGGAGCTTCAAAATGACAAAATTACCTTAGATTTTGTTTGTGGCTGCATTTTTTGAGTCTCCTGGGCATTGAATTTCTTTTGTAGCCTCTGATGAAAGTATGAAAATGCAAAAACAAAATTAGATGACAAATTGAATCACCTCACGTCTAGAAATCTGGAATAAACATACTAGAGAAGAAATAAATGGAAGAAATGCGAGGAAAGAGTTACAGGGCTTTGCCTCCTTCCATTTTTCAGCTCTTTCATCACTCCTGAAGGGAAAAGGAGAAACTACAGTTGGAGATGGTAATTTGCTCCCAAAAGCACTAGAGGGCTTTGAACGACTGCAGACATACGCAATTATCAAACACATGTGAGTTTCCCCAATAATGTAGAAATACAGAACGCAGGGACTCAAAATATATTTTCATATGGCTTTTGTTTTTGATATTTTAGTGATACTATGTATTCAAACTCCTTCCAAGTTAGTGGAAGTATCGACAGATCTACTACATTCCACATCAAACAATGCTTGAAAGTTGAAAGAGCCCTTGAATTTTCAAAGCTGACAAGCACCATTGACTTCCAGGTTTTTAATTTATATAATAACTCCATATTTCAAAGGATATGAATTATAAAGCTGAGAGACAAGTTATCGAACTTCTTACTCAATAGAGAGTGATTGTGTAGACACCCCAAATTGCACTGCCAAATGAGAAAATAATAAAAACATGTAATTAGAGCTTAAAACAGGTCAAAAAGGCCTAAAAATAGAATGAACAGGCTTTGCCCGTATTAGCTTCACGGGCCCATTGCGCCCGCAAATTATCTACGGACAGGCGCGTCCGTAGTAACTATACGGTCCCCATTGGACCGTAGTATATTTACGGGCATTAAAGACACGTGCAAGTTTTGTCCTCCTCTCGATTTCCGAGCTTTATTTGAAGTCCAATATATCTTTAAACGAGCGGATTATGTCTTTTATTCGCTGAAGTCACCTTGGATGGCTATGGATGGGCATCATCTCTGTATTTCACTCTATCCTGAGAATCAGGATATATCCTTCTGGACCAGCCATACCCCTGTGTTTGCCTATAAATAGAGGCTCTCTCCTCTAGCTTAGGGCCACGAAATTTTGAAGAATCAAAAGCTTCAAGAGAAGAGAAAGAACTCCTGCTGCCTGCCTGCTCAATCCAGGTAAGTCCCCTATCCCTTTTTATTTTCTGTCTTCAATTCTAGAAGTAATAGGATCATCTCTATTGCTGTAGAATAAGGCCATATCTATTTTGTATCCCTAAACTTGTCTCCAAGTACCTCAAGGGTCTCTCTAGCCGTAAAACGTGAAGAGAGAACTAGGGGAAAGGGGAACAGGTGGATCCCTAGAATAGAACCCTATATCTGTTTTTTTTTTCTTTTTTTCATAGAATAAAGCCTGTGATTGTGTTTGTGTAACCAAACCTATCTCCAAGTACCTCAAGAGTCTCTCTAGCCGTAAAACGTGAAGAGAGAACTAGGGGAAAAGAGAACAGGTGGGTCCGTAGGGTAGACCCCCATGTGCTCTAATTTGTGAGATATGGCTGTTTTAAATATCCTGATCATGTTTTAATACTTTTTATGATGAATCTGAATGAATACATGAATCCATGATGTTTATAGCATGAGATCCCCTATTTTTGATAAAATTTGGATTTTTGCCACTTTTGCACCTACAGCACTGTTTTCGTGATTTTTGTGATTTTAGGCTAAGATCTTGGATTTATCATGATCAATATGATAGATCTGAATCTAGAAGCCTGAAAATAACTTCTAGGGTTTCATGATGTGGTTTTTAAATCGTTTTTCATTATTGAGATAAGACCCTACGGTCTAAATTCTCCCATTTCGGTGTTTTTTACCAATAAAGGTATTTTTGGTTTTTATTTTCTGATTTAATGTGAAATTTAGGCTTTATCTATGTCCTGGACTATTCAAGTTCAATTTTGAAATATTTTATAAAAATCATATTTTTCCAGATTTCTAGAATTTGACTTGAAGCCAGATTTTTGGATTTTTCACTTTAAATTGATTTTATTTGATTTTATCTCAAATTTGTTTTGATCATGAAACCCTAGGAATGGTATGATCATATTTGATAGTTCTGGATCAATCAGACTATTCGTATGAAAAAACCATACATCTTCCTCTTTTTTTGTGATTTTGTGTGATTTTTATAGCAAGCTTTTTCCTTTATTTTAAACATGAACAATACCTGGCAACCACCTTGTGTGGATGAATAGGGGTGCCTAACACCTTCCCCTGTTCATAACTTAATCCCCTTTCCCATCTCTGGTTGTTTTTTTTAGGAGGGATATTTTGCCCTAAAATTTGCCTTTTGTGCTTATTTAATATTTTGGTGTCCATTCACACCTAAATTGAATGGTGGCGACTCTTTGTTTAATTTAATCCCGTGTGATGATTGAGGAAATCATTAGATTGATTTTTTTCCCATGTCTCACAACTGGCGACTCTGCTGGGGACTTGTGGATTTGAGCCTTTTTGGTGTTTTAGTTCATTTTTTTATATTTTTTGATTTGCTTGCTATTTTGTGTTCTTAAGCATGTTGAGTATGTTTTAAATATGAATTATTGCTTAAGAATTCATGGGGGTAGAAACATGCTTAATTTGGATTTATAGGATTGTTTCTACAAACATGCGTAGGGGAGGTCCGTTTTGCTGAAATATGCTTGTTTCTTGCTATATTTTTAGGATAGCATGTTTTAATTTGCAGCATGATCTCCATGATGATTTTGGGTGTATAACATGATCATATGTTTGCATGATAGATGATTTTTTTTATGAGCATGTTTTGGGTGCTATAGGATTGCTTTATTTATTTGTTTATTTTAAATATGCTTTCCTATTATGCCTTGGTTTGTTTATGCATGGCTGCGAAAAGAGTGGCAAGGGTTTGGGACATTGTGAATGCACCCTATTTTTACAATGCACTATGCACCTTTTGTTTTTACACAGCCTACCCTTAACCTATAGGAAGTTGAACCCGAATGTGTGTAGCTTGGCGCAACGAGGTCGATACTTCGGAAAGCGAAAGTGAAAACATTCACCTTAGAACTTTGAGCTAATGATGTGATGATAATGTGGATCTGGGATTCTGGTCATCACTAGGCTTGAGTGCTAAGTTGCCATTAAGCCAAAACCCAAAACCCCTACGCTTGAAGGTGGAGTTACACGTTTTTGGCTAAATTACACAATTACGTGGGAATATGGGGTTGTATGATTGTGGGAAGGCCGTGTGCATGGCTTACAAACCAGGGCATAATGCGGATGCTATATTCAAGGTAAACAAGGTAACAAGGTAATCCTATTGTTTTGCATTATTTTCATGTCATAGGGGTGTCATGGTACCCATGGGTTTGGGATAAAATTGGTCCCAAAATATGCATATGTTCTAAAAGTTGGTGCAGCCCATAGGAAGAGTTTCTAACTCTGTTTAGAATCAATTCTACCCTATGTACACACAAGAGGCAACAAAAGGGTATCAAATTCTTGAGTATGATGTTAATTTGGAGGGTACATGTGCCCTCCCAAGCATGTGTTTTAGCAAAAAGGCCAAAGTCCACTTTGGGACAGTTTAGAAGCTCTGCAATGGGTGAACCGTACGTTTGGATGAACAATGAAAGTGATCAAACCATGTAAAAACTGGAAAAATATAACAGGGTTCCGTAAAACCACATTTAGTACACGGGCTGGGCTTGCCCGTATTGGTTATACGGGCTAGGCTCGCCCGTGAATTACATACGGTCACGGCTTGCTCGTAATTTGAATACGGGCAGGGCTGGACCGTACTGTGTATACGGTTTTCTCGGAATATTCAACTTTAATCAGTTTTTCCCACTAAAATATTCTTTTAACCTTTAAATAATGATAAAGGGAAACAAGTTTGAATAAAATGCTTCAAAAAAAAAACAAAAAAACAAAAAAACAAAAAAAAAAAAAAAAAACAAACAAAATAATTAAAAAGGAAAAAAAAATAGAGAAAGGTTCCTTGGGCTTCTGAAAGCCTTTGAATTTCAGACTTTTTCAAAACTCTTGGGCCTCTGAAAGCCTTTGAATTTCAGATTTTTCAAAAAAATCCTGGGCCTCTGAAAGCCTTTGAATTTCAGACTTTTTCTCAAAAAAAAAAAATCCTGGGCCTCTGAAAGCCTTTGAATTTCAGACTTTTTCTCAAAAAACCCTGGGCCTCTGAAAGCCTTTGAATTTCAGACTTTTTCTCAAAAAACTCCGGGCCTCTGAAAGCCTTTGAATTTCAGATCTTTTGGGCTTCTGAAAGCCTTTGAATTTCAGAACTTTTGGGGCCTCTGGAAGCCTTTGAATTTCAGACCTTTTTCTTTTGGGCCTCTGAAAGCCTTTGAATTTCAGAACTTTTGGGCCTCTGAAAGCCTTTGAATTTCAGACCTTTTTCTTTTGGGCCTCTGAAAGCCTTTGAATTTCAGAACTTTTGGGCCTCTGGAAGCCTTTGAATTTCAGACCTTTTTCTTTTGGGCCTCTGAAAGCCTTTGAATTTCAGAACTTTTGGGCCTCTGGAAGCCTTTGAATTTCAGACCTTTTTCTTTTGGGCCTCTGAAAGCCTTTGAATTTCAGACTTTTATCAAAAAAAAAAAAAACCCTGGGCCTCTGAAAGCCTTTGAATTTCAGACTTTTATCAAAAATCCCCGGGCCTCTGAAAGCCTCTGAATTTCAGACCTTTTCCAAAAATATCCCTGGGCCTCTGAAAGCCTTTGAATTTCAGACCTTTTTCAAAAAAAAAAAAAAACCCCCCGGGCCTCTGAAAGCCTCTGAATTTCAGACCTTTCTCTCTTTTGTGGGACCTGTTGGAAGCCCTAGAATATTCCAACAATTCAATCCAAAATATAAAAAAAAAAAAAAGAAAAAAAAAGAAAAAAAGAAAGGAAGCAAATAAAGAAAAGAAACAAATCCAAACTCGTGTTCACCCAGCTTGCACATAGGCATTCATAGGCATGTGAATGAGATTAAATTGGCACTGATATTTTCTCTTTATTTATACAGGTACTAATACACTCGCAATCATAGCTCCTGTAACCAGATCAAGAGCTCGAGCCATGAATCCCATTGAAGATGAAGTTGATGCTCCTCATCCAGATGTTGTTCTACTCCAAGAACAAGTGGCAGGACTAGCCCGAATGCTAGAGAACATACTGTCAGTACAGGCCCAACAAGTGCAAGCCCAACAAATGCAGGCCCAGAACCAGGCATCCACATCCAACCCTGCACCTCCACCCCAAGTCAACGTTCCACCTCCAGTGCAACCAACTCCTGAACCCGTCTATGAACCCACCCCTGAACCTATACTAACCAGGGATGAGACAGCTGAATCAAACAAGGCTAAGGAAAAGGAAAGGATAAGGGAAGAGGTTGAAAGAAAGTTCATGCATAAGCTAGAAATGATCCAAGATGAACTAAGGGAAGTCAAAGGGGTAAACAACTTTGGAGGCACCAATTTTGAAGACCTGTGCCTATACCCCAATGTTAACCTGCCGGCCAAGTTTAAGTGCCCAGACTTGGACAAGTATGATGGCACTGGTTGCCCCATGAGCCACCTAAAGTTATACTGTGGTGCCCTATGCCAGTTCGGGCAGGATGAGGGTATCTTGATCCAACTTTTCCAAAGGAGCCTGACAGGAACCGCATTAAGATGGTTCGCCACTCTGGACCATGGGAAGATCAAAAGATGGAAGGACCTAGCCGATGCCTTCCTGGCTCAATACCGGTTCAATTCAGAGATCATGCCAGATAGGTACGACGTTATGAGAATGAGCAAAGGAAGGGAAGAGACTGTAAGGCAATATGCCAAGAGATGGAGGGAGACAGCCTCTCAGGTCAGGCCACCCATGCTAGAACAGGAAATGATTTCTACCTTCATAAGCACTTTGGGTCAACCATTCTACAGTCACTTGGTGGGTCAGACCACCACTAATTTTGCAGCTTTGGTTCAAGTGGCTGACCGAATTGAGGATGGAATAAGGTCAGGTAAGATTTTTGACCACTCTGCCATGGTTAGCCAGCAGGACCCCAACCTAAAGAAAGGAAGCGGGACAAAAAAGAATGGGAACAAGAAGGAGGGTGAGGTAAACATGGTACAGCCACCATCTGGCCCTAATAAGCCCATACAAATCAACGTACCCGCTCATTTTCCTACTCCATCTCCACCTACCCAGGCCCCTATGAGGGTTAATGTTCCAACAGCATCTTCAGACCAAAAAAGGGTTTTTACCAAAGAGGAAAAGGACGCCTATTTTGCAGCAAGGAGAAATAGGGTTTTCACCCCTATTCCAATGACTCCCTCTCAATTGCTGCCCACTTTATTGCAAGGAGCGTATATCACCTTAAGAGAACCTAATCCGAATGCATCTAAGGGGAGAAATTTTGACCCCTCCACCACTTGTGATTACCATATGGGTGCACCTGGGCACCCTACAGACAAGTGCTGGCCTTTAAAACATGCCATTCAGGACTTACTAGACCAGAATACCCTGTCTTTCAATACAGGGGCTTCCAATCCTCCAAGAACAGATATTGGACAAAACTCACTGCCCCAACATCACGGGGCAGGCCCATCTAATGTCATAGGAGTCATCTCTTTTGACAAAATAACCTTTGACCCATCTCAATTAATTGCTCCCATAGGGACAACGGTCAAAGTATATTTTGACAGGAGAGGTGAAGGCAAAGAAATAAATATGATTTCAAAGGGGAATGATAGTGCTGCAAAGAACATTAGCTCATCTTTGGACCGGGTCTCATCCCTCATGGCCCAGATGAACATCACCAAGCCACCTTTGGTCATCAATTGCCATCCATCCACTTTTACTCCGCCCGTTCGGTCTAAGCCACCATTGGTCATAAATTGTGACCCCTTTAGTGCCTTAGTCACTTCTGCAAACCCCCAACCAAAACAACTTCCTCCATTGGTTGTTAATGTTCCTATTACTCAGACTTCCATCGCTAAGTCCAAACTTCCCCCATTGGTGGTGAATGTCCCTAAGCCTTCCTACATTGAATCGGCGGTACCATGGAACTACAGTGAAGCATTTACCACTACATGCCCTGCAGTTGAAAGCAAGGAAGAAGTAAACCTTATGATGAGGTCAGGAAAGTGTGTAGGGGTGGAAGAAAAACAGAAAGAAACAGAGAAGGATAAAGAAGAAGAAAGAAATAAAGGCAAGGCCAAAGTAGGGGAAGAGGCCCCTCAGGTAACTAACAGTGAGGCTGCTGACCTCATGAAGGTAATAAAAAAGAGTGAGTTCAATGTCCTCGAGCAATTGAACAAAGTCCCTGCCCAGATCTCAATACTGGGCCTATTGTTAAATTCAGAAAAACATAGGGACTCCTTGTTAAGGATACTCCAGGGGGCCCATGTGCCTAAAAACATTGAACCAGACCAACTAGGCCGGATGGTTGGGCAAATATTATCCCATAATGTCATAACCTTTTCTGAAACTGAAATCAGTCCAGCAGGGTACCATCATGTGGATCCTTTGCACATTGCTGTGCTCAGTAAGGGCTGCATGATAGCCCGGGTCTTGATTGATAATGGGTCAGCCCTCAATGTCTGCCCTTTAGTAACCTTTGTTAAGCTCAATCTGGAGCGAAACAAAATAAAACAAAATGGAAGAATTATAAGAGCATTTGACAGCTCTAAAACACACTCTCTAGGGGAGGTTGAACTGCCGGTCACAATTGGACCGTATATTTTCAACATCACATTTGAAGTGATGGATATACCTGCGGCTTTCAACCTACTCCTAGGAAGGCCGTGGATTCATACGGCTAGGGCCATACCATCTACCCTCCACCAGAGAGTCAAATACATTAGAGGGCAAAAGGTGATTACCGTCCTGGCCGAAAACTTGGTTCCCCCCATGTGGTCCCCTGATGTACCCTGTATTAGCATGGAAATGACTGCAGATAAGTTGACATATCACTCTTTTCAATTTGAAGCTGTGAATTATATACCTGGGGGGTATCAGGAAAAAGAAGGAAAGTTGACCTGTGCTGAGAGAATGGTCAAAAATGTATTAGAAAAGTACCATTTTCACCCTGGAAAAGGACTGGGGGTTAACCTACAAGGAAGGATAGAACCAGTACAGGTTAAGAAGATGGTTCACAGAGCAGGATTGGGGTCCAAACCAAGGAAATGGAAAAGTCAGGGACAGATAGAAGCTATGAAATTCCCGCACATCAGGGAAACTTTTCCTAAGCTGTCTCACATGATTCAGCTGTCTCCTCCTGATGATCAGTCCAAACCTCCATACTACAATATCAACCCATTCTAGAAACCCAAACCCTCCACCATACAACCATATGTTCCACCTCCACCTACACAAGCATCTGGTGGGCCTGGGCCACAGGCAGAACAGGAGCAGGACTTTGCTGAGGATGTAGGGGCATTCTTTGCCATGACAGAAGGTAACCAAGAAAAAGTAGCAGAGGAGCTACCTTTTATTGATTGGGCTGCAGTAGAAGTTCCATCTGGAACTGGCCCTACCGAAGAAGCAGGCAATGCAACTCACTCAGTACTGGTGATCTCAGATGCAGACCATGAGCTCGAGGAGCAGGCTTGTATCCCTGCCCCAGATTCTTTCATTCTGAATAATTGGGAGGAAACTCCCCTTACTTTTGAAGCCGCGTTTGTTTGGCAAACAGACATGGCTTCCAAAAAAAAAACTCCATTAGTGGAATGCCCTTTTCCTAAAGGCTTTAATGAGCCTTCGTCTTCAGGGAAAGGTTTTGTAGAAGGCTCTCAAATAACACAAAAAGATTTTTCAGTTTTTTCTAGAAAAGATAAAGTTTTCAAAAAGGTCCAAACCATTTATGAACCATATAAGCAAACGGAATTGGATCAGGATGAGTATGACTTCGACCTTGAGCTCGACTTTGACCTAATGGGGGTTGAAGAAGAGACCGAGGACGAAGAAAACGACGTTCCAATAGAAATCACATATCAATTAGAGCGTCATGAAAAGGGGGTCCAACCCAATATCGAAGAGACCATATCAATCAACCTAGGGACCGAAGATGACCCAAAAATAGTGAAGATTGGGGTATGTCTATCTGAGGTACAGCGGGATGAAATGATACGATTTTTGGCTAATTATGAAGATGTGTTTGCATGGTCATATCGGGATATGCCGGGGTTAGACACAGATATGGTGGTGCACAGGCTACCCATTCTACCAGACTCTAAGCCAGTTAAGCAGAAACTGAGAAGGTTAAAACCTGAATGGACATTGAAGGTTAAAGATGAAGTGGTTAAGCAATTCCAAGCTGGATTCTTAGCAGTGTCCACATACCCCGAATGGCTTGCAAATATAGTGCCAGTACCAAAGAAGGATGGAAAGGTCAGAATGTGCGTAGATTATAGAGATTTGAATAAGGCAAGTCCAAAGGATGATTTTCCACTTCCACACATAGACATCTTGGTGGATAACACCGCTGTACATAGTCTATTCTCATTCATGGATGGGTTTTCTGGGTATAATCAGATTAAGATGGCTAAGGAAGATCAAGAGAAGACAGCCTTTATCACCCCGTGGGGTACCTTCCACTACACTGTCATGCCATTTGGACTTAAGAATGCTGGGGCAACCTACCAGAGGGCCATGACAGCCTTATTCCATGATATGATCCATAAGGAGATGGAGGTTTATGTGGATGATATGATAGCCAAATCATGTGAGGAAGAAGACCACTTGATCAATTTGAAGAAGGTATTTGACCGGCTTAGGAAATACAGTCTAAGGCTTAACCCTGCGAAGTGTGTCTTTGGGGCTACATCAGGAAAATTGTTGGGCTTTATAGTAAGCAGAAGGGGAATTGAGATTGACCAAGCTAAAGCTAAAGCCATCATTGAAATGCCATCACCTAGAACCGAGAGGGAAGTTCGGGGCTTTCTTGGAAGGATTCAGTACATAAGCCGGTTCATAGCACAGCTCACCGCTATCTGTGAACCAATTTTCAAACTTCTAAGAAAGAATAACCCGACAGTCTGGAATGATGATTGCCAAGAAGCCTTTGACACAATAAAGGAGTATTTATTGAACCCACCTGTGCTAGTACCACCCACTCCAGGAAGGCCATTAATCCTATACTTGTCAGTTTTGGAGACATCAATGGGGTGTGTCTTAGGACAGCATGACGATACAGGCAGAAAGGAGAAGGCGATTTACTACCTGAGTAAGAAATTTACAGAATATGAAGCAAAGTATTCCCCTTTGGAAAAGACTTGTTGTGCTTTAGTATGGGCAACTCAGAGACTAAGGCACTATTTCCTTAGTCATTCCACCTTATTGATATCCCGCATGGACCCTTTGAAGTATCTATTTGAGAAACCAGCTTTAACTGGCAGAACAGCAAAGTGGCAGTTGTTACTCTCTGAATTTGACCTCACCTATATCACACAAAAGGCCATTAAGGGTCAAGCCATTGCAGATCACTTGGCTGCACACCCTTTACCAGAATACCAACCCTTAAAGACCAACTTCCCTGATGAGGCAATCCTGTTTGCTGAAGAGGAAGAAAATGAAAGCTCATGGCAAATGTTTTTTGATGGGGCCGCCAATATGAATGGAAATGGAATAGGGGCTGTATTGATCAAGCCAGATGGGGCACATATCCCGATCGCAGTGAAGTTAAGGTTCCAATGCATGAACAATATAGCAGAGTATGAAGCACGCATAATTGGGTTACAAGCAGCCTTAGACCATGAAGTAGAGGAACTTGACGTATATGGGGATTCGAGTCTTATCATCTTCCAAACAACTGGTGAATGGAAAACCAAGGATCACAAATTGATCCCCTATCACCAGTATTTGGAAGAAATAAGCACCAAGTTTACTCGAATTTCCTTCAATTATATGCCAAGGGCCAAAAACCAGTTTGCAGATGCTCTGGCAACATTGGCTTCAATGGTCAGTATGCCAGAAGGGGTTGATATTAGACCATTGGAAATTGAAGTCAGGGATGAACCAGCTTACTACCTTGTTCTAGAAGAAACCCCAGAAGAAGAAGTGCCATGGTTTCAAGACATGAAGAATTTCCTAAAGGATCGAACTTTACCAGAAAATGTCACCTCTACAGAGAAAAGAACAATACAGAGGCTGGCAGGACAGTTCTTACTAAGTGGTGGGCAGTTGTACAAAAGATCACACAATGATATACTACTTAGATGTGTTGCAAAAACTGAGTCAGAAAGGATAGTTGAAACGGTACATGGAGGAGTGTGTGGACCCCATATGAATGGGCATATGCTTGCCAAGAAGATTCTGCGATTGGGATATTACTGGTCAACAATGGAGCATGACTGCTATATGCACGTTAAAAGGTGTCATTTATGCCAAGTGTACGCAGATAACAAGAATGCACCCCCAAGTGAATTACACAGTATGACATCTCCGTGGCCTTTTTCTATGTGGGGTATAGATGTCATTGGAATGATCTCTCCAAAGGCATCAAATGGACACAGGTTTATACTTGTAGCAATCGATTATTTTACCAAGTGGGTAGAAGCGGCTTCTTATGCAAACATTACGAGTAGCCATGTTCTTAAGTTTTTGAAGCACAACATCATTTGACGCTATGGTTTGCCAAGTGCCATAGTAACAGACAATGCTTCAAACCTTAAGAACAAAGACATGAGGAAGATGTGTGAACAATTTCAGATTACCCACCACAAGTCAGCGCCTTACAGACCAAAGATGAATGGGGCAGTAGAAGCAGCGAATAAGAATATAAAGAATATTATTCAAAAGATGGTGGTGAGTTTTAAAGATTGGCATGAAATGCTGCCACTTGCTCTACATGCTTACAGAACCTCAATTCGGACTTCTACAGGGGCAACCCCATACTCCTTAGTCTATGGAATGGAAGCAGTTTTACCAGTGGAAGTGGAAATACCTTCACTAAGAGTGCTAATGGAAGCAGAATTAGAAGAAGCTGAATGGATACAGTCTAGACATGATCAACTCAATTTAATTGAAGAAAAGCGTTTGAAGGCACTTAGTCATGGCCAATTATATCGGAAGAGGATGGCTAGGGATTACAATAAAAAGGTGAAGCCCAGAACTTTCCAAGAAGGAAATTTGGTATTAAAAAAGATTTTACCCTTTTTGGAAGATCCTCGTGGAAAGTTCAAACCAAATTGGGAAGGACCTTATGTGGTCAAGAAAGTCCTATCAGGGAGTGCTCTCATCTTAACAGAAATGGATGGGAAGGATTTTCCTGAGTCAATCAACTCTGATGCAGTAAAGAGATATTTTCCATGAATGAATATTACTAGGAAATGATCTGAGGCCATTGTTCTTTATATCCCAAAATTTGAATCCTTAGTCAAACCAATTTGAGCCTGTTCGTTCTTTTGTTAAACCCAAACTGGACTTACAGCCTTATACTGGGGCAAGGCCAATAAGGGCAAGGCCAATAGGGGCAAAAAGAAAATTTTGAAAAAAAAAAAAAAAGAAAAAAAAAGGAGGAAGAAAAAAATAGGGGCAAATAAATGCCAAATACAAAAGAAAAGGAATGGGATTGAATTCACCATGACTGTAAGTCCAGTTGACCCATTTTCACACTTAGAAAATTTTGAGCCTTTAATACCTTTCTTTCATAAACCGAACCTAGCCTTTGTTTCGTCCTATTATTAAGACCTCGGTGATTTTAGTATATTCATTCAACTTTCAGAGTAAGATTGGTGATGACAGAATGCAGAGGCCAACCCTAGTGAAAACCGTAATTGGCACTAGGGGCAAGAAGGGCAAAAAGAAAAAAAAAAAAAAAAAGAATCAAGGGTTGAGTTGATCATGTGGTCTAAGGTTCAAATCAGCATGAGCACTGGAAACTGAGCAGATTAGCAAGGCCAATCATGAAGGAAAAATCATTAGGGGATGATTCTAAAGGTCACGGGGTAGACAAATTTGGTCTCTCCCTATTGCATGGACTACCCTTTTCATTATTCAACCTGATTTTAATTCCTTTAATTATATGTGATTAAGTGTTTTGGATCAGCTTTCAAAAAAAAAAAAACTATACTTTGGCCAATGATGAGAAATCAAATACTTTTTCATAAAACTTCTGTTTTTATAAGCATCTGAGAATTCTGAGGCCAATAATATAAAACCTATTTTTGAATTAAATCTAATATCTTTCCACTAATGGAGTTTGCTTTTGTAAAAAGGTATGGAAAAAATGAAAGAAAGAAAAAAAGAAAGAAAAAAAAATGATAAAAGAATCTAATCCCTACTCCCTAACTGCTCCTCAAGCTCCCTAATCCTAGCTGCCTGAGTTGCAATGATTCCAGAAGCACCCTCTGCATCAGGATCACTCAAAAAGGAGATGACCTCATCTGAAAAAGAAAGCTTGATCTTCAACGCCCTAAGGTCAGCCAAGGAATCCTGATACTTCTTCCGCATCACACGGACTTCAAAGCGACGAGCCTGCCTTTGTTCTTCAAGTTTCTTCTCCATGACAATGCGGCCAGACTTCTGCTCTTCAATCTTCCTCTCCAGAACAAGGACTTTTATCCTAAGTTCTTGAGCCTCCCGTACCCATATTTGTTGAAGCCGCTTATGGGTTGCCCTTTCTGACTCCAGAATGTCCTCATAAGTAGGAGGAAGAACTGCAGGAGGATCCTCTGGTACTGGGGCATGACTCTGCACCTGTTCCTTGATCCAGAAGTGATAGTCCTTCACATGGGACTCAGAAAAGACTGGACCCCGCAGAAAGCAAACATAGGACCACTCTTTCATTAATTGAGCATTTAGCCCCATGGTGGCTGAAGTAAGTGGCCCTATAAAGCTCTCATAACCTGTGGGAATCATAATTCCTGGGTCGCTCCAAATTGCCGAAGAACCCTCAAAGGAAGATAGAGAACAGCAGATTTCAAGCCTGCTAGGGCCAGAAAGTTTTTATCTCTAAAGCTGATCACCGTCTCTGGAGTGGGCTGATAAGTGCCAGGCCATCTCACTTGATCATCCTGGAGAGTACCCAAGAAAGTGAACCAGCCTTGCTTGCCACCTTGGATGTTAGGACATCCCCTATTGCTCATCAAAACAGGAACTTTCAATCTTGGAAAGAAGCGGCGAGTTATTTCTTCAACCTGGCTAAGATGGTCAAGCAACCAAAGCTGCAGAAAAAGGGAGTATTTTAATTTATTTCCAAAAAGAAAAAAAAGAAAAAGAAAAAAAAAAGAAAAAAGAAAAAAAGAAAAAGAAGGAAGAAAAAGAGAGAGAAAAAGAAAAAAAAGAGAAGAAAGAAAAAAGAGAAGAAGAAGAAAAAAAAAAGAGAAAAAAAAGAAAGGAAAGGAAGAATAGAAAGAAAAAAAAAATAGAAGAAAAAAAATACATGCATATTTTACCTGTAGGATAGGGGCGCAGGCAAGGAAGCGTTTCTTCTTCCTGAAATAACAATCAGTAAGAGCCTGATATATCTCTGCTAGGATCATAGGGGCCAACCTCTCGCGTTCCCTAACCTGACAGATAACTGAGATAAGAGCCAAGTCAACCTGGTCATCACCCCGTGGAAAAAGCAGCTGATTGACCACTACCAGGGTCAAAGCATTAAACCTAGAGTCCTTGTCATTACTCCTCAGAAGTTTTTCAGTCAAAAAGGTCTTGGACAAGGTCAATAGTGCATCAGAATTTCCTAAGTCCTTCTTCCCTATACCCAAGAAAGTGGAAGCCTCTTTTTTATAACTAAGCTTTAGGGGTGGGTTCACAACTTTTTCAGAAAATCTAAGGCCAAGGATGGTTTCAATCTCTTCTATGGTAGGAGTCATCTCTTTATCATCAAAACGGAAGAGATTCAGCTTAGGTACCCAGTGGCCTATCAAAGCTTCAATGATTTCCCACTTAAAGGGAATTTTAGGGAGGTGTAGGATGTGCCCTAAGTGGATGGAATCCCAACGAATCTCCTCATCAAGGGTCATGGAGTTAACCCATCTATCATAAAAGGAATCCACAATATTGTACCTGGTGAGATTAGGAGGTTTTGATCTAACAGGTTGTCTTGTAGGAGGAGATTCAACGGCAGGAGAAAGCGGCGTAGGGGAAGCCATGGAAGCGCCAAAGAAGCCAAGGAAAGCGAGAAAAGACGTGCTCAGGGAGTTTTTCAATTAATAAAAGTGTCACAATGATGTTCCCTAGGAGTTTATATAGAAAAAATCGTAAGACAGTAAATTCCGTAATTATATGACGGGCAAGGCTCGCCCGTATAGAAATTACGGACACAGCTGACCGTGAAAAGTTCACGGGCAACGCACGCCCGTGGTAACTTTACGGGCACAGCTTGCTCGTAGTATAAGTACGGTTCCTTCGAAAAAATGCAAAAAAATGGGAATTTTTAATTTCTTTGGTTTTCCTAAGCTTCACCTGTCCCTGTTTTAACATTCATTAGATAATAAATACTGTAAATAAAAAAGAAAGAACACAAACGGAAATAAAACAAACTTCTTTTATATATATGAATGTTTACATCACTTCTGCCAAAAAAAATACAAAGGTACATGGAAGAATCCTAATCTAATGGCCATGCAGGTCCGCCCCTACGGCCACGGCCTCGTGCTCTGCCTCGACCACGGCCTGTAGATCGCCTGCGCTCAAAGACATGCCGCACAATATTACGGGCCGTGCTACGCGTCATCCTGCTCAAAACAGACTGAATATCATGCCACATATATAAAGGCACAAGGCCAGCAGTGGGATGATCAGGAGGGACATACCCTGAAGTATCTACATATCCCGTAGAATCGGGATCAGACTCTGTACGGGAAGAATCCGCAGAAGGATCAACAGCAGCATGTGTCACCTCCGCATCCTCCATATCAGGACTAACAGGACCAGCAGGAGCAGATGTCCCAGGTACATCAACCTCCGGCTCCACAGGCTCAGTAGCAGTCATCCCCACATCGGGCTCTACAGGATCAGCTGTAGCCTCCTCCATCACGGCAGCCTCCACGATAGGCTCTACCACAGCGGCGTCCATAGCCGAATCCATATCAGCACCAGCAGATGTAGCAGGAGCAGTCTCAGCTACTGGGGCAGACTCTGGTACTTCCTCAGCAGCAGGTCCAATATCAGCCTCGACCTCGGGCTCTGCTGCAGGAACCTCCACTGGACTGGGAGACGTCACGAACTCCACCCGTGCCACAGAAAACACCTCATCCCGGAAATGCATAGGCACGGGTGAAGCAGGTGAAGAGGGGCCAGCTGTGTACTCCTGAAACTAAGAGAAAAATTCAGTCAGAACAAGACAAACAAATACAAAAGCAAGAATGGAAATAAAAGAATAAATTAACCTGAGTATCGGATGGACCCGCCTGGTCCTGTGCATCAGATGGACCCGCCTGATCATGTACATCAGATGGACCCTCCTGGCCCTGGGCTCTGGCTAGCTGCCCCCGGAGATCGGAAATAGTGATATAGAGGGCGTCCCGCTCAACGATCGCTGCATAACGCTGGCGCTCTAAATCAGCATAGCGAGACCTGATCTCTGCCAACTGAGCCTCCTGAAATAGCAAAGAAAGAAGTCAGAAAAAAATGCTAATGAAATGGAAATAGAAGATCAGAGAAGGAAGAAGGCATACCGTGGTGTCGTAGGCCCTAATCACTACCCCTCCTATCTCCGTGACTCCGCCACGGACAGGCATGGGTGACATGAGGCACCCAACAGAAGCTCGCCTGAACCAGGCATCATAGTCACCCTCCTCTAATAATGTATCTGCCTCAGTCCAATCTAAGAACTGGGCAGGATCAATAGGTATAAGAGGATAAGAAGGAGTAGTATCTGGCGGGATGGCAGGAATCCGCGGCTCTCCCACATGCTGAAAGAAGAAGCGCTCGCCACAATACCAGATGCTGCCCAGCTGACCAATAAAGAACTGGTATCTCTGTCGTCTCTGGTTGCCTGCAGGGCCAACACCTCATGAATGTCCTCCATCCTGGGGACAAATAGCTGAAAAACAAAACAAGACATCAGATATGCGATCCAGGAAGAAAAGAAAAGAAGAAGTAGAGGAATTAAAGAAGATTACCTCAGACCGGTATAACCTGTCTAAGTGGGCCCGGGCGGACCTGGGACGACTCTTTTCAGAGTCATGCTCTACATGACACCATCTAAGTGCCATAGGATACGTCTCCTCAGGCATCGTAGAGGTAGGGCGGAAATAGGGAATATAAACCCTAGCAAAAAACTGCAAGAAAGAAGAAAATAGTCAGAAGAATATAAAAGGAGAGATAAAAAGAAAGAGAAAAAGAAAAAGAAGGGAAATAAAGTTCACCTGCAAGAAGGGCCAGAAGAACCTTCACCCAACTCCAGCCCCTATGGAGGTAGAGAGGCCGCTCACTGATCGGCGCAGGCCAGCCAGAATAGTACCAAATATGAGTGGGCCCCAGGCGTACCTCCTCGCCCGCTGCAGATCTCCCAGAAGACTCAAGAAGTGAAGACTAACTGAGGTCGTGTCCTCTGGAAAGAAGCATGATCCCATCATATATAGAAAGAGGAATCGGAAGGCGAAGGGGAATACATGGTCACCGGCAGCAAGCTGGCCAAACTGCCTCCTCCCGAAAGTCTCTCTCAGCCATGTCAGAGACAATCTAGCTCTCCCCCGATCCCATGCCTCAGGAGGCAGCACAATATATCCAAGATAAGCTGCAATCTCATCAGCCTCTGGCATAGTCATCTCAGTAATAACATCACCGATCATCCTAATCCCGGTGATGAGTGTGAAATCAGAAGGCCGGATCCCAATCTCTATATCTGGGAAGTGGAAGCTCAGTGTCTCTGGGAAAAACCTCTCCAACAATGCGGCAATGAGGGCCCGATCTAAGCGTACGTCCGGGATAGTGATAAACATGCCGAAACCATACAATCCTAGCTCCCGACGATAGGCCGAACTGCAAGCTCTCAAGAATCTAGTAAAGCTGGCCCAGCTCCCTCTATAATGGGACATCGGATACTCCAAAGGGATATCCGCCCTAACGCATGCTGAGGGATGAGTCCTCAAGCCATGCAGAAGATCGGTGTCCCTAATCTGGGCAGCCACCTCCTCAGGGATCTCAACCCTGGTCCTGGCCTCATCTCTGCCACGGCCCCCTCTGCGGCCTCCTCTATGGCCCTCATCATGGCCTCCATCTCTGCCTCCAGCTCTGCGTCTGCCACGACTCCTATCTCTGCCAGAAGCCTCAACAGCCGGCTAAAAGAAAATAATTGAAGAATCAGGAAGATGTATTTTGGGAAAGGATAGGAAATTGCAGAAAAGTTAGAGTATACCTCTGGGGTCGCCTCACGCGAATCCCCAGAAGGGAAATCTGGGATATCAGAATCGGAATCCCTCTCGGTCCTCGAAGACGAGGCCACATCAGCAGGATCTCGCCTAACCCTCGAGGAGGAAGGCTCATCTGCAGGATCTCGGGAAGCCGATCTAAGGCGGGCCATCTACGGTTCAAATCAGGGAGTTGGTTAATTATTCTTGTTAAAATTTTTAATTGCTTAATCTTTATTTTAACCAAGAAAGAAAGTACTTCAGAAACTCCCAATCAAATCAGAAGATAACTGAAGGAGTTTATTTTCCTATCTTGTGATATTATAAAATTCATAAGAAGCATAGGCTTCTTGAATATTCTCTTTACATGAAGAAAAGAAAAAGAAAAGAAAAAATGTGTGCTAAAGATTAGTTTATCTTTTGTATTTCATAAAGATATCTAATTATTTATTTTACTTGGTTTTAGGACAATCAAAGCATGCTTAAACTGGCACGAAGGAGCAAATTTTGGAAAACTAGCATTTGGGTCATGAATTGGTTCATGTCAGAATCTACAAGTGTTTAGCTTCAAATAGAGATCATGCAATAAATTTACAAGCATGCCCAAAGTAGAACATATACCAATGATTGCAAAGAAAGGGAGTTAATTTGGATATAAAGGTTCGAATTCAGGATCACAAAAAAGGGAATTATCAAAGAATTTGGAGTGTTCAAGTTTTCAAAAGAACAAAGTTTTCAAAAGAACTATGGCATAGACAAGACAATTCCAGAATTACTGTAAGAAAAGGAAGCAAACATAGCAATCAAGTCCGTTCGCTTCAAGAAGAAAAATTGCAGAAGAAGGATATCAGTACCTCTATTTCAGAGGGCTCATCTTAATCAAAGGACAATCAAAATCTTGTTTATGCATGGATTATTAGCAAGATGAATACTTGTTAGGGATTTAATGCAAAACCTCAAGGATCATGTAAGCAATCAGACAGAACAGAAGAGTTTAGCAGACAGCAATTTAGCATATACAAAGAATTTGGAATTTGTCAATCCAACAGTGAAATACAAGGAATTTGTCGGGATAAGCAAGCATAAACAGAGAAATTACAGCATGACATTCACGATTGCAATGCACAAATAAATAGTTGGAGGATTCTTCTCGAATCAGGCACAAGAAAAATCATGCATTTATCAAATTTGTAGATTTCAGCCAAATGCAACTACAAATCAGAGACATTGTATAGATTCGTTCAAAAACATTCAATCATTGAAATGCTAACTATTGGAAAGAAACATACCTGTTCGCAGAAGGAAGGAGATTTCAGAAGATCAATTTGTGCCTCACCAGAATGAAATACGAAAGTCCACAGTTGCCGGAATGAGCAGGTCGAGAGAGTTGCCGGAGAACAGTGAGGATCACCGGAAAACAGAACACGCCGGAGGTAACGGTGGTAGCCGGAATGAACTGTGGTCGCCGGAGAAGAACAGTAATCGCCGGAGGAAGGAGTCGGACTGTTGAAGGAGAAGAGAAAGAACCGTAAGAGAAAATACGGGCGCAGAGAAATTAGGGCAGAAGTGCGAGCAGAGAAGGAAAAATTCGCGTTCGCGGTCTTAAGAAGAGAGTAAAATCCGTAAACTCAGTACGGGCTTCAGACGCCCGTAAAACCCCTACGGTCCCAGTTACCCGTGAAACCTCTACGGGCAGGGTCTGTCCGTAAGCCAAATACGGGCGAAGCCAAAAACAGCATTTTTTTATTATTTTCTCACAATTTTCAAAAGATTAATGTACACATTAGTTGTAAGTTGCAAGGATTGCCACCTTACCCACTTTTGTTTAAAAATTTTGTCTCAAATCTCACTTCATAGCCCACAAGTGCTCAGTGAGAGGAGAGAGGAGGATTTGGCCCTTAAGCTGAGGGATTTCTTAGCAAATCTTCCACAATCAATTCTTTTTTTCAAAAATCATCCCTTTAATCCTTGCAAAGTGCAATTGATTAGACAAAAATCTCAGAAAGTGCAATTGGTGGGTCTTTTTGCTCTCTGCTTGTAATTGGTTCCAATTACCAGCAAAGAGGGGGCAGCTGTAGACACCCCAAATTGCACTGCCAAATGAGAAAATAATAAAAACATGTAATTAGAGCTTAAAACAGGTCAAAAAGGCCTAAAAATAGAATGAACAGGCTTTGCCCGTATTAGCTTCACGGGCCCATTGCGCCCGCAAATTATCTACGGACAGGCGCGTCCGTAGTAACTATACGGTCCCCATTGGACCGTAGTATATTTACGGGCATTAAAGACACGTGCAAGTTTTGTCCTCCTCTCGATTTCCGAGCTTTATTTGAAGTCCAATATATCTTTAAACGAGCGGATTATGTCTTTTATTCGCTGAAGTCACCTTGGATGGCTATGGATGGGCATCATCTCTGTATTTCACTCTATCCTGAGAATCAGGATATATCCTTCTGGACCAGCCATACCCCTGTGTTTGCCTATAAATAGAGGCTCTCTCCTCTAGCTTAGGGCCACGAAATTTTGAAGAATCAAAAGCTTCAAGAGAAGAGAAAGAACTCCTGCTGCCTGCCTGCTCAATCCAGGTAAGTCCCCTATCCCTTTTTATTTTCTGTCTTCAATTCTAGAAGTAATAGGATCATCTCTATTGCTGTAGAATAAGGCCATATCTATTTTGTATCCCTAAACTTGTCTCCAAGTACCTCAAGGGTCTCTCTAGCCGTAAAACGTGAAGAGAGAACTAGGGGAAAGGGGAACAGGTGGATCCCTAGAATAGAACCCTATATCTGTTTTTTTTTCTTTTTTTCATAGAATAAAGCCTGTGATTGTGTTTGTGTAACCAAACCTATCTCCAAGTACCTCAAGAGTCTCTCTAGCCGTAAAACGTGAAGAGAGAACTAGGGGAAAAGAGAACAGGTGGATCCGTAGGGTAGACCCCCATGTGCTCTAATTTGTGAGATATGGCTGTTTTAAATATCCTGATCATGTTTTAATACTTTTTATGATGAATCTGAATGAATACATGAATCCATGATGTTTATAGCATGAGATCCCCTATTTTTGATAAAATTTGGATTTTTGCCACTTTTGCACCTACAGCACTGTTTTCGTGATTTTTGTGATTTTAGGCTAAGATCTTGGATTTATCATGATCAATATGATAGATCTGAATCTAGAAGCCTGAAAATAACTTCTAGGGTTTCATGATGTGGTTTTTAAATCGTTTTTCATTATTGAGATAAGACCCTACGGTCTAAATTCTCCCATTTCGGTGTTTTTTACCAATAAAGGTATTTTTGGTTTTTATTTTCTGATTTAATGTGAAATTTAGGCTTTATCTATGTCCTGGACTATTCAAGTTCAATTTTGAAATATTTTATAAAAATCATATTTTTCCAGATTTCTAGAATTTGACTTGAAGCCAGATTTTTGGATTTTTCACTTTAAATTGATTTTATTTGATTTTATCTCAAATTTGTTTTGATCATGAAACCCTAGGAATGGTATGATCATATTTGATAGTTCTGGATCAACAGACTATTCGTATGAAAAAACCATACATCTTCCTCTTTTTTTGTGATTTTGTGTGATTTTTATAGCAAGCTTTTTCCTTTATTTTAAACATGAACAATACCTGGCAACCACCTTGTGTGGATGAATAGGGGTGCCTAACACCTTCCCCTGTTCATAACTTAATCCCCTTTCCCATCTCTGGTTGTTTTTTTAGGAGGGATATTTTGCCCTAAAATTTGCCTTTTGTGCTTATTTAATATTTTGGTGTCCATTCACACCTAAATTGAATGGTGGCGACTCTTTGTTTAATTTAATCCCGTGTGATGATTGAGGAAATCATTAGATTTGATTTTTTCCCATGTCTCACAGATTGCCATCTCTTTCTCATTGTTCTGCCTTTAGAAACTGAGCAATTGAGCAAATTTTTAGTTCTGCATCATAAAAATAAGCCTTAAGTTGAGAGCAGAAAAGTTCTCAACACAGAGAATCACATAAATTTTATGAAGTAAATTGCCTTTTGTTTTCTGATCGTGGTGTCACAGAGGTATGCTTTAGTATCCCATTCATAGATGCCTGCAATTTGAAAACAAAACTCATCTTAGCATGCACAACAAACTTTGCTTGAATCACCTTCGGCCGTGATTTCTCCGATGAAGAGTCCAAGATCGCTGTAGGAAAGGCTCCATATTCGTTTGAAAGGACTGCAAATGAGTCTGAAAATTAATGTTTCTGGCAAGAATGTAGGTTATTTTGTGTTCAAACTCGAAGATGTGGTCACAATGCTTCCTGCGAATGAGATGTTCTCCGATGAAAAGTTCGTTCTACTACAGCTTACTATTCTCTAGCCTGCGATAGATTTGGTGTCGTCATCTACCGAGGCTAGGTCCCCGGAGACGGTGAAATCGCATCGGAGAACCAAGGCTTCGGCTGCTGATCCTTACTCATTTTCTCCAAAGGCACCTAGATGTTCGAATAGATGTAAGGAGCATCTCGGCTTGAAGAGGCTCAATCAGAATCCTAAGCAAGACATCGTTCCGCCCCCTTGAAGAATCCTTATCTGAAGTATGAAGCATTTTCTTCATAGAAATCCTAAATCTTCTTCTACCTCTAATTACTCGTTGAGTCTTCCGCTGCTGAAGGGCTCTGAAACAATCTCATAAAAAATCCTCCTGAAGTAAGACAGGCGAAGGCTCAATACTATTTTAATAGTGGTGAAAATTGGACTTTTAGTGGCCGTCATTAAAAGACCGCTACGGAGAGCATTATAGCAGCAGCTTCCTATTTAAATTCCATATTTTAAGGGATTTGATTCTCTTTCTATTTTAGGGATTGTCATTTTAACAAACCACTTGCATCACATTCCCTATTTTCTTTCCCTATATCATTAAAATATTAGTTTTTCCAAAAGAACATGATCTTTCTACAAATTTCTCCACTTTTGCTCTAAACCCGTCAATCCCACCTTCTCTCACAAGTAGAATCCAAATCGATCTACCCAGGAATCAGAATCAAGAAGACTTAACAGGAACATCAAATTCAATCAAGAATAATAGAAACCAAGATAATCACTGATAAGGTTTTGCGACCACTAGATTAACATAGTGAGAAGCAAGTATCACCGCTGATCCTTGCAAGCGCCAGGGGGGTACCTGAAGTGGATTTTAGGAGTGGGACCCGTGAACCTCTCAGCCTGTGAGAATGGAACGGATTCTCCGGTTTGGCTACCAGATGTCCTTCGAATAAGGTCGGCAATGCCTTTAACGATGTTCATCCTTCTTGAAAGGATTTATGAAACATCAAGCTCTCTGGAACCAATTACGGAAAGATAAAAATTTATTCTAGCCCATCGCTGTTGTCAACATCCACTCTCCAATTCTATAGGTGCGGTCCATGCCAATTTTCCATGAATACCTGCAGTATGCAATTTAATAAGGTTAAGTGAAAAAAAAACTAATGTTTCAGTGGGAGTAAATATGCTCTCATGTAATTTTGGGATTGACGTTCAGGGCTCTTGATTTCTACTTCAGGTTGATAGCCAAGGCTCTTAATTTTGGGAAAAGAAATGACAGGATTGGGGAAAAACACAGGTTTCGGAGAATTAAAATGAGATACCAAATTCGAACAGGAGATCTCCAAATGATTCCTGTTCTTGTGGGATTTCTTGTGATTTCACGATCAAATCAACGATAGAGGTCAGAAAATCAATTTGAACGACCATAGATCCTGTGATTCAATGAACGTAGATCTGTCACATATCGAGAGATCGTCTTCTTCCATGGATGAGGCATGATCAACTTTTAAATCATCAAAGGTGAAAGGAGCCCAAAGATTGAAGAAAGAGAGAGAAGGAGAGAAAGAGAAAAGCTCGTTCTTTTTGTTGGAGCTCTCTTTGGTAGGAGGCTTTTTCATGTTTAGGGAGTGCTACAGTGACTCCCTAAATTTAGGGAGTAACTGTAGCACTTCCTAAAAATTTAGGGAACTGAAATAAGGATAAGTAAACAAATGGAGGATCATTTTTGTCAAAATCCCTATTTTGGTTCTTTGTTTTAAGGATAGGGAGCCTTAAGGGTAAGTTGCGGCTAGTGCTCTAAAAGACTCTAAAAACACTCCCCTAAATCGCATTTTTTTTAGTGTTTAGGGTCACTTAGCTTGACATTGCTACCATTCAAATCACGCCATGTATTCACTTCCTCCAATAGTTGTCAGATGCACTAGCACTCTTGTTTGTAAGGACCGTACGCGTGTACGTGTCAGTCCATTATTTATTATTATTATTTTTAAATTCTTTTGGTGGTGGTGGTGATGGTGGAAGGAGCACACATGAGAACAAATATCTGGAGGACAAGGACATCCACTTTCATGCCCACATTGCTTCTTTTTTTTTTCTTTTCTTTTTTAGGCAGCTCTGTCATGATTTCAATTGTGTTGGAGATCTTTCTTGTGTATTTTTATTTTTCTGAAATCATTGATGATATCCATTCGTCCATTTGAAAAAATATTGAGCATCCTTGGGCCAAATTTGACTCTTCAGCAAAACTAGGTATTTTCCGGGTTCCAAGTGTGCAGTTTACTTGACTACATAAAAGTAGCAAAGCATAGAATTATTACCCAAAATTCTGGAAAATTATCAAGTTTTATGTCTAAATTCATTTTGTCTTTATGGGAGAGGTATGACCAATGGCCATCTAACATCCAAAGGGTAACTCTAGAGCAATTTTCCTTCTTTATATATACATTTTTTTATGTAAACCTATAAGAATTCCGGCCTCAAACAATTATATATAAGAAGCTTAGAATCATTCCTTTGCAAATCAACCTAGCACTTACCCTCTTCTTGTTCTTCTACTACTGACTTTGTCTTGTTCTCTTTTCTCTTCTCCAAAGAGATTGCAATGGCGAATATCTTCAACCCCATATCATGTCTCCTAGTCATATCTGTTTTACTCATCAATGGTGCAATTGCAAAGGACACGCTCTTTGGCGGGCAGAGTCTTAACAAAAATGAATTCCTGGAAAATGGGCCTTACAGGTTCATACTGAAAGATGACTGCAACCTTGTGTTGTGCGTTAACCAGAACCGTGATCTTTGGAACTCTCAAACCAATGGTAGAGGCTCGGCATGTAGGCTTATCCTGCGAACCGATGGGAACCTCATCCTCGTCTCCGGCAACCGCAACCGCATCGTGTGGAGGAGTAACACTGGACGTGGTCGCGGTTCTTACCGTCTTACCGTTCAGACAGACGGTAACGTGGTCATATATGGTGGTGCTAGAGCTCTTTGGGCTACAAACACAATACAGGGAAAAGTGCTTTAAATCAGATGTGATGTTTTCTAAGTGTGTCTTCCCATGGGGCTTGTGTGTTTTCGTTTTAAGTTCAGTAGTGCTTTAAATAAGACGTGATGTTTTATAAGTGTGGCTTCCCATGGGGTTGTGTGTTTTGATTTTAAGTCCTGTAGTGCTTTAAATAAGATGTGATGTTGTATAAGTGTGGCTTCCCATGGGTCTTGTGTGTTTTGATTTTAAGTTCAGCATTTTTGCTGGTTCAGGTCAGATTGAGAGTGAAAATAAGAAATGTTATAGACTTAATTGGATATGTTTCTTGTTAAACTGTTACAATAACGTTATACCAGATAATTTACCAGCATCCTTACCAATAAGAGATTTGTTGTTACCGAGGTTATTGGGTTGTTGTATATATTATTATTTTTAAAATTTTAAATTCTTGTACACACAATATATTATGAATGGACACATGCGTTTAGCAAGTAAGCAAACCCTTCTCTCATTTTATCTTTCGTGGTATCAGAGTACTTTGGCTCACTTCTACTTCTGGAATAAATTTCTTCCACTTGTTTGTTCTCACCCATTTTCTTTCATGGCCACTTTTACTCCTCCAAATATCACCTAGCTTGTTTCTGTTAAGTTCGACGGTACCAAGTACCTTAATTGCGCTTCCCAATTTCTTCCTATTTTATGCAGCAAACGGTTTTGAACCATGCCCAGAGAAGTTGCTTCCTTCACCTGATGGCGAGGACACTGAAGAAGTCAATCTTGCTTATCCACTGTGGATGAAGCCGGACTAGCTTATTTTAAGTTGGTTGAATGCCACGTTAGACGATTCTGTCCTTTCTCATAGCTATGGTCTCTGCACAGCTCGGTAGGTATGGACTTCCTTGGCAAACTGCTACGCGTCTTCGACACGTTCACGATTCAATCATTTGAAGACTTAGCTTCTGATCCTGTAACAAGGCATCAAGACATGCACCGATCTTATTCATTCTACTAAACTCTTGGCTGACCAATTTTCTGCGATGGGGAAACTCGTGGACAATGAGGAGCCCATCAGCTATGTTAATAATAGTTTTAATCCTTCGTTTAATCCCTTTATCGTCTTTGTTTCCTTTGCTTTATGTCATGGTTGCATGAATTTTACTCACTACCAATCTGAGCTTTCTATCGTATGGGATCTTTCTTTAAGGACAATCCAATCTGAGAAGACCAAACCACCTAGTTTTGCCGTGATTGCTCGTAACTTCACCGATCAGAGAAAGCCTTTCGAAAGCACTTCTTACCTTCCTAAGTTTTCAACTTTGAACCGTATGTGATCCACCAAACAAATGCAATCACGTCCCAACATGGCCTAAGCTGAGACATCGTCCTTTTCCACTCCTTGCCATTCATTCCAGATCTTCTCATTACCCACTCTAGCTCGTTCGATGTCAAAACCACCCCTCATTCTCAATTCAACTTCTATCTTATTCTTCATTGCTTCCAACAGTTAGCGAGTTACTATTTTGAGTTATTCTCGTTAGGTGTTTCCTTGTTTGAGTTGGGGGTTAGTTTTGTAATTTCTTATTGTTTCTTAATATTTTAGGGTTGAACTAGGAGAGCCTATATAAGGGTTGGAATTACTTTGTAGGGATTATTATTTTTATCAAATCATTAATAACAAGGTTCTGTTTTCCAGAGTTTTCCCGTCTTCTTTGTGGATTCAAGGTTATTTGGTGGTGGATTCCAGTTTTCAAGGATTAATCCTTGTTTTTGTAACTTTCACTGCATCAACTTTGTCGTAACGATAAGTGCTATTTTATTCTTACGGAGTCTCATTTTTATGTTAAGGATCTCAAAACGGGAATCACGCTACTGGAAGGTTCGAGTGATGGAGGTCTCTATCCTATCAAGCTCAATAAAGTCTCTTTCAATAAATTCTGAGGTTGAGTTGGTTTCCTTGGTATTCGTGTGCCTTTTGATGTGTGGCACTCACGACTAGGTTGAAATTTTCCCGTAGGGTTGCTCTTTGAGTCAAACCTCATTAACTCACATTAGTCACATATACTCTCTTGAACACTTTGGAATGGACACGTGAATGAATAGTTTTCCTGATAATAATAGTGTCATTTCTCATGGGACGGTGACACATGACAAGTCCCTTAACCCCTCAACGCGCCAGAAATTCTGTCATCTTTAGGGTCACTTAGCTTGACATTGCTGCCATTCAAATCATGCCACGTATTCACTTCCACCAATAGCTATCAGAAGCACCAGTACTCTTGTTTGTAGAGATTGTACGCATGTACGTGTCACGTTACAATCCATTATTTATTATTATTATTTTGAAATTCTTCTGTTTGTTGTGGTGGCGGTGGAGGGATCACACATGAGAACAAATATTGGAGGACAAGGAGATCCACTTCCATGCCCACCTTGCTGATAACAACCTACATATGCTTTATCCTCATCATCGGACCTTATCGCAAACTAATCCTCCTATGGCTGTATTACAACCTACATATGCTTTATCCTCATCATCAGACCTAATCACAAACTAATCCTCCTATGGCTGTATTGACTAGTTAATCTTGAGTCAGGTCTATATCTTCTTCCCATCACCACTTGTAGACACCCCAAATTGCACAAACAATCATAAAAAATCATTATCTCCTGGAAAGCCAGCACAGAATTTGAAGAAAATAAATTTTTGCCTGTATCCGGATACTCAATCCGGATATAAGTGCTCCTCCCCGTATCCGGATAGTCATACCGGATACGTGTGAGCCTTAGCGTATCCGGTACCATGTACCGGATACCTTAAGGCCCTTCGTTATCCGGTCTGATGTACCGGATACCGTAAGTTTGCTCAAAATTAGGGTTTTCCGAGAGCTTTTCACTTTTACCATCATGTCCCTCATTAAATGAGGGGAAATCGCGGAAATAACCTTTGCCTATAAATAGGAGCCTCCTCCTTGAGCAAATGGCACACAACTCTTGTTTTGAATTCTCGCAAAGAAGAACTCCAAGAGAAGAAGGAAACCGCTGTGGAATCGCCTCCAGCACTCAGGTAAGCCTCAACTTTTCTTTTTATTTTCTGTCTTTACATTCCTAGATCTAGATCTCTTCTTCTACCTTTCTGTAGTGTAAAGCCTTGTTTGTATGTGTGGAAATCCTTCCCCGGCTCAAAGTATCTCAAGACTCCCCTAGCCGTAAAACGTGAAGGCGGATCTAGGAGAAACGAGACTGGGGATTGACCCTAGTGCTAGAACCTATGTAGCGTAAGGCCTTTTTGATTGATTGTAAACCGTTCCATATTCAAAGTACCCTTGATTATCTTAAAGAGAACAGAGGGAAACGATAATGGAACGGAACCCTAGGCTATGCTAGAACCTATTTTGTTGAATATATGCATGTTGTATTGATCTTGCTTGGTTTTACACTCTTGCACATACATATCACTATTTTGGCGGGGTAGGCTCATATTTGGGGTTTATTGCATTTATTGTGATAAATCTCAAATAAATGGCCTCAATCAATTCTGGAATGCCTTTCGGATGATTTTGAAGTATTTGTGTTCATCTTACACGAATTTCATTTTTTATCAATTTTCGGATTTGGTTTTTACTCAAAAATGGCTTAGCTTGACAGCACCTGTACCCCTACTTCGGACGTCCGTAACTTCATCATCCGGATGAATTTTGGGACGATTCCAGAACCATGGGAAAGGTGAGGCTGTCTAGTTTATGTCCACCAAATTTCATGATTTTCTATCTAGCCGATTTTTGACACATCTCTGTCGAAGTTGAGTGGACAGTTCAGGTCCAAGAACAGAACTTGTCACTTCGACGGACCGCCATGTGTTCGTTTTAAGTCTGATTCGAGTGATTTTTGTTTTTGAGTACTCCTTTATGAGTCTATTTTCAAATCCAGTTGGTTTCATAATTTTTGAACTCCATTTGAATTATTGGTAGCCGATTTACTCAGAACTGCTCATTTGCATTTTTCTGGGTAAATCTGTGATCTTCGGGGCCTGTTCGGGAGACCACCCAAGGCACATCCGAAGGGATTTTTGTATGAGGCTAGTTTCTGTTGAACGATGGCCATACAGACTTCAATCACACCAAATTTCGTGGATTTCTATGTAGGGGATTTTCCTAGACAATTTTCCAAAGTTGCCCACTTACTACTTTTAAAAATCCCCAACAGCAACTTCAAAGGAGCATAACTCCTAGATTTTTCATTGGAATAAAGTGAAATTTTGCATGAGACTCTTATTTACCCTAATCTTTCAAATGGATTTGGTTTGGTTCAATTCAGAATTGGATTTGAATGATTTTAAGGCAAATGGTATACTTTTTACCAAATTTTCCGAATTTGATTTAACTTGGTTTTGAGCAATTTGTGCTTTGATTTCCATCTTTTGAGATATTCCAGAAGTGATATTAACATAAGAGAAGATCTAAAATCCATTTGGATCTTCATGTGAAAATATCATACATTGTTCCTTTTTCAAGGTTTCTCATGATTTTTAGCAAGCTTTCTTACTTTGTTTTTTGCATGAATATACACTTGGCAACCACTTCGTGTGGATGAATGGGGGTGCCTAACACCTTCCCCCGTTCATAATCTAATCCCCTTACCCATCTCTGGATTTTATTTTCAAGTAGGATTATTTTTATCCTAGAATTTGTCTTTTGGCTATTTTTGCCTATTTTTGAACTTTTGGTGTCCATTCTCACCCCAAAATAATGAATGGTGGCGACTCTCCCAATTTTTGCGTTGAGCCCGTGTGTTGACGGAGGGACGTTCACTCCGGTGATTTTTTCCCATGTCTCACAACTGGCGACTCTGCTGGGGACTTGTGGATTTAAGCCATTTTGTGTATATTCATGCTTTTTCATCACTTTTGAATGCTTGCTATTTTGTTTGTTTTATTTGTGCATAATGTTGTATTCTAAATCAGATTGGGATGCTTTTGAATTTTATATGAATCAAGTCATGTATGTTTTGATTAATGTTGCCTAAAGATTGATTTAGGAGAAGCCTATCTTGAAGCATGATTTTGATGCATTTGGTGATAACATGCTCTAATTTGGATTTTGAATACCATGGTTTGAACATGAGAATTAGAAGCATGAAATCTAGGAGTTCAGAATTTTTGGGGTATTCAAACATGATTCCCGTAAAGCATGCTTTTTTGTGCTTAAAAATTTTTTTGTTATGCTATGCCTTTGATTTGGGGTATAGGGGGATTTGATTTGAGCATGAAAACCAAGAGCATGAAATCTGGAATTTTAGTGCACATTGTAGATTTTTTAGCATGTTCACCAATATAGCATGTCAAGTAGTAGCTAAACTTTTAGGCATTAATTTGGGGTATAAGGGATGCACTTTTGAGCATGAAAATTCTGGAAATTTCAGTGCATATTTGGGGGTTTTCAAGCATGTTTAAATCATCAAAACCTTTCTTGTATCATGCCAAGTAAGTGCTAAAATTTTAGGCTTCAATTTGGGGTAAATGGTACACTTTGAGCATGAAAAAAGCATGAAATCTGGGATTTTAGGGAATGCTTTTGAGTTTCAAGCATGCTTACATGATTTAATGGTTGTTTGTACAAATGACATGTTTTGTATAACACTTTTTGGGCATGTAATATTTTTTGTGCATATTTGGTTGCTTTGGCTCTTGCTTGCTTGTAGTTAGCTTCATTATTTTTGTCATATGTACCTTGGCTTGAAATTGAATGCATGGCTACAAAAAAGAGTGGCAAGGGGCTGGGACGTTGTGAATGTTACCACAATTTAAAATTGCACTTGAGCACTTGAAACAATTTGCACAGCCTACCCTTTTCCTATTAGGAAGTTGAACCATGAATGTGTGTAGCTTGGCGCACCGAGGTCGTGACTTCGGAAAGCGAAAGTGAAAACATTTACCTTAGAATTTGGGTCAATGATGTGATGACAATGGGATCTGTGATTCGATTCCGGGCATCACTAGACTCGAGTTCTAAGTTGCCAATTAAGCCAAAACCCAAAAACCATACGCTTGAAGGGGGAGAAACACGTTTTTGGCTAAAAGCACACAATTGCGTTTGGGGAATTGGGTGTAAATGTGGGAAGGCCGTTTGCATGTTTTACAGGCCAAGGTATAATGTGAATACCATATTGAATGAAGGTAATACAAGGTGGCAAGGTAAAGCCATGTCCTTTTCTTAAATTTGAGGAATTTTGCAAGTGTGATGTCCAAGCCCGATTTGGGGCAAGTTTTGAAGGTCAAATTAAGGTGAACATCAATCGGGAATGAAAAGAATCAAATCTGGTGAAAAAAATGAGTCAAAAAGGGCCATTTCGGCAATAACCGGCAACTCAGGCCGGTTAATAACAACCCTGCTCATATCCGGTATATATTTCCGGATAAAAAGGTATATGCGTGAATCCGGTTATGGTAACCGGATACAATAAGGCATATTATTATCCGAAATGTTATACCGGATACGTTCAAAAATGCACAAATTGGCTTTTCAGCCCAAATTTTCAAAATAAAATGCCTAAAACACTGTGGTTAATCCTTAGGCACCCCGAAAAGAACATAAGAAATGTTCCCAAAAATAAAAAAAAATATACAAAAAAAAGAAAAATAAAAAAAAAAAGAATAAAATAAAATATTCTTTCAGGATTTAACCTAAGTGTGAAAATCAAAGAGGAAACCAAGGTGTCATATTTTTTGACACCAACTCAACTCAAACAGGTGTCAATCAGACTCTGGAACTTGAAAACTGAGAAAAATTCAGCAAATTTGAAGAAAAAAAAAACCTTTGGTTGGTTATTTTTATCAATCAAATCAAACAAAAAAAAATGAAAACCTTGGTTGGTTATTTTTATCAATCAAATCAAACAAAAAAAAATGAAAACCTTTGGTTGGTTATTTTTATCAATCAAATCAAAACATTTGTGGGATACTTGGATAGAGTAGTCCAAGACACCTTTGGTTGGTTATTTTTATCAATCAAATCAAACAAAAAAAAAATGAAAACCTTTGGTTGGTTATTTTTATCAATCAAATCAAAACATTTGTGGGATACTTGGATAGAGTAGTCCAAGACACCTTTGGTTGGTTATTTTTATCAATCAAATCAAAACATTTGTAGGATACTTGGAAGCCCTAGAATATTCCAAGACACCTTTGGTTGGTTATTTTTATCAATCAAATCAAAACATTTGTGGGATACTTGGATAGAGTAGTCCAAGACACCTTTGGTTGGTTATTTTTATCAATCAAATCAAAACATTTGTGGGATACTTGGAAGCCCTAGAATATTCCAAGACACCTTTGGTTGGTTATTTTTATCAATCAAATCAAAACATTTGTGGGATACTTGGATAGAGTAGTCCAAGACACCTTTGGTTGATTATTTTTATCAATCAAATCAAAACATTTGTGGGATACTTGGAAGCCCTAGAATATTCCAAGACACCTTTGGTTGATTATTTTTATCAATCAAATCAAAACATTTGTGGGATACTTGGATAGAGTAGTCCAAGACACCTTTGGTTGGTTATTTTTATCAATCAAATCAAAACATTTGTGGGATACTTGGATAGAGTAGTCCAAGACACCTTTGGTTGGTTATTTTTATCAATCAAATCAAAAAAAAAAATGAAAACCTTGGTTGGTTATTTTTATCAATCAAATCAAAAAAAATTGGGACCCTTGGAAGCCCTAGAATATTCCAACTCAAAACAAAAAAAAAAACAAAAACAAAAACAAAAAATTTTTTCTGGCTGGTGTTCACCTAACCTACTGGTTTACATATATAGGGGTGTGACTCAAGTTAAGTTGAAGCTAACATGTTCTATTCATTTTTTTCCAGGTACATTTAACCCAGGTGCACTTATTTGCAGTCATTGCTCCCGTGACCAGATCCAAAGCAAGAGCCATGAATACTGAAGAGAACCAAGCCCAAGCTACTGTCCCTGCTCAGGACTTTACTCAACTGCAGGAGCAAGTGGCCGGTCTGGCCAAGATGCTGGGTGACCTACTGGCGGCTCAGGCCCAACAGGCCCAAGCCCAGAACCAAGCATCTACTTCCCATCAGGCACCACCACCTCAGGCCTACATTCCGCCTCCGGCTCAGCCCATGCCTGAGCCCATTTCTGAACCAGTCCCTGAACCCATTCTGATCAGGGAAAATATGGCGGAGTCTGAGAAAGAGCTGGAAAAAGAAAAGGCTAGGGATGAGATGGAAAAGAAAATGCTGCTGAGGATAGAAAGAATCCAGGCAGAGCTGAAAGAGGTGAAGGGGGGAGGCAGCCATGCAGGCACCACCTTCGAGGACCTGTGCATGTACCCGGACGTCTGTCTACCGGCTAAGTTCAGGTGCCCGGATTTTGACAAGTTTGATGGCACGGGCTGCCCATTGAGCCATCTCAAATTATACTGCGGGGCCCTGTGCCAGTTTGGCCGGGATGATGGCATACTGATCCAGCTCTTCCAGAGGAGTCTGACCGGGTCAGCCCTTCGGTGGTTCGCTACAGTGGACCATGGAAGGATTAGGAGGTGGAAGGACCTAGCAGACGCTTTCTTGGACCAGTACAAGTTCAACTCGGAGATCGTGCCGGACCGGTACGACATGATGAGGATGACCAAGGGGAAGGATGAACCGGTGCGGCAATACGCCAAGAGGTGGAGAGAGGCCGCCTCCCAGGTCAGGCCACCTATGCAAGAGCCGGAGATGATCTCCACATTTATGGGCACACTAGGGCAGCCCTTTTACAACCATCTGGTGGGCCAGATCACCACCAACTTTACAGCCCTGGTGCAGGTGGCTGACCGGATCGAAGAAGGGGTCAGGTCAGGAAGGCTGATAGACTACTCTACTCTGACTGGGCAGTCTGATTCCTCGGCCTCCATGGCCCAGAAGAAAGGGGCCGGGTTTAAAAAGACAGGGGCCCGAAAAGAAGGAGAGGTGAACCTGGTCCAGGCTCCTCCAGCCAAGAAGCCACTGCACGTGAACATCTCGGCACCCCAACAGGCCCAGCAGGCCCAGCAGTCGTACCAGACCCCGCTGAATGTCAACTTCCCTCCCTCTGTGCCAGCTAACACAAGGAGGACTTTTTCTAAGGAGGAGCGGGATGCCTGGTTCGCAGCAAGAAAAAACCGGGTTTTCACCCCTCTACCAATATCTCTTTCCCAACTATTGCCAACCCTGCTAAAGGGTGAATACTTGACTCTGAAAGAGCCCAACCCGAATGCCACCAGGGGGAGAAATTTTGACACATCAGTCACCTGTGACTTCCACATGGGTGCACCGGGGCATTCTACAGATACCTGCTGGGTATTGAAGCATGCGGTCCAGGACCTGTTGGACCAGAAGGCTTTGGTCTTTAACACTGCTGCACCCGCCCCGTCGGGGAATGATATTGGGCAGAATCCTCTGCCTTACCACAATGGGGCAGGCCCATCCAACTCCATCACTGCCATATCCACCACCAGAAGGGCCTTTGACCCATCACAGCTCATAGCTCCCGTGGGGACCACGGTCCAGGTCCGATTTTTCCCAGAAGAGGAAGAAGAGGAGATCAACATGGTCTCCCAAAAAAATAATACAGCTGCTGAGGACATAAGTTCCTCTTTGAACCGGGTCTCATCTCTTATGACCCAGATGAATACTGCAAGGCCCGCATTGGTCTTCAATTGCAGTCCACCCACTTGTTCCCCATCCAAGCCGTCTAAGGCTCCACTGGTCATCAATCTTGACCCCACCACTGCTTCCATCACTTCTTCTGTCCCCACTAAATCCAAACTTCAACCCCTGGTTGTAAATGTGCAGCCAGCCCATACTATCCCTAAACCGGCCCATACATCCCGGTCCAGACTCCAGCCATTAGTGGTTAACATCCCTAAACTAGCCTATTCTGAGGCCGCTGTACCATGGAATTACAGCGAGGGAATCACGGCTACGGTTCCAATGGTCAGGAACCAGAACCAGGAGGAGGTGAACCTCATGACGAGGTCGGGGAGATGTGCAGGGGGTGAAGAGAAAGAAAAAGAGACAGAAGTAGAAAAAGAAAAAACAGAAAAAGAAAATGAAAAAAGAAAACAGAAAGGAAAAAATAAAGTAGGAGAAGACACCCCCCAGGGTGCAGAAAATGAGGCTGCAGACCTCATTAAAATAATAAAAAAAAGTGAATTCAATCTTGTGGATCAGCTAAATAAGGTCCCGGCCCAGATTTCGATACTGGGCCTTTTGCTGAATTCTGAAAAGCATAGGGATGCATTGTTAAGGGTGCTACAGAGTGCACACGTGTCCCAGACCATTGATCCAGACCAGCTTGGCAAAATGGTTGGTCAAATCTTGTCACATAATGTGATAAGTTTCTCAGAGGGTGAGATCAGCCCAGGTGGGTGTTATCATGTGGACCCTTTGCACATCACTGTGCTTTGTAAGGGCTGCATGGTTGCACGGGTTTTAATCGACAACGGGTCAGCGTTAAACGTTTGCCCGTTAATCACTTTTACCAAGCTGGGTCTGGACCAGTCAAGGATCAAGCAAAATGGGCGGATAGTAAGGGCTTTTGATAGCTCCAAGACCCACTCCCTAGGGGAGATTGAACTGCAGGTCACAATTGGGCCGAATATCTTTAACATCACATTTGAGGTGATGGATATACCCGCAGCCTTCAATCTGCTCCTAGGAAGGCCGTGGATACATTCGGCTAGGGCAATACCATCCACGCTCCACCAAAGGGTGAAATATGTAAGAGGGCAAAGGGTGATAACAGTCCTAGCCGAAAACTTGGTGCCGCCCATTGTGTCACCTGATGTACCATTAATCAATGTGGACTTGACTGTCGACAAGATTGCATTCCACTCATTTCAATTTGAGGCGGTAAATTACATACCTGGGGGGTGTGAGAAAAAGAGAGAAAAGGGGACCACTGCAGAAAGGATGGTCAAGAAAGTGATGGAGAAATACCACTTTCACCCAGGGAAAGGCCTGGGGATCAATCTGCAGGGGATGGTGGAGCCAATCACGGCTAAGAAACTAATCCCCAAGGTAGGGTTGGGCTTCAAGCCCAGAGGCTGGAGAAGAATGAAGCACGAAGAAGGGGAGAGCAGAAGCAAAGGAAAACTCCCTCATTTAAGGGAAAGTTTCCCTAAACCCGCTTATATAATCCAAATTTCTCCTCCTATGGACCAATCAAAACCTCCCTACTACAATGTCAACCCATTTCAAAAGCCTTCTGTTTCGGCCTTACAACCCTATAACCCATCTCCAATACTGGGAGCAGTGGATGGGCCTGGACCACAGCCCGAGCAGCAGGTGGATTTTTCTGAAGATGTTGGTGCATTCTTCGCCATGATTGAGGGCGAAAAGACAGGGGTAGACATGGAACTACCATTCATTGACTGGGCCGCAGTAAAGGTTCCAGACAAGGTCATTTCTGAACTGGGCCCTGCAACAGAAAAGGGCAGTACCCACCCGGTGATGATGGCATCGGAAGCTGGGCTTGAGGAGCGGGCTTTCCCTATTTCCCCTGCTCCCCAAAATTTTGTACTGAACAATTGGGAGGAAACTCCCCTTACTTTTGAAGCAGCGTTAGTTCGGCAAACTGACGTGGCTTCCAAAAAAAAACTCCAATAGTGGAATGCCATTTCCCTGAAGGTTCTAATGGGCCTTCGTCTTCAGGGGAATTATGTTTAGAAGGCCCACAAAAAACCCAAAAAGATTTTTCTATTTTTTCTAGAAAATTTAAATTTTTCAAAAAGGTCCAAACCACTTATGAGCCATACAATCAGACCGAATTAGACCAGGTTGAATATGACTTCGACCTTGAGCTCGACTTTGATCTCATGGGGGTCGAAGAAGAGACCGAGGTCGAAGAAGAAGACGTTCCAAAAGAAATTGAATACCAATTGGAACGTCATGAAAAGGGGGTCCAACCTAATATTGAGGAGACCATATCCATAAATCTTGGGACCAAAGATGACCCAAAAATTGTAAAAATCGGGTCATGCTTGTCTGATGTGCAGAAGAATGAAATGTCACTGTTCTTGGCAGATTACAAGGATGTGTTTGCTTGGTCATATCGGGACATGCCGGGGTTGGACACTGACATGGTGGTACACAAGTTGCCAATTTTGCCAGGGGTTAAGCCAATTAAGCAGAAGCTGAGAAGATTGAAGCCTGAATGGACCTTGAAGGTCAAGGATGAAGTGGTCAAACAATTTCAAGCCGGATTTTTGGCAGTCTCTACGTACCCAGAGTGGCTCGCAAACATAGTGCCGGTACCAAAGAAGGACGGGAAGGTCCGAATGTGCGTGGACTATAGAGACTTGAACAGGGCAAGCCCAAAGGACGATTTTCCGCTTCCACACATCGACATTCTGGTCGATAATACTGCGGTACATAGCCTGTTTTCCTTCATGGATGGCTTCTCGGGATATAATCAGATCAAGATGGCTAAGGAGGATCAAGAGAAAACAGCATTTATCACACCTTGGGGCACATTTCACTATACAGTCATGCCATTTGGGCTTAAGAACGCCGGGGCAACATACCAGCGGGCCATGACTGCACTATTTCATGACATGATCCACAAGGAGATGGAGGTCTACGTGGATGATATGATTGCCAAATCATGCAAAGAGGAGGACCACTTGATCAATCTGAAGAAAGTGTTTGATCGTCTCAGGAAGTACAGCTTAAGGCTTAACCCGGCTAAGTGCGTCTTTGGGGCTACATCAGGGAAATTACTGGGGTTTATAGTGAGCCGAAGGGGAATTGAAATTGACCCGGCTAAAGCCAAGGCCATAATTGAAATGCCAGCACCCAGAACTGAGAAGGAGGTCAGGGGCTTTCTTGGAAGAATTCAATACATAAGCCGGTTCATAGCACAGTTCACTGCTATCTGTGAACCAATTTTCAAACTTTTGAGGAAAGATAACCCGACGGTCTGGAATGAGGACTGCCAACAGGCATTTGACACAATAAAGAGGTATTTGCTGAACCCGCCTGTGCTAGTGCCACCAACTCCAGGAAGACCGCTGATCCTGTACTTGTCAGTGTTGGAAACGTCGATGGGATGTGTCTTGGGACAGCATGATGAGACTGGTAGAAAAGAAAGGGCAATTTACTATCTGAGTAAAAAATTCACGGAATACGAAGCCAAATACACACCATTGGAAAAGACTTGCTGTGCTCTAGTGTGGGCCACTCAGAGGCTAAGGCATTATTTCCTTAGTCACTCCACACTATTGATATCCCGGATGGACCCGCTGAAGTATTTATTTGAGAAACCGGCACTGACTGGCAGGACGGCAAAGTGGCAACTACTACTGTCCGAGTTTGACCTCACATATATCACCCAGAAGGCGATCAAGGGTCAAGCCATAGCTGATCACCTGGCTGCACATCCTTTGCCAGAATATCAACCCTTGAAGACCAACTTCCCAGATGAAGCAATTCTGTACACTGAAGAGGAGGACAGTGAGAGTTCTTGGCAGATGTTCTTTGATGGGGCCGCCAATATGAATGGGAACGGAATAGGGGCAGTCTTGGTTAAACCAGATGGTTCACATATCCCAATTGCAGTAAAGCTGAGATTCCAGTGCACCAATAACATAGCAGAATATGAGGCATGCATAATTGGATTGCAAGCAGCCATGGATCATGGAGTAGAGGAACTTGACGTATACGGGGATTCGAGTCTTATCATCTTCCAAACAACTGGTGAGTGGAAAACCAAGGATCACAAATTGATCCCCTATCACCAGTATTTGGAAGAAATAAGCACAAATTTCACTCGAATTTCCTTCAACTATATGCCAAGGGCCAAGAATCAGTTTGCAGATGCTCTAGCAACCTTGGCTTCAATGGTCAGCATATCAGAAGGAGTAGACATCAGACCGCTGGAAATTGAGGTCCGAGATGAACCGGCTTACTGTCTCGTTCTAGAGGGAGCACAAGAAGAAGAAGCACCGTGGTTTCAAGATATCAAAAATTTCTTGAACAATCGGAGTTTGCCAGAAAATGCCACTGCTACTGAGAAGAGGACAATACAGAGATTGGCTGGTCAATTTCTACTAAGTGGTGGACATGTGTACAAGAGGTCACATAACGACATTCTGCTAAGATGTGTTGCCAAGGCTGAATCGGAAAGGCTGATTGAGACTGTACATGGAGGAGTCTGTGGGCCCCATATGAGTGGACACATGTTGGCTAAGAAGATCCTGAGGCTGGGATACTACTGGACGACCATGGAGCATGATTGCTGTATACATGTCAAAAGGTGCCATCAATGCCAGATATATGCAGATAACAAGCATGCACCCCCAGGCGAGCTGCACAACATGACATCACCCTGGCCCTTCTCTATGTGGGGCATAGATGTTATTGGCATGATCTCACCTAAGGCATCGAATGGGCACAGATTCATCCTGGTGGCAATTGATTACTTCACTAAATGGGTGGAAGCAGCATCATATGCAAATATCACAAGCAACCATGTTATTAAATTTTTGAAGCACAATATCATTTGTCGCTATGGGCTGCCAAGTGCCATAGTATCTGACAATGCTTCAAATATCAAGAACAAGGACATGAAGAAGATGTGTGAGCAGTTTCAGATCATCCACCATAAGTCAGCTCCGTACAGGCCAAAGATGAATGGGGCAGTGGAAGCAGCAAACAAAAATATAAAGAAAATTATTCAGAAGATGGTAGTGAGCTACAAAGATTGGCATGAAATGCTGCCACTTGCTCTACATGCCTACAGAACCTCGATCCGGACTTCAACTGGAGCAACCCCGTACTCCCTAGTCTATGGGATGGAGGCAGTCTTGCCCGTGGAAGTAGAGATCCCCTCACTCCGAGTGCTCATAGAAGCAGAACTAGAAGAAGCTGAATGGATCCAGTCAAGACATGATCAACTTAACCTGATAGAAGAAAAACGGTTGAAAGCAATTTGCCATGGACAGTTGTACCAGAAGAGAATGGCCCGGGCTTACAATAAGAAAGTGAGGCCCAGAACTTTCCAAGAAGGAGACTTAGTGCTAAAGAAAATTCTACCATTTTTGGAAGACCCTCGTGGTAAGTTCAAGCCCAATTGGGAAGGCCCATATGTCGTCAAGAAAGTCCTGTCAGGGGGAGCACTCATCTTGGCAGAAATGGATGGGTCAGATTTTCCTGAGCCCATTAACTCTGATGCGGTAAAAAGGTATTTTCCTTGAGTGAATATTTCTAGGAAATGATCCGAGGCCATTTTTCTTTATTTCCTTCAAAAATTTTAATCCCTAGTCTAGCCAAGTTGAGCCGGTTCGTTTCTTTGATAAACCCAAACCGGATTTACAGTCTTAAATTGGAGCAAAACAAATTGGGGCAAAGTAAGGAAAGAAAAAGAAAAAGAGAGGAAAAGCAATGGAAATGGCAAATGAAAGCCAAGTGTGAAAAAAGATGCAAAAAATGCAATTCGGGGAAAAAGGGTTAAATTCATCATGACTGTAAGTCCGGTTGACCTATTTCCACACTTGAAAATTTTTGGGCCTTTAATACCCTTTCTTTCATAAACTGAGCCTAGCCTTTATTTCGTCCTATTTTTAAGCCCTCGGTGATCTTAGCTTGTTCATTCAAATATCAGAGTAAGATGGGTGATGACGGAATTCAGAAGCCGGCCCTAGTGAAAACCGTAACTGGCGCTAGGGGCAATATTGGCAAAAAGGCAAAAAGAAAAAATAAGAAAAATGAAAGAAAATCAGAGGTTGAGTTGATCATGGGGATCTGAGCCTTAAGCAAAATCGGCATGAGCAGAATGGGGACAGTTTTGGCAGTTGGGGATGACTCTAAAGGTCCTAAGATGGACGGTTCTGATCCCTCAGTATTTTCTGGACTACCCTTTTCATTATTTAACCTGGTTTTAATTCCTTTAATTATAGGTGATTAAGTGCATGGACCAAATTTCAAAAATACAAAAAAAATATAAAAAGAAAAATTATACTTTGGCCAGTGATGAGAAATCAAATACTTTTCATAAAACCTTTGTTTTTACAAGCATCTGAGCATTCTGAGGCCAATAATATAAAATTTTTATTTTGAATTAAATCCTTTGTCTTTCCACTATTGGAGTTCAATTTTGTACAAAGGTATGAAAAATGTGCAGGAAATAAAGCTAATCTCCTAGCCGCTCCTCAAGCTCCCGAATCCGAGCTGCCTGAGCTGCAATGACTCCTGAAGCCCCCTCTGCAGCGGGATCACTCAGGAAGGAAATGACCTCATCTGAAAGGGCCTGCCTGATCCGCATACTCCTAAGGCTGGCCAAAGTATCCTGGTACTTCTGCCGGATCATACGGACCTCAAAGCGACGGGCCTGCCTCTGCTCCTCCAGCTTCTCTTCCACGGCAGTACGGCGGGAGATCTGTTCCTCAAGCTGCCTCTCCAGATAAGCGCCCTGTATCCTGAGCTCTTGGGCCTCCCGTACCCATATCTGCTGAAGCCGCTTATGAGAAGCCCGCTCAGACTCTAGAATGTCCTCATAGGTGGGAGCCAAGACTACAGGAGGATCTTCGGGTACCGGGGCCTGAGTCTGTATCTGCTCCTTGATCCAGAAGAGATAATCCTTCACATGGGCTTCTGAGAAGACTGGACCATGCATAAAGCGGACATAGGACCACTCCTTCATCAACCAGGCATTCAGCTTCATAGAAAGGGGCCCAAGACGATCCTCATATCCACATGGGATGATAATCCCCTGGGTCGCTCGGAACTGACGAAGGACCCGCAGAGGAAGATACAGCACTGCATGCTTCAGGCCCGCCAGAATCAGAAAGTTGCGGTCTCGGAAGCTAATCACTGTCTCCGCATTAGGCTGATAAGTACCAGGCCATCTCACCTGGTCATCCTGAAGCGAGCCCAAGAAAGTGAACCAGCCCTGTTTGCCCCCTGGAATATCGGGGCACCCCCTGTTGCTCATCAAGAGAGGGACTTTCAGACTCGGGAAGAAGTGTCGATTGATCTCTTCAATCTGGCTCAAATGATCAAGTAGCCAAAGCTGCAAAGAAAGAGAGAGGTGTCAGCACATTGTATAAAAAAAAAAAAAAAAAAACTTTTTACCTGCAGAATCTGGGCACATGCTAGGAAGCGTTTCGACTTCCTATTGTAGCAATCAGTCAAAGCTTGATATATCCCAGCTAAAATCATAGGGGCCAACCTCTCCCGCTCCCTAACCTGGCATATCACGGAAATCAAGGCCAAGTCCACCTCGTCATCCTCCCGTGGGAAAAGCAACTGGTTGACCACTATCAGGGTCAACGCATTGAATCGGGCCTCCTTATCTTCTCCCCTCAAAAGCTTCTCAGTCAAAAAAGCCTTAGATAGGGTCAAAAGGGTGTCAGAATCCCCCAAGTCCTTCTTCCCTATGCCCAAAAAAGTAAAAGCTTCCTTTTTGTAACTGGGCCTTAGAGGTGGATTCACCACCTTCTCATCAAACCTCAGGCCCAGGATGGTTTCCACCTCTTCAATGGTTGGGGTCATCTCATGGGTCCCAAAACGGAACAAGTTGAGATCAGGAACCCAATGACCAATCATGGCCTCTATAATCTCCCACCTAAAGGGAACCTTGGGAATGAGCAGGGTATGGCCTAGATTGGTAGTACCCCATCTCCTCTCCTCATCTAGGGACATAGAGTTAACCCACCTTGTGTAAAAGGAATCCACAGGGTTGTACCTAGTGAGATTTGGGGGTTTTGATCTAAAAGGCTGTTTTGCAGGGGAGGCAGTGTGGACAGACAATAATGGGGCAGAAGATGATCCGGATTCCATTGGATTTGACGGGAGCAAGCTAGAACTCAAAAGGAGGAAGAAAAAGGCGAAAAAGGGGGTTTCTAAACTCAAAAACTCGTAAAAAATGCCCAAATCCCGAGACTGGTTGCATTTATAGCATCTTTTAACATATCCGGTAACTCAGACCGGATACAAAGGCTTTGGTAATATCCGGATAAGTATACCGGATACGAGGATCCCATGAATATCCGGTATAACATACCGGATACAAAGACCAATCCATGTATCCGGTATGTCAGACCGGATACCGAGAAAAAATGCAAAAAAAGAGCTAAGGATGAAAAAATCCGAATTTTTTACCTGTTTTACCTGCTTACAAGTCATAATTGCATAGAATGGAAGGCAAAAGATGTGCAAGACATGATAGAATGAATAAAAAGTTTCTTTCATATATATCTGAAAGTTTTTGTACAGGGATGATAAAAATACATGAAAATGAAAAATATAATCCTAATCTACTCCTGTGCAGGATCATCCCCGCGTCCTCGGCTGCGTCCACCTCTACGGCGTCTCCCCCAAAGGGCTCGGCCTCTAGAGTATGCAAGAATCCGCTCGGCCGCATGGCGAGGATGCCGATCCACCACCTGCTGAAGATGATACTCCAAGCAATAATCCTCGAGATCCGGGGGAGGAGCAGGAGTAGAATCGGGGGAAGAAGCCTCGGGCTCAGCAGCAACCGGCCCAACTGGGCCCTCATCCAAAGCATCCTCTGCTCCCGCAGCTCCAGAAGGCCCAGCATCAGCAGCAGAGGGGCCAGGATCAGAAATAGCTGAGTCCACAGAAAAGAGAAAAATCAGAAGATTCAGATATAAGGAAGAATAAAAGAGGAGAATAAAAAGAAGATCATACCAGGAATGTCTGCAGAAGGAGCAGGGGGATCCGGCTCGTCAGGATCAGCAGCTGGGACATCCACAGGATCAGAGGCCCGAGCAGGAGATGGGTCAGGAATCAGGAAATCATGCTCAAAGAAGGCATCCTGATCATGGACCGGGCCCTGCACAAGTCAAACAAGCATATCAGAATAGCAGAAACAGGAAAATAATGAAAGAAATGAACATATGAGAAGGCCAGATACCTGTCTAGACTGGAGCTCAGCAACTAGGGCCTCCAGCTCCCTGATCCGGGCATCCCGCTGGGCCACGACCGCATCGTGCTCCGCGATCATATCATCGATCGCAGCCCGCTGGCTCTCGAACCGGTCCCGAATGGAGTTCAGCTCGTGTACCTGCCAATAAGAACGGAAGCATGGTCAGAAAGGCATAAGGAAGGAAAAGAGGATAAAAATGGGAAGAGTACAAGGCTTACCGTGTCCTCATGGATCCGGATACGGATCCCGCCAATCTCAGTCACCCCAGCACGAGTGGGTCGATCCATCAAGCATCCGATAGACACCCGCTAGAACCACTCGTCATAATCTCCAGCTACTGTAAGCCCCTCCGCATCCAAGAAGTGATCGAACTGATCAATATCAAAGCCCGGGAGGAGTGTGTCGGGACCCATAGCAGGAGGAGGGACGGGGATGCGAAGTGCGCCAGTGTGCTGGTAGTACAGGCGCTCTCCCAAGTACATCACCCTACCAAGCCTCCCAAGGAAGCACTGGTAAGGCTGACGTCGGAGATCTCTCTCAAAAGCATCCTGTACTGCCATCTCACGGGCAACTCCGACATCCACGTCATCTGGACGGGATAGAATGAGCTGCAAAGAAGCAAAGTGGTCAGATACAGTCAAGATACAGGAAAGAAAATAAAAGAAAAAAATAGAGGACTTACATCAGATCGGCGTGCACGGTCTAAGTGCACCCGAGCGGTACGAGGCTGGCTCCTATCGGCATCTCGAACCTGGGCCGACCATCGCAGGGCCACAGGGAAATCCGCAACCTCAGGAACCGGGGAGGGGCGGAAGAAGGTCATGTAAGTGTACATGAACACCTAGCAAAAGAAAAATCAGTCAAGAAAAGATAAAGCCTAAAGAATTAAGCTAGACAGATGAATGCAATACCTGTAGAATCTGCCAGAAGAACCGGCTGCTGACTCCATCGCCTCTCGGGGATGCCAGACCTCGAACTGCCCGGCACAACCCGGCCAAGATGGTCCCATAAATGAGCCGACCCCATGCTAGCTGGCGGGTCTGATGGAGATCTCTCAAAGCGTCCAGGAAAAGTGGGCTGACGCCGGTCGTATCCTCCGGGAAAAAGCAGCTCCCAAGCATCAGCAGGAATACGTGCCGGAAGATAGGAATAAATGCAGCATCATCCACAGCCACAGTCCTGTGCCTCCCCTCAAAATGTCGAGCCAGACTCTCCCGCAACCAACTAATGGAGAGCCGGCCACTCCGCCCATCCCAAGCAGTAGGAGGCAGGGCCTGATATCCCAGGAGAAGTCCCATATCCTCCGCAGAAGGCCGCTCCAAGACGATGGTCCGCCCCGTCAGAGGAATGCCAGTAATCATCACAAAATCGGAGGGGCGGATCCCCAGCTCCACGTCCGGCAGGTGGAACGACTGTGTCTCTGGAAAGTATCTCTCCATCATGGCAAAGATGAGTGGACGGTCGGCTCTGAATGATGGAATGCTGAGGAAGTGATCCAGATGACACCTCCCAAACTCCCGCCTGAGTGCTGGAGAAAGCGACTGAGCTAGATCACTAAATCTGCCCCAGCTACCTCGTAAGTGGGAGGAATAATAAGGAAGCGGCACATCTGCCCGGATGCACATAGAAGGATGGCTATCCAAGCCATGGAGGAGCTCTGTATCATGCACAGAGGCCCTCAACTCCTCAGGAACTCCTGCAAGGGCTACAGCAACCCCCTCCGGAGCCATATCTCTGGCTCTGCCTCGGCCTCTAACACGGCCTCTCTCGCCCTCAGGGGCCTGATCCTGAACCCGGCCTCTGCCTCGGCCTCGACCACGAGCGGGTGCAACCACGGGCTGAATTGCAAAGGAGCAGCGTGAAGATTTGTACAAGGAAGAAAGAAAGAAAGAAAAAAATTTTGAAAGCCTACCTCAGCAGAGCTCTCTCGAGAGACATCCAATGGCTCAGACAAGGTGGCACTGGAGCTCGCCTCTGTCCGAGCCCGCGAACTGGAGGGCTGATCAGCTGGGTCAACCTCCTCTCTAACTCGGGAACGACCCCTAGCCATCTACACAGGGAAGTGTTTTATAAATTTCAAAGTTGGCTTTGCTTATGGTGCATATCTAGTTTTACATGATTATTTTTCGAAATTATGGGAATTTTACCTCACCTAAGTTACCTCTAAAGTGTTGAAGTGAGGAATATTTCTGTTTCTAATCTTGAAACATTTTCTAAAAGATTCCTACAATACTTAACATTTCCTGTATGTTATGGTTCCAGGATATGAGAAGCGGGAAGGTCAAGGCATCAAAAGCAAGCAGAATTGCAGAAATCCAGATTGGACAGTTAATTAAGAAAAATTCATAGCAAAAGGAGGAGTAAGCAAAAGCTTGTAAATCCACTGGCAGTTAGTACATACATCAAGAAGGAGCAAGACCAGAAAAACAGATGTGGCATCAAGGCTGGAAAAGCCTACCGTGAACCATCCGATTGGGGATTGGCACAGGAACAGTTCTAAAGAATTGTGGCAACACCAAATTAGGAAAGCAAAGTTTGTTCTAACATACAAAATTGGCATGCGAGAAACAGGAAATCATCAGTTCATATCAGCAGCAGATAGTCCAAAATTCTGAGATAGCATTAATTCAAGGATACCACAAAAGAAGAAAGAAATCATGATCATAGCAAAGCACAAGGCATTAAGTCTGAAAAGTTTCAGCAGCAAAGAACTAGGCCGAAAATGGTTCATCCAAGAATTCAATAGCAAATGAAAGGTCTGAATCCTTCTTGCCTAGGGGAAGTAAGTGATCAGATGAAATTAACAGAAAATTCATAGAACAAGTGGCAATTCGGCATGAACAAGAAAATACATAAAGATGCCCAGTTGCACTTACTGTTTGATGGGCAATAGAGAAAGTGAAATTGGATTCCCGGAGTTCAAAGAAGATCACCGGAGCAAAGACAATGATATTGGGTTGAGAGAACCCCCGAAAATGGGAAGAAATCGAGCTAGGGCTCGACTGCAGCTGTCAATGGCCGATCACTGAAGTCGCCGGAGTCGCAGGACGTCGCCGGCAGCAATAGGAGTCGCCGAAGTTGCTGGAGCTCGCCGGAGAAGCAGGACGAGTCGTCGGGTGAAGAAGAAGAAGGAGATGGCCGGTCTGAGTTGTCGGAGACTGAAGAAAAGAAATGAAAAGTCGCGGTCGCGCGCGACTTAAGTAAACATGCGGGATCCGGATACTCAGGCCGGATACCCGCAGAGCCTTCATTATCCGGATACACCTACCGGATACCAAAGAAAAAAGAAAAAAAAATAGAAAAAAGCAGAAAAAATAGAAAAAAATAGAGAAAAAAACAGGGAAAAATAGAAAAAAAGAATAGAAAAAAATGAAAAAAAAAAGAAGAAAAGGAAATAAAAAAAAAAAGAGAAAAAAAAAAGAAAAAAAAAAGAGAAAAGAAAAAAGAGAAGAGCAAAATTGTGCTACAATTTCTATTTTCTAAAAATCCTATTTTTGTCTTGAAATCCACCTCACAGCCACAAGAGCTCTGTGGAATTTGGGACAACCTTGGGAAATGTGCCTGGTCAAAAGGATGATATCCACTCAATTTTCAACTTGGTTTGATAAAAAAATCAGTTTTTCAAAAATCCTATTTTTGGGCTTAAAATCCACTTCACAGCCACAAAGGGCTCAGTGGAATTTAAGAACTCTTGGAGAGATGCCCCCTTAAAGTGAGGGCCTTTTTGGCAAATCTCCACTCAAAAATTGTTTTCTACAAAAATTGAATTGAACCGAGCAAATCATGCTCAAGGGAATGCAATTTGGGCTTGTCTACTCTTTGCAGCTCACTGCTTCGCAGCTCCCGCAAAGAGGGGCAGTTGTAGACACCCCAAATTGCACAAACAATCATAAAAAATCATTATCTCCTGGAAAGCCAGCACAGAATTTGAAGAAAATAAATTTTTGCCTGTATCCGGATACTCAATCCGGATATAAGTGCTCCTCCCCGTATCCGGATAGTCATACCGGATACGTGTGAGCCTTAGCGTATCCGGTACCATGTACCGGATACCTTAAGGCCCTTTGTTATCCGGTCTGATGTACCGGATACCGTAAGTTTGCTCAAAATTAGGGTTTTCCGAGAGCTTTTCACTTTTACCATCATGTCCCTCATTAAATGAGGGGAAATCGCGGAAATAACCTTTGCCTATAAATAGGAGCCTCCTCCTTGAGCAAATGGCACACAACTCTTGTTTTGAATTCTCGCAAAGAAGAACTCCAAGAGAAGAAGGAAACCGCTGTGGAATCGCCTCCAGCACTCAGGTAAGCCTCAACTTTTCTTTTTATTTTCTGTCTTTACATTCCTAGATCTAGATCTCTTCTTCTACCTTTCTGTAGTGTAAAGCCTTGTTTGTATGTGTGGAAATCCTTCCCCGGCTCAAAGTATCTCAAGACTCCCCTAGCCGTAAAACGTGAAGGCGGATCTAGGAGAAACGAGACTGGGGATTGACCCTAGTGCTAGAACCTATGTAGCGTAAGGCCTTTTTGATTGATTGTAAACCGTTCCATATTCAAAGTACCCTTGATTATCTTAAAGAGAACAGAGGGAAACGATAATGGAACGGAACCCTAGGCTATGCTAGAACCTATTTTGTTGAATATATGCATGTTGTATTGATCTTGCTTGGTTTTACACTCTTGCACATACATATCACTATTTTGGCGGGGTAGGCTCATATTTGGGGTTTATTGCATTTATTGTGATAAATCTCAAATAAATGGCCTCAATCAATTCTGGAATGCCTTTCGGATGATTTTGAAGTATTTGTGTTCATCTTACACGAATTTCATTTTTTATCAATTTTCGGATTTGGTTTTTACTCAAAAATGGCTTAGCTTGACAGTACCTGTACCCCTACTTCGGACGTCCGTAACTTCATCATCCAGATGAATTTTGGGACGATTCCAGAACCATGGGAAAGGTGAGGCTGTCTAGTTTATGTCCACCAAATTTCATGATTTTCTATCTAGCCGATTTTTGACACATCTCTGTCGAAGTTGAGTGGACAGTTCAGGTCCAAGAACAGAACTTGTCACTTCGACGGACCGCCATGTGTTCGTTTTAAGTCCGATTCGAGTGATTTTTGTTTCTGAGTACTCCTTTATGAGTCTATTTTCAAATCCAGTTGATTTCATAATTTTTGAACTCCATTTGAATTATTGGTAGCCGATTTACTCAGAACTGCTCATTTGCATTTTTCTGGGTAAATCTGTGATCTTCGGGGCCTGTTCGGGAGACCACCCAAGGCACATCCGAAGGGATTTTTGTATGAGGCTAGTTTCTGTTGAAAGATGGCCATACAGGCTTCAATCACACCAAATTTCGTGGATTTCTATGTAGGGGATTTTCCTAGACAATTTTCCAAAGTTGCCCACTTACTACTTTTAAAAATCCCCAACAGCAACTTCAAAGGAGCATAACTCCTAGATTTTTCATTGGAATAAAGTGAAATTTTGCATGAGACTCTTATTTACCCTAATCTTTCAAATGGATTTGGTTTGGTTCAATTCAGAATTGGATTTGAATGATTTTAAGGCAAATGGTATACTTTTTACCAAATTTTCCGAATTTGATTTAACTTGGTTTTGAGCAATTTGTGCTTTGATTTCCATCTTTTGAGATATTCCAGAAGTGATATTAACATAAGAGAAGATCTAAAATCCATTTGGATCTTCATGTGAAAATATCATACATTGTTCCTTTTTCAAGGTTTCTCATGATTTTTAGCAAGCTTTCTTACTTTGTTTTTTGCATGAATATACACTTGGCAACCACTTCGTGTGGATGAATGGGGGTGCCTAACACCTTCCCCCGTTCATAATCTAATCCCCTTACCCATCTCTGGATTTTATTTTCAAGTAGGATTATTTTTATCCTAGAATTTGTCTTTTGGCTATTTTTGCCTATTTTGAACTTTTGGTGTCCATTCTCACCCCAAAATAATGAATGGTGGCGACTCTCCCAATTTTTGCGTTGAGCCCGTGTGTTGACGGAGGGACGTTCACTCCGGTGATTTTTTCCCATGTCTCACACCACTTTGGTTCTATCCTTTGAGGACAAGGGCATGCAAGCGCCACTGGAGCTCTAACTATATTTGTTACTAGTTATATGTCTATCAAATGTGTGATTAGGGTTTCCTTAAAAGGGTTTTCGGTTCTGCCTAATTTTCTAAACGAGAACTATGTCCATTCTAAATCTAGAGCCGCACATTGTTCTTACAACAGCAACAGATGCTCATGAAAGGTTTATGCACCAAAATATAGAGATAAGGAAAGGCCAACACTGATGAAGGAGTGCCAAGCAGTTAATACTGACATACACTCTTTCTATTTCCTTGCATTTATATACCCCATCTCATGTGGGGTCACTTTGTTTTCTTAATGTAATATCGTGATGGAAGCATTCAGTTATGATACAAAAGTTGGAAAGATCTTCTCAAAAGGAAATGCGTTTGGAATTGTATGGGAATGTAAGAATAGTACAAAGTAAGATTTGGATGGTCTGAATGCCCTTCTTTTCATTTGGGTGTATGAATCTATTGAACAACTATTATTGGTTTGGAGGTACAGCTACACAAGGAATGAAACCTCATAATTTAAAGCAAAACTTATAACAATATGGCAAGCAATCATTGTCAACAAGGCTTCACGTACCCGGCATACATAGCTGAACTATGGATTTATATCTAATCAGAACTTTCCATATTAGGTATTCTTCTTTTCTCTCTCTTCTGTGGTGGTTTTATTAAAATTTTATCTTCTTGGCAATCAAAAGGAATAGAGAATCCAATGGCTAATATTTTACTATTGGTGGGGTTACATGGGTAGTTTTATAACACCCTAATCTCTAAAGCAAAGGCTAATAACCCACTTGTGTTTTGGTAGTTGAGAAAGACAGAAAAAGCTTGGTAGTTGATTTCTTTATACATACTTTTCGGAAATGGTCGTACATGCTCTAATGCAAGATATGTTCTTTACACTGGGGGAAGAAGCTTTTCTTCTCCATGGCCTAAGTCAGCTCTACCATGGACCTATTGGACGAGTGAATCCCCAAGGTGAAAAAGACCTCTGCAACATTAATTTGATGGATCTTCCATATATCATTGAAGGGTTTAGAACAGATGTCAAATGTCCATTAATTTACATTGCTGTCACTTACTGTTGGTTACCACCCCACCAACTTATTTGCTATATCCTATTTAATTCTCCTTGATATCTCCTCTTTCGGCTTGAATTCATTCTTGAAAAATTAGAAGTCTTATGATTAGACCTGTTGAAGAATCAGATTATCCTCCAAATATAATCTATTTTGATAATATACTTTGATCTAATTGTCTAATTATTTACTAATAGTCACATATCTAATTCATAGACTTATGATTACTGTCGAAAATTGCCTTTATTTTTTAGGAATTTCTCACCTTTGTCATGAATACGACTCTGTTTGAGAGCTTTCTTGTTTATTTTTACTTTTCTGAAATCATTGATGATATCCATTCGTCCATTTGAAAAAATTTTGAGCATCCTTGGGCCAAATTTGACTCTTTTTAGCAAAACTAGGTATTTGCCGGGTTCTAAGTGTGCAGTTTTTTACCAAACTGACTTGACTATATAAAAGTAGCAAAGCATCGAATTTTACCCAAAATTCTGAAAAAATTTCGACTTTGAGGTTTTTGAGATGAGCCTCTCTCTTAAATATGCAATATCCGGAGGTGCCAAGACATGATTCGAATTATAATACTACAGGCCTGGAGATTGCACAAATATGGGCCCAAAGACCACCCAATTCGAGAGTCTGACCCAAAACCCAGTTGTGGATTTTCTTAACACAGGCCTCCAATTTCTATTTATTGGGTTCTTATCCGCATTAGTTTGGGTCCCACAATCACCCAACGTAGTAGGTTTATGTTTTGTATTTTCAAGTTCTTGCAAGTTGCAATGCCTTCAAAATTTCTAGTTGTAGATCAGGTTGGTTGTCTCATCACCTACATTAACACTAGTAGGCTTATGTTCCTAAGTTGGTATTGGGCTTTTCATGGGCTTGAATTTCCTTAATGGTTACTGTTTGACCTTACTTGTGGGGTTAGCTTTAGAGGTGTAAGTAGGGCGGTTGGGTCGGGTTATGAGAGTTCGGGCTTAACCCAATCTAGGATTTACTAGCCCAAACTCGTCATTGACCCGCCCTAATCCAAACTCACTAAACCCAAACCCAACCCAAACATTATTGTTTGAGTTCAGACTGGGTTCAGGTTGGCCCGAACAAAATGTAAGATTTTGTATTTTTTACAATTTTGTTATAATTACAAAGTGTTGGAATATCATTCATTAAATCGTCTATTGACATGCTTTTATGTTTGTTTGTTATAAATGCAAATATTATAAATTCCTCTTGATTTGTCCCTGGAATTTGGGGAAAAAACACTTAATTAATTTATTTCTTTAAACATTTTAAAAAGATAATACTAGCTCACTATATTTGTGGTTTTGCACAATCTTTCTTGTAGAGTATGTGCTCCCAAATATCACATTCACTGTAACATATATGTATATGTATGTGAGCATAAAATTATTTATTTGACAAAAGTTAATAAACTCATTATCACATGTTAATAATTTATGTTTAATAGTTGATTGCATAAATACAATGACAATATAAAAGGAAAAGAAAACAATGATACATATATATACAAATAAATATTCACTTATATATCTTTGGTGGAATTTTATACATATATCTATATGAGAGCGTGTACATAAAGTCAACATTAACTTTAGGCTTTTCGAGTTGTATAGCTTGAACCCAAGCCCAACCCACACTCAACTTCGGACTAGAAATGAAACCCAACCCAAACCTAAACCCAAACTCAATGCACACTTCGGGCTCTTATTCGGGTTGGGTTGGGCGGGCTTTGGGCAGTCCAGGCTAGATTTACAGCTCTAGTTAGCTTAATTAGTGGATGACGTCACTTTCTCCAGAATTTTATTTGTCAACGAATCACATTGGTCAAATAAGATACTCACACTTACAAACATAATATGACCTGGATCCGCATTTGCCCTTTGACCAGTCATATGATGCCATTTGAGAAGTCTTACTATCCTCCCTAATAGAGATTACAAGACCCATCATATGACCTATAATTCCAACTTGTAATTCTCATCAACCGACTTTGTAATCCAAATGGTCTATATTTTCTCATTTCTGAATTCATTTTGTCTTTATGGAAAAGGTAGTCTTTATGGGAAAGGTATGACCAATGGCCATCTAACATCCAAAGGGTAACTCCAGAGCAATTTTCCTTCTCTCTCTCTCTCTCTCTCTCTCTCTCTCTCTCTCTCTCTCTCTTTCTCTCTCTATATATATATATCTATTTATTCTAAGTAAACCTCTAAGACTTCCGGCCCCAAATCATTTTATATAAAAAGCTTAGAATCATTCCTTTGCAAATCAACCTAGCACTTACTCTCTTCTTGTTCTTCTATTGCTGACTTTCTCTTGGTCTCTTTTCTCTTCTCCAAAGAGACTGAAATGGTGAATATCTTCAACCCCATATCATCATTTTTTTTGGTAAGATTCAACCCCATATCATGTCTTGTAATCATATCTGTCCTACTCATCAATAATGGTGCAATTGCAAAGGACACGCTCTTCATAGGGCAGAGTTTGAACACAAATGAATTCCTCGAAAATGGGCCTTACAGGTTCATAATGCAAGAAGACTGCAACCTTGTGTTGTATGTTAACTAATACCGTGCACCTAGTCCTCTGAAACCAATGGCATAGGCTCAACATGTAGGCTTATCCTACAAACCGACGAGAACCTCTTCATTGCCTCCGGCTACCGCATCGTGTGGATGACTAGCACTGCACGTGATCGCTATTTTTACCGTCTTACCGTTCAGAACGACGGCAACGTGGTCATATACGGTGGTTCTAGAGCTCTCTAGGCTACAAACACAGTACAGAGAAAAGTGCTTTAAATCTAATGTGATGTTTTCTATGTGTGGCTTCCCTTGGGGCTTGTGTGTTTGATTTTAAGTTTAGTAGTGCTTTAAATAAGACATGATGTTTTATAAGTGTGGCTTCCCATGGGGCTTGTGTGTTTTGATTTTAAGTTCAGTAGTGCTTTAAATAAGATGTGATGCTGTATAAGTGTGGCTTCCCATGGGTCTTGTGTGTTTTGATGTTAAGTTCAACAGTGCTTTAAATAAGATGTGATGTTTTATAAGCATGTGTCACGGATGGGTATAAGTTGGTAATTGTTATGCAGATTTTAGGGATGTTTGAAGTTGGATCTTTTATCTCAACTATTTATTTTTTTCATTGTTATCTTGGTAGGCATGAATTGTTCTCTCGATAGGCATTATCTCTTTTTATTTTAAATTTGATTAGGTTTGTTATTATTCTAGCTGTAGCTTAGATTGCCTATTGTAAACCTCTATTTATAGAGGTTGAAATATGAATAAAAGGGAGAATAATAAAATTGTCAGCATTTCTTTTCGTTAGAAAGGATTAGGTTGTCTCCAACCTACCAAATCTCACTGGGATCTTCAAAATAGGGAATCAACGTAGAAAAGATCCTTCATCCTTCCTTGTTGATCGTCCCGTTACGCGTTCCACTACCAAGAATCGTAACAGCGTGGCTTCCCACGGGGCTTGTGTGTTTCGATTTTAAGTTCAGTGTTTCTGCTGGTTTAGGTTAAATTGAGAGTGGAAATAAGAAATGTTCTAGATTAAATTTGATAGCTTTCTTGTCAAATAGTTACAATAACGTTGAAACATAACTTACCAGCATCCTTATCAATAAGAGATTTGTTGTTACATAGGTTGTTGGGTTGTTTTATATATTGTTATTTTTCAAATTTCAAATTCTTGTACACACTATATATTATGAATAGACACATGAGTTTAGCCAGTAAGCAAACCCTTCTCTCATATTATCATTCATGGTATTAGAGCACTTTGGCTCACTTCTTCTACTTCTGGGATAAATCTCTTCCACTTTTTGTTCTCACCCATTTTCTTTCATGGCCACTTTTACTACAAATGTTGCCCAGCTCGTGTAAGACCCCAAATTTTCACATAATAAATAAATAAATGTATAAATAAAAGAAAATATGAGTTAAGTTATAATTAAAATGTGTGGGATGGAGGGCAGGGCCTTAGCCTTCTCTAACTTTCATTACACACCTTCTTCTCTGGTTTCCCCCTACCAGGAGTGTTTGCCTTGATAATGTAACTCGGCCCACATAGCTGAACATATGGATGTATATGAGGTGGCTCAAAGGGGTAGGCCACTAATGCTATTGCCTAAGGCCCCCAAAACTACAAAGGCCCCATTTTTTAAATATTTTTTTTCTTATGTTATAAATTTTGTTTTCTTAAACATTAAGCCGTTAGGACCCCAACGACCCAACTATCAGGTTTTATTCTTTTAATGTTGTTTTGTTTTTAAAAAATTTTCAAACCTTAAGGCCCACAAAGGCCTCACTTTTATTGATTCTATGGATCTACTCGAAAGGGGAAAAAATTGAAGGATTACCAAAAAAAAAAAAAATTTGACGGTTGATTCTATGAAGGCCTCACCTAAACGGTTAAGACTTAAGAAAGGCCTCATCTTCTCACACCCATGTTCTCTTTTTATTTGTTCTGAAATCAAAGAGTGATATTGCTAATGTTTTCTTCTTGTTTGTTTTTGAAATCAAAGAGTGATTGAGTGACATTGTTATTGAGTTTGCTTTTAGACCCGTATTCGAGTTTACGTTACCGACTTACCGGAAGAGGTCTTCGACTATTGATGAGGCAAAGTACCAATAGGGGGCACTAATCGCTTTAAGCACAAAAGCTTGAAAGCCTTGTCTCGATTTCAGATTGATAAGTTCTTCTTCTTTCACATATTAGATTTCATTATTTGTTGTTTTCAATTTCTTTTTTTTGTCTATCGTAAGTACAATTGTTATTTCGTTTGATCTTGTTCTTTATTATATTTCTCGTCTGATTTATTTGTTGTTTTCAATTTCAATTTTTTGATTTTGAAAATTTTCTTAAGCATGAAATGCATTATGATATTGATGGTTTGGATTTGTTTTCGGAATTAAAGGTTTTAAAAGAAGTTACAAAAATAGAAATTAATACTCCAATTAAAATACTTAATCTAATAAAAGAACTTGATTGTTTTCCCAATTGTTTTATTGTATATAGAATATTACTTACTATACTTGTTACAGTTGCATCAGCAGAAAAAAGTTTTTCAAAATTAAAGATTATAAAAAATTATTTACGAACAACTATGTGTCAAGATAGATTAAGCGGTTTAGCAATTTTATCTATTAAAAATGATTTATTGGCTAAACTTGAATACAAAAGTGTAATTAATAATTTTGCTTCTAAAAAGGCAAGAAATAAATTTATGGTTTAATATTAATTTTTTAATTAAAAGGCCTCATTTTTATGACCTTGCCTAAGGCCCCCAAAAAGTTTGAGCCGCCCTTGTGTATAGCTAATCAAAACCATCCATTAGGTATTCTTCTTTTCTCGTTCTTCTGTGGTGGTTTTAATAAAATTTTGTAGCCTTGCCAATCAAAAGGAATAGAGAATCCAATGTCTAATATTTTACTATTGGTGGAGTTACATCGGTCATAGTATTGGTGGGTCCCCCTACCTTCTACCATTATTTTTCATTGAAGGAATCACAATACCCTAATCTCTAAAGCAAAGACCTCCTCAACATTAATTTGATGGATCTTACATATATCAGTGAAGGGGTTAGAACACATGTCAAATGTCCATTAATTTGCATCAATCATGTAGCATAATCCCTACAATGTTCTTACCATTAGACTTTTTATCTTTTATCCTTTTTTTTTTGGGTAATGTAGGTACAATTGTATTCCAAAAAGATATTTACATAAGGGAGGTCTATGTTGCAAGTACTTGCCATTTATGAGCTAACTAGAAAGAAGAAAGACCTGAATACAAAAAGTCTCCTTATAAAAAAAAAAAAAAAAAAAACACAAAAAGTCTCACACTAGTATCCTTCATGACCTTCTTTTTCTCACCTTACATATATTGCATTCAGCCCTCAATTTTCTATGATTTCTCTGTTTACATAGCTGTCACTTACTGTTGGTGACTACCCCCACCAACTTATTTGCTATATCCCATTTAATTCTCCTCGATATCTCCTCTCTTAGCTTGAATTCATTCTTGAACATGGGTGGAGCCAAGGGCAATTGCCCCCCCCTCAAATTATTTTATAATATTACTTAATATCCCCATAAAATTAAAGGAATTGCCCCTCCAAAAAAAAATAAAAAATAAAAAAAAAAAGAAAAATTATAAGGTTATGAGAACTATCTATCAAAAATCTTATTTACAAAAAAGATCACTTTTCAAAAATAATTAAATTGTAAGGTTAATTTTGAAAAGAAAAACAAAATTTAAAAAGTAATGTCACTTTATTGTAGTTAAGTAAGGTGTGAGTGCTGTCTATTTGGGACATGAGTGCATTGTACGTGGGATATACTTCGCTACGTGGGATACAAGTGCATCCTAATCGGGGCGTGAATGACTCCTATATGGGGACATGAGCGCATCATACGCTCGTATCCCACGCATAATGTGCTCATGTCCCTAGGTTGTGCTTGTATTGTACATAGCTACAACAAAGTCATCCCATGGTTTAGATTTTTTTTTTTAAGTGACCCTTTTATGGAAAGAAGTTTCTTGATGAACTATTTATATATATATATATATATATATATCGGTCAAAAGCGACCACTTTTTTTTTTTAATGATTTTTTCATTTTTTCAAGTAATGTTTTCAAAACATTTGAATGTCTATGAAGTTGAATTTATTTTGATTTACTGTTTGCCCCTCCTGAGCTAATTTTCTGGCTCCGCCCCTATTCTTGAATAATTAGAAGTCTTATGATTAAACTTGTTGAAGAATCAGATTATCCTCCAAATATAATCTAATTTGATTATATACTTTGCTCTAATAGTCTAATTATTTACTAATAGTTACATATCTAATTAATAGACTTATGATTACTGTCGAAAATTGCTTCTTCTTCTTTTTTATTCTTTTTTAGGCAGTTCTAACCTCTGTCATGATTTCGACTGTGTTGGAGAGCTTTCTTGTGTATTTTTACTTTTCTGAAATCATTGATGATATCCATTAGTCCATTTGAAAAAATATCGAGTATCGTCAGACCAAATTTGACTATTTTTAGCAAAACTAGGTATTTTCCGGGTTCTAAGCATGCAATTTTTTACCAAACTGACTTGACTACATAAAGGTAGCAAAGTATCGAATTTTTACCCAAAATTCTGGAAAATTTGCGAGTTTGAGGTCTACGATGAGGTGTGTCAACATCTCTCTTAAAAATACAATATCCCGACGTGCCAAGACATTATAATACTACAGACCTGGAGATTGCACAAATATGGGTCCCAAAGACCACTCAATGCGAGAGTCTGACCCAAAACCTAGTTGTGGATTTGAAATGATTCGAATTATAATACTACAGACCTGGAGATTGCACAAATATGGGTCCCAGAGACCACTCAATGCGAGAGTCTGACCCAAAACCTAGTTGTGGATTTGAAACACAGGCCTCCAATTTTTATTTATTGGGTACTTATCAGTATTAGCTTGGGCCCCACAAGCACCCAACGTAGTAAGTTTATGTTTTGTATTTTCAAGTTCTTGCAAGTTATCATTGACACTAGCAGGCTTATGTGACGAAAATAGAAGATGAAGATAGAAGAATTCAGATCTGGAAAACAGTATTTCTTGCTGTATTTTTTCATAGTATTCATGGGAGTATTACATCACCCTTTATAGGATCTTACCTAACTATGAATAAAGAAAGAAGCTTTACATTCTGGAAACATTCCAGAGAATATCTACAGTAGTACAATGAGTTAGGAAATGATTCAAAACAGATCCTATAATCAAGGAACTAATCAAGGAACCAATTCCTATAATCAAGGAACTAATTCTTAAACGGTTAAGGAAATAAATCTCCAGATCCTTCAATTTAGGAACTAATTCTTCAACACTCCCCCTCAAGTTGGTGCATAGATATCACACATGCCCAACTTGTCTACTAATTTTGAGAAGATCCGATTTGAGACAGCTTTAGTAAGAAGATCGGCCAACTGATCTTCTGATCTGATCTTAGGTAACTCCAATATACCCTCATCAAGCTTTTCTTTAATAAAGAATCTGTCCACCTCTACATGTTTTGTACGATCATGTTGGACTGGGTTATGAGCAATATCACACGCAGCTTTATTGTCACAATACAATTGAATGGATTGCATAGATGAGTACCCCAAATCTTGCAAAAGAAGTTTCAGCTACAACGCTTCACAAAGAGCAAGAGCCATACCTCTGAATTCAGCTTCTGCACTTGAACGAGCAACAACATTTTGTTTCTTGCTTCTCCATGTAACAAGGTTACCCCCCACAAACGTAAAGTAACCAGAAGTTGATCTCCTATCATCTTTAGCTCCAGCCCAATCAGCATCAGTATAGGCATCAATGTTGTAACAGTCTGTCGCATCGATGTTACAACAGTCTGTGTTTTTAGTGAACAGAACCCCTTTTCCAGGTGCAGATTTTAAATACCTCAAGATGCGCATGACTGCATTCATATGTTGTTCTCCTGGATCATGCATAAATTGACTAACAATACTCAATGCATAAGCAAGATCCGGTCTTGTATGTGCTAATTACATCAATCTCCCTACAAGTCTTTGGTATCTCACTTTATCAGTTGGAACTTGGTCTGACTCAACACATAACTTCAAACCTTCTTCCACCGGTGTATCAGCTGGTTGACATGCTGACATTCCAGTTTCTTGTAATAGATCCAAGGTATACTTTCTCTGTGACAGAAATACCCCTTTCTTAGATCTAGATACTTCAATCACAAGAAAATATTTTAAAGAACCTAGGTCCTTCATTTCAAATTCTTTAGATAAGTACTCTTGTAGTGCCTTCCTTTCTTCTAGATCATTCCCTGTGACTACCATATCATCTACATAGATGATGAGTGCAGTGATCTTACCTTATTGCCTTTTTAGAAACAATGTATGATCTGAGTTGCTTTGATGGTAGCCAAAGCCTATCATGGCTTTTGTAAATCTTCCAAACCATGCTCTTGGAGACTGTTTCAATCCATACAAAGATTTCTTTAATCTGCACACCTTCTGACTGTGTTTTGCTGGTGTCATGTAACCCGGTGGAAGGTTCATATAAACTTCTTCAGATAATTCTCCATGTAGAAAGGCATTCTTCACATCAAATTGTTGCAATGGCCACTCCAAATTTGCAGCTAAAGACAACAACACCCGAACAGTGTTGATTTTAGCTACCGGTGCAAATGTCTTTGTGTAGTCAATCCCATAGGTTTGGGTGTACCCTTTTGCCACAAGTCTTGCCTTATACCGTTCCACCATGCCATCTGCCTTGTACTTCACAGTGTAGATCCATCGACATCCCACTGGCTTCTTCCCTGGTGGACAATCAACAAGTTCCCAAGTTTGATTCTTTTGCAAGGCATTCATCTCTTCATTCATAGCAACTTTCCATCTTGGGTCAGCTAAGGCTTCCTGCACACTATTAGGAATAGCTACAGTAGACAATTGATTCACAAATGATTGATTTGATTCAGACAGATTTTTGTGAGACACATAATGACTCATGGGATACTTAACTCTACTAGACAGTTCAGGTTCATATGTGGGCTTAGGAATACCTCTGGTTTGACGCTGTGGCAGCTGTTTTATTTGTGGTTGAGATCCTCTATCAGGAACATCCTCAGTAGATGATTGGTGTGGTATATTGACGGGAGGCTCGCCCTCAAATAGGAATGGACTGGTGTCTTCTGATTGTGTTATTCCTTCTGTTTCACCAGTGCCTTCTATTTGTGTTCCTCCTTCAGTTTCTGGCAATTCATCATCATCTAATTCAGCAATATTTTCTGCTGTTTCTGTGACAGACGGTTCTGTTGCAGCAGGTGTTGCAACATCGTTAGTACAGACCTCTCCAGCAGCAGTTTCTTCACAAATCTGATATTCATACTGTATCAAATCATAATCTAGAGTCTGAATTTCCTTCTGATACTCCCCCTGAAGTTTAGACTCAGATAAGCAATACATTTCATCTTCATGGAAAACCACATCCATTGTGATAAACATGCGTTGAGTTGGAGGATGATAACATCGGTACCCCTTTTGGTGTATAGCATATCCAACAAAAACACATCGCAACGCTCGAGGAGCTAACTTTTTGCGTTGATGTTTATAGAGATGGACAAAAGCTACACAACCAAAGATATGAGGAGGTAAATTTGGGACACTTGTTGTACCAACAGCAGTAGTAAGAACTTGGAGGGGTGTCTGGAATTCAATAGAGCTAGAGGGAACTCTATTGATCAAATATGCTGCAGAAGTAAGGGCTTCTCCCCAATAGGATAATGGCATATGGGCTGCAATCAAGGAGGCACGAACCACTTCCAACAAATTTCGATTTTTCCGCTCTGCAACACCATTCTGTTGGGGTGTATTGGAACATGTAGTTTGATGGATAGTGCCATGGGCGTGCAAAAACTTTTGAAGTTCAGAACTTTGATATTCTCCACCATTGTCACTCCGAAGAATCTTGACTTGGGCATTGTATTGAGTTTCAACAAATTTATGAAACTTTTGAAATAATGAGTTCACTTCACCTTTGGATTGCATTAAATATAACCAAGTCATCCTTGTACAATCATCAATAAAAGTAACAAACCAACGAGATCCTCCCAAAGTAGTGACTTTAGATGGCCCCAAGACATCAGAATGTATCACCATAAATGGAAGTGGACTTAATGTCAAACTCAATGGAAATGATGTGCGATGGCTTTTGGCCATTTCACATACATCACAATGGAAACTAGAAACATCCACTTTTATGAATAAACTAGGAAATAATTTCCTTAGATAACCAAATGAAGCATGCCCAAGACGTCTATGCCATAGCCAGATTTCAGATATCTTCTTCTCCCCCTCATAGCCATTCACTGCCAAGACTTGATGTAACTTGTCTGAGATTCCGGACACCAAATCCAGATAGTATAGCTTGCCTCGTCTAATACCACAACCAATCGTCTGCTTTGTTTGGATGTCCTTAAAAACACAACAATCAGGCCAAAAGATTACAACACAAGATAAGGCTTTAGTTATTTGAGAAACTGACAAGAGATTATATTCTAAAGATGGGACAACCAAAACAGAAGTGAGGTTTAAAGTATCAGTGAGGGACAAGGATCCTTCCCCAATAACTGGGGTAGTGTTACCATTGGCAGTTGAAACAATTTGTTGTGAGGAAGGTTTAAGAAGATTTACCTGTCTAGAATCAAATATCATATGATCTGTAGCACCAGAATCAATTATCCATGCACTATTAGAAACAGGTGAAGAAATATTAAAAACCTTACCACCGTTATCTATAGTGGCTACTAACACGGAGGAAGTCTGGATTTCGGCATCTGTTCCAACATCTGTTGCAACATCTGTTGCAACAACAGCAGCAGCAGCAGCAGGTCCAGTTTTCTTTTTCCAGGCTGCACGGCTATGATCCCACCATTCGGGATATCCCACCAGTTCAAAGCATCGATCTTTGGTATGCCCAATCTGATTGCAATGGGTGCACTTGTATGTAGGCTTATCAACACCATTTGTACGCTTTGGAGGAAAGTCTCTTTGGCGGTCCTCTCGGTTGTGGGTTGGGCGGTTGCGGGTCATCATTGCGGAAGCTTCAGATTTTTCAGATTCCCCAACCAGGGTTGCTCGACATACCACCTCTCTTCGAATTAATGAATAGCATTCTTCCAAATCTGGAACAAGTTCTTTGCGTAGAATCTCTCCACGAACTTGATCAAATGATGCATCCAATCCAGCAAGAAATATGTGCACCCTTAGTCGTTCAATAGACTTTCGGTATGCAATGATATCATCAGGATCCTTCATGACAACTTTATCACGATGATCCAATTCTCGGAAAACTCCGGTTAACTCTCCATAATATTCTGAGAGAGACTTTCCCTTTTGTGCAGCTGTAAATGCCTTTTGATTTAGAGCAAATACCTGCAATTCATCACTTCCATCATAGAAGGCTTTTGATAGAGCACTCCAGATGTCGTAGGCAGTGGATAAGCATACATAACACTTCATAATTTCTGGAGTCATGGACATCAATATCCATCGTTTCACTTTCTGATTTTCAGCATACCACCTTTCATAGCCATCTTCAAATTCTGCAGGTGGCTTCGTCTTACACCGAATATAAGAGAGTTTCTCTCTTTCGGCGATGTGCATCTCCATCAACTGTGACCAAATATCATAATTTGATTCATTTAAAATGATTCCAGCATTAAAAATACCTTCAGATTGAACAACAGTAGAAACTGATCTTGGTTGAGATGGTTCCGGCATGTTGTTGGAGGAAGAATCCATCAGTTGTTGATGGACGAATTCAGCAATAATCCTTCAGATCGTTTGGCTCCGATACCATGACGAAAATAGAAGATGAAGATAGAAGAATTCAGATCTGGAAAACAGTATTTCTTGCTGTATTTTTTCATACTATTCATGGGAGTATTACATCACCCTTTATAGGATCTTACCTAACTATGAATAAAGAAAGAAGCTTTACATTCTGGAAACATTCCAGAGAATATCTACAGCAGTACAATGAGTTAGGAAATGATTCAAAACAGATCCTATAATCAAGGAACTAATCAAGGAACCAATTCCTATAATCAAGGAACTAATTCTTAAACGGTTAAGGAAATAAATCTCCAGATCCTTCAATTTAGGAACTAATTCTTCAACATTATGTTCCTAAATTGTAATTGGGCTTTTAATGGGCTTGAACCTCCTTAATGGTTACTGTTTGACATTACTTGTGGGGTTAGCCTAATAATTCGATGACGTCACTTTCTCAAGAATTTGATTGGTCAACGAATCACGTTGGTCAAATAAGGTACTCAAACTTACAAACATAATATGACTTGGACTCTCTCTCTCTCTCTCTCTCTCTCTCTCTCTCTCTCTCTCTCTCTCTCTCTCTCTCTCTCTCTCTCTCTCACTCACAGTAATCCTTTAAGACTTCTGGCCTCAAATCATTATATATAAGAAGCTTAGAATCATTCCTTTGCAGATCAACCTAGCACTTATTCTCTTCTTGTTCTTCTACTACTGACTTTATCCTGGTCTCTTTTCTCTTCTCCAAAGGGACTACAATGGCGAATATCTTCACCCCATATCATGTCTCGTAGTCATATCTGTGTTACTCATCAATGGTGCAATTGCAAAGGACACGCTTTTTAGCGGGCAGAGTCTAAACACAAATGAATTCCTCAAAAATGGGCCCTACAGGTTCATAATGCAACAAGAATGCAACCTTGTGTTGTACGTTAACAAGAACCGCGAACTTTGGTCCCATCAAACCAATGGCAGAGGCTCGGCAAGTAGGGTTACCCTACAAAACAACAAGAACCTCGTCATCTTCTCCGCCTCCCTCACCATGTGGATAAGTAACACTGCACGCCGTCCCAATTTTTACTGTCTTATTGTTCAGACCGATGGCAACGTGGTCATATACGATGGTGCTTGAGCTCTCTAGGCTACAAATACAATACAGTGAAAAGTGCTTAAAGTCAGATGTGATGTTTTCTAAGTATGGCTTCCCACGGGGCTTGTATGTTTTGATTTTAAGTTCAGTGGCGCTTTAAATAAGATGTGATGTTTTATAAGTGTGGCTTCCCATGGGGCTTGTGTATGTAGATTTTAAGTCCAGTAGTGCTTTAAATAAGATGTGATGTTGTATAAGTATGGCTTCCCATGGTCTTATGTGTTTTGATGTTAAGTTCAATAGTGCTTTAAATAAGATGTGATGTTTTTATAAGCGTGGCTTCCCATGGGGCTTGTGTGTTTTGATTTTAAGTTCAGTGTTTTTGCTGGTTCAGGTCACATTGAGAGTGTAAATAAGAAATGTTCTAGACTTAATTGGATACGTTTCTTGTTAAACAGTTATAATAACGTTATACGAGATAACTTACCAGCATCCTTATCAAGAAGAGATTTGTTGTTACAAAGGTTATTGGGTTGTTGTATATATTGTTATTTTTCAAATTTCAAATTCACGTACACACTATAATAGACACATGGGTTTAGCAACTAAGCAAACCCTTCTCTCATATTATCTTTCATGGTATCAGAGTACTTTGGCTCACTTATACCTCTGGGATAAATATCTTCCGTTTATTTGTTCTCATCCATTTTCTTTCATGGCCAATTTTACTCCTCCAAATATCGCCCAGCTTGTTTCGGTTAAGCTTGACAATAACAAGTGCCTTAATTGCGTTTCCTATTTTATGCAGCAATGACCTCTTGGGTTTTGTGGACGGTTCAAAACCATGCCCAGAGAAGGTTCTTCCTTCACCTGATGCACGAGGACACAAAAGACGTCAATCCTACTTATCTACTATGGATGAAGAAGGACCAGTTTGTTTTAAGTTGGTTGAATGCCACACTAGCCGATTCTGTCCTTTCTCATAGCTATGGTCTCTCCACAGCTTTGTAGGTATGGACTTCATTGGAAAACCGTTACGCGTCTTTGTCACGTTCATGATTCAATCATTTGAAGACTTAGTTTCAGAATCTTCAACAAGGCAGCAAGACATGCACCGATCTTTTTCATTATTCTAAACTCTTGGCTGACTGTCATGCCCTGAAACCACATATCACGTATAAATATACGCATGTGGGTTTGGACGTAACCCTGCTCGTAAGCGAATACAACCTATAAATTTATTTTGTCTCGAAACATGAAATTCTCATTAATAAACTTAATGATCAGAGTTATAGCGGAATTTCATAAATAAAATATCAATCCAAACCAAGCTAAAACCACCTAGCTATTACACGAAGCCAAACATAACACCAAAAGTTCAAATCCTAAATAGTATTTGTTCATAAGATTCACTAAACATCTTAAATTCAATAACTTCTCATTTCTTCTCGTCTCCACGGTTATGATAGTTTCTTGTAAAATAATAAGGGGTGAGTTTACATAAAACTCAGTAAGTGGAGTTAATGCACTCCATATGATTACATGCTAAATTTCCACTTTACTTAATATAAATACAATCAATATTATATATGTATATATATAATAAACTGTACTCATGCATGTGTTTTCTATGTTCATTTATAGTCAATATATATACCATATACATAAATCTTAAATACAAGGGATCATGCTCTCCATCAAATCAACGATTAATTTAACAATTTACATCAAAAGAATTTAACTGAATATGTTAAGAATAAAATTCACCATGACAATGAACCATTTACTTGCTAAACAACAATAAAAATAACAATAAACGAAATAAGAATTTAAAAGATTAATTAAACCAGTCCACAATAAGATTAGAATACCATATCTCAACTTCCCAATAAACCATTCGGTCACTGGGTACTCTGACTAGTAATTTACACTAGGAGTATCGCATAGCCACATTTCCCAGTAGACCCGAAGTCATACCAGGTACTCATACCAGCACTATAAGCCAGGAGTACTCATCAATATTTATATCCCAGTAGGCGTCCCTCACTGGGTACTCAACTAGGTAATGCACTAGGAGTACGATCCTCCCATCGGTAATCCTTGTGGGTACTTAACTAGTATGTGGCAAATATTAGAAGTACATCAAATACCATCCCACAAGTGTTCCCAATTAGGCGAATGAAAAGTAAAGTAACCAAATTTTAGGTTCAATCAAAAAGTGGAAGTGTAAAGTAATTACAAATAAGGTTTAACTTCAAAAGAATAACCAGAATAAAGACAATGATTTCAACTCAAAAATCGACTGTTCGACTGTTTACCATAAAACTAATTGAAATCTAGTTCAACCCAAATCGACTGTTCGACTGTTTACCATAAAACTAATTGAAATCTAGTTCAACCCAATGTTAACAGGACGAATTGAAATCTGAAATCTAGTTCATTCTTTTGATTATTTAAAACCAAACTAATTGAATTTTAGTCCCTCTCTAAATCGTTCATGTTTTACCAATCATCCGAAACAACTACAGTGCCCCATTCTTGACCAATCATCGTTCTTTCATCAACTGAATGGACTATTTGAATTAGAAATTTCAGGTATTATAATATGAAGTATGGTACGGTCAATGAAAACCCCACTTCTATTATGTTTCTACGGTTCTTCAATTCACAAAATGTCAATTAGCAATAACATACATTCAATCATATAATAAAATAAAAACTTCAGATTCCTCTTTATACATGATGTTAATTACTACCCTGTTTATAATTAATAAAATATAATATTCCTCTCTTAGATTCATATTAACACATCAAGAGCTTTTCCAAAAAATTCCAGATTCATACAAAAACAAATCAATGATGATAATAAGAGAGATTAAGCATTATAAGCATAAAGAAAGGATTAAAACCACTTACCTTCAATCAAGCTTCGATCAAAATCAACAAATCCAAGGTTTTTTAGCACTTTTCTTCTCAAACCCTTCCCCAAAATGGCTGGTTTCTCCCAAAAACGAAAATAGGTTATTGGGACTCTTCCTCTTCTTAATTCAACCCTAATTCCCTTCATTAAAAGAGAATAGATCTTAGCCATTGATTTCCTTTCAATCTCAATATGATAAATATGATACGGTGTGTGTGCATCTACAAATACAACTATACACAACCAATAGAAATTTGTAATATTGAGGACTCATAGTCTTGGTCAAAGTCTTACTGGCATTAATTTGGTATGTTTGACCAGGTCCTTACACTGACCAACTTGCTGCAGTGGGGAAACTCGTGGACGATGAGGAGCTCATCAACTATGTTAAAAATGGTTTGAATCCTTCATTTAATCCCTTTATTGTCTCTGTTTCCTTTGCTTTACATTATGGTAGCATGAATTTTAATCACTACCAATCTGAGCTTTCTATCGTATGGGATCTTACTTGAAGGAAGACCAAACCACCTAGTTCCGCCATGATTGCTCTTAACGTCACGAATCAGAGAAAGCCTTCCGAAAGCACTTCTTACCTTCCTAAGTTTTCTACTTTGAACCATATGCCATCCACCAAACAAAAGCAATCACATCCCAACATGGCCCAAGTTGGGACATCGTCCTTTTCCACTTCGCGCCCTTCATGGCAAATCTGTGGCAAAACCAACCACTAGGCTTTGGACTGCTTTCATCGTATGGACTATAGTTTTCAAGATCGTCATCCACCCACACAACTAGCAGCTATGGTTGCTTGATCCAATGCTGTTCATGAGGAAGGGACATGGCTTGCAGATAGTGGGGCCAATATGCATATCACAAATGATATTTCCACCCTCACGGTCCAAGAACAAGTTAGAGGTGATGATTCGGTTGCAGTCGGGAATGGTACAGATCTTCTCATTACCCACTCTAACTCTTTTGATGTCAAAACCACCCCATTCTCAATTCAACTTCTATCGTGTTCTTCATTGTCCTAGAGGTATGGCTAATTTACTTTCCATTAATCAATTTTTGAGGTAGAACATTTAGCATTGATGTATTTGGAGCAACAGGACATGAAGAAAACCAATAACTAACACGTTTGAGTTTTATTTCTGTTTTAAAATTAACGCTTCCAGCAATTAGTGAGTTACTATTTTGAGTTATTCTCGTTAGGTGTTTTCTTACTTAAGTTGGGGGTTAGTTTTGTAATTTCTTATTGTTTCTTAATGTTTCGGGTTGAACTTGGAAAGCCTATATAAGGCGTAGGAATTACTCTGTAGGGATTACTATTTTTATCAAATCATTAAAAACAGGGTTCTATTTCTGAGAGTTTTCTCATCTTCCTTGGGTATTCAAAGTTATTTGGTGGTGGATTCCATTTTTCTAGGATTAATGGAAATTAATTCTTGTTTTCGTAACTTTCATTGCGTCAATTTTGTCGTGACAATAAGTGCTATTTTATTCTTATAGAGTCTCATTTTTATGTTAAGGATCTCTAAACAGGAATCACGCTACTGGAAGGTTCGAGTGATGGAGGTATTTATCCTATCAAGCCCAATAAAGTTTCTTTCAATAAACTCCAAGGTCGAGTTTCTTTCCTTGGTATTCGTGTGCCTTCTGATGTATGGCATCCACAACTAGGTTGAAATTTTCCTGTAAGGTTGCTTGTTGAGTCAAACCTCATTAACTCACGCGTACTCTCTATCGGAATAAAATATTTTGTCATCCTTGCCTAAATTGGCACCAACAATGGCCGTGAGATGCTGCCACGTGGAGCATCTCACGACTAATGTTTTTTTGTTGCTATAAATGTATCAAGTGGGCCCCACATTAAAAAAAACAATGTGGAGCATCTCACGGCCACGTCAAGGAGCAATTCAGGAGGGCATGGTAGACAATTTCAACTCCTCTCTTGAACGGTTAAGAGTGGACACGTGAATAAATGGTTTTCTTGATAATATTGTCCCAAGGACGGTGACGCATGACAGGTCCCTTAACCTCTTAAGGCACACGCCAGAAATTCTATCATCATCTTTCGGAGCAAAAATTCATACCTTTACTAGCGTCAAAAATTTCCGGTAAAGCCATAAAACCCGCCACTAAAAGTTCCGGGACCTGACACTTATCAGCCACAAAAAGTCTTGTCGCTAAATATTGCGTCTTTTAAAAAAAAATTATTAGCTTGTCCCATATCCCGCGTCCGTTGCCCCTACCCCCTCCCCAGCAAGGCCTGCCTTGCATACAAAAATCTACAAATTAGAAAGGGCTTAATGACAAAAATATATGGGCAATAAATTGACATGATCAGAAAGTGCAAAATGAAAAAATACATAGAAATTAGTTCTATACATACATCTAAAGCATGAAGAGTGAACCGAGACAAAAAGAAAATTTTCTTTAATAGAAAGAGGAAAAAAGAGAGAGGAAGGAATGATCCCATCTCATTCTACTTTGCCTTGTTTCTACTTTGTTATCCCAGAAGTCGTGTTTTCAAAATCAATTTTACTCATTCCTGTATCTTCCTCTTCTTCACTACTTTCATCACCACTAACTTCCTTCCATGGTTCTTCCATGTATCTAGGCAATAGTTTATCATCTCGTTCGTTCACCTGAACCAACATATATATAATCAACTCAGCAACAGAAATAAAACAAAATAAAATTTCTATTTTAGTGTACTAGGCTTCAATGGGTACTTATAAATGATGTGATGAGGTTTTCTACTTCATTTATCCTTAAAAAAAATTTGATAAGAAGATATCATCCATAAGTAAGAGAGAGATACAGAGAGAATTGATGCTTCTTTAACTGCAAGTTAAAATTTCTATTTTAGTGTACTAGGCTTCAATGGCACTCACAGCTCTTGGTGCTTCTTTAATTGTAAGTTTTCCTTTGTGGCAGTCTATTTCTTCAGCACAAGAAGCAATTGCATTGTTGAGAATTGATATCACTTGCTGCTGAAAACCAAAAAGACAAGCAGTCTTCTTAGGATCTAGAATTTTAGATCCATTCTCTTCACGTATACATAGAACATTGTTAGATGCTCTTTTACACAACAATCAACTATAGAAGCAAGGAATTAGGAGCCTCACCTGACACTAACAACTCTGCCCTCCTCTCATGAATCTGAAATTAAAGGTTATGAAGCAATTTCTTTCTCCAAACATTTAGCTTTATCTTGAGCATTTTCAGTTTTTTCAACTAGTCTAGGGTAACCCACAACATCTTCAACCCACATTTCATTAACCCAGGTAGGCACCAGTGGCTGCAGTCCATTCATGGAACTAGATTAGATTGTACAGCCTTCTAGCTTACAACACATCTACCACAAGTTCAGAGAAAAAAAGTACGGGTACTGCTACTAATGCTCAAAATTAAGGAGCATATCAAAATAATACTGGAAAGGACCCATTACCTCATTTTACGTTTAACTTTAACTTGCAAACTTTTCATTTGTAATTTCTTCATAGCATAGAGTAGCAACCAAAATCTACAATATGTATAGAAAGAAAAATCAAAGTCAAGACAATCTGCACTTTGTTTAAGATGATTTTTTTTTTTAAATTGTTTAAGATGATAGAATATTGGAAATTTATTTTCATAAAATAAGGGAAAACAAAAATAAGAAATTGGAGAAAAAAAATACATAAGCAGTATAAGGCTTCCCCTTTTGCTTCAATATTCATCTGCATTGACAAGTTAACGAATCATCTCAGTGAAGGTTGAGATTCATTCTCATCTTAGGCAATCTGTAACTACTTGGTCAAATCAACACAACTATTGTGACAAAAGTTACAGTGATCATGGTGTTCTTTCATCCTATTCAAGTCAACTTTTCTAGTTGGAGAACCACTTGATGTAACTTAGCATGATAGAAATGATAGCTAATGGCAATGCATAACCAATCCATACTATGTTAAAGCTTATCACTCAAACGGAGCTTCAAAATGACAAAATTACCTTAGATTTTGTTTGTGGCTGCATTTTTTGAGTCTCCTGGGCATTGAATTTCTTTTGTAGCCTCTGATGAAAGTATGAAAATGCAAAAACAAAATTAGATGACAAATTGAATCACCTCACGTCTAGAAATCTGGAATAAACATACTAGAGAAGAAATAAATGGAAGAAATGCGAGGAAAGAGTTACAGGGCTTTGCCTCCTTCCATTTTTCAGCTCTTTCATCACTCCTGAAGGGAAAAGGAGAAACTACAGTTGGAGATGGTAATTTGCTCCCGAAAGCACTAGAGGGCTTTGAACGACTGCAGACATACGCAATTATCAAACACATGTGAGTTTCCCCAATAATGTAGAAATACAGAACGCAGGGACTCAAAATATATTTTCATATGGCTTTTGTTTTTGATATTTTAGTGATACTATGTATTCAAACTCCTTCCAAGTTAGTGGAAGTATCGACAGATCTAATACATTCCACATCAAACAATGCTTGAAAGTTGAAAGAGCCCTTGAATTTTCAAAGCTGACAAGCACCATTGACTTCTAGGTTTTTAATTTACATAATAACTCCATATTTCAAAGGATATGAATTATAAAGCTGAGAGACAAGTTATCGAACTTCTTACTCAATAGAGAGTGACTGCCATCTCTTTCTTATTGTTCTGCCTTTAGAAACTGAGCAATTGAGCAAATTTTTAGTTCTGCATCATAAAAATAAGCCTTAAGTTGAGAGCAGAAAAGTTCTCAACACAGAGAATCACATAAATTTTATGAAGTAAATTGCCTTTTGTTTTTTGATCATGGTGTCACAGAGGTATGCTTTAGTATCCCATTCATAGATGCCTGCAATTTGAAAACAAAACTCATCTTAGCATGCACAACAAACTTTGCTTGAATCACCTTCGGCCGTGATTTCTCCGATGAAGAGTCCAAGATCGCTGTAGGAAAGGATCCATATTCGTTTGAAAGGACTGCGAATGAGTCTGAAAATTAATGTTTCTGGCAAGAATGCAGGTTATTTAGAGTTCAAACTTGAAGATGTGGTCACAATGCTTCTTGCGGATGAGATTTTCTCCGATGAAAAGTTCGTTCTACTACAGCTTACTATTCTCTAGCCTGCGATAGATTTGGTGTCGTCATCTACCGAGGCTAGGTCTCCGGAGACGGTGAAATCGCATCGGAGAACCAAGGCTTCGGTTGTTGATACTTACTCATTTTCTCCAAAGGTGCCTAGATGTTCGAATAGATGTAAGGAGCATCTCGGCTTGAAGAGGCTCAATCAGAATCCTAAGCAAGACATCGTTCCGCCCCCTCGAAGAATCCTTATCTGAAGTATGAAGCATTTTCTTCATAGAAATCCTAAATCTTCTTCTACCTCTGATTACTCGTTGAGTCTTCCGCTGCTGAAGGGCTCTGAAACAATCTCATAAAAAATCCTCCTGAAGTAAGACAGGCGAAGGCTCAATACTATTTTAATAGTGGTGAAAATTGGACTTTTAGCGGCCGTCATTAAAAGACCGCTACGGAGAGCATTATAGCAGCAGCTTCCTATTTAAATTCCATATTTTAAGGGATTTGATTCTCTTTCTATTTTAGGGATTGTCATTTTAACAAACCACTTGCATCACATTCCCTATTTTCTTTCCCTATATCATTAAAATATTAGTTTTTCCAAAAGAACATGATCTTTCTGCAAATTTCTCCACTTTTGCTCTAAACCCGTCAATCCCACCTTCTCTCACAAGTAGAATCCAAATCGATCTACCCAGTAATCAGAATCAAGAAGACTTAACAGGAACATCAACTTCAATCAAGAATAATAGAAACCAAGATAATCACTGGTAAGGTTTTACGACCACTAGATTAACATAGTGAGAAGCAAGTATCACCGCTGATCCTTGCAAGCGCCAGGGGGGTACCTGAAGTGGATTTTAGGAGTGGGACCCGTGAACCTCTCAGCCTGTGAGAATGGAACGGATTCTCCGGTTTGGCTACCAGATGTCCTTCGAATAAGGTCGGCAATGCCCTTAACGATGTTCATCCTTCCTGAAAGGATTTATGAAACATCAAGCTCTCTGGAACCAATTACGGAAAGATAAAAATTTATTCTAGCCCATCGCTGTTGTCAACATCCACTCTCCAATTCTATAGGTGCGGTCCATGCCAATTTTCCATGAATACCTGCAGTATGCAATTTAATAAGGTTAAGTGAAAAAAAAAACTAATGTTTCAGTGAGAATAAATATGCTCTCACGTAATTTTGGGATTGACGTTCAGGGCTCTTGATTTCTACTTCAGGTTGATAGCCAAGGCTCTTAATTTTGGGAAAAGAAATGACAGGATTGGGGAAAAACACAGGTTTCGGAGAATTAAAATGAGATACCAAATTCGAACAGGAGATCTCCAAATGATTCCTGTTCTTGTGGGATTTCTTGTGATTTCACGATCAAATCAACAATAGAGGTCGGAAAGTCAATTTGAACGACCATAGATCCTGTGATTCAATGAACGTAGATCTGTCACATATCGAGAGATCGTCTTCTTCCATGGATGAGGCATGATCAACTTTTAAATCATCAAAGGTGAAAGGAGCCCAAAGATTGAAGAAAGAGAGAGAAGGAGAGAAAGAGAAAAGCTCGTTCTTTTTGTTGGAGCTCTCTTTGGTAGGAGGCTTTTCCGTGTTTAGGGAGTCCTACAGTGACTCCCTAAATTTAGGGAGTAACTGTAGCACTTCCTAAAAATTTAGGGAACTGAAATAAGGATAAGTAAACAGATGGAGGATCATTTTTGTCAAAATCCCTATTTTGGTTCTCTGTTTTAAGGATAGGGAGCCTTAAGGGTAAGTTGCGGCTAGTGCTCTAAAAGACTCTAAAAACACTCCCCTAAATCGCATTTTTTTTAGTGTTTAGGGTCACTTAGCTTGACATTGCTACCATTCAAATCACGCCATGTATTCACTTCCTCCAATAGTTGTCAGATGCACTAGCACTCTTGTTTGTAAAGACCGTACGCGTGTACGTGTCAGTCCATTATTTATTATTATTATTTTTAAATTCTTTTGGTGGTGGTGGTGATGGTGGAAGGAGCACACATGAGAACAAATATCTGGAGGACAAGGACATCCACTTTCATGCCCACATTGCTTCTTTTTTTTTTCTTTTCTTTTTTAGGCAGTTCTCAGCTCTGTCATGATTTCAATTGTGTTGGAGATCTTTCTTGTGTATTTTTATTTTTCTGAAATCATTGATGATATCCATTCGTCCATTTGAAAAAATATTGAGCATCCTTGGGCCAAATTTGACTCTTCAGCAAAACTAGGTATTTTCCGGGTTCCAAGTGTGCAGTTTACTTGACTACATAAAAGTAGCAAAGCATAGAATTATTACCCAAAATTCTGGAAAATTATCAAGTTTTATGTCTAAATTCATTTTGTCTTTATGGGAAAGGTATGACCAATGGCCATCTAACATCCAAAGGGTAACTCTAGAGCAATTTTCCTTCTTTATATATACATTTTTTATGTAAACCTATAAGAATTCCGGCCTCAAACAATTATATATAAGAAGCTTAGAATCATTCCTTTGCAAATCAACCTAGCACTTACCCTCTTCTTGTTCTTCTACTACTGACTTTGTCTTGTTCTCTTTTCTCTTCTCCAAAGAGATTGCAATGGCGAATATCTTCAACCCCATATCATGTCTCCTAGTCATATCTGTTTTACTCATCAATGGTGCAATTGCAAAGGACACGCTCTTTGGCGGGCAGAGTCTTAACAAAAATGAATTCCTGGAAAATGGGCCTTACAGGTTCATACTGAAAGATGACTGCAACCTTGTGTTGTGCGTTAACCAGAACTGTGATCTTTGGAACTCTCAAACCAATGGTAGAGGCTCGGCATGTAGGCTTATCCTGCGAACCGATGGGAACCTCATCCTCGTCTCCGGCAACCGCAACCGCATCGTGTGGAGGAGTAACACTGGACGTGGTCGCGGTTCTTACCGTCTTACCGTTCAGACAGACGGTAACGTGGTCATATATGGTGGTGCTAGAGCTCTTTGGGCTACAAACACAATACAGGGAAAAGTGCTTTAAATCAGATGTGATGTTTTCTAAGTGTGTCTTCCCATGGGGCTTGTGTGTTTTCGTTTTAAGTTCAGTAGTGCTTTAAATAAGACGTGATGTTTTATAAGTGTGGCTTCCCATGGGGTTGTGTGTTTTGATTTTAAGTCCAGTAGTGCTTTAAATAAGATGTGATGTTGTATAAGTGTGGCTTCCCATGGGTCTTGTGAGTTTTGATTTTAAGTTCAGCATTTTTGCTGGTTCAGGTCAGATTGAGAGTGAAAATAAGAAATGTTATAGACTTAATTGGATATGTTTCTTGTTAAACTGTTACAATAACGTTATACCAGATAATTTACCAGCATCCTTACCAATAAGAAATTTGTTGTTACCGAGGTTATTGGGTTGTTGTATATATTATTATTTTTAAAATTTTAAATTCTTGTACACACAATATATTATGAATGGACACATGCGTTTAGCAAGTAAGCAAACCCTTCTCTCATTTTATCTTTCGTGGTATCAGAGTACTTTGGCTCACTTCTACTTCTGGAATAAATTTCTTCCACTTGTTTGTTCTCACCCATTTTCTTTCATGGCCACTTTTACTCCTCCAAATATCACCTAGCTTGTTTCTGTTAAGTTCGACGGTACCAAGTACCTTAATTGAGCTTCCCAATTTCTTCCTATTTTATGCAACAAACCGTTTTGAACCATGCCCAGAGAAGTTGCTTCCTTCACCTGATGGCGAGGACACTGAAGAAGTCAATCTTGCTTATCCACTATGGATGAAGCCGGACCAGCTTATTTTAAGTTGGTTGAATGCCACGTTAGACGATTCTGTCCTTTCTCATAGCTATGGTCTCTGCACAGCTCGGTAGGTATGGACTTCCTTGGCAAACTGCTACGCGTCTTCGACACGTTCACGATTCAATCATTTGAAGACTTAGCTTCAGATCCTGTAACAAGGCATCAAGACATGCACCGATCTTATTCATTCTACTAAACTCTTGGCTGACCAATTTTCTGCGATGGGGAAACTCGTGGACAATGAGGAGCCCATCAGCTATGTTAATAATAGTTTTAATCCTTCATTTAATCCCTTTATCGTCTTTGTTTCCTTTGCTTTATGTCATGGTAGCATGAATTTTACTCACTACCAATCTGAGCTTTCTATCGTATGGGATCTTTCTTTAAGGACAATCCAATCTGAGAAGACCAAACCACCTAGTTTTGCCGTGATTGCTCGTAACTTCACCGATCAGAGAAAGCCTTTCGAAAGCACTTCTTACCTTCCTAAGTTTTCAACTTTGAACCGTATGTGATCCACCAAACAAATGCAATCACGTCCCAACATGGCCTAAGCTGAGACATCGTCCTTTTCCACTCCTCGCCATTCATTCCAGATCTTCTCATTACCCACTCTAGCTCGTTCGATGTCAAAACCACCCCTCATTCTCAATTCAACTTCTATCTTATTCTTCATTGCTTCCAACAGTTAGCGAGTTACTATTTTGAGTTATTCTCGTTAGGTGTTTCCTTGTTTGAGTTGGGGGTTAGTTTTGTAATTTCTTATTGTTTCTTAATATTTTAGGGTTGAACTAGGAGAGCCTATATAAGGGTCGGAATTACTTTGTAGGGATTATTATTTTTATCAAATCATTAATAACAAGGTTCTGTTTTCCAGAGTTTTCCCGTCTTCTTTGTGGATTCAAGGTTATTTGGTGGTGGATTCCAGTTTTCAAGGATTAATCCTTGTTTTTGTAACTTTCACTGCATCAACTTTGTCGTAACGATAAGTGCTATTTTATTCTTACGGAGTCTCATTTTTATGTTAAGGATCTCAAAACGGAAATCACGCTACTGGAAGATTCGAGTGATGGAGGTCTCTATCCTATCAAGCTCAATAAAGTCTCTTTCAATAAATTCTGAGGTTAAGTTGGTTTCCTTGGTATTCGTGTGCCTTTTGATGTGTGGCACTCACGACTAGGTTGAAATTTTCGCGTAGGGTTGCTCATTGAGTCAAACCTCATTAACTCACATTAGTCACATATACTCTCTTGAACACTTTGGAATGGACACGTGAATGAATAGTTTTCCTGATAATAATAGTGTCATTTCTCATGGGACGGTGACACATGACAAGTCCCTTAACCCCTCAACGCGCCAGAAATTCTGTCATCTTTAGGGTCACTTAGCTTGACATTGCTGCCATTCAAATCATGCCACGTATTCACTTCCACCAATAGCTATCAGAAGCACCAGTACTCTTGTTTGTAGAGATTGTATGCATGTACGTGTCACGTTACAATCCATTATTTATTATTATTATTTTGAAATTCTTCTGTTTGTTGTGGTGGCGGTGGAGGGATCACACATGAGAACAAATATTGGAGGACAAGGAGATCCACTTCCATGCCCACCTTGCTGATAACAACCTACATATGCTTTATCCTCATCATCGGACCTTATCGCAAACTAATCCTCCTATGGCTGTATTACAACCTACATATGCTTTATCCTCATCATCAGACCTAATCACAAACTAATCCTCCTATGGCTGTATTGACTAGTTAATCTTGAGTCAGGTCTATATCTTCTTCCCATCACCACTTTGGTTCTATCCTTTGAGGACAAGGGCATGCAAGCGCCACTGGAGCTCTAACTATATTTGTTACTAGTTATATGTCTATCAAATGTGTGATTAGGGTTTCCTTAAAAGGGTTTTCGGTTCTGCCTAATTTTCTAAACGAGAACTATGTCCATTCTAAATCTAGAGCCGCACATTGTTCTTACAACAGCAACAGATGCTCATGAAAGGTTTATGCACCAAAATATAGAGATAAGGAAAGGCCAACAGTACTGATGAAGGAGTGCCAAGCAGTTAATAGTGACATACACTCTTTCTATTTCCTTGCATTTATATACCCCATCTCATGTGGGGTCACTTTGTTTTCTTAATGTAATATCGTGATGGAAGCATTCAGTTATGATACAAAAGTTGGAAAGATCTTCTCAAAAGGAAATGCGTTTGGAATTGTATGGGAATGTAAGAATAGTACAAAGTAAGATTTGGATGGTCTGAATGCCCTTCTTTTCATTTGGGTGTATGAATCTATTGAACAACTATTATTGGTTTGGAGGTACAGCTACACAAGGAATGAAACCTCATAATTTAAAGCAAAACTTATAACAATATGGCAAGCAATCATTGTCAACAAGGCTTCACGTACCCGGCATACATAGCTGAACTATGGATTTATATCTAATCAGAACTTTCCATATTAGGTATTCTTCTTTTCTCTCTCTTCTGTGGTGGTTTTATTAAAATTTTATCTTCTTGGCAATCAAAAGGAATAGAGAATCCAATGGCTAATATTTTACTATTGGTGGGGTTACATGGGTAGTTTTATAACACCCTAATCTCTAAAGCAAAGGCTAATAACCCACTTGTGTTTTGGTAGTTGAGAAAGACAGAAAAAGCTTGGTAGTTGATTTCTTTATACATACTGTTCGGAAATGGTCGTACATGCTCTAATGCAAGATATGTTCTTTACACTGGGGGAAGAAGCTTTTCTTCTCCATGGCCTAAGTCAGCTCTACCATGGACATATTGGACGAGTGAATCCCCAAGGTGAAAAAGACCTCTGCAACATTAATTTGATGGATCTTCCATATATCATTGAAGGGTTAGAACAGATGTCAAATGTCCATTAATTTACATTGCTGTCACTTACTGTTGGTTACCACCCCACCAACTTATTTGCTATATCCTATTTAATTCTCCTTGATATCTCCTCTTTCGGCTTGAATTCATTCTTGAAAAATTAGAAGTCTTATGATTAGACCTGTTGAAGAATCAGATTATCCTCCAAATATAATCTATTTTGATAATATACTTTGATCTAATTGTCTAATTATTTACTAATAGTCACATATCTAATTCATAGACTTATGATTACTGTCGAAAATTGCCTTTATTTTTTATTTTTTATTTTTTAGGAAGTTCTCACCTTTGTCATGAATACGACTCTGTTTGAGAGCTTTCTTGTTTATTTTTACTTTTCTGAAATCATTGATGATATCCATTCGTCCATTTGAAAAAATTTTGAGCATCCTTGGGCCAAATTTGACTCTTTTTAGCAAAACTAGGTATTTGCCGGGTTCTAAGTGTGCAGTTTTTTACCAAACTGACTTGACTATATAAAAGTAGCAAAGCATCGAATTTTACCCAAAATTCTGAAAAAATTTCGACTTTGAGGTTTTTGAGATGAGCCTCTCTCTTAAATATGCAATATCCGGAGGTGCCAAGACATGATTCGAATTATAATACTACAGGCCTGGAGATTGCACAAATATGGGCCCAAAGACCACCCAATTCGAGAGTCTGACCCAAAACCCAGTTGTGGATTTTCTTAACACCGGCCTCCAATTTCTATTTATTGGGTTCTTATCCGCATTAGTTTGGGTCCCACAATCACCCAACGTAGTAGGTTTATGTTTTGTATTTTCAAGTTCTTGCAAGTTGCAATCCCTTCAAAATTTCTAGTTGTAGATCAGGTTGGTTGTCTCATCACCTACATTAACACTAGTAGGCTTATGTTCCTAAGTTGGTATTGGGCTTTTCATGGGCTTGAATTTCCTTAATGGTTACTGTTTGACCTTACTTGTGGGGTTAGCTTTAGAGGTGTAAGTAGGGCGGGTTGGGTCGGGTTATGAGAGTTCGGGCTTAACCCAATCTAGGATTTACTAGCCCAAACTCGTCATTGACCCGCCCTAATCCAAACTCACTAAACCCAAACCCAACCCAAACATTATTGTTTGAGTTCAGACTGGGTTCAAGTTGGCCCGAACAAAATGTAAGATTTTGTATTTTTTACAATTTTGTTATAATTACAAAGTGTTGGAATATCATTCATTAAATCGTCTATTGACATGCTTTTATGTTTGTTTGTTATAAATGCAAATATTATAAATTCCTCTTGATTTGTCCCTGGAATTTGGGGAAAAAACACTTAATTAATTTATTTCTTTAAACATTTTAAAAAGATAATACTAGCTCACTATATTTGTGGTTTTGCACAATCTTTCTTGTAGAGTATGTGCTCCCAAATATCACATTCACTGTAACATATATGTATATGTATGTGAGCATAAAATTATTTATTTGACAAAAATTAATAAACTCATTATCACATGTTAATAAAAGGAAAAGAAAACAATGATACATATATATACAAATAAATATTCACTTATACATATTTGGTGGAATTTTATACATATATCTATATGAGAGCGTGTACATAAAGTCAACATTAACTTCAGGCTTTTCGAGTTGTATAGCTTGAACCCAAGCCCAACCCACACTCAACTTCGGACTAGAAATGAAACCCAACCCAAACCTAAACCCAAACTCAATGCACACTTCGAGCTCTTATTCGGGTTGGGTTGGGCGGGCTTTGGGCAGTCCAGGCTAGATTTACAGCTCTAGTTAGCTTAATTAGTGGATGACGTCACTTTCTCCAGAATTTTATTTGTCAACGAATCACGTTGGTCAAATAAGATACTCACACTTACAAACATAATATGACCTGGATCCGCATTTGCCCTTTGACCAGTCATATGATGCCATTTGAGAAGTCTTACTATCCTCCCTAATAGAGATTACAAGACCCATCATATGACCTATAATTCCAACTTGTAATTCTCATCAACCGACTTTGTAATCCAAATGGTCTATATTTTCTCATTTCTGAATTCATTTTGTCTTTATGGAAAAGGTAGTCTTTATGGGAAAGGTATGACCAATGGCCATCTAACATCCAAAGGGTAACTCCAGAGCAATTTTCCTTCTCTCTCTCTCTCTCTCTCTCTCTCTCTCTCTCTCTCTCTCTCTCTCTCTCTCTATATATATTTTAAGTAAACCTCTAAGACTTCCGGCCCCAAATCATTTTATATAAAAAGCTTAGAATCATTCCTTTGCAAATCAACCTAGCACTTACTCTCTTCTTGTTCTTCTTGACTTTCTCTTGGTCTCTTTTCTCTTCTCCAAAGAGACTGAAATGGTGAATATCTTCAACCCCATATCATCATTTTTTTTGGTAAGATTCAACCCCATATCATGTCTTGTAATCATATCTGTCCTACTCATCAATAATGGTGCAATTGCAAAGGACACGCTCTTCATAGGGCAGAGTTTGAACACAAATGAATTCCTCGAAAATGGGCCTTACAGGTTCATAATGCAAGAAGACTGCAACCTTGTGTTGTATGTTAACTAATACCGTGCACCTGGTCCTCTCAAACCAATGGCATAGGCTCAACATGTAGGCTTATCCTACAAACCGACGAGAATCTCTTCATCGCCTCCGGCTACCGCATCGTGTGGATGACTAGCACTGCAAGTGATCTCTATTTTTACCGTCTTACCGTTCAGAACGACGGCAACGTGGTCATATACGGTGGTTCTAGAGCTCTCTAGGCTACAAACACAGTACAGAGAAAAGTGCTTTAAATCTAATGTGATGTTTTCTATGTGTGGCTTCCCTTGGGGCTTGTGTGTTTGATTTTAAGTTTAGTAGTGCTTTAAATAAGACATGATGTTTTATAAGTGTGGCTTCCCTTGGGGATTGTGTGTTTGATTTTAAGTTTAGTAGTGCTTTAAATAAGACATGATGTTTTATAAGTGTGGCTTCCCATGGGGCTTGTGTGTTTTGATTTTAAGTTCAGTAGTGCTTTAAATAAGATGTGATGCTGTATAAGTGTGGTTTCCCATGGGTCTTGTGTGTTTTGATGTTAAGTTCAACAGTGCATTTAAATAAGATGTGATGTTTTATAAGGGTGTGTTACGGATGGGTATAAGTTGGTAATTGTTATGTAGATTTTAGGGAAGTTTGAAGTTGGATCTTTAATCTCAACTGTTTATTTTATTCATTGTTATCTTGATAGGCATGAATTGTTATCTTGATAGGAATTATCTCTTTTTATTTTAAATTTGATTAGGTTTGTTATTATTCTAGCTATAGCTTAGATTGCCTATTGTAAACGTCTATTTATAGAGGCTGAAATATGAATAAAAGGGAGAATAATAAAATTGTCAGCATTTCTTTTCGTTAGAAAGGTTTAGGTTGTCTCCAACCTACCAAATCTCACTGGGATCTTCAAAATAGGGAATCAACGTAGAAAAGATCCTTCATCCTTCCTTGTTGATCGTCCCGTTACGCGTTCCACTACCAAGAATCGTAACAGCGTGGCTTCCCACGGGGCTTGTGTGTTTCGATTTTAAGTTCAGTGTTTCTGCTGGTTTAGGTTAAATTGAGAGTGGAAATAAGAAATGTTCTAGATTTAATTTGATAGCTTTCTTGTCAAATAGTTACAATAACATTGAAACATAACTTACCAGCATCCTTATCAATAAGAGATTTGTTGTTACATAGGTTGTTGGGTTGTTTTATATATTGTTATTTTTCAAATTTCAAATTCTTGTACACACTATATATTATGAATAGACACATGAGTTTAGCCAGTAAGCAAACCCTTCTCTCATATTATCATTCATGGTATTAGAGCACTTTGGCTCACTTCTTCTACTTCTGGGATAAATCTCTTCCACTTTTTGTTCTCACCCATTTTCTTTCATGGCCACTTTTACTACAAATGTTGCCCAGCTCGTGTAAGACCCCAAATTTTCACATAATAAATAAATAAATGTATAAATAAAAGAAAATATGAGTTAAATTATAATTAAAATAAAAAGTGAAGATTTAGAGGATAAGTAATTCAAAAAGGTAATAAGTTGTAAATAAAGAAGGACTTTTAAGGAAATTAGCCTAAAAGGGTAAAAGGGTATTTTGGTAAATCTAAAAAAGGGTAATTTATAAATAAATCATTAAATAATAATTAGGATTAGACTATAGAAGAAAATAATTTATTTAGTCAAGTTAGAAATTAAAAAGAAGTAATAAAAGCCTAAAAGATAGAAAAAGGGTAATTAGGAAATTTCGGATCTTAATTGGGAGGAAAAGTAAGTAATTTGGGTTTTAGGTGATATTTAGGATTTAAGAGAGTGCTAGGCACGAAATTAGGCAGTAAGGATTGTTTAGATAATAAGAAAATTTATTTAGTATAGTATTGGTAGAAAAATAGAATGTGGAGAAAAAGTAGGAATTAATTAGAAGGAGTTAGACTTTAACTAGACCACTCTTGGGTTAGCCCAATTAAAGGAGCCTATTAGGGTTGGTTTAGGACTTCGAAAGCCAAGTATAAATAGGAGAGTAAGGTGAGATAAGAGAGAATTTTTCGTGGGTTAAATATTGAGAGAAAAGAGGGAGAGAAAGGAAGAAGAAGGTTACTGGAAATAAAGACTAGTCTCCATCAAATCGCGATCGGAGAATCTGGACGGCGGATCGAGTTCAAATTTGGAGGTTTTGATCTTTACTGATGGTACTAAAATGTGAACGGTGAAGAATTGAATTGGAAGACTCTAGGTTGGTGCGATTGGGAGCAGAAGTTCGGTCCAGAATTATAAACTTCAAAGGAAGATGGATTTTAGTGTATGAGGCAAGTAGTAACCCTTGAAAACTGGAGGAATTGTATGGTTTTGATTTCTGTGATTTATTATGGTTTAGTTTGATTAGCCGGAAAGGATTTTACATAGAATCGTATGGTTTATATTTTAGAGTTTTGTGTTCTTGAAGGATTTGCTAAAGTAATGAATAAATCTTGGTTTGATCATGTAAATATTCATGGGATGGTATTTAATTGACCCAAATTAACCTAGAGGGCTTTAGATATGATTTAGAATGTTAAGGGATTAATTTAGACCAATGGAACTCAAAGCAAAAGCCTAAAAATCTGAAATTGGAAAATCTAGAAAATTACTGTTGAAATTTGAACTAGTGCCTAGGATCGCCCAGGACCGCCTAGCTTACTAGGGTAGGCACTCTATGCAGAAAATTCAGATTTTGGGGATTTTTGTAATACGAATAAATATTCAATAATTTTTCTAGTAAGATAAGCATACTAGCATCTTTATAAATACCTAATTAAGGTATAAAAATTTATAAAATTAGATTGGGAAAATTAACCAACTAATTGGAGGTTATAATGAAAGGATGGTGCATTAAAAGGTCTAAATGGTATGGGATAATGTTAGGAATAATACAACTGGTATTTATAGGGTAAAAACATCTTTTAAACTATATTTTAGGTCTGTAGAAAATACTGGAAATTAAAAATACAGAAAATTGAATTAGATGCTATCATAGGTATTAATTGTGGGAATTTGGGATATAATAAGGGGATTAATGAGGGAAACTCTAAGCAAGACTTGAATTACTTTTATTTGTTCTCAAAATGTGAATACTGGTGTCTAGAATTGTATAAACTTTGATTTTCATTGAATTTATAATTCATGAGTTTTATTTTGAATATATTTGAGAAATTGCATATGTTATCCTGCAAAAGGCTTTATTTTGGGTTATAAGGATTGAATCATGGTTTTCTCTTGGAATGAAATGTTTTGGTATGGATTGGATTGTGGTATGATGTTATTCGCTTTTCTTTTACTGTTGAGTGATATGACTCTTGTGGTTGAGTTGATACTAGCTTTTACGGCAGAGATGGGTAATCCTCTGTTGTAGGGACGTGTAATCCTCTACGTAAAGATGTGTAATCCTTTACGGTAAAGGTGTGTATGCCTCCTACAGTAGCGTGTCCTCTCGTATGTTGTTTTATCGTGGTTTGTGTCAATAGGCTTAGCTGGTTATGGATTCATAGTTTTGGCTGGTTAGCTAAATGGTATTTCGTTTGGGTTGAGTTACTCCTTGTGCGAGCGCGCTTTCTTTGCAAATTAGTTTGCATTGGGGGGTCCTGTGTCTGTAGGGTCATTTCGAGCCTCACTGGTGATTTCTGTACATGTGGATCAATAACCATTTCCAGTATTGATTTCGGTGATGCATGCTGGTGGTACATACCAACTCTTTTGAGTTCGTACGCAATAAGTCGATGACTACGGCTCCTATCTGTGAGACATGGGAAAAATCACCGGAATGATCATCCCTCCGTCAACACACGGGGCTCGACGTAAAAAGCTGGGAGAGTCGCCACCATTCAGGTTAAGGGTGTGAATGGACACCAAAAGATTAAAAATAGGCAAAAAGAGTTTAAAAGGCAAATCTAGGGGAAAAATAACCCTACTTGAAAATCAAATCCAGAGATGGGTAAGGGGATTAGATTATGAACGGGAGAAGGTGTTAGGCACCCCTATTCACCCACACAAGGTGGTTGCCAAGTGTTTGTTCATGCTAAAAAAAAATAAGAAAGCTTGCTAAAAATCATGAAAAACCTTGAAAAAGGCCAAATATATGATATCTTCACATGAAGATCCAAATGAATTTTAGATCCTCTCTTATGTCAATATCATTTCTGTAATATCACAAAAGATGGAAATCAAAGCAATAGATTGCACAAAGCCAAGTTGAATCAAATCCAGAAAATTCGGTGAAAAGTAATGCCATTTGTCTTGAAATCATTCAAATACAATTTTAAATTGAACCAAACTAAATCCATTTGAAAGATTATAGTAAATAAGAGTCTTATGCAAAATTTCACTTCATTCCGATTAAAATCCTAGGAGTCATACTCCTTTAATGTTGCTGTTGGGGATAATAAAAAAGTGATAAGTGGGCAACTTTGGAAAATCACATAGAAAAATACACTACATAAAAATCCATGAAATTTGGTGTGATTGGAGTCTGTATGGCCATCTTTCAGATGAAATTAGCCTCATACAAAAATCCCTTCGGATGTGCCTTGGGTGGTCTCCCGAACAGGCCTTGAAGAACACAGATTTGCCCAGAAAAGTACTGATGAACAGTTTTGAGTAAATCTGTTACCAATAATTCAAATGGACTCAAAAAATTATGAAACTAACTGGATTTGAAAATAGACTCATAAAGGAGTGCCCAGAAACAAAAATCACTCGAATCGGATTTAAAACGAACACATGGCGCTTCGCCGAAGTGACAAGTTCTGTATTTAAACCTGAATTGTCCACTCAACTTCGACAGAGAGGTGTCAAAAATCCGCTTGATAGAAATTAATGAAATTTGGTGGACATAAACTAGACAGCCTCACCTTTCCCATGGTTCTAGAGTAGCTCCAAAATTCATCCGGACGATGAAGTTATGAGCGTCCGAAGTAAGGGTACAGTTACTGTCAAGCTAAGCCATTTTTGGAGAAAACCAACTCAAAATTGTGATAAAGTGTGTGTGATTCGTGCAATATGAATCCAAATCTTTTAAAAAACTTTTAAAAACATTCCAGAATTGATTGAGGCCATTTATTTGAGATTTATCACAGTGAATGTAATAAATCCCTAAATGTGAGCCTATCCAGCCAAAATAGTGCTATGTATGTGCAAGTGTGAAAGACCATATAAGAGCAATATAACAACATAGCATGCATACATATTCATCAAAATAAGGTTCTAAAACAACCTAGGGTTCCATTCCATTATCGTTTTCCCTTTGTTCTCTCTCTTCGTTAAACACGGTTCTTCAAGATAATCAAGGGGTACTTTGAATATGGAAGGGTTTTCAAAGAATCACAAGGCTCATAGCATGCATTCAGATTAATAAAAAAAGGGATCTAGAACACCTTAGGGTTCCGTTCCATTATCGTTTCCCTTTGTTCTCTCTCCCCGTTAAACACGGTTCTTCAAGATAATCATGGGGTACTTTGAATATGGAACGGTTTACAAAGATTCAAAAAGGCTTATAGCAAAGAGGTTCTAGCACTAGGATCAATCCCCAGTCTCGTTTCTCCTAGATCCCGCCTTCATGTTTTACGGCTAGGGGGAGTCTCGAGATACTTTGAGCCGGGGAAGGGTTTTCACACACATAGAAAGGCCTTATTCTATAGAAAGATAGAAGAAGAGATCTAGATCTAGGAATGTAAAACAAAATTTAAAAAGAGGTTTGAGGCTTACCTGGATTCTGGAAGCACTTCTGCAGCGGTTTCCCTCTTCTCTTGGAGTTCTTCTTGGCAAGAATTATTGGTAAGAGAGTTAATGGCCTTTTGCTTAAGGAGGAGCCTCCTATTTATAGGCAAAGGCTAGGGTTAGGGTTGGTGAGAATGGTAGACACAACATAATGTCTATAGCCCACCAACCTTAACCCTAAGGCTATTTCCAAGATTTCCCTTCATTTAATGAAGGACATGATGGTAAAAGTGAAAAACTCTCGGAAAACCTTAATTTTGAGCAAAACTTATGTATCCGGTATATTAGGCCGGATACACAAGTACCTTAATGTATCCGGCCTATGATGCCGGATACACTGAGGTCTGCTTGTATCCGGCCTGTTCCATCGGATACAAAGAAGAACACTTGTATCCGGCCTGAGTTGCCGGATACAAGGAAAAAAGCCTTTTTTTCGAATTTTAACACAGACAATACTTATTTACATGTAATATCGTTTAAGTAAATGTCCTCGTATTTTTTAATCTCCATTTACTTAAGATATTACATGTAAATAAACAAACACCCCCCCCCATTTGAATCCATTAAAAATAGTTCCAGACCCAAATTCCAAGTGAATAAAAAGTCAACTTTCCAGTTCTAGGCAAAATTCCGATTTTTCAGGTCTGGAAAAAAGGTCCAATATGTTAAAACCAAGGTATTTGTCAAGATTTAAAATCTCAAAAAATTCATTTATGCAATAACATTGCTAAAAACCTGATTACCGGGAAAAATTATCTTGAAATCTTGCTTTAAAAAATATTTCATTTTCTGGGGTCAAAAGTCAACAAAATTCAACCGGAAAAAGTTTGACTTTGCACAAAAGATAGAATTTGGGCCTTTTCCTTTACGGCTTTGGATTCAAATGGGTTAAGTATCTCAAACCCAATGCAAAGAATTGAAAATTCCAATAAAATATTTCTCTCCTTCAAGATTTATCAAAAATCATGCAATTTTGGGGTGTCTACACTATCTAAGGTGATGTTCATGGGTTTGAGTGTCTTAGTAGCATTGCTCTCAGTCGTACGGTGGAATAGCATTTGGTTGAGTTTCATCTCAAAAACTTATCATCTTTGTGAGTCTTGCAGTGACACGTGTTTTATCACTATTCGTCAGTTTATTTACCGATAACATCTTTGACTTGTATTTTACGCCTGATTGCATATCCTATTGCTTTATTTGGAATTGGCCCTGTTGATTTGAATTTATCACCTTAACGTTGTTTAATCGCGTACCTCATGAATATTTGCCTAAATAAGACTGTTTACTTGCATGAACCTGCTACTTGCTGAGATGTAAATCTCACTCCGTTTTCACCTATTTTTCAGGTTTGCTTAGAGAGATCACGAAAATGGGGTTCATTTGATGGGTAGAATTGTAATCGATCTTGTTGTCCACATTTTTATTAGACAAATTTTATTGTAAACTAATTTGATTAAATTGAATAAAGTATTGTTTTTTTTCCCACCAGAACTTTGACGTAATTAACTAACTTTAAAATTTGTTGTGAATCATAGTTTGTATCTGACCCCAGCTTCGTGGTAACACCTCGGGTTTGGTTGTTGAACCAAACTTGGGTTGTTACAGTAGTGAACCGGGTTCGGGGTGGTTGCCGGTTTTGCACTGACTCGGGTTCGGGGCGTTACAGCTCGGTTTAGCTCAACGGTACCAATTACCTTAATTGGGTTTCCCAATTTTTTCCCGTTTTACACAGCAATGACCTCTTGGATGGGTTTTGTGGACGATTCATAATCAAGCCCAGAGAAGTTGCTTGCTTCACCTGATGGCAAGGAAACTGAAGAAGTCAATCCTGCTTATCTACTATGGATGAAGAAAGACCAATTTATTTTCAGCTGGTTGAATGCCACGTTAGCCGATTTTGTCCTTTCTCATAGCTATGGTCTCTCCACAGCTTGGTAGGTATGGACTTCCTTGGCAAACTGCTACACGTCTCCGTTACGTTCACGAATCAATCATTTGAAGACTCAGCTTCAGAATCTTCAACAAGGCAGCAAGACATGCACTGACCTTATTTTTATCAAATCATTGATAACAAGGTTCTGTTTTCGAGAGCTTTTTCATCTTCGTTGTGGATTCAAGGTTATTTGGTGGTGGATTCCAGTTTTCTAGGATTAACAGAGATTAGTCCTTGTTTTCGTAACTTTCATTGCGCCAATTTTGTCGTGACAATAAGTGCTATTTTATTCTTACAGAGTCTCATTTTTATGTTAAGGATCTCAAATCGGGAATCACATTATTGGAATGTTTGAGTGATGGAGGTATCTATCCTATCAAGCTCAATAAAGTTTCTTTCAATAAATTCCGAGGTCGAGTTGCTTTCCTTGGTATTTGTGCATCTTTTGACGTGTGGCATTCACGTCTAGGTTGAAATTTTCCCGTAGGGTTGCTTGTTGAGTCATAGGTAGGGCTAGGGGTAATATTAGTAGGATATTTTGAATTAAAGCCATTGCAAAATTCACAAAATATCTTGGCATTCCCATGCCTAATGGTCGAGTATCTAATGCCCTTTTCCAGGATATCATTGATAGGATTAGCAATAGACTTTTTTCCTGGAAAACTAAACTGCTCACCCAAGTCGCAAAAGTTATTTTGATTAATTCGGTGATTATGGAGATGCCCCTTCACCTGATGTCTTGCACTAAAATCCCTAAGAAAACTTTAGATCTCATTGATAGGAGAGTCAGAACTTTCTTTTGGTCTCAACCTAACAAGGATAAACTGATGCACACCATTGCTTGGGAAAAAATTTGCAAACCTAAAGATGTCGGGGGCTTAAATGTTAAAAATCTCAGAGAATTTAATGAAGCTCTTCTTGCTAAGAAGGGTTGGGATCTTATGGGGAATGAGAGAAGATTCTGGACTGTTTTTTTCAAGACACAATACTTCAAAGATGGTGAATTCCTGGAAAGCTCGAGTAGGAATAGGGACTCTTTAATTTGGAAACACTTGAATCACACCAAAGATCTGATCAAGAAAGGTATGAATTGGACAATAGGGGATGGCTCCTCCATCCCAATTCATGTCACCAGCTGGATCCTTGGGCCTAATAACTTGAACAAGCAGCCCAATCTCTCTCTCATGAATCATATCTCCTATGTGGCCGACCTCTTGATTCCTAACTCTAATATATGGGATCTCAATGTTCTAAACAAGATCTGGCCTCATGATATGGTTAATTTTATTAGAAGTGTTCACCCAAAGTTCAACAGATCCAGAGATATCCCTATATGGAAGGCAGGTATAAATGGTGCTTTTACTGTTGCTTTTGCTTATAATTTGTTAACTGACAGGGAGTCTATGGTAACCAACAGGCTGTGGAAGGTAATTTTGAGGATTCCCTATCCTCAAAAAATTCGTCCATTCATTTGGAAAATGATGCAAAATGGAGTCATCACAAGTGATCTACTTAACAGTAGATTGGGTTCTCTGGTTCATGAATTTGTCTTATGCCATAGTGCAATGGAGTCATGCCTGCACCTGATGTCCGAATGCCTGTTCACTAGAGCTTTAAAGTTTGCTTCTCAGGGTTTTCGTCTTGACAGTATGGAGGCCCAAAGCAACATCAATGATTGGTGGTTTCACATACTTAAGGAGAACTCTCTTCAACCTTTGCAACTGGCAGCTTGGGCAAATCTCGGAAGGACCATCTGGCTAACCCAAAATCAGGTATTATTTGAGGGTATTAACCCAAATGTCATCTTAACTCTTGGTCATCTGATTGCCTTGTAGGCCGAATTTGAAAGCTATGAAAGAAAAGGAAACAAAACCCCTTTGAGGGAGGACATTGCAGTGAGATGGACAAGACCAACAGATGGGAAGTTTGAGATCAATGTGGATGGTTCACTAAGAGGAGCTAACAGTAGAGCAGCTTGTGGGATAATTTGCAGAGGACCAGATGGGGAATTTAAAGCAGCCATTGCCCAATTTCTGGGGAACATGACAACACTAGTTGCGGAAGCACACAGACTACTTGAAGGTATAAAATTGGCATCTAATCTCAAGCTCAACAGAGTAGAATTTGAAAGTGATTCGAAGAACATAGTCAACTTCATGCATGACACCTCAAATGATATACCTTGGACTGTTATTAGCATCATAGAGGAAGCAAAGCAGATAAATAACAGTTTTCGTTTCTGGTCGATCAAACACATTTACAAGGAAGCAAATAGGGTAGTTGATTCCCTTCAGTCGCCTCGGAAGAGTACCCTTATTTCTGGGTCCACCACCCACCTATCTTCATCTCATCTCTCTTAAATTCTGACTATATTGGAGGTTTTACCCTTCAGTCGATTAATGTTAACTCTTTGTAATTTTTATATCAGACTTTTTATTACCAAAAAAAAAAAGGGTTGCTCATTGAGTCAGACCTCATTAACTCACATGTACTCTCTTGAATGCTCAGGAATGGACACGTGAATGGATGGTTTTCCCGATAATAGTGTCCTTTCTCATGGGATGGTGACTCATGACACATCCCTTAACCTCTCAACGTGCCAGAAATTCTGTCGTCATCTTTAGGGTCACTTAGGTTGACATTGCTGCCATTCAAATCACGCCACGTATTCACTTCCACCAATAGCTGTCAGATGCACTAGCACTCTTGTTTGTAGACACCGTACACGTGTACGTGTCACATCACAGTCTATTATTTATTATTATTTTTAAATTCTTTTGGTGGTGGTGGTGGAGAGAGCACACATGAGAACAAATATTGGAGGACAAGGACATCCCACTTCCATGCCCACCTTGCTGATAACAACCTACATATGCTTTATCCTCATCATCGGACTTATCACAAACTAATCCTCCTACTTAAGTCTAGATCTTCTTCCCATCACCACCTTGGCTCTATCCTTTGAAGACAAGGACATCCAAGCCCCACTTGAGCTCTAACTATATTTACTACTAGTCATATGTCTATCAAATGTGTGATTAGGGTTTCCTTAAAAGGGGTTTTTGGTTCTGCTTAATTTTCTAAACAAGAACGATGTCCATTCTAAATCTCGAGCCCTACATTGTTCATACAACAACAAGAGATACTCATTAATGGTTTATGCACCAAACTTGTCATTTTGATTTAATTAACTTGTGTATGAGTAGATGTGTGCATGGTGGGGTTGAGGAGAAGAAGAAAGCAAAATATAGAGATAAGGAATGGCCAATACTGATGGATTGCCAAGTAGTTAATATTGAAATACCCTCTTTCTATTTCCCTGCACTTATATACCCCATCTCATGTGGGGTCACTTTGTTTTCTTAATGTGATATCATGGTGGAATGATCTTCTTAAATGGAAGGTCTTCTCAATGTGATATCATAATTGTATCATAATTCAATTATGATACACAAGTTGGAAAGATCTTCTCATAGGGAAATGCGTTTGGAATTGTATGGGAATGTAAGAATAGTCCAAAGGGTGATTTGGATTGTTTGAATGCCCTTCTTTCCATTGGGTATATGAATATTTTGAACAAATATTATTGGTTTGGAGGTACACCCACACAAGGAAAGAAACCTCATAATTTAAAGCAAGACTTATGACACTATGGCAAACTATCATTATCAACAAGGCTTCATCCCTACATAGCTCAACATATGGATGTATATCTAATCAGAACCATTCATTGGGTGTTCTTCTTTTCTCTTCCGTATGTGGTGGTTTTAACAGAAAAATTTTGTTTGGGCAATCAAAAGGAATAGAGAATCCAGTGGCTAATATTTTACTAGTGGTTGGGTTACATGGGTAGTTGTATTGGTGGGTCCTCCTACCTCCTATCATCATTTTTCATGGAAGGAATCAAAATACCCTAAGCTGAAGGAGCAAGGACAAATAACCCACTTGTATTTCAATTTGGTAGCTGAGAAAGACATAGAAAAAGGTTGGTTGTTGATTTCCATCTACTGACCGGAAATGGTCATGCATGGTCTAATGTCAAACGTAAAGCCCCGGATCTGGTTCAACAACCAAACCCGGAGTGTTAGTATGAATTGGGTCAGAACAAACTAAAATTTATGCGGAATTTAAAACCTTTAATTATATCAGAGTACAATCGGAAGCATATCATATTGAATTCAAATTAATTTACAATGGGAATCTCTTTATTTTGAAATAATTTTAGATTTAAAATCACGATTCTACCCATGTGCTTACTACCCCAGTCATGACGATCTCTCCAAGCATACCTGAAAAATAAGTGAACGGGAGTGAGATTTACATCTCAACAAGTAGCAAGGTGCATGCAATTAAACAATCAAAATTAAGAAATAGTCATGAGGTATAACGATAAATCAAAGCAAAAGAAATAATTCAAGTCCAAGTATACAATTTCAATATAAACAATAAAATATACACAAAAACCACATGTGAAATCACAGGACTCATGAAGCAAGATAAGTCTTTGAATAGATACTCTTCATTGCTATGCCATCATGCGTCTTATGAGCAAAGCTACTAAGACCCTCAAATCCGTATAATAACTGAGACAAGAGGCGTAGTCATCGACTTATTGCACACGAAACTTACGAAGTTCGGCACGTACCACCAGTATGCAACACCTTAATCAATACATGAGGATGACCGCTTATCCGCACATACAGGGGACTCACTAGCAATTATAACTTGAAATGAGATCCTATTGATATGCTGACCCTCCAAAGTGAACTAACTTGCAAAGAAAGCGTAAACGCAAATGGGAGTGATCAACCAAAAATAAGTACCCATCCACTATCTAGCTTAGCCTATGGATCCATACACAGAAATACCCGCTAGACACAACTCACATGTAAAACAATTTATTTTGTTTACAAATGATTATCAATTCATATGCAATATCCATAAACCATGATCTCAAATCAATTATCATAATTCAATTTCAAGTGATATACATGTCTCATTCTTCTTAACCCAAAATCAATCCCGTTGAGAAAACATAGTCAAAACCACGAAGAAATCTCCAAACCAAATTCCATAAATATTGACGCACCCAAAACATAATTATTAACACAGTTTAGATAGGTTATAGTTCTCATTCATGAGCAAAATTAAGATTCCTATGACTTGACTAAAACTTCCCTACTTAATTTACTTGTTAATGCCCAACTTCTGTATTTAAAACCTAAGGTGTTACATTTTGTAACTACTGTTATTCTTCACTTTCAGCAGATCACACAAACCCATATTGAAGCTTAAGAGTTGGTACAAATCCCCAAATTTATATTTAACTTAATCTGATGCCCTATTTCAAAAACCTGGTCCTTTAAGACACCCATTTGCATTCATTGATCCAAATTATTTGTTTTAATACCAAATTAAATTTCGTCAGTTCCTACACCTCAATTTAACTCCTATACAGGTGTTACAATAGTTAAATTACTAGGAAAAATTATTAACCATTAAATTAGACCTAAATTTCCCAAAATTTTAAAATCTACTTAGGTCGCTTAGGTGACCCGTTGAGTGCTCGTATGAATTCCAGTAGATTTCTTAGATTTTCCAATTTTCTTATTTTGGGTTATTTCTTCGGTTTTAATTGTTCTAAATTTATTTCTTATAAATCTAAATCACACCTACAACACCCTAGACTTATTTGTATCAATTAATTGCAATTCCTTGGTCGTCTACAAAGATCAAACCTATATTCTTCAATACTTTTATACTTTTCTTTCAATAACATGAAACTCATCGATGAAAACCAAACATAACCATGAAATATATTTTCGTCTAATCAAATCAATCAAGAATAAATCAAAAACACAAAAATATGCAGTTCCTCCAATTTTCAAGTTAGTACTACTTGCCTTATCATGCAAAAATCCATCTTTTCTTGTATCACGAATTGAATCTGAACTTCTGTTATTTTTTGCACCAACCTAGGGTTCTCCAAACAAGGTCTCCATCGTTCAGATTGTAATCCTACCAGTTGTGAACAAAACCTCCAAATTTGAAGTCGATCCAACGGCTGGATTTCTCCCGATCTAAGTTTGATGGTTGCTAGTCGGAGGTTTCAGCAACATCTCATTTCTCTTGTGTTCTTTCTATTTTCTTCCTTCTCTCTCTCTATATTTTCCAAACGTGGGAGTTACCTTTTTCTCCTCTTTTTCCTCAATATAACTTGATTAAAAGAAACCCTAAACTTGCTTTAATGACTTGCTTAAATAGATTAACCTTAGTAGAGTTCAATTAGGATTACGAAACCTTCTAATTAATTCCTATTTTCTCTCATCTTTCTAATTCTCTTTTAGTACTTTACCTATTAAGTCCCTTATTAACTAAAATCCTTCGTTTATCAAATTTTCGTTCATATTTTATATCTATTTCTAAATATTACTTAAGCACCCTATTTAGTCACTTTTTCTCCAAATTAAGGCCAATAATTAAGTATAATTACCCAATTGCCCTTTTCCCCTTCTTTTATATTATAGTTATTACTATTCAACTCCAAACTTAACCCAATAAGTTTTAAACTTCTATTTTCCAATTCTATTACTTATTTAGTAATTTAATTAATTAATTGCCCATTTGGAATTTACTAAAATACCCTTTTCCTCTTTTAGACTGATTTCCTTTGAAAATTTTCTTTTATTTACAAATTATTATTTATTTGAATTATCAATCCTCTAAATTTTCATTGTTTTATTTCCACAATACTCAAACCCTTATTTTCTTTTATTTATTTATGCCTTAATTATTATACCAAATTTCGAGGTTTTACATCAAATGATCTTACATTGTGGGAAGAAGCTTTCCTTCCATGGTCCAAGTCTACTCTACCATGGACCCATTGGACACGTGAAACCCCAAGGGAAAAGGACCTCCTCAACATTAATTTGATGGATCTTCCATCTACCAATGAAGGGGTTAGAACACATGTCAAACGGCAATTAATTTTCACTGATCATGAAGCATAATCTTTACAATGTTCTTACAATTAGACTTGTCGACGAATCGGATCATTCTCCAAATATAATCTAATTTTATAATAGACTTTGTTCTAATAATCTAATTAATAATAGTGATAATCATATCTATTACTATTATAAAGCCAACCGTCTCTTTTCTAGCTAATATTTGATACCTAAATTGTCCCACACATTTTATTATATTTATTTTAATCTCACCTTAACTAACTTACACTTATATACCTACCTCATATCATCCAAAGTGCCATTTACTTTTTTTTTTTGTGGGAAACGACCTGTTTTATAGAACTAAGAAAAATAATCTTACAAAAATTCTTCCTCTCTCTTAAATATGCCGAGGTGCCAAGACATGATTCGAATTATAATACTACAAGCTTGGAAATTGCACAAATATGGGCCCACCTAATGCGAGAGTTTGACCCAAAACCTAGTTGCGGATTTCGAACACAGGCCTCCAATTTTTATTTCTTGGGTACTTATCCCCATTAGTTTGGGTTCCACAATCACCTAATGTAGTGAGTATATGTTTTTTAGTTTCAAGTTCTTGCAAGTTACAATCCCTTCAACATTTCTATTTGTAGTTCGGGTTGGTTGTCTCATCACCTACATTAACACTAGTAGGCTTATGTTCCTAAATTGGTATTGGGCTTTTCATGGGCTTGAATTTCCTTAATGTGTACTGTTTGACCTGACTTGTGGGGTTAGCTTAATTAGTGGATGACCCTCGCTTCTCAAGAACTTGATTGGTCAGCGAATCAAATTGGTAAAATTTTTAAGATACACTTACAATATGAGTTGGATCCACATTTTCCCTTTGACCGGTCGTATGATGCCCTTTGGGTAGTCTTACCATCCTCCCTTTCTAAAGGCACTACCCAACTCCTTTCATGGAAACAGAGTATGAATGCAGGCACTACTGGTCGTATGATCCACATTTACCCTTCGTTGGGGTAAATATGAAAACCAACGGAGGGTAAAAAAGGGAGGACGAAACTGCTAGAGAGAGGTAAGAGTGGTAAATATGGCTCAAAAACCGAGCATTTGAAAATTCGTAAAAATTATGCTTGACCGCATATATATTGCGGTCATGCCTTGACCGTATTTTCTATGCGGTCACGCTATGACCGCAAATTAAATGCGGTCAAGGCACATCGGCATACCAAATGCTGGCTGCACAAGGTTGGCCAATTTTGAACTTTTTTGGCATGTTTTAAATCTCAATTAAATATTTCCTTTATTTTCTCACTTGTAGTGCAATTTGGGGTGTCTACAATGACATATGACTGACTGATCATACTTTTTCAGCAAACGACTGAACAAGTCCAGAAATGTGGAAATATAGACCATTTGATCTTTGGTTTTTTTCTTGGAACTTAGGGTATCCGGGCCCGCTTACGCTCAACCGACTAATCCCTGAGGGCCCATGCAAGACCCTACAACCCACATGGCTTAGGTAAGTCTAAGGCCCATAGACCTTATGCAGGTAGCCCCAAAGAATTGATAGCACCTAAGAGGTTTTGAACCTGAGACCTTAGAGGGAGCACACCCCCAGGCCCCAAGCCTTGACCACCAGGCAAACCATTTGATCTTGTTGATACAGATGACAAGTCCTGTCATATGACTTGTAATTTCTCATCAGTAGACTTGTAATTCTCATCATTTGACTTGTAATGTCCTAAAGGGACTTGTAATTCACATTGACCGACTTGTAATCCTATCAACACGACCAAATGTCCTATATTTTCTCATTTTTGGACTCATTTGGTTATTTACGATAAAGGTGGTATATGACCAATGGTCATATGTCATCCATATATAGGTAACTCAAGAGTAATTCCCCCCCCCCCCCCTTTTTAAGTCAACACCTTCAAGACTTCCGGCCTCAAATCACTATATATAAGAAGCCTAGAATCATTCCTTTGTAGATAAACCAAGCACTTAATCTCTCCTTGTTCTTTAACTACTTTCTTTTGGTCTCTTGTCTTTTCTCTTCTCCAAAGAGATTGCAATGGCGAAGATCTTCAATCCCGTATCATGTCTTGTGGTCTTATCTATTTTACTCATCAATGATGCAATTGCAGAGACTTGCTTTTCAATGGGGATAGCCTGAACACAAACGAATTCCTCGAAAATGGGCCTTACAAGTTCATAATGCAATTAGACTGCAACCTTGAGTTGTACGCGAACCAGAACCGTGCACTCTAGTCCTCTCGGACCAATGGCAGAGGCTCAGTGTGCAGGGTTACCCTACAAAACAACGGCAACCTTGTCATCTTCTCCGGCTCCAGCATTATGCGGATGAGTAACACAGCCCGCGGTCCCAATGCTTATCCTCTAATCGTTCAGACTGACGACAATGTGGTCATATATGGTGCTGCTCTCTGAGCTACAAACACAATCCAGAGATGAGTGCTGTAAATAAGACGTGATGTTTTATAAGTGTGGCTTCTCATGGGGCTTGTGTGTTTTGATTTTAACTCCTCTCTTGAATGGTTAGGAGTGGACACGTGAATAAATGGTTTTCTCGATAATATTGTCCCAAGGACGGTGATGCATGACACGTCCCTTAACCTCTTGTAACGCCCCGGATCCGAGTCACATGAAAAACCCGTAACTCGTCTCCAGAGGTTATTATAAAACACATTATCGCAATATCAGAGTGAAGGAAAAACATGAATACAACAATAACTATATAACAGAGTGCGCTAAAATATTCCCCAAACTAAAATAAAACTCACATGACCAAGTAACTACCCGCAAGTATCGTCCTCTCCAGGAGCAGCTGAAAACAAAGCAAAACAATACGGAATGAGATACGAATATCCCAGTGAGCAGCACATGCATGCACAAATACATTTATTTCAGTTCTAAAACATGCCACGATTATAACCATGTACAATGAGGATAATACGCATATTCCGAATAATCCGACTAAACTTCAATAATCCAATTCATATCAGTGCGGAAAACCATCAGGTAAATCAAGCAATAACAATCCGTTTCCAATCTCGAAGATATCGATAAAATAATGATTAATTGGCAACAACATAGCAAATAAGCATAATTTTGTATCTCAAGATATAATTCCAGATATACCAATGTCACATAACACCAAGTTTTCTCATAACCATGCCCACGCCTCCAAATGTATATCCGGCCTACTCAGGGTTTCGGATATTGAAATGACTACGTCATCCAATGCAGGCCTACTCCCCGGGTTTCTGCATTGACAACCAGGCCTACTTAGGGTTTCTGGCTGCTCTACACCGGCGGGAAGAACAATGCCCAATAATCGGTAAACAATATTCCATGAACCATAAATACCAACAACCAGCGAATAAAACATATCACGTCAAACAAAATCAAATACCAACATTGGTCAATCTCATGACTATTGTTCAGTTGATAAATTAAACATGCCAAGTAGACACTCCACACCTCCATGTACACAGTTCCGGCCTACTCAGGGTTTCGGATACTCTGAAATGACGGCCTACTCAGGGTTTCGTCATCCAATGCAGGCCTACTCCCCGGGTTTCTGCATTGACAACCAGGCCTACTCAGGGTTTCTGGCTGCTCTACACCGGTCGTGGCAACACACAAGGCCATGCAATTCCAACAACCAACAATAACATCACATTACTAAGCTTAGACTCTGGATCCAGGACAAGCTAGACCAAAACAGTAAACATCGTATAATCTCGATTTCAATATCAAAACAAAACCATTCATTCCACATCATGTAATTACTCATCACAATTCATCACCTGTCCCTCTGGACCAAGCAGTACCTCAAGTACATTCAGTATTTTCTCATTTCCATAACACAAGTCATATGAAAGTAAAACTCAATCCATTCATACCAAAGAAAACCTTTTAATACGTATAAAGTTTCCAACAAGTGAAACCAGAAATACAAGAACTTCTCAATCAAAACAGTGTATAGAACAAGGAAAAGTAACTGGTAACTCTTACTAGTTTGGTGTCCGGCACAATACTCATAAGCAACCTAAACTCAACTTAAAACTCATAAGATGTTCACAAATTTTCCTCTATTAATTTCATAGGCAAAATGGTTTCCCAGGTTCCTAACCAAGTGAATAGTGAAGTGGTTTAACCCCTAAGAAGTGCAAATACTCTTGGTCAAATCAGAAATTCCATTTCGGTAAGCAAAATAGGTCTGCCGCTCACCTATTGAGGTGGGCGCGAGGTGAGCGCCGGTCGGCGGTGAAGAAAAAGGGCAAAATCGACCTGCCGCTCACCCGACGCTAGGTGAGCGCGAGATGAGCGCGAGATGGGCGTGAGGTGGGCGCGAGATTCGCGCGAGATGGGCGCCTTGTTTTCTACTTCGCGCGAGATGAGCGCGAGGTGGGCGCGGGATCGGCGGTAGGTCATTATTAACGGGGCGCCTACCTCCGAGGTGAACGCCGGTGAGCGCGAGGTGAGCGGATACCCCCTGTGGTTTTCATTTCTCTGTTATTTTGAGATCTACATGACTGGACGGTTTGTGAAGGTCTGTAACTACTCCAGTACACTCCTAATACTCCCAGAAGACTTCCCAACCATATTTGAAATTAATCTAAACACTTTCATTTCCAATTATAATTTCAATCCGGAGACTCTGTTCATGCAACTTTCCGAAAACCAGAAAAAAACCCAGAAAACTCACACAATCACTTTATATATACTCATACATCAGAATAATCTCGAGAGAAACAGAAAAACACAATCCCAGTTGTAAAACAGTGCTACTCACCGTATGCGCTTAATCCCAGAAAAACAGCTTCTTCCCCATTCGGCCGATCGCGATTTCCGGGTGCGCGCGAAGATGAAATGGTAGCCGAACAATTCCTCTGCTCGCGAGAGAGATAACCCGCAGAAATCCGACTCCAATAAACTCCTAGCAACTCTTGCGGTTCTCATCTCTTCCCAGCGAAACCCTAATCGCCACAGTAGCCGCCCTAATTTCAGAGCAACAACATTCCCCCAAAACCCCGAAAATTTATATCAGTTACCTATTTATACACCGCGAGGGTTTAACCTAATTCACCATTTACCCTGGGAACCCCCTTTCTACCCCTCCTTAGTGTAGGGTTTTCCCGGATTTTAACCATTGACCCATTTTTTTTATTTATTTCCGATCCGAATATGACCTACGTATAAATATTTCCACCTCATTTTCTTTAACCCTAATGACCACAAATTTCTAGCAATAATAAAGTTGATTTAACCTGTACATACATCCATATGTGCATATACTTTTATTTTATCTACTGTTATCATTTGTTTATTTTTATTCTATTATTATTATTTCATTTTATTATTTTATTATTTATTATTGTTTTTTTTCTACACAAAACTAGGGTCTTACACCTCTTAACGCACATGCCAGAAATTCTGTCATCATCTTTTGAAACAAAAATTCATACCTTTACCAGCATCAAAAACTGCCAGTAAAGCCATAAAAACCGCCACTAAAAGTTTCAGGACCCAACACTTGTCCGCCACAAAAAGTCCTGTCGCTAAATATTGCGTCTTTTAAAAAAAAAAATTTTATTAGCTCGTCCCATATCCCGTGCCTGTTGCCCTTGCCCCTGCCCCCTCCCCAGCAAGGCCTGCCCTGCATACAAAAATCTGCAAATTAGAAAGGGCTTAATGACAAAAAATACATGGGCAATAAATTGACATGATCAGAAAGTGCAAAATGACAAAATACATAGAAATTAGTTCTATACATACATCTAAAGCATGAAGAGTGAACCGAGACAAAAAGAAAAATTTCTTTAATAGAAAGAGGAAAAAAGAGAGAGGAAGGAATGATCCCATCTCATTCTACTTTGCCTTGTTTCTACTCTGTTATCCCAGAAGTCGTATTTTCAAAATCAATTTTACCCATTCCTGTATCTTCCTCTTCGTCACTGCTTTCATCACCACTAACTTCCTTCCATGGTTCTTCCATGTATTCAGGCAATAGTTTATCATCTCGTTCGTTCACCTGAACCAACATATATATAATCAACTCAGCAACAGAAATAAAACAAAATAAAATTTCTATTTTAGTGTCCTAGGCTTCAATGGGTACTTATAAATGATGTGATGAGGTTTTCTACTTCATTAATCCTTAAAAAAAATTGATAAGAAGACATCATCCATAAGTAAGAGAGAGATAGAGAGAGAATTGATGCTTCTTTAACTGCAAGTTAAAATTTTTATTTTAGTGTACTAGGCTTCAATGGCACTCACAGCTCTTGGTGCTTCTTTAACTGCAAGTTTTCCTTTGTGGCAGTCTATTTCTTCAGTGTGTTAGTGAATCATCAAAGGAAGCCACATCACAGGCTTCACAATCTAGTCAGCAAGCTATGTCAAGGCCAAACAACTCAGAGAATTGTCCAAAGATATCTACATCACTCTAGAACATTCTATTAACAGTCTGGAAGGGTTGATGTAACTGAAAGTAGTTAGGAATATTCTGGTTGTTACTTATGTAACAGAATTGGTTAGGTATGTTCTAGTAGTTGCTTATGTAAATAAAAATGTCATTACTGTACAAGATATTTGATCATACATAATGGAATCATTCATTCTATCATGGTATCAAAGCACCAGTATTGACAAACGTCAAATGGCAGCAAACCCATCACCTTCTTTTGGCTCCATAGCCAATAATCAGCCATTAAACCATCCTTCTAGTTCTACATCCTCTTCCTTACTTCCCAATCTCACCCATCTTGTTACAGTCAAACTAACTCATGACAATTATCTCCTATGGCGTGCACAAATGGTACCATATCTACGGGGATAGCAACTTTACCACTTTGTTGATGGTTCTACCGAACCACCTTCCCCTTTTCTTCCTACATCTTCTTCTACTGTTGCACCTGCACCTAACCCAGCATATACCTCCTTGTTTCAGACTGACCAACTCATTCTTAGTGCTTTGATTTCATCATTATCAAAGAATTTGATTGCTCAAGTTGTGGGTTATCATACTTCAAGAGATGTTTGGCAAGCTATTGAAAAATTATTTACCTCTCAATCTCAGGCTCGTATTGTTCAGCTTCACTATCAGCTTGCAACCATTAAAAAGGGTTCTCTCTCTATCTCTTAATACTATCTTAAAATCAAGACCATTGCTGATACCATGGCTGCTGCTAGTACACCTTTGTTTGCTCCAAAATTTTCTTCTTATTTACTAGCTGGCCTGGGCACAGACTATGATGCCTTTGTAACCTCAGTCACTACTCGTCTCGAGCCTCTATCTCCAGAAGAACTTTACAGCCATCTTCTCACACATGAGAATCGTCTCAATCACTCACTCTCTACCACTTCAATCTCTACTGAATTGAGTGCCAATGTCTCCATTGCATCTTCCAACCGCAATTTTTCTCATGGGCGTGGTTCTAATCGAGGATCATCACGTGGTGGTTTTCATGGACGAGGTCGTTCTCATGGTGGTTCTAATTCTTCGTCCTATCAGTCTTCCTCTCAACCTTTTCAGCACAACAAACCTCAGTGTCAGATCTGTCACAAGTTTGGTCACACTGCGCTTCAATGTTATTGCCACTTTGAACATGCATACTAACCTTCTCCTCCTCCGTCTACGGCTGTTCACTGCACTACTCGAGCTCCTCCTTCAACTAATGCCTGGTTTCCTGATACAGCAGCCACTAATCACATTACTTCTGATTTTGGACATCTTAATCTTGGCTCTGAAGCTTATTCTGGTCCAGAACAAATTCATGTTGGAGATGGCACTGGTCTGCCCATTGCTAATATTGGTGACTCACTTTTATTCTCATTTAATTCTCAGTTTATGCTTCGAAATCTGTTGCATGTGCCCCACATTACCAAAAATTTAATTTCTGTACGTCAATTTTGCATTGATAATGGTGTTTTCTTTGAATTTCATGGTGATCATTTCTCGGTAAAGGATTCAAAGACTCGGAATCTTCTTCTTCGAGGACCCACAAGTGAAGGTCTATATGTTTTTCCCTCTTCTTCACCGCAAGCTTCTCTCAATGAGCACACATCACTTCATCAGTGGCATCTTCGCTTCGGCCATCCCTATCTATCTACTGTCAAAAAGATTCTCTCCATCAATCAGCTTCCTATTGCCTCTTCAAGTCAGCCTTTCTTTTGTTCATCTTGCTGTCAAGCTAAAGCTCATCAACTTCCTTTTCAACCTACTGGCTCTCGGCCTACAGCTCCTCTGCAGTTGCTCTTTGCTGATGTTTGGGGTCCTTCACCCACTGTTTCTCGTGAAGGATTTCGTTATTATGTTTCTTTTGTTGATGACTTTAGCAGATTTACATGGTTTTTCTCACTTGCTTGTAAATCAGATGTTACATCTACTTTTCTTTTATTTCAAAAACAAGTTGAACTGCTCTTTAGTCTCAAGATTAAATCTCTCCAAAGTGACTGGGGTGGTGAGTTTTGTCCACTTCATCAAATTCTCACCAATCAAAGCATTCTTCATCGTTTTTCTTGCCCACATACACACCAACAAAATGGCGTTGTCGAACGCAAACATCGGCATATTGTTGAAACTAGCTTAGCTCTCCTATCTCAGTCATCACTTCCTTTTTCCTTTTGGGCTGATGCTTTTCACACTGCTACTTATCTTATCAATTTATTACCTTCTCCCTCTCTCCAAAATAAAAGTCCTTTTGAATTGTTATTTCACAAACAACCTGATTACAGCTTCCTTAAAGTTTTTGGTTCAGCCTGCTGGCCTTTACTTCGGCCCTACAACAATCACAAGATGGCTTACAGATCTCTCCAATGTGTTTTCATTGGTTACAGTCCTTCCCATAAAGGCTATAAGTGCTTGCATGTTCCTACTGGTCGGATTTACATCTCACATAATGTCATTTTCAATGAATCCCTTTTTCCTTTCTCTACTTCTACAGAATCTACACCATCCTCAAGTTAGTCCACCTTACCTCTTTCTTTGCTTCCTTCACCATCACTACTTGGTCCTCCTCCTCTATTTTCTAATCATCACAACACACAATCTAACTCCACTCCATCCTTTTCATCCACTCAATCTCATGATGCCACTACTTCCCCTGCATCTTCACTTGCCCCTGTCACTACTTCCCCTGCATCTGCACCTGCCCCTCCTACTTCTTTACCTGCCCCTCCCCATCCTTTTTCTCCAATTGTTACCCGTTCTAAAACCAATACGTTCTATCCCAAAATTCGAACCGATGGCATCATCCCTTTTGCCACCTCCAAAAGCACTTCTTTCCTCTCTATCTATTCCAGAGGAGCCTTCTTCTTATACTGTTGTTGCTCATTATCTAGAATGGTGTGAAGCAATGCACCATGAATTCAAGGCACTACTTCAGAATCATACATGGACATTTGTTCCTTCCAACAATGTTAGTAATATTGTTGGTTGCCGATGGGTTTTTCGTACTAAACGACATTTTGATGGCACTCTTGAACGTCGCAAGGCCAAGCTAGTGGCTAAGGGATATCATCAACAAGAAGGTATTGACTATATTGAGACATTCAGTCCTATAGTTAAACCTACTACAATTCGTCTCATCCTTGCAATTGCTGTTACACATGGCTGGTCTCTCCGGCAACTAGATGTTCAAAATGCCTTCTTACATGGAGATCTATCTGAGACGGTTTATATGCAGCAGCCACCAGGGTTTGTTCATCCAGAATTTCCTACTCATGTATGCAAATTGAACAAAGCCATTTATGGCCTCAAGCAAGCTCCACGGGCTTGGTTTTCTCGCCTAAGCTCAAAGTTACATGCTTTTGGTTTTGTCTCCTCCAAATCTGATCCTTCTCTGTTCATTTTTCACACCTCTTCTCTCACCATTTACTTGATTGTCTATGTTGATGAAATTATTGTCACTGCTTCTCGTTCCTATGCCATTTCTCATCTCATTTCTTTTCTTTGTTCTGATTTTCCCATTAAAGACCTCGATCCTCTTCATTATTTTCTTGTCTTGGAAATTTCTCCTCTACCTGATGGTCATCATCTTTCTCAACAAAGGTATATATTTGATCTCCTTACTCGATCCAACATGCAAGATGCCAAGCTTGTTTCATCTCCTATGGCTGTTAACTCTCGATTGTCTGCCCTCGATGGCAATTCTTTTTCTGATATCACACTTTATCAAAGCATTGTTGGAAGTCTGCAGTATCTCTCCTTCACTTGACCAGATATTGCCTTCTCTGTCAATAAGGTTTCTCAGTTTATGCATGCTCCTTGTCTTCCTCATTGGCAAGCTGTCAAACGAATTCTTTGGTATCTCAAGCATACTATTGCCTTTGGTCTCTCTATCGGGGCCTCTCCTTCTCCTACTTTGCAAGCCTTTTCTGATTCTGAGTGGGGAGGTTGCCTTGATGATCGCCGCACTATAGGCGGGTTTTGTATTTTTTATGGCAAAAATCTTATTACTTGGGGTTCTCAGAAACAGAAAACTGTTGCTCGGTCTAGTACCGAAGCTGAATATGAAGCTTTAGCAAACACTACTGTAGAACTTCTTTGGGTTCAATCTCTTCTCCGTGAACTTGGTGTATTTTTACCTCATGCTCCACTTCTTTGGTGTGACAACCTTGGGGCTACGTATTTGTCCGCCAATCCTGTGCTTCATTCTCGTACCAAGCACAGGGACATTGATTTTAATTTTGTCCGAGACTGTGTTGTTGCTAAATCTCTTACTGTTGCTTTTCTTTCTAGCAAAGATCAGTTGGCAGATTTCTTTACCAAGCCCATTGTCTCTTCCGACTTTATTGCTCTTCGTTCGAGCCTCACTCTTGCTCCTACACCGTTTGGCTCACGGGGGGATGTTAGTGTATCATCAAAGGAAGCCACATCACAGGCTTCACAATCTAGTCAGCAAGCTATGTCAAGGCCAAACAACTCAGAGACTTGTCTAGAGATATCTACATCACTCTAGAACATTCTATTAACAGCCTGGAAGGGTCGATGTAACTGAAAGTAGTTAAGAATATTCTGGTTGTTACTGATGTAACAGAATTGGTTAGGAATGTTCTAGTAGTTGCTGATGTAAATATAAATGTCATTACTGTACAAGATATTTGATCATACAGAATAGAATCATTCATTCTATCACAGTGCAAGAAGCAATTGCATTGTTGAGAGTTGATATCCCTTGCTCCTGCAAACCAAAAAGACAAGCAATCTTCTTAGGATCTACAATTTTAGATCCATTCTCTTCACGTATATACAGAACATTGTTAGATGCTCTTTTACACAACAATCAACTATAGAAGCAAGGAATTAGGAGCCTCACCTGACACACTAACAACTCAGCCCTCCTCTCATGAATCTGAAATTAAAGGTTATGAAGCAGTTGCTTTCTCCAAACATTTAGCTTTATCTTGAGCATTTTTAGTTTTTTCACTAGTCTAGGGTAACCCACAACATCTTCAACCCACATTTCATTAACCCAGGTAGGCACCAGTGGCTGCAGTCCATTCATGGAACTAGATTAGATTGTACAGCCTTCTAGCTTACAACACATCTACCACAAGTTTAGATAAAAAAAAGTACGGGTACTGCCACTAATGCTCAAAATTAAGGAGCATATCAAAATAATATTGGAAAGGACCCATTACCTCATTTTATGTTTAACTTTAACTTGCAAAATTTTCATTTGCAATTTCTTCATAGCACAGAGTAGCAACCAAAATCTGCAATATGTATAGAAAGAAAAATCAAAGTCAAGACAATATGCACTTTGTGTAAGATGATTTTTTTTTTTTTTTGAAATTGTTTAAGATGATAGAATATTGGAAATTTATTTTCATAAAATAAGGGAAAACAAAAATAAAAAATAGGAAAAAAAAAACTTAAGCAGTATAAGGCTTCCCCTTTTGCTTCAATATGCATCTGCATTGACAAGTTAAGGAATCATCTCAGTGAAGGTTGAGATTCCATCTCATCTTAGCCAATCTGTAACTACTTGGTCAAATCAACACAAATATTGTGACAAAAGTTGCAGTGATCATGGTGTTCTTTCATCCTATTCAAGTCAACTTTTCTAGTTGGAGAACCACTTGATGTAACTTAGCAATGATAGAAATGATAGCTAATGGAAATGCATAACCAATCCCTACTATGTTAAAGCTTATTACTCAAACGGAGCTTCAAAATGACAAAATTACCTTAGATTAGATATTGTTTGTGGCTGCATTTTTTGAGTCTCTTGGGCATTGAATTTCTTTTCTAGCCTCTAATGAAAGAATGAAAATGAAAACACAAAATTAGATGACAAATTGAAGCACCTAACGTCTAGAAATCTGGAATAAACATACTAGAGAAGAAATAAATGGAAGAAATGCGAGGAAAGAGTTACAGGGCCTTGCCTCCTTCCATTTTTCAGCTCTTTCATCACTCCTGAAGGGAAAAGGTGAAACTATAGTTGGAGATGGTGATTTGCTCCCGAAAGCACTAGAGGGCTTTGAACGACTGCAGATATACTCAATTATCAGACACATGTGAGTTTCCCCAATAATGTAGAAATACAGAACGCAGGGACTCAAAATATATTTTCATATTGCTTTTGATTTTGATATTTTAGTGATATTATGTATTCAAACTCCTTCCAAGTTAATGGAAGTATCAACAGATCTAATACATTCCACATCAACCAATGCTTGAAAGTTGAAAGAGCCCTTGAATTTTCTAAGCTGACAAGCACCATTGACTTCCAGGTCTTAATTTACATAATAACTCCATATTTCAAAGGACATGAATTATAAAGCTGAGACAAGTTATCGAACTTCTTACTCAACAGAGAGTGATTTCCATCTCTTTCTCATTGTTCTGCCTTTAGAAACTGAGCAATTGAGCAAATTTTTAGTTTTGCATCATAAAAATAAGCCTTAAGTTGAGAGCAGAAAAGTTCTCAACACAGAGAATCACATAAATTTTATGAAGTAAATTTCCTTTGGTTTTCTGATCGTGGTGTCATAGAGGTATGATTTAGTATCCCATTCATAGATGCCTGCAATTTGAAAACAAAACTCATCTTAGCATGCACAACAAATTTTGCTCGAATCACCTTCAGCCGTGATTTCTCCGATGAAGAGTCCAAGATCATTGTAGGAAAGGCTCCATATTCGTTTGAAAGGACTGCGAATGAGTCTGAAAAATTAGATCTAGATGTTTCTTGCAAGGATGCAGGTTATTTTGAGTTCAAACTCGAAGATCCGGTCACAATGCTTCCTGCGGATGAGATGTTCTCTGATGCAAAGTTCGTTCTACTACAGCTTACTGTTCTCCAGCCTGCGATAGATTTGGCGTCGTCATCTACCAAGGTTAGGTCTCTGGAGACGTTGAAATCGCATCGGAGAACCAAGCCTTCGGCTGTTGATCCTTACTCATTTTCTCCAAAGGTGCCTAGATGTTCGAATATATGTAGGGAGCATCTCGGCTTGAAGAGACTCAATCCGAATCCTAAGCAAGACATCGTTCTGCCCCCTCGAAGAATCCTTATCTGAAGTATGAAGCATTTTCTTCATAGAAATCCTAAATCTTCTTCTACCTCTGATTACTCGTTGAGTCTTCCGTTGCTGAAGGGCTATGAAACAATCTCATAAAAAATCCTTCTGAAGTAAGACAGGCGAAGGCACAATACTATTTTAACAGCGGTGAAAATTATACTTTTAGCGGCGGTCATTAAAAGACTGCTACGGAGAACATTATAGCAACAACTTCCTATTTAAATTCCCTATTTTAAGGGATTTGATTCTCTTTCTATTTTAGGGATTGTCATTTTAACAAACCACTTGCATCACATTCACTATTTTCTTTCCCTATATCATTGAAATATTAGTTTTCCCAAAAGAACGTGATCTTTCCCCAAATTTCTCCACTTTTGCTCTAAACCCGTCAATCCCACCTTCTCTCACAAGTAGAATCCAAATCGATCTACCCAGGAATCAGAATCAAGAAGACTTAACAAGAACATCAACTTCAATCAAGAATAATAGAAACCAAGATAATCACTGATAAGGTTTTACGACCACCAGATTAACATAGTGAGAAGCAAGTATCACCGCTGATCTATGCAAGCGCTAGGGGGGTACCTGAAGCAGATTTTAGGAGTGGGAACCGTGAACCTCTTAGCCTATGAGCATGGAACGGATTCTTCGGTTTGGTTACCAGATGTCCTCCGAATAAGGTCGGCAATGCCCTTAACAATGTTCGTCCTTCTTGAAAGGATTTATGAAACATCAATCTCTCTGGAACCAATTACGGAAAGATAAAAATTTATTCTAGCCCATTGCTGTTGTCAACATCCACTCTCCAATTCTATAGGTGCAGTCCATGCCAATTTTCCATGAATACCTGCAGTATGCAATGTAATAAGGTTAAGTGAAAAAAAAACTAATGTTTCAGTGAGAGTAAATATGCCCTCGCGTAATTTTGGGATTGACGTTCAGGGCCCTTGATTTCTACTTCAGGTTGATAGCTAAGGGTCTTAATTGTGGGAAAAGAAATGACAGGATTGGGGAAAAACACAGGTTTCGGAGAATTAAAATGAGATACCAAATTCGAACAGGAGATCTCCAAATGATTCCTGTTCTTGTGGGATTTCTTGTGATTTCACGATCAAATCGACAATAGAGGTCGGAAAATCAGTTTGAGCAACCATAGATCCTATGATTCAATGAATGTAGATCTGTCACATATCGAGAGATCATCTTCTTCCATGATGAGTCATGATCAACTTTTAAATCATCAAAGATGAAAGGAGCCTAAAGATTGAAGAAAGGGAGAGAAGGAGAGAAAGAGAAAAGCTTGTTCTTTTTGTTGGAGCTCTCTTCGGTAGGAGGCTTTTCCATGTTTAGAGAGTGCTACAGTGACTCCCTAAATTTAGGGAGTCACTGTAGCACTTCCTAAAAATTTAGGCAACTGAAATAGCGATAAGTAAACAGATGGAGGATCATTTTTGTCAAAATCCCTATTTTGGTTCTCTGTTTTAAGGATAGGGAGCCTTAAGGGTAAGTTGTTGCTAGTGCTCTAAAAGACTCTAAAAACACTCCCCTAAATCGCATTTTTTTTAGAGTTTAGGGTCACTTAGCTTGACATTGCTACCATTAAAATCACGCCATGTATTCACTTCCTCCAATAGTTGTTAGATGCACTAGCACTCTTGTTTGTAAAGACCATACGCGTGTAAGTGTCAGCCCATTACTTATTATTATTATTTTTAAATTCTTTTGGTGGTGGTGGTGATGGTGGAAGGAGCACACATGAGAATAAATATCTGGAGGACAAGGACATCCACTTCCATGCCCACATTGCTTTTTTTTTCTTTTCTTTTTTAGGCAGTTCTCAGCTCTGTCATGATTTCGACTGTGTTGGAGAGCTTTCTTGTGTACTTTTACTTTTCTGAAATCATTGATGATATCCACTCGTCCATTTGAAAAAATATTGAACATCCTTGGGCCAAATTTGACTCTTTTTAGCAAAACTAGGTATTTTCCGGGTTCTAAGTGTGCAGTTTACTTGACTACATAAAAGTAGCAAAGCATGGAATTATTACCCAAAATTCTGGAAAATTATCAAGTTTTATGTCTAAATTCATTTTGCCTTTATGGGAAAGGTATGACCAATGGCCATCTAACATCCAAAGGGTAACTTGAGAGCAACTTTCGTTCTCTATATATACATTTTTTAAGTAAACTTGTAAGAATTCCGGCCTCAAATAATTATATATAAGAAGCTTAGAATCTTTCCTTTGCAAATCAACCTAGCACTTACCCTCTTCTTTGTCTTCTACTACTGACTTTCTCTTGTTCTCTTTTCTCTTCTTCAAAGAGATTACAATGGCGAATATCTTCAACCCCACATCATGTCTCCTAGTCATATCTGTCTTACTCATCAATGGTGCAATTGCAAAGGACACGCTCTTCGGCGGGCAAAGTCTTCACAAAAATGAATTCCTGGAAAATGGGCCTTACAGGTTCATACTGCAAGATGACTGCAACCTTGTGTTGTTAGTTAACCAGAACCGTACACTTTGGTCCTCTCAAACCAATGGTCAAGGCTCGGCATGTAGGCTTATCCTGCGAACCAACGGGAACCTCATCCTCATCTCCGGCAACCGCTTCGTGTGGACGAGTAACACTATACGTGGTCGCGGTTCTTACCGTCTTACTGTTCAGACTGACGGTAACGTGGTCATATATGGTGGTGCTAGAGCTTTCTGGGCTACAAACACAATACAAGGAAAAGTGCTTTAAATCAGATGTGATGTTTTCTAAGTGTGGCTTCCCATGGGGCTTGTGTGTTTTGATTTTAAGTTCAGTAGTGCTTTAAATATGACGTGATGTTTTATAAGTGTGGCTTCCCATGGGGCTTGTGTGTTTTGATTTTAAGTCCAGTAGGGCTTTAAATAATATGTGATTTTGTATAAGTGTGGCTTCCCATGGGTCTTGTGTGTTTTGATTTTAAGTTCAGTGTTTTTGCTAGTTCAGGTTAGATTGAGAGTGAAAATAAGAAATGTTATAGACTTAATTGGATATGTTTCTTGTTAAAAAGTTACAATAACGTTATACCAGATAATTTACCAGCATCCTTACCAATAAAAGATTTGTTGTTACTGAGGCTATTGGGTTGTTGTATATATTGTTATTTTTCAAATTTTAAATTCTTGTACACACAATATATAATGAATAGACACATGGGTTTAGCAAGTAAGCAAACCCTCCTTATACTCTGTCAACAAATCCTAGATCAATCCCATTTCTCATAATGCTAAAGATTTGCTTGTATCAGTCCCTTGTGCTCGCAAAGCACCTTGATTTCTTTTACAGATTCACAACCAGAATATGGATATGCATAATAATCATCTAAGACTCCTATAAAAAGGTAACGATCTCCACCACAATCCCAATAAATCAATCAGAAAAAAATACCTTAACGTCGTACAAAGATATAAGGAACCCCAAAGAAACCCTAATATCTTAATAAAGTTAAACAGATGAGCTAAAACAAAACTTCACATAAACAATAACGAAAAAGTAGAAGAAATAACATCAAGAGAGAATCGAACGAGTAAGAGCAAGATCCCTCACCTTGATAGGAAGAGAAATGAAAAAACGAGGCTTCGAACGATCGGAAGAAAACAGAACAATGAAGAGGTGATTGCCCTCGAACCTCTATTTATAGATGCTATCGCCGAATGCCAACTCTCTACGAAACTTAATATCACCGAATCCCAGATCAAACCCACGGTCTCTCTGCAGTTGTCCGATTTCTTAACCACCGCAGGAAAAGCTATATGGAGGGAGGAAGGCGAGTCTCTGATTTCGTCATGCCCTAGGAGAAGGAAGAAAACAAGAGGCTCTTGAGCTACCTTTGTCGTGCCTAGGAAGGTCCCGAGATATCTTTGTCGAAGTCATTCGTCGTGCCCAGGAGAACGAATAAGGGAGTCGAAGTCGAGGAGAAATTTTTTTTTGAAACATGAGCACGAGGTGAGAGTTTCATTCGTAATGCCCTGGCAGAAAATAACTTCCGCTGAATTTTAACGGAAGTTATTTTCCGCCGATTTTCCTCCAAATTGGAAAATATTTTCATTCAGTTTTCTTTTTCCCCTAAAACAAACGTCCGGAAAACTTCAAAATTCCGAAAAATATTTTCTTTTCCCTATTTTTTGGTGAAACAAACAGAGCCTTAATGTAATATCGTGATGGAAGCATTCAGTTATGATACAAAAGTTGGAAAGATCTTCTCAAAAGGAAATGCGTTTGGAATTGTATGGGAATGTAAGAATAGTACAAAGGGAGATTTGGATGGTCTGAATGCCCTTCTTTTAATTTGGGTGTATGAATCTATTGAACAACTATTATTGGTTTGGAGGTACAGCTACACAAGGAATGAAACCTCATAATTTAAAGCAAAACTTATAACAATATGGCAAGCAATCATTGTCAACAAGGCTTCACGCACCCGGCCTACATAGCTGAACATATGGATTTATCTTTGTTTACACCCTATAAAACCAACGAATAAGAAAAGGGCACGTGGTGCCTATGTGGCTTATTTAGGCCATGGCATCAAAGCACGTAAGCCTTGCACAGTCAGGTAGGCCACGTCAGCATGCGCACAGAACCAAGAATACAGTTCGAGCCACGCAAGCCAATGCGACAAAACCACAAAGGTCAGAAGATCGTGTCATCGGTCGTTCAAGAATAAAACTATTTTAAGATCGTGGCCGGGCGGTTATCGTTCTGGAACGGAAGACTGAAGACGACCAACCGCCATGAAGATCGTGCAAGAGTAGGATGTTGAGCTACCGTCAAGGATCGGCTATAAAAGGCACAACTTCGAAGAACTCAAGGACACAATCCACCCAACCGCAACCGGTTATTATATTATTTTGATCATCCGTGATCCTTTATCCCCTCTAATACAGAAGGATAAACTAGGACCTCTCTCATTGCTTCCAGTTGCAGTGACATCTTCGACCCCTCTTTACTCCGATCAACACCAGAACCCTGCCACCGGAGAGTAAGTTGAGGCCACCCCTAACTCGCAGTTCTGTGTTCACAGAATCCCGAGCAGCCGGTCCCGAGACTCGCTCTGATCACGCCAGGTGCCTTGTGTATTTTCAGGTAAGCAGCAATCCAAGGTGAACCCTCTGAACTGGCTTTGCTAGCAGCCGCCCCCCTTCCTCCTGTGCTTATACCCGATTACGGCTATAAGACCAGGACAGGCCGGTCCTGCGAGCCCTGTCAGTTTTCTTTACACTTTTGTTTCCCTTTTGAGGATTATCTGTTGTCCCTTTCGGCTATTCGGCCGATTTTATAATAAAGGATTTGTGTGCCATCAGTTGCTTTCACTTTCAAACACTTACAAGAACCCAAAGCGAAGACCGAACCCCTAGTCTTCATATCATCGCCTGACCGACTTTATTACAGGTGACTTGCAGTACGATTGAACCGATCCCGGTTCAGATTCGGAATAGGTGCCCGGGGTCAGGAATTGACTCGAAAATCATTGTATCAAACGATACTGGCACGCCTGCGTAGAGACACATCATCAACACAGACACGTGTCCACACCGGCCCAATTTTGGAGCAACATCCCTTTTTGGCACGCCCGGTGGGACACATCATCAACACAGACACACGTGTCCACACCAGCCCAATTTTGGAGCAACAATATCTAATCAGAACTATCCATATTAGGTATTCTTATTTTTTCTCTCTTCTGTGGTGGTTTTATTAAAATTTTATCGTCTTTGCAATCAAAAGGAATAGAGAATCCAAAGGCTAATATTTTACTATTGGTGGGGTTACATGGGTCGTTTTATAACACCCTAATCTCTAAAGCAAAGGCTAATAACCCACTTGTGTTTTGGTAGTTGAGAAAGACATAGAAAAAGCTTGGTAGTTGATTTCCTTATACATATTGTTTGGAAATGGTCGTACATGGTCTAATGCAAGATATGTTCTTTACACTGGGGGAAGAAGCTTTTCTTCTCCATGGCCTAAGTCAGCTCTACCATGGACCTATAGGACGAGTGAAACCCCAAGGTGAAAAAGACCTCTGCAACATTAACTTGATGGATCTTCCATATATCATTGAAGGGTTTGGAACAGATGTCAAATGACCATTAATTTACATTTCTGTCACTTACTGTTGGTGACCACCCCACCAACTTATTTGCTATATCCCATTTAATTCTCCTTGATATCTCCTCTGTCGGCTTGAATTCATTCTTGAATAATTAGAAGTCTTATGATTAGACCTGTTGAAGAATCAGATTATCCTCCAAATATAACCTATTTTGATAATATACTTTGATCTAATAGTCTAATTATTTAATAATAGTCACATATCTAATTCATAGAATTATGATTACTGTCGAAAATTGCCTTTATTTTTTTTTCTTTTTTAGGCAGTTCTCACCTTTGTCATGATTTCGACTTTGTTTGAGAGCTTTCTTGTTTATTTTTACTTTTCTGAAATCATTGATGATATCCATTCATCCATTTGAAAAAATATTGATCATCCTTGGGCCAAATTTGACTCTTTTTAGAAAAACTAGGTGTTTGCCGGGTTCTAAGTGTGCAGTTTTTACTACTGGAAATCCTCTGTGCCCATTAGGTGTGCCGGTATTGTATGCTGCCAATAGGAAGAGTGCATTAACACACTCTCTCCTGCACATGGCATGTGCTTATAGGTGGCATACAATACCGACACACCTAATGGGCACAGAGGATTCGTAATAGTTTTTTATCAAACTGACTTGACTATATAAAAGTAGCAAAGCATCGAATTTTTACCCAACATACTGAAAAAATTTCGAGTTTGAGATGAGCCTCTCTCTTAAATATGCAATATCCGGAGGTGCCAGACATGATTCGAATTATAATACTACAAGCCTGGAGATTGCACAAATATGGGCCCAAAGACCACCCAATTTGAGAGTATGACCCAAAATCTAGTTGTGGATTTTCTTAACACAGGCCTCCAATTTCTATTTATTGGGTTCTTATCCGCATTAGTTTGGGTCCCACAATCACCCAACGTAGTAGGTTTATGTTTTGTATTTTCAAGTTCTTGCAAGTTGCAATCTCTTCAACATTTCTATTTGTAGATGGGGTTGGTTGTCTCATCACCTACATTAACACTAGTAGGCTTATGTTCCTAAATTGGTATTGGGCTTTTCATGGGCTTGAATTTCCTTAATGGTTACTGTTTGACCTTACTTGTGGGGTTAGCTTTAGAGGTGTAAGTAGGCGGGTTGGGTCAGGTTATGAGAGTTTGGGCTTAACCCAATCTAGGATTTACTAGCCCAAACTCGTCATTGACCTGCCCTAACCCAAACTCACTAAACCCAAACCCAACCCAAATATTATTGTTTAAGTTCAGACTGGGTTCAGGTTGGCCCAAACAAAATGTAAGATTTTGTATTTTTTACAATTTTTGTTATAATTAAAAAATGTTGGAATATCATTCATTAAATCGTCTATCGACATGCTTTTATGTTTGTTATAAATGCAAATATTATAAATTTCTCTTGACTTGTCCCTTGAATTTGGGAAAAAAACACTTAATTAATTTATTTCTTCAAACATTTTAAAAAGATAATACTAGCTCACTATATTTGTGGTTTTGCACAATATTTCTTGTAGAGTATGTGCTCCCAAATATCACATTCACTGCAACATATATGTATAAGTATGAGTATAAAATTATTTATTTGACAAAAATTCATGAACTTATTATCACATTTTAATAATTTATGTTTAATAGTTGATTGCATAAATACAATGATAATATAAAAGGAAAAGAAAACAATGATACATATATATACAAATAAAGATTCACTTATATATATATATATATATAAATATTTGGTGGAGTTTTATACATATATCTATATGAGAGCATGTACATAAATTCAACATTAACTTCGGGCTTTTCGGGTTATATAGCTTGAACCCAAACCCAACCCAAACTCAACTTTGGGCTAGAAATGAAACCCAATCCAAACCCAAACCCAAACTCAATGCACACTTTGGGCTCTTATTCGGGTTGGATTGGGCGGGCTTTGGGCAGTCCGGGCTAGATATACAGGTCTAGTTAGCTTAATTAGCGGATGACGTCACTTTCTCTAGAATTTGATTTGTCAACGAAACACGTTGGTCAAATAAGATACTCACACTTACAAACATAATATGACTTGGATCCGCATTTGCCCTTTGACCAGTCATATGATGCCATTTGAGAAGTCTTAATATCCTCCCTAATAGAGATTACAAGACCCATCATATGACTTGTAATTCCAACTTGTAATTCCCATCAACCGACTTTGTAATCCAAATGGTCTATATTTTCTCATTTCTGAATTCATTTTGTCTTTATGGGAAAGGTATGACCAATGGCCATCTAACATCCAAAGGGTAACTCTAGAGCAATTTTCCTTCTATATATATATATATATATATTTAAGTAAACCTCTAAGACTTCCGGCCCAAAATCATTATATATAAAAAGCTTAGAATCATTCCTTTGCAAATCAACCTAGCACTTACTCTCTTCTTGTTCTTCTATTACTGACTTATATATTTAAGTAAACCTCTAAGACTTCCGGCCCAAAATCATTATATATAAAAAGCTTAGAATCATTCCTTTGCAAATCAACCTAGCACTTACTCTCTTCTTGTTCTTCTATTACTGACTTTCTCTTGGTTTCTGTTAAAGTATATTGGCATTTGATGATGTGGAAGCATCTGATGACATGGAATTTTTAAATCTGTATTTTTCTAGTTGTCATTATCTAATCATATGGTTTGTTAACAGAGATTTGAATTAAATTTTATCTCCTAGAGATTTGATATGCATCTCTTAGAATCTTATCTTTTAGAATCTTATCTCTTAAAGATTTGATATGCATCTCTTAGGATTAACTTGAATTCTGATTTCTCAGATCTGATATACATCTCCTAGAATCTGATATGCCTTATCTAATTAAGAGATTATCTTTCCAGATTGAAAATTTCGAATCTGGAAAAACAGTTAAGACAATATCTTATCTGTTCCTTATCGTTGTAACAAAGTTACAAGAAGTTAATTGTTTTGTTGAGTGATGTTTCAGGTTATAAATACTGATGTGAGTTTGACAGAAAACTCAACTCCTTGAGCATTAAACAAATTTATCAGAAGTATTTGAAGCTCATCGTTCTTCGGGAGAAGAACTTGAAGCCTTCGGGAGAAGGCAACTTATGATTGAAGGGAGTTCAATCATGGATGCATAAGTCGAGGGGGAGCCTTGCTGCACACAGAAGATTGAAGGGAGTTCAATCTTGTCTAAGTCGAGGGGAGCTCGCTGAACAACACACTGAAGAGTCTTCTACACATTGGCGACGAAAAAGAAGGAGTCTTTTGTATGTGTAAGTCCACATTGGTGTATGTAAGATTTTGTTTAACTTTAGTGGATTGTTCATCATCTGGACGTGGTCCCGAGGATTAGGTTAATACTGAATCTCGTTAAAAAGTATCCTGTGTTCATGTGTTACAATACAGTAGTTTAACACTAACAGATCTAACAGTTTCTTTTCTCTTCTCCAAAGAGACTGCAATGGTGAATATCTTCAACCCCATATCATTTTCTTTTTGGTGAGATTCAATCCCATATCATGTCTTGTAATCATATCTGTCCTACTCATCAATGGTGCAATTGCAAAGGACACGCTCTTCATAGGGCAGAGTTTGAACACAAATGAATTCCTCGAAAATGGGCCTTACAGGTTCATATATAATGTAAAAAGACTGCAACCTCGTGTTGTATGTTAACTAGTACTGTGCACTCTGGTCCTCTCAAACCAATGACATAGGCTTGACATGTAGGCTTATCCTACAAATCGACGAGAACCTCTTCATCGCCTCCGGCTACCGCATTGAGTGGATGACTAGCACTGCATGCGATCGCGATTTTTACCATCTTACCTTTAAGGACGACGGCAACGTGGTCATATACGGTGGTTCTAGAGCTCTCTGGGCTACAAACATAGTACAGAGAAAAGTGCTTTAAATCCGATGTGATTTTTTTTCTATGTGTGGCTTCCCATGGGGCTTGTGTGTTTTGATTTTAAGTTTAGTAGTGCTTTAAATAAGACATGATGTTTTATAAGTGTGGCTTCCCATGGGGCTTGTGTGTTTTGATTTTAAGTTCAGTAGTGCTTTAAATAAGATGTGATGCTGTATAAGTGTGGTTTCCCATGGGTCTTGTGTGTTTTGATGTTAAGTTCAACAGTGCATTTAAATAAGATGTGATGTTTTATAAGGGTGTGTTACGGATGGGTATAAGTTGGTAATTGTTATGCAGATTTTAGGGAAGTTTGAAGTTGGATCTTTTATCTCAACTGTTTATTTTATTCATTGTTATCTTGATAGGCATGAATTGTTATCTTGATAGGAATTATCTCTTTTTATTTTAAATTTGATTAGGTTTGTTATTATTCTAGCTATAGCTTAGATTGCCTATTGTAAACTTCTATTTATAGAGGCTGAAATATGAATAAAAGGGAGAATAATAAAATTGTCAACATTCCTTTTCGTTAGAAAGGTTCAGGTTGTCTCCAACCAACCTACCAAATCTCACTGGGATCCTCAAAATATGGAATCAACGTAGAAAAGATCCTTCATCCTTCCCTGTTGATCGTCCTGTTACGTGTTCCACTACCAAGAACCGTAACATTTTTCTCAACCCTTCATTTATTGAATGTGATGCTTCTAGAATAGGTATTGGAGCCGTCCTTGTGCAAAATTGCAGACCCATTGCTTTTTACAGTCAAGCTCTCAAAGGCAAGAATTTGGTCCTTTCCACGTATGAAAAAGAGATGCTAGCTTTAGTATCAGCAGTCCAAAAATGGCGGCCTTGCTTACTAGGCCACCATTTTATTATTCGTACAGATCATAAAAGTCTCAAACATTTATTGAAACAGACCATTGTTACTGAGGCACAACAGAAATGGCTCATCAAATTAATGGATTATGATTTTTCCATTGAATATAAAATGGGTGTGGAAAATTCAGTAGCTGATGCACTCTCACGTAAATATGCTGATGGAGAGCTTTTGGCAATTTCTCAACCTTTACCTCATTGGCTTGGACCCATTAAAGAAGAAGTGGAGAAAGAACCCATGTTGCAATCCTTGGTTCACAAAATCCAAGCTGGTGAAGCTCTAGGCCCTTGGGAGTTTCATTCTGGTGTCATTTTCTTCAAATATAGAATTTATTTGGCTCCTCAGTCAACACTCATCGCCCCCATTATTTCTGAATTTCATGGTGGCACCCATGCAGGATTTCACAAGATGCAACATCGTCTCAAAGCTGTTTTCTACTGGACAAAAATGTCCCAAACTATCAAGGATTTCTTCAAGACCAGTGATGTGTGTCAACGGTGTTGAATAAACATTAAATGTTATTTTTAATGGGTTTTAAATTTAGAAGTTAATTGAAAGGTCAAGAGTTTTTTTGTAGCTGAAAGGCCAAGGGGTGTTACAGGAGATAGTGGTTTTTTATAGAATTTATTGTTTTTCAGTTTTTTTTAGAGTAGTGCCTAGTGTCTATAAAAAGGCCTTGTTAATTTCTTCTGAGATACAACTTAGAGTAATATCAAAAGAAACTTGAAGAATTTTGCCTAGTGGGTTTATTCGAGTTGTCAAATTGGTATCAGAGCCGATGGCGAATGTGACGGGTCAAATGCCGCTACCCCGACTAACGAAGGCGAACTACGAGAACTAGAGCATTCAAATGAAAGCTCTTCTCGTATCTCAAGATGCGTGGGAGCGAGGTGGTCGAAGAAGGTTTCGAAGAACCAACAAATACCACGGCAAATACGGCGGCTCAAAACAAGCCGTTGAAAGAGGCGCGATCGAAGGATAAGGCGGCACTATACATGTTGTTTCGAGCCGTTGACGAGTCGGGCTTTGAGAAGATTGCTGGTGCAACTACTTCAAAAGAAGCATGGGACATTTTAGAAAAAGTGTTCAAAGGAGCCGACCGAGTCAAGCAAGTGCGTCTCCAAACTCTTCGTGGCGAGTTGGAGAGCATGAAGATGAAGGAGTCGGAAATTGTATCTGACTACATCACGCGTGTACAAGCCGTGGTGAACCAACTCATTCATAATGGCGAAGCATTAACCGATGCGCGAGTTGTGGAGAATGTTGTGTGCGCGATAGAAGAGTCAAAGGACCTTGTGACGCTCACAGTCGACGAGCTTGTCGGTTCTCTCGAGGCACACGAACAACGTAAGAAGAAAAAGAAGGAGGAGACACTCGTGCAAGCACTTCAAACCAAGGCATCAATCAAAGACGAAAAGGTACTCTATTCTCAAAATTTTCGAGGTAGAGGGCGTGGCCGTGGAAGTCGTGGAAATGGTCGCGGTGGTCAAGGCAGCAGTCATGAAGAGTACTATAAGGAGAAGGGACAGTCGAACCAACCAAATTGGCGTGGAAGAGGACGCGGTCGAGGAAGAGGCGGCCGGTCGAACTATTCCAACATCGAGTGCTACAAGTGTTACAAGTATGGTCACTACGCGAAGGATTGCATCTCCGACAAATGTTATAATTGTGGTAAAGTGGGGCATTTTGCAAAAGATTGTCGAGCCGATAAAAAGGTAGAAGAAACAACCAACCTAGCCTTGGAAGACGAAGAGAATGAAGGTTTTCTCTTGATGGCTCAAAATGAAGTCAACATCAACAATGACACTCTGTGGTACCTCGACTCAGGGGCGAGCAACCATATGTGCAGTCACGAGTATCTATTCAAAGAGATGCAAAAGATTGAAGATGGTCATGTGTCGTTTGGAGATGCATCAAAGGTGGAGGTCAAAGGCCGAGGTACGGTTTGTTACTTACAAAAGGATGGCTTGATAGGGTCAATCCAAGATGTCTATTACGTACCAGACCTCAAGACCAATATTTTGAGTTTGGGGCAACTCACGGAGAAAGGTTACTCGACACTTTTAAAATACCAGGCACTATACTTGAAGGACAAGCAAGGGCTTCTGGTTGCTCGAGTCGAGATGGGAAGAAATCCGATGTACAAACTGAATTTGAGAAGCGTGCGAGAAAAATGTTTGCGAGTCAACGTAGAAGACAATGTGTCGCTGTGGCATCTCCGCTTTGGTCACCTACGTCATGGTGGTCTAAAAAAGTTAGCAAAGAAGAACATGGTGCACGGGCTGCCGGACATGGACTATGAGGGCAAATTTTGTGAAGAATGTGTGCTTAGCAAGCAAGCGAGATCCTCGTTTCAAAAGAAGATAGAATATCAAGCTAAACATACTCTCGAGTTGATTCATACCGACATATGTGGACCAATCACCCCCGAATCTTTCAGCGGTAAAAGGTACTTCATTTCCTTTATCGATGATTTCTCACGAAAAACTTGGGTTTATTTTTTGAAAGAAAAATCCGAGGCATTCGAGGTGTTCAAAAAATTCAAAGTGATGGTGGAGAAGGCAACTGGTAGATACATCAAAGCCGTACGATCCGATAGAGGTGGCGAGTATACTTCTACGGCTTTCATGGAGTATTGCGAGGAGCAAGGCATAAGGAGATTTCTAACCACACCATACTCTCCTCAACAAAACGGTGTGGCCGAGAGGAAGAACCGGACTATTCTCGACATGGTTTGATCAATGCTCAAGAGCAAGGGGATGCCGAAGGAATTCTGGGCAGAAGTCGTGCAATGTGCCATCTATGTACAAAATCGATGTCCACATATGAAGTTAGATGATCAAACACCACAAGAGGCATGGAGCGGACAAAAACCAACAGTTTCTCATCTCAAAGTGTTCGGTAGTGTGGCTTATGCACACGTACCGGATCAACGAAGAACGAAGCTCGAAGACAAAAGCAAAAGGTATATTTTTATTGGGTATGATGAGAAGACAAAAGGGTACAAGCTACTCGACCCGATAAGCAAGAAGGTGATGGTGAGTCGTGATGTGCGAGTAAACGAAGCAAGCGAGTGGGACTGGAACAATTCGACGGAGGTTATCATCGAAGTTGGAGAATCATCAGTCGTTGCACCAACAAGCATACCAACAAACTCTGAAACTACTGATAATGAAGATGAACCACGACAACCCAAAATGCGAAGTTTACAAGATTTGTATGATTTGACAAATGAGGTACACCTTGTATGTCTTTTGGCAGATGCTGAAAATATCAGCTTTGAAGAGGCGGTGCGAGACAAGAAGTGGCAAACTGCCATGAACGAGGAGATTAAGGCGATTGACCGCAACAGCACATGGGAGCTAGCAGAATTGCCGAAAGGAAGTCAGCCTATTGGTGTGAAATGGGTGTTCAAGAAAAAGATGAATGCTCAAGGCGAGATAGAACGGTACAAAGCGCGACTTGTTGCGAAGGGATACAAGCAAAAGGCAGGAATCGACTATGACGAGGTATTTGCTCCTGTTGCAAGAATGGAGACAATCCGATCACTCATTTCACAAGCTGCTTAATTCAAATGGCCGATATTTCAAATGGATGTCAGTCGGCATTCTTGAATGGTGTGCTCGAAGAAGATGTCTACATCGAATAACCACCCGGGTACATGAAAGTCGGAGAAGAGAATAGGGTGCTAAAATTGAAGAAGGCGCTTTACGGGTTGAAGCAAGCACTGCGGGCATGGAATACACGTATTGATTCATATTTCAAGGAGAACGGGTTCAAGCAATGTCCCTACGAGCATGCCCTTTACGCAAAGAAGAATGGAGGTAACGTGTTATTTGTTGCTCTTTATGTCGATGATCTCATTTTTATGGGTAACAATGATGAGATGATAGAAGAGTTTAAGGGCACAATGACACGGGAATTTGAGATGACAGATTTGGGCTTGATGAAGTTTTTTCTTGGTTTGGAGGTTAGACAAGTAGAGACGGGTATTTTTATATCACAGGAGACATATGCAAAAGAGATTTTGAAGAAGTACAAGATGGCAGATTGCAACCCGGTATCAACACCAATGGAACCAGGTGCAAAACTCTCGAAGTTCGATGGAGGAGAACGTGTCGATGTGAGTAAATACCGGAGTTTGATAGGAAGCCTTCGCTATCCCACATGCACAAGGCCGGATCTTTCATTAAGTGTCAGCATTGTAAGTCGGTTCATGGAGGAGCCGGTTTATTCACACTGGAAGGCGTTGAAGCGAATCCTACGGTACATCCAAGGAACGGTGTCACTCGGGTTGTTCTACTCAAAAGCAGAAGATTATAAGTTGGTTGGCTACTCCGACAGCGATTGGTGCGGAGACATAGACGATCGGAAAAGCACCTCGGGATATGTGTTCTTTATGGGAGATACTGCGTTTACTTGGCTTTCAAAGAAGCAACCGATCGTGACGCTCTCGACGTGTGAAGCTGAATATGTGGCAGCATCTTGGTGTGTATGTCATGCGATATGGCTTAGAAATTTGTTGAGCAAGATGGAGCTAAAGCAACTAGGAGCAACCGTGATTCAAGTTGACAACAAATCAGCAATTGAGTTGGCAAAGAACCCAGTGAACCATGAAAGAAGCAAACACATCGACGTTCGTTTTCACTTTATCGGAGATCGTGTGAAGGAAGGAAGTGTGGAATTGGTGCATGTGGCAAGTCAGGATCAAGCTGCGGATATCTTCACAAAACCGCTACCGAAAGTACTTCTCGACAAATGCAAGAAGATGATTGGCATGACGGATGGTAGAAGCATTTAAGTTTAAGGGGGAGTTCTGTTGAATAAACATTAAATGTTATTTTTAATGGGTTTTAAATTTAGAAGTTAATTGAAAGGTCAAGAGTTTTTTGTAGCTGAAAGGCCAAGGGGTGTTACAGGAGATAGTGGTTTTTTATAGAATTTATTGTTTTTCAGTTTTTTTTAGAGTATTGCCTAGTGTCTATAAAAAGGCCTTGTTAATTTCTTCTGAGATACAACTCAGAGTAATATCAAAAGAAACTTGAAGAATTTTGCCTAGTAGGTTTATTCGAGTTGTCAAACGGAACAAATATGAAACTCTTAAACCAATTGGACTTCTGCAACCGTTGCCCGTTCCTTCCTTGGTTTGGTCTGACATATCTATGGATTTTATCGATGGCCTTCCCAAATCTTCTGGTAAATCTACTATTTATGTGGTGGTCGATTGTCTCTCCAAATATGGGCACTTCATTCCCATATCTCATCCTTATACTGCAACCTTAGTAGCTTGGGTTTTCTTTGATCACATCTTCAAGTTACATGGCATGCCTTCTTCTATCGTATGTGATAGAGATCCTGTTTTCACCAGTCTATTTTGGAGGACATTATTTGGTTTACAGGGGTTCAATTTAATTTCAGTTCATCTTATCATCCCCAAACCAATGGGCAAACTGAGGTGGTTAATCGCACCGTTGAAATGTACTTACGATGCTTTTGTGGTGATCATCCAAAAGACTGGATTAATTGGCTATCCTGGGTGGAGTTTTGTTACAATACCAGCTATCATTCTTCCACAAAGTCAACTCCCTTTCAAATTGTTTATGGACGGCCCTCCTCCTTCTTTGCTTACTTATGTACCAGGTACTACCGGAGTTGCATCTATGGATCAAAATCTTCAGGAACGTGATTCACTCCTACAGACAGTGAGGCACCACTTATTTGCTGCTCAAAATCGAATGAAGCAGATTTATGATAAATCCCATAGTGATAAGTCCTTTGAGATTGGGGATTGGGTCTTCTTGCGCTTGCAAGCTTATCGTCAAAAATCAGTGGCCTCTAGAATTAATATGAAGTTGGCCCCCAAATTCTATGGCCCTTATCGCATTGTTAAAAAATTTGGAAAGGTTGCCTATGAGTTGGAACTACCATCCGGAAGCAAAATACATCTTGTATTTCATGTTTCTTTGCTGAAAAAGTGGGTTGGTAATGATACTCCAGTACAGTCTAAACTTCCACCTCTTGATGCTGAACAGCCACTCCCAACTCCACATGCATTTTTGGATAGGCGTCACATTAATAATCGCACTCAAGTACTAGTTCATTGGACGGCCTCATCTCCTGAGGATGCCACCTGGGAAGATTTTGAGGAGCTTCAGCATAGATTTCGTTCACTTGCCCTTGAGGACAAGGGCCATTTCAAGTAGGGAGGAATGTTACAGATGGGTATAAGTTGGTAATTGTTTTGCAGACTTTAGGGAAGTTTGAAGTTGGATCTTTTATCACAACTGTTTATTTTATTCATTGTTATCTTGATAGGCATGAACTGTTATCTTGATAGGCATTATCTATTTTTATTTTAAATTTGATTAGGTTTGTTATTATTCTAGCTATAGCTTAGATAGCCTATTGTAAACTTATATTTATAGAGGCTGAATTATGAATAAAAGGGAGAATAATAAAATTGTCAGCATTCCTTTTCGTTAGAAAGGTTCAGGTTGTCTCCAACCAACCTACCAAATCTCACTGGGATCTTCAAAATAGGGAATCAACGTAGAAAAGATCCTTCATCCTTCCCTGTTGATCGTCCGGTTACGCGTTCCACTACCAAGAACCGTAATAACGTGGCTTCCCACGGGGCCTGTGTGCTTTGATTTTAAGTTCAGTGTTTTTGCCGGTTTAGGTTAAAATTGAGAGTGGAAATAAGAAATGTTCTAGATTTAATTTGATAGCTTTCTTGTCAAATAGTTACAATAACGTTACAACATAACTTACCAGCATCCTTATCAATAAGAGATTTGTAGTTACACAGGTTGTTGGGTTGTTTTATATATTGTTATTTTTCAAATTTCAAATTCTTGTACACACTATATTATGAATAGATACATGAGTTTAGCAAGTAAGCAAACCCTTCTCTCATATTATCATTCATGGTATCAGAGCACTTTGGCTCCCTTCTTCTACTTCTGGGATAAATCTCTTCCACTTTTTGTTCTCACCCATTTTCTTTCATGGCCACCTTTACTCCAAATTTTTCCCAGCACGGTTTAGCTCAACAGTACCAATTACCTTAATTGGGTTTCCCAATTTTTTCCTGTTTTACACAACAATGACCTCTTGGATGGGTTTTGTGGACGGTTCATAATCAAGCCCAGAGAAGTTGCTTGCTTCACCTGATGGCAAGGACATTGAAGAAGTCAATCCTGCTTATCTACTATGGATGAAGAAAGACCAGTTTATTTTCAGCTGGTTGAATGCCACGTTAGCCGATTTTGTCCTTTCTCATAGCTATGGTCTCTCCACAGCTTGGTAGGTGTGGACTTCCTTGGCAAACTGCTACGCGTCTCCATCACATTCACGAATCAATCATTTGAAGACTCAGCTTCAGAATCTTCAACAAGGCAGCAAGACATGCACTGACCTTATTCATTCCGCTGAAACCCATGGACAATGAGGAGGTCATCAGCTATGTGAATAATGGTTTGAATCCTTCATTTAATCCCTTTATCGTCTTTATTTCCTTTGCTTTACGTCATGGTAGCATGAATCTTACTGACTACCAATCTGAGCCTCTATCCTATGGGATCTTACTTGAATGATGAAAATCCAAATCTGAGAAAGACTGAGCCACCTAGTTTTGCCATGATTGCTCGTAACCTCACCAATCAGAGAAAGCCTTCCGAAAGCACTTCTTACCTTCCTAAGTTTTCACTTTGAACCGTATGCCATCAACCAAACGAAAGCAATCATGTCCCAACATGGCCTAAGCTGAGACATCGTCCTTTTCCACTCCTCGCCCTTCATGCCAGGTTTGTGGCAAGACCAACCACTAGGCTTTGGACTGCTTTCATCGTATGGACTATAGTTTTTAGGGTCATCATCCACCCACACAGCTAGCAACAATGGTTGCTCAATCCAATGTGGTTCATGAGGAAGGGACATGGCTTGCAGATAGTGGGGCCAATGTGCACATCACAGATGACATTTCCAACCTCACGGTCCAAGAACAAGTTAGAGGTGATGATTTGGTCGTAGTTGGGAATGGTACAAATCTTCTCATTACCCACTCTTGCTCTTTTGATGTCAAAACCACCCCTCATTCTCAATTCAACTTCTATCATTTTCTTCATTGTCCTAAAGATATGGCTAATTTACTTTCCATTAATCAATTTTTTATGTAGAACATTTAGCATTGATGTATTTGGAGCAGCAGGACATGAAGAAAAACAAGAACTAACGAGTTGGAGTTTTATTTCTGTTTTAAAATTAACGCTTCCAACAGTTAGCGATTTACTATTTTGAATTATTCTCATTAGGTGTTTTCTTATTTAAGTTGGGGGTTAGTTATGTAATTTTTTATTGTTTTTTTAATGTTTTAGGGTTGAACTAGGAAAGCCTATATAAGGCGTTGGAATTACTTTGTAGGGATTATTATTTTTATCAAATCATTGATAACAGGGTTATGTTTTCGAGAGTTTTTTCATCTTTGTTGTGGATTCAAGGTTATTTGGTGGTGGATTCCAGTTTTCAAGGATTAACGGAGATTAATCCTTGTTTTTGTAACTTTCACTGCACCAATTTGTCGTGACAATAAGTGCTATTTTATTCTTACAGAGTCTCATTTTTAAGTTAAGGATCTCAAATCGGGAATCACTTTATTCGAAGGTTTGAGTGATGGAGGTATCTATCCTATCAAGCTCAATAAAGTTTCTTTCAATAAATTCCGAGGTCGAGTTGCTTTCCTTGGTATTCGTGCATCTTTTGACGTGTGGCATTCACAGCTAGGTTGAAATTTTCCTGTAGGGTTGCTCGTTGAGTCATAGGTAGGGCTAGGGGTAATATTGGTAGGATATTTTGAATTAAAGCCATTGCAAAAAAAATATCTTGGCATTCCCATGCCTGGTGGTCGAGTATCTAATGCCCTTTTCCAGGATATCATTGATAGGATTAGCAATAGACTTTTTTCTTGGAAAACTAAACTGCACACCCAAGCCGGAAAAGTTACTTTGATTAATTCGGTGATTATGGGGATGCCCCTTCACCTGATGTCTTGCACTAAAATCCCTAAGAAAACTTTAGATCTCATTGATAGGAGAGTCAGAACTTTCTTTTGGTCTCAACCTAACAAGGATAAACAGATGCACACCATTGCCTAGGAAAAAATTTGCAAACCTAAAGATGCCGAGGGCTTAAATGTTTAAAATCTCAGAGAATTTAATGAAGCTCTTCTTGCTAAGAAGGGTTGGGATCTTATGGGGAATGAGAGAAGATTCTGGACTGTTCTTTTCAAGACAAAATAGTTCAATGATGGTGAATTCCTGGAAAGCTCGAGTAGGAATACGGACTCTTTAATTTGGAAACACTTGAATCACACCAAAGATCTGATCAAGAAAGGTATGAGTTGGACTATAGGGGATGGCTCCTCCATCCCAATTCATGACACCAGCTGGATCCTTGCACCTAATAACTTGAACAAGCAGCCCAATATCTCTCTCATGAATCATATCTCCTCTGTGGCCGACCTCTTGATTCCTAACTCTAATATGTGGGATCTCAATGTTCTAAACAAGATCTGGCATCATGATATGGTTAATTTATTAGAAGTTTTCACCCAAAGTTCAACAAATCCAGAGATATCCCTATATGGAAGGCAGGTATAAATGGTGCTTTTACTGTTGCTTCTGCTTATAATTTGTTAACTGATAGGAAGTCTATGGTAACCAATAGGCTGTGGAAGGTAATTTGGAGGATTCCTTATCCTCAAAAAATTTGTCACTTCATTTGGAAAATGATGCAAAAAGGAGTCACCACAAGTGATCTACTTAAAAGTATATTAGGTTCTCCGGTTCATGAATGTGTCTTATGCCATAGAGCAATGGAGTCATGCCTACACCGGATGTCTGAAAGCCCGTTCACTAGAGCCTTAAAGTTTGCTTCTAAGGGTTTTCGTCTTGACAGTATGGAGGCCCAAAGCAACATCAATGATTGGTGGTTTCACATACTTAAAGAGATCTCTCTTCAACCTTTGCAACTGGCAGCTTGGGCAAATCTCGGAAGGACCATCTGGCTGGCCTGAAATCAGGTATTATTTGAGGGTATTAACCCAAATGTCATCTTAACTCTTGGTCCTCTTAATGCCTTGTAGGCCGAATTTGAAAGCTATGAAAGAAAAGGAAACAAAACCCCTTTGAGGGAGGACATTGCAGTGAGATGGACAAGACCAACAGATGGGAAGTTTAAGATCGACGTGGATGGTTCATCAAGAGGAGCTAACAGTAGAGTGGCTTGTGGGATAATTTGCGGAGGACCAGATGGGGAATTTAAAGCAGCCATTGCCAAATTTCTGGGAAATACAATAGCACTAGTTGCGGAAGCACACGGACTACTTGAAGGCATAAAATTGGCATCTAATCTCAAGCTCAACAGAGTAGAATTTGAAAGTGATTCGAAGAGCATAGTCAACTTCATGCATGACACCTCAAATGATATACCTTGGACTGTTATTAGCATCATAGAGGAATCAAAGCACATCTGTAACAGTTTTCGTTTCTGGTTGATCAAACACATTTACAGGGAAGCAAATAGGGTAGCTGATGCCCTTGCAAGTTTCACCTCAGAAGAGTACCCTTGTTTCTGGGTCCACCACCCACCTATCTTCATCTCATCTCTCTTAAATTCTGACTATATTGGAGGTTCTACCCTTCGCTCGATTAATGTTAACACTTTGTAATTTTTATATCAGACTTTTTATTACCAAAAAAAAAAGGGTTGCTCGTTGAGTCAGACATCATTAACTCACATGTACTCTCTTGAACGCTCAGGAATGGACACGTGAATGGATGGTTTTCTCGATAATAGTGTCCTTTCTCATGGGATGGTGACGCATGACACGTCCCTTAACCTCTCAACGCGCCAGAAATTTTGTCGTCATCTTTAGGGTCACTTAGGTTGACATTGCTGCCATTCAAATCACGCCACATACTCACTTCCACCAATAGCTGTCAGATGCACTAGCACTCTTGTTTGTGGAGACCGTACGTGTCACATCACAATCTATTATTTATTATTATTTTTAAATTCTTTTGGTGGTGGTGGTGGAGGGAGCACACATGAGAACAAATATTGGAGGACAAGGACATCCCACTTCCATGCCCACCTTGCTGATAACAACCTACATATGCTTTATCCTCGTCATCGGACTTATCACAAACAAATCCTCCTACTTAGGTCTAGATCTTCTTCCCATCACCACCTTGGCTCTATCCTTTGAAAACAAGTACATCCAAGGCCCACTTGAGCTCTAACTATATTTGCTACTAGTTATATGTCTATCAAATGTGTGATTCAGGTTTCCTTAAAAGGGGTTTTTGGTTCTGCTTAATTTTCAAAACAAGAACTATGTCCATTCTAAATCTAGAGCCCCACATTGTTCTTACAACAACAAGAGATACTCATGAAAGGTTTATGCACCAAACTTGTCATTTTGATTTAATTAACTTTGAGTATGAGTAGATGGGTGCATGGTGGGGTTGAGGAGAAGAGAAGAAAGCAAAATATAGAGATAAGGAATGGCCAATACTGATGGAGTGCCAAGTAGTTAATATTGACATACCCTCTTTCTATTTCCCTGCACTTATATACCCCATCTCATGTGGGGTCACTTTGTTTTTTTAATGTGATATCATGGTGGAAAGATCTTCTCAAATGGAAGGTCTTCTCAATGTGATATCATAATTGTATCATAATTCAATTATGATACACAAGTTGGAAAGATCTTCTCACAGGGAAATGCGTTTGGAATTGTATGGGAATGTAAGAATAGTCCAAAGGGCGATTTGGATTGTCTGAATGCCCTTCTTTTCGTTGGGTATATGAATCTTTTGAACAAATATTATTGGTTTGGAGGTACACCCACACAAGGAAAGAAACCTCATAATTTAAAGCAAGACTTATGACACTATGGCAAACTATCATTATCAACAAGGCTTCACCCCTACATAGCTCAACATATGGATGTATATCTAATCAGAACCATCCATTGGGTATTCTTCTTTTCTCTTCCTTATGTGGTGGTTTTAATAAAAAAATTTTGTTTGGGTAATCAAAAGGAATAGAGAATCCAATGGCTAATATTTTACTAGTGGTTGGGTTACATGGGTAGTTGTATTGGTGGGTCCTCCTACCTCCTATCATCATTTTTCATGGAAGGAATCAAAATACCCTAACCTGAAGAGCAAGGACAAATAACCCACTCGTATTTCAATTTGGTAGTTGAGAAAGAAATAGGAAAAGGTTGGTTGTTGATTTCCATATACTGATCGGAAATGGTCATACATGGTCTAATGTCAAATGTAACGCCCTGGATCTGGTTCAACAACCAAACCCGGAGTGTTAGTATGAATTGGGTCAGAACAAACTAAAATTTATGCGGAATTTAAAACCTTTAATTATATCAGAGTACAATCGGAAGCATATCATGTTGAATTCAAATTAATTTACAATGGGAATCTCTTTATTTTGAAATAATTTTAGATTTACAATCACGATTCTACCCATGTGCTTACTACTCAAGTCATGACGATCTCTCCAAGCATACCTGAAAAATAGGTGAAAATGGGAGTGAAATTTACATCTCAACAAGTAGCAAGGTGCATGCAATTAAACAGTCAAAATTAAGAAATAGTCATGAGGAATAACGATAAATCAAAACAAACGAAATAATTCAAGTCCAAGTTTACAATTTCAATATAAACGACAAAATATACACAAAAACCACATGTGACATCACAGAACTCATGAAGGAAGATAAGTCTTTGAACAGATACTCTTCATTGCTATGCCATCATGCGTCTTATGAGCAAATCTACTAAGACCCTCAAATCCGTATAATAATTGAGACAAGAGGTGTAGTCATTGACTTATTGCGCACGAAACTTATGAAGTTCGGAACGTACCACCAGCATGCAGCACCTTAATCAATACATGGAGATGGCCGCTTATCCTCACATACAGGGGACTCACCAGCAATTATAACTCGAAATAAGATCCTATAGACATGCAGACCCTCAAAAAGCAAACTAACTTGCAAAGAAAGCGCGAGCGCAAATGGGAGTGATCAACCCAAAATAAGCGCCCCTCCACTATCTAGCTTAGCCTATGGATCCATATATAGCTATGCCTGCTAGAAACAACTCACACGTAAAACAATTTATTTTGTTTACAAATGATTACCAATTCATATGCAATATCTGTAAACCATGATCTCAAATCAATTATCATAACTCAATTTCAAGTGATATACATTTCTCATTCTTCTTAACTCGAAATCAATCCCGTTGAGTAAACATAGTCAAAACCATGAATAAATCTCCAAACCAGATTCCATAAATACTGACACACCCAAAACATAATTATTGACAGTTTAGACAGGTTATAGTTCACATTCATGAGCAAAATTAAGATTCCTATGACTTGACTAAAACTTCCCTAATTAATTTACCTATTAATGCCCAACTTCTGTATTTAAAACCTAAGGTGTTACATTTTGTAATTACTATTATTCTTCAATTTTAGCAGATCACACAGACCCATATTGAAGCTTAAGAGTTGGTACAAATCCCCAAATTTATATTTGACTTAATCTGATGCCCTATTTCCAAAACCTGGTCCTTTAAGACACCCCTTTCCATTCATTGATCCAAATTATTTGTTTTAATACCAAATTAAATTTTTTCAGGTCCTACACCTCAATTTAACTCCTACATAGGTGCTACAATAGTTAAATTACTAGGAAAAATTATTAACCATTAAATTAGACATAAAATTCCCAAATTTTTAAAATTTACTTAGGTCGCTCAAGCGACCCATTGAGTGCCCCTACGAATTCCAGTAGATTTCTTAGATTTTCTAATTTTCTTATTTTTGTGTTATTTATTCGGTTTTAATTGTTCTAAATTTATTTCTTATGAATCTAAATCACACCTACAACACCCTAGACTTATTTGTATCAATTAATTGCAATTCCTTGGTCATCTACAAAGATCAAATCTATATTCTTCAATACTTTTATACTTTTCTTTCAAGAACATGAAACTCATCGATGAAAACCAGACGTAACCATGAAATATATTTTTGTCTAATCAAATCAATCAAGAATAAATCAAAAACACAGAAATCATACAGTTCCTCCAATTTTCAAGTGAATTCTACTTGCCTTATCATGCTAAAATCCATCTTCTCTTGTATCTCGAATTAAAACCGAACTTCTGTTATTTTTTGCACCAACCTAGGGTCCACCAAACAAGGTCTCCACCGTTCAGATTGTAGTCCTACCAGTAGTGAACAAAACCTCCAAATTTGAGGTCGATCCAATGGCTGGATCTCTCCCGATCTAAGTTTGATGGTTGCAGGTCGGAGGTTTCAGCAACAGCTCATTTCTCTTGTGTTCTTTCTATTTTCTTCCTTCTCTCTCTATATATTTTCCAAACGTGGAAGCTACATTTTTCTCCTCTTTTTCCTGTATATAACTTGATTAAAAGAAACCCTAAACTTGCTTTAATGACTTGCTTAAATAGACTAACCTTAGTGGAGTTCAATTAGGATTTGGAAACCTTCTAATTAATTCCTACTTTCTCTCCTCCTTCTAATTCTCTTTTAGTACTTTACCTATTAAGTCCCTTATCAACTAAACTCCTTCATTTATCAAATTTTCCTTCATATTTTGTATCTATTTCTAAATATTACCTAAACACCCTATTTAGTCACTTTTTCTCCAAATTAAGGCCACTAATTAAGTATAATTACCCAATGCCCTTTTTCCCTTCTTTTATGTTATAATTATTACTATTCAACTCCAAACTTAACCCAATAAGTTTTAAACTTCTATTTTCCAATTCTATTACTTATTTAGTAATTTAATTCATTAATTGCCCATTTGGAATTTATTAAATACCCTTTTCCTCTCTTAGATTGATTTCCTTTGAAAATTTTCTTTTATTTACAAATTATTATTTATTTGAATTATCAATCCTCTAAATTTTCATTATTTTATTTCCACAATACTCAAACCCTTATTTTCTTTTATTTATTTATGCCTTAATTATTATACCAAATTTCGAGGTTTTACATCAAGTGATCTTACATAGTGGGAAGAAGCTTTCCTTCCATGGTCCAAGTCTACTCTACCATGGACCCATTGGACAAGTGAAACCCCAAGGGAAAAAGTCCTCCTCAACATTAATTTGATGGATCTTCCATCTACCAATGAAGGGGTTAGAACACATGTCAAACGTCAATTAATTTTCACTGATCATGAAGCATACTCTTTACAATGTTCTTAAAATTAGAATTGTCGACGAATCGGATCATTCTCCAAATATAATCTAATTTTATAATAGACTTTGTTCTAATAATCTAATTAATAATAGTGATAATCATATCTATTACTATTATAAAGCCAACCGTCTCTTTTCCAGCTAATATTTGATACCTAAATTGTCCCACACATTTTATTATATTTATTTTAATCTCCCCTTAAGTAACTTACACTTATATACCTGCCTCATATCATCCAAAGTGCCATTTACATTTTTTCTATTTTCTTTTTTTTTTTTTTTGTGGGAAACGACCTGTTTTAAAGAACTAAGAAAAATAATCTTTCAAAACTTCTTCCCCTCTCTTAAATATGCCGAGGTGCCAAGACATGATTCGAATTATAATACTATAGGCCTGGAAATTGCACAAATATGGGCCCACCTAATGCGAGAGTCTGACCCAAAACCTAGTTGTCGATTTGGAACACAGGCCTCCTATTTTTATTTCTTGGGTACTTATCCCCATTAGTTTGGGTCCCACAACGTAGTGAGTTTATGCTTTGTAGATCGGGTTGGTTGTCTCATCACCTACATTAACATTTCTATTTGTAGATCGGGTTGGTTGTCTCATCACCTACATTAACACTTGTATGCTTATGTTCCAAAATTGGTATTGGGCTTTTTCATGGGCTTGAATTTCCTTAATGTGTACTGTTTGACCTGACTTGTGGGGTTAGCTTAATTAGTGGTTGACCCTCACTTTCTCAAGAACTTGATTGGTCAGTGAATCGAATTGGTCAAAATTTTAAGATACTCACACTTACAATATGAGTTGGATCCACATTTTCCCTTTGACCGGTCGTATGATGCCCTTTGGGTAGTCTTACTATCCTCCCTTTCTAAAGGCACTACCCAACTCCTTTCATGGAAACAGAGTATGAATGCAGTCACGGTTAAGAAATGGACAAACGAGATGGAAGCAGAAACGGCAGAAACACAAAACACAAAGAAAAAAAAAACACCAAATATACGTGGTTCAGCTTTTAGCCTACAGCTACGGTTAGAGAAGGTGATAACGGTTCCACTGTCTCAAAACAAGGATTACAAAGGGAATTGTACTTTGCGGTCATCACAAACCCTAACAAATGGAGGACGTATCCTAATAGTACCTTAAAAAAATTGGGGTCAGGGACGAAATGGGCCATTTGTGGTTCCACCAACGGACCTCCTAGGTCACAATGGATACTGGGTACTGGTAAAATATAAGACATCTACATTATAGCCACTTTGCACAAAAATATCAAAGATTATGTCTACCAAGAGGGGACCTAAATTGGGTTATAGTTTTTTTGAGATAAATGGTGACTCTCCTCTTTGTTATCTTGCATCTACTTTTGTAACTATTCTACCAAAATATTTCATAGTTTTGGTGGCAATTAAATAAATTCATTCAATTAATTTGTACAATGGATTTGATTGCCAATCCAAGCAGACAAAAAGGGTTTTGGGTTGGTTTGGAATTCAATAATTTTGACCAATTAATGCTATCTTCAATTCAACTTGTTCTCAAGCAAGTGGCTTTACCATTGTCTGCACAAGTCAATATAGTCGACGCAAAACTTTCTTCCTTCCACATGAAGATGGATATATATTTTTTTCTTTTGGGAAAATCAATGTTACCAAAATAAAAAAAAAGAAAATCACTGTTAAGTTAGCTTTTGGATGACATATAACCCATTGGTCGACTAAACAAGTCCAGAAATGTGGAAATATAGACCATTTGGTCTTGTTGATAGGGATTACAAGTCCCGTCATATGACTTATAATTCCACGTCAACAATAGATTTGTAATTTCCATCATGTGACTTTGTAATGCCTAATTCTCATCAACTGACTTTTAATCTTATCTAACAGACGTAATGTTCTATATTTTCTTATTTTTAGACTCAGAGCATTCCAAATTCTAGTCGGCAGCCTTAATGTTGACGTATGCATCCTGTTTTCACAGCCTTCAGTGAAAATATGGAGGGAAATGAAAAGGGCGCAAAATAAAATTAGGGAATTGCCCTCCATTCCTTTCACTATTCAGCATCCCGTGATGGTTGATGGGTTGGCAGCCACTACAGTAGGATTTTCTCCATTTTGATTCAGACAAGAGTGGGTTGCTAGCTGAGACACAAGACTAGAAGCCAATTACGGATTTCCTCCACAGCGATTTCATCGTTCTTAACTCGGTTGATAGGTCCCTCTATCCTCCAATCCAGGTTGCAGAGTGATGGTGACTGGGTTTGGGATTGTTGTGGGAAGGTTTTAATCTTTGTGGAGGAGCATTTCGCATTAGATGAGTATTGAACGAAGGGTTTTAATATCTTCATTGAGCATTTGGTGCGATTGTTCTCAACAGTTACACCGAATCATCTTACTCATTTTATCTCGCTTGATTTGTATCTGAAAGACCGATATCTCCGTCAAGAATCCATGTTCATAGATTGATTTCTACCTGATTGTTCAATCTTTCTGGCGGCTTGGATACCATTCTCAGCATTTCTCAGATGTGAGATTCCAATAGGCTGCCCTTCTTGAGAAGGTGAGGTTCTTCTTCCTCTATATCAATTTTTTTTTATTCATATCCCTTTTTTGTTCATCGAGAATATTAGAGAATGTTCCTATGCATAACCAGGACAAGCATATGGGGTCATGCGTTAGTTTGATGATGGCATCTGAGATCCAACTCTGACCACATTTATTTTCCCATTATACGAATATTCTTGATGACATGATAAATCTAAATCATTCACTTAATAGACAGCCCTCTTGAAAGCTGTTTGAAATACTTCAACTAACAAAAGGCTTCTTAATCTTCAAAGATTCTTGATCAATCTTACTAGATTAAATTAGAAACTTTGCTTTTATACCACATAAAGGGATTACATGATAAATCCAAATAATTATTCTCTAGTTATTACTAAGCCCTTTTGAAGTCCCAATTTACAATATCTCAACGATTCATTCAAGTAACATAAAAGTCCCATCAAATTTTATTTTGAAACTACCCCATCAAATTTTATTTTGACCCAATGGTAGGGTGAGTGTTGTCATCTAATGCAAACTTCCTTTAATTTCATGAAACAATTCAATGTTCTTATAATGTAGACATAGTTTATTGATTCATAGTATACTCGTAACAAGAATGAATTTTCTAAAGAAAAAAAGATTGCATTTTCTAGAAAGTAGTAGTGTTTCTATTTAGTTCAATGAACCATAATATTAATGAAAAACAAATTTTCGACTTCTTCATGATGCATCGACACTTCTAGTGATTTATTGTGGCAATAAATTTTGATATTACACTTTGTGGTATCAAAGAGATGGAGTTTAAATCATCGTTTGGTTTTCTAACTTGTTTTATTTTCTTATGTTTTTAAGAAAATTTTTGTTAAAGAGCTTATTGACTGATCCATTTGATGATTTTGGAATGTCTAGTGAATAATTTTCTTTCCTTGTCTACAGTTGAGTTCAGGTAGGCTGATTAGCTCATGTAGTCTTTACTGGGATAACCACTTTCTATTGACCTGGAACTCACATTATTTATAACTCAATTTTTTTCACATTGCCATCTAACCATATATAGCCTAGAGATATTTCTTATTTTTCAACCTTTGGTGTATCTTGTCAATAGGTATTTGATTTAAATGTTGGTAGTAACTAGAAAAGTGTCTTGCTTCTCATACGTGGCAATAAGAAAATGATTTTCAAGCCATTTTTTCCTATGAATAAGAAAAGGATCTTCCTAACCTTTGTATTTATTTTCTGCTGCATGGATTATGTTTTGAATATATTTCCATGTTGGTTTCTTGAATTGCAGCTGAAAAATGGAGTTTATACTGTTGGTGATTTTATGATAAGGAAAGAGAATTTCCACATAGTAAAGACTACAACAACTGTCGACGAAGTATTGGTGATGCTTTGATGCATTTTGTAGTATGTTGTAGTTGCTTGTTTCTATGCACCCCTATTGAATTGACAGCATTGGAGGCTCTTGTGGAACATAGAATCACTGGTTTTCTAGTGATTGATGATGAAGTTTTCATTACATCTCTTAGGCATAAGAGTGCAATCTCTAGATATCCTTGTGCTAGCTATCTCTAGATATGAATCCTGAGATGCATCTTATTATACTTCATATATTTGTTTTTTTTTTTTTTTTGGTATGGGATCTCGCAAATGCTACATAAAGAATTAATTAATACCAAATTACACTATTTTCAACCCCTACTGATGTTTGATTTGAAGCTTTAAGTTTAAATACATTTATATTTAGCATTATTTGCTCAGGCTTTAGACATTTGTCCTCAGGTAAAATATTTTTAACAAGATTTTACCATGGACCAGTGTTCCTGTGGGAACTTGGGTCTGTCAGGTATTGAGGGAGTTTGATTGGAGAAGAAACATTTTGATTGACAATGATTTCTTGTTCATTTTCTGTGTGTGATTCTGATATGAATGCAATTCAAGAGATATATATGGCCAGATCTAAGGAAAGTAACCTTATTCTGCAGTAATTAAACTTGCATTTACCTTACAATGTCAACAAACCAATATAAAGGCCAAGTTACAATGTTATTGGATCTTCCTTGAATAAACTGAAACCAAATTACAACATTACCAATTCAATATTACAAAATTAAATTGGATCTTCCTTGAATAAACTGAAACCAAATTACAACATTACCAATTCAATATTACAAAATTAAATACTAAGTCGAACAACATTCAACGTTGGAATGATCCAAAACCAAACAAACTGATAATCCAACCCCATCTGGATATTCATCTTAAGAACTAATGTGGATTGATTGAAACCTCTCATGCCTAAACTAATATACACTCACCGAGGTGCCCTTGTTCGTGGGCGTGATATTCATGAAAAATATTCTAACAGGTAAGGAACTGTACCACACTACTTAAAAAAAATTAAAAAGAAAAAAATAGAATATTCCTACGGAGTGCAACTGAGTGGCAACCGAACAATACAGATGAAAAAAGTAACTAATAATGACGAAATGAGTGAGAACTGAATTTTCAAATAACAAATTAAAATAAGCAAAATCTAAACACCATTTGGACAGTAAATCACAGGAGGAATATAATTGGTGGTTGGAACAAAAATACAACTAAGATAGTTGATATGGATAATGCTATCAACTCAATTAAGAAACAGGAAGAGAACAATCATAATAAACAAGAACTGTAGAGTGAATCTGAAACACAGTACGCATAAAACAAAATTGACATAAGAAAAGGAGAAATAAGTCAAACGAAATCTGAAGAGATATACGAAGGCAAACAATAGCAAACAACAACAGAAGAACAGGAACACAGAAAATGGAACAAAGCAGATGAGACCGAGCCGAGACTCAACAGCCCCTGTGCTTAAAGCCTTTTAGCGCCCCCTTTTAGAGCGAATCTGCAATGCGATGGGTTTTGGTACTCATGATTCCAGCATTAAACAGTCAAGGACCTTTCCAGTAATCCACACAAATGTACTGGTCTTGAAGGAAACCGAAGCAGAAATCAAATAGAAAATATTTGAATTGAAAATAAAACTTATCAGATAAGATCGAGGCGACATTCAATAGCTCCTATGCTTAAAAAGCCTTTCAGCACCCCCTTTTTAGAACGAATCTGCAATGTGATGGGTTTTGGCACTAATGCTTCAAGCATTCAATGGTCAAGGACCTTTCCAGTAATTCACACAAATGTACCGAAGCAGTGTCACTTTGTATGAACAACGGAAGAAGAATAGAGTAGGAGGCACAACCACAATTTATAGCATCTCATTTTAGGGGTTGCACCCTTTTAGTACAAACTACTATTAATAAACACAAGGAAGTTTGATAAACTTCCAACATAAAACAAAAATTTTGAGCCCTTTATAAAACTACTAAAATACAACAACTTGATCTCACAAAAGCCTATCACAGAATGGAATATGGGTCTTTATTTAGAAAACTTTTCATGTTTTTGAGACTAACATTTTACGAGACTTAATATGTTTTGTATTTCTTATGTTCCATACAATATAGAAAAAAAAGGGTGGAGCTTTTTTTCTTGGTTGGTGAAGAGAAAAAAGAAAAAATCATGACAACAACCTTTGTAGAAATAGAAACATCTGTAAAGTTGCTGATCTTATATATAGATGTCCGAGGAAAGTGAAAAACTCTGAGAGCTCTCAATGAAATATGGCCAAACATTTGGTAGACAAGGTGAGATCCATTCCTATCAACAAATATGCCATTAAAGACAAAGTTGTATAAAAAGGAACTTAATGGAAGCTATTCTGTCTCATGAGCCTATAACCTACTAACTAGATTGAAAAAAATCAGCAGGAAAAAGGCAAGTGGCTGAAAAAATGGTTACGCCCAAAAAGAAAGGTTATATATATTGAGAGTCTTCGCTGGATCCCATTGAGAGAGGGGACCTAAATTGGGTTATTAGTCCTCTCTGTGTCTCCCGTCTACTTTTATAACTAGTCTACTAAAAAATATCATAATTTTGGTGGGAATTAAATAAATAAATCCATTCTAATTAATTTGTACAATGAATTTGATTGCCAAGAAGACAAAAACGGTTGTGGGTTTGGTCCGGAATTCAATACCAATTAATGCAATCTTCAATTCAAATCCCCAACTCTCCCATGTTCTAAAGCAAGTGGGCTTTATCCTTATTTGCACAAATCAATATAGTCGACACAAGACTTTCCTTCCTTCTACATGAACTTGGATTTTTTTATTAATAAAGCTCTCTACTTCCAGCTTCCAATTATTGAAGCTTAGAATCATCCCTTTCAAAGCAACCCATCACTCAATCTCTCCTTGTTCTTGGTCTCTTGTCTTTCTTCTTCTTCAAATTAAGAGACTGCAATGGCAAAGATACTAAACCCCATATCATGTCTTGTAGTCATCATAGCTGTCTTACTCATCAATGGTGCAACTGCGGAGGACATGCTCTTCAACGGGGAGAGCCTCAACACAAACCAATTCCTCGAAAATGGGCCTTACAAGTTCATAATGCAATCAGACTGCAACCTTGTGTTGTACGTGAACCAGAACCGTGCACTCTGGTCCTCTCGCACCCATGGCAGAGGCTCGGCTTGCAGGGTTACCCTACAAAACAACGGCAACCTTGTCATCTTCTCCGGCCCCGACATTGTGTGGACGAGTAACACGGCCCGCGGTCCCAACAATTACCGTCTGATCGTTCAGAAAGACGGGAATGTTGTTTTATATGGTGCTGCTCTCTGGGCTACAAACACAGTCCAGAGGCAGAGCAAGAGAAGACTGTTTTAAATAAGATGTGATGTTTTATGAGTAGCTTCTCATGGGGATTGTGTGTTTTTGTTTAAATTCCAGTCAGATTGAGAGTGGAATAAGCAATGTTCCAGACTTGGTTCTCTTCTTTGAGGTCTTGAACTCTTGTTGTACGATAAACAGAGCCAGTAATTGAAAATGTGAAATGTACTTAGTCACTTGTTTGTTGGTTTATTTTCTTGTTCATGAAGAATGTTTCCCCCACATCCCTAATGTTTTTGTTTTTGTTTGTTTTTTTTTATATTTATTAATTTAATTTCTTGAAGGCTTTGAAGTTTGAATGATTATATATAGTACTTAGACAGACCAGAGACCAAAACTGTGACTAGTAAAACTCGATAGGTAATGGCGAAACCAAAACCAAGAAAACTAAACCCAATTGTGTTTGCGGAGGACCAGTGGGTTAATATTTTTACAAATGATACAAGCAACATCTTTTAGGTCAAAAGTTTGCTTCTCAAGAAAATATAGGCCTGATGGCTAATTTTCGCTTAATTCTCCCGGGACCATTCTTCCCATGCCGAAGTATACAGTAAAAAATGACTCTATAAACATCTTCGCCTTTAGCTCGAGCTAGTTCATCTACCTTGTTTTGATATCTAGTGTCTAGGGATGTTAACCGTCCCATGCTGTTCGAACTCACAGACTTACAAGAGCTAATTATACCACATGTTGTACCATACCATTGGGCCGTACCGTGCTGTGCTGGACCCATATATATATATATATATATATATATATATATATCCATATTATTATTATTAAGTATTTATGATTAATATCATTCAATAATACACACACATAAATACATATATTGTATATATTTAATAATATAGAAAATTTTTAGTGCATATATAAGTTATAACTTGATGGAATTTATCATTATTATATAATAAAATATTTGTTACATTTAAAAAAAATTTAACACAAGCTTAGTATGTATATAATTAAAATATACTTATCTACTTAAAATACCATTGTCCAATTTGTTATTATTAAGTATACTATGCATGTATCTATACGTGTGTGTATACTCGACCTTATTATATATTAAAATATGTACATTATTTACTTAATTACTTTAATAATTAGTATATATAATTATACACATTTAAGTATATATATATACAAATTTATAGGTGCGTATATAATAAGTTATATCTTGATGAAAGTTATTACTATTAAATAACAATGTATTTTTTATACTTAATATAATTTAGTATGTATGTACTTAACATACACTATATATTGTTATATGATACACCATTATCTACACTATATATAAAGCAAGGCGTTCCCTTGGGAATCGTTTACTAAAATATGCAAGTTTCCAAAATGGCCCTTATATATAATTATAAAGATTCATTAATAAAAGTGCATGTACAATAGTCAAAACTGCCTCAATTTTTTAAGAACCTAATAATCAATTGCAAAACTATTCTTCCCTTTCTTCATAAGTGCAGTACTGTACCTGCACCACGCTAGTTAAGTATAATATAAATCCATATATATACATATATATATATTGGTTGCGAGGAATATTTTGATATTAATGGTATGTCGAGCGTTTGATTCTAACCCAAAGCTTTAACATTTTAATTTTACGTCTACAAAAAAGAGATAGGAGAGTGGGCCGAGTCAATTGCAAGCGGCTCAGAACAGTTGGGTAGATCTCAATTGGGCCTTGTCGGGCTGGCCCATGAGCAGCGTCTCTGAAGGACTTGTAATGGCAAAATAGAATTTTTTTGGGACAAGTGACAAGGAATTAAGGGTATGGTTGGCCCATCTCTTATCGCAACCTAATCGTCCATCCTCCTTGTTGGGTCTATGTTTTGTTAGTTGATTGCCCTTTTTGGAGGGACTTTTCTGAGGTCTCCCCTGACGTAGATGTGGTGGTTGGTCGCATCTTGCTGCGCTTTGCCATCGGATGTGGAGATCTGGTGTTGGTTTTTGTTTTTGGTCGGAGCCGTGCATTTTCTTTGATGGTATGTGATACTTGGTTTAGTGATGCCCCCTCACCCAGCCACTGTTACAGCTCTGTTTGTGGGATAGTTCCGATTTTCCGTATACTACCCCATCTTCGGTCGAGACTCCGACGCTGATCTTGGTTCCCCTTTTCTTGGTTTCATTAATCTACCGTCAAGCGGACCCCTCTTCAAACAAACTCTAATGGCATGCCATCGGATTTTGTGGCTTGTGTTTGTGCCAATGGTTTGGAGTTTTTCTGGAGCTTTGTACTAGGTCTGGTTGGGATTCAGGCTGTCATAGTTTCTTGCTTGTACATCTTTTACCCCTACTATTGTAAACTTGTTTTTTTATGAAAGGAAGTGCATATGCTTGCCTTTTACCCAAAAAAAAAAAAAGGACAAGGAATGAAGCTGAAATATTCAAAACGCGGGACGACATTTATATGTTGAAATAGTCTCCGTTTTCACCTTGTCAACCGCGTAGGCCCTGGCAGGCTTTGGTTTGTGGTCAAATTAATAATAAATCATTGACTTTCTACCTCATCTTTTTTTTCTTATTATTTCTTCTCATTATTTGTTTATTATTATTATTTGGGGAAATTGATTTTCAGTCATGCTTTTAAAAACAATCTAGAATCAGTCATCTAATTCTTTGAAATTAAAAACCAGTGATACCTTTTTAACATAATTTAGAATGAATGTCATTTTACTAGAGGTGGCAATTGTGACCCGTGACCCGCCAACCCACCCGGTCTTAAGTGGGTTAGGGTTGACTGTTTCAATAAACGGGTTGGGTTAGGGTCATGAATTCTCAACCCGATCATAAACGGGTTGGGTTAGGGTTTGACCCCTCAACCCGAAATGACCCGATTACAACCCGTTTATTTTTTTGTATAATAGAAGTTTGGAAAATTATAATAACAATACTTGTGGTTATTTAATCTTTCTTCTTTTAATATAAATAATCACAAAGGATGAAGTGAAAAAAGACTTTTTACGTATAAATATTTCAAATTTCTTAGCCTCTACTAATATAAATTGACGCATTGATGACAAGTAAAGTCTTTTAAAACTTTATTAGTATGTTTTAATTCTTTTCTTCATGTTATTTTAGTTATATTTTAATGATTGTTATGTTATTATGCTTGTTAGGTGTCCTTTAATATTAAAATGAATTAAAAAATAGAATTTGTATATACTTTGATATTAGAATGAATTAAAAATTTTAATTTTTAGTAGTAATTTAAATTATTTAAACGGGTTGGCGGTTGAAGCGGGTTAGAGCGGGTTGGGTTAGGGTTGGGATATTCCAACCCGTTTATTAAACGGACGGGTTCAGGTTGAGCCTTGGCTCGTTAACCCCATACATCAACCCGACCCGAACCCGCCCGAACCCGACCCATTGCCACATCTACATTTGACAAAAAATTTGATTTATAAGTAATTTGAGGGTATTTTTGGAAGAAATTTTTTATAAATAGTAAAATAACACTTATTCTCAATTATTTTAAAAATATCACTAATTTACAATTTTCGAGAATTATTTAACTGAATCTGAATTGTTTTTAAAAAGTATCAAAACCAATTTCTTATTATCACTTCTGTATAAGCTGTATATAAGCCTGTTTCTTCTCTTTCCTTCAACAGCCAATCACACGCTATGTATATAGCAACTTATAAGGACTTTTTCTAACATCATGAAATAAAAATTTATATTTAATTTCCACCTTATGTTGTTCTATATAAGGAATCTACTCGCATCCCTTCTCACCTCATCTTCATTCATCAGCCTTACCATCATCATCTTCTTCTTCTTCTTCTTCTTCATCACTTCCTTGCCTGAATCATATACTATACCTCCATAATGGCACTCAACAAAGTATCATTCATTGGATTAGCTGTTGTTGCTGTCTTGCTCTTTAATATTGCAATGGCCGAAGACATGCTCTTCAACGGAGAGAACCTGAACTCCGGCGAGTTCCTCGAGAACGGCCCTTACAAGTTCATAATGCAGGCAGACTGTAACCTTGTGTTGTATGTGAACCAGAACAGAGCTCTATGGTCTTCTCGCACTAATGGCAGAGGCACATCCTGCAGGGTCACCTTGCAGAACAATGGGAACCTCGTCATCTTCTCCGGCACCGACTCCGTGTGGACAAGCAATACTGCCCGTGGACCGAACAACTACCGCCTGATCGTTCAGACGGACGGCAACGTGGTGATCTATGGTGCTGCTGTGTGGGCTACAAACACAGTTCAGAGTACGAGGCGCTTGCTGTGATGATGAACTACATATATTTGTTCTTCTGCAACGAATAAATAATGTTCCATTTCTAATTTGTTTTCCGATAATATGCGTGGCATAGGATTTGGGAGGTTAATTTGTGTGTTTCTTTCTTTTATGTTACATGGAAGAGAATTGTATGGTTTCCAATGAGAAGAAATATGATAAGAAGGGTTTGTGTTTATTTAATATTCTACTAGTCCAAGAATAACAATTAAACGAGTACCAAGAATAACAATTAAATAGTACCAATGCATCATTCAACAAATCTCATTAGTCAAATTCCGAAACAAATGGAAGCTATTAATTAGCACTATCAATTATCAAATCATTTCCAAGCAACCTTATTACCATTAGACTAATGTAGGGAATGTACGCGATATGCGCAAAGCAAAAGAATTACAAACAGCAAAGAAGCCTTATGTGTGGCATTTAGTTATGATACGTATGTGGCGGTTAAAATTGGAAAGAATCGGAGGGTCTTTCGGAAGTTCGTAGACACCCAAATTCACCATGTCTTAACACAGGTTTGGTCTAGAGACTAATTGACTCAACTCTGCTCACTTTAATAACTTTATTTTAGGTTATTTTGGGGCTACTTGGGATTCAGCCCTTAATTCATTTTTCTGGATTAATCCCTGTTATGTGAGTCTGTTTGGATGGGCTTATTGTCCTATTGTACTGAAGGAGCATTGCGTTTGCATTTATTTATCTTTATATTGATATTTATTATTAGTAAGAGATATCATATAATATTTATTTTATAAATACTTATTTTCTACAAATTTTTTTTTTTTATATTTTAAAAATTTTTCGACTTACCAGCACAAAAAAATTCAACAACGTGGGCTGCGTGTGCCTATGAAATACAACACAGCCGGACCTATCTAGTGAAATGTCGTTGAACAAGCACGACGAACATTACATGCAGTAGTTGTTTCTAGGTAAGGTTGTTACGTTGGTGCTCTAGAAGCTGCAAACCATCTTCCCGAAGGGTATGAATTGCCTTAAAGAAAACAAATTTATCCTTTTTTTTTTTTAAACAAAATTCTTTGATTTCTTATTCAACAACAAATTTCTTTGGAATTTTCTGCAAACCAGGGATTCTACCAAGAACAGTGGGGACAAATAAGATAGAAATTCTCAAAAAACTAAGTAAGGTGAGAGTCCACGGTTTTCAGTTTCGGTGGCACGCCGCGGCGTGCCGCCGAAAAGTTGCTATTCGCCTGGCTAGCGACACGTGTCGCTAGCCAGATGCCGCTCATTCTTTTCGCGCACGACAAATTCGAGTGTCGCGGCGTGCCAACGAAACCTTTTGTTTTTTAAATTTTGTTCTCGCACGGGCAAAAAGCACACGCGCGAGAAAGACTTCTTTTTTTTTTTTAATTTAATTCTGACGGATCTTGACAGGTGGGGATGATTTTTGGCCAATGTCAGTACGTTTTTTCATTTTTTATTTAAATTGACACAAAAGTCATCCCCACCTGACAAACCCTCATACATTGTATAGTTGACACTGTAGAATAGAGGGGTCTTTACTCTTCTTGACAAGGTGACGGAATATAATGGAAGCTCTAAAGATCTCAATGTTTTCTTGAAAGACCCACAAGTTCCAGTCGATGAAGGAGCTTTGACTCTTACATACAAAGTGGATCGAGCAGGAGTTCTACCAGAAAGAGTGATCGTTGGCTTCTCGAGATCGACTGGCCGGGCTAGCCCTGTTCTGGTGATCAGAAAATGGAACTTCACTTCCGATTTAGATCCAATACTCCCACAAAACGAAGAGAAAGAAGGAAAATCTAAGAAGTGGTTAGTCGGCTTAATCATTACAGTTGTATGTTTGATTGTTGGGGTGATCAGTTTGATTCTTGTTCTTTTATGGAGAACGGCAAAAAGAAAGAGGTGTGAACTTCGTTTGTTTCAGCTTTGATTTCTCCTGAAATTTTCGGCATGCCAACGACAAGCCGGCAAAATTTCGTCGAAATTGAAAAAAATCTCATTTTTTTGCCAAACGGCATTCGAAACCGAAACTGTAATCGTTGGGTGAGACTTAACATCATATAAGGTTGATGTATCTTTATTTTACTCTTATAACACACCAAAGCACAAGAAAAATAGAACTCATTAACCAGCATAGATAGATATAACACTGATTGTGTCTATTTACATTTAATTAACATCATCTAAGAACTTTGCCGAAGCAATGAAAAGGCCGGCAACGACCACCTTTTTGGAAGCCTAATAGTACGCAACTGTCGTAACATCGAGTGCCACCCAAGCAGCGACCTACTAAATCACTTGGTACCCAGTATTTTACTTTGTTCTTCCCCTCTTTCTTTAATTTCTTTTCCCAAGCCTTTGATCGATAAATCTGTTTACAATAGCAACCACGAAGAAGAAAACCCGTGCAACAGCCGCCTTCTGGAAAGTGTTAGAGATTCGCAGAACGCATAACAATCATTGTGTTTGGTGCATCTTCCTTTCCATTTCAAGCTCCTTTTCCATTCAACATGTTCGATCTGTTAGCATAACACAAATCCTACAATGTTGTAGATAACATAAATTAATTGATCAGTTTCAATCCTTCCCTAACGATTAGGGTTCCTTTCATTTTCTCTTTCCTGTCTTTAATGATTTAGTCTGCTCTTGTCACTTGTCGGTACACTGACTCTGGCCTGGAAGGGAGTCCATCAGCGTCTCACACCTGCAATCTTTCAGCTTCAGCTCTCATGGCTTCCATCTATCGTCTGGTCTTAAAGGCTTCAGAGCATTTCCTCTGGTCTTAAAGGCTAGAGGAAATGCTCTGAAGACCGGACGAAATGCTCTGAAGCCAGAGGAAATGCTCGGAAGCCTTTAAGACCAAAAGAAATGCTCTGAAACCTTTAAGACCAGAGAAATGCTCTGAAGCCTTTGAGACCTCCGGCCTCAAATCATTGTATATAAGAAGCTTTTAGAATCATTCCTTTGCAAATCAACCCAGCACTTAACTTCTCCTTGTTCTTCTACTACTGACTTTCCCTTGGTCTCTTGTCTTTTCTCTTCTCCAAGGAGACTTCGATCTTCACCCCCATATCATGTCTTGTAGTCATCACAGCTGTCTTTCTCATCAATGATGCAATTGCAGAGGACATGCTCTTCAGCGGGGAGAGTCTGAACACAAACGAATTCCTCGAAAATGGGCCTTACTAGTTCATAATGCAATCGGACTGCAACCTTGTGTTGTACGTGAACCAGAACCGTGCAATCTGGTCCTCTCAGACCAACGGCAGAGGCTCAACATGCAGGGTTACCCTACAAAACAACGGAAATCTTGTCATCTTCTTCGGCTCCAGCATCTTGTGGACGAGTGACACAGCCCGCGGTCCCAATACTTACCGTCTAGTCGTTCAGACCAACGGCAACGTTGTCATATATGCTGATATTCTTTGGGCTACAAACACAGTTCAGTGAAGAGTGCTTTAAATAAGACATGATCTTTTATAAGTGTGGCTTCTCATGTTACAAGTGTGGCTTCTCATGGGGCTTGTGTGTTTTGATTTTTAAGTTCAGTGTTTTTGCTGGTTCAGGTCAGATTGAGAGCGGAAATAAGAAATTTTCCAGACTTTATTGGATCTGATTTTGAGGTCTTGTACTCTTGTTTGCCCGATAATCAAAGCCGGTAATTGCAAATGTGAAGCGTATTAAATCTCTTGTTCGTTAGTTTCTTGTTTAGAAGAATGAATTTCATTCGTTGTTCTCATCCTTAAATCTGAACAGAGATTGGAATGACTATAGATCAATTAGTCAATGTAATTTTTGTTATAAAATCATCTCTAAAAATTCAGGGGCGAAGCTACATAGTGCTTATGGTGGACGGTTTGAGATGTAAGTAGGGCGGGTTGGTCTGGATTTCAATGAGTTCAGGCTTAACCCAATGTAAAATTAGTTGGCCCAAACTCACCACTTCAACATGATCGGTTCTCTTTCTTAGAGGTCTTATAAAACTAGTCTAGACAAACCATTAGTGTTATAATTTTCTTAATACCATGTTGGAAAAAATGAACTCCTAATTCCTTCAAACAAAAGAGAAAGAACTCTCAATTATTTCAAACAATAGAGAATGATCATAAAAAAGAGATTTGTTTGAATATAAGTTATGAATTTTTTCTTTGGAATGTTTTTATGTTTGATTGTAACCCCCCGGATCCGTGTTGTTCATTAAAGATATAACACATCTCACCGAGTGTTATGTAAGGGTCCAAAATTGCTCATACCAACTCATTAATCATAAACACAAGTCTCATATATCATAGTGCGGAAATTAGAATTTCTATTAAAGCATGGGAACTAAACCAATCTACGAAAATGTATATCACTAATCAAGTCTGATACCAATGCGAATCCAAGTCAAAATACAAGTTGTCAATAGTGCTATCTAGTTCAACAATATAACCTACAATATCTAAGAAAGGTAATAATCCTCCTCCCTATATGAATCCTCTGGTTCTACCCCTGCAGTTGTGCCTCTCCAAGAGTGTCTGAAAACAAAACAAAACAAAATGGAATGAGATGACAATATCTCAGCAAGTAGCACATGCATGCTAAAACATTTTACCATATTTCTAAAATCATGCCACAATAAAGATTTATAAAAAATTCAATACTAATGCAATAGAACTCCGATAAACCAATACGATCTCGATAATACCAATAATCAAGTAACAAACAAAGTATCATAAATCAAGTAACACCATGGGCCAATGTTATGCAGTTCACTTTAATTGGGTAATTAACATACCGGAGCGTCATCCACACTTCCATGTATACAATCCAGCCTACTCATGATTTCGGATTCTGAAATGCACTACAAAAAAGTCGAATTTTACCAGTGGTAGACTCTCGCCGGTAAAAGTCAAATTACCGCCGCTGAAAGCTTTAACGGCGGTAAACCCTCCCGCCGCTTAATACCGAGCCGCTAAACTAATCGGCGACGCCCCCAACGGCGGTAGAAATATTACCGCCGGTAATTCGGAGAAATAGCTGACGGGGATTTAACGACGGTAATTACCACCGTTAAAAACAATTTTACCAGCGGTTCTTCCCTCCACTTAATAAGAAATTTGTAACAGCGGAAACATTTACCGCCGCAAATACTTTATATTAGCGGCGGTAATTACTGCCGCAAAAATACTCACGTGCTTTCATAGGCCTTTAGCGGCGGTACGTACCGCCGCTAATACTTTGTATAGTAAATACGATTCAGGTTTGTAGCGGCGGTAATTACCGCCGCTTTAAACTTTTGGGATTTAGCGGCGATAATTACCGCTACTAAAAGCATTTACCTGCATATACAAAAATTATAATTAGTGCTATGAAAATCCTGTAAAATCCTGTAAAATACCTCATTTCGTAGCAAATTTTATAATAAATAAAGCAAAAGAATTACAAAAAAGAAAGTGAATTAAAAGAGATTCTAATAAAATTAAAGTACTCCAAACATTCATGTCATATAAATTAAACTAAATAACAGTAAATTGATGGTTTCCATTAACAAGTGATATTGCAACTCGTATCAATTTAATAGCCCTGCATGAAAATAGCAATGAATCATGCGTCAGTAAAATTATAAGTAGACAAATCAATTTAGCCAAAAAAAAAATATATATATATATATATATATATATATATATATATATATATATATATATATATATATAGAACCGAAGCTATCTTGTGTTACTCACCTCAAATAATAAGAATGCATGTCTAGCTAAAATCGCGAGGAGGACTATCATTTGCAGAAGTTTCGCTAGGAGACTATAAATTGTAACAAAGATCATTAAGTGTGGTATTTAAATATAAAGATGATATGAATTTGTGCTATATGTATTTTTGTAAGGCATTTATATAATACCTGAGTTTGACGGTTACTCATCATTAAGTTTCTAAATTCTGCAAATTCTTTGGCATGCTGTGCAATAGTTGCTTCAATTGTTTGTCGTTGTCGCATCTCCTCTTCTAGCCGCTCTTCCGTACGTTGCAATTGTTCTCGCATCTTATTAAACTCATCCATATCGACATACCGAGATGACGTACTCGAGGATGCACTACCCCACAACCTACTGGGCGTGTGGCCAAACCCACAACACCGCACCCTGCCATGTGTGTCATGCCCCATGACTTGAGTATATACATCATCTCGGGCTGTTGAATCTAGCGTGCCTTGTTCCATGATAGTTCGCATTTGATCCTGAAAAAAATATTTATGCAATCAATGAGTTATCAAAATAGATGCTAATAAAGTTAATCATATGCTACAATTATACCTACAATAAAAGGAAATAACTTACTATCTTGTCAGCCGCTTCATCATTGATTGGCGTGCCATCTTTTCGAGTATGCTTTCTTATAAAATTCTCAGCACGGCCCGCCAATCCCTAATGAAAAAATATGGTGTTAATTCATCATAAATCATTTAAACATCCACAAGCAGAAATTAATACAATTGACCCGATTAAGAAGATGAAGAAATATAAAAATAAAAAACACATGTAGAGATAAATAAAGAAAAAATAATAAAAATTTCGACAGCATCTCCCCTAAAAATAGAGCATTGTCCAGACCGAATTGGTCTAAAATAAAGCCATTCAACCTGAAAAAAAAAAAGAATGCAAAACGTAGCATTCATATACAATCCTCATTCACATAAACATTTAATCTTATCATACAAGAAAATAGAAAAGCTACTATACAACTTAGAAGAGATAAGAAAGCAATAAAATAAGATTGTACACTATGAAAACCGATCATCAAGTTGATGAGGTGACCAGATTTATAATAGTATATCAAGACATTCATAAGTGGCCATTTGTTATACCTGTTCGTTTCTGACCCTGGCAAAGCTCTTTGTCCCTGCCGTATGATTAAGGGTCTGGTTGGCAAGATTAGTTTTATTCCTTGCTGACGCGTTCTACAACATATAATCATACAAAGTCAATAAATAAGGATGCAGTAGCTTTAGAAGACATATTAACTAATTAACAAATTACCTGGGCGCTTTGTGAGTTCCAGTACTCTACTATAATTGCCCATTGCTCCTCTACCACATCTGGTGGGCGATGATTTATACGTTCAGTATTTGTTTCGTATGGATCGTAATGGTTCTGCTTCAAATCGGACTTATAGTCCCTTCATTTTTTATTAATTGATTGTATGATAACATCACGTAACCTCTCTTCAACCTCAAACTTTTCCTACGGTGCATAACAAATTGAAATTTAAAAGTTAATACCAATTAGCTAAATATGTGGACATTTTGAGCAATGAACTACATTAAAATTTAGATTATTTACCTTTACAAGCGACCACGCTCGGTCCTTCTCCCTATCTGTGACTTCTCGCCAGCCAAAGCAATTCAGGGGTATAACACATCCATCGCGTGCCAGTGTCCCACAAAAACTAGCCAATTTGGATGCATTTGGTCCAATTGGCTGCCCCAATTCATCTACATCGATGTTGAACTTTTCTCCAAGTCGAAGTTTTAGTATATCATGGCATCTAGTAGGGCCTCTACCCCTCCTAGCTGGCCCACCCTCTGCCATCTAATAAAATACACTATATGCTATAGAAATAAAATCATACAAGTCAATAACAATCTGATTCATCATAAAGGGCTATTGTTTGTTAGTTAGTTTAATAGAAGAAAATAGTGTGTCGTATTTAAGACAAAAAATGAGAATGAACAGGATCACTACAATTCAAATACAATTCATTCATGGTCATCATCAGAATCCGATCCCTGTTCGTCATGAACAGGATCACTAGAAGATGCGAGCTGTTCTCTACTCGTATGAGAATGAGCATCAACTGTTGTGCCAGGTACGTCTTCCCTTGCCCAACTCAACCTATCAACCTCTTCTTCATTATTTGTTACAAGTTGGGTAGCATATGGCTCGCAATCAATGGGTTGATCATCATTCGTGATCAATTCAAACAAGTCCCTTGGCGTAGTCTTCACAACAACATTCCACTCTTCATTGATTGGATCCACCAAAAAGAAAACTTGTTCAGCCTGAGATGCGAATACAAACGGATCATCCATGACATGTTGACCAGTATATAATAGCCATTTGAAGTTCACAAGCGTAAATCCTAACTCATCTGTCTTAATGCCTCTTCCTTGTGTCATGATATCAACCCAATCACACTTAAACAGTACATGTCTAAGCTGCTCTGAATATGCCAATTCGACCACATCAGTCAGACGCCCGTAAAAAGACATATAATTTGTTATTGGATTTTTATCTTTCGTACTAGCGTAGCTAGTAGTGCTTGCTTTTACCACAACACTGCTATTCTAAATCTTTGAGGATTTCTTTTTCTCCATCGTGCAAAAACGATATCCATTACTTATGTATCCCTTGAATTTTTTTGCCATTCATTGTGGCCTCTGTGACAACAACATAATGTCCTCGGAGACGGCACTATTTGATGCTTTTAGTGTCTCGACCTATAAATAAAGGGCCAAGTAGGTTAAAAAATGCAATATTAAACAACACATGTGGAGTTATAACTCTATAAATGAAATAAGGTTTCTTACATGTTCTTTAAACCACTGCAGGAATTCATTATTATGTTTCTTTTGTATGTCATGTTCCCTTGCCCTTTGAGTTAACATCTTAAGAAGGCTTAGATGGCACCTGTAATGTAAAATACAATGATTAATTCAAAGAATATGAAAATATTGTAATATAAAAACAAATGGATGAGGTAAGCAAGTAACTTCTTACATTGGAAAACTTGCAACCCTATCGTCATTGAAAAGCACATAACGATGCGCTTATGCCCACTCAATTTTGGATAATTTATATGGTCGGGCACTTCCAATTGCAGTTTCATCATAGTTTCTTTGCGGCTGATTAGTTTTTGATTCTACGTTAGGTAAGTATCGGGAACAGAATATCATACATTCTTCCGCAATATACCCTTCTGCAATTGACCCCTCCGGTTGTGCTCGATTGCGCACATATGACTTTAGGGTGTACAAGTACCTATTATGAAAAACAAAAATCTTGATAATCAAGATGATCCGACGGCGAAATACAAGGAAACACATTTAATAAGACTGTTGTAATACGTACCTTTCAATTGGATACATCCAACGATATTGGACAGGCCCCCCTTCCATAACTTCTGCAGCTAAGTGAATTGGCAAATGCACCATAATATCAAAGAACGATGGGGGAAAATCCTCTCCATCTGGCATAATACTTGTGCAATACTATCTTGAAGGCGCTTTAAGTCATCAACTTCACAAACTTTGGAGCACAATTGATGAAAAAAGTTGCTCAACTCTATCAATACGGATGCTACATTCTTTGGCAACACTTTCCGAATAGCAAGAGACAATAGTTGATGCAGCAACACATGGAAATCATGACTTTTAAGACCAAATGTCTTCCGTTCTTTACAACTGACCCGTTTAGCAATGTTGGACGAATAACCATCTGGAACCTTTATACTTTTCAGCACTTTGCAAAATATATCTTGTTCCCGTTTGTCTAGTGAGAAGCATGCAGCCGGCAAACATGCTTTCTTTCTATCTGGTAACATCTGTGGATGAAGTGCGTGTCTAATACCCATATCAACCAAATCCAAGCGCGCCTTAAAGTTGTCCTTCGTTTTTCCATCAATATTTAACAATGTATCAAGTATACTATCACAAAATTCTTCTCAATATGCATCACGTCCAAATTATGTTTCAACATAATATCCCTCCAATATGGCAATTCAAAAAATATGCTCTTTTTCTTCCAATTAAAGGGCATCGCTCCTTTACCAGTGTTTTTATAGTACTTCTTACTGGTATGCTTCTCGAATACATGTAAACTACCCCTTAAGTGATCAACAATATCCCACCCGATTAATCCTGTTGGAGCTTCCCTTGTCTCTGTGGTACCATCGAAGGATTGTTTCTGCTTTCGAAACTTATGATCAAGAGGTAGGAATCGACGATGACCCATATAACAGTGCTTCCAGCTATGACGCAAATACTTAGAACACGTGTCTTTATGACAAGAAGGGCATGCAAGTTTCCCTTTAGTGCTCCAACCCGAAAGCATAGCATACCCAGGGAAATCACTAATCGTCCAAATTAACCCTGCACGCAGAGTGAAGACCTCCTTTCTTGACGCATCATATGTCTCAACCCAGAACCCCATAGGTCTTTTAACTCTTCTATAAGAGGGCGCAAGTACACATCAATATCATTTCCCGGCCCCTTTGGCCCTGGTATGAGTAAAGAAAGGATCATGTTTGGTTGTTTCATGCACAACCACGGTGGCAAGTTATATGGAATCAAAATGACTGGCCACGTGCTATGGGTGATACTCATTGATCTAAATGGATTGAAGCCGTCAGATGCTAAGCCCAGTCTAACATTACGAGGATCAGAACTAAACTCGCTATTCATAACATCAAAATATTTCCAAGTCATAGAATCCGTAGGATGCCTTAACTTATCATCATCAGTACGACCATCCACATGCCATCTCATATCATCGGCAATCTTGGAAGACATATACAATGTTTGAAGACGCAGCTTCAAAGGAAAGTGCCTTAATATCTTTGCTGCCTTTTTCTTTCCCTTTTTATTGGAATGACTGTCTTTGGATTTCTATCTAAAAGTACCACAAATATCACACTGTTTTTCACTAGTTTCATTCCAATATAGCATACAGTCATTTGGGCACGCATCTATTTTGTTATAATTAAGACCCAGGTCCGATATCATCGTCTTTACCTGTGAACTTGTTTCTGGCAATTTTGACACAAATGGAAATGTCTCTCTCAACAACTCAAGCGTCAAAGTCAATGACTTATTGCTCCATCCACTTAGGCACTTTATATGAAATAGTTTAACAATGAATGACAATTTCGTGTGGCTTTTACACCCCGGGTATAACTCTTCTCCAGCATCATGGAACAGTTTCTCAAACTGTGAATTATCCTCTTTTGGGGTATCATCTGATGGCCTATGTGAAGAACTCGCAAATACGTCCATTTCATCCTGCACCCCATAAGCTTCTTTAACCATGAGCCTAACTTCATCACCCACAAATTGTGCATCATCTACTATGGGATTAACACGGGGGGGTTGTGAATCGAGAATATCCTCCCCATGATAGTACCATTTTGTGTATTTTTGATCAAATCCATTGCAAATCATGTGTTCGTATGCGACTTCTTGACTTTGATACAACACATTATTACATTTCGGACAAGGACACTTGAACAACCCATTAATAGTTGCCCCGCGAGAACATGCGAATTTGATGAAACCCAAGACTCCATCTTGATAATCTTGACTAGCCCTATTCCATCCATAGTAAACGTAACCTATTTAGTTAATAAATATAGATACACACCCTTCATCAAAACATTAAGAAATTAACATAATAAATACCTAGATCTTCTCATCCACCTTCGATCCATCTATTAGTATGTTGTGAAAGAATTTACCCGTCACTTTTGAATAAGATTACTTTCTGCAAAACATACTCTATAAATGAATCTAGCTAATAGCAAACGGTACTTATGTTAGTTTTAAAATTTATGCTTGGTTTTAGCCATTTAGGAATACCAAGTACATTACTTGTTTGTCATAAGATTCATATATTTCTCCATGAATTTCGGCAGCATCTCTGCGCAGTTCTTCAAATACATAATGTTTTTTGACATAAAGTCAATAAAACTACGTATTTGAAGAACAAAGAGATGAAACCAAAATTATAATTAGAGATATATATAAATCACATGTCAACAAGTAACATACTTGATATCCCCAAACTGTCAATTTGACAATCCAAGATGTTACATGTGCAAATCTATGCTGCCTTCATATTTAAATACTAAGAGTTATTGCAAACTTACTGCAAAGATGCAATATCTTCAAAATACACAAAATAGGATGGGCATAGTTACACATGTAACCTCTCAGACGGGTATTTGAATTGTTCCCACTGTTTTAATGAGATAAATAAATATAAAAACAATAACCAGGTTAACCCAAAAATAGAATAAAGAACTGCTAATCATAATGTCAATGCTATTAAACAGCATTAGAACAGAAATATCAAAACAAGAAACTTAAAGAGATAAATAAGGAAAAAAAATACAAATTTCAGCAGCATCTCCCCTAAAAATAGAGCATTGTCCAGACCAAATTGGTCTAAAATAATAATGGTTTAACCTGGAAACAAAAGAAGAGTCGAAATATTGCATTCATATACAATCCAAAAATAGCATCCACATGTTATATTCACCTAACAAATTAAAGTATATGAAGGCATATTAGCCTAAATTTTATAGATTTGAGACTCTAAAACAAGTGGAAACAAAAACATTATAAGCCATACTAATTTAACTAGCTAGCAAACTGGCTTTCTAGCAAAAGCAATGTATTGCAAGCCAATGAATATGAAGAAGGCAAAATGGATACCAAAAAATGGAAAAAACCGATTAGTTCTTAATGTTTCTGACTAGCATTAGTATCCTCAGCTTTGTTTCTGACTAGCATTAGTATCCTCAGCTTTGATAAGACTAGGGAGACAGAAATATTATACAGTGCTAAAAATTGAAGAACTTGGCCTCTACAATTAAAGGAAGAACCCAAGTCTAGAGCCAGGATGTGATTCTGGCAAAGTCTAGAGCCCTTTGATTGCTTTTCCCTTTTTTCCTAGATTAGATTTATATGGCATGACATGTCAGACATTCCAAACATGGATCACCATATTTCAGCATGATACTAATTCTAAAAGGAAGAACTAAACCCATAAAGCTAATGTATAGAATCATCAATCTTCAAAGATTATTTTTAAAAACATTTAGAGTCCTTTTAAATAAAAAGTATTCATATAATTGTTTATGTAGTTTAAGCAAAAAGTATTCATATAATTTCCTCATTTTTTTCTTGAAGTTCCCTGCATTTACCTGATACTTTTTTGGTGATTTGGACATTTTTCTCTATATATTAAGCAATATTTTCCCTTTTCGTAGGTGGTTATATATCTAGCAATATCGATATTTAAAACCTAGGGTAAAATTATATAGATATAAGCTTAAAAGAATAGAATGAAACAGCTACAAAGGTAATGAAATACACAACAATGGTGAGATTATAAGTTTATATTTTATATTCTTGTGTATCATTTGCTACAATAGTATTTGTAAATTTCTTTTTATCTTCTCCACATTACAATGCTTATTGAAAGATTGGAAAAAAAAAATGTGTAGCATTTTTCGAATATATTCCTACATTCCTATTCTTGTCATGGAGATATTTAACAGCATTTCTGTAAACATATTCTTAAGATGTTCTTATCTGCAGTAACACTATTTGTGTATTAAATACTTATATGCCATGCACAAAGGGCATGATCAATTTTCCTCCCTCTTCTATGCAGTCCATCATCATTAACTCAATAAAAACTAACTTACCAAGTGTAAACTCCTTCTTTCTGACCAATAACTAGATTTCCTGTTATTGGCTCAGCTCAACAATGTGCATATAAGAAACAATGACACCAAATAAATTTAGTTGGTAGGAATAGGAACATTTATTGGCTGCTTGCATTACATACCGAGATGCTTCTATTTATGCACAAATCTATTTAGGAAGAAGTAGTCACACACAGAACATTGGATGGTTTAAATCCAAAATATAAAAGTCAGAATTTCCTCTCCATTCTAGACACACTAAAACCATCAGCAATTAGAAATTATCACTGGCCATGACTACAATAATTTTTGACAAAAAATACATGGAAGAGGTAGAAAACGTATTGTTCCAACTTGTGATGTAATACTTTGTAACCTGTCCTCGGTATCATGCACTTTAGACTCCAAAATATGAATATCAAAATTTTTCTTCCTTGATTCAGTCTATAGAAGTCGCACCTAAGCATATTAGAGGAGTTCGACCCCAACGCTATCGACAACCGAAAAAGCCACAAATATTGTACCTGGTCAGAAAAATTCTGAAAAATATCTTGAATTCAATTTCTTTTAAGAACATGCAATTTGTTGGTATTTGACTTGATAGAAGATGGAGGGGCCCTGAACTTTTAAGGCACAGAGGTGACTATTGTCTTATGATGATTTATAGAAAAACAGCTTCGACAACTTACCTGTGAACGGCGAACGATGACGGAGAAGATGGCCGGCGGCGGCTTGGCGACGAAGAAGACGAACGGCGATGGCAGGCAGCTTGGCAACGGCAAGAAGGTTGGCGACGGCGAGCAGCAAAGCAAAAACCAGGGTTTTCGCGTAGAGAAGAAAACCCCATTTCGCGCGATTTGGGGATTTATACCCTTTTAGCGGCAGTAACTTATTACCGCCTCTAAAACCCAAGTTCGCGCGATGGCATTATACCCTTTTAGCGGCGATAACTTATTACCGCCGCTAAAACCCAAGTTCACGCGATGGCATTATACCCTTTTAGCGGCGGTAATAAGTTACCGCCGCTAAAACCCAAGTTCGCGCGATGGCATTATACCCTTTAGCGGCGGTAATAAGTTACCGCCACTAAAATCCAACTCCACGATGCCATTACAACCATTTAGCGGCAGTAAAAAGTTACCGCCACTAAAACCCAAGTTCGCGCGATGGCAATATAATCTTTTTTGCAGCGGGAAATAATTCCCGCCGCTATAAACCGTTTTTGCGGCGGTAATTACCGCCGCTAAAAATATTTATTTTACTTAAGAAAAAAATAACAAATATTATTTTCCCCGGCGGTAGTTTTCAATATTACCGGCGGCTCTACCACCGGTACAAAGACGCGCCAAACATTTGCGCGAGAATGCAAGTTGGCGCCATTCTTTTTAGCGGCGGTAGAAATCTACCGCCGCTAAAGACTTATTTCAACGGCGATATACTGTCTCCCGCCGCTTAAATGTATTTACAGGCTTTTAGCGGTGGTAATTTGTTACCGCCGCAAAAAACCCGCTGCTAAAGCCCCGTTGATGACGGCCTACTCATGGTTTTGTCATTCAATGTCGGCCTACTCGAGGCTTCAGCATTGACAACACCGGCCTACTCAGGGTTTCGATGCTGCTCTACACCAGTCGTGGCAACACTTATGGCCATGCAATTACATCAATAAAGTCAACACATTACATTACTAAGCTTAAGTTATAGATCCAAGACAAGCTAGACCAAAATAGCTTATAACCAAATCAGCATGTAATCAAATGTATTCAATCTAAAATCATGGGTCAACCATGACCAAACTACTCCATCATGGAGGATCTCAAGTGCACGTCCTTCAAGGCTAATAACAATATCCAAACCAAATCTTATATCAAATCATTCATGAGACAACACCAATAATCCAAAGCTGTAGAAGTAACTCACCATAAAACAAATCCAATGTAAACCAAAGTAAATCAACATAGAGTTCAAAACACTGGTTTCTCAAATCTAACCAGAAATGTGTTCTCAAGAATTTTTTACTTTCGACTTATTATGATATGAGAGTTTCATAAGTAGAAGTCCTTAAAATCCTTACAAGTTACATAGAAAACATAATATCCTTTTAAAACCCAAAATGAACTAATTTGGAGGAATAAGTGGACAAGTATTTTGAATGAACTCTTTCCTACAATTGGCCTTTGGAGAAACCTTAGAAATGATCTCATAAAGACGTTACAAGTGGTGGAATCAAAATAAACTCATTTAATAATAATTTGAAACCAAAAGTTTCTTGAGAACTTAGTTTAGTAGAATGTACACAAACTCTTCGTTATATTGAATTTTAATATAATTCCTGTACATGCATGTCCTAAATACCTAAATCTTATTTGTACATAGGTTGGATTTGATTAAAAACAATTTCGTAGTTGAAATCACCTCAATTTGGAAAATTAAGATTTTCTGCCATGTCGAGTGTTCTTGCAAGTGTTGAAGAGATTCAAATCTGGTAAAGAGACACCAGACATAGTGCTTGAGCATCCTTGTAGGCATTGAAGAGATTAAAATCTGGTAAAGAGACGCCCGGCATAGTGCTCGAGCGTCCTTACAGGCACTCAGCTTAACTAGATTTCACAACTTTCGGGTTCTGAGATTCTTAAGTAAATACAAGCTGGGCGCTTGGGATAGCGCTTGAGCGCAATTCTAGGCACTCGGCCAAAACACTGACTCGCGACAAATTTCTGAGTTTTCCAAAATTGGACTACCAAAACCTAATTTAATCCTTCTAAAATCATGCAAAAATCTTCTAAATCATTAATAGAGACTTTCTAAGTGATTCAACAACAATTAATCATGGTTTTTAACTCAAATCTATGATTTCTCTTCAAATAGCTCAAAAATACCAAAATTTGAGTTTCAATATTCAAATCTCGAATTCCATACGTTAAATCCTTAAACTCCAGCACGAATTGGTTTAGAAGGGTGCTACTTACCTCTAGGATGCTCGAATCAATCTCAATTCCAAATCCTAAGATCTTAGAAGCTTCAGATCTCACTATTCTCCACAATTTTCCACTGTTTCATACAAACATTCCAAATCTGAAAAGTTTCAATAGAAAACCACCTCTATTAACTGTAATTCTGAAAATGTAACTTAACTCACCTGAATTCAATGAAACTAATCTCTTCTCTTTCTCTTGTGAAGTTTTTCTTCACAAATCTAGCTCCTCAAGACTAATTCTCCTTCAATTCTTCCTCTCACAGCATCCAGCCATGAAAGATCTCTTCAATACCTTCTATTCTTCTTAGTTCTCCTCTTCTCAACTCATTCCAGGTCTAATCTCAACTCCAGCCCTTCCAGAAAATTCCAACTCCAACTAACTAACCACTATAACCGACCAACCTCCCTTTTATACTCTTTGGTTGCCGCCCAATCTCTTCTTCAAATAGCAATTGTCTTGCTACAATACTATTCCAGCAACCTTCTCTACATATTCAAGGCCAAATCAGAAAAAAAGCATTTGATTAAATATTACTTATTAGCATTATGGAATTATAATAATTATTTACATCATTTAAGTAATTCCTCCATTAAATTTTCTGGAATTTTCATAAATATCCTCCGACTCCTCTTTCCTGAATTTTCCACCAATAATAATAATTAATATTACTAAAACAAATTCTAAATTTATTAATAAAAAATTTGGGGTTTTATAGTAACTCATGGATTTACATTTTAGTTTGGGTTTTTTGGGCCACAAAGCATGAATCCAAGCCCAACCTAAATTCAACTTTGGGCTTAAAATTAAGCTCTTTAAGGCTGAACCAAACCCGAACCCAAATTAAAGTCCTAGTTCAAGTTGGGTTGGGCGGGCTTCGGGCGGGTTGGGCAAAACTTACAACTCTATGGACAGCTGCTCGCCCTAAAACTACAAAAACTTCACAAGTCTACTTACATAAACATATTTTGCCCCCTCTAAAATTTTTAAATTGCCATCCATTATCTCAATTCTAACGACTAGTCTATTTAAGCCATTTCTTAGTGGTGGTTTTCTCATCAAACAACAAGCTTATAGGAGTTTGATGGGTGTTGTTTGCAGTCCGATCCTAGCCCAAGCATTCTCCCTTTCTTTATATCTATTCAATAGTCATAAAAAAGGATATTAGAAAAATTGACAGAAGCTCTAGGTTCGAGCATGAAGAATACTTAGGTGCACTCGTTGTGTGTGTGTGTGTGTTTTTTTTTTTTCTTTTCTACTTTTAGTTATATCAAATATTTACTTTGATCAATCAGAGGAAAACTATAGTAATATATTTTTATTATTATCATTTTAGTTCAAAGATTTACTTGGCCCACCATAAATGAAAATCTTGGCTATGCCACTATCTAGAATTATATATTATGGATAGATTGAGACCTCTCTCATGACTAAACTCATATACCCACACTAAAGTGCTCTTTGTTCTTGAGTTGTGATATTTAAGAAAATACTCTAATGGCTTAGGAGTTGTACCACACTACTATCACCCATACAGGTTCTAAATCTCTTATTACACCCTTGCATACATTCTCTTTAAATAATGTTCTTTGTGTTCCCACCATGAAAAAGAACCTTATTTCTATATCCCAATTTTGTCAATCCAAATAATACCTCAATTGAATTCTTACCCTCTTCTTTTTTTTTAAAGGATCTCAGTGTGAGACATGGGAAAATCACCGGAATGATCATCCCTCCGTCAACACACGGGGCTCGAAATAAAAGTTGGAGAGTTGCCACCATTCATAATTTTGAGGTGAGAATGGACACCAAAATGTTCAAAATCATTAAAAAGTGTAAAAAGGCAAATTCTAGGGTAAAAATAACCCTACTTGAAAATCAAATCCAGAGATGGGTAAGGGGATTAGATTATGAACGGGGGAAGGTGTTAGGCACCCTCATTCATCCACACAAAGTGGTTGCCAAGTGTATGTTCATGCAAAAATAGAAAGCTTGCTAAAATCATAGAAAACCTTGAAAAATGACCAATGTATGATATTTTCACATGAAGATCTAAATGGATTCTAGATCCTTTCTTATGTCAATATCATTTCTGGAATATCTCAAAAGATGGAAATCAAAGCACAAGTTATTCAAAAACCAAGTTGAATCAAATCCGGAAAATTCGGTAAAAAGTATGCCATTTGCCTTGAAATCATTCAAATACGATTTTAAATCAAATCAAACTAAATTCATTTGAAAAATTACAGTAAATAAGAGTCTCATGCAAGATTTCACTTCGTTCCGATAAAAATCCTAGGAGTTATGCTCCTTTGAAGTTGCTGCTGGGGATTTTTAAAAGTGATAAGTGGGCAACTTTGGGAAGTTGCATAGAAAAATCCACTCCATAAAAATCCACGAAATTTGGTGTGATTGAAGTCTGTATGGCCATCTTTCAAAAGAAACTAGCCTCATACAAAAATCCCTTCGGATGTGCCTTGGGTGGTCTCCCGAACAGGCCTCGAAGATCACAGATTTACCCAAAAAAGTACAAATGAACAGTTCTGAGTAAATCGGCTACCAATAATTCAAATGGAATCCAAAAATTATGAAACTAACTGGATATGAAAATAGACTCGTAAAGGAGTACTTAGAAACAAAAATCATTTGAATCGGATTTAAAACGAACACATGGCGGTCCGTCGAAGTGACAAGTTCTGTATTTGAACCTGAACTGTTCACTAAACTTCGACAGAGAGGTGTCAAAAATCCGTTTGATAGAAATTTATGAAATTTGGTGGACATAAACTAGACAGCCTCACCTTTCCCATGGTTCTAGAATCGCTCCAAAATTCATCCGGACGATGAAGTTATGAGCGTCCGAAGTAAGGGTACAGGTGCTGTCCAGTTAGGCCCTTTTTGAGTAAAACCGACTCAAAACTGTGATCAAGTGTGTGAGATTCGTGTGAGATGAATCCAAAACCTTTGAAAAACATTTAAAACATTCCAGAATTTGATTGAGGTCATTTATTGGAGATTTATCACAATGAATGTAATAAACCCCCAAATGTGAGCCTATTCGCCAAAAAAGTGCTATGTATGTGCAAGCTTGAAAAAAAAATACAAGATCAATAGAACAACATAGCATGCATATATCTTCATCAAAATGAGGTTCTAAAATAGCCTAGGGTTCCGTTCCATTATCGTTTCCCTCTGTTCTCTCTCCCCGTTAAACACGGTTCTTCAAGATAATCAAAGGTACTTTGAATATGAAACGGTTTGCAATCAAACAAAAGGCCTTATGCTATATAGGTTCTAGTACTAAGGTCAATCCCCAGTCTCGTTTCTCCTAGATCCCGCCTCCACGTTTTACGGCTAGGGGGAGTCTCGAGATACTTTGAGCCGAGGAAGGATTTTCACACACAAAGAAGGCTTTACACTACAGAAAGGTAGAAGAAGAGATCTAGATCTAGGAATGTAAATACAGAAAATAAAAGAAAAGTTTGAGGCTTACCTAGATTCTGGAAGCACTCCCGCAGCGATTTCCTTCTTCTCTTGGAGTTCTTCTTCGCGAGAATTCAAAACAAGAGTTGGTTGCCATTTACTTGAGGAGGAGCCTCCTATTTATAGGCAAAGGCTAGAGTTAGGGTTGGTGAGTTGGTAGACACAACATAAGGTCTATAGCCCACCAACCTTAACCCTAAGGCTATTTCCGAGATTTCCCCTCATTTAATGAGGGATATGATGGTAAAAGTGAAAAGCTCTCGGAAAACCCTAATTTTGAGCAAAACTTATGTATCCGGTATATCAGACCGGATACACAAGGGCCTTAAGGTATCCGGTATACAATACCGGATACACTAAGCACTGCTTGTATCCGGTATGTTCCACCGGATACACAGAGGAGTACTTGTATCCGGTCTAAGTGACCGGATACAGATAAATATTTATTTTCTTCAATTTTTGTGCTGGCTTTCAAAGAGATAATGATTTTTTATGATTGTTTGTGCAATTTGGGGTGTCTACACTCAGCATGGGGGCAATACTGTTGCAGCGTCGCACTAAGGATGGTGTGTACGAGTTGCAGGTCTCTTCCATCAAGTCTTCTCCATTAGTTGCTTTCTCAAATGCTAAAACCAATTCGTCTGAGTGGCATCATAGATTAGGGCATCCATCGTCTTCCATTTATAGGCACACTGTTTCTACTTTTCATCTTGAATTGTCAAGTCCTTCAAATTTGAACTTCAATTTTAATGCATGTCTATGCAATAAAAGTTACAAGTTACCTTTTTCAAGTTCTTCTCTTGTTACTACCTCTCTTGAAATTATATTTTCTGATGTGTGGACTTCTTCCATTCACTCTGTTGACAATTTTAAGTACTATGTTATCTTTGTTGACCACTAGTATACAAAGTATATTTGGCTGTACCCACTCAAACGAAAATCTCATGTTCATGATGCTTTCATCCGCTTCAAATCTCTTGTTGAAACTTCTTTAACAAGAAGATTATCATGCTTTATTCAGATAATAGGAGGAGGGGGGGGGGGGGGGGGGGGGGGGGGGGGGGGGGGGGAGGATCAAGCTCTATCATCCTTTTTAGCTACCCATGGCATCTCTCATTTCACTTGCCCTCCTCACACACCAGAACATAATGGGTACTCTGAACATCGTCATCGTCACATTGTTGAAAACTCATCTCTCACTTCTCTCCCATGGCTCCATGCCCTTGTCTTATTGGTCCTATGCATTTACCACTGTTGTCTATCTTATCAATCATATACCTACTCCTACTCTTCATCTTCTCTCTCCATATGCCAAACTTTTTGGTAATCCTCCCAACTACACTAAGCTACATAGTTTTGGATGTCTTTGTTATCCATGGCTACGGCCCTATACGTCTCACAAACTTGCTTCTCGCTCTTCTCCTTGTGTCTTTGTAGGTTATTCTCCCACTCAAAGTGCTTACTTGTGTCTTGAACCCCTCTCATCTCGCATTTACACGTCTCGTCATGTCAAATTTGTTGAGTCCATTTTCCTTTTACTTCTCTTCACTCCCACCTAATTCGTCCTTCCTCTGACACACTCTCTCACTAGTGTCCCTCTATGTCCCTCCTTCCAGCTACCGGTACATCATCCTTGGTAACAATCTCCCCATCTGATGTGGATTCCATTTACACCACCCCGTCCTCCACTCACCCCACCCATTCTATCTCACTACTACCTACACCCACCCTAAGCCCGAACATGAGTGTTGTGCCCTCTCCTTCCCCAAGTCATGGCGTCCCTGTTGCTCTTGAGTCCTCTCCTTAGTTGGAGCAAAACACCAAAGCCCACCCCTCCCCACCTCCAGACATCTCACCCCTCCCACCTCCTTCTAGTCCCACTTCTCCTTGGGTTATTGTCACAAGATCCAAAAACAATATTCACAAACCCATCACCAAACTAAACCTCACTGCTCAACTTGCCCCATCCACTAACCTTGAACCCACAACCATGACCCAAGCCCTCAAGGATCCCACATGGCGTCAGGCAATGTCTAATGAGTATGATGCTCTTATTCGAAATGGGACATGGGAACTAGTTCCTCCCAACCACACACAAAATTTGATTGGTTGCAAGTGGATTTTTCGTACTAAGTATCTACCTGATGGATCTATAGACAGGTACAAGGCTTGACTCGTTGCAAAGGGGTTTCACCAGCGTCCTGGACTTGACTATCATGACACCTTCAGTCTCGTTGTCAAGCCCACTACAGTGAGGCTTGTCCTTAGTCTTGATGTTAGCCATGGGTGGTCTCTCAGGCAACTTGATATTAACAATGCCTTTCTCCAAGGAACTCTTTCAGAGGATGTATATATGTCTCAACCACCAGGCTTCATAGATCGTGATCATCCTCATCATGTCTGTAAACTCCATAAGGCCATTTATGGTTTTGAACAAGCTCCCCGAGCTTGGTATCATGAGTTACGCCAGTTTCTTGTCACCTCTGGCTTCGTCAACTCTCATGCTGACACATCTCTATTCATCTCCAACACTGGTGGTACTCCAATTTATCTTTTGGTTTATGTGGATGACATCATTATCACAGGTGCTAGTCATGGGGACGTGCAAAACTTCATCACTCTCCTAGCTAGTCGGTTCTCTCTTAAGGATCTTGGACCACTAGCTTACTTTCTTGGTGTTGAAGTGCTCCCTCATTCTCAAGGCTTATTTTTGACTCAACATCAATATATAAAGGACCTTCTTGTTCGCACACATATGACAGATGCCAAACCTGTTGCTACGCCTCTTGCCACTACGCCTACACTCACTCTTCACTCTGGCACCGAGCTCTCTGATCCCTTTGAGTATCATACTATTGTTGGCAGCCTTCAGTACTTGTCACTTACACGTCCTGACATTTCTTACTCGGTGAACAAGTTGTCTCAATTCATGCATTGCCCTACTAGTGACCATTGGACTGCTGTCAAGAGACTACTCCGCTATCTCTGCGGGACACTAGATCATGGTGTTGTTCTCTATCGCCACTCATCTCTCTCTCTCTACATGCATCCTCTGATTCAGATTGGGCAGGTAATAAAGATGATTTCACCTCCACCAATTCTTATCTTGTTTACCTTGGTCGCAATCCTATTTCTTGGAGCTCTAAGAAACAGCACACTGTAGCCCGTTCTTCAACTGAAGCTGAATACCGATCGGTTGCCACTACTACAGCTGAGATCCGATGGATTTGTTCACTACTTAGTGAACTTGGTGTTACACTAACTCAACAACCGGTGATTTATTGTGATAATGTTGGTGCTACAAACTTATGTTCCAATCCAGTTTTTCACTCTCGTATGAAACATGTGGCATTGGGTTATCATTTCATTCATGAACAAGTCCAAAGTGGGACACTTCAAGTGGTTCATGTCTCTTCTACTGATCAGTTAGTTGATGCTCTTACCAAACCACTTTCACATGCTCGTTTTTGCAATCCAAGATTGGACTCTCCTCACGGAGCTCCATCTTGTGGGGGCATGATAAAGGAAAAACTCATGCTAAAGGCAACTCTTGATTTCTGGATATGCTAAAAGAAACGTTCCACTTCTGGGTTTCTATTTCTATTCATTACTTCTATATAGAGAATTAGAATAGTTTTCAGTTACAGTGTTTCTATTTCTGTTGTACACGAGAATTAGAATAGGTTCCTCTTACAGTGTTTCTATTTCTGTTGTACACTATATAATACTCAATTGTAAAGGAATGAAAGTGTGTTCGGAATTTATTATTCTCTTAGATTCTTCAGCTAGGACTATATACTATAGAGCTGCAACTTGGGTCAGTTATAACTGAAACCAAACCGGTCTAACCTGACATTGGGTCAGTTTAGGTTGGGTTCTTAAGTCTTTGGCGGTTTGCTAGGACTATATATTTAAGAATATAAATATATAAAGTCTACCTCTGTTATGAGCTTAAGCGTTTAGTAGGATTGGTATGAGATCCATAACTATTAACAAATATGCCACTAAACACAAAATTGTATAGAAAGGAACTTCCAGTGGAAGCTATTCTGTCTCATCAGCCTATAACTTACTAACTAGATCAAAGAAAAAAACCAGCAGTAACAAGGCAAGTGGAAAAAGTAAGGTTATGTATATTGAGAGTCTTCGATGGATCCCACTGAGAGGGGACCTAAATTGGGTTACAGTCCTTTTCAAATAAACATTGACTCCTCTCTTGGTGTCTTGCATCTAATTTTATAACTATTCTACTAACAAATTTCATAGTCTTGGTGGGAATTAAATAAATCCATTCTAATTAATTTGTACAATGAATTTGATTGCCAGTCGAGCAAAGCAGACAAAAACGGTTTTGGGTTTGGTCCGGAATTCAATCCTTTTTGACCAATTAATGCAATCTTCAATTCAAATCCCCAAGTCCCTCATGTTCTAAAGCAAGTGGGCTTTATCCTTATTTGCACAAGTCAATATAGTCGACGCAAGACTTTCCTTCCTTCCACATGAACTTGGATTTTTTTTTATTAATAAAGCTCTCTACTCCCAGGCTCCAATCATTGTATATAAGAAGCTTAGAATCATCCCCTTTTCAAATCAACCCAGCACTCAATCTCTCCTTGTTCTTCAACTTCTGACCTTTTCTTGGTCTCTTGCTTTCTTCTTCTCGAAATTAAGAGACTGCAATGGCAAAGTTCTTCAACCCCATATCATGTCTTGTAGTCTTATCTGTCTTACTCATCAATGGTGCAATTGCAGAGGACATGCTCTTCAACGGGGAGAGTCTGAACGCAAACGAATTCCTCGAAAATGGGCCTTACAAGTTCATAATGCAATCAGACTGCAACCTTGTGTTGTACGTGAACCAGAACCGTGCACTCTGGTCCTCTCAGACCAACGGCAGAGGCTCGGCGTGCAGGGTTACCCTACAAAACAACGGGAACCTTGTCATCTTCTCCGGCTCCGACATCGTGTGGACGAGTAACACGGCCCGCGGTCCCAACAATTACCGTTTGATCGTTCAGACCGACGGGAATGTGGTCCTATATGGAGCTGCTCTGTGGGCGACAAACACAGTTCAGAGGCAGAGCAAGAGAAGACTCTTTTAAATAAGATGTGATGTTTTATATGGGTAGCTTCACATGGGGATTGTGTACTTTGGTTTAAAATTCCGTGTTTTTGCTAGTTTGGATCAGATTGAGAGTGGAAATAAGCAATGTTCCAGATTTGGGTCTCTTGTTTGAGGTCTTGAACTCTTGTTTTACAATAAACAGAACCAGTAATTGAAAATGTGAAATGTATTCAGTCCCTTGTTTGTTGGTTTAATTTCTTGTTTAGGAAGAATGTTTGCCACATCCCTAAATGATCTTTTTTTTTTTTTATATTCATTAATTTAATTTCTTGAAAGCTTTGAAGTTTGAATGACTATAGTAACTAACTTGGTCGGTCAGTTAGAAGAGACCAAAACGGGTGAATAGTAAAACTCAATAGGTAATGGCGAATCCAAAACCAAAAAAACCAAATCCAACTGATGGGTTAATATTTTTACAAAATGATACAAATGTCATCTTTTAGGTAAAAAGTTATACTTAATGGTATTGCTTCTCATTAAAAAAAAATAGGCCCGATGACTAATTTTCTCTTAGTATGTATATACTTAAAGTATACTTATCTGCTTAAAATACAATTATTCAATTTATTATTATTAAGTATATATACGTGGGTGTATATTTGGTCTTATTATATATTAAAACATATACATATTTTCTTAATTACTTAAAGAATTATCACATATACACTTATATATATATAAGTATACATATTTATTTAAGTATATATATACAAATTTATAAATGCATATATAATAAGTTATAGCTTGATGGAAGTTATTACTATTAAATAACAATTTATTTTTGTTATACTTAATATAATTTAGTATGTATATAATTAACATACACAAATATATATAAGACAATATAGTTATATCATACACCATTATCTATACTATATATAGCGCGAGGCGCCTCCTTGGGAATCATGCCAACTAAAATGTGTGAGTTTCCAAAATAATCCTTACCCATTGTTGTAAAGATTCATTAGCAAAAGGGTATAATAGTCAAAACTACCTCAATTTTTAAAAAATTGAATAATAAATTGCAAAACTGTTCCCCCCTTTCTTCATACGTTCAAAACTGCACATGCACGCGGCTGATTAAGTATAATATGGATCCACTATATATATAATGGTACTAGTGGATAGGGCTGTCAATGGGTCGGATCATGACCCGTTTACCGTCCATTTTCGATAAAATAATCCAATTTGATCGGAACTTTTACCGATTAAAGATCCATTGGATCAAATTCAAATCTGAAAATTGGATCCGTTTTATATTCGGATTCAGATCACTGTCATATCAACCTAATTAAGATCCGAGTCCAATTAAATTATATATATGTTTGTAATTTTTTCAAATTTCTAAGGATGCTTAAGTAAGTTTAATATTCATCTTTAAAATAACATATATATCATCTTAAATGTGACCCTAAGATGTAGATTTTAAAATCATTTGAAGTATTATTTGGTACAATTATAGTAAATGAAGCCTATTTTAATTGAATTGTTCAAATTCAAACATTTAATCGGATAATCGGATTCGAATACAGATTTCATAACTATATTTGGATTCAGATTCAGTAACAAGTACGAAGGATCTATCAGATATTTAATCGGATTCGAATATCTTATAACTTAATCGGATTCGGATCTTGGTGAGTCTAGTCAGAATCGGACCCGTTTATAGCCCTACTAGTGGAGGCACGTTGATATACCTCTTTAGGTAGTTTTGTCTGCAAATAATTGTATTTATTGATGATAACCGTGTAGCATCAAAGTAGGTGGTCTAAGTTGGAATAGTAGGCACGTTGATATACCTCTTTAGGTAGTTTTGTCTGCAAATAATTGTATTTATTGATAATAACCGTGTAGCATCAAAGTAGGCGGTCTAAGTTGGAAAGTGGATTAGGATGGTGGTTTTATTTGGGGTTTTTATGTATTATGAAGAGTATTTATTGGAAGAAAAAGAGAGGGCTAGAATCCCTCAGAATATTTCCGAAAATTGGCTTTAATAATATAGATTTTGTGGTTTGATCGGACATTGTCGGGCCGATCGGACATTGTCGGGCCGGGTAGGCTCAAGCGGCTGAGAACAGTGGGGTACATCTAGATCGGACATTGTCGGGCCGGCCCACCGGCAGTGTCTCTGAAGGTCCTTGTAATGCAAAAACAAAAAATTTTTTGGAACAAGACAACGAATGAAGCTGAAATATTCAAAATGCGGGACGACATTTTAAATGTTGAAATAGTACGCGTTTTCACCTTGTCAACTGCGTAGGCTCTAGCTGTCGGTGGTGGTCAAATTAATACTAAATCATTGACTTTCTGCTTCTTATTATTTCTTTTCATTATTTTATTATCATCATTATTATTTCTTCGGATTCAGTCGCATAATTCCTGGAATTATTTTTTCCAGATAATTCATATTCAGTCGAATAATTCTTGGAAATTGTAAACTAGTGTTACTTTTTCAAAATAATTGAAAATCAGTGCGCATTTAAGTTTCAAAGGAGGTTTTCAAGTCTTTTGGCGACATTTTTCAAGTGTCACTAATTTTCATTTACGAAGAATTTTATGGCTGAATCTGAATTATGTTAAAAAATTTATCACTTAAAGCCAATTGAAGAGTGTTTCTTCAACAGTCAATTGCGTGATGTATATAGCAACTTATAAGGGCTTTGTCTAACATCATGAAATAGAAGTTGATATTTTCCTCCTTATTTTGTCTATATAAAGAATCTACTCGCCTCTCTTCTTATCTTATCTTCATCCATCAGCCTCATCATCATCATCATCTTCTTCTTCTTCATCACTTCCTTGCCTGAAAAGATATGGCTCAGACTGTATCATTCATTGGATTGGCTGTTGTTGCTATCTTGCTCTTTATTAATGGTGCAATGGCCGAAGACATGCTCTTCAACGGAGAGAACCTGAACTCCGGCGAGTTCCTCGAGAACGGCCCTTACAAGTTCATAATGCAAGCAGACTGTAACCTTGTGTTGTATGTGAACCAGAACAGAGCTCTATGGTCTTCTCGCACTAATGGTAGAGGCACATCCTGCAGGGTCACATTACTGAACAACGGGAACCTCGTCATCCTCTCCGGCACTGACACCGTGTGGACAAGCAATACTGCCCGTGGTCCTAACAACTACCGCCTGATCGTTCAGACGGACGGCAACGTGGTGATCTATGGTGCTGCTGTGTGGGCTACAAACACAGTTCAGAGTACGAGGCGCTTGCTGTGATGATGAACTACATATATTTGTTCTTCTGCAACGAATAAATAATGTTCCATTTCTAATTTGTTTTCTGATAATATGGGTAGCATAGGATTTGGGAGGTTAATTTGTGTGTTTTTTTCTTTTATGTTCCATGGAGGAGAATTGTATGGTTTCCAATGAGAAGAAATATGATAAGAAGGGTTTGTGTTTATTTAATATTCTACTAGTCCAAGAATAACAATTAAACTAGTACCATTACCAATGCATCATTTAACAAATCTCATTAGTCAAATTCCAAACCAAATGGAAGCTATTAATTAGCACTATAAATTATCAAATAATTTCCAAGCATCCTTACCTTTATACTAAACTAGAGAAATGCACGCGCTATGCGCAAAGCAAAATAATGTGAGGCATTTAGTTATGACACATGGTGGTTAAAATTGGAAAGAATCGGAGGGTCTATCCGAAGTTCATATACACCCTGGTTCACCATGTCTTAAAACAAGTTCCCTTGGTTATCTGGTCTAGACTAATTGACTCAACTCTACTCACTTTAATTATTTTTTTTAGGCTATTTTGGGGCTACTTGGGGCTTAGCCCTTAATTCATTTTGCTGGATTAATCCCTGTTATGTGAATCTGTTTGGATGGGCTTATTGGAAGGCCCACCAGTCCATTCATGAAAGGCCCAAAGTAAAGCCTATGGGTGGAAAGGTGATGGCATATAACATTTCTCCATGCATTCGGCTATTTCCTTCACCCAGAATGTCTATTCTTATTTCTCTTAAGACATACTATCAATTTACAAAATAAGCTTTATGTAATCTGTGAATATCTTCCAAAGTTCAGATTTGTTAGATCAATGCAATCAACCCACTGCAGGATTATGAATCAATGACTGAATATATTGTCCTATTGTACTGATGCAGCATTGAGTTTGCATTTATTTATCTTTATATTGATAGTTATTATTAGTAAGGTTGATGTACCTTTATTATAAGACACAAAAGCACAAGAAAAATAAAACTCATTAACCAAAATTGGTGCATCTTTGTTTTATTTTTATGAGACAACAAACCACTAGAGAAGTACTACTTATTAACTATCATAGAGAAGTTTAGTCGTTGATGTTTCTGTAAGCCCTTGTTCTCCCACGAGCTTTGCAGAAGCAATGAAAAGGCCGGCAAAAGAGCATTTCCTCTGGAGCCAAATTCCAGTGGCCTTAAAGGCCAGAGGAAATGCTCTGAAGCCTTTAAGGACTCCGGCCTCAAATCATTGTATATAAGAAGCTTTTAGAATCATTCCTTTGCAAATCAACCCAACACTTAAACTCTCCTTGTTCTTCTACTACTAACTTTCTCTTGGTCTCTTGTCTTTTCTCTTCTCCAAAGAGATTGCAATGGCAAAGATCTTCAACCCCATATCATGTCTGGTAGTCATCATAGCTTTCTTACTCATCAATGGCGCAATTGCAAAGGACGTGCTCTTCCGCGGGGAGAGTCTGAACACAAACGAATTCCTCGAAAATGGGCCCTACAAGTTCATAATGCAATCCGACTGCAACCTTGTGTTGTACGTGAACCAGAACCGTTCACTCTAGTCGTCTCAGACCAACGGCAGAGGCTCGGCGTGCAGCGTTACCCTACAAAACAGCGGCAACCTTGTCATCTTCTCCGGCTCCAGCATCGTGTGGACGAGTAACACGGCCCGTGGTCCCAACAATTACGTTCTGATCGTTCAGACCGACGGCAACGTGGTCATATATGGTGGTGCTCTTTGGGCTACAAACACTGTTCAGTAAAGAGTGTTTTAAATAAGATGTGATCTTTAATAACTGTGGCTTCTCATGGGCTATTTGTGTTTTGATTTTTAAGTTCAGTGTTTTTGCTGGTTCAGGTCCGGTTGACAGTGGAAATAAGAAATGTTCCAGACTTAATTGGATCTCTTTTTTAGGTCTTAAACTCTTGTTTGCACAAGAAACAAAGCCGGTAATTGCAAATGTGAAGCGTATTAAAACTCTCGTTCGTTAGTTTCTTGTTTAGAAGAATGAATTTCATTCATTGTTCTCATCCTTAAATCTGAACAGAGATTGGAATGAGTATAGATCAATTAGTCAATGCAATTTTTGTTATAAAATCATCTCTAGAAATTCAGGGGCGGAGCTACACAGTGCTTATGTGGGCGGCTGCTCACCCTAAAACTAAAAAAACTTCACAAGTCTATTTATATAAATATATTTTGCGCCCTCTAAAATTTTTAAATTGCCATCCACTATCTCAATTCTAACAACTGGTCTATTTAAGCTATTTCTTAGTGGTGGTCTTCTCATCAAACAACAAGATTATAGGAATTTGATGGGTGTTGTTTGCCGTCCAATCCTAGCCCAAGAATTCTTCGTTTCTCCATATCTATTCAATAGTCATAAAAAGGAAATTAGAAGAATAGACAGATGCTCTGGGTTTGAGAACGAAGAATACTCGGTGCACTTGTTTTGTGTGTGTGTATTTTTTCCTTTTCCACTTTTAGTTATATCAACCATTTACTTTGACCAATCAAAGGAAAACTATACTTATATATTTTGATTATTATCATTTTAGTTCAAATATTTACTTTGCCCACCATAAATGAAATTAATCTTGGCTATGCCACTATCTAGAATTATATATTGCGGATAGATTGAGACCTCTCATGACTAAACTCATATACCCTCACTGAAGTGCCTTTTGTTCTTGATTGTGATATTTATGAAAATATTCTAATGGCTCCCGAGCTGTACCACACCACTAAAAGCGCCAAAGAAAAAAGAAAAGAAAAAAAAAAAGAAAATAGTAGACAAGGGCTTTCTCTTCTACCAAACTTGCTCTCACAAAAGCTTATGATTGATTGGATTGGGTCTTCATTGATATGATAAAAAATTTTCATGTTTCTGGGACTAAGAGTCAATGAGACTAATTATGTTTTATATATCTTATGTTTCATACAATATACTGATAAATGACAAACCACGTGGTTTTATCCAACTCACCCATGGCATTAGACAAGGGGATCCTTTGTCCCCATATATTTTCAATTTGACTCAATAGATTTTGTCATTTGCCAACAAAAAGAATTTATTTATGGATAAAAGCAAATAGATTTGCTAAACATATCAATCACCTTCTTTATGCTGATGACTTTATCCTTGGAAAGGTGTCTAAAATTGTTAGTCAAAAATTCAATATTACTGTGAATATTTTTTGTGATATGTCGGGCCACACAATTAGGCTGCGTTTGGTAACGCTTTTCAGAAGTACTTTTTTGCTTTTGAAAGCAAAAAATTGCTTTGAAAAGCAAAAGTACCGTTTGGTTTCACACACGAGAAGCAATTTATTAAAAGCGAAGAAGCAATTTTATTGCTTTTCACCGGAAGCAACAAAACGTTGCTTTTCAATTTTTTGACAAAATTGATTTATTGCTTTCAAAATCCCTCGATACTATCATGGTCATCTTTTTCTCTAGCGGACTCCTCGGTATCTCCGGCTCATCTTCTTCGTGAAAGTCAGCTGCCTTCAACCAAGAGATAATCTTCTTCTCCGGCCTTTGACCTTCTTCTTCGGTGACTCAACGTGTTGTCTTCTCCGGTGACTCCTCGGTATGTCCAAGGTCTTTTTTCTCTTTTTCTTTCTCTGTTTCATTCGATCTATTAGTTATCTTTATTGCTTAAAGTTCTCCGGTGCCCCAAAGATCAGTATTTCTGCGAAAGAGATCGACTTGGTGGAATGGAAAGGAGACATACTTGCTGTCGGTGTTACGGAGAAAGACTTTAGACACCCCAAATTGCACAATAAAAATGATCAATAATCGGTAAAAATCATTATCTCCTTTGAAGCCAGCACAAAAATGTGAAAAAGCAAGTTTTTCCTTGTATCCGACAACTCAGGGCGAATACAAGTATATCTCTTCGTATCCGACATAAGTTGTCGAATACAAGTAGACCTTAATGTATCCGGCAACATATGCCGGATACATACAGGTATTCGTGTATCCGACCTGATATGTCGGATACATGATTTTTTGCTCAAAATTAGGGTTTTCCGAGAGTTTTTCACTTTTACCATCATATCCTTCATTAAATGAAGGGAAATCTCAGAAATAGCCTTAGGGTTAAGGTTGGTGGGATCTAGACATTATGTTGTGTCTACCATCTCACCAACCCTAACCCTAGCCTTTGCCTATAAATAGGAGGCTCCTCCTCAAGCAAATGGCCATTAACTCTTGCCAAGAACCTTTGCCAAGAAGAGCTCCGAGTGAAGAGGGGAACCGCTGCGGAAGTGCTTCCAGAACCCAGGTAAGCCTCAAACCTCTTTTTAATTTTCTGTTTTTACATTTCTAGATCTAGATCTCTTCTTCTATCTTTCTGTAAAATAAGGCCTTGATGTGTGTATGAAAACCCTTCCCCGGCTCAAAGTATCTCACGACTCCCTCTAGCCGTAAAACGTGAAGGCGGGATCTAGGAGAAACGAGACTGGGGATTGATCCTAGTGCTAGAACCTCTCTTGAATAAGCCTTTTGAATCTATGTAAACCGTTTCATATTCAAAGTACCCCAAGATTATCTTGAAGAACCGTGTTTAACGAGGAGAGAGAACTAAGGGAAACGATAATGGAACGGAACCCTAGGTTGTTTTTAGAACCCTATTTTGATTAATATGAATGCATGCTATCTTTGTTATGTTGTTGGAATGATTTTTACATCTACACATACATAGCACATGATTTTGGCGGGATAGGCTCATATTTCGGATTTATTGCATTTATTGTGATAAATCTGAAATAAACAGCCCCAAGCAATTCTAGAATGTTTTTAAATGATTTTCAAAGGATTTTGATTCATCTTGCACGGATTATACACACTTTATCACTATTTGGAGTTGGTTTTCTTCAAAAATGGCTTAACTTGACAGCAACTGTACCCCGACTTCGGACACTCATAACTTCATCGTCCGGATGAATTTTGGAGTGATTCCAGAACCATGGAAAAGGTGAGGCTGTCTAGTTTATGTCTACCAAATTTCATTAATTTCTATCAAGCATATTTTTGACACCTCTCTGTCGAAGTTGATAGGTCAATTCAGATCTGAATACGGAACCTATCACTTCGACCGAGCGCCATGTGTTCGTCTTAAATCCGATTCGAGTGATTTTTGTTTCTAGGCACTCCTTTATGAGTCTATTTTCAAATCCAGTTGGTTTCATAATTTTTTTACTCAATTTGTGTTGTGGGTAACAGATTTACTCAGAACTGCTCAACAGCAATTTTCTGGGTAAATCTGTGATCTTCGGGGCCTGTTCGGGAGATCATCCAAGGCACATCCGAATGAATTTTTGTATGAGGCTAGTTTCATTTGAAAGATGGCCATATAGACTTCACTCACACCAAATTTCATGAATTTATATGGAGCCGATTTTCGTCAATGATTTTCCAAACTTGCCCACTTGTCACTTTTAATTATCTCCAACAGCAAATTTCAAAGGAGGCATAACTCCTAGGATTTCAACCGGATTTACTTGAAATTTTGCATGAGTCTCTTATTTACCATAATCTTTCAAATGGATTTGGTTTGATTCAATTTAAAATTGGATTTGAATGATTTCAAGACAAATGGTTTTTGCTTTTACCGAATTTTCCAGATTTGTCTCAACTTGGCTTTGTGCAATCTTTGCTTTGATTTCGATTTATTGTCGATATTCCAGAAGTAATATTGACATAAAAGAGGATCTGGAATTCATTTGGATTTTCATGTGAAGATATCACACATTTGTCCTTTTTCAAGGTTTTTAATGATTTTTAGCAAGCTTTCTTATTTTTTTAGCATGAACAACACTTGGCAACCACCTTGTGTGGGTGAATGGGGGTGCCTAACACCTTCCCCCGTTCATAATCTAATCCCCTTACTCATCTCTGGATTTGATTTTCAAGTAGAGTTATTTTTACTCTAGAATTTGCCTTTTAGCTCTTTTTGCTTATTTTAAATCTTTTGGTGTCCATTCACACCCCAAAAATCTGAATGGCGGTGACTCTCCCAACTTTTTAAGTTGAGCCCGTGTGTTGACGGAGGGGGAATCATCCCGGTGATTTTTCCCATGTCTCACAACTGGCGACTCTGCTGGGGACCTGTGGATTTAAGCCGTTTTGTGTATTTGTTCATGCTTTTTTTTACTTTTGAATGCTTGCTATTTTGCTTATTTTATTTGTGCATATTGTTGTATTTTGAAATCTGATTGGGATGCTTTGAAATTTACATGGATAAAGACATGTGTATATTGTTGGATTATGCCTAGGATCATTTTTATGGTCTTATCTTGGTGTGCATGCCTACTTGTTATATTTTCGTACCTTGTTTTGGGAGGTTTTAGTGCCATGTTTTGAGCATGAAAATGAAGTGCATAAATTCAGTAAACTCAATGGGCATTTTTGGGGTTCCCAAGCATGTTTTCCCCAATTCAAACCTTTCTTATGCTATATTTTAGTTATTGAATTCCTAGGCTTTGATTTGGGTATGAATAAAGCATGTTGAGCATCAAAGATGAAGAATACAAAATCTGGAAATTCAGTGGATAATTTTGGGCTTTTTCAAGCATGTTTCCTTGAACAAAACATTTCTTGTACCATACATTTAGGTGCTGTATTTTTGGGCTTTGATTTGGGCATAAAACAATATCACTTGAGCATCCAAATGAAGAACATGAAATCTGGAAATTTAGTGTATATTTTGGGAGTTTTCAAGCATGTTTTCCCCTAACAAAACACCTCATGTGCCATATTGTTAGTTGCTAAAATTTTAGGCTTCCATTTGGGGTATAAACAATGCAATTTGAGCATGAAAATGAGGCCACTAAAACACAGAATTCAGTAGATGTTTTGAGGAGTTTTCAAGCATGTTTTCTATGTTCAAATGCTCCTTGTACAAAATGCTTAGTTACTGAATTTTTAGGCATCAATTTGGGTAGAAAGAATGCACCTTTGAGCATGAAAAAAGAGCATGAAATCTGGAAATTTCAGTGATGTCTTGGGCTTCAAGCATGCTTCCATGGTTTAATTGTTATTTGCACAATATGATAACATGTTTGAATGCTACTTTTGGGCATGTAATGCTTGTGTGCATATTTAGTTGCTTTGGCTCTCTTGCTTGCTTATGTTGCTTCCAATATGATTGTCATATGCCTTGGCTTGAAATTGTATGCATGGCTACGAAAAAGAGTGGCAAGGGGCTAGGACGTTGTGAATGTACCTCAATTTTAAATGCACTTGAGCACTTTAAACTATTTGCACAACCTACCCATTACCTATAGGAAGTTGAACCCGAAGGTGTGTAGCTTGGCGCACCGAGGTAGTTACTTCGGAAAGTGAAAGTGAAAACATTCACCTTAGAATTTGAGTCAATGATGTGATGACAATGGGATCTGTGATTCGATTCCGGGCATCACTAGACTTGAGTTCTAAGTTGCCAATTAAGCCAAAACCCAAAAACCATACGCTTGAAGGTGGAGAAATACGTTTTCAGCTAAAAGTACACAATTGCGTTTGGGGAATTGGGTGTAAATGTGGGAAGGCCGCTTGCATGTTTCACAGGCCAAGGTATAATACCATATTGAAGGTAATACAAGGTGGCAAGGTAAAGCCATATATTCTTTTTTTTATCATCTTCATGTGAATTAAAAGCCATGGTGTCCATATGCTTGGGATGAAATTTCCCAAAAATGTAAATAGCCTAAGGTTGGTGTAACCTATAGGATGAGTTTCCAACTCAATTTAATAGTCATCCTACCCACAGTCAATGTAGGAGGCAACCAAGTGTACAAAATCCAAGGATTGGTGCATAACTTTGGCGGGTACAAGTACCCTCATGAATTTGTGAATTTTGCAAATATAGTGTCAAAGCCCAATTTGGGGCAAGTTTTAAAGGCCAAGTCAAGGTGAACATCAAGTAGGAATGAAAATAACATAATCTGGTGAAAAAATGAGTCAAAAAGGGCCATTTCGACCTTAACCGACAACTCAGGTCAGTTAAGAAGAATTTCATTTATATCCGGCATATATTATCGAATACAAAGACTTATGCGTGTATCCGACATACTTCGTCGGATACAATAAGCCATAACCTTATCCGATATATTATGTCGGATACATTTTTAAAAAATGTATAAATTGGTTTTTCAGCCCAAAATTTAAGAATAAAATGCCTAAAACACTGAAGATAATCCTTAGGCACCCCAAAGAGAATATACAAAAAATTTCAAAAAAAATAAAATAAAATAAAATTGTTTTTAGGGTTTAACCTAATTTTGAAACTCAAAGAGGGAACCAAGGTGTCATTTTTTTATGCCAATTCAATTCAAACATGTTATTATCAAGCTTTTGAACTTGAAAACTGAGAAAATTCAGAAGGAAAAAAAGAAACCTTTGGTTGGATATTTTTTCCAATCAAAAGTCAAAAATTTGTGGGACATTTGGAAGCCTCAGAATATTCCAAAAAAAAACCTTTGTTTGGTCACGAGAACCATCCATTCAAAAATCAAAAAAATTTGTGGGACATTTGGAAGCCCCAGAATATTCCAAAAAAAAAAAACCCTTTGTTTGGTCACGAGAATCAATCAAATCAAAAAATTTGTGGGACATTTGGAAGCCCCAGAATATTCTAAAAACCTTTGTTTGGTCACGAGAACCAATCAAATCAAAAAATTTGTGGGACATTTGGAAGCCCCAAAATATTCCAAAAAAACCTTTGTTTGGTCACGAGAACCAATAATATCAAAAAATTTGTGGGACATTTGGAAGCCCCAGAATATTCCAAAAACCTTTGTTTGGTCATGAGAACCAATCAAATCAAAAAATTTGTGGGACATTTGGAAGCCCCAGAATATTCCAAAAACCTTTGTTTGGTCACGAGAACCAATCAAATCAAAAAATTTGTGGGACATTTGGAGGCCCCAGAATATTCCAAAAACCTTTGTTTGGTAACAAAAACCAATCAAATAAAAAAATTTGTGGGACATTTGGAAGCCCCAAAATATTCCAAAAAACCTTTGTTTGGTCACGAGAACCAATCAAATCAAAAAAATTGTGGGACATTTGGAAGCCCCAGAATATTCCAAAAACCTTTGTTTGGTCACGAGAACCATTCAAAAATCAAAAAAATTTGTGGGACATTTGGAAGCCCCAGAATATTCCAAAAACCTTTGTTTGGTCACGAGAATCAATCAAATCAAAAATTTGTGGGACATTTGGAAGCCCTAAAATATTCCAAAAAACCTTTGTTTGGTCACGAGAACCAATCAAAATAAAAAAAACAAAAAAAATGGAAAATATAGAAAAAAAAAGCAAATAAACTCAGACTTGTGTTCACCTAGCCTACTTGTCTACATTTATAGGGGTGTGACTCAAGTTAAATGGAAGCTGACTTGTTGCTTTGTTTTTCTTCGCCAGGTACATTTACTTGCAATCATTGCTCCCGTGACCAGATCCAAAGCCCACATCATGAATACGGAGGAGAACCAAGCTCAAGCCACCATGCCCGCCCAAGACTTTGCTCAGCTGCAAGAGCAAGTGGCTGGTCTGGCCAAGATGCTGGGAGACTTACTGGCGGCTCAGGCCCAACAGGCCCAGGCCCAAAACCAAGCATCAACCTCCCATCAAGCATCGCCACCTCAAGCCTACATTCCACCGCCTACTCAACCTATACCTGAACCCATTTCCGAACTTGTCCCTGAGCCTATTCTGATCAGGGAAAATATTGTGGAATCTGAGAAAGAAATGGAGAAGGAAAAAGCTAGGGAGGAGATGGAGAGAAAAATGCTACTCAGGATAGAGAGAATCCAGGAAGAACTGAAGGAGGTAAAGGGGGGAAACAACTACGGAGGTACCACCTTCGAGGACTTATGTATGTACCTGGACGTATGCCTACCGGCTAAATTCAAGTGCCCGGATTTCGACAAATAAAATGGCACAGGCTGCCCTATGAGCCACTTAAAACTATACTGCGGGGCCCTATGCCAGTTTGGCCGGGATGACGGCATACTGAACCAACTCTTTCAGAGGAGTTTGACAGGGTCAGCCTTGAGGTGGTTCGCCACAGTGGATTATGGAAGGATCAGAAGATGGAAGGACTTGGCAGACGCCTTCCTTGACCAATATAAGTTTAACTCGGAGATCGTGCCAGATCGGTACAACATGATGAGGATGAGTAAAGGGAAAGATGAGTCTGTAAGGCAGTACGCCAAGAGGTGGAGAGAGGCCGCTGTGCGCATGGTCGCACGGGTAGGCACGCCTCCTAAAGGGTAATTTGGGAAAGTTGGAGTCGCCACTGCCTGATGGGGTGCAGGCAGACACCTGGGTGCCTAGGTTTTTCTATTAGGCGGTCTGCGGCTTGAGATTCTAGGTAGGGTCTTGGTTACGGTCCGGGGAAGTCCGTAGACACCCAGGTCTGCCCCGTCGGATAACGGGTCCCACGGGTTTCCTGGTTTTGAGTCAACTTGGTCTTGGTCTATTCACCCAATTCCTAAGTCAAAGCATGCACATTTGGTTTAAGTCTGGTGGGACCACCTGAGTGGTGTGGGTCCCTTTACTTGCTTTTATCTTGTTTGGTTAAGTGGTCTCAGTCTGATTGGGTGGGCCCCATTGGAAGGCCCACGAATCCCTTGGTGGGCCTCGATCTAAGCCTGGGAGGCCCTTTGGGCTTTGGTTTAGTGAGATGATTTTATTTCAAGTTCAAGTTGGAAGTTAAATTGAATTTCATGCAAAAGTGAGCCTGATGGGTTTGTGGGCCCCTTAGATGGGGCCCGCAATGGTGGCCAAGTGATTTGACTCATCCTGTTTTAGTTGTGCCAAAGTGGGCTAGGCATGGGCTTGGGGCCCATAACCTAGATTTGGGCTTGAAAGCCCAAGGCATTAGAGTTGGGGTAGTGGATCCCCTCCTTATTTGGTTAATGGGCTTGGCGGGCCCGATAGACCCTGGCCCACAGTCTCGGCCAAACCACACCTAGGCTATCCAACATGCTACAAATTGGGCTTTGGTGGGCCTCCAATGGTGTGGCCCACTCGATTGATTTAATTTGTTTATTTGAAACAAAGTGAGTTGGTTGGGCTTGGTGGGCCCCGTTGGAAGGCCCACAAGTGAATCCAATTAGACCAGAGTGGTCCAAGTTCCATTTTGGGTGACCCAGAAACCCTACTGGTTCACTTGGCTTGATTAAAAGATCATAAAAATAACATAAAACAAAGAACATACAAAAAATGACATTTCCACAGTGTAGCCGACCTGAGTTGTCGGCTACACACAAAAGCCCATGTAGTCGGCCTGGGGTGTTGGCTACACACAGAAATACATGTAGCCGACCACCAAGGTTGGCTACAAACAAGAATCTACTGATCCGACTTGAGTTGTCGGATCAGTCTAAAAGTGGTCTTTTTTGGGATTTTTTCAAGTGGGCTAGCTTTTCGGGCTTCCCAACACCCTTGCAGCAAGCAAGTGAAGCAAATAAAGTTCATCTAAGCAACAAGCAAGATGCATGCCTTAGATCCTAGTGAGTATGTGCATGTGCACATGCATGACCATACTTTATATGAACAAAGTTGTAGCCAAGGAAGATGGGGATCCTTGCAGGGGGCTAATGCACATGAACATGCTTGGTGTGTGTTTGTGAGGAAAAGTGAGAAAAGGCGGGTAGGTCACCATTCCAGCAGTAACTAAAAGAGGTCACAATGGGTGGTATGGGAAACAACATGCTTCCAAGATACATGTTAATAAAGAACCTAAATCTGAACAAGTAACCATGATGCAAAATGACATACTTAAACACACATGAAACCAAGATGCAAAGCCAAACAAGAGAAGGGATGAGAGGGGGAGTTAATGGGGTACAAAGGAATAGAAAATGAAGGGAACAAACTCCCCATTCGAATGGGATAAATCAGTAGCAAAATAGGACTCTAAAAACCATTAAGAACATATGCAAGGTGATCCTCTTCCTCCCTTGAGGCCGACCATGTGTCTTCCCCTTACCATGGGATTTTTCTTGTGCAAAATGGAGAAGAAAAAGTAGAGGAGAAAGACATTAACATGCTAGGAGAAGAAGAAAATAACATGCTAAAAATGGAGGACACTCCAACTTGGTTAGAACATGCTCATTCCAACTTATGATGTACAAAATACTAGTGACAGCATTACCTTGGGGGCTAAGAGCCCTTTTGAGATGTGGTTGAGGATCCTTTGGGGTGTGGACAGCAGCCGTACACCCCCTTGCTCCTTGCACCACCAAGCTTCTCCTAGCTCCAAATGAAGAAGAAGAGAAGAGGAAGGGATCAAGAGAGGTTTGATTGAAGGAGGTTCAAGTGTGGGAGAGGTGGTTAATAGGAGGGAGCTTGGAGATGGAGAAGGGCTTGTGGGAGAGAGCTTGGGAGAAGAAGAATGGAGTGAGCCACAAAAATCAGCTCCTCCCATACGTATGGGGCTCCATGGGGCTTTTATTATGTTGATTATGATGGGTGAATGCATATGATGCATGCATGGGGAAAAAGTGTTTGGAGGAGAGAGAGAGAGAGAGAAGGATGCATGAGGTGGTGCATGCATGGATGATGCATAGGGGATGCACATGGGGAACACTAATCATGAGGGAGAGAGAGAGAGGTGCATGCATGATGCATGCATGGGTGATCATGGGGGGAAGAGAGAGAGAGAGAGAGGTGTATGCATGATGCATGCATGGATACTCATGAGGGAGAGAGAGAGAGAGAGAGAGAGAGAGAGAGAGAGAGAGAGAGAGAGAGGTGTTTTAATGCATGATGCATGGGGATGCACATGGGGAACAAGAATTTATGAAGGAGAGAGAGAGAGAGGGAAAAGATGTGGTGGGGAATTAAGCATGTGAGGGATGAGTTATGGAGGAGAGAGAGGGAGAGAAAGATGTGGTGGGGAATTAAGCATGTGGAGGTGATATTCTTGGTAATTGTAGATTAGTCCCTGAGCTATTTTAATATCAACTTGCTATTCACATATTTGCCCCTAGATAATTACAGATATGCCATCAGATATTTTTGACTATCCTGATTATTTACGGATTTGCCCCTAGACACCTTTTTCTGCTGTTTTCTCTGCTGTTTTTGCCACGTGGGCAGTTTTTAGGGTTTATTGTTTTGCTCATAACTTATTATCCGGAACTCCGATTCGAGCAAACTCAGTTGCATTGGAATCGTGTCAGGATGACCTATCCACTGGGACAAGTTTGGGCAGCTGTTCTGGGGTTTAGCAGAAAGTCAATTTCTGCTCCCCCTCAAGTTTGACCGGTTCATGTCTTCTTCATCCGGACCCCGATTTGGGTAAACTCAATTGCGTTAGAACCGTATCGGAGCCCTCTATCCCATGACCTAGGGGTAGGCCTCTGGATCGGATTTTAGCAGAAAGTCAACTTTTGGCTCTGCTCAAGTTTGACCGCCTGCAGAACCTTCATCCGGACTCCGATTCCTACAAACTCAGTTGTGCTGGAATTGTGTCGAGATTCTCTATCCAATGATATAAAGCAAGGTGGCCAAATATCACTTAATCAAAAAGTCAACTTTTTGTCCCCTCGGGGTTTGACTTTCTGCTAGGGTTTTGAGCTGTTTTGCTGTCTTTTAGCACATTTTTTTTGTTTTCTTATTTTCTTTTCCTTTCTTTTTTTTTCCTTTTTTGGTTTGATCAAAATTTGGGTGCTTACAGCCGCCTCCTAGGTCAGGCCACCTATGCTGGAACCTGAAATGATCTCAATGTTTGTGGGCACACTGGGGCAGCCCTTCTACAATCATCTAGTGGGGCAGATCACCACCAATTTTGTAGCCCTGGTGCAAATGACAGACCGGATCGAGGAGGGGGTTAGGTCAAGAAGGCTCATTGACTATTCTACTTTTGACTGGGCAGTCTGATTCCGTTGCTTCCCTGGCACAGAAGAAGGGAACTGGGTTCAAGAAGAACGGAGCCAGGAAAGAGGGGGAAGTAAACCTGGTCCAGGCTCCTCCCGCCAAGAAATCGCTTCATGTGAACATCTCTACACTCCAGTAGGCCCAACAGTCCCAGCACTCTTATCAGACCTCGCACAATGTCAATTTCTCCCCCTCCGTGCCTGCCAACCCAAGGAGGACTTTTACCAAGGAAGAGAGGGAGGCCTGGTTGGCAGCAAGGAGGAACCAAGTCTTTACTCCCCTTCCCGTATCTCTATCCCAACTACTGCCAACCCTGCTGAAAGGGGAGTATGTGACTCTGAAGGAGCCCAACCCAAATGCCTCGAAGGGGAGGAATTTTGATCCAGCCATCACTTGCAACTATCATATGGGTGCACCGGGGCACTTTACTGACACTTGCTAGATGCTGAAGCATGCGGTCCAAGACCTGTTGGACCAGAAGGCCCGGGTTTTTAATAATGCTGCTCCCGCCCCGTCGGGAAATGATATCGGGCAGAACCCTCTGCCTTACCACAATGGGGCAGGCCCGTCCAACTCCATCACTGCCATATCCGCCACGAGAAGGGCCTTTGACCCATCTCAGCTTATAGCACCCGTGGGGACCTCGGTCAAGGTCTATTTCTTCCAAGAGAAAGAAGAAGATGAGGTCAATATGGTCTCCCAAAAAAATGATAATACTGCTGAGGACATTAGCTCCTCTCTGAAACGGGTCTCCTCTCTAATGGCCCAAATAAATATAGCTAGGCCTCCATTGGTCTTCAATTGCAGTCCACCTACTTGTTCACTAGCCAAGCCACCAAAGGCTCCCTTGGTCATTAACCTGGACCCCACTACTGCATCCATCACCCCGTCTGCTCCCACAAAATCCAAACTCTAGCCCTTGGTTGTAAACATTCAGCCATCCTACAATGTCCCTAGACCGACCCATACATCCCGGTCCAAACTCCAGCAGTTGGTGGTCAATGTCCCAAAATTAGCCTATTCTGAGGCCGCTGTACCATGGAATTACAGCGAAGGGGTCACGGCTACAGTTCCAGTGGTCAGGGACCAGAACCAGGAGGAGGTGAACCTCATGACGAGGTCGGGGAGATGTGTAGAGGTTGAAGAGAAAGAAAAAGAAACAGAGGTGGAGAGAGAGAGAAAAGAAATGGAAGAAAAAAGAAAATCGGAAGGAAAAGCAAAAATGAGAGAATGCACCCCCAGGGTGCAGAAAATGAGGCATCAGACCTCATAAAAATTATAAAGAAAAGTGAATTCAATCTTGTGGATCAGCTGAATAAGGTCCCAGCCCAGATTTCAATTCTGGGCCTTTTGCTGAATTCTGAAAAGCACAGTGACGCATTGTTAAGGGTGCTACAGAGTGCACACGTATCCCAAACAATCGATCCAGACCAGCTAGGCAAAATGGTTGGTCAAATCTTGTCACATAATGTGATAAGCTTCTCTGAAGGTGAGATAAGCCTAGGTGGGTGTTATCATGTGGACCCTTTGCACATCACAGTGCTTTGTAAGGGCAGCATGATCGCACGGGTTTTAATTGACAACGGGTCAGCGTTAAACGTCTTCCCGTTAATCACTTTTGTCAAGCTTGGTCTGGATCAGTCAAAGATTAAGCAAAACGGGAGGATAGTGAGAGCTTTTGACAGCTCTAAGACACACTCCCTAGGGGAGATTGAACTGCCGGTCACAATTGGACCGAATATTTTAGACATCACATTTGAGGTGATGGATATACCCGCAGCATTCAATCTGCTCCTAGGGAGGCCGTGGATACTGTAAGCACCTCATTTTTGCGCTACTAGAAAAGCCAAAAATGCAAACCCCTGACGGAAAGTCAAACCCTGAGGGGTCTGTAAGCACCTCATTTTTGCACTCCCGAAAGAGCCGGAAATGCAAACCCTGGTCAAAAAGTCAAACCCTGATGGGTCAAAATTTGACATTTTGATCAAGTAATAATCTGTCACCTTGTTTCATCTCAATGGATAGAGAATCTCGACACGGTTCCAACGCAACTGAGTTTGCTGGAATCGGAGTCCGAATGAGGGTTCGGCGGGCGGTCAAACTTGAGGATGAGCCGAAAGTTGACTTTTCCTAGATTTCCGTGCCAAGTACCTTGCCCTATACCATTGGATAGACAATCTCGACACGGTTCCAACGCAACTGAGTTTGCTGGAATCGGAGTCCGGATGAGGGTTCTGCGGGCGGTCAAACTTGAGGATGAGCCGAAAGTTGACTTTTCCTCGAACCCCGTGCCAAGTGCTTAACCCTATGTCATTGAATAGAGGGCTCCGATACGAGTTCAACGCAATTGAGTTTGCTCAAATCGGAAATCAGATGAAAGAGATATGAGCTGTCGAAGTTTCCGGGCAGCAAAAAGCCGGAAACTGCACACGTGGCGCAGGAACTGCACACATGGCTGCCAACACAAAAAAATATCTCGGGGACTAAATCTTGAATATCAAAAATCTCAAAGACTAAACAAAATTCGTACAGGGCAATCCGTAGATATCCAAAAGTGTCAAATCGGTCAAGTCGAAGGGCAAATCCATAATTTTTTGATTTGTACCCGGTCAAATATACCGGATACACATACCCTTATGTATATCCGGACTTCAAGGCCGGATACGAAGATTTGCTCGGCGAGATTCGCGTCGATTCCCCGACAAATTCGTGGCGGAATTAATTTTTGCCAATTATAGTGTATCCAGCCTTGGAGGCCGGATACACATGGTATATAGTGTATCCGGACATGGAGGCCGGATACACATGGTATATAGTGTATCCGGACTCCAAGTCCGGATACATTAAAATTGTTATAAAAGTGGGCAGCAGCCCCCTTTCCAAGGGTTGGCTCCTTTTACTTTTTTTTGGCCTTCTTCCACCACTTGTCCCCACCCGATTGCCTTTCTCTCCAACCTCATTTGCTTCCACACCCATCCCCTACCCCCTCCATACCACCTAATCCTTTGTCCTTCATCCCTTTCTTGGGTATCCTACTCCAACAAGAAGGAGAACACTTGCTGCTGCTACTGTGGAGGGAAGTTCCAGCACCACTTGCCTCCTCAAGGAGGTGCCTCCACCTTGCTCCAGAGCTCAAAAGCCACCAGGTGAGGCTCCTGGTGACCTTTGTTTTAACATATATTAAAATGAGGCTTCTTTTCAGATTTTACAAATTTTGTTTTCTCTCCTAGCATGAATTTGTTTTGGTATTCATTTTGCATGCATGTTCCTCCCTCTATTGGAAACATGGGAGCCTCTAAAGGTAAGAGAGGCCCCATGGTTGCTGCCACGAGAGAGGAGGGAGGTAGTCCACTTCATTTCGAGCCTCTCTAAGTTGCTGCTTTGGGTTGCATTCAAACCACCCCTAAGAGGAGCATGTTCCTCTCTTCTTCCTCTAGCGTATCCCCGAAGTAAGTCCCCATCCCCCATCAAAATCTTACCATTTCTGTTTTGTCCATCCATTGTCATTGGTTTTAATCAATTTGCTTGGGGATTTTTGCTGCTGGACTTATTCCCCATTTGCATGCATACAGCAGCCCCCCTTTGTTTTATGGGGTTCTTGTTTTCTCTCTTGGCATGGTGCCTACACGGGCACATGCTCTATGTTTTATGCAGCTCATGTTTTTTTTATCATGTGCACATACGAGTAGGAACTTCCACCACCTTTGACCCGCTGTTCTCACACACACCAGCATGCAGTCCCTCTCATGTTCTTCTTTTGTCAAGTGTCAATTGGTTAGGGAGCATGCCTAGGCAGGTTTAGGTCTGAGTTTCATCTTTTTCTAGACATATAATCCTTGGAGACTAGGTGCTGGTCATAGCTTTGTTTGGGAGCTTTTCCTTTTTCGTTTGTTACTTGCTTACTATTGTTATTGGGAATGAATGTATGTTTTTCTTTCTCTAAGAACTTGCTATTTTTTATGTATCAAAGCATGCTTTCTATGCCATAAGGTCATCATGTTGCTGTTTTAGCATGTGTATGCATGCTCCCCTCCCCCATATAACCACCTGGTATGTTGCTATTTTTATCCACCAATGGCTCTCCCTTGCCCCCTTCGAACCTCTTACCTTTCTTAGCATTAATATGCCCCATGTCCAGCTACTGTTATGCCTCCAACACCTTTAGAAGCTGCTGTTGCAGCAGGTGTAAGCCCCCTGCTACAGCTGCTGTCCCCGCAAGCTTATCCCCGCACCTGCACCACCAGGGCAGCCCCACCCCAAGTGCCAGGTGGAGGTGCTTACCCACCAATCCCAAAGGGTCCCCATATGCATATTTGAGCATAGGCTGCCCTATTGAGCCTTTGGTGAGAGACCATCTTGATGCTTGGTAGCTGCTGTGTTTTTTTGTTGTTTGTTTATTGAATGACCACTTGCTGCCCCTGGTCGTGCATTAACATGCCGCAGCCCCTCAAGCCTCACTTGTTTGCTTCCCATGACCACACAATATGTCTTTTTTTTTAATTATTTTTCTCACGCCATCTTGATGAGTATGCAAGACCCTTTTGGGGCTGCTGCTGGCAGCAGCAGCAGCCCCCATTGGTCAAGGTTTAGTTGAGTGCCAAGCCCCATTGTGGGCACCATGAAGGTAACCCAAGCCCCTACAAACCCCATGCATTTCTCACCACCATTGCGTGATTAAAGCCCATGTGAACTCCTTTTGTTGGATACTGTTCTCTTGTTCTTATTTGACTGTTCGGATGCATGGCCATTTGGTTCTAATTGCTTGCGGAGTGATAGCATGGAATCATGGAATCTGGAGGTGTAAAGACCCCTACCTTGCTGCTGGTTGTATTGCTGGGAAGTGCAAGAAGGAGGGGGTAGCAACTCCCATGCCCCCTTTCTTTGTGTCTTTGCTGGAGATCACAAAGGGATTAAAGTGGGGGGCCTCTCCCCCATACCTGAGCCAATGTGGGCCTTCCTAGAGGCCCACAAGACTTTTAGAAGGCCCTAGGGAGCCCAGGAACCAACCCCACTGACCAATCCTCGAAAATAGGCCATTTCAAGGTGATCCGGCAACTCAGGCCGGATCACCTATGGCCTGTATGTATCCGGCAACTAAGGCCGGATACACCCAGAAATCCCTTTTTTTTGTTTTTTGATGTTCCTTGCCGAATTGTGGGATGATTTGAACCAAATCAATTAAACCAATAGGGTTTCCAGGCCACTCGGAAACTCAACATGGGACCTGGACCATGGTCCAATTTGGTGCACCTAGTGGGCCTTCCAACGGGGCCCACCAAGCCCGATAAACCCAAAAGCATGCAATTAAGCAACTTAAGTAAAATCAACCAATTGAACCAGGCGGGCCAAACCCCATGCAGCTCACCCGGCCTTGTCTTGTGAAATGGAATAATGCGAATTGCGTGGTTTGGCCGAGACCAAGGGCAAGGGCCTATCGGGCCCACCAAAGCCCACTAACCAAACCAAGTGAAGGGCTCAAGCCCTAACTTCATGGAATTTGGGCTTTCAAGCCCAAAACTGGACTACGGGCCCCAGGCCCAATGTCCAAAAGACTTTGACAAAGATAAACAAGATAAGTCGAAGGCACTTTAGCATCCATCATGGGGGCCCACTCAGGGGCCCACAAACCAATGCAGACTCACATATTTGCATGAAAATCACCTAAAATACCAACTTAAATAATTAAGTAAAACTAATTCACTTAACCTAAGCCCACAGGGCCTCCTAGGCTTAAAAAGAGGCCCACCAGAGGCACATGGGCTTACCCAAGCCCACCAAGGACACCGTGGGCCTTCCAATGGGGCCCGCCCAATCAGACTCAAACAATTTAAGTTAAGCAAAGATAAAATCAACTAAAGGGACCCACACCACTTAGGTGGTCCCACCAAGACCCAACTTAAATACCTGCTGGATTAGGAATTGGGTGAAAACCAACAAGTAAGCTGACTCAAACCAGGGAACCCATGGGACCCGTCATCCGACGGGGTGGACTGGGGTGTCTACGGACTTCCCCAGACCGCAACCGAGAACCGACTTAGAATCTCAAGCCGCAGACCAAAGCCTCAAATAGACAAGACTAGGCACCCAGGTGTCCGCCTGCACCCCATCAGGCGGTGGCGACTCCGAAATTACCCCGTGCCGCGTTTCCCACACGCGCACAGGGTCAAAAGTTGACTTCTTGATAAAGTGAAAATTGGCCACCTCGCTTTATGCCGTTGGATAGAGAATCTCGACACGGTTCCAACGCAACTGAGTTTGTAGGAATCGGAGTCCGGATGAAGGTTCTGCGGGCGGTCAAACTTAAGCAGAGCAAAAAATTGACTTTCTGCTAAAATCTAATCCAGATGCCTACCCCTAGGTCATTGGATAGAGAATCTCGACACGGTTCCAACGCAACTGAGTTTGCAGGAATCGGTGTCCGGATGAAGGTTCTGCGGGCGGTCAAACTTGAGCAGAGCCAAAAATTGACTTTCTGCTAAAATCCTATCCAGATGCTGTGAGACATGGGAAAAAATCACCGGAGTGATCATCCCTCCGTCAACACACGGGCTCAACGCAAAAACGGGAGAGTCGCCACCATTCATGATTTTGGGGTGAGAATGGACACCAAAGAATTCAAAAGTAGGCAAAAATAGCCAAAAGACAAATTCTAGGATAAAATAACCCTACTTGAAAATCAAATCCAGAGATGGGTAAGGGGATTAGATTATGAACGGGGGAAGGTGTTAGGCACCCCCATTCATCCACACGAAGTGGTTGCCAAGTGTATGTTCATGCTAAAAAGAAAAATAAGAAGCTTGCTAAAAATCATGAAAAAGCCTTAAAAAAGGAACAAGTGTATGATATATTCACATGAAGATCCAAATGGATTTTAGATCTTCTCTTATGTCAATATCACTTCTGGAGTATTTCAAAAGATGGAAATCAAAGTAAAAGTGGCCAAAACCAAGTTGAGGCAAATCCGGGAATTTTGGTAAAAAGTAAGGTCCTTTGTCTTGAAATCATTCAAATCCAATTTCAAATTGATTCAAACCAACTCTATTTGAAAGATTATGATAAATAAGGAGCTCATGCAAAATCTCAAGTTAACCCGATAAAAATCCTAGGAGTTATGCTCCTTTGAAGTTGCTGCTGGGGATTTTTAAAAGTGGTAAGTGGGAAACTTTGGAAAATTGTCTAGAAAAATCCACTACACAAAAGTCCACGAAATTTGGTGTGATTGAAGTCTGTATGGCCATCTTTCCATAGAAACTAGCCTCATACAAATATCCCTTCGGGTGTGCCTTGGGTGGTCTCCCGAACAGGCCCCGAAGATCACAGATTTTCCCAGAAAAATGCAAATGAGCAGTTCTGAGTAAATCGGCTACCAATAATTCAAATGGAATCCAAAAATTATGAAGCCAACTGAATTTGAAAATAGACTCATAAAGGAGTACCCAGAAATAAAAACCACTCGAATCGGACTTAAAACGAACACATGCCGGTCCGTCGAAGTGACAAGTTCTGTATTTGAACCTGAACTGTCCACTTAACTTCGACAGAGAGGTGTCAAAAATCGGCTAGATGGAAATTCATGAAATTTGGTGGACATAAACTAGACAGCCTGACCTTTTTCATGGTTCTGGAATCGCCCCAAAATTCATCCGGATGATGAAGTTACGGACGTCCGAAGTAAGGGTACAGGTGCTGTCAAGTTAAACCACTTATGAAGAAAATCAAATCCGAAAATTGACAAAGTGTGTGAGATTCGTGTGATATGAATCCAAAACCTTTTAAAAACATTTTAAAACACTCCAGAATTTGATTGAGGCCATTTATTGGAGATTTATCACAATGAATGCAATAAATCCCCAAATGTGAGCCTATTCACCAAAAAGATGTAATATGTGTGCAAAAGTGAAAAACCAAGCAAGATCCATACACATGCATATAGATTCAACAAAATAGGTTCTAGCATAGCCTAGGGTTCCGTTCCATTATCGTTTCCCTCTGTTCTCTTTAAGATAATCAAGGGTACTTTGAATATGGAACGGTTTACAATCAATCAAAAAGGCCTTATGCTACATAGGTTCTAGCACTAGGGTCAATCCCCAGTCTCGTTTCTCCTAGATCCGCCTTCACGTTTTACGGCTAGGGGAGTCTTGAGATACTTTGAGCCGGGGAAGGATTTCCACACATACAAACAAGGCTTTACACTATAGAAAGGTAGAAGAAGAGATCTAGATCTAGGAATGTAAAGACAGAAAATAAAAAGAAAAGTTGAGGCTTACCTGAGTTCTGGAGGCGATTCCACAGCGGTTTTCTTCTTCTCTTGGAGTTCTTCTTTGCGAGAATTCAAAACAATAGTTGAGTGCCATTTGCTCAAGGAGGAGGCTCCTATTTATAGGCAAAGGCTAAGGTCATTGGTAGACACAACTTAATGTCTAGAACCCCTCCAACCTAAACCCTAAGGTTATTTCCGCGATTTCCCCTCATTTAATGAGGGACATGATGGTAAAAGTGAAAAGCTCTCGGAAAACCCTAATTTTGAGCAAACTTAAGGTATCCGGTATATCAGGCCGGATAAAAAAGGGCCTTAAGGTATCCGGTACATGGTACCGGATACACTAAGGCTCACATGTATCCGGTATGAGTATCCGGATACGGGAAAGGGTACTTGTATCCGGATTGAGTATCCGGATACAGGTAAAAGTCTATTTTCTTCAAATTCTGTGCTGGCTTTCCAGGAGATAATGATTTTTTATGATTGTTTGTGCAATTTGGGGTGTCTACAACTGCCCCTCTTTGCGGGAGCTGCGAAGCAGTGAGCTGCAAAGAGTAGACAAGCCCAAATTGCATTCCCTTGAGCATGATTTGCTCGGTTTAATTCAATTTCTGTAGAAAACCATTTTTGAGTGGAGATTTGCCAAAAAGCCCTCACTTTAAGGGGGGCATCTCTCCAAGAGTTCTTAAATTCCATTGAGCCCTTTGTGGCAGTGAAGTGGATTTTAAGCCCAAAAATAGGATTTTTTGAAAAACTGATTTTTTATCAAACCAAGTTGAAAATTGAGTGGATATCATCCTTTTGATCAGGCACATTTCCCAAAGTTGTCCCAAATTCCACAGAGCTCTCGTGGCTGCGAGGTGGATTTCAAGACAAAAATAGGATTTTGAGAAAATAGTAAGAATTATAGCACAAGTTTGCTTTTTTCTTTTTTTTCCTTTTCTTCTTCTTTTTTTTTCTCTTTTTTCCTATATTTTTTTTTCTTCTTTTTCTTTTCTTCTTTTTCTCTATTTTTCCCTGTTTTTTTTTCTATTTTTTCTGTTTTTTTCTATTTTTTTTTCTTTTTTTCTTTGGTATCCGGTAGATGTATCCGGATAATCCATGGCCTGCAGTTATCCGGTCTGAGTATCCGGATCCCCCATGTTTTATAAGTCGCGCGCGACCGCGACTTTTCCCCTTCTCTTCTTTCTTCCCCGATTACAAAGGCCGGCTACTCTCTTCTTTGCTTCGACGCCCGACGATTCTCCTTCGAACCTCACCAGTTCCGGCGACCTCCGGCGAGTCCCTGAGCTCCGGCGACGCTCTGACTTCGGCGATTCCCCATTCACAGTCGTGGCCGAGCCCTAGCTCGCGGTTTTCTCACTGTTCATCGACGATTCTCGGATTCCGGTGGTTCCTTTCCCACAACCAATCCGACTTCTCTACCTGCATTCAGGTTTTTCTTTCTTCTTATTGCTAATCAAACAGTAACTTTAGCTTGGAGTTCCTCAACTGACATGCTCTTGTTTAGCTTAGCGCCGAATTGCCACTTGCATTTTACTGTTTGATTGTTCTTGATTGCTCCCTTCTCCATTGTTCTCCCCAAGTGCATAGGATTAGAGTTTGTATTTTCTGTAAAATTTTTGCATGCTGACCGAACTTGTTCATAAGCTTTTTGTACTGTTGGAAATTTCAGACTTGATACCATGCCACATTTTCTCTGTCATTTATGATTCCTGATGACCATGGTCTGTTGCCTCAGACCTTGGAATTGTTTGCCAGTGACATGATTTGTTCCTGACTGCTCTTTGATGTTTTTCTGAATTGCTGACATTGTACTGCCATTGGCTCTTTTCGGACTTGACAGCCAATTCTTGATCATGTGGTATTTCTTTTCTTGCAATTGATTTTCTTCTTGGTAATCCTTGATGATTCTTGAGACTAGCTTGTGTCTGAAGAACCACTTATTTATAATCTTTTGCATCCGTCTCAAATTTTTCCAGAAACACTTGAACTGCAACAGACCACAAAATTAAGTTAGACTTCTTGACAATAGCTTTGAAGAGACCAAGGTCCTATTAAACACGAACTGAATCTGGACCCAAAAGCCAAGTATTATTCCTAACAAATGTGCAATGAATCTAGATCAAAACAAAGTAGAATTCCTGATAAATTTAAACTGCATTTAGATTCAAAGCAAAGTAGGACTAGATCTCATAGGCCACTTCCCTGTTGTATGTAGATGGCTAGGAGTCGCTCTCGTGTGCGTGAGGAGGTTGACCCGGCCGACCGGCCCTCTTCTTCTCGAGCTCGGATTGAGACTAGTTCTAGTGCCACCCTGTCCGAGCCATTAGGCGATTCTCGAGAGAGCTCTGCTGAGGTAGGCTTTCAAAAATTTTCCTTTCTTTCTTTCTTCTATTCTCCTTTCCCACACAACCTTCACATCTTTCTCTTGAATTTTAGCCCGTGGTTGCACCGGCTCGGGGTCGAGGCAGAGGCAGAGGTAGAGTTCAGGATCAGGCCCAGAGGGCGAGAGAGGCCGTGGTAGAGGCCGAGGCAGAGCCAGAGATACGGCTCCGGAGGGGGTTGCTGTAGCTCTTGCAGGAGTTCCTGAGGAGTTGAGGGCCTCTGTTCAGGATACAGAGCTCCTCCATGGCTTGGATAACCATCCTTCCATGTGCATCAAGGCCGATGTGCCGCTTCCATACCATTCTTCCCACTTGCGAGGTAGCTGGGGCAGATTTAGTGATCTAGCTCAGTCGCTTTCTCCGGCGCTCAGGCAGGAGTTTGGGAGGTGCCACCTGGACCACTTCCTCAGTATTCCATCATTCAGAGCCGACCGTCCGCTTATTTTTGCCATGATGGAGAGATATTTCCCAGAGACGCAGTCATTTCATTTGCCGGACGTGGAGCTGGGGATCCGCCCCTCCGATTTTGTGATGATTACTGGTATTCCGTTGACGGGGCGGACCATCATCTTGGAGCGGCCTTCTGCGGAGGATATTGGCCTCCTTCTGGGGTATTAGGCCCTGCCACCTACTGCTTGGGATGGGCGGAGCGGCCGGCTCTCCATTAGCTGGCTGCGGGAGAGTCTGGCTCGACATTTTGAGGGGAGACACAGGACTGTGGCTGTGGATGATGCTGCTTTTGTTCCTATCTTCCGGCACGTATTCTTGCTGATGTTGGGGAGCTGCTTCTTCCCGGAGGATACTACCGGCGTCAGCCCACTTTTCTTGGATGCCTTGAGAGATCTCTGCCAGACCCGTCAGCTGGCATGGGGTCGGCTTATCTATGGGACCATCTTGGCCGGGCTGTGCCGAGCGGTTCGGGGCTTAGCGTCTCCGAGAGGTGATGGAGTCAGCAGCCGGTTCTTCTGGCAGATTCTACAGGTATTGCATTCATCTGTCTGGTTTAATTCCTTAGGCTTTATCTTTCCTTGACTGATTTTTCTTTTGCTAGGTGTTCATGTACACCTATATGACCTTCTTCCGACCCTCCCCGGTACCTGAGGTCGCAGATTTTCCAGTGGCTTTGTGCTGGTCGGCCCAGGTCCGGGATGCTGATAGGAGTCAGCCTCGTACTGCCCGGGTGCACTTAGACCGTGCCCGCCGATCTGATGTGAGCCTTATTTTTTTCTTTTCTTTCCTTTCCTGTATCTTGACTGTACCTGACAGTTTCCCCCTTTTTTGCAGCTCCTTCTGTCCCGATTTGATGACGTGGATGTTGGAGTGGCTCGTGAGATGGCGGTACAGGACGCCTTCGATAGAGATCGACGACGTCAGCCCTAATAGTGCTTCCTCGGGAGGCTTGGTAGGGTGATGTACTTAGGGGAGCGCCTGTACTTCCAGCACACCAGCGCACTTCGCATCCCCGTCCCTCCTCCTCCTGTGGGTCCCGACACACTCCTCTCGGGTTTTGATGTTGATCAGTTTGATCACTTCCTGGATGCAGAGGGGCTCACAGTAGCCGGAGATTATGACGAGTGGTTCCAGAGGGTATCTATTGGATGCTTGATGGATCGACCCACTCGTGCGGGGGTGACAGAGATTGGCGGGATCCGCATCCGGATCCATGAGGACACAGTAAGTCTTGTACTTTTCATATCTTCATCTTTTCTTCCTTTATGTATTTCTGATCCTGCTGCTGTTCTTGCTGGCAGGTACACGAGCTGAATACCATCCGGGACCGGTTTGAGAGTCAGCGGGCCGCGATCGATGATATGATCGCTGAGCACGATGCGGTCGTGGCCCAGCGGGATGCCCGGATTAGGGAGCTAGAGGCCCTGGTTGCTGAGCTTCAGGCTAGACAGGTACCTGGCCTTCTTATATTTTTTCTTTCATTTTCCTGTTTCTGCTATTCTGATATGCTTGTTTGACTTGTGCAAGGCCCAGCCCATGATCAGGATGCTGCTTTCGAGCCTGACTTCCTTGCCCCTGATCCATCCCCCATTTGGGCTACTGCTCCTGTGGATGTCCCAGCTGCTGATCCTGGTGATGCTCCAGTGACGGTTCCTGAGCCAGAGGAGGTCCCTGCTGCCGACCCGGTGGATCCGGATCCCATAGTGCCTGCTGGTATGTTTTCCTTAATTTCCTCTTTTTTATTCCTTTTAGTATCCCAATTCCTGATTTTTCCCCTTTTGTGCAGATATTTCTGATCCTGGCCCTTCTTCTGATGCCGGGCCTTCTGGAGCTGCGGGAGCAGAGCCTGCTATGGCTGAGGGTCCAGTTGGGCCGGTTGCTGTTGAGCCAGAGGCCTCCTCCCCAGATTCCACTCCTGCTATACCCCCAGACATCAAGGAGTATTGCCTGGAGTATCAGCTCCAGCAGGTGGTGGGTCGGCATCCTCGTCATGCAGCCGAGCGTATTCTTGCATACTCTAGGGGCAGAGCGCTTCGAGGGAAAGGTCGTAGGGATGATCCTGCACAGTAGCAGTAGATTAGGATTTTTCCTTTTTATGTATTGATCTTATCATTCCTTGTACAAAAACTTGAATATATATATGAAAAAAACTTTTTATTCATTCTATCTTGTCTTGCACGTCTTTTGTTCCCAATTTTATGCAATTATGGCATGTAAGCAGGTAAAACAGGTAAAAAATTCGGATTTTTTTCATCCTCAGCTCTTTTCTGCATTTTTCCTTGGTATCTGGTCTGATATACCGGATACATTGATTGGTCTTTGTATCCAGTATATCATACCGGATACTCGTGCCACCTTTTGTATCCGGTATACTTATCCGGATATGCATAAAGCCTTTTGTATCCGGTCTGAGTTACCAGATACGTTAAAAGATGCTATAAATGCAACCAGCCTCGGGATTTGAGCATTTTTTACGAGTTTTTGAGTTTAGAAACCCCCTTTTTCGCCTTTTTCTTCCTCCTCTTGAGTTCTAGCTTGCTCCTGTCAAATCCAATAGAATCCGGGTCATCTTCTGCCCCATTATTGTCTGTCCACACTGCCTCCCCTGCAAAACAGCCTTTTAGATCAAAACCCCCAAATCTCACTAGGTACAACCCTGTGGATTCCTTTTACACAAGGTGGGTTAACTCTATGACCCTAGATGAGGAGAGGAGATGGGGTACTACCAACCTAGGCCATACCCTGCTCATTCCCAAGGTTCCCTTCAGGTGGGAGATTATAGAGGCCATGATTGGTCACTGGGTTCCCGATCTCAACTTGTTCCGTTTTGGGAACCATGAGATGACCCTGACCATTGAGGAGGTGGAAACCATCCTGGGCCTGAGGTTTGATGAGAAGGTGGTGAATCCACCTCTAAGGCCCAGTTACAAAAAGGAAGCTTCTACTTTTTTGGGCATAGGGAAGAAGGACTTGGGGGATTCTGACACCCTTTTGACCCTATCTAAGGCTTTTTTGACTGAGAAGCTTTTGAGGGGGGAAGATAAGGAGGCCCGATTCAATGCGTTGACCTTGATAGTGGTCAACCAGTTGCTTTTCCCACGGGAGGATGACGAGGTGGACTTGGCCTTGATTTCCGTGATAGTGGTCAACCAGTTGCTTTTGACTGAGAAGCCTTTTTTGCTTTTTTTTTTTTTTTTTATACAGTGTGCTGACATATCTCTCCTCCTTTGCAGCTTTGGCTACTTGATCATTTGAGCCAGATTGAAGAGATCAATCGACACTTCTTCCCGAGTCTGAAAGTCCCTCTTTTGATGAGCAACAGGGGGTGCCCCGATATTCCAGGGGGTAAACAGGGCTGGTTCACTTTCTTGGGCTTGCTTCAGGATGACCAGGTGAGATGGCCTGGTACTTATCAGCCTAATGCGGAGACAGTGATTAGCTTCCGAGACCGCAACTTTCTGATTCTGGCTGGCCTGAGGCATGCAGTGCTTTATCTTCCTCTGCGGGTCCTTCGTCAGTTCCGTGCAACCCAGGGGATTATCATCCCATGTGGATATGAGGATCGTCTTGGGCCCCTTTCTATGAAGCTGAATGCCTGGTTGATGAAGGAGTGGTCCTATGTCCGCTTTATGCATGGTCCAGTCTTCTCAGAAGCCCATGTAAAGGATTATCTCTTCTGGATCCAGGAATAGATACAGACCCAGGCCCCGGTACCCGAAGATCCTCTTGTAGTCTTGGCTCCCACCTATGAGGACATTCTAGAGTCTGAGCGGGCTTCTCATAAGCGGCTTTAGCAGATATGGGTACGGGAGGCCCAGGAGCTCAGGATACAGGGCGCTTATCTGGAGAGGCAGCTTGAGGAGCAGGTCTCACGCCGTATTGCCGTGGAAGAGAAGCTGGAGGAGCAGAGGCAGGCCCGTCGCTTCGAGGTCCGTATGATCCGGCAGAAGTACCAGGATACTTTGGCCAGCCTTAGGAGCATGCGGATCAGGCAGGCCCTTTCGGATGAGGTTATTTCCTTCTTGAGTGATCCCGCTGCAGAGGGGGCTTCAGGAGTTATTGCAGCTCAGGCAGCTCGGATTCGGGAGCTTGAGGAGCGGCTAGGAGATAGGGATTAGCTTTATTTCCTGCACATTTTTCATACCTTTGTACAAAATTGAACTCCAATAGTGGAAATACAAAGGTTTTAATTCAAAATAAAGTTTTTATATTATTGGCCTCAGAATGCTCAGATGCTTGTAAAAACAAAGGTTTTATGAAAAGTATTTGATTTCTCATCACTGGCCAAAGTATAATTTTTTCTTTTTATATTTTTTTATTTTTTGAAATTTGGTCCATGCACTTAATCACCTATAATTAAAGGAATCAAAACCAGGTTAAATAATGAAAAGGGTAGTCCAGAAAATACTGAGGGATCAGAACCGTCCATCTTAGGACCTTTAGAGTCATCCCCAAAATGCCAAAACTGCCCCATTCTGCTCATGCCAACTTTGCGTAAGCTCAGATCTCCATGATCAACTCAACCTCTGATTTTCTTTCATTTTTTTTATTTTTTTCCTTTTTGCTTTTTTTTTTTTTGCCGATACTGCCCCTAGCGCCAGTTACGGTTTTCACTAGGGCCGGCTTCCGAATTCCGTTATCACCCATCTTACTCTGATATTTGAATGAACAAGCTAAGATCACCGAGGGCTTAAAAATAGGACGAAATAAAGGCTAGGCTCAGTTTATGAAAGAAAGGGTATTAAAGGCCCAAAAAATTTTCAAGTGTGGAAATAGGTCAATCGGACTTACAGTCATGATGAATTTAACCCTTTTCCCCCAAATTGCATTTTTTGCATCTTTTTTCACACTTGGCTTTCATTTGCCATTTTTCATTGCTTTTCCTCTCTTTTTCTTTTTCTTTCCTCACCTTTGCCCCAATTGATTTTGCCCCAATTTGACTGTAAATCCGGTTTGGGTTGATCAAAGAAACGAACCGGCTCAACTTGGCTAGACTAGGGATGGAAAATTTGAAGGAAGTAAAGAAAAATGGCCTCGGATCCTTTCCTATAAATATTCACTCAAGGGAAGTACCTTTTTACCGCATCAGAGTTAATGGGCTTAGGAAAATCTGACCCATCCATTTCTGCTAAGATGAGTGCTCCACCTGATAGGACTTTCTTGACGACATATGGGCCCTCCCAATTGGGCTTGAACTTACCACGAGGATCTTCCAAAAATGGTAGAATTTTCTTTAGCACCAGGTTTCCTTTTTGGAAAGTTCTGGGCCTCACTTTCTTATTGTAAGCCCGGGCCATTCTCTTCTGGTACAACTGTCCATGGCAAAGTGCTTTCAACCGCTTTTCTTCTATCAGGTTAAGTTGATCATGTCTTGACTGGACCCATTCGGCTTCTTCTAGTTCTGTTTCCATGAGCACTCGGAGTGACGGGATTTCTACTTCCACTGGCAAGACTGCTTCCATTCCATAGACTAGGGAATACGGGGTTGCCCCAGTTGAAGTTCGGATCGAGGTTCTGTAAGCATGTAGAGCAAGTGGTAGCATTTCATGCCAATCTTTGTAACTTACTACCATCTTCTGAATGATTTTCTTTATGTTCTTGTTTGCTGCTTCCACTGCCCCATTCATCTTTGGCCTGTACGGAGCTGACTTATGATGGGTGATCTGAAACTGCTCACACATTTTCTTCATGTCCTTGTTCTTAATATTTGAAGCATTGTCGGATACTATGGCATTTGGCAGTCCATAGCGACAAATAATGTTGTGCTTCAAAAATTTGATCACATGGTTGCTTGTGATATTTGCATATGATGCGGCTTCCACCCATTTAGTGAAGTAATCAATCGCCACCAGGATGAATCTGTGCCCGTTCGATGCCTTAGGAGAGATCATGCCGATGACATCTATGCCCCACATAGAGAAGGGCCAGGGTGATGTCATGTTGTGCAGCTCACCTGGGGGTGCATGCTTGTTATCTGCATATATCTGACATTGGTGGCACCTCCTGACATGTATACAGCAATCATGTTCCATGGTTGTCCAGTAGTATCCCAGCCTCAAGATTTTCTTCGCAAGCATGTGTCCGCTCATATGGGGCCCACAGACTCCTCCATGTACAGTCTCAATCAGCCTTTCCGATTCAGCCTTGGCAACACATCTTAGCAGAATGTCGTTATGTGACCTCTTGTACACATGTCCACCACTTAGCAGAAATTGACCAGCCAATCTCTGTATTGTCCTCTTCTCAGTAGCAGTGGCATTTTCTGGCAAACTCCGATTATTTAAGAAATTTTTGATATCTTGAAACCACGGTGCTTCTTCTTCTGGTGCTCCCTCTAGAACGAGACAGTAAGCCGGTTCATCTCTGACCTCAATTTCCAGCGGTCTGATGTCTACTCCTTCTGGTATGCTGACCATTGAAGCCAAGGTTGCTAGAGCATCCGCAAACTGATTCTTGGCCCTTGGCATATAGTTGAAGGAAATTCGAGTGAAATTTGTGCCTATTTCCTCCAAATACTGGTGATAGGGGATCAATTTGTGATCCTTGGTTTTCCACTCACCAGTTGTTTGGAAGATGATAAGACTCGAATCCCCGTATACGTCAAGTTCCTCTACTCCATGATCCATGGCTGCTTGCAATCCAATTATGCATGCCTCATATTCTGCTATGTTATTGGTGCACTGGAATCTCAGCTTTACTGCAATTGGGATATGTGAACCATCTGGTTTGACCAAGACTGCCCCTATTCCGTTTCCATTCATGTTGGCGGCCCCATCGAAGAACATCTGCCAAGAACTCTCGCTGTCCTCCTCTTCAGTGTACAGAATTGCCTCATCTGGGAAGTTGGTCTTCAAGGGTTGATATTCTGGCAGAGGATGTGCAGCCAGGTGATCAGCTATGGCTTGACCCTTGATCGCCTTCTGGGTGATGTATGTGAGGTCAAACTCGGACAGTAGTAGTTGCCACTTTGCCGTCCTGCCAGTCAGTGCTGGTTTCTCAAATAAATATTTCAGCGGGTCCATCCGGGATATCAATAGTGTGGAGTGACTAAGGAAATAATGCCTTAGCCTCTGAGTGGCCCACACTAGAGCACAGCAAGTCTTTTCCAATGGTGAGTATTTGGCTTCATATTCTGTGAATTTTTTACTCAGATAGTAAATTGCCCTTTCTTTTCTACCAGTCTCATCATGCTGCCCCAAGACACATCCCATCGATGTTTCCAACACTGACAAGTACAGGATCAGTGGTCTTCCTGGAGTTGGTGGCACTAGCACAGGTGGGTTCAGCAAATACCTCTTTATTGTATCAAACGCCTGCTGGCAGTCCTCATTCCAGACCGTAGGGTTATCTTTCCTCAAAAGTTTGAAAATTGGTTCACAGATAGCAGTGAGCTGTGCTATGAACCGGCTTATGTATTGAATCCTTCCAAGAAAGCCCCTGACCTCCTTCTCGGTTCTGGGTGCTGGCATTTCAATTATGGCCTTGGCTTTTGCCGGGTCAATTTCAATTCCTCTTCGGCTCACTATAAACCCCAGTAACTTCCCTGATGTAGCCCCAAAGACGCACTTAGCCGGGTTAAGCCGTAGACTGTACTTCCTGAGCCGATCAAACACTTTCTTCAGATTGATCAAGTGGTCCTCCTCTTTGCATGATTTGGCAATCATATCGTCCACATAGACCTCCATCTCCTTGTGGATCATGTCATGGAATAGTGCAGTCATGGCCCGCTGGTATGTTGCCCCGGCATTCTTGAGTCCGAATGGCATGAATGTATAGTGGAATGTGCCCCAAGGTGTGATAAATGCTGTTTTTTCTTGATCCTCCTTAGCCATCTTGATCTGATTATATCCTGAGAAACCATCCATGAAGGAAAACAGGCTATGTACCGCAGTATTATCGACCAGAATGTCGATGTGTGGAAGCGGAAAATCGTCCTTTGGGCTTGCCCTGTTCAAGTCTCTATAATCCACGCACATCCGGACTTTCCCGTCCTTCTTTGGTACCGGTACTATGTTTGCAAGCCATTCTGGGTATGTAGAGACCGCCAAAAATCCAGCTTGGAACTGTTTGACCACTTCATCCTTGACCTTCAGAGTCCACTCAGGTTTCAATCTTCTCAGCTTCTGCTTAATCGGCTTAACCCCTGGTAAAATTGGCAACTTATGCACCACCATGTCCGTGTCCAACCCCGGCATGTCCCGATATGACCAAGCGAACACATCTTTGTAGTCTGCCAAGAATTGTGGCATTTCAATTTTCTGCACATCAGACAAGCATGACCCGATTTTTACAATTTTTGGGTCATCTTTGGTCCCAAGATTTATGGATATGGTCTCCTCAATATTAGGTTGGACCCCCTTTTCATGACGTTCCAATTGGTATTCAATTTCTTTTGGAACGTCTTCTCCTTCGACCTCGATCTCTTCTTCGACCCCCATGAGATCAAAGTCGAGCTCAAGGTCGAAGTCATATTCAACCTGGTCCAATTCCGTCTGATTATATGGTTCATAAGTGGTTTGGACTTTTTTGAAAAATTTAAATTTTCTAGAAAAAATAGAAAAATCTTTTTGGGTTTTTTGTGGGCCTTCTAAACATAATTCCCCTGAAGACGAAGGCCCATTAGAACCTTCAGGGAAATGGCATTCCACTATTGGAGTTTTTTTTGGAAGCCGCGTCAGTTTGCCACACAGACGCTGCTTCAAAGGTAAGGGGAGTTTCCTCCCAATTGTTCAGTACAAAATTTTGGGGAGCAGGGGAAATAGGGAAAGCCTGCTCTTCAAACCCAGAATCCGATGCCATCATCACCGGGTGGGTACTGCCCTTTTCTGCTACGGGGCCCAATCCAGAAATGACCTTGTCTGGAACCTTTACTGCGGCCCAGTCAATAAACGGCAGTTCCATGTCTGCCCCTGTCTTTTCGCCTTCAGTCATGGAGAAGAATGCACCAACATCTTCAGAAAAGTCTGACTGCTGCTCAGGCTGTGGTCCAGGCCCATCTGCTGCTCCCAGTATTGGAGAGGGGTTATAGGGTTGTAGGGCCGAAACAAAAGGCTTTTGAAATGGGTTAATGTTTCGGTATGGAGGCTTGGACTGGTCCATGGGAGGAGAAATTTGGATTATATAGGAGGGTTTTGGAAAGTTCACCCTCAGATGCGGGAGTTTTCCTTTGCTTCTGACCTCACCTTCTTCCTGTTTCATTCTTCTCCAGCCTCTGGGCTTGAAGCCCAACCCTACCTTGGGGATCAGTTTCTTAGCCGTGATTGGCTCCACCATCCCCTGCAGATTGATCCCCAGGCCTTTCCCTGGGTGAAAGTGGTATTTCTCCATCACTTTCTTGACCATCTTTTCTGCAGTGGTCCCCTTTTCCTTCTTTTTCTCACACCCCCCAGGTATGTAATTGACTGCCTCAAATTGGAATGAGTGGAATGCAATCTTGTCAACAGTCAAGTCCACATTGATTAAGGGTACATCAGGTGACACGATGGGCGGCACCAAGTTTTCGGCTAGGACTGTTATCACCCTTTGCCCTCTTATGTATTTCACCCTCTGGTGGAGCGTGGATGGTATTGCCCTAGCCGAATGTATCCACGGCCTTCCTAGGAGCAGATTGAAGGCTGCGGGTATATCCATCACTTCAAATGTGATGTTAAAGATATTCGGCCCAATTGTGACCGGCAGTTCAATCTCCCCTAGGGAGTGGGTCTTGGAGCTATCAAAAGCCCTAACTATCCGCCCATTTCGTTTGATCCTCGACTGGTCCAGACCCAGCTTGGTAAAAGTGATTAACGGGCAAACGTTTAACGCTGACCCGTTGTCGACTAAAACCCGTGCAACCATGCAGCCCTTACAAAGCACAGTGATGTGCAAAGGGTCCACATGATAACAGCCACCTGGGCTGATCTCACCCTCTGAGAAAATTATCACATTATGTGACAAGATTTGACCAACCATTTTACCAAGCTGGTCCGGATCAATGGTCTGGGATACGTGTGCACTCTGTAGCACCCTTAACAATGCATCCCTATGCTTTTCGGAATTTAGCAAAAGGCCCAGTATTGAAATCTGGGCCGGGACCTTGTTTAGCTGATCCACAAGATTGAATTCACTTTTCTTTATTATTTTTATGAGGTCGGCTGCCTCATTTTCTGCACCCTGGGGGGTGTCCTCTCCCACTTTATTTTTTCCTTTTTGTTTTCTTTTTTCTTCATTTTCTTTTTTTTCTTTCTCCACTTCTGTCTCTTTTTCTTTCTCTTCACCCCCTGCACATCTCCCCGACCTCGTCATGAGGTTCACCTCCTCCTGGTTCTGGTTCCTGACCATTGGAACCGTAGCCGTGATTCCCTCGCTGTAGTTCCATGGTACAGCGGCCTCTGAATAGGCTAATTTAGGGATGTCAACCACTAGTGGCTGGAGTTTGGACCGGGATGTATGGGCCGGTTTAGGGATAGTATGGGCTGGCTGCACATTTACAACCAGGGGTTGAAGTTTGGATTTGGTGGGGACAGAAGAAGTGATGGAAGCAGTGGTGGGGTCAAGATTGATGACCAGTGGAGCCTTAGACGGCTTGGATGGGGAACAAGTGGGTGGACTGCAATTGAAGACCAATGGAGGCCTTGCAGTATTTATCTGGGCCATCAGAGAAGAGACCCGGTTTAAGGAGGAGCTTATGTCCTCAGCAGCAAGATTATTTTTTTGGGAGACCATGTTGATCTCCTCTTCTTCCTCTTCTGGGAAAAATCGGACCTGGACCGTGGTCCCCACGGGAGCTATAAGCTGTGATGGGTCAAAGGCCCTTCTGGTGGTGGATATGGCAGTGATGGAGTTGGATGGGCCTGCCCCATTGTGGTACGGCAGAGGGTTCTGTCCAATATCATTTCCCGACGGGGCGGGTGCAGCAGTATTAAAGACCAAAGCCTTCTGGTCCAACAGGTCCTGGACCGCATGCTTCAGCACCCAGTAGTTATCAGTAGAATGCCCCGGTGCACCCATGTGGAAATCACAGGTGACCGATGTGTCAAAATTTCTCCCCCTGGTGGCATTCGGGTTAGGCTCCTTCAGAGTCAAGTATTCACCCTTTAGCAGGGTTGGCAATAGTTGGGAAAGAGATATGGGTAGAGGGGTCAAAACCCGGTTCTTTCTGTTGGCTAACCAGGCCACTCTTTCCTCCTTGGTAAAGGTCCTCCTTGGGTTTGCTGGTACGGAGGGAGTGAAATTGACATTCTGCGGGCTCTGATAAGACTGCTGGGCTTGTTGAGCCTGCTGGGGTTGCTGGGGTACAGAGATATTGACGTGCAGTGGCTTCTTGGCTGGAGGAGCCTGGACCAGGTTCACCTCCCCTTCTTTTCGGGCCCCTGTCTTCTTGAATCCGGCCCCTTTCTTCTGGGCCATGGAGGCCGAGGAATCAGACTACCCAGTCAGGGTCGAGTAGTCTATCAGCCTTCCTGACCTGACCCCTTCCTCGATCCGGTCCGCCACTTGTACCAGGGCTGCAAAGTTGGTGGTGATCTGACGCACCAGATGGTTGTAAAAGGGCTGCCCCAGTGTGCCCATAAATGTGGAGATCATCTCCGGCTCTTGCATAGGTGGCTTGACCTGGGAGGCGGCCTCTCTCCATCTCTTGGCGTACTGCCGTACCGGTTCATCCTTCCCCTTGGTAATCCTCATCATGTCGTACCGGTCCGGCACAATCTCAGAGTTGAACTTGTACTGGTCCAAGAAGGCGTCGGCTAGGTCCTTCCACCTCCTGATCCTTCCATGGTCCACTGTAGCGAACCACCTAAGGGCTGACCCGGTCAGACTCCTCTGGAAGAGCTGGATCAGTATGCCATCATCCCGGCCAAATTGGCATAGGGCCCCGCAGTATAATTTGAGATGGCTCAATGGGCAGCCCGTGCCATCAAACTTATCGAAGTCTGGGCACCTGAACTTAGCCGGTAGACAGACGTCCGGGTACATGCACAGGTCTTCGAAAGTGGTGCCTGCATGGCCGCCTCCCCCCTTCACTTCCTTCAGCTCTGCCTGGATCCTCTCTATCCTGAGCAGCATTTTCTTTTCCATCTCATCTCGGGCCTTTTCTTTTTCCAGCTCTTTCTCAGACTCCGCTGTATTTTCCCTGATCAGAATGGGTTCAGGGACTGGTTCAGAAATGGGCTCAGGCATGGGCTGAGCCGGAGGCGGAATGTAGGCCTGAGGTGGTGGTGCCTGATGGGAAGTAGATGCCTGGTTCTGGGCTTGGGCCTGTTGGGCCTGAGCCGCCAGTAGGTCACCCAGCATCTTGGCCAGACCGGCCACTTGCTCCTGCAGTTGAGTAAAGTCCTGAGCAGGGACAGGAGCTTGGGCTTGGTTTTCTTCAGTATTCATTGTTCTTGCTTTAGATCTGGTCACGGGAGCAATAATTGCAAATAAGTGTAAATGTACCTGACATAAGAAAAACAAAGACATAAGTCAGCTTCCATTTAATTTGAAACACACCCCTATAAATGTAGACAGATAGGTCAGGTGAACACCAGTCCAAAAAAAAAAATTTTTTTTTTTTTGTTTTTGTTTTTGTTGTTTTTTTTTTTTTAATTTTGTGTTGGAATATTCTAGGGCTTCCAAGGGTCCCAATTTTTGATTTGATTTGATTGATAAAAAGGAGACCAATCAAGGGTTCATGGAATATTCTAGGGCTTCCAGAGATCCCACTTTTTTTCTTAACTTGATTGGTAAAAAGGAGACCAATCAAGGGTTTTTTTATGGAATATTCTAGGGCTTCCAAGGGTCCCAATTTTTGATTTGATTTGATTGGTAAAAAGGAGACCAATCAAGGGTTCATGGAATATTCTAGGGCTTCCAGAGGTCCCACTTTTTTTGACTTGATTGGTAAAAAGGAGACCAATCAAGGGTTTTTTATGGAATATTCTAGGGCTTCCAAGGGTCCCAATTTTTGATTTGATTTGATTGGTAAAAAGGAGACCAATCAAGGGTTCATGGAATATTCTAGGGCTTCCAGAGGTCCCACTTTTTTTGACTTGATTGGTAAAAAGGAGACCAATCAAGGGTTTTTTATGGAATATTCTAGGGCTTCCAAGGGTCCCAATTTTTGATTTGATTTGATTGGTAAAAAGGAGACCAATCAAGGGTTCATGGAATATTCTAGGGCTTCCAGAGGTCCCACTTTTTTTTTGACTTGATTGGTAAAAAGGAGACCAATCAAGGGTTTTTTATGGAATATTCTAGGGCTTCCAAGGGTCCCAATTTTTGATTTGATTTGATTGGTAAAAAGGAGACCAATCAAGGGTTCATGGAATATTTTTGGGCTTCCAGAGGTCCCACTTTTTTTGGACTTGATTGGTAAAAATGAGACCAATCAAGGGTTTTTTATGGAATATTCTAGGGCTTCCAAGGGTCCCAATTTTTGATTTGATTTGATTGGTAAAAAGGAGACCAATCAAGGGTTCATGGAATATTCTAGGGCTTCCAGAGCTCCCACTTTTTTTGACTTGATTGGTAAAAATGAGACCAATCAAGGGTTTTTTATGGAATATTCTAGGGCTTCCAAGGGTCCCAATTTTTGATTTGATTTGATTGGTAAAAAGGAGACCAATCAAGGGTTCATGGAATATTCTAGGGCTTCCAGAGGTCCCACTTTTTTTTTTGACTTGATTGGTAAAAAGGAGACCAATCAAGGGTTCATGGAAAATTCTAGGGCTTCCAGAGATCCCACTTTTTTTGACTTGATTGGTAAAAAGGAGACCAATCAAGGGTTTTTATTTATTTATTTTTTTCAAATTTGCTGAATTTTCTCAGTTTTCAAGTTCCAAAGTTTAACTGACACATGTTTGAGTTGAGTTGGTGTCAAAAAATATGACACCTTGGTTTCCTCTTTGATTTTCAAACTTAGGTTAAATCCTGAAAGAATATTTTATTTTATTCTTTTTGTTTTTTTTTTCTTTGATTTTGTATTTTTGGGAACATTTCTTATGTTCTTTTCGGGGTGCCTAAGGATTATGCACAGTGTTTTAGGCATTTTATTCTGAAAATTTGGGCTGAAAAGCCAATTTGTGCATTTTTTGAACGTATCCGGTATAATATACCGGATAAGAATATGCCTTATTGTATCCGGTCACCCTAACCGGATATCCGCATATGTCTTTGTATCCGGAAATATGTACCGGATATGAATACAGTTATTATTAACCGGCCTGAGTTGCCGGTTATTGCCGAAATGGCCCTTTTTGACTCATTTTTTCACCAGATTAGGTTTTTTTCATTCCCAATTGATGTTCACCTTAATTTGACCTTCAAAACTTGCCCCAAATTGGGCTTGGACATTATATTTGCAAAATCCCCAAATTCATGAAAAGAACATGGTTTTACCTTGCCACCTTGTATTACCTTCATTTAATATGGTATTCACATTATACCTTGGCCTGTAAAACATGCAAACGGCCTTCCCACATTTACACCCAATTCCCCAAACGCAATTGTGTGCTTTTAGCCGAAAACGTGTTTCTCCACCTTCAAGCGTATGGTTTTTGGGTTTTGGCTTAATTGGCAACTTAGAACTCAAGTCTAGTGATGCCCGGAATCGAATCACAGATCCCATTGTCATCACATCATTGACTCAAATTCTAAGGTAAATGCTTTCACTTTCGCTTTCCGAAGTCACGACCTCGGTGCGCCAAGCTACACACATTCATGGTTCAACTTCCTAATAGGTAAAAGGGTAGGCTGTGCAAATTGTTTCAAGTGCTCAAGTGCAATTTTAAATTGTGGTAACATTCACAACGTCCCAGTCCCTTGCCACTCTTTTTCGTAGCCATGCATTCAATTTCAAGCCAAGGTACATATGACAAAAAATAATGAAGCTAAATACAAGCAAGCAAGCACCAAATATGCACAAAAATATTACATGCCCAAAAAGTGGTATACAAAACATGTTATTTATACAAACAACAATTAAATCATGTAAGCATGCTTGAAACCCACAAGCATTCCTAACATTCCAGATTTTATGCTCTTTTTCATGCTCAAAGTGTACCATTTACCTCAAATTGAAGCCTAAATTTTTAGCACTTACTTGGCATGTGTGAGACATGGGAAAAAATCACCGGAGTGATCGTCCCTCCGTCAACACACGGGCTCAACGCAAAAATTGGGAGAGTCGCCACCATTCATGATTTTGGGGTGAGAATGGACACCAAAGATACAAAAGTAGGCAAAAATAGCCAAAAGACAAATTCTAGGATAAAAATAACCCTACTTGAAAATCAAATCCAGAGATGGGTAAGGGGATTAGATTATGAATGGGGGAAGGTGTTAGGCACCCCCATTCATCCACACGAAGTGGTTGCCAAATGTATGTTCATGCAAAAAATAATGTAAGAAAGCTTGCTAAAAATCATGAAAAAGCCTTGAAAAAGGAACAATGTATGATATTTTCACATGAAGATCTAAATGGATTTTAGATCATCTCTTATGTCAATATCACTTCTGGAATATCTCAAAAGATGGAAATCAAAGCAAAAGTGGCAAAAACCAAGTTGAGGCAAATCCGGGAATTTTGGTAAAAAGCAAGATCCTTTGTCTTGAAATCATTCAAATCCAATTTCAAATTGATTCAAACCAACTCTATTTGAAAGATTAGGGTAAACAAGAGTCTCATGCAAAATTTCACTTCATTCCGGTGAAAAATCTAGGAGTTATACTCCTTTAAAGTTGCTGTTGGGGATTTTGAAAAGTGGTAAGTGGGCAACTTTGGAAAATTTTCTAGAAAAATCCACTACATAGAAATCCGTGAAATTTGGTGTGATTGAAGTCCGTATGGCCATCTTTCCATAGAAACTAATCTCATACAAAAATCCCTTCGGACGTGCCTTGGGTGGTCTCCCGAACAGGCCCCGAAGATCACAGATTTACCCAGAAAAATGCAAATGAGCAGTTCTGAGTAAATCGGCTACCAATAATTCAAATGGAGTTCAAAAATTATGAAACCAATTGGATTTGAAAATAGACTCATAAAGGACTACTCAGAAACAAAAATCACTCTAATCGGACTTAAAACGAACACATGGCGGTCCGTCGAAGTGACAAGTTCTGTACTTGGACCTGAACTGTCCACTCAACTTCGACAGAGAGGTGTCAAAAATCGGCTAGATGGCAATTCATGAAATTTGGTGGACATAAACTAGACAGCCTCACCTTTCCCATGGTTCTGGAATCGCCCCAAAATTCATCCGGATGATGAAGTTACGGACGTCCGAAGTAGGGGTACAGGTGCTGTCAAGTTAAGCCACTTTTGAAGAAATCCAAGTCCGAAAATTGATAAAAAAATATGGGATTCGTGCAAGATGAACACAAATACTTTAAAATCATCCGAAAGGCATTCCAGAATTGATTGAGGCCATTTATTTGAGATTTATCACAATAAATGCAATAAACCCCAAATATGATCCTATCCCGCCAAAATAGTGATATGTGTGCAAAAGTGAAAAAACCAAGCAAGATCCATACACATGCATATAGATTCAACAAAATAGGTTCTAGCATAGCCTAGGGTTCCGTTCCATTATCGTTTCCCTCTGTTCTCTTTAAGATAATCAAGGGTACTTTGAATATGGAACGGTTTACAATCAATCAAAAAGCCCTTATGCTACATGGGTTCTAGCACTAGGGTCAATCCCCAGTCTCGTTTCTCCTAGATCCGCCTTCACGTTTTACGGCTAGGGGAGTCTTGAGATACTTTGAGCCGGGGAAGGATTTCCACACATACAAACAAGGCTTTACACTACAGAAAGGTAGAAGAAGAGATCTAGATCTAGGAATGTAAAGACAGAAAATAAAAAGAAAAGTTGAGGCTTACCTGAGTGCTGGAGGCGATTCCACAGCGGCTTCCTTCTTCTCTTGGAGTTCTTCTTTGCGAGAATTCAAAACAAGAGTTGTGTGCCTTTTGCTCAAGGAGGAGGCTCCTATTTATAGGCAAGGGCTAAGGTCATTGGTAGACACAACTTAATGTCTAGAACCCCTCCAACCTAAACCCTAAGGTTATTTCCGCGATTTCCCCTCATTTAATGAGGGACATGATGGTAAAAGTGAAAAGCTCTCGGAAAACCCTAATTTTGAGCAAACTTAAGGTATCCGGTATATCAGGCCGGATAACAAAGGGCCTTAAGGTATCCGGTACATGATACCGGATACGCTAAGGCTCACACGTATCCGGTATGACCATCCGGATACGGGAAGGAGCACTTGTATCCGGATTGAGTATCCGGATACAGGCAAAAATTTATTTTCTTCAAATTCTGTGCTGGCTTTCCAGGAGATAATGATTTTTGATGATTGTTTGTGCAATTTGGGGTGTCTACAACTGCCCCTCTTTGTGGGAGCTGCGAAGCAGTGAGCTGCAAAGAGTAGACAAGCCCAAATTGCATTCCCTTGAGCATGATTTGCTCGGTTCAATTCAATTTCTGTAGAAAACCATTTTTGAGTGGAGATTTGCCAAAAAACCCTCACTTTAAGGGGGCATCTCTCCAAGAGTTCTTAAATTCCACTGAGCCCTTTGTGGCTGTGAAGTGGATTTTAAGCCCAAAAATAGGATTTTTGAAAAACTGATTTTTTATTAAACCAAGTTGAAAATTGAGTGGATATCATCCTTTTGACCAGGCACATTTCCCAAAGTTGTCCTAAATTCCACAGAGCTCTCGTGGCTGTGAGGTGGATTTCAAGACAACAATAGGATTTTGAGAAAAAATAGTAGAATTTATAGCACATTTCTTTTTGCTCCTTTTTAAACCCAATGCAAAGAATTCCAATAATATATTCCTTTCCTTCAAGATTTATCAAAAATCGTGCAATTTTTGGGGTGTCTACAACTTCCCCTCTTCGCTGGAGTTGTAACACAATGAACAGCACAAAATAGACACAACTCAAAATTGCACGTTTGAAAGACATCTCATTAATTGAACTTGCTTTGGTCAAACAAATGAGTGATAAAAAACATGGATTTGAAGATAGCCAATGAAACCCCTGCTGTGTATAGTCTGACGGGGTGGCATCTCTTCCTTATCTCAGATTTCTTTGAGCTCTCGTGGCTATGAAAAGAAATCTGAGACAAGCAAATTTTGAAAGAATGTGGATTTAAAATTGACCTCTACAAACTCAATTGCTTTTGATGTTTTTCAACAATAAGGAAGGAAATATTTATTGAATTTTCCTGATTGATTTACCTGGGTGCATTTGATGCCCAAACCTGTGGTTGAATATTCTGCAACTTGCTTTTGCTTCTTCATCTTCTTGCTCTCTCAATAATGATGTATGTGCCATTGTTGCCCATAACCTGCAGGTAAAATATATATATATATATATATATATTTTTTTTTTTTTTTTTTGCTTTTTTTTTTTTTTGCTTTCTTTTTGCTTTTTTGCTTTCTTTTTTTGCTTTTTTGCTTTCTTTTTGCTTCTTTTTCTTTTTTTTCTTCTTTTTTTTTTTTTTTTTTTTTTTTTTTTTTTTTTTTTTTTTTTTTTTTTTTTGCTTTTTGCTTTTTTCTTTTTACAATGTGCTGATATATCTCTCTTTCTTTGCAGCTTTGGCTACTTGATCATCTGAGTCAGATTGAAGAAATCAATCGACACTTCTTCCCAAGTTTGAAGGTCCCCATCTTGATGAGCAACCGGGGGTGCCCCGATATTCCAGGGGGCAAACAGGGCTGGTTCACTTTCTTGGGCTCGCTTCAGGATGACCACGTGAGATGGCCTGGTACTTATCAGCCTAATGCGGAGACAGTGATTAGCTTCCGAGACCGCAACTTTCTGATTCTGGCTGGCCTGAGGCATGCAGTGCTTTATCTTCCTCTGCGGGTCCTTCGTCAGTTCCGTGCGACCCAGGGGATTATCATCCCATGTGGATATGAGGATCGTCTTGGGCCCCTTTCTATGAAGCTGAATGCCTGGTTGATGAAGGAGTGGTCCTATGTCCGCTTTATGCATGGTCCGGTCTTCTCAAAAGCCCATGTGAAGGATTATCTCTTCTGGATCAAGGAGCAGATACAGACTCAGGCCCCAGTACCTGAAGATCCTCCTGTAGTCTTGGCTCCCACCTATGAGGACATTCTAGAGTCTGAGCGGGCTTCTCATAAGCGGCTTCAGCAAATATGGGTGCGGGAGGCCCAGGAGCTCAGGATACAGGGTGCTTATCTGGAGAGGCAGCTTGAGGAGCAGATCTCACGCCGTACTGCCGTGGAAGAGAAGCTGGAGGAGCAGAGGCAGGCCCGTCGCTTTGAGGTCCGTATGATCCGGCAGAAGTACCAGGATACTTTGGCCAGCCTTAGGAGTATGCGGATCAGGCAGGCCCTTTCAGATGAGGTCATTTCCTTCCTGAGTGATCCCGCTGCAGAGGGGGCTTCAGGAGTCATTGCAGCTCAGGCAGCTCGGATTCGGGAGCTTGAGGAGCGGCTAGGAGATTAGCTTTATTTCCTGCACATTTTTCATACCTTTGTACAAAATTGAACTCCAATAGTGGAAAGACAAAGGATTTAATTCAAAATAAAATTTTTATATTATTGGCCTCAGAATGCTCAGATGCTTGTAAAAACAAAGGTTTTATGAAAAGTATTTGATTTCTCATCACTGGCCAAAGTATAATTTTTCTTTTTATATTTTTTTTGTATTTTTTGAAATTTGGTCCATGCACTTAATCACCTATAATTAAAGGAATTAGAACTAGGTTAAATAATGAAAAGGGTAGTCCAGAAAATACTGAGGGATCAGAACCGTCCATCTTAGGACCTTTAGAGTCATCCCCAACGGCCAAAACTGCCCCATTCTGCTCATGCCCACTTTGCTTGAAGCTCAGATCCCCATGATCAACTCAACCTCTGATTTTCTTTCATTTTTCTTTTTTTTCTTTTTGCCTTTTTGCCAATATTGCCCCTAGCGCCAGTTACGGTTTTCACTAGGGCCGGCTTCTGAATTCCGTCGTCACCCATCTTACTCTGATATTTAAATGAACAAGCTAAGATCACCGAGGGCTTAAAAATAGGACGAAATAAAGGCTAGGCTCAGTTTATGAAAGAAAGGGTATTAAAGGCCCAAAAATTTTCAAGTGTGGAAATAGGTCAACCGGACTTACAGTCATGATGAATTTAACCCTTTTTCCCCAAATTGCATTTTTTTTGCATTTTTTTTTTCACACTTGGCTTTCATTTGCCATTTCCATTGCTTTTCCTTTCTTTTTCTTTTTCTTTCCTCACTTTTGCTCCAATTGATTTTGCCCCAATTTGACTGTAAATCCGGTTTGGGTTGATCAAAGAAACGAACCGGCTCAACTTGGCTAGACTAGGGATTGAAATTTTGAAGGAAATAAAGAAAAATGGCCTCGGATCATTTCCTAGGAATATTCACTCAAGGAAAATACCTTTTTACCGCATCAGAGTTAATGGGCTCAGGAAAATCTGACCCATCCATTTCTGCTAAGATGAGTGCACCCCCTGACAGGACTTTCTTGACGACATATGGGCCTTCCCAATTGGGCTTGAACTTACCACGAGGATCTTCCAAAAATGGTAAGATTTTCTTTAGCACTAAGTTTCCTTCTTGGAAAGTTCTGGGCCTCACTTTCTTATTGTAAGCCCGGGCCATTCTCTTCTGGTACAACTGTCCATGGCAAAGCGCTTTCAACCGCTTTTCTTCTATCAGGTTAAGTTGATCATGTCTTGATTGGACCCATTCGGCTTCTTCTAGTTCTGCTTCCATGAGCACTCGGAGTGACGGGATTTCTATTTCCACTGGCAAGACTGCTTCCATTCCATAGACTAGGGAGTACGGGGTTGCCCCCGTTGAAGTCCGGATCGAGGTTCTGTAGGCATGTAGAGCAAGTGGCAGCATTTCATGCCAATCTTTGTAGCTCACTACCATCTTCTGAATGATTTTCTTTATATTCTTGTTGGCTGCTTCTACTGCCCCATTCATCTTTGGCCTATACGGAGCTGACTTGTGGTGGGTGATCTGAAACTGCTCACACATTTTCTTCATGTCCTTGTTCTTAATATTTGAAGCATTGTCTGATACTATGGCACTTGGCAGTCCATAGCGACAAATAATGTTGTGCTTCAAAAATTTAATGACATGGCTGCTTGTGATATTCGCATATGAAGCTGCTTCCACCCACTTAGTGAAATAGTCAATCGCCACTAGGATGAATCTATGTCCGTTCGATGCCTTAGGGGAGATCATGCCGATGACATCTATGCCCCACATAGAGAAGGGCCAGGGTGATGTCATGTTGTGCAGCTCACCTGGGGGTGCATGCTTATTATCTGCATAGATTTGGCATTGATGGCACCTCCTGACATGTATACAACAATCGTGCTCCATGGTCGTCCAGTAATATCCTAGCCTCAGGATCTTCTTTGCCAGCATGTGCCCACTCATATGGGGCCCACAGACTTCTCCATGTACAGTCTCAATCAGCCTTTTCGATTCAGCCTTGGCTACACATCTTAGCAGAATGTCGTTATGCGACCTCTTGTACACATGTCCACCACTTAGCAGAAATTGACCAGCCAATCTCTGTATTGTCCTCTTCTCAGTAGCAGTGGCATTTTCTGGCAAACTCCGATTATTTAAGAAGTTCTTGATATCCTGAAACCATGGTGCTTCTTCTTCTGGCACTCCCTCTAGAACGAGACAGTAAGCCGGTTCATCACGGACCTCAATTTCCAGTGGTCTGATGTCTACTCCTTCTGATATGCTGACCATTGAAGCCAAGGTTGCTAGAGCATCCGCAAACTGATTCTTGGCCCTGGGCATATAGTTGAAGGAAATTCGAGTGAAATTTGTGCTTATTTCTTCCAAATACTGGTGATAGGGGATCAATTTGTGATCCTTGGTTTTCCACTCACCAGTTGTTTGGAAGATGATAAGACTCGAATCCCCATATACGTCAAGTTCCTCTACTCCATGATCCATGGCTGCTTGCAATCCAATTATGCATGCCTCATATTCTGCTATGTTATTGGTGCACTGGAATCTCAGCTTTACTGCAATTGGGATGTGTGAACCATCTGGTTTGACCAAGACTGCCCCTATTCCGTTCCCATTCATATTGGCTGCCCCGTCAAAGAACATCTGCCAAGAACTCTCACTGTTTTCCTCTTCAGTGTACAGAATTGCCTCATCTGGGAAGTTGGTCTTCAAGGGTTGATATTCTGGCAAAGGATGTGCAGCCAGGTGATCAGCTATGGCTTGACCCTTGATCGCCTTCTGGGTGATGTATGTGAGGTCAAACTCGGACAGTAGCAATTGCCACTTAGCCGTTCTGCCAGTCAGTGCCGGTTTTTCAAATAAATACTTCAGCGGGTCCATCCGGGATATCAATAGTGTGGAGTGACTAAGGAAATAATGCCTTAGCCTCTGAGTGGCCCACACTAGAGCACAGCAAGTCTTTTCCAATGATGAATACTTAGCTTCATATTCTGTGAATTTTTTACTCAGATAGTAAATTGCCCTTTCTTTTCTACCAGTCTCATCATGCTGCCCCAAGACACATCCCATCGACGTTTCCAACACTGACAAGTATAGGATCAGTGGTCTTCCTGGAGTTGGTGGCACTAGTACCGGCGGGTTCAGTAAATACCTTTTTATTGTATCAAATGCCTGCTGGCAGTCCTCATTCCAGACCGTCGGGTTATCTTTCCTCAAAAGTTTGAAAATTGGTTCACAGATAGCAGTGAGCTGTGCTATGAACCGGCTTATGTATTGAATCCTTCCAAGAAAACCCCTGACCTCCTTCTCAGTTCTGGGTGCTGGCATTTCAATTATGGCCTTGGCTTTAGCCGGGTCGATTTCAATTCCTCTTCGGCTCACTATGAACCCCAGTAACTTTCCTGATGTAGCCCCAAAGACGCACTTAGCCGGGTTAAGCCGTAAACTGTACTTCCTGAGCCGATCAAACACTTTCTTCAGATTGATCAAGTGGTCCTCCTCTTTGCATGATTTGGCAATCATATCGTCCACATAGACCTCCATCTCCTTGTGGATCACGTCATGGAATAGTGCAGTCATGGCCCGCTGGTATGTTGCCCCGGCGTTCTTAAGCCCAAACGGCATGACTGTGTAGTGGAATGTCCCCCAAGGTGTGATAAATGCTGTTTTCTCTTGATCCTCCTTAGCCATCTTGATCTGATTATATCCCGAGAACCCATCCATGAAAGAGAACAGGCTATGTACCGCAGTATTATCGACCAGAATGTCGATGTGTGGAAGCGGAAAATCGTCCTTTGGGCTTGCCCTGTTCAAGTCTCTATAGTCCACACACATTCGGACTTTCCCGTCCTTCTTGGGTACCGGCACTATGTTTGCGAGCCACTCTGGGTACGTAGAGACTGCCAAAAATCCGGCTTGGAACTGTTTGACCACTTCATCTTTGACCTTCAGAGTCCACTCAGGTTTCAATCTTCTCAGCTTCTGCTTAATCGGCTTAACCCCTGGCAAAATTGGCAACTTGTGCACCACCATGTCTGTGTCCAACCCCGGCATGTCCCGATACGACCAAGCAAACACATCCTTGTAATCTGCCAAGAATTGTGACATTTCATTTTTCTGCACATCAGACAAGCATGACCCGATTTTTACAATTTTTGGGTCCTCTTCGGTCCCAAGATTTATGGATATGGTCTCCTCAATATTAGGTTGGACCCCCTTTTCATGACGTTCCAATTGGTATTCAATTTCTTTTGGAACGTCTTCTTCTTCGACCTCGGTCTCTTCTTCGACCCCCATGAGATCAAAGTCGAGCTCAAGGTCGAAGTCATATTCAACCTGGTCCAATTCGGTCTGATTGTATGGCTCATAAGTGGTTTGGACCTTTTTGAAAAAATTAAATTTTCTAGAAAAAATAGAAAAATCTTTTTGGGTTTTTTGTGGGCCTTCTAAACATAATTCCCCTGAAGACGAAGGCCCATTAGAACTTTCAGGGAAATGGCATTCCACTATTGGAGTTTTTTTTTGGAAGCCGCGTCAGTTTGCCACACAGACGCTGCTTCAAAAGTAAGGGGAGTTTCCTCCCAATTGTTCAGTACAAAATTTTGGGGAGCAGGGGAAATAGGGAAAGCCTGCTCCTCAAGCCCAGCATCCGATGCCATCATCACCGGGTGGGTACTGCCCTTTTCTGCTGCGGGGCCCAGTCCAGAAATGACCTTGTCTGGAATCTTTACTGCAGCCCAGTCAATAAATGGCAGTTCCATGTCTGCCCCTGTCTTTTCGCCTTCCGTCATGGCGAAGAATGCACCAACATCTTCAGAAAAGTCCACCTGCTGCTCGGGCTGTGGTCCAGGCCCATCCACTGCTCCCAGTATTGGAGATGGGTTATAGGGTTGTAGGGCCGAAACAGAAGGCTTTTGAAATGGGTTGACATTGTAGTAGGGAGGTTTTGATTGGTCCATGGGAGGAGAAATTTGGATTATATAGGAGGGTTTGGGGAAACTTTCTCTTAAATGAGGGAGTTTTCCTTTGCTTCTGCTCTCCCCTTCTTCATATTTCATTCTTCTCCAGCCTCTGGGCTTGAAGCCCAACCCTACTTTGGGGATCAGTTTCTTAGCCGTGATTGGCTCCACCATCCCCTGCAGATTGATCCCCAGGCCTTTCCCTGGGTGAAAGTGGTATTTCTCCATCACTTTCTTGACCATCCTTTCTGCAGTGGTCCCCTTTTCTTTCTTTTTCTCACACCCGCCAGGTATGTAATTTACCGCCTCAAATTGAAATGAGTGGAATGCAATCTTGTCGACAGTCAAGTCCACATTGATTAATGGTACATCAGGTGACACAATGGGCGGCACCAAGTTTTCGGCTAGGACTGTTATCACCCTTTGCCCTCTTACGTATTTCACCCTCTGGTGGAGCGTGGATGGTATTGCCCTAGCCGAATGTATCCACGGCCTTCCTAGGAGCAGATTGAAGGCTGCGGGTATATCCATCACCTCAAATGTGATGTTAAAGATATTCGGCCCAATTGTGACCGGCAGTTCAATCTCCCCTAGGGAGTGGGTCTTGGAGCTATCGAAAGCCCTCACTATCCGCCCATTCCGTTTGATCCTTGACTGGTCCAGGCCCAGCTTGGTAAAAGTGATTAACGGGCAAACGTTTAACGCTGACCCGTTGTCGATTAAAACCCGTGCAACCATGCAGCCCTTACAAAGCACAGTGATGTGCAAAGGGTCCACATGATAACACCCACCTGGGCTGATCTCACCCTCTGAGAAACTTATCACATTATGTGACAAGATTTGACCAACCATTTTACCAAGCTGGTCTGGATCAATTGTCTGGGATACGTGTGCACTCTGTAGCACCCTTAACAATGCATCCCTATGCTTTTCTGAATTCAGCAAAAGGCCCAGTATTGAAATCTGGGCCGGGACCTTGTTTAGATGATCCACAAGATTAAATTCACTTTTCTTTATTATTTTTATGAGGTCGGCTGCCTCATTTTCTGCACCCTGGGGGGTGTCTTCTCCTACTTTATTTTTTCCTTTCTGTTTTCTTTTTTCTTCATTTTCTCTTTTTTCTTTCTCCGCTTCTGTCTCTTTTTCTTTCTCTTCACCCCCTGCACATCTCCCCGACCTCGTCATGAGGTTCACCTCCTCCTGGTTCTGGTTCCTGACCATTGGAACCGTAGCCGTGATTCCCTCGCTGTAGTTCCATGGTACAGCGGCCTCTGAATAGGCTAATTTAGGGATGTCAACCACTAGTGGCTGGAGTTTGGACCGGGATGTATGGGCCGGTTTAGGGATAGCATGGGCTGGCTGCACATTTACAACCAGGGGTTGAAGTTTGGATTTGGTGGGGACAGAAGAAGTGATGGAAGCAGTGGTGGGGTCAAGATTGATGACCAGTGGAGCCTTAGACGGCTTGGATGGGGAATAAGTGGGTGGACTGCAATTGAAGACCAATGGGGGTCTTGCAGTATTCATCTGGGCCATGAGTGAAGAGACCCGGTTTAGAGAGGAACTTATGTCCTCAGCAACAAGATTATTATTTTTTTGGGAGACCATGTTGATCTCCTCTTCGTCCTCCTCTGGGAAAAAATGGACCTGGACAGTGGTCCCTACTGGTGCTATAAGTTGTGATGGGTCAAAGGCCCTTCTGGTGGTGGATATGGCAGTGATGGAGTTGGATGGGCCTGCCCCATTGTGGTACGGCAGAGGGTTCTGCCCAATATCATTTCCCGACGGGGCGGGTGCAGCAGTGTTAAAGACCAAAGCCTTCTGGTCCAACAGGTCCTGGACCGCATGCTTCAGCACCCAGCAATTATCAGTAGAATGCCTTGGTGCACCCATGTGGAAGTCACAGGTGACCGATGTGTCAAAATTTCATCCCCTGGTGGCATTCGGGTTAGGCTCCTTCAGAGTCAAGTATTCCCCTTTCAGCAGGGTTGGCAGTAGTTGGGAAAGAGATATGGGTAGAGGGGTGAAAACCCGGTTCTTTCTTGCTGCGAACCAGGCATCCCGCTCCTCCTTAGAAAAAGTCCTCCTTGTGTTAGCTGGCACAGAGGGAGGGAAGTTGACATTCAGCGGGGTCTGGTATGACTGCTGGGCCTGCTGGGCCTGTTGGGGTGCCGAGATGTTCACGTGCAGTGGCTTCTTGGCTGGAGGAGCCTGGACCAGGTTCACATCCCCTTCTTTTCGGACCCCCGTCTTTTTGAATCCGGCCCCTTTCTTCTGGGCCATGGAGGCAGAGGAATCAGACTGCCCAGTCAGAGTAGAGTAGTCTATCAGCCTTCCTGACCTGACCCCTTCCTCGATCCGGTCCGCCACCTGCACTAGGGCTGCAAAGTTGGTGGTTATCTGACCCACCAGATGGTTGTAAAAGGGCTGCCCCAGTGTGCCCATAAAGGTGGAGATCATCTCCGGCTCTTGCATAGGTGGCCTGACCTGGGAGGCGGCCTCTCTCCATCTCTTGGCGTACTGCCGTACCGGTTCATCCTTCCCCTTGGTCATCCTCATCATGTCGTACCGGTCCGGCACGATCTCAGAGTTGAACTTGTACTGGTCCAGGAAAGCATCGGCCAAGTCCTTCCACCTTCTAATCCTTCCATGGTCCACTGTAGCGAACCACCGAAGGGCTGACCCTGTCAGACTCCTCTGGAAGAGCTGGATCAGTATTCCATCGTCCCGGCCAAACTGGCACAGGGCCCCGCAGTATAATTTCAGATGGCTTAATGGGCAGCCCGTGCCATCAAACTTGTCGAAATCTGGGCACCTGAACTTAGCCGGTAGACAGACGTCCGGGTACATGCACAGGTCCTCGAAGGTGGTGCCTGCATGGCTGCCTCCCCCCTTCACCTCTTTCAGCTCTGCCTGGATCCTCTCTATCCTCAGCAGCATTTTCTTTTCCATCTCATCTCGGGCCTTTTCTTTCTCCAGCTCTTTCTCAGACTCCGCCATATTTTCCCTGATCAGAATGGGTTCAGGGACTGGTTCAGAAATGGGCTCAGGCATGGGCTGAACCGGAGGCGGAATGTAGGCCTGAGGTGGTGGTGCCTGATGGGAAGTAGATGCCTGGTTCGGGGCTTGGGCCTGTTGGGCCTGAGCCGCCAGTAGGTCCCCTAGCATTTTGGCCAGACCGGCCACTTGCTCCTGCAGCTGAGTAAAGTCCTGAGCGGGGACGGTAGCTTGGGCTTGGTTCTCTTCAGTATTCATGGCTCTTGCTTTGGATCTGGTCACGGGAGCAATGACTGCAAATAAGTGCACCTGGGTTGAATGTACCTGAGTAAGGAAAAGCAAAGAAACATGTCAGCTCCCATTTAATTTGAGTCATACACCTATAAATGTAAACCAGTAGGTTAGGTGAACACCAGCCAGAAAAAAATTTTTGTTTTTGTTTTTGTTTTTTTTTTGTTTTGAGTTGGAATATTCTAGGGCTTCCAAGGGTCCCAATTTTTTTTTGATTTGATTGATAAAAATAACCAACCAAGGTTTTCATTTTTTTTTTTTTGATTTGGTTGATAAAAATAACCAACCAAAGGTGTCTTGGACTACTCTATCCAAGTATCCCACAAATGTTTTGATTTGATTGATAAAAATAACCAACCAAAGGTGTCTTGGAATATTCTAGGGCTTCCAAGTATCCCACAAATGTTTTGATTTGATTGATAAAAATAACCAACCAAAGGTGTCTTGGACTACTCTATCCAAGTATCCCACAAATGTTTTGATTTGATTGATAAAAATAACCAACCAAAGGTGTCTTGGAATATTCTAGGGCTTCCAATTATCCCACAAATGTTTTGATTTGATTGATAAAAATAACCAACCAAAGGTGTCTTGGACTACTCTATCCAAGTATCCCACAAATGTTTTGATTTGATTGATAAAAATAACCAACCAAAGGTGTCTTGGAATATTCTAGGGCTTCCAATTATCCCACAAATGTTTTGATTTGATTGATAAAAATAACCAACCAAAGGTGTCTTGGACTACTCTATCCAAGTATCCCACAAATGTTTTGATTTGATTGATAAAAATAACCAACCAAAGGTTTTCATTTTTTTTTATTTGATTTGATTGATAAAAATAACCAACCAAGGTTTTCATGGAATATTCTAGGGCTTCCAAGTGTCCCACCTTTTTTGATTTGATTGATAAAAATAACCAAGGTTTTCATTTTTTTTTGATTTGATTGATAAAAATAACCAACCAAAGGTTTTCATTTTTTTTATTTGATTTGATTGATAAAAATAACCAACCAAAGGTTTTCATTTTTTTTTATTTGATTTGATTGATAAAAATAACCACCCAAGGTTTTCATGGAATATTCTAGGGCTTCCAAGTGTCCCACTTTTTTTGATTTGATTGATAAAAATAACCAACCAAAGGTTTTCATTTTTTTTTATTTGATTTGATTGATAAAAATAACCAACCAAAGGTTTTCATTTTTTTTATTTGATTTGATTGATAAAAATAACCAACCAAGGTTTTCATGGAATATTCTAGGGCTTCCAAGTGTCCCACTTTTTTTGATTTGATTGATAAAAATAACCAACCAAGGTTTTCATTTTTTTTTTTGATTTGATTGATAAAAATAACCAACCAAAGGTTTTCATTTTTTTTTATTTGATTTGATTGATAAAAATAACCAACCAAAGGTTTTCATTTTTTTTTATTTGATTTGATTGATAAAAATAACCAACCAAGGTTTTCATGGAATATTCTAGGGCTTCCAAGTGTCCCACTTTTTTTGATTTGATTGATAAAAATAACCAACCAAGGTTTTCATTTTTTTTTTGATTTGATTGATAAAAATAACCAACCAAAGGTTTTTTCTTTCTTCTTCAAATTTGCTGAATTTTCTTAGTTTTCAAGTTCCAGAGTTTGATTGACACATGTTTGAGTTGAGTTGGTGTCAAAAAATATGACACCTTGGTTTCCTCTTTGATTTTCAAACTTAGGTTAAATCCTGAAATAATATTTTATTTTGTTTGTTTTTCTTTTTTTTCTTTTTTGGAACATTTTTTATGTTCTTTTCGGGGTGCCTAAGGATGATCCACAGTGTTTTAGGCATTTTATTCTGAAAACTTGGGCTGAAAAGCCAATTTGTGCATTTTTGAACGTATCCGGTATAACATTCTGGATAATAATATGCCTTATTGTATCCGGTTACCATAACCGGATTCACGCATATGTCTTTGTATCCGGAAATATGTACCGGATATGATTAGAGCTGTTATTAACCGGCCTGAGTTGCCGGTTATTGCCGAAATGGCCTTTTTTGACTCATTTTTTTCACCAGATTTGATTTTTTTTCATTCCCAATTGATGTTCACCTTAATTTGACCTTCAAAACTTGCCCCGAATTGGGCTTGGACATTATATTTGCAAAATCCCCAAATTCATGAAAAGAACATGGTTTTACCTTGCCACCTTGTATTACCTTCATTCAATATGGTATTCACATTATACCTTGGCCTGTAAAACATGCAAACGGCCTTCCCACATTTACACCCAATTCCCCAAACGCAATTGTGTGCTTTTAGCCGAAAACGTGTTTCTCCACCTTCAAGCGTATGGTTTTTGGGTTTTGGCTTAATTGGCAACTTAGAACTCAAGTCTAGTGATGCCCGGAATCGAATCACAGATCCCATTGTCATCACATCATTGACCCAAATTCTAAGGTAAATGTTTTCACTTTCGCTTTCCGAAGTCACGACCTCGGTGCGCCAAGCTACACACATTCATGGTTCAACTTCCTAATAGGTAAAGGGTAGGCTGTGCAAATTGTTTCAAGTGCTCAAGTGCAATTTTAAATTGTGGTAACATTCACAACGTCCCAGCCCCTTGCCACTCTTTTTCGTAGCCATGCATTCAATTTCAAGCCAAGGCATATATGACAAAATAATGAAGCTACATACAAGAAAGCAAGCACCAAATATGCACAAAAATATTACATGCCCAAAAAGTGGTATACAAAACATGTTATTTGTGCAAACAACAATCAACTCATGTAAGCATGCTTGAAACCCAAAAGCATTCCTAGAATTCCAGATTTCATGCTCTTTTTCATGCTCAAAGTGTACCATTTCTACCCAACTTGAAGCCTAAAATTTTTGCCCTACTTGACATGGTTCAAAAGTGTTTCAATGAGGTAAAACATGCTTGAAATCTCCAGAAATATGCACTAAAATTTTCAGATTTTTTTTTTCAATTGGATGCTCAAGTGACATGGTTTTATGCCCAAATCCAAGCCTAAAACCCAGAAGCTAACAATATGACATAAAAAGCTTTTAGCTTGGGAAACATATGCTTGAAAATCCCCAAAATTCCCACTAAGCATTTCAGATTTTTCTTTTCATTGTTTTCATGCTCAACTTATGTCATTCCATACCCCCAAGTTCAAATCATGGCATAAAACAACCATTAAGCACAAAAAGTATTATTCATGGGAAACATGCTTGAATACTCAAAATTTACACCAAATTTCCAGATTTTGAAAATTTCTTTTTTATGGCATAACAACTTAAATCAAAGCATGTCATCACAAAACACATCCAAATCATGTTTCAACATAGGCTTTGGATCCATACAAATTTCTAAGCATCCTAATCTGATTTGGAATACCACATTGTGCACAAATAAAACAAACAGAATAGCAAGCATTCAAAAGTGATGAAAAATCATGAATATACACAAAATGGCTTAAATCCACAAAGGTCCCCAGCAGAGTCGCCAGTTGTGAGACATGGGAAAAAATCACCGGAGTGATCGTCCCTCCGTCAACACACGGGCTCAACGCAAAAATTGGGAGAGTCGCCACCATTCATGATTTTGGGGTGAGAATGGACACCAAAGATACAAAAGTAGGCAAAAATAGCCAAAAGACAAATTCTAGGATAAAAATAACCCTACTTGAAAATCAAATCCAGAGATGAGTAAGGGGATTAGATTATGAATGGGGGAAGGTGTTAGGCACCCCCATTCATCCACACGAAGTGGTTGCCAAATGTATGTTCATGCAAAAAATAATGTAAGAAAGCTTGCTAAAAATCATGAAAAAGCCTTGAAAAAGGAACAATGTATGATATTTTCACATGAAGATCTAAATGGATTTTAGATCATCTCTTATGTCAATATCACTTCTGGAATATCTCAAAAGATGGAAATCAAAGCAAAAGTGGCAAAAACCAAGTTGAGGCAAATCCGGGAATTTTGGTAAAAAGCAAGATCCTTTGTCTTGAAATCATTCAAATCCAATTTCAAATTGATTCAAACCAACTCTATTTGAAAGATTAGGGTAAACAAGAGTCTCATGCAAAATTTCACTTCATTCCGGTGAAAAATCTAGGAGTTATACTCCTTAGAAGTTGCTGTTGGGGATTTTGAAAAGTGGTAAGTGGGCAACTTTGGAAAATTGTCTAGAAAAATCCACTAAATAGAAATCCGTGAAATTTGGTGTGATTGAAGTCCGTATGGCCATCTTTCCATAGAAACTAGTCTCATACAAAAATCCCTTTGGACGTGCCTTGGGTGGTCTCCCGAACAGGCCCCGAAGATCACAGATTTACCCAGAAAAATGCAAATGAGCAGTTCTGAGTAAATCGGCTACCAATAATTCAAATGGAGTTCAAAAATTATGAAACCAATTGGATTTGAAAATAGACTCATAAAGGACTACTCAGAAACAAAAATCACTCTAATCGGACTTAAAACGAACACATGGCGGTCCGTCGAAGTGACAAGTTCTGTACTTGGACCTGAACTGTCCACTCAACTTCGACAGAGAGGTGTCAAAAATCGGCTAGATGGAAATTCATGAAATTTGGTGGACATAAACTAGACAGCCTCACCTTTCCCATGGTTCTGGAATCGCCCCAAAATTCATCCGGATGATGAAGTTACGGACGTCCGAAGTAGGGGTACAGGTGCTGTCAAGTTAAGCCACTTTTGAAGAAATCCAAGTCCGAAAATTGATAAAAAAATATGGGATTCGTGCAAGATGAACACAAATACTTTAAAATCATCCGAAAGGCATTCCAGAATTGATTGAGGCCATTTATTTGAGATTTATCACAATAAATGCAATAAACCCCAAATATGAGCCTATCCCGCCAAAATAGTGATATGTGTGCAAAAGTGAAAAAACCAAGCAAGATCCATACACATGCATATAGATTCAACAAAATAGGTTCTAGCATAGCCTAGGGTTCCGTTCCATTATCGTTTCCCTCTGTTCTCTTTAAGATAATCAAGGGTACTTTGAATATGGAACGGTTTACAATCAATCAAAAAGCCCTTATGCTACATGGGTTCTAGCACTAGGGTCAATCCCCAGTCTCGTTTCTCCTAGATCCGCCTTCACGTTTTACGGCTAGGGGAGTCTTGAGATACTTTGAGCCGGGGAAGGATTTCCACACATACAAACAAGGCTTTACACTACAGAAAGGTAGAAGAAGAGATCTAGATCTAGGAATGTAAAAACAGAAAATAAAAAGAAAAGTTGAGGCTTACCTGAGTGCTGGAGGCGATTCCACAGCGGCTTCCTTCTTCTCTTGGAGTTCTTCTTTGCGAGAATTCAAAACAAGAGTTGTGTGCCTTTTGCTCAAGGAGGAGGCTCCTATTTATAGGCAAGGGCTAAGGTCATTGGTAGACACAACTTAATGTCTAGAACCCCTCCAACCTAAACCCTAAGGTTATTTCCGCGATTTCCCCTCATTTAATGAGGGACATGATGGTAAAAGTGAAAAGCTCTCGGAAAACCCTAATTTTGAGCAAACTTAAGGTATCCGGTATATCAGGCCGGATAACAAAGGGCCTTAAGGTATCCGGTACATGATACCGGATACGCTAAGGCTCACACGTATCCGGTATGACCATCCGGATACGGGGAGGAGCACTTGTATCCGGATTGAGTATCCGGATACAGGCAAAAATTTATTTTCTTCAAATTCTGTGCTGGCTTTCCAGGAGATAATGATTTTTGATGATTGTTTGTGCAATTTGGGGTGTCTACAGCATGGTTCAAAAGTGTTTCAATGAGGTAAAATATGCTTTAAAATCTCCAGAAATATGCACCAAAATTTTCAGATTTCTCATGCCCAAAAGTGCATCCTTTATACCCCAAATTAATGCCTAAAAGTTTAGCAACTACTTGACATGGTATATTGGTGAACATACTAAAAGAATCCACAATGTGCACTAAAATTCCAGATTTCATGCTCTTTGGTTTTCATGCTCAAATTGAATCCCCCTATACCCCAAATCAAAGGCATGGCATAACAAAAATTTTTAAGCACAAAAAAGTATGCTTTATAGGAATCATGTTTGAATACTCAAAAATTCTGAACCCCTAGATTTCATGCTATTAATTCTCATATTCAAAATTCAAATTAGAGCATGTTATCACCAAATACCACCAAATCATGCTTCAAGATAGGCTTTTCCTAAATCAACCTTTAGGCAACATCAAGCAAAACATACATGACTTGATTCATATAAAATTCAAAAGCATCCCAATCTGATTTGAAATACAAGAATATATACAAATGAATTAAACAAAGTAGCAAGCATTCAAAAATAATTAAAAAGCATGAATATACACAAAAAAGGCTTAAATCCACAAGTCCCCAGTGGAGTCGCCAGTTGTGAGACATGGGAAAAAATCACCGGAGTGATCATCCCTCCGTCAACACACAGGCTCAACGCAAAAACGGGAGAGTCGCCACCATTCATGATTTTGGGGTGAGAATGGACACCAAAGAATTCAAAAGTAGGCAAAAATAGCCAAAAGACAAATTCTAGGATAAAATAACCCTACTTGAAAATCAAATCCAGAGATGGGTAAGGGGATTAGATTATGAACGGGGGAAGGTGTTAGGCACCCCCATTCATCCACACGAAGTGGTTGCCAAGTGTATGTTCATGCTAAAAAGAAAAATAAGAAGCTTGCTAAAAATCATGAAAAAGCCTTAAAAAAGGAACAAGTGTATGATATATTCACATGAAGATCCAAATGGATTTTAGATCTTCTCTTATGTCAATATCACTTCTGGAGTATTTCAAAAGATGGAAATCAAAGTAAAAGTGGCCAAAACCAAGTTGAGGCAAATCCGGGAATTTTGGTAAAAAGTAAGGTCCTTTGTCTTGAAATCATTCAAATCCAATTTCAAATTGATTCAAACCAACTCTATTTGAAAGATTATGATAAATAAGGAGCTCATGCAAAATCTCAAGTTAACCCGATAAAAATCCTAGGAGTTATGCTCCTTTGAAGTTGCTGCTGGGGATTTTTAAAAGTGGTAAGTGGGCAACTTTGGAAAATTGTCTAGAAATATCCACTACACAAAAGTCCACTAAATTTGGTGTGATTGAAGTTTGTATGGCCATATTTCTATAGAAACTAGTCTCATACAAATATCCCTTCGGGTGTGCCTTGGGTGGTCTCCCGAACAGGCCCCGAAGATCACATATTTACCCAGAAAAATGCAAATGAGCAGTTCTGAGTAAATCGGCTACCAATAATTCAAATGGAATCCAAAAATTATGAAACCAACTGGATTTGAAAATAGACTCATAAAGGAGTACCCAGAAATAAAAACCACTCGAATCGGACTTAAAACGAACACATGGCGGTCCGTCGAAGTGACAAGTTCTGTACTTGGACCTGAACTGTCCACTCAACTTCGACAGAGAGGTGTCAAAAATCGGCTAGATGGAAATTCATGAAATTTGGTGGACATAAACTAGACAGCCTCACCTTTCCCATGGTTCTGGAATCGCCCCAAAATTCATCCGGATGATGAAGTTACGGACGTCCGAAGTAGGGGTACAGGTGCTGTCAAGTTAAGCCACTTTTGAAGAAATCCAAGTCCGAAAATTGATAAAAAAATATGGGATTCGTGCAAGATGAACACAAATACTTTAAAATCATCCGAAAGGCATTCCAGAATTGATTCAGGCCATTTATTTGAGATTTATCACAATGAATGCAATAAATCCCCAAATGTGAGCCTATTCACCAAAAAGGTGTAATATGTGTGCAAAAGTGAAAAACCAAGCAAGATCCATACACATGCATATAGATTCAACAAAATAGGTTCTAGCATAGCCTAGGGTTCCGTTCCATTATCGTTTCCCTCTGTTCTCTTTAAGATAATCAAGGGTACTTTGAATATGGAACGGTTTACAATCAATCAAAAAGGCCTTATGCTACATAGGTTCTAGCACTAGGGTCAATCCCCAGTCTCGTTTCTCCTAGATCCGCCTTCACGTTTTACGGCTAAGGGAGTCTTGAGATACTTTGAGCCGGGGAAGGATTTCCACACATACAAACAAGGCTTTACACTATAGAAAGGTAGAAGAAGAGATCTAGATCTAGGAATGTAAAGACAGAAAATAAAAAGAAAAGTTGAGGCTTACCTGAGTTCTGGAGGCGATTCCACAGCGGTTTTCTTCTTCTCTTGGAGTTCTTCTTTGCGAGAATTCAAAACAAGAGTTGAGTGCCATTTGCTCAAGGAGGAGGCTCCTATTTATAGGCAAAGGCTAAGGTCATTGGTAGACACAACTTAATGTCTAGAACCCCTCCAACCTAAACCCTAAGGTTATTTCCGCGATTTCCCCTCATTTAATGAGGGACATGATGGTAAAAGTGAAAAGCTCTCGGAAAACCCTAATTTTGAGCAAACTTAAGGTATCCGGTATATCAGGCCGGATAAAAAAGGGCCTTAAGGTATCCGGTACATGGTACCGGATACACTAAGGCTCACATGTATCCGGTATGAGTATCCGGATACAGGTAAAAGTCTATTTTCTTCAAATTCTGTGCTGGCTTTCCAGGAGATAATGATTTTTGATGATTGTGTGCGCGCGTGGGAAACGCGGGACGGGGTAATTCGGAGTCGCCACCGCCTGATGGGGTGCAGGCGGACACCTGGGTGCATAATTTTGCCTATTAGGGCTTTTTGGTCTGCGGCTTGAGATTCTAAGTCTGTTCTCGGTTGTGGTTCGGGGAAGTCCGTAGACACCCCGGTCCACCCCGTCGGATGACGGGTCCCGTGGGTTCCCTGGTTTGAGTCAACTTACATTGGTCTCACCTGTTTCATAATCCGATATGCAATTTGGTTAAGTCTGGCGGGACCACCTGAGTGGTGTGGGTCCCTTTAGTTGCTTTTATCTTGATTACTTAGGTGATCTGAGTCTGGTTGGGTGGGCCCCGTTGGAAGGCCCACGGTATCCTTGGTGGGCTTAGTCAAGCCCGTGTGCCCTTGTGGGCCTTGGCCTATCCTAGGAGGCCCTTTGGGCTTTGGTTGGTGCATTGATTTTACTTTAGATTCAGATTTGAAGGTTAAGTGTTTTTTATGCACAAGTGGGCCGGACTGGTTGGTGGGCCCCTTAGGTGGGCCCACATGGTGGCCAAGTATTTTTTTTATTGGACTTATCTTTTTAATTTTGCCAAAGTGATTCGGACACTGGGCTTGGGGCCCGCAGTCCAAATCTGGGCTTGTAAGCCCCAGTTACCGGAAGTTAGGGTTTGCACCCTTCCTTGGTTCGGTTGGTGGGCTTTGGCGGGCCCGATAGGCCCTTGCCCTTGGTCTCGGCCAAACCACGCAATTCATGCATCAATTTCACATAACAAGGCTCGGGTGGGCCGCATTGGGTTTGGCCCGCCCGGTTCAAATTGTTCATTTTACTTAAGTTATTCTAATGGCATGCTTTTGGTGTTTATTGGGCTTGGTGGGCCCCGTTGGAAGGCTCACTGGAAGTCAAGTTGGACCGGGAGTCCAAGTCCCATGTCGGGTTTCCGGGTGACCCAGAAACCCTATTGGTTTATCCGGTTCGGTTCAGAAATATCATTCACATCTAGCAATAATCACACAAAAAGACACAAGATAGACACTCTGTCAGAAAAAAAAAACCGGCTCATTGTGCTGGGTCCAAGGGGAGGTACCCGGGGGCCCTGTGGGCGAAGCAAAGCGGAGCCCACGGGGTGGGGTACCTCCCCGTACCAAGGTACGAGTTGGATGCGCAGCGAACCAAGGGGTGGGGGGTGCGGGCGTATTTTTGGAATTTTCAAAAAAAAATAACAATTCGGCCTGTTTTGGACCTGGCGCTCACCTCCTGAGGTGAGCGCCAGGTGGGCGCCAGATGGGCGCCAGAACCGGGCGAAAATTTGACCTGGCGCTCACCCGATACCATGTGAGCGCGAGCTGGGCGGGAGGTGAGCGCGAGATGGGCGCGAGAATTTCACTTGGTTTTAGGTGGGCGCGAGCTGAGCGCCAGGTGGGCGCCAGCTCGGCGGGAAGTGGGCTGAAAGGGGCGCCCACCTCCTAGGTGAGCGCCAGGTGGGCGCCAGGTGGGCGGCAGGTCACTGTGATTTTCAACTCTCTGTTTTTTTGAGATCTCCAACTCTGGCCGATTTTTTAGGTCTGTAACTGTTCCACTAGCCTCCCAACATGCCCAGAACACCTCCCAACTAATTTTGGATTTAATCTAAACACATTTTATTTCAAGTTTTGAAAACCCAGAAAACTCACAGTACAAACATGCATTCAAAATACTTCACGAATAATATGCCCAGGACACTTCCCCGGGCTTCGACCACTCCCCAGAAGCCACTTAAACATGTATTCAAACTAATCTAAACATGCTTCATGCTTCATGCTTCATCCCAAAATCTCTTAAAAGAAAACAGACCCGATAAAAAACTGGTACAGATGCATTAATATCTTAAAGGAGGGGGGGTGATGGGAGCATGCTCAAGGGTGCACAAGCAACATGTTAGCAAACCCAGTAATGTAAAAAAACAAAAGGAACCACATGCAAACATTGCATGTACTCCCACCCACGACTAGACCTTCAAGCATGCACCCTAACATCCGAAGAAGGGAATGAGGAGGGGGGTTTACAGGGGTACAATGGATGTAGGGAACTTGGGAACATGCTCCCTTTTCGGCGCGAACAACACGTGCATCTTCCTCTTCCTTACTTGGTGGTCTTCATCAGATGGAAGTGAACAAAAAAAACATGGTTTCATGGCTGTGGCCTCATACCACCGAATAAGACCGGCTTACGAAAAAAACATCACATACTCATATATGTATAACCCAAAGTAACAGGGATGTTTACCTGGTGGTTCTTGAGTTCTTTAGCTGAGTGGGGGAGCCTCCACGAAGTCGGACAGCGGCTGGAGCCTCCTCTTTACCGCACCAACAGTAGCAAGCTTCCACTTGCTTGGGTGGAAATGGAGAAGAACCAAAGGGGGGGATGCGCTTGGGGTTTTTTGGGAAGCAAGCAGGGGTGAAGAGAGGGGCTTCGGGTGAAGGAAGAAGAAAATCAAACAAAAAAAAAAAAAAAACCCTTCGAACCCTCCAACACTCCGAACACTTAGTTTCTTTTTCCAAAAATCTTCCAACCCCCTGCGCGAAAAGTCGCGCGGGTTATATAGACCAAGAAAAAAAGGTGCCGCCCACCTTGGCGCCCAGCTCAAGGTGGGCGCAAGCCCGCTCGCCACGTCCGCGCGAGCGGCATAATGATGAAAATCATTTAATGCTGCCGCTCGCCGGACGTAAAAATCTTTAAAATTCAGATTTAGTCCCTGACAATTTTTGGTAAAATCCGATATTCTCGGATTTTTACAGATTTAGTCCCTGGGATATTTCGAATGTTCGGATATTTACGGATTTGATCCCCGAGATATTTTCCTGCGCAACTCGCCACGTGTGCAGCTTTTTGCCATGTGCGCAGATTGCCGGTTTTGCTGCTCGGAAATTTCATCAGCTTATATTTTCTTCATCCGGACTCCGATTTGGGCAAACTTAGTTTTATTAGAATCGTATCGGAGCCCTCCATCCCATGACCTAGGGGTAGGCCTCCGGATCGGATTTTAGCAGAAAGTCAACTTTTGGCTCTGCTCAAGTTTGACCGCTCGCAGAACCTTCATCCGGACCCCGATTCCTGTAAACTCAGTTGCGTTGGAATCGTGTCGAGATTCTCTATCCAATGATATAAAGCAAGGTACTTGGCACGGAATTCGAGGAAAAGTCAACTCCTGGCTTTTCCTTAAGTTTGACCGCCCGCAGAACCTTCATCCGGACCCCGATTCCTGCAAACTCAGTTGCGTTGGGATCGTGTCGAGATTCTCTATCCAATGATATAAAGCAAGGTACTTGGCACGGAATTCGAGGAAAAGTCAACTCCTGGCTTTTCCTTAAGTTTGACCGCCCGCCGAACCTTCGTCCGGACCCCGATTCCTGCAAACTCAGTTGCGTTGGGATCGTGTCGAGATTCTCTATCCAATGATATAAAGCAAGGTACTTGGCACGGAATTCGAGGAAAAGTCAACTCCTGGCTTTTCCTTAAGTTTGACCGCCCGCCGAACCTTCGTCCGGACCCCGATTCCTGCAAACTCAGTTGCGTTGGAACCGTGTCGAGATTCTCTATCCAATGGCATAAAGCGAGGTGGCCAATTTTCACTTGATCAAAAAGTCAACTTTTCACCCCTTAGGGTTTGAATTTCTGTCCAGGGTTTGCATTTTTGGTTTTTCTTGGAGCGCAAAAATGAGGTGCTTACAGATTGTTTGTGCAATTTGGGGTGTCTACAGATGCCTACCCCTAGGTTATTGGATAGAGAATCTCGACATGGTTCCAACGCAACTGAGTTTGCAGGAATCGGAGTTCGGATGAAGGTTCTGCGGGCGGTCAAACTTGAGCAGAGCCAAAAGTTGACTTTCTGCTAAAATCCAATCCAGAGGCCTACCCCTAGGTCATGGGATGGAGGGCTCTGATACGATTCTAACACAACTGAGTTTGCCCAGATCAGAGCCCGGATGAAGAAAATATGAGCTGACAAAGTTTCCGAGCAGCAAAACCGTTAAACTGCACACGTGGCAAAAAGCTGCACACGTGGCGAGTTGCGCAGGAAAATATCTCGGGGATCAAATCCGTAAATATCCAAACATTCAAAAGATCCCAGGGACCAATCTGAAAATATCTGAATAAAATAATATTAAATCCAAATATCCCAGGGACTATATCTTAATTTTCGGATTTTTAAAACAAACGAGCGGCCGCATTAAATGTTTTTAATCATTTGGCCGCTCGCGCGAACGTGGCAAGCGGTATGCGCTAAGCTTGCGCTTAGCGGCTACCCTTTCTTTTCTCTCCTATAAAAGCCGCGGAAGCCCCATTGCAAAGGGTTCGGCATTTTTTTTGGGACTCGAAGGTTGGGGGTTGGGATTTTTAAGGTTGGGGGATTTTTGGGTTCGGCATTTTTCTGTTCAGCTTTTGAAGACCCTGCTCCTCTCTTCCTCTTCTTCCTCATCAAACCCGAAGGAGATCTTGCTGTGGGCATGGAGAGGTGCTGCTCCGACAGTCACTCGAGCTCCAAGGTCCAACACATCCTGCCGGGGTGTTAAAACACCCAGGTAATGTTCCCAACGAACTCTTGTCCAAAATAAATAAGTTCATTGCGATATCTTGTTTTCTAGCATTTTTGTTCTTCACTGATATTACTTGTTTGTTTGATTCGAAAGGGGACCATGTTCCCCCATGATTTCTCCATCTCTGTTATTGTAACCCGATAAAACCCCCCTGTTCCTTTCTTCATGTTCTGTTAGTGTTTTGTGTTCGGATTTGTAGGTTTGCAAAGACATTTGATCCTTACAACTTAGGTTAGATTAATTTCAAATTGTGTTTAGAGGTCTTCTGGGGTTCTAAGGATCCCCAGAGAGTGATTACAGATCCTAAAAACCAGTTAAAAATGGAGTTGAAAAAAAAAACAGGGAATCGGGGTATGCGTTGAGCTCGCGCCCACTTCCGTTTTGGGTGCGCTGAGCTCGCATCCACTTCTTAGTTTTGGATGCGCTCAGCTTGCGCTCACTTAGTTTTGGATGCGCTCAGCTCGCGCTCACTTAGTTTTGGATGCACTCAGCTCGTGCTCACTTAGTTTTGGATGCGCTCAGCTCGCGCTCACTTAGTTTTGGATGCACTCAGCTCGTGCTCACTTAGTTTTGGATGCGCTCAGCTCGCGCCCACTTCGCCCGTGAATCTTTTTTCTCGGTTTTTCGGTCCGCCCACCTCGCTGACCTTGCGCCTAGTGCCTGAGGTCGGCGCATACCCCTAAAAAATGCCGAATTGCTATATTTTTGAAAAATCCTGAAAATGCCCTTTACCGTACCACGGGGGGCTTCGCCCCCAGCATAATGAGCCAGTCTCTCCTTAATAAGTGTCAACCTTGTATATTTTTCTGTGATTATTGCTGGATGTGAGTGCCATTTCCGAACCGAACCGGATAAACCAATAGGGTTTCCGGTTCACCCGGAAACCCAACATGGGACTTGGACCCCCGGTCCAACTTGATTTCCAGTGGGCCTTCCAACGGGGCCCACCAAGCCCAATAAACACAATGAAATGAATGCATGTAACTTAATCAAGGTAAGTGAAATTAACCGATTAAACCGGGTGGGCCAAACCTAATGCGGCCCACCCGGACCTATTAGTGAATTGATGCATGAAATGCGTGGTTTGGCCGAGACCAAGGGCAAAGGGCCTATCGGGCCCGCCAAAGCCCGCCAACCGAACCAAGGAAGGGAGCAAACCCTAAATTCCCGTAACTTGAGCTTTCAAGCCCAGATTTGGACTACGGGCCCCAAGCCCAGTGTCCAACTCACTTTGGCAAATTAAAAAGATAAATCCAATAAAAATACTTGGCCACCATGTGGGCCCACCTTAGGGGCTCACAAACCAATCCGGCCCACCTTTTCATGGAAAACACTTAAACTTTAAATCTAAACCTAAAGTAAAATCAAAACACTTAACCAAAGCCCAAGGGCCTCCTAGGATAGGCCGAGGCCCACAAGGGCACACGGGCTTGACTAAGCCCACCAAGGACACCGTGGGCCTTCCAACGGGGCCCACCCAACCAGACTCAGATTACCTAATTAATCAAGATAAAAGCAATTAAAGGGACCCACACCACTCGGGTGGTCCCGCCAGACTTAACCAAACTGCATATCGGATTAGGAATCGGGTGAGACCAAAGTAAAGCTGACTCAAACCAGGACCACAACCAAGACCCTATTTATGTCTACATTGTGATATTTTCTTTGAAAATTAAAATATGAAATTTATTCTTGATCTCAACTCCATGGCAATTTTTAGTTGACTGAACCATTGGCCACTTCAACTGAAAAACAAATTTTTTTTACAGGATAGCTATTATGTTTACTATGATATATGGGTTAGAATAGTGGGCATTATATGGTGAATTTTGCTAAAATGAGGACAATGAGATCAATGTGTAAGATGGTTTGGAAGTGTAAAGTGAAGAATTCGAAGATAAATTTGAGCATCTGTGAAATTATATTGAAGGATATAAGTGGTTGAGATAAAGACAAATAAACCTAGATAGAGTGAATATGAAAGAATTTGAATGTTTATAAGTTGACTAAAGGTATGATATTTGACAAACTGAGATGGAGGACTAGGACTTATATTTACTAGCCTAACTAGTTGGGATAAGGCATTTCTTACTGTTATCATGGTTGTTTTTTATATTAAAATGCCAAATTGCTACATATTTAGCTCCTTATTCAAGCCTACTAAAAGTTGCTTTTCCAATGCATGCAAACTTGAAGACAGATTTAATGGTCGACAAGAGGGCCATTGTAACATGGTAAGGAAATTAAATGCTTGCACATTTTGCAAAATGCAGTATAAACATCATGAACATCATCCGCTGTAGAAGTGTAACTTTGCATCAAGACCATCAGAAGCATTGCGCCCAAGACAGCTTAGGAACCTCAAAGCAATTAAGGAATGTTATCAACATTAAAGTAAATGAAAGTTAAGGAAAGTCAATTAAATAATAGTTAGACAATGCTAGAAAAAGAGCACTACAAAAAATCCCAAATAAACAATACCAACAGAAAACCAATTAGCTAGTCAAGAAAGTTCAACCAGAATCAACAACCAAAAATATTTATCATTCAAATATTTCTCTGGACAGCAAAAATCATCGACAACCATGGTCTGAACATTTACAGCCAATATTCGAAAAACATGCCATAAACTCATATTCAAATTCGAAGAACCCCATTTCGCTAAGGCAAACAACCCATATTCAAATTCAAGCCTTTTTTGCAACAAGATTACCATTTAAATAGGTGGAAATATGCAAATGTGCAAATTCAAATTCAATTACATATGCAAATGTTTGGGGGAAAATCAAATTCAAGGGAGGCACTCGGCAGCTGCCTGGTTGCCAACGGCAGCACTCCCTACAGCGACGAATAGCAAGTTCGATGAGACAGCAAGGTTGCCCGCGGCAACACTCCACACCGCAACGAAAACCAACTTCGATGAAACAACAGGGTCGTCAACGGCAACACTCCCACGGCGACAAACTTCAACCGCAGTGGCTCTCCAACGACCAATGCCTCAATGTGTGCAAACAGACAAAGGGTTTTCGATTATAGAGGGTTAATGAATGATGGAGAGGGAAACATTGCCCGAAACAAATGGAGGAGGAGAGGGTTTCGTCCAGGTAGCGAAGGGGTTTTTGGAGAAGAAGAGATCAATGGGGAAGGAGAGTGGGGGAAGTTAGTCGGCGTTCGTCGGCCTTGAAGAAGACGAAAATCTGAGTGGGGAAACCACCCGCATTCGCCGGCGAAGAGAGGAATGGGGGAAGGAGAGGGTTTCGGTTTTTTGGAGAAGAAGATGACGATGTGTCGGGGTTCGTGGGGGTTCATCGGCCTTGGAGATGAAGCAAAGTTGCTCGGGAAACAACCCTCGTTCGCCGGCAAAGAAAGGAGTCGGCGTTCGTTCTTCGTCGGCGTTCGTTCGTCGAACCCAGGGTTTTTCGCATAGGAGAGGAGAGGAGAGAACGACGACGACTCCATAAACATCATCTTCGCTTTTAGCTCAAGCTACTTCATCTGCCTTGTTTCGATATCCAGCTATAGGGATGTTAATCGTGCCGTGCTGTGCTAGAGCTCATATTGTGCTTCGACACAACCCATTAAATATATATATACAAATTTATAAATGCATATATAATAAGTTAAAACATATATTCGGTCTTATTATATATTAAAACATATACATATTTTCTTAATTACTTAAAGAATTATCACATATACACTTATATATATATATAAGAATACATATTTAATTAAGTATATATATACAAATTTATAAATGCATATATAATAAGTTATAGCTTGATGGAAGTTATTACTATTAAATAACAATGTATTTTTGTTATACTTAATATAATTATTATGTATATAATTAACATACACTAATATATATAAGGCAATATGGTTATATAATACACCATTATCTATGCTATATATAATGCGAGACGCCAACTAAAATGTGTAAGTTTTCAAAACAATCCTTACACATCGTTGTGAAGATTCATTAGCAAAAGGGTATAATAGTCAAAACTGCCTCAATTTTAAAAAAAAATTGAATAATAAATTGCAAAACTGTTCCTCCCCTTTCTTTGTACGTACGTGCAATACTGCACGTGCACTCGGTTGGTTAAGTATAATATGGATCCATATATATAATGGTACTAGTGGACATGTTTACCGTCCGTTTCTAATTAAATAATCTGATTTAATCGGATTTTTTACCTACTAAATATCCATTGGGTCGGATTCGAATCTGAAAATCGGATCCGTTTATATTCGGATTCAAATCGGATCCCTGAGAATATTACTGAGAAGTGGCTTTAATAATATAGATTTTGTGGTTTGATTCTTACCCCAAAGCTTTAACATTTTAGTATAAAAGGAGATAGGAGAGCGGGTAGGCTGAAGCGGCTGAGAACAGTGAGGTACATCTAGATCGGACCGCGTGGGGCCGGTCCACCGGCAATGTCTCTGAAGGTCCTTGTAATGCAAAAAAAATTATTTTGGAAGAAGACAACGAATGAAGCTGAAATATTCAAAAAGAGAGAAATGAGGGACGACATTTTATATGTTGAAAATTTGAAATAGTAAGCGTTTTCACCTTGTCAACTGTGTAAGTTCAGGCTGTGGGTGGTGGTCAAATTAATACTTAAATCGTTGACTTTTTTTTTATGGGAATCGTTGACCTTTTTCGCTTCTTATTATTCTCCTTATGTGTTTATTATCATCATTTCTTCTGTATAAGGTAGGGAAATTGGTTTTAAGTGATATTTTTCTAAATAATTCAGAATCAATCACAAAATTGCTTGGTAATGGTGGACTCGTGTTGCTTTTTAAAAATAATTTAGAATCAGTTTCATTTCACTGTTGCAAATCTTTTAAGGACATTTTCCGACATTTTTCAAGTATCACTAATTTTCATTTACGAAGCATTTTATGACTGATTCTGAATTATTTTGAAAACTTATCACTTAAAACCAATTTAAGAGTGTTTCTTCTCCTTGCTTCAACAGTCAATCACACGCAATGTATATAGCAGCTTATAAGGACTTTGTCTAACATCGATCATAAAAGTTGATATTTTCCTCCTTATTTTGTCTATATAAGGAATCTACTCGCATCCCATCAGCCTCATCATCATCATCATCTTCTTCTTCTTCTTCATCACTTCCTTGCCTGAAAAAATATGGCTCAGACCGTATCATTCATTGGATTGGCTGTTGTTGCTATCTTGCTCTTTAATGGTGCAATGGCCGAAGACATGCTCTTCAACGGAGAGAACCTGAACTCCGGCGAGTTCCTCGAGAACGGCCCTTACAAGTTCATAATGCAGGCAGACTGTAACCTTGTGTTGTATGTGAACCAGAACAGAGCTCTATGGTCTTCTCGCACTAATGGCAGAGGCACATCCTGCAGGGTCACCTTGCAGAACAATGGGAACCTCGTCATCTTCTCCGGCACCGACTCCGTGTGGACAAGCAATACTGCCCGCGGTCCGAACAACTACCGCCTGATCGTTCAGACGGACGGCAACGTTGTGATCTATGGTGCTGCTGTGTGGGCTACAAACACAGTTCAGAGTACGAGGCGCTTGCTGTGATGATGAACTACATATATTTGTTCTTCCGCAACGAATAAATAATGTTCCATTTCTACTTTGTTTTCTGATAGTATGGTTTGCATAGGATTTGGGAGGTTTGTGTGGTTTTTCTTTTATATTCCATGGAAGAGAATTGTTTGCTTTCCAATGAGAAGAAATATGATAAGAAGGGTTTGCGTTTATTTAATATTCTACTAGTCCAAGAATAACAATTAAACTAGTACCAAGAATAACAATTAAATAGTACCAATGCATCATTCAACAAATCTCATTAGTCAAATTCCGAAACAAATGGAAGCTATTCATTAGCACTATCAACTATCAAGTCATTTCCGAGCAACCTTATTACCATTATACTAAAGTAGGGAATGTACACGCTATGCGCAAAGCAAAAGAATTACAAACAAAGAGGCCTTATGTGGGGCATTTAGTTATGACACGTACGTGGCGGTTAAAATTGGAAAGAATCGGAGGGTCTTTTGGAAGTTAGTCTACACCCAGGTTCACCATGTCTTAAGACAGGTTTGGTCTAGAGACTAATTGACTCAACTCTGCTCACTTTAATCACTTTATTTTAGACTATTTTGGGGCTACTTGGGATTCAGCCCTTCATTCATTTTGGATTAATCCCTGTTATGTGAGTCTGTTTGGATGGGCTTATTCTCCTATTGTACTGATGGAGCATTGCGTTTGCATTTATTTATCTTTATATTGATATTTATTATTTGTAAGGTTGATGTACCTTTATTATAAGGCACCAAAGCACAAGAAAAATAAAACTCATTAACCAAAATTGGTGCATCTTTATTTTATTTTTATGAGACACCAAACCACTAGAGAAGTACTACTTATTAACTATCACGGAGAAGTTAGTCGTTGATGATTCTGTAAGCCCTTGTTCTCCCACGAGCTTTGCAAAAGCAATGAAATGGCCGGCAAAAGAGCATTTCCTCTGAAGCCAAATTCCAGTGGCCTTAAGGATGCGTTTGGAGCCTTGGATTTGGAGAGAAAAGAAAAGAAATCCCAAAAGGAAAATAAATGAAAGGAAAAGAAATGAAAAGAAGGTAATTTCTATTGTTTGGTTTGCTAGAGAAAAGAAAGAAGAATTTTTTTAAGAAATCACTTTCTGCTGTTTGGTTGTTTACAAAGAAAATCAAACAATTATTTTGACTTTTTGATTTTGCAATTGATGTTAAAAGAACATAATTTATAGCTTTTTATAAAATGAACCATAACCTTCCAATTACATTAAAAAAAAAGTACTCTTTTAGCGGTAGGCAATGATTGTCGTTAAAAAGTGTCCACCACCGAGCAAGTAGGAGAGGATTTGTTGGTGTTTTATAAGTTTTAGTGGCCCGTTAAAATTTTAGTTTTTGGATATCATTTTTCTAATGGCATTTTGAAAAAACTCCGCTGAACAAAAACTCCCACAAAAGACACCATTGTTCACCTTCTTGACATGTAATTAATTTATAAAATAATTCAAAGAACATACACAAACATTCATATAATTTTGTACCTATCAACAAATGTAATATAACAAAAATTTATGATACTTCTGATAAAAATATAAAGCACAAATGAAATGTTATATTTTGACTTCCAAAATTATTTACATGTTGCAAAGGAAAATTTCATACAAAAAGTTCATTTTGTTCTTGTAAAAAAGAGAAAAAGAACTAAGAATAGTCTATCTTCAACTTTCCACCATTGCTCATTTATCTCACAGTTGCATATGAGAAGAATGTATCTCTACACCTCCTTGCTCCGTTGTTTGCATATATTTACACAAAATCATTATAAGTATTAAGCAATTCATGGAAATAACTAATGACAAGTGTTATGTAAGTCAACACAAATTTAATCTATACAATTAGTGATACTGATAAATCTAGAGAAGATAGGCAAAAGAAAAAAACCATATTGGCTTCCAAAGCCATCAAGCACTACATTTTGTTAGAGCTCAAATTCTTACTTAGGTGATTGCTCGATCAGTAGGGGGTCCTTCAATTTGCCACCTAATCCCTTAAAAGTGAAATATGTAACCTAACTGCCAAACTAGATGAACTTCCAACACTCAAAACCAAAATAAAAAGAAAAAAATAGACAAACCTTCTGTGAGACATAGAAAAAATCAATCTAGTGACTTTCCTATCATCATACGGGATTCATAAAACGGAGGAGTCGCCACCATTCAATTTTAGGTGTGAATGGACACCAAAATCATCAAAATAAGCATAAAAGCAAATCTAGATTAAAAAATAATTCTACTTTAAAATAAAAAATCCAGAGATGGGTAAGGGGATTAGATTATGAATAGGAGAAGGTGTTGGGCACCCCTATTCATCCACACAAATATATGAACTACATATATTTGTTCTTCTGCAACAAATAAGTAATGTTCCATTTCTAATTTGTTTTCTGATAATATGGGTGGCATAGGATTTGGGAGGTTAATTTGTGTGTTTTTTTCTTTTATGTTCCATGGAAGAGAATTGTATGGTTTGCAATGAGAAGAAATATGATAAGAAGGGTTTGTGTTTATTTAATATTCTACTAGTCCAAGAATAGCAGTTAAACTAGACCCAAGAACAACAATTAAATGCCGATGCATCATTTACAAATCTTATCATTAGTCAAACTCCAAACCAAATGGAAGCTATTAATTAGCACTATCAATTATCAAATAATTTCCAAGCAACCTTACCTTTATACTAAACTAGGGGAATGCACGTGCTATGCGCAAAGCAAAATAATGTGGGACATTTAGTTATGACTCGTGGTGGTTAAAATTAGAAAGAATCGGAGGGTCTTTCGGAAGTTCGTATACACCCTGGTTCACCATGTCTTATGATAGGTTCCCTTGGTTATCTGGTCTAGATTAATTGACTCAACTCGATCTACTCACTTTAATCACTTTATTTTAGGCTATTTTGGGGCTAGCTACTTGGGGTTTAGCCCTTAATTCATTTTGCTGGAATAATCCCTGTTATGTGAGTCTGTTTGGATGGGCTTATTGGAAGGCCCACCAGTCCATTCATGTAAGGCCCAAAGTAAAGCCTATGGGTGGAAAGGTGGTGGCATATAACCTTTCTCCATGCATTCGGCTATTTCCTTTCACCCAGATTGTCTATTCTTATTTCTCTTAAGACATACTGTCAATTTACAAAATAAGCTTTATGTATTCTGTGAATATCTTCCAAAGTTCAGATTTGTTAGATCAATGCAATCAGCCCACTGCAGGATTATGAATCAAAGATTGAATATATTATCCTATTGTACTGATGCCGCATTGAGTTTGCATTTATTTATCTTTATATTGATAGTTATTATTAGTAAGGTTGATGTACCTTTATTATAAGACACCAAAGCACAAGAAAAATAAAACTCATTAACCAAAATTGGTGCATCTTTATTTTATTTTAATGAGACAACAAACCACTAGAGAAGTACTATTTATTAACTATCATAGAGAAGTTTAGTCGTTGATGTTTCTGTAAGCCCTTGTTCTCCCACGAGGTTTGCAGAGGCAATGAAAAGGCCGGCAAAAGAGCATTTCCTCTGGAGCCAAATTCCAGTGGCCTTAAAGGCCAGAGGAAATGCTCTGAAGCCTTTTAAGGCAAGAGGAAATGCTCTTAAAGGCTAGAGGAAATGCTCTGAAGCCTTTAAGGACTCCGGCCTCAAATCATTGTATATAAGAAGCTTTTAGAATCATTCCTTTGCAAATCAACCCAGCAGTTAACCTCTCCTTGTTCTTGTACTACTAACTTTCTCTTGGTCTCTTGTCTTTTCTCTTCTCCAAAGAGATTGCAATGGCAAAGATCTTCAACCCCATATCATGTCTGGTAGTCATCATAGCTGTCTTACTCATCAATGGCGCAATTGCAAAGGACGTGCTCTTCAGCAGGGAGAGTCTGAACACAAACGAATTCCTCGAAAATGGGCCCTACAAGTTCATAATGCAATCCGACTGCAACCTTGTGTTGTACGTGAACCAGAACCGTTCACTCTGGTCCTCTCAGACCAACGGCAGAGGCTCGGCGTGCAGGGTTACCCTACAAAACAGCGGCAACCTTGTCATCTTCTCCGGCTCCCTCATCGTGTGGACGAGTAACACGGCCCGTGGTCCCAACAATTACGTTCTAATCGTTCAGACTGACGGCAACGTGGTCATATATGGTGGTGCTCTTTGGGCTACAAACACTGTTCAGTAAAGAGTGTTTTAAATAAGATGTGATCTTTAATAAGTGTGGCTTCTCATGGGCTATGTGTGTTTTGATTTTTAAGTTCAGTTTTTTTGCTGGTTCAGGTCCGGTTGAGAGTGGAAATAAGAAATGTTCCAGACTTAATTAGATCTCTTCTAGGTCTTGAACTCTTGTTTGCACAATAAACAAAGCCGGTAATTGCAAATGTGAAGCGTATTAAATCTCTTGTTCGTTAGTTTCTTGTTTAGAAGAATGAATTTCATTCGTTGTTCTCATCCTTAAATCTGAACAGAGATTGGAATGAGTATAGATCAATTAGTCAATGTAATTTTTGTTATAAATCATCTCTAGAAATTCAGGGGCGAAACTACATAGTGCTTATGTGGGCGGTTGCTCACCCAAAAACTAAGAAAACTTCACAAGTCTATTAATATAAATATATTTTGCGCCCTCTAAAATTTTTAAATTGCCATCCACTATCTCAATTCTAACAACTGGTCTATTTAAGCTATTTCTTAGTGTTGGTTTTCTCATCAAACAACAAGATTATAGGAGTTTGATGGGTGTTGTTTGCCGTCCGATCCTAGCCCAAGAATTCTTTGTTTCTCCATATCTATTCAATAGTCATAAAAAGGATATTAGAAGAATAGACAGATGCTCTGGGTTTGAGAACGAAGAATACTCGGTGCACTTGTTTTGTGTGTGTGTATTTTTTCCTTTTCTACTTTTAGTTATATCAACCATTTACTCTGACCAATCAAAGGAAAACTATACTTATATATTTTGATTATTATCATTTTAGTTCAAATATTTACTTTGCCCACCATAAATGAAATTAATCTTGGCTATGCCACTGTCTAGAATTATATATTGCGGATAGATTGAGACCTCTCATGACTAAACTCATATACCCTCACCGAAGTGCCTTTTGTTCTTGATTGTGATATTTATGAAAATATTCTAATGGCTCCCGAGCTGTACCACACCACTAAAAGCGCCAAAAAAAAAAAGAAAATAAAAAAAAACAAAATAGTAGACAAGGGCTTTCTCTTCTACCAAACTTGCTCTCACAAAAGCTTATGATTGATTGGATTGGGTCTTCATTGATATGATAAAAAAAATTTCATGTTTTTGGGACTAAGAGTCAATGAGACTAATTATGTTCTATATATCTTATGTTTCATACAATATACTGATAAATGACAAACCACGTGGTTTTATCCAACCCACCCACGGCATTAGACAAGGGGACCCTCTGTCCCCATATATTTTCAATTTGACTCAATAGATTTTGTCATTTGCCAACAAAAAGAATTTATTTATGGATAAAAGGTAATAGATTTGCTGAACATATCAATCACCCTCTTTATGCTGATGACTTTATCCTTGGAAAGGTGTCTAAAATTGTTAGTCAAAAATTCAATATTACTGTGAATATTTTTTGTGATATGTCGGGCCACACAATTAGGCTGCGTTTGGTAACGCTTTTCGGAAGTACTTTTTTGCTTTTGAAAGCAAAAAATTGCTTTGAAAAGCAAAAGTACCGTTTGGTTTCACACACAAGAAGCAATTTATTAAAAGTGAAGGAGCAATTTTATTGCTTTTCGCCGGAAGCAACAAAACGTTGCTTCTCAATTTTTTGACAAATTGATTTATTGCTTTCAAAATCCCTCGATACTATCATGGTCATCTTTTTCTCTAACGGACTCCTCGGTATCTCCGGCTCATCTTCTTCGTGAAAGTCGGCTGCCTTCAACCAAGAGATAATCTTCTTCTCCGGCCTCTGACCTTCTTCTCCGGTGACTCGACGTGTTGTCTTCTCCGGTGACTCCTCGGTATCCCCAAGGTCTTTTTTCTCTTTTTCTTTCTCTGTTTCATTCGATCTATTAGTTATCTTTATTGCTTAAAGTTCTCCGGTGCCCCAAAGATTGGCATTTCTGCGAAAGAGATCGACTTGGTGGAATGGAAAGGAGACATACTTGCTGTCGGTGTTATGGAGAAAGACATGTCGAAGGATGAGAACTTGAAGTTCGAGAATCCCATTTTGAGAAAGCTTGATACCCATTTGGGGGGTTTGTTACCTGAAGCGTCGTCGAGGAGGATTTTACAGGGAAAGTGTGAGACATGGGAAAAAATCAAAAATCCTCTTGACTTCCTCAATCATCACACGGGATCGAATAAAACAAAGAGTCGCCACCATTCAATTTAGGTGTAAATGGACACCAAAATATTAAATAAGCACAAAAGGCAATTTTAGGGTAAAAATAACCCTCCTAAAAAAAACAACCAGAGATAGGTAAGGGGATTAGGTTATGAACAGGGGAAGGTGTTAGGCACCCCTATTCATCCACACAAGGTGGTTGTCAGGTATTGTTCATGTTTTACAAAGAAAAAAGGCATGCTATAAAATCCATGAAAAGACAAAAATTGTATGGTTTTTCATATGAATAGTCTGATTGATCCAAAACTTTCAAATATGATCATACCATTCCTAGGGTTTCGTGATTAAAATAAAATTGAGATAAAATCAAATAAAATCAATTTAAAGTGAAAAATCGAAAAATCTGGCTTCAAGTCAAATTCTAGAAATCTAGAAAAATATGATTTTTATAAAATATTTCAAAATTGAACTTGAATAGTCCAGGACATAGATAAAGCCCAAATTTCACATTAAATCCAGAAATAAAACCAAAAATACCCACGTTGATGAAGAACATCAAAATCGGAGAACTTAGACTGTAGGGTCTTCTCTCAATAATGAAAAACGATTTAAAAACCATATCATGAAACCCTAGAATTTATTTTCAGGCTTCTGGATCCAGATCTACCATATTGATCGTGATAAATCCAAGATCTTAGCCTAAAATCACAAAAATCACGAAAACAGTGCTGTAGGTGCAAAAGTGGCAAATATCCAAATTTTGGAAGATAGTGGGGATCTCATGCTATCAACATCATGAACATCATAGATTCATTCAGATTCATCATAAAAACCATTAAAACATGATCAGGATATTCAAAGCAGCCACATCTCACAGATTAGAGCACATGGGGGTCTATCCTACGAATCCACATGTTCTCTTTTCCCCTAGCTCTCTCTTCACGTTTTACGACTAGAGAGGATTTTTGAGGTACTTGGAGATAGGTTTGGTTATACAAAAACAATCACAGGCTTTATTCTACAAAAAAAAAAGGAGAAAAATAGATATGGGGTTCTATTCTAGGGATCCGCCTGTTCTCCTTTCCCCTAGCTCTCTCTTCACGTTTTACGGCTAGAGAGACTCTTGAGGTACTTGGAGACAAGTTTAGGAATACTAGATACAAAAGATGGCCTTATTCTACAGCAATAGAGATGATCCTATTACATCTAGAATTGAAGATATAAAATAAAAGGGAAAAGGGACTTACCTGGATTGAGCAAGCAGAGCAGCAGGGGTTCCTCTTCTTCTCTTGGAGCTTTTTATTATTCAAAATTTCATGGCCTTTTGCTTGAGGAAAGGCCCTCTATTTATAGGCAAACCCAGGGGCAAGGTTGGTCCAAGGTTTGGCAAGATAGAGTTTCAGTTTGAGTTAAACACAAGATAATCCCCATCCTTTATCCACAAAGATATTTCGCACGAATAAAATATATAATTCGCTCATTTAGAAAGATATTGGACTAAAGATAAGGCTCAGAAATCGAGAGAAGAACAGAACTCGCACGAGTCTAAAATGCCCGTAAATGATTCACGGTCCCACGATGTCCGTATATTTACTACGGGCGCTGCGTGCCCGTATTTAGAACTCGGGCATGCTTAGCCCGTAATGGTAATACGGTCCAGGCCCTAATTATTGATTTTCATGCCTTTTTGGCCTGTTTTTAAATTCCATTTAATGTTTTCATTATTTTCTCATTTTGTAGTGCAATTTGGGGTGTTTACAGAAAGCCGGGCAATCCACGCTGCATCGGCTTTCGGGACTGGGATCTAAAAGGATCGGCTTGATTGAGCTAGGTCAATGCATAAATTCGTCTGCTATATCTGCTTACTGGGGTTTCGGTGAGGCTGTTGCAACAGCAGCAAGGACTGCTCAAGCGATTAATGTGGCCATTGTTCTTGCTTCTTCTTCTGAGGGGCTTCTTGCAGATTCGAGGCTTAATACTGCTTCAGCGATAGCATCTAGTATTTGCTTGATGAAATTTCGAACTTAAATATTGAGTTTAATGCTATTTCTAATGCAAAATTTTCAGTTGAGCTTTTGATATGGTTTGATTGTTGCAGGAACTATTCTGGGGATTTATGAAGATAATAGATTTAAGTTGGAGTCAAAGAAGCTAGCTCTTAAGTCTGTGGATATTCTTGGTCTTGGTGTTGGTCCTAAACTCGAGAGTAAGCTCAAGTATGTGGGTGATGTTTGTAATGGCGTGATCTTTGGAAGAAACTCCGAAACTTGCTATGCAGATGTCAAAAACCATGATTCTTGGGTATATTTCTAAGTACAATGCATAAATTGTGTACAATACTTTTATGGAAGCAAAAAGTAATTTCTATGTTACTGCAATTACCAAAAATGCTTTTTTACTTCTTAGAAGCAAAGCAAAAGTTTACCAAACGCATTTGCTTCAACAAAAGATCTTTCGAAAAGCATAAAATTGCTTTCTTGCTTTTAGAAGCATAAAAGCAAAAGCGTTAAAAAACGCAGCCTTAACCTTGACAAATCTGAACCTTACCAGCTGATTCCAAGTGTTAAAGAGAAGGAAAGATGGAGAATGGCTAGGATTTTTGGAATTAAATCAACCATAAATCCTAGTAAATTTTTGAGTATTCCTACGTTCTTAACCAGATCCAAAGCTCGCCAATTAAAGGAGTTGATGGAAAAAAATTGGATTAAAAAACAAAAACACATGGGTTGGAAAGGCAAACGGCTTACCCAAGTTAGGAGAGTTACTCTATTAAACTCTGCCATTATCCATACTGTAAGCACCTTATTTTTGCACCCCTGGAAGTGCTGGAAATGAAAACCCTGGTAGAAAGTCAAACCCCGAGGGGACAAAAAGTTGACCTTTTGATCAAGTGAAAATTGGCCGCCTTGCTCTATGTCATTGGATAGAAAATCCCGACACGGTTCCAACGCAACTGAGTTTGCAGGAATCGGAGTCCGGATGAAGGTTCTGCGGGCGGTCAAACTTGGGTGGAGCCAAAAGTTGACTTTCTGCTAAAATCCGATCCAGATACTTTGCTTTATATCATTGGATAGAGAATCTCGACACGATTCCAACGCAACTGAGTTTGCAGGAATCGGGGTCCAGATGAAGGTTCTGCGGGCGGTCAAACTTGGGCGGAGCCAAAAGTTGACTTTCTGCTAAAATCCGATCCAGATACCTTGCTTTATATCATTGGATAGAGAATCTCGACACGATTCCAACGCAACTGAGTTTGCAGGAATCGTGGTCTGGATGAAGGTTCTGCGGGCGGTCAAAATTGAGCGGAGCTAGAGGTTGACTTTCTGCTAAAATCCGATCCAGAGGCCTACCCCTAGGTCATGGGATAGAGGGCTCCCAGACAATTCTAACGCAACTGAGTTTGCCCAGATCGGAGCCCGGATGAAGAAAATATGAGTTGACAAAATTCCCAAGCAGCAAAACCGGCAAACTGCACACGTGGCAAGTGGCGCAGGAAAATATCTCGGGGATCAAATCCATAAATATCCAAACATTCAAAATATCCCAGGGACTAAATCTGTAAAAATCAAAGAATATCGGATTAAATTGAAAATAACCAGGGACTATATCCTAAAATTCGGATTTTCCGACCAAACAAGCGGCCGCATTAATTGATTTTTAATCATTTGGTCGCTCGTGCGAACGTGGCAAACAGTATGCGCTCAGCTTGAGCTGGGCGCCAAACTCGGCGGATACCCCCTGTCTTCGTCTATAAAAAGCCGCGGTAGCCTTCATTTGGGGGGGCTCGAAAAATTTTGGTTGGCTGTTTTGGGGGTTCGACATTTTTTTGGTTGGGATTTTTTGTTAAGGTCGGCAGTTTTCTTGGGTTGGGCATTTTCTGGTTTTGGGATTTTTGAAGGTTCGGATTTTTAAGGTGGTCTTGACCACCATCTTCCCCAAAGAAAAAAAGCCAGACACCCTTGGCCTCTCCCTTCCTCTCCTTCCTCAACGAACCCGAAGGAGCTCGTGCTATTGGTGTGAGAAGAAGGAGGCTTCGGCAGCAGCTCGTGAGCTCCAGGGAACCCTCCGGCCTACTCTACAAAGACCTGGAACCAAGGTGAGCTCTCCATTTTCTTTTGTTTAATATATATATAACTCAGGTTTCCCATGCATCTCTAGAATCTTGCTTATCATTTCTTGATTGATTCGAAGGGGGAGCATGTTCCCCCATGAGTTCTCCCTCTCTGTTGTATCCCGATAAAGCCCCCAGTTCCCTTCCTTGTATGTTCTGTTAGTGTTTGGGTGTTCGGATTTGTAGGTTTGCAAGGAGGTTTGATCGTCACAACTTAGGTTAGATTAATTTCCAATGGTGTTTAGAGGTCTTATGGGGTTCTAAGGATCCCAGAGAGTGATTACAGAGGTTAAAAACCCTAAAAACCAGTCGGAAATGGAGCTTGGAAAGAAAAAGCAGAGAATCAGGGTATGCGCTGAGCTCGGGCTCACTTATTTTGGGTCCGCCCACTTCGCGCCGAGCTCGCGCTCACCTTGCGCTGAGCTCGCGCTCGCTTAGTTTTGGGTCCGCCCACTTCGCGCCGAGCTCACGCTCACTTGGCACTGAGCTCGCGCCCACATGGCGCTGAGCTTGCGCCCACTTCTTTTTGGTGAGCTGAGCTCGCGCCCACTTGGCGCCGAGCTCGCGCCCACTTCACTTTTGGGTGCGCCCACTTCGCCCGCGGATGGTTTTTTTGGTTTTTTTCGGTCCGCCCACCTCGCCGACCTTGCGCCTAGTGTCTGAGGTCGGCGGATACCCCTAAAAAGGGCCGAATTGCCATATTTTTGAAAAATCCCGAAAATGCCCTTTACCGCACCCCCCAACCCCGTTGTTTGCCGCGCGTCCAACTTGTTCCTTGGTACGGGGAGGTACCCCACCCCGTGGGCTCCGCTTCGCTCCGCCCACAGGGGCCCCGGGTACCTCCCCTTGGACCCAACATAATGAGCCAGTCTCTCCTTAATAAGTGTCAACCTTGTATATTTTTCTGTAAATTTTGCTGGGTGTTGATGGAGTTCTCAAACCGAACCAAATGAGCCAATAGGGTTTTCCGGGTCACCCGGAAAACCCAACATGAGACTCAGACCACCCGGTCTAACTTGATTTCTAGTGGGCCTTCCAACGGGGCCCATCCCAGCCTGAACCATTGAATTGTGCTAAAATAAAATAATTAAAAGATTTGAGTGGGCCGGACCATTTGAGGCCCACCCAAGCCCTAGGTGGGGCATACATGCTTAAATTAGGTTGTGGTTTGGCCGAGACCACGGGCGGGGCCTGTCGGGCCCACCAAGCCCATTGCACCAAGCAAGGTTAGGGTTTCAAAACCCTAACCCAGGAAGTCTTGGGCTTTCAAGCCCAAGCCCAGGTAAAGGGCCCCAAGCCCAAGGTCTGGCCCATTTTGGAAACCAATCAAGATACACCCAATGAATCACTTGGCTGCAACTGTGGGGCCCACCCAGGGGTCCACAAAGCAATCCGACCCACTTTGCATGAAAATCATTAAATAATCAAACTTGAACTTTTAAATAAAATCAGTTCAAATTAAACCAAAGTCCAAAGGGCCACACTTGGCCCACCAAGGAACATGTGGGCCACACTTGGCCCACCAAGGGATACCGTGGGCCTTCCAACGGGGCCCACCCCACCAGACCCAGATCATTCTAACTAAAGAAGATAAAACCAAGTAAAGGGACCCACACCACCTTGGCGGTCCCGCCAGACTTAACCAAAACTGTGCATATTGGAATAGGAATCGGGTGAAACCAACTGAGTTGACTCAAACCAGGGAAACCATGGGACCCGTCTTTTGACGGGGCGGACCGGGGTGTCTATGGACTTTCCCGGACCGTAACCGAGAACTTGCTTAGAATCTCAAGCCGCAGACCAAGCTTTAATAGACAAAAACTTAGGCACCCAGGTATCTGCCTGCACCCCATCAGGCAGTGGCGACTCCAAACAAATCCAGAGGCACGCTTCGTTTTGTGTGCGCCTCGTTGTGCGGCCGAAATCAGGCGCGCACACATACCTTTGCCACTATGGGTACCTCTCAATACTTCATAGGATGTAGATAAAGATGTCCAAAGGTTTTATTGGGTTCAAACCTAAGAAAGAAATATCCAGAGGAAGAAAAATCCTTATGAGTACCATATCTTTCCTAGGCTGTCTTGATTCCGTCATTCTAAGGTTACCGACGATATAAGATGATGTTGGATGTCTTTTTACTTTTAAGAGTTTGATGTTATTGTTGGGTTGGTGGCTTGTTAGTCTGCTTGTGGTGGTTAATTCCTATTCATGAGTGCCATATCTTTCATGGATGCGAGACCCTATGCTATATGAGAAGAACATCTTGTTCTATCATGTTCATGGGATTTCCGTCTGGGCCACTTTTATGTTGGATGGTGGGTTGCTAGGACCATATAGTACTGTGGTATAGCTACTGCTATGGGGCTATGTAGATGCCTTGTGGTGGAACTTGGATACGCCCGTAAGGGCGTGTTGTGGTGAAGTCCCACCACTAGTGAATGATTTACCTAATACTTTGAAGTTCAAACAACCCAACAAAGTAATGGTAATACACCAAACACACAAACAAAGTGTAAACTAGCCACTAAGTGTGTAAGAAAATGAAATAGAAGCACAATCACAAACAAGAGACGAGATTTAACGTGGTTCGGCACTAAGGCCTACGTCCACGGGCAATCCGACAAGATGGAACTCCACTATCAATGCAAAAGATTACAACAAGAGAGGATTTAGAAGACTTACCTCTCTACAAGCTTGAGACATAAAACATTCACCCAATCCCCCAATATGCAACCTTCCACAATATGTTTGTAACCCCAAACAATTATGAAAGAACCCCCAAATAACTTGGAACAAACCTTGCAAGAGATGGGATGGTGAAAACCCTTGTAGAGAAAACCCTTGTCTCTTCTCTTTCTCTCTCCTCTTCTTCTCACTCTCTCCTCTTAATAGAACCCCATCTAGTGCCTTATAACCCACATGAGAGAGCCCTTCTCATGTACCACACTAATGGTATATAAACTTTATTACTACCATTTACATGAATACCCTTATATAAAGTAACAAGTCCCAAGAGAACAAAAAAATATAAAGAGAAGTGATTTTATATCACATCTCAACAGGGCGATCCAATGTATTATATTTTTCTCTCTTTCTCTTTATATAATTTTCTCATTGTTGATAAAAAAATTTTTTTTCCTTATACACTATATGCTAGAAAAAAGGTGCAAACCAAAAGGAGGCCTCAACATGAAAGATAGTGGAAATTTTAATGAAGCCATGTTCTCAAAAATAGCTTGGAATCTAGCTGCTAAAGACGAAAGAATTTGGAGTTAGCTCTTTAAAGAAAAATACTTCCACAGCCAAGATTTCTTTGATGTGCATGTTAAGTGTAACTCATCTTGGTTGTGGAAGCAAAAATGTACAGCTAGAGACACCATAAGTTTGGGAAAAGGGTGGAAATAGCTAAGAGAGACTCGATAAATATTGGAGATAAACTCTGGCTCCGGCAGGCTAAAATTCATGACAAACAACTTTGTAACAGAAATAAAAACATCTGTAAAGTTGCCAAAGCAAAATGTTGAAATATGAGAGTTCTCAATGAAATATATATAGCCTGTGCATTTGGTAGACTGTTAGGGATATAAATGTATAAAGTTCACATATTATTAGCTTAAGCTTTTAGTAGGATTGGTGTTCTATATGATATCAAAGCCTTAGGCTAACGCCAAGGTCCTTGGTTTATACTTCCATTTCACCCGTTAAAAAAAATTCACACATGTAGTACCCCCGTAAAATGGATTTGAGTCCGATCCATAAGTGAAGGGAGTGATAGAAATATAAATATATAAAGTTTACCCCTATTAACAAATGTACCACTAAAGACAAAATTGTATAGAATTGAAAGGAACTTACGGTGGAAGCTATTCTGTCTCATCAGCCTATAACTTACTGACTGGATCAAAGAAAATCAGCAGGAAAAAGGCAAGTGGAAAAAGTAAGGTCATGTAAGAGAGGGGACCTAAATCGGGTTACAGTCCCTTTCGGATAAAACAGTGACTCCTCTCTTTGGATCTTGAATCTAATTTTGTAAGTATTCGACTAACAAATTTCATAGATTTGGCGGGAATTAAATAAATAAATCTGTTCTAATTAATTTGTACGTGCAGTGAATTTGAGCGCAAATTGAGCCAATCAGACAAAAACGGTTTTGGATTTGGTCCGGAATTCAATCTTGTTTGACCAATTAATGCTAGCTTCGTTTCAACTTCCCAAGACCCTCATGTTCTAAAGCAAGTCGGCCTTATCCTTGTTTGCACAGGTCAATATAGTCGACGCAAGACTTTCCTTCCTTGTGGATTTTTTATTAATAAAGCTCTAGACTTAGCCTCCAATCATTGTATATAAGAAGCTTAGAATCAACCTACCACTCAATCTCTCCTTTTTCTTCTTCTTGATCTCTCTCTTATCTTTCTTCTTCTTCAAATCACTACAAAAAAAAAGTAGGCTTTAGTGATGGTTAATTAGAGACATTTGAGGAAAATGTCACAAAAATTATTTTTTGGTGACGTTTATCCATATGTGTCACCAATATAATATTTTAATGACACTTATATAAAAAACGTCATTATATATCCCAAATTTCATTATATTATATTTAATAGAGTGACGTTTATTAACAAAACGTCACATATTATCAAATTCAATAAATATTGTAATTAAGAAAAAATAAAATTTTAGATTAAAATATTATTAAAAAATATTTTAACAAACTTCCCGCCCTTTTTATTTTTATTTTTTTACCCCCGCCTTAGTCTGCTATTCCCGGGTAACCTGTTGGTAGTCGATTTCGCGAATTGTCCACGATGACCAGCTCTCAGCAACCATTTATGGGTTAAGATAAAAGACTAAAAGAGGTAAAAGATAGAGAGACCCTAATAAGGAGTACAGAGGAAGAGGATTGGGGAAGAAAGATAGAAGATTAGGGATTCAGGGGAGAGAACGAATGAAAATCTTGAAGGCTTAAGAAGGGTTTGAAGGCTTGAACATTCTCATCTTCGATCTTGGTGGTGGAACGTTCGATGTGTCATTGCTGACGATCGAAGGATATAAGCGGTAACTCTAGGGCTTTGAGGAGATTGAGGACTGTCTGCGAGAGGGCGAAGAGGACTCTCTCTTCCGAAAATCTAGGTACGAACAGAGGTTACTCTTCGTTTTTTGCATCTTTGAGTTCAGCGTTTAATCCTACGAACGACTGGCAACACCAATCGATTCAATGGTTTCAGGCATTCCTGGTGACATTGATCTCCGACGAACCTTCGCCCGTGGATTCAGGCATTTCTCCAGCTAATCTCTTTAGCAAAAATTCGTAAGTCCTTGTTTTAATTTTTATTTTATTTTATTTCATTGAGTTCGAATATCTTGAAGGCTTAAGAAGGGTTTGAAGGCTCTAGATTGGGATTGAAGGGTGTTGAAATCCTCGTGCTCTCTCTCTTCTGAAAATCTAGGTACGAACAGAGGTTCTTCTCAGTTTTTGGCGCATCTTTGAGTTCAACGCTTAATCCTACGAACAACTGGCAACAGCAATCAATTTAGTGGTTTCTGGCATTCCTAGTGATGTTGATCTACGACGGATTCAGGCATTCCATTCTTCGGCTAATCTCTTTCAAAAAAATTCGTAAGTCCTTGTTGTTTTCATTTTTATTTTATTTTACTTCATTGAGTTCAAATCAAATACCCGTGTCCTGAATGCAAAATCATGAGCAATATGCTCCAATTGAAGGTGCTGCAAGGTGAGTAACATTCAACCTTGAATGATTCTTCATTTCAAAGTCCTTTTTTTTGTTGGTAATTTGTTTTAAATTTAAGTTATTCTACTAGTTCTTTCTGCATAGATCGACATGGACAGCTCTTTTGTATTGTAGTAGTTCTTCTTAATTTCAATCTGTGATCATGCATCACGATATCTATTGCAATTACTTAATCGAAGACGATTGTAGTGAAATTGGGCATTACAAATTCACAATAGCACTCTTTAGTTCTGAGATCACTATTTATTTGGTTAGTGATTGTCGTAGCTTTGAGTTCTCTTGCTTTTTTTTTTGACTTTTTTTTGTATTGTGTGTATTCCATGAGTGGTTTATGATCTTGTACAGGGATGCTACTAATAATTACAGTGAGGCAAATAGTGTTTTCTATGGTTCACTTGTCACCCAAGACTCCTTGTTCTAGACTCATTTAGTGGTGAGGGGTGATCTGGTTAATCCATGTCATCAGTCTAATAGCCGACCATCTAGATTGATCTCTGTACAACCGTTTTGTTGTTGGACAAATTACTACAAGTAATACACATTCAACAATGTAAAAAAATTTGAATTAAAAAATTAGCTAAGAAAGGAATGCCTTTTTAGCAAGTGGTCCTCTTGCAAATTCATATTTAGCTGAATGTTTTCAGAAGAATAGTGGGTGGCATATTTTGATATGGTATTATTAAGTACTAAATTTTCTATTAATAATCCACTTAATAATTTTCTATTAATGATCCACTAATTTATTTATTTGATACTTGTAAATTCAATAATGCAATTATCCCATCAGCCCCATTTGTGCTAGCATGTCAAGTACAACAAGCATTTTATGTCCAAGACCCTAGTGAACCAGATTGGCATGTTGTGGTGGAGACAAAACCGAGAGACTTCTATGATATGAGTGAGCAAGTGGGTGTGGCTAATGACAATTATTGGGAGAATGAACCATTCAGTTATCAAAACTTGGGAGGCCATGTTGAAGGGGATGAAAATAGTGTAAATTGGGTTAGGAATGACATGGTTGGTACAATAGTTGATGCACCTCATGTTGAAGCAAATGTTGATGAAAATGAATGAAAGTTTGTTATATTATATTTTCTTTTAATGTTGGATTCTTTTGAATTAATTTAGTTTTTTCATTCTAAAGTGTTACTTGAATAGAAATTGTTTCTATATTAGTCAATTTATATATTTGAAATCATTGTTAGTGTTTTTTTTTCAAACTAAATAAGTTCATGGGTTGGCTTTATGACATGTAGTTTGTATAAAATAAGGATCTTTTATATTCTTGAATGTATTTATTTTAGATGGATTCTTCTATTAGTATTGCAAGATCATCATAAATGCCTCGAAAAGGACGAGGACCGACTATGTGCCTATCTGTCTTCAAGTCAAATCAAAAGATTGCAATTGAAACAAATGAGATGGATCAACCATGCAATGATGGATCACAAACACTTTCGTCAGTCATGGGGACTATTGCTCGAGATGCGCAGCTATGTCCACTAACTTATGACGATTGGAGATCTGTTCCTGATGGAAATAAGGACGATATATGGAGCATGTTAAAGGTCATACGTTAAGCTATTAAAGCTTTATTTTTGGTTGATACCATTTTGAACAATATCTTTATACATCATGTAACATTTTACTCATTATTGTAACTCTTTGTATGTAGGAACATTTTATACTTGATGATAAATCAAATCTTATGTTCTTAAGAAAGTAGGGTCGCTATGGAGGAACTGGAAGTACAGTTTAAAGAGGAAGTGTTATGATCCTTATTAAACTGATGAGGATCGCATAAAAAATAAAGATCCAAGAGTTCATCCTGCACAGTTTTGGATCCTTTTGCGCTTTTGGAATGGTGAAAAAGGCAAGGTATGTATTTAAAATTCATATTGGAAATTGCATATTAACTTAGATTTGTCCATCTTATGGTTAATGGGTTTTATTAAAATTCATATTGGAAACTGCATATAAATTTAGATATTGATCTATTACTTTCAATGCAGATATTATGTGTATTCTTGGGTTTTAGAAACCGTATTACTTTTAAACTATCATTTAATCGAATTCTGTCATGACCCCATTATTAGTGATTCAGCTCTGCACGCTCTGAATTGCTCACTCTTTTCTTTATTTTTTGTGTTTTGAAAAACTCCATCACATGCTATTTTGAGTTAGATGATGCATTTAAAACTAGAAATTTTAAATGCCTAACATTGAACAGAACCTACAACTAGTAATGAACCAGTAACCATTGGTCGTCACATGCTTTTTTTGGGCTACAACAATTCTTTGTAGCCTTGAAAAGGAAAATAAAATAAGCAAAAGATCCAAAGATATATGAAGAGCAAAGATCCAATAGCACCTTGGGTTTCAGGGAACCTATGGAATCAGCAGATAATATGAAATAAATCATTATGTTATATATATATTATTTAATTAATGTCACAAGAGATTTTACAAAATTCTTATCAGCTGAATGCTCTGAAGTGCCTCCTTCCACTTACTGTATTAGCTTAATGTATGAGCAGTGAATCAGTTGGAATGCTCTGAAGTTGCTCATTCCATTTACTGTTTCCCCTAAGCAGTGAATTAGTTTATGACTATGTTGGGATGGGCTTATATTTATTCTTCAAATATTTCATCCACAAGAACTCTGGCATAAGAAGACTGGTGGTTCTCCGTAAATTTTCAGGTGTTATATTCAGATTTCGTTTTAATTTGCGATGGATCAGTTTTGTTGAATCTCACAAGTAGGAATTAGTATGTTGGATTTATCACATGCATTTTTTGCCTTTTGAAATCTAATATGTTTTCTTTTTTTCCATGAAAAAAATATATTAGGTTCTAGTTTTAAATTTTTAGAATAACACCTTTTGACATATTATTAAATTTCCAGATGAGAAGTGAAATAAACAAGAAGTGTCGTAGCCAACTCCAAAAAAGTCACACTTGTGGAACCAGAAGCTACGCTAGAGTTGTGGAAATTGAGGTAAATACATAACACTTGTAAAGGGTTTATATTAATTTATTTGCCTTTATCTTTATAGTTCTTTAAATGTTTACTTATCATTTATATTTTGCTTGAAAATAGAAAAAACAAAAAGGGATTGATGAGATTAGCCGTACCGATTTATTCTGCATCACTCATAAGAAAAAAGATGGCACTCCTGTTGATGATGCATCAGCAGCTATTATGGTAATTTATAAACTTTTATAAATATTTTTAGGAATATATTATAAATTCTGATTTGAACCTGTATTTTTAGGAGCAAATAACCGAACGTCTGGAACAGTTAGAAGAGAACTCAGAAGACATTATAGCACGAGAAAGAGTTTATGCTGAAATTTTCCCTCCTGAGAGACATGGTCGGATTCGTGGTGTGGGAATGGGTCCTACACCTTCTACCTACATGAAAAGAAGCTGCAGCAATAAAAATATCTCTAGTGATGCTGTTAAAATATCAAGTTTAGAAGGTGCTCTTGAAGAACAAAAAGTTGCTCTAGAAGAACAAAAGAATATTAATGAAAAACTTACTCACGATAAGGCAGATCTTCAAAGACGCTTCGATGCCCTTGAAGCGTCTTTGAAGATTCCTACCATAAATCACATTTAGGCAGTACAGAAATATAATTATTTCCAATCTGGATTCCTTGTTTCTTGCAAATTCTTTTTTGGGTATTAATGATTTCGTTTTTTCTTAATTGAACAAGGATTCCAATTTAATCAACGAGAAGACCATCTAGTTAATTATTTCACTGATGTAGCTTTTCTTTCTACTGTATATCGTTGTTTGGATTATAGGAATGAAGTGACTTATATAGAAGGAATTTCTATTTTTAATGTAAATGGATTATTATTATTATTTTTTGGAAATGGAGACTTGTAATTTTTATTTGATAACTCTTTATGTAGATGATGTTGATTAAATGGCATTTTGAATTTATATGATTTATGTACGTAAAGATTTCCAATTTTGAAGCAAATAGCCTGACTTTTAAAACTACCATAAATCATAAAATGGCTTTAAACAAAAAAGAAGCATTTGTGGCATGTCTAAACCGTCACAAAATTTGGATCAAATTGACATTAAAATATAGTAAATTAATGACGTTTTTTCAAGTGTTTAGTGACGTTTTCTAAATGTCAATTAAATTGAATTGGCAATGTATATAAATGTCATTAATGACGTTTTTAAGTGTCACTATAATGCATTTGTGATGTATATAAATGTCATTAAATATTCTAATAAACGTCACTAACTTATGTGGTAAACGTCATTAATAAATAATTAATAATCATTATTAATAATTATGTAAATGAATTTGTGACATATATAAACGTCACTTAAAATCTAAATAAATGTCACTATAGTTAGAAAATTTAATGACGTTTTACAAGAGCGTCACTAAAACAATTAGTGACGCCATTATCATTGACGTTTAATGTAAACGTCACTGATGTTTTAGTGACGTTTTGTGAAGCATTAGTGACATTTATAAAACGTCACTAAAGCCTACTTTTTTTGTAGTGAATTAAGAGACTTCAATGACAAAGATACTCAACCCCATATCATATCTTGTAGTCCTATCAGTCTTACTCATCAATGGTGCAATTGCAGAGGACATGCTCTTCAATGGCGAGAGCCTGAACACAAACGAATTCTTCGAAAATGGGCCTTACAAGTTTATAATGCAATCAGATTACAACCTTGTGTTGTAAGTGAACCAGAACCATGCACTCTGGTCTTCTCGCACCAACGGCAGAGGCTCGGCTTGTAGGGTTACCCTACAAAACAACGGCAACCTTGTCATCTTTTCCGGCTCCGACATCATGTGGACGAGCTAGTAACACCCCCCGCGGTCCCAACAATTACCGTCTGATCGTTCAGAAAGATGGAAATGTTGTTATATATGGTGCTGCTCTTTGGGCTACAAACACAATTCAGAGGCAAAGCAAGAGAAGACTGTTTTAAATAAGATGTGATGTTCTATATGTGTTGCTTCTCATGGGGATTGTGTGTTTTGGTTTAAAAGTCTTTCAGGTTGAGAGTGAAAATAAGCAATGCTCCATACTTGGATCTCTTGTTTAAGGTCTTGAACTCTTTTTGTACAATAAACAGAGCGAGTAATTGAAAATGTGAAATGTACTTGGTCACTTGTTTGTTGGTTTAATTTCTTGTTCAGGAAGAATGTTTCCCACATCCCTAATGCTTTGATATATATTAATTTAGTTTCTTGAAAGCTTTGCAGTTTGAATGATTATATATAATAACTGAGTCACTTAGTTGGTACTTGGAGAGACCACAGACCAAAACGGGTGACTAGTAAAACTCAATAGGTAATGGCGAATCCAAAATCCGAAAAACCAAACCCAACTGTGTTTGCAGACGGATGAGGGACTGTGCAGCCTCTATCTACAATGTTATTTGCAGCATGTATAAGATGCCATTCACTTATTGTTCATCCATTTTTTTAGTTTTTATTTTTTGAGTAGGACTCACATTGAACGGCACTCCTTGAATGTTGTAAACAAAAATGTAGATAGAGGCTGTATAGTCCACATTTCGGGTTACGAAGCTACTTCATCAGCCTTGTTTTGATATCCAGTGTTTAGGGATGTTATTTGTTCTAACACATACTTAGTATATATATACTTAAAGTATACTTATCTACTTAAAATACAGTTATTCAATTTATTTTTATTAAGTATATCATGCATGTATATATACGTGTGTGTATACTCGGTCTTATTATATATCAAAACATATACATAGTTACTTAATAACTTAAAGCATTAATATATATACACTTATATATAAGTGCATATATAATAAGTTATAGCTTGACGGAAGTTATTACTTAAATAACAATGTATTTTTGTTATACTTAATATAATTTAGTATGTATATAATTAACATATATACATGAAACAATATAGTTATATAATACACCATTATCTATACTATATAAAACGTGAGGCGCCTCCTTGGGAATCACGCCAACTAAAATGTGCAAGTTTCCAAAACAATATATCCATACGTATTGTTGTCAAAATTTATTAGCAAAAGGGTACAATAGTCAAAATTCTCTCAATTTTAAGAAATAGAATAATAAATTGCTAAACTGTTCCTCCCTTTCTTCATACGTGCAACGTGCACCCGGTTGGTTATAATATGAATCCATTTAATGAACTAGTGGAGGCACGTCGATATACCTCTTTAGGTAGTTTTGTTTGCAAATAATTGTATTTATTGGTGATAAATGCACAGCATCAAAGTACGTGGTTTAAGTTAGAAAGTGGATTAGGATTGTGATTTTATTTGGAGTTTTTATATGTTGTGGAGGGATTTATTGGAAGGAAAAGGAAGAGAGTATTCGTGGGAAATATTCACTAGAGTTGGCTTTAGTAGCACAGATTTCTGGTTTGATTCTCACCCACAAGCCTTTAACATTTTAGTTTAAAAGATGGGAGAGCGATTAGGCTCAAGCGGCTAGAATAGTGGGGTCACGTCGGGCCGGCCCACCGGCAGTGTTTCTGATGGTCCTTGTAATGCAAAACAAAATTCTTTCGGCCCAAGTGACAACGAATTAAGATTCACCTTGTCCTCTGGCTCTGGGTGGTGGTCAAATTAATACTAAATCATTGACTTTTCTGCTTCTTATTATTTCTTCTCATTATTTTATTATTTGTTTATTATCATCATTATTATTTCTTCTGTATAAGATGGGAGAATTTATTTTATGTGATATTTTTCCAAATAATTCAGATTCAGTCACAAGAATCTTGGTAATTGTGAATTAGTGTTACTTTTTAAAAATAATTGAAAACCAGTATCATTTAAGTTACAAGGAAGATTTGCTTGCAGGTCTTTTGGCGACATTTTTCAAGTATCACTAATTTCCATTTACGAAGAATTGTACAACTGAATCTCAATTATGTTGAAAAATTATCACTTAAAACTAATTTAAGACATTTTCTTCTCCTTCTTTCAACGGTCAATCACACAGCTATGTATATAGCAACTTGTAAGGACTTTGTCTAACATCATGAAATAAATCTTGATATTTTCCTCCTTATTTTGTCTATATAAGAAATCTACTCGCCTCCCATCTCATCTCGTCTTTCATTCATCAGCCTTATCGTCATCATCACCATCTTCTTCTTCATCACTTCCTTGCCTGAATCTACTACTATATGGCTCCATAATGGCGCAGGCTGTCAACAAGGTATCATTCATTGGATTGGCTGTTGTTGCTGTCTTGCTCTTTAATGGTGCAATGGCCGAAGACATGCTCTTCAACGGAGAGAACCTGAACTCCGGCGAGTTCCTCGAGAACGGCCCTTACAAGTTCATAATGCAGGCAGACTGTAACCTCGTGTTGTATGTGAACCAGAACAGAGCTCTATGGTCTTCTCGCACTAATGGCAGAGGCACATCCTGCAGGGTCACCTTACTGAACAACGGGAACCTCGTCATCCTCTCTGGCACCAACACCTTGTGGACAAGCAATACTGCCCGTGGTCCGAACAACTACCGCTTGATCGTTCAGACGGACGGCAACGTGGTGATCTATGGTGCAGCTGTGTGGGCAACAAACACAGTTCAGAGTAGGAGGCGCTTGCTGTGATGATGAACTACATATATTTGTTCTTCTGCAACGGATAAATAATGTTTCATTTCTACTTAATTTGTTTTCTGATAATATGGTTGGCATAGGATTTGGGTATTAAGACATTCTATCAATTTACAAAATAAGCTTTATGTATTCTGTGGTATTTAATTATTTGAGGTATATCACGTTGCTTTTGTCTTTAAAACTTGTAAGATCCAATATGATCTTGCAAGGCAATACCAATCACATATGTCCAAATTAAATGAATATCGATCTTCCAAAATTCAGATTTTTAAGATCAATGCAATCAGCCCACTACCCATGATCTTGCAGAATCGGAATAAGAACAAGGACAAAAAAGATGGAAATGCTCAAAAAACTAAATAGGTGAGACTTGACATAATACTAGGTCGATGTATCTTTATTTTATTCTTACTAGCAGGGTTGCATGTAGTGGGAGGGAACAGTTGCAACTTGTAAAACTGATTGTTAGATTTTAAAAGATTTGAGGGAATTTTTGACTATTTTATCCTTTTTATTAATGAATATGGATTTTTTGTGTAAGGGCTTTTGTGAAAAGCTGCATTATGAACTTGTAAGGCTGGCTATAGCTAGGTGACATTTATAGCGCTGCATGGTCGTTTTTATGCAAGCGAAAAGTTTGACTGTGGCATTGGGGCAATGTGAATCCACACACCAAGTCTCTTCCATACTTTTCTAGATCAGGTGGGACATATCTAGTACTCAAATTGGAAACGATTTTGGTGGACTTCAAATTTCAACAACTTTTGGATTGCAACAAACAGTCTCAAGCAATTGGTCAGCTTAATCCACTTGAGATACTTATCACTACAATTAGAAGGTTCCCTCCTAAGAAGTACAGAAGTTATAAAAAATCTACCAAGCATGCGGACTCTCCTGTTACGAGCACCATTGTACGTAAGTGGAGATGTGATTATGCCAAAGCAAACTGCTAAAGCATTTGTTTTTTCTAAGACGCTGTTTGGTATAACTTTTCAAAGTAGAAAAGTTAAAAAATTCTAAAAAGTCAGTTTAGTAACCTTATTGACAATGCAACTTTTCAGGTGATACCGGTATCACTTGTGTACTGGTATCAACAACTTTCGATTAATCGCATACATCCCCGTTAATCACAAGGAATTTGATTAATTGCACTTTCATCCTTTGACTCACCTAGTGGCACAATTTTCGATGAAATATGGACCGTTGATTGTTAATATTTCCGATTAATCGATGAATTTTATTGAAATTGAAATGTTCATCGAGGCTTTAAATTTCGATTAATCTGTCATGGGATATAATCCTATGAATCAGTAGATACAATGTATATTCGTGTGGGATACAATTCTATTAATCGAGGGATACTAATAGTTTGTCGTTGAACAATCACGAAGCATACGATGGATCAACCTCCTCTCGCACACGGGAACGACCTCTAGCCATCTACAAGTAACAGGGAAGTGTTTTATATTTCTATTTAACTACAAATTTTTGCTTAATTGTTTTATCAGGAATTTTTATTTTATCCCCTAAGTATTCCCACTGATCCTGAAGATCTCTACACGACTTAATCTCTCTTAATTTGTTGTGATTTTAGGATTACCGGATGTACTCAGGAAAGTAGAACAGATATGCAACTCAAAAGCAAAGTGAAAAGATCAATATTGCATAAAAAGGTCCTAGTTGATCGGTGATCAAAGCAGGAATTTCATAAAATCAGTCTCAAAGAATTTCAGAATACAAATCAGGAATTGTAAGGATACTTTAAAGACTACCAAGATTGATTCACATACCAATCTTGGAAAGATTGGTATGTGAATTAATCATGGAATCCATAAGGCAAATCATGGAAAGATCCTGGCAGTTGAAGCACCACCATGAGCAGAAGTATACTAAAATTGGATTGGAAAGTCAAGGCAGATTGCGGAAAAAAAGAAAAAAAAATAACAGATCACAGCATGGTATTTGGATCAAATATGAAAATGAGCAAATTTTTTTACCACCGGCAATTCAGTTTGAAATATACTAAAATGATCAGAAGCATTTGAATTGTACAATCTGAACATCATGCAATTCAATTTGAAGTAAGCAATTCAGTTGGAAATCATCACCGACAGACAATTCGATGTTCTTAGTTACTGTCAATTTGAGGACATTACCAAACCTACAAGCTTTATCTAATCAAGATTTCTAAAGTGGAACCCGTGATATGCAGTCAATCAAGTATTGAGAGATTCAACACAGCAAAAAAGAAAAAGAAAAAAAGTCTCATATCTGCTCACCAATCCTGTTTGATTGGCAAGCACAGTGGAGAGATGAGCAACCGATTGCAAGCGTGAAGGGAGTGTTGCCTAAGCCGCCGAAACATAGATGGAGTACCACCGAAGGTTACCACGATGGCGCCGGTGTAGACACCCCCAAATTGCACAGTAAAAATGATGAATAATTGGCAAAATTCATTCTTTCCTTTGAAACCAGCACAAAATTTGAGAAATAGGCATTTTTTTCTTATATCCGACAACTCAGGTGGGATACAAGCATATTCTTTCATATCCGACAGAAGTTGTCGGATATAAGCAGATGTTAATGTATCCAACGACATATGTCGGATACATATATGTGCTCTTGTATCCGACCTGATATGTCGGATACAAGCTTTTTGCTCAAAATTAGGGTTTTCTGAGAGTTTTCACTTTTTACCATCATACTTCATCAAAGGAGTGGAAATCTCGGAAATGGCCTTAGGGTTAAGGTTGGTGGGCTCTAGACATTATTTTTTGTCTACCATCATGCAAACTCTAACCCTAGCCTTTGCCTATAAATAGGAGGCTCCTCCTTAAGCAAATGGCCAATAAGTTGGAGATTGAAGAGCTCCGAGTGAAGAAGGGAACCACTGCCGCACTACTTCCAGAACCCAGGTAAGCCTAAATCCCTCTTTATTTTTCTGTATTTACATTCTAGAGTTAGTTCTTTTCTTCTACCCTTCTGTAGAATAAGGCCTATTCTGTGTGTATGCAAATCCTTCCTCTACTCAAAGTACCTCAAGACTTCCCCTAGCCGTAAAACATGAAGGCGGGATCTAGGGGAAACAAGACTGAGGATTGATCCTTAGTGCTAGAACCTTGTTGAATAGCCCTTTGATTCTATGGAAACCGTTTCATATTCAAAGTACTCCAAGATTATCTCAAAGAACCGTTAAACGGGGAGAGAGAAATAAGGGAAACGAGAATGGAAGGGAACCCTAGGTTGTTTTAGAACCCCATTTGATTGATATGAATGCATGCTATATGTCGTTACATTATTGAAGAAATGATTTTTACACATACACACATAGCACTTGCTTTTGTCGAATCGGATTATATTTCAGATTTATTGCATTCATTGTGATAGATTTGGAATAAATAGCCCCAAACAATTCTGGGATATTTCTTAATGGTTTTCAACATGATTTCAAACAAGTATTGAAAACCTCTAGGTCTAACCTCTCGGTTTCGGGCATTTTGGCTCAATTCTGGGGTTTTTTGGCATATTCTTTCCAATAAGAGGGAATGGTGAGCCAAGCTTGTGCCTTATTTCTTCCTAGAGGTTCTTCAACTTTGTTTAAATGATTTTGATTCATGTTGCACGGATCACACACACCTTATCACTGTTTTGAGTTGATTTTCTTTAAAAATGCTGAAACTGGACTGCAGCTGTGCCCCCAACTTCGGACACTCGTGACTTCATCGTCCGGATGAATTTTGGAGTGATTTCAGAGCCATGGGAAAGGTGAGGCTGTCTAGTTTATACTTGTAAAATTTCATTAATTTTTATCAAGTGGATTTTTGACACATCTCAGTCGAAGTTGATAGGTCAATTCAGGCCAGATTGCGGAACCTGTCACTTTGACTGAGCGCCATGTGTTCGTTTTAAGTTCGATTCGGATGTGCCTTGGGTGACCTCACGAACAGGCCCCGAAGATCACAGATTTACCCAGAAAAGTGCTCTTGAATAGTTCTGAGTAAATCTGATACCAATGACACAAATGGAGTCAAAAAATTATGAAACCAACTGGGTTTGAAATTAGACTTCCAAAGGAAAACTCAAAAACAAGAATCACTTGAATCGGACTTAAAACGAACACATGGTGCTCAGTTGAAGTGACAGGTTCTACAATCAGACTTGAACTGACCTATCAACTTCAACTGAGAGGTGTCAAAAATCCACTTGATAAAAATTAATGAAATTTTACAAGTATAAACTAGATAGCCTCACCTTTCCCATGGCTCTGAAATCACTCCAAAATTCATCCGGACGATGAAGTTACGAGTGTCCGAAGTAGGGGGCACAGCTGCAGTCCAGTTTCAGCATTTTTAAAGAAAATCAACTCAAAACAGTGATAAGGTATGTGTGATCCGTGCAACATGAATCAAAATCATTTAAACAAAGTTGAAGAACCTCTAGGAAGAAATAGGGCACAAGCTTGGCTCACCATTCCCTCTTATTGGAAAGAATATGCCAAAAAACCCTAGAATTGAGCCAAAATGCCCGAAACCGAGAGGTTAGACCTAGAGGTCTTCAATACTTGTTTGAAATCATGTTGAAAACCATTAAGAAATATCCCAGAATTGTTAGGGGCTATTTATTCCAGATCTATCACAATGAATGCAATAAATCCGAAATATAAGCCGATTCCGACAAAAGCAAGTGCTATGTGTGTATGTGTAAAAATCATTTCTTCAATAACATAACGACATATAGCATGCATTCATATCAATCAAATGGGGTTCTAAAACAACCTAGGGTTCCGTTCCATTCTCGTTTCCCTTAGTTCTCTCTCCCCGTTTAACGGTTCTTTGAGATAATCTTGGAGTACTTTGAATATGAAACGGTTTCCATAGAATCAAAGGGCTATTCAACAAGGTTCTAGCACTAAGGATCAATCCTCAGTCTCGTTTCCCCTAGATCCCGCCTTCATGTTTTACGGCTAGGGGGAGTCTTGAGGTACTTTGAGTAGAGGAAGGGTTTGCATACACACAGAATAGGCCTTATTCTACAAAAGGGTAGAAGAAAAGAACTAACTCTAGAATGTAAAGACAGAAAAATAAAGAGGGGTTTAGGCTTACCTGGGTTCTGGAAGCAGTGCGGCAGCGGTTTCCTTCTTCACTTGGAGCTCTTCAATCTCAAACTTATTGGCCATTTGCTTAAGGAGGAGCCTCCTATTTATAGGCTAAGGCTAGGGTTAGGATTCGCATGATGGTAGACACAAAATAATGTCTAGAGCCCACCAATCTTAACCCTAAGGCTATTTTCGAGATTTCCACTCCTTTAATGAAGGATATGATGGTAAAAAGTGAAAACTCTCGAAAAACCCTAATTTTGAGCAAAAAGCTTGTATCGGACATATCAGGTCGGATACAAGAGCACATATATGTATCCGACATATGTCGTTGGATACATTAACATCTGCTTATATCCAACAACTTCTGTCAGATATGAAAGAATATGCTTGTATCCGACCTGAGTTGTCGGATACAAGAAAAAGTGCCTATTTCTCAAAATTTGTGCTGGTTTCAAAGGAAAAAATGATTTTTGCCAATTTTTCATCATTTTTACTGTGCAATTTGGGGGTGTCTACAACTGCCCCTCTTTGCGAGAGTTGCAAAGCAATGAGCTGCAAAGATTAGACAAGCCCAAATTGCACTCCCTTAACCATGATTTGCTTGGTTCAATTCAATTTTGCAAAATAATTTTTGGGTGAAGATTTACCAAAAAGGCCTAACTTTAAGGGGGGCATCTCTCTAAGATATCTTAAATTCCACTGAGCTCTCGTGGCTATGAAGTGGATTTTAAGCCCAAAATAAGATTTTTTTGAAAACTGATTTTTTTATCAAACCAAATTAAAAATTGAATGAATATTTTCCTTTTGGCCAACACATTTCCCCAAGTTGTCCTAAATTCCCCTGAGCTCTCGTGGCTGTGAAGTGGATTTTAAGCCAAAATAGGGTTTTTTTGTGAAAATAGCAGACTTTGTAGCACCTTTTTTTTTTCTTTTTCTCTTTTTTTTTCTTTTCTTTTTTCCTTTTTCTTTTCTTTTTCTCCTTTTTCTCTTCTTTCTTTTCTTTTTCTCTCTTTTTTTTTCTCTTTTTTTTCTGTTTTTCTTTTGTATCTGACGTAGCTCGTCGGATAAGAAGGCCTTCATTTGTATCCGACATGATCTGTCGGATACCTTAGTTTATAAAAGTCGCGCGCAACCACAACTCTTCCTCTTCTTTTCTTCTTCTCTGATTGCAAACCCCAGACACATCTCTCCTTCTCCGACCACAGCATTTGATTCCGTTCTTCTCCGGCAACTTCTCCGGATTCCAGTGACTCCTATTGACACCGACGACCGCCCTTAACTCCGGCGATTTTCTGGTGAACGCCCATCCACGGCAGTGGCCGAGCCCTAGCTTGGTTTTTCCAGTTTTTCTCCACCACAACTCGACGCTATTGCCCATACGCTGGTTAGTTCATCCAATTTTTAGGTTATGTTCCTTGTTCCTTATTGATTGGATTTGATATTTGCAACTGGTCGCCCATTTCCCCACTGTTCTCGCTGAGCAAACAGGATTGGTGAGTGGAAAAAATTTTCTTCTCTTAGCTGTGCTAAATTCCTGCGAGCATACATCTTTTTTTTCTTGTTGTGTTAAATCCTGAATACCTTAGACACATTTTGCCGTGCCAACTCCATCAATGTTGATTGCATATTGATCACATGCGGCCTATGGCTTTGGTGATGCCTTGACAGCACCAAATTGCATGATTCTTATTTGTCTTTCTCCAATGCTTCTGCTCACTTCGAACTGGATTGCCGATGGTGAAAATTTTCAAATGCACTCTATGCCTCAATTTGTTTTCACTTCCTCACATATTATACGGTGATGCTGTTGTTGCTATGTTTTTTTTTTTTTTTTTTCTGCTTTGACTTCCCAAATCTGCCTTGCCAAATTTTGCCATTCCTTAAGATTGTCTGTTGGTGATGATTTCCAACTTAAATTGCTGCTTGCCTGCTTTTTAGTTAGTATGCTTCTGATATAGCTCACACTGAATTGCCATGGTGAAGGGAAGCTTCCACTGATCATTTCCCAATACCGTGCTATCTGTTGTTCACTGGTGATATCTCTTGCCTGCAAGCATTTGGTTTGACTGAATTTTGATGACCCCATTGCACTGCCTTTGCTGTTTTGTATTGTTATTTTGTGCATTTTGGGCATCTCGGTAGTTTTTGATGATTCCTGAATCCAGCTATGCCTTTTGACTTGAACCGTGCTTTGACTTGAATCCTTCACTCGCCAAAGAGTTTTGAACTGAAATAGAGAACAAGAGTAAGATAAAATTCCTTCAAGACATAATTCATGATAACTTTGAAAGAAATCATGTAAGATTCCTAATGAATGTGAACTGAAACCTAGACCAAAAGCAAGGTAAAATTTCTGATAAATTTGAACTGAAATTCATAAAACACTTCCCTGTGTAGATGGCTAGGAGTCACTCTCGTGTGCGAGAGGAGGTTGATCCAGCTGATCAGCCCTCTTCCTCCCGAGCTTGGATTGATTCCGATCAGAGTGCCACCCTTTCTGATCCACTGGGTGATTCCAAAGATAGTTCTGGAGAGGGTTTTGCCGAGGTAGGGATTCAAATTCTTCTTTTCCCTCCTTCTATTCTCTTTCTACACAGACCTTCACATTTTTCTTTTGAATTTTAGCCCGTTGTTGCTCCTGCTCGAGGTCGGGGCAGAGGCCAAGAGAGAGGCGGAGGTAGAGTTGGTGAGATGGGCCGAGGCCGAGTCAGAGAGAGGGGCTGAGGCCGGGTCGGTGCTTCAGGTCAGGAGGGTGTTGCTTTAGCTTTCCGCCTAGGGATCTCTACGGAGCTGAGAGCGTCTGTCCATGATACAGAGCTCCTTAGTGGTTTGGATAGCCACCCCTCCATGTGCATCCGGGCCGATGTTCCTCTTCCGTATCCTCCTTCCTATCTGCGAGGCAGTTGGGGGAGATTCAGTGAGTTGGTTCTGACGCTTTCCCCGGCACTCAGGCATGAGTTTGGTCGGTGCCATCTTGACTACTTTCTTCGTATCCCTTCGTTCCGAGCCAACCGTCCCCTTATCTTTGCCATGATGGAGCGGTATTTTCCAGAGACTCAATCCTTTCATCTGCCGGACGTGGAGCTGGGGATTCGTCCCTCCGATTTTGTGATGATCACCGGCATTCCTCTAATGGGGCGGACTATCGGTGTTGGATCGACCTTCAGCGGTAGACATCGGCCTTCTCTAGGGATACCAGGACTTGCCTAACGCTGCCTGGGATGGGCGGAGCGGTCGTATCTCCATCAGCTGGCTGCAAGAGAGCCTTACCCGACATTTTGAGGGGAGACATGCGACCATTGTTGGGGAGGATGCAGCTTTTGCTCCCATCTTCAGGCATGTGTTCTTGCTGATGCTTGGGAGTTGCTTCTCCTAGGAGGACACAACCAGTGTTAGTCCTCTCTTTTTGGATGCTTTGAGAGATCTCCACCAGACCCGACAGTTAGCATGGGGTCGGCTTATATATGGGACTATCTTGGCCGGATTATGCCGAGTAGTTCGAGGCTTGGCTGCTTCGAGGGGTGATATAGTTAGTTGCCGGTTCTTCTGGCAAATCCTGCAGGTACTGAACTCATCTGCCTTGTCTTATTCCCTAGGCTTTATCTTCTTTATCCTTGATTGACTTCTCTTTTTCCAAGTATTCATGTATACTTACATGACCTACTTCCGCCCGTCCCCCGTGCCTGGTGTTGCGGAGTTCCCTGTTGCCTTACGGTGGTCGGCCCAGGTCCAAGTTGCAGATAGGAGTCAGCCCGTACTGCTGGGGGTTCACTTGGACCGTGCCTGACGATCTGATGTAAATTCTTCACCCCTTTCTCTTTTATTTCTTTTCCTGTACCTTGCTTGTATCTGACCATCTTTTTCTTCTTTGTAGCTCCTCCTGGCACGCTTCGATGATGTGGATATTGGGGGTGGCCCGTGAGATGATAGTACAGGATGCTTTTGACCGAGATCTCCGACGCCAGCCCTACCAGTGCTTCCTTGGGAGGCTTGGTAGGATGATGTACTTAGGAGAGTGCCTGTACTATCAGCACACAGGCGTACTTCATATCCCAGTTCCCCCTCCTCCAGTCGGTCCCGACACACTCCTGCCTGGTTTTGACATTGGCCAGTTCGATTAGTATCAGGATGCGGAGGGGCTTGCAGTAGCTATGGATTACGATGAGTGGATCATAAGGGTGTTCATTGGGTGCCTGATGGATCGACCCACTCGTGCCAGGGTGATAGAAATTGGTGGGATTTACATCCGGGTCCATGATGACACTGTAAGTTTCATTTTCCTCATTTTTTATCTCACTTCCCTCAATTCTGTACTTGTGACTCTAATCCCTTTCTCATTGGCAGGTAGAGGAGTTGAATGCTCTTCGGGATCGGTTCCAGAGTCAGCGGGCCGCCATCAATGATCTGATTGCTGAGCATGATGCTGTCGTGGCCCAGCGAGATGCCCGGATTAGGGAGCTGGAGACTTTGGTTGCTGAGCTTCGGGCCAGACAGGTATATAGTTTTCCACTTCTTCATCTCTTTTATTTCCATATTTCTCTGCTGCCCTGATATGAACTGTTTGACTTTTGCAGGATCCAGTTCCAGATTATGACATCTCAGTTGGGCCGGACCTTCCTATTCCGGGCCCATCTCCGGTTCGGGCTGCTAATCCTGATGACACCCTAGCTGCTGATCTGGTTGTTCATCCTGTGCCCGTTGTTCCTACGGATCCTGTGGGTCCTTCATCTCCAGTGATGGTTCTTGAGCCAGAGGACATCCCTGCTGCTGACCTGATTGAGCCGGATCCCCCAGTTCCTGCTACAAACATCCCTGGTAAGTTTTCTTTAATTTCCCCTCTTTGGTTTATTTTGACGCTTCAATTTCTGACTTTATTCCCATTGACCCAGATATTTATGTTCCTGGCCCTTCTTCTACTACTGCCGGGCCTTCTGGAGCTGCGGGAGTGGAGACCGCTGTGGATGAGGGTCCAGTTGAGCCTGTTCCTACTGAGCCTGAGGCTTCCTCACCAGATTCTGCTCCTGACCCGCCTCTGGACATTTCGGACTACTGCTTGGAGTATCAGATTCAGTCCATTGTGGGTCAGATGCCTCGCCATGCTACCGCGCGTATCATTTCCCATGTCTTTAGTCATCGACCATCTCAAGGTAGAGGCCGCAGAGGAGGACGTGGCCGAGGACGCGGGGATGATCCTGCACAGTAGCATTAGATTAGGATTTTTATGTATTTACATCATCCTTTGTACAAAGAGACTTGCTTATATATGAAAAAAACTTTTTTATTCATTCTCTCTTGTCTTGCCCTCTTTTCCTTCTTATTTTTATGCAATTACAACTTCTACACAGGTGAAACAGGTAAAAAATTCGGATTTTTCTCCCTTTTCTCTCTGTTTTTTTTTTTGTTGCCTTTTTTCTATGTATCCGATATATTAGATCGAATACATTAAACTCTTTTTGTATCCAACATGATATGTCGGATACAAACAGTTTCTTTTGTATCTGACATTTCTCGTCAGATAAGAATAAAGCCTTTTGTATCCGACCTGATATGTCGGATACATTAAAACATACTATAAAATCAATTGCCTCGGGATTTGAGTCATTTTGACGAGTTTTTGAGTTTAGAAAACCCCTTTTTCTCCTTTTTCCTCCTCCCATTGATTCTTAGCACGCTCCCATCATCTCCAATGGATTTTGGATCATCTTCTGCCCCAATATTGTCTGTCCACGTAGTCTCCCCTGCAAAACAACATTTTAGAGCAAAACCCCCTAATCTCACTAAGTACAACCCTGTAGATTCCTTCTACACTAGGTGGGTCAACTCTATGACCATTGATGAAGAGATTAGGTGGGATTCTATTCATCTAGGCCACACCTTGCTCATCCCTTCCATCCCGTTCAAGTGGGAAATTATTGATGCCATGGTTGGGCATTGGGTTTCTGAGTTGAACCTTTTTCGTTTTGGAGACAATGAGATGACTCCAACCATTGAGGAGGTTGAAACCATCCTGAGCTTGAGGTTTGCAGAGAAGGTAGTGACCCCATCCCCTAAGCCTAGCTATAAGAAAGAGGCTTCTACTTTTCTGGGCATAGGGAAAAAGGATTTGGGGGATTCTGACACCCTTTTGACTTTATCCAAGTCTTTTTTGATTGAGAGGCTCTTGAAGGGGGAAAATAAGGAAGATAGGTTCAATGCCCTGACCCTAATAGTGGTCAACCAACTACGTTTTCTGTGGGATGATGATGAAGTCGACTTGGCCCTTATCCCAGTTATATGCCAGGTTAGGGAGCGGGAGAGATTGGCCCCTATGATTTTGGCAGGGATGTACCAGGCTTTGACAAATTGTTATTACAGGAAGAAGAAAGTGCTTCCTGTCATGTGCCCCTATCCTGCAGGTAAAATTCCTCTCTCTTTTCTTTTCGTTTTTTTTTTCACAATACATTGAAATATCACTCCTCTTCTGCAGCTCTGGTTACTTGACCACTTGAGTCAAATTGAGGAGATCAATCGACACTTCTTTCCAAGCTTGAAGGTTCCAATCTTGATGAGCAACCGGCTAGGAGGCAGATAGGGTTGGTTTGCTTTTTTGGCTACTTTCAGGACGATCAAGTGAGGTGGCCTGGCACTTATCAACCCAATGCGGAGACAGTGATCAGTTTCAGAGACAGGAACTTTTTGGTTCTGGCTGGCTTGAGTCGTGCTATGCTTTATCTCCCCTTGCGGGTTCTTAGGCAGTTCAGAGCGATCCAGGGGATTATAATCCCAAGTGGATACGAGGATCATCTGGGGCCACTTTCACCAACCACCATGAAGCTGAATGCTTGGTTGACGAGGGAGTGGTCCTATATTCGTTTCATGCGGAGTCCAGTCTTCTCAGAGTCCCATGTGAAGGACTACCTCTTTTGGATCAAGGAGTAGATTCAGATTCAGGCCCCAGTACCTGAGGATCCTATTGCAGTTTTGGATCCCACTTATGAGGACCTCCTGGAGACTGAGAGAGCCTCTCACAAGCGACTTCAGCAAATATGGGTACGAGAGGCCCAAGAACTTAGGATACGAGGCCTTGATTTGGAGAGGCAACCTAAAGAGCAGGGGTCCCGCCGTCTTGCTATGGAAAAGCAACTTGAGGAGCAGAGGCAGGCTCGCCGCTTTGAAGTCCGAGTGCTACGGCAGAAGCACCAGGATGCTTTAGCCAACCTTAGAGGCATGAGGATTAAACAGACTCTTTCAGATGAGGTCATTTCCTTCTTGAGTGATCCCGCTGCAGAGGGGGCTTCTGGGGTTATCGCAGCTCAGGCAGCTCGGATTCGGGAGCTTGAGGAGCGACTAAGGGACAGAGCCTAGCCTTCTTTCTTGCACATTTGGTTTTTTTTTTCTTTTTTTTTTCATACCTTTGTATCAAAGCAACCTCCAATAGTGGAAAGACAAAGGATTTTCTTCAAAAATAAGTTTTTATATTATTGGCCTCAGAATGCTCAGATGCTTGTAAAAACAAAGGTTTTATGAAAAGTATTTGATTTCTCATCACTGGCCAAAGTATATTTTTTCTTTTTATTAATTTTATATATATATATATATTTTTTTGAAATTTGGTCCATATACTTAATCACCCATAATTAAAAGAATTAAAAATAGGTTAAATAATGAAAAAGGGTAATCCAAAGAATAAGAAGGGATCAAATCTATCTATATTAGGACTTTTAGAATCATCCCCAAATGGGTTTTCCTCCATTTTCGACCCCGTTATTCCCAATCTGCTCTGTTTCAGTACTCGTGCTGATTTCTCTTCAAGCTTGGATCACATGATCAACTCAACCTTTTATTTTTTTTCATTTCATTTTCTTTTCTTTTTTTCTTTTCTTCTTGCCAATATTGCCCCCTAGTGCCAGTTACGGTTTTCACTAGGGCCGGCTTCTGCATTCCTTCATCACCAATCTTACTCTGAAATTTGAATGAACAAATTAAGATCGCCGAGGGCTTAGAAATAGGACGAAACAAAGGCTAGGCTCGGTTTATGAAAGAAAAGGTATTTAAAGGCTCAAAAATTTTCAAATGTGGAGATAGGTCGACCGGACTTACAGACATGATGAATTTTGCCCCATTTCCCCAAAATGTATCATTTTCATTTCTTTTCACACTTGGCTTTCATTTGCCATTTTTCTTTGATTTTTCGCTCTTTTTCCTTTTTTTATTTTTATTTTTGCCCCAATTGGCCTTGCCCCAATTGGCCTTGCCCCAATTTGTTTTGCCCTAGTATAAGACTATAAGTCCGGTTTAGGTTTAACAAAGAAATGAACCGACTCGACTTGGCTAGACTAGGGATTAAAATTTGAGGGAAATAAAGAAATATGGCCTCGGATCATTTCCTAGTAATATTCAATCAAGGAAAATACCTTCTTACTGCATCAGAGTTAATTGGCTCAGGAAAATCTGTCCCATCCATTTCTGTTAAGATGATGCACCCCCTGACAGGACCTTCTTGACAACAAAAGGCCCTTCCTAATTTGGCTTGAATTTACCATGATGGTCTTCCAAAAATGGTAGAATTTTCTTTAGAACCAAATTCCATTCCTGGAAAGTTCTGGGCTTCACCTTCTTATTGTAGGCTCGGGCCATTCTCTTCTAGTACAATTGGCCATGACAAAGCACCTTCAAACGCTTTTCTTCTATCAGATTGAGTTGATCATGTCTTGACTGTATCCATTCAGCTTCTTCTAATTTAGCTTCCATGAGCACTCTAAGTGATGGGATTTCTACTTCCACTGGCCAAACTGCTTCCATCCCATAGACTAGGGAATACAGGGTTGCCCCAGTTGAAGTCCAGATTGAGGTTCTGTAGGCATGTAGAGCAAGTGGTAGCATTTCATACCAATCCTTGTAACTCACTACCATTTTCTGAATGATTTTCTTTATGTTTTTGTTTGCTGCTTCTATTACCCCATTCATCTTTGGCCTGTATGGAGCTGACTTGTGGTGGGTGATCTGAAACTGCTCACATATCTTCTTCATGTCCTTGCTTTTAATATTTGAAGCATTGTCTGATACTATGGCACTTGGCAGTCCATAGCAACAAATAATATTGTGCTTCAAAAATTTAATAACATGGTTGCTTGTAATATTTGCATATAAGGCCGCCTCTACCCACTTGGTGAAATAGTCGATTGCCACCAGGATAAATCTATGCCCATTCGACACCTTAGGGGAAATCATGCCAATGACATCTATGCCCCACATAGAGAAGGGTCATGGTGAGGTCATGTTATGCGGCTCACTTGGGGGTGCATGCTTATTATCCGCATATATCTGACATTGATGACACCTCTTGACATATATACAGCAATCGTGCTCCATCGTTGTCCAATAGTATCCCAACCTCAGAATCTTCTTTGCAAGCATGTGTCCGTTCATATGGGGTCTACAAACTCCTTTATGTACAGTCTCAATCAACCTTTCTGACTCAACCTTAACAACACATTTGAGCAGAATGTCATTATGTGATCTCTTGTACAAATGTCCCCCACTTAGTAGGAATTGACCAGCTAATCTCTGTATTGTCCTTTTCTCATTAGAATTGGCATTTTCTGGCAAACTTCGATCATTCAAGAAATTTTTGATATCTTGAAACCACGGTGTTTCCTCTTCAGGTGCTCCCTCTAGAACGAGACAATAAACCGGCTCATCTCTGACCTCAATTTCCAGTGGTTTGATGTCTACCCCTTCTGGCGTGTTGAGCATTGAAGCCAACGTTGCTAGAGCATCCGCGAACTGATTCTTGGCCCTTGGCATATAGTTGAAGGGAATTCGAGTAAAATTTGTGCTTATTTCTTCCAAATACTCGTGATAGGGGATCAGTTTGTGATCCTTGGTTTTCCATTCACCAGTCGTTTGGAAGATGATAAGACTCGAATCTCCGTATACGTCAAGTTCCTCCACTTCATGGTCCATGGCGGCTTGCAACCCAATTATGCATGCTTCATACTCTACAATATTATTGGTGCACTGGAATCTCAGCTTCATTGCGATTGGGATGTGTGAACCATCTGGTTTGACCAAGACTGCCCATATTCCATTTCCATTCATGTTGGCGGCCCCATTGAAGAACTTCTGCCAAGAGCTTTCACTTTCCTCTTCCTCAGTAAACAAAATTGCCTCATCGGGAAAGTTAGTCTTCAACTGTTGGTATTCTAGCAAAGGATGCGCAGCCAGGTGATCAACAATGGCTTGACCCTTAATCGCCTTCTGAGTGATATATGTGAGGTCAAACTCGGAAAGTAACAACTGCCACTTTGTTGTTCTGCCAGTTAGTGCCGGTTTCTCAAACAAATACTTCAAAGGGTCCATCCGGGATATCAATAATGTGGAGTGACTAAGGAAGTAATGACTTAGCCTCTGAGTTGCCCACACTAGAGCACAACGGTAAGTACTTGGCTTCATATTCTATGAATTTTTTACTCAGATAGTAAATTGCCCTTTCTTTTCTACCAGTCTCATCATGCTGCCCTAAGACACATCCCATCGATGTTTCCAACACTGACAAGTACAGAATTAGTGGTCTTCCTGGAGTCGGTGGCACTAGCACAGGTGGATTCAGTAAATACTTCTTAATTTTGTCAAAGGCCTGTTGGCAATCATCATTCCAAACCGTCGGGTTATCCTTTCTCAGAAGCTTGAAAATAGGTTCACAGATAGCAATGAGCTGTGCTATGAACCGGCTTATGTATTGAATCCTTCCAAAAAAACCACGAACCTCCTTCTCTGTTCTGGGTGATGGCATTTCAATAATTGCCTTTGCTTTAGTAGGGTCAATTTCAATCCCTTTTCTGCTTATAATGAACCCCAATAACTTCCCTGATGTGGCCCCAAAGACGCATTTAGCCGGGTTAAGCCGTAAACTGTACTTCCTGAGTCGATTAAACACTTTCTTCAGATTGATCAAGTGGTCCTCTTATTTGCATGATTTGACAATCATATCGTCCACATAGACCTCCATCTCCTTATGGATCATGTCATGGAATAGTGCTGTCATGGCCCGCTGATAGGTTGCCCCAACGTTCTTAAGCCCAAATGGTATGACAGTATAATGGAAGGTGCCCCAAGGTGTGATGAACGCTATTTTCTCTTGATCTTCTTTAGCCATCTTGATCTGATTGTACCCTAAGAAGCCGTCCATAAATGAGAACAGGCTATGTACAGCAGTGTTGTCTACCAAGATGTCGATGTGTGGGAGCAGAAAATAATCTTTTGGGTTTGCCTTGTTCAGATCCCTGTAGTCCACACACATTCTGACTTTCCTGTCCTTCTTTGGTACCAGCACTATGTTTACGAGCCACTCGGGGTACGTGCAGACTGCTAAAAATCCTGCTTGAAATTGTTTGACCACTTCGTCCTTGACCTTCAAGGTCCATTCAGGTTTCAATCTTCTCAGCTTCTGCTTAATTGGCTTAACCCCTAGCAAAATTGGCAACTTATGCCCCACTATGTCAATGTCCAACCCCGGCATGTCCCGATACGACCAAGCGAACAAATCCTTATAATCTGCCAAGAACCGTGTCATTTCACCACGCTGCACATCAGATAGGCATGCCCCGATTTTCACTATTTTTGGGTCATCTTTGGTCCCAAGATTTATTGAAATGGTCTCCTCAATATTAGGTTAGACCCTCTTTTCATGATGTTCTAATTGATATTCAATTTCTTTTGGAACGTCTTCTTCTTTGACCTCGGTCTCTTCTTCGATCCCCATGAGGTCAAAGTCGAGCTCAAGGTCGAAGTCATATTCAACCTTGTCCAATTCGGTTCGTTTATATGGTTCATAAGTGGTTTGGACCTTTTTGAAAAAATTAAATTTTCTATAAAAAATAGAAAAATCTTTTTGGGTTTTTTGTGAGCCTTCTAAACATAATTCCCCTGAAGACAAAGGCTCATTAGGACCTTCAGGGAAATGGCATTCCACTATTGGAGTTTTTTTTTTTGGAAGCCACGTCAGTTTGCCAAACAAACGCTGCTTCAAAGGTAAGGGTAGTTTCCTCCCAATTGTTTAATACACAATTTTTGGGAGCAGGGGAAATTGTGCAAGCCTGCTCCTCAAACCCAGAATCCGATGCCATCATCATCGGGTGGGTATTGCCCTTTTCTGCTACGGGGCCCAGTCCAGATATGACCTCATCTGGAATTTTTACTGCCGCCCAATCAATGAAAGGCAGGTCCATGTCCACTTCTGTCTTATCGCCCTCAGTCATGGCGAAGAAAGCCCCAACCTCTTCGGAGAAGTCCGCCTGCTGCTTTGGCTATGGCCCAGGCCCACCCACTGTTTCAAGTGTAGGAGATGGGTTGTATGGTTACAGAGCCGAAATAAAAGGCTTTTGGAATGAGTTGATGTTGCGGTAGGGAGGTTTGGATTGGTCCATAGGAGAAAACAGTTGGATTATATATGAGGGTTTAGGAAAATTTTCCCTTAAGTGGGGGAATTTTCCTTTACTTCTTTTCTTTCCTTCTTCGTGCTTCATCCTTCTCCATCCTCCGGGTTTAAATTCCAACCCTACTTTAGGGATCAGCTTCTTGGCCCTGATTGGCTCCACAATTCCCTGCAAATTTATTCCTAGGCCTTTCCCCGGGTGAAAGTGGTATTTTTCCATCACTTTCCTTACCATCTTCTCTGCAGTAGTCCCTTTCTCTTCTTTTTTCTCACACCCCACAGGTATGAAATTGACCGTTTCAAATTGAAATGAGTGGAACGCAATCTTGTCGACAGTTAAATCCACATTTATCAAGGGTACATCAAGTGACACAATGTGAGGCACCAAGTTCTCAGCTAGGACAGTTATCACCATTTGCCCTTTTATGTATTTCACCCTTTGGTGGAGCGTGGATGGTATTGCCCTAGTCGAATGTATCCACGGCCTTCCTAGGAGCAGATTGAAGGCTACTGGAATATCCATCATTTCAAATGTGATGTTGAAAATATTCGGTCCAATTGTGATCGGCAGTTCAATCTCCCCTAGGGAGTGTGTCTTAGAGCTATCAAAAGCCCTCACTATCCTCCCATTTTGTTTGATCTTAGACTGATCCAGACCAAGTTTGACAAAAGTGATTAATGGGCAGACATTTAATGCTGACCCATTGTCAATTAAAACCCGTGCGATCATGCTGCCCTTACAGAGCACTGTGATGTGCAAAGGGTCAACATGATAACACCCACCTGGACTTATCTCACGTTCGGAGAAACTTATCACGTTGTGTGATAAGATTTGACCAACCATTTTGCCTAGTTGGTCCGGATCGATAGTCTGGGATACATGTGCACTCTATAGCACCCTTAACAATGCGTCCCTGTGCTTTTCAGAATTCAGCAAAAGACCCAGTATTGAAATCTGGGCCGGGACTTTGTTTAGCTGATCCATAAGATTGAATTCGTTTTTTTTAATTATTTTTATGAGGTCTAATGCCTCATTTTCTGCACCCTGGGGGGTGTCTTCTCCCACTTTTGTTTTTCCTTTCAATTTTCTTTTTTCTTCTGTTTCTTTTTTCTCTTTCTCCACCTTTGTCTCTTTTTCTATCTCTACTCCTTCCACACATTTCCCCGACCTCATCATGAGGTTCATCTCCTCCTGGTTCTGGTTCCTGACTACTGGCACCATAGCCGTGATCCCCTCGCTGTAATTCCATGGTACAACTGCCTCAGAATAGGCCAGTTTAGGGACATTAACCACCAACGGCTGGAGTTTGGACCGGGATGTATGGGCCGGTTTAAGGACGTTATAGGATGAAGGAACGTTTACAACCAAGATTTGGAGCTTGGCTCCGGATGTGGCTGATGGAATAGAAGAGGAGATGGATGCAGTGGTGGGGTCAAGGTTGATGACCAGTGGAGCTTTTGATGTCTTGGCTAGAGAACAGGTGGGTGGACTGCAATTGAAGACCAAATGAGGCCTTGTAATGTTTATCTGGGCCATGAGGGAGGAGACCCGGTTCAAGGAGGAGCTAATATCCTCAGCAGTATGATCATTTTTCTAGGAGATAATATTGACCTCCTCTTCTTCTTTCTCTTGGAAGAAATGGACCTTGACCGAGGTCCCCACGGGTGCTATAAGTTGAGATGGGTCATAGGCCCTTCTCCTGGTAGATATGGCAGTGATGGAGTTGGACGGGCCTGCCCCATTGTTGCAAGGTAGAGGGTTTTGCCCGATATCATTTCCCGACGGGGCGGGTGTAGCAGTATTAAAAACCAGGGCCTTCTGATCCAGCAAATCCTGGACCGCATGCTTCAGCATCCAACAAGTGTCAGTAGAGTGCCCCGGTGCACCCATGTGATAGTCATAAGTGACTACTGGATCAAAATTCCTCCCTTTTGAGGAATTTGGGTTGGGCTCCTTCAGGGGTCACATACTCTCCTTTCAGTAGGGTCAGTAATAGTTGGGAGAGAGACGCGGGAAGGGGAGTAAAAACTCTGCTCCTCCTTGCTGCCATCCAGGCATCCTTCTCTTCCTTAGTGAAAGCCCTCCTCTGATTCTCAGGCACAGAGGGGGAGAAATTGACATTGAGAGGGGTCTAGTACAACTGCTGGGCCTGCTGGGCTTGTTGAGGTGCAAAGATGTTGACATGGAGCGGTTTCTTGGAAGGAGGAGCTTGTACCAGGTTCACTTCCCCTTCTTTTCTGGCCCCATTTTTCTTAAACCCAGTCCCCTTCTTCTGTGCTAGGAAAGCGGATGAATCAGATTGCCCGGTCAAAGTAGAGTAGTCAATAAGTTTTCCTGACTTAACCCCTTCCTCGATCCGGTCTGCCACCTGCACCAGGGCTGCAAAATTGGTGGTAATCTGACCCACCAGATGATTATAGAAGGGCTGGCCCAGTGTGCTTACAAAAGTTGAGATCATCTCAGGCTCCAACATCGGCGGCCTAACCTGGAAGGTGGCCTCTCTCCACCTCTTGGCATACTGCCTTACAGACTCCTCTTTTCCCTTGCTCATTCTCATCATATCGTACCGGTCTGGCACGATCTCCGAGTTAAATTTATACTAATCCAAGAAGGCGTTGGCCAAATCCTTCCATCTTCTGATCCTGCCATGGTTCACAGTGGCAAACCACCTTAGAGCTGACCCTGTCAAACTCCTCTGAAAGAGTTGGATCAGTATGCCGTCATCTCGGCCAAATTGGCACAAAGCCCCACAGTATAATTTCAAATGGATCATTGGGCAACCCATGCCATCATATCTGTCGAAGTCTGGGCACTTGAACTTGGCCAGTAGGCATGCATCCGGGTATATGCATAAGTCATCGAAGGTGGTACTTCTGTAGTTGTTTCCCCCTTCACCTCTTTAAGTTCTTCCTGAATCCTCTCTATTTTATGCAGGAGTTTCCTTTCCATCTCCTCCATTGCTTTTTCCTTCTCCATCTCTTTCTCATACTCCATAGTATTTTCTCTAATCAGGATTGGTTCAGGGACAGGTTCAGAAATGGGCTCAGGTATGGGTTGAGCTGGAGGTGGAACGTAGGCTTGAGGTGGTGGTGCTTGATTAGAAGTTGAGGCTTGGTTTTGGGCCTGAGCCGCCAGTAGGTCTCCTAGCATTTTGGCCAATCCGGCCACTTGCTCTTGCATCTGAGCAAAGTCCTGAGCAGGTACGGTGGCTTGAGCTTGATTTTCTTCAGTATTCATGGTGCGGGCTTTCGATCTGGTTACGGGAGCAATGATTGTAAGTAAGTGTACCTGGGTAAGTAAAACACAAAGAAACGTGTCAGCTCCCATTTAATCCTAGTCACACCTATTAATGTAGATAAGTGAGTTAGGTGAACACAAGTCTGGATTTATTTGTTTTTTTTTCATATTTTTTTTGTTTTTTATTTTTTTTGTTGTTGGAATATTTTAGGGCTTCCAAAGGTCCCACAAGATTTTGATTTGATTGGTTATCGTGACCAAACAAAGTTTTCTTGGAATATTCTAGGGCTTCCAAGTGTCCATCAAATTTTGAGTTGATTGGTTCTCGTGACCAAACAAAGGTTTTTTTTTTTTGGAATATTCTAGGGCTTCCAAATGTCCTACAAGATTTTTGATTTGATTGATTCTCGTGACCAAACAAAGGTTTTTTTTTTTCGAATATTCTGGGGCTTCCAAATGTCCCACAAGATTTTGAGTTGATTGGTTCTCGTGACCAAACAAAGGTTTTTTTTTTTTTGGGAATATTCTAGGGCTTCCAAATGTCCCACAAGATTTTTGATTTGATTGATTCTCGTGACCAAACAAAGGTTTTTTTTTTTGGAATATTCTGGGGCTTCCAAATATCCCACAAGATTTTTTATTTGATTGGTTCTCGTGACCAAACAAAGGTTTTTTTTGGAATATTCTGGGGCTTCCAAATGTCCAACAAATTTTGAGTTGATTGGTTCTCGTGATTAAACAAAGGTTTTTTTTTTGGAATATTCTGGGGCTTCCAAATGTCCCACAAGATTTTGATTTGATTGGAAAAAATAACCAACCAAAGGTTTCTTGGAATATTCTAGGGCTTCCAAGTGTCCCACAAATGTTTTGATTTGATTGGAAAAAAGAACCAACCAAATGTTTCTTGGAATATTTGCTGAATTTTCTCAGTTTTCAAGTTCAAAAGTTTGATTGAAACATGTTTGAGGTGAGTTGGTATCAAGAAATATAACACCTTGGTTCCCTTTTTATGTATCTTCCTTAAGCTTGTGGAAAGGGTAGATTTGAGTTTCAAAATTAGGTTAAATCCTAAAAAAAAATTTTTATTTATTTTTATTTATTCTTTTTTTGAAACATTTTTATATTCTCTTTGGGGTGCCTAAGGATTATCTAAAGTGTTTTAGGCATTTTATTCTTAAATTTTGGGATGAAAAACCAATTTATACATTTTCTGAATGTATCCGACATAACCTGTCTGCTAAGGCTATGTCTTATTGTATCCGATATAAATGATTGGATACATGTATATATCCTTTTTGCCGATGATTTATGTCAGATAAGAATAGCATGATGTTTAACTGACCTGAGTTGTCGGTTAATGCCGAAATGGCCCTTTTTGACTCATTTTTTTACCAGATCATGTTATTTTCATTCCCACTTGATGTTCACCTTAACTTGGCCTTTAAACCCTGCCCCAAATTGGGCTTTGACATCATACTTGCTAAAATTCACAAATTCATGAGGGTACTCGTACCCTCCAAAGTTATACATCAATTGTTGGATTTTGTACACTTGGTTGCCTCCTACATGGACTTTGGGTAGGATGACTTTTAAATTGAGTTGGAAACTCATCCTATAGGTTACACCAACCTTAGGCTATAGACACTTTTGGGAAAAATTTCGTCCCAAGCATATGGACACCATGGCTTTTAATTTACATGACATTAAAGAAACATGGTTTTACCTTGCCACCTTGTGTTACCTTCAATATGGTATTCATATTATACCTTGGCCTATGAAACATGCAAACGGCCTTCCCACATTTACACCCAATTCCCCAAACGCAATTGTGTACATTAGCTGAAAACGTGTTTCTCCACCTTCAAGCGTATAGTTCTTGGGTTTTGGCTTAATTAGCAACTTAGAACTCAAGTCTAGTGATGCCCAGAATCGAATCACAGATCCCATTGTCATCACATCAATGACTCAAATTCTAAGGTAAATGTTTTCACTTTCGCTTTCCGAAGTAAAGACCTCGGTGCGTGAAGCTACACACATTCGGGTTCAACTTCCTATATGTAATGGGTAGGCTGTGCAAAGTGTTTAAAGTGCTCAAGTGCATTTAAAATTGAGGTGCATTCATAAAATTCCCAGCCCCTTGCCACTCTTTTCGTAGCCATGCATACAATTTCAAGCCAAGGCAAATATGACAATCATATTGGAATTGAAAACACAAGCACAAGATAATAAACACCCAAACATGCTTATGACCATCATATACAAAAGTAGCACCCAAAACATGCTATCACATTGTACAAACAACAATTAAAACATGGAAAGCATGCTTGAAACCCCAAAAGCATTATCTAAATTTCTAGATTTCATGCTTTTTTTCCTCATGCTCAAAGTGCATTATTCCTACCCAAATTGAAGCTTAAAAGATACAGCAACTAGGCATTGAACAAGAAACTTTTAACCGGGGAAAACATGCTTGAAAACTCCTCAAAATATTTGTTGAATTCTGGGTTTTATGGTTCTCATTTTCATGCTCAAAGTGCATTATTTATACCCCAAATCAAGGCCCAAAAACCTAGCAACTACTTGTCATGATACAAGAACGGTTTTGATTAGGTAAAACATGCTTGACAATTCCCACATTCCCACTGAATTTCTGGGTTTCAATGCTCTCCATTTTATGTTCAAGGCATCATTTATACCCCCAAATTGAAGCCTAAGAATTCAGAAACTAAAAATATGGTACAAGAAGTGTTTGGTTGGGGAAACATGCTTGAAAGCCCCCAACATAGCTACTGATTTTCCAGATTTCATACTCACAATTTTTCTTGATCAACATGGTATTGAAACCCAAATTAAAGCCTAAGAATACAGCAACTAAACCCATGGTATAAAAAAAAAGTTTTAATTTAGGGAAAACATACTTGAAGGCACCAAAAACACCCCTTAAACTCCTAGACTTCATGCTTTTAAATTTTATGTTCAACTCATGGCATAAAAACTCAAATTAGAGCATGTTATCACAAAATGCATCAAAATAATATTTCAAGATAGGTTTCTTCTAGATAAATTTCTAGACAACATCAAGCAATACATACATGCCTTTATCCATGTAAATTTCAAAGCATCCTAATCAGATTTGAAATACAACAATATGCACAAATAAAATAGGCAAAACAGCAAGCTTTCAAGATTAGAATAAAACATGAAAAAACACAAAATACTACTTAAATCGACAAGTCCCCAGCAGAGTCGCCAGTTGTGAGACATGGAAAAATCACCGGGATGATCCCCCTCCATCGTCACACGGGCTCAACGAAAACGGGAGAGTCGCCACCATTCAATTTTTTTGGGGTGTGAATGGACACCAAAAGATTCAAAATGAGCAAAAAGAGCTAAAAGGCAAATACTAGAGTGAAAATAACTCTACTTGAAAATCAAATCCAGAGATGGGTAAGGGGATTAGATTATGAACGGGGGAAGGTGTTAGGAACCCCCATTCACCCACACAAGGTGGTTGCCAAGTGTTGTTCATGCTAAAAAAATGATAAAGCTTGCTAAAATAATCAAAAACCTTGAGAAATGATTAAACAAATGTGTGATACCTTCACATGAGAAGTCCAAATAAATTCCAGATCCTCTTTTATGTCAATATTACATCTGAAATATCACCAATAGATGGAAATCAAAGCAAAAATTGCACAAAACCAAGTTGAGTCAAATCTGGAAAATTCGGTAAAAGCAAGAACCATTTGTCTTGAAATCATTCCAATCTAATTTAAATTGAATCCACCCAAATCCATTTGAAAAATTATGATAAATCGAAGACTCATGCAAATTTTCAATTAATTCTGGTTAAAATCCTAGGAGTTATTCTCCTTTGAAATATGCTGCTGGAGATAGTTAAAAGTGACAAGTGGACAAGTTTGGAAAATCATTTAGAAAAATCGGCTCCATATAAATCCATGAAATTTGGTGTGAATGAAGTATGTATGGCCATATTTCAAATGAAACTAGCCTCATACAAAAATTCATTCGGATGTGCCTTGGGTGACCTCACGAACAGGCCCCGAAGATCACAGATTTACCCAGAAAAGTTCTGTTGAACAGTTCTGAGTAAATCTGATACCAATGATACAAATGGAGTCAAAAAATTATGAAACCACTAGGTTTGAAATTAGACTTCCAAAGGAAAACTCAGAAACAAGAATCACTCGAATCGAACTTAAAACAAACACATGGCGCTCAGTTGAAGTGACAAGTTCTACAATCAGACTTGAACTGACCTATCAACTTCGACTGAGAGGTGTAAAAAATCCACTTGATAAAAATTAATGAAATTTTACAGATATAAACTAGACAGCCTCACCTTTCCCATGGCTCTAGAATCACTCCAAAATTCATCCGGACGATGAAGTTACAAGTGTCCGAAGTTGGGGGCACAGTTGCTGTCCAGTTTCAGCCTTTTTAAAGAAAATCAACTCAAAACAGTGATAAGGTGTGTGTGATCTGTGCAACATGAATCAAAATCATTTAAACAAAGTTTAAGAACCTCTAGGAAAAAATAGGGCACAAGCTTGGCACACCATTCCCTCCGATTGGAAAGAATATGCCAAAAAACCCCAGAATTGAGCCAAAATGCCCGAAACCGAGAGGTTAGACCTAGAGGTCTTCAATACTTGTTTGAAATCATGTTGAAAACCATTAAGAAATATCCCAGAATTTTTTGGGGCTATTTATTCCAGATCTATCACAATGAATGCAATAAATCCAAAATATAAGCCGATTCCGACAAAAGCAAGTGCTATGTGTGTATGTGTAAAAATCATTTCTTCAATAACATAACGACATATAGCATACATTCATATCAATCAAATGGGGTTCTAAAACAACCTAGGGTTCCCTTCCATTCTCGTTTCCCTTAGTTCTCTCTCTCGTTTAACGGTTCTTCGAAATAATCTTGGGGTATTTTAAATATGAAACGGTTTTCATAGAATCAAAGGGCTATTCAACAAGGTTCTAGCACTAAGGATCAATCCTCAGTCTCGTTTCCCCTAGATCCCGCCTTCGTGTTTTACGGCTAGAGGGAGTTTTGAGGTACTTTGAGTAGAGGAAGGATTTGCATATACACAGAATAGGCCTTATTCTACAGAAGGGTAGAAGAAAAGAACTAACTCTAGAATGTAAAGACAGAAAAATAAAAAGGGGTTTAGGCTTACCTGGGTTCTGGAAGCAGTGCAGCAGTGGTTCTCTTCTTCACTCGGAGCTCTTCAATCTCCAACTTATTGGCCATTTGCTTAAGGAGGAGCCTCCTATTTATAGGCAAAGGCTAGGGTTAGGGTTTGCATGACGGTAGACACAAAATAATGTCTAGAGCCCACCAACCTTAACCCTAAGGCCATTTCCGAGATTTCCATTCCTTTAATGAAGGATATGATGGTAAAAAGTGAAAACTCTCGAAAAACCCTAATTTTGAGCAAAAGGCTTGTATCCGACATATCAGGTCGAATACAAGAGCACATATATGTATCCGACATATGTCATCAGATACATTAACATCTGCTTATATCCGACAACTTCTGTCGGATATGAAAGAATATGCTTGTATCTGACCTGAGTTGTCGGATACAAGAAAAAATGCCTATTTCTCAAATTTTGTGCTAGTCTCAAAGGAAAGAATGATTTTTGCCAATTATTCATCATTTTTACTGTGCAATTTGAGGGTGTCTACAGCCGGGTGGTTGGATTACCGGAAATCAGAGAACTTCTGGAGTTAAGGAAAACAAGGGTTCGAGGAAAACCGAACTAGGGCTTGGCAATAAACAAACACTGAAGTTGAGGTGAGTCGCCGGAGTCAAAGGAGGCCACCGGAGCTAAAGGAAGCACCAGAGAAGAAAGAGTTCGAGTGTCACCGCTGGAGGAGGAGAAATCTGTGTCCGCCCTTGTCGTTCGGAGAAGAAGAAAACAAAGTGCAGGTTGTGGTCGAGCGCGCAAGTAATATAGCCTGGTGTATCCAACAATTCATGTCAGATACAAATAGAGGTTTGCATATCCGAACATCTATTTTGGATACAGAGAAAAAAGAGAAAAAAGGAAAAAAAAAAGGAAAAGAAAAAAAATGGAAAAAATGAAAAAGAGAGAGAAAAGAAAAAAAAAGAAAAAGAAAGGAAAAATGAAAGAGGAAAAAAAAAGAAAAAAGTAAGTATATACATATATTGTTGGTCAAAGGGAATATTCACTCAATTTTGATGGTTTGCTGCAAAATCAGTTTCTTCAAAAATCTTATATTTTGGTCTTAAAATCCACCTCATAGCCACGAGAGCTCAGTGGAATTTAAGACAGCTTGGAGAAATGCCCCCCTTAAAGTTAGGGCTTTTTGGCAAATCTTCACTCAAAATTTTTTTGCAAAATTAAATTGAACAAGGCAAATCATGGTCAAGGGAATGCAATTTGGGTTTGTCTAATTTTTTTATGTTCATTGTTTTGCAATTCCAACAAAGAGGGGCAGTTGTAGACACCCCAAATTGCACTGTGAAAAATGATGAATAATTGGCCAATAGCATTAAAAAAAATATAGTCTTTCTTTTGTGACCGAAATCAAATTTTGAATAAAAGTTAATCTTTGTGTATCCGAAAATAGATTTCTGACACACACTTGCTTATTTGTATCCGAAATATTGTTTTGGATACAAAGGGTTTTGTTTGAATCCGACCTGTTTTGTCAGATATTAATGTTTTGTTGCAAATTGGAAAATCCCGAGAGTTTTCACTTTTTTACAGTTTTACCTCTGTCTGTGAAGTGGGGATTCTCAAATTTAACCTCCGAGATTAACCATATTCTTCCAAGTTCATACTTTAGGGTTAAGTTGGAGGGTTCTAGACACATTTTTTCGTCTACCATTAGGGCTTCATTTCCCTTGAGTTTGCCCTAACTCTTGCCTATAAATAGAGGGCCTCCTTTCAAGCAAATGGCGAGAATGTGGAGATTGAAGAGCTCCAAGTGAAGAAGGGAACCCCTGTCTCTCTACTTTCAGAAATCCAGGTACGTCTCTTCTCTTCTTTTCTTAAATTCTAGGATTATTCTGTCTTCTCCTTTCTTCTATAGAATAAGGCTTATGTGTGTGATTGTTACCCAAACCTACTTCCAAGTACCTCAAGACTACTCTCTAGCCGTAAAACGTGAAGAGAGAGCTAGGGGAAAGGGAGACAGGTGGATCCGTAAGGCAGACCTCCATATATTGTAATCTTAGAACTGTGTAGTTTTAATGTTTTGTTTAGATTGTATGATTGCTTATTGATGAAATATGGAGGAATACCATGGATCTACACTGTTCACAGCATTAGATCTCCTTTTCTTTCTAGATTTTGATTTTTCACATTGTTTTCTTCCTTTTTATGTTTTTTTCATGTTTTTAATCACTAGGCTGGGATCTTGGATCTGCCATGGTCAATATGGGAGATTTGAAATCAGAAGCCTTTAAGTAATGTCTAGGGTTTCATTAGGTTTTTTTTTGAATTATTTTCAATTTTGAGAGAAGACCCTACTGTCTAAACTCTCCCATTTTGGTGCTTTTTCATCAATATAGGTGTATTTGATATTAGATTTCTTAATTAATGAGAAATCTGGTCCAGATCTGTGCCCTGGATTGTTCAGAAAATTTTTTTTCCTAGATTTCGAGGATTTAACTTCGAGCTAGATTTTTTAAATTCTTACTTTAGATTTGTTTTCTTTATTTTGATTTTACTCAATCATGAAATCCTAGAAATGGCTTTTTTTCATAAGAAGGATCCAGAATTAATTGGATCATTCACATGGAAAAAAAAACCATACATTTTTATGCCTTTTCTTTTACTTTTGATCTGATTTTTATTATCAAGTCTTTTCAAAACATGAACAACAGTTGGCAACCACATTGTGTGGATGAATAGGGGTGCCTAACACCTTTCCCTATTCATAACCTAATTTCCTTACCCATCTCTGGTTTTTTTTATTTAGAATTATTTTTACTCTAATTTTGTTTTTTATTATCTATTTTATTTGATTTTTTTTGTGTCCATTCTCACCCTAAAATTGAATGGTGGCAACTCTTTGATTTTGAATGAGCCCGTGTGATGATATATGAAAGTCATTGAATTGATTTTTTCCCCATGTCTCACAGGGATGTGGCTCGAGCATTATCTCGAGTGACCAAAACTTGGAATTGAATTTTCCTTGAGCGCCTAACATACCGCCCATCAACTCTTGAGCGCCCTATACCAGATTTTAGGAATTGAGTATTTAACCTAGAATTTGATTTTAAAATAATTTTTAGGGATTCCAACTCATGTACCAACTAGATTAGGTTATTTTGAATGTCTTTGCACTGACCTAAACATTATTTAAATTTTCATAAAGAATTTGGACACGTTTTGATGAAAAAGGAGATTTTGGATCTTTAGTGGATTTAGAGGTTTGAATGGGTATCACCTTTGCTTTAGACATATTAGATTGTTGTATCTTAGGTGAGTTTTTGCCTCTATATATTTGTTATGAATGTATTTCTTTGTTTGAAAATATTTTAGCATGGATTTGGTGTATCTTTCACATATATTATATGATTTGGTGCTCACATGAACAATGACTGATTTCCTTGGGTTTTCTACGCATGTATTGGATATTTGAACATGTTGGACTGCTGATTGGGCTTGGAATTAAATATGCAATTATTTATGCACTATATAGTGGATATGATTGGATGTGGATTATTGTATCTTGTGGAAGGTTTTTTTTTTTTTTTTTAAAATTCTTGTAGTTATCCTTAGCCAATTATTGGCTTACACGTGAGTCGTTATCGACCGTGTATTTAGCCAATTAATGGCATACATGTGAGCTGTTATCGACCGTGTTCATCCTTCATGCCACAATACCCTTTATAGCCTTATATTTGAGCAACCTGTTTAGCATGCAACTAGCTATCTATGTAGTAGTACTCATCACCTTGCTGCAATAGTCTTTATAGCCTTATATTTGAGCCACCTAGTTGGCACACACCTAGCTATCTATGTAACAGAGCTCATCACCTTGTCGCAATAGCCTTTATGGCTTTGTATTTGAGCCACCTATTTGGCACGCACCTAACTATCTATGTAGCAGTGCTCATCATCTTGCAGCCAATTAATGGCCTTGTTCTCCATTAAACAATGGTAAAGGTAAAGGAAAGCCATGTAGTGGCACAGGTAAAGTATTTTGGTGAATGATAATATGCATGATATGGTATTATTGCTTGTAATATTTATGTGATAATATGCCTCTTGTGAGTGATTTTTGTATGCTTGGTGATTTATGCTTGATTGCTTGGTTTTACCGAAGATTTTCCGAAATCGCATATTAGTATCTTAAAAGGAATTTGTTATTGGGTTTTCTAGCATTCTGTTACTACTTGCTGAGATTTTATATCTCATCCTTGTTTGCAATGTTTTGTTTACAGATCATATTGGAGAGGACACTATAGAATAGAAGGCTAGTGGGATTGAAGACTTAGACATCTAAAGGTTATTAGTATGAGTTTATTTCTTTTCTAATAGTAGTAGTAGGATGTCTAATTGAGTGTTTTGATAGATAGTGAGTCATAGTTGTTGTAAACCAGGGTTATAAAACAAAGGGCAGGATCTACCAAATGATAATCCCAAATAAAAGAATCGAAAGGCAGCAATGATCAAATTACTATCAAATGAATCAAATTACTGAAATCAAATGGGAGTTGAGGAAAAAACTTATCAAGACCGAGGCGAGAAGAAATTCTCTGTGCTTAAAGTCTTAATCGCCCCTTATTGGATGGTTTCCTTAGTGCACAGGGTGGATGGCGGTAAACTTCCAGTATTCAACGGTCTTACACCACTTCAGTAGATTGTACTGGTATACTGAAGGAAAACGAACCAGATTTGGAGTGCCACTCAGATCAATTCAGAAAGAAATCTTTATTGGAAAGTGTAGCAATCTATCTTTAGTCTCAAAAAGAAGCTGTTAGATTTAGAGAAGAAATCTTTCATGTCCTAAATACTTTTGGCACTGAAACTTAACCAGCATAAGGTGAGGTTAACTAGAAAGCTCAAAATGGGCTAAAGGGGTTTTCCAAAGAAGTAGTGAGGAAGGTGTCTCAACACCTTCCCAATTCTCAGAGAATTTAGACATCTCTACCAAAGATTCAATAGCAACCAATTTACAAAAAAAATTAAATAAATAAATAAGAATAAGAATAAGTAAAACATCAAAAAATTAAAATTAAATATTTAAAATATCCTAAATCCTACAGCTTTCTTTAATCAATTAAAAAAAATAAAAATAGACTACTATTTCTCACTACACAATCTAAAAAAATGAGTTGTGTTAGTTTTGTATTATTTAGGTTGGCATTATCCGTGAACAAAAGGGTCAAAAATCTCAATTCAAAATTTGAGTTTGTTAGATCTGATTTTATCTCTTCTAAAAGATATCCTTCCTATCTATTTGTTGAATTTAAAAGAGAGAAAAATTTAGATATCTAGAGAGATTTTTGGAGCGTTACTTTAAAAGAAGAAAAAGTCTCTCGTGAGGATTTGATTGTCCAGATCCATGAACCATTTTTGTTCATTCACTTGTAACCTGAGAAATCCATCAAAGTTTTGTTGGAGGTTACGTTGCTGGAGTTCCAATTGCTAAACAAGGTTTGTTCGTTTATCTCTACAAGAAAGGATCCAGAAGTTCTGTAGTTGCTGAACCTTGCTGATCTGAAGATTTTCTTCAGTGTAATCCAGGGTGTCAAAGTCAACAAGCGTTCTTGTCCAGTCTAAACCATTGGTTGTAAGTTTCTTCTCTTTCATAGTGGATGTTTCAGGTGGTGCCTATAGTCTGGAGGGTTTTTATTTTGAAGAGTTCTTCAAGTGTTTTTCCTTTCGTTAAGAAAATTGTCGTGTTTATGCTTTAAATTATTTGCAAGTTGTTTTGTTCAAAGTATTCATTTAGATCTCGTTTCGATGTTTGGTTGAAACATAGAACTCCTTAAATACACCTATTCAACTCCATTTCTAGGTGTTTATAGGGTTTAAACATTTCTTTCAAATTGGCTGTATTTAAGTAAATTAAAAATATTTGCATGTGGCCTATCCCAACGTCAACCATGTCATCAATCCATCTTGCCCTCCCAATTTCGGGATCCAAGCAAAGCAGTCTCATGTTTTACACCAAAGACTACATAAAATGACTATATATGTTTCTTATTGGGAATGTAACTTTGAGGGAAACGGTTCAAGGCTAGTCTTCAATCATTACAGCCATATTTTTCTCCAGCTAGTCAATCAAACTTAATTTATATAGTCTCTCAGTTCAGCATCACCAACTTCAACAAATGACTTCTACCAGCATTAACAATATTTGTAAGAAAATTGGACAACTTAAGGGAAAAAGTATTATTTCAGAAACATGAAGAGATATATGTATAATTAATGCAAACCTCAAGGGACGTTTCTGTAATTTACCCAAACATGTATCTGTATGGATTAAGGTCAAGTTCAAGAGAGGTTAGGAGCTGGGTTACACTAAATCCTAACATGATTTTTGAAAGAACAAACCCTAGCCATTAGGGAGCACATCAGGCAGGTTAACCTCAACATCATCTAACAATCTTGTAATCATTTAATAATCAAGTTTTGAAAATATTTCACATATTATCTAATGATTTAAGCTACTGTTCAGTACTAATACATCAATAAGTAGAAAAACCCACAAGATCCAAGTGGCCCAATCTAAATTTAACATTCATAAATCCCGATGAAATATTGACATTTTGCTCGTGACACGAGACTCATGCCAGAGACTTCGAAGTTTTTAAAATATCAGTTTATCATCTTGAATTTTACTATATATATAGTCGGACGGATAATGTGGTAAAAGAAACAAACATATATTGACAACTTTATCCCTTTCATTTTAACCAGTTGAAAAATAGATTTAGTATTTAAAAAGGGCAAGATTGTCAATGTATTGTTTTTTCTCTTGTCATCTCAGCGGTCAAGCTGAAAAGGAAAACTGTTACACATAATAAACCTCAAGGTAGTAAAATGATAAGTCAAAAACCTCAGTACCGAAACCTCAATTTATCCCATAAAATACCTTGAGAAGCTTTTTTTTTTGGTGAACAATACCTTGAGAAGCTAAAATTCTTTTTTGATCAGTACAATCATAACTTCTTAATATTTAAATGATTTTATTGATAAGTGGAAAATATGATAATCAGTTAGAAATTTTGAGCCAAATGCATAATTATTGGGGAAGGCTGTTGACATCGGAACTGGCGTTTCTTAGTGAAGCAGTTTTTCCCTCTTGGGGAGGAACATGCCCTCGTAGATGCTTATATGGGAGCACGCGAAGAAGGTGCCATACATCTGGCATCAAATGAAAATGGAGGCATGTATGAAATGGGGTCCACATCCTCTGCGATCTTTCTTGCGATGTGGGCATCATCGGGCTACTCGGTCATTTCCCTTGTTTGACTAATGCTCTCTATCCGTACTTCTCCGATTTCCTTTCACATTTTCAAAGATGGATGCCACCACTCACCAGTTCTTCCCCATTTACACGGTTTTGCCTATTCGCCTCAAGTTTGACTTTCTCGGTTCTTTTTCCGCAAACACACGTCTTTGATGTCTACGTTGAGTGCTGCTGGAAGAAGAGGTTTCCATTTGGAAATGGGATGATGAATCCCAGTATTGGAGGGAAGGCTCTTATTAAGGTAGGTAAATCACCTCTACAACCTTATCTTCCAGCGGCCCTTCCAAGAAAAAAGAAAGATAAGGAGGCTCTGATCCTTCCTGGATCGATTATGTTGGGTGGATCTCCGTTTCTGAACTTACTTTTCTTGGGGATTTATCTGGCTGGTTTTCACCCAAAACGCAAGAAGCTGCAGCAAGACAAACAGGGTAGCAGCACAAACCACATGAACTTGTGCTCCTTCACGTACAGAGAGCTCGAAGAAGCTACTAATGGATTTGCTGAAGAATTGGGCAGAGGAGCATTTGCAACAGTATATAAAGGTGTTCAAGCATCAGATTCTGGAACCATTATAGCGGTTAAGAAGCTAAATAAGTTGGTGGACGATGGTGAGAAGGAGTTTAAAAATGAATTGAATGCAATAAGCAGGACCAATCACAAGAACCTAGTCCAACTGCTTGGGTTTTGCAATCAGGGATCCAGCCGGCTTCTTGTGTATGAGTTCATGAGCAATGGATCTTTAGCTGACTACCTGTTTGGTAGCTCAAGACCTCCTTGGTACCAAAGGATCCAAATAACCTTTGGGGTTGCTAGAGGGCTTGCATACTTGCATGAAGAGTGCAGCACCAGGATCATCCATTGTGACATGAAGCCTCAGAACATCCTTTTAGATGACTCTTTTGTTGCAAGAATTTCTGATTTTGGATTAGCAAAGCTTCTGAAGACTGATCAAACCCGAACAAGAACAGACATTCGAGGGACCAGAGGATACGTGGCTCCTGAGTGGTTCAAGAACATGGCAATTACAGCTAAGGTGGATGTTTATAGTTTTGGGATCATTTTACTGGAGATCATCAGCTGTAGGAAGAATGTTGAATCAGATATGGTGGATGAAGAAAAAGCGATACTCTCGGAATGGGCTTATGATTGCTATCAAGAAGAAAAACTCCATCTATTGGTGGGGCAGGATGAGGAAGCAATGAATGATATTCAGAGGGTGGACAGATTTGTTAAGGTGGCCATTTGGTGCATTCAGGAGAATCCATCCCTAAGGCCAACCATGAAAAAGGTTACCGAAATGCTAGAAGGAGCAGTTGAGGTTTCCATGCCACCAGACCCTTCGTCCTTTATTAATTCACTTGATTAATCTCTACAATCAAGTGAACAGTACAGTGATTCTGCAGAGAGCTTTGTTGTCTCTGTCATCTGTTCTCTGCAACTTACTCTCTCATCATGTTCCACTTTTATTTTCTTCCCATGTTCATTCTAGGTCCAAAGAGGAGGGACCTGTTCTCCCTTTGGCAATAGATCTTCCTTCTGCACTAGTTGAATCTAATGTTGGGGAGGGTGTAGGAGTCGCCTCTTTGGTATGGTAAGGGTATATTGGGAATTTTCTTTATGTATCAGGTTGGGGTTAGATGTAATTGTATACATCATTGTTTTCATGATAGTGAAAATGGAGAATTTCGAGAAATTCTTTTTATGTACATGTTTTATGTACTTATATGATTATATTCTTTTTACTTTTTTATTTCGAGAAATTCACACATCAATAGTTTTGACGAAGATTCTTTTTTTAAGCTATGGTTCATGGATCATGCAGTCTGTCATCACTTTTTTCAAAAAACAAAGAATCAAATGAAGAGAAAACAGTCCATTCTCCAAAGTTCAGCCATCCACACCTACAGGAATGTTTTAATTCGTTCAAGGAGGACAGCAAACAGCTTAAATTGCCCATTGGACCACTAAATTTATGTAATTATATCAACAAGAATTCAAAGAACAGAAAAGTTCTATGCAACTTCCAATGTCAATGCAGTTGATCTTTTGTTGAACAAGATATGGTAAGCAGAAAAATACTCATAAAGAGAAATTTGGCTAAAAATTAACACAAGGAATATAGTGCTTGTGGGCAATGAATAAAAAAAATAGTTCAGAACAAAGTCTAAATTGATTTTTTTTTATCCTACATGATCATTGTTAACAAAAACTGAGCGCATTTACATTCACATTCTCTTAGCACTTTAACTCAAAACATGGCTTTTAATGGGCTGGAATAGTGAAGTGGGAAGTGTTGCTGGTCAAACTAGCTGGGGAAAAAAACGTTGTTGCTTAGTAGATAATGTAAAATTTGATGAAATGGTTTGGTTTACTTACCAAAACCATGTGTAGTCTATTCATTATATAGATGTACAGGTGATTTGAAGTTGTTACAGATTGAGTTTGTTACAAGAGAGGGAAGATTGAAACAGAACAAAATCTGGAGCTGTTATCTTAGGGGAGACATATTTGAATTCAACAAAGAGTCGGAAGCAGGAGGCTCTGTTACATCTGTTGGATGAGCTAGAACTGAATTCTGTTGCAGATTGTTGGATAAAATCTCTTTATGGTTAACATTCCCCCCGCAAGCTAATGGGTGGGGATCCAACCTGCAGCTTGTCAGGAAAAAGAGTAAAACGAGCTGTACTGAGTCCTTTGTGTAAAAACATCTACAATTTGTTCAGTAGTACTAATGAACTGGATGGATATGTCCTTGTTGAGCACCTTCTCACAGATAAAGAGTGAATCTACTTCGATATGCTTTGTTCTTGCATGAAAAAGGGGATTGGAAGCAAGTGCTAGAGCACCTATATTGTCACACCACACAATTGGAGCTGAGTAAAGAGGAATATGTAAAGATTGAAGAAGCATGCGAATCCAATATAATTCAGCAGTGGTGAGAGACAAAGATCGATATTCAGTTTCAGGTACTTCAGCGAGCTACGCCAGATTGTTTCTTAGCTGACCAATAAACAAGACATGAAACAAAAAACACTACATATCCAGTGGTAGACCTTCTATCATTAAGGTTACCTGCCTAGTCGGAGTCACAAAATGCTTGTAGAGTAGAGGGTCCTTTAGTATACCATAACCATGATCAACAGTATACCCTTGAGATAGCGTAAGACATGCTTGGCAGCAGCCCAATGAGTGGTATTAGGACTATGCATAAATTGGAAAAGTTGATTAACAGAGAAGGTAATATCTGGCCTGGTTAAAGTACAGAAGTGTAGTGCACCAACAGTCTGACGATACTCCGTGGTTTGTGACTCAATAAGAGGCTCTCCTTCAAAGGAAGAAAGTTTTGAACCTGCAGGACAAGGAGAGGTACTTGGCTTGGCTCCCACCATTTTAATTTGATGTAAGAGATCTATGATATACTTTGATTGGTGAAGATGAAGACCAGTGGAATCCCTGTAAGCTTGAATACCAAGAAAGAAACCCAAGTATCCAAGATCTTTCAGTTTAAATTCAACTTGAAACTTAGAGATAAGAGTAAAAATTAAATTTCGATGAGTACCCGTGACAAGAATATCATCCACATAGATCAGCACAAATAAATGAATCTCAGAAGTGTGAAAGACAAATAGTGAGGTGTCAACAAGGAGAAGCAACAAAGTCAAGATCCAAGAGGGCTTGAGAGAGACGTAGAAACCATGCATGAGGAGCTTGCTTGAAGCCGTAAAGGGATTTATGAAGACGACAAACGAAATTAGGATGTTTCTTGTCAACAAAACCTCGCAGCTGTTCCATATAAACCTCCTCAAGTAAATTGCCATGTAAGAAAGCATTTGAGACATCCAGTTGTCGAACACACCAATCAGATTGCACTGCTAAGGCAAGGACAAGCCGGATAGTGGATGGCTTAATTACTGGACTAAATGTCTCTGTAAAATCAACACTAAGGATTTCAATATCGGTGCTGTTGGGCGTACCGTTCCCTAAAAAAAAAAGGGCACACCGACGAAAAGTAGACGAAACGGCAAAAAAATGACTTGTCTCAAGTTTCGGCCGAAATTTCATCGGTAGAAGAAGAGGCCGTATGAGCTAAGATCCTAGCTGCCAATTTGTGCAAAGTAGGCGTATCGTACCTGTACATCGCCCACCACTCACCTGTGATCCAAAAAAACAACAATAGTTTATCAGAAAATATCAAAATTTATTCATATAAAGGTTAATGACATCATTTGTTATGAAGTTACTTACACGGCATCATCGTGTCCCTCGATGCAATCGCTGTGGTCAATCCAAATGACTCCAATGCATCTCTAAACATTATCAATTGGAAAACCAAACTTAAATGTTAGTATTTATTATTTAATAAATAATAATTACAATGAGGACTTATATTTAACAAGTATCTTATTCCTAATCCTACCTCATTTCCAAACCAGCCAGCCACATCCGAATTAGGATCCAACTTCATAAATACCTGATGCACTACGCTACATAACTCAGGATTCCTGCCAAGCTGGTGCTTGTAATAATACTTGGGGTTCAGATAGTATGTTGTATGAAAGGAAAATTTTAGTATAATGACAATTAACAAACAATAATATAAATGTAATAAAGCATAAAATTTATTCATACTTTCCAGCCATATGTAAAGGTTGCAACAAAGTCTTGGTCCATCTTGCATTAATAATCTTGTGCACCCATTGGTACGAGTCAGGCTATGCATTCATAATATGGGCCTTCATGACTCTCATGCACTCATGTATGGACCCTATCGTGGGATAGGCATCCGTATTAACAATCCTCAATATACGGTATATAGGCTCCAAATATCCCACAATGGCTCGGACATCATCCCAAAATTTACTAGACAATATAATGTCCTCGACTCTCCTGCCTGCTACCACTCTGCTATGAGAGGAACTACACCAATCCTGACTAGTAAAAAGTGTCCTCAGTCTAGGCCGATGCTTCAAAATACTCTCTAGGGCAAAGTAATTCATGCCAAATTTGGTAATACCAGGCAAAACTATGTCTCCACTACATATCTCTCTCATCTTTGCTAGTACAAAGTTGTAGTTGTAGACAAATGTTGTCAGGGCTCGGGCATCTTGTAGAACCTAAGTACTGTGCTCCTCTGTCCAATCGCCTCCAACATCAATTCGATGCAATGCGCCGCACACGGTGTCCAATATATACTATATTTCTCCTGTATGATCTTCCCAGCCTTCTTATAATTGCTTTTCTTATCTGTGACAATTTAGACCACATACTGTACACCGACCTCAGCTATGACCTTTTCAAGTAGCCGTGCTATATATTCTACTTCCTTTATTTTATCTGATGCGTCCACTGACTTCAAGAACACTGTCTTCCCTCTATAGTATACCATGAAGTTGATGATAGATAGTCTAGTAGGACCTGTCCAACCATTACACATAATGGTTACCCTGAACTACTCCCAATAAGGTCGTAGGGATGTAATAAAATCTCTCATCTCCTGATCCTTTTCATCCAAATATTTACCCATAATGTCACGGGGTGTAGGCGGCTGCACTCCTGGACCCGCTTCCTGAATAGTGTCTACCATGTTCTTAAAGTGAGGAGATGCCGCTGCATTTGCTGGGATGTGATTAAAAATGAAAATTTTCGATATGTATTTTCCCATTCTCTCCTTTAATGATTCTTTGCTCCAAACATCTTTGAGTCTCTTATGTTTCAATTCAGAAGAACGATATAATCGTGGCCTTGTAGGGTAGTCCGGCATCCTCGTACTCTTTGTCCTCTCTAATTCAAGCTCAACCCTGAACCTCAAGCATAGCTACCATGATCACCTCTCGAGTAACCACCCCTCTCCAAGCCCAATCTGTGGCTCTCCCTCCTCTCATACTCATCCCGTAAAGAATCTTGAACACTAGCTCGAAATGCGACCCTCTCTGCCTCAGTGACCATATCAGTAGGGTAGACAATGTCATCATCTGAATCCTCACCCCCAGCAGGCAGTCATGCAGGCTTTATAGCCCTCTTCTCCTGCCGGCCAGTCGTTCCTGTGTGTAGATGTTCTTGCATTTGTTTTTTTTTTAATTCTGGAGGTACTCTTGGACAGTTGATTACGTTTTTGTAGCCATGTGCTAGGTGTTGCTTCAACCGTGAAATCCCACCACCCTTAAATTGCTGGCTACAATAGTTGCATTCTGTCTTATTTCTATCCACATCCACTTTCTTACAGTGCCTCCAGCCAATATCTAGCCTACAACCTTGCTGGTCGCCTCCACTGCCAGTGCCAAAACCAAAAGCCATACCAGATCAATACAGTAACAATCAACAATCACCTACACAATGTACAAATAAAAAACCATCAATAGTTTAGTTACGAAACAAATTTATAATGTTAGATGCAAATGAAATAAAAAACAAATTAATAATTAATAATTAATTTTCATGAGAAATAATTAAAAATAATAATTTTCATACAAATAATTATAGATGATTATACATGGCATTCACACTTGTTTTTACTAATTTATAACATGATTTTTGAATTTCTTTAAACTTTTTTCCTACTTTTAATTAATTTTCATGAGAAATGATTTAAAAAATTAATTTTCATGCAAATAATTATAGATAATTATACGTGGCATTCACAGTAATTATTATTAAATTATAACATTATTTTTGTATTTTTGTATTTTTCCTTATTTTTAATTAATTTTCGTGAGAAATAATTAAAATTTTTAATTCTCAAACAAATACTTATAGATAATAATACATAGCATTCAAAGTAATTTTGATCAACTATAACATAATTTTTTGTATTTTTGTATATTTTTTCCTATTTTAATTAATTTTTAGCACAAATAATTAAAAAAATTAATTTCGAAAATAAAATTAAAATAACGGCACCCATCGATAGATCGGGTGCTAAAGCATAACATATCCTAATTTCAGCTTAACCTAACATGTTTAAGACTAAAATAGAAGAAATCATGAATTGGACGTTTACCTTCTTCAAGATGGAGCAAAAATGTCGTATGAGCTCAAATCTCACTCCAAATCGTGCTTATGTTGTTTCTAGAACCAAGATCTTGAAGAAAAATGAACTTTGGGACAGATTTCACCCAAATCATTAAGATTTGAAGAAGAAAATGCAAAAACGGTAAAAACCCTCTCTCCTTGTTCGTTAGTCTAAATTTTGACAATTTGGGTGAAATTTTCTCCCAAATCGACGATGCATTGAGTCCGTTTTGCTCGCGCGTGCGATTTAGAATTTATAAAAAAAAAAAGGTTTTGACGGCACATCACAGCTTGCCACCAAAATCTACTATTTTTTTCGTAGAGAAACGGGAAGAGCGGCATTCAGCTAGCGAAACGTCCCCCTAACCGAATGCTGCTTGATTTTTCAACAACTAAAAATGCTACTTTGCATCATTTTTTCCTTTAGCCCAACTCGAAAAAAAGCATTTAATTACATGAATCTTCATCCCACAAATAATTTAGAGAGAAACCTAAGAACAAATGTACCAATCAAGAGAATTTCATAAAGTTGTAATTCTTTGAAAACAAGGTTTTATGACTTCCTTTAGAGGTCAACATCTAAGTCTAGAGAGAATTATTAAATATGCAAGTATAGTAGATATTCAAAATCAAAATCCATGAATTATTTAAAGATTATAAACCTTTAAAATTTAAGTTTAAATTGACTGAAATTGATTTAAACTTACTTTTAATTCTAACACATGATAAGCAAGTTTGAGAAGTAGATTGCTTTGATATTTAAGAATTAAAGTTGCTTTGAGAAGTCTAATATTATAGATACTTCAATTTAACACCCACACCGTTGCCCCATACCCTTATTCATATGATAAGCTTAAAAGGACAATACAAAAGAAACAAAGCCCAACTATGAAATTAAATTCAAACTGTAAATATAAAAAAGTAGTAGAGCCAGTATAATATATACTAACTGTAGACACCCAAAATTGCACAGTAAAAATGAAGAATAATTGGCAAAAATCATTATCTCCTTTGAAGCCAGCACAGAATTTGAGAAAACAAGCTTTTTCCTTGTATCCGACAACTCAGGTCGGATACAAGCACTCTTCTTCGTATCCGACAAAAGTTGTCGGATACAAGCAGCCTTTAGTGTATCCGACATCATATGTCAGATACATTAAGGCGCTAGTGTATCCGACCTGATGTGTCGGATACATGATTTTTTCTCAAAATTAGGGTTTTCTGAGAGTTTTCACATTTTACCATTATATCCTTCATTAAATGAGGGGAAATCTCGGAAATAGCCTTAGGGTTAAGGTTGGTGGGCTCTAGACATTAGTTTGTATCTACCATCTCACCAACCCTAACTCTAGTCTTTGCATATAAATAGGAGGGTCCTCCTCAAGCAAATGGCCTTTAACTCTTGCCACGGACTCTTGTCAAAAAGTTGGAGATCAAAGAGCTCCGAGTGAAGAGGAGAACCGCTACGGAACTGCTTCCAGAACCAGGTAAGCCTCAAACCTCTCTTTAATTTTCTGTTTTTTACATTCTAGATCTAGATCTCTTCTTCTACCTTTTTGTAGAATAAGGCCTATAATGTGTGTGTGTGAAAAACCTTCCTCTACTCAAAGTATCTCAAGACTCCCCCTCCTCGTAAAACGTGAAGGCGGGATCTAGGTGAAACGAGACTGGGGATTGATCCTAGTGCTAGAACCTTTATTTGAATAAGCCTTTTGAATTTGTGAAGACCGTTCCATATTCAAAGTACCCCAAGATTATCTTGAAGAACCGTGTTTAACGGGAAGAGAGAACTAAGGGAAACGATAATGGAACGGAACCCTAGGTTGTTTTTAGAACCCTATTTTGATTGATATGAATGCATGCTATCTTTTCTATGTTGTTGGAATGATTTTTACACTTACACACACATAGCACGTGATTTTGGTGGGATAGGCTCATATTTCGGATTTATTGCATTCGTTGTGATAAATCTGAAGTAAATAAGCCTCAAGCAATTCTGGGATGTTTTTAAATGATTTTTAAAGGATTTTGATTCACCTTGCACAGATTTCACACACTTTATCACTGTTTTGAATTGGTTTTATTCAAAAATGGCAAAACGTGACAGCAACTATACCCCAACTTCGGACACTCATAATTTCATCATCCAGATGAATTTTAGAGTGATTTTAGAACCATGGGAAAGGTGAGGCTGTCTAGTTTATGCCTACCAAATTTCATCAATTTTTATGCAGCATATTGTTGACACAATTCTGTCAAAGTTGATAGGTCAGTTCAGGTCAAACTGTTGAATCTATCACTTCGAATGGGCGCCATCTACTTGTTTTATATGCGATTCGAGTGATTTTTGTTTCTGAGCACTCCCTTATGAGTCTATTTTCAAATCTAGTTGGTTTCATATTTTTTAGATTTAATTTGTGTCGTGGGCAACAGATTTACTCATAACTGCTCAACAGCACTTTTCTGGGTTAATCTGTGATCTTTGGGGCCTATTCAGGAGACCATCCAAGGCACATCCGAATGAATTTTTGTATGGGGCTAGTTTAATTTGAAAGATGGCCATACAGACTTCACTCACACCAAATTTCATGAATTTATATGGAGCAGATTTTTCTAGATGATTTTCCAAACTTGCCCACTTGCCATTTTTAATTATCTCCAGCAGCAATTTTAAAAGAGGCATAACTCGTAGGATTTCAAACGGATTTAATTGAAATTTTGCATGAGTCTCTTATTTACCATAATCTTTCAAATGGATTTGGTTTGATTCAATTTAAAATTGGATTTGAATGATTTCAAGACAAATGGCATTATCTTTTACCGAATTTTCCGGATTTGACTCAACTTGGCTTTGTGCAATCTTTGCTTTGATTTTGATTTATTATTGATATTCCAGAAGTGATATTGACATAAAAGAGGATCTGGAATCCATTTGGATTTCTCATGTGAAGATATCACACATTGGTTTAATTCTTTTCCAATGTTTTTAATGATTTTAGCAAGCTTTCTTACTTTTTTGCATGAACAACACTTGGCAACCACCTTGTGTGGGTGAATGGGGGTGCCTAACACCTTCCCCCGTTCATAATCTAATCCCCTTACCCATCTCTGGATTTGATTTTCAAGTAGTGTTATTTTTACTCTAGTATTGCCTTTTAGCTCTTTTTTTTTTTTTTTTAATCTTTTGGTGTCCATTCACACCCTAAACTTGAATGGTGGCGACTCTCCCAAATTTTTCGATGAGCCCATGTGTTGACGGAGGGGGAATCATCCCGGTGATCTTTTCCATGTCTCACACTAACAAAATTCTACAGTTGCACCGTAGATTTAGATTTATATTGAGATTGACAAGAACTACACAGAGTTTACATATAAAGTTAAAGACAAAAGAAAGGACACAGAGAGTTGGAAAAGGGAAGGAAAACTACTATAATTTTCCCTTCCTCCTTAACCCGCTCATACCCCTAACGTTGTAAAATTTTACATAGTCGAACAAGCATTGGGGTTCTAGTCACTGAAGATCTAAGGAGCATGTACTTGTTCTGGAGGGTACACTTGTTCTAGGAGGAGTACTTGTTCGATGGGATATCTAAGGTTGTAATAGGACATCTCGTGCTTCTTCAAGTCTACCACCATGGCGGCCTTTTAATTTACTTTTAATTTAGACTTACTTTTAAAATTGATCTTTAAGATTATGTTAATTCTAACCGACATAATATTAGACTTCACAAAGTTCTTTTGTCCTAATTTGTTTTTCCTTTTTTTCTTTTTTTGGTATTATTATTTATGCTATTTTGATTCCTTATCTGTTTTTGTGAGACATGGGAAAAAATCACCGGAGTGATCGTCCCTCCGTCAACACACGGGCTCAACGCAAAAATTGGGAGAGTCGCCACCATTCATGATTTTGGGGTGAGAATGGACACCAAAGATTCAAAAGTAGGCAAAAATAGCCAAAAGACAAATTCTAGGATAAAAATAACCCTACTTGAAAATCAAATCCAGAGATGGGTAAGGGGATTAGATTATGAACGGGAGAAAGTGTTAGGCACCCCCATTCATCCACACGAAGTGGTTGCCAAATGTATGTTCATGCTAAAAAGAAAATAAGAAGCTTGCTAAAAATCATGAAAAAGCCTTGAAAAAGGAACAATGTATGATATTTTCACATGAGGATCTAAATGGATTTTAGATCCTCTCTTATGTCAATATCACTTCTGGAGTATTTCAAAAGATGGAAATCAAAGTAAAAGTGGCCAAAACCAAGTTGAGGCAAATCCGGGAATTTTGGTAAAAAGTAAGGTCCTTTGTCTTGAACTCATTCAAATCCAATTTCAAATTAATTCAAACCAACTCTATTTGAAAGATTGTGATAAATAAGGAGCTCATACAAAATCTCAAGTTAATCCGATAAAAATCCTAGGAGTTATGCTCCTTTGAAGTTGCTGCTGGGGATTTTTAAAAGTGGTAAGTGGGCAACTTTGGAAAATTGTCTAGAAAAATCCACTACATAGAAATCAGTGAACTTTGGTGTGATTGAAGTCTGTATGGCCATCTTTCAACAGAAACTAGCCTCATACAAAAATCCCTTCGGATGTGCCTTGGGTGGTCTCCCGAACAGGCCCCGAAGATCACAGATTTACCCAGAAAAGTATAAATGAACAGTTCTGAGTAAATCGGCTACCAATAATTCAAATGGAATCCAAAAATTATGAAACTAACTGGATTTGAAAATAAACTCAAAAAGGAGTACTCAGAAATAAAAACCACTCGAATCGGACTTAAAACGAACACATGGCGGTCCGTCGAAGTGGCAAGTTCTGTACTTGGACCTGAACTGTCCACTTAACTTCGACAGAGAAGTGTCAAAAATCGGCTAGATGAAAATTCATGAAATTTGGTGGACATAAACTAGACAGCCTCACCTTTCCCATGGTTCTAGAATCACCCCGAAATTCATCCGGATGATGAAGTTATGGGCGTCCGAAGTAAGGGTACAGGTGCTGTCAAGTTAAGCCACTTTTGAAGAAAATCAAATCCGAAAATTAACAAAAGTGTGTGATCCGTGTGAGATGAATCCAAAACTTTTGAAAAACATTTTAAAATACTCCAGAATTCGATTTAGGCCATTTATTGGAGACTTATCACAATAAATGTAATAAATCCCCAAATGTGAGCCTATTCACCAAAAAAGTGTAATATGTGTGCAAAAGTGAAAAACCCAAGTAAGATCAATACAACATGCATATAGATTCAACAAAATAGGTTCTAGCATAGCCTAGGGTTCCGTTCCATTATCGTTTCCCTCTGTTCTCTTTAAGATAATCAAGGGTACTTTGAATATGGAACGGTTTACAATCAATCAAAAAGGCCTTATGCTACATAGGTTCTAGCACTAGGGTCAATCCCCAGTCTCGTTTCTCCTAGATCCGCCTTCACGTTTTACGGCTAGGGGAGTCTTGAGATACTTTGAGCCGGGGAAGGATTTCCACACATACAAACAAGGCTTTACACTACAGAAAGGTAGAAGAAGAGATCTAGATCTAGGAATGTAAAGACAGAAAATAAAAAGAAAAGTTGAGGCTTACCTGGGTTTTGGAGGCGATTCCGCAGCGGTTTTCTTCTTCTCTTGGAGTTCTTCTTTGCGAGAATTCAAAACAAGAGTTGTGTGCCATTTGCTCAAGGAGGAGGCTCCTATTTATAGGCAAGGGCTAAGGTCATTGGTAGACACAACTTAATGTCTAGAACCCCTCCAACCTAAACCCTAAGGTTATTTCCGCGATTTCCCCTCATTTAATGAGGGACATGATGGTAAAAGTGAAAAGCTCTCGGAAAACCCTAATTTTGAGCAAACTTAAGGTATCCGGTATATCAGGCCGGATAACAAAGAGCTTTAAGGTATCCGGTACATGGTACCGGATACACTAAGGCTCACATGTATCCGGTATGAATATCCGGATACGGGAAGGAGTACTTGTATCCGGATTGAGTATCCGGATACAGGTAAAAGTTTATTTTCTTCAAATTCTGTGCTGGCTTTCCAGGAGATAATGATTTTTGATGATTGCTTGTGCAATTTGGGGTGTCTACAACTGCCCCTCTTTGTGGGAGCTGCGAAGCAGTGAGCTGCAAAGAATAGACAAGCCCAAATTGCATTCCCTTGAGCATGATTTGCTCGGTTTAATTCAATTTCTGTAGAAAACCATTTTTGAGTGGAGATTTGCCAAAAAGCCCTCACTTTAAGGGGGGCATCTCTCCAAGAGTTCTTAAATTCCACTGAGCCCTTTGTGGCTGTGAAGTGGATTTTAAGCCCAAAAATAGGATTTTTTGAAAAACTGATTTTTTATCAAACCAAGTTGAAAATTGAGTGGATATCATCCTTTTGACCAGGCACATTTCCCAAAGTTGTCCCAAATTCCACAGAGCTCTCGTGGCTGTGAGGTGGATTTCAAGACAAAAATAGGATTTTTGAGAAAATAGTAAGAATTATAGCACAAGTTTGCTTTTTTATTATTTTTTTTCTTCTTTTTTTCTTTCTTTTCTCTCTTTTTTTTTCTTTTTTTCTTTTCTTTTTTTTTCTTTTCTTTTTTCTTTTCTTTTTTCTTTTCTTTTTTCTTTTCTTCTTTTTTTCTATTTTTCCCTGTTTTTTTCTCTATTTTCTCTATTTTTTCTGCTTTTTTCTATTTTTTTTCTTTTTTTCTTTGGTATCCGGTAAATGTATCCGGATAATCAAGGGTCTGCGGGTATCCGGCCTGAGTATCCGGATCCCGCAGGTTTACTTAAGTCGCGCGCGACCGCGACTTTTCATTTCTTTCCTTCTTGCTCCGATTACTCAGGCCGGTCATCTCTTTCTTCTTCTTCACCCGACGGCTCTTCATCATTCTCCGGCGACCTCCGGCAACTCCGGTGCTCCCTATTGCTGCCGGCGACCCAACCTGGTTGCGCGACCAAGCCCTTGCTCGCCATTTTCAGGTTTTGCTCGATTCTGCTCGACAGTTTAAGCTCTGGCGATTCTCCGGCTTGATTTCCAGTGGTTCCATCCAAGTTCCAGCAATCCATCCGATCCCTTTCACTTGCAACCAGGTTTTCTTGATCCTTAATCAGACAATGAATTTACTTTGGCATTTTTCAATCGATATTGCCATATTTCATTTGATTTTAGCACCGAATTGCCACTTTCTCAATTTATTCTGCAAATTGGACTTGGTTGATTACTTCTCCATGCAAGTATGATCACTTGAAATTTCCAGAATATTTCTTTGCAATTGAATCCTTGTATGAACTATTTTCAGCCTAGTTCTTTTCTGCTGGAATTTTTCAGACTTAAGGCCTTGTGCTTTGCTGTGATCATGCTTTCTTTTGTTCTTTGGTGGTATCCTTGAATTAATGCCATCTCAGAATTTTGGTCTATCGGCTGCTGATATGAACTGATGATGTCCTGCTGTTTGTATGCCAATGTTAGAACAAACTTTGCTTTCCTAATTCAGTTTTGTCATAATTCCTTAGAACTGTCTTGTTAGTGATATATTTTTTACTGTTCCTGGGCCAATTCCCAACCGGATGGTTCACGGTATGATTTTGCTTTTCCAGACTTGATGCCACATCTGTTCTTCTGGTCTTGCTCCTTCTTGATGCCTGTACTGACTGCCAATGGATTACAAGCTTTTGCTCACTTTCCACTTTGCTATGAATTTTTCTTAATTAACTGTCCAATCTGGATTTCTGCAATTCTGCTTGCTTTTGATGCCTTGACCTTCCCGCTCCTCATATCCTGGAACCATAGCATACAGGAAATGTTAAGTATTGTAGGAATCTTTTAGAAAATGTTTCAAGATTAGAAACAGAAATATTCCTTACTTCAAAACTTTAGAGGTAACTTAGGTGAGGTAAAATTCCCATAATTTCGAAAAATAATCATGTAAAACTAGATATGCACCATAAGCAAAGCCAACTTTGAAATTTATAAAACACTTCCCTGTGTAGATGGCTAGGAGTCGTTCCCGAGTTAGAGAGGAGGCTGACCCAGCTGATCAGCCCTCCTCTTCGCGGGCTCGTACGGAGGCGAGTTCCAGTGCTACCTTGTCTGAGCCATTGTATGTCTCCAGGGAGAGCTCTGCTGAGGTAGGCATTCAAAAATTTTTTTCATTCTTTCTTCATTCTCATCAATCTTCACACCTTTCTCTTTAGCCCGTGGTTGCACCGGCTCGGGGTCGAGGCAGAGGCCGAGGCAGAGTTCAGGATCAGGCCCCTGAGGGCGAGAGAGGCCGTGGTAGAGGCCGAGGCAGAGCCAGAGATATGGCTCCGGAGGGAGTTGCTGTAGCTCTGGCAGGGGTCTCTGAGGAGTTGAGGGCTTTTGTTCAGGATACAGAGCTTCTCCATGGCTTGGATAGCCACCCCTCCATGTGCATCAGGGCGGATGTGCCGCTTCCGTACCATTCTTCCCATCTGCGGGGTAGTTGGGGGAGATTTAGTGAGTTAGCTCAGTCATTGTCTCCGGCACTCAGGCGGGAGTTTGGGAGATGTCATCTGGATCACTTCCTCAGCATTCCATCATTCAGAGCCGACCGTCCACTCATCTTTGCCATGATGGAGAGATACTTCCCAGAGACACAGTCGTTCCACCTGCCGGACGTGGAGCTGGGGATCCGCCCCTCCGATTTTGTGATGATTACTGGCATTCCTCTGACGGGGCGGACCATCGTCTTGGAGCGGCCTTCTGCGGAGGATATGGGACTTCTCCTGGGATATCAGGCCCTGCCACCTACTGCTTGGGATGGGCGGAGCGGCCGGCTCTCCATTAGCTGGCTGCGGGAGAGTCTGGCTCGACATTTTGAGGGGAGACACCGGACTGTGGCTGTGGATGATGCTGCTTTTGTTCCTATCTTCCGGCACGTATTCTTGCTGATGTTGGGGAGCTGCTTCTTCCCGGAGGATACTACCGGTGTCAGCCCACTTTTCTTGGATGCCTTGAGAGATCTCCGCCAGACCCGTCAGCTGGCATGGGGTCGGCTTATCTATGGGACCATCTTGGCCGGGCTGTGCCGAGCGGTTCGGGGCTTAGCGTCTCCGAGAGGTGATGGAGTCAGCAGCCGGTTCTTCTGGCAGATTCTACAGGTATTGCATTCATCTGTCTGGTTTAATTCCTTAGGCTTTATCTTTTCTTGACTGATTCTTCTTTTGCTAGGTGTTCATGTACACCTATATGACCTTCTTCCGACCCTCCCCGGTACCTGAGGTCGCAGATTTTCCAGTGGCTTTGCGATGGTCGGCCCAGGTCCGGGATGCTGATAGGAGTCAGCCTCGTACTGCCCGGGTGCACTTAGACCGTGCCCGCCGATCTGATGTAAGCCTTATTTTTTTTCTTTTCTTTCCTTTCCTGTATCTTGACTGTACCTGACAGTTTCCCTTTTTTGCAGCTCCTTCTGTCCCGATTTGATGACGTGGATGTTGGGGTGGCTCGTGAGATGGCGGTACAGGACGCCTTCGATAGAGATCGACGACGTCAGCCCTACCAGTGCTTCCTCGGGAGGCTTGGTAGGGTGATGTACTTAGGAGAGCGCCTGTACTTCCAGCACACCAGCGCACATCGCATCCCCGTCCCTCCTCCTGCTGTGGGTCCCGACACTCTCCTTCCTGGCTTCGATGTGGATCAGTTCGATCATTTTCTGGATGCCGAGGGGCTCACAGTAGCCGGAGATTATGACGAGTGGTTCCAGAGGGTGTCTATTGGATGCTTGATGGATCGACCCACTCGTGCCGGGGTGACAGAGATTGGCGGGATCCGTATCCGGATCCATGAGGACACGGTAAGCCTTGTATTCTTCTTGTTTTTATCTGCCTTTCTGCTTGTATGCATTTCTGATCCCCTTCTGTTTTTGTTGACAGGTACACGAGCTGAACACCATCAGGGACCGGTTCGAGAGCCAGCGGGCCGCAATCGATGATATGATTGCAGAGCACGATGCGGTCGTGGCCCAGCGGGATGCCCGGATCAGGGAGCTGGAGGCCTTGGTTGCTGAGCTCCAGGCTAGACAGGTATCTGGTCTTCTCATATATTCATTTCTTTCATTTTTCTATTTCTGCTATCCTGATATGCCTGTTTGACTTGTGCAGGGCCCGGTCCCGGATCAGGATGCTGCCTTCTTTGAGCATGATTTCCTCATTCCTGACCCATCCCCAGCTCGGGCTGCTGATCCCGAGGATGCCCCAGCGGCTGGTCTTGACGAGCCGGATCCTCCTGCTCCTTCTGCAGACATTCCTGGTATGATCTTCTTTTAATTCTCCTCTTCCTTATATCTGAGTCTTCTGATTTTTCTCTTTTCTATGGACTCAGCTACTTCTGATCCCGGCCCCTCTGCTGCTGATGCTGGGCCTTCTGGAGCTGCGGGAGCAGAGGATGCTTTGGATGAGGGCCCAGTTGGGCCGGTTGCTGCTGAGCCCGAGGCTTCTTCCCCAGATTCTGCTCCTGCTCTTCCCCCAGATCTCGAGGATTATTGTTTGGAGTATCAGCTTCAGCAGGTGGTAGGTCGGCATCCTCGCCATGCAGCCGAGTGGATCCTTGCATACTCTAGAGGCCGAGCACTTTGGGGGAGAGGCCGTAGAGGTTGACGCGGCCGAGGACGCGGGGATGATCCTGCATAGGAGTAGATTAGGATTTTTTTTCATTTTCATGTATTTATATCATCATCCTTGTACAAAACTTCCAGATATATATGAAAAAACTTTTTATTCATTCTATCATGTCTTGTACATCTCTTGTCCTTAATTTTATGCAATTATGACATGTAAGCAGGTAAAACAGGTAAAAAATTCGGATTTTTTCATCCTTAGCTCTTTTTTTGCCTTTTTTCTCGGTATCCGGTCTGACATACCGGATACATTGATTGGTCTTTGTATCCTGTATGTCATACCGGATATTCATGGAATCCTTGTATCCGGTATACTTATCCGGATATTACCAAAGCCTTTGTATCCGGTCTGAGTTACCGGATATGTTAAAAGATGCTATAAATGCAACCTGCCTCGGGATTTGAGCATTTTTTACGAGTTTTTGAGTTTAGAAAACCCCTTTTTCCCCTTTTTCCTCCTCCTCTTGAGTTCTAGCTTGCTCCCGTCACATCCAATGGAATCCGGATCATCTTTTGCCCCATTATTGTCTGTCCACACTGCCTCCCCTGCAAAACAGCCTTTTAGATCAAAACCCTCAAATCTCACTAGGTACAACCCTGTGGATTCCTTTTACACAAGGTGGGTTAACTCTATGACCCTAGATGAGGAGAGGAGATGGGGTTCTACTAATCTAGGCCATACCCTGCTCATTCCCAAGGTTCCCTTCAGGTGGGAGATTATAGAGGCCATGATTGGTCATTGGGTTCCCGATCTCAACTTGTTCCGTTTTGGGAATCATGAGATGACCCCAACCATTGAGGAGGTGGAAACCATCCTGGGCCTGAGGTTTGATGAGAAGGTGGTGAATCCACCTCTTAGGCCCAGTTACAAAAAGGAAGCTTCTACTTTTTTGGGCATAGGGAAGAAGGACTTGGGGGATTCTGACACCCTTTTGACCCTATCTAAGGCTTTTTTGACTGAGAAGCTTTTGAGGGGAGAAGATAAGGAGACCTGATTCAATGCGTTGACCCTGATAGTGGTCAACCAGTTGCTTTTCCCACGGGATGATGATGAGGTGGACTTGGCCTTGATTTCTGTGATATGCCAGGTTAGGGAGCGGGAGAGGTTGGCCCCTATGATTTTAGCTGGGATATATCAGGCCTTGACCGACTGCTACAATAGGAAGTCGAAACGCTTCCTAGCATGTGCCCAGATCCTGCAGGTAAAAAAAAAATTCTTTTCTTTTTTTTTTCTTTGCTTTTTGGCTTTCTTTTTGCCTTTTTTGCTTTTTTTTTTTCTATACAGTGTGCTGACATATCTCTCCTCCTTTGCAGCTTTGGCTACTTGATCATTTGAGCCAGATTGAAGAGATCAATCGACACTTCTTCCCGAGTCTGAAAGTCCCTCTCTTGATGAGCAACAGGGGGTGCCCTGATATTCCAGGGGACAAACAGGGCTGGTTCACTTTCTTGGGCTCGTTTCAGGATGACCAGGTGAGATGGCCTGGCACTTATCAGCCTAATGCAGAGACAGTGATTAGCTTCCGTGACCGCAACTTTCTGATCCTAGCGGGCCTGAAGCATGCAGTGTTGTATCTTCCTCTGCGGGTCCTTCGTCAGTTCCGTGCGACCCAGGGGATTATCATCCCATGTGGATATGAGGATCGTCTTGGGCCCCTTTCTATGAAGTTGAATGCCTGGTTGATGGAGTGGTCCTATGTCCGCTTTATGCATGGTCCAGTTTTCTCAGAAGCCCATGTGACGGATTATCTCTTCTGGATCAAGGAGCAGATACAGACTCAGGCCCCAGTACCCGAAGATCCTCCTGTAGTCTTGGCTCCCACCTATGAGGACATTCTAGAGTCTGAGCGGGCTTCTCATAAGCGGCTTCAGCAGATATGGGTACGGGAGGCCCAGGAGCTCAGGATACAGGGCGCTTATCTGGAGAGGCAGCTTGAGGAGCAGGTCTCACGCCGTATTGCCGTGGAAGAGAAGCTGGAGGAGCAGAGGCAGGCTCGTCGCTTCGAGGTCCGTATGATCAGGCAGAAGTACCAGGATACTTTGGCCAGCCTTAGGAGTATGCGGATCAGGCAGGCCCTTTCAGATGAGGTCATTTCCTTCCTGAGTGATCCCGCTGCAGAGGGGGCTTCAGGAGTCATTGCAGCTCAGGCGGCTCGGATTCGGGAGCTTGAGGAGCGGCTAGGAGATAGGGATTAGCTTTATTTCCTGCACATTTTTCTTACCTTTGTACAAAATTGAACTCCAATAGTGGAAATACAAAGGTTTTAATTCAAAATAAAGTTTTTATATTATTGGCCTCAGAATGCTCAGATGCTTGTAAGAACAAAGGTTTTATGAAAAGTATTTGATTTCTCATCACTGGCCAAAGTATAATTTTTCCTTTTTTATTTTTTTTTGTTTTTTGAAATTTGGTCCATGCACTTAATCACCTATAATTAAAGGAATTAGAACCAGGTTAAATAATGAAAAGGGTAGTCCAGAAAATACTGAGGGATCAGAACCGTCCATCTTAGGACCTTTAGAGTCATCCCCAACTGCCAAAACTGCCCCATATATCTCATGCCGATTTTGCTTGAAGCTCAGATCCCCATGATCAACTCAACCTCTGATTTTCTTTCATTTTTCTTATATATATATTTTTTTCTTTTTGCCTTTTTGCCAATGTTGCCAATATTGCCCCTAGCGCCAGTTACGGTTTTCACTAGGGCCGGCTTCTGAATTCCGTCATCACCCATCTTACTCTGATATTTGAATGAACAAGCTAAGATCACCGAGGGCTTAAAAATAGGACGAAATAAAGGCTAGGCTCAGTTTATGAAAGAAGGGGTATTAAAGGCCCAAAATTTTCAAGTGTGGAAATAGGTCAACCGGATTTACAGTCATGATAAATTTAACCATTTTTCCCCAAATTGCCTTTTTTTTGCATCTTTTTTCACACTTGGCTTTCATTTGCCATTTCCATTGCTTTTCCTCTCTTTTTCTTTTTCTTTCCTTACTTTGCCCCAATTTGTTTTGCCCCAATTTAAGACTGTAAATCCGGTTTGGGTTTATCAAAGAAACGAACCGGCTCAACTTGGCTAGACTAGGGATTAAAATTTTTGAAGGAAATAAAGAAAAATGGCCTCGGATCATTTCCCAGAAATATTCACTCAAGGGAAATACCTTTTTACCGCATCAGAGTTAATGGGCTCAGGAAAATCTGACCAATCCATTTCTGCTAAGATGAGTGCACCCCCTGACAGGACTTTCTTGACGACATATGGGCCTTCCGAATTGGGCTTGAACTTACCACGAGGATCTTCCAAAAATGGTAAGATTTTCTTTAGCACTAAGTTTCCTTCTTGAAAAGTTCTGGGCCTCACTTTCTTATTGTAAGCCCGGGCCATTCTCTTCTGGTACAACTGTCCGTGGCAAAGCGCTTTCAACCGCTTTTCTTCTATTAGGTTAAGTTGATCATGTCTCGACTGGACCCATTCGGCTTCTTCTAGTTCTGCTTCCATGAGCACTCGGAGTGAGGGGATCTCTACTTCCACGGGCAAGACTGCTTCCATCCCATAGACTAGGGAGTACGGGGTTGCCCCCGTTGAAGTTCGGATCGAGGTTCTGTATGCATGCAGAGCAAGTGGCAGCATTTCATACCAATCTTTGTAGCTCACTACCATCTTCTGGATGATTTTCTTTATGTTCTTGTTTGCTGCTTCTACTGCCCCATTCATCTTTGGCCTGTATGGAGCCGACTTATGATGGGTGATCTGAAACTGCTCACACATTTTCTTCATGTCCTTGTTCTTAATATTTGAAGCATTGTCAGATACTATGGCACTTGGCAGCCCATAGCGACAAATAATATTGTGCTTCAAAAATTTAATCACATGATTGCTTGTGATATTTGCGTATGATGCTGCTTCCACCCACTTAGTGAAATAGTCAATCGCCACCAGGATGAATCTGTGCCCGTTCGATGCCTTAGGGGAGATCATGCCAATGACATCTATGCCCCACATAGAGAAGGGCCAGGGTGATGTCATGTTGTGCAGCTCACCTGGGGGTGCATGCTTGTTATCTGCATAGATTTGGCATTGATGGCACCTCCTGACATGTGTACAGCAATCGTGCTCCATGGTTGTCCAGTAGTATCCCAGCCTTAAGATCTTCTTTGCCAGCATGTGTCCACTCATATGGGGCCCACAGACTCCTCCATGTACAGTCTCAATCAACCTTTCCGATTCAGCCTTGGCAACACATCTTAGCAGAATGTCGTTATGTGACCTCTTGTACACATGTCCACCATTTAGAAAAAACTGACCCGCCAATCTCTGTATTGTCCTCTTCTCAGTAGCAGTGGCATTTTCTGGCAAACTCCGATTATTCAAGAAGTTCTTGATATCCTGATACCATGGTGCTTCTTCTTCTGGTGCTCCCTCTAGAACGAGACAGTAAGCTGGTTCATCTCTAACCTCAATTTCCAGCGGTCTGATGTCTACTCCTTCTGGTATGCTGACCATTGAAGCCAAGGTGGCTAGAGCGTCTGCAAATTGATTCTTGGCCCTTGGCATATAGTTGAAGGAAATTCGACTGAAATTTGTGCTTATTTCTTCCAAATACTGGTGATAGGGGATCAATTTGTGATCCTTGGTTTTCCACTCACCAGTTGTTTGGAAGATGATAAGACTCGAATCCCCGTATACGTCAAGTTCCTCTACTCCATGATCCATGGCTGCTTGCAATCCAATTATGCATGCCTCATATTCTGCTATGTTATTGGTGCACTGGAATCTCAACTTTACTGCAATTGGGATGTGTGAACCATCTGGTTTAACCAAAACTACCCCTATTCCGTTCCCATTCATATTGGCGGCCCCATCGAAGAACATCTGCCAAGAACTCTCACTGTCTTCCTCTTCAGTGTACAGAATTGCTTCATCTGGGAAGTTGGTCTTCAAGGGTTGATATTCTGGCAAAGGATGTGCAGCCAGGTGATCAGCTATGGCTTGACCCTTGATCGCCTTCTGGGTGATGTATGTGAGGTCAAACTCGGACAGTAGCAGTTGCCACTTTGCCGTCCTGCCAGTCAGTGCCGGTTTCTCAAATAAATACTTCAGCGGGTCCATCCGGGATATCAATAGTGTGGAGTGACTAAGGAAATAGTGCCTTAGCCTCTGAGTGGCCCACACTAGAGCACAGCAAGTCTTTTCCAATGATGTATATTTGGCTTCATATTCCGTGAATTTTTTACTCAGATAGTAAATTGCCCTTTCTTTTCTACCAGTCTCATCATGCTGCCCCAAGACACATCCCATCGACGTTTCCAACACTGACAAGTACAAGATCAGCGGTCTTCCTGGAGTTGGTGGCACTAGCACAGGTGGGTTCAGCAAATACCTCTTTATTGTGTCAAATGCCTGCTGGCAGTCCTCATTCCAGACCGTCGGGTTATCCTTCCTCAAAAGTTTGAAAATTGGTTCACAGATAGCGGTGAGCTGTGCTATGAACCGGCTTATGTATTGAATCCTTCCAAGAAAGCCCCTGACCTCCTTCTCGGTTCTGGGTGCTGGCATTTCGATTATGGCATTGGCTTTAGCCGGGTCAATTTCAATTCCTCTTCGGCTCACTATAAACCCCAGTAACTTCCCTGATGTAGCCCCAAAGACGCATTTAGCCGGGTTAAGCCGTAGACTGTACTTCCTGAGCCGATCAAACACTTTCTTCAGGTTGATCAAGTGGTCCTCCTTTTTGCATGATTTGGCAATCATATCATCCACGTAGACCTCCATCTCCTTATGGATCATGTCATGAAATAGTGCAGTCATGGCCCGCTGGTATGTTGCCCCAGCGTTTTTAAGCCCAAACGGCATGACTGTGTAGTGGAATGTCCCCCAAGGTGTGATAAATGCTGTTTTCTCCTGATCCTCCTTAGCCATCTTGATCTGATTATATCCTGAGAAGCCATCCATGAAGGAAAACAGGCTATGTACCGCAGTATTATCGACCAGAATGTCGATGTGTGGAAGCGGAAAATCGTCCTTTGGGCTTGCCCTGTTTAAGTCTCTATAATCTACGCACATTCGGACCTTCCCGTCCTTCTTTGGTACCGGCACTATGTTTGCGAGCCACTCCGGGTACGTAGAGACTGCCAAAAATCCAGCTTGGAACTGTTTGACCACTTCGTCCTTGACCTTCAAGGTCCATTCCGGCTTCAATCTTCTCAGCTTCTGCTTAATCGGCATAACCCCTGGCAAAATTGGCAACTTGTGCACCACCATGTCAGTGTCCAACCCCGGCATGTCCCGATATGACCAAGCAAACACATCCTTGTAATCTGCCAAGAATTGTGACATTTCATTTTTCTGCACATCAGACAAGCATGACCCGATTTTTACAATTTTTGGGTCATCTTTGGTCCCAAGGTTTATGGATATGGTCTCCTCAATATTAGGTTGGACCCCCTTTTCATGACGTTCCAATTGGTATTCAATTTCTTTTGGAACGTCTTCTTCTTCGACCTCGATCTCTTCTTCGATCCCCATAAGGTCAAAGTCGAGCTCGAAGTCGAAGTCATATTCAACCTGGTCCAATTCGGTCTGATTATATGGCTCATAAGTGGTTTGGACTTTTTTGAAAAAATTAAATTTTCTAGAAAAAATAGAAAAATCTTTTTGGGTTTTTTGTGGGCCTTCTAAACATAATTCCCCTGAAGACGAAGGCCCATTAGAACCTTCAGGGAAATGGCATTCCACTATTGGAGTTTTTTTTTGGAAGCCACGTCAGTTTGCCACACAGACGCTGCTTCAAAGGTAAGAGGAGTTTCCTCCCAATTGTTCAATACAAAATTTTGGGGAGCAGGGGAAATAGGGAAAGCCTGCTCCTCAAACCCAGAATCCGATGCCATCATCACCGGGTGGGTACTGCCCTTTTCTGCTGCGGGGCCCAATCCAGAAATGACCTTGTCTGGAACCTTTACTGCGGCCCAGTCAATAAATGGCAGTTCCATGTCTGCCCCTGTCTTTTCGCCTTCAGTCATGGCGAAGAATGCACCAACATCTTCAGAAAAGTCCACCTGCTGCTTGGGCTGTGGTCCAGGCCCATCCACGGCTCCCAGTATTGGAGATGGGTTATAGGGTTGTAGGGCCGAAACAACAGGCTTCTGAAATGGGTTGACATTTCGGTATGGGGGTTTGGACTGGTCTATGGGAGGAGAAATTTGGATTATATAGGAGGGTTTTGGAAAGTTCACCCTTAGATGCGGGAGTTTTCCTCTGCTTCTGCTCTCCCCTTCTTCATATTTCATTCTTTTCCAGCCTCTGGGCTTGAAGCCCAACCCTACCCTTGGGATCAGTTTCTTAGCCGTGATTGGCTCCACCATCCCTTGCAGATTGATCCCCAGGCCTTTCCCTGGGTGAAAGTGGTATTTCTCCATCACTTTCTTGACCATTTTTTCTGCAGTGGTCCCCTTTTCCTTCTTTTTCTCACTCCCCCCAGGTATGTAATTTACCGCCTCAAATTGAAATGAGTGGAATGCAATCTTGTCGACAGTTAGGTCCACATTGATCAAGGGTACATCAGGTGACACAATGGGCGGCACCAAGATTTCGGCTAGGACTGTTATCACCCTTTGCCCTCTTACATATTTCACCCTCTGGTGGAGCGTGGATGGTATTGCCCTAGCCGAGTGTATCCACGGCCTTCATAGGAGCAGATTGAAGGCTGCGGGTATATCCATCACCTCAAATGTGATGTTAAAGATATTCGGCCCAATTGTGACCGGCAGTTCAATCTCCCCTAGGGAGTGGGTCTTGGAGCTATCAAAAGCCCTTACTATCCGCCCATTTCGTTTTATCCTTGACTGGTCCAGACCCAACTTGGTAAAAGTGATTAACGGGCAAACGTTTAACACTGACCCATTGTCAATTAAAACCCGTGCAACCATGCAGCCCTTACAAAGCACAGTGATGTGCAAAGGGTCCACATGATAACACCCACCTGGGCTGATCTCACCCTCTGAGAAACTTATCACTTTATGTGACAAGATTTGACCAACCATTTTACCAAGCTGGTCCGGATCAATGGTTTGGGATACGTGTGCACTTTGTAGCACCCTTAACAATGCATCCCTGTGCTTTTCGGAATTCAGCAAAAGGCCCAGTATTGAAATCTGGGCCGGGACCTTGTTTAGCTGATCCACAAGATTGAATTCACTTTTCTTTATTATTTTTATGAGGTCGGCTGCCTCATTTTCTGCACCCTGGGGGGTGTCTTCTCCCACTTTATTTTTTCCTTTTTGTTTTCTTTTTTCTTCATTTTCTTTTTCTATTTTTTCTTTTTCTACTTCTGTCTCTTTCTCTTTCTCTTCACCCCCTGCACATCTCCCTAACCTCGTCATGAGGTTCACCTCCTCCTGGTTCGGGTTTCTAACCGCTGGAACCGTAGCCGTGATTCCCTCGCTGTAGTTCCATGGTACAGCGGCCTCTGAATAGGCTAATTTAGGGATGTTAACCACTAGTGGCTGGAGTTTGGACCGGGATGTATGGGCCGGTTTAGGGATAGTTTGAGCTGGCTGCACATTTACAACCAGGGGTTGAAGTTTGGATTTGGTGGGGACAGAAGAAGTGATGGAAGCAGTGGTGGGGTCAAGATTGATGACCAGTGGAGCCTTAGACAGCTTGGATAGGGAATAAGTGGGTGGACTGCAATTGAAGCCCAATGGAGGCCTTGCAGTATTTATCTGGGCCATCAGAGAAGAGACCCGGTTTAAGGAGGAGCTTATGTCCTCAGCAGCAAGATTATTTTTTTGGGAGACCATGTTGATCTCCTCTTCTTCCTCTTCTGGGAAAAATCGGACCTGGACAGTGGTCCCCACGGGAGCTATGAGCTGTGATGGGTCAAAGGCCCTTCTGGTGGTGGATATGGCAGTGATGGAGTTGGATGGGCCTGCCCCATTGTGGTACGGCAGAGGGTTCTGCCCAATATCATTTCCCGACAGGGCGGGTGCAGCAGTGTTAAAGACCAAAGCCTTCTGGTCCAACAGGTCCTGGACCGCATGCTTCAGCACCCAGCAGTTATCAGTAGAATGCCCCGGTGCACCCATGTGGAAATCACAGGTGACCGATGTGTCAAAATTTCTCCCTTTCGGGGCATTTGGGTTAGGCTCCTTCAGAGTCAAGTATTCTCCTTTCAGCAGGGTTGGCAATAGTTGGGAAAGAGATATCGAGAGAGGAGTGAAGACCCGGTTCTTCCTTGCTGCGAACCAGGCATCCCTCTCCTCCTTAGAAAAAGTCCTCCTTGTGTTAGCTGGCACAGAGGGAGGGAAGTTGACATTCAGCGGGGTTTGGTACGACTGCTGGGCCTGTTGGGGTGCCGGGATGTTCACATGAAGTGGCTTCTTGGCTGGAGGAGCCTGGACTAGGTTCACCTCCCCTTCTTTTCGGGCCCCTGTCTTTTTAAATCCGGCCCCTTTCTTCTGGGCCATGGAGGCAGAGGAATCAAACTGCCCAGTCAGAGTAGAGTAGTCTATCAGTCTTCCTGACCTGACCCCTTCCTCAATCCGGTCCGCTACTTGTACCAGGGCTGCAAAGTTGGTGGTGATCTGACCCACCAGATGGTTGTAAAAGGGCTGCCCCAGTGTGCCCATAAATGTGGAGATCATCTCCGGCTCTTGCATAGGTGGCCTGACCTAGGAGGCGGCCTCTCTCCATCTCTTGGCGTACTGCCGTACCGGTTCATCCTTCCCCTTGGTCATCCTCATCATGTCGTACCGGTCCGGCACGATCTCAGAATTGAACTTATATTGGTCCAGGAAAGCGTCGGCTAGGTCCTTCCACCTCTTGATTCTTCCATGGTCCACTGTAGCGAACCACCGAAGGGCTGACCCGGTTAGACTCCTTTGAAAGAGTTGGATCAGTATGCCATCATCCCGGCAAAACTGGCACAAGGCCCCGCAGTATAATTTGAGATGGCTCAATGGGCAGCCCGTGACATCAAATTTATCGAAGTCTGGGCACCTGAACTTAGCCGGTAGACAGACGTCCGGGTACATGCACTCGAAGGTGGTGCCTGCATGGCTGCCTCCCCCCTTCACCTCTTTCAGCTCTGCCTGGATTCTTTCTATCCTCAGCAGCATCTTCTTTTCCATCTCATCTCGGGCCTTTTCTTTCTCCAGCTCTTTCTTAGACTCTACTGTATTTTCCCTGATCAGAATGGGTTCAGGGACTGGTTCAGAAATGGGCTCAGGCATGGGCTGAGCCGGAGGCGGAATGTAGGCCTGAGGTGGTGGTGCCTGATGGGAAGTCGACGCCTGATTTTGGGCTTGGGCCTGAGCCGCCAGTAAGTCTCCCAGCATTTTGGCCAGACCGGCCACTTGCTCCTGCAGCTGAGTAAAGTCCTGAGCGGGGACAGTAGCTTGGGCTTGGTTCTCTTCAGTATTCATGGCTCTTGCTTTGGATCTGGTCATGAGAGCAATGACTGCAAATAAGTGCACCTGGGTTGAATGTACCTGAGGAAAAATTAATAAAACATGTTAGTTCCCATTTAACTTGAGTCACACCCCTATACATGTAAACCAGTAGGTTAGGTGAACACCAATCCAGATTTTTTCTTGTTTATTAATTTTTTTTTTGTTTTTGTTTTTTTTTTTTTTGTTTTGATTTTGTGTTGGAATATTCTAGGGCTTCCAAGGGTCCCAATTTTTTTTTTTTTTGATTTGATTGATAAAAATAACCAACCAAGGTTTTCATGGAATATTCTAGGGCTTCCAAGGGTCCCAATTTTTTTGATTTGATTGATAAAAATAACCAACCAAGGTTTTCATGGAATATTCTAGGGCTTCCAAGGGTCCCAATTTTTTTTGATTTGATTGATAAAAATAATTAACCAAGGTTTTCATGGAATATTCTAGGGCTTCCAAGGGTCCCAAATTTTTTTTTGATTTGATTGATAAAAATAACCAACCAAGGTTTTCATGGAATATTCTAGGGCTTCCAAGGGTCCCAATTTTTTTTGATTTGATTGATAAAAATAATTAACCAAGGTTTTCATGGAATATTCTAGGGCTTCCAAGGGTCCCAAATTTTTTTTTGATTTGATTGATAAAAATAACCAACCAAGGTTTTCATGGAATATTCTAGGGCTTCCAAGGGTCCCAATTTTTTTTGATTTGATTGATAAAAATAACCAACCAAAGGTGTCTTGGAATATTCTAGGGCTTCCAAGTATCCCACAAATGTTTTGATTTGATTGATAAAAATAACCAACCAAAGGTGTCTTGGAATATTCTAGGGCTTCCAAGTATCCCACAAATGTTTTGATTTGATTGATAAAAATAACCAACCAAAGGTGTCTTGGAATATTCTAGGGCTTCCAAGTATCCCACAAATGTTTTGATTTGATTGATAAAAATAACCAACCAAAGGTGTCTTGGAATATTCTAGGGCTTCCAAGTATCCCACAAATGTTTTGATTTGATTGATAAAAATAACCAACCAAAGGTGTCTTGGAATATTCTAGGGCTTCCAAGTATCCCACAAATGTTTTGATTTGATTGATAAAAATAACCAACCAAAGGTGTCTTGGAATATTCTAGGTCTTCCAAGTATCCCACAAATGTTTTGATTTGATTGATAAAAATAACCAACCAAAGGTGTTTTTTTTCATTTTTTTTTCATTTTTGCTGAATTTTCTCAGTTTTCAAGTTCCAAAGTTTGACTGACACATGTTTGAGTTGAGTTGGTGCCAAAAAATATGACACCTTGGTTTCCTCTTTGATTTTCAAACTTAGGTTAAATCCTGAAAGAATATTTTATTTTATTCTTTTTTGTTTTTCTTCTTTTTTTTTATTTTTTTGTGTATTTTTGGGAACATTTCTTATGTTCTTTTCGGGGTGCCTAAGGATTATCCACAGTGTTTTAGGCATTTTATTTTGAAAATTTGGGCTGAAAAGCCAATTTGTGCATTTTTTGAATGTATCCGGTATACTATACCGGATAAGAATATGCCTTATTGTATCCGGTCACCATAACCGGATATACGCATATGTCTTTGTATCCGGAAATATGTACCGGATATGATTAGAGCTGTTATTAACCGGCCTGAGTTGCCGGTTATTGCCGAAATGGCCCTTTTTGACTCATTTTTTTCACAGATTTGATTTTTTTCATTCCCAATTGATGTTCACCTTAATTTGACCTTCAAAACTTGCCCCAAATTGGGCTTGGACATCATACTTGCAAAATTCCCTAAATTTAGGAAAAGAACATGGCTTTACCTTGCCACCTTGTATTACCTTCATTCAATATGGTATTCACATTATATCTTGGCCTGTAAAACATGCAAACGGCCTTCCCACATTTACACCCAATTCCCCAAATGCAATTGTGTGCTTTTAGCTGAAAACGTGTTTCTCCACCTTCAAGCGTATGGTTTTTGGGTTTTGGCTTAATTGGCAACTTAGAACTCAAGTCTAGTGATGCCCGGAATGGAATCACAGATCCCATTGTCATCACATCATTGACTCAAATTCTAAGGTGAATGTTTTCACTTTCGCTTTCCGAAGTCACGACCTCGGTGCGCCAAGCTACACACATTCATGGTTCAACTTCCTAATAGGTAAAGGGTAGGCTGTGCAAATTGTTTCAAGTGCTCAAGTGCAATTTTAAATTGTGGTAACATTCACAACGTCCCAGCCCCTTGCCACTCTTTTTCGTAGCCATGCATTCAATTTCAAGCCAAGGTACTAATGACAAAGATAATGAAGCTAAATACAAGCAAGCAAGCACCAAAGTAACCAAATATGCACAAAAAAAATATTACATGCCCAAAAAGTGGTATACAAAACATGTTATTTGTACAAACAACAACTAAACCATGGAAGCATGCTTGACCCAAAAGCATTCCCTAAAATTCCAGATTTTCATGCCTTTTTCATGCTCAAAGTGTACCATTTACCCCAAATTGAAGCCTAAAATTTTAGCACTTACTTAGCATGATACAAGAAAGGTTTTGATGATTTAAACATGCTTGAAAACCCCCAAATATGCACTGAAATTTCCAGAATTTTCATGCTCAAAAGTGCATCCCTTATACCCCAAATTAATGCCTAAAAGTTTAGCAACTACTTGACATGCTATATTGGTGAACATGCTAAAAAAAAATCTACAATGTGCACTAAAATTCCAGATTTCATGCTCTTGGTTTTCATGCTCAAATCAAATCCCCCTATACCCCAAATCAAAGGCATAGCATAACAAAAATTTTTAAGCACAAAAAAGCATGCTTTATGGGAATCATGTTTGAATACCCCAAAAATTTTGAACTCCTAGATTTCATGCTTCTAATTCTCATGTTCAAACCATGGTATTCAAAATCCAACTTAGAGCATGTTATCACCAAATGCATCAAAATCATGCTTCAAGATAGGCTTCTCCTAAATCAATCTTTAGGCAACATCAATCAAAACATACATGACTTGATCCATATAAAATTCAAAAGCATCCCAATCTGATTTGAAATACAAGAATATACACAAATAAAGTAAACAAAATAGCAAGCATTCAAAAAGTAAAGAAAAAGCATGAACATACAAAAAAAGGCTTAAATCCACAAGTCCCCAGTGGAGTCGCCAGTTGTGAGACATGGGAAAAAATCACCGGAGTGATCGTCCCTCCGTCAACACACGGGCTCAACGAAAAAATTGGGAGAGTCGCCACCATTCATGATTTTGGGGTGAGAATGGACACCAAAGATTCAAAAGTAGGCAAAAATAGCCAAAAGACAAATTCTAGGATAAAAATAACCCTACTTGAAAATAAAATCCAGAGATGGGTAAGGGGATTAGATTATGAACGGGGGAAGGTGTTAGGCACCCCCATTCATCCACACGAAGTGGTTGCCAAATGTATGTTCATGCTAAAAAGAAAATAAGAAGCTTGCTAAAAATCATGAAAAAGCCTTGAAAAAGGAACAATGTATGATATTTTCACATGAGGATCTAAATGGATTTTAGATCCTCTCTTATGTCAATATCACTTCTGGAGTATTTCAAAAGATGGAAATCAAAGTAAAAGTGGCCAAAACCAAGTTGAGGCAAATCCGGGAATTTTGGTAAAAAGTAAGGTCCTTTGTCTTGAACTCATTCAAATCCAATTTCAAATTGATTCAAACCAACTCTATTTGAAAGATTGTGATAAATAAGGAGCTCATGCAAAATCTCAAGTTAATCCGATAAAAATCCTAGGAGTTATGCTCCTTTGAAGTTGCTGCTGGGGATTTTTAAAAGTGGTAAGTGGGCAACTTTGGAAAATTGTCTAGAAAAATCCACTACATAGAAATCAGTGAACTTTGGTGTGATTGAAGTCTGTATGGCCATCTTTCAACAGAAACTAGCCTCATACAAAAATCCCTTCGGATGTGCCTTGGGTGGTCTCCCGAACAGGCCCCGAAGATCACAGATTTACCCAGAAAAGTATAAATGAACAGTTCTGAGTAAATCGGCTACCAATAATTCAAATGGAATCCAACAATTATGAAACCAACTGGATTTGAAAATAGACTCAAAAAGGAGTACTCAGAAATAAAAACCACTCGAATCGGACTTAAAACGAACACATGGCGGTCCGTCGAAGTGACAAGTTCTGTACTTGGACCTGAACTGTCCACTTAACTTCGACAGAGAAGTGTCAAAAATCGGCTAGATGAAAATTCATGAAATTTGGTGGACATAAACTAGACAGCCTCACCTTTCCCACGGTTCTGGAATCACCCCAAAATTCATCCGGATGATGAAGTTATGGGCGTCCGAAGTAAGGGTACAGGTGCTGTCAAGTTAAGCCACTTTTGAAGAAAATCAAATCCGAAAATTAACAAAAGTGTGTGATCCGTGTGAGATGAATCCAAAACTTTTGAAAAACATTTTAAAATACTCCAAAATTCGATTTAGGCCATTTATTGGAGACTTATCACAATGAATGTAATAAATCCCCAAATGTGAGCCTATTCACCAAAAAAGTGTAATATGTGTGCAAAAGTGAAAAACCCAAGTAAGATCAATACAACATGCATATAGATTCAACAAAATAGGTTCTAGCATAGCCTAGGGTTCCGTTCCATTATCGTTTCCCTCTGTTCTCTTTAAGATAATCAAGGGTACTTTGAATATGGAACGGTTTACAATCAATCAAAAAGGCCTTATGCTACATAGGTTCTAGCACTAGGGTCAATCCCCAGTCTCGTTTCTCCTAGATCCGCCTTCACGTTTTACGGCTAGGGGAGTCTTGAGATACTTTGAGCCGGGGAAGGATTTCCACACATACAAACAAGGCTTTACACTACAGAAAGGTAGAAGAAGAGATCTAGATCTAGGAATGTAAAGACAAAAAATAAAAAGAAAAGTTGAGGCTTACCTGGGTTTTGGAGGCGATTCCGCAGCGGTTTTCTTCTTCTCTTGGAGTTCTTCTTTGCGAGAATTCAAAACAAGAGTTGTGTGCCATTTGCTCAAGGAGGAGGCTCCTATTTATAGGCAAGGGCTAAGGTCATTGGTAGACACAACTTAATGTCTAGAACCCCTCCAACCTAAACCCTAAGGTTATTTCCGCGATTTCCCCTCATTTAATGAGGGATATGATGGTAAAAGTGAAAAGCTCTCGGAAAACCCTAATTTTGAGCAAACTTAAGGTATCCGGTATATCAGGCCGGATAACAAAGAGCTTTAAGGTATCCGGTACATGGTACCGGATACACTAAGGCTCACATGTATCCGGTATGAATATCCGGATACGGGAAGGAGTACTTGTATCCGGATTGAGAATCCGGATACAGGTAAAAGTTTATTTTCTTCAAATTCTGTGCTGGCTTTCCAGGAGATAATGATTTTTGATGATTGCTTGTGCAATTTGGGGTGTCTACAGTTTTGTGGTCAAAAATTTGTTTGCAAGTTAAGTGGCGAGAATCTTAGGTAGGTTTTGTCTGGCATGCATGACATCTCCTTGAAATTGGCTAACTTTAGCTAATTACCAACCAAATGAGGCCAAAAAGTGTTGCACAATCCTGGGGTACCCTATGGGTTGAGGCCAAGGATTGTAACATTAAGGGCATCTTGCACTGACAATGATGCTTCAACCATTGAAATTGTCTTTACTAAGTTTGGGCCTATATTGCAAGTTGCTGTCTTTCTTTTGTTTGCATGTTATTGATTTTGTTGCTAATATTTTTACCCCTTTATTTTGGCTGGGTTATTGATTTCTCCTTTAGTGGGTTTGTTTTCTTTTCTATATTGCTTTGATCTGCTCAGTGGCGGAACCATGTTTTGATTAAAAATGTATATATTTTTTAATTAAAATTTATGTTTTGCGCCCCCCCCCCCCCCCCCCCCCTGAAATTTCTATATTTCATGAGAAGTGTTAATTGAAAATTTTTTTTGCCCCCCCAGATTTGGAGTCCTGGTTCCATCGCTGGATTTGCTTGCTTATTTTGAAGGCTTGTATCAAGTTATAGCATAAAGAGTGTAATCCTGAATGAAGAAGTAAAGTATACAATTTACTTCCCTTTTCCATCTCTTAGTAAGAATTCAGGGATTTTGATTTTAAACTTCAATTTTAAATTACTTGTACAGTTAGCTGTTAAAGAGGTTGCACATTAGCAACAAGTTTTTTTAATGTAGCTATGGTGATAGAGTGTTTACACTGAGGTTCACTCGCCCTTGAGAATTATATATAAATGCACATTCCAATTTCATTTGGCTTCAACTCTAAGCTCGTGTGATGAAACTTTATGCTTAGTTTGAAGGCTTGTATAAATTTATTGAAGTTTAAGAGAATTAATTGGGCAACTACAATTTTCGGTTATCACCACAACAACAACAACAAACAAATTTACAGATATGCATCTCCTCATGGCCTTTCATAAATTTCATTATGTTACAAGGACAACCTTTGTTCTTCAAAAAGTCACCCTCCTTGATCCCCTTTTTTGTAGTGATGTAAACTCACAAATCTAAACATACCCTTTGAATACATTATAATTGACTGACCAAAAGGATGTCTCAACTAATTATTTGATAGGACAACCTTTGGGCTTATGTGACTAAACTATAACTTAAGCAGCCAAGATTTTAAGTTTGCAAGTCTTTGAGATAGTGGGGAAGGATTCCTAGATTGCTAGATGGATCATCCTAAACAGACATTCCATGTGTAAAGAATTAGAATCAGTCACTCACTCACTTCTACATTAGTCATTTCCATTTAAAGTGTGGTCTCATTCTTTGGCAAATTTGGTGATGAATGGTGATGCCAATAACATATGCATATGTCTTGATTTGTTGGGCAAATATAATGAACATGTGAATTTTACACTAGGAGACTGATTAATCGGGTGAACCTTTCCATGAAAGATGGGAAGGATAGGAGCTACCTGTAGATCACTTATCTACGGAAAATGGTGAGCAAATCTTGGGCACAAGAAAAGGTTGTGGTGGTAGTTAATTAGTGCATTATGATTCTGCATATAACATCATCAACAACCAAATACAAGGCTACTGATCGATAAAATAACTAAATAAATAAACAACCAAATACAGGGCTTGTTCCTCCACAAGCACATCATAAGAAATAAACAACAGAGATTCTTTCCACAAATCGTCACCAAACCTAGAGAGCAGAAAATATAAATTGCAATAACTAAGAACAAACATATACCGAGAAAGAGAGATTTCACCGCTTGGTCGCCCCTCGTATTCTCCTCGTTGCCGCACGTCTCCCCTATGTCCCAGGAAACAGAAGCCGGCTGTGTGTTGAAGACAGCAATGTTGAACCTCGTCGCCGTATGCTTCCCCTCCTCATCTTCAAGAACGCGATTTGATTTAGGGTTAGGATAAGAAAATGAGGGTGCTGGAAGGAGGGCCTGTGGGAACCTTGCTTGCAGGAACACTACAGTACACGCGCGAAACAGGGCGCAGGGAAGAGGGTTTAAAAAGGAAAAACAATTCGCGGGTTTTAGGGGCTTTTGCCGGCGGCATTTAAAAATCACAGGGGAAGCCGTCTTTTCCCCGGCAGTTTTACAACCGCAGGCAAAACTTTGCCCTCCTTGACGTACGTTTTGGTGAAGATTACTTGATGTTCCAGTTACCAGATGAGCATGGTTTAAGGATTTCCATTCCAACATGAGTGACATTCAGTAAATAAATCTGACCTCAATAAGGTTTAGGAACAACTCTAGTATCTGTACTGCACATTCATGTCTTAAGCAGTAGTGATTTCAACTGTCATTCAGTTGATTGTTTTGGAGGTAATATTATTTTCAGATATTCTTGCGTTTATGGTGATGCTTCTAACATAATTATATGACATACGGCTCTGGATAATTGATTCTGCTTATACATGATTTTGCAAATTGGCAGCTTTGAGGACTCTTTAGTGCTTGTTCAAATTGTCAAATTAAAGTCCTCATTTTTTTTTTTTTGTAAACACTATTACTCAAGTTGAACTAAAGTGGTCAACGGAATGAAAGCTATTTGAAACATGAAAACTTCATGGAATTGTATCACGAAACACAAACTTAACAAAGCAAATTGTTTTTTGTAAAATGGATGAGAAGGTTTTGCACAGGAAAAGTGAAATATTACCGAACGTCATTTTCTGTGTGAAATGGATGAGAAGATCCACTGGTACATGTCAAAACAAATTGTGATGATAGACCACAAGGAATGTTGATCTGTGACATCAAGAAGAAATGAAAGAGATGTTGAAATCTGTAATGTTACGAGAAAACACTTCTGGTAGTTTTCATTTGCATTCAGAAAATAGACAAATGGTTTTTCTTTTCTCCACAAAGCAACCAAATTCTTACTTAGAGCTTGATGAGAACCCATCATCATATAAATTATTCTTGACAAACCTTTTAGAATGAGGAATTATGGGATATTACCTTCTTTCCTTTTTGTGGAATTAAATCAATAAAGCATGAAGAAGTTTATATGAAATAAAAGCAGGCACTGTTGTTACAAGTAACATTAATGTTCCATTCACTTGAGAAGATAATATAAATAATAGATTTATCCACTATTATGGAAACAAGAGTTGATAGTTACACAGAAATAATAGATTTATCCACTGTTATGCATCTAAAATACTGCATCAAATACACCTTTGTATCACCAGGGTATTAATCTCATACCACTTCATCAAATACACCTTTGTATGAACTATGAATTTAAACTTCAACAAAACCCTATTCTCCACTCTAAGGCTCTAAAGCCTGGAAAAACCAAAATTCTCTTAGTTATTCTTAGTTTCTTCTTCTTCTTCTTCTTCCATTTTTCCATTTGTTTACGTTGCGGAAATCACAAGTGAGAGCAAAAACAAAGAACAAGAACAATTAAAAAAAGAGACAGAATCACATGGTTAGGGTTAAGGACTACTTCCATGGGAGAAGATGACGAAAAGCTTTCACTAAAAGCCAAAAGGAATTACTAATTGTTCTCTGAAAATTAGCAGAGCCATAACTCACACAGAAAACCAAGAAATTCCCATGTTTGACTCTCTTGAACAGCAGCAAAGTGCTTTAAAGATAATTGGGAAGTCCATATAAATAACCCCCAAAATTTACTTTTCAAGATAGTTTATCAAACTCGATCAATTTCAATCCAGCAACATTTGACTAGAAGATATAAGGAGATTGAAGCCTTTCTTTTGTTTCAATTTTGGTATTCCATAGATAAATCAGACTTAGGTGAATTGTCTTTTATTTTAATTTTTGATTGTAGTTGGAATGTAATAGAATGCATGTCAAGGCAGCAAATTTGATGCATTTACTTAGAAAATTTTAAAAAAATAATTCTAAAAAGTCAATCTGGTAACCTTATTTAAAATCAGCTTTTCAAAAGTTAAAAAGACATTTTTCAAGATTTTTTGATAAATTTTACACAAAAAAAAAATTTCAAAAGTAAAAAAGGCAACTTAGCGTTCTTATTTCTCTCCGCACCACCACCACCTCGCACCTCCTCCATTAAGGAGGTTTAGAGAAAGAAATCATTATTGAACTACATTAGGGAGCTTCAAGTGTCAAATTGATTTCAATTGTCACAGATTTTTTGCTATAATTTCAATTTATAAGTCATTGTTCAATTATTACAACAATCATCGTTATAACTCTAGCTTATTCCTCACTCTTCCACCATTAACTCTAGCTTCTTCCCCCCTCTTTTTTTTTTGTGGCTTTTAGCATGTTTTTAGAAACATGCTAAAAGCAAAGCAAAGTATTCTCTGTTTTCTTGATGACGTTGTGCAATTTTTCCCATCCAACAGGTTGAACAAATTTTTAGCTTCTTCCAGTTCAAATTTGCAAAACAAGATAAAGCTTCTGTTATTGGAATTGATCATGCAAGACAGAACCCATGTTTCTTATCTCAATTAGAAAAAAAACCATTAGACAGTGCATGCATCCACCCAGAAGTTCCATTGGTGATTAAATCATCCTACAAACAACAATAATTCAGTGATTACCTTGAAGTGATCTTGACGTTGGAAGTTCCTGGACCACAATTCTCTAAATCTCCTAGAAGGTCCCTCTTAAAAACTTTCTTCTCCTTATTTATACACTTAATATTATTTAATACTAATGGACTACACGCACTACGTGCGTAACAAATTTGTGAGACCCACTTAGATAAACAGCTCGTTCTAATAGATATCATGCCAACGTGTTTAGATTTGAACGTGAGAATGATATAACGGGGGATTATTTTGTTTGTGGAGGACAATGTTTGGAAAAAAAAAAAAAAGGAGGGCTAGAATCTGGAAGGAATATCCTCCTCTTCTCTTTACTAATAGTATAGATGCTTAATAATAATATATTATGTAATTATACTTTATAAGTGTGTGTTAGGTTATATATACTAAGTTTATACTTTATTTATACTTAAATGTAGTTTTATAAAAGGATATAAAAGTACTATAATACCAAAACATTGGGCTGAGCCCTGCAAAAGACATCCTATATTCTCATCCAGGTGTCAACTGACGTATCACTTTGCTCGGTTCGGTCGGGTTCAAATTGATACAAAATCAAATCAAAAATCAAGTTACTTTACAACCTATTTGGGCCCTGCCAAGGACATTCTACATTCTCATCCAATATAAATAAAAGCCTGGTCGCTGCTGACCGCATCGCTCGGCTTGATTAATTCATTGATCGAAAATCAAATTCAATTTAATGAGTTCAGAGACTTACTCCCCAAACCACTATGGTTTCGTTTGGCATTCATTCTGGATGTGGGGATCCCAAATTAATGAAATGACCCCAAATGAGTTTGCACAAGTTAAATATTAATTGGGTTTGATGTTTGGTGAAGAACGTTTCATTTGTGTAGAGGTAATAAATATTATAAGATTGCCATTGTTTTAACTTAAAAATAACTTTTCATAACTTGTCATGTAAAAAAGCCATTAAAACAAGTTTCAAATTTATCCTTCAAAATTTTCAAATATATCATAAATATGTCACCGTACTTTTGCAAAACGAGTTTTCAAGAACCAAAAACGTGTTTCGGGTGATTTCTCTCTTTAATTAGTGAATTCTTTGAACTCAAATGGAAATTATTTTATGTATACATATGACATCTAACGAACTATATATTAAGCACTAAATCACTTGTATCACATAACTATACATGTAATTCAGTTTGGAGGTGTAAGGTGTTAATTTCCTTTCTATGTTTTCAACCCAAAATGGGATTTAGCTTTTGTCCAAACCTGACTGCTGCAACCTGTTGATATGCCATCTTGGCTCTCTTAACAAGTCCTTGAGGCTGTGTTTGGATAACAAGAATCTGCGTCATGAGTAATCCCTAGCTGGATGAAAACTGGGTTAAAATTCGTGGGGAATTTTCTCATACGCCCATGTCACAAGACAAGAAATAAAGTTACCAAACCACCATGGATTCTTTTTATGCAACTGGAAGCAAATAACTTTCTTCTTTGGGTGCCACTCTGCAAATCACGTTCATGTCCTTGTCTCCAAAATCTCTCCCCACTTTATGCCAACATTTACATCTCAAAAGGCACAAGAAAAGCATAAAACAAAATCATATTCTTAATGACACATCTTAATGAACACATCTTAATGAAACTAGTGAATTTTCTCACACATAGCCTTGCTTGTACTTTCGAAACAGTTCTTCTGTTTTGGCGTTCCTGAAGGCACAGCACCCCATCAAGAAAACCCCTATGAGAGCAATTAAGGTGATTAATAATATGATGTCTACCCTCCTCCATTCCTTCTCAAGATTTGCAAGTAATCCTGCTTTGCATGAATCGCAATTGTAACAAAGCTGCGTCTGGTCGTTGCTCCACTGCATGCAATCCATGTCGGCCGCTGTGACTGATCCAATTTGTCGGAGTTACAAATGTGTATCCGCATTGCGTCGGTGGATGCAACAAATAATAATCCGAAAATGAGACACAATGACTCAGCCTGATCAGCCATAGTTGAGTTAGTCTTATATTTCAAAACTATCATAAAAGTACTTTAGGAATCTATACTACTTATAAAAGCAACTTGACATATTCTCAACTAGCATCTGCTGTCCAAAGAGCCCCTCTCTTTTGTTCATATTGATATCTATTTCCCAATTGACTACATAATCAAGTAGTATAACTCGTATGCGCATGCTACCACATGTAAAAATAAAAAAAATTTAAAATTTAATAATTAAATTGGCCGAATTCCTAAGTAAACTTGCTGATATTTTTATTTATTTTTTTGGATAGGTGTGTTATTAAAATTAGTATCTGGATCTTACCAAATTTCTCACTTATTTGAGTGACCCAAACAATAGTTTTCATAACATATATATATCTCACTAACTTTAAATGCTTTGAAACAACACTGGAGGAATGATTGATGCATGATACAAGCATTTTTAAATTGTAAATTATTTCTCTAATTGGTATAAAATTCAGAAAAAAAAAAATTTAAAAGAAATGAAAGTTTGAAAAATGTGTATGTACCTGCAAGGGACTAATGTTTGCATTGAAGAAATCTTGTGCAGACTGGTAAGTCTGGTTCATCTCAGCGCACATGGCTGTAGAGCTAAGGCAAGTTTTAATCCGATCCCACTTGTAAGAACTTTGCACCCGGCTACGCAAAAACCCCGAGTAGTCGTCGAGATGATATTCCAAGTAAGCTCTACTGGGTTCAGGGTGACCAGAGCCTCTAATGGTGACCATGTACACGAAGACGACAATACAGGCGATTAGAATAATAGGAATAAGGAGGAAGTACGGCAACGAGTGGAGAAGGAGAGACTTAAATAAAATATAATACAAAGTGGATTTTTGCGGCGGTCGCTTAAGGACCGCTTCAAAAAGTGCATTAACCCCGGCCGTTAAAGCACGTATTTTTTGTAGCGTATTTGACTAGTTTGTATGATGGCTATTAATCAAAGGTTCTATTATTTTTTTTAGGATTTTTGGCCAACCCGGCCGTGTGGAGGGTTTTGATGCAACAATACCTTGCCGGTATGATGAAGTTTCTTGTATTGGTTTTTATTTATGTTTATAGTTGGTCTAGAAAGATTTTGTGAAGGGGAAATGTTGTGATGTATTTAGCTAGGTTTTGTATCGTTAGGTACCAGAAGGCCTCGACCCCCATAGTCCAGGTGCAGTTCTGTGTCCGAATGTGTCTCAATTCACCAAGCACTCCTTTTCTGGCTATCTAGCCTTCGACGAAGCCTTTTCTCCCGATAATGGGATTTGAAATCCGTGTTTCGACGGACCCATCGTCCTTCTTTACCCTTATTCTTCAAGTGGTTTCATGCTGCTTCGGCATAAGGTTGAACACTATCGCTCAGAACTGCTACTAGATTGTTGGGGGAATCACCCTAGTATCCTGGCCTTTTTTACTTCTATGCTTATATGGGTATATTATCTGCCTATATTGGCTTGAGGCCTTGGCTTTTGTAGCAATGTTTTCATCTAATGAAGAAAGAACTTAGTTCGGCTTTCCATAAAAAAAAGTAAGAGATATTATATAATAATTATTTTTTAAAATCTTATTTTCTACAAGTTGTTTTTTTATTTTGAAAATTATTTCAAATTTTTCGACTTACCAGCCAAAAAAGTTCAACCACATGGGCTGTGTGCCTACAAAATATGACACGGGTGTGAGACATGGGAAAAATCAATTTATTGATTTCCCAATCATCACACGGGATTATATAAAACAAAGAGTCGCCACCATTCAATTTAGGTGTGAATGGACACCAAAATATTAAATAAACACAAAAGGCAAATTTTAGGGTAAAAATATCCCTCCTAAAAAAAACAACCAGAAATGGGTAAGAGGATTAAGTTATGAACAGGGAAAGGTGTTAGGCACCCCTATTCATCCACACAAGGTGGTTGCCAGGTATTGTTCATGTTAAAAATAAAGGAAAAAGCTTGCTATTAAAAATCAGGAAAAATCACAAAAAAAAAAACAAAAATATATGGTTTTTTCATATGAATAGTCTGATTGATCCAGAACTATCAAATATGATCATACCATTCCTAGGGTTTCATGATCAAAATAAAATTGAGATAAAATCCAATAAAATCAATTTAAAGTGAAAAATCCAAAAATCTGGCTTCAAGTCAAATTCTAGAAATCTAGAAAAATATGATTTTTATAAAATATTTCAAAATTGAACTTGAATAGTCCAGGACATAGATAAAGCCCAAATTTCACATTTAATCTGAAAATCAAAACCAAAAATACCCACGTTGATGAAGAACACCAAAAGGGGAGAACTTAGACCGTAGGGTCTTCTCTCAATAATGAAAAACGAGTTAAAAACCACATCATGAAACCCTAGAATTTATTTTCAGGCTTCTGGATTCAGATCTACCATATTGATCATGATAAATCCAAGATCCTAGCCTAAAATCGCAAAAATCACGAAAACAGTGCTGTAGGTGCAAAAGTGGCAAAAATCCAAATTTTGGAAACAAATGGGGATCTCATGCTATAAACATCATAGATTCATGTTATTCATTCAGATATATCATAAAAAGCATTAAAACATGATCAGGATATTTAAAACAGCCATATCTCACAAATTAAAACACATGGGATCTACCCTACGGATCCCCCTGGTCTCTTTTCCCCTAGTTCTCTCTTCACGTTTTACGGCTAGAGAGACTCTTGAGGTACTTAGAGATATGTTTGGTTACACAAACACAATCAGAGGCTTTATTCTAAAAAAAGAAAAAAACAGATATGAGGTTCTATTCTAGGGATCCACCTGTTCCCCTTTCCCCTAGTTCTCTCTTCACGTTTTACGGCTAGAGAGACTCTTGAGGTACTTAGAGACAAGTTTAGGAATACCAAAAACAGATATGGCCTTATTCTACAGCAATAGAGATGATCCTATTACTTCTAGAATTGAAGACAGAAAATAAAAAGGGATAGGGGACTTACCTGGATTGAGCAGGCAGGCAGCAGGGATTCCTTTCCTTCTCTTGGAGCTTTTGATTCTTCAAAATTTCGTGGCCCTTAGCTAGAGGAGAGAGCCTCTATTTATAGACACACCCAGGGGCAAGGCTAGTCCAGAAGGATATGGCCTGGTCTTTAAGATAGAGTGAAATACAGAGATAATGCCCATCCATAGCCAACCAAGGTGGCTTCAGCGAATAAAATACTTAATTCGCTCGTTTAAAGATATATTGGACTAAAGATAAAGCTCGGAAATCGAGAGAAGAACAAAACTCGCACGTGTCCTTAGTGACCGTGAATGCACTACGGTCCAACGGGGGACCGTATAGTTTTCACGGGCACGCCTGACCGTAGAACGATCTCGGGCGTGACCGGCCCGTGAATAGAATACGGGCAAAGCTTGTTTATTCAATTTTTATGCATTTTTGACCTGTTTTAAGCTCTAATTACATGTTTTTATTATTTTCTCATTTTGTAGTGCAATTTGGGGTGTCTACAGCTGCCCCCTCTTTGCTGGTAATTGGAACCAATTACAAGCAGAGAGCAAAAAGACACACCAATTGCACTTTCTGAGATTTTTGTATAATCAATTGCACTTTGCAAGGATTAAATGGATGATTTTTGAAAAAAAGAATTAATTGTGAAAGATTTGCTAAGAAATCCCTCAGCTTAAGGGCCAAATCCTCCTCTCTCCTCTCACTGAGCACTCTTGGGCTATGAAGTGAGATTTGAGACAAAATTTTTAAACAAAAGTGGGTAAGGTGGCAATCCTTGCAACTTACAACTAATACAAACATTAATCTCTTGAAATGTGGAAAAAATGATAAAATACACAATTTTTGGCTTCGCCCGTAGTTCTATCACGGACAGATGCTGCCCGTAGGTTTTTCACGGGCGAACTGGACCGTAGTGCTTTCACGGGCATCTCATGCCCGTACTAAGTTTACGGATTTTATTCTCCTTTTAAGTTCGCGACCGCGAACTTCTCTTCATTTCTGCTCGTACTCAAGCCCTAATTCTCTTGCGACCGTGCTTTTCTCTGCGGTCTTTCCTTCTTCTCCAACAGTCTGATCCTCTCCAGCGATCTCCGGCGATTACTGTTCTCCTCTGGCGAGCTTCTCATTTTTTTCCGGCGACCATTCTCCTCCGGCGATCACTGCTTTCCAGCGACCGCTTGCCTTCTTCCTTGGAGCTTCAGTGGAGTAAGATTTTAGCTTGCAAAACCTCCATTCAGATAATCAGGTATGCCTTTTCTCAAATTCTTCTTGCAGACAGTTCGTCCATGCTATTCAATCTTCTGTTCCTTGATTGTAGAAATTCAGACTTGTTTTACGGTTCAACCACTGATTTTTATGCCAATGCTACATCCGAAAATTGTTGAAGAGATGCTTGAAATGCTTGCATGATCCTCATGAGTAAATCTTCAACTTCTATATACGACCAAATGACTTTCTGCTCTTGGGTTAACAGATTTGGCTTTTTAATGAGCCAATTTTCGAATTTTTGAATTTGCTCCATGCTGACTGAACTGATATGTGCAAATTTTCTGGTTGAGTCTGGATTGCTGCTTCAATCTTGTATACTCTAGATTCCCTTTGATTATTTGGCCAACTTGTTTATTCCTTAAGAAGTTGTTTCATGCAATTTTCTGTCTTGAAATGTTAGCTTTAAATTGCTATATTTTGCCTGATTTGATCTGCCTTCTTCTTGAATGCTAATCTATTAACTGCTAGAGCATCCTTATTTTTAAGTCTCAAGTGCAATTGCTATCTCCATCTTGGCTTTTGGCCTGTGGTGCTGCTATGGTTGAGCCTACCGTGGAGGCTGTGGTGATGGAGGAGGCTACAGCTGATCTTGTAGAGTCCGGTCCTGATGCTGATGTACCTGAGACCTCTGCTCCTGCTAGTCCTGCTATGGAGGATGCCGAGGAGACGCATGCTGCTGTTGATACGTCAGCGGATTCTTCCTGTACTGATTCTGATGTAGATACTTCAGGGTACGTCCCTCTTGATCATCCCACTGCTGGCCTTGTGCCTTTATATATGTGGCATGATATTCAGTCTGTTTTGAGCAGGATGACGCGTAGCACAGCCCGCAATGTTGTGCGGCATGTTTTTGAGCGCAGGCGATCTTCAGGCCGTGGTCGAAGCAGAGGACGAGGCCGTGGCCGTAGGGGCGGACCTGCATAGACATTAGATTAGGATTCTTCCATGTACATTTGTATTTTTTGGCAAAAGTGATGTAAACATTTATATATATATAAAAGAAGTTTGATTTATTTCCATTTGTGTTCTTTTTTTCTTTATTTTCAGTATTTATTACCTGATGAATGTTTAAAACAGGGACAGGTGAAGCTTAGGGAAACAAAGAAATTAAAACTTCCCACTTTTTTGCATTTTTTCGAAGGAGCCGTACTTAGACTACGAGCAAGCCGTGCTTGTAAAGTTATTACGGGCGCACTCTGCCCGTGAAGTTTCCACGGTCAAGGGTGTCCATAGTTCCTATACGGGCGAGCTTTGACCGTAGTATAATTACGGAATTTACTACCTTACGATTTTTTCTATATAAACTCCTAGGGAACGTCATTGTGACACTTTTATTGGTTGGAAAACTCCCTGAGCACGTCTTTTCTCGCTTTCCTTGGCTTCCTTGGCGCTTCCATGGCTTCCCCTACGCCACTTTCTCCTGCCGTTGAATCTCCTCCTGTGAGACAGCATGTTAGATCAAAACCTCCTAATCTCACCAGGTATAACATTGTGGACTCTTTCTATGATAGGTGGGTTAACTCTATGACCCTTGATGAGGAGATTCGCTGGGGTTCCATCAACTTAGGGCATATCCTACACCTCCCTAAAATTCCCTTTAAGTGGGAAATTATTGAAGCTTTGATTGGACACTGGGTACCTGAACTGAATCTTTTTCGGTTTGATGATAAAGAGATGACTCCTACCATAGAAGATATTGAAACCATCCTTGGCTTAAGATTTTCTGAAAAAGTTGTGAACCCACCCCTAAAGCTTAGTTATAAAAAAGAGGCTTCCACTTTCTTGGGTATAGGGAAGAAGGACCTAGGAAATTCTGATGCACTATTGACCTTGTCCAAGACCTTTTTGACTGAAAAACTTCTGAGGAGTGAAGACAAGGACGCTAGGTTCAATGCATTGACTCTGGTAGTGGTCAATCAGTTGCTTTTTCCACGGGGTGACGACCAGGTTGACTTGGCTCTCATCTCAGTCATCTGCCAGGTTAGGGAACGTGAGAGATTAGCCCCTATGATCTTAGCAGAGATATACCAGGCCCTTACTGACTACTATTTCAGGAAGAAGAAACGCTTCCTTGCCTGCGCCCCTATCCTACAGGTAAAAAATATACATACATTTTTTTCTTTTCTTCTTCTCTTTTTTTTTTCTTTCTTCTTCTTCTCTTTTTCTTTTTCTTCCTCTTTTTTCTTCCTCTTCTTTTTTTTTTCTTTTCCTTCTCTCTCTTTTTTTTTTCTATTTTTTTTTCTTTCTTTTTTTTTTCTTCTTCTTTTTTTTCTTTTTGGAAATAATTTGAAATATTCCCTATTTCTGCAGCTTTGGTTGCTTGACCATCTTAGCCAAGTTGAAGAAATAACTCGCCGCTTCTTTCCAAGATTGAAAGTTCCTGTTTTGATGAGTAATAGGGGATGTCCTAACATCCAAGGTGGCAAGCAAGGCTGGTTTACTTTCTTGGGTACTCTCCAGGATGATCAAGTGAGATGGCCTGGCACTTATTAGCCCACTCCAGAGACAGTTATCAGCTTTAGAGATAAAAACTTTTGGTCTTAGTAGGCTTGAAATCTGCTGTTCTCTATCTTCCTTTGAGGGTTCTTCGGCAGTTTGGAGCGACCCAGGGAATTATGATCCCTACTGGATATGAGAAGCTTTTAGGGCCACTTACACCAGCTTCCATGAGGCTAACTGCTCAATTAATGAAAGAGTGGTCCTACGTCCGTTTTCTGCGAGGTCCTGTCTTTTCAGAGTCCCATGTGAAGGACTATCACTTCTGGATCAAAGAACAGGTGCAGAGTCATGCCCCAGCACCAGAGGATCCTCCTTCAGTTCTTCCTCCTACTTATGAGGACATTCTGGAGTCAGAAAGGGCAACCCATAAAGCGGCTTCAACAAATATGGGTACGGGAGGCTCAAGAACTTAGGATAAAAGTCCTTGTTCTGGAGAGAAAGCTTGAAGAGCAGAAGTCTGGCCGCATTGCCATGGAGAAGAAACTTGAAGAACAAAGGCAGGCTCGTCGCTTTGAAGTCCGAGTGATGCGGAAGAAGTATCAGGATTCCTTGGCCGACCTTAGGGCATTGAAGATCAAGCTTTCTTTTTCAGATGAGATCATCTCCTTTTTGAGTGATCCTGATGCAGAGGGAGCTTCTGGAATCATTGCAACTCAGGCAGCTAGGATTAGGGAGCTTGAGGAACAGTTAGGGAGTAGGGATTAGATTCTTTTATCTTTTTTTTTCTTTTTTTTTCATACTTTTATACAAAAGCAAACTCCATTAGTGGAAAGATAATAGATTTAATTCAAAAATAGGTTTTATATTATTGGCCTCAGAATTCTCAGATGCTTATAAAAACAGAAGTTTTATGAAAAAGTATTTGATTTCTCATCACTGGCCAAAGTATAGTTTTTTTTTTTGAAAGCTGATCCAAAACACTTAATCACATATAATTAAAGGAATTAAAATCAGGTTGAATAATGAAAAGGATAGTCCAAGCAATAGGGAGAGACCAATTCTGTCTACCCCGTGACCTTTAGAATCATCCCCTAATGGTTTTACCTTCATGATGGACCCTGCTAATCTGCTCAGTTTCCAGTGCTCATGCTGATTAAATTTAGACCACATGATCAACTTAACCTTTGATTTATTTCTCTTTTTTTTTCTTTTTTTTTTTTTCTTTTTGCCCTTCTTGCCCCTAGTGCCAATTACGGTTTTCACTAGGGTTGGCTTCTGCATTCCGTCATCACCAATCTTACTCTGAAAGTTGAATGAATATACTAAAATCACCGAGGGCTTAATAATAGGACGAAAGAAAGGCTAGGCTCGGTTTATGAAAGAAAAGGTATTAAAGGCTCAAAATTTTCTAAGTGTGAAAAATGGGTCAACCGGACTTACAGTCTTGGTAAATTCAATCCCATTCCCCTTCTTTTGTATTTGGCTTTCATTTGCCCCTATTTTTTCTTTTCTCCCTTTCTTCTCAAAATTTTTTTTCTTTTTGCCCCTATTGGCCTTGCCCTTATTGGCTTTGCCCCAGTATAAGGCTGTAAGTCCAGTTTAGGTTTAACAAAAAAAGACGAACAGGCTCAAATTGGTTTGACTAGGGATTCAAATTTTGGGATATAAGGAACAATGGCCTCAGATCATTTCCTAGTAATATTCATTCATGGAAAATATCTCTTTACTGCATCAGAGTTAATTGGCTCAGGAAAATCTTTCCCATCCATCTCTGTTAAGATGAGAGCTCCCCCTGATAGGACCTTCTTAACCACATAAGGCCCTTCCCAATTTGGCTTGAACTTTCCACGAGGGTCTTCCAAAAAGGGTAAAATCTTCTTTAATACCAAATTTCCTTCTTGGCAAGTTCTGGGCTTTACCTTTTTATTGTAAGCCCTGGCCATTCTCTTCTGATACAATTGGCCATGACAAAGCGCTTTTAATCGCTTTTCCTCTATTAAATTGAGTTGATCATGTCTTGATTGTATCCATTCAGCTTCTTCTAATTCTGCTTCCATTAGCACTCTTAATGAAGGTATTTCCACTTCCACTGGTAAAACTGCTTCCATTCCATAGACTAGGGAATATGGGGTTGCCCCTGTAGAAGTCCGGATTGAGGTTCTGTAAGCATGTAGAGCAAGTGGCAGCATTTCATGCCAATATTTAAAACTCACTACCATCTTCTGAATAATCTTCTTTATATTCTTATTTGCTGCTTCCACTGCCCCATTCATCTTTGGTCTATATGGAGCTGACTTGTGGTGGGTAATTTGAAACTGTTCACACATCTTTCTCATGTCCTTATTCTTAAGGTTTGAAGCATTGTCTGATACTATGGCACTTGGCAATCCGTAGCGACAAATGATATTGTGCTTTAAGAATTTCAAAACGTGGTTACTTGTAATGTTTGAATATGAAGCTGCCTCTACCCACTTGGTGAAGTAATCAATTGCTACAAGTATAAACCTATGTCCATTTGATGCCTTTGGAGAGATCATTCCAATGACGTCTATACCCCACATAGAAAAAGGCCACGGAGATGTCATATTGTGTAATTCGCTTGGAGGTGCATTCTTGTTATCTGCGTACACTTGGCATAAATGACACCTTTTAACGTGTATATAGCAATCATGCTCCATAGTCGACCAGTAATATCCCAATCACAGAATCTTCTTGGCAAGCATATGCCCATTCATATGGGGTCCACACACTCCTCCATGTACCGTTTCAACTATCCTTTCTAACTCAGTCTTTGCAACACATCTAAGTAGTATATCATTGTGTGATCTTTTGTACAACTGCCCACCACTTAGTAAGAACTGTCCTGCCAGCCTCTGTATTGTTATTTTCTCTGTAGAGGTGACATTTTCTGGTAAACTTCGATCATTTAGGAAATTCTTAATGTCTTGAAACCATGGTACTTCTTCTTCTGGGGTTTCTTCTAGAACAAGACAATAAGCTGGTTCATTTCTGACCTCAATTTCCAATGGTCTAATATCAACACCTTCTGGTATACTAACCATTGAAGCCAATGTTGCTAGAGCATCCGCAAACTGGTTTTTGGCCTTTGGCATATAATTGAAGGAAATTCGAGGAAACTTGGTGCTTATTTCTTCCAAATACTGGTGATAGGGGATCAATTTGTGATCCTTGGTTTTCCATTCACCAGTTGTTTGGAAGATGATAAGACTTGAATCCCCATATACGTCAAGTTCCTCTACTTCATGGTCTAAGGCAGCTTGCAACCCAATTATGCATGCTTCATACTCTGCTATATTGTTCGTGCATTGGAACCTTAACTTCACTGCGATCGGGATATGTGCCCCATCTGGCTTGATCAACACAGCCCCTATTCCATTTCCATTCATATTGGCGGCCCCATCAAAAAACATTTGCCATGAGCTTTCGCCTTCTTCTTCTTCAGCAAACAGGATTGCCTCATCAGGGAAGTTGGTCTTTAAGGGTTGGTATTCTGGTAAAGGGTGTACAGCTAAGTGATCTGCAATGGCTTGACCCTTAATGGCCTTCTGTGTGATATAGGTGAGGTCAAATTCAGAGAGTAACAACTGCCACTTTGTTGTTCTACCAGTTAAAGCCGGTTTCTCAAATAGATACTTCAAAGGGTCCATTCGGGATATCAATAATGTAGCGTGACTAAGGAAATAGTGCCTCAGCCTCTGAGTTGCCCACACTAATGCACAACAAGTCTTTTCCAAGGGGGAATACTTTGCTTCATATTCTGTAAACTTCTTGCTTAGGTAGTAAATCGCCCTTTCCTTTCTGCCTGTATCGTCATGCTGTCCCAAAACACACCCCATTGATGTCTCCAAAACAGTCAAGTATAGAATTAATGGCCTTCCTGGAGTTGGTGGCACTAGCACAGGTGGATTCAATAAATACTCCTTTATTGTGTCAAAGGCTTCTTGGCAATCATTATTCCAGACTGTCGGGTTATTCTTTCTTAGAAGTTTGAAAATTGGTTCACAGATAGCAGTGAACTGTACTATGAACCGGCTTATATACTGAATCCTTCCAAGAAAACCACGAACCTCCCTCTCCGTTCTAGGTGATGGCATTTCGATGATTGCTTTAGCTTTAGCTGGGTCGATCTCAATTCCCCTTCTGCTTACTATAAAGCCCAACAATTTTCCTGATGTAGCCCCAAAGACACATTTCGCAGGGTTAAGCCTTAGACTGTATTTCCTAAGCCGGTCAAATACCTTCTTCAAGTTGATCAAGTGGTCTTCTTCTTCACATGATTTGGCTATCATATCATCCACATAGACCTCCATCTCCTTATGGATCATATCATGGAATAAGGCTGTCATGGCCCGCTGGTAGGTTGCCCCAGCGTTCTTAAGTCCAAATGGCATAACAGTGTAGTGGAAGGTACCCCAAGGGGTGATAAAGGCTGTCTTCTCTTGGTCTTCCTTAGCCATCTTGATCTGATTATAACCAGAAAAGCCGTCCATGAATGAGAATAGACTATGTACAGCGGTGTTATCCACCAAGATGTCTATGTGTGGAAGTGGAAAGTCATCCTTTGGACTTGCCTTATTCAAATCTCTATAATCTACGCACATTCTGACTTTTCCATCCTTCTTTGGCACTGGCACTATATTTGCAAGCCATTCGGGGTATGTGGAAACTGCTAAGAATCCGGCTTGGAATTGTTTAACCACTTCATCTTTGACCTTTAACGTCCATTCAGGTTTTAACCTTCTCAGTTTCTGTTTAACTGGCTTAGCGTCTGGTAGAATAGGTAGCCTGTGTACCACCATATCTGTGTCTAACCCCGGCATATCCCGATACGACCATGCAAACACATCTTCATAATCAGCCAAAAATCGTATCATTTCATCCCGCTGTACCTCAGATAGACATACCCCAATCTTCACTATTTTTGGGTCATCTTCGGTCCCTAGGTTTATTGATATGGTCTCTTCGATATTGGGTTGGACCCCCTTTTCATGACGCTCTAATTGATATGTGATTTCTTTTGGAGGGTCGTCTTCTTCGTCCTCGGTCTCTTCTTCGACCCCCATTAGGTCAAAGTCGAGCTCAAGGTCGAAGTCATACTCATCCTGATCCAATTCCGTTTGCTTATATGGTTCATAAATGGTTTGGACCTTTTTGAAAAATTTATCTTTTCTAGAAAAAATTGAAAAATCTTTTTGTGTTTTTTGAGAGCCTCCTACAAAATATTTCCCTGAAGACGAAGGCTCATTAAAACCTTCAGGAAAAGGGCATTCCACTAATGGAGTTTTTTTTGGAAGCCATGTCTGTTTGCCAAACAAACGCGGCTTCAAAAGTAAGAGGAGTTTCCTCCCAATTATTCAGAGTAAAAGAATCTGGGGCAAGGATACAAGCCTACTCCTCAAGCTTAGGGTCTGCATCTGAAATCACCAATACTGGGTGAGTTGCATCTCCTGTTTCTTCCGTAGGGCCAGTTCCAGATGGGACTTCTACTGCAGTCCAATCAATAAAGGGTAGCTCCTCTGCTACTTCTTCTTGCTTGCCTTCTGTCATGGCAAAGAATGTTCCGATGTCCTCTGAAAAATCCTGCTCCTGTTCTGCCTGTGGCCCAGGCCCACCAAATGCTTGTGGAGGTGGAGGTGGAACATATAGTTGTACGGTTGAGGGTTTGGGTTTCTGGAATGGGTTGATATTGTAGTATGGAGGTTTGGACTGATCCTCAGGAGGAGACAGTTGAATCATGTGAGAAAGCTTTGGAAAAGTTTCCCTGATATGAGGGAATTTCATGGTTTCTATCTGCCCCTGTCTTCTCCATTTCCTTGGCTTGGACCCCAACCCGGCTCTGTGAACCATTTTCTTAACCTGTACCGGTTCTATCCTTCCTTGTAAGTTAACCCCCAGACCTTTTCCAGGGTGAAACTGGTACTTTTCTAGCACATTCTTGACCATTTTCTCAGCACAGGTCAATTTTCCTTCTTTTTCCTGATACCCCCCAGGTATATAATTCACAGCTTCAAATTGAAAAGAGTGAAACGTCAACTTATCTGCAGTCATTTCCATGTTTATACAGGGTACATCAGGGGACCACATGGGAGGAACCAAGTTTTCGGCCAGGACAGTAATCACCTTTTGCCCTCTAATATATTTGACTCTTTGGTGGAGGGTAAATGGTATGGCCCTAGCTGTATGAATCCACGGCCTTCCTAGGAGTAGGTTGAAAGCTGCAGGTATATCCATCACCTCAAATGTGATGTTAAAAATATACGGTCCAATTGTGACCGGCAGTTCAACCTCTCCTAGGGAGTGTGTTTTAGAGCTGTCAAATGCTCTTATAATTCTTCCATTTTGTTTTATTTTGTTTCGCTCCAGATTGAGCTTAACAAAGGTTATCAATGGGCAGACATTGAGAGCCGACCCATTATCAATCAGAACCCGGGCTATCATGCAACCCTTACTGAGCACAGCAATGTGCAAAGGATCCACATGATGGTACCCTGCTGGACTGATCTCAGTCTCAGAAAAAGTTATCACATTGTGGGTGTGCGCACCTAAATCTGGCCTAGATCGCACACCGGGCGCACCTTCGGCGCGTGCCTCGGGACATTCGGAGTCGCCACTGCCTGAGAGTGCAGGCAGACACGGTTTTGCCCTAATCGGGTCTAAGTCTAGTCTGCGGCTTTTCAGAGTTCTAGCTAAGTCCTCGGTTACGGTCCGGGGAAGTCCTAAAGACACCCCGGTCCGCCCCGTCGGTTTGACGGGTCCCTCGGGTCTCCCTGGTTTCTGAGTCAATTTCACCCTTCCTAGACCAGCATGCTATCTTGTTAAGTCAGGCAGGGCCCCCTGAAGGTGTGGGTCCCTTTTATTTGATTTTATCTTTTTATCTATCTACATGAAGTGGGTCGGACCCGGGTCCCGTTGGAAGACCCGTGGGTTGCCACGGTTGGGCATTAGGCCTAGTTGGGTTATTGGGTAACCCATTTGGTTATTTTATTAAGTTTTATATTTTTATAACTTTAGTTTGGGCTTAGTGGGCTTGGAATGGGCCCATTAGCCAAAGTCTAGTGGCCTGGGCCCGTTTTATTGAAAACGGGCCTGGTATGGGCCGGTCTAAATGTGGGCCCTCAAGTGGGCCTAAGGGGTCTTGATGGGCCTATCTAGGCCCAAAGTCCAAAATGGGCTTAAGAAAGCCCAAAAAGGTTAAGGGGAGTGGTTCAGGCCGGCTCAGACCGGAATTGGTCCAACCGAACCAAGAAATGACAAATTTTACATTATTTCACATTTCGCCCGTGTTTGCTCTGCGGTCCGGCCTGCCCGTAAATGAATTCCGGTCTCCTCTGCCCGTGAATCAGACACGGTCCAGGCTGGACCGGACTGAGTTTACGGGCGCAATCAGTTCTGTGCTTTTGCTGCCGATTCTTCTTGGGATGTGTCCGGCCACCTTCCTGGGAACTCCAATGATTTCTGTGATGATTCCAGAGCCTTCAGAATCCTTCATTTCCTTTATTTGGCCTAAAAGGCCATTTCTTCTTTCTTCTTCTTCTAACTGGGAAACCAGCCTCCTTTGGGGTGATTTGTACTCATATTTAAGTAAGGAATTACAGGGCATTTATTAATCTTCAAGAAGGATTCAATCCTTCTATGTCAAAAAATGAAGAAAATAATTATTTGATTTTGTCAATTCTAAATGCTCTTTAGGTACTTTCTTTTCCCTTCTTTCTTGTAATGGCTAACTTTCCAATATCATCTTCTCAAGATACTCAAAACAGCAAGTGAGAGTTAGTAGCACAAAGAGTATTTAAAAGAAACTTAGAAAAGAAAACCAAAATGAAAATATTACAAAATTCCACATACTTACAATATGGTTTTTGTTAGTGATGAATTCTCTAATGAATTTGGCAGCGCTTCCGCGTCCTCCAAAGATTTGTGGAAATGGTTAGACAAGGTTTGGTTAGGAGATGAGCTTGAAAGTTAAACTAGAGAAGATTTTTCTGCATGATTTTGGCATGACTCTATGAACCTAGGGGTAGTTTGGGGATAAAAGAAGTATGGGTTGAGGATGATGGTGGTTGGGCAGGGCTCCGGCCGTGGATTGCACCAGGAGGAAGAGGGGGTAGGCCAAAGGGGAGAGGTCTTCCCCAAATGAAGGGGGGTGGCCTCTCTATTTATAGGCAAAAATCCCGTGCCCGTATTTGATCTACGGGCGTGCCTTGCCCGTACTTCAAGTACGGGCGTGCCTTGCCCGTAATTCAAATACGGGCGAAAAACGAATATTTGCAATTATCGCAGATTCGGCCGTACGGGACGCGTGTTCCGCCGTACGGCGACGCGTGTCTTCCTTCTAGAAGCGTGCCCGTATTTAAAATACGGGCATGCCCTGCCCGTAATGTAAATACGGTCCCGCACGTTTAAAAAATGTGTGGATTTCAAACCTTTATTCAATTTGGCTTATTGCAGGATTTTTATCCGATTTTTCCGATTATTTTATTAGAAAACGAGATTCTCTTTATTAAAATATTATTAAACACTTTTATTTTATTGGTTTAGTCCATTTTTGCTGCCTTTTTGCCACATGGGCAGTTTTTCTGAAACTTCAACTGCTCATAACTTCTTCGTCCGGTGTCCGATTTCAACAAACTTAGTGTCGTTGGAATCAGCTCGGAACCACCTATCCATTGGGATCAAGTTTGGCAGTCGAATTGGGGTCGAGCAAAAAGTCAACTTTTCGCTCCCCAAAAGTTTGACCAGCTTATATCTTTTCCTTCTGGACTCCGATTCCAGCAAATTCAGTTGCGTTGGAATCGTGTCGAAATGCTCTTTTCAATGATATGAAGTTTGATGGCCAAATTTACTTGAATCAAAAAGTCAATTTTTTGACCCACTCAGGGTTTGACTTTTAGTTTGACTTTTCATTTTTCTCTATTTTGGGGTGCAAAAATCAGGTGCTAACAGCTGCCCCTCTTTGCCGGAGTCACCTTGGGGGATGAACAGCAAAGAAGAAAAAGAACCTTATTTTTGCACCTTGCATTTCTGTCGACATGGTCGACGAGCTCAATCATTGAATTTGTTTTTTTTTTTTTTTTTTTTTTTTTTTTTAGTGAAAGGGAAGTGTCAGATGTCTGGTATCACTTCCTGGTTTTGGAATCCCTATACCCTCTTTCGGGTTTGAATAGGGCAGTTTCTTTTTTGAAAAATGAGATAAGATTGGTTTTGAGCTCATCAGCCTGTTTCGGCGTTGATGCAAGGCACTTTGCACTGTTCTTTTCTTTTTGTTTGTTCCATTAAAGCTTTTAGTAACTTCCGTTTTTTTTTTTTTTTTTTTTTTTTTTTTAAGGAGAGGCCAGGGCATGGGTTTGGGAGTGCATGTGGGAGGACGGGAGGAAGCTTTCGCGCTGCTGTCCATCATCTCGGAGACCACACACCTACTCTAGCCTATACTATTTACAAAAGTGGGAAATCAAAATTTACAAGAGGGGGCGAATTGGCCCATTATTGCTCTTTCTTGTTGCTTCTCCTTACCAGGTTCTTTCTCTTGTCGAGGCATTTAAAGCTTCTCTTCCCACTTATGAGTATCCACTGGGGATCTGGTGGGAATATGATCTGTCAAGATGACTCCCTGGGGATTATCGTAAGGTCTTCCTCTGCTTTTGAAGTCCTATTGGAGGGTCTGAGGATCTCGACGATCTTCTTTCTTCTGAGCCCTGCTGGGGATGAAAGGGAAGAAGCTTCTGCTGGGGAATGAAGGATCAAAGTATCCTTCTCATGTTCATCTTGCATCTTTCTTCCTTCTTTGAACCTGTACAAGGAACAAAATGTCAAATATGTTATGCTTCATTGGGGATATGCAGGGTTGGTTTATTCTAAGCCTTTGATTCATCACAATCAAAAGTGGCTATTGATTAAGGCAATGAACCCTTCTTCACGGGTTAGCAGCACAGATGGGGAAATTCTAAGAATAGTTAAGCAGAATAATTACGGCAAAACACAGATGTGGCAGTGTGTGTTTGTGCCTGCAATTATCACAAAAGCCAATCCTTAAGCCAGACATAGATTAGAGTGCTTGGTATTTTTAGCCTTGTCATCATAGGCCTTGGAGCGTTGACTCAAACATAGTCTGCCAATCTGGGCCCTTCAGGTCACTTGGCTGTCCCCACTTAGTGCACTGTCCAACCTGTTTCTGTTTTTGCTGTATTTCCCTTTCTAATCAAGGAATGACCAGTTTTTTTTTTTTTTTTTTTTTTTTTTTTTTTTTTTTTTTTACCACGACTGACCCTTTTTGCACATAGCGCCCTTTTTGGGTTTTCACCATGTCTGGTTCTTTCAGGGAGAATCTAATTCCGTCATTACCAGAAAACGCAGATTTGACTGTTTTGCTCAAGATTATTCACTTTGGGATCCGAGAGGTCTTTAAGGTAGGACGAAATGTAGGCTAGGTTAGGGTTTTGAAAGAAAGATAAGTGGCCCAAGAAGGCTATGATTTTATAGGTCTGTACAGTGCTCCTTTTATTGTTGGGGCTTACATCCTGGCTTAGGTGGTGTGGGGTTCATATTTTCCCCATATTACTTTGTACCTGTTTTTCACAACTCTTTTCTTTTCTTTTTCTTGATTTTCTTCGCAATTGCTTTTTTTTTTTTTTTTTTTTTTTTTTTTTTTTTTTTTTTTTTTTTGAGCTAGGGCCAGGAATGCCCATTTTGATGCAAAGGAACACCTGTACTAGGTTTGAAAAGAAATTTTCAGGCTCAAAAGTATCTGACTAGGGGAGAGCTTTTTTGAAGGTAATTGAAAGGATTTACAGGTTTGGGGGAGAGTCAAGGATGGCCTCTCTTCATTTCCCAATTGGAATTATCTCAAGGATAATACAGTCTGACTGCATCTGCATTTATTGGCTCAGGAAAAATAGTTCCGTCTGTCTCTTGTAGGATTAGTGCTCCTTTGGACAGAACTTTATGTACTATGAAAGGTCCTTCATAGTTTGGCTTGAATTTCCCTCTATTATCTTCTTGGTGGGGGAATATCTTTTTCATAACAATGTTGCCCACCTTGAAGTGTCGTGGTATTACTTTTTTATTATAAGTCCGAGCCGCTCTCTGCTGATAGAGTTGCCCGTGGCACAAAGCCTTAATCCTTTTCTCATCAAGCAACTGCAACTGGTCAAACCTTGATTCTTCCCATTCAATGTCATCAACCTCTGCTTCCTTCAGGATTCTGAGCGAAGGGATCTGCACTTCCACGGGAAGGACTGCCTCCATTCCATATACAAGAGAGAAAGGAGTTGTTCCGGTTGAGACCCTGATTGAGGTTCGGTATGCATGCAAAGCATATGGCAACTTCTCATGCCAGTCTCTGTAGGTGACTACCATCTTCTCCAATATCTTCTTCAGATTTTTATTGGCAGCTTCTACTGCTCCATTCATCTTGGGCCGATATGCTGTAGAATTTAGATGTCTGATCTTCATTTCCTCACACATTTTGTCCATGTCCTTGTTATTCAAATTCTTGGCATTGTCTGTGATGAGTGCTTCAGGCATACCATAGCGACAAACAATATTATTTCTGATGAATTTCAGTACATGGGACCCTTTAACCTCTGCAAAGGACACGGCCTCTACCCACTTGGTAAAATAGTCTATTGCAACCAAGATGAATCGATGCCCATTTGATGCCTTCGGATGGATCTCTCCAATCATATCAATTCCCCAGATAGCGAAGGGCCAAGGAGAAGTCATTGAGTACAAAGTGTTGGGCGGTGCATGAATATTGTCAGCATAAACTTGGCATAACTGGCACTTCCTTACATGGATATGGCAATCATGTTCCATAGTCAACCAGTAATAACCCATTCTCAATATTTTCCTGGCTAGCATGTGCCCATTCATATGTGCGCCACACTGTCCCCCATGAATTTCATCAACCAGTTGTTGTGCCTCTTCCTCTGTTACACATAGCAGCAATGAATCATTGTAGGACTTTTTGTATAGCTTGTCCCCACTAAGGAAGAACTGTCCTGCCAGTTTCTGAATCGTGCGCCTCTCAGACGCTGTGGCATTCTCTGGCAAAGTCCTGTTTCTCAGGTACTTCATTATGTCTGTATACCAGGGTTCCCCTTTTGGTTTGCTCCTTTCAACATTAAAACAGTAGACAGGAGAATGCCGCACCTCTATCTCCAATGGTTGTACCCAAGTATCGCCAGTGATGGTTACCATAGATGCTAGTGTTGCCAGGGCATCTGCAAACTGATTCCTGTCTCGTGGCATATAATCAAATATCACGTTTTTGAACTGTTCTTCCAATTCCTTAATCAGTTCCTGATATGGCACCAACTTAGGATCCTTAGTCCGCCAATCCCCCATTACTTGGTAGATGATTAGACAGGAATCACCATAAACTTTTAATTCTTGAATATTCATCTCAATTGCGGCTTGCAAGCCTAACACACATGCTTCGTATTCTGCCATGTTGTTAGTGCAATCGAACAAGAGTTTTGCTGCTATTGGATGATGGACTCCTTCTGGGGAAATGATTACTGCTCCAATCCCTTTTCCATTGATGTTGACGGCCCCATCAAAAAACATTTGCCATCGGGTTTCCTTTTCTGCTGATTCGGCACACATAATTTCATCATCCGGCAACCCGGTGAGAAGTGGTTGATAGTCGAGCACAGGGTGTTCTGCTAGGTGATCAGCCACTGCCTGTCCCTTTATTGCCTTTCTCGTAGTGTAGACAATGTCATACTGAGATAAGATAACCTGCCACTTGGCTATCCTTCCAGTGGAGATTGGCTTTTCAAAAATGTACTTCAGGGGATCTGTATCTGAGATCAAAAAGACAGTATGACTGAGGAGATAGTGCCGGAGTTTCTGAGCTGCCCATACCAATGCACCACAGGTCTTCTCAAGCAATGTGTATCTTACTTCATAATTGGTAAACTTCTTGCTCAGATAATAAATTGCTTGTTCCTTTTTTCCTGTATCATCATGCTGCCCTAGGACACATCCAGCTGCCGTTTCTGTGACTGACAAATACATGATTAAAGGTCGTCCTGGTACAGGGGGAACCAAAGTTGGTGGACTCATCAAATAGGCCTTGATTTTGTCAAACGCCTCTTGGCAATCCTCATTCCAGACCACTGGGTTATCCTTCTTTAGCAGTTTGAATATTGGTTCGCATACGGGAGTCATCTGTGCTATGAACCGACTGATGTACTGTAATCTGCCAAGGAAACCCCTCACTTCTTTTTCTGTGGATGGGGGAGGCATCTCCAGAATTGCCTTCACTTTGACAGGATCAACCTCAATTCCTCGTTTCCCAACGATGAATCCAAGTAGCTTCCCTGAGGTAACACCGAATACACACTTATTCGGATTCAGCCTGAGCTTGCATTCCCTGAGCCTGTTAAACACCCTTTCAAGGTTCACCAAATGACTTTCCTCTTCTTTTGACTTTGCAATCATGTCATCCACGTATACTTCCATTTCCTTGTGTATCAGATCATGGAAGAGCAAAGTCATCGCTCGCTGGTATGTGGCGCCTGCATTCTTCAACCCGAATGGCATCACTTTGTAGCAGTATGTGCCCCAATGTGTGATGAAGGAAGTCTTCTCCATGTCTTCAGGTGCCATCCTTATCTGATTGTACCCAGAGAATCCATCCATGAAGGAGAACATGGAATGAGTTGCAGTATTATCAACCAGTATATCAATGTGTGGTAATGGGAAGTCATCCTTTGGGCTTGCCTTGTTCAGATCCCTGTAATCAACGCACATTCTGACCCTTCCATCCTTCTTGGAGACTGGCACAATGTTCGCTAACCACTCTGGGTAATCTGTAACTTTCAAGAACCCAGCTTTTAACTGCTTGGCGACCTCCTCCTTGATCTTCAGGGCCCATTCTGGTTTCATGCGTCTGAGCTTTTGCTTCACTGGTGTGGCCTCAGACTTTATAGGTAACCGATGCACAACTAAATCTGTGTCTAACCCAGGCATATCCTCATATGACCATGCAAACACATCAATGTAAGATTTTAGAAAATCATTTATCTGTGTTTTCTGTAATAATGTCAGCTTTTTACCAACTTGAAGAATCCTTGGTTGTGCTGCGTCACCTATGTTGATAGGTTCAGTTTCCTCAATATTAGCCTGGAGACCTTTTTCATGTCTGTCCAAGGCAAATTGGATTTCAGGTGGGGTCTCCCATGATTCATCATTATCCTCAAGTTCACAAGGATCACTGGGGATAATTTCTGAATCATTGGGTTGTGATGAGTAAGTGTCGTTGCCTGATTCCTGCTCGACACTTTGGATTTCTTTTTGTTCTTTTTGACCTTTTTGTTTTTGTTTGATTTTGGCAGCCTGATTATCTATCTCGTGCTCCGAATTTTTCGGGTGTGCGTCGAGATTGACAGTGAGGTTGCGATTTTGAGTTTGCTTACTTGCAGAATTATTCACAGAAGCAGAAAGATAATCAGAAGACTTCACGCATTTATTAAAAAGTGCAGCAATATCTACAGGGGGAATTTCAGAAGTGGAAGAAACTCCCTGTGGTAGTTCGGCTTTGCGAGTGGCAAGTGGCGTCGAACTCCAGTTCTGCAATGCGTGTTTGTCTTTGGTTACAGCAGTCACTGCGTTCACCTTTCCAGTCTGGATCATGCCGATGCTGCTGTCAGAGGAGATGCAGATGGGGTCATTAGCTGTGCCCTTCTTTGGTTGATTCTGACTCGAATCCTCTGATGATACACTGACCCATACCCCGCGGCGGATGACAGTCCCTGGTACCAGAACAATGACTTCGTGGGGTGGTTCCACCTTAGGCAGTGCCTGGGTTACAGATTTTCCTGATGATTCATCCCTCTTGCTGGAAGAATGTTCGTCAGGGGCCCAGTTACCATAAGTTTCATGATAAGCCAGCTCAGTGGGCAGTCCCAGTACCTGGGGCATATTCTGGAACATCTGACCCAAACCTTCCTTGGTACTTGGGTGTATAATGCATATAGGAGGTGGGGGAGACCTTTGCCTTGGAGTGGGTTCTCCTGAACTATCCTGGCTTTCCATCATGTAAATGTAGTGAGCTGGTTCTTCTTCTTCAGCCTCAGCTGGTGGTGCCTCAACATCATCTGATGGGTAGGCAAATGCTTCTTCGGGGATAGCTGGTTTTTCAGTGTCAACTGATTGCCAAGAGAATAGAGCAGACAGTTCTCCCATTAGCCCACTGAGAGCCTCTGAGTTTTCTTCTGTAACTGTCTCCTGGGGCAAGGGAGGTTCATCCCATATCCTTTGTAGATACTCAGCTTCCGCTTGCTCAACTGGATCATTGAACTCATCGCCCCATCCCTGGGGGACTATGTTCTGAATGGCTTGTGCAGCTTCCTTCTCCATATTGGCAAAGTGATGGTATAGCTGGCCCTGTACACAGATGGGCCAGTGTGGGTCTCTTCCTTCGGCTCGTGCCCTCTTCCGTTCAGCTTTCCTACCAAATAGCCTGGCATAGTCTTCAGGTTCAGGAACAAACCCCAATCCAAAGCCCACAGATTTGTCACATGGCTGGATTGCAGACTTGATGCCTTGCTTGTATTTGCCTAAACCTTCTCCTACTCGGAGACCCCAGTCGGCGCATTCAGCAGCACCGAACATGTTCTTCCTTTTCCTTCTGCGGGACAAATCTGATTGCAGAGGAGTAGGAATGCTGTTTATCTGCACCATTTCAATGGCTTGGAAGTTCAGGGAAGTAGGCAGTTCATAATCAATCACAGGTACCCCTCCTTGTTCAAATTCTCTGTGATTTTCTGCATGCACCGTAATCAATTGATTTCCCGAAATAAATCGGATCATCCGATGTAAGGTGGACGGAACTGCCCCTGCTTGATGTAACCAAGGTCTTCCAATCAGCAAATTAAAGGAGGCATTGATGTCCATCAACTCAAAGGTGATGAAGAAGGCCCTTTCAGCAATTGTAATTTCCAGAGTAACTTCCCCAAGGGAATCCTTCTTGGCATTGTCAAACCCACGGACATTATTGGAGCTGGGTTTGATCAAATCAGCGTTCAGCTGCAGACTGTGGAAGGTCCTGACTGGGCAAATATTCAGAGCTGACCCGTTATCGATCATGACCCGTCTCACCATCAAGTCGAAGCACCTTACAGTGATAAATAGAGGCTCTGTATGATTATGACCTTCAGGTGGCAAGTCTGCTGAGGAGAAGGAGATTGCTTCTGGCGTAGCAATTATAGACATTACTGTCTTTAGCTGCTCAGGGCTGATGTCGTCAGGCACATGAGTATCACCCAGTATTCTCATAAGCACGTCCTTATGTTTGTCTGAATCCAATAAGAGACGCATAATGGATATCTGGGCTGGTGTCTTATTCAACTGCTGCACTAGATCATACTCCGGAGTGAAGGCACTATAGTGGAGTTTTTCAATCTCTTCTTCTGGGGCCTTCCCTTTCTTCTTATGGGTCTGTGGCAATTCAGCAGCCACATCCTTCCCTTTTTCTTTCCTTGTTCTTTCTTCAATAGTTTCTCCCTCTGGTGCAGGTGGAGGGTTAGGGTTGATATATCGACCAGAACGGGTGATCCGATCAACTTCTCTTTCAGTGGAAGTGATGGTGGAATCATGGTACATGGGTAGGAATTGGTAAGGTGGAGGCACAGCGGAGTAGGTTGGGTCAAGGTGAAGGTGGTGTAAGTTAAGGGTGGGTGGTTCCAGTAGGAAGTCCACAGGCTCATTGAATGGGTTCATCATGTCAAAGATGTTCAATGGGGGTGAGTTTGGGACGGGTGGAGGATAGAAAGGCTCTGGTTCGGGAAAGTTGAAATGCACCAGAGGGAATCCCATGAAGGTTTCTTCCTCCTCCTCTTCATTGATGACATGTATCTGTTGATAGATTGCCCCTTCATGGAGATGAATCCTGACAACTTGCCCCGGTCGTCCGATCAATAAGGACGGGTCAACCTGTAGTTCATTGCCTTGATCATTAATGATCTGATGTACTGTTCCGCTGCCAGAAGCCTTAGAGTGGTCTGGGAGAGGATTGGTAGTTGTGCCAGTAGGTGGAGTAGGTGCTGCTGGTGCTGGGGGTTCTACAGAGATCTTCTTGCTGTCTATCAGATCCTGTATATCATGCCTCAAGTCCCAGCATCGATTAGTGGAATGCCCGGGAGCTCCAGAATGGTACTCACACCTTTCTGCTGCATTATAGTTTCGTGAATTTACCATTCGAGGATTTGGAGGCTTGATCTGTAAGTACCCTTTCTTCAGCAGGGTGGCCAACAATTCTGCTGGTGCGTAAGGCAACGGGGTAAACACCCTCTTCATCCTTGCCTCCGCCTCTTCTCTAGTTCTTCTCATGGGTTGCCCCTGGCCTTCAGGCCTCTGAGAAATGTGGTAAGGCTGCGTTGGCTGTACATAATTAACAGCCTGGGTCTCCTGCCTTCTGGGCTCTTGCCCCTGATTTCTGTTACTCTGTCCTGTCGCAACCCTTCTCTGTGTAGGGCCCTGACCACTACCATCTATCTTTCCAGCTCGTATAGCATCTTCAATTCTATCTGCCGTCAGAATCAAGTCATTGAAGTTAGAAGTACTCTGCCCCAGTAGCAAGGAAAAGAATGGCTGTCCAAGTGATGCAATGAACAAGGAGGTCATCTCCTGTTCCAGTAGTGGGGGTTGAACTAGTGTGGCCAATTCTTTCCAACGTTTGGCATATTCCCGTACAGATTCCTGATTCTTCTTTGTCAGCCTCTGCAGCTCTGCCCTGGTTTGTACAATTTGACTGTTCAAACGGTACTGCTGAATGAATGCTGCGGCCAAATCATTCCAGGTCTTAATCTTGGTTTTGTCCAGACTCAAAAACCAAGTATATGCTGCTCCTGTCAGCGATCTCTGAAAGAACTGTATCATTATTTTTTCATCTTTGGCATATTGACACATATCTCCAGAGTATGACCTTAGGTGGTTTAACGGGCATCCGGTGCCATCAAACTGATGCAAGTCAGGGCATTTGAATTTTGGTGGAAGTTGAACATCGGAGGAGAAGCAGAGGCTGTCTAAAGTAGCCTCCATGGGGACCGCACTGGGTCGTAGGCTTTTCAGCTCTTCACGCAAAGCATCTACCTCTGACTTAGTGGCTGCCATTTTTTCATCAAACTGGGCCTGTTGTGTCCTGTACCAATCTTCCTCTTCTTGCCCCAGTTGGGCAGGTGCAATAATCTGTGGAAGAGGCACAGCTTGCGGAGGTGGAGGTGGTACCAACGGAGCTGGGTACGCAGGGTATGGTGGTGGAGCATCCATCTGCGGTGGAACAATTGGCTGCTGCAGAGTCACTGGTGCAGCAGGGGGAGCCATCCTGAGTTCTCTCAATTCTGCCATTAACTCTTGAATAATAGTCCCCATACTGTCTATCCTCTGTTGCAGATCAGTCACTGTCTGTGCCTGGCTGGACTCTGCCTGGTCCTGTCCTGACGGTGTCTGTTCCCTTGATTGTTCCATTTCAAGTCTCTTCCTGGATCTTAACAGGTACGGGCTTCGGAAAGCAATTTTGGTACCTGCTTGAAACAGCAATTAATTAGTGCAATTTTTACATGGTTTATGTAGTCAAATTATCAATTTAAATGATTACAGATCTATTTTAACTATCTTAAGATAGTTGGGAAAGAGAACCCAAATGAATTTAAGGATTGATTTATTTGAGTTATTTTGAGAATGATTGGGAATCTAGAACCCAATCTATTTTAACCAAATGGTTGGGAGAGAAAACCCGGTTTAGACTGGTCTATTTTAGCCAAACGACTGGGAAAGGGAACCCTAAACTGATCTGTTTTAACCAACTGGTTGGGAGAGAGAACCCGGTTTAGACTGGTCTGTTTTAGCCAAACGGCTGGGAAAGGGAACCCTAAACTGATCTATTTTAACCAAATGGTTGGGAGAGAGAACCCGGATTTAAAAGGTTGGTTTGAGCTCAGTATCACGAGGTTGGACTATGTTAAGTCTCCGCAGGGGATGAGCTAAACAGCAACATCCAGGTGTACCTTAACCAATTTTCAGTTTAATCTCTGATGGTTTTAGCACCTAACTTCGGCTAGTAGTTCCCGGGCGTGTCTTAGCTAGTCTTTGGTTTAGTCACCATTGACTTTGACGCCTCACAACGGGGAAGGCTATACCAGGACGTTCTTCTACCAACTTTTTGGTTTAATCACCAGTGGCTTCAGTGCCCTAAGAGTTCGGCTAGGGATACCCGAGCGTACCTTAGTCGTTAGCTTAGTTGCTTGACCTTGGTGCCACACAACGGGGTATGCTATGCCAGGACGATCCTCCGCCAATTTTCTGGTTTAATCACCAGTGGCTTCAGTGCCCTAAGAGTTCGGCTAGGGATACCCGAGCGTACCTTAGTCGTTAGCTTAGTTGCTTGACCTTGGTGCCACACAACGGGGTATGCTATGCCAGGACGATCTTCCACCAATTTTCTGGTTTAAACACCAGTGGCATCAGTGCCCCATAGGCTGACCGTGTGATCTTTTAAATCAGACGGGTGTGATCTGAGCTCAAGGGATTGGGTGTTCTTTATTTAGAACCCTAGGGTTTTAAGACTTGAGTTTGAAACTTGAAGGTTTGAAAATTGACAAGGACGGGGTGTTCTTTACTCAGAACCCCTGGATTTTAAAAATTCTTTTGGCAAGTTCTTTATTCAGATTGCCTGAGAGTTTTAGAGTTGGTAAAGAAAATGGGGTGTTCTTTATTTAGAACCCTTTAGTTTAAAGATTCAACCAATTTGGCGAGTTCTTTACTCAGATCGCCTGAAAATTTTGAATTGGGTGTTCTTTATTCAGAACCTTTTGCTTTTAAGACTCAAATTTGAAATTGATAATTTCTGAATATGGGGAAGCTGGTAAGAATTGGGTGTTCTTTATTTAGAACCCATGGGTTTAAAGATTTAAAAATTTTGGCGAGTTCTTTACTCAGATCGCCTGAAAGTTCTGAGGTTGAAGGATTGGCACCAGACTGTTTGAAAAAGGAATTTGAGGATGTCTTAAGTGACTTTATTGAATCTAGCACAAAATTCTTCATGGAAAAAAGAAGTACAATGCCAAAATTCAGAACAAGCAATTTCAAGATTAAACAAAACAAACCCAGAGTCTAGCTAGGTTGGTCATCATCAAAATGAGAGGACACGTCTCGCCTTTTCAAGGCACGCAGAAGTTTATTCCGCAGACGTCGGTCCTCTTTTGCGCGTCTGCGCATGGTGTCAAGTTGCTGTTGAAGGGCCTCATTGGCCTGCTTGTTTTTACGCTCGGAATCCACGTATGCACGGTGGATCCGAGAATGAGATTCCCGCAGTTCGGCCACCCTATCCCTGTATGTGTCAGGGGGCGGAACTGGGATATCGTCAGAGGTGACGATATGGAGAGGAGGTGGGCTGTCTAGGCCAGTTTCTCGAGCAATCCACTGTTCGTAATTACGAACATCGGATGCAGTGAAAATGTCCTCTTGGAGTATGTGCACGTGTTGCCATTCCTTCACCAATTTTTTCTTCAATTCCCATGTAAGTGGGCCAATTAATCCTTCCGCCTCATCCTTGATCGGTATTCCCTGAGACTTCCCAAATTGTCTCAGAATTCGAACCGGATAGTATGGCATGGCATGAGTCAAGCCTATCAAGGCTAGGCAATGTCTTTTCCTGAAAGCTATGACGGGGGTATATGTCTGGTCAAATGTGCCTCCCCATCTTATATCCGTTTCTCCTTTCAGTTGGAGAAAGTGGTCAAACCAGTCCTCTCTGGAGGGTAAGTCTGGTCTAATCTCTCTTCGGGCCATCAATGTGACATTGTCACGGACGTACCCATAACGTGGGCTGATAGGTTCAGCAACCATCAGGTGATCTTGGAGCCAAATGTGTAGGAAAGGAGCGCATCCCTGAAACCTCCTAGTTCCGTTCTTGGTCATGGTCAAGGCATGATATAGCTGAGCAAGGATTAATGGTGCAATCTGGAATTTCACTTGGAGTTGGTCCACAATTTCCATGAGGGCCAAATTAATGGTGTCTCCCCCAGTAGGAAAGAAGAGTTGTGACAGAACCACGAGGGTGAAGGTGTCCCACCAAACACGGGGTCTTTCCTGCTTTTTGTCCCTTATCTTTTCAGCGAGGAAGGTTTTAGAGACCCGCGTGAATGCTTGGTCACCTCCTAAAGTCTGGAATTCTCCTCTTGGTAGGCCAAAGAAAGTACAAGCCTCATTCTTGTAGCTATCTTTGAGACTTGGCCTAGCTGGTTCTCCATGGTCACGAAATCGGAGGAATAGTTCAAATTCCTCAATTGTAGGTGTCAACTCATTAGTTCCAAACCTAAAGAGTGAAAGTTGGGGATCCCAGAAAGGTAGGGTCGCCTGAATCATGTCCCAATTAATGGGCACATTTAACAGGGACAGAGTTTGTCCCATGTGGTATTTCTGTTCCCACTGAATCTGCTCATTTCCTTGCAATTGCCTTGTCCAAGAACGGATCCAAGGGGTATCAAAGGCACACTTCTCTATCCTAGGGAAGCGAACTCTCTCAGTCGAGGATGAAGATGCCATGCCGACTATCCGATTGAAATTCCAAGTCAATTTAGGGTTTTCCACCAAAAATTCTAAATTAGTCTAAGGCATGCAACAAGATATGCAAAAATTAAATCAATGCCTAAGCAGTTTAAAAATCAAATCCAAGCATTCAAGTTATGGGGTTTTAAAGGTTATGTCCTTTAAATGTTTGGAAAACGCATTCAGGTCTTAGCCGGCCTTTTCTTTCATCTGTTCTTTCATCTGCTCTTTTATCTGCTCTTTCATCTGCCCCTAGTGTCGGACTGAATACAATATTTACAACTTGCCTTCGAGGGCGAAATTTACAAAAATAAATCTGAAAAGAGAATCACCTTTAGGGTTGTTGAGAACCCAAAAGGAGGGTACAAATTTGCCATTCGGCAGGTGGGCTGAAATCCTATCCCTAGGGTTTTTTCTGCCTCTGTTCTGACTCATTTCTGTCTGATCTGGCCGGCTTTCGACTGTACCAATACCGACTTGAATGCACGGATTAAATCGGGTTAATTTCCTTAAATTAGGGTTAAAACCAACACAGGTGGGGGTTAATGCCCCAGATTAATTTTACCCTTATTTGTTCATTCATGTTCATGCTCTCATCAGGGTTTATCAGAAGTAATAGGTAGGGAAGGATACCCAGCCCAAGGCGCCCGCCTTCAAGGGTCTGAGCCAAGTACTAGACCCTTCGCGTACCATGGCAAGAAACCAATGGCGCTTGAAGAATCCAGAGACCTGGGGAGATGGGTTTACCCTGCTTTCCCCGGCAAGCCACGGGAGCGTAGGGCTAATACCATCCCAAAAGTAAGTTTCTCGATTGAAGAAGGGTGGCTGCTAGAGAGATCTAGGTTTTGGTTAAGAAGAGCATTCAGATTTTCAGCCAGCATTCGATTCAGATCATCCATGCAGACTCCCTCGTGCATGTCGCCCCAATGCAGTTAAAAAAAATTCATTCACGGTGTAGTGAGGTGCTTGTATGTGCAGTGGGGCCAAGTGCTGTGTCTGTTCGGGTGATTCTCGGATAAGGGCCAACAAAGGGTTCCTTAATGCCACATTTATAGTAAAAGTGCAGAACAACATGTAATACAAGATCTGGGTGGATCCCCAGGTAAGTGGGCGGGTCACATTGGTCCCTGTTAAAAACCACTTGCCTTAGGCGATTATCATGTCCGTTTGACAGGATCCCCCAATATCATGCAATTACATGAGTTCCATACTTTACTAAAGTTGGACAAAAAGTACTTCCTAAATTAGCCTATATCCTCCTAAGTTGACTCATTTGATAACCAGGGTCCGACTGGGATGAGGGTGTCCCCAGCAGAGTCGCCAAGCTGTGCGCACCTAAACCTGGCCTAGATCGCACACCGGGCGCACCTTCGGCGCGTGCCTCGGGACATTCGGAGTCGCCACTGCCTGAGAGTGCAGGCAGACACGGTTTTGCCCTAATCGGGTCTAAGTCTAGTCTGCGGCTTTTCAGAGTTCTAGCTAAGTCCTCGGTTACGGTCCGGGGAAGTCCTAAAGACACCCCGGTCCGCCCCGTCGGTTTGACGGGTCCCTCGGGTCTCCCTGGTTTCTGAGTTAATTTCACCCTTCCTAGACCAGCATGCTATCTTGTTAAGTCAGGCAGGGCCCCCTGAAGGTGTGGGTCCCTTTTATTTGATTTTATCTTTTTATCTATCTACATGAAGTGGGTCAGACCCGGGTCCCGTTGGAAGACCCGTGGGTTGCCACGGTTGGGCCTTAGGCCCAGTTGGGTTATTGGGTAACCCATTTGGTTATTTTATTAAGTTTTATATTTTTATAACTTTAGTTTGGGCTTAGTGGGCTTGGAATGGGCCCATTAGCCAAAGTCTAGTGGCCTGGGCCCGTTTTATTGAAAACGGGCCTGGTATGGGCCGGTCTAAATGTGGGCCCTCAAGTGGGCCTAAGGGGTCTTGATGGGCCTATCTAGGCCCAAAGTCCAAAATGGGCTTAAGAAAGCCCAAAAAGGTTAAGGGGAGTGGTTCAGGCCGGCTCAGACCGGAATTGGTCCAACCGAACCAAGAAATGACAAATTTTACATTATTTCACATTTCGCCCGTGTTTGCTCTGCGGTCCGGCCTGCCCGTAAATGAATTCCGGTCTCCTCTGCCCGTGAATCAGACACGGTCCAGGCTGGACCGGACTGAGTTTACGGGCGCAATCAGTTCTGTGCTTTTGCTGCCGATTCTTCTTGGGATGTGTCCGGCCACCTTCCTGGGAACTCCAATGATTTCTGTGATGATTCCAGAGCCTTCAGAATCCTTCATTTCCTTTATTTGGCCTAAAAGGCCATTTCTTCTTTCTTCTTCTTCTAACTGGGAAACCAGCCTCCTTTGGGGTGATTTGTACTCATATTTAAGTAAGGAATTACAGGGCATTTATTAATCTTCAAGAAGGATTCAATCCTTCTATGTCAAAAAATGAAGAAAATAATTATTTGATTTTGTCAATTCTAAATGCTCTTTAGGTACTTTCTTTTCCCTTCTTTCTTGTAATGGCTAACTTTCCAATATCATCTTCTCAAGATACTCAAAACAGCAAGTGAGAGTTAGTAGCACAAAGAGTATTTAAAAGAAACTTAGAAAAGAAAACCAAAATGAAAATATTACAAAATTCCACATACTTACAATATGGTTTTTGTTAGTGATGAATTCTCTAATGAATTTGGCAGCGCTTCCGCGTCCTCCAAAGATTTGTGGAAATGGTTAGACAAGGTTTGGTTAGGAGATGAGCTTGAAAGTTAAACTAGAGAAGATTTTTCTGCATGATTTTGGCATGACTCTATGAACCTAGGGGTAGTTTGGGGATAAAAGAAGTATGGGTTGAGGATGATGGTGGTTGGGCAGGGCTCCGGCCGTGGATTGCACCAGGAGGAAGAGGGGGTAGGCCAAAGGGGAGAGGTCTTCCCCAAATGAAGGGGGGTGGCCTCTCTATTTATAGGCAAAAATCCCGTGCCCGTATTTGATCTACGGGCGTGCCTTGCCCGTACTTCAAGTACGGGCGTGCCTTGCCCGTAATTCAAATACGGGCGAAAAACGAATATTTGCAATTATCGCAGATTCGGCCGTACGGGACGCGTGTTCCGCCGTACGGCGACGCGTGTCTTCCTTCTAGAAGCGTGCCCGTATTTAAAATACGGGCATGCCCTGCCCGTAATGTAAATACGGTCCCGCACGTTTTAAAAATGTGTGGATTTCAAACCTTTATTCAATTTGGCTTATTGCAGGATTTTTATCCGATTTTTCCGATTATTTTATTAGAAAACGAGATTCTCTTTATTAAAATATTATTAAACACTTTTATTTTATTGGTTTAGTCCATTTTTGCTGCCTTTTTGCCACATGGGCAGTTTTTCTGAAACTTCAACTGCTCATAACTTCTTCGTCCGGTGTCCGATTTCAACAAACTTAGTGTCGTTGGAATCAGCTCGGAACCACCTATCCATTGGGATCAAGTTTGGCAGTCGAATTGGGGTCGAGCAAAAAGTCAACTTTTCGCTCCCCAAAAGTTTGACCAGCTTATATCTTTTCCATCTGGACTCCGATTCCAGCAAATTCAGTTGCGTTGGAATCGTGTCGAAATGCTCTTTTCAATGATATGAAGTTTGATGGCCAAATTTACTTGAATCAAAAAGTCAATTTTTTGACCCACTCAGGGTTTGACTTTTAGTTTGACTTTTCATTTTTCTCTATTTTGGGGTGCAAAAATCAGGTGCTAACAGTGGGATAAAATTTGACCAACCATCCGGCCTAGTTGGTCTGGTTCAATATTTTTAGGCACATGGGCCCCCTGGAGTATCCTTAACAAGGAGTCCCTATGTTTTTCAGAATTTAACAATAGTCCCAGAATTGAGATCTGGGCAGGGACTTTGTTCAACTGCTCGATGACATTGAACTCACTCTTTTTTATTATCTTCATGAGGTTAGCAGCCTCACTGTTAGTTACCTGAGGGGCCTCTTCCCCTACCTTGGCCTTGCCTTTATTTTTTTCTTCTTCTTTCTCCTTCTCTGTTTCTTTTTGTTTTTCTTCCACCCCTAGACATTTTCCTAACCTCATCATGAGGTTTACTTCTTCCTTGCTTTCAGCTGCAGGGCATGTAGTAGTAACAGCTTCACTATAGTTCCATGGTACAGCCGATTCAGAGTAGGAAGGCTTAGGGACATTTACCACTAATGGAGGAAGTTTGGATTTGGATGCGGAAGTCTGGGTAAATGGGACATTAATAACCAGAGGTGGAAGTTGCTTTGATTGAAGGGTTGTAGAAGTGACTGATGCACTAAGGGGGTCACAGTTTATGACCAATGGCGGTTTTGACTGAATGGGTGGAGAAAAAGTGGATGGATTGTAATTAATGACCAAAGGTGGCTTGGCGATGTTCATCTGGGCCATGAGGGATGAGACCCATTCCAAAGATGAGCTAATGTTCTTTGCAGCACTATCATTCCCCTTTGAAATCATATTTATTTCTTTGCCTTCACTTCTCCTGTCAAAATATACTTTGACCGTTGTCCCTATGAGATCAATTAATTGAGATGGGTCAAAGGTTATTTTGTCAGAAGAGATGACTCCTATGACATTAGATGGGCCTGCCCCGTGATGCTGGGGCAGTGGGTTTTGTCCAATATCGGTTCTTGGAGGATTGGGAGCTCCTGTATTGAAAGACAGGGTATTTTGGTCCAGTAAATCCTGAATGGCATGTTTCAAAGGCCAACACTTGTCAGTAGGGTGCCCAGGTGCACCCATATGGTAATCACAAGTGATGGAAGGGTCAAAATTTCTCCCCTTGGATGCATTCGGATTAGGTTCTCTTAAGGTGACATACCCTCCTTGCAATAAAGTGGGCAACAATTGAGAAGGAGTCATTGGAATAGGGGTGAAAACCCTATTTCTCCTCGCTGCAAAATAGGCATCCTTTTCTTCCTTAGTAAAAACCCTTTTTTGGTCTGAAGGTGCTGCTGGAACATTAACCCTCATGGGGGCCTGGGATGATGAAGCAGGTGGGGTAGGAAAATGGGCAGGTATGTTGATTTGTATGGGCTTGTTAGGGCCAGATGGTGGCTGTACCATGTTTACCTCATCCTCCTTCTTGTTCCCATTCTTCTTTATCCCGCTTCCTTTCTTTAGGTTGGGGTCTTGCTGGCTAACCATAACAGAGTGGTCAATTATTTTACCTGACCTGATCCCGTCTTCTATTCGGTCAGCCACTTGAACCAAGGCAGCAAAATTAGTGGTGGTCTGACCCACCAGGTGGCTGTAGAATGGTTGACCCAAAGTGCTTATGAAAGTAGAAATCATTTCCTGTTCTAGCATGGGTGGCCTGACCTGGGAGGCCGTCTCCCTCCACCTCTTGGCATATTGCCTTACTATCTCATCCCTTCCTTTGCTCATTCTCATGACGTCGTACCTATCTGGCATGATCTCTGAATTGAACCGGTATTGAGCCAGGAAGGCATCGGCTAGGTCCTTCCATCTTTTGATCTTTCCATGGTCCAGAGTGGTGAACCATCTTAATGCGGTTCCAGTCAGGCTCCTTTGGAAAAGTTGGATCAAGATACCCTCATCCTGCCCGAACTGGCATAGGGCACCACAATACAACTTTAGGTGGCTCATGGGGCAACCAGTGCCATCATACTTGTCCAAGTCTGGGCACTTAAACTTAGCCGGCAGGTTAACATTGGGGTATAGGCACAGGTCTTCAAAATTGGTGCCTCCAAAGTGGTTTACCCCTTTGACTTCCCTTAGTTCATCTTGGATCATTTCTAGCTTATGCATGAACTTTCTTTCAACCTCTTCCCTTATCCTTTCCTTATCCTTAGCCTTGTTTGACTCTGCTATCTCATCCCTGGTCAGTATAGGTTCAGGGGTGGGTTCATAGACGGATTCAGGAGTTGGTTGCACTGGAGGTGGAATATTGAATGGGGGTGGAGGTGTAGGGTTGGATGTGGATGCCTGGTTTTGGGCCTGCATTTGTTGGGCCTGTACTGACAGTATGTTCTCCAGCATTCGGGCTAATCCTGCCACTTGTTCTTGGAGTAGAACAACATCTGGATGAGGAGCATCAACTTCATTTTCAATGGGATTCATGGCTCGAGCTCTTGATCTGGTTACAGGAGCTATGATTGCAAGTGTATTAGTACCTGGATTGAAAATAAATGAAAAAATATCAGTGCCCAATTAAGCTCATTCACATGCTTAGGAATGCCTATGTGCAAGCTGGGTGAACACGAGTTTGGATTTTTTTCTTTATTCGCTTCTTTTTTCTTTTTCTTTTTTTTTGTGTTTTTTTTTTTTTTGAATTGAATTGTTGGAATATTCTAGGGCTTCCAACAGGTCCCATAAAAGAGAGAAAGATCTGAAATTCAAAGGTTTTCAGAGGCCCGGGGGTTTTTTTTTAAAAAAAAGGGGTCTGAAATTCAAAGGCTTTCAGAGGCCCAGGGATATTTTTGGAAAAGGTCTGAAATTCAAAGGCTTTCAGAGGCCCAGGGATATTTTGAGAAAAGGTCTGAAATTCAAAGGCTTTCAGAGGCCCGAGGATTTTTTATGAAAGTCTGAAATTCAAAGGCTTTCAGAGCCCCAGGGATATTTTGAGAGAAAAAAAAAGTCTGAAATTCAAAGGCATTCAGAGGCCCAAAGATCTGAAATTCAAAGGCTTCCAGAGGCCCAAAAGAAAAAGGTCTGAAATTCAAAGGCTTTCAGAAGCCCAAAAGATCTTAAATTCAAAGGCTTTCAAAGGCCCAAAAGAAAAAGGTCTGAAATTCAAAGGCTTTCAGAGGCCCAAAAGTTCTGAAATTCAAAGGCTTTCAGAGGCCCAAAAGTTCTGAAATTCAAAGGCTTTCAAAGGCCCAAAAGATCTGAAATTCAAAGGCTTTCAGAGGCCCAAAAGAAAAAGGTCTGAAATTCAAAGGCTTTCAGAGGCCCAAAAGTTCTGAAATTCAAAGGCTTTCAGAGGCCCAGGATTTTTGAAAATTTTGAAATTCAAAGGCTTTCAGAGGCCCAAAAAGTCTGAAATTCAAAGGCTTTCAGAGGCCCGAGGAATTTTTTGAAAAATCTGAAATTCAAAGGCTTTCAGAAGCCCAAGGAACCTTTCTTTCAAATTTTTTTTTCAATTACTTTGTTTTTTATTTTTTTTTGTTTTTTTTTGTTTTTTGTTTTTTTTTTTGAAGCATTTTATTCAAACTTGTTTCCCTTTATCATTATTTAAAGGTTAAAGGAAGATTTTAGTGGGAAAAACTGATTAAAGTTGAATATTCCAAGAAAACCGTATAAACAGTACGGTCCAGCCCTGCCCGCATTCAAATTACGAGCAAGCCGCGACCGCATGGAAAACACGGGCGAGCCTAGCCCGTATAACTAATACGGGCAAGCCCAGCCCGTGTACTAAATGCGGTTTTACGGAACCCTGTTATATTTTTCCAGTTTTTACATGGTTTGATCACTTTAATTGCTCATCCAAACATACGGTTCACCCAGTGCAAGGCTTCTAAACTGTCTCAAAGTGGACTTTGACCTTTTTGCTAAAACACATGTTTAGGAAGGCACATGTACCCTCCAAATTGACACCATACTCAAGAATTTGGTACCTTTTGTTGCCTCTTGTGTGTACATTGGGTAGGATTGATTCTAAACAGAGTTAGAAACTCTTCCTATAGGCTGCACCGATTTTAGCAAACACGCATATTTTGGGATCAATTTTATCCCAAACCAATGGGTACCATGACACCCCTATGACATGAAAATAATGCAAAACAATGGGATTACCTTGTTACCTTGTTTACCTTCAATATGGCATCCGCATTATGCCCTGGTTTGTAAGCCATGCATACGGCCTTCCCACAATCATACAAACCCATATCCCCACGTAATTGTATACTTTAGCCAAAAATGTGTAACTCCACCTTCAAGCGTAGGGGTTTTGGGTTTTGGCTTAATGGCAACTTAGCACTCAAGCCTAGTGATGACCAGAATCCCAGATCCACATTATCATCACATCATTAGCTCAAAGTTCTAAGGTGAATGTTTTCACTTTCGCTTTCCGAAGTATCGACCTCATTGCGCCAAGCTACACACATTCGGGTTCAACTTCCTATAGGTTAAGGGTAGGCCGTGTAAAAAAAATAAAATGTGCACAGTGCATTGTAAAAATAGGGTGCATTCACAACGTCCTAAACCCTTGCCACTCTTTTCGCAGCCATGCATAAACAAACCAAGGCATAATAGGAAATCATATTTAAAATAAACAAGTAACTAAAGCAGTCCTATAGCACCTAAAACATGCTCATAAAAAAAATCATCTATAATGCAAACATATGATCATGTTATACACCCAAAATCATCATGGAGATCATGTTGAAAATTAAAACATGCTATCATAAAAATATAGCAAGAAATAAGCATGGTTCAGCAAAACGGACCTCCCCTACGCATGTTTGTAGAAACAATCCTATAAATCAAAATTAAGCATGTTTCTACCCCCATGAATTCTTAAGCACTAATTCAGATTTAAAACATACTCCACATGCTTAAGAACACAAAATAGCAAGCAAATCAAAAAATATCAAAAACATGAACTAAAACACCAAAAGGCTCAAATCCACAAGTCCCCAGCAGAGTCGCCAGTTGTGAGACATGGGAAAAATCAATTTACTGATTTCCCAATCATCACACGGGATTATATAAAACAAAGAGTCGCCACCATTCAATTTAGGTGTGAATGGACACCAAAATATTAAATAAGCACAAAAGGCAAATTTTAGGGTAAAAATATCCCTCCTAAAAAAAACAACCAGAGATGGGTAAGAGGATTAAGTTATGAATAGGGGAAGGTGTTAGGCACCCCTATTCATCCACACAAGGTGGTTGCCAGGTATTGTTCATGTTAAAAATAAAGGAAAAAGCTTGCTATTAAAAATCAGGAAAAATCACAAAAAAAAACAAAAATATATGGTTTTTTCATATGAATAGTCTGATTGATCCAGAACTATCAAATATGATCATACCATTCCTAGGGTTTCATGATCAAAATAAAATTGAGATAAAATCCAATAAAATCAATTTAAAGTGAAAAATCCAAAAATCTGGCTTCAAGTCAAATTCTAGAAATCTAGAAAAATATGATTTTTATAAAATATTTCAAAATTGAACTTGAATAGTCCAGGACATAGATAAAGCCCAAATTTCACATTAAATCTGAAAATCAAAACCAAAAATACCCACGTTGATGAAGAACACCAAAAGGGGAGAACTTAGACCGTAGGGTCTTCTCTCAATAATGAAAAACGAGTTAAAAACCACATCATGAAACCCTAGAATTTATTTTCAGGCTTCTGGATTCAGATCTACCATATTGATCATGATAAATCCAAGATCCTAGCCTAAAATCGCAAAAATCACGAAAACAGTGCTGTAGGTGCAAAAGTGGCAAAAATCCAAATTTTGGAAACAAATGGGGATCTCATGCTATAAACATCATAGATTCATGTTATTCATTCAGATATATCATAAAAAGCATTAAAACATGATCAGGATATTTAAAACAGCCATATCTCACAAATTAAAGCACATGGGGATCTACCCTACGGATCCACCTGGTCTCTTTTCCCCTAGTTCTCTCTTCACGTTTTACGGCTAGAGAGACTCTTGAGGTACTTAGAGATAGGTTTGGTTACACAAACACAATCAGAGGCTTTATTCTAAAAAAAGAAAAAAACAGATATGGGGTTCTATTCTAGGGATCCACCTGTTCCCCTTTCCCCTAGTTCTCTCTTCACGTTTTACGGCTAGAGAGACTCTTGAGGTACTTAGAGACAAGTTTAGGAATACCAAAAACAGATATGGCCTTATTCTACAGCAATAGAGATGATCCTATTACTTCTAGAATTGAAGACAGAAAATAAAAAGGGATAGGGGACTTACCTGGATTGAGCAGGCAGGCAGCAGGGATTCCTTTCCTTCTCTTGGAGCTTTTGATTCTTCAAAATTTCGTGGCCCTTAGCTAGAGGAGAGAGCCTCTATTTATAGACACACCCAGGGGCAAGGCTGGTCCAGAAGGATATGGCCTGGTCTTTAAGATAGAGTGAAATACAGAGATAATGCCCATCCATAGCCAACCAAGGTGGCTTCAGCGAATAAAATACTTAATTCGCTCGTTTAAAGATATATTGGACTAAAGATAAAGCTCGGAAATCGAGAGAAGGACAAAACTCGCACGTGTCCTTAGTGACCTTGAATGCACTACGGTCCAACGGGGGACCGTATAGTTTTCACGGGCACGCCTGACCGTAGAACGATCTCGGGCGTGACCGGCCCGTGAATAGAATACGGGCAAAGCTTGTTTATTCAATTTTTATGCATTTTTGACCTGTTTTAAGCTCTAATTACATGTTTTTAGTATTTTCTCATTTTGTAGTGCAATTTGGGGTGTCTACAACGAGACCCTAGAGAAATGTCGTTGAAACAAGCACGATGAACATCACATGCACTAATTGTTTCTAGGATTGTTGTATATATACTAAGGTTGTTACGTTGGTGGTCTAGAGGCTGCACATCATCTTCCCCAAGGGTATAATGAATTGCCTCAAAGCAAGCAAATTTATCTTGGAACGTCCTAGACCCATATCCAGCAAGATATTATCCACTCTAGGCCCTCACGGATTTGTTCTCAAAGGATAACACAAGAAAACTTCCCAGTGGTCACCCATCCTAGCACTGCTCTCACTCAAGCAAGCTTAACTTCAAGGTCCCAAAGGGATTTAATCCTGTGTTATGCCTTAAAAGGCCTCTTGCTTTGTAAGGGATCACAAGACTACTTATAGCATCCTCGAGCGTTGTGGATCCCAACCATATGCACATCCTCACCTGGTAGCTTGCCCAGTGAGATGATCCATTCACCCGCCCACTTAGACACCCAGGATGTCACATACTTCCATCCATGGGACAATGCGTCCTCGCGTTGGGCTGAACCCACACACTTTCCGATCAGGGCAGGCTCTGATACCATTTGTAACGTCCCAGACCCATACCCAGCAAGATATTGTCCACTTTGGGCCCAATGGGCCCTCACGGATTTGTTATCAAGGGATAACACAAGAAAACTTCCCAGTGGTCACCCATCCTAGCACTGCTCTCACCCGAGCATGCTTAACTTCTGGGTTCCAAGGGGATTTAGTCTCGTGTTATGCCCTAAAAGGCCTCTTGATTTGTAAGGGATCATAAGACTACTTATAGCATCCCCGAGCATCCTGGGATCCCAACCATATGCACATCCTCGCCTGGTAGCTCTGTCACGCCCCGGAACCAGGTCTGCCCCTGCAAGGCACAACCCATCCTAGACTGTGGCAAGTGGGCCAATCTACTTGATAAATACGAAGGAATTAAAACTTTTTCCTAACAAGTGTAAGTGATAAGACAATCCATTCTGTGCATATCAAAAGTGTATACTATATATATATAAAGAAATGTAATAAGACACAAGAGTTTGATTACAAAAGGACGGGTGACTATATCACTTCTTTCAAAATACAAGGTGTACAATCCAAAAACAATACATATATGTAGGAATAAAACCTAGGGCCTATATAAATCCTCTCAATACCCAAAGGCTTTATCTTTGCTTCAGTCCCCAGCCCGGTCCCTCACACCGGATGACGATGGATCTGAAAAATAAGAAGGAAAGCAACTGTGAGACAGATGTCTCAATAAGCAACACATGCATCCGCGAGAAAACACAGTTTAGGCATATATCAATTGGCTAAATCATGACATGCGGTTATTTGAAATCATAAATCAAATATCATAGCTTAGTGCAATACAAGTGGGTGCATGCTTGTGCGTCAATGTACAGTTTAATCCATTTAGTATGATCTTTCATTCAATCTCACCCTCTAGTATTTAGGAGTTTTAGTATTATACTGCACATAATTCCATCTAGCTTCAATCCTACCAATTGTTACGTAAGAGGTCTAGTGTCGTACTACACAAATTTCCATCTAGCATTCACCGTCTACACATGGTGGCTAGACATCAAGAACAACAACAACCACAACTATCCATCTAGCTTCACTGTCTACACATGGTGGTTAGGCATCCAGCTTTCACTAGGCATCACAACTTCCCTTAGGCATCTAGCTTTACCGTCTATACATGGCGGCTAGGCATCCAGCTTTATTATCAACACATGGCAGCTAGGCATTGGCCACCAATTACACATGGTGCTGGGATGATACAACCATAACGAACAGAAACAATAACATGTAAGTACAACATGCACCCTTGCATGGGAAGTGCTCCATATAACCTGGGCCGCTGCCTTCCATTTAACTCATATCATTTGATGAATCAGATATCTCACAATTTTAAGCTTTTGTGGAGGATGCTAGTTCACTACCCTCAACGGAAGTGAATCGCACACACTACCCACAGATACACTTTTGTGGAGGATGCTAGTTCACTATCCTTGACGGAAGCGAACCTCACACACTACTCATAGATACAAATCAATACCACATGCACACTTGCATGGGAAATGCTCAAGGGTAAGGGGTTAATCTTGGGCCATGCCCTCATTCAATATCAGTAACCATGGGCCACTACCCTTTCGTTCAATACCAAAGACCATAGGCCACAGCCCTTATGGTCATGCAACTCATGTCAAATGTGGGGCCGAAGCCCTTCATATAATATGTGGGGTACTAGTCATGGAATTTAATTGGAAAATTGTGGTTTTCTAGAAATCTCTACATTTCATGACTCTTCCGGGCAGCCGGTGCCTTAATTCTTTGATACTTGTACAATTGGGTCTTGGTTCTTGATTTCTATCTCTAGAGGTTAATTGGAAGGTGATCTAAGTGGTGGATTCAAGTTATTCTACCTCTATATGAATCTGGGAAAGAAACCCTCTGTAAGACCTCCCTTCGTAACGCGTATCCAACATCCTTGGTATTTGGGATTTCGAGGTACTTCCACTTGGGACACTTCCTTGACGTGTAATCCTAGCTTATGCGTAGGTTGGATTTGAATATAAACCCTCAGTGGTTCGATTTGGGCTAAAATCCTATTTTTGGGGATTTTCTACATTCCATGACTCTCTTTAGCAACTCATGCCTCAACTCTTTTGAAAACTCATATAACTTGGGTTTGGTCCTAGTATTCTACTTTCATATGTTATTTGGAAGGTATTTGAAGTGGTGGAATCGATTTATCCCACTTCCATAAAAATCTGGAACATAAACTCTCTATAAAACCTATTCTAGCAAAACATACCTAAAATCTTCACTATTTGGATTTTGGTGATAACTCCAGTTGGAACATTCCCTAGACTCCTAAATCTCACTCATGCATGGGTTGGATTTACACAAAATCAATCCTTAGTTCAATCTGGAAAAAAATTGGGAGAATTGGGAAAACAGGGCAAGGCGCTCGATAGGTCGCTCGGGCCTGCTTCGAGCGGCCCGAAATTGCTCTCGGGTTCTCTCTGTTAAGGCAAGCACTATAACAATCACTCGAGTGGCCATGCCTTAAAACTCTAGCTAAAGCTACCTAAAACTACCGCCTAATGCCGCGCTCGGGCGGCTGTTTAGGTAGCTAGGTTTTCTCAGCAACTCGCGAAATCCGACTTTTGTGGATTTGGGGTTTTTCTCAATTCTCACTCATTCCTAATGTTTTTGGGCTCTAAATTTCTCCTAGCATGTGTAATTATCTACTACTAACAAAACCCACAAGAAAAATCACACCTATTCGTCCAAATAAATCATTTCATACATCAAACCCTAGATTTCACATTTATATATGAAAATGGCTAAAACATGAAATGTGGGTGGGGTGGTTTTGCTTACCTCTTGCAATAACTTGAGCAAGTCTTCTTGCTTCCAAATCAACCCATGAACAGCGCTCCTCGTGCCCCTTGGATGGTTTCACCACAATACTCCAAGCTTCTTCACCAAACGAAAATGGCACTTGGGGTTTCCTTTTTCTTTTCTTGCAAGGGTTATTCAAATGGGTTTAATAAAAGGATGGGAATGTAATGGAAAGAAGGAAATAAGGAGAAGATGAAGAAGAAATGAGAGTGGGAGAGGAGGAGATGAAGAGAGAAGAGAATGGGAAAGGGTCTCGGTCGAATGGGGTTCTCCTTGGGGTTTTTCCACTTAAGTGACTTCTCCCATCAGCCACTAAAAATTACAAGTTTGCCCTTCCACCTCTTATATTGCACAATACCAACTGTAAGCACCTCATTTTTGCGCTCCCAGAAAAGCCGGAAATGCAAAACCTGGACAGAAAGTCAAACCCTAAGGGGTGAAAATTTGAATTTTTGATCAAGTGATAATTGGCCACCTCGCTTTATATCATTGGATAGAGAATCCCAACATGGTTCCAACGCAACTGAGTTTGCAGGAATCAGAGTCCGGATGAAGGTTCTGCGGGCGGTCAAACTTGAGTGGAGCCGAAAGTTGATTTTCTGCTAAACCCTGATCCAGGTGCTTACCCCTATATCACTGGATAGAGAATCCTGACACGGTTCCAACACAACTGAGTTTGCAGGAATCAGAGTCCGGATGAAGGTTCTACGGGCGGTCAAACTTAAGGGGAGCCAAAAGTTGACTTTCTGCTAAAATCCGATCCAGATGCCTACCCCTGTGTCATTGGATAGAGGGCTCCGATACGATTCTAACACAATTGAGTTTGTCCAGATCGGAGTCCGGATGGAGAAAATATGAGTTGACGAAGTTTCCGAGCAGCAAAACCGGCAAACTGCGCACGTGGCAAAAAGCTGCACACGTGGCGAGTTTCGCAGGAAAATATCTCAGGGATCAAATACGTAAATATCCAAACGTAAGAAATATCCCAGGGACTAAATCTGTAAAAATCCCAGAATATCGGATTAAACCAAAAATAACCAGGGACTAAATCCAAAAAAGTCGGATTTTCCGACCATCGAGCGGCTGCATTAAATGTTTTTTCATCATTTTGCCGCTCGCGTGAATGGGGCAAGTGTGAAACGCGTGGGGTGCCCGCTGGGTGCCAACCCAGCGGACCCTATTCCCCTTTGTCTATAAAAGCCACGCGAGACTTCGTGCAAAAGGGTTGGGAAAATTTCGGTTGTGAGCGTTTCTTGGGTTGGGCTCTTTTCGGTTGGGGGATTTCCGTTGGCTCAAGTTGCTGCTCAAGCTTCTTCCCCACCCGAACCCCCTTCATCTCAGTCACTTTGGCCTCCCCAAGCCCCCCACCTTGATACAACACTCCCTTTTTCTTGCTTCTTCTTCATCCCCACACAAACGAGCGAAAGCTTGTTGCCGATTGGTGGTGTAAAAGGAGAGTTCCCAGCCTTGTCCTGCCACAAGGAGTGACCACGCGTGCCATAAGGAGAGCTCAGAGAAGGTAAGGTTCCTCCCCCTTTCATCGTGCATATATTAAAATGAGGACTTTTTTCTAAAGAATTTGCTAGGCTTGCTTTCTTCCCCGCATAAGTCTGTTTCCATGATTAGTTCGGCATGTATTATCCTCCCCAGTTCACCGTAGGAGAGTCTCTAAGTAAGGGAGACCCTACGTTTGGTTCTATGAGGAAATGGGGAGAAAGTCCACATCAAGTTGGGTATTTCTAAGTTACTGTTCGGAGTATATTTGGGCTATCCCAAGAGGAGCCTGTTCCTCTCCGTTCTTATCTCTTGTACCCGATGTAAACCCCCCTCTTCTTTTCCCTTTCTCTGAATTTTCGTGAGATTGGAGCACGGATCCTGAGCCCCGATTTTGCGGAATCATAGATGATACTGGGGAATTCATGGTTGTGCTGGTGATGTTCTTATGCGCATACGGTTTGCTTCTCCCACCTCTGCATGCATGTGTTCTCGTTGTGGGTTTATCTGTGTTCCCGATGTGGGTTTATCTTGAATGATTCGTGTATATTTCTCGAGTTTAGCATGCTTGAGTTTGTAGTAGAGTAACTTCAATGTATGCTTAAAGGTCTTCTGGGAGTTTGAGGAACACCGGGGAGGTGTTACAAAGGGTTGAAATGAGCTCGGTCATGGAGTTTTCAGAAAAAACAGAGAGTCGCATGCGCAGAGGGGTGTCTGCCGAGCTGGCGCTTTCACTCGCGCTCAGCGCTTTCGCTTGCGTCTAGCGCGCGCTTAGCTCGCGCGAGGCGCTTTTCGCTCGTGCGAGGCTCGCGCTCAGCGTGCGGGCGCAAGGGCCTTTCGCTCGCGCCAACCTTTGAGCTTAGCGCGCGCGCGCAAGGGCATTGCTAGTTCCGCCCGGCCCGCGCTGACCTCGCGCCTAGTGTCTAAGGTCAGCGCACCCTCTTTAAAATGCCTAATTGCTATATTTTTTGGAAACCCGAAAATGCCCTTTACCGTACCACGGGGGGCTTCGCCCCCCCGCACCCCCCAACCCCGTTGTTCGCTGCGCATCCAACTTGTTCCTTGGTAGCATCTGAGGTTAGCGCATTCCTAAATCAAGCCAAATGAAACAATAGGGTTTCCGAGTCACCCAGAAACCCAATATGGAACTTGGACCCCCTGTCCAATTTGATTTCCCGTGGGCCTTCCAACGGGACCCACCAAGCCTAATAAACACAATGAAATGTATGCATGTAACTTAATCAAGATAAGTAAAATTAACTGATTAAACCGGGTGGGCCAAACCTAATGCGGCCCACCCGAACTTATTAGTGAATTGATGCATGAAATGCATGGTTTGGCCGAGACCAAGGGCCTATCGGGTCCGCCAAAACCCACTAATCAAACCAAGGAAGGGTGCAAACCCTAGACTTCAGAGAGCTGAGCTTTCAAACCCAAATTTGGACTACGAGCCCCAAGCCCAGTGTCCAACTCACTTTGGCAAATTAAAAAGATAAATCCAATAAAATTACATGGCCACCATGTGGGCCCACCTAAGGGGCTCACAAACCAATCCGGCCCACCTTTTCATGGAAAACACTTAATCTTCAAATCTAAACCTAAAGTAAAATCAATGCACTTAACCAAAGCCCAAAGGACCTCCTAGGATAGACCAAGGCCCACAAGGGTACACGGGCTTGACTAAGCCCACCAAGGACACCGTGGGCCTTCCAACGGGGCCCACCCAACCAGACTCAGATTACCTAATTAATCAAGATAAAAGCAATTAAAGGGACCCACACCACTCAGGTGGTCCTGCCAGACTTAACCAAGCTGCATATCGGATTAGGAATCGGGTGAAACTAAAGTAACTGACTCAAACCAGGATAAACCTAAGGGACCCGTCACCCAACGGGGTGGACTGGGGTGTCTACGGACTTCCCGGACCACAACCGAGACCCTACTTAGAATCTCAAAAACCGCAAACCTAAGCCTTAATAGACAAGATTAGGCACCCAGGTGTCCGCCTGCACCCCATCAGGCGGTGGCGACTCCAAATTTTCCCATGCCGCGTTTCCGACGCCTGCACACCAACACTTAGCCATTTTTCCTCAGTTAATACCAAATCCTATTCAACAACTAGAGGTTACTCACTTCATAGGCCACTATCGAGCCAGGGCTTAGCCACTTTGACTAGCTTCAAGCTTGGGCTTCTCCAGCTCCACCTACACATCACACTCACTGGTTAGGGTGTGCTAAGAGTATTGGGGCAGGGTTTCACATTCTACTCTCCTAAAAAGAAAATTTCGCCTCGAAATTTACCTTGTGATTCACTGAAGAGTATAGGATACCTTTTTCTCATTTCTGCTTCGTTCTCCCATGTAGCTTCCTTTACATTATGGTGTTTCCACATGATTTTCACCAATGGCACAGTCTTGGTGCAGAGAACTTGCTCTATTCTATCAAGGATTTGGATAGGATGCTCTTCAATGTCACATCCTCACGAACTTCTAATGGCTCTAGATCAATAATATGGTTAGGATCCTTTACCTAACGACGATGCGTAGAGACGTGGAATATGTCAGGTACATGGACTAGCTAAGGTGGTAACTCCAAATCTTATGAGCAACAGGCCCAACTGTCCCACTAATACGGAATGGACCGATGAATCTGGGGACAGCTTGCCTTGGTTACTGACTCTCAATATGCCACAACAGGGAGATACCTTCAAGAATACCATATCCCCTACCCTAAACTTAAATTCTTGCCTTCTTACATCGGCGTAGCTCTTTTGTCTATGCTGGGCTGTTTTCAGCTGCTTTTTGATCAAACTCACCTTATTCACACTGTCTTGAATGATCTGGTCCTAACTATTGTTTCTCACCAACTTCTTCCCAACACAACGGGGATTTACAGGTCCTCCAATATAAAGCCTCAAATGGAGCCATCTTGATGCTCGCTTGGTAACTGTCATTGTAGGCAAACTCTACCAAGTCTAAATATTTACTTTGATGACCTCCAAGGTCTAGTACACAACATCTCAACATGTCCTCTAAGGTCTGTATCGTATGTTAGGATTGCCCATCTATCTGTGGATGGAAATTGGTACTAACTTCAGCTATGTTCCTAAGGCCTCATGAAGGCTATCCCAAAACTTGGAAGTGAACCATAGATCGTGGTTAGGTACGATGGATACTGGTATACCATGCAATCTGACGATCTCACGTATATGCACTCGGCAGGTGATCGTAGGGGTTGATCCTCCCGAACAAGTAGGAAGTGAGCAGACCTAATTAATCTCTCTATGATAACCCAGGTGGCCTCTTGTGCTCAGCCTTCACTTGCGGACACACCATGCACTTCGATACGAATTCGGCAATCTCTCTTTTCATTCTAGATCACCAATAAATATCTCTAAGGTTTTTATACGCCTTGGTGCTTCCGGGGTGTACAACATATCGTGATCTGTGCCTTTCCTCCAGGATTACCCTCTTAATATCATCATCATTGGGTACTTAAACTCTACTTCTAAATCTCAGTATACCATCGTGAATACTATCCCTCTCGAATTCTTTGCACAGGATTTGGCTCATCAAATCCATGAAGACTGCCGAGGTATTTATCGACCCAAATGGCCTCACCAAAACTCAAAGTGGCCGTATCTTGTATGACATGCCATTTTCTCTACATCCTCTGCAGCTACTCTCAACTGGTGATAACCTGATCTCAGGTCTATCCTAGAAAACCAGGAGGCTTCCTTCTACTGATCAAAAGATCATCTAATCCTTGGAAATGGATACTTGTTCTTGACAGTGACTTGATTCATCTGTCTATAGTCTGTACACAATCTCATACCACCATCCTTCTTCCTACAGTTAACACCTGTGCACTCCAAGGAGATGCACTGCACCTAACAAACCCCTTAGCTAGTACATTATCTAAAGTACATCCGCAACTCACGGACTATTGGTACTTTCTCAATACTCGGTTCCTTGCCTTTTACTGGTTCTACTTCCATCGAAGTGACCAAACTACTACGTGTGTTCAACCCTTGGCTCATGAAACATTGGATCGGATGATCTGGTTTACTGATTGTGATTGACTTGTTATGACAGTCACTAATCACATGATGCTTTGACCATCAATCCAATGCCTAAGATCACATCATATCCACTAAAGTCCAGACTAATCAAGTCTCCAGGAAACTCCATCTTGCCTAGTCTAATCCTACAATCCCTATAGACTATCTCCCTTTTACTGATCTCACTTAACAGTGTATAAATAGATAACACTGCCTCTAAACAAGAAGAAACTAACCCAACATGGCATGCAAACTCAGGTGTAATAAAGGAATAGATAACTCTCAAATCAACTAAACTTATGGCAGATTGACTAGAAATAGATATAGTACCTGCTACCACTGCCGATGCATCTAGTTGAGGCTGAATAGGTGGGCCAACAACAAAAGCTCTAGCTTGCTGTGGCCTGCCTCTAACTGCCGGCTTGCCCGGCTGCCTCAGGCCTCCACGACCTCCTCGGTATGGATGTGGCCACTGATGTCTAGGTGGGGCTGTAGTAGACGGTGCCTCAGTCACCCGATGTGGTCTAGTCTGGAGCGTCTGATAAGTGGAAGGATGTGGGCACTTGTATATCAGATGACCATGTTGCCCATAATGGAAACACGCTCCCGCCGGCGCAAAACATGGTCCGGGCACATGGAATCTGCCGCATCTCTGGCAGCTAGCACTGATAACCTTCTGACTAGACTCTCCTCTAGCCTGGACCCCTCCACTGGGCCTCCTTTGATCACTAGGCACACATCTCTGCCTGCCATCTCTGCTAGAATGCCTCCTCTGCCTATGTGCTGGCCTAGGCGGCACCCTATGGGCTCTCACCTCCTCTGCCCCTCTGGACTGAGCCCTCTCGACTACTGCAGCTCTCCTTACAAACTCGGAGGAACTACCACTCAGGTACACCTCTACTTTGACACTGATGTCCTATCTAAGGCCTCCCTCATAATCGGGCAGATTCTACCCGTGGTGATGGTTCATAGTATCCTACTGCTAGAGCAGGGTGGACACCTCATCCAACACTCTCCAAACCTGATCTACCTGTCCCCTAGCGACTGAGACATCGGATGGAATCTCTACAGTAGCTGGAACACCAGCTAGGGCTGCAATGGGATCCTTAACTAGATCAATAACTGGGTCTATCACTGGATCCTCTGCCGGAATGTCCGTGGCACCATAAGCAGGTACATAGGCAGCAACCGCCCTACGGCCTCTTCCTCTGGGTCTAGGTGCCATGAGACTGAAATTTAATAGGTGCGACCATTTTAGAATAGTACAATCCATCAATTTAGATTAACACAACCAACTACCACAATCAACTTAAATCAAGAATTTACATGCATTCCCTTGGTTACAGGAGAGAGAAGAAATATGAAGGAACACTTCATCACTACCACTCCCTTCATTATATCTGCAGCTATACGAAGGTCGGGGTCATCACAAAAATCTCTTCACTAATCTCTTCATAATAATATATAGGCATATACAGGTTCCGTTCATGCAAGTTTAGCTAATAAGCTATCCCATCTGTATAAGGTTAGTCACTTCGATATGTACTTAGCATTGGCTGATGCTTCGTAATACCTTAGTATAACGAGATACATCTGGCTCATCACACATGATCACATAGGATAATAGTATTATGTATTCAATCAAAAATAAGGGACGGATCCCTAGAAGCAACCTAGGGGTTCTAACTAGCGTGCACTCGCTCCCCAAACCAACCTAAGGCTTCTATTCTGGGTTGTGGACCTTATTTATGCTCTGATACCAAAAATAGTCATGCCCCAGAACTAGGTCTACCCCACCAAGGCACAACCCATCCTAGATCGTGGCAAGTGGGCCATTCTACTTGATAAATACGAAGGAATTAAAACTTTTTCTTAACAAGTGTAATGATAACACAATCCATTCTGTGCATATCAAAAGTGTGTACTATATATATATAAAGAAATGTAATGAGACACAAGAGTTTGATTACAAAAGGACGGGTGACTATATCACTTCTCTCAAAATACAAGGTGTACAATCCAAAAACTATACATATAGGCAGGAATAAAAACTAAGGCCTACAGAAATCCTCTCAATACCCAAAGGCTTTATCTTTACCTCAGTCCCCAGCCCGGTCCTTCACACCGGACAACGATGGATCTGAAAAATAAGAAGTAAAGCAACTGTGAGATGGATGTCTCAGTAAGCAACACATGCATGTGCGGGAAAACACAGTTTAGGCATATGTCAATCGGTTAAATCATGACGTGCAGTTATTTGAAATCATAAATCAAATATCACAACTTAGTGCAATACAAGTGGGTGCATGCTTGTGCGTCAGTGTACAGTTTAATTCATTTAGTACGATATTTCATTCAATCTCACCCTCCGGTATTTAGGAGTTTTAGTATTATACTACACATAATTCCATCTAGCTTCAATCCCACCAATTTTTACGTAAGAGGTCTAGTGTCGTACTACACAAATTTCCATCTAGCATTCACAGTCTACACATGGTGGATAGGCATCAAGAACAACAACAACCACAACTATCCATCTAGCTTCACTGTCTACACATGGTGGCTAGGCATCCAGCTTTCGCTAGGCATCACAACTTTCCTTAGGCATCCAGCTTTACCGTCTACACATGGTGGCTAGGCAACCAGCTTTCGCTAGGCACCCAACTTTATCGTCCACACATGGCGGCTAGGCATCCAGCTTTCACTACGCATCTAGCTTTACCGTCTACACATGGCGGCTAGGCATTGGCCATCAATTACACATGGTGCCAGGATGATACAACCATAGGGAACAGAAACAATAACATGTATGTAAAACATGCACCCTTGCATAGGAAGTGCTCCATATAACCTGGGCCATTGCCTTCCATTTAACTCATATCATTTGATGAACCAGATATCTCAAAATTTCAAGCTTTTGTGGACGATGCTAGTTCACTACCCTCAACGGAAGTGAACCGCACACACTACCCACAGATACACTTTTGTGGAGGACGCTAGTTCACTACCCTCAACGGAAGTGAACCGCACACACTACCCACAGATACACTTTTGTGAAGGATGCTAGTTCACTACCCTCAACAGAAGTGAACCGCACACACTACCCACAGATATGCATCAATACCACATGCACACTTGCATGGTAAATGCTCAAGGGTAAGGGTTAATCTTGGGCCATGCCCTCATTCAATATCAGTAACCATGAGCCACTGCCCTTTCGTTCAATGCCAAAGACCATAGGCCACAGCCCTTATGGTCATGAAACTCATGTCAAATGTGGGACCGAAGCCCTTCATATCATATGTGGGGTACTAATCATGGAATTTATTGGTAAAAGGGTGGTTTTCTAGAAATCTCTACATTTCATGACCCTTTCAGGCAGCCGGTGCCTTAATTCTTTGATACTTGTACAACTGGGTCTTGGTTCTTGATTTCTATCTCTAAAGGTTAATTGGAAGGTGATCTAAGTGGTGGATACAAGTTATTCTACCTTTATAGGAATCTGGGATAGAAACCCTCTGTAAGACCTCCCTTCGTAACGTGCACCCAACATCCTTGGTATTTGGGATTTCGAGGTACTTCCACTTGGGACACTTCCTTGACGTGTAATCCTAGCTTATGCGTAGGTTGGATTTGAATATAAACCCTCAGTGTTTCGATCTAGGCTAAAATCCTATTTTTGGGGATTTTCTACATTCCATGACTCTCTTTAGCAACTCATGCCTCAACTCTTTTGAAAACTCATATAACTTGGGTTTGGTCCTTGTATTCTACTTTCATATGTTATTTGGAAGGTATTTGAAGTGGTGGAATCGATTTATCCCACTTCCATAAAAATCTGGAACATAAACTCTCTATAAAACCTATTCTAGCAAAACGTACCTAAAATCTTCACTATTTGGATTTTGGTGATAACTCCAGTTGGAACACTCCCTAGACTCCTAAATCTCACTCATGCATGGGTTGGATTTACACAAAATCAATCCTTAGTTCAATCTGGACAAAAATTGGGAGAATTGGGAAAACAGGGCAAGGCGCTCGATAGGTCACTCGGGCCTGCTTCGAGCGGACCGAAATTGATCTCGGGTTCTCTCTGTTAAGGCAATCACTAGAACAGTCACTCGAGCATTGCTCGAGCGGCCATGCCTTAAAACTCTACCTAAAGCTACCTAAAACTACCACCCGATGCCGTGCTCGAGCGACTGTTCAGGCGGCTGGGTTTTCTTAGCAACTCGCGACATCCAACTTTTTGGGATTTGGGGTTTTTCTCAAATCTCACTCATTCCTAATGTTTTTGGGCTCTAAATTGCTCCTAGCATGTGTAGTTATCTACTACTAACAAAATCCACAAGAAAAATCACACCTATTCGTCCAAATAAATCATTTCATACATCAAACCCTAGATTTCACATTTATATACGAAAATGGCTAAAACATGAAATGTGGGAGGGGTGGTGTTGCTTACCTCTTGAAATCACTTGAGCAAGTCATCTTGCTTCCAAATCAACCCATGAATAGTGCTCCTCGTGCCCCTTGGATGGTTTCATAACAATACTCCAAGCTTCTTCACCAGACGAAAATGGCACTTGGGGTTTCCTTCTTCTTTTCTTGCAAGGGTTCTTCAAATGGGTTTAATAAAAGGATGGGAATGTAATGGGAAGAAGGAAATGAGGAGAAGATGAAGAAGAAATGAGAGTGGGAGAGGAGGAGATGAAGAGAGAAGAGAACGGGAAAGGGTCTCGGTCGAATGGGGTTCTCCTTGGGGTTTTTCCACTTAAGTGACTTCTCCCACCAGCCACTAAAAATTACAAGTTCTCCCTTCCACCTCCTATATTGGACAATACGAACGCTTAGCCATTTTTCCTCAGTTAATACCAAATCCTATTCAACAACTAGAGGTTACTCACTTCATAGGCCACTGTCGAGCCAGGGCTTATCCACTTTGACTGGCTTCAAGCTTGGGCTTCTCCAGCTTCACCTACACATCACACTCATTGGTTAGGGTGTGCTAAGAGTATTGTCTCTTTACCTTTATTAAAATCATCCAAGATTGATGCATCTTTATTTTATTTTTCTGGGACACCAAACCAGTAGGCAAGTACTACTTATTAACTATCATAGACAAGTTTAGCCATTGATGTTTCTATAAGCCCTTGTTCTCCCACAAGCTTTGCAGAAGCAATGAAAAGGCCGGCAAAAGAGTATTTCCTCTAGAGCGAAATTCCAGTGGTCTTAAAGGCTGGAAAAAATGTTCTGAAGCCTTTAGGGCATGCTCTAAAGTCTTTAAGACCAAAGGGAATGCTCCTAAAGGACAGAGGAAATGCTTTGAAGCCTTTAAGACCGCCGGCCTCAAATCATTGTATATAAGAAGCTTTTAGAATCATTCCTTTGCAAATCAACCCAACACTTAACCACTCCTTTTTCTTCCACTACCAACTTTCTCTTGGTCTCTTGTGTTTTATCTTCTCCAAAGAGATTGCAATGGCAAAGATCTTCAACCCCATATCATGTCTTGTAGCCATCATAGCTGTCTTACTCATCAATGGTGCAGTTGCAGAGGACATGCTCTTCAATGAGGAGAGTTTGAACGCAAACGAATTCCTTGAAAATGGGCCTTACAAGTTCATAATGCAATCTGACTGCAACCTTGTGTTGTACGTGAACTAGAACCATGCACTGTCGTCCTCTTAGACCAACGGCAGAGGCTCGACGTGTAGGGTTACCCTACAAAACAACGGCAATCTTTTCATCTTCTCCGAATCCAACATCTTGTGGACGAGTGTTAGGTCTAGTAGGTTATGTTGGCTTAATTCCATGCCAAAAAATGTGTTTAAAATGTTTAGATTGAGTCCAAGAAGCCACGATTCAAACGGTGTCAAAATTAGAGTTAAATTGAAGTTTTTATGCTTGGCATTAGAGAACGTTTGATCTGGTGTTCAAACAGAAATTTCTGAAGATTGGCAATAGATAAAGTTTGATCTAGAGTTCAAACGTTCAGTGTCTGCAGAGAAACCCGAGAGTAGCGTTCAAGAGCATGAGAGTGGCCGTTCGAGCGTTCAGAGTCTATAGAGAAACCTGAGAGTGGCGTTAGAGAACGTTTGATCTAGCATTTGAACGGTGGTTCAATGTGAGACCCGCGTGAGACCAATGTGAGACACAGAATTGAACGTGAGACCAACGTGAGATGCAGCGTTCAAACGTTAAATTTCTGCAATTTCCAAAAAGTTACAAAAAATTATATAACTTACTCGTTTTAATTCGGATTAACTTCAAACTTCTTGGGGAACCTTTAAATAGAATTGGGGTCCTTCTAAACCTAAGAGAGCCACTTTTTAGAAGCCCTAAATGTAAAACCTCGAATTTTCCTTAAATAATAAATTAAATTAATAAATAATATTATTGGGAGTTATAATTGATGGAAATATTTTATTATTGTAGGGGATGATCTAATTAGTGGAGATCCAGAATTAGACACAGATTTGACTGTTCGATCATGAGATATTGAGGTACGTATTCGGTAACACCCGAGATCCGTGTTGTTCATTAAAGATATAACACGTCTCACAGAGGGTTAGGTAAGGATCCAAATAAAAGTGATCGCTAGATAATCACACCATCTATACCATATCAGAGTGCACAATTAAAATTCCTATCTAAGAAGTCGATAAAATCTTCAAGTAGAATCAAATGGTTTCAATTTACTACCTTATTACATTTCCCACAAAAACAATTGAAACAGAGTTTAAATCTAAAATAACCTACTAGTCTAAGGATTGTAGTAATAATCCTCCTCCCTATAGCTGTCAGTCGGATCTACCCCAGTAGGCGCCTCACCACGAAGATCTAAAAAACAAAACAACAACGAGGGATGAGATACGAATATCTCAGCGAGTAGCACATGCATGCAGAATAGTTTAACACAGTTATAAACATGTTTCGATAAATAACCAACAATTAAACAACCAGATTTCCGATAACACCACAAAAGGTCAATGTCATGCATATTGTTAAATTGATTAATTTACATGCCAAGTAGACACTCCACACCTCCATGTAAACAGTTCTGGCCTACTCAGGGTATCAGACACTCTGAAATGACGGCCTACTCAGGGTATCATTATCCAATGCCGGCTGTGCGTGCGTCGGAAACGCGGCACGGGAAAATTCGGAGTCGCCACCACCTGATGGGGTGCAGGCGGACACCTGGGTGCCTAATATTGTCTATTAAGGCTTGGGTCTGCGGCTTTTGAGATTCTAAGTAGGGTATCAGTTGTGGTCCGGGGAAGTCCGTAGACACCCCGGTCCACCCCGTCGAGTGACGGGTCCCTTAGGTTTATCCTGGTTTGAGTCAATTTACTTTAGTCTCACCCAATTCCTAATCCGATATGCAGCTTGGTTAAGTCTGGCGGGACCACCTGAGTGGTGTGGGTCCCTTTAATTGCTTTTATCTTGATTAATTAGGTAATCTGAGTCTGGTTGGGTGGGCCCCGTTGGAAGGCCCACGGTGTCCTTGGTGGGCTTTAGTCAAGCCCATGTACCCTTTGTGGGCTTCAGTCTAGCCTGAGAGACCCTTTGGGCTTTGTTTAGTTCCATTGATTTTACTTTTGCTTTCAAATTGGATTTAAGTTGTTTTCATGTAAAGGTGGGCCGGATTGGTTTGTTGGCCCCTTAGGTGGGCCCACATGGTAGCCAAGTAATTTAGTGGATTTATCTTTTTAAGTTTCCAAAAATGGGTTAGACACTGGGCTTGGGGTCCGTAGTCCTGATTAGGGCTTGAAAGCCCAAGTTACGGGAAGTTAGGGTTTGCACCCTTCCTTGGTTCGGTTGGTGGGCTTTGGCGGGCCCGGTAGGCCCTCGCCCTTGGTCTCGGCCAAACCACACATTTCATACATCAATTCACAAACAAGTTTGGGTGGGCCACATTAGGTTTGGCCCGCCCGGTTTAATCAATTAATTTTACTTATCTTGATTAAGTTACATGCATACATTCCATTGTGTTTATTGGGCTTGGTGGGTCCCGTTGGAAGGCCCACTGGAAATCAAGTTGGACCGGGGGTCCCAGTCCCATGTTGGGTTTCCGGGTGACCTGGAAACCCTATTGGTTTATGTGGTTCAGTTTGGAAAGGCCACCCATCTAGCAGCAAAAGTCACAGAGAATATACATGCATCACAGAGAATATAAAAAAAAGGACATTTATCAGGGGAGATTGGCTCACTAATCTGGGTCCAAGGGGAGGGACCTGGGGCCCCTGTGGGGGTGGAGTGAAGCGGAGCCCATGGGGCGAGGTCCCTCCCCGCGCCAAGGAACGAGTTGGACGCACAACGAACAAAGGGGTTGGGGGTGCGGGGAACGAAGCCCCCGCGATACGGTAAAGGGCATTTTCGGGTTTCCAAAAAATATAGCAATTCGGCATTTTTAAGAGGGTGCGCTGACCTCAGGCGCTAGGCGCGAGGTCGGCGCAAGCTAGGCGGAAGCGAAAACCCACAAAAGGCCCTTGCGCGAAAAGCGCCTCGCGCGAGCGAAAGCGCTGAGCTTCGAGCGAGCGAAAAGCGCCTCGCGCGAGCTTCGCGCATACCCACTACGAAACCCGATCTTCTGCTTTTTTTTCATTTTCTCAGAGACTGGCTTGGTTTCCAGTCTCTGTAACATATTCCCGGAGTCCCTTAGACACCCAGAAGGCCATTAAACATGCATCAAATTACTCTAACCTTCCACAAGACACGACTCCAAATCTCTTTAACAAGAAACAAGCTCAACCATTATAAAAAAACATCACAGTCTAACGGCTACAGGGGGTAATGGGGGAATGGGAGCATGCTTGCAGGCACACAGGCAGGGGGTTGGGGGAGCATGATGGCAAGTCTAGCTAATATGCAAAGAAGAAGAAAAAACAATGACGAGTAGATAATGCATGAGTGAAAGACAAATTTTTACCTATGCCTCGACCGGACCTCCGTGCATGCACGTGAACACTAGAGGAAGAAAAGTAGAAATGGACGGGGGGGGGGGGGGGGGGGGGGGGGGTTTATATGGGATACACAGGACATGCTCGAAACGAGGGAAAGACTCCCTTTACTCAATAATCCACAAAAAGAAACTCTTCGAACGGTGGCCGAAGGTGGGATGGCAAGCTTCCCATCTTCTCATGGGGTCTCCCTTACCCTTGAAGACCTCCATGTTACCCAAAATGGAAGAGCAAAAATGCGTAACAAGGAAAGGAAAAAAAACAGGTTCGATAACATGCTTATACGACTCCCATTTTTATGTATGTAAAACGAGTGAGAAACAATACCTGAGGTTCCTATGTTCTTGTGCAAGGCGGTGGCTTCTCTGGCTTCTCCTTGAGGTGGCACAAGCACTGGAGCTCTCTTCCTTTTGCACCAGCAGCAGCAAGGGCTTTCCTCTTGTTGGTGGGAAGGTGAAGGAGAGGAAGAGAAGGGAAGGTGAGCGTGGAAGGTGGGATGTTTGGGGTCTAAGGGGACTGCCGGAGAGGGAGCTCGGACCAGGGAGGGAAGGGAAACCCAAGGCCAACCGGAGAAAACCCCAAAGAAAAAGTCCCCAAGCCCGAAAGGAGCCAACCAAAAATTTTCCAACCCCTTTTGCACGAAGTCTCGCACGGCCTTTATAGAATAGGGAGAAGGGTATCCGCTGAGCTTGCGTTGAGCGGGTGCCCCGCGCATTTTGCTCTTGCCCTGTTCGCCGCGAGCGGCCAAATGATTGAAAATCAATTAATGCGGCCGCTCGATGGTTGAAAAATCCAATTTTTTCGGATTTAGTCCCTGGTCATTTTCGATTTAATCCGATATTCTCGGATTTTTACAGATTTAGTCCCTGGGATATTTCGTACGTTTGGATATTTACGGATTTGATCCCCGAGATATTTTCCTGCGTAACTCGCCACGTGTGCAGTTTGCCAGTTTTGCTGCTCGGAAACTTCGTCAGCTCATATTTTCTCCATCCGGACTCCGATCTGGGCAAACTCAGTTGCATTAGAATCGTATCGGAGCCCTCTATCTAATGACACAGGGGTAGGCATCTGGATCTGATTTTAGCAGAAAGTCAACTTTCGGCTCCCCTCAAGTTTAACCGGCCGCAAAACCTTCATCCGGACTCCGATTCCTGCAAACTCAGTTGCGTTGGAACCGTATCGAGATTCTCTATCCAATGACATAGGGGTAAGCATCTAGATCAGGTTTTAGCAGAAAGTCAACTTTCAGCTCCCCTCAAGTTTGACCGCCCGCAGAACCTTCATCCGGACTCCAATTCCTGCAAACTCAGTTGCGTTGGAACCGTGTCGAAATTCTCTATCCAATGACATAAAGCAAGGTGGCCAACTTTCACTCGATCAAAAATTCAACTTTTGACCCCTCAGGGTTTGACTTTTTGTCCAGGGTTTGCATTTCCGGCTCTTCTGGGAGCGCAAAAATGAGGTGCTTACACCGGCCTACTCCGGGTATCGGCACTGACAACTAGGCCTACTCAGGGTATCTGGCTGCTCTACACTGGTCATGGCAACACACAAGGCCATGCAATTATACCAATAAACAAATACCATCACATTACTAAGCTTAACAAGGATCCAAGGGAAGCTAAACCCAAAACCGATAAATAACCATATAAACTCCGCATTCAGTAAACCCACATTGATTTTAAACCTGTGTATCCCAATATACTCATCACAAGTTGTTCCAACCAAAACATCAACTCATACGATTCAAAGGTTCCCAACCTCACAACAACACTCTCATGCAATAGAATTTCTCTTACTCACACAAAACCATTTAATGCTTGTCAAGAATTGGATATTGAACGAAACCGATTTATACAATTTCAAAAACAGGAAACAGATGAAGTATATAACAAAGATGGCTCATTTACTTATAGGATCATAAATAGCTCAACCTACCTAAATTTCTTAAACTCTCCTTTCGAATAGTTTGTAATAATGTTTAGTATGTGATTCAATAGTCTCCAATTTGGTTTGAACGAATATAGTATTTCTAACATCCTAAACTAGTCAATAAGTAAGTGCTTAAACCGTCAAGGTGTCCACTGTAACTTGTTTTTACCAAATCTCATCTTTCGGCAAAAGTTAGGGGCCTGCACTGACCTCTAGCGCTAGGCGCGAGGTCGGCGGTAAGGAATCTCTTAACAAATTCCGGTCGCGCTTAGTGCAAGGTTACTGGGCGCGAGCTGAGCATGCGATAGGCGCGAGACTCGCGCGACATAGGAGGGAAGGAAAACAAGACCGCACAAGCTAGGCGCGCGATGGGCGCGGGCTCGGCGGTAAGTCAAAATGTCGGTTCGCCGACCAGGGTGAGTTGGCGCTAGGTCGGCGCCACTCGGCGAATACCACCCTGTTTCTTCGACTTTCTATTATTTTCAGATCTACATGACTGGCCGAAATTTTTCCCTCTGTAACAATTTTCTCAGTCTCCTAATATCCCCAGAGGACCTTTAAAACACTTTTGAAATTAATCTAAACACATTTTTATTCATCTCATTCAATCCTAATGAAAACCCACACTCGGACTATCTCCTTCCAGAAAACATGACTATCTCATTCCAAAAAACATGCATTCGGGTTAAACTCACGAAACAATACGAAATCCAGTTTTAAAACGATGCTACTCACCTTATACGCTTCCAAGTCTTTGCAACAGCAACCCCTCGTAGAGCTAACCCCAACCAAACCAACACCAACAGTCGTTCGTCTGGTTGCTATAGTCGCCCAGATGCTCTTTTGATCACAAGAGGAAAAACCCTTCTGAACTCCTTGATCACGAACACACCAAACGACAGGAACTCCCCCAGTTCATCTTCTCTCCCAAAGAAAACCTAGGACAAATCGCCGCAACCGCAATCGCGATTCGACCTCAGTACGAGTATACGAGTATTCCAAAAACCCCAAACCTAATTTTCCTAAAGTATATATATACCTTCCATAAGTAATTTGCCGCTCGATGAACTTTTGAAAACCTCTGATCTGGTGTGTGCTCGCCCATCGACTCCTACATATATACACAAAGCTCTTTAACTTTATTTCTCCACACAATTAATAACAAAAATAATTCTTAGAGAAAAATGTCGGGTTTCTACATATTCTGATTGGGCGTGTGTAAGACCCTGATTTTTGGTGAGTTTTATTTTTTGTTTTTGTTTTATTATTATTATTACTATTAAAATATAGCTTGGGCGTTTGTTATTTTAAGTGGCCGAAATATGTAGGTTTCAGTGGGTGAGCATGCACGGGAGCAAGTACTTTTAAAGGGTCAAGCGGCAATGCGTATGCGTATGAGGTAAAGAAATAGACCAAAAGGGGAAAGTTAGGTCTTTGGGGTCTTTAGAATACTCGTATCGTATTTTGGCAATACTTTCGTTACTCTCGTTATCTGGAGAACTGGGCGATTTTGGTGATTTGCGGCTGGTGTGGCGATTAGGGTTCTGCTTGTGAAGAACAAGAATCGCAAAGGCTACGGGAAGGATTTTGGAGTCGAAGTTCAGTGGGTTATTTCTCTCTGCTCGAGAGGATTCGTTCGGCTATATTTTCATTCGCGCGCGCAACCGGAGTCATGATCGACCAAGGTTGGGTTATTCTGGGAAAAGCATATACTGGTGAGTAGCACTGATTTACAACTGAGGTTTTGTGTTTCTTCGTGAGCTTATTCTGATGCATGGTTGTATTTTGAGTGATTTCTGAGTTTTGCTGGTTTTCTGGAATAACATGAGATAGAACTGGAGATTGAAATTTACCTTGAAATTAAATGTGTTTAGATTAAATCCAAAAGTGGTTGGGAAGCATTCTGGGAACATTGGGAGTGTATTGGAACACTTACAGACCGAAACAAATCAGCCAGACATGTACATCTCGAAATAACAGAGACTTGAAATTTGCAGTGGGTATCCGCCCACTTGGCGCCCACTTGCGCCCACTTTGGGAAGTAGGCGCATAGGAATAATGATCTGGCGCCGAGCTCGCGCCTACCTGCCGCTCAGCTCGTGCCTACTTGAAATCGATGCGTTTTTCTCGCGCCTATCCCGCGCTCTTCTCGCGCCTTTCTCCCGCTCAGCTCGTGCTCACTTAGCGTCGAGTGAGCGCATGGTCCATTTCCACCTATTTTCTATCCGCCGACTGGCGCTCACCTGGCGCTCACTTCAGGAAGTGAGCGCATACCCAATTTAACTTACCGAATTTGATTTCCGACTAAACCAAGGGGGATTTTGATGTCTTGGGGTTTATATCACTTCACCAATCACTTGTTGGTAACCTTGGAACCTGCATTTCTTATTTAAATTCCTAGGAGAAAGCTAGTGGCAAATTCTTAAAGATTCCTAAGGATGAGTGTGGGTTATTATATATATGTTGTGCTGGATACCAAAACTCTAGGAGTTCTTAGTCGTTTTCTCCTCGAACTTATACACTGTTCTAATTGAGAAATTATTGACTTCTGGTTTCATTTGTTTTGGGAAATACTGAAATGTATTGTCTTGTTATAAATAACTGTGTTTGTATTCAAATGGCATGGTTTTGTGGAAATGAGAAATACTGAAAGTATTGAGATACTGTTTGGTCCAGAGGGATAGGTGATGAACTATGATGAGATATACATGATGTGGAATGAATGGTTTTACTTTAAATGTTGAAATTGAGATTATACGATGTTTTACTATTTTGGTCTAGCTTGTCCTGGATCCAGAGTCTAAGCTTAGTAATGTAATATTATTTGTTGGTTGTTGGAATTGCATGGCCTTGTGTGTTGCCACGACCGGTGTAGAGCAGCCAGAAACCCTGAGTAGGCCTGGTTGTCAATGCAGAAACCCGGGGAGTAGGCCTGCATTGGATGACGAAACCCTGAGTAGGCCGTCATTTCAGAGTTTCCGAAACCCTGAGTAGGCCGGAACTGTGTACATGGAGGTGTGGAGTGTCTACTTGGCATGTTTAATTTATCAACTAAACGATAGTCATGACATTGACCGATCGATGTGTTGTCGTACTTAACTGAGATGTGATTTGACCGATGAGATGAGTTTTGGTTTGAACTTGAAATTGATATGAGTTGTTTAATCGTACGGAACGTTTATCGATGCATAGCTTTGAACTGTGATTAACTATTTCTGCATGCATGTGCTACTCGCTGAGATATTCGTATCTCACTCTGTTGTTTTGTTGTGATTTTCAGATACTCGTGGTGAGGCGACTACTGGGGTAGATCCTGCTGAGGCTTATAGGGAGGAAGATTACTATTACCTTCCTTAGACTTGTAGGTTATCTTGTTTCGAATTTGAGTACTTTGAATATTTGAGGTGTATTAAAGTCTATTTGGGGGTTGAACCATATGTTTCTAGTAAAGTCTAAACGTTACATTTCTTGGATGAATCAAATTGTGCACTCTGACAGGTTATAGTTAGATGATTATCCAGCGATCATATTTAATTATCGATCCTTGCCTAACCTCCGTGAGACGTGTTATATCTCTATTGAACAACACGGATCCGAGACGTTACAGCGTGTGTATGGAGTTTTGTGTATGTGAAATACATGGGATCGGAGAGTATAAAAGCCTATTAAAATAACCTAAAACTTATTCATTGTATTTTCACACATATTGAACAGCCGCAAGCGACAAACCGAGCGACCGAAAGAGAAGAAGAAGAGGAAGGAAGGGTGCTGGTTTTGTGTTTTTCATCACCTAGGGAGTACCTCGCACCTGTGTGAATCATTGTTTAGAGAGAGAAGGAGAAACAATCGTGGAAAAGAGGTAGGTGACACCGTTTTACCTTCGTGTTTGGATTTACATTCGTTTAATCGCAAAAGCATGTTTTTATGATATGTAATGATGTATTTAGTTAGATAATCATGTTATAAATATGTTAGAATGAGTTCAGACGAGAAAAATCATGTTTTGGAACTGACTCTGTTCGTTTTTTAACGACCGCCGACCTTGACTGTGCTCGGCGATCATCGGCGCTAGTTATAAACTGTAGACCGCCGAAGACCGCTAGAAGACGTATCGTCAGCGTTCGATTTTGAACTACCGCCGACCACAGACCGCCGGAGCGATCCTAGGCGCTCTGTTCAGATTTTGCAGATTTTCGAAATTTCACACCCTGATTCAATTCCAAACTATTTTTAGACAATTTTAATGATTAAATAAGATGTTTTAAGACTAAAATAAATTATCTAATTCCCTATTTTACAGAAAAATAAATTAGGAAGATATTTAGGACATTAGTTGCCAAACTTTGAAAGAAATGGAGAAACCTAGTTTTTGGAAAACCTAACTAGTATTTAACTACTAGAGCATCTTCTAAATGACACTATAAACCAGAAAGCTTTATAAAGAGAATTCAGAACTCAGATGACCCGAATATTGAAGTAATTGATAGATTTAACCTTTATATGCTGTTAGGCACCAACCCTTATAGAAATATTATATTTTAGGGAATTTTGGAGTCTAGTGGGTATAGCTGGTTATGGATCCATAGTTATTGCTAGATAGCTGAGGGGTATGTTATTTGGGTTGAGTTACTCCTATATGCGACGCGCTTCCTTTGCAAGTTAGTTTGTCTGGGAAGGTCCTATGTCTGGAGGGACACCCCGGTGAGCCGCTAGTGATTCCCTGTACATGTGGATAAGCGACAATCTCCATGTATTGATTCTGGTGCTGCATGCTGGTGGTACATGCCAACTCTGATTGGTACGTGTGCAATAAGTCAGTGACTACGGCTCTTGTCTAAGCTGTGCTGCATGGGACTTGAGTATCATTAGTAGCATTGCTCCTAAGCCACACGATGGTGTAGCAATTGGTTGAGAATCATCTCAAAAGGTTTATCTATCTTTGTGAGTCCTACAATGACACTGAAATCACAACACTTGTTATTATTATTGTATACATGCAGGAGGCATGTGATTGAGATATTGATCGGATGTGAATGTTTAGTGCATCCTAGCAAAGTATGAATTATGTTATCGATTTTGATATTGGATTCTTATAATAGAACTTGCTGAAATTCATCTTTAGAACTGTTTATCATATTGTTTTGTATTCATGAATGATACGAATGATTCTACGAGCCTGCTTAGTCGATATTGCTTAATCGTGTATGAACTGTTCTTTTACTTATATGAACTGTTTAATCATGCATGTGTTACCTACTGGGATATTCGTATCTCACCCTACTTTCATTTCAATTTTCAGCTGATACGTGAGAGGGGGATCTTAGTGATTTCTTGGGGGAGGTAGATGAGTATACACCGGAGGATTACTTTTATCCGGATCTTGTTTGAGGTGGATGATTGATTTAGACTTAGTCATATTTGATAGACTATTTTTCATTTGGATTTGATGTACTAGAGAGATGAGAGAGATAGTAACCATTTTATTTTACCAGACTTTGTTAATTACTTTTGATTGGTGATTTGATTTTCTAGAATTACTTTGAGGATTTGTTCATGCCTATTAATTAAGGACTTGTCTTTAATTAATAGAAAATTTTTATTCCGCTGTGCAACACCTATTCACCCCCCCCCCTTTAGGTGTATTTAGAGTCTAAACTGTGTTTTCCAATTGGTATTGGAGCAGTTAACTAGATCCTTGACTCTATTAGTCATGGACAAGTCTTCCACTGCCCCACTTTTCTTTGATGGTAGTAATTATGCCTATTGGAAAGTCCTTATGAGAGCCTATCTAAAAGCTATTCATGAAAAGATTTGGGGAAGTGTTGAGAGAGGATGGGCTCCACCCACTATAACTGTAGATGGTGAGGTAAAACCCAAAGATCCAAATCATTACACCAGAGAAGAGCTGGTTGAAGTAAATCACAATAGTAAGGGTGTCAATGCACTCTTTAGTGCAATATCTGTTGAAGAATTCAAACGGGTGTCCACGTGTCAGACTAGTAAGGAAATTTAGGGTATTTTAGAAACCACTCATGAGGGAACTATCCTGGTGAAGAATTCCAAATTGCAGATGCTTATCACTAGGTTTGAAGAATTGAAGATGGGGGAGGATGAACCTTTTGATGTATTCTATGCCAAACTCAGTGATATAGTAAATTTTAGTTTCAACCTAGGTGATAGTATTCCTCCAAATAGAGTGGTTAGGAAAATTTTGAGATCCTTACCTAAGAGGTTTATACCTAAAGTAACAGCCATAGAGGAAAGCAAAGACATTGACAAAATTAGGATTAAAGACCTAATAGGATCAATTCAGACCTATGAGCTCACCTTACCTTAAACCAAAAAGAGCAAATCTATTGCTCTTATAGTCATGAAAGGAAAGACTTTTAATGAGTCTGATGATGAGGTGGATGATGAGGAAATTGCCCAATTTGTGAAGAGTTTTAGAAAAATGTTTAGAATTAGAAAAAAAAAGGCAATGATTGGTCTATGGGGACTTCTAGTAAGGATAGGAAATTTAGGAAAGATCTTAGGGACACCAAAGACACCCTTGAAAACAAAACTCAGCAGGTAAAGTGCCATGGTTGCCAAGGGTTTGGCCATATAAGAGCTGAATGTCCTACCTACAAGAAATTGAAAGGTAAGGGCAGTGGGAAAGCAATGAATGCTACTCTTTCTTATAGTGAGACTGAATCTGAACATGAGAATGATTCCTCATCTGAAGAGGGTCCAAATTACATGGCCTTCACTTCTATTCTGGGAAATGATGAGGGAAACACTCTTTAAGACTCAAAACCACTTGAGAATAATATCGGTTCTCAAAGTGAGTCTGAAGATGAGGAAGGCCTTGAAGAGGCTTATGAAAAGCCTTTTAATGAAAGTCTAAATATAAAGAAACAAAACAAGGCCTTTCTTAAAAAGCTCAATGAAGTAGAACTTGTCAAGGAAGAACTTCAAATTAAATTGGATGAGTCTACTTCTCATGTGGGTGAGTTGAAATTGAAAATTGAAATCCTTGAGTTTGAAAACAAGTCTCTTAAATTTGAGTTAGAAAAGTCCAAATCTCAGTTGCAAAACTTCTCTTCTGGTTCTCAAAAGCTTGATCATATGCTTGGTTTGAGTAAAACAATGATTGATACGAGAGGTTTAGGATTCCAAGATGTTCCTTCCTCTTCAAAGACTCCTTCTTTTTCTTCAAAAGGCAAGAAGAAATCCTGTAAGTCAAAGGGAAAGACCAAAAAGGCAATAAGGCGTATTCAACAGTTCAAAAGGTCTCAACCCAAGGCACCTCTTCCTAGGGAAAGTCAATTTCATAAATTCATTCCTTCTTGCCACAATTGTGGTGTTTTAGGTCACATAAGACCTAATTGGTGGAGATTAGGAGAAGATCTTACTCAATCTTGGTATTCTCCTTCTACGAAATCCAATGTGGATTTCTCCAATCAAGTCAAGGTCTTAGCTCAACAAACTAGGCTTCTTTCTGAACAACTAGTTGCCTTGACCAAGAAATCCTCTTCTACCTGACAAGCTTGGGTGAAGAAGAGTGATTAGACTCCTCTTCCTTGATTAGGATTTGGGTTGCATGCATTAGCCTTGCTTCAAGCTTATCTTATCTTTTGCATGCCTGTTTTTCTTTTTATTTTTCTAGTTTATGATTTTAGTTTAGTTGTTTTCGATTTAAAATTTTTCAGAAAAATACCAAAAGATTTTCTATTTTTTTTTTTTTTGTTTTCGATGATTTGTGTTTTGAGTATGTTTTGGAAAAACAATTACTTTTTATATTGAGAGAACTAATTGCTTAAAAGAGTTGTTTTACAAAACTTATTTCAGTGATCTCATATAAATGCACAATAGGTTGATTGATCTCTTAGTGTGTATTTGCACTTCACTTACACACACCAAATACAATTAAGCAAGCTTAATTTTTCTTTTTCGGTGAGTGTGTGTATAGGCAATCCTTGATTTACTCTTGTCTATCTTAAGTTAAAAGGATCCCAACATTTGACCTTGACAATTCTCCCTTGTGTTAAAAGAAAAAAGCAATATGTGAAGAACTTTGGGATGAGCTGTAAACACCAGACATCTTGAGTTCAAAAAGAAATAAAAGGAGTACCACCATAGAATAAGCTGTAAAACCCCAGATATTCTAAGGAATAATACTCCGTGTGCAAAAAGAGTGTCAATGACAGGGGGAGAAAGTTTCAAAAATAGAATATTTAAGGTCTCAAAATTCATGAAAGGTTTCTTTTTAATTCATAGAGAGACTTGAGTAATAATGTGATTTCTTGATAAAAAGCCAAATCCTCCTCACTAAGTTCCAATTTAGGCACACTTGATTGTATTTGGTTTTGCACTTGCACGCAAGCACACTTGGTAATTTAATTACATTAGTGTGTAGTTATTTGGGAATATTGATTTGATTTTGTTAAAACTTGAATTTTGGGTGAAAAAGAACTCAAAAATATGAAAATTTCGAGTTTTTATGAAATATTGCTTGTGGCATGTTTCATCATGTTTTTAAAGTCTTTTTAGTATGTGTTTTAAGTGGTTTGTGAGAAAATCTAGATTTTAGAATTGTTTGCCAAGATTGCTTTATTTTGGATTCTCCTTGCAAACTAGTGATTCATGCATCTCTTTGAATTCTGTTCATTCAATCATGCATATTAGTCATCTTTCCCTTAGAGAGCTTTTGATTTGTTTTTTTCTTATATACTTTTCTCTTTAGTCTATTCCATGACAAAAAGGGGGAGTAGTTTAGGGGGAGATAGACTTGGGGCGAGATAGATTTAGATTTCAGATGTATGTAACTTATTGATGCTCATGTGATTATTGTGATCATTGTTTTAAACTTGGACATATTGGACTATTGGAAATATATATTATGCTTATATTGTCCATTTACTTGTGTTTTACTTTATTTCTTCGCTTGCTCTTCACAAGGTATGCTTTAGTTTGTTTTGCAAGAACAGGTTCCCATTCAAGTATAGTCTGTCTAGATTAGGCTAGATAGGATTTTATTTGAATTTGTAAATTCCAAATGTTGGTTGGTGGTTCACAACATCTTGAAATGTTAATATTGTTTTGTTTTAATGGTTTTGTCACGGAATAGCCAAAGGGGGAGATTGTTAGGTCTAATAGGTTATGTTGGCTTAATTCCATGGCAAAAAGTGTGTTTAAGTGTGTTTAGAATGTTTAGATTGAGTCCAAGAAGTCACAGTTCAAACGGTGTCAAAATTGGAGTTAAATTGAAGTTCTTATGCTTGGCATTAGAGAACGTTTGATCTAGCATTCTAACGGAAATTTCTGAAGAGTGGCGTTAGATAACGTTTTATCCAGAGTTCTAACGTTCAGTGTCTACAGAGAAACCTGAGAGTTGCATTCAAGAGCGTGAGAGTGGTCATTTGAACGTTCAGTGTCTGCAGAGAAACCCAAGAGTGGCGTTAGAGAACATTTGATCTGGTGTTTGAACGATGGTTCAACGTGAGACCAACGAGAGGCAGCATTCGAACATTCAATTTCTGCAATTTCAGAAAAGTTATGAAAAATTACATAACTTACTCATTTTAATTCGGATTGACTTCAAACTTCTTAGGGAACCTTTAAATAGGATTGGGGTCCTTCTAAACCTAAGAGAGCCACGTTTTAAAAGCCCTAAATATCCTTTTCTCTTCTGTAAAAGTCTTCTTCTAGGTTTTCCTATTTTGAGCCATAAAACCTTTCTTTTCTTCTTTCTTCTTCTATCTTGAAGTTCCAGGTTGGGGAGATTGAATCGTGAGAGTTCCTATAGATATTAGGCGAGTTCGTTTCGGTGATCATGTGAGAAGATCTTCAGAGTTTTGAGGTGTAGCTGTGGAGCAAATTTGAGGAGTTCTTCAAATACTTTCAAGTCTGTGAGTTGCAGACTCTAGCATAGGGACGTTGAGTCGTCTGAGCTACAGGTTATATGTCTTCTTCTCATAGTGGATCTTTTAGGTGGCTCCTGCATAGCCCGGGGGGTTTTTCTCATAAAGAGTTCTCTTTGAGTTTTCCTTTCATCACCAAATTGCTTTTGTCTTACTTTACATGCTTTAATTATTTACTTGCAATTTGGGTGTCTTGTTAATTACTTTTGATTGGTTATTTGATTTTCTTGAATTACTTTGAGGATTTGTTCATGCATATTAATTAAGGACTTGTCTTTAATTAATAGGAAATTTTTATTCCGTTGTGCTACACCTATTCACTCCCCCCCCCCCCCTCTAGGTGTATTTGGAGTCTAAATTGTGCTTTTCAACGAGTAACATAGCCCGTGGTCCCAATACTTACCATTTGGTCATTCAGACCGACAGCAACGTATTCATATATGGTGATGCTATTTGGGCTACAAACACAATTCAGTGAAGAGTGCTTTAAATAAGATGTGATCTTTTATAAGTGTGGCTTCTCATGGTACAAGTGTGGCTTCTCAAGGGGCTTGTGTGTTTTGATTTTTAAGTTCAATGTTTTTGCTGGTTCAAGTCATATTGAGAGTTGAAATGAAAAATGTTGCAGACTTAATTGGATCTGTTTTTGAGGTCTTGAACTCTTGTTTGCACAATAAACAAAGCCAGTAATTGCAAATGTGAATCGTATTAAATCTCTTGTTTGTTAGTTTCTTGCTTAGAAGAATGAATTTCATTTCGTTGTTCTCATCCTTAAATCTGAACGAAGATTGGAATGACTATAGATCAATTAGTCAATGTAATTTTTGTTATAAAATCATCTCTAAAAATCCAGGGGCAAAGCTACATAGTGCTTATGGTGGGCAGTTAGAGCTATAAGTAGGGTGGGTTGGTCCGGGTTTCAATGAGTTCAGGCTTAACCCAACGTAAAATTAGTTTGCCCAAACTCACCAGCCCTCCCTAAACCCAAACTCCTTGAGCCCGAACCCAACCCTAAAGCTATTTCTTGAGTTCGGGCTGGGTTCGGGCCAACCCAATTTAAATGTACACTTAAGACAATTTTATTTTAAATCTTGTTATAATAAATTAAATTAGAACTAACAAACTAAAATATTAATCAGAGGACGCATTTCCCCTAAAATCATCTGGTTCATATAAAATATTTATCTTTTCCATGTAAAAGTAAGGTTACTCTCTATTTAATAAATTAACTTTACCATCCCTAGGGATGTATTAAACCATCCCATAATTCCACTTCAACATGATCGGTTCTCTTTCTTAGAGGTCTTATAAAACTAGTATAGACAAACCACTAGTGTTATAATTTTCTTAATAGCATGTTGGAAAAAATGAACTCCTAATTCCTTCAAACAAAAGAGAAAGAACTCTCATTTATTTCAAACAATAGAGAATGATCATACAAAAGAGATTTGTTTGAATATACGTCATGAATTTTTTCTTTGGAATGTTTTTATGTTTGATTGCAACTCATGGATTTACATTTTAGTTTGGGTTTTTTGGGCTTTTCTAACCACAAAGCATGAATCAAAGCCAACCCAAACTCAACTTCGGGCTCAAAATTAAACCCTTTAAGCCCAAACCACACCTGAACCCAAATCAGACTCACCAACTAGATTAGAGTATTTTGAAAGTGTTTGCACTGACCTAAACATTATTTAAATTTTCATAAAGAATTTGGGCACATTTTGATGAAAAAGGAGATTTTTGGTTCTTTAGTGGATTTAGAGGTTTGAATGGGTATCACCTTTGCTTTAGACATATTAGATAGTTATATCTTAGGTGAGTTTTGACCTTTATATATCTGTTAAGAACGTATTTCTTTGTTTGACATATTTTAACATGGATTTGGTGTATCTTTCACATATATTATATGATTTGGTGCTCACATGAACAATGATTGATTTCCTTGGGTTTTCTACACATGTATTGGATATTTGAACTTGTTGGCCTGCTGAGTTGTTATTTGAGTTAATATTGGCTTGAAATTGGGCTTGGAATTAAATATGCAATTATTTATGCACTATATGGTGGATATGATTGGATGTGGATTATTGTATCTTGTAGAAGGTTTTTCCTTTATTCTTGCAGTTATCCTTAACCAATTATTGGCCTACACATAAGTCGTTATCGGCCGTGTACTTAGCCAATTAATGGCATACATGTGAGCCGTTATCAACCGTGTTCATCCTTCATGCCGCAATAGCCTTTATGGCCTTGTATTTGAGCCACCTAGTTAGCACGCACCTTGTTATCTATGTAGCAGTGCTCATCACTTTACTGCAATAGCCTTTATGGCCTTGTATTTGAGCCACCTATTTGGCATGCACCTAGCTATCTATGTAGCAGTGCTCATCACCTTGCCGCAATAGCCTTTATGGCCTTGTATTTGAGCCATCTATTTGGCACGCACGTAGCTATCTATGTATCAGTGCTTATCACCTTGCCGCAATAGTCTTTATGGCCTCGTATTTGAGCCACCTAGTTGGCACGCACCTAGCTATCTATGCGGCAGAGCTCATCACTTTGTCGCAACAGCCTTTATGGCCTTGTATTTGAGCCACATATTTGGCACACACCTAACTATTTATGTAGCAAAACTCATCAAATTGCAGCCAATTAATGGCCTTGTTCTCCATTAAACAATAGTAAAGGTAAAGGAAAGCCATGTGATGGCATAGGTAAAGTATTTGGGTGAATGATAATATGCATGATATTATATTATTGCTTGTATGATTTATATGACAATATACCTCTTGTGAGTGATTTTTGCATGCTTGGTGATTTATGCTTGATTGCTTGGTTTTATTGAAGATTTTCCGAAATCACATATTAGTATCTTAAAAGGAATTTGTTATTGGGTTTCTTAGCATTCTGTTACTGCTTGCTGAGATTTTCTATCTCATCCTTGTTTTCAATGTTTTGTTTACAGATTATGTTGAAGAGGACACTGTAGAATAGAAGGCTAGTATGATTGAAGACTTAGAGATCTAAAGGTTAGTATGAGTTTATTTCTTTTCGAGGAGTAGTAGTAGGATGTCTAATTGAGTGTTTTGATAGATAGTGAGTCATAGTTGTTGAAAACCAAGGTTATAACATAGAGGGTAGGATTTACCAAATGATAATCCCAAATAAAAGAATCAAAAGGCAGTAATGATCAAATTACTATCAAATGAATCAAAGTACTGAAATCAAATGGAAGTTGAGAAAAAACTTATCAAGACCAAGGCGAGAAGAAATTCCCTGCACTTAAAGTCTTAATCGCCCCTTATTGGATGGTTTCCTCAGTGCACAGGGTGGATGGCGGTAGACTTCCAACATTCAACAGTCTTACACCACTTCAGTAGATTGTATGGGTATACTAAAGGAAAGCGAACCAAATTTGGAGTGCCACTCATATCAATTTAGAAAAATTTTAGCAAGAACAATGGAAAGCAAAAGTGATTTCTTATAAGAGGTTTTCTAATGTTCTTCATCACTTATTCCGAGTGCGAAAAGCCCCAATAAATAGTTCATGAACCATTACAAAGGTTCAAGAAGCAACCCTTCGAAAAAAATAGTTCAAAACGAAGTAAAACAGTCAAAAACTGTTTTTCAGGCTCGAGCCTAGGTAAGTTGCGAGACTGACCTCAAGGCAAGTAAAACAGTCAAAAACTGTTTTTCAGGCTCGAGCCTAGGTAAGGCGCGAGACTGACCTCAAGGCAAAAAAACTAACAACTGTTTTTCGAGCTCAGGCCTGGGGTAAGGCGTGGGACTGGTGCCAAGACAAAACACATTGAATGCTCAAACGTTGTCTAACGCCACTTTCGGGTTTCAGAAATTAAAATTAATTAGAAAGACACTCAAGCAAGTCCACTCGAGCCCCGGTCAAACCTAAGATTGGCTTGAAGGCCAAAAAATGCCAAATCTGAGTTCTTTATCAAGTCAAACTCAAAATCCACCTCAAGGAGTTTTATAATTGACTTGAAAAAGACACAAAGGACTAAGAAAACTTTAAATAAACTTGTGCGAAGGACAATGATCTCAATTTTGAGACTTCAACAAGATGATTAAATCCAATAATAGTTACCCTTTATATTAGAAGAACTTAATGTAATCTCATTTTGAGTATTTTAATGAAATAAAGAGAAGTTTCTTAGTGCACTATAAATTATTTTATTTCCTTTATGCTTATGTAATTAATTGTTTTGTTATCATTCAAGTAATATCGTTATCCATTTAAAAAAAAAAACTACCGGATCTGGGGTGTTACACGTATTGAATCTCCTTCAATTTATCATAAATTATTGTTGCAAAAGTACCCATAAAGTAAAAATATATAAACTTTAATTCTTTTTAATTTACTAAGCATAATACCCTTCTATGTATTTTGCATTTATCCTTCTATATATTTTTATGTTCTAACATTGGTGCTTTTTGTTTTTCATAATTTTTGCTTCTATACAATTTTATGTTAATCACAAAATAATGAAAAAAACTTTATAATAGATTTTCAACCAAAACAGAATGGAAATACAAAATATATTGCCATACTTCAACCGGTCTAACTCAACTTAAGGTGTTACTACACCACGTAATGCCTATTTAATTCATTTAAGATCAAATGGGTTCAGCTCATGTATTTTCATTTCATATTTTGTCCTTGTGAAATTATCTACTATATAATTCTATTATATTTTGCAAGGTTTAAGAATTTATTTTATCAATTTTATTTTATAATTTTAACAAAAAGGAAATGCAGATACCTAAAAATATACATATAAGAAGATATGAGAGGATGCATAATTAAGGGCCTAAGAAACAAAGAGAAACACCTAAAAGATATAAATTGAGTTAATAAAACAGAACTTACATAAACATATATTAATCAAAGATATGACTTTTTATAGAATGGAATGAAGAGACAAGATTTTTATAACTAAATTATGTCTAAGCCCATCTGAAGGCACCGCTATGAAGAGCCCTTAATTGTAATGGAAATTATTTAAATCAAAAAAACTAAGACTTATAAATATTAGTACACTCTAAAATTGGAATAGCCATATCTGTGGAGGTAATCCATTTTTTTTGGTAATATGTGGAAGTAATCCATGGAGTTGGGAAATCCCGAAATCGCTCATTAATTTATCATAAAATTCTATACAAGTTCCCACCAAAGAGAGATCCTTAATTAACAAGTCAATCCAATCATGTAACTGTAACCATCCATGTTATCACAATCCTTTATACTTGCAATGATTCAGTTATGGCCATTGTAGGGCTTCATGTCAATATTTAGAGATGGAGATCTCATTTTTTTTTGTTTATTGAAGGGATACAAATTCAATAAACCAAAAAAAATTTTCAAAAAGTAAAAGCATCTCTTATACACCAGCCTTTAGGTGGCGTTTGGGGTTGCTTTTGCTTAATGGGTAAGAACTTATAAGTTGAGTTATCTTGTTTAGGGCTTATCCACAGTTGCCAAAGTTTCTCATTTAAAAGTGTGCAGCGTTTGGTAATCCATCGCTTTCTCTTATCGACCAGGCACTATAGGGACCGCTGTTTCAACAATTAGGAGTTAATAGAGCAATTTTTCACAAGAAAGTGCAGCTATTTATCTGTTTCACACATCAATGGCACTTATTAATACGTTAAGACCTTTCTCAAAAAATACCACAACCCAAGAGATCTATTGCATTCCATGATCAACAAGAAGAGGATGGTTGACAGCTGAAATCAAAGATCATATCATCTCATATGGCCAATAATTCTCTGAACATTCCAATAAATTGCATATTTCATTACTCGAAAACATTTGTGTAGCCATTTTTGTCCCATCTCCTCCTCAGCCTCAGCTTCCCATAGTTAGAGTAGTATCTTGATCTCCCGGAGCTCATGAAGCTCTATGGTTCTAGAGAGTTCCTTGACTATAAGAATTCTCTTCAAATCCACGTTACGATCCCTAGAATCATGTTTCGTTTCTTCTCCCTGATTCTATTTGATCCACTGCCCTATGCAAATTTGTGTGAGTGGAAGCACCAGCTCAAATCGCTCACGACATACTTGATCAAGCTCATCCTGATCCTCTGTGAGGACGAAGACAATGACGGTGTGACTTGTGGAACTGCTCCCATTGCCAAACTCACTGTATCCAACGGCATATTACCATTAAAAAATCGATTTCATTTTTTTCAAAGTTTTTGAATCTTATTTTGTTCGATCGCTTAAGCGTTAAGCATTGAGGAGAAGCTACTCCCAGCAACTTCTCCTTACAGATTCCTTCCCTCTACTCCTTATGGATAATTTCTTATCCATTTAACATTACCAAACACATTTTTAACTTAATTAAGTACTTTTATAAACTATAAGTTAAAATAAGCACTTAGTTAAGCAGCCCCAAACGTAGCCTTAGTATATGATCTCTTAAGAGAATCTAATTTTCACTACTTTTAACATCTAACAATCTTTATTGGAAAGTGTAGCAATCTATCTTTAATCTCAGAGAGAAGCTGTTAGATTTAGAGAAGAAATCTTTCATGTCCTAAATAATTTTGGCACTGAAACTTAATCAGCATAAGGTGAGGTTAACTAGAATGCTCAAAATGGGCTAAAGGAGTTTTCCAAAGAAGCAGTGAGGAAGGTGTCTCAGTAGCTTCCCAGGTATCAGAGAATTTAGACATCTCTACCAAAGATTCAATAGCAACCAATTCACAAAAAAAATTAAATAAATAAATAAAACATCAAAAAATTAAAATTAAAAATTTGAAATATCCTAAATCCTACATCTTTCTTTAATCAATTAAAAAAAATAAAAATAGACTACTATTTCTCACTACACAATATAAAAAAAATGAGTTGTGTTAGTTTTGTATTATTTTGGTTGGCATTATTTGTGAACAAAAGGGTCAAAAATGTCAATTCAAAATTTGAGTTTGTGAGATCTGATTTTATCTCTTCTAAAAGATATCCTTCCTATCTATTTGTTGAATTTAAAAGAGAGAAAAATTTCGATATCTAGAGAGATTTTTGGAGCGTTACTTTAAAAGAAGAAAAAGTCTCTCGTGAGGATTTGATCGTCCAGATCCATGAAACATTGTTGTTCATTCACTTGCAACCTGAGAAATCCATCAAAGTTTTGTTGGAGGTTACATTGCTGGAGTTCCAGTTGCTAAACAAGGTTTGTTCGTTTATCTCTACAAGAAAGGATCTAGAAGTTCTGTAGTTGCTAAAGCTTGCTGATCTGAAGATGTTCTTTAGAGTAATCCAGGGTGTCAGAGTCAACAAGAGTTCTTGTTTAGTCTAAACCATTGGTTGTAAGTTTCTTCTCTTTCATAGTGGATGTTTCGGGTGGTGCCTATAGTCTGGAGGGTTTTCGTAAAATCCCAAATTTTAATGAAATTAAAATTTTATTATTATAGTAATTAATTAATGACAATTGGCAAAATTATATAGATTTGGAGATCGAAAAAGGGTTGATCGGAGTTCTCGAGAGAACTCATTAGGAAAATTCTATTTATAAAGGTGAGGAATAATTAATTAATATTAATTGGGAGATTTAAATTTGTTTAATGATGTGGCAAATGGGTATATTAAGCTAAACTAGGTTGCTGGTACAGGGTTATTTGTGGAGTGTCGTTGCATAGGATTGTGATTTGAGTTGTTGAGGGCGGCAACCATAAATACCAGTGAATTTCAGTTCGTTGATTGTTTTGGCATTTGAATGAACTTGCTGGAGAAATCAAAGAGGAAGAAAAGGAGCTAGGGTTTCTGGATCTAAATTGGAGATGTAAGCACCTCATTTTTTGCACCTCCCAAAATGCAGAAAATGAAATTTTAAATTGAAAAGTCAAACTTGAGAAAGTCAAAAAGTTGACTTTTTATCCGGTGCAAATCAGTTGCCATGCCTCCTACCGTTGGAAAGAGGATTCCGATACGATTCTAATGGAACTGAGTTTGCGGGAATCGGAGTCCAGATGAGGCTTCTGCAGGCGGTCAAACTTGAGGAGAATCAAAAGTTGACTTTTCCTCGAATTCCGTGCCAAGTGCTTAGCCCTGTGTCATTGGATAGAGGGCTCCGATACAATTCTAACGCAACTGAGTTCTCCCAGATCGGAGCCCAAATGAAGAAGATATGAGCTGACGAAATTCCCGGGCAGCAAAACCGGCAATCTGCGCACGTGGCAAAAAGCTGCACACGTGGCGAGTTGCGCAGGAAAAGATCTCGGGGATTAAATCCGTAAATATCCAAACATTCAAAAGATCCCAGGGACCAATCTGAAAATATTTGAAAATATCTGAATAAAATAATATTAAATCCAAATATCCCAGGGACCATATCCTAATTTTTGGATTTTTAAAGCAAACGAGCGGCCGCATTAATTTTTGTCATGATTTTGCCGCTCGCGTGGATGTAGCATGCGGGTACGCGCTGAGCGCATACCCCTTTCTTCCTTCATCTATAAAAGCCGCGCGAGCATTCAGGGCAAGTGGTTGGCTGATTTCGGGTTTGGAATAATTTTGGTGGGAGAGTTTCGGTTGGGGATTTTTGTTCTCGGGTTGGGGGATTTTTCAGGAGGCTGTTTTCGGGTTGGGATCTTTTTTTGTTGTTGGAGATTTCGAACTCCTTCTTCATCGGGCATAGGTGGTCTTGACCACCATCTTCCCCAAAGAACAAACCAGACACTTCTTCCCCCACCTTTCTCGGACCTTTCTTCCCATCCTTGTCCTCCTCTCTTGATACCCAAAGGAAAAGGAGGAGCTTGCCGAGTGAGCCCAAAGGAGGAGAGTTCCGCCGCTGCTGGAGCTTCAAAGGGGGAGCCTATCCACCCACTTCGGAGAGGTGTTGAAACACCCAGGTAATGTTCCCGATGGCCTCTGGCCCAAAATAAATGAGTTCATTGCTATATTCCCTTTTCTGTTATTTCATTTAGTGCTTGTCTGATTGATTCGAAGGGGGAGCATGTTCCCCCATGAGTTCTCCCTCTCCGTTGTATCCCATAAAGCCCCCAGTCCCCTTCCTCGCACGTTCTGTTAGAGTTTAGGTGTTCGGATTTGCAGGTTTGCAAGGAGGTTTGATTTGCATAAAAATGTGTTTAGATTAAATCCAAAACTAGTTGGGAAGTGTTCTGGGCATGTTAGGAGGCTAGTGGAACAGTTACAGACCTAAAAAAATCGGCCAGAGTTGGAGATCTCAAAAAAACAGAGAGACAGTGACCTGCCGCCCATCTGGCGCCCACTTGGCGCTCACCTAGGAGGTGGGCGCCCCTTTCACCTCACTTCCCGCTGAGCTGGCGCCCACCTGGCGCTCAGCTCGCGCCCACCTAAAAACCAAGTGAAATTCTGGCGCCCACCTCGCGCCCATCTCGCGCTCACCTCCCGCCCAGCTCACGCTCACCTGGTATCGGGTGAGCGCCAGGTCAAAATTTCGCCGGGTTCTGGCGCCCATCTGGCGCCCACCTGGTCCAAAACAGGCCGAATTGTTATTTTTTCTTGATAGGGTGTCAATTTTGTGCATTTTTTATGTGATTATTGCTGAATGTGGGTTTTTTTATTTCCAAACCGAACCGGATGAACTAATAGGGTTCCTGGGTCACCCGGAAACCCAACATGGGCCATGGACCAACCCGGTCCAAATTGATTTCCGGTGGGCCTTCCAACGGGGCCCACCAAGCCCGACCAACCCATTCATGCTTAAATAAGATAATAAAAGATTTGAGTGGGCCAGACCACTTGAGGCCCACCCAAGCCCTAATTGGGCCATGCATGATTAAAGTAAGATATGGTTTGGCCGAGACCACGGGTAGGGCCTATCGGGCCCACTAAGCCCATGAACCCGACCAACTTAGGGTTTCCAAACCCTAAGTCAGAAAGCCTTGGGCTTTCAAGCCCAAGCCCAGGTAAAGGGCCCCAAGCCCAATGCTTGGCCCATTTTGACACAGATAAGAAAGATAAAAATCAAAATCACTTGGCAACCAATTGTGGGGCCCACTCAAGGGCCCACAAAGCAATCCTGGCCCACTTTTGGCATGAAATCCACTTAACTAATCCAACTTGAACTCTAAAATAAAATCAATTCAAAGTGAGCCAAAATCCAAAGGGCCACACTTGGCCCACCAAGGAACATGCGGGCCACACTTGGCCCACCAAGGGATACCGTGGGCCTTCCAACGGGGCCCACCCCACCAGGCCCAAATCCTCTTAATTAAAAAGATAAAATCAAGTAAAGGGACCCACACCACTTTGGCGGTCCCGCCAGACTTAATCAAAATTGCATGCTGGAACAGGAATCGGGTGAGTGAGAGACCAACTGAGTTGACTCAAACCAGGGAGACCTATGGGACCCGTCACTTGACGGGGTGGACTGGGGTGTCTATGGACTTCCCCAGACCGCAACCGAGCCCCTACTTAGAATCTCAAAGCCGCAGACCAAAAGCCTTAGAAGAAGAACTTAGGCACCCAGGTGTCTGCCTGCACCCCATCAGGCAGTGGCGACTCCAAACAAACCCTGAGGCACGCATCATCGTTTTGCGTGCGCCTCGTCGTGCGACCGAAATCGGGTGCGCACAGGAGAGTTTCAAGAGATCAGAGAGTTAAATTGTCAACTGGTTGTTCCCTGTTTGGAGAAGGAGTGAGGATGAAATTGTGGCAGCACTGAACTTCGATCGAGAGCTGAAATCTGAGCTGCTGTGTTTCGAAATTCAGGTAAGGCTGGCTAGGTAAGGTTTAAATTCGTGGAAATCTCCTCCAATTTGAAGAAGGAACTCAAATCTGAAGGGATCTGATATGTATACTAAAATTTCTGCAGAAATTGTGATTCGTTGGTTTTGGAAGGAGATTTCATAGGTCAAATTGTGCAACTAAAGTGCAGTAGCTGTAATTCGAAGTTTAGTTGTAAGTAGCACCCAGTTTATACTATTTTGAATCTGCAATTGAATTTTTGGAGAGAAATTTTAGTAGTTAACTTATTTGAAGTATGTGTTCAATGACTGTAAGAATTTAAGACAAATCTTCTATTTGGTCGATGTTTTGCATAAACTAATTTGATTTGTCCTAACTACATTCCTAGGTATCTAATGAAGTGAATTGAGGAGTTTTAAATGGTTAGATTTAGTTTAGGTGTGTTAGAAATTGATTTTGCCAAGAGTCATAGCCGTGTTGGAAATTTTTTTTACTTGGCGCCAAGTGAGGACAAGTGCGGCTGACCTCTTGGAGGTTAGCGGCAGTTCAATTTTGGGTGGGCTAACCTGGTGCCAACCTCTTCGAGTCAGCCCCAAGCCAGCACCAGCACTAAATCAAAGATTAAGGTGTGGCTGTTTTGACTATTGTGTATAAAACTAGTTCTAGCTTCTAAAACCTGTTCAATTAGCTTCATCTAAGTTTTATTTAGTATCCCAGGCTACTAGAATTTTTATGGAGGACAAAATAATATTGAGAATTAAACGAATTGCTGGGAGTCACAATTCCAAAACATATTATAAAACTAAATATTGGGAGACAAGACATGTGCATATCAAACGTGTTCAAGTATATATTTTAGAGGGAACAAAACATGAGAGTTTAGTTACAAAATATTGGGTGACTAATCACTCCTCTCAATGTAAAGGTTCTACAACTCAAAACTATACAAGTATGAACAAAAGAAGATCCTAAGGTCCATAGTAGTCTTCCTCTCTGTACCCAATAGCTTTTTCCTTGCCTTTATCCCCAGCCCAGTCCTTCACACCGGACGACGATGGATCTGAAAACAAGATAAGAAGCAACTGTGAGACGAATGTCTTAGTAACCAACACATGCATGATTCGTCGAAAACACAGTTTATACAAATATCTCTCGATAAACCATGACATGCGGGTAGTTTTAATACTACAAAATCCACGGCATCTCATGTGACATACAACATTGCATGCATGTGCCTCAGTGTACAGATAATCCATTTAATAGCAATCATGTATTCAACTTGTCACTTGTTATCTAGGATGTTTATAGATACTACACATGGCCTCATCTAGCTTCACCGATTCACGTGGTGGCTAGGCATCTACGCCGATTCCCCTTGAAATAGGCATCCATATGCCGATTCCCCTTGACATACAAGCATCCACTGTCGATTCCCCGTAGCAAGTGGGCATCGGCCACTGATGATGCTGGTGCCGGAATGATATTACAATAGAGCAGTACAGTAACAATAACACTGGCCATGGCATATATATATAAACATTCCCATTTAAGACTACGGATCCATACCTTAAGAGTTCATTATGCGGATGTGTTCATTTATCAATTCACAACAAGTATAACAACAAAGAACGGAATGATAACACATCAGTTATATCCAAGCTTGAGTGGAGGATGCCAGTTCTCTATCTCCAATTTGGGAGGAACAAGGGTCCACTACCCCAACTGAGATGAACCGCTCAACAACCCACTAAGACTTACTAGTCAATTACTCATGATCAATACCCCATGCCTTCTTGCATGGAAAATACTCAATGGTAGCCCATGGCCTTCCCCGAGTCAATCTTGGGCCACTGCCCTCTGCTCAATATAACTCAATGTCATTGGGCCCACTACCCTCTCATTTATGATTAATGATCATGGGCGACTTCCCTTTCATCTCATGTTACAAGTGACGGGCCAAAGCCCTTGAGGTGGTGCAAATGTAATATGGGCCAATGCCCTTCACTCTAGGTGTAAAATACCGGGCCGAAGCCCATCTGGTCATGGGTCGTGTACTCACATTGATGGACAATGGTAAAGCTTTAGTTTTATATAAATTTAACATTTCATGACTCTTTTGGGGCAACCTATTCCTCAACTCTTTTGATACTTGTATATCTCGGTTTTGGCTCTTGACTTTTAGTTCCAAAGGTTATTCAGAAAGTGTTTGAGGTGGTGGAATCAAATTATTCTATTCCTATAGTAATCTGGGACAGAAACTCATTCTAAGACCTTCTTGGGCAAAACGTACCCAAAATCTTTGTTATTTGAAATTTTGAGTTACTTCCAGTTGGAACACCTCCTAGACACCTAACTCTCACTTATACATAGATTGGATTTGAATAAAGACAAAGGGCAGTTCAATATGAGCTAAAAATGCAAATTTTGGAAATTCTGGTAAGGTCGCTCGAGCTTGCTTTGAGTGGCCATAAATTAGCTCTGAGGTTCTCTGTTAAAACAAGTCTCTAGAACAGTCGCTCGAGTGGCCATGCCTTGAAACTCTACCTAAAGATACTTAAAATTACCGCCCGATGCCGTGCTCGAGCAACTGCTTGGGCGGCCTGGGTTTTTGACAGTTTGTGAAATCCGAACTTTTGGGGATTTTGGTTTTCCTCAAATCTCACTTGTTCTAGGTGTTTTTGGGCTCAAAATCACTTCTAGCATGTGTAGAAATCTACTACCAACAAAACACCCTCAAAGAAATCCCTTCCATTTGGCCTATGACTCGTTTTCACTTCTCAACCCTAACATTCATCTAACATGCGATTTTTGGCCGAAAATGGGAAAACAAGGTTGGGGTGGTGTTGCTTACCTCTTGCAGACTCTTAAACAAGTTTCCTAGCTCCTTTTGCAAGCCACGAGCAGTACCTTGAGTGCCTCTTGGATGATTTCTCCGAAAATCTCCACCAAAACACCCACATGAAAATCACTCTTTTTGTGTTTCCTCCTCTCTTTTCTTGCAAGCTAGCACCTCTGAGGAGTTTGAAATGGTTGGGGGCAAAAATGGGGGAAAAGATGAAGAGAAGGAGATGAGTGTGGGAGAAGACGAAGGGAAGAAAAGGGTTTGGGATGGGGTTTGGTCGTGTATGGGCTCTTTTGGGTTTCTTTGCTTAAGTGGCTTTCCACAAGACACTAAAATTTTCAAGTTTGCCACTCCTATAGTGCACAACCCTAACCACACTTAGCCATTTGTCTCACCATAAGAAATCCTATTTAACCAAATGACAGATGCTCACCTTCACAGACTGCTGACAGCCCGGGGCTTAGCCACTTTGACTGGCTTTAGGCTTGAGCTACTCCAGCTTCACCTAGACATCAAGCTCATTAATTAGGATGTGCTAGGGATATGGGAATGGGGTTTCACATCTTACCTCCGTGTATCTGGGAGATGCCCCATGTATCTCGAGATGTTGTTGCCTCCGTGTATCTTGGAGATGCCTCATGCATCTCGCGATGTTGTTGCCTCTGTGTATCTCGGGATGCCTGTGTATCTCAGGATGATATGATGAGATTGAGATGAGTTGTCCTTACTGTATTTCATGGTTGGTTTTGGTTTTAGAGTCTAGTGGGCATAACTCGATATGGATCCATGTTAGGAGCTAGATAGTGGAAATGATTGTTATTTGCTAGTCGTAACACTTTGTTCACATACGCGTTCCATCGCGTATCTCGATGAGGCCTTCTCTGTATCTGGTTGGCTGCGGCTATCCCTCATTTTATCTTGTATCTCGGACTATAACTGGATTAGTACATGCCAACCCATTACTATATCTGGATGGGTTCTCCCGCAATAAGACTATGATCGTGTAGCTCAGCTTCGCACATAAGTCGAGAGGTGGCATAGTGCGCATGGTCTTTACGTTAGTCAAAGGCAGTCTTATTTCATGAGTCCTACGGTGACTTATCGACTGCTCATTTGATGATACATATTTGTTGCTATACTGGATTATTCTTGTTATCTTGTACTGATCGATGGTTTACTGTTGGATTACTCAGATTATTCGGAATTGATGTGTTATCACTATTGATGCATGATTTACAATTGTATCATATTTTAGAACTGATAAACTGTATTTGAGCATGTGTTATTTATTGGGATATTAGTATCTCATTACGTTTTGTTTTGTTTTGTTTTCAGATTCTAGTAAGGCCGATACCAACGGGTATATGCTTGGTTCAGGTGAGTTGGGGATTTATAGTTGGCTCTATTCATAATTATTGTTTATTTCATGTTTCCTTCACTCTGATATTGCAATCTTGTGTTATATATTAACCTCCGGAGATGAATTATGGGTTCTCTACATAACTCGGATCTGGGGCGTTACAGTTTTTATTTTGAAGAGTTCTTCAAGAGTTTTTCCTTTCGTTAACAAAATTGTCGTGTTTATGCTTTAAATTATTTGCAAGTTGTTTTGTTCACAGTATTCATCTAGATATCGTTTCGACATTTGGGTGAGACATAGAACTCTGTAAATACACCTATTCAACTCCCATTTCTAGGTGTTTATAGGGTCTAAACATTTCTTTCAAATTGGCTGTATTTAAGTAGATTAAAAATATTTCCATGTGGACTATCCCAATGCCAACCATGTCATCAATCCATCTTTCCCTCCCAAGTTCAGGACCCAAGCAAAGCAATCTCATGTTCTACACCAAAGACTACAGAAAATGACTATATATGTTTGCTACTGGGAATGTAACTTTGAGGGGAAACAGTTCAAGGCTTGTCTTCAATCATTACGGCCCGTATTTTTCTCCATCTGGTCAATCAAACTTTATATAGTCTCTCAGTTCAGCATCACCAACTTCAACAAATGACTTCTACCAACATTAACAATATCCTATCCTATCCTACTACTTATAAAAGGGCATTGCTATTTCCGTGGTTGTCCCAAATTAGGGACTTTTGAATTAAAAAAATTCCTATATTTTAGACTGACGGATGGACTTTTTGACAGTTTCCAAATTAGCACAAACAAAAAGGTTGGATTTACTGGCGCGCATTAAGAGACCTAGTGGTCTTTTAACAACCCTTGCTGAGAGTCGCACTTCCCCCTCTTTTCTGCATCTCTCTCTCTCTCTCTCTCTCTCTCTCTAAGACAAATTGATGAGTCGTAGGTGTCTTCAGATCTGGAGAAGATATGATTGGATTTTATTATCGGTCTCTCATGGATTCCTCTCTTTTTCTCTCTACGACTGTTTATCTCTCATTTCTTACAAAAGCACTATTTTCAGGAAGTTGAAAACTAGATCGGTGAACAAGGTAATTTTTTTTACAATTGAAGAATTAGTTTTAGAATTTTAGTTGAATTTTGTGGGTGTTCTTTAGATCTGGAGTAGATCTAAATGGTTTTGTGCAATACGACAGCCACTGTTTATTTTAGCGAAAATTTTAAATGCCTAATGAAATGTGCATCTGTATAGTGAATAGATCTAAACGGAGAAGAAATATTCCAAGTGCCGAGGTGACGGACATCTGAATATTCGAGCTTTGATTGACGAAGGATCTGGAAATAGAAACCGGAATTTCTAGTTTCTCTCCACATATCTCTAGCTTGTAAGTGATGATTTTCCCTTTTTTAAGCTTGTTTGGTTTCTTGGTATGTTTTGGTTTTGTTCTAGAAATGAGTTATTTTGGGTTCTAGAATGGTGTAATTTCATTTTCGAGTTTTTTCCCTTTGATTTTGATTCTGCTATGGTTTTATTTTGAAGGCAACTTTCTTTAGTGAGTTCTAGAAGAGCAAATTGTAGTTCAAAATTGAATGTAGTACTAATTTCTGAGTAATATTTTTTTTCAGATCCCTCAAATGTGATCTTTGCATGGATATTGGTTATCTGAATGGATACTGTGAATGGATACATGTCAATGTTCTTTTGAATATTCAAAAATTTTCATTTGTAGCTTTGGCGTCCTGATTAAGTTCTGTTCATTGGTATTCCAAGGCAGTGAATTATGAAGAATAGACTCAATTATCTGTCCATTAATTCAAATCACCCTTGCCAATAATAAAGAATTGAATCATTCAGACCTTAAGTAATAGAGGATTCCGTATTGGCTGAAATGCTCAAGAGAGTAGGTCCAGTAAATTTGAGAAGCAAACTTAGGAAGAACAGGAGGAGAATAACAAGACACCTTATTGAAGATAGCCATTGTATGTATATCTCATTTTAGTTTTAATGTGTTTTATTTTGTTCTTTGCATTTTTTCTATACAAGGCATGTTGGTTTTAGATTGTTTTTCCTACTTTTTTTTCATTTTAGTAAACGTGTTAGGCTCACTTTACTATAGGGGCTTTTGAATTAAAAAAATTCTTATATTTTAGATAGTAGTTGATTTGGACGGATGGACATCTTGACAGTATACAATGTAAAACAATAATATGTAAATATTAAGCTTTTATAGTTAATATTTAATGATTAACCCCTAGAATTAAACAATAATATGAACAGATATAATGTAAATTATTTTCTTTTTGACGCCGGACAGAATAGCGATTATTTTGCAGGCTAGTTCGAACAGATGATGAACAAGGAAGAACACAAATAGTTTGCCTAAAAACACAGAGAAAACGTCTCTGAAATTCAACTGAATATTAATTAATCAAGTAAGTACTAAAATCAGTCCACAAGTTGGACTTTATAGCCAAAAATCATCTAAACTGGAAAGTTACTAAAAATGGCCAAAACCCCTAAAGCATGCCTAAATGAAATATAGAATAAAATAAGCAAGCTGTAAAAAATCTAGCCCAAATCGGATTTAAAATCACTTCCTAATTGACAAACGAAGTATTACCAGAAATAGCAACAAATAATTAAGAATAGTGATTCGGAGGGGAAAACAGCAGAATTTGAGGTCGAAAAAGATGCACATCGACTTCAGTCATGTACCACGGCGTGTGCGTCGGAAATATCTTTCCAAATTGGGGTCATATGTGCGATTCCGATAACCGTAGCCAAAGTTATGGCCAAGATACTAAAACGCACTCAAAACTGCCCCAATTAGAAAGATATCACCATCACTTCCTGCCTTTGCGATGATCTGCCAACTCATGGTATTCCAGTGCCATCAATGTGCAATCTGACAGCTCAGCATCACCTGTCTCGGATCCCCCTAAATCACTTTTTGAGGTAAGTGATGGGATGTTAAGCTTTTAATGGGATTAATTTTCATTGTAAACCGGAAAGAACAAATAACTCAAACACAGATAACTCAAACAATGGATTATTTTAAAGGGAGACTAAGGATGATGCAAAATAAAGTAATGAATCGACCCTAAAGAAAGAAATCCTAATATACTTATAAAAGCGTATTGCTTTTTCTTTGGTAGTCCCAAATTAAAAAAATTCCTACTATATATATATATACATATATATAGACACACTTATAAAAGTGTATTCCTACATTTTACTAGCTTGCACGGAAGAAAACTTCACACGGTTGGGCTATTTCTTGCACGGTTGCACTTCTTGATGGTAGGGCTTCTTGCAACTTCGTAGTTCGTATGGGTTTCATTCGACGCAAATGACATGGTGCCTGCAAACACCCTCTGCTTCTTTTGGCGGCCTCGAAAAGATGACTGGGACACGACAGGGGCGATCAGGAGTGGTGGGATTTTTCACATGAAAGATGGGGAAGAAACTATGTCGATGATGTGTTCTTGTGCAGCTTCAGATAAAAAAGAAGGTTGCGTGATTGCTCCTTCTCTAAAGTACCTAATGATGGTGAAGACGAGAGATTACCATAGTCTATGAAAGCTAGAGAATATCGGTATTCGATCGTATACTTTTGAAGGTTTGGGTTCTGTTAATCGCGTTCTACTGAATGCTGGTGCACCTCCAATCCATTTGAGGGATACTGCTACCATGAATAGGTTACTCAGCGCAAGAAATGTATGTTTGTGTTGAATTTTCTGCCATTGCTATCTTTCATCACCAACTTCGCGTAAAGAAAAGTCGAATTAAAGGTGAGCATTGGGCTTTTTCTTTTTTACTTTTCTAATTTAGGGTTTTCTTCCATCTTCATTCGTAGCCGCTTGGGCTCCCTTCATCTTCTATTTTAATTTTTTTTTTCTTTTTTCAAAACATTTTTTTCCTAAAACCCTTTGTTGTTGCCATGCCAATCCAATAGATTTAGAAATCATACGCAACAAGCCACTACCCTCAACAAGAAATTTTTTTTCCTTTCTAGAGGAACCAGTGAAGGAAATACAAAAAGGCAAGCATTAGAGATGAAGAACTTTAATGGGCTTCTACCAAAACAGGAGTGTATGAGCCCTTGGTGGTGAAGATGGTTGATAAAAACATTAAGTATCCACTTGCCATCGGCAATGGCTTGAAGAAATGTGTACTTGCAAAGACATGAAGGGAGAAAGAATTGTGAGGGGTAGAGGATAAAAAATAATAATCAAATGCAACAGAAACCAATGTTATTTTAAATTAAAGCTACAAGTTTTGCCAGGCTCTTCAACTTTAAATTAAAGCTGCAAGTTTGACAAAAAATCGTGACCAAATCGCCAAGGCTCTTTCTTTGAAAATCCAATAAGACTTTTAGTTCTAAAAAATTCCTATATTTATTTCCACTATGAACAAATAAGAACTCTTAAAACTCTAACTAACAAGATAAAGCCTTATGCAAAAATTTTAGGCAGCTATAGATAGGGAAATCAAACAAAAATTTTAAGTTGACATAATTTTATGAAAGTGTAAGTTTGTTGAGAGGATGCCCATGAAACTTATCTATTGAGCTCAATGTTGCAACATTGTTGACCATGCAATCTCTAAGGATGTGAAGTGTGATTTTACTTTGCATCCCACATACGACAAGTAATAATGGCAATTCTCCACTTCAATAATGTGCTAAAGCGTCTCAATATCATGTTTCGTTCTTTTCCTGTTTGTTAATGCATTGAAAATACAATTTAATGGATAATAATCATGCCATGAATACTTATCTCCAAAACGATCTTCATGTTCTGTTTCTATTTGAATTGAAAAGACAATTTAATGGACAATTTAAAGGAGTTGCTTCTATCAATTTAATGGACAATTTAAAGGAGTGGCTTCTATCTAAAGTTTTTCCTCATGTTCTATTTCTATTTATGTTTTACCATTTCATGAATAAATGTTAAGGGAAATGATTCTTGACTGGCTCCAAACTTTTTCAAATTCCTCTCAAGACCAAAGTCGCCAATTGCTTACTTTTTCTCTGTTATTTCAACTTAACAGAATGGACACTAATCTATTGTCAAGGAAATTAAAATTACTCCGTCAAAAATATTTCTAGAAGTTAATATCTTCCAATCCATATATTGGCCTATGCTAAAAATATATCGGTTTTATCCATTTTGGAGTATTTTTACTCAATAATTAGTATAATATTTTAAATTAAATGTTTTATAAGTATTAACAGTTAGCAATATATATTTCACAAGTCATCTGCTAGGTTCAAATGTTATGTATAATTGACTAGGTTGAAATGTTTTATGTATGATTTATTTCTCTGTCTATTTGTCTTTTTCTATAGTTAATTGATTGCGTGTGAAAATTTTGACTTCTTTGCACATGAAAATAATGAAGGATATAAGGTAGTACTTAATCCAATAATTAGATTACTATGGCATTTGAATGACATAAGCCCAAAATAATTAGAGCTTATTAATCGTTTTTTTAAATTATCTTTTTGTTCGTCTTATGTTAAGTTCAATTTTTATTATCCACTAAAGTTCATTAGTTATAAAATTTTAATGTTTTATAACAAATTTCTTGGTTAGTTCATTGGACACAAAAAAGAAAAGAAAGATAATTGAAGGCTTGATATCAAATGGTGTTTGTTCACTCTTGTTTCTTGTTATTTGGATCCAAATAGTACTATTATTTTTTGAATAGGAATGGTAAATATATATATTTTACGCTTTTGGTTTTGGTATTGATTTTTGTGGTTGTGAGTTTCTTATTATGTTTTATACTTCTTTGTAGTTTGATTTTTTTTTTCTTTATATTGATGTGTTAATAAGTGAAATTAATTTATCTATGGTCTAAAATGGGCTGTGGTTGATGGTAATTGTGAATTGGTAAAATCTAAAGACAAAGAAATTGAGGTAATAGTAATAGCGGGCAAGACAAACATCGTGGTCAAGTATCAAAAAGCAAAGATGCGGAAGTCAAAAGTAATTATTGGTTTGATTTGCATGTTTATTTTTCTTGTTTGTAAGTGGTTGTGTAAAAGTTGTAATTTTACTCGGTTATCTAATTTTGAATGCATTCTTTTTATTAATAGAATGATAATTGAATTGAATGTGGTTTTAACTTTACAAATAAGCGGAGAAAAAATATAAATACGCGTATTTGTTTTATTCATGTTAATTACTATTAATTGTAGTTTGAGATTTGTCTTATTTGTTATGTGAATTGTTTTATCATGCTAATTACTATTACAAAAAAAAAAAGTGGAACTGGGAAAATGATTGTGAAAATTCTATTAAAACTGATTATAGAATCAGAAGGATTATAAAATTTACAACACATTTTAAAGTTTATATAAAATAGTGAAAATGTGAAGAAAAAAAATTTGTGCAAAGAAAGATTATGTATTATGATAACCATGGTTTTAGTTTTTTTGTTTAGGACTGAGTTACCTACTTGTTTAGTGGGTGAAGATAAAGACTTCTGTTGTTGAGTTAAGCACAAGAATGCAATCAATTTTATGCACAAACAAGGGGGAATGACATTTGTGTCTAAAAATCTAAGCAAGATAGTGAGGGTCTTGAAATTTTGTCAACAAAATGATAAGAACGAATATATTATGATTTGATACCTTTTATATTCTTTGTCGTTTGCAAAATAGTTTCCTTTCTCTTTTTCCTTTGCAAAAATTTGTACATTCTATTGTTATATATGAGTAGTCACGCTTTTTTCGTACTTCATTGTCTCTCATACTTCACCACCTAATTCCTTGCTTGCATTGTACTTAAGTGGTAACGATGAGTATGTTCACTTTAGAAGGTACATTCAAGGATATAATTCTACTTTTTTATTTACCTCAGTGAGTGCAAGAGTAGATAAGAAGGTGGCATACATGTCTATTGGTATTATATTAGCTATGATTGGAAGTAAGGAAATCTAAATCTTTTTGTTTCTTGTTGGGATGTGTTGATAAGTAAGTTTGTTGATGAAGGTTCTAGATTGAGGTTTGACAGTTTTGGCATATAAATTCACAAAATATGAATCTCTTTTCTTTTTAGTTTTTAGTTGGACAAATGCAGTTTGTTGTATTATTTTCCTATTGTGCATTACAATATTGTGAGACATGGAAAAATCACCAGGATGATTCCCCTCCGTCAACACATGGGCTCAACGTAAATATGGGAGAGTCGCCACCATTCAATTTTTAGGGTGTGAATGGACACCAAAAGATTCAAAAATAAGCAAAAAGAGCTAAAAGGCAAATACTAGAGTACAAATAACTCTACTTGAAAATCAAATCCAGAGATGGGTAAGGGGATTAGATTATGAACAGGGGAAGGTGTTAGGCACCCCCATTCACCCACACAAGGTGGTTGCCAAGTGTTGTTCATGCTAAAAAATAAGAAAGCTTGCTAAAATCATTAAAAACCTTGAAAAAGGATTAAACAAATATGTGATATTTTCACATGAGAAATCCAAATGAATTCCAGATCCTCTTTTATATCAATATCACTTCTGGAATATCACCAATAGATGGAAATCAAAGCAAAAGTTGCACAAAACCAAGTTGAGTCAAATCCGGAAAATTTGGTAAAAACAAGAACCATTTGTCTTGAAATCATTCAAATCTAATTTAAATTGAATCAACCCAAATCCATTTGAAATATTATGACAAATATAAGACTCATGCAAATTTTCAATCCATTCCGGTTAAAATCCTAGGAGTTATTCTCCTTTGAAATCTGCTGCTGGAGATAATTAAAATTGACAAGTGGGCACGTTTGGAAAATCATTTAGAAAAATCGCCTCCATATAAATCCATGAAATTTGGTGTGAATGAAGTATGTATGGCTATATTTCAGATGAAACTAGCCTCATACAAAAATTCATTCGGATGTGCCTTGGGTGACCTCCCGAACAGGCCCCGAAGATCACAGATTTACCCAGAAAAGTGCTGTTGAGCAGTTCTGAGTAAATCTCTTACCCATGACACAAATGGAGTCAAACAATTATGACCCCAACTGGATTTGATACTAGACTTCCAAAGGAAAACTCAGAAACAAGAATCACTTGAATCGGACTTAAAACGAACGCATGGTGCTCAGTCGAAGTGACAGGTTCTGTAATCAGACCTGAAATGACCTATCAACTTCGACAGAGAGGTGTCAAACATCCGCTTGATAGAAATTAATGAACTTTTACAGGCATAAACAAGACAGCCTCACCTTTTCCATGGCTCTGGAATCACTCAAAAATTCATCTGGACGATGAAGTTACGAGTGTCCGAAGTTGGGGTATAGTTGCTGTCAAGTTAAACCTTTTTAAAGAAAATCAACTCCAAACAGTGATAAAGTGTGTCAAATCCGTGCAAGACAAATCAAAACCATTTTGAAAAGATATTGAAGAACCTCTAGGAAGAAATGGGGCATAAGTTTGGCTCACCATCCTCTCCGATTGGAAAGGATATGCCAAAAACCCCAAAATTGAGCAAAAATGCCCAAAACCGAGAGGTTAGACCTAGAGGTCTTCAATACTTGCTTGAAATCATGTTGAAAATCAATAAAAAACATCCCAGAATTGTTTGGGGCTATTTATTCCAAATCTACCACAATGACGGCAATAGATCTAAAATACAAGCCAAATCCGACAAAACAAGTGCTATGTGTGTATGTGTAAAAATCCATTCTTCAACAATATAACAACATATACCATGCATTCATATCAATCAAATGGGGTTCTAGAACAACCTAGGGTTCCGTTCCATTATCGTTTCCCCTAGTTCTCTCTCCCCGTTTAACGGTTCTTCGAGATAATCTTGGGGTACTTTGAATATGAAACGGTTTTCATAGAATCAAAAGGCTTATTCCAACAAGGTTCTAACACTAGGATCAAGCCCCACTCTCGTTTCCCCTAGATCCCGCCTTCACGTTTTACGGCTTGGGGGAGTCTCGAGGTACTTTGAGTAAGGGAAGGGTTTTCACACACATAGAAGAGGCTTTATTCTACAGAAAGGTAGAAGAAGAAATCTAGACCTAGAATGTAAGAACAGAAAAATAAAGAGAGGTTTGAGGCTTACCTGGGCTTCTGGAAGCAATATGGCAGCAGTTCCCTTCTTCACTCGGAGCTCTTTGATCTCCAACTTCTTGGCAAAAGTTATTGGCAAAAAGTTCTTGGCCATTTGCTTAAGGAGGAGCCTCCTATTTATTGGCAAAGGCTAGGGTTAGGGTTTGCATGATGGTAGACACAAAATGATGTCTAGAGCCCACCAACCTTAACCCTAAGGCTATTTCCGAGATTTCCACTCCTTTAATGAAGGATATGATGGTAAAAAGTGAAAACTCTCGGAAAACCCTAATTTTGAGCAAAAATCATGTATCCGACATATCAGGTCGGATACACAAGCATCTAAATGTATCCAACATATGATGTCGGATACATTAAGAGCTGCTTATATCCGACAACTTATGTCAGATATAAAGAGATATGCTTGTATCCAACCTGAGTTGTCGGATACAAGAAGAAATGCACATTTCTTGAATTTTGTGCTGGTTTTAAAGGAAAGAATGATTTTTGCCAATTATTCACCATCTTTATTGTGCAGTTTGGGGTGTCTACAACTGCCCCTCTTTGCGAGAGTTGCGAAGCAATGAGCTGCATGGATTAAATAAGCCCAAATTGCACTCCTTTAACCATGATTTACTTGGTTCAATTCAATTTTTCAAAATAATTTTTGGGTGAAGATTTTCTAAAAAGCCCTAACTTTAAGGGGGCATCTCTCCAAGAGGTCTTAAATTCCACTGAGATCTCGTGGCTATGAAGTGGATTTTAAGCCCAAAAATTAGATTTTTGAAAACTGATTTTTTCATCAAACCAAGTTAAAAATTAAATGAATACTTTCCTCTTGACCAACACATTTTCCCAAGTTGTCCCAAATTCCACTGAGCTCTCGTGGCTGTGAAGTGGATTTTAAGGCAACATAGGTTTTTTTGTGAAAATAGCAGACTTTGTAGCACATTTTTTGCTCTTTCTTTTTTTTTTTCTTTCTTTTTCTTTTCTTTTTCTCCTTTTCTTTTATTTTTCTCTTTTTTCCTTTTTTCTTTTCTTTTTATCCTTTTTTTCTTTTTTTCTTTTCTTTCTCTCCTTTTTTTTCTTTTTTTTCTGTTTTTTTCTTTTGTATCTGACGTAGCTCGTTGGATACGAATGCGCGGAGCATTTTTGCATCCGCCGAGCTCGCGTTGAGCTCGCGTCGAGCGCGTGCGCGGATGCCTTTTTTCGTTGATTGCCGGTTCCACCTAGCTCGCGTTGACCTCGCGCCTAGCGCCTGAGGTCAGCGTACCCTCTTAAAAATGCCGAACTGCCTGTATTTTTTTTTTTGAAAACCCGAAAATGCCCTTTACCGTACCGCGGGGGCCTTCGCCCCCTGCACCCCCCAACCCCTTTGTTCACAACGCATCCAACTCATTCCTTGGACCCAGTATAGTGAGCCAATCTCCTCTGACGAATGTCATTTTTTGTATGTCCTCTGTGATATTTCCTGTGATTTTTGCTGGATGTGGGTGGCATTTCCAAACCGAACCAATGAGGTTTCCGGGTCACCCGGAAACTCAACATGAGACTTGGACCCCCGGTCCAACTTGATGTCCAGTGGGCCTTCCAACGGGGCCCACCAAGCCCAATGAACACAATGGAATACATACATGTGACTTAATCAAGATAAATAAATTAACTGATCAACCCGGGCGGGCCAAACCTAATGCGGCCCACCAGAACTTGTTAGTGAATTAATGTATGAAATGTGTGGTTTGGCCAAGACCAAGGGCAAGGGCCTACCGGGCCCGCCAAAGCCCACCAACCAAACCAAGGAAGGGTGCAAACCCTAACTTCCCGTAACTTGGTCTTTCAAGCCCTAATCAGGGCTACGGGCCCCAAGCCCAGTGTCCAACCCATTTTTGGAAACTTAAAAAGATAAATCCACTAAATTACTTGGCTACAATGTGGGCCCACCTAAGGGGCCAACAAACCAATCCGGCCCACCTTTACATGAAAACCACTTAAATCCAATTTGAAACCAAAAGTAAAAGTCAATTGAACTAACCAAAGCCCAAAGGGCCTCTCAGGCTAGACTGAGGCCCACAAGGGTACATGGGCTTGACTAAGCCCACCAAGGACACAATGGGCCTTCCAATGGGGCCCACCCAACCAGACTTAGATTACCTAATTAATCAAGATAAAAGCAATTAAAGGGACCCACACCACACAGGTGGTCCCGCCAGACTTAACCCAGCTGCCTATCGGATTAGGAATCGGGTGACACCAAAGTAAGCTGACTCAAACCAGGATAAACCTAAGGGACCTGTCACCCGACGGGGTGGACCGGGGTGTCTATGGACTTCCCCAGACCGCAACCGAAACCCTACTTAGAATCCCAAGCCGCAGACCAAAGCCTTAATAGACAAGATTAGGCACCCAGGTGTCCACCTGCACCCCATCAGGTGGTGGCGACTCCGAATATTCCCGTGTCACGTTTCCGATGCGCGCACACCTGCACTGCCCGGGTTCACTTGGATCTTGCCCGACGATCTGATGTAAATTCTTCGCCCCTTTCTCTTTTATTTCTTTTCCTGTACCTTGCCTGTATCTGACCATCTTTTTCTTCTTTTCAGCTTATCCTGGCACGCTTTGATGATGTGGATATTGGGGTGGCCCGTGAGATGATAGTACATGATGCTTTTGATAGAGATCTCCGACTTTAACCCTACCAGTGCTTCCTTGGGAGGCTTGGTAGGGTGATGTATTTAGGAGAGCGCCTGTACTATCATCACACAGGCACACTTCGTATCCCAGTTCCCCCTCCTCCTGTTGGTCCCGACACACTCCTGCCTGGTTTTGATATTGGCCAGTTTGACCAGTATCAGATGCGGAGGGGCTCACAGTAGCTAGGGATTATGACGAGTGGATCCAGAGAGTATCCATTGGGTGCTTGATGGATCGCCCCACCCGTGCTGGAGTGACAGAGATCGGCGGGATCTATATCCGGGTGCACGATGACACTGTGAGTTTTATGATCTTTATCCTTTTATCTAATTTCCTTCAACTCTACATTTATGGCCCTAATTCTGTTCTTATTGGCAGGTACATGAGCTGAATGCTTTGCGGGACCGGTTCCAGAGCCAGCGGGCCGCGATCGATGATATGATCTCAGAGCATGACGCGGTTGTTGCCCAGAGAGATGCTCGGATTAGAGAGCTGGAGGCTCTGGTTGTTGAGCTTTAGGCTAGACAATTATCTGATTCTTTAAAATTTTATCTCTTTCATTTTCATGTCTTTCTGCTGTTCTGATATAACTGCTTGACTTTTGCAGAATCCCATTCCAGATCATGATGCTGCCTTTGGGCCAGATCCTCCGGCTCCTGATCCATCTCCGGTTCGGGCTGCTAATCCCGAGGATGCCCCAGCTGCTGACCCAATCGTAGCTTCAGTGCCTATTGCTCCTGCGGACCCTGTGGGCTCCTCATCTCCAGTGGTGGCTCCTGAGCCGGAGGGCATCCCTGCTGCTGACCTGGTTGAGCCAGAACCCCCAGTTCCTGCTGCAGACACCCTTAGTAAGTTTTCTTTAGCTTTACCTCTTTGGTTCATCTTGATATCTCAATTTCTGACTCTTTCTATTGACCCAGCTATTTCAATTCCTGATCCTTCTTCTGCTGCTGCCAAGCTTTCTGGAGCTGTAGGAGTTGAGACTGCCACGGCCGAGGATTCAGCTGTACCTAAGGTGGCTCCCCTGCCTGCCGAGCCTGTTCCTGCTGGGCTTGAGGCTTCTTCGTCAGATTCTGCTCCTGATCTGCCTCCTAACCTTGCGGACTACTGCTTGGAGTACCAGTTTCAGACCGTTGTGGGCCGGAGACCGCGTTATATGGCCGAGCGCCTTCTAGCATATTCTAGGCGCCGATCACCTAGAGGTAAAGGCCGCAGAGCGCGTGGTAGAGGACGCGGGGGTGATCCTGCACAGCAGTAGTAGATTAGGATCTTTATGTATTTTTCATTATCACTATACAAACAAGACTTATATATGAAAAAGACTTTTTTATTCATTCCCTCTTGTATTGCTCTCTTTTCCTTCTTATTTTTATGCAATTATAACTTGTACACAGGTGAAACAGGTAAAAAATTCGGATTTTTCTCCCTTTTCTCTTTTTTTTACCTTTTTTCTTTGTATCCGATATATCAAGTCGGATACATTGAACCCTTTTTGTATCCGACATGTTATATCGGATACACAAAGTTCCCTTTGTAACCGACATTGTTCGTCGGATACGAAGGGAATCATTTGTATCCGATCTGATATGTCGGATACATTAAAACATGCTATAAATGCCACCAGCCTCGGGATTTGCGTATTTTTTACGAGTTTTTGAGTTTAGAAAACCCCCTTTTCGCCTTTTTCTTTCTCCCATTGATTCTTAGCTTGCTCCCATCACCTCAAATGGATTCCGGATCATCTTCTGCCCTACTATTGTCTGTTCACGCAGCCTCCCCTGCAAAACAACCTTTTAGAGCAAAACCCCCTAATCTCACTAGGTACAGCCCTGTAGATTCATTCTATACTAGGTGGGTCAACTCCATGACCCTCGATGAAGAGACCAGATGGGATTCTATTCATTTAGGCCACACTTTGCTTATCCCTTCCATCCCATTCAAGTGGGAAATTATTGAAGCCATGATTGGCCATTGGGTACCCTTGAAGAGGTTGAAACCATCTTGGGCTTGAGGTTTGCAGAGAAAGTAGTGAATCCACCCCTTAAGCCTAGTTACAAGAAAGAGACTTCTACTTTCCTCGGTATAGGGAAGAAGGATTTAGGGGATTCTGATACCCTTTTGACTTTGTCTAAGTCTTTTCTGACTAAGAAGCTCTTGAGGGGGGAGAACAAGGAAACCAGGTTCAATGCTCTGACCCTGATAGTGGTTAACCAACTACTTTTCCCATGGGATGACGATGAGGTCGACTTGGCCCTTATCTCAATTGTATGCCAGGTTAGGGAGTAGGAGAGATTGGCCCCTATGATTTTGGCAGGGATGTATCAGGCTTTGACTGACTGTTACTACAGGAAGAAGAAGCGCTTCCAATCATGTGCACCTATCCTGCAGGTAGCTTTTTTCTTTTTTCTTTTTTTTTTCTTTTTGCTTTCTTTTTCTTTTGCTTGCTTTTCTTTACAATATACGGAAATATCCCTCCTCCTTTGCAGCTTTGGTTACTTGACCACCTGAGTCAGATTGAGGAGATCAATCGACACTTCTTCCCCAGCTTGAAGGTTCCTATTTTGATGAGCAACCGGGGGTGTCCTGACATTCTAGGAGGTAAATGTAAAACCCCGAATTTTCCTTAAATAATAAATTAAATTAATAAATAATATTAGTGAGAGTTATAATTGATAGAAATAATTTATTATTGTAGGGGATGACCTAATTAGTGGAGATCTAGAATTAGACGCAGATCTGACCGTCCGATCGTGAGATATTGAGGTATGTATTCTGATTGGGTGTGCGTATGGAATTTGGTGTATATGAGATACATGGGATCAGTGAGTATAAGTATTAATTTATTAACCTAAATCTTATACGTGTTGTATTCTCGCTCGTCACCTTCAGTCGCAAGCGACAAACCCGACTGAAGGAGAAGAAGAAGAGGAGGAGGAGGAGGAGGAAAGGACTGGTTTTTGAGTTCTTCATCGTCCAGAGTGTTGCTGGGTGATAGAGAATCGTTGTTGAGAGAAGAGAGGAAGAGGAACATTCGTTCAAGAGGTAGGTGACACCGTTTACCTTCGTTTTTGTATTTTCATGTGATTAATTGACAAAAGCATGTTTTTATGATATGTAATGATGTATATATGTTGATAATCATGTTACATATATGTTAGAATGAGTTTAGACGAGAAACATCATGTTTTGGAACTGATTCTGATCGTTTTCGAACGACCACTGACCTCGACTGTTCTCAGCAATCGTCGGCGATCTTAGGCGCTCGTTATAAATTTCAGACCGCCGTAGACCGCTTGAAGACGTATCGTAGGCGTTCGATTTTGAACTACCGCCGACCTCAGACCACCGGGGCAATCCTGAGCAATCCTAGGCGCTCTGTTCAGATTTTGCAGATTTTCATAATTTCACACCCTGATTCAATTCCAAACTATTTTTAGACAATTTTAATGATTAAATAAGATGTTTTAAGACCAAAATAATTTATCTAATTCCCTGTTTTACAGAAAAATAAATTAGGAAGGTATTTAGGACATTAGTTGCCAAACTTTGAAAGAAATGGAGAAACCTAGTTTTTGGAAAACCTAACTTGTATTTAACTACTAGAACATCTTCTAAATGACACTATAAACCAGAAAACTGTATATAGAGAATTCAGAACTCAGATGACCGAATATTGAAGTAATTGACAGATTTAACCTTTATATGCCGCTAGGCACTAACCCTTATAGAAATATTATATTTTAGGGAATTTTGGAGTCTAGTGGGCATAGCTGGTTATGGATCCATAGTTGTAGCTAGATAGCTGAGGGATATGTCATTTGGGTTGAGTTACTCCTATATGCGATGCACTTCATTTGCAAGTTAGTTTGTCTGGGAAGGTCCTATGTCTGGAGGGACACCCCGGTGAGCCACTGGTGATTCCGTGTACATGTGGATAAGCGACCATCTCCATGTATTGATTCTGGTGCTGCATGCTGGTGGTACATGTCAACTCTGATGGGTACGTGTGCAATAAGTCAGTGACTACGGCTCTTGTCTAAGCTGCGCTACATGGAACTTGAGTATCATTAGTAGCATTGCTCCTAAGACGCACTGTGGTATAGCAATTGGTTGAGAATCATCTCAAAAGGTTTATCTATCTTTGTGAGTCCTAAAATGAGACTGAAATCATAACACTTGATATTATTATTGAATACATGCTGGAGGCATGTGATTGAGATATTGATCGGATGTGACTGCTTAGTGCATCCTAGCAAAATGTGAATTATGTTATCAATCTTGATATTGGATTCTTATATTAAACCTTGCTGAAATTCATTTCTAGAACTGTTTATCAAACTGTTTTGTATTCATGAATGATATGAATGATTATACGAGCCTGATTAGTCGATATTGCTTAATCGTGCATGAATTGTTGCTTTACTTATATGAACTGTTTAATCATGCATGTGTTACCTACTGGGATATTCGTATCTCACCTAACTTTTATTTCATTTTTCAGCTGATACGTGAGAGGGGGATCTTAGTAATTTCCAGGGAGAGATAGCTGAGTATACACCGGAGGATTACTATTATCCGGATCTTGTTTGAGGTGGATGAATGACATAGACTTAGCACTTTTGATTAGATTATTATTATTCATTTGGATTTGATGTATTAGAGAGATGAGAGAGAGATAGCAACCAGTTTATATTTACAAGACTTTGATATTAATGATTGATGATCAAACTATATGTTTATTTGAGGATTTTAATCTACACTTCCACACATACTTGTTTCCGCAACTCTAATAGTATAATAAAGTGAATGGATTTTAATTCTTTGGTCTGGTATATTATTGATGATGTATTTGATATGGGCCAGTAACACCTCGGATTTGGTTGTTGAACTAAATTCGGGTTGTTACAGTAGCGAACCGGGTTCGGGTTGGGTGCCGGTTTGCACTGACCCAGGTTCGAGGCATTATAGTAAACAGGGCTGGTTTACTTTCTTGGCTACACTCCAGGATGATCAGGTGAGGTGGCTTGGTACTTATCAGCCCAATGCAGAGACAGTGATCAGCTTTCGAGACCGCAACTTTTTGGTCCTGGCTAGCTTGGGACATGCTGTGCTTTACCTCCCCTTGCGGGTTCTTCGTTAGTTCAGAGCGACCCAGGGGATTATGATCCCAAGTGGATATAAGGACCATCTTGGGCCACTTTTACCAACCACCATGAAGCTAAACGCTTGGTTAATGAGGGAGTGGTCCTATGTTCGTTTCATGCGGAGCCCAGTCTTCTCAGAGTCCCATGTGAAGGACTATCTCTTCTAGATCAGGGAGCAGATACAGAGTCAGGCTCCAGTACCCGAAGATCCTCCTGCAGTTTTGGCTCCTACTTATGAAGATATCCTGGAGTCTGAGAGAGCTTTTCACAAGTGACTTCAACAGATATGGGTACGAGAGGCCCAAGAGCTCAGGATACGAGGCCTTGACATGGAGAGGCAACTTGCAGAGTAGGTATCCCGCCGTCTTGCTATGAAAATGCAACTTGAGGAGCAGAGGCAGGTTCGCCGCTTTGAAGTCCGAGTACTACAGCAGAAGCACCAGGATGCTTTAGCCAGCCTTAGGAGAATGAGGATCAGGTAGACTCTTTCAGATGAGGTCATTTCCTTTTTGAGTAATCCCACTGCATAGGGGGCTTCTGGAGTTATTGCAGCTCAGGCAGCTCGGATTCGGGAGCTTGAGGAGCGGCTAGGAGACAGAGACTAGCCTTATTTCCTGCATGTTTTTCTTCTTTTTTTTCATACCTTTGTATCAAAGCAAACTCCAATAGTGGAAAGACAAAGGATTTTATTCAAAAATAAGTTTTTATATTATTGGCCTCAGAATGCTCAGATGCTTGTAAAAACAAAGGTTTTATGAAAAGTATTTGATTTCTCATCATTGGCCAAAGTATAATTTTTCTTTTTGTTTTTTTTATTTTTTTATTTTTTTTTAAATTTGGTCCATATACTTAATCACCCATAATTAAAGGAATTAACACCAGGTTAAATAATGAAAAGGGTAATCCAAATAATGAGGGATCAGATCTATCTTAGGACCTTTAGAATCATCCCCAAAATGCTTTTTCTTCCAAAACTGACCCCATTTTGCTCAGTATCAATATTCATGCCGATTTTGCTTCAAGCTTAGATCTCCATGATCAACTCAACCACTGATTTTTCCTTTTTTTTCTTCTTCTTGCCAATATTGCCCCTAGCGCCAGTTACGGTTTTCACTAGGGTCGGCTTCTGCATTCCGTCATCACTAATTTCACTCTGAAATTTGAATGAACATACTAAGATCACTGAGGGCTTAGGAATAGGATGAAACAACGGCTAGGCTCAGTTTATGAAAGAAAAGGTATTAAAGGCTCAAAATTTTTCAAAATGTGGAAATAGGTCAACTGGACTTACAGTCATGATGAATTTAACCCTTTTTCTCCAAATTGCATTATTTGCATCTCTTTTCACACGTGGCTTTCATTTGGCATTTTTCTTTGCTCTTTCTCTTTTTCTCTTTTCCTTATTTTTGCCCCTATTGGCCTTGCCCCAATTTGTTTTGCCCCAATATAAGATTGTAAGTTCGGTTTAGGTTTGTCAAAGAAACGAACCGGCTCAACTTGGCTAGACTAGGGATTAAAATATGAGGGAAATAAAGAAAAATGGCCTCGGATCATTTTCTAGTAATGTTCACTCAAGGAAAATACCTTTTTACTGCATCAGAGTTAATTGGCTCAAGAAAATCTGTCCCGTCCATTTCTGTCAAGATGAGCACACCCCTTGACAGGACCTTCTTGACAACATAAGGCCCTTCCCAATTGGGCTTGAACTTACCACGAGAATCTTCCAAAAATGGTAAAATTTTCTTTAGCACCAAGTTTCCTTCTTGGAAAGTTATGGGCTTCACCTTCTTATTGTAGGCCCGAGCCATTTTCCTCTGGTACAATTGGCCATGACACAGCGCCTTTAACCGCTTCCCTTCTATCAGGTTGAGTTGATCACTTCTTGACTGTATCCATTCAGCTTCTTCTAATTCAGCTTCCATGAGTACTCTGAGTGATGGGATTTCTACTTCCACTGGCAAAACTGCTTCCATCCCATAAACTAGGGAATACGGGGTTGCCCCAGTTGAAGTCCGGATTGAGGTTCTATAGGCATGTAGAGCAAATGGTAGCATTTCATGCCAATCTTTGTAACTTACTACCATCTTCTGAATGATTTTCTATATATTTTTATTTGCTGCTTCTACTGCCCCATTAATCTTTGGCCTGTATGGAGCTGACTTGTGGTGGGTGATCTGAAACTACTCACACAACTTCTTCATATCCTTGTTCTTAATATTTGAAGCGCTGTCTGATACTATGGCACTTGGCAGTCCATAGCGACAAATAATATTGTGCTTCAAAAATTTAATAACATGGTTGCTTGTGATATTCGCATATGAGGCTGCTTCCACCCACTTAGTGAAATAATCGATCGCTACCAAGATAAATCTGTGCCCGTTCGATGCCTTAGGGGAAATCATGCCAATGACTTCTATGCCCTACATAGAGAAGGGCCATGGTGATGTCATGTTGTGCAACTCACTTGGGGGTGCATGCTTGTTATCTGCATATATCTGACATTGATGACACCTCCTGACATGTATACAGCAATCGTGCTCCATCGTTGACCAGTAATATCCCAACCTTAGAATCTTCTTTGCCAGCATGTGTCCGTTCATATGGGGTCCACAAACTCCTCCATGTACAATCTCAATCAGCCTTTCCGACTCAACCTTAGCAACACATCTGAGCAGAATATCGTTATGTGATCTCTTGTACAAATGTCCACCACTTAGCAGGAATTGACCAGCTAATCTCTGTATTGTCCTTTTCTCAATAGAAGTGGCATTTTCTGGCAAACTTCGATTGTTCAAGAAATTTTTGATGTCTTGAAACCATGGTGCTTCTTCTTCGGGCGCTCCCTTTAAAACGAGATATGCAGGCTCATCTCTGACCTCAATTTCCAGTGGCTTGATGTCTACCCCTTCTGGTATACTGACCATGGAAGCCAATGTTGCTAGAGCGTCCGCAAACTGATTTTTGGCCCTTGGCATATAGTTGAAGGAAATCCGAGTAAAATTTGTGCTTATTTCTTCCAAATACTGGTGATAGGGGATCAATTCGTGATCCTTGGTTTTCCATTCACCAGTTGTTTGGAAGATGATGAGACTTGAATCTCCGTATACGTCAAGTTCCTCCATTTCATGATCTATGGCGGCTTGTAATCCAATTATACATGCTTCATACTCTACAATATTATTGGTGCACTGGAATCTTAGCTTCACTGTAATCGGGATGTGTGAACCATCTGGTTTGACCAAGACTGCCCCTATTCCATTTCCATTCATGTTGGTAGCCCCATCAAAGAACATCTGCCAAGAACTTTCACTTTCCTCCTCTTCCGTAAACAAAATTGCCTCATCAGGAAAGTTGGTCTTCAAAGGTTGGTATTCTGGCAAAGGATGTGCAGCCAAGTGATCAGCAATGGATTGACCCTTAATCCCCTTCTGAGTGATGTACGTGAGGTCAAACTCGGATAGTAGTAGCTGCCACTTCACCGTTCTGCCAGTTAATGCCGGTTTCTCAAATAAATACTTCAGAGGGTCCATCCGAGATATCAATAATGTGGAGTGACTAAGGAAGTAATACCTTAGCCTCTGAGTTGCCCACACTAGAGCACAACAAGTCTTTTCCAATGGTGAGTACTTCGCTTCGTATTCTGTGAATTTTTTACTCAGATAGTAAATTGCCCTTTCTTTTCTACCAGTCTCATTATGCTACCCCAAGATACATCCCATCGATGTTTCCAACACTAACAAGTACAGGATCAGTGGTCTTCCTGGAGTTTGTGGCACTATCACAGGCGGGTTCAGTAAATACTCTTTGATTGTATCAAATGCCTGCCGGCAATCCTCATTCCAGACCGTCGAGTTATCTTTCCTTAGAAGCTTGAAAATAGGTTCACAGATAGCTGTGAGCTGTGCTATGAACCGGCTTATATATTGAATTCTTCCAAGAAAGCCCTTAACCTCCTTCTCTGTTCTGGGTGATGGCATTTCAATTATGGCCTTGGCATTAGTCGGGTCAATTTCAATTCCTCTTCGGCTTACAATGAACCCCAGCAATTTCCCTGATGTAGCCCCAAAGACGCATTTAGCTGGGTTGAGTCGTAGACTGTACTTCCTAAGACGATCAAACACCTTCTTCAGATTGATCAAGTGGTCTTCTTCTTTGCACGATTTGGCAATCATATCGTCCACATAGACCTCCATCTCCTTATGGATCATGACATGGAATAGTACTGTCATGGCCTGCTGGTATGTTGCCCCAGCGTTCTTAAGCCCAAACGGCATGACTGTATAGTGGAAGGTGCCCCAAGGTGTGATGAACACTGTTTTCTCTTGATCTTCCTTAGCCATCTTGATCTGATTGTATCCAAAGAAACCATCCATGAACGAGAATAGGCTATGTACTGCAGTATTATCGACTAGAATGTCGATGTGTGGAAGCGGAAAATCATCCTTTGGGCTTACCTTGTTCAAATCTCTATAGTCCATGCACATTCTGACTTTCCCGTCCTTCTTTGGTACTGGCACTATGTTTGCGAGCCATTCGGGGTACGTAGAGACTGCCAGAAATCCTGCTTGGAATTGCTTGACCACTTCGTCCTTGACCTTCAAGGTCCATTCATGCTTCAATCTTCTCAGCTTCTGCTTAATTGGCTTAACCCCTGGCAAAATTGGCAACTTGTGCACCACCATGTCAGTGTCCAACCCCGGCATGTCCTGATACGACCAAGTGAATACATCTTTGTAGTCTGCCAAGAACCATGTCATTTCATCACGCTGCACATTAAATAGGCATGCCCCAATTTTTACTATTTTTGGGTCATCCTCAGTCCCAAGATTTATTGAAATGGTCTCCTCAATATTAGGTTGGACCCCCTTTTCATGACATTCCAATTGATATTCAATTTCTTTTGGAACGTCTTCTTCTTCGACCTCGGTCTCTTCTTCGATCCCCATGAGATCAAAGTTGAGCTCAAGGTCGAAGTCATATTCAACCTAGTCCAATTCGGTTTGATTATATGGTTCATAAATGGTTTAGACCTTTTTGTAAAAATTAAATTTCCTAGAAAAAATAGAAAAATCTTTTTGGGTTTTTGGTAAGCCTTCTAAACATAATTTCCCTGAAGACGAAGGCCCATTAAGACCTTCAGGGAAATGGCATTCCACTATTGGAGTTTTTTTTGGAAGCGGCGTCAGTTTGCCAAACAAGCACTACTTCAAAGGTAAAGGGAGTTTCCTCCCAATTGTTCAATACAAAATTTTTGGGAGTAGGGGAAATTGTGCAAGCCTGCACCTCAAACCCAGAATCCGATGCCATTATCATCGGGTGGGTACTGCCCTTTTCTGCTACAGGGCCCAGTCCAGATATGACCTCATTTGGAATCTTTACTGCTGCCCAGTCAATGAACTGTAAGTCATCAGCTGCTTCTGTTCTTCCGCCCTCAGTCATGGCGAAGAAAGTCCCAATCTCTTCAGAGAAGTCCGCCTGCTGCTCTGGATGTGGCCCAGGCCCGCCCAATGTTCCAAGCATAGAAGATGGGTTATAGGGTTGCAGGGTTGGAACAGAAGACTTTTGGTATGGGTTGATATTGCGGTAAGGAGGCTTGGCTTGATCCATGGTAGAAGACAATTGGATGATGCAAGAGGGTTTTGGAAAACTTTCCCTTAAATGAGGGAATTTTCCTTTACTTCTTTTCTCTCCTTCTTCATGCTTCATCCTCCTCCATCCTCGGGGTTTAAACCCCAGCCCTACTTTAGGGACCAGCTTCTTGGCCCTGATTGGCTCCACCATCCCCTACAAATTTATTTCCAGGCCTTTTCCCAGGTAAAAGTGGTATTTCTCCATCACTTTCTTCACCATTTTCTCAGCAGTAGTCTGTTTTCTTTCTTTTTTCTCACACCCCCCAGTTATGAAATTAACCATCTCAAACTGAAACGAGTGGAATGCAATCTTGTCAACAGTCAAATCCACATTTATTAAGGGTACATCAGGTGACACAATGAGAGGCACCAAGTTCTCAGCTAGGACAGTTATCACTCTTTTCCCTCTTATGTATTTTACCCTTTGGTGGAGCGTGGATGGTATTGCCCTAGCCGAGTGTATCTACGGCCTTCCTAGGAGCAGATTGAAGGCTGCAGGAATATCCATCACTTCAAATGTGATGTTGAAAATATGCGGTCCAATTGTGACCGGCAGTTCAATCTCCCCTAGGGAGTGTGTCTTAGAGCTGTTAAAAGCCCTCACTATCCTCCTATTCTGCTTGATCTTCAACTGATCCAGACCAAGCTTGACAAAAGTGATTAACGGGCAGACGTTTAACACTGACCCGTTGTCAATTAAAACCCGTGCGATCATACTGCCCTTACAAAGCACTGTGATGTGCAAAGGGTCAACATGATAACACCCACCTGGGCTTATCTCACTTTCAGAGAAACTTATCACATTATGTGACAAGATTTGACCAACCATTTTGCCTAGTTGGTCCGGATCGATAGTCTGGGATACATGTGCACTCTATAGCACCCTTAACAATGCATCCCTGTGCTTTTCAAAATTCAGCAAAAGGCCCAGTATTGAAATCTGGGCTGGGACTTTGTTTAGCTGATCAACAAGATTGAATTCACTTTTCTTAATTATTTTTATGAGGTCTGATGCCTCATTTTCTGCACCCTGGGGGTGTCTTCTCCCACTTTTGTTTTTCCCTTCAATTTTATTTTTTCTTCTGTTTCTTTTCTCTCTCTCTCTCCACCTCTATTTCTTTTTCTTTCTCTACTCCTTCCACACCTTTTCCCGACCTCATCATGAGGTTCACCTTCTTCTGGTTTTGGTTCCTGACCACCAGAACCGTAGCCGTGACCCCTCGCTGTAATTCCATGGTACAACCGCCTCAGAATAGGCTAGTTTAGGGACATTGACCACCAACTACCAGAACTTGGACCGGGATGTATGAGCCGGTCTAGGGACACTGTAAGAAGCAGGAATGTTTACAACCATGGGTTGGAGTTTGGACCCAGATGTGGCTGAAGGAACTGAAGAGGTGATGGAGGCGGTAGCGGGGTCAAGGTTGACAACCAATGGAGCCTTTGATGGCTTGGCTGGTGAAAAAGTTGGTGGACTACAATTGAAGACCAAAGGAGGCCTTGCAATGTTTATTTGGGCCATAAAAGAGGAAACTCGGTTCAAAGAGGAGCTAATGTCATCAGCAGCATGACATTTTTCTGGGAGACCATATTGACCTCGTCTTCTTTTTTCTCTTGGAAGAAATAGACCTTGACCGAGGTCCCCACGAGAGCTATTAGTTGAGATGGGTCAAAAGCCCTTCCCCTGGCAGATATGGCTGTGATGGAGTTGGACGGGCCTGCCCCATTATGGTATGGCAAAGGGTTTTGCCCGATATCCTTTCCCAATGGGGCAGGCGTAGCAATGTTAAAAACCAAGGCCTTCTGATCCAAAAGATCCTAGACCACATGCTTTAACACCCAACAAGTATCTATAGAGTGCCCTGGTGCATCCATGTGGAAATCACAAGTGATTGCCGGATCGAAATTCCTTCCCTTTGTGGCATTTGGGTTAGGCTCCTTCAAGGTCACATATTCCCCTTTCAGCAAGGTTGGCAACAGTTGGGAAAGAGATACTGGGAAAGGCGTGAAAACTCTGCTCCTTCTTGCTGCTAACCAGGCCTCCCTCTTTTCCTTAGTAAAAGTCCTCCTTTGGTTTGCAGGCACGGAGGGGGAGAAGTTAACATTGAGTGGGGTCTGATACGAGTGCTGGGCCTGTTGGGCCTGCTGGGGTGCCAAGATGTTGACATGGAGCGGTTTCTTGGCGGGAGGAGCCTGTACCAGGTTTACTTCACCTTCTTTCCTGGCTCCGTTCTTCTTGAACCCAGTTCCCTTTTTCTGTGCCAGGGAAGCGGAGAAATCAGATTGCCCAATCAAAGTAGAGTAGTCAATGAGCCTTCCTGACCTGACCCCTTCCTCGATCCGGTCTACCACCTGTACTAGGGCTGCAAAATTAGTGGTGATCTGTCCCACTAGATGGTTGTAAAAGGGCTGCCCCAGTGTACCCACGAATGTTGAGATCATTTCAGGTTCCAGCATAAGTGGCCTGACCTGGGAGGCAGCCTCTCTCCATCTCTTAGCATATTGCCTTACGGACTCCTCCTTTCCCTTGCTCATTCTCATCATGTCGTACCGGTCTGGCACGATCTTCGAGTTGAACTTGTATTGATCCAGAAATGCATCAACCAAGTCCTTCCATCTTCTGATCCTTCCGTGGTCCACCGTGGCAAATCACCTCAAGGCTAACCCTGTCAAACTCCTTTGGAAGAGTTGGATCAGAATGCCGTCATCCCGGCCAAACTGGCACAAAGCCCCGCAGTACAGTTTCAAGTGGCTCATTGGGCAGCCCGTGCCATCATATTTACTGAAGTCAGGGCACTTGAACTTGGCCGGTAGGCATGCATCCAGGTACATGCACAGGTCATCGAAGGTGGTACCTCCGTAGCTGTTTCCCCCCTTCACCTCTTTAAGTTCTTCCTGAATCCTTCCTATCTTGTGCAAGAGTTTCTTTTCCATCTCCTCCCTGGCTTTTTCTTTCTCCATCTCCTTTTCAAATTCCACAGTATTTTCCCTGATTAAGATAAGTTCAGGGACTGGCTCAGAAATGGGTTCAGGAATGGGTTGAGCCGGAGGCGTAATGTAGGCTTAAGGTGGCGGTTCTTGATGGGAAGTAGAGGCTTGGTTTTGGGCCTGGGCCTGAGCCGCCAGTAAGTCCCCCAGCATTTTGGCCAAACCGGCCACTTGCTCTCGCAGCTGATCAAAGTCCTGAGCAGGTACAGTGGCTTGGGCTTGGTTCTCTTCAGTGTTCATAGTGCGGGCTTTTGATCTGATTACTGGAGCAATGATTATAAGTAAGTGTACTTGGAGAAGGAAAAGCAAAGAAACATGTCAGCTTCCATTTAACTTGAGTCACACCCCTATAAATGTAGACAAGTAGGTTAGGTGAACACAAGTCCAGATTTATTTGTTTTTTTTTTATATATATATTTTTTTTGTTTTTGTTTTTGTTGGAATATTTTAGGGCTTCCAAGTGTCCCGCAAATGTTTTGATTTGATTGGAAAAAATAACCAACCAAAGGTTTCTTGGAATATTCTAGGGCTTCCAAGTGTTCTACAAATGTTTTGATTTGATTGGAAAAAATAACCAACCAAAGGTTTCTTGGAATATTCTAGGGCTTCCAAGTGTCCCACAAATATTTTGATTTGATTGGAAAAAATATCCAACCAAAGGTTTCTTGGAATATTCTAGGGCTTCAAAGTGTTCCACAAATGTTTTGATTTGATTGGAAAAAATAACCAACCAAAGGTTTCTTGGAATATTCTAGGGCTTCCAAGTGTCCCACAAATGTTTTGATTTGATTGGAAAAAATATCTAACCAAAGGTTTCTTGGAATATTCTAGGGCTTCTAAGTGTCCCACAAATGTTTTGATTTGATTGGAAAAAATATCCAACCAAAGGTGTCTTGGAATATTCTAGGGCTTCCAAGTGTCCCATAAATGTTTTGATTTGATTGGAAAAAATATCCAACCAAAGGTGTCTTGGAATATTCTAAGGCTTCCAAGTGTCCCACAAATGTTTTGATTTGATTGGAAAAAAAACCAACCAAAGGTTTTCCTTTTTTATTTGCTGAATTTTCTCAGTTTTCAAGTTCAAAAGTCTGATTGATACATGTTTGAATTGAATTGGTATAAAAAAATATGACTCCTTGGTTTTTTTTATGTATCTTAAGCTCATAGAAAGGGTTGATTTGAGTTTCAAAATTAGATTAAATCATAAAAAAAAATTTATTTTTGCTTTTTTTTTGTTATTATTATTTTTATTTTTGAAAAATTTTTATATTCTCTTTGGGGAGCCTAAGGATTATCCACAGTGTTTTAGGCATTTTATTCTGAAAATTTGGGATGAAAAACCAATATGCACATTTTTTGAATGTATCCTACATCATATGTCGGCTAAGGCTATGTCTTATTGTATCCGATACAAATGATCGGATACACGCATAAGCCTTTGTAACCGATGGAATATGTCGGATACGAATAAAACTCTATTTAACCGACCTGAGTTGTCGGTTAATGCCGAAATGGCCCTTTTTGACTCATTTTTTCACCAGAACATGTTATTTTCATTCCCACTTGATGTTCACCTTGACTTGGCCTTTAAACCCTGCCCCAAATTGGGCTTTGACATCATACTTGCTAAAATCCACAAATTCATGAGAGTACTTGTACCCTCCAAAGTTATACACCAATTGTTGGATTTTTTACACTTGGTTGCCTCTTGCATGGACTTTGGATAGGATGACCTTTAAATTGAGTTGGAAACTTATCTTATGGGTTACACCAATCTTAGGTTACAAACATTTTTGGGAAAAATTTCCTCCCAATCATATGGACACCATGGTTTTTTTATTTACATGAAGATAATAAAAAGAAAACATGGCTTTACCTTGCCACCTTGTGTTACCTTCAATATGGTATTCATATTACCTTGGCCTATGAACATGCAAACAGCCTTCCCACATTTACACCCAATTCCCCAAACGCAATTGTGTACTTTTAGCTGAAAACGTGTTTCTCCACCTTCAAGCTTATGGTTTTTTGGGTTTTGGTTTAATTGGCAACTTAGAACTCAAGTCTAGTGATGCTCGGAATCGAATCACGGATCCCATTGTCATCATATCATTGACTCAAATTCTAAGGTAAATGTTTTCACTTTCGCTTTCCGAAGTATCGACCTCGGTGCGCCAAGCTACACACATTCGGGTTCAACTTCCTATAGGTAATGGGTAGGCTGTGCATAGTGTTTAAAGTGCTCAAGTACATTTAAATTTGAAGTACATTCACAACGTCCCAACCCCTTGCCACTCTTTTTCGTAGCCATGCATACAATTTCAAGCCAAGGCATATATGACATTATAATGAAAGCAAAACACAAGCAAGCAAGCTAATCCCAAGCAATCTAAATATGTACACAATTGTTACATACCCAAAAGTAGCATACACACATGTTATCATATTGTGCAAACAACAATTAAACTATGGAAGCATGCTTGAACCTCAAAACATCACTTAAATTTCCAGATTTCATGCTCTTTTTTCATGCTCAAGGTGCATTCTTTCTACCCAAATTGAAGCCTAAAAATTCAGCAACTAGGCATTTTGTACAAGGGGTGTTTTGTTGGGGAAACATGCTTGAAAAACCCCTCAAAACCTTTACTGAATTCTGGGTTTCCAGGTTCTCAATTTTATGCTTAAAGTGTATTATTTATACCCCATATCAAGGCCTAAAACCCAGCAACTACTTGACATGGTACAAGAAAGGTTTTGTTGGTGAAAACATGCTTGAAAACCCTCAAAATGGCTACTGAATTCCCAGTTTTTTTTTCTTGCTTTCATGCTCAAAGTGTATCATTTATACCCCAAACAAAAGGCCTAAAAATACAGCACCTACTTGACAGGGTATAAGAAGAGTTTTGTTGGTGAAAACATGCTTGAAAACCCTCACAATGGCTACTGAATTCCCAGATTTTTTTTCTTGCTTTCATGCTCAAAGTGTATCATTTATACCCCAAACTAAAGGCCTAAAAATACAGCACCTACTTGACAAGGTATAAGAAGAGTTTTGTTGGTGAAAACATGCTTGAAAACCCTCAAAATGGCTACTGAATTCCCAGATTTTTTTTCTTGCTTTCATGCTCAAAGTGTATCATTTATACCCCAAACTAAAGGCCTAAAAATACAGCACCTACTTGACATGGTATAAGAAGAGTTTTGTTGGGGGGAACATGCTTGAAAACCCCCAAAATAGCTACTGAATTTTCAGATTTTCTGCTCATTGTTTTCATGCTCAAATCATGACCTCCTATACCCCAAATCAAAGGCATGGCATAAAAAACATTAAGCACAAGAAAGCATTGTTCATGGAAATCATGTTTGAATACCCCAAAAATCCTAAACTCCTAGATTTCATGCTCCTAATTTTTATGTTCAAACCATGGCATTAAAAATTCAAATTAGAGCATGTTATCACCAAATGCATCAAAATCATGCTTCAAGATAGGCTTCTCTTAAATCAATTTCTAGGCAACATCAAGCAACACATACATGTCTTTATCCCTATAAATTTCAAAGCATCCCAATCAAATTTGAAATACAACAATATGCCCAAATAACATAGGCAAAGCAGCAAGCATTCAAAACTAAAGAAAAAAGTATGAACAAATACACAAAATGGTTTAAATCCACAATTCCCCAGTAGAGTCGCCAGTTGTGAAACATGGAAAAATCACCGGGATGATTCCCCTCCGTCAACACAAGGGCTCAACGTAAATATGGGAGAATCGCTACCATTCAATTTTTAGGATGTGAATGGACACCAAAATATTCAAAAATAAGCAAAAGGAGCTAAAAGCCAAATACTACAATAAAAATAACTCTACTTAAAAATCAAATCCAGAGATGGATAAAGGGATTAGATTATGAACGGGAGAAGGTGTTAGGCACCCCCATTCACCCACACATGGTGGTTGCCAAGTATTGTTCATGCTAAAAAATAAGAAAGCTTGCTAAAATCATTAAAAACCTTGAAAAAGGATTAAACAAATATGTGATATTTTCACATGAGAAATCCAAATGAATTCCAGATCCTCTTTTATGTCAATATCACTTCTGGAATATCACCAATAGATGGAAATCAAAGCAAAAGTTGCACAAAACCAAGTTCAGTCAAATCCGGAAAATTTGGTAAAACCAAGAACCATTTGTCTTGAAATCATTCAAATCTAATTTAAATTGAATCAACCCAAATCCATTTGAATGATTATGACAAATATAAGACTCATGCAAATTTTCAATCCATTCCGGTTAAAATCCTAGGAGTTATTCTCCTTTGAAATCTGCTGCTGGAGATAATTAAAAGTGCCAAGTGGGCAAGTTTGGAAAATCATTTAGAAAAATCGGCCCCATATAAATCCATGAAATTTGGTGTGAATGAAGTATGTATGGCCATATTTCAGATGAAACTAGCCTCATATAAAAATTCATTTGGATGTGTCTTGGGTGACCTCCCGAACAAGCCCCGAAGATCACAGATTTACCCAGAAAAGTGTTGTTGAGCAGTTCTGAGTATATCTGTTACCCACAATACAAACGGAGTCAAAAAATTATGAAACTAACTGGATTTGAAACTTGACTTCCAAATAAAAACTCAGAAATAAAAATCACTCGAATCGGACTTAAAACGAACACATGGAGCTCAGTCGAAGTGACAGGTTCCGTAATCAGACCTGAAATGACCTATCAACTTCGACAGAGAGTTGTTAAAAATCCGCTTGACAGAAATTAATGAATTTTACAGGCATAAACAAGACAGCTTCACCTTTCCCATGGCTCTGTAATCACTCCAAAATTCATCCGGACGATGAAGTTACAACTGTCCGAAGTTGGGGTACAGTTGCTGTCAAGTTAAACCTTTTTAAAGAAAATCAACTCCAAACCGTGATAAAGTGTGTGGAATCCGTGCAAGACAAATCAAAACCATTTTAAAAAGATATTGAAGAACCTCTAGGAAGAAATGGGGCACAAGTTTGGCTCACCATCCTCTCCGATTGGAAAGGATATGCCAAAAACTCCCCAAAATTGAGCAAAAGTGCCCAAAACCGAGAGGTTAGACCTAGAGGTCTTCAATACTTGCTTGAAATCATGTTGAAAATCAATAAGAAACATCCCAGAATTGTTTGGGGCTATTTATTCCAGATCTACCACAATGACGGCAATAGATCCAAAATACAAGCCAAATCCGACAAAACAAGTGCTATGTGTGTATGTGTAAAAATCCATTCTTCAACAATATAACAACATATACCATGCATTCATATCAATCAAATGGGGTTCTAGAACAACCTAGGGTTCCATTCCATTATCGTTTCCCTTAGTTCTCTCTCCCCCTTTAACGGTTCTTCGAGATAATCATGGGGTACTTTAAATATGAAACGGTTTTCATAGAATCAAAAGGCTTATTCCAACAAGATTCTAACACTAGGATCAAGCCCTAGTCTCGTTTCTCCTAGATCCCGCCTTCACGTTTTACGGCTTCGGGGAGTCTCGAGGTACTTTGAGTAGGGGAAGGGTTTTCACACACATAGAAGAGGCCTTATTCTACAGAAAGGTAGAAGAAAAGATCTAGACCTAGAATGTAAGAACAGAAAAATAAAGAGAGGTTTGAGGCTTACCTGGGCTTCTGGAAGCAATACGGCAGCGGTTCCCTTCTTCACTCGGAGCTCTTTGATCTCCAACTTCTTGGCAAAAGTTATTGGCAAAAAGTTCTTGGCCATTTGCTTAAGGAGGAGCCTCCTATTTATAGGCAAAGGCTAGGGTTAGGGTTTGCATGATGGTAGACACAAAATGATGTCTAGAGCCCACCAACTTTAACCCTAAGGCTATTTCCGAGATTTCCACTCCTTTAATGAAGAATAGGATGGTAAAAAGTGAAAACTCTCAGAAAACCCTAATTTTGAGCAAAAATCATGTATCCGACATATCAGGTCGGATACACAAGCATCTAAATGTATCCGACATATGATGTCGGATACATTAAGAGCTGCTTATATCCGACAACTTATGTCGGATATAAAGAGGTATGCTTGTATCCGACCTGAGTTGTTGGATACAAGAAGAAATGCACATTTCTCGAATTTTGTGCTGGTTTTAAAGGAAAAAATGATTTTTGCCAATTATTCACCATCTTTATTGTGCAATTTGGGGTGTCTACAAATATATTGTTTATTTGCACCCTAATTTTAAATATATACAAAATTTTGATGATGCAAGTATGCCTCCAATCTATGGCATGCTCTATTCAATGGTATTTTATATTAAGGTAGGCCATTATCACTATCAATACTCTCTACAAAGTGTAACTATTTTGATTATATGGCACATGTTACTTTTTCTTGGCAAACTTCAGTGCACAAATTAAGGTGTAGACCAATTCTTAATTGTGATGGCTTTTTGGGGTTATTTGTAAGATGCGATATACCATATATGACCTTACCATGATTGATTTAATATAGTATATAAATATCTATATAGGTAAAACATAGTAAAGATTTATGTTAAATTATTTTTGTTGATATTTCATAGTGACATTTCAAAAGGGGTTTTACATTTTCTTGCGTTCTCACAATTTCTTTTTCCATTAGTTTTATTGCCTTACCAAAGCATGCAGTTTTATATACAAAATGACACTATTTGAATCAGGTTTCTGTTTCTTCAATAACAACTATATGATAAAATCATTATTTACTTTCCTAATCCATATCTCAAGTAACATGACATGAGCGTAGTTTTTGAAGTACTTTCAACCTTTCATGTTGAGCCCTCTCTCTTTTAACCTTCATGTTGAACTCTCTCTCTCTCTCTCTCTCATCATCAATTTATTCATCAACCCCTTCCATGCTATTTTCAATAACCATATGGTGGTCGTTAGTTCAGTTTATTCTATTGCCAGTTTATTCATCATCGCCTTCTATGCTATTTTCCAATGACCATAAGGTGATCTTTAATTCAGACAGAAGTGAACTTTCTTTATAATGATGACAGTTTATCTCCCTTTATTTATTTATTTATTTTTTTTGGTAAAAAAAGGTTTATCTCCATGATTTTGTATTATGTGCTTCAATCTGGTCAGCTCTTAATTGCATTTAGCACTCTGACATCATGTTTCCTTTGTGCATGTACAGGTTTGCCTTGGGCTGTTTGTGAACATCTTGTGGAGATTTCCTTTGCAATCACTGTTCAACTCAACTTCATAACTTGATTGCACCATCTTATGAAAATACTGATAATGAGTCTTTGAAGAAACATAAATTGTATCTAAGTTATAATGGTCATAAATGGCTATCATTTCATATTAAACAATGTGGTTATATAAAATTCAAGTAAAATTTTATTTGCTTTTGTTTACTAAAACTTGATGCTAGTTTTATTAATTTATGCAATTATTTTTTTGATTTGATGTTGGAAACAACATATAAACTTGATCTTTATATCAGAGTATTTTATGTTAAAACTTTTTCCTTTTCTATTTCTTGTTGCATCCCTCTCTTCATTATTCCTATTCGCCTCAAGTTTGGCTTTCTTGGTTCTTTTTTCGCAAACAAACAAGTGGTTGATGTCTATGTTGAGTGCTTCCATTACCTTACGATCTTGTTGCAATGCCCAGAACTCACAATATACAATAAGGTATACTTATGACGTACCAGAACGTTACCAAAACACCAAACTACCACAAAACCCATCATTTAACAATAACCCAAAATATAATAAACCTGCCATAATGAAAAGGTTTATCATCTTCAATCATAAAGTGGAGTCAAAAATAAATCCAACACCAACCAAAGTGAAATAAAGTTCTCAGTACAATCCCACTAAGATGAGCACCAAAACTTAAAGTAAAAATCCCTAATAGAATGTCTGTCATGGGCATTAAAGTGATTTCTCAAAAATAAAGCAAAACTAGTCATTCTTCCTCGCAGCTTGATTTTGGAGTAAACCTCAAAAATAAATTCTCAAAACAGGGTGAGCAAAACAATGCCCAGTAAGAAGTTTATTGCCCACCAAATGAAAATGATATGAAGCATTACCATATGACCACTTCCAAGTTATTAAATTCTTGCACATGGAGAGTAATCAATAAGTAAATATAGAAATGCTTATTTATATAGATCATAAGCTTACTCAATTTCAAAGTCAACTTGTAGAGACCTTCATTTAGAATCATAGTACAAGGAGTATAAAAATTCACTAAAAAGTCTAGATTTTAGCAGTTGCTCATATCAAACCCTAGCCGGTCTTACAGATACCTGCCGTCTAGGACTATCTAGATTCTGGCTTGGATCCCGCCTTTGGATCCCATTTTATTAACAGCAGGGATCAAACTGTCCCAACAACCCATGTGCGCATCATGAGGTTTAGGACCTTTCAACTCAATTATATATTCTTTTCGGGACTCAAACCCCAGGAAATTCCAACCCCTTATAAGATTGAAATACCTGATGAGCAACTAATAAAATTTAGACATCCATTTATTTTATTTCATTTTATCTCTTATCAATCCAACTAGTGTATTTTAAACTAGAAGCACCATCAATCTGTTGCTTATAGCTAGTGTCTCATTACACTAAAAGTGCATTTCATCTTTTCTCATACAACTATTTCACCTTTAACCTTTATCTAATATTATTATTAGTTTTACCTCATAACAAATAAATAAGGATATAAAACACACACATGAATATTAATTTGTATAAATGCCTATAGTCAATACCTTAGTCACAACTATGGTATAACATATTATAGTTTAATGTAACACTTACATATATATAAATATTCAAGTCACTAAGCTTACTTTTCAATAAAGTGCAAATAGAACACGACATCATCACAACCTCAAATAACATGAACTATTGTATATGAAATCATGTAAATAATGAAACTCAATGTACGTGAAACCATATAAACAATAAGACCCAACATGATTATGTTTGGACAAATAAATCAAGAATTAATTTTTCTGAAATTTTAAGGATGAACCTATAATGTTTACCATTGCTTAATATCTACAACATTATAATATGACAATTTTCCCACATAGCAAGTATCTATATGAGACTAGTTAAAAACCCCATCATTTTAAACTCAACCATAAACAACATGCATGGGCAAAGATTCTTATTTTGTCTTCTAACAATTACTAAGGGAATGCAACTTAACATTAACCAAAAATTCAGGTATGGTTTCTTTATTTTCTAAGGTTCTGAAAATTCTAGCACAGCTCCAAATAGTGAAGACATGCTCATCATCTATATTCCTACATTGTCAAGATATTCCTACTCTTTACTAAATTAAATAGGCATGAAATATTAAATAGATAAGGCTGTAATTTACAGCAAAGGGCATAACAACACGTCATGTTTTAAATAGGTTCTTTGAAGAAATTACTTCATTAAAGTAAGCAATATGATTTCCTAAACATGCTGTCCACCTAGGAATTTACCCTAAGAAGTATCTAAGGAATTATCTCTACTGGTTTCCTAATTAGCAAAAAAAGCCTAATATCAAACATTACATGTACATAGGAAAAATAATCCCCTTTCTAAAAACCCAGATTTTATAAGAACCCATTTTCTAGAAAAATACAGATTATTAAAAAAAAAATATGCACATCAAAACATTAAGAAGGAAGTAAACCCTTACCTCTATTACTAATCTAGCATAGATTCTCTCCCCTTGCCTTCTTCCTAGAGCTTTTCCCTTCTTCCTATACCGTGAATAGCCGAATTGAGAGAGATGGATAAAGATGGGAAGATAGGGGAAAGAGGGGGAAAATATTTTAAAGAAATGTGAAGAGGTAGATGGTCGTTGAATTTAAGAGGTGAGAAAAGAGAGGGGTGGGGTCGTTGAGGTGAGGAGATGAGAAAATGGGGAGAGAGATGGGGTAGGTAAGATGGGAGAAAGGGGAAAGAGGGATGGGCGTATGATTTTTTAATAGAGAAGGAGAATATGGAGTGGTTAGGGTTTTAAAAACATGTTTTGATACAGTGTGTGTGCATGCATAGTCTAAACATGCACCATACCTCATAAACCTTTTTAAACACATGACTTTGGCCCAAGTCCAAGTCAATTATTTTAATCTGAGTCTTTACACTTGTTCTAATCAAAAGTCGTTGATCATGTCCGGATGTTGAAAAAAAGGGCGGACATGACATACAAAAAACCAGTCTTCTCTCTTGGTTTCCTATCATTCTTATTGGTATGAAGGAGAGAATCAAGATTGCAAAAGGAAAGCTCTAAGCTGTTCATCTCTGCAACCGTCTTGTCTCCTCTCACAGAGAGTTTCAGGCATAGAACACTACCCGAGTTGTGTAGGTTCTGTCCTCCCAATTTAGTAACAACTCATGGTCCATTTAATGGCTTCTTTTCTGTCCATTGTCTTTCTCATGCTTCTGCTGTTTCCAATCTCTGTGTTGGCTCAAACTTACCGTAACATAACCAGAGGCTCTTCTCTATCCACTAATGACAATAATACCTTCTGGGATTCGCCTTCTGGTGATTTTGCTTTTGGGTTTCGCCAGGTTGAAGAAGCAGATACCTTCCTCCTTGCAATCTGGTTTGAGAAAGAACCTGAAAAAACTATTGTTTGGACAGCAAAAACAGATAGCCCAGTGCCGAAGGGTTCGAAAGTACAGCTGACTAGCGATGGAAATTTTGCTCTGTATGATCCTCAGGGTCAGGAGCTGTGGAGTGCACAGACAGGCGATAACAGAGTAGTTGAAAATGCTGCCATGCTTGACACAGGAAACTTTGTCTTGAGAAGCAATGGATCCATAACATGGGGCAGCTTCGACTACCCAACAGACACCATCTTGCCGACCCAGTCACTGAATCTCGGCATGAGTCTCGTCTCACAGGTAAGAGAAAAGGACTCCGTTGGAAGATTCGAGCTTCGTTTACAGGCTGATGGCAAGCTTGTGCTTTACACCCAAGCTATGCTTACAGGAGATGACTATTTTTCTTACTGGGACAGTGGCACTGTGGGAAATGGTTCAAGGCTAGTCTTCCATCAGTCAGGCCGTATTTATCTTGAGCTAACCAATCGAACTCTCTACAATCTCAGTTCAGTATTACCAGTTTCAACAAAGGACTTCTACCACAGGGCCATTCTTGATTTTGATGGTGTTTTCAGGCATTACACCCATCCAAAGGCTGTTCCAAGCAATGGGAGATGGCCTCAGTCCTGGAATGTTGAATGGAATCTGCCTCAAGACATTTGTATGGCAATGAGAGGGAGTATGGGTAGCGGAGCTTGTGGTTATAATAGCTACTGCGTAATGGGTGATGACCAGAGGCCTGCTTGTCATTGCCCAGCTGGTTACACCTACATGGATCCCAAGGACACATTCAAAGGGTGCAAACAAAATTTTTCTGCACAGAGTTGTGAAATTAATGGATCCAAAGAAGGCGAATTCGAATTAATTGATATGCTTAACACTGACTGGTATAATGGTGACTATGAGTCGTTTAGTTCTGTGAATGAAGACTGGTGCAGAAAGTCTTGCTTGGAGGACTGTTTATGTGCTGTTGCCCTATCCAGATATGGGGCCTGCGTGAAGAAGAGGTTTCCAGTTGGAAATGGGATGATGAATCCCATTATTGAAGGGAAGGCTCTTATTAAGGTAGGTAAATCACCTCTACAACCTTATCTTCCAGCGGCCCCTCCACGAAAAAAGAAAGATAAGGAGGCTCTGATCATGCCTGGATCGATTATTTTGGGTGGCTCTCTGTTTCTGAACTTACTTTTCTTGGGGATTTATCTGGTTCGTTTTCACCCAAAACACAAGAAGCTGCAGCAAGACAAACAGGGTAGCAGCACAAACCACATGAACTTGTGCTCCTTCACATACAGAGAGCTCGAAGAAGCTACTAATGGATTTGCTGAAGAATTGGGCAGAGGAGCATCAGCAACAGTATATAAAGGTGTTCTAGCATCAGATTCCGGAACCATTATAGCGGTTAAGAAGCTAAATAAGTTGGTGGAAGATGGTGAGAGGGAGTTTCAAAACGAAGTGAATGCAATAGGCAGGACCAATCACAAGAACCTAGTCCAACTGCTTGGGTTTTGCAATCAGGGATCCAGACGGCTTCTTGTGTATGAGTTCATGAGCAATGGATCTTTAGCTGACTACCTATTTGGTAGCTCAAGACCTCCTTGGTACCAAAGGATCCAAATAACCTTTGGGATTGCTCGAGGGCTTGCATACTTGCATGAAGAGTGCAGCACTCGAATCATCCACTGTGACATGAAGCCTCAGAACATCCTTCTAGATGACTCTTTTGTGGCGAGAATTTCTGATTTTGGATTATCGAAGCTTCTGAAGACTGATCAAACTCGAACAAGAACAGACATTCGAGGGACCAGAGGATATGTGGCTCCTGAGTGGTTCAAGAACATGGCGATTACTGCTAAGGTGGATGTTTATGGTGTTGGGATCATTTTACTGGAGATCATTAGCTGTAGGAAGAATGTTGAATCAAATATGGTGGATGAAGAAAAAGCGATACTCTCGGAGTGGGCTTATGATTGCTATCAAGAAGGAAAACTCCATCTATTGGTGGGGGAGGATCAAGAAGCAATGAATGATATTAAGAGGCTGGACAGGTTTGTTAAGGTGGCCATTTGGTGCATTCAGGAGAATCCATCCCTAAGGCCAACCATGAAAAAGGTTACCGAAATGCTAGAAGGAGCAGTTGAGGTTTCAATGCCACCAGACCCTTTGTCCTTTATTAGTTCACTTGATTAATCTCTACAATCAAGTGAACAGTACAATGATTCTGCAGAGAGGTTTGTTGCCTCTGTCATCTGTTCTCTGCAACTTCCTCTCTCATCATGTTCCACTTTTATTTTCTTCTCATGTTCATTCTAGGTCCAAAGAGGAGGGACCTGTTCTCCCTTTGGCAATAGACCTTCCTTCTGCACTAGTTGAATCTAATGTTGGGGAGGGTGTAGGAGTCGCCTCTTTGGTATGGTAAGGGTATATTGGGGATTTTCTTTATGTATCAGGTTGGGGTTGGATGTAATTGAATATATAATTGTTTTCATGATGCATGTTTTATGTACTTGTACGGTTAGATTCTTTTTATTTTTTATTTCGAGAAACTCACACATCAATAGTTTTGATGAAGATTCCTTTTTCAAGCTATGGTTCATGGATCATGCATTCTGTCATCACCTTTTTCAAAAAACAAAGAAGCAAATGAAGAGAAAACAGTCCAGTGTCCAAAGTTCAGCCATCCACACCTACAGGAATATTTTTATTCGTTCAAGGAGGACAGCAAACAGCTTCAATTGCCCATTGGACCGCCAAATTTAGTAATTATAATATTATATCAACAAGTATTCAAAGAATAGAAAAGTTCTATGCAACTTCCAATGCCTAGGGATTTAGTGCTTGTGGGCAATGAAAAAAAATTTCAGAACAAAGTCTAAATTGATTTTTTTAGTCCACATGATCATTGTTAACAGAAACTTATCACCTTTACGTTCTCATTCTCTTAGCACTTTAACTCAAAACATGGCTTTTAATGGACTGGAATAGTGAAGTGGGAAGTGTTGCTGGTCAAACTAGTTGGGGAAAAAAACATTGTTGCTCAGTAGGTAATAGGATCATTGCTCTTGTTGCATATGTGACATAGCAATACGTAAGGGTTGCAAAATTGAGTTGAGGGATTGAACCCTACCTCATTAACTAGGAAAGGATTAAATAATGAACATGAGAAGTATACATCAGAATGATCAGCATGAGAAGTGTACATGGCTTTGCTAATCGAATATGCTAACCCATGGTCTTACAAAGTTACAATGACATGGATAGCTGTTTATTCTTCAAGGGGACAAGTGAAGATACCATACATCTTTGTATTTTTCAAAGATAAACTCACCTTAATAAAGTTTCTTCTCTCATTTTCATGAAAAAACAAATTAATGAGAAATTTGTACAAAAACTGAGAACAGGTTCTATACATTTCCTTTTCGCTTGTTGTCCAATGCTTGCATGGAAGGGCATAGTTTCAGGTCAAAGACAAAGAAATTATGATAAAAAAATTTTAGAGAAACTGAAAACTTATAAAGCAGTAAAGTGCTAGTTGCTTGACCATGAACGTTCTTTGAGCTAAATATGATTTCTTTTTGTAGTATACCAACTAGTAAGTTTCAATGCATCCTACAAGAAGCATTCAAAAATCAAAACTGCCAACCTTAGCTGAGGAAGTTTTTCACGAACAAAAACAAGACATATATTGGAAAAGTCACATTCTAAACTTGGTAACATGGCAACAAGAGATGAGCTGTAAAATTATTAAATGTATTGTGAATCGCACAACGTGAATAGTAAGAAAAATAGAGAAGAAGAAGAACACTCAAATTTAATTGTTCCGGCAATGTGCCTACGTCCACTGTTTATGGCAAAATTTTCACTATAAAAAAAATCAAGTAGGGTTACATCAATATCTATCTATATATATATGTCAACTCTAAATTTCTGAAATACCGAAAATACCATTTACCATATAGTGGGCGCACGAACCCCATTGTTCATCGTGCATCCAACTCGTTCCTCGGCACGAGGGAGAGATCTGGATGCCAATAGCATGTGAAGATTTTAATACACATGGGCTATGATCAACCCATAGTGATCATTTTGGAAGATAGAATATTTATGTTCTAATGTTTCATTAGTTAATGAAATTTCTAAAGGGCCATACTTTGTGGATGTAATGATGTATAAAAAACCTTCTTATACATATATATTCAGAAAATTCCCCTCTGTTGGAATATTTGTGTTTCTCATAAATAATTAAAATCCCTTTTCAACCATTGCTTTAGCTAGGTACAACCAATTTGTGTGGGACTTTGCCATATGATTTCAAGATTTTTTCTAAAGCTCTGTATGTAAAAATTTGTTTTGTGACAGTAAGAAGAACCTCATTTGCAAGCCAGTAAGGGATCAAACTTATAGCTCTTTAGTCATAATCTCCCATCATTTGAGATACAAGTAGGCTATAAATCCAGCAAGGCAGTAAGGGTTCACACTTATAGCTCTTTATTGATATTCTCCTAGGCCATCATTTGACATATTGGTAGGCTATATAATCTTCCCTTCAATGAATTGTGGAAACTTTGGCAGATTAATATAAATTAAAAAGCAAAAGCTATTTTTTCTCCTTGCAGCTATCCATCACAAACTTTTACTTGATGCTTTTCTTTAAAATCCTAGGCAAAGCTCCGAAAATAATTCTTGTAGTATCAAAGATTCTCCCAAACAAAACAAATAGCTCCAATAAGTTATTTATTTATTCATATTTTTGTGAAACTGCTGTGATTTTGGGTATGTGATGCATCAAAAGAACGAGAGAAAATAAAGAAAATAAATAGCATGCCACACATAAGGATTTATGTATTTTACCTAATATGAAATTATGAACCCTGTAAGCACCTCATTTTTGGGCTCCCAGAAAAACAAGAAATGCAAACCCTGGACCGAAATTCAAACCCTAAGGGGTGAAAATTTGACTTTTTGATCAAGTGAAAATTGGCCACCTCGCTTTATGCCATTGGATAGAGAATCTCGACACGGTTCCAACTCAACTAAGTTCGCAGGAATCGGAGTCCGGATGAAGGTTCTGCCGGCGGTCAAACTTGAGGGGAGCCAAAAGTTGACTTTATGCTGAAATCCAATCCAAAGGCCTACCCCAGGGTCATTGGATAAATAATCTCGACATGGTTCCAACGCAACTGAGTTTGCAGAAATCGGAGTCCGGATGAGGGTTCTGCGGGCAGTCAAACTTGAGGGGAGCCAAAAGTTGACTTTCTGTTAAAATCTGATCCAGATGCTCACCCCTATACCATTGGATATAGAATCTCGATACGGTTCCAACGCAACTGAGTTTGCAGGAATCGGAGTCCGGATGAGGGTTCTGCGGGCGGTCAAACTTGAGGGGAGCCAAAAGTCGACTTTCTACTAAAATCCAATCCAGATGCTCACCCCTATACCATTGGATAGAGAATCTCGACACGGTTCCAACGCAACTGAATTTGCAGAAATCGGAGTTCGAATGAAGGTTCTGCGGGCGGTCAAACTTGAGCGGACCCAAAAGTTGACTTTCTGCTAAAATCCGATCCAGATGCTTACCCCTATATCATTGGATGGAGAATCTCGACACGGTTCCAACGCAACTGAGTTTGCAGGAATCGGAGTCCGGATGAAAGTTCTGCAGGCGGTCAAACTTGAGGGGAGCCAAAAGTTGACTTTCTGCTAAAATCCGATCCGAAGGCCTACCCCTAGGTCATGGGATAGAGGGCTCCGATACGATTCTAACGCAACTAAGTTTGCCCAGATTGGAGTCCGGATGGAGAAAATATGAGCTGAACAAATTCCCGAGCAGCAAAACCGGCAAACTGCGCACATGGCAAAAAGCTGCACACGTGGCGAGTTGCGCAGGAAAATATCTCGGGGATCAAATCCATAAATATCCAAACATTCAAAAGATCCCAGGGACCAATCTGAAAATATCTGAATAAAATAATATTAAATCCAAATATCCCAGGGACTATATCTTAATTTTCAAATTTTTTAAACAAACAAGTGGCCGCATTAAATGTTTTTTCATTATGCTGTCGCTCGCGCGGACGTGGCAAGCGGTATGTGCTAAGCTTGCGTTGAGCGCAAGCTTAGCGGATACCTTTTTTTTCTCTCCTATAAAAACCGCGCGACCATTCAATGCAGGGGGTTGGACATTTTTAAGGGTTGGGGATTTTTGGGTTCGGCATTCTCTTCGGTTGGCTTTCTTCCTGATTAGGGTTTTTCCTTTTTCATTGGCTTCTTCTTTGTCGGGCACAGGTGGTCTTGACCACCATCTTCCCCAAAGAAAAAACCAGACACACTTGGCCTCTCCCTTCCTCTCCTTCCTCGACGAACCCGAAGGAGGTCGTGCTGTTGGTGTGAGAAGAAGGAGGCTTCGGCAGCTGCTCATGAGCTCCAAGGAACCCTCCGGCCTACTCTACAAAGGCCTAGAACCAAGGTGAGCTCTCCTTGTTCTTTTGTTTAATATATATATATAAATCAGGCTTCCCATGCACCTCTAGCATCTTGCTTGTCATTGCTTATTTGATTCGAAGGGGAGCATGTTCCTTGTGATCACACCTCTGTTGTATCCCGATAAAGCCCCCCTGTTCCCTTCTTCATTATTCATGTTCTGTTAATTCATGTTCTGTTAGTGTTTTGTCTCGGATTTGGGGGTTCCGAAGAGATTTGAGTCGGGATGTTGAAGGCAGGCTGTGTTCGAAGGTCTTCTGGGAGTCTAAGGATCCCTAGAAAGTAGTTGCAGAGCTTAAAAACCTTAAAAAACCAGTCAACCATGGAGTTTGTAAAAAAAAAAAAAAGAATTAGGGTATGCGCTAAGCTTGCGCCCACCTCGCGCTGAGCTCGCGCCTACCTCTTTTGGATGCGCTAAGCTCGCGCCCACTTCCTTTTGGGTGCGCTGAGCTCACGCCTAGCTCGCGCTAAGCTCGCGCCCACTTCCTTTTTTTGGGTGTGCTCACCTCACGCTAAGCTCGCACCCACTTCCTTTTGGGTGCACTGAGCTCGTGCCTAGCTCGTGCCCACTTCCTTTTGGGTGCGCTTAGCTCGCGCCCACTTCCTTTTTTTGGGTGCGCTGAGCTCGCACCTAGCTCACGCTAAGCTCGCACCCACTTCATTTTTTTTGGGTGCGCTCACCTCGCGCTAAGCTCGCGCCTAGCTCATGCTAAGCTCGCGCCCACTTCCTTTTTTTGGGTGCGCTCACCTCGCGCCCACCTTGCCCTCGGGTGCTTTTTTCGTTGTTTTCGATCCACCCACCTCGTGCTGACCTCGCGCCTAGCGCCCGGAGGTCTGCGCATACCCTTTTAAGGCCGAATTGCTCATATTTTTTAAATTCCGAAAATACCCTTATACCGTACCACGGGGGGCGAACCCTTTGTTCGCCGCGCATCTAACTCGTTCCTTGGTGCAGCCCCAGGTCCCTTCCCTTGGACCCAATGTATGTGATTTTCGTATATTTGGTGTATTGCATGATTTCTGCATATTCTGTAATCTTTGCTGACTGTGGGGTGACATTCCCAAACCGAACCAAATATGCCAATAGGGTTTCTGGAAACCCAACATGGGACTCAGGCCATCCGGTCTGACTTGATTTCCAGTGGGCCTTCCAACGGCGCCCACCCAGCCCGAACCATTGAATTGTGCTTAAATAAAATAATCAAAGGAACTGGGCGGGCCAGACCACTTGAGGCCCACCCAAGCCCTATGTGGGGCATGCATGCTTACATTAGGTTGTGGTTTGGCCGAGACCGCGGGCAGGGCCTGTTGGGCCCACCAAGCCCATTGAACCAGACAAGGATAGGGTTTTAAAACCCTAACCAAGGAAGTCTTGGGCTTTCAAGCCCAAGCCCAGGTAAAGGGCCCCAAGCCCAAGCTTGGCCCATTTTGGAAACTTAAGCAAGATGAAACCAATAAATCACTTGGCTACCATGTGTGGCCCACTCACGGGCCCGCAAAGCAATCCGGCCCACCTTGCATGGAAATAACTTAATAACCCAACTTGAACTTTAAAATAAAATCAAGTCAAATTGAACCAAAGTCCAAAGGGCCACACTTGGCCCACCAAGGAACATGTGGCCCACACTTGGCCCACCAAGGGATACCGTGGGCCTTCCAACGGGGCCCACCCCACCAGACCTAGATCATTCTAACTAAAAAGATAAAACCAAGTAAAGGGACCCACACCGCTTTGGCGGTCCCGCCAGACTTAAACAAGTGTGCATGCTGGAATAGGAATCGAGTGAGTGAGAGACCAAAGTTGACTCAAACCAGGATAAACCTAAGGGACCCGTCACCCGATGGGGTGGACCGGGGTGTCGACGGACTTCCCCGGACCACAACCGAGACCCTACTTAGAATCTCAAAAGCCGCAGACCAAAAGCCTTAATAGACAAGATTAGGCACCCAGGGGTCCGCCTGCACCCCATCAGGCGGTAGCGACTCCGAATTTTCCCGTGCCGCGTTTCCGACGCGCGCACAGCCTGGCGACTCTGTTGGGGAGAAGTCTCAGCCCAGTAGGACCCTGGTTAGATGAGTCAGAGTAAGGGGGATTTAGTTGATATTTATGGTTTTTACTACCTCATTTAGTAAGATACAGAATACACGAAAATACGCGTTCTGGGGAGTCCCGTCAAAGGGATGCGATAATTGCCTAAGGCAAGTGGGATTTAAGCGGTCCCTTGTGACCCCCACTTACCTGGGGACTCTCCTGGAACCTTGTATTGCGTGCTATTCAGCACTTTACTATACGAGACAGTAACAATCCCTTTACCAACAAAATCCAGACAAAGCTCACCTGTGTAGACACAGCACGCAGCCCAACTGCACACACGGGCACACGACCACACCGTGGATGGATTTTTTATTTTTTCGTTCTTGTGTGATAAACTGCGTGGGGTGACACGCACGAGGGAGGCTGCGTGGATGATCCGACCTTGAATTGATGAGAGCGGATATTGCAACTTCTTTACCAAAACCTAGACCTCTCTAGCAGCTTACCCTTCTGATTCCTATAAACTGATCTTTGGGATGGTATTAGCACGTATGCTCCCGTGGCTTGCCGGGGAAAGCAGGGTAAACCCATCCCCCCAGTTTTCTGGAGTCCATTAGCACCACTGGTTTCTTGCCGTGGCACGCGAGAATCCAGTACTGGTCCAGACCCTTGTAGGCTTATGTCTTGGGCTGGGTATCCTTCCCCACCTAACGTTTCTGAGTAAACTATGCGTTGAGCATGCGAGGGTGAGAATGTTGTGAATGATGAATATAAGAGGAGTAAAATCGGAATAAAATACAGAGTCCATTAGGGGCAGCAACCCCCGCTCTTTGCATCAAATTGAGTAAACCCTAGATCACGGGCGACCTCAGCCCTAATTTAGGAAGCTCACCTAATTTTGATCAGGGGAACCACCCCAGATCCATGCATGGAGTCCTCTATGCTATGGGTCTTGACCCATTAGAGTCCGCTAGGAGCACTTTAAGTCCAGATTAGTCTTTTAGAGCAGACGAAAGCCGGCCAGATCAGACAAACAGATAAAAGCATGCAAGATTAGAATAAAGGCACTAAACCCTAGATCTAGGAATTTTTAGCCCACCCGCTTGGAAAGCAATTTGTATCCTCCCTTTTGGCTCCCAACAGCCTTAAGGATGTTCTTTACAGCTTTGTAAATATTTTTGTAAACCTTCGCCCTCGATGGCAAGTTGTGATTTTTGCTATGGTCCGACGCCAAAAGCAGATGAAAGAACAAGTGAAAGACAAGAAGACTGATCAGGACTTGAATGTGCTCCTCTACACAAGTATGTCTAGGAGTCGCGCCTTCATTGGCGCCAACCCTTAGGACCACACACCATGTGTGCCTGAGTTAAATTCTTCACTGGTTTTGTCTTTTGCTTTATCTTGTGAAGCATGTTAGAACTACTAGTGATTAGTCTTTTGCTTGAAATTATGCATGTCTTAGGACTGATTAAGAGTTTGGTGTGGAACCTTAAAATGATTTGGAATTTCGATCGGATAGTTGGCATGGCATCTTCATCCTCATCTGAGAGAACCTGTTTCCCTAGGATAGAAAAGTGCGCCTGGGATACCCCCTGGATCCGTTCTTGGACAAGGCAGCTCCAAGGGAGTGAGCAGATTGAATGGGAGCACAAATACCACATGGGACAGACTTTGTCCCTGTTAAATGTGCCGATTAACTGGGATATGATCCAAGCAGCCTTGCTTTTCTGGGATCCCTAGCTTTCAGTGTTTCGATTCGGGATCAATGAGTTGACCCCCACAATTGAGGAACTTGACCTATTCCTCCGATTTCACGACTTAGGAGAACCCGCTAGGCCAAGTCTCAAAGAAAGATACAAGAATGAAGCTTGCGCTTTCTTTGGCCTCTCAGGGGGAGAATTTCAGACCTTAGGAGGTGACAAGTCATTCACTAGGGTCTCCAAAACATTCTTTGCTGAAAAGATAAGAAACAAAAAACAAGAAAGACCCCGGGCTTGATTTGACACCTTCACCCTTGTGGTTCTGTCACAAATCTTCTTTCCAACTGGGGGAGACACCATTAATTTGGCCCTCATGGAAATTGTGGATCAACTCAGGGCCGGGTACCAAATCATGCCACTGATCCTAGCTCAATTGTTCCATTCCCTGACTTTGTCCAAAAATGGAACCCGGAGGTTTCAAGGGTGCACTCCCCTTCTCCACATTTGGCTACAAGACCACCTGACGGTGTCAACACCTGTCAGTGCACATTATGGTTTAGCCCGTGACAACATTCATTGGTTGGCTCAAAGAGAGATCAAACCAGACCTACCCGCTCGTGAGGATTGGTTCAACCACTTTCTCCACCTGAAGGGAGAAACAGACATTCGATGGTGGGGCACATAAAACATCCCCTACACCCCCATTATAGCTTTCAAGAAAAGAAAGGGACTTGCCTTGATAGGCCTTACCCATGCCGTGCCGTACTATCCGATTCGGGTTCTGAGACAGTTTGGGAAACCGCAGGGAATCCCTATCAAGGACGACATGAGCAGTTTGATTGGTCCACTCACTAAGGGACTAAGGACGCAACTGCAGATGGAGTGGAAGACAGTGTGCGTGTATCGGGAAGACGTCTTCACCGAATTACACTTTCAAGATTACGAGCAGTGGATAGCTCGGGAATTTGGCCACGACGACCCCCACCTCTTCAGCTTGTCGCTTCAAGCGACATTCCAGTTCCGCCCCCTAACATATATAGGGACAGGGTGGCCGAACTACAGGAGACCCACTCCCGTATCCATTCAGCTTGTGTGGATTCGGAACGGGAGAGTAGGTAGGCCAATACGACCTTGCAACATGAAATGGAATTAGTGTGCAAGCGCGCTGAGGAAGACCGACGTCTGCGAAACAAGCTTCTGCGAGCCTTGAGGAGGCAGGACGTGTCCTCCCACTATGATGATGGCCAACCTAGCTAGACTTTGGCTTTGTTGTGTTTTGATAAGCATGATGATGTACTTTTGTGCCACAACGGCACTTTTTGATTGAAGCATGAATTTACTGTCACTCTGCCATATTGTTCAAACTTAACAAAACAAGAATTTGAAATACAAGAATTAATTCCCTCCAATAGGGCAACTCGGTCTTCGACAGGCCACTTCTTCTCAGATAATTACAATATTTCTGGTCGCTGCGACCGCCTAATTTCCTTTGATTGCATCTCTCTCATTGAGATCGCAAAACCCAGCAAGTGTTAAAAAACACCCAAGACCTTGAGCTCAAATCACACCCATCTGTATCTTTCCAAGATCATTCGGTCAAGCCTGTAGGGCACTGAAACCGCCGACGGATGAGTCGGTTTGGTGGAGGAACGTCCTGGCATAGCCTTCCCCTTTGTGAGGCGCCGAAGTCAATGTTGATTAAACCAACGACTAGCTAAGGCACGCCCGGGAACTACTAGCCGAAGTTTTGGGGCACTGAAGCCGCCGGTGATTAAACCGGAGTTTGGTGGATGAACGTCCTGGCATAGCCTTCCCCTTTTTGAGGCGCCGAAGTCAATGGTGATTAAACCAACGACTAGCTAAGGCACGCCCGGGAACTACTAGCCGAAGTTTTGGGGCACTGAAACCGCCGACGGATGAGTCGGAGTTTGGTGGAGGAACGTCCTGGCATAGCCTTCCCCTTGGTGAGGCGCCGAAGTCAATGGTGATTAAACCAACGACTAGCTAAGGCACACCCGGGAACTACTAGCCGAAGTTTTGGGGCACTGAAGCCGCCGGTGATTAAACCGGAGTTTGGTGGATGAACGTCCTGGTATAGCCTTCCCCTTTGTGAGGCGCCGAAGTCAATGGTGATTAAACCAACGACTAGCTAAGGCACGCCCGAGAACTACTAGCCGAAGTTAGGCGCCGACGCTGCCAGTGAATGAACTGGAGATTGGCTGAGGTACGCCTGGGTGCTGCTTTTCAGCTCACCCCCTGCGGAGACCCTGCATTGGTCCAACCCCGTGATCCTGAGCTCAAACAAAACCCCTTAAATTGAAGGTTCTCTTTCCTTGCCTAAACAGCTAAAATAGATCAGCTTGACCCCAGGTTCTCTTCCCTTGCCAAGTGGCTAAAATAGATCAGTGATTTAGGGTTCTCTTCCCCAGTTGCTCAAGAGCGACTAAAATAGACCAGTTAAGCCGGGTTCTCTTTCCCAGTTGCTTCCGAGCGGCTAAAATAGATCAGCTTTCAAAAAATAATACGGTTCTCTTTCCCAGTCACTTCTAAGCGACTAAAATAGATCAGCTTTCAAAAAAAAAATAGGGTTCTCTCTCCCAGTTGCCGGCGGGTAGCTAAAATAGATTCGGTCATTAGGGTTCTCTTCCCCGGTCGTCTTAGGACAGCCAAAATAGATTAGTCTTCAAAATTCATTAGGGTTCTCTTCCCTAGTCGTCTCAGGACAACCAAAATAGATCAGCCTTCAAAATTCACTAAGGGTTCTCTTCCCCGATTACCTACGGGTAGCCAAAATAGATCAGTTGATTCAAAACCAGGTTCTCTTCCCTTGTTGCCCTAGGGTAGATAAAATAGATCAGTTAGTCCAAATCCAATCAAAAAATCAGTCTTCTAAATTCATTAAGGTTCTCTTCCCTTGTTACCTACGGGTAGCTAAAATAGATCAATCTTCAAATTCATTAAGGTTTTCTTCCCTTGTTACCTCCGGGTAGCTAAAATAGATCAGTCTTCAAATTCATTAAGGTTCTCTTCCCTTGTTACCTACGAGTAGCCAAAATAGATTAGTTAATTCAAGATCAAGTTCTCTTCCCTTGTGGCCTTCGGACAACTAAAATAGACCAGTTAGTCAATGTGTATAAAACAAAAACAAAAAAAAAGGACAAAACAAAAAAAGAAAGAAAAGAGGAAGAAGAAAAAAAATCATCATCATCATCTCCATGCATGCTAACATTCCATGTCATGTATTCTACCTTCTAATGTTTATCTCTCCTTTCAGGAACCCTATCAACAATCAACATCAATAGTACTTCAAGGATAATTCATGTGGTGGCCGAGATAGTGGACCTTTTTTGTATTTTATGGCAAGCAATACAGGACAAAGAAGAAGTGTGGAATAAATGCTGGGAAGCACGGAGGGAAGAAAATTTTGAGCTGCAATCTCGAATAAGGGATTTGGAGAGAGAGATTGAAAGCTTGAAGATAGAAGTATTCCAGGGCAATCAGGAAGCGATCCTCCCCTCGGCTAACAAGGGTGCACCCCGCCTCAGGAGGCGCCTCACCAAGGAAGAAAGAAGGAACCGTGAGTTTACGCAGCTTCCATGCACCCAGGCAGAATTGTTGCCTTCCTTGTTGCAAGAAGGACACCTAAAGCAGGCTCCACCAAATCCAAAGGCACCAGCAAGTCAAGGGTATGACCCGTCCAAGACATGCAGTTACCACAAAGGAGCTCCGGGGCATGATACTAAAGAATGTTTGGGTCTTCGCCATGCAATCCAAGACCTTCTTGATGCCGGGGAGCTCAGGATTGATCCTTCGTCGGGTTAAGAAAAATCTCTTGGAATATGCAACTAAACTCCAAGAACGCGGATCCACATCGGCCACCCTTTTTTCACAATTGCTGTTCTGTTTTGCTTATGCTTTCTTTTCTTTTAAATTCTGAACTGGATAGCATGTTTCTTTTTCTGCAAGCTTATAAAAATATTTTGGGAAATCACTAAAGCGTTGGACCACACCAAGGCATGACCATAATCTCGGGACAAACCTGAACAATTGAATTTGACAAGTGAAATGTGCCAAGCAACACAAACTGCGCGAGTCTCAATATAGCCGAGAGGTCCCCCCATCATCCCGTTTGGAACCCACCCTGCCAAACACAGGGGCAAGCGGTGATATGAGAGAAGAAAAAAAGAGAGAGAGAGAGAGCAAGGTGCCCATACCGGTCTCGGGCCACTGACATGATCCAGGATCAATGAACCCAATGAAATGATGAGAGGCCATTTTTGGCTGAGATACCTCAAATGAATGCCGCTAGTCAAACGTGTTGAGCTTGATCGTCTCATTTTTAACCCACGTTATGTCTAGCCACCCCGAATTGAGGCAAAGTCAAAAAGCAAAGAAGAAAAAGCAAGCAAACAAAATGAACAAAGAAGAAAATGGTTCTTGAGCCAGTTAATCGTGCAAAAATAATTAAGTGTTACATTTTCTGTGAAAGGACGAAAAGCCATCCTTGATCTTTTCCAAAAATCATCTGACACAAGATGAAACCCTAGCAAAACACTTTGAGCCTAACAATTCCTTCATTGAACCTACTATGTCTTGTCTTCAAAACTGAGGCATAAAGCTTCGTGCAGTCGGAGACACAAAAAGGATGAAGGTGAAGATAGGGCAAAGCGAAAAGCACCCTAAGAACAAATGGGGCAAAAAGGAGGGATAAGGAGAACCCTAGAAAACAAAAAAACAAAAAAAAAACTGGGGCAATCCCTTGAAAGAAAGGAAAAGAAGAAAAAAGAAAAGAAAAGGAAAAGTTAGGGCAAACCTTGAAGGCAAGGGCCAAAAGTTGGGGCAAAAGAAAAAAAAAAAAAAGGAACCCGAGACAAAAAGAAGAGAAAGAAAAACAAAGATGGAAGAAAGAGAAAGGAACTACAAATTAAAGTTGGACATAGAGTTGGGGGAGCCGAAGGCGAAGCAAGCCCTAACAAGGAAAGTGGACAGGACATGGCCTTTAACCCATGCATTAATTTCAAGCCTTCATATAATTTCTTCTTGACCCTTGAGCCCAGCCTACATTTCGTCCTACTGTGAAGTCCTTTCTGATTACAGAGAACGTAATACCGAATCATGGACAGGCCGGCAATGACAGAACTGTGAGACATGGAAAAATCATCGGAATGATCATCCCTGCGTCAACACATGGGCTCAACGCAAAAATAGGAGATTCGCCACCATTCATATCTTGGGGTGAGAATGGACACCAAAGAATTCAAAAATAAGCAAAAAGTGCTAAAATGCCAATTCTAGGGTAAAAATAACCCTTCTTGAAAATCAAATCCAGAGATGGGTAAGGGGATTAGATTATGAACGGGGGAAGGTGTTAGGCACTCCCATTCACCCACACGAAGTGGTTGCCAAGTGTTTGTTCATGCTAAAAGAAAATAAAAAGCTTGCTAAAAGTCATGAAAAAGCCTTGAAAAAGGAATAATGTATGATATTTCCACATGAAGGTCTAAATGGATTCTAGATCCTCTATTATGTCAACATCATTTCCGGAATATCTCAAAATATGGAAATCAAAGCACAAGTTATTCAAAAACCAAGTTGAATCAAATCCCGAAAATTCGGTGAAAAGTAATGACATTTGTCTTGAAATCATTCAAATACAATTTTAAATCAAATAAAACCAAATCCATTTGAAAGATTATGGTAAATAAGGGTCTCGTGCAAAATTTCACTTCATTCCGATAAAAATCCTAGGAGTTATGCTCCTTGAAAGTTGCTGTTGGGATATTTAAAAGTGATAAGTGGGCAACTTTGGGAAATTGCATAGAAACATCCACTACATAAAAATCCACGAAAATTGGTGTGATTGAAGTCTGTATGGCCATCTTTCAAAAGAAACTAGCCTCCTACAAAAATCCCTTCGGATGGGCCTTGGGTGGTCTCCCGAACAGGCCTCGAAGATCACAGATTTACCCATAAAAGTACAAATGAACAGTTCTGAGTAAATCGGCTACCAATAATTCAAATGGAATCCAAAAATTATGAAACCAACTGGATTTGAAAATAGACTCATAAAGGAGTACTCAAAAATAAAAATCACTTGAATCGGACTTAAAACGAACACATGACGCTCCGTCGAAGTGACAAGTTCTGTATTTGAACCTGAACTGTCCACTCAACTTCGACAGAGAGGTGTCAACAATCCGTTTGATAGAAATTTATGAAATTTGGTGGACATGAACTAGACAGGCTCACCTTTCCCATGGTTCTAGAATTGCTCCAAAATTCATCCGGACGATGAAGTTATGAGCGTCCGAAGTAAGGGTACAGGTGCTGTCCAGTTAGGCCCTTTTTGAGTAAAACCAATGCAAAAATGTGACAAAAAGTGTGTGATTCGTGCAAAATGAATATAAAACCTTTAAAAATCATTGCAAAACCTTCCAGAATTGATTGAGGCCATTTATTTGAGATTTATCACAATAAATGCAATAAACCCCAAATATGAGCCTATTCCACCAAAATGGCACGATGTATGTGCAAGTGTAAAAAAAACAAACAAGATCAATAGCATGCATACATATTCATCAAAATGAGGTTCTAAAATAGCCTAGAGTTCCGTTCCATTATCGTTTCCCTCTGTTCTCTCTCCCCGTTAAACACGGTTCTTCAAGATAATCAAGGGTACTTTGAATATGAAACGGTTTGCAATCAATCAAAAGGCTTTATGCTACATAGGTTCTAGCACTAGGGTCAATCCCCAGTCTCGTTTCTCCTAGATCCCGCCTCCACGTTTTACGGCTAGGGGGAGTCTCGAAATACTTTGAGCCGGGGAAGGATTTTCACACACAAAGAAGGCTTTACACTACAAAAAGGTAGAAGAAGAGATCTAGATCTAGGAATGTAAATACATAAATTAAAGAGAGGTTTGAGGCTTACCTGGATTCTGGAAGCACTCCTGCAGCGATTTCCTTCTTCTCTTGGAGTTCTTCTTTGCGAGAATTCAAAACAAGAGTTGGTTGCCATTTGCTTGAGGAGGAGCCTCCTATTTATAGGCAAAGGTTAGGGTTAGGGTTGGTGAGATTGGTAGACACAACATAATGTCTATAGCCCACCAACCTTAACCCTAAGGCTATTTCCAAGATTTCCCCTCATTTAATGAGGGATATGATGGTAAAAGTGAAAAGCTCTCGGAAAACCCTAATTTTGAGCAAAACTTATGTATCCGGTATATCAGACCGGATACACAAGGGCCTTAAGGTATCCAGTATCATATACCGGATACACTAAGGCTCACTTGTATCCGGTATGTTCTACCGGATACATAGAGGAGTACTTGTATCCGGTCTGAGTGACCGGATGCAGGTAAAAGTTCATTTTCTTCAATTTCTGTGCTGGCTTTCAAGGAGATAATGATTTTTGATTATTGTTTGTACAATTTGGGGTGTCTACAACTGCCCCTCTTTGCGGGAGCTGCGAAGCAGTGAGCTGCAAAGAGTAGACAAGCCCAAATTGTACTCCCTTAAGCGTGATTTGCTTGATTCAATTCAATTTTGTAAAAACAATTTCTGAGTGAAGATTTGCCAAAAAGCCCTAACTTTAAAGGGGGCATCTCTCCAAGAGTTCTTAAATTCCACTGAGCTCTCGTGGCTATGAAGTGGATTTTAAGCCCAAAAATAGGATTTTTTGAAAAACTGATTTTTTATCAAACCAAGTTAAAAATTGAGTGGATATCATCCTTTTGACCAGTACATTTCCCAAGGTTGTACTAAATTCTACTGAGCTCTCGTGGCTGTGAGGTGGATTTTAAGGCAAAAATAGGATTTTGAGAAAATAGTAGAATTTATAGCACAATTTTGCTCTTTTTTTTTTCTCCTTTTCTTTTTCTTTTCCTTTTTCCTTTTTCCTTTTTTTTCTCTTTTTTTTTCTTTCTCTTTTTTTTCATTTCCTTTTCTGTTTTTTTTTTCTATATTTTTTTTCTGTTTTTTTTTCTATTTTTTCTGTTTTTTTTTTCTTTTTTTTCCTTTGGTATCCGGTATTAGTATCCGGATAAGAATGCGCTTGCTTGTATCCGGTCTGAGTGACCGGATACCCAAGCTTTTATAAGTCGCGCGCGACCGCGACTTTTCCCCTTCTCTTCTTTCTTCCCCGATTACTAAGACCGGCCACAGACCTTCGTCCCCGACTGTCCCTTCCTCTCCGATCATTCCCGGTGATTCCTTGAACTCCGGCAACGCCTATTGCTGCCGGCGGTCACCCCTTGATTCCGGTGATCGTCATTGCCAAGCCCTAGCCCCTTCTCCTCCGATTTTCGGCGATTCTTTCCACTCGGCGTTGGGCATTGTTCTTCAGCGATTGCTTCCAGTTCTCGGCGTGGGGTATCGATCTCCGGTGATTGCCTGTGACTGATTCTTCACCAACCCGATTCCCCTCTTTGCTGCTCAACCAGTAAGGGCAATCCGACCCAGTCAAGCATGTTTTTTTTTTTTTTTTTCTTTTTCTTGCATAATTCCATTGAATCCAAGCATGTCTTTGCTCTGATCATGTTGGATTATTGTTGATTGGATTTGTCCTTGGTTAACCAGCAGTTCATCTCTCTGAGCAAACCATATTGGTAATTGGAAAATTTCCTCCTTGCTGTGTTTGACTTCCCACTGTATACCAAGAACTATAGTTTGTTTTTCTGATAATCCCTGCAACTGGTTTGGATTGTTTGCCTGACTGGGGATTCAATTGCTGATTTGGTTCCCTGGCAGCTGTATGTCCATGCGAGACTTTTCAGATTTACATGTTAGGATAAGTCTTGAACCTGTTGTAATTCTCTAAGATTGTCCTGTTGGCTCCTCATTTCAAGCAAATTTTGTTCTTGAACTTCTGCGAAGCTTGAACTTGAGGTGTTGATGAACTCTTTGTTCACTGATTCTTGATTGTTTCGAACAAACCATGATTCTGAATTGCCATGCTTCGATTTTTGTAATGATGTGACTCTTGCTTGCATTGATTGTAATTTCTGACCGAATTGATTACTTTCAAGGTTCCTGATAGCTTGTAAATTTGCTTTGACTGCCAATTCTTGAATTGTCTGCTGATTGGAGACCCAATCGCATGCTTCTTTGATTAACACCATGCTGGCATGATCACCTTGATGCTTTTTCTTACAACTTTTGTATTTGTCTCAAACCTTTCCAGAAACTCTTGAACTGAAATAGACAACAAAGTTAAGTTAGAATTCCTGATGATAGCTTTGGAGAGACCAAGGTCCTGATAAATTCAAATTGAATGTAGACCAGAAGCAAAGTAGTATTCCTAACTAAATCTAGATCAAAAGCAAAGTAGGATTCCTAATAAATTTGAATTGAATTTAGATCAAAAGCAAAGTAAGAATTTCTGATAGATTCATAAAACGCTTCCCTGTGTAGATGGCTAGGAGTCGCTCCCGAGTTAGAGAGGAGGCTGACCCTGCTGATCAGCCCTCCACTTCGCGGGCTCGGACAGAGGCGAGTTCCAGCGCCACCTTGTCTGAGCCATTAGGTGACTCCAGAGAGAGCTCTGCTGAGGTAGGCTTTCAAGTTCTTTCTCTCTTTTCCTTCTTCTATTCTCCTTTCTACACCAATCTTCACATCCTTCTCTTGAAATTTAGCCCATGGTTGTACCGGCTCGGGGTCGAGGCAGAGTCCGAGGCAGAGTTCAGGATCAGGCCCTTGAGGGTGAGAGAGGCCGTGGTCGAGGCCAAGGCAGAGCCGGAGGTGCAGCTCAGGAGGGTACTGCTGTAGCTCTGGCGGGAGTCTCTGAGGAGTTGAGGGCCTCTGTGCATGATACAGAGCTCCTCCGTGGCTTGGATAGCCACCCTTCTATGTGCATCAGGGCTGATGTGCCGCTTCCATATCACTCCTCCCATTTGCGAGGCAGTTGGGGGAGATTCAGCGAGTTGGCCCAGTCACTTTCTCTGGCTCTCCGGCGCGAGTTTGGAAGGTGTCATCTGGACCATTTTCTTAGCATCCCATCCTTCAAAGCCAATCGTCCGCTCATCTTCACCATGATGGAGAGATATTTCCCGGAGACCCAGTCATTCCATCTTCCGAACGTGGAGCTAGGGATCCGCCCCTCAGATTTTGTGATGATCACTGGTATTCCGTTGACGGGGCGGACCATTGTCTTGGAGCGGCCTTCTGCGGAGGACGTCGGCCTTCTCTTGGGATATCAGGCCCTGCCACCTACTGCTTGGGATGGGCGGAGTGGTCGTCTTTCCATTAGCTGGCTGTAAAACCCCGAATTTCCCTTAAATAATAAATTAAATTAGTAAATAATATTACCCAGAGTTATGATTGATAGAAACATTTTAATATTGTAGGGGGTGATCAACTTAGCGGAGATCCAGAATTAGACGCAGATCTGACCGTCCGATCATGAGATATCAAGGTATGTATTCTGATTGGGCGTGTGTATGGAATTTGGTATAGGTGAGACACATGGGATAAGTGAGTATAAGTATTAGTTTAATAACCTAAATTTATACGCGTGTATTTTCACTCGTATTGATCAGCCGCAAGCGACAAGCGACCGAAGGAGAAGAAGAAGAAGGGGAAGAAGAAAAGCTTGGGTTTTTGGAGTTCTTCATCTTCCAGAGTGTTGCTGGGTGATAGAGAAGCGTGGTTGAGAGAAGAGAGGAAGAGGAACCTTCGTTCAAGAGGTAGGTGACACCGTTTTGGTTTTACATTCGGATTTATCTCTGTTTAATCGCAATGCATGTTTCTATGATATGTAATGTTGTATTTAGTTAGCTAAGCATGTTAGAAATACATTAGAATGAGTTTAGACGAGAAAAATCATGATTTAGAACTGTTTCTGCTCGATTTGGTGAGACCGCCGACCTCGACTGTGCGAGGCGCTCATCGGCGATCTTAGGCACTGGTTAAGGATTCGAGGACGCCGTGGACCACGGGACGACGGACCGTGGGCGCTCGAAATTGCACTACCGCCGACTGATGACCGCCCGGAGCGATCCTGAGCGATCCCAGGCGCTCTCAGCAGAATTTCCAATTTTTCATATTTTCGAACCTAAATCAATTCTAAACCATTTTTAGACAATTTTAATGATTAATTAAGGTACTTTAAGACCAAAATAAACTACCTAAATCCCTGTTTTACAGAAAAACAAATTACGGAGATATTTAGGACATTAGTTGCCAAGTTTTGAAGGTATATGAGAAATGTGATTTTGGAAAAGCCTAACTACCATTTGACTATCTAAACACTTCTAAATGGCATTATAAATCAAAAGACATTATAAAGAGAATTCAGAATCTGAATGACTGAATAATGAAGTGAATGTACAGATATAACCATTATATGCCGCTAGGCACCAACCCTTATAGAAATATGATATTTTAGGGAATTTTGGAGTCTAGTGGGCATAGCTGCTTGTGGATCCATAGTCGTAGCTAGATAGCTGAGGGATATGTCATTTGGGTTGAGTTACTCCTATATGCGACGCGCTTCCTTTGCAAGTTAGTTTGTCTGGGAAGGTCCTATGTCTGGAGGGACACCCCGGTGAGCCGCTGGTGATTCCCTGTACATGTGGATAAGCAACCACCTCCATGTATTGATTCTGGTGCTGCATGCTGGTGGTACATGCCAACTTTGATGGGTACGTGTGCAATAAGTCGGTGACTACGGCTCTTGTCTAAGCTGCGCTGCATGGGGCTTGAGTATCATTAGTAGCATCGCTCCTAAGTCGCACGGTGGTATAGCAATTGGTTGAGAATCATCTCAAAAGGTTTATCTATCTTTGTGAGTCCTACAATGACACTGAAAACATAACACTTGATATGATTACTATTGTGCACGTGCGGGATGCATGTGTTTGGAATATTGGTTGGATGTGACTGCTTAGTACATCCTGGAAATGCATGGATTATGCTATTGTTTTGTCTATTGAGTTCTTATATTAAAACTTGCTGAAAATCATTTCTAGAACTGTTTATCAAACTGTTTTGTGTTCATGAATAGTATAAATGATTATGCGAGCCTGATTTATCGATGTTGCTTTATCGTGCATGAACTGTTACTTTCCGTATATTAACTGTTTAATCATGCATGTGTTACCTACTGAGATATTCGTATCTCACCCTACTTCTATTCCATATTTTTCAGCTGATACGCGAGAGGGGGATCTCTTAGACTTCCAGGGAGAGATAGCCGAGTATTCGCCGGAGGATTATTATTATCCAGATCTTGTCTGAGGTGGATTGATGTTATAGACTTAGCATTTTTAATTGGTTTATTATTTTTAATTGGATTTGATGTATGAGAGAGACAAGAGAGAGTTAGTAACCAGTTCATTCTACCAGACTTTGATACTATTGATTGATGGTCAAGCTTCATGTTTGTTTGAGGATTTTAATCTACACTTCCGCACATACTTGTTTCCGCAACTCTGATAGTTTAATATATGGATTGGATTTTGATTTCTTTGGTCTGGTATGTTATTGACGTTGAAATTGATATGGGCCAGTAACACCTCGGATTTGGTTGTTGAACTAAATTCGGGTTGTTACAGTAGCGAACCGGGTTCGGGTTGGGTGCCGGTTTGCACTGACCCGGGTTCGGGGCGTTACACTGGCTGCGAGAGAGCCTGGCTCGTCATTACGACGGGAGACATGCGACTATCTCCGTGGAGGATGTAGATTTTGTGCCTATCTTCCGGCATGTTTTCTTGCTGATGCTTGGGAACTGCTTTTTCCCGGAGGATACCACCAGTGTTAGCCCACTTTTCTTGGACGCTTTGAGGGATCTTCGTCAGACCCGCCAGCTGGCATGGGGCCGACTCATCTATGGGACCATCTTGGTCGGGTTGTGCCGAGCGGTTCGAGGCCTGGCATCCCCAAGAGGCGATGGAGTTAGCAGCCGGTTTTTCTGGCAGATTCTACAGGTATTGAATTCATCTGTCTGGTTTAATTCCTTTGGCTTCATTTTCTTGATCTCTGACTGATTTTTATTTTGTCAGGTGTTTATGTACACCTATATGACTTTCTTCCACCCATCCCCGGTACCTGAGGTCGCAGATTTCCCTGTGGCTTTGCGATGGTCGGCCCAGGTCCGGGATGCTGATAGGAGTCAGCCCCGCACCGCTCGGGTGCACTTGGACCGTGCCCGCCGACCTGATGTAAACCCTTTATCCTTTTTCCTTTTTATTTCTTTTTCTGTATCTTGACTGTACCTGATTATTTCTCTTTTTTGCAGCTCCTCCTGTCCCGATTTGATGACGTGGACGTCGGAGTGCCCCGTGAGATGGCGGTACAGGACGCCTTCGATAGAGATCGACGACGTCAGCCCTACCAGTGCTTCCTTGGGAGGCTTGGTAGGGTGATGTACTTAGGAGAGCGCCTGTACTTCCAGCACACTGGCGCACTTCGCATCCCCGTCCCTCCTCCTCTTGTGGGTCCCGACATGCTCCTGCCGGGTTTTGACGCTGATCAGTTCGATCATTTCCTAGATGCGGAGGGGCTTACAGTAGCTGGAGATTACAACGAGTGGTTCCAGAGGGTATCTATTGGATGCTTGATGGATCGACCCACTCGTGCCGGGGTGACAGAGATCGGCGGGATCCGTATCCGTATCCATGAGGACACGGTAAGTCTTGCACTCTTCATATTTTCATCCTCTTTTCTTCCCTTATGAATTTCTGACCCTACTTCTGTTCTTGTTGGCAGGTACACGAGCTGAATACCATCCGGGATCGGTTCGAGAGCCAGCGGGCCGCGATCGATGATATGATCGCTGAGCACGATGCGGTCGTGGCCCAGCGGGATGCCCAGATCATGGAGCTGGAGGCCCTGGTTGCTGAGCTCCAGGCTAGACAGGTATCTGGCCTTCTTATATTTTCATTTCTTTCATTTTCCTGTTTCTGCTATTCTGATATGCTTGTTTGACTTGTGCAGGGCCCGGTCCCAGATCAGGATGCTGCCTTCGAGCCTGATTTCCTTATTCCTGACCCGTCTCCTGCTCGGGCTACGGATCCTGTGGATGTCCCAGCTGCTGATCTTGGTGATGCTCCACCTACTGATGCCCCAGCTGCTCCTGCGGATGCCCCAGCTGTTCCTTCATCTCCAGTGATGGTTCCTGAGCCGGAGGAGGTCCCTGCTGCTGACCCAGTGGATCCGGATCCCCCAGTGCCTGCTGTAGATATCCCTGGTATGTTTTCCTTAGTTTCTTATCTTTTGTTCATCTTGGTATCCCAATTCCTGATTTTTCTCCATTTGGCACAGATATTTCTGCTCCTGACCCTTCTTCCGCTGCCGGGCCTTCTGGACATGCGGGAGCAGAGACTGCTGTAGCTGAGGGTCCAGTTGAGCCCGTTCCTGCTAAGCCCGAGGCTTCCTCCGATTCTGTTCCTGTCCCTTCTCCCGACACGTCGGACTACTGCATCGAGTACCAGCTTCAGTCCTTCATAGGACGGAGACCGCGTTATATGGCGAAGCGTCTCCTGTCTTATTATAGGCGCCGGCCATCCCGAGGGAGAGGTCGTAGAGCGCGTGGTAGAGGACGCGGGGATGATCCTGCACAGGAGCAGTAGATTAGGATTTCTGTTTTTTCATTATCACTTGTACAAAGAAACTTGCATTTATATAAAAAAAAAACTTTTTATTGGTTCTATCTTGTGTTGCACATATTTTGTTTTCTATTTCTTGCAAATATAACATATAAGCAAGTAAAACAGGTAAAAAATTTGGATTTTCCATCCTTTGCTCTTTTTTTTGCACTTTTCCTTTGTATCCGGTATCTCAGACCGGATACATTGATTGTTCTTTGTATCCGGTATATTATACCGGATACACATGGTCCCCTTTGTATCCGGTATAATTAACCGGATATGAATAACACCTTTTGTATCCGGTCTGAGTTACCGGATACATTAAAAGATACTATAAATGCAACCAGCCTCGGGATTTGAGCATTTTTTACGAGTTTTTGAGTTTAGAAACCCCCTTTTTTGCCTTTTTCTTCCTCCTTTTGAGTTCTAGCTTGCTCCCATCCACTCCAATGGAATCCGGATCATCTTCTGCCCCATTATTGTCTGTCCATACTGCCTCCCCTGCAAAACAACCTTTCAGATCAAAACCCCCAAATCTCACTAGGTACAACCCTGTGGATTCCTTTTACACAATATGGGTTAACTCTATGACCCTAGATGAGGAAAGGAGATGGGATTCTACTAATCTAGGCCATACCCTGCTCATTCCCAAGGTTCCCTTCAAGTGGGAGATTATAGAGGCCATGATTGGTCATTGGGTACCCGACCTCAACCTTTTCCGTTTTGGGACCCATGAAATGACCCCAACCATTGAGGAGGTGGAAACCATCCTGGGCTTGAGGTTTGATGAGAAGGTGGTGAATCCACCTCTTAGGCCCAGTTACAAAAAAGAAGCTTCTACATTCTTGGGCATAGGGAAGAAGGACTTGGGGGAATCTGACACCCTTTTATCCCTATCTAAGGCTTTTTTGATTGAGAAGCTTTTGAGGGGGGAAAATAAGGAGGCCCGGTTCAACGCCTTGACCCTGATAGTGGTCAACCAGCTGCTTTTCCCACGAGATGATGATGAGGTGGATTTGGCCTTGATTTCAGTGATATGCCAGGTTAGGGAGCGGAAGAGGTTGGCCCCTACGATTTTGGCTGGGATGTATCAGGCCTTGACTGATTGCTACAATAGGAAGTCAAAACACCTCTTAGCATGTGCCCAGATCCTACAGGTGAAAAAAAAATTTTTTTTTTATTTTATTTTTTTTGTTTTCTTTTTTTGCCTTTTTGCTTTCTTTTTGCTTTTTTTCTTTTACAATGTGCTGATATATCTCTTCTCCTTTGCAGCTTTGGCTACTTGATCATTTGAGTCAGATTGAGGAAATCAATCGACACTTCTTCCCGAACTTGAAAGTCCTGTAAGACCCTGAATTTTGTGAGTATTTATTTAATTATTTAGTTATTTATTCTGATGTATAAACTGTGTTTATCAGGTTATTTTGTGGTTTGAGGGCTTAGCCCATACTCATATGTACAGGCGTTATATAGCCATTTTTCCGAAAAATCGTAGTATTATCGTTGGTATTATTAATGTGTAGTTATGTGAATTATTAACGCTAATAGATGCTGAACATGTAGTATCTTCGGTGGGCGAGCATGCATAGGATCAAGGAAATGGGAGAGTATTCGAGCGAGTATGTAACAAGTGAGTGGACAAAAATGGAAAGTAGGGTTCGGGTTTATGAGAATACGCTTAGCATAATTTCGGAAATATTTTCGTTAACTCTGGACATAAGGAGAATTGGCGATTTCGGCTGGAGGGCGACTAGGGCTTCCGTTCGTGAAGAACCATATATCGCAAGTGCTGGAAGAAGGAGTTCGGAGCTGAAGTTCCTTGGGTTATTTCTCTCTGCTCGAGAAGATTAGTTTCCATAGATTTTTCATTCACGCGCGTGGCCGAGAAGTGATCGGCCGGGGTTTTATCATTCGGGAAGAAGCACACTCAGGTGAGTAGCACTGTTTTACAACTGGGATTTGTGTTTTATGTTTCTCGAGCTTATTCGGATGCATGGTTTGTATATTAAGTGATAGTATGATGTTTTCTGGTTTTTCTGGTTTTTCGGAAAGTTACATGAACAGAGTCTCCGGATTGAAATTATAATTGAAAATGAAAGTGTTTAGATTAATTTCAAATATGGTTGGGAAGTCTTCTGGGAGTATTAGGAGTGTACTGGAGTAGTTACAGACCTTCACAAACCGGCCAGTCATGTAGATCTCAAAATAACAGAGAAATGAAAACCACAGGGGGTATCCGCTCACCTCGCGCTCACCGGCGTTCACCTCGGAGGTAGGCGCCCCGTTAAAAATGACCTACCGCCGATCCCGCGCCCACCTCGCGCTCATCTCGCGCGAAGTAGAAAACAAAGCGCCCATCTCGCGCGAATCTCGCGCCCACCTCACGCCCATCTCGCGCCCATCTCGCGCTCACCTAGCGTCGGGTGAGCGGCAGGTCGATTTTGCCCTTTTTCTTCACCGCCGACCGGCGCCCACCTCGCGCCCACCTCGATAGGTGAGCGGCAGACCTATTTTGCTTCCCGAAATGGAATTTCTGATTTGACCAAGAGTATTTGCACTTCTTAGGGGTTAAACCACTTCACTATTCACTTGGTTAGGAACCTGGGAAACCATTTTGCCTATGAAATTAATAGAGGAAAAATTTGTGAACCTCTTAAGAGTTTTTAAGTTGGGTTTAGGTTACTTATGAGTATTGTGCCGGACACCAAACTAGTAAGAGTTACCAGTTACTTTTCCTTGTTCTATACACTGTTTTGATTGAGAAGTTCTTGTATTTCTGGTTTCACTTATTGGAAACTTTATACGTATTGAAAGGTTTTCTTTGGTATGAATGGATTGAGTTTTACTTTCATATGACTTGTGTTACGGAAATGAGAAATTACTGAATGTACTTGAGGTACTGCTTGGTCCAGAGGGACAGGTGATGAATTGTGATGAGTAATTACATGATGTGGAAATGAATGGTTTGTTTTGATATTGAAATCGAGATTATACAATGTTTACTGTTTTGGTCTAGCTTGTCCTGGGTCCAGATGTTTAAGCTTAGTAATGTGATGTTATTGTTGGTTGTTGGAATTGCATGGCCTTGTGTGTTTCCACGACCGGTGTAGAGCAGCCAGAAACCCTGAGTAGGCCTGGTTGTCAATGCAGAAACCCGGGGAGTAGGCCTGCATTGGATGACGAAACCCTGAGTAGGCCGTCATTTCAGAGTATCCGAAACCCTGAGTAGGCCGGAACTGTGTACATGGAGGTGTGGAGTGTCTACTTGGCATGTTTAATTTATCAACCAAACGATAGTCATGACATTGACCAATCGATGTGTTATTGTACTTAACTGAGATGTGATTTGTTTGATTTGAACTTGGGAAATTGATGTTGGTTGTTTAAGCGTATTGTAGTGTTGTCGATGCATAGTTTTAAAATGTGATTCAACTATTTCTGCATGCATGTGCTACTCGCTGAGATATTCGTATCTCACTATGTTGTTGTTCTATTTTTTCAGATACTCATGGTGAGGCGATTACTGGGGTAGATCCTGCTGAGGCATATAGGGAGGAAGACTACTATTACCTTCCTTAGACTTGTAGGTTATCTGTTCCGAATTTGAGAACTTGAATTAATTGAGATGTATTAAAGTAATTGGGGATGAATCATATGATTTCAGTTCAGTTTAAATGTTACAATTTTGTATAAATGGAAGTGTGCACTCTGTTAGGTTATAGATGTATGATTATCCAGCGATCATAAATTGATTAACGATCCTTGCCTAACCTCCGTGAGACGTGTTATATCTTTAATGAACAACACGGATCTGGGGCGTTACAAGTCCCCATCTTGATGAGCAACCAGGGGTGTCCCGATATTCCAGGGGGCAAACAGGGCTGGTTTACTTTCTTGGGCTCCCTTCAGGATGACCAGGTGAGATGGCCTGGTACTTATTAGCCCAATGCGGAGACAGTGATTAGCTTCCGAGACCGCAACTTTCTGATTCTGGCTGGCCTGAGACATGCAGTGCTTTATCTTCCTTTGTGGGTCCTTTGTCAGTTCCAAGCGACCCAGGGGATTATCATCCCAAGTGGGTATGAGGATCGTCTTGGGCGCCTTTCTCCAGATACCATGAAGCTGAATGCCTGGTGTGCGCGCGTGGGAAACGCGGCACGGGGTAATTCGGAGTCGCCACCGCCAAATGGGGTGCAGGCGGACACCTGGGTGCCTAATCTTTCCTATTAGGGCTTTTTGGTCTGCGGCTTGAGATTCTAAGTCAGTTCTCGGTTGTGGTCCGGGGAAGTCCGTAGACACCCCGGTCCACCCCGTCGGATGACGGGTCCCGTGGGTTCCCTGGTTTGAGTCAGCTTACATAGGTCTCACCTGATTCCTAATCCGATATGCAATTTTGGTTAAGTCTGGCAGGACTACCTGAGTGGTGTGGGTCCCTTTAGTTGCTTTTATTTTGATTACTTAGGTGATCTGAGTCTGGTTGGGTGGGCCCCGTTGGAAGGCCCACGATATCCTTGGTGGGCCAAGTGTGGCCCTTTGGACTTTGGTTCACTTTGAATTGATTTTCTTTTGGAGTTCAAGTTGATTTAGTTAAGTGGATTTCATGCCAAAAAGTGGGCCGGGATTGCCTTGTGGGCCCTTGAGTGGGCCCCCCAATTGGTTGCTAAGTGATTTTGATTTTATCTTTCTTATCTATGCCAAAAACGGGCCAAGTACTGGGCTTGGGGCCCTTTACCTGGGCTTGGGCTTGAAAGCCCAAGGCTTCCTGAATTAGGGTTTGGAAACCCTAAGTTGGTCGGGTTCATGGGCTTAGTGAGCCCGATATGCCCTACCCGTGGTCTCGGCCAAACCATATCTTACTTTAATCATGCATGGCCCAATTAGGGCTTGGGTGGGCCTCAAGTGGTCTGGCCCACTCAAATCTTTTATTATCTTATTTAAGCATGAATGGGTTGGTCGGGCTTGGTGGGCCCCGTTGGAAGGCCCACTGGAAGTCAAGTTGGACCGGGAGTCTAAGTCCCATGTCGGGTTTCCGGGTGACCCAGAAACCCTATTGGTTTATCCGGTTCGGTTCAGAAATATCATTCACATCTAACAATAATCACACAAAATAGACACTCTGTCAGAAAAAAAACTGGCTCATTGTGCTGGGTCCAAGGGGAGGTACCCGGGGGCCCTGTGGGCGAAGCGAAGTGGAGCCCACGGGGTGGGGTACCTCCCCGTACCAAGGTACGAGTTGGATGCGCAGCGAACAAAGGGGTGGGGGGGTGCGGGGGGCTTTGCCCCCCGCGGTATGGTAAAGGGTATTTTTGGAATTTTCAAAAAAAAATAACAATTCGGCCTGTTTTGGACCTGGCGCTCACCTCCTGAAGTGAGTGCCAGGTGGGCGCCAGATGGGCGCCAGAACTGGGTGAAATTTTGACCTGGCGCTCACCCGATACCAGGTGAGCGCGAGCTGGGCGGGAGGTGAGCGCGAGAATTTCACCTGGTTTTTAGTGGGCGCGAGCTGAGCGCCAGGTGGGCGCCAGCTCGGCGGGAAGTGCGATGAAAGGGGCGCCCACCTCCTAGGTGAGCACCAGGTGGGCGCCAGATGGGCGGCAGGTCACTGCAATTTTCAACTCTCTGTTTTTTTTTAGATCTCCATCTCTGGCCGATTTTTTTCGGTCTGTAACTGTTCCACTAGCCTCCTAACATGCTCAGAACACCTCCCAACTAATCTTGGATTTAATCTAACTACATTTTATTTCAAGTTTTGAAAACCCAGAAAACTTACAATACAACCATGCTTTCAAAATACTTCACGAATAACATGCCCAGAACACTTCCCCGGGCTTCGACCACTCCCCAGAAGGCACTTAAACTTGTATTGAAATTAACCTAAGCTAACATATCGCAAACCGAACCACAAAATCACACATCGACAAATTAACAGTGAAGGGACAAGGGGGTTTATAATGGGGTACACGAGATGAAATGAACACGGGGAACATGCTCCCCTTCGAATCACACAAGTAGTATTAGTAAACAAAATGGTAGGATGTAAAACATCATGACATGATATACTCGAAATGAGCTTATATTCAAAAAAAAATAGCATGGTCGGGGAACATTACCTGGGTGTCAGAACACCCTTCTGAAGTGAGCAGGTAGGCTTCCCCTTTTGAAGCTCAAGCGGCGGCTGGACTCTCCTCCTTTAGGCTCACTCGGCAAGCTCCTCCTTCTCCTTTGGGTATCAAGAGAGGAGGACAAGGATGGGAAGAAAGGTCCGAGAAAGGTGGGGGAAGAAGTGTCTGGTTTGTTCTTTTGGGGAAGATGGTGGTCAAGACCACATATCCCGACGAAGAAGGAGCTCGAAATCTCCAACAACAAAAAAAAGCTCCCAACCCGAAAACAGCCTCCCAAAAAATCCCCCCCAACCCGAGAACAAAAAATCCCCAAACCCCTGCGCGAACTTCGCGCGGCCTTATATAGGCCAGAAAAAAGGGGGTGCCGCTCACCTTGGCGCCCAGCTCAAGGTGAGCGCAAACCCGCTCGCCACGTCCGCGCGAGCGGCATAATGATGAAAAATCATTAAATGCCGCCGCGCGTCGGTCGAAAAATCTAAAAATTCAGATTTAGTCCCTGACAATTTTTGGTAAAATCCGATATTCTCGGATTTTCACGGATTTAATCCCCGAGATATTTTCCTGCGCAACTCGCCACGTGTGCAGCTTTTTGCCACGTGCGCAGATTGCCGGTTTTGCTGCCCGGGAATTTCGTCAGCTCATATTTCCTTCATCCGGACTCCGATCTGGGCAAACTTAGTTTCATTAGAATCGTATCGGAGCCCTCCATCCCATGACCTAGGGGTAGGCCTCCGGATCGGATTTTAGCAGAAAGTCAACTTTTGGCTCTACTCAAGTTTGACCGCCCGCAGAACCTTCATCCGGACCCCGATTCCCGCAAACTCGGTTGCGTTGGAACCGTGTCGAGATTCTCTATCCAATGACCTAGGGGTAGGTCTCTGGATCGGATTTTAGCAGAAAGTCAACTTTTGGCTCTGCTCAAGTTTGACCGCCCGCAGAACCTTCATCCGGACCCCGATTCCTGCAAACCCAATTGCGTTGGACTCATGTCGGGATTCTCTATCCAATGGTATAAAGCAAGGTACTTGGCACGGAATTCGAGGAAAATTCAACTCTCGGCTTTTCCTTAAGTTTGACCGCCCGCAGAACCTTCATCCGGACCCCGATTCCTGCAAACCCAGTTGCGTTGGAACCGTGTCGAGATTCTATATTGATTGAGATAAAGCAAGGTGGCCAATTTCATTTGATCAAAAAAAAGTCAACTTTTCACCCCTTAGGGTTGACTTTCTGTCCAGGGTTTGCATTTTTGGTTTTTTTTTCTGGGAGCGCAAAAATGAGGTGCTTACACCTGGTTGATGAGGGAGTGGTCATATGTTCGCTTCATGCGTGGCCCAATCTTCTCAGAAGCCCATGTGAAAGACTATCTCTTCTGGATCAAGGAGCAGATACAGAGTCAAGCACCAGTACCCGAAGATCCTCCTGCAGTCTTGGCTCCTACTTATGAAGATATTTTAGAGTCTGAGAGGGCTTCCCACAAGCGACTTCAGCAAATATGGGTACGAGAGGCCCAGGAGCTTAGGATACGGGGCCTTGACATGGAAAGGCAACTTGCAGAACAGGTTTCTCGCCGTTTGGCCATGGAGAAGCAACTTGAGGAAAATAGGCAGGCCCGTTGTCTTGAAGTCCGAGCACTGCGGCAGAAGCATCAGGATGCTTTAGCCAGCCTTAGGAGCATGAGGATTAGGCAGACTCTTTCAGATGAGGTCATTTCCTTCTTGAGTGATCCCGCTGCAGAGGGGGCTTCTGGGGTTATCGCGACTCAGGCAGCTCGGATTCGGGAGCTTGAGGAGCGGCTAGGAGACAGAGATTAGCCTGCACATTTTTTTTTTCATACCTTTGTACGAAATTGAACTCCAATAGTGGAAAGCCAAAGTTATTCAAAATAAAATTTTTATATTATTGGCCTCAGAATGCTCAGATGCTTGTAAAAACAAAGGTTTTATGAAAAGTATTTGATTTCTCATCACTGGCCAAAGTATAATTTTTCTTTTTTATATTTTTTTTATTTTTGAAATTTGGTCCATGCACTTAATCACCTATAATTAAAGGAATTAGAACCAGGTTAAATAATGAAAAGGGTAGTCCGAAAATAATGAAGGATCAGAACCGTCCATCTTAGGACCTTTAGAGTCATCCCCAAATGCCTTTTCTTCCAGAATTGACAGTATTACCCAATCTGCTCAGTCTCAGTACTTGTGCTGATTTTTTTTCTTCAAGCTTGGGTTTCCATGATCAACTCAACCACTGATTTTTCTTTTATTTATTTATTTATTTATTTATTTTTTTGTTCTTCTTTTTTCTTGCCAATATTGCCCCTAGAGCCAGTTATGGTTTTCACTAGGGCCGGCTTCTGTATTCCGTCATCACCAATCTTACTCTAACATTTGAATGAATAAACTAAGATCACCGAGGGCTTAAAAATAGGACGAAATAAAGGCTAGGCTCGGTTTATGCAAGAAAAGGTATTAAAGGCCCAAACATTTTCAAATGTTGAAATAGGTCAACTGGACTTACAGTCATGATGAATTTAACCCTTTTCCCCCAAATTGCCTTCTTTGCATCTTTTTTCACACTTGGCTTTCATTTGCCATTTTTCTTTGCTTTTTTTTTTCTTACTTTGCCCCAATCGGCTTTGCCCCAATTTAAGACTGTAAATCCGGTTTGGGTTTATCAAAGAAACGAACCGGCTCAACTTGGCTAGACTAGGGATTAAAATTTTTGAAGGAAATAAAGAAAAATGGCCTCGGATCATTTCCTAGAAATATTCATTCAAGGAAAATACCTTTTTACTGCATCAGAATTAATTGGCTCAGGAAAATCTGACCCATCCATTTTTGTTAAGATGAGTGCACCCCCTGACAGGACCTTCTTGACGACATAAGGCCCTTCCCAATTGTGCTTGAACTTACCACGAGGGTCTTCCAAAAATGGTAGAATTTTCTTTAGAACTAGGTTTCTTTCCTGGAAAGTTCTGGGCCTCACTTTCTTATTGTAGGCTCGGGCCATCCTCTTCTGGTACAATTGGCCATGACATAGTGCTTTCAATCGCTTCTCTTCTATTAGGTTGAGTTGATCATGTCTTGACTGTACCCATTCGGCTTCTTCCAGTTCTGCTTCCATGAGCACTCTGAGTGATGGGATTTCTACTTCCACTGGCAAGACTGCTTCCATTCCATAGACTATGGAATATGGGGTTGCCCCGGTTGAGGTCCAGATCGAGGTTCTATAGGCATGTAGAGCAAGTGGCAACATTTCATGCCAATCCTTGTAGCTCACTACCATCTTCTGAATGATTTTCTTTATGTTCTTATTTGCTGCTTCCACTGCCCCATTCATCTTAGGCCTGTACGGAGCTGACTTATAGTAGGTGATCTGAAATTGCTCACACATCTTCTTCATGTCCTTGTTCTTAATATTTGAAGCATTGTCTGATACTATGGCGCTTGGCAGTCCATAGCGACAAATGATATTGTGCTTCAAAAATTTAATAACATGGTTGCTTGTGATGTTCGCATATGAAGCTGCTTCCACCCACTTAGTGAAATAATCAATTGCCACCAAGATGAATCTGTGTCCGTTCGATGCCTTAGGTGAAATCATGCCGATGACATCTATGCCCCACATAGAGAAGGGCCATGGTGATGTCATGTTGTGCAACTCACTTGGGGGTGCATGCTTATTATCTGCATATATCTGACATTGGTGGCACCTCCTGACATGTATACAGCAATCATGTTCCATGGTCATCCAGTAATATCCCAGCCTCAAGATTTTCTTCGCCAACATGTGCCCACTCATATGGGGCCCACAAACTCCTCCATGTACGGTTTCAATCAATCTTTCCGATTCAGCCTTGGCAACACATCTGAGCAGAATGTCGTTATGTGACCTCTTTTACACATGTCCACCACTTAGCAGAAATTGACCAGCCAATCTCTGTATTGTCCTCTTCTCAGTAGCAGTGGCATTTTCTGGCAGACTCCGATTATTCAAGAATTTTTTGATATCTTGAAACCATGGTGCTTCTTCTTCGGGTGCTCCCTCTAGAACGAGACAATAAGCCGGTTCGTCTCTAACCTCAATTTCTAGCGGTCTGATGTCTACTCCTTCTGGTATGCTGACCATTGAAGCCAAGGTTGCTAGAGCATCTGCAAACTGATTCTTGGCCCTTGGCATATAGTTGAAGGAAATTCGAGTGAAATTTGTGCTTATTTCTTCCAAATACTGGTGATAGGGGATCAATTTGTGATCCTTGGTTTTCCACTCACTAGTTGTTTGGAAGATGATAAGACTCGAATCCCCGTATACGTCAAGTTCCTCTACTCCATGATCCATGGCGGCTTGCAACCCAATTATGCATGCTTCATATTCTGCGATATTATTGGTGCACTGGAATCTCAGCTTTACTGCAATTGGGATATGTGAACCATCTGGTTTAACCAAGACTGCCCCTATTCCGTTTCCATTCATATTGGCGGCCCCATCAAAGAACATCTGCCAAGAACTCTCACTGTCCTCCTCAGTGTATAGGATTGCCTCATCGGGAAAGTTGGTCTTCAAGGGTTGATATTCTGGCAGAGGATGTGCAGCCAGGTGATCAGCTATGGCTTGACCCTTGATCGCCTTCTGGGTGACGTACGTGAGATCAAATTCGGACAGTAGTAGTTGCCACTTTGCCGTTCTGCCAGTCAGTGCCGGTTTCTCAAATAAATACTTCAGCGGGTCCATCCGGGATATCAATAGTGTGGAGTGACTAAGGAAGTAATGCCTTAGCCTCTGAGTTGCCCACACTAGAGCACAGCAAGTCTTCTCCAATGATGAATACTTGGCTTCATATTCCGTGAATTTTTTACTTAGATATTAAATGGCCCTTTCTTTTCTACCAGTCTCATCGTGCTGCCCCAAGACGCATCCCATCGACGTTTCCAACACTGACAAGTACAGGATTAGTGGTATTCCTGGAGTTGGTGGCACTAGCACAGGTGGGTTCAGCAAATATTCCTTGATCGTATCGAAGGCCTACTGGCAATCCTCATTCCAGACCGTAGGGTTATCTTTCCTCAGAAGTTTGAAAATTGGTTCACAGATAGCAGTGACCTGTGCTATGAACCGGCTTATGTATTGAATCCTTCCGAGAAAACCACGAACCTCCTTCTCGGTTCTGGGTGCTGGCATTTCAATTATGGCCTTGGCTTTAGCCGGGTCAATTTCAATTCCTCTTCGGCTCACAATAAACCCCAGTAACTTCCCTGATGTAGCCCCAAAGACGCACTTAGCCGGGTTAAGCCGTAGACTGTACTTCCTGAGCCGATCAAATACTTTCTTCAGATTGATCAAGTGGTCCTCCTCTTTGCATGATTTGGCAATCATATCGTCCACATAGACCTCCATATCCTTGTAGATCATGTCATGGAATAGTGCAATCATGGCCCGCTGGTATGTTGCCCCAGCGTTTTTAAGCCCAAACGGCATGACTGTATAGTGGAATGTGCCCCAAGGTGTGATAAATGCTGTTTTCTCTTGATCTTCCTTAGCCATCTTGATCTGATTATATCCTGAGAAGCCATCCATGAAGGAAAACAGGCTATGTACCGCAGTATTATCGACCAGAATGCCGATGTGTGGAAGCGGAAAGTCGTCCTTTGGGCTTGCCTTGTTCAAGTCTCTATAATCCATGCACATTCGGACCTTCCCGTCCTTCTTGGGTACCGGCACTATGTTTGCGAGCCAGTCTGGGTACGTAGAGACTGCCAGAAATCCGGCTTGGAACTGTTTGACCACTTCGTCCTTGACTTTCAGAGTCCACTCAGGTTTCAATCTTCTCAGCTTCTGCTTGATTGGCTTAACCCCTAGCAAAATTGGCAACTTATGCACCACCATGTCTGTGTCCAACCCTGGCATGTCCCAATATGACCAAGCGAACACATCTTTGTAATTTGCCAAGAGCTGCGACATTTCATTTTGCTGCACATTAGACAAGCATGACCCGATTTTCACAATTTTTGGGTCCTCTTCGGTCCCAAGATTTATGGATATGGTCTCCTCAATATTAGGTTGGACCCCATTTTCATGACGTTCCAATTGGTATTCAATTTCTTTTGGAAGGTCTTCTTCTTCGACCTCGGTCTCTTCTTCGACCCCATGAGATCAAAGTCGAGCTCAAAGTCGAAGTCATATTCAACTTGGTCCAATTCGGTTTGATTATATGGTTCATAAGTGGTTTGGACCTTTTTGAAAAAATTAAATTTTCTAGAAAAAATAGAAAAATTTTTTTGGGTTTTTTGTGAGCCTTCTAAACATAATTTCCCTGAAGACGAAGGCCCATTAGAACCTTCAGGGAAATGGCAATCCACTATTGGAGTTTTTTTTTGGAAGCCACGTCAGTTTGCCGAACTAACGCTGCTTCAAAGGTAAGGGGAGTTTCCTCCCAATTGTTCATTACAAAATTTTGAGGAGCAGGGGAAATAGGGAAATCCCGCCCTTCAAACCCAGAATCCGATGCCATCATCACCGGGTGGGTACTGCCCTTTTCTGCTATGGGGCCCAATCCAGAAATGACCTCATCCGGAATCTGCACTGCGGCCCAATCAATAAACGGCAGTTCCATGTCTGCCCCTGTCTTTTCGCCTTCAGTCATGGCGAAGAATGCACCAACATCTTCAGAAAAGTCCACCTGCTGCTCGGGCTGTGGCCCAGGCCCATCTGCTGCTCCCAGTATTGGAGATGGGTTATAGGGTTGTAGGGCCGACACAAAAGACTTTTGAAATGGGTTAATATTTCGGTAAGGAGGCTTGGATTGGTCCATGGGAGGAGACAGTTGGATTATATATGAGGGTTTTGGGAAGCATTCCCTTAAATGAGGGAATTTTCCTTTGCTTCTGACCTTACCTTCTTCATGTTTCAATCTTCTCCAGCCTCTGGGCTTGAAGCCCAACCCTACCTTGGGGATCAGTTTCTTGGCCGTGATTGGCTCCACCATCCCCTGCAGATTAATCCCCAGGCCTTTCTCTGGGTGAAAGTGGTATTTCTCCATCACTTTCTTGACCATCTTTTCTGTAGTGGTCCCCTTTTCCTTCTTTTTCTCACACCCCCCAGTATGAAATTTACCGCCTCAAATTGAAATGAGTGGAATGCAATCTTGTCAACAATCAAGTCCACATTTATCAAGGGTACGTCAGGCGACACAATGGGAGGCACCAAGTTTTCGGCTAGGACTGTTATCACCCTTTGCCCTCTTACATATTTCACCCTTTGGTGGAGCGTGGATGGTATTGCCCTAGCCGAGTGTATCCACGGCCTCCCTAGGAGCAGATTGAAGGCTGCGGGTATATCCATCACCTCAAATGTGATGTTAAAGATATTCGACCCAATTGTGACCGGCAGTTCAATCTCCCCTAGGGAGTGGGTCTTGGAGTTATCAAAAGCCCTCACTATCCGCCCATTTCGTTTGATCCTTGACTGGTCCAAACCCAGCTTGGTAAAAGTGATTAACGGGCAAACGTTTAATGCCGACCCGTTGTCAATTAAAACCCGTGCAATCATGCAGCCCTTACAAAGCACTGTGATGTGCAAATGGTCAACGTGATAGCACCCACCTGGGCTGATCTCACCCTCTGATAAACTTATCACATTATGTGACAAGATTTGACCAACCATTTTGCCAAGCTGGTCTGGATCAATGGTCTGGGATACATGTGCACTCTGTAGCACCATTAACAATGCATCCCTATGCTTTTCCGAATTCAGCAAAAGACCCAGTATTGAAATCTGGGCCGGGACCTTGTTTAGCTGATCCACAAGATTAAATTCACTTTTTTTTATTATTTTTATGAGGTCTGCTACCTCATTTTCTGCACCCTGGGGGGTGTCTTCTCCTATTTTTGCTTTTCCTTTTTGTTTTCTTTTTTCTTCATTTTCTTTTTTTTCTTTTTCTGCTTCTGTCTCCTTCTCCTTCTCTTCACCCCCTGCACATCTCCCCGACCTCATCATAAGGTTCACCTCCTCCTGGTTCTGGTTCCTAACCTTTGGAATCGTAGCCGTGATTCCCTTGCTGTAATTCCATGGTACAGCGGCCTCAGAGTAGGCTAATTTAGGGATGTTAACCACTAGTGACTGGAGTTTGGACGGGGATTTATGGGCCGGTTTAGGGATAGTCTGGGCTGGCTGAACATTTACGACCAAGGGTTGAAGTTTGGATTGTGTGGGGACAGAAGAAGTGATGGAAGCAGTGGTGGGGTCAAGGTTGATGACCAGTGGAGCCTTGGACGGCTTAGATGGTGAATAGATGGGTGGACTGCAATTGAAGACCAATGGGGGTCTTGCAGTATTCATCTGGGCCATGAGTGAAGAGACCCGGTTTAAAGAGGAGCTAATGTCCTCTGCAGCAAGATTATTTTTCTGGGAGACCATGTTGATCTCCTCTTCTTCATCTTCTTGAAAAAAACGGACCTGGACTGTGGCCCCTATGGGAGCTATAAGCTGAGATGGGTCAAAGGCCCTTCTGGTGGTGGATATGGCTGTGATAGAGTTAGATGGGCTTGCCCCATTGTGGTACGGTAGAGGGTTCTGCCCAATATCATTCCCCGACGGGGTGGGTGCAACAGTGTTGAACACTAAGGCCTTCTGGTCCAACAAGTCCTGGACCGCATGCTTCAGCATCCAGCAAGTGTCAGTAGAGTGCCCCGGTGCACCCATGTGATAATCGCATGTGATTGCTGGATCAAAATTTCTACCCTTCGGGGCATTTGGGTTAGGCTCCTTCAGGGTTAAATATTCCCCCTTCAGCAGGGTCGGTAGCAGTTGGGACAGCGATATCGGGAGAGGAGTAAAGACTCTATTCCTCCTTGCTGCCATCCAGGCCTCCCGCTCCTCCTTAGTAAAGGCCCTCCTCTGGTTTGCAGGCACGGAAGGGGAGAAATTGACATTATGCAGGGTCTGGTACAACTGCTGGGCCTGTTGGGCCTGCTGGGGTGCCGAGATGTTCACATGAAGTGGCTTCTTGGCTGGAGGAGCCTGGACCAGGTTCACCTCTCCTTCTTTTTGGGCCCCTGTCTTCTTGAACTCGGTTCCCTTCTTCTGGGCCATGGAGGCCGAGGAATCAGACTGCCCAGTCAGAGTAGAGTAATCTATCAGCCTTCCTGATCTGACCCCTTCCTCGATCCGGTCCGCCACTTGTACCAGGGCTGCAAAGTTAGTGGTTATGTGGCCCACCAAATGGTTGTAGAAAGGCTGCCCCAGTGTGCCCTTGAATGTGGAGATCATCTCCGGCTCTTGCATAGGTGGCCTGACCTGAGAGGCGGCCTCTCTCCACCTCTTGGCGTACTGTCATACCGGCTCATCTTTCCCCTTGCTCATCCTCATCATGTCGTACCGGTCTGGCACGATCTCAGAGTTAAATTTATATTGGTTTAAGAAGGCGTCGGCTAGGTCCTTCCACCTCCTGATCCTTCCATGGTCCACTGTGGCGAACCACCTGAGAGCTGACCCAGTCAAACTCCTCTGGAAGAGTTGGATCAGTATGCCATCATCCCAGCCAAACTGGCATAGGGCCCCGCAGTATAGTTTCAAATGGCTCAATGGGCAGCCCGTGCCATCAAATTTGTCGAAGTCCGGGTACCTGAACTTGGCCGGTAGACACACGTCAGGATACATGCACAGATCTTCGAAGGTGGTGCCTGCATGGCTGCCTCCCCCCTTCACTTCCTTCAGCTCTGCCTGGATCCTTTCTATCCTGAGCAGCATCTTCTTTTCCATCTCATCTCTGGCCTTTTCCTTTTCCAGCTCTTTCTCAGATTCTGCTGTATTTTCCCTGATCAGAATGGGTTCAGGGACTGGTTCAGAAATGGGCTCCGGCATGGGTTGTGCCGGAGGCGGCATGTAGGCCAGAGGTGGTGGTGCTGGATGGGAAGTAAAGGCTTGATTTTGGGCCTGGGCCTGAGCCGCCAGTAAGTCTCCCAGCATCTTGGCCAGACCGGCCACCTGCTCTTGCAGCTGAGCAAAGTCCTGGGCAGGTACGGTGGCTTGGGCTTGGTTCTCTTCAGTGTTCATGGCTCTAGCTTTGGATCTAGTCACGGGAGCAATGATTTCAAATAAGTGTACCTGGGGAAGAAAAAACAAAGACACAAGTCAGCTTTCTTTTAATTTAAAACACACCCCTATAAATGTAGACAAGTAGGTCTGGTGAACACCAGTCTAGATTTTTTGTTTTTTTTTATTTTTATTTTTATTTCCATTTATTTATTTATTTATTTTGCTTGGAATATTCTGAGGCTTCCAAATGTCTTAAAAAATTGACTTTGAGTGGTTCTCGTGACCAAACAAAGGTTCTTGGAATATTCTGAGGCTTCCAAATGTCCTAAAAAAATTGACTTTGAGTGGTTCTCGTGACCAAACAAAGGTTCTTGGAATATTCTGAGGCTTCCAAAGGTCCTAAAAAAAAATGACTTTGAGTGGTTCTCGTGACCAAACAAAGGTTCTTGGAATATTCTGAGGCTTCCAAATGTCCTAAAAAGATTTGACTTTGAGTGGTACTCGTGACCAAACAAAGGTTTTTGGAATATTCTGAGGCTTCCAAATGTCCTAAAAAGTTTTGAATTTGAGTGGTTCTCGTGACCAAACAAAGGTTCTTGGAATATTCTGAGGCTTCCAAATGTCCTAAAAAGATTTGACTTTGAGTGGTTCTCGTGACCAAACAAAGGTTCTTGGAATATTCTGAGGCTTCCAAATGTCCTAAAAAGTTTTGACTTTGAGTGGTTCTCGTGACCAAACAAAGGTTCTTGGAATATTCTGAGGCTTCCAAATGTCCTAAAAAGATTTGACTTTGAGTGGTTCTCATGACCAAACAAAGGTTTTTGGAATATTCTGAGGCTTCCAAAGGTCCTAAAAAAATGACTTTGAGTGGTTCTCGTGACCAAACAAAGGTTTTTGGAATATTCTGAGGCTTCCAAAGGTCCTAAAAAAAATTGACTTTGAGTGGTACTCGTGACAAACAAAGGTTTTTAGAATATTCTGAGGCTTGCAAATGTCCTAAAAAAGATTTGACTTTGATTGATAAAAATAACCAACCAAAGGTTTTTTCCTTTTCTGAATTTTCTCAGTTTTCAAGTTCAAAAGTTTGATTAAAACATGTTTGAGTTGAATTGGTATCAAAAAAATCTGACACCTTGGTTCCTTCTTTGGGTTTCAAAATTAGGTTAAATCTTGAAAGAATATTTTATTTTATTCTTTTTTTTTTATTTTGCATTTTTGGAACATTTTTTATGTTTTTTTCGGGGTGCCTAAGGATTATCCACAGTGTTTTAGGCATTTTATTCTGAAAATTTGGGCTGAAAAGCCAATTTGTACATTTTTTTGAATGTATCCGGTATAATATACCGGATAAGCATATGCCTTATTGTATCCGGTAATCATAACCGGATACACGCATATGTCTTTGTATCCGGTAATATATACCGGATATGAAGGAAAGTGTTCTTAACCGGCCTGAGTTGCCAGTTAATGCCGAAATGGCCATTTTTTACTCATTTTTTCACCAGATTAGGTTTTTTTCATTCCCACTTGATGTTCACCTTAACTTGACCCTCAAAACTTGCCCCAGATTGGGCTTGGATATCATACTTGCCACAATTCATACATTCATGAAAAGAACATGGTTTTACCTTGCCACCTTGTATTACCTTCATTCAATATGGTATTCACATTATACCTTGGCCTGTAAAACATGCAAACGGCCTTCCCACATTTACACCCAATTCCCCAAATGCAATTGTATGCTTTTAGCTGAAAACGTGTTTCTCCACCTTCAAGCGTATGGTTTTTGGGTTTTGGCTTAATTGGCAACTTAGAACTCAAGTCTAGTGATGCCCGGAATCGAATCACAGATCCCATTGTCATCACATCATTGACTCAAATTCTAAGGTGAATGCTTTCACTTTCGCTTTCCGAAGTCACGACCTCGGTGCGCCAAGCTACCCACATTCATGGTTCAACTTCCTAAAGGTAAAAGGCACTACAAAAATGAAGAGAATTAGCGGCACCTTTTAGCGGCGGTAACCTAATTCCCGCCTCTAAAGGCACTATTACCGGCGGTAAAAGCACTTTCCGCCCCTAAAAATTCTTTTACCATTTTTTTCGCGCGGAAATTTTATGGCGCGCATTTTTTTAGCGCGAAATAGCCTTTAGCGGCGGTACTTACCGCCGCTATAGTACATTTTACCGGCGGAAACATATCTACCGCCGGTAACAAGTTGGCGGGAAGGTCCCGCCAAAAAAAGCCTTATTTCCGGCGGTAGCAGTCCGCCGGTAATAACACTTTTAGCGGCGGTAAACTCATTACCGCCCCGAAAAGCCATATATTAGCGGCGGTATAGGCCTTGCCGCCCCTAAAAGACCCTTTTAGCGGCGGTAAGCTAATTACCGCCCCTAAAAGCGACTTTTCAGAGGCGGTACTGTCTTTACCGCCCCAGAAGAGACGTTTTAGCGGCGGTAATCTCTTTACCGCCCCTAAAAGTCCATTTTAGGGGCTCTAAATCGATTAGCGTCGTAAAAAAGTTGATTCTGGGTGAAATAATGTGCAAGTTTTACCGGCGGTTCTGAGAACCGCCGGTACAACTCTGTTTTCACGTCCTTTACCGGCGGTTAAACCGCCGGTAAAGGACTTTTTTCAATTTTTTTAAAAAAGCTCGACTGCTACTGTGTTGGACCTTTAGAGGCGGTATTTACAGCCGCTAAAACTACATTTTTAGGGGCGGTAAGTCAAGTACCGCCCCTAAAAGCCTGTTTTCCGAGGCGGTAATATCTTTACCGCCCCTAAAAATGTAGTTTTAGCGGCGGTAAACGTATTACCGCCGCTAAAAGACATTTATTAAAAACCATAAATTATTTTTAGCGGCGGTAAGCAAGTTACCGCCGCTAAAAGACCATTTCTAATTATACAACCGGGACTTTTCCCCGCGTTTCAATTTTGAATGTACATTTAGGGGCGGTAATTACCGCCGCTAAAAGTTTAAACGCGATTTTCAAATTCAATTCAACTCGTGGGCGCGGAAAATGTAAGGTTTAGCGGCGGTAATCTATGTGCCGCCGCTAAAACTCGACTCTATAAAAACCCGCCGAATCTCTTCTTTTCTTCAAGGTATGTTTTCTTTCTCTTCAACTTCTCTCTCTCTCTCTCTTTCTCTCTATCTCTCTCTCTCTCTCTCTCTTTCTCTCCCTCTCCATCTCTCTCTCTATCTCTATCTCTATCTCTATCTCTCCCTCTCCATCTCTCTCTCTCTCTTTCTCTCCCTCTCCATCTCTCTCTCTCTCTCTTTCTCTCCCTCTCCATCTCTCTCTCCCTCTCTACTTCTCTCTCTCTTTCTCTCCCTCTCTACTTCTCTCTCTCTCTCTCTCTCTCTCTCTCTCTCTCTCTCCCTCTCCATCTCTCTCTCTATCTCTCTTTCTCTCCCTCTCCATCTCTCTCTCTCTATCTCTCTCTCCCCTCTCGGTTATGCTGCTGAAGGACAGCAGCAAATTTTTTTTATTTTTTAATTTGATTTTTAGCGGCGGTATTTCCCGCCGCTAAAAACATGATCTCATTTTTTTTATTTTTTAAAATGAGTTTTAGCGGCTGGAAATACCGCCGCTAAAAGCCGGAAATACCGCCGGTAATGAGTGATAACAATAGCGGCGGTAATCGACCGCCGGTAATGAATGGGCAATAGCGGCGGGAACGTACCGCCGGTAATGAGTGATACCAATAGAGGCGGTAATCTACCGCCGGTAATGAATGGGCAATAGCGGCGGGAACCTTACCGCCGCTAATGAGTGAGTAATAGCGGCGGTAAGTTTTTTACCGCCGCTAAAAGCTTTAGTGACGGCATCTTTTACGGCAAGACCAGTTACCGCCGGAAATGTTTTTAGCGGCGGTAATTGTTGTTTTAGCGGCGGTATCTTACCGCCGCTAAAAGTGTCCTTTTTTGTAGTGAGGGTAGGTTGTGCAAAGTGTTTATTGTGCTCAAGTGCATTTAAAATTGAGGTACATTCACAACGTCCCAGCCCCTTGCCACTCTTTTTCGTAGCCATGCATTCAATTTCAAGCCAAGGCATAAACAATTATCATATTGAAAGCAAAATACAAGCCAATCAAGATGGTAAACACCCAAACATGCTTATGACCAAAAGTGACACCCAAATCATGTTATTGTTCAAACCAATTAAAACATGGAAGGCATGCTTGAAACTCCAAAAGTATTACCCCAAATTTCCAAATTTTCATGCTTTTTCTCATGCTCAAAGTGTACCATTTCTACCCAAATTGAAGCCTAAAAATTTTAGCAAGACATGATATAAGAAAGGTTTTGATGGTTGAAACATGCTTGAAAACCCCAAAATATACTGAAATTTCCAGATTTTTTGTTCTTCATTTTTTGTGCTCAAGTGACATTGTTTTATGCCCAAACCCAAGCCTAAAAATATATCACCTAAATGTATTGTACAAGAGGTGTTTTGTTGAAAAAAACATGCTTGAAAAAGCCCAAAATATCTACTGAATTTTCAGATTTAGTATTCTTCATCCTTGGTACTCAACATGCTTCATTCATACCCAAATCAAGGCCTAGAAATTTAGTACCTAAAGTATGGCACAAGAAAGGTTTGAATTGGGGAAAACATGCTTGGAACTCTCCACATATACCCATTGAGTATACTGAATTCATGCACTTCATTATCATACTCAAAACATGGCACTAAAAACCTCCCAAGACAAGGTACAAAAATATAACAAGTAGGCATGCACACCAAAATAAGACCATAAACATGATCTTAGGCATAATCCAACCATATGCACATGCCTTTATCCATGTAGATTTCAAAGTATCCCAATCAGATTTCAAGATACAACAATATGCACAAATAACATAAGTAAAATAGCAAGCATTCACAAGTAAAGAAAGCATGAACAAAACACCCAAAATTGGCATAAATCCACAAGTCCCCAGCAGAGTCGCCAGTTGTGAGACATGGAAAAATCACCGGAATGATCATCCCTCCGTCAACACACGGGCTCAACGCAAAAATGGGAGAGTCGCCACCATTCATATCTTGGGGTGAGAATGGACACCAAAGAATTCAAAAATAAGCAAAAAGTGCTAAAATGCCAATTCTATGGTAAAAATAACCCTTCTTGAAAATCAAATCCAGAGATGGGTAAGGGGATTAGATTATGAATGGGGGAAGATGTTAGGCACCCCCATTCACCCACATGAAGTGGTTGCCAAGTGTTTGTTCATGCTAAAAGAAAATAAAAAGCTTGCTAAAAGTCATGAAAAAGCCTTGAAAAAGGAATAATGTATGATATTTCCACATAAAGGTCTAAATGGATTCTAGATCCTCTATTATGTCAACATCATTTCCGGAATATCTCAAAATATGGAAATCAAAGCACAAGTTATTCAAAAACCAAGTTGAATCAAATCCGGAAAATTCGGTGAAAAGTAATGCCATTTGTCTTCAAATCATTCAAATACAATTTTAAATCAAATAAAACCAAATCTATTTGAAATATTATGGTAAATAAGGGTCTCGTGCAAAATTTCACTTCATTCCGATAAAAATCCTAGGAGTTATGCTCCTTGAAAGTTGCTGTTGGGGATATTTAAAAGTGATAAGTGGGCAACTTTGGGAAATTGCATAGAACAATCCACTCCATAAAAATCCACGAAAATTGGTGTGATTGAAGTCTGTATGGCCATCTTTCAAAAGAAACTAGCCTCATACAAAAATCCCTTCGGATGGGCCTTGGGTGGTCTCCCGAACAGGCCCCGAAGATCACAGATTTACCCATAAAAGTACAAATGAACAGTTCTGAGTAAATCGGCTACCAATAATTCAAATGGAATCCAAAAATTATGAAACCAACTGGATTTGAAAATAGACTCATAAAGGAGTACTCAGAAATAAAAATCACTCGAATCGGACTTAAAACGAACACATGACGCTCCGTCGAAGTGACAAGTTCTGTATTTGAACCTGAACTGTCCACTCAACTTCGACAGAGAGGTGTCAAAAATCCGTTTGATAGAAACTTATGAAATTTGGTGGACATGAACTAGACAGGCTCACCTTTCCCATGGTTCTAGAATCGCTCCAAAATTCATCCGGACGATGAAGTTATGAGCGTCCGAAGTAAGGGTACAGGTGCTGTCCAGTTAGGCCCTTTTTGAGTAAAACCAATGCAAAAATGTGACAAAAAGTGTGTGATTCGTGCAAAATGAATATAAAACCTTTAAAAATCATTGCAAAACCTTCCAGAATTGATTGAGGCCATTTATTTGAGATTTATCACAATAAATGCAATAAACCCCAAATATGAGCCTATTCCACCAAAATGGCACGATGTATGTGCAAGTGTAAAAAAAACAAACAAGATCAATAGCATGCATACATATTCATCAAAATGAGGTTCTAAAATAGCCTAGGGTTCCGTTCCATTATCGTTTCCCTCTGTTCTCTCTCCCCGTTAAACACGGTTCTTCAAGATAATCAAGGGTACTTTGAATATGAAACGGTTTGCAATCAATCAAAAGGCTTTATGCTACATAGGTTCTAGCACTAGGGTCAATCCCCAGTCTCGTTTCTCCTAGATCCCGCCTCCACGTTTTACGGCTAGGGGGAGTCTCGAGATACTTTGAGCCGGGGAAGGATTTTCACACACAAAGAAGGCTTTACACTACAGAAAGGTAGAAGAAGAGATCTAGATCTAGGAATGTAAATACAGAAATTAAATAGAGGTTTGAGGCTTACCTGGATTCTGGAAGCACTCCCGCAGCGATTTCCTTCTTCTCTTGGAGTTCTTTGCGAGAATTCAAAACAAGAGTTGGTTGCCATTTGCTTGAGGAGGAGCCTCCTATTTATAGGCAAAGGTTAGGGTTAGGGTTGGTGAGAATGGTAGACACAACATAATGTCTATAGCCCACCAACCTTAACCCTAAGGCTATTTCCGAGATTTCCCCTCATTTAATGAGGGATATGATGGTAAAAGTGAAAAGCTCTCGGAAAACCCTAATTTTGAGCAAAACTTATGTATCCGGTATATCAGACCGGATACACAAGGGCCTTAAGGTATCCGATATCATATACCGGATACACTAAAGCTCACTTGTATCCGGTATGTTCTACCGGATACATAAAGGAGTACTTGTATCCGGTCTGAGTGACCGGATACAGGTAAAAGTTCATTTTCTTCAATTTCTGTGCTGGCTTTCAAGGAGATAATGATTTTTTATGATTGTTTGTGCAATTTGGGGTGTCTACAAGAACTAAAAAAACAGAGAAGTGCTTTGGCTAGACATAATGGTCACCCATAGAGTGAAGTTATATAGGATTTGAGCCTATGTATCCTTCATTTCTAAACCCATGGAACCAAGGCCTACATTTCGTCCTAAGGATAAGTCCTCTCTGATCATTGTGTCATGATCCATGGAAATTGTTAGGGCCCTTGGACTGGGCAAGGCACTGAACCCGAATAAGAGAACCAATGAGAAAAAAACCATTTCACAACCCTCAGACAAGGGCAGGGAGAGAAATACCAAAAAGAGAAAATCAAAGAGAAGCCAAGGTGGGGCAGTGCCAAAGAAACCCCCTGAACCAAAACAATTCCCCTCATTTCAACCTGGGGCATGCCCTTGAAGGCCGAAATGTTGAGACACTTGCAGGAAGTGCCGAGAGGCACATTTTCCTAAGTCTAACTGGGAATGACAGGTAACCGACCCGAAGGTTACTGGTCTTGCCACGGACCTACTTCAAAGGGAAAAATCCGAGCATTCGGTGAATTACCAAAAGACATCAACCAAAGAGAGACTGCTTGAATTCGCACATAATCTTGAGGATTAAAAAAGAAAAAATTTTAGTTGACTAAATTCCACTTGGACTTTTGCAGGTACTGACAAAACTTGAGACAGATAGGAAAAGTCGTCACGGTGTATTCGTACATTGGTTGATAAGAGTTTGTGAAGCCAAGGCCGCCGACGGATGAGGCGTAGATTGGTGAAAAAATGGCATAAACCAAAGATGTAATACCAAAGCCACCGACGGATGAGTCAGAGATCGGCGGAGGGATTTTTGCACCAAAAAAAAACACACACACACAGAAAGAAATAACCAAATCAGAATAAGTAATGGAAAAAGGATCGGAGCAGTGCTAATCTCCCCAGACGGTGTTCATCACCCGATAGCAGCGAAACTTCTGTTTGATTGCACTAGCAACATGGTCGAGTATGAAGCGTGTGTGTTAGGCCTGCAAGCAGCAATTGAGATGCGTATACAAGAGCTGAAAGTGTTTGGCGATTCAAGTCTTATCATCTACCAAGTGATGGGAGACTGGAAGACCAGAGATGTGAAGTTAGTGCCATACCAAGAATTGGTCAAGGAATTAGAAGAGGAATTCGAAAGCGTGACACTCGACTACATGCCACGAGACGGGAATCGATATGCAGATGCGCTAGCCACACTGGCATCAATGGCCGCCATCACAAATGATACTTGAGTGCAACCATTGGAGATAGAAATTCGGCGATACCCTGTTTACTGCTTCAGTGTCGAGAAAAGCACACCCGAAGAAGAACCTTGGTACGCAGACATTGAGAGATACATAAGAAACAGAATTCTGCCAGAAGGTGCCTCAGCTGCAGAGAAGCGAACTATACAGAGGTTGGCAGGGCAATACTTCTACAATGGAGGTAGGTTGTACAAGAAGTCATACAATGACTCTCTACTGCTATGTGTCAAAGAAGGTGAGGCCCAAAAATTGATTGAGGAAGTCCATGGAGGGTTGTGCGGCGCACACATGAATGGGCATATGCTAGCAAGGAAGATTCTAAGGATGGGCTATTACTGGATGACCATGGAGCCAGACTGCTATGCTCATGTCAGAAAATGCCAATTGTGCCAGATTTATGCCGACAACATCCATTCACCGCCGAACACACTGTATTCTATGACATCACCTTGGCCGTTTACCATCTGGGGAATCAACATGATAGGCCAGGTTCATCCAATGGCTTCGAACGGGCATCGGTTCATCTTAGTGGCAATTGACTATTTTACCAAGTGGGTAGAGGCCATGTACTTCATGGATGTGAAGAAATCTCATGTGCTCAAGTTTATCAGAAACAATATAGCCTGTCGCTACGGAGTGCCAGAGGCGATCATCACTGATAATGCAAAGAATTTGAATAATAAGGACATGGAAAAGATGTGTGAAGACTTGAAGATCAGACATCTAAACTCCACGGCATACCGGCCCAAGATGAATGGGGCAGTAGAGGCTATCAACAAGAATCTGAAGAAGATACTCAAGAAAATGGTGGTCACCTACAGAGACTGGCATGAGAAGCTGCTGTATGCACTGCATGCCTATCGGACGTCGATTAGGACATAGACCGGGGCAACCCCATTCTCCCTGGTATATGGAATGGAAGCAGTCCTCCCAGTGGAAGCAGAGATTCCGTCGCTCAGAATTCTGAAGGAAGCTGAAATCAATGACGTTGAATGGGAAGAATCCATATTCGACCAGTTGCAATTGTTGGATGAAAAGAGGATTAAGGCTTTGTGCCATGGCCAGCTTTATCAACAGAGAGTGGCACGAGCCTACAACAAGAAAGTGAAGCCACGGCATTTCAAAGTGGGAGACCTGGTACTGAAGAGAATCTTTCCTCATCAAGAGGACAACAGAGGGAAATTCAAGCCAAACTATGAAGGGTCATTCGTAGTCCACAAGGTTCTGTCCCTAGGAGCACTTATCCTGCAAGAAATGGATGGGGCAATTTTTCCTGAGCCGATAAATTCAGACGCAGTCAAACTGTACTACGCCTAAGATCATTCTGATTGGGAAATGAAGAGAGGCCATCCTTGACTCTCCTTAGACTGTAAATCCTTCCCAATACCTTAAATTCTCCCCTAGTTAGACAATTTTGAGCCTTAAAATTCTTTCAACCCATTGCCAGTGTTCTACACACCAAATGGGGCATTCCTGGCAAAGCAAAAAGAAACAGGGCATTCTTACCCAGAAAAAACCTCAAAAAGAGAAGAAAATGCAATAGAAAAAGAAAAAAGAAGAAGAAAAGAAAGAAACAAAGGAAATGGGGAAATGTTTACCCAACAAAAAGTATAGAGATGCAAATAAGCCAGGATGTAAGTCCCACCAGCAATAAAAGTAGCACACTTGCAAACCCAAATAATTAAGCTTTTTTGAGCCATCTATCCTTTCTTTCATAACCAAGACCTAGCCTACATTTCATCCTATCTCTAAGACCTCTCGGATCCCGAAAGGAATGATCAGGGCAAACAGTTAAGTCAGCATTCGTCAGCAATGATGGAATTCAGGGTCTCCCAAAAAGGCTAGACACTATGAAAACCCGAAAAAAGGGCGTTGTGTGGTTAGTCCCAAAAAAAAAAAAGAAGAGAGAGAGAACTGGTCACATCTGGATTGAGCAGAGCAAGATACAGAAGAGAGCAATGACAGTGGCAGGCAATAAACTGTGAAAAATGCACAGATCTGAGAGGTCCAGACCAGCAGGTTGCGCCCGAGTCAAAGACTCCACAGTGGCCTACAATGACAATGCTACGGAAAATACCAAGCACTCCAAGTCCCGTCTGACCTTGGAAAATTTCTTTGATATTGCGAACACAGGCACACGCTGACACACCTGTTTTCTCTATAATTGTTCTGCTTAACTGTTTTGAGCTCCACATTGGGCTACTGACTTGAGTTGATAAACTCTTAACCTTAGCAAAGGCCGCTTCTAGCTGCAATGGGCAAAAGGCTCAGAGCAAGAAGAGAATAAAAGAAGTGTTTTGCATTCCCCAGCTATTCCACAGCTAACATGTCGTCTTTTCCTACCTTCATAGGTACACCAAAAGTGGGATGACAGACGTCTTCTCCAAAATCCCCAGTGGAGTTCCTTCAATAAATGGAGAATAATACCCTCCAAAATCCCCAGTAGAAGGCCTTCAGCAAACAAGGGATGACACCCTTACATCCCCAGTAGAGTCCTCTCAAGCAATAAGAGAGTGATACCTGATGATGTAGACTTCTCAAGCCTCGCCCAGTCTGAAGAGGCCGGCTTTGCGAAGAAGAGTGGAAAGAAGACAAAACAAGCTAGCATCAATCCTTAGTGGAGTCTCTCGCACTCAACAAGAGCTTAGACGAACGTGAAGAACTCGCACCCAAGCGGGAGGAAAAGGCTTTACAAAGAAATAATGACAGCGTGAGGAATACCCACTTATCCCCAGCGGAGCATCCTTCCCCAGGGAACTCCCACGCTTGTCACTAACAAGGCTCGACCCGAAAGAAGAGGCAATAAGGAAAAGATTCATGCCCAATCCCCAGCAATAGTCACTCCAAGCTAGGGAGCCTTCACAAAAGGGAAAGCCAACCAGAAAGCGCTGCAGAAGAAGGAATGACAGGACATGAAGAAGAATGAGCATAAATGAAGATATCATCGGGCAAGATGGCCCCTTTTGTAATTTTTGATTTCACACTTTTGTAAATAAAGTAGAGCAAGTGTGTGGGCTCCCTTGAGGCACTGGACAGCGCTAGAAGCACCTCCTCACCAACAGCAGCTCCTCCTCCACTCTTCCTTCCTCCTTTCTCCATTCGGTCCACATCCTAACCCAACCCTTGGCCATCAAATGTAAAAAACAAATAATAATAATAAAAAAATAAATAAAATAAAATAAAATAAAATAAAATAATAAAAAATAAAAATAAAAATAAAATGCAGGCAAGCTTTAAGTAAAAGACACAAAATAAATCAGAACTCTGAAGCCACCTAAAAGCTTTATTGGAACAAACAAGAAGAAAAGAATATTTTCAAGTGTCTGGCATCAACGCCGAAACAGGTCGGCGAGCTCAAGTCCAATCTAATCTCTTTCAAACCTAAATCAAATGTTGAAGAGTTGCCCTACAAAAATCCGAAAGCAAAGGGTAAGGAAACTCTGAAGCCAGGAAGTGACGCCACATCATTGGCCGCTTCCCTCTCAAAATGAAAACTTCAAAGGACAAAGCTCGTCGATCATGTTGACAGAAATGCCAGGTGCAAAAATAAGATTTTTTTTTCTTTGCCGTTCATCCGCAAGGTGACTTCGGCAAAGAGGGGCAGCTGTAAGCACTTCATTTTTGTGATCCCAGAAAAACAAGAAATGCAAACCCTAGACAGAAAGTCAAACCCTAAGGGGTGAAATTTTGACTTTTTGATCAAGTGAAAATTGGCCACCTCGCTTTATGCCATTGGATAGAGAATCTCGACACGGTTCCAACGCAACTAAGTTCGCAAGAATCGGAGTCCGGATGAAGGTTCTGCGGGCGGTCAAACTTGAGGGGAGCCAAAAGTTGACTTTCTGCTGAAATCCGATCCAGAGGCCTACCCCTAGGTCATTGGATAAAGAATCTCGACATGGTTCCAACGCAACTGAATTTTCAGGAATCGGAGTCTGGATGAAGGTTCTACGGGCGGTCAAACTTGAGGGGAGCCAAAAGTTGACTTTCTGCTAAAATCCGATCCAGAGGCCTACCCCTAGGTCATGGAATAGAGGGCTCCGATACGATTCTAACGCAACTAAGTTTGCCCAGATCGGAGTCCGGATGGAGAAAATATGAGCTGACAAAATTCACGAGCAACAAAACCGGCAAACTACGCACGTGGCAAAAAGCTGCACACGTGGCGAGTTGCGCAGGAAAATATCTCAAGGATCAAATCTGTAAATATCCAAACATTCAAGAGATCCCAGGGACCAATCTGAAAATATCTGAATAAAATAATGTTAAATCCAAATATCCCAGGGACTATATCTTAATTTTCGGATTTTTTAAACAAACAAGCAGCCGCATTAAATGTTTTTTCATCATGCTGTCGCTCGAGCGGACGTGGCAAGTGGTATGCGCTAAGCTTGCACTGAGCGCAAGCTTAGTGGATACCTTTTTTTTCTCTCCTATAAAAACCACGCGACCAATTGCAAGGGATTGGACATTTTTAAGGGTTGGGGATTTTTGGGTTCGGCATTCTCTTCGGTTGGGCTTTCTTCCTGATCAGGGCTTTTCCTTTTTCATTGGCTTCTTCTTCGTCGGGCACAGGTGGTCTTGACCACCATCTTCCCCAAAGAAAAAACCAAACACACTTGGCCTCTCCCTTCCTTTCCTTCCTCAACGAACCCGAAGGAGGTCGTGCTGTTGGTGTGAGAAGATGGAGGCTCCGGCAGTTGCTCGTGACCTCCAAGGAACCCTCCGACCTACTCTACAAAGGCCTGGAACCAAGGTGAGCTCTCCTTGTTCTTTTGTTTAATATATATATAAATCAGGCTTCCCATGCACCTCTAGCATCTTGCTTGTCATTGCTTGTTTGATTCGAAGGGGAGCATGTTCCCTGTGATCTCACCTCTGTTGTATCCCGATAAAGCCCCCCTGTTCCCTTCTTCATTATTCATGTTCTGTTAATTCATGTTCTGTTAGTGTTTTGTCTCGGATTTGGGGGTTCCGAAGAGATTTGAGTTGGGATGTTGAAGGCAGGCTGTGTTCAAAGGTCTTCTGGGAGTCTAAGGATCCCAGAAAGTAGTTGCAGAACTTAAAAACCTTAAAAAACCAGTCAACCATGGAGTTTGGAAAAAAAACAGAGAATCAGGGTATGCGCTGAGCTTGCGCCCACCTCGTGCTGAGCTCGCGCCTACCTCTTTTGGGTGCGCTGAGCTCGCGCCCACCTCGCGCTAAGCTCGCGCCCACTTCCTTTTGGGTGCGCTGAGCTCGCACCTAGCTCACGCTAAGCTCGCGCCCACTTCCTTTTGTGTGCATTGAGCTCGTGCCTAGCTCGCGCCCACTTCCTTTTGGATGCGCTGAGCTCGCGCCTAGCTCACGCCCACTTCTTTTTTTGGGTGCGCTCGCCTCGCGCTAAGCTCGCGCCCACTTCCTTTTGGGTGCGCTGAGCTCGCGCCTAGCTCGCACTAAGCTCGCGCCCACTTCCTTTTGGGTGCGCTGAGCTCGCGCCTAGCTCGCGCTAAGCTCGCGCCCACTTCATTTTTTTTGGGTGCGCTCACCTTGAGCTAAGATCGCGCCCACTTCCTTTTGGGTGCGCTGAGCTCGCGCCCACTTCCTTTTTTTGGGTGCGCTCACCTCGCGCCCACCTTGCCCGCAAGTGCTTTTTTCGCTGTTTTCGATCCGCCCACCTCGCGCTGACCTCGCGCCTAGTGCCTGGAGGTTAGCGCATACCCTTTTAAGGCCGAATTGCTCATATTTTTTAAATTCTGAAAATACCCCTATACTGTACCGCGGGGGGCGAACCCTTTGTTCGCCACACATCTAACTCGTTCCTTGGTGCAGCCCCAGGTCCCTTCCCTTGGACCCAGTGTATGTGATTTTCGTATATTTGGTGTATTGCATGATTTCTGCATATTCTGTAATCTTTGCTGACTGTGGGGTGACATTCCCAAACCGAACCAAATATGCCAATAGGGTTTCCGAAAACCCAACATGGGACTCAGACCACCCGGTCTGACTTGATTTCCAGTGGGCCTTCCAACGGGGCCCACCGAGCCCGAACCATTGAATTGTGCTTAAATAAAATAATCAAAGGAACTGGGCGGGCCAGACCACTTGAGGCCCACCTAAGCCCTATGTGGGGCATGCATGCTTAAATTAGGTTGTGGTTTGGCCGAGACCGCGAGCAGGGCCTGTTGGGCCCACCAAGCCCATTGAACCAGACAAGGATAGGGTTTTAAAACCCTAACCAAGGAAGTCTTGGGCTTTCAAGCCCAACCCCAGGTAAAGGGCCCCAAGCCCAGGCTTGGCCCATTTTGGAAACTTAAGCAAGATGAAACCAATAAATCACTTGGCTACCATGTGTGGCCCACTCAAGGGCCCGCAAAGCAATCCGGCCCACCTTGCATGGAAATAACTTAATAACCCAACTTGAACTTCAAAATAAAATCAAATCAAATTGAACCAAAGTCCAAAGGGCCACACTTGGCCCACCAAGGGATACTATGGGCCTTCCAACGGGTCCCACCCCACCAGACCCAGATCATTCTAACTAAAAAGATAAAACCAAGTAAAGGGACCCACATCGCTTTGGCGGTCCCGCCAGACTTAAACAAGTGTGCATGCTGGAATAGGAATCGGGTGAGTGAGAGACCAAAGTTGACTCAAACCAGGATAAACCTAAGGGACCCGTCACCCGACGGGGTGGACCGGGGTGTCTACGGACTTCCCCGGACCACAACCGAGACCCTACTTAGAATCTCAAAAGCCGCAGACCAAAAGCCTTAATAGACAAGATTAGGCACCCAGGGGTCCGCCTGCACCCCATCAGGCGGTAGCGACTCCGAATTTTCCCATGCCGCGTTTCCGACGCACGCACAAACCCCTATCTATGGCCCCTGATTTTTGGCATTTGATGTGTGAAAAAGAACTAAAGAAAATAAAGAAAAGAAATAGTAGCCCAATACCGAGTTGTATCGGCTAATATTTACATGGCATCTAAATCCTAAACTAATTCTTAAAAAAAACTAATGAATTTGAGATTAATATATAGGGATAAATTTAAAATTATTGTCTTAGGTAAAAAATATTTTTATAAAAGGGAGAATTTGGTTTGGTGTTTTTTTTTAGTAGTAAAAATAAAGATCAGGTATTTAGAAGATATGCATACATTAGAGTGTCCCCTGACTTCATCAAAAAGAACAGAAGATAAAAAGCACGGGGGGGAGGGGGTGGGGGTGGGGGGGTGGTGGTGGTGGGGGGTTGGTCAACCAATCCAAACACAAGAGAACCTATCAATCGCATGATTTGCTAATACATCAGCAACACTATTTCCTTCTCTGAAAATATGTGAGAACCTAACTGAGCTAAAAGAGGAACAAGTTGCCTTAATTTCCTTGATTATAGCAACTAGATACCAAGGGTAATCCTCCTTTTCAAGATTGAGAAAGTTGATCATTGATAGAGTCTCCCTCTATAATAACATCAAACAAACCCATAGCTCTTGCAAACATAACAGATTCTAAGGCAGCCAATGCTTCACAGTATAATGCCGAATTTGAAATGCATGCAAAAGCAATTGCACCTTTGAATCTACCATTAGAGTCCTCAAGAACTACACCAATCCCAGCTTTCCCTAAAGAAGTACGCAATGCCCCGTCAAAGTTAATTTTGAAGTTATACTCATCAAGGTGTTTCATACCTCAGTTAAGACTTTGCCCAGTGTATTTGGATAGAGGACCTGTTTGAGCCTAGCCGAATCTTGTTGCAACTTTCAGAAGTGCCTTACCACGACAAAAACATCAAGAGCATTTTATCAAATAGTATCTTGTTCCTGTGCAACTGTAAAGCCCAACCAAAATTTGCAACTGTTGTTAAGAAATCTATAAATCTATAATATCAAGAGAATGGTCAGGCAACTTAACAGAAGCAATATTAGAAAACCATTGAAGGAGAGATTCCTGAGGTCCAAATGATTGAGTAGAATCACCAATAGCAGTTAACCAGACTGCCCTTGACAAAGGGCAATGGAACCACAATGCTCCACAAATTCTAAACTATTCCGAAATAAATAATATTCATTAGAAAAGAGATTTAACCGTGGACTAAGGAGAGCAGCTGTGGAAGAGCTCCAATTAAACTTTTCCAAGGGAAGAGTTTAATTCGTGCTAGGCATCGCAGATGCCAGACCTTCAACCAAATTCCATTAGCATGTCCCATGTTATCTCCCTATAAAAGGCGATAAGCATATGCGACCGAGAAATTACCTTTAGCAGTAAAGCGCCAGACCATTTTATCCTCTGAGATAGTGGGTTAGAAAGCAATCTTGCTTATAGTATCAGAATCCCAAAGCCGAGAAAGAAGGTTATAATTCCAACAACCAAAAGAAGGTTCCAGGAGTTGACTTACCTACTCAATTTTATGATTAATAGCATGAGGTTGTAACTGTGGTACTTGTTATCTTGTTTGAATCTAAATATCTTTAAAGATATTAATCTTTGTCTCATTAACTAAGATCCATCCAATTGCTGCAGTTGTTTCCATCCATACGAATGAGAAAATTTGGCCATAGAATCTAAGAAGGAACAATGTGAAAAGTAAATGCTTTTCATCAGATCCGTCCAAGGGCCTTTTTGTTAAGAAATTAACTACCACACTGACTTCATTACTAAGGCTTTATTCATGAGATCTGGTCTTTTTACATTTAGTCCTCCATTATGACAAGTACAAGTTATACGATCCCAACAAAGGGTAGCAACTTTCCCATGTCTTTCGTCTTTCCTCCAAAAGAAATCTCTCGAAATTTGCTCCAACCTGCTCAAAATAGTTTGTGGAAGCATGAAACATGATATGAAATAGTTAGGTTGGGCATTCAAAACAGATTGTATAAGAGTGATACGACCCATTTGCAAAAGAAGTAGAGACTTCCAGCTAGCGAATCTATCATTGACCTTATCAATGAATTCATTACACTCTTTAACCAATAGTTTTCTAATACTACAAAAACAAAGGGAATTAGCGATGGGCTTTTAGCGGCAGTAAGAAAATTCCGCCCCTAAAAGTTAACATATCATTTTTTTTCGCTTGAAAAACCTATGGCACGAGTTTTTTCCGCGCGAAACAACCTTTAGCGGTGGTAGTTCCTGCCAGAATATTGAGTTTTACCGGCGGTAGGTTAACTACTAGCGGTAAAAAGTTGGTGGGACCAACCCACCAAATAAAAGATTGTTTCCAACGGCAAGGGGTGGTAGATAATAATACTTTTAGCGGCGGTGGAATCACTACTACCCCTAAAAGGTAGAACATAAAAAAATAATTTGTGTTTTCGGTAATTTAAAAAAAAAGGTACATTTTTACCGGCAGTTTTAGAAACCGCCGGTAATAACCAAATAACGCAATATTTACCGGCGGTTAAACCGCCGATAAAGATCTTCTTCGTTTTTTTTTTTTTTAAAAACAACTATTACTAGAAGAAAAAAAATTAAAGAAAGAAAACTTGACTTTTGACTAGACTTATAGGGGCGGTAACCTACCGCCGCTAAAAGTAAATCGCGATTTTCAAATTTAGTTCAACTTTAAGGGTAGTAGCTTACCATCGGTAAAAGTATAGTGTGATTTCAAATTTAATTCGACTTTTAGGGGCGGTAGCTTACTCTGGTAAAAGTGAAAGCGGGAATTTTCCCACGTGTTTGATAGATTGAATTTTGACTAGACTTTTAGGGGCGGTAACTTACTACCGCTAAAAGTAAAGCGTGCTTTTCAAATGTAATTCGACTTTTAGGGGCGGTAACCTACTGCCGGTAAAAGTCGACTCTACATATACCAGCCGAGTCTCTTCTTCTTCAACTCGTCTTTTTCTCTTTGCAATCTAACTAAAGGTATGTTTTGTTTTACTCTATCTTTGCATTTCTTTTATCTCTATCTACTTTTCTTCTTTAAAACTTTACTCTCTCACTAAAATTTTGATCTTTCTCTACGGATTTCTTCACTCATATGTTACTCTCTCACTAACCTACTCACTCTCTCTCTCTCTCTCTCTCTCTCTCTCTATATCTAAATATTTGTTTGTATGTTGCCAAATTACGGCAGCAATTTTTGTTTTTTTAATATTATTTTTAGCTGCAGTAATTCCCACCAGTAAAAGTCATTATGTTATTTTTTATTTTATAAATATTATTTTTAGAGGCGGTAATTCCCACCGGTAAAAGTCGTTATGTTATTTTTTTATTTTTTTAATATTTTTTTACCAACGGTAAGTTTTCGTCAGTAATGATTGAGCAATAGCGGCGGTAGCTTTTTTACCACCCGTATAACCTTTAGCGTCAGCCTCTTTTGGGGCGGGAGTTCTTACTACCAATAAAAGTATTACTGGCGGTAATTGTGTTTTTACTGGCGATATCCTACCACCGATGAAAGCTAGTATCTTTGTAGTGTAAAGAAAATAGGAATGCCCAAATATCTATCTTGCGTATTATTAGCTTTTGTATTAAAGAGATGCCAGATAGTAATCCTCTAACTATTAGATGTATCATTACTAAATAGAATAGAGGCTTTTTGGAAATTTAATTCCTGGCCTGATTCGGCACAATACTTATGAAGTAATCTCACCAAACAGTGGGCCTCCTGATAGGTTGCATGACCATAGATTATCACATCGTCTGCAAACATCAAATGAGATAGGGGGATGCTGCCGCATTTTAATCCGATTCCACAGAATCTTCCATTTAATTCAGCCCTGTTAATTGCCAATGTCAAAACTTGTTGACATAAAATAAACAAATACAGAGAAAGTGGATCACCATGGCATAGTCCTCTCTGCGCTTGAATATTTCCAATTGGTGCAACACTCAACAATACACTATATGATATTGACTTGACACAAGTCGTTATAAGGTGAAGATATTTCTCATTAAAGCCAAATGCCTTAAGAACCGATTAAAGAAAATGCCAACTAACCTTGTAATAAGCCTTCGAGAAATCAAGCTTTAGTGTAAAATATCTTCTATCATTCAACTTACTTCTCTGAGACTTAGTGGCCTCTTCTTCATTTTCTTTGTCCTATTGAAATGATGACAAACTTCATGATGGATCAAAACATTATCCTTAATGCTTCGGCCTAGGACCAACGCTGATTGCATCGGAGAAATCAAGTGAGATAAAAGAGGTCTCATACGATTAACCAGTAACTTCGATATTATTTTATATGCAAAATTTCAAAGGCTTATGGGTCGAAACTGGTTAATGCTTCTTGGGTTTTCAGATTTTGGAATGAGAGCAATAAAAGTGTGATTGAGTAGCAAAGGCATATAACCAGTTAATAGTGTGAATTACATCCTGTCCAATAATATCCCAACAACTATGATAGAAGACTCCTTGGTAACCATCCGATCCTGGGCATTTAAAGGGAGGCATTCCTTTAAAAACCTTGCAAATTTCATCTGCTATGGGAACTTGACCAATAATATCATTTTGAATATCTGAGATTTGGTTCATGATTAACCCAGTAAGTTCCAGGTAAGACCAATTAGGTTGGGCTCTATACAAGGATTCAAAATGATTTATGACATGAGATTCCGACTGCTTCCTATCCACAATGTCAAAACTCTCCAAGGACTTCAAGGAATAAATGAAATTCCTTTGTTGCCTGATCATGGTTGACTTGTGAAAGAATGCCATATTTAGGTCTCCATATTGTAGCCATTTAAGAGGGGACTTTTGATACCAGAAAATTTCTTGTTAAGTAATTTTTCATACTCAACTTGGAGCTTTTTTTCCTCATTAAACAAAAAGGATCGTCTGATCGAGATAACTGTTCCTGAATAAGTCTAAGTTTAGCTTTAATTTCAGAAGTCCTTGAATTAATATTACCTAAAGATTCCCAATTCCATTTCTTTAAGTCCCCAGCTAATCTCTCTAACATCAAAGCTAGCGGCAAGGATTCTGTCATCTCCTGCCAAGCAGTGGATATCACATTTGCACAAGAATCCTCCTGTAGCCAAAAGTCTTCAAAACAAAAAGGCCTTCTTCTGCATTTATTTTCATGACGCAAGTTAATTAACATGGTGCAGTGGTTAGAGCTAATAATGGCATGAGAATAAAGAATTAGATTGGGAAATAAATCAAAGAAATTGATAGATGCAAACCCCTTGTCTAATCTTTCAAAGATTCTCCTTAAACCCATTTGACCATTGCTCCATGTAAATTGTGGCCCCTTAAGTGGTAATTCACATAAATGACAGTTCTGGATGAATGCCTAGAATCTTTCAACTTGTCGCCTAACTGGAACGTGGGCTAAATGAGTTAATGAAAGCGTTGAACCCTGCCGTCATGACATGCAGACACCAGGAACGACCGAGGAAAGTGGAATTTGTGTTCCATGGGGGACCCATGAGAGCGGGTCCCAGTTTAAATTATACAAAGTTGGCAACAATCTTTTTCCTCTCATCCTGATTCCACATTCCATCTTTCGTTCATAAGCTAATCGCATGACACATGTCTGTTGAGTTGTGTGGAGCCTAATCATACTGGACACCTAGCCACAACTGTTGCGGGTCGAGCTGTATTTCCCTTGTATATTTTTATCCTTGTAAGTTTCTACAATTCAGAAAAGATAGTGAAACAGAACCAGTAGCCATTGACGTAGCCCTATTCTGAGGTGAAACACGTAAAATCTCTCTGTCTTCTTCTTGTTTGATTCTTTCTATTGTTTTCTTTGCTTCTCACGATCTCTAAGAATCAAATCGGATTCCTAAGAGTGTCCCATTCAACCTTTAGAAGTTAACAGCGTTAAGGTCGAAATGATTTCATCTTCCCTCATTAAAATATTAATTAGCTTCAAACCCTCCCTTTCCGAGGGTTTTGATTCTTTTCACATGAGCCTGCTCCCTTCTTTCACCTTGGCAATCCTCCAACTCCCTTTGCTAACACTCTGCACCTTAGCAATGATTTTATGTTGCTCGTGTTACTAACATTCTTCATTCTTTTCCGTCAGATCTTCGTACTAGGCCCGTACCAGATGAGATTGATTTCTAATTTCTAAACTCCAAGGCGAGAAATGTGCAATATTGGAATTTAGGGTGGGAGATTTTATAATGAAACTTTAAAAACGTGACTATAAGGTATTAGACATGAGAAATGCTAGTTATTGTGGGAATGGTTTTTAAGGGTAAAGGATGAGAGTGCTTTCGTTGTTATGACAGACGACCTTTTTTCGGAAGAAAAAAGAAACTTTTGTGAGAGCCATCGTGGTTTCCCCAAGAAAGAAACATGATTCAAAATGGAAGTTTTTTGTCCCAACCGAATTGCTTTCAGACTCAAAAAAGTTCTCTCTCTCTCTCTCTCTCTCAAATTCCCAAAACGTGTATCAAGGTTGATCTCTCTCTCGCTTTTGCTTAACAAAAGGAGATTTTCTCAAAATAATTCTATATATATCAATGATGAAATTTCTAAACTTTTAAATTTCTTGTTCAATATATCATTTTTTTTCACATTAAAAATTCTCTTACAATTATGGTTTATCACAAGGTGCTTGGATATATGGGATTGGATTATATTGGATGATGTTAGGTATAATTCACAATAATTTTTCCATGCCCATCTAGCTCATCCTCAAGCTCAAGCTCCCTATAATTAAAATCAAATCAGGTTTCATGTGTGAAGATCTAGTCTAAAAATAAAATTTTGACTTTCTTCTCGAAAGCACTCCATTCATCTTATTTATTTATTTATTTTTCCATAATATTAAAGAATAATTAACATCTTTTTTTTTTTTTTTTTTTGGTAATGGCTTGAATCAACTTATCTTTGGATAAGGTCAAAGAAGTAGAAAATAACTGATATTAAACAACATAATTAGGGGAATGCACGCATTATGCGCATAAGAAGAAGAAAGATTGAATAACCACAAGTATTGTGATTATAATTTTCCAAACTTTTATTACACAAAAAAATAAACGGGTTGTAATCAGGTCATTTCGGGTTGAGGGGTCAAACCCTAACCTAACCCGTTTATAATCGGGTTGAGAATTCATGACCCTAACTCAACCCGTTTATTGAAACAGTCAACCCTAACCCGCCTAAGACCGGGTGGGTTGGCGAGTCACGGGTCACAATTGCCACCTCTAATGGGATATCTAACGTTGTAATAGGACATCTCATGCTTCTTCAAGTCTACCGCCATGGCGGCCTTTTAATTTACTTTTAATTTAGACTTACTTTTAAATTTGATCTTTAAGATTATGTTAATTCTAACCGACATAATATTAGACTTCCCAAAGTTCTTTTGTCCTAATTTGTTTTTCCTTTTCTTCTTTTTTATTTTTTTTTTTTGTATTATTATTTATGCTATTTTGATTCCTTATCTGTTTTGTGGCCAAATATTTGTTTGCAAGTTAAGTGGCCAGAATCTTAGTTAGGTTTTGTTTGGCATGCATGACATCTCCTTGAAACTGGCTAACTTTAGCTAATTACCAACCAAATGAGGCCAAAAAGTGTTGCACAATCCTGGGGTACCCTGTGGGTTGAGGCCAAGGATTGTGACATTAAGGGCATCTTGCACTGACAATGATGCTTCAACCATTGAAATTGTCTTTACTAAGTTTGGGCCTATATTGCAAGTTGCTGTCTTTCTTTTGTTTGCATGTTATTGATTTTGTTGTTAATATTTTTACCCCTTTATTTTGGCTGGGTTATTGATTTCTCCTTTAGTGGGTTTGTTTTCTTTTCTATATTGCTTTGATCTGCTTGCTTAGTTTGAAGGCTTGTATCAATTTATAGCATAAAGAGTGTAATCCTAAATGAAGAAGTAAAGTATACAATTTACTTCCCTTTTCCATCTCTTAGTAAGAATTCAGGGATTTGGATTTTAAACTTCAATTTTAAATTACTTGCACAGTTAGACTGTTAAAGAGGTTGCACGTTAGCAACAAGTTTTTTTAATGTAGCTATGGTGATAGAGTGTTTACACTGAGGTTCACTCGCCCTTGAGAATTATATATAAATGCGCATTCCAATCTCATTTGGCTTCAACTCTAAGCTCGTGTGATGAAGCTTTATGCTTAGTTTGAAGGCTAGTATAAATTTATTGAAGTTTAAGAGACTTAATTGGGCGACTACAATTTTCAGTTATCACCGCAACAACAACAACAACAACAAATATACAGATATGCATCTCCTCATGGCCTTTCATAAATTTCATTATGTTACAAGGACAACCTTTGTTCTTCAAGAAGTCACCCTCCTTGACCCCCTTTTTTGTAGTGATGTAAACTCACAAATCTAAACATACCCTTTGACTACATTATAATTGACTGACCAAAAGGATGTCTCAACTAATTATTTGATAGGACAACCTTTGGGCTTATGTGAATAAACTATAACTTAAGCAGCCAAGATTTTAAGTTTGCAAGTCTAAGAGATAGTGGGGATGGATTCCTAGATTGCTAGATGGATCATCCTAAACAGATATTCCATGTGTAAAGAATTAGAATCAGTCAGTCACTCACTTCTACATTAGTCATTTCCATTTAAAGTGTGGTCTCATTCTTTGGCAGATTTGGTGATGCCAATAACATATGCCTATGTCTTGATTTGTTGGATGAGTTAAGGTGAGTGAAAACTGGAATTTGCATTTTATGGGATACCATTTGACATTTTTTGGGCAAATATAATGAACATGTGAATTTTACACTTGGAGACTGATGAATCGGGTGAACCTTTCCATGAAAGATGGGAAGGATAGGAGCTACTTGTAGATCAGTTATCTACGGAAAATGGTGAGCAAATCTTGGGCACAAGAAAAGGTTGTGATGGTAGTTAATTAGTGCCTTATGATTCTGCATATAACATCATCAACAACCAAATACAAGGCTACTGATCGAAAAAATAAATAAATAAATAAACAACCAAATACAGGGCTTGTTCCTCCACAAGCACATCATAAGAAATAAATAACAGAGATTCTTTCCACAAATCGTCTCCAAACCTAGAGATCAGAAAATATAAATTGCAATAACTAAGTACAAACATACCGAGAAAGAGAGATATAGAGAGATTTCACCACTTGGTCGCCCCTCCTCGTCCTCAAGAAAACCGTCTTCAACAGTAGTGAGAGAGAGAGAGAGAGAGAGAGAGAGAAGGGGGGTGGTGGTGGTGGTGGTGGTGGGTCGTATCTGGTCGCCCCCTCCTCGTATTCCTCGTCGTCGTATGCTTCCCCTCCTCATCTTCAAGAACGCGATTTGATTTAGGGTTAAGATAAGAAAACGAGGGTGCTGGAAGGAGGGCTGTGGAACCTTGTCCTTGTTTGCAGGAACACTACAGTGCACGCGCGAAACAGGGCGCAGGAAAGAGGGTTTAAAAAGAAAACCAATTCGCGGGTTTTAGGGGCTTTTGCCGGCGGCATTTAAGAAGCACCGGGGAAACCGTCTTTTCCCGGCCGTTTTACAACCGCCGGCAAAACTTTGCCCCGTGAAGATAACTTGATATTCCAGTTACCAGATGAGCATGGTTTAAGGATTTCCATTCCAACATAAGTGAGTCATTCGGTAAATAAATCTGACCTTAATAAGGTTTAGGAACAACTCTAGTATCTGTATTGCACATTCATGTCTTACGCATTGATTTCAAAATAAGCTTGGAGTTGATAGTGGTCTCTTAGCACTATCAGTCGATTGTTTTGGAGTTAATATTATTTTCAGATATTCTTGCGTTTATGGTGATGCTTCTAGAAGAAAACTGAAAACTAATGGAATGAGAAATCTCACCCATACAAATGCTATGGGAGCTTGCTTTTTTTGTAATAAAAGTAGAGTATCCATTTACATGGTAACGTATTCAAACAAGGCAAGGATCAAAGAATATCATAACTGCTATAGCTAATGTTAAAAATTAGGAGAAAAATCAGCCAGGTGATTATCTTAAACTAACTAAAATCATGCAAAATATCCAATAGGATTTGATTTGTTAATATCCCCCGCAAACTATGCACGGTAGTGAGGCAAAGTTTGTGTCGCAGTTGCTTCAAATCAGCCCGAGTTCGTAACTTAGAGAAAACATCTACAATCTGAGAGTTTGGTGGGAGCATATATAGGGGTAGGAGCATCACCATTAAGATATGCAACAAGCTTTTGGCTTTCGGCTAAGACAAGAACTTGTTTACGCTAGAGAAGATAATGGAATGTGACAAAATTGCCAACTTTCAGTGCAACAGAAGACAAAGTTGCTCATGGGAAAGAGCCCCTCCTCACAAATTTCATTCTCTGATACCAAGAAGAAAACTGAAAACTGATGGAATGACATAATTATATGACATACGGGCTCTGGATAATTGATTCTGCTTATACATGATTTTGCAAATTGGCAGTTTTGCGGACTCATTAGTGTTTGTTCAAATTGTCAAATTAAAGTCCTCATTTTTTATTTTTTTTTTTGTAAACACTATTACTCAAGTTGAACTAAATTGGTCAACCGAATGAAAGCTATTTGAAACATGAAAACTTCATGGAATTGTATCATGAAACACAAACTTAACAAAGCAAATTGTTTTTTGTAAAATGGATGAGAAGGTTTTGCACAGGAAAAATGAAATATTACCGAACGTCATTTTCTGTGTGAAATGGATGAGAAGATCCACTGGTACATGTCAAAACAAATTGTGATGATAGCCCACAAGGAATCTTGATCTCTGACATCAAGAAGAAATGAAAGAGACGTTGAAATCTGTAATGTTACGAGAAAAGACATCTGGTAGTTTTCATTTGCATTCAGAAAATAGACAAATGGTTTTTCTTTTCTCCACAAAGCAACCAAATTCTTACTTAGAGCTTGATGAGAATCCATCATCATATAAATTATTCTTGACAAACCTTTAGGAATGAGCCATTAATTATGGGATATTACCTTCTTTCCTTTTTGTGGAATTAAATCAATAAAGCATTAAGAAGTTTATATGAAACAAAAACAGGCACTGTTTTTGAAGATAATATAAATAATAGATTTATCCACTGTTATGGAAACAAGATTTGATAGCTACACAGAAATAGTTTGAATTATAGTGGTTTACCATATATTGCAAAATTTCAATATGAAATTAGTTGTCATTAAAAAGAATAAGATCATGGTATGCATCTAAAATACTGCATCAATTATTTATCTAAATATTTTGCATCACCAGGGTATGAATCTCACACCACTTCATCAAATACACCTTTGTATGAACTATGAATTTAAACTTCAACAAAACCCTATTCTCCACTCTAGCTCTAAGCCTGAAAAAACCAAAGTTCTCTTAGTTATTCTTAGTTTCTTCTTCTTCCATTTTTCCATTTGTTTACGTTGCGGAAATCACAAGTGAGAGAAAAAAACAAAGAAGAACAGTTAAAAACAGAGACAGAATCACATGGTTCGGTTAAGGACTACTTCCATGGGAGAAGATGACGAAAAGCCTTCACTAAAAGCCCAAAGGAATTACAAATTGTTCTCTGAAAATTAGCAGAGCCATAACTCACACAGAAAACCAAGAAATTCCCATGTTTGACTCTCTTGAACAGCAGCAAAGTGCTTTAAAGATAATTGGGAAGTCCATATAAATAACCCCCAAAATTTACTTTTCAAGATAGTTTAGCAAACTCGATCAATTTCAATCCAGCAACATTTGACTAGAAGATTTAAGGAGATTGAAGCCTTGCTTTTGTTTCAATTTTTGTATTCCATAGATAAATCAGTCTTAGGTGAATTGTCGTTTATTTTAATTTTTGAGTGTATCCACTATCCCTTTTTAGATGTAGTTGGAATGTAATAGGATGCATGTCAAGGCAGCAAATTTTGATGCATTTACTTACAAAAGTTTAAAAAAAATTCTAAAAAGTCAATTTGGTAACCTTATTTAAAAAAGCAGCTTTTCAAAAGTTGAAAAGACATTTTTCAAGATTTTTGATAAATTTTACAAAAAAGAAAAATTCAAAAGTAAAAAAGGCAACTTAGCGTTCTTATTTCTCTCAGCAGCACCACCACCTCCTAGAACCGGCCCGCATCCTCTCTTCTTGATGGTCATTCGAATGGTCATTCGAACGACCAACACGCGACACGCGTCCCACCCATCCTCTCACCTTTTTCGAACGGCAACGGCCGTTGTTGCGGGTCCGTTAGTTTTTCATTGGTCTCGGTTATAAAGGGAATAGCATTGTTTGAACGAGATTCCGAATTTTCTGAAAATTTTAAAACTCCCTCTTCGTCATTTCAAAACTCCACCTCCGGCGGACGGCTATGAAAACTCCGATGCTTTCCGTGGAAGGGGAAGGGGTTGGGATAGCCTTGTTGCATTTCTGATTTTTTTATTAATGAGATGTTTTATTGACAACTCGGGTCGATTATTATTATTATTGTTATTATTTATGTTTTTGATTAAATGATTTATTTCGAAGGCCTTGGACGTTGACTTCGGCGGGGTGTGTGTTCACCGGTTCCTGAAGCCTGTTATAATTTGAAGTTTTGAACTGCTGGTAGACCCGATTGAACCTCGCAGCGGTTCAAGGGAATAGCGTCGTTCGAACGAGAATCCGAAATTTCTGAAAATTTTAGAACTCCCTCTTCGTCATTTCAAAATGACTTGTTTGTTCTTGGGTTGTGGCTTGATATGTGAATGTGAGGACCATAATGAAGAGTGGGGTTCAACAGCTCAGTTACCATGTGAGAAATCCATGTCAAAGGAGGATTCTTACTCTAGTGTGTATCACCTGTCTACTTGACCTTGATGATAATCTTATAATGCTTTGATTATTGGTGCTTCCGAAGTTATTAGTTTTCCTTTGTCTTTAATTTCAAGTTTGAAATGCAAATATGATTTTGGGCAATGCGATATGAATGTAAATAAGTAGTACGCAACAATTGATACATATATGTGGAGAGAAAGAGGGAGTGAGAGAAGTGCAAGACCATTCAAAGATCATGTTGATTGATTCAAGAAAATAATTCCCCATGAGTCAGTTCACCAACGTCGTTATATTTGTACGTAATTTTAGGCTATAAAGTTAGTTTCAGATATGTTTCACACGAAGATTGTCTACGCCTTATGAGCATGTGGTTAAATCAATTTTCATCCTATTCCCATTTTTAGGCTATAAAATTTTCTCATATCAAAATCATAATTATGGAGCAAAACCACCATTGTAGGGAATTAAGTCACAAGAAAATTTTATATAAGTTCAAATTAATCATTTAGGCTTCTTAACTATGGCAAATGATACACTTACTGACAGTAATAATGCCTGGTTACAAGTCCCACCATGCCCGGCTACAAGTCCCACCACGGCCCGTTACAAATCCCACCATGTCTGTTTCAAGTCCTACCATGCATGGTTAGAAGTCCCACCATGCCCGGTTACAAGTCCCACCATGCCCCGTTACAAGTCCTACCAAGCCCGGTTACAAGTCCAACCATGCCTACTTACAAGTCCAACCATGCCCAATTACAAGTCCAATCATGCCTACTTACAAGTCCAACTATGCCCAATTACAAGTCCAACCATGCCTACTTATAAGTCCAACCATGCCTATTTACAAGTCCAACCATGCCTACTTACAAGTCCAACCATGCCCAATTACAAGTCCAACCATGCCTACTTACAAGTCCAACTATGCCCAATTACGCATGGTTGGACTTGTAAGTAGGCATGGTTGGACTTGTAAATGGGCATGGTTGGACTTGTAAGTAGGCATGGTTGGACTTGTAATTGGGCATGGTTGGACTTGTAAGTAGGCATGGTTGGACTTGTAAATAGGCATGGTTGGACTTGTAATTGGGCATAGTTGGACTTGTAAGTAGGCATGGTTGGACTTGTAATTGGGCATGGTTGGACTTGTAAATGGGCATGGTTGGACTTGTAAGTAGGCATGGTTGGACTTGTAAATAGGCATGGTTGGACTTATAAGTAGGCATGGTTGGACTTGTAATTGGGCATAGTTGGACTTGTAAGTAGGCATGATTGGACTTGTAATTGGGCATGGTTGGACTTGTAAGTAGGCATGGTTGGACTTGTAACCGGGCTTGGTAGGACTTGTAACGGGGCATGGTGGGACTTGTAACCGGGCATGGTGGGACTTCTAACCATGCATGGTAGGACTTGTAACAGACATGGTGGGATTTGTAACGGGCCGTGGTGGGACTTGTAGCCGGGCATGGTGGGACTTGTAACCAGGCATTATTACTGTCAGTAAGTGTATCATTTGCCATAGTTAAGAAGCCTAAATGATTAATTTGAACTTATATAAAATTTTCTTGTGACTTAATTCCCTACAATGGTGGTTTTGCTCCATAATTATGATTTTGATATGAGAAAATTTTATAGCCTAAAAATGGGAATAGGATGAAAATTGATTTAACCACATGCTCATAAGGCGTAGACAATCTTCGTGTGAAACATATCTGAAACTAACTTTATAGCCTAAAATTACGTACAAATATAACGACGTTGGTGAACTGACTCATGGGGAATTATTTTCTTGAATCAATCAACATGATCTTTGAATGGTCTTGCACTTCTCTCACTCCCTCTTTCTCTCCACATATATGTATCAATTGTTGCGTACTACTTATTTACATTCATATCGCATTGCCCAAAATCATATTTGCATTTCAAACTTGAAATTAAAGACAAAGGAAAAATAATAACTTCGGCAGCACCAATAATCAAAGCATTATAAGATTATCATCAAGGTCAAGTAGACAGGTGATACACACTAGAGTAAGAATCCTCCTTTGACATGGATTTCTCACATGGTAACTGAGCTGTTGAACCCCACTCTTCATTATGGTCCTCACATTCACATATCAAGCCACAACCCAAGAACAAACAAGTCATTTTGAAATGACGAAGAGGGAGTTCTAAAATTTTCAGAAATTTCGGATTCTCGTTCGAACGACGCTATTCCCTTGAACCGCTGCGAGGTTCAATCGGGTCTACCAGCAGTTCAAAACTTCAAATTATAACAGGCTTCAGGAACCGGTGAACACACACCCCGCCGAAGTCAACGTCCAAGGCCTTCGAAATAAATCATTTAATCAAAAACATAAATAATAACAATAATAATAATAATAATCGACCCAAGTTGTCAATAAAACATCTCATTAATAAAAAAAATCAGAAATGCAACAAGGCTATCCCAACCCCTTCCCCTTCCACGGAAAGCACCGGAGTTTTCATAGCCGTCCGCCGGAGGTGGAGTTTTGAAATGACGAAGAGGGAGTTTTAAAATTTTCAGAAAATTCGGAATCTCGTTCAAACAATGCTATTCCCTTTATAACCGAGACCAATGAAAAACTAACGGACCCGCAACAACGGCCGTTGCCGTTCGAAAAAGGTGAGAGGATGGGTGGGACGCGTGTCGCGTGTTGGTCGTTCGAATGACCATTCGAACGACCATCGAGAAGAGAGGATGCGGGCCGTCCTAGAACATCCTCCGTTAAGGAGGTTTAGAGAGAGAAATCATTGTTGAACTACATTAAGGAGCTTCAAGCATCAAATTGATTTCAATTGTCACAGATTTTTTGCTATAATTTCAATCTATAAGTCATTGTTCAATTATTACAACAATCATCATTATAACTCCAGCTAATTCCTCACTCTTCCACCATTAACTCTAGCTTCAATTCTTCCCCCTCTCCCTTTTTTTTTTTTTTTTTTTTTTTGTTGTGGCTTTTAGCATGTTTTTAGAAACATACTAAAAGCAAAGCAAAGTATTCTCTGTTTTCTTGATGACGTTGTGCAATTTTCCCCAACCAACAGATTGAACAAATTTTTAGCTTCTTCCAGTTCAAATTTGCAAAACAAGATAAAGCTTCTGTTATTGAAATTGGTCATGCAAGACCGAACCCATGTTTCTTATCTCAATTATAAAAAACCATTAGACAGTGCATGCATCCACCCAGAAGTTCCATTGGTGATTAAATCATCCTACAAACAACAATAATTCAGTGATTACCTTGAGATGATCTTGATGTTGGAAGTTCCCGAACCACAATTCTCAACCTGTTTGTATACATATGACATCTAACGAACTATATATTAAGCACTAAATCACTTATGTGACATAACTATACATGTAATTATGTTTGGAGGTGTAAGGTGTTAATTTCCTTTCTATGTTTTCAACCCAAAATGGGATTTAACTTTTGTCCAAACCTGACTGCTGCAACCTGTTGATATGCCATCTTGGCTCTCTTAACAAGTCCTTTAGGCTGTGTTTGGAAACAAAAACTACATCATGAGTAATCCCTAGCTGGATGAAAACTGGGTTACTTTTCATGGGGAATTTTCTAAGACGCCATGTCACAAGACAAGAAATAAAGTTACCAAACCACCATGGGATTCTTTTTATGCAACTGGAAGCAAATAATTTTCTTCTTTCGGTGCCGCTCCGCAAATCACGTTCATGTCCTTATCTCCAACATCACTCCCAACTTTACGCCAACATTTACATCTCAAAAGGCACAAGAAAAGCATAAAACAAAATCAAATTCTTCCTTTTGCCTCAATAACACATCTTAATGAAACTAGTGAATTTTCTCATACATAGCCTTGCTTGTACTTTCGAAACAGTTCTTCTGTTTTGGCGTTCCTGAAGGCACAGCACCCCATCAAGTAAACCGCTATGAGAGCAATTAAGGTGATTAGTAATATGATGTCTACCCTCCTCCATTCCTTCTCAAGATTTGCAAGTAATCCTGCTTTGCATGAATCGCAATTGTAACAAAGCTGCGTCTGGTCGCTGCTCCATTGCATGCAATCCATGTCGGCCGCTGTGTTTATCGGACTGATCCAATTTGTCGGAGTTACAAACGTGTATCCACATTGCGTTGGCGGCTTACAACATCCCGACTGTAAAGGAGAAAGAAGAAAGAAGAAGAAAAGGATGAAGGAAATAATAGTCAGAAGAAAGAGCTAAATGACTCGGCCGAAAGTCATGGTTGAGTTAGTCTTATATTTCAAAACTATATCATATAAGTTAAGGACTACATGCTAATAATAAAGGGAACCTAACATATTCTCGATTAACATCTGCTGTTCAAAGAGTCCCTTTCTTTTGTTCATATTCACGTGCATTTCCCAATTAACTACAAAATCAGGTTGTATAACTCATATAATTAAACTATGTGCAATATGCGCGTGCTACCCACTTGTAAATATTAAAAATTAAAATTTCATAATTAACTTGGCCAATTCCTTAGTAAACTTGCTTATTTTTATTTTTATTTTTATTTATTTTTTTGGATAGGTGTGTTACTAAAATTAGTACTTGGATTCTACCAAATTTCTCACTTATTTGAGTGACTCAAACTGTAGTTTTCATAATATATATATATATATATCTCACTAACTTTAAATGCTTTGAAACAACACTCAAGGAATGTTTGATGCATGATACAAGAATGCTTAAATTGTAAATTATTTCTCTAATTGATATAAAATTCAGAAAAAAAATTAAAAAGAAATGAAAGTTTGAAAAATGTGTATGTACCTGCAAGGGACCAATGTTTGCACTGAAGAAATCTTGTGCAGACTGGTAAGTCTGGTTCATCTCAGCACACATGCTTGTAGAGCTAAGGCAAGTTTTAATCCGATCCCACTTGTAAGAACTTTGCACCCGGCGACGCAAAAATCCCGAGTAGTCGTCGAGATGATATTCCAAGTAAGCTCTACTGGGTTCAGGGTGACCAGAGCCTCTAATGGTGACCATGTAGACGAAGACGACCAGACAGGCGATTAGAATAATAAGAATAAGCATGGCGACGAGGTAGAATATCAGAAGCCAAGGGATGCGCCAAAAGCCTCCTATAAGGCCTGCCAGTGCCACAACCAAGACCAAGATACCCAATATGAGGACAGGCCATTGCAGGATTTGTACACAGGAGTTGTCTTGTTCAGTCATGAGCCAGATTCCGGCGCCGATGATCGGAATGGAGAGGAGCAAGGCAACGAGGTTGATAGCTCCGATGACATTGCCGCTTAGAGCCATCTTTGTGAGGACAGATCAAAAGATATCAGAAGATGCTTTGTTATGTTTTAAGGACTTGTTGGGTAGAAAAATGGATGCTTGAAACATGATATCACAGTGCAACAAGAAATTTTTTCCTCGCCTTGGGTTCCTATAAAGTCAAAAAGCTATCAAAGAAATGATTTTTTGGAGTATTTAAAGCTTGTTTTTTTTATCTTATGTCGGATCTTTTTGGAAGCCACTTTTTCTAAAGGGAAGTTATCTCTTAGATTCTAATGATGTGTATTGAATAACCCTTCTAATATATAGATTATTATTCCACCTAATTAAAGTGGCACTTCCTGTCCTCGAGTCCCTCAATTTTTTCCATTGATAGAATCAGATTCGCTCTCTTCCTTTTCTTTTTTCTTTCGGAATATGATGAACATTTTAGAGGACTATGTATTTAATCCTTTCATTTGATTCCTTTCTAACTAAAATTCGGTGGGTTTCTTGATAGGTACCTTCTAACCCGGGCACCTAAAGCATTAACTCACCATTTGTGCAAGTTCAGATTCATGTTCTTAGTCACTTTTTTTTATCAAAAAAAAAAAAAGTTTTTAATCACTTTTCTACCAAAAAAAAAAAAATGTTCTTAATCACTTACCCCATAAAAAAAACAAAAAATGTTATTAATCGGTTAACCCACTTTCCCACTTGTCTTTGCTTTACACTTATTCCGTACCTCATATACTGACTTTGATCTTGTTTTCATGGTTACATGAAAACAATTAAGGAAAGCATTTCCTCTACAGCCAAAATCCGGTGGTTCCATGAAACCACTGGTTGGGATGGAATTTGAATGTGTAGGGCCCCTTCTTGAAATGGCATCCATCTGTGCATTTCACGCTGACACCACTGAGTGGCTCCAGGTGAAACGCTCTCGAAAACAAGGGCTCATCATCTTTATCTTATGTCTTTTTTACTTTTAAAAAAAGGAGTAAAAATTTTGCATAGTTAATGCTATTACACATATTACAAGAGTTTAGTTAGATTGAACTAAGAGGAGGCACGTGTGCTACTGCATGGTAGTATCGTTTTAGGTAGTTTTATTTTATTTTATTTTTTTAAGGAATAGACATTAGGTAATTACATGATAAGACTGGAATCATTTGAGTGAATAGTCATCAATTGGATATGAGAGACTTTTAAGGATTTTCAAGGATAATTTGCACCCAACAAAAAGACGGGTCAGAATATTCCCCACTTTAAAATAGTATATATATTGTTATATGTCTTCCTTAGAAGACGTACCACGAGGAATATTGTATGTGAAAAACACAGTTTAGACTATATATCACCTAGAGGGGGGTGAATAGGTGAAACCGATTGCAGAATAAAATTTCTACCAATTAAAAACAAGTTCTTAATTAATAGGCATGCACAAGTCTGAGCAATTAACAATCCATCACACAAAATTTCAAAATAAAGAAGAGACAACACAAGCAATTTTAGTGACGAAGGGAAAACTCTAAGAGAACTCTCAAAGAGAAAAACCCTCCGGGCAATAAGGTGCCACATCTGAAAATCACTATAAGAAGAAGACTTACAATAGTGGTTTAGACGACCCAATACTGACTCCAACTCACAATGTAAATATCTGAAGAACTCTTCAGATTTGCATCCTTGCAACAATCCAGAACTCTGAATATCTTCTTAGTGAAGCGCCAAACGAACTCGCTCAGCAACCGTAGGAACTCCCACGAGCACACTCTCCAACCCAGAACTCCAAGGTAGAAAAGAAAGATGAATGATGGTTTTGATGGCTCAAAGAAGGAGAAGGAAGAGAAGAAAAAACTCTTACTCTCACACACGTTTTTAGGGTTTCTAAAACGTCTTGGGTAACCCTCACAATAGTCTAGACACTCCTTATATAGATTAGGAAAAGGTAGAAGTGGAAAAGGAAACAAATCATAAAAGATCGGACTTCTAAAATTGAAGTTTGTTAATGAGCGTTTGAACGCTCAGCGAACGCGGCTCGAACGTTCAACACATAAACTCACTTTTCCTCTTCTCGTTCGAACGGCCAGAGAATGTGAGGCGAACGCTGCTCTCGGGTTTCTTTATGGAACTTCAACGGTCGAACGATCAGCGAACGTAGGGCGAACGCTGCTCTCGGGTTTCTCTGTGGAACTCCAACGGTCAAACGGTCAGCAAACGTAGGGCGAACGCTGCTCTCGGGTTTCTCTGTGGAACTCCAACGATCGAACGGTCAGTGAATGTAAGGCGAACGCTGCTCTTGGGTTTCTTTGTGGAACACCAACGGTCGAACGGTCGGCGAACGTTCATCGAACGTTGATCATAACTTCATCAAATTTACTCCGACCTTAACCCCGTTTGAACCACAATACCTATAACCTATCCCAAATACTTTGACCACTTTAATAAGACCTTTTTGACACGGAATAAAGCCAATACAAAATAATCCTCACAAACTCCCCCTTTGGCTATTCCGTGACAAAATTAACAAGACATATTCTAATTGTTGTGAACCACCAAGCAACAACTAGAACATGAACAAACAACAAACAAATTTGACATGACCTCCCCCTAAACCTATTAAACCCATACTGATTCACCTGTTCCTGAAACATCAAAAAATTGAAAGTACCAAGTGAAAAGCAAAGGGTATTTGAAACAGAGAACAACAAATAACAATAACAAGCCAAAAAATAATAGAATGAGCTAAAACAAATATCAAACGTCCAATATTAATTTCCATTCATTCACTTAAGGCATATACATTCGCATATTCATGAACTACCAAACAAAATATTCACAAGGAATACATTCACAAAAACAAATAATACATCCAGGTTTAATATATCCAAGTTTAATACATCCAACAAAACACACAAAAAAAATTGACTTCTCCCCCTTTTTGTCACAACTAGACAAAGGGATCACATCACGAATGAGATGGCCCAGCACCATCACCCTCTCCACTGCCACCACCTCCACTCAAACCCGGAGCCGTAGTAGCAGGTTCTTCATTGTCTTCTTCATCATCCTCTTAATGAAAGTACCCCTCTAGTGCAGATTCAAGCTTCCCAAACGACGTTTGCAAATTCGATTGTTGAAGCTCAAGACGCTCAAACCGAAGGACAGTATCCGCATGGGGCCTCTGCAAGTAAGAGAGAATCTGCGTATTTTGCTCTTTGAGGGACAAGAGTTCCTTATGCAAAGAAGAGGGAGGCTGAGCCTCAACAGGATCATCCGAATTAGGAGCCGGAGTGGAAGACAGATGAGCACGGCTTTGTTTAAGAGTGGATTCGGAGATAGGATTAGAAGCCTTATACAACTCCAACTGAGGAAAAGAAATATTTAGGGCACGAACTAAACGGGCAATCAAGCACCCGTAGGGAAGACCATACGTCTTCTTGGAGTTGAAGAAAACATTTAAGATTTTTGAGCAAATGACAGAAGGCAAATCAATTCACTGATGCTTTTTCAAAGCATACAGAAACAAACACTTATCAAATGGGACAAAGGATTTGTGAGCTACGGGAAACAAGTTATGACTTTGAATACAAAAAATAACTATTGTTTCAGCCGTAAAGTATTTAACCTGTAAAGCTCCACCTCTAAAAACCCAATTCCCTCTTCCAAGATGCAGAAGAGTATCAACAACCTCATTTTGAAAATCAGGAGTAGGAGGAGGATAGGGAAATTGAGGATTCGGGACCCGAGGAAGACCAAAAACCAAGGCAATAACATCGGGTCCTACATGAAAAGGAGTGCCTCGAAGAAAGGTTGAGAATTCAGACTTTTCGAAATCAACATCATGGATGTTGGTGAAAAATTCTCTAACCAGCTCTACAGATGGAAGAATAAAATTCCCAAACATGGGATCCCAACCCCTATCCTTAAAACAATCAGAGACCTCATCAGGAAGAGATGCAAATTTGACTTCTCTCTCCATGATGACAGACCTATCACAAAAAAATTCTTCATAATTTTTCCCAGCTCTCTTATCAACAAATAAGGACTCATCATAACAAGGTTTCTTGGTGGAATTTTTTGTACCAAGTGATTTCTTCCTAGGCATCTAAGAATGGAATAGAACAAGAAAGAAATAAAACAAAAAAAATAATACAAGCATATGTTAGAAGATGATAACAAGGAGAAACAACCTATAGAATTAAACTACATGCTAAGAAAAGAAAAAAAAGCATGAGAAAACAAATATAGTTGATAGAACGAAGACGCAACCAAAACAGTCGAGCAACGTTCGACCGTTCGGCAAACGTTGAAGAAAACGAGCCCAGATTTGGGGTTTTTCGATCAAAACATGAACTTCAACAAAAACGGCCATAAAATTACTTGAAATCAACAATAAAACAATAATAAAACATTTTGAAACTAATTGGAACAAAAATAAACCACAAACCACGAATAAATCAAAGATTTAATGTGTAAAACCCTAGAAAACCCTAGCCGATGATGAGCAAAGAGAGAAAAGAGAAAATAATGCATGAAAACCAAAGATCTTACCTTGAATCACGATTTGGAGGCACGAATCGACGAGAAATCACAAAGAAATCCGAGAGCCCTAAAATCGCCAGACGTTCGAACGAGTTTCATTTCGAATGCTAAAAAACCCTAAAGCCCTTTTTGCACGCGACCTTTTTTAAAAAAAAGACTTTTAATTGAACGTTCGAACATTCGGCGAATGTGGGGCGAACGTTAAACAAAAAATTCGTTTTGAAAGCAACGTTCGACAAGCGTTCGCTGAACGTTGGATGTAATAACCAACGTTTGTTAACGTTCGATAGGCCGTTCGAACGATCACCAAAAGTTCAGAAAAAAATTCTAGATTTCAGCAAGAAAACTCATCTCTTTTCAACCAAAAACACTCCAAACAAACGTAAAAACATGCAAGACATACGGAAAACTATAAATCAAGGATAAACTCTTGAAAACTCAAATTTTGACACATTTTGAGAACCATTTTGCTCTAAAATTCAGATTTGAACAAACTCAACTTCAATACTCCCAAATAATTATACAACAACTCAACCAAATTACCAATTGTGTTTGTGTGCTGTGCAAATCCAAATACAACAAGTTTGCCTATATGAGAGCTTGGTGAAGAGGAGTTGGCCATTGATCAAGAAATCCAATATTACCCAAGTCTTTCTAAAAATTGAAAAGAACCCTTTGATGAAATTTTTAAGACCTAAGCATCAAGATTTTGAAATTTTCTCCCCCTATTTCTTACAATTCTTTTTGCACAAAGAGTAGTGTTCCTTAGAATATCTGAGTTTACAGCTTATTCCATGGTTATACTCCTTGTGATTCTCTTTCTTTTTGAACTCAATATTGCTGGGGTTTACATTTCATCCCAGAGTTTTTTTCATATAACTTTTTCTTTTTAAACAAAAGGGAAAAATCTCTTTCTAACACAAGGTCATATGCTAGGGTCTTTCAACTTAAGATAGACAAGAATAAACCAAGGATTGCCTATCCATACAATACCGAAATAAAAAATAAGCTTCCTCAATTGTATTTGGTATGTGTATGTGATGTACAAACCACAAATAGAGTTTAGCAAGATGATTGTGATATTATTAGAAACTGTTGAAACCACATTTGAGAAATCATCTTTGAAGAGTTTGTAGGTTCTCAAAATATAACCAAAAGATATATATTTTCAAAACCTTATACTTATCCTATAGTTGACAAATGTCAAGACAAGAACTCATATAAAAACCGAAAACCAAAAAAAAAAAAACAAATACAAAAGCAAAATACAAAATAACAAAAACAAATAAGCATGCTAAAGAAGAGAAATATGCATGAGACACCCTAAAGCATGCTACAAAGTCCTTCTTAATGAAAAGGACCAACACCAATAGCTTTCCTAAGAAACTTAAACCTAAGAGCATCTAAAGGTTTGGTAAAGAGGTCAGCTAATTGATTTTCAGATGGGATGTGTTCAAGAGATATCACATGATCCGATCTTCTACCAACTCTCAAATAAAATGATGTCGTATATCAATGTGCTTGGTTCGAGAGTGCTGAACAGGGTTTTTGGAAATATTAATAGCACTTGTATTATCACAATACAAGACAATAGTTCCCTGTTCAATCCCATAATCACTCAACATTTGCTTCATCCAAAGCAATTGAGTGCAACCACTACCAGCTGCTATATACTCAGCTTCTGCTGTGGACAAGGAAATAGAGTTTTGCTTCTTGCTCATCCATGCCACTAGATTGTTCCCAACATAAAAACAACCTCCGGTTGTGCTCTTCCTATCATCTGCATTTCCAGCCCAGTCAGCATCAGAATAGCCTGCTAGAATTGCAGAAGTGTCTCTAGAGAACCATATACCATGATCAACAGTACCGTTAACATATCGTATGACACGTTTGATGGCAGACAAGTGAGACTCTCTAGGATTTGCTTGGAATCTAACACACACACCTACACTAAAGGCAATATCAGGCCTACTAGCTGTAAGGTACAAAAGACTACCTATCATGCTTCTATAAAGAGTGTTATTTACACTCTTTCCAGATAAATCAAAATCAAGTTTCAAGGTAGTGCTCATAGGGGTTCTAGTGTGTTTCTTACTGTCCAACCCAAATCTCTTCACAAGGTCTTTAGCATATTTAGATTGAGATATGAAAATCCCATCTATAGATTGAGAAATTTGAAGACCTAAGAAAAAATTTAATTCACCAACCATACTCATCTAAAATTCATGTTGCATAGCTTTGGCAAAATTTAAAGCAAGAGAATCAATTGGAGAACCAAAAACAATATCATCCACATAAATTTGAGCAACATTGAAACTGCTCTTATCCTTTCTAATGAACAGAGTTCTATCAACTCCTCCTCTTGTGAACTTGTGATCTAAGAGATATGCAGTAAGTCTCTCATACCAAGCTCTAGGAGCTTGTTTCAACCCATACAAGGCTTTCTTAAGCCTAAACACATGATTTGGGAACTTAGGATCTACAAACCCCTTGGGTTGTTCAACATATACTTCTTCATGAAGTATCCCATTCAGAAAAGCACTTTTTACATCCATTTGATGCAATTTAAAACCCAAGTGACAAACTACAGCAAGTAAAATCCTTATAGATTCAAGTCTAGCTACAGGGGCAAAAGTTTCATCAAAATCATTACCCTCAACTTGAGTATATCCCTGTGCAACCAACCTAGCCTTATTTCTCACAATAGTACCATGTTCATCAGACTTGTTCTTGAAAATCCATTTGGTTCCAATAACATTATAATTTTCAGGTCTAGGAACAAGATACCACACATCATTCCTATTAAATTGGTTTAATTCATCATGCATGGCATCAATCCAGCACTCATCAATAAGTGCTTCTTCTACCTTCTTAGGTTCAAGAGTTGAGACATATGATGCAAAAGACATCTGATTTAGGACTTTCCTACGAAGTCTCATCCCTTCATTCAAATCACCAATTAACAACTCTTTGGGATGATTTAACTTCACTCTAGAGGAAGGTTCTTTTGTAGGACCTGGAGTTGAAGAAAAACCCTCTTCAGAAATTGAAGAAGATGACTTAGATGACTTAGGATTTTGAATTTCAACAGTCAAGTCATTATCCCCTACTTTTAGGATAGTCTCCCTCTTAACTTGAGACTTATCAACCCCTTCATCCACAACAACATTTATGGATTCCATGACAGTGTGTGTACGTAAATTATACACACGGTAAGCCCTGATATTCTTAGAATAACCTAGGAAGATTCCTTCATCACTCTTGGCATCAAACTTAGCCAAATTCTCCCTATCTCTCAAAATAAAACATTTACTTCCAAAAACATGAAACTATTTGACAGTAGGCTTTTTACCAAACCAAATTTCATAAGGAGTCTCAGTATTCCCAGGCCTCAAATACACCCTATTAATCACATGACAAGCTGTGTTAATAGCTTCTCCCCAGAAATACATGGCCACCCCCTTGGCATGTATCATAACTCTTGCCATCTCTTGAAGAACCCTATTTTTCCTCTCTACTACTCCATTTTGTTGTGGAGTAATAGGAGCAAAGAACTCACGATGAATTCCCTCTTCAAGACAAAAAGTTTCAAGGATTGAGTTCTCAAACTCTCTCCCATGGTCACTCCTCATCCTAACAACCTTGGATTCTTTTTCATTAAAGAGTCTTCGACACAAAGACTTAATCAACTCACTTGCTTCAGATTTTTCTCTTAATAACTCAACCCAAGTAAATCTTGAGAAGTCATCCACAATAACCAAAATGTACATCCTACCACTAATGCTTTCAGTCCTAGAAGGACCCATAAGGTCCATATGCAACAATTCAAGAGGTTTGTGGGTTAAGCACCCAGTGATCTTTTTGTGACTAGATCTAGTTTGCTTTCCCAACTAACATGGCCCACACACATTTGGTTCTACTTTGGCAAGCTTAGGAAGGTCTCTAACAAAATCATGCTTGGACAATTCAGTCAAGTTTTTAAAATTTAAATGACCAAGCCTTTGATGCCACAATTCATGCATATCAACTTTAGAAGAATTACACACAACATCAGAATTAGGAATCACACCATAACAGTTATATGGAGTTCTTTCTCCTTGAAGCACACACAAACCATTTGCATCAAACACAGAACACATATCTTTAGCAAATTTAACTTCCATGTTTGAATCACACAATTGACTTATACTAATCAAGTTAGCTTTCAAGCCATCAACAAATAGTACTTCACTTAAAGTAGGCATACCAGAAATTTCAATAACACCCTTACCTACAATAGGAGCTTTGCTTCCATCACCAAAAGTAACGGTACCACAAGAATAATCTTCAAAAGATTTAAACAATGATTTGTCACCACACATGTGACGAGAGCAAGCACTATCAAGATACCACATGAGACTATTTCTAGCCTTCAAAGCAACATGAGCTACATGGCAAGTCAATTCACTTCTTTTAACCCAAATTTGCTTAGGCCCGATGGTTTTCTTGGTCATTGAAGCTAATTGTTGACTTAAGAGTTTTGTCTGATTTGAAAGTTCTTTCACTTGTTTAGACAAATTCTCTAGAGGTTTTTTAGGTGAGGATCTCCTAGAATTTTGGTTCAAGTCCCAACAATTTGGTCTAATATGTCCAGAAAAACCACAATAATGACAAGTAGGGATAAAATTCTGAGATTGGGAACTCTTGGTTGGAACACCCCTAGGTTTTGACCAATTAGACTTTTGACCACGATTTCTACCTTGGTTTGTCTTACCCTTAGAAGGATTGGACCTATTCTTTCCTTTGGTATTCACAACTTGGGTCTTAGAAGAAGAGGGAGTATCATTAGAGACTTCCTTATATCCTAAACCCCTTTTATCAATTCCTAATTGACTCATCCCTAGCATATTGTCCAAATTGGCTGAACCTAAAGAAAACTTCTGGAGTTGAGTTTTAGTTCTTTCAAGCTCTTCCTTAAGAGACTTGTTCTCAGATTCTAGGGATTCAATCTTCATCTTGTGTTCACCTAGACGAGAAGTGGATTCTTCAAATTTTGCTTGAAGATCTTATTTCTTGAGCTCTACATCATTTAGTCTTTTAAGGTTGGACTTCATTGATTTCTTTGCTTTCAAACACTCCCTAAACAATTTGTCATATGCCTCTTGAATACTTTCCTCATCATCATCAGACTCATCATGAGAACCAATTGCATTCTCACTTGGTGGAAAGTCTTCATAATTGCTAGAGTCACCACTCCCAACAATAGAGGTGAAAGCCATGTAGTTTTGACTTTCCTCTGTTTTGGAGTCCTCACTATCCCTATCAGATGCACTCTCATCAGAAAGAGTGGCATTCATTGCTTTCCCTTGAAGCTTCTTAAATGTGGGACACTCCGACCTAATGTGACCAAAACCTTGACACTCATGGCATCTGATTTGTTGGAGTTTTTGCAACCTAGAGTCCTTAGGATGTTTGGACTCCCTAAATTTAGATTTGATTATGGGTTTTTGATCTTTACCACTAGAACTCCCCTTGGATTTATACCTTTCATTTTCATTCTCTCATTGGTTTCCTCCTTCTAAACATTTTCCTAAAGTTCTTCACTAACAGGGCAATATCTTCATCTCCCATGGATTCCTCACTAGAATCATTATAAGTCTTTTCTTTACTAGATTTGAGAGCTATAGACTTATTCTTCTTAGTAGGAGGAAGAGTGAGTTCATAAGTTTGAATCGAACCTATGAGATCTTCAACCCTAATGCCATTAATATCCTTACTCTCTTCTATAGCAGTGACTTTGGGTCTATATTTTTCAGAGAGAGATCTAAGGATTTTTCTAACCACTCTATTTGGAGGAATTCTTTCACCAAGGTTAAAGCTAGAGTTGACTATATCACTTAGTTTAGCATAGAAGGAATCGAAGGACTCATCATCTCCCATTTTTAGTTCTTCAAACCTAGTGATAAGCATCTGTAATTTAGAGTTCTTCACAAGGACAGTTCCCTCATGAGTGGTTTGAAGAATTTCCCAAATATCTTTACTGGTTTGACAAGTAGACACCCGTTTGAATTCATCAGCAGAGATTGCACTAAAAAGTGCATTGACACCCTTAGAGTTGTAGTTAACATCAATTAACTCTTCTCTAGTATAGCTATCTGGGTCTTTGGTTTTTGTCTCACCATCTATAATCACAGTTGGAAGATTCCATCCTCTCTCAACACATCCCCAAACTTTTTCATCTATAGCCTTCAGATAGGCTCTCATTCGAACTTTCCAGTAGGCATAATTACTGCCATCAAAGAAGGGTGGGGCAGTGGAGGACTTGTCCATGGCTAACAGAGTCAAGGATCTGGTTACCCGCTCCGATACCAATTGAAAAACACAGTTTAGACTCTATATCACCTAGAGGGGGGTGAATAGGTGAAACCGATTGCGGAATAAAATTTCTACCAATTAAAAACAAGTTCTTAATTAATAGGCATGCACAAGTCTGAGCAATTAACAATCCATCACACAAAATTGCAAAATAAAGAAGAGACAACACAAGCAATTTTGGTGACGAAAGGAAAACTCTAAGAGAACTCTCAAAGAGAAAAACCCTCCGCGCGATAAGGTGTCACCTCTGAAAATCACTATAAGAAGAAGACGTACAATAGTGGTTCAGACGACCCAATACTGACTCAGACTCACAATGTAAATATCTGAAGAACTCTTCAGATTTGCATCCTTGCAACAATCCAGAACTCTGAATATCTTCTTAGTGAAGCGCTAAACGAACTCGCTCAGCAACCGTAGGAACTCCCACGAGCACACTCTCCAAACCGGAACTCCAAGGTAGAAAAGAAAGATGAATGATGGTTTTGATGGCTCAAATAAGGAGAAGGAAGAGAAGAAAGAACTCTTACTCTCACACACATTTTTAGGGTTTCTAAAACGTCTTGGGTAACCCTCACAATAGTCTAGACACTCCTTATATAGATTAGGAAAAGGTATAAGTGGAAAAGGAAACAAATCATAAAAGATCGGACTTCTAAAACTGAAGTTTGTTAATAAACGTTCGAACGCTCAGTGAACGCGGCTCGAACGTTCAACACATAAACTCACTTTTCCTCTTCTCGTTCGAACGGCCAGAGAACGTGAGGCGAACGCTACTCTTGGGTTTCTCTGTGGAACTCCAACGATCGAACGATCAGCGAACTTAGGGCGAACGCTGCTCTCGGGTTTCTCTGTGGAACTCCAACGGTCGAACGGTCAGCGAACGTAGGGTGAACGCTGCTCTCGGATTTCTCTGTGGAACTCCAACGGTCGAACGGTCAGTGAACGTAGGGCGAACGCTGCTCTCAGGTTTCTCTGTGGAACACCAACGGTCAAACAGTCGGCGAACGTTCATCGAACGTTGGTCATAATTTCATCAAATTTATTCTGACCTTAACCCCATTTGAACAGCAATACCTATAACCTATCCCAAATACTTTGACCACTTTAATAAGACCTTTTTGACACGGAATAAAGCCAATACAAAATAATCCTTATAGTATGGATTGTTCACATTTATCAATTTTATGTAATGCATGTACATTTTATTACCGCATGGAGCCTTACGCTCTCTGGAGCAATTCCTCTCAGATCTTGAACATGAAGCCATGAAGGTGTAGCCACAGGAGATGCCAACTCATTTCGAAGTTATGGATTATGCCTTGATCAATACTGTGCAAGCTGAATATCCTTTGGTGTTGTACAAAGGTTTCGTTGCAACCAATTTTTTGGGGTACTTGGTACTTATGCACATAGACCTCTCACATTTGGAAAAAAAAAAGGATTTCTCTTCACATATACACAAATAATCAGCGAAATTTCCAAGGATATATAAAAGTTGCTTATGTCAACCAAATAAATAATTTTATACTTAAAATAATAGACTTCTCGTGAGGTTTGTTACTTGTGCGTATAGACCTCCTGACATTTGAAAAATGTCAAAAACTTCCTTTGACATATGCACAAATGGTCACAAAGCCCCACCTTCCAAGAATTTTATACCTAAAATGCTCTTTAAGTTTTACAAAATATTTTACCTTATATGTTAAATGACAAAATTACCCTTACCTGTATATCTATACTATTAGTAAAAATAACTGGGGGGAAGTATTTTTCCTAAATTCTCGACCTCCCTTTTAATTTCAAGGATTGCCCTTTACAAACAAAACAATCCCCAGCTATGACGACCCCGCCACAACTCGCTCTTCCCACGTTCAAATTTAAACCCGCTATGACTTTACCGATTTGTTATGCCACATCAATATAACCCAACTGCATGGGATTTTAACTCTTGCTAAAGTTGTTTATAAGTGGGCCCCACTATGCAGTCCCCTCGTTTAGAATAAGGAAACTTATACATGGAGAATGCTCACTGGAAAATGTTGCCATTTTATTTTTATTAAGACTTATTTAGTTTTATTAATTCTTGAACTTAAGTTCAATATTTTCTAAGTTGTATTAGCTTTTAAACGAATTTATCAAGGGTTAGTTTGGTCATTTCAATGGTTTTGAACTAATGAAAGGAAGGTTTGGGGCCATTTGTGCAAACATGGAGGGTGGTTTTTGGTATTTTTCAAATGTGAAGGGGTCTATATGCATAAGCGACAAATCTCAGGAGGATTATCCCTTCTTGAAATTCCCTTTAATTTGAGCAAAATACTTTATCTTATATGCAAAATGATAAAATTATTCTTATCTATGCAATTACAAGAAAACTTCTAGAGAAATGCCAATGGAGGAAGTTGGAAATTTGTTTTTTTGTTAAAACTTATTTAGTTGTATTAGGTTTTCAATTTGAGTTAGATTTTTTTTTTTGGTAATCTATATCTCTTTATTATTTAGAAAAAGTTCTTACATTGACAACAACACGAGCTTCATCAAATAACATAGGACTTAAACGTGGTGGAGGTTTCCTTAACCATAGACATGAAAACTTGTCGATACCAAAATTGGCCAGAAAATCTGTAGCTAAATTTCCTTCACAATAGACATGACAAATTTCAATTGCTTGAAAGATGGACCAGGCCAGTAATGGGATATTGTAGTGAGGATGGGGAAAATGTACCACGGGAAATTCGATGGTGGACGAAGAATCCTAAGTGTCTGCTTCAAATATTGAGTCATCAACATGGAGTCTCCCTCTAGAATAATATGTGAGATCCCAACGCAGAGGCAAGACGGATGGGCTCTAAAGCTGCAAGTGCTTCAACAAGGAGCGATAAATGAGTGACACATTGCAATCCAACAGCAGCTAAGAATTGTCCATGGCAGTCTCGAGCAATGACACCCACACCAGCAGAACGAGTTGATCAACGAAAAGCACCATCAAAATTCAACTTGATATAAGGTGCTATCGGAAATTGCCATTTAACTGGAAGACTCATGCGAGAGGAGTGATTGGAAGACGTCTTTCTAGACAGCATCATGACTTCATGTCTGAGCCTGGAATATTGGTAAGCAACCTGTAGGAAGAGAAAATTTTGAGATGCCACATGGCAAAATCTCACAAAAGTATGGACCCCACTTAGAGATAAAATTATATAATCTCTAAAATAGCTAATAAATTGCTTGTGGGGCCCCTTTGAAGGATTATTATATTGATAATTCTAAAAAATGAATTATCTTTAAATGTGGATAATTATTCAAAAAATAGAGAATTATCTACAACTTGTGATAACTCTCTCAAGAGTTTTAAATCTAGAGAGCTCTATCCTCCCAACATCTATAAATAGGGTGGTTCTCTCCTCATTCAAGACACATGAAGTCTACAGAAGAAAAGAATCAAATTTCTGCTACTCTGAAGACTGAAGCTCTGAAGAACTGAAGCTCTGCTGTTCTGAAGATCTAAATCACTGAAGAATTGAAGTGTCGCTGTTCTGAAGATCCAACAAGCCTTGAAGAATTGAAGACTTGAAGACTAAAAATTGCATTCAAAATCTGAAGATTCAAACATCCAGTCTCAACACGCTCTACAGCCCAGAGATCTACGTCAAATACCAAAGTTTTCCAAGATCTTCAACAAGCACAAAAGCCGAAGATCAAGCCGAAGACATCTCACCAAATCCATCACAGATCTACACATGGAATCCACCAGATCTACCACTTTATCTGCCTTTCGTGAAGTTTGCCAAGGAAGGCCGAAGACCGATTTGGGATCAAGCTATTTTAGCCCTCAAGTCGAAGATTTGTGAAGAAAAGAATAAAAGGAATCACAGAGATCTGTACCCTACATTATTATTGGCACATCTGATCCGTTTGATTTCAAACGCAAAATTTGTGTATACAAATTTTTGGCACGCCCGGTGGGACAATCTCTGCCTTTCATCTCTTTTCGTCATTAAAGGAATTTTTGCAAGTTCAAAGTCAACATCCATGGCTCAAAGGTCAACATCGTCCAAGGCTACGCACAAAGATACTGCTGAAAAGCCAACTAGATCTAATCGTAGGGCTCCGGTGTATCCTGGATCGAGTCTCGACACTCACGCAACTGGCGTGATTACTAGAAGTATGGCAAAAGCTCTGTCTCAACCAATTCAAGCGGTTACTGCTTTGCCAAAATCAATTCCAGTTTTTGGCACGTCCAAATCTGCTCAAGCTGCACTCACTTTGGCGACACAGAAGGCAAAGGAATCTACATCCAAGTCTGCTGAAAGGATCTTAGCTCATCCTGTTTTCTCTCAAGATTTGAACTATGGGAGTAAAGCTGTCACGTCAGAAGATGATAGTTCAAGCACAGGTTCTATGCCTGTATCACCCAGCAAGACACCGAGATCTACGTCTTCAAGACCCTCGGATACTGCTAACTCATCATATTTAGTTGCCATGCCAGTAATGATGACCCAGGGTGTTTCTCTTGAAGAGCAGATAGCAGCTATGGCTAAAGCTATTGAAGGACTCACCAAATCCGTTCAAGAAAAAGATGCCCAGATTGCAACACTTGTGAGTAAACTTGAAGCTGTTGAAGAGTCAAGCCATGGGCCAATCAATCTACTTGAGTTCACTCCTCAACAAGCATCCCGTGATATTCCAAAATCATCAAATAAAGGAAAAAGCCCTGTTGAAGAAATCCCAGTATCTTCTGATGCCTCTTTTCCTGCTAGTCAACTTAAAGAATTCATCATGAACGCTATTAAGGATAAGTTTGAGGGTGGATCTCATTCTTCATTAGCATACTCAAAGCCTTACAGTCAAAGGATCAGTGAGATGAAGATCCCGGTTGGTTATCAACCCCCAAAATTCCAACAATTTGATGGAAAAGGCAAACCAAAGCAGCACATAGCCCACTTTGTTGAAACATGCAATGATGCTGGAACTGACGGTGACCTTTTGGTGAAGCAATTTGTACGGTCATTGAAGGGGAATGCCTTTGATTGGTATACAGACCTCGAACCAAGCTCTATTGATAGTTGGGAACAGATGGAAAAAGAGTTCCTCAACCGATTTTATAGCACAAGGAGAACGGTTAGTATGATTGAGTTGACAAACGCTCGCCAATGGAAAGACGAGCCAGTAATTGATTACATCAACCGATGGAGAAATCTTAGTCTTAATTGTAAGGACAGGCTTTCTGAAGCTTCTTCAATTGAGATGTGTATTCAAGGCATGCATTGGGATCTCCGTTATATTCTTCAAGGCATTAAACCAAAGACCTTTGAAGAATTAGCTACACGAGCTCATGACATGGAGCTTAGCATACAAGCCAATGCAAGTTGCAACATTCCAGTCTATGAGCCACGTCGTGAAGGGGACAAACCATTTGTTGAGTCTGACAACGGTAACCAATTAATGGTTGCAAGTGTTTCTCCTGTAAATATTTTGGCTAAACCAAAGAGGAACAAAAAGCAAAAGTCTGCACCTCTTCAAGACAGAGAAAAGAAAAGGCCTTCTTTGAAAGAATTACAAGAAATGCAATATCCATTTCCTGACTCAGATGTTCCCGAGATGTTTGAGCAATTGTTTAAACAAAATTTGATTTAACTACCAAAGCCGAAACGCCCTGAAGAGGCTGGCCAGGTAGACAATCCAAATTACTGCAAGTATCACCGGGTGGTTAGCCATCCAATTGAAAAATGTTTCATCTTGAAAGAGAAGATTCTAGATCTTGCTCGTCAAGGGAAAATTATCCTTGACAATGAAGAAGTGGTTACATCAAATCTTGTAACAGTTGCATTTGGGTCTTTTGACCCTATCATTATGCCAGTACAGCAGACCTCGCAAACTGGGGGCATGAACTCAACTAAAGAAAATGAATCCCATTCTGATGTTGAAGGTTGGACCCTAGTTACTGGCCGAAAGCAATGAAGTTCATATCTTCCACAACCCCAAAAGACTTGGAAGAAGAAGAACCAAAAGAATAGGAAGACGGCAACCAAGTCAAAAAGAAAGAAGCCAGGAAGGAAATCGTTCGTGGTCAAGTCTGCTTCACAAGCGCCAGTCGAACTTATAAAGCAAAGTACTCAAGTTCCTGTTACTTTGCTGGAGTTCATGCCAAAGAATTTCTTAAAGAAATATTATCCATGAAGAAGGTGCTCCTTGATAAGAGTCTAAACTGTCTCAGTGCTCCTAGATACGAGCCTAAACTATCTAAAACACTCCTTATCGTATGAGTCTAAACTGTATGATACTCCTAGCCTATATGAGTTTAAACTATACATGGCACAAAAAAAAAAAAACTTAGGTTGAAAACCTGAAAAGGTAACCTAACAAAATAAAGGAACTACGTGTGACTTGATCCCTACCTGGGTACGTAGGTAGCCTGGGAAGTTACTCCAGGTTCAGTCCAAATCATCATCATCCTTACTAAGTATGGGGAATGAGCATTCAAAGTCAATCAACAATCATGATACAAAAAGAAAAGAAAACAAGTATTAAATTGATATCATGATTAATTGAAAAAGTCAAGCAAGAAGGTGTTGCGACAAGAGGCCAGAATGGTTGCAAGTCTTTGATCTTTATCATGATCATAAAACAACCCTTGATCTCATGCAAAATCTCCAAGTTGAAAGCCATTCATGAGATGCCAAGAAAATTATAGACCAAAGTGCCAGTTTAAAAGAAAGACCCAAAACATGGACTTCTCTTGTAAGAAGCAAGTATACATCGCTTTGGTAGATATAATATGAGAAATTGTCGGGTCAAGATCCAGATTCGGCATGACATCACGACATGTTCTCAGTCTGTTTCCATCTTCAAAACTAGACGGGTCAAGATCCAGATTCGGCATGACATCACGACATGTTCTTAGTCTGTTTCCATCTTCAAAACTGGTCGGGTCAAGATCCAGATTCGGCATGACATCACGACATGTTCTCAGCCTGTTTCCATCTTCAAAACTAGTCGGGTCAAGATCCAGATTCGGCATGACATCACGACATGTTCTCAGCCTGTTTCCATCTTCAAAACTAGTCGGGTCAAGATCCAGATTCGGCATGACATCACGACAATGTTCTCAATTTATTTGGTTGCAAGCCCCGAGAGCAAAGAATACAAAGAGACAAAGAACTCATAAAGTTACAGTTCACAAACAAGTATCCAATGGTGTTTACAAGGCAATGTGGAAGAACTGTGCAATGATTAAAAAAAAAGGAGAGAGAGGAAACTTACACTAAAGTTTGGCACAAGTTGTCTCTTAAAATAATAAGGTCTTCTGTATTTGCACAATTACTTACGTATTCCTGCAAACATCAAGAGAAGGAAACTGATTTTTTTTTTTTAAAAAAAAAAATTTGTCTTCTATGATTGACTCATCGTCACACCCCAAATCCATATCATGTGCATTGCATGATTTGCATCATCTATGAACACCCATTGAGAAATTAACAAGATTACCCCTAAATCTCCTATTAAGGGATTGGTCTTGAATTTATCATTAAAGTGGGTATCTACTTTGATAATTACTATGATCCCAAATCCATAGGTCATGAGAAAATACCAAAGTTTTGAATGTGTTAGTGCACAAACGATCACCCATGTCAGTAAACAAATCATCGGATACTTTTGGTGGCATCAACTGCAATTTTTCTCATGAGAATCACATACTTGCATCTTGAATCACAATTATCCATGGTGGGACCTACTTCAATCAGTAATACAAAAGCTGTTCTTGTGGAAAGAAATCCCTAGGATCTAGTTAGATGGGTTCTGGGTATGACATGGATCGTAGGATTTGAGGAGGACACAACAGTCAGATTTTCTGATCTAATCTCAAGCTATAGAATCCGAAGATTGCAGACAAAGTTTTTTTAAAATTATCTAAGATGCTTTAGAGCAAGTGGACGGCTATGATAAACCTTATAAAGTAATTATGAATTGGTCATGATACAAAAAGTATCTACAGGACATGGGGTTGTAGTGGACGGCTGTGATGAATTGTTGGTGATGAAGGGTTGCTTGATAAGAAACTGATCAATCAAGGATCAAGCAAGAGAGAGGAAAGTCCATTAATAAAGGTGAAGGAATTTCCAACCACATGGACCTAACGGATCCCAGTGCCACTTTCGTTGATAGTATGGAAGAAAGCCCATGTACAAGTGATCATACAATGTGATGTGCTCAAAGAGTTATATATTAAAATTCACATGAGGTATATATTTAAAAAAAAAAAAAAAAGAGAAAAAGCATTCAAGATAGAGAAAGCTCTGTAAGGAAAACAGGAGTGAACAAGGTTCACTTGATGATGAAGGAATCCCTTGTACCGATGAAGTTGGTAAAAATATTATTAGGCAAGATACTTGTAACAGTGAGAGAGATCTTATTAATTCAAAAAAAAAAAAAGGGCAAACCAAAAGAGAAGGAGAAATTACCTGTGTATTCAATGGCCCTCCAACAAGTCTTTATCGTGGACTGTACCTTAGAATTGATGAGTTCTCCTTTGAATCCCAATAGTGGCGTTGAAGAGTTGCCTGTTTTATACAAAATAAGAAAGTACACTCCTAGTTTAATTGAAACTTAAGAGTTCCATTATAAGTGTAATTGGGTTCTCATTTATCCTTTCTTTTAACTCATCAGGAGTAATTGAGAAAATAGAGTCCTAGTTCAATTGAGACTCATAGCTTGCCAGTCCTTTTTTTCTTTTACCTGGATTCTACGTGATAATCATCCACATTGATGTCTTGAGTTACAAATGCTACTGCTGATGTGAGATATAAGAATCATTTGGGCTTTCAAAAAAAAAAAAAGATGTGAGCATCACATGGTCGATTCAAGGAAAATTTGGGCTTTTAACTTAGGCCCAGAAGTATGAAGTCAGGGCCTAAATGAACGGTTGATGCCAAGATAATTCTGGGACTTTAGAAAGGGAGCCTTTGGTGCGAGATATAAGAATCATTTAAAGGGTCCTACAAACCTTTTAAATGAGATTACTTTTGGCTTCAGTTTCTAAAACAATTAAGTAGTCTTATAGACTCATTCAAATGGGAAGGGCCTTTCTCCAATGAAGAATATGGAAATCCTTGGTCTCGCTTGGTTGAAGACATGGAGGCCAATCAATGGTTTTACATACAATGAAAAAAAATGATGATGAAAAAATAGAAGAAAAGAAAATATATATGTATTTGCACAACAAATCATGTGCAAAGGTATCAAAATCAACCAAACAAATATTGGCAAAGTGCTACAAAGTCAAGCCTCACAAATACAAGGTCGAGCCTTGTTTACTTAAAACACAACAAGTCGTGTAAGCAAACAAGTCTCGAGGGGGCATTTGTAGGAAGGGAAATTTTGAGATGCCACATGGCAAAATCTCACAAAAGTATAGACCCCACTTAGAGATAAATTATATAATCTCTAAAATAGCTAATAAATTGCTTGTGGGGCCCCTTTGAGGGATTATTCTCAAAAAATGAATTATCTTTAAATATGGATAATTATTCAAACAAATAGAGAATTATCTACAACTTGTGATAATTCTATCAAGAGTTTTAAATCTAGAGAGCTCTATCCTCCCAACATCTATAAATAGGGTGGTTCTCTCCTCATTCAAAACACATGAAGTCTACAGAAGAAAAGAATCAAATTTCTGCTACTCTGAAGACTGAAGCTCTGAAGAACTGAAGCTCTGAAGAACTGAAGCTCTGCTGTTCTGAAGATCTAAATCACTGAAGAATTGAAGTGTCGTTGTTCTGAAGATCCAACAAGCCTTGAAGAATTGAAGACTTGAAGACTAAAAATTGCATTCAAGATCTGAAGATTCAAACATCCAGTCTCAACACGCTCTACAGCCCAGAGATCTACGTCAAATACCAAAGTTTTCCAAGATCTTCAACAAGCACAAAAGCTGAAGATCAAGCCGAAGACTTCTCACCAAATCCATCACAGATCTACACGTGGAATCCACCAGATCTACCACTTTATCTGCCTTTCGTGAAGTTTGCCAAGGAAGGCCGAAGACCGATTTGGGATCAAGCTATTTTAGCCCTCAAGTCGAAGATTTGTGAAGAAAAGAATCAAAGGAATCACAGAGATCTGTACCCTACATTATTATTGGCACATCTGATCTGTTTGATTTCAAACGCAAAATTTGTGTATACACAACCTAAAAGACGTTAGGTGGTATGTGATAAAAAAGAACCCGGTTTCTGTGTAACTCAATTTGAGTTAGATATTTTTTGAGTTATATTGGCTTTTAAGTAATTTAATCTCAAGGGGCAATTCGGTCTAAATGGCGACTTTATGGCAAGTTGTGCATATGTGAAGCAAGATTTTGTGTATTTCCCAAGGGGTCTACAGATCGGCCCGGCACGGCCCGAACACGTCTATGGGCCGGGCCCCCATTATAAGGCACACGGCCCAGCGGGCTGAAGCCTGTTTGGCACGCGGGCAACACAGCCCGCGCTTGATGCGGGTCTCTAGGCCGCCTGCGTGCTAGCCCGTGGCCCGCCAAGGGCTAGCCAAACCCCCCCCCCCCCCCCCCCCCCCATTAAGTCCCAAAAAAGTGATTTTTTGATTGTTTTACCCCCCCCCCCCCCCAAACAACCATATAACAGCGATATTATGAGGGTATGCTTGTAATTGACTGTAAATGACAATTTCCACTCTTCCAACTGTCAAATAACAGTCATATTTGAGGGTAGATGTGGTAAAAACCCAGTTTTGGTTTTCTATAAATAGCCTAACCCTTCCCACTCCAAACCACACCTCTTCTACAATCTCTTACTCTCTTCTACAATCTCCTTTACTCACTTTTAAATTGTTCAAGCATCAAAAGTGGGTGCCAACCTAGTTGGGATGTGCTCATACTATAGTGATGCGGTATTATTTGTGCAATTGTATTATGTATCACCAATGCAAAGTTGTACTTGTACTTGCAAGAATTAATTTATTTACATTTTTTGAGCAAAATCTATCCTATTATATGTAAGATAATTTTGTGAATTTTTAAGAATCTTTTTAGAATTTTTTACCATTTTTTTCCTATTTTATGGATTTTTTTTGAAATTTTTTAAAAAAATAGGGCCTGGCCTGCATGTGATGCAGGGGGATCCAATACAGAGGATGCTGAGCTATCAGATTGCACATTGATGGCGGTGGAATACCATGAGTTGGCAGATCATCGCAAAGGCAGGAGGTGATCATTGTATCTTTCTAATTGGGACAGTTTTGAGTGCGTTTTAGTATTTTGGCCATAACTTTGGCTACGGTTATCGGAATCATACATATGACCCCAATTCGGAAAGATATCTCCTGCGCGCACGCCATGGTACATGATTGAAGTTGATGTGCACCTTTCTTGACCTCAAATTCCGCTATTTTCCCCTCCGAATCGCTATTCTTAATTATTTGTTGCTATTTTTGGTAATACTTCGTTTGTCAATTAGGAAGTGATTTTAAACCCGATTTGGGCTAGATTTTTCATAGGTTGCTTATTTTATTCTATATTTTATTTAGGCATGCCTTAAGGGATTTTGCCGTTTTTAGTAACTTTCCAGTATAGACGATTTTTGGCTATAAAGTCCGGCTTGTGGACTGATTTTATGACGACTTGATTAATTGATATTGAATTGAACCTCAGAGACGTTTTTCTCTGTGTTTTGGGCAAGCTGCTTGTGTTCTTCCCTGTTTATCATCTGTTCGAACTAGCCTACAGAATAATCTCTATTCTGTTTGGCGTCAGCATGGCGGCGGCCCACCGGCCCAGCGTGCCAGGCCCGGCACGATAGGGCCCAGCCCCGGGCGTGCTGCGGGCTAGGCCGTTCCAGGGTATTCAGCCAACGGGCCGAGCGTGCCGTGGCCCACCCAGCACTCCCCAGTTGTGCGTTGTGCCCGGGCCGTGCCGGGTCGGCCCTTGAGCACCCTAGTCTAAAGGCATAAGCGGCAAATTTAAAGGAGTCTAAGAATAATTATCCTTGTACTTTAAGCTAATCACGTTATCCAAAACTTATAGCCTGTTAAACCAACCGTTAAATAATAGAATACAATAAACATGACAATCTTACCCTCGTTCTCATCTCCGTTGCCAGTAGTTTGCCTATCTATTTCTTAAAGGATTGGGGGCAAATTTGGTCTTTAAACAAATGAAGTGGCAGAATGTGCTGACCTTTCCACAAAGGCCCAAGGGAAGGTGAAGACCCTTCTTCTTCGTCGCTCACTCATGGCAGCATTGGAGGTAGCAGCGTCTGTCTTCTCATCCTCTTCTTATGCTTCCTCGAGACTTTCTTTCCGCCCGAAACGTTCGTCCTCCATTAAATTTCAACTTTCCGCTTCTGCCCCTGCTCTTTTTTTCGGTACTCTCTCTTCTCCTCTGCTACTTCTTTCGAGCGTTTCCTCCAGAAAATTTCGTTCCGGATTGCACTCTGCAGTACAAGAAATAGCAGTAGCAGAAGAGGCAGAGCAAACCCAAGAGGAAAACCAAAAGAGAAAGCTCTATGTCGCTAATCTGTCTTGGAGTTTCTCCGCTGCTGATATTAAGAATCTCTTTAGTGAATGTGGGATTGTAAAGGATGTTGAGGTTCTTCTTCTGAACTTTTTTCCTCTTTCTCTCGTATTTTGGGAGATGGGTTTATATTATATTAGGGAATAATTTGTTTTTGCTTCTTTGAATTTTTCTTGGGATTAAGATTATAAAGCAAAAGGATGGGAGAAACCGAGGCTTTGCGTTCATCACAATGGCTTCTGGGGAAGAGGCTCGTGCCGTTGTTGAAAAGTTCGATTCTTATGTAAGTAAATTGAAAGTTAACTTTTTGCTTTTTTCTAATTTATGTCTTTAACGCGTTTCTTCAAATGGATTTCTGTTTTATGGCTGGATGAATCTGCATGTGTTCGAATAGAGTGATTAGGGCAGGTTTTGAATCTCGTTTTCCTGTAATTTTCTTTTTCTATAGAAGTTCTAGTGAAGTGGATGTTAGTTGCATTGGGATTTGAGTGGTATTAAAGAGATGAGAGAAGAAAAGACTCATAATTGAGTCAAATTTCTTTTATTTATTTCCTCAGACTATGAAATTCATAATTGACAACGGTATCTGTTAGCGCGAAATTTTTATTTGCTCCCTAAATGCTAGTTAGATATACTGAAAAAAGAGTTGAAAAATGGTATCTTATTTGCTAACTTTTAACTGATTTTGGGGCTTTCCTACTAATGCTTACATGGTTGGGAGCATTATTACTGACGATAAATTGAATTAAACACAATGATTTTTTTATTTTTTATTTTTTTGGATTGTGCTTGCATTGGAGGAATATCATTATTTGATAGAGTTGAATTAAACACCAATTCTGCATTCTGCTTTTTGCTTACTGTTGATTTTGAATTGTGCTGTGCAGGAAATGTCAGGAAGGATTATTAGGGTCCAATATGCGAAAAGATTGAAGAAGCCACCTCCTCCTCGTCCTGCAGGTCCTCCTGTTGGAGAGACACGCCATAAACTTTATGTCTCCAATCTTGCATGGAAAGCAAGATCTAGTCATCTCAGAGAGTTCTTCTCTGCCGATTTCAATCCGGTTTCAGCTAGAGTTATCTTTGATAGCCCTTCAGGAAGATCTGCTGGGTTTGGATTTGTATCATTTGGCACCAAGGAGGAAGCAGAGGCTGCGATTACTGCTTTGGATGGGAAGGTACTAAATTGAAATCATTCTTGTGCAGAATTCCCTTGTTCTTTCATGTTTTACTGTTTCCTACTTGTTGGATGTTTTATTAAATGCACAATAATTTCTGAATATCATTAGTGGGTTGGATGGCTCTTTGTTGTTGGCTGCTGCAATTTTGTTGTAAATTGATTTGGACATATGAAACTGGATTCTTCTTCAGTGTCGAATTTGATGGAATTTTTGTTTGAATTTATTTTGAGTGTACTTAAAAAATCCCATTAAATTCTGTCTTCCGCCATTCTTCAGGACACAGGGTTGTGCTATTTTCTAGTCAAATGGCATGGCTTAAGTAATATGCACTGACCAACATTAAATTTTGTTACTGTACAAAATGGTTCTCTTGAGACAAAATGTCTATTGTTGTTAAAACGCACAATGTCATAATTTTTTTAGTAGACCTTATCTGAAATGGTAAAGTGGTTTGGAGGTTTCTGATGCAAGTTGAAGGCACCTGTGTGAAGGATGATGCAAGTTGAAGGGTATGGAAGGTCTAGAGGAATACCAATAAGCACTTGAAAGAAGGTTGTCTTAAATGATTTGAAGACACATAATCTATCTGAAAATATGCTCTTTGACATATTTGGATGGCAAAACAGGATCTCCGTTCCAGCTACATCCATATTTTTGTTTTTGTTTTTTGGTGGTTGCTAAAATGGCCCTTAGCTTGTTTGGAGTAGGCATATTTATGGTTTCTTCTTTGAATGTTTATGCTGCAAAAGTCCATGATATATAACTTCTAAGGCTTAGTCAGATCTTTAGTTCTTATATTTCCTTTTCACTTTGCGGGAAGTAGTGGTGTTTGTTTAGGCTGCTGATTAGTGAAAGGGTTTGAGAATGTATGGAGATATCTTGATGGGTAAAAAATGAAATAATATTGGTTTAGAAGTTTTGGATAGAATCTCCTTTGGATGGGTTTTGTTGTGTAGGCTTGTTGCTTCTTTTCCAATGTGCTAGTTCTCGACATGAACGTTTCACAAAGTGAATCTGATGCTATATCAGGAAACTATGAGATTAGGAGAAGAATGGTTTGGGTACATCTAACTTGTTTAGCCTTTATTTTTTTGTTCTAACTGTTTGAATCCTAAATATACATTGTTTAAACCTCAGCAGGTTTTTGGGTTTTGTCCCTTGATAATAACCATGTATCAAGTAACATAGAGGACTGCACTTATTTGTGCTATATTGAATCTTACTGTATCTGATATACTTCAGCATACCAGGATACTATTTAACTTTTTTACATATATCACCCTGTGTGCTTTAGCTGCAATAAAAGATTCTAATTTTAGTATTCCATATTCCAAGGCTGTGCATGGAGCAATTTTAACCAGTAGAGTACTAATTGCTACTGCCATCACAAGATTGCTCAAATTCCTTGGTATTAACTGATACTCTTCCTTTACTTGAATGAATTTTTCACATGAGTCCTGCTTGGGAATCCTTAGCACCTGAATTCTTCATTTTATTTTTATTTCTTTAATTTTTATTTGTTATTTTTCTTTCAACTTGTTTGATAAATTTTCTGTAGTGACTTTTACTTTTATTAGGGTTTCCTTTTTGAAATGCGTTGTTATAACTAAGTGATCTGAAGATGGGGGAGTAGCACATAAGAAGCAATGGCTAATCGCCCTCCTCAATGATCACTTCATCATTCGGTACCTACTTCGTGACCATGTTAAAGGTGTTATAAATGTTCTAGTGAATTTGAGCTGTTTTTTAAATGAAGATCATATAACTATTGTTCATCTACACATTTTTAGGGATTTTATCATATGTAGTGTCTCTAGTTTCACTGAAATATATTTAGCTATTCCTTATTAGACACAGTGCATCATTTCATTTGAAACACAAAAATGAACCAATCTTACGATTGTCTTTTCTTTGTCTTCCAGCTGTTTTGTTCATGTTCACAAATTCCTCCATTTTTAAGTCCTGTTTTTTAGGTTAATCCTTGTTGAACCTGAGATTTTCAGTCATCTGTAATGAGCAAATTTACTCTTGATGTTGAATTTTTTTTCTTCTTCAAACTTGTTATTTGTGATCTTCATTGCCTATAGCAGACATCCAACTGAGCTTTGATACAAGTTTATTTACTAAAGCCCCATTCAGACCATGAAATATATGAAAGGAAATGAATAGAAGAGAATAATTCAAATGTTCTAACAACATGCTTTTTTATGGAGAATAAAGGTGCAATGGATTACATATTGAAGGATAAAGGTGAGAGGGAAGACCAAGAAGACCTGGATGGTTGTTCAGAAACTGTTTATACACATTATCTGACTTGGCTGATTAAGATTGTGGGAAAAATGTTTCTATCAACGCCAACTAGTTGGAGAAGGCATGTTGTGTTGGTGATGGTTTTTTTTTTGGTTGAAGGAAGTACTTGGATTTGGTTTAGAAGCTCTTTTTTGACTGTGCTTTTTGGTTGTTGTTGAGTCAACAGATCTTTTCAAAAATCATTATTTGATCGATGATTGGAGTTTCAGTTTTTTTATGTTTATTTTGATAAGTTTTTCAACATTTCATAACCGCCTTTCTCAGTATGTTTGGGTGAGATGTCTTTTGCATCGAGACCTACTGGACAGGTTTGTTCGCGATTAGTTTAATTGTAATCTGCCATAACGCCTAATTTTTCTTAAGTTGATTCCATTAAATTTTTAGATGTGAGTTCCAGGTCTGTCCTTCGTCAATGTCTTACAATTCCTATGACTTTGGTTTCATAAAATTTGAGACTATAATGCATCTAATTGTATTTATAGAAATCATGATCCAAAATTTGTTTGTTTATTTTGATCAATTTCAATTGGAAATATTGAAGAGAGATGATTCAAATTAATCTATTAGCTAGGATTCCTTTTGTCTTCCTTATTAGCAATTAATGTTTGTTCCACATACTCCTAAGGGCCTGTTGTTAGAAATGACCTTTACATTGATTGCTTAAATGTATACAAAAATTAAAACAGGTTTTATCACACCACTGTTTCCTGCTTCATCTGGATATTTCAGGGTATGCCTTGTAGGTTTTCAACAACTAAGTTCCTTTATGACCTTCTTTCAGAATAATATAAATATCTAATCTTTTTAAACTTCATACTGCAGGAATTATTGGGCCGGCCACTTCATTTGAAATTCAGTGAAAAGAATATTGATGAATCTGGTAAGAAGGAAGAAGAAAACGCTGATCAGTCTGGAAATGAACAGGAAGAGTCGGCCAATGCTGTTGCGCACTATGAAGAGACAGAATGAAACACATACAGTTTTAGTCAAATTCGACTCTGCAGTTTTCCAAGTAACAGTGAAGATATTTTCAGATACAATTTTCCTTGTATCACTAACACAGAAATATAAAAGATGTTCCTCAGGCTATGTAAATTTATGTTGCTTTTGTTACCATATATCTATGTTGTGTTGTAAATTAACATTAACTTGTTTCTCTTATTTCAATAACGATATACAGAATTATTCATTATTATAGTATTTTTACTATTTTGTTGTGTTCTTTATTTTTTATGGATGTATTTACATTTGTTCAAGTTTTTCTTATTTGTCTACTTCTGAGATTTTTGCTACATTATAACTTGGAACATAAAATCTGTTGCTCCGTATTTGTTATGATTTCACATTAGCAATGTCCGTGTGTGTGTGTGTTAGGGTGGGAAAGAAATCTAAGCATGGAAACTGCCAACAAATCTGTTCAGTCTTCCAGCAATAGAATTTCCTTTTGTCTCGTAGATGAAGGAAGAATGATAATTTTCCTGCAATTTAGTGCCAAATATCTGACTCTTCAGTCCTCGTACTAGGACAAGGGGATGTGTTCTTCTTTAGACTCTTTTCCCCTTACATAGTACACATCACAAAATTGATATTCTCAATAAAGATAATTCACTGAGGAAATTGTAATTCATTGTCATTTGATCATGTTAGATGTTCATAGTATTAATTTTTCTATTGTAATATATTCACAATTACCTTTTTCCTTGTGACTTTATTTTTTTAATTTGATGTTAAAACGATTATAGTTCAGATAAAAAGCACCTTGAACTTTTTCAAATGAATATTTCTATCATATGCGCATAAAATATACCGATACATATATAATTTTGTGATTATTAAAAGTTATGGAAATGATAACAATTCATATCATAAGTACCTTGAATTAATTTGACAGAATTTATATATATTTATATTTTCCATGTTTTTCTGTCATATGAACATAGAAAATGCTAATGCATATGCCATTTTGCGTGTACTTAGAACTGTGATTTTGCTCCACACAGATGCTGCTTTCATGTAGTTAAGGAGGCATGAAGCTTGTGTTCCATGGACTCAGGCTCTGGTGTTAGGTGCATGAATGTGTCTAGGTGTCAAACTATTCAACTCCTATATCATAGGATACAGAGCCTTCCTGGATGCATCATTCATGAAAACAATAAGCTGTATCTACATTTTTTTGTTATATCTAAAAAGATACTTAATAACAGTAGTCATGAAAGTTGTACTTGTCATAGTGTTTGCTTGTTGAAGCGCCCAAGAGGGTGACTGGAAGATCAAAAAAGAGCTGAAAGGAGTCATCCAAAATGGATTTGAAAACTTATAATCCAACTTAAGTTGATACTTGTAATCCTATTTAAGATATGGTTCTTGATGGATTGGAATAGAGTAATAGAATTCTCATGTCCCCAACTGGTTAGGATAAAGCATTTGGTTATTCGTTTATTGGTTTACTGGTTTATCTTATAATTCTTGGTCAATTGGTCTTGACATCTCTATCAGTGGATATTGCTTGTTCTCTGATTTATAGAGGTTCATATGGTAGTTTTATATTATAAATATAACTTCAATTCAAATAGAAATCAACCAGAAAAATTTAATGCCAAGGGTTGGTGGGGAGAAACCTTTCTAGTCTCAAACTTACGGAGAGAGACAGGATGAAGACAAAAGGTGAACATCAGGCCCTCGGTGTATAGACTTACATAAAAATATTAGAATATTTGCTCTCTTCTTCCTTGACGCAAAAGAATTCTTTAGTCAGATCATTGGTTGCAGTCATTCAGTTGGTGAGCTTTCATTTTCAGATGATGGTGGGCTTACATCTATTCTTATCTCTCTCTTATAAATAAAAAAAAGAAAGAAAAGAAAAGAAATTATCATAAATAGTTTCTCATGGTTATTCTCCATACTTGGATTTCTTGGATGGGTATGATAACATTAGAAAGTTGAAACTTGAAAGACTAAGCAATGAGTTAAATTTAGAACCTGATGAATGTGGGAACTAGTCTGTTGACAATATCATTGCCTTTCTTGTGGCTAGCTGTTTCATTTTATATTATATTCTCTTTATTTGATATCTTTTTAAGACTGTTGGCCAACCCTCTTATATTCCTTGCTTGTAATACCCAGAAACATATTAAAAATCAGTTTAACATTGACATGCTCAAAGAAAAAAAAAATTTATTTAAATTAGGTGGTTCTCTGATTATGATCTTGGTGGCCCTTACATTTGAATATTGTGCAGGTCCTTTGTTCTTATTTTTCTTGCTTTGGCTGGTCAAGGGTGGTGATGGAAATGTGAGGCTTTGGAATTTGAAGCCAGTTGGTGTAGACAAAAAGAGGAAAAGGGGTAGGGCATCAAAGAGGATTTCGATCCATCAAAGAGACAAAGGTGTTGAATTTAAGGTCAAAATGTGGTCCTCTTTATTCTGTTCCATATTCAAAGTTAGTGAAAATCTCGTAAAATAGTCTTTTAAGCCTGTCCATTTTCATCAATGCTGGTCCGGACCGTGAAATTGAACCATGAAACTGCCCAAAGCCATTTTCGGTTCACAGAAAAATGCAATAACCTTCAGGTTTTCCAGTTCAACCGGGAAAAAAAAAAGTGTCTACATAGTCGAACAATCTACAAAAGATCCCAGTTTATAAAATATTTTTTGTCATTAAAGAAAAAATTAATGTTTGTGGGTCTGACCATTTGAACCGATTACTGAACCAGAAAGATCTTGGTCCGGTAACAAATGACTAGAATCGGTACCGATGCCATGGTGAGAGGGCAACCCCTGCTTGACCATATGGTAAGCTTGACTGACATGGAAAAACAGTATCCTGAAATAAATATCAGAAATTTTTTTGAGTCTTGTTAAACCACCCGGGTCATAACGACTGGTGGGTTCGCAATCTGAGCACATGGTTCACTGCTTGGGTGTTGACTCGGACTGGTTTGGGGATATGTTATGGGTCAACCGGTCAACTCGATAGTGATCAGGTCCGGCTTTCATAACAAGAAGAATAGAGAGAGAGAGAGATAGAGACTTCTTGACTGTCGCAACCACAAATTTCTCAGCTTTTGCTAAGAGAGACACTACCGCACGTTACCGTTACTATATACTAGTCGAGTGCATGTGAAGTATTGCACATACGAAGAAAGAGATAGACGGGGAGGAAACAGTTTTGTAACTGATTATTAAGTTTTAAAAAATTGAGGCATTTTTAATTATTGTATCTATACTACCAGCAAATTGCACGTAGAATACTGCACGTATGTAGAAAAATAAGGGAGGAAACAGTTGTAAAACCGCTCTAAGTTCAGTTTTAAAGGAATTAAGGAGTTATGATTATTATACCCCTTTATTAGAGAGTCTTAATAATGATTTATAAGGGTTTTTAGGAAAGGTGCACATTAAGATTGGCATGATTCCTAAAGGGCCTCTTCCCATTATAGATTAGTAAAGAGAATATGAGGGAATATTCTTAAATTCTGGTAACCACCCACCCCCCCCCCCCCCCCCCCCCCCTCTCTGTTTTTTTTTCCAAACTTTGCCCTCCATATCCAAAAGAATTCCAACATATGATCACCACAACCACCGCTCCTTCCACTTTTAAATTAAAACCCCTTTCAACTGTTCCTTCCCTTACATGCAGTTTTGCACATGGTTGCAACTTGGGTCGGTTAAAACCGAAACCGAATTTGTCCAACCTGACTTTGGGTTGGTTTGGTTTGGCTTATATAGCCTTTGGGTAGGTTTTGGCTCTAAAAAAAATAACCAAATTTGTTTTGTTCGGTTTTGGGTTGAAGGCTCGGGTTAACCGTATCGAACTGAAAACCAAATTGAATTTCCTAAGTGTAAAACCAAAATGAACCAAACCAAAATATAATAATATATATAAAATACAATAGATAAAGTTGTAATAATAAAATATAACTTATAAATTATAAGTTATAAAATAATGAATATATAAGATTATTATTTTATAAATCTTTCTAGTTAATTATTAAATTGATTCATGAGCTCAAAAGTGTGATCCAAAACAATTAACATATGACTTGGGATTCTAAGCTCTTTGCTCCATCTTATGTATGCATGTGAATTACTTAAGGGATTGGACCACATGTAAGTGATGATTCTTTAAATTTGTTGTGTGTATTCTTTAAAAAAAAATTTTGGGGCAAAAGTGGGAATCTCTCTCGTGATAATAGGTTTTAAGTATAAGAAAATGACCCAAACCAAACCGAATTTTTCAATTTGGTTCGGTTTGAGTTACAGATTTTCTTTAAATAATCAATTCGGTTTTCGATTTGAGTATTTCAGTTCTAAGATCGATTCGGTTCGATTTTGGGCCGACCATTAGTAACATTGGTTTGGTCTTGGGTTGAGGCCAATCCGAACCAAACCGCACCAAATTGAAGCCCTAATGCACACTACTAGTCCTTTTATTAATAAATCTCCAAGATGATGTGTAAGGACTTTTTTGGAAAGTCCCAGATTTGGGTTAGTGTGATTTTCAAGAAGCGCCTTGCGTTATATATAGTATAAATTTAGATCTTCACGATGATGTGTAAGGACTTTTTTGGAAAGTCCTACATTTGGGTTGACGCAATTCCCAAGTGGGCGCCTCGTGTTATATGTAGTATATAATGTAGTATATATATATAGTTAGATAGGTTCGTGTGGCCCTAGAACGTTGTACCAAAAAAGAAAAAAAAGAAGGTATGTATGTGTGGTTGTTGGCTCCTCTGCTCTGAACCATAAAAACTGAAAACCCTAAATAGCCCAACTCTCTCTCCAAAGGACACATATCCTCTCTCATAAATGTGTAGGTAATCCGTCTCTATTTTCCGATTGTAACCCTCCAACACCCCCACTTACATCACAACTATACCGCTCACCCAATCTTCCAAACCGGCTTACCTCAAATATGAGATGTCTGTATCTTAAAGATTCACGGACTATAACTTATAACCATAAGATCTATTTCACCAAATATTTTAGACAATTCAATGGATCGTGTGGTCGAGGACGCATCGATCACACATGATGACACCAAATCCAATGATGGATTTTTTTTTAATTTAATTTTTCTTTCATAGGGATTGGCTGAAGGTGCATGTAGTGTTGCATGTGCTACTTTATTTTTTTTTCAATTTTAAACCCATTTTTGTGCTGATGTTTAAGCTATTTGGTGAAGGGTACTTTGGTCACTTTATATAAAGAGACAAATTGAAAATTTTCAGTAGTAAGGGGGGTAAAAAACAAAGGGTTATAACCCATTTCTGTTGGAGACAAAGATTGGTGGTAACTATCTACCTTTCAACACCAAAAGAGAAAAAAAAGGGGAGATGTCTCCATGTTATTAGCAAAAGCATAAAGAGAGAGATTTAAATTTAAAAAAAAAACAAAACAAAAACATGGCTTCCCATATTATTTACCAAAATTGCCACTGATTTGATCAGTAGTAAGGGGTTTTCATGCAATATATATATATATATCTCTTACCAGCCAAGGGTATTATAGTATTTTTACTGATAAGAACTACTGAGATAGGCCAAGGAAGTGAAGATTAAAATATGGATAATTGGAGGTTTTGAAGGAGGTGAGACTGGCATGACCAAGGAAAGATGCCATATCTTAGAGGTAGTAGGTTTGCCAAGAAGAAAGAATAGGTGGGAATACATTTCCAGTTTTCACTCTTTTTTATGACTTATAAAGATACCTCTTTGACTGATGGGACTTCAAATAAAGAATTAAAGAAGTAAACGTTCACCCCCTTTTAGTTCAAAGACTGATATATCCTCTGCTTTTACTAGTCGTTAACAACATTCCTTCTTTATGATCATTTGCCAAGGTGAATCAATCTCATGTTATTTGATCCTTAATTCCTTATATTATTTTGTGATTCGTTTGGTTCGATACCAAATTTATGCTATGCTATGTCGAAGATGATCGAAACTCATCGGATAGTTTGATCAATGGTTAAAGTGTTTCCTTGTGAACTCTTTGATGAAAGGAACATGATTCTTAATTATCCTAAATGGTTCTCTAACTAGTGATCAGATAATGTTCCCTGCATCAATATATTCTTCTTTCAGTAATTTCCATGTCTGTTGGCTTACCAGACGACTGTTTTATCTCCTTTAGCATAACTACAAATGACAGCACAGGTTTGGAAAACTTATTTTATGAATCAGTTTTTGTCTTTAAATCAATGCCTTCATAGATTAATGTTGGAGGACATATCTGTCATTGAGCTGGGGGCTACCCACCAAGCAGGGAAAAAAAAGGCAGAAAAAGATAAAGAAGGGAGAGTCTTGAGAATTATAATCTCCCACCTGCAACTAAGCTTCAACAATAATTTAGCATTGATTACTTTGATGAAAACCCAACCAACAACATCTCCTTGGTCAACAAACCATCATCTCCAAGAAAGAAAGTGAAAAGGAAAATAAAAAATAGGAAAAAAAAATACAAAAAGAAGAAAAGAAAAGAAAAGAAGACACATCTACACCCCATTTCATCTTTGCTTTACTTTTCATCTAAGCCCCATTGGTTCCTACTTTTCATCACTGTTTGCTTCTTCAAGATATGTGCATCATAAGAACTCTAGTTCTGTACTTGCTCTAGTTGTTCTTCCCAATCTCACATCTCCTCCAAATCCCATGAATTATTTGGCTGCTGTATGCCTCTGATTGTCACAGAAGACCTTTAACCCATCAGATCTAGTTACAGCTTCCAGGTACATACAATATTACACCTCATAATTCTTATTCTTCATCTGCTTCTTCTTTGCTGAAGTTTCTCTTGCTATGATGTTATTATCTCACTTCAAATCATAAGCTTCTTTGATTTTTAAATTGGAAGAGAAGTCTGTTTATATGATTTCCTCCAGTTTGTTTAGATTTCATATCATTCATTGAATAACTTGCTTTCCTATTGAGAGCAGAAATTAGGGGAAAAATATTAAAAAGGAAAGTAGGGAAATAAGAAGAAGAAGATGATGATGATGAGGATGAAAAATATTATGTTACAGGTATAATTAAGATTAGTCCCATATAAGTCCTTCAGATTGGCTATGGGATCTCTAGGAAACCCAAAGACTTGGGTACCTTATGATAACAATAAGGATTGTTCTCTAGGCTTTTGTAGTTTGTATTGCCCACAGTGGTGTTACATCATCTTCCCACCTCCACCTCCATTTGGGTTTCCTGATGATGATTCGGGGCCAAATTTCTCCCCTCTGGTTATCGCAATCATCGGCATTTTGGCGAGTGCTTTCCTTCTTGTAACCTATTATACTGTCATCTCCAAATATTGTAAGAACTTGGATTCAAGGAGAAGAGGAAATCAGAACCCAGGTGAAGAATTGGATGAGAATAACAACCCCTCACAACAAGAACCATGGCAACTTTCTACAACAGGAATAGATGAGTCTCTGATCAAAACCATCACAGTTTGTAAGTACAAGAGGGGAGAGGGGTTAGTTGAAGGGACTGATTGCTCTGTTTGTCTTAGTGAATTTCAAGAAGATGAGAGCCTAAGGCTATTGCCCAAGTGTAGCCATGCTTTTCATCTTCCTTGCATTGATACCTGGATGAAATCTCACTCGAATTGTCCGTTATGCCGCGCCAATATCATATCTTGTAATCAGTTGCCGCCCCAGTTACTGCCACCGGACCCAGAAAGTCATCCAGAAACCATATCTGCACCAGAGACTCAACCTGTGAATGATGCCACTCTTGTGTTAGAAGAATTGGAGAGAGGTGTTGGAGAGGAGGGCAATTCAACCACAGAGAATGTTCCGAAGACTCCCTTGGAAATTCATGGCTATTTGGGGGATACAATGGAGAGAGACACCATAATTGAGATCAGAGATGAGGGAACTCAACATACGAGACGGTCGCATTCAATGGATTGTTCATCTCAAGGCCATGTCTCAATTGCTGATATATTGCGCAGCGATGAAGATGATGATTCGATTGCAGAAGATCACCAGCATCCGGTTGATGTAGGATCCTCAAAAGGAAGCAGGGGAGATCATAGCAAGTCTAACACTAGAAGCAGGGCTCTGAATTGTGCTATGAGTCCTGTTCCAATGAAGAGATCATATTCCAGCGGCAGATTCTTGTTCACTAGAAATGGAAGAGGAAGGAATTTATCTGTTCCCATGTAAACTGAACTGAAATCTATGGAAGAGCAGGTATATATATATATATCAAGGTTGAGTTATTAGAATTCATAAGCTAGAAAGCAAGGGGGACAGAGGTCATGGGAGATCCAAATGAGAAGAAAGAGACCTGTGTGAAGATCTTACATCAAATGAATTTTCTTACATGGTTATTTGAAGTGTGGGAATTCTCATTGTGAAAAAGAAAAAAAAAAGTGATGTGGGAGTCATCAAACAGCTCTGCAGATAGGTTCCTTGATTCTAATTTGGATTCTCCTGTGTTGATGTGTGACTTAAATGGAGATTGCATTTTCATTTTCATGTTTTTCTTTTCCTTCTCACTTATATGTTTTTTTCCTTCTTTTTCTTACACAAATTGGGGTAGACATGAAGATCATCTTTCTTTGTTTCCTTGCTCTTTCCTCTCTTGTTCTGTGTAACACAGACAAAGTTCATGTCACATTTGAATGGAGCTTAAAGATCTGATGGGCCTTTGTAGTATTCATGAGGACCCAAAAGCTTCAATTTATCAATCAAGTTGATTTTCCATTGTAGAAACCAGAGAACAAGCTGAAAGGCTTCCAAGTCACAAGTCACCTTGGAATTGGTAAAGCAGAAAATGGGAATGCATTGATCCCACAAAATCCCAATTTCTTTTATTCTTATCCTGCCAAAAAGCATTGCCTTAGAAATGCTCATTTCAGATTACTGTCAGTGACAAAGACTAAAAAATCTAATCTCTTACTATTCTATATCCATACAATTGTAAATAAGACTAAAGGCATCTTGAAAAGTGTGAAGAATCAACCTTCATTATCCTTTTCTTTTTTCCTTTTTTGAATTATCATTTTAGTTTGTTGATATAACTGATTTTGTGAGGAATGCTGCCTTCATTTAATAATTTGTAAAAAAAAATAAATAAGGATATTTATTAAAATAATGAGAAATGTGTTTAGTAAAAATATTGTGGTGAATATCCTTGGAAATTATTTGATGGGAACTCTCTGTGGTTTAAGCCTGTGTTGTTTCTTGCGACACCAATCACATGCCCAGTGAGACATGTAGGTAACTGGTAACACATTTTTCTAGCCGGTAAGAATTTTAATTACAAATATAAATATTAAAGAAATTTAATTAAAAACCACCCCACCCCACACCCCCACCCACCCACCCACCCCCTGCTGCATTGGTTGACATGTGGAGCATCTCATAGCTTGTGTTTTTCATTGTTTTGCATGGGTTACTCGAAAAACATAAGCCATCGGATGGTCCACGTGGCAGCATCTGACGGCTACAACAGTGACCAATGCAATAAAAAGCTACATAAGATTTCATTCCCAGTATTTACTAGTAATAGTTAGCACATGATAGACCTAATTATTGAACAATGTAATCCTCTCAGGACCTATTGGGTTAGACCGAAGATCTTAGCCCAGCCCATTAGTGAATGGATCTAAAAAAACTGCAATGGTCCCATCTTACCTAGCTTCAAAATCTTGAGCATAACACACCCCTATATGCATGGGCCAATTGGGCCTACTGCCGGCCCGTCTAAACTGGCAGACCTAACCCGAAGCCGACTCAAACCGAACCGAAATTCCGGTCCCGGATCAAGTTTATAAAGCCAACCCGGTTTTCTTCATCGGTTAACAAGATAAACCAGTCAACCGGCCCAACCCACCCGGATTTTCCCAGGTGGCAATTGCTTTGAATCCACCTTTACTATGGCCAAATCGAAACATGAACCCGTGAATTCTCCAGATTTTTTAGATTGTTAAAATAATTTATTTGCTACCCAATTGAGATGAATATCTCTCTCTCTATCTGTTTTTTTGTGTTTTTATTACAAAGCCCGCTCGACAGTTAGGTAATTGAAACTGACGTTCGTCTAATACATCCAAGTCCAACCCAAGAGCTGTCTGCAATCTGCATCTCAAAACAACAAACTTCAACCTCGCAATTCTCACACAGTTTAAGACCAGAGAAAGATAAAAACAAAAGCAAAACAGCTATCACTCCTCTGTTGCTACATACAAAAAATATAAATTAAAGAACCCCACTTCAACATCTTTCCTGCAGGTCTCCTGACCTTTTCCAATTACCAAAGAAGAGGTCACTTTCTTCATTTTACTTTATTTACAAGGGTATTTTTGGTAGTCCTGGTTTTGCTCAATATGTTGCAGCTTCCTCCTCAATTATTCTAAGCATGTGGTGTACTGCACCTGCTATGTCATCTACTGAAGCAAAACGGCATCCTTCCTCTACCTGCAATAAGAATATTCAAATTAAACAGCAATTTCTGTACTTGGAAACTCATCTCCATAAGGGGAAAATAACTCCCCCTTGAGCGTTTAATGCAACAATCCCTATTATCCTCCTCACTGGATCTTTCATTGTAAGTACAAACTTGTGTATTTAATATGACTAAATATATATAGTTGTATGTATGTACACATATGTGTATAAGTGTTTGTGTGTGTGTTTGTATTTATATATACCTTGACACTGAAGGAATAAAGCACAAATGGCTCCAAAGTGGTGACATTGAGGTGGAGTACGGCGAGGCGGAGCATCTGGAGTCCGGCGACCATTCGTAAGAGATGTCTCTGCCTCTTCTGCGAGAGGATTCGAATATTTGCATGGCTTTCAATCAGTGTAACTTCAACGTCGGCGATGGCCGGCCTGGTTTCGGAGCCATGGCTGTTCGGAATCTGGGACGAGGAGTACTGAGGGTAACCAAAGAACTGCATGAAAGGAGGTGGGAAAGAGTTACTGGCGTTTTCATGGCATTGTTTCTGCCGTAGCAGGTGCTTTTGAGCTTCAAGTGACTGAAGGAGTTGCTCAAGCTCTTTCACAAATTCTATAGCTCCTCCCACTATAGATGCTTGGTCACCCTGCAACACAAATTAAACACACTTCTGAGCTAAACAAATAGCAATTTCATCAGTTTCTACTAGACTTCAGCAGCATTGATAATCACCATTACCAGTAGTATCAGTAATGAAAATAATATTGGAAAAAAAAACATGATTATTATTATTATTACTACTTTATTATAATGGTTACAATTGTTAATTATTTCATTTGGAAGAATTCCTTATTATTAAAATGTTATGTACTTAAAAGATTATGACACAGAACACCAAGTTAGGAAAAGTGCAAACACTTCCTTGAAGGAAGCCATGAAGATAAAACCCAAATTCCTAGGCTTGAACTCCTAAAGCTGTGAACAGTTGATACCCTTCTTTGATACCTATCTAATTAATGTATTACACATGCATATATACACACACATATATATGTGAAATAATGTACGGCATATCAGCGTGAAGAAAAGAAACACAAATTGTAGAAATGCAACATGGGAAATAGGCCAAACCCTTTGTATATATGATTCTGGCATCAGGGATCGTAAGACGTTTAGGTGGTCGTTCATCTGTTTCCGGCGGTTTCGCTCGACGGCAATGTGTGTCATCCTTTGTGTCTCAGCTTCTTCTTTGCTCTTGCAGATTCTTGGCCTTCTCCTCCGCTTCTTCCTGCCTTGTGTACTTGAATTCGACCTTTCTATGTGTTCCTGCAACCCAACAAAGCTTGGTAGCTCTGGCGGCGAAAATCGATCATAAGTTCCGGCGAAATTCAAGGCTCTCAAGCTGTCAAAAGGCTTCTTGCTATCGATTCTAAAACCGGCATTGTCATTTTCTAGTGAAAAGCTTGCTTCTGAGGAACCATTGTAGTAAGGTGGAGTAAGAGATATTGTGTCATACATGAAGTTTGAAGGGTCGCTTGAAGAAACGGCCTTAAGTGCCATTATGCCTTTCTATTATCTGATGTATCCTTGCTTTCAAATGAAGCTTAGAAGATCCAGTTCAGCCCACCAGTTCGCACTTCATATATGAACCTATGAATATATCATCTCCTTAAGTTTCAATGGAGAGAGAGAGAGAGAGAGAGAGAGGGGATGACATGAGAGTGCAAGTGAGAGAACAGTGAAGGAGTTGTGCCTTTCTGCCTCAAAAAGTGAGGAAAAAGGAGGGGACTCTGCCAACCCCTTTCGTTTCCCAAATTCATAGATGCTGATCAAACACTGCCACAGTCTGGGGTCTGCACTGAGGATGGGGGACCCAAATCTGTATAGAAGTATGCATACAAACAACAGTCAGGCTGGTAAAAGCAACTCTTCATAGTTCATACAAGAGAAAAAAAAATGAGCAAGAAACAATTAAGAATAACTTTAGCTCTTGCGGGAAATGAGTGGTCCCCAAGGACCCCTAGACTCTATTAAATCTGATTAGTAGAGCAAATGCTACCGTATGTTGAAACCCCAACATAGGCCATACCATTGATGAGGTGCAACAACAGGAGGAAGTGATGACTGATTGATCTGAACTACTTAATCAATCACATTATGAGAAAACCCTAGAAATCCAATGGTTGGGATTGATGAGGGATTTCTGACATGGTGCTTCAATTAGGAATGATTATCAGCTAGCCACATGGCATTAGATAAGAGGGGTCCATAGCCCTTGTCTGTTGCAGAATGGTCTATCTAACTATCATAAAAAGATAACCCTATATAGGAAGAAAGAATAATGATATATTGGAATATATCACAAAAGCATTAAAATATGCTATATTTGCATGCTTATTTAAATATTTCATGATGAATAAGACAAATATGAACAGGTTGGTATCATGTCAACCTTGAAATTAAAAGAAAAAAAAAAGGAAGCTATGGGTGGCAATTAACTGATTAAGATCAGGTCAGTTCGGGTCATTATTGGGCCAACCCGAGGAAGTTCTTGCGGAAGTTATTAATTAGGGATAATTACAGATTACCCCTTCAGGTTTCGGACAATTCCACTCTCCCTTGCTATATTTGAAATAATAGTTTACTAACTTGAGGTTTGGTATGTGTTACAAGTTTCCTTTTTAAGGGTTTGATCGACGACGTGGCAATAACATAGATTGACAACTTTACCCTTTTTAAACACCAATCGTATCATTCAGTTGGTTAGAATAAAAGGGGTAAATTTGTCAACATATATATTTTTTTCTTGCTACTTCATGGGTCAAACCCTAGAAGGGGGGAACTATTACACATTATAAACCTCAAAATGATAAACTGGTATGTGAAAAACCTCTAAAGGAGGAAAACGGGATTGTATATGTAACGCCCCAAATCCATGTCATATATATATATATATATATATTTTCATGACTCGAATCGAATCAAGGCATTAGTTTGTGGTACATCACAATCAACTCAAAAGATGAGACTAAGAATTATTAGAGTACTAGGAAGCTTAAATTATTCATTAGAATCTATATATTACTATTACATCAATTAATCAAATGAAAAGCAACTACAATTTAACTAACTCTCGAACTCTACTTGATCATCTACTATTATTCTAAGAAAATAAAAACACCTATATCAATATCCTACACTTATCTTCTAGATTCTCAATTCTACAAACACACTATTTGACTACCCCAGTGGCGTCCTCACCAAGATCACTTGAAAACAAACAGAACAAAACGAGCATTCAAGCGGTCTTATCTAGCGCTCCCTTATTTAACATGAGCGCTCAACAAGACGCTCAAGCGATTTGTTAATCGCCCATACAAAATCGCAAATTCTGGGTTTTCTTCAATTCACAAAATTTCATTCTAAATCCGAATAACATCAAACTAACTCCTCAAATCACTTCTAAATCATATATTTCCAACCTCTAAACTTGTTAGATCATTCCAAATACATCTAAACATAAATTTACAATAAATCTAAATCAAAACCTAAGGAAACTCAATACTTTAAGCATGCTTCACAGTTTTCATAAGCCCCATCTAAGATCAATCATACCTACAAAATCTATTGTATAAAATACATGGTTTAGTATCTCAAATCATCATACATTAATTCCATATCAGATCCAAACGTTTAAACCTAAAATCATGCAACGATTAAACAAAACGGAGTGTTACTATTTGCCTCAAAATGCAAAAATCCTTCTCTTTAAGGTATAGCCAAAATCTCTGCTATTATCACACCCCTCTAAAGACCTCAAAACACCATCTCCACTGTTCAGATTGAAGCTCCATCAGTTATGAACAAAACCCCCAAATTTGAGTCTGATCCAATGATTTGATCTTTCTAGATTGTACTTGAATGAATGATAGTAAGAAATTTCTGCAGCACTTTCTCTCTCTAAATTCCCCAAACGTGAGAATCCTCCTTTCTCCTCCTTTTCCTCTATATGATTTGATTAGAAGAAACCCTAAATTCTCCTAAAGCTTTCCTTTTATAGGCTCACCCAAAATAGAAGTCCTGTTTGATTTAGGAAACTTTTTAACTAACCCCACTAGGATTCCTAATCTCACTTAGAAGCTTTCCTAATCTTTCATAACTGCTCCTTCTAATTCTTCCCTCTTAATACTAAATAAGAGAAACTTCTATTTTTCCTAATTTTCGTGCTAATTATTTCCCTTATTTTTAAATATTTCAAAAACTTCCCAAAACTCCTCTTTTTTCTCAACTTAAGGCTCCTAATCAATTATAATGACAAATATGCCCTTTTCCCACTTATTAAGCTATAAATATCATTATTAATAATCAATATAAACCCAACTTAGGTCTAACATAATTTCTCAAGTCTAATAATAATTTAATTAATCTATTTAATTATTTACCAATAATTAGTAGGAATTGACCAAAATACCCTTCTCTTGATAATTTCGTATCTAACCATTGGATTTCTTCTAATAAATGTATTCTCTATAGTATTCTTGGCCATAATACACACTTGGATTAATACCTATCTTTCCCAAACTTCATATTTAACTTACTCCCCCAATTATTCTAAATTAATTCTTCACTTTTCCTATTACTATAAATTAAAATCAAATCTATAATTAATCTTCCAATTAATTTAAATTACTATTCCAATTCCCAATAACTCGTAATTACTATCATTTATTTAAGTACTAATATATACATACTTGGAACATAATGCTAAACCTCCAATACTTGGATTAATTATTTATTCCTTTATTTTTATTTTTTTTAGGTTTATCTAACTTATTATCCAATATTTAGATTTATTTATTATATTACTATATTAAAAAATTCAAGGTCTTACAATTTAAACTTAGGGGGATAAACTATAATTATCCCTATTAATTATATGGGTTTGTTGAGAGTAAGATTGAAGTTAGGCACATGTATTTTTCTAAGCTAGTTGAGAAGCTTGACAGATCTATATTACGACCACCTTTGTCATCCTCTTCAGTTACAAATCTTCATCTTGCCGCCTCTCCATCTCTCTCGCTATGTCTCTCGTGTCGCATTCTTTTCCTCCGAAATTTGGCTGAGTTGGACACGTGGCGATGTTGATGATGTGTCTTTGCGTGGGCGTGCCAGTATCTGTTGATACAAAGATTTCGGGTCGGATCTTGTTCCGAATCTAAACCGGAGTCGGTCTAGCAGTACTGCAAGTCACCTGTAATAAAACCGGTCAGGCGATAGAATGAAAACTAAGGGTTCGGTCTTCATTTGGGTTCTTATACGTGTTTGAAAATAAGTGCAATCAATGGCAAAGCACTTTATTAGAAAATCGGCTGATGAAACATGACCGTAGATTACAACAGATAATCTCCAAAATAAGAGAAAAAGAAAATCACCAATATTAATAGTACAGGCCTTTCTAGTCCTTATAGTCGTGATCGGAGTATAAGGGAAAGATTCAGGGGGCAGCTGTTAACACGGTAAACTCGAGGGTTCACCTAGGATTGCTATTCAACCAATAATCCGTAAGTCACCTGGTTTGATCAAATTCGGTTTCGGGACCGGCTGCTCGGAATCCTGTAGCCATAGTCAAAGTACAGAATTGCAAGACAAGGGCGGCCTCAGTCTACTCGCCAGTGGCAGGGTCTTGATGTCAATCGGAGTAAACAGGGGCCTAGAGTGTCACTGCGACTGGAAGCAGTGAGAGAAGTCCTAGGTTATCCTTTCTTACTAAAGTTTGAGTGTAGGAGATGGGATAAGGATCGCGGATGATCAAATTATAAATATAGTAACCGGTTGCGGTTTGATGGAGGTTGTCTTGGAGTTCTTCGTTGCTGTGCCTTTTATAGCCAAATCGTCGACGGTTGCTCAACGTCCCTTCTTTGCACGATCTCCATGTCTATTTTGGAGGTTATTCATCTGTTTCTTCTTATTCGTGGGAGATAACTTCTTCGCCACGATCGTAAACAAATAACTTCCTTGTGCATCGTTGCCCATTCATATGATCTCGACGGTCGATCTTATGTTGATGGTGACATCGTCCCTTAATCGTAAGAGAACGGTTCAATCTTATGTTGATGGTGACATCATCCCTTAAACGTAAGAGAACGGTTGTCATATGTGCTTACGTGGCTTCGGCTAAGTGCCTGGCCCACGTGGATGCTGACGTGGCTTATCTGGTTGAATTAGGCCATGTAGATACTACATAGTATTTCCTCATTTGTCGGTCTATGGAGGGTGTAAACATTACCCCCTTATTTATTACACCGTCATTTGCTGGTGTGATGAGTAAGTACTTAACTTTTCCAAATTTTCGTCCGTTGTTTAAATAGACGATTCACAATCTTTTCACCATTTTCCCACAATCAAGACAATTGCGATCTCTTCTGCTCAATCCCCCGACACCATCTATTAAAGTTAACCCTGGTAATTTCGCATCATTCGTTTTCTTCTAACTGTTTTTCTTTTTTCCTTTCTTTTTCCTCTTCCATGGCGGGCAACGTTATTGCTTACAATGTCCGGGTCGAACCCTACAACCATTCGATAGTCATCGGCCCTTTTCTTGATGCTCGTGATGCTCCTCTGGATGTCTCGAACGCCAAAGTAAGGGGTCCTTTGCCTTTCACTAATGGCAACATTCTTAGCAGGAGCTTTCATTGTCGGAGTTGTCCGACGGTTCAATCCGAATGGGCGGCTTGGGTCGGTCGTCTAAAGAGGCGTTTTTCAATTACTTGGTGGAAAACAGGTATTTACGACATGATCCAGTTCTCCTGCCATCACATCCCCATTCACCCAAACCTTCTATATGCGATCTGTCTGCTTTGGAATGCTCAGACCAATACCTTTAATTTCCCTTGTGGACCGATGACTCCCATCGTGATGGATGTTTGCTTTATCACTAGTTTCTTTGCAACCGGCCATGAAATCAGGTACAGCATGTCGGATCTCGGCATGTTTGAATACTTTTCGTTGAAAGATCCACCCCAAAATAAAGAGGAGGAATCTCCAAACAAGAAGAAGAAATCTCAGAAGAAAGGGACGAAACCTCAGAAGAAAGAGAAGAAATCTCTGAAGAAGAATAAACTCCGAACCTCCTTCCGATCCTATATTGAGTATTGTGAACAGTATCAGTCTGACATGGATGTGGATCATTTCTATTTCCTTCTCTATTTCTTCTGCAACTTTGTCTTTTGTCCCAGAGCCGAAGGGGTTACCAAGGAATATACCCCATTGGTCAAGCTTATTATGGGGGATTCTGAAGCTGCCCTGCTCCTTATTTCCTATCGGTCTTATATCGTTCTTTGTGGTTCCTTCAATTCTAGATTTATCATTATTTTCTGACCAAGTTTTTTACTCTTGTTGATCGCCCCTTACGCTCTGACTTCTTTGGTTACGAATGTTTGGATGGTACCCTTATTGACTGCTCCTTCTTGGAGTGTTTTCACTTCTTTTTCAACCTTAAACATTACCCTGCACCTCCTTTCACAGTTTCTGCAAATGCATCCAGCTTCCTTTCTATGGTTGATGACATAACTGATCAACAACATCTAATCTGGACCAGCTTCTTATTGGCTCAAAATTTGAACTATTCTATGCCAGCCATAAATAAAAAGCCAGGATTCGAAGTTTACCTGCTGAGTTGTGTGAGTAGGCAATTTAATTGTATTCAGCGGATACCCAACCTTGATTTCAATGGTCTGTTTACAGTTAAGACTACTTCTATCGTTCGGGGTTCCACCTCTAAAGACAAAGCTGCCCGTATCGAGACTCGATATCGTGCGGCAGCTACTGCATTTTACCTACCCTATCTTCCTTCCATTGACAACTGCCGTTCTGACTTTTCAGTATGGTGGCGTTCCACTTGGCGGGAAATCTACTGCCATCCAGCAAATGACTATCTCCAGCGGTTGGGTCTACTTTGGCCTCTTCCTACACCGACCCAAAAAGGTGTGTTATTTTCTTTGTGTCTTCTTTCATCCTGAATCATGTTGCTTAACTTCATTTTCTGCCGTTAGGTAAGTCGAAGGTTCCTTCTTCATCAACATTGGATGTTTCGACTATCACCACCTCTCCCACAGGCCTAGCCATAGACACTGATGATGATGATTTATCTTCAAAGTGTCTTCGATTGGAAAAGGTAGGCCTTCTATTTCTCCCTTCTTTTATCATTCATCTTCTAACTTTCTGCTTTCTCTCAGGGAGAAAGTTTTTCGAGCTTGGCCGTACTTCCTTCCGGTGCTACGGAATCTGTTTTGGACATCGCTCCTCTTAGCACCATTCTCGTGGTTTCCTTTCCTTCTTTGAGTCTGACCGCCCCCATCAATCCTCCAGGATCATCTGGTCCTGCTATAAATACACCTGGTAGCTTTACCGATGACATTCCTGTACTACCTTCTGATGATCTTCAAATAATTCCTTCCTCCAGTGATTCTTTAGAGGAAGCCTCTTATCTGGCTATACCTCCCAGATATGAATTTGCGAGAGGGGAATTGGAGCAAAGGAAGCTCTCGGCCTGCTTCTCCAGCTATCAGAGCAACTACATTCATTGCTTCCACTGGGACCGTCGTTCTCCCAGGCCATTCCATGATGGAGGTTGAAGGAGGTACAGATCAAATGAGGCAATTGACCGATGGGGATGAAGCAGAGGATGCTAATTCACTTATTCCTCCGGCGTCTGCATCTGATGCAATGCCTTCTTCTGGTGACTCCCTCAGGGTGTTGGATAACTTACTAAATGCTATTCAGTCCAAATTTTTGTCGGCCACTTCAACTGCTCCACGTCCCCCAACTCCTGATTCCCTTTGGTCCGAGATTATCCAACTTCAAAATCCAGGAATAATTGGAGTTTCAAACGCTGCTCTTGATCGCGTAACTGAATTAGCAACGGAGCTTCACAATGTTCCTTTGGTGTTGCCCGTAGTAAAATCGGTGCTTTCCCAGGCTTCCCACTTTTACTCTTTCAAAGTGTTCTTCGATCGTTGTTCGGCCAAAATAGAAGAAATAACCAATAAAGTTGAATCTCTATTCGGCTGATATTAGCTTATACAAGGACTGAATGATGACTAGGATACCTGTGAGTAGCATTATGCTAAGAAGACCCAACGTTTGAAGGCGTTTGATGATCATATCGTTGATATTGACCATCAGATTGAGAAGCTACAGAATGCGAGGTCTGAACTTCTACGTCAGCGCGAAGAGGTTATCCGTAACAGCCCTATTGATGAAGAAATTGTGGCAGAAAAAATGCGCCAATGTGATGAAGCAGCTCATGACTTGGAAGTTGAAGCACAGTCTTCTCGTGGTTTGGCGCTGCGCCAAGCCGAGCTATTGGAAGAGAGACGGTCTGCTCAGGAGTCCTTTAATCAATTATATTCAGATTTTGTAAATATTTCATTTTCAACAAAATTAATGAATTTTGACAAACTTTATAATTTTTTGCATCCATCGAAACAACTACCCTGGCCAGTAAAATCAGCCTTCTTTTATGGCGAGATTCATTAGAGCCGGCAAAAAGCGACCCGACCCGACGGGTCAACCCGACTAACCCGATTATAAACGGGCTGGGTTGACCCGTTTATTAATTGGGTCGGGTGCGGGTTGGGGTTTTCCCAACCCGCCTGAAATCGGGTCAAACCCGATTATGACCGGCCAACCCGATTAAAAAAAAGTGTAAAAAATTGCATGCATCAACCCGATTATGACCCGCCAACCCGATTATGACCCGAACCCGACCCGATTATGACCCGATTACCCCATAATCCAATTTTAATAATATTTTTGAAAAAATAAAAAATAAAAAATATATATAATCGGGTTGGCGGGTTGAACCCGTTTAATGGCGGGTTGGGTTCGGTTTGGGGTTTCCCCAACCCGCCAGTAATCCGTCAACCCGAACCCGACCCGTTTAACCCCGACCCGATTACGACCCGACCCGAACCAGACCCGACCCGACCCGTTGCCAGCTCTAAGATTCACTATCAGAGCTTATCTTTTCTGAATCGCCTGTTATCTCTGTCCATTAGATCTTATTCTGAAGCGTATCATCAATACCATTTTGAGCTGTTGTTTCAATTGCCTTGGACAGGTAACCACCGTATCGATTAGGTTTAGCCCTTCCCGATACAGTAATGATTTCAAATTTTTCCCTTTTCTTCTCAAGCCATCCTTTTTCCTTCTTGTCTCTATTTTCTTCCATCTTCTTCCTGCAACTATTTGCTCTTTTTTCCTTTTCATCAGCCATGGCAGATGAAATTGTTGACGATATGAACATATTCACTGAAGGTACCCAAGGCATCGTTCTTGATCCTTATTCTCTTATGGAAGACACACCAATTCCGGATGTATTGTCCCCTTCTTCCCATCCAATTTTTGAGAGAACAACCTTAAACTGGGGATATCTGGCCACCCTTCCTCGTTCATGGCCTAGATGTGCCATTGAATGAAACCAATGGGTTGCCAGGATGTGGCCTGTTTACATGAATGAATGGGTTAGGCTTGGCATAGTCGAGCTGATTCTTTATTCTACGTTCTATGTTCCCTTCAACCCCATCCTTCTCGGGGTAGCTGCTCTTTTCTGGTGTAGAGGCTCCAACACCTTCTCCTTTTTCCATGGTCCTATGACCCCTACTATTCTTAACATTTGCTCCATTACCGGTCTTCCCGTCTTCGGTGATGAAGTAGACCATCGTTTATCTGATTCCATTTTAGGGTATTTTAATACTACACATGCCAGTGCTGCTTTTGGCACATTCTATCATGCCGAACGTATTCAGGATCCTGATACTCCTCCCACCATGCAGGAACATTGTTCTTTTCTATTAATGTTACGTTGTTCTGTCGCTTTGTGTTTTGCAGTCCTTCTGCCTAGATGGTCAAAGAGTTTTCCGATATTGCAGTAGCTCTTGCGCAGGGTCGCCATCTTGCCTTAGCCCCATTTTTTCTTGGCCATGTCTACCGCGGTTTATACAACCTTCCATCAGCTGATTTTGAGCTATTAGTGGTCCACTTTGGTTCTTGCAGTTTTGGCTCTACGAGTATTTCCCTGGTTTTTTTTGTGATCATGGGGAATGTCCTTGTCCCGATCTTCGTTATGTTGGACGACTTTGGGTCTCGGCGATGCCCTTGCGACTTCCTTTTGGAGATGTTCTCAATCACTTTCTTAACAGACTATGAGAAGAACATCCTCCATTATTTTATCGCTTCTCTTTGGATGCAAGCATTGGCACCCCTTTTTATAAACTCACTCATGCCTCCCCTGATAATTTCCGTTTCACTTTTTCAAGTTTTCTGACTGCCAGGGAGATTCCTTTTGGCCTGCATAACCCTGCTGCTCTTGCAACTTCTCGGAGAGAAGGAGTGGAAGTGTATTTGTCGAATTTTGTCAGTAGGCAATTAGGTTATGGTCAAGGCATCCTGATTGTTGACTTTCCATCTATCAACGACCCTCCCGGCACGTCTAGACCAACTATCAACGACTCATACTCTGTTACCGTTACTTCTCGACGGAGACCTATCCCGCCCCCAATGGGAAACCTACTATCTTCTTCCAGGTAGCGGTCATTCTTCTCCTTGGGTTGCTTTTTCAGGTCCATCAAATTCGGTAACCACTTCGGTGCACCCTTCCACGGCTAATATTCCTATTGCTGCTCCACCCAACCTTCCTTCGTCGGTACAGGAACACCCTACTCCTCCTGTGTTCAATTGTCATCCTGACGAAGCTGGTCCTTCTACTCTCCCCGCAGGTGTTCCTTTAGATTCTTCTTCTGATGAGCTATCATCTCCGGCCGAAGGCCACCTACCCCCGCCTGAAGATCCCTCTTCCCAAACGGCAGAGCACCGTGACCTTCCTGAAACCAGCTTTGGCTTTGTCCGTACCTAGTTTAGGGAAGCTGATCGTTTACTCTTATCCTCTGAACTCGGGCATGGTCTTAGCTCCAATTTCCTTTTGGATTTCAATGGCCAATACCAACTTTGATCCCTCATCCTTCACCAACCTGAGCACCTTTCAAATTCTGAAGTGAATGAGACACGTCTCCTACTCGGTCACGCTATTGGATCAGTCAGGGACCCTGCGGAATAGGAGCACCTATTTTCCATGTTTGATTTTTACAGTGCCATTCCTGTAGACACCCCAAATTGCACAAACAATCATCAAAAATCATTTTCTCCTTGAAAGCCAGCACAGAAATTGAAGAAAATAAACTTTTACCTGTATCCGTATACTCAGGCCGGATACAAGTACTCCTTCCTGTATCCGGATACTCATACCGGATACATGTGAGCCTTAGTGTATCTGGTACCATGTACCGGATACCTTAAGGCCCTTTTTTATCCGGTCTGATATACCGGATACATTAAGTTTGCTCAAAATTAGGGTTTTCCGAGAGAAATCACTTGTTACCATCATGTCCCTCATTAAATGAGGGGAAATCTCGGAAATAACCTTAGGGTTAAGGTTGGGGGGTTCTAGACATTAAGTTGTGTCTACCAATGACCTTAGCCTTTGCCTATAAATAGGAGACTCCTCCTTAAGCAAATGGGACTCAACTCTTGTTTTGAATTCTCGCAAAGAAGAACTCCAAGAGAAGGAGAAAACCGCTGCGGAATCGCCTCCAGAACTCAGGTAAGCCTCAACTTTTCTTTTTATTTTCTGTCTTTACATTTCTAGATCTAGATCTCTTCTTCTACCTTTCTGTAGTGTAAAGACTTGTTTGTATGTGTGGAAATCCTTCCCCGGCTCAAAGTATCTCAAGACTCCCCTAGCCGTAAAACGTGAAGGCGGATCTAGGAGAAACGAGACTGGGGATTGACCCTAGTGCTAGAACCCATGTAGCATAAGGCCTTTTTGATTGATTGTAAACCGTTCCATATTCAAAGTACCCTTGATTATCTTGAAGAACTGTGTTTAACGGGGAGAGAGAACAGAGGGAAACGATAATGGAACGGAACCCTAGGCTGTCTTAGAACCCTATTTGGATGAATATGTATGCATGCTATTGATCTTGTTTGATTTTTTACACTTGCACATACATATCACTATTTTGGCGGGATAGGCTCATATTTGGGGTTTATTGCATTTATTGTGATAAATCTCAAATAAATGGCCTCAATCAATTCTGGAATGCGTTTTGGATGATTTTTAAAGTATTTGTGTTCATCTTGCACGAATCACATATTTGAGTCAATTTTCGGATTTGGTATTTCTTCAAGAATGGCTTAGCTTGACAGCACCTGTACCCCTACTTCGGACGCCCATAACTTCATCATCCGAATGAATGTTGGGGCGATTCTAGAACCATGGGAAAGGTGAGGCTGTCTAGTTTATGTCCACCAAATTTCACAAATTTCATTTTTGACACCTCTCTGTCGAAGTTGAGTGGACAGTTCAGGTTCAAATACAGAACTTGTCACTTCGACGGAGCGCCATGTGTTCGATTTAAGTCCGATTCGAATGATTTTTGTTTCTATGCACTCCTTTATGAGTCTATTTTCAAATCCAGTTCATTTCATAATTTTTGGATTCCATTTAAATTATTGGTAGCCGATTTACTCAGAACTGTTCATTTGTACTTTTCTGGGTAAATCTGTGATCTTCGGGGCCTGTTCGGGAGACCACCCAAGGCACATCCGAAGGGATTTTTGTATGAGGCTAGTTTCTTTTGAAAGATGGCCATACAAACTTCAATCACACCAAATTTCGTGGACTTTTATGTAGTGGATATTTCTAGACAATTTTCCAAAGTTGCCCACTTACCACTTTTAAAACTCCCCAGCAGCAACTTCAAAGGAGCATAACTCCTAGGATTTTTATCGGAATGAAGTGAAATTTTGCATGAGACTCTTATTTACCCTAATCTTTCAAATGGATTTGGTTTGGTTCAATTTAAAATGATATTTGAATGATTTCAAGGCAAATGGCATACTTTTTACTAAATTTTCCGGATTTGATTCAACTTTGTTTTTTAGCAACTTGTGCTTTGATTTCCATCTTTTGAAATATTCCAGAAATGATATTGACATAAGAGAGGATCTAAAATGCATTTAGATCTTCATGTGAAAATATCATACATTAGTCCTTTTTCAAAGTTTTCTATGATTTTAGCAAGCTTTCTATTTTTTTGCATGAACATACACTTGGCAACCACTTCGCGTGGATGAATGGGGGTGCCTAACACCTTCCCTCATTCATAATCTAATCCCCTTACCCATCTCTAGATTTGATTTTCAAGTAGGGTTATTTTTATCCTAGAATTTGTCTTTTGGCTATTTTTGCTTATTTTTGAATCTTTTGGTATCCATTCTCACCCCAAAATCATGCATGGTGGCGACTCTCCCAATTTTGCGTTGAGCCCGTGTGTTGACGGAGGGAAGATCATTCCAGTGATTTTTCCCATGTCTCACAATTCCGAGATTGAGGGAAGCCATTAGCCTCCTTCGCTCTGTGTCGGCGAGGCAATCTAAGTTGAAGAGGGAAGTGTACGCTGGTTTCAGGTATCAGGGCCAAATTATGACTCTGAGGGAGACCTTGCATGATATTGCTTATGCGAAGGCTTCTCTAGCTAGGTCTGATCCTTCCTCATCCACCGCCACTGAACTCGAGCAGTTACAAGCTAGGGAGGATGATACCAGGGATTCCATCTAGGCTCAACTGAGGCTAATTTCATCTAGCTGCTCATGGCTATGACATCAGATGAAGGATGAAGAAGAAATGGAGGGACAGCAAGCGAGGGCGGAATGTTTGCTGCAACGGGCTATGAATGATCATGCCAGGTTTAAGTCATTATTTGAAGGGTAAGTTTTCTTCCTTTCATGAGAAACTTTACGTAACACCATACCGTTTCTTCTGTATTTAACTTTGGATGGTGCCATATGTAAGCACCCAAATTTTGCTTAAACCAAAAAGTGCTAAACACAGCAAAACCCTAAGCAGGCTAAAACAAGGAACTAAGAATTTTTAATTTTGTTAGAAGCTAATTTGGCCAGTAACCTTTGCACCATTGAAAAGTAGGCTTCGATACGATTCCAATGCAACTAAATTTGCTTGAATTGGAGTTCGAACAATAAAGTTATGGCCGAAACAGTTTGAAGGGTATTTTTGTAAATTTTTAAGATTTGGTTTGCCATGTGGCAAACTTGTATGTCACAAGTTTGCCACTGGAAAAATTATAATGCAACATGTAAAAAGACCAAAAAAAATCAATTAATAAAAAGAAAAGAAATAAAATTTAAAAAGGAGGGGACAATTCGCCCCCTCCTTAACAGTGATGGCAGAGAAAAGAGGTGACCCACATGGGTCCACGTGGGTTTGTCTTTGCTCTCCCATCCGTCTTCTCTCTTAAAGAGAGGGAGGATCTCAGGGGAGGAGGAAGGAAAAGAAACGAAAAAGGGGAAGAGGAAGAAGAGGGCAGGGGTCTCTCGGGTTGACTCTCTCCGGTCTATCTTTCTCTTGGGTCTCTCCCACAGTACTCACTGTCTCCCACAATCACTTGATTGGGGAGGCTTTTAATGGGTCATCTTCAACCTTGTAACCCAAAAGAGGAGAGAAACTCATCTGAAAACCGGTCCCTATTCCCTTAACTAAACCCAATCTAAGCAAAGAAAACAAAGGGAAAAAGAGAAAGTAGTTTTCCAGAAAGTTTAGAACATGTTGAAGGAAAGAGTTGCTATTTTGCACTAGAGGAACTTCATCTCCAAGCTTAATTTTGACATCTTTCACAGCAGGTTAGTTCAATCCCAATGTGATCAAACTACATTCTTCTTGTTCAAAACCTGAATTTTCTGTTGGTTCTGTAATGCATCCTAAGAAGTAGCTGTTGAATTTCTATCATTGTAATACTTTCTTCTTTCTTTACAAAGATATTGTACAGAATATATAGAGAGATTTATCATCCTATTCTTGGCAATACAGAATTTGGGGCTATAATCATGGTTGATAGAATTTTAGAAACTGATTTTAGGAACAGTTATGGTTATTCCTATAATCCCTCTGATTTGTCTCTTAATTGACAACTCACACCAACACTCCCCCTCAAGTGGAAGCATCTAAGTCTTCAATGTGAAACTTGTCTAGTGAGTTGTAGAAATCCTTGCTTGATATGGCCTTTGTAAGAATATCCGCCAGTTGGTCTTCGGACTTCACAAAAGGAAACCGGATTATTTTGGCTTCGAGATTTTCTTTGATAAAGTGTCTATCAATCTCCACGTGTTTCGTACGATCATGCTGGATAGGATTGTGGGCAATGGCGATAGCTGACTTGTTATCGCAAAAAAGGTCCATCTTGGAGGTAGGAGCGAGCCCAATTTCAGTTAGAAGTCTTTTGAGCCATAGGATTTCACAAAGTCCCTTAGCCATTCCACGGAACTCTACTTCGGCGCTTGATAATGCCACCACCTTTTGCTTCTTACGTCTCCATGTAACTAGATTTCCTCCGACAAACATGAAGTAACCTGAGGTGGATCTTCTGTCTGTGGTGTTCCCTGCCCAATCTACGTCTGTATAACCATTAACTCTGAGATGGTTATTTTTTGAAAACATAAGCCCTTTTTCTGGAGAGGATTTTAAGTATCGTAAAATCTGGATCACTGATTCCATATGATCCTTACTTGGTTGGTGCATGAATTGACTTACTACACTCACTGCGTAAGCAATATCTGGACAGGTATGTGAGAGGTAAATAAGTTTACCAACTAATCTCTGGTACCTTCCTTTGTCTGTTGGTATTTGGTTTGGATATTCTCCAAGCTTGTGGTTCTGAATGATTGGAGCATCTGCTGGCTTACAATTCAACATTCCAACCTCACATAACAAATCTAATATATATTTTCGCTGGGAAAGAAATATACCTCGCCTTGATCTAGCAACCTCTATTCCCAGGAAATATTTAAGTCCTCCTAGATTTTTCATCTCGAACTCGTTTGCCAATTGTTTCCGAAGCTTAGTGACTTCCTCCGTATCATCCCTTGTGATGATCATATCATCAACATATACAATTAAAGTTGTTACCTTGCCTCGGTGTTGCTTTAGAAATAATGTTATGATCTGAATTACTTTGGCGGAAGCCATACTTCTTCATTGCTAGACTGAACCGCCCAAACCATGCTCAAGGTGATTGTTTTATTCCATACAGTGCTCGCTACAATTTGCACACTACTTTAGCTTTTGAAGATACTATATAACCTAAGAGGAGTATCCATGTAGACTTCCTCTTCAAGATCACCATGGAGAAATGCATTCTTTACATCAAACTGCTGTAATGGCCAGTCCAAGTTGGCTACGAGAGATAACAGAACCCTGATTGTATTTAACTTGGCTACCAGTGAAAATGTTTCTTGATAATCTACGCCATATGTCTGGGTGTATCCCTTCACGACTAACCTCGCCTTGTATCATTCTATAGACCCATCTGCCTTGTGCTTGACAGAGAAGACCCACTTGCATCCAACTGTTTTCTTTCCTTTCGGCAATGGAACCAGGGTCCATGTTCGATTCTTTAGTAGTGCCCCCATTTCTTCCTCCGTTGCCTGAGTCCACTTGGGATCTGCTAATGCTTCCTGAACTGTAGTGGGAATACAACATGTGGAAAGCTCATGTGTGAATGTCCTGAGAGGTTCAGGTAGCTTTTCAATAGAAACATAGTTGGCAATTGGATACCTCGACCTTTTATCCTCAATGTCTGGAGAGTATCTGTTCGGTGGCTTGCCACGGTTATGCCTGAAAGGTAAGGTATACCCAACAGAATTATCTATGTTATTCACAAGTGAGGACGTAGTGAAATTGCTTACCTCAGGAATTTTCTCAGGAGATGGGTTGGCAGGTATGGGGGGATTCTAATTCTGGTTCTTCTCCTGATGATGTGGGCTCACTTGCCAAAGGTCTTCTAGATTCAAAGGATATGTCCAGCCCTGAAGTTGTATCTATTGGTTTCTCTATTTGTGTGTCATTCCGATCTTCAAACCAGTCAAAGCTCAACCACTTCAATTCTTCATCTAGTGTCCTCCCCTGAAGAGAAGGAGTGGTTACTGAAGACGAATAGAATGGTTCAGATTCCATAAAGGTGACATCCATAGTCACATAGGTACGCTTGGTATCCGGATCATAACAGCAGTAGCCTTTTTTATGCACAGCATAGCCCAAGAAGAGGCACCTAAGGGCACATGGGTCAAGTTTGGTGTGCTGGTTCTTAGGGAGATGCACATATGCTACACACCCAAATGTGCGAGGAGGGAGCATTAGAGCCGTAGGTACAGAGACCGAGGTTGACAGGGATTGCAGTGGGGTCTTAAAATTTAAGATTTTGGAAGGAAGGCGGTTGATTAAATGCACAGAAGTGGTAATAGCATCGGGCCAATGTCGTGTAGGTACATGAGTGCCTAGGAGGAGAGCCTGGGCAGTCTCGAGAATATGCCAATTCTTCCGTTCAGCGACTCCATTTTTCTGAGGGGTCTGAGTACATGAGTACATGAGATCTCGTGGATAAGACCATGCTGTTGAAAATAGGAATGAAAGTGGTGATTATCATATTCTCCACCATTGTCGGAGCGGAGAATCCGGATCTGAGCGGAAAACTGAGTCTTAACCATAACATGGAATGACTGAAAGATACTAAACACTTCATCCTTATGTTTCATCAAATATAGCTAGGTCATCCGGGTGCAATCATCAATGAATATCACAAACCAACGTACACCAGATATCGTAGATACAGGAGGGGGTCCCCATACATCGGAATGAATTAAAGCGAAAGGAGTATTACTTTTATTCATGCTTAATGGATAAGTAGCAGGATGACTTTTGGCTAAAATACAAGTATCACAATTAAATTCAGAAATCTCCATGTTGTGGATTAAATCAGGAAACAAGTGTCGTAGGTACCCCAAATGACAGGTGTCCCAAACGATGATGCCACAGCCAAATCTGTCGAGCCTTGGAGCCAAGAGAAGAAGACACGTGATGCGCACGACCAAAACTGAAATCTGCCATGTAGTACAATCCCCCCCCTCCCCCCTCTTTGTACTACGACCAATTATCTCCTTGGTGAGAATATCCTAAAGAAAACAAAAATCAGGATACATTAGCACCACACAATTTAGAGCTTTAGTAATTTGGCTAACAGATAATAACTTGTGGGATAAAGAGGGAACGAGTAGCGTGTCTAATAAATGAAGAGAGCGTGATAGGGTCACCAATCCGGCCCCTGTGACAGGTGAAACTACTCCGTTAGCATTGGCAATGCTGGTGCGCCTTGGAGATGAGTGATGAGAGAAATCTGCGGGATCAAGTCATATGATCCGTGGCCCCAGAGTCGAGGATCCAAGCATTACTGTCCATTTCGTGGTGATGACTGAGCAAGGCATGAGAAAGGTTACCTGAATCCATAGGAGAGAAGTCCAGTTCAGACGAGGCGGTGACTGGGATAAGAGAAAGATAAAGTTCGGCTGCATCCACAACAGCCTGTCCCGTGCCTTCGACAGTATCTCATTTTTTCCAGGCTTGGAGCTCATGCCACCAATCGGGGTAACCATGTAACTGGAAGCAGTTTTCACGTGTGTGCTTCATATTGCCACAATGAGAGCATTTGATACCGTTGGATGAGGTGCCGGTCTTGGAGAACGATTTCCTAGTATGCTGAGAAGCCGATCCAAGCTTGAGGCCTCTCAAGGAAAGCACAGCCCCTGGAGGTGGTTCGTGATCACCGGCATTCATTACCACCTAGCGAAGGGCCTCCCTGCGGACATGAGCATATGCTTGCTCCACGGTGGGAAATGGGTGCATATGCAACACGTCGCTGCGAGTATTATCCAACTTGTCGTCAAGACCATCCAAGAATACATAGACCTGGTCTTCTTGGAGGAGATTATTATATCTTTGAAGATTGGCTGGGCACTCCATCAGATTGGGACGTCGAAAATCAATCTCACGCCAGAGACCTTGCAAATCAGTGTAGTATTTTTCCAGAGAACCGCCTACTTGACTGAGACGAGAGACACAACGTCGGAGATCATAGACCTGAGAGGTATCGCCGCCATCAAAATAGGTGGTTGCAATAGAATCCCAAACCAATTTGGCTGTGGGAATTTGAATGAAATTGCAAATTAACGTTGGATCCATGGCGTTGAGTAACCAGCCTTTGACAATGGTGTTGTCAGTGCGCCATTTGCGGAAGGATGGGTCGGTCGGAGATGGCGGAGGTAACTCGCCGTTGATGTAGCCCAACTTGTCTTTGCCGGAGATATACATCTCAACAACTTGGGACCATATGGCATAGTTGGAACCATCCAACTTAATGCTGATCGAAACAACAGCAGGTTCAGGAAGCACGGTTGGGGCCTTTGCTTTGGACAGAGCTTCAGCCATCTTGGTGGTGAATAGTTTAGAAAGAAATGTATTAGGGTCGTTGAGAGAGTCACTGGAAGTCGTCGAGGTTTCGGTGTCTCCCATTTGAGAAGGTAGCAAGTGGAAGAAGACTATGAGCTAGGGAGCGATGTGAGCAGCCAAAGAGTTCTGGCTCTGATACCATTTTGAATTTCTATCATTGTAATACTTTCTTCTTTATTTACAGAGATATTGTACAGAATATATAGAGAGATTTAGCATCCTATTCTTGGCAATACAGAATTTGGGGCTATAATCATGGTTGACAGAATTTTAGGAACTGATTTTAGGAACAGTTATGGTTATTCCGATAATCCCTCTGATTTGTCTCTTAATTGACAACTCACGCCAACAGTAGCTGCACTTTTTTTTATTCCTTGTAAGCAATACATACTATTTTTTTTGTGTATATCTGATCATTGGGAAGATGCTATTTGCAACAAAAGGGAATATTTTGATGGATTCAAGTTTACCCGATTTTGCAAACCAACGAACAACAAGAGATGGTCGTTCATTGGCTTTCTTCTTTGTATAAACGCCAAAAGAAAAAAAAAGAATAAAAAGTGAATGAGAAGATGGGGTTTGAATGATATAAGAAAGGGAAAGAGAGGGAGAGAGAGAGAGAGGCTCAAATTCCCAACATGATACTCACGTTTTGGACGTATGGGTTGGGGGCATGTCTTTTGTAAATTTAATAAACACATGTGGGGTTTTTGATATTCTTAAGAATCAAGGGCACAAAATAAATTTTCTCATTTTCTAATTCTTTTTGCTTTCAGAACTTCTATTTCAAATTATCCCCTATATTTATTTTCTATTCCATTTCATCGTTTTAATAGTTTTTTGGGTGCAGATTTTTTGTGTCATTTATCATTTTTGGTTCTTTATAATGTGAACTAGTGGCTTTTATGAAACCACATCCTCAAACTGACCATTTTGCCCTCGAAGTGACATCAGGCCTTTAGATGGCCCTGGTGATAAAAAGCCCTCATGGGCTTTCTAATGAGCTCACACAAAGAAAAATCCAAAAGAAAGACCCATTTGTTTTGATTTCATGCTATTAGAGTGTGTTTTATTGAAATGGGCCTAAACCGGCCCAATTTTAGGGAAACTCGCATACAAGCTAATTGAGTCAACTCGCTCAAATTCCGATTCATGGGAACCCGCTATCTAGCGGGGTAACTCAAGGTGTCTACGGACTTCCTTGGGTTACAACCGAACCACTTATCCAAAGTCTCTGAGCAGACCATGCACAGAAATTTAAATAAAAAATTGGGTGACTGTTCACACCCTTAACAATGAACAGTGGTGACTCCCCAAAACCAACGAAAAACCCACGGAAAGCCGGGTCCGACATCATGCGCCCCGACATGCGCACACCATATGTTTGGCAAGTTAAACCTTTCATTTATCAGCCGGTTGGTCGGCTTTATTTTTATTTGAATGGTAATTTTGCATGTAACATGATCACCATTCATACTTATATAACAAAATGCTCGACATATCTAAGATAAACTGAAAAATAACACAATTCATTTCATCATTGATCTTTCATACAATCAAAGCCAAGCCTTTTGACTCTTTCATACAACCAAAGCCGGATAATCTAGCTTGGGCCAGAAGGTCTTGTGAAACCCCCTCGGTTTCCTCTTCTACCTACGCCACAGGGACGGCGTGAGTGAGGGAGGAAGTAGAAGAGAAAGAGGAAGAGGAAGCGGAGGCGTCCGACTGGCGTAAATGCCGGTCGGAGGAAAGAACTCCCCCTTCTCCGCCTTTCTCACTGGAAAACCACCGTGATGGGGTCAACGAGAGAGAAACGGAACTTTCCTAGTTTACCCAATCCCAGTGAGTCTTCGGCTAGATTGGCTTCTTTGTTCTCGAACATCATCCCGACGACCGCAGTCGGCCATCGGTTATCTACTACCTTCAACATCTTCTTCTTTTTATTGTCTGATTTCTGCATCTTTCTTGAGATGAAAATGCCAATGCTGGCATGGGTATTTATAGATCGAGTTCTTATAGAATGATCAATGAGATCAAGCGAATCTCGAGAAAATCTTTTATCCAGTTCAATCTGCACCGTATACTGGCTGCGCTTTGATATAATGACGCCGCTATTTGGCCTCATGAATGCCAAGCTATCAGGAATTAGTTTATTCCTGATTTTCCTCCAGTTGGTTACTATTTTCGCGGCTTTCCCATAGAGTGGGATTTTTTTTTTTTTTTTAAGAAAAGCCCACTAAGGTAGGAATAACCTTAGTGGCACTCCATCGGTAGGAGGAGGGTTGAGGCAGACCCTGACCTGTATATTAATTCTAAAAACAAAGTACACCAAATTGGAGGAGGGGGACATTAGGCCATAGAGTGGGATAATACCGCTTTAAAAACTGGCTATTGATAACCTTTTCTTCTCGGCCATCAAGTAACTGAATATGATATGCCCCCCGGGCAATACCTTACTAACTCGTAATGGCCCTTCCCAAGTGGGTGACCATTTTCCGTATGGGAAATCCTTTTTCCCGATTTAAAGAAGTGCCTTCCACACTAAGTCACCTTGGGCGAATGACTTATGCTTAACTTGGCGGTTATATGATCTGGCGACTCTTTGTTTGAGTGCCATCTACCGATCTAGAGCTTACCTCCTCATCTCCTCCAAGTCTTCGAGTTTAGCTAACATGGCTTCTGTGTACTCATTGGGGGTAAAATTATTTTTAATAGCTACCCTTAAAGATTTGACCATAATTTCTACTGGAATAACCGCCTCATGACCGAAGGTAAGGGCAAAAGTAGTGGTCCCGATAGACTTTTTGTAAAACATCCGATACGCCCATAAAGCTACAGATAGAAGCTTATGAAAATTTCTTGGCTTGTCTTCAATCATTTTCCTCAAAATATTTTTCAGTACCTTATTGGTTGCCTCCGCCTGTCCATTAGCCTATGCATAACAGGGAGTTGATTGAATCATTTTTATGCCATACGTCTTGGCAAATTCAGCCATTGCTTCTCCAACAAAAACAGTACCAGAATCAGTCATAATAGTTTCTGGGATACCATACCTATGGATTATCTATTCCTTAATGAACTTAGTTACATCCGATTGTTCCACCTTTTTTAAAGGCTTGGCTTCTACCCATTGGGTGAAATAATCAGTAGCAATTATGATGAAATTATGTAACCCAGAAGAAGGAGGGTATACCTTCCTTATTAAGTCTATCGCCCATCCTCTGAAGGGTCATGGCTTGACTATAGGTTGCAAGTCGATTGCCGGTACCCTTTGAACAGGTCCATGTTTTTGGCATTCCTAACATCCGGTGGCGAATGCTTGGCAATCTTTCAAAATTGTTAGCCAATAATAACCATGCATGCGCAATATCCATCTCATCTTAATTCCAGCCTAGTGCGCGCCATATATTCCTTCATGTACTTCGGCCATGACTATCATAGCTTCTGAATGGCCCAAACACCTGAGTAGTATGTCATCGAAACTCTTTTTGTATAACTCGCCAGAATTGAATAATTGGTAGCCTTTCTTTTAGTCGCTCTGCTCACCTTGATGGTAGGATCCCAGAGATACTCCCAGATTTCTTTTCTCCAATCTAGCTGTATCATCTGGTTGAAGCATGCATGAGAGCCAAACAATAGTTGTCTTTTTTCAGCTTTGGGCAAAGATTGTACTGTCACTGTTCTGGACGGACCGTATAACCTGAGGCCAGACGCGATCTGGGCAAGTTCATTGGCTTCACAATTCTCATTCATTGGCCGATATTCAAATTCAATTCTGTTGAACTGTTCGGCCAAAAATCTCGCCTTCTTCAGCAAGGGCATCAACATTTCACTATTACAGTTATAGAGACCCTCCATTTGATTTAGGATCAACTGGGAATCTCCCACCGCATTGACTGCACGAGCACCCATTTCCCATAAGATCTCCAATCCTATAATCATGGCTTCAAATTCCGCTTGATTATTCGTTGATTTTTTTCAAGCTGAAAAGCATACTCATGCTTTTCGCCGGTTGGCAAATTCTGTTTTTGAACTGTCAAACTCTAATGTCCACGGCTGAAATTCAGAATAAAAGAAACCGGCGTGGAAGACCGGGATATCCGGTTCTTTCTCTTGGATGCTAGATGGGTGATCGGTCAAAGCCTGTCCTTTCATGGCTTTTTGTGGCACGTATTTAAAGTCGAACTCCATCAAGGTCAAGGTGTAGCACCCCAGATCCAGGTCTGCCCTATCACAGCACCAACCCGTACCCGAGACCTACTTATGGGCCCAATAGAACCTGATAAACACAATTTCCTGGGCAATTACAATGTAATTATCAGAGTGCATAACTAAAGAAGCATAGAATAAGAATTTTCCATCCAACAAAAGATTTCTTGAATTACAATCTCCAAAACATGATATACATGTGAACAAAAATACAACTAAGTCAACTAACCATTCCAATGATCTCCCCAAAATACAAACATGTACAAAAGATTCTCCCAAGAGTATAAGTCCAAAAATATTATTTACATCCCATTTACAACTTCCAAGATAAAATACAACATCATAAAAATAATCCTACTGTGGGTAGTAGTCCTCTGTCTTGAACTGAAGCTTACCCTCTATATCTGCCCTGGTACGTGGCTCACCAAATGGATCTGAAAACAAATCCGATAAAACAAAACACACGTGAGACTTAAAGTCCCAGTAAGCAGCAAACATGCATGTAGAGAAACAGTTTATGCAGCTTTTATAACATCATGATGATATTCACAATTATATAGTACTAAATGCAAACCAAAACAGTTCAATCGGATATAAAAGAAATTCCAATTCAAATATCTCAATCAAGTAACTCGGGAAATCAAATCAACAAATGCGATCAAATACTGTAAACATGTCTTGTTAGGACTCGTGGTTAGCATGTCTGTAAATTAGATTAATAACCAGTATCCATTGCCACCTACACGACTTACAAAGAGAAGCCTAGCTAGAGACATCTCAGCAAGCGGTGTACCCACGTATGGGCTGGCAAGTAGTCAACCTAACCAAGGATCTAGATTAAGTGGGATTCCCCACCCACTGTTTGATGAATTGCAAGGACTCCCGCCGGTTCCCCGCGACGGGGGGTTGCCGCAGCCCTCTGTTCCCCGAGAAGGCCTCACTAATTCCCCACAGTGGAATGCTATATGGATAAGGCAATTAAAGCTAACAAGCCAATACCAACACACTAATTAGACTCACTGTGGATCCACACTAAGAACAACGTCCAATTAGACGACTCACCATTTAAACCAAACCAATCAAATCAAAGAGTAAAACCAGTGCTTAAACCAAAGCCAAGTGGAATTCCCCATCCACTATTAAATCAACCGAGGCCAAGTGGAATTCCCCATCCACTATTAAATCAACTGAGACCAAGTGGAATTCCCCATCCACTATTAATCCATAACAAGGGCAAGTGGAATTCCCCATCCACTGCCAATAAAACCATATAAGAGTTTTTCGACACCGCTTTCATAAATCCAAGCCAATCAAAACGAAGGTCATAAAATCCTCAAAACACATTTTCGATGAGTGGGTTGATCTTAAAAGTCCCAAATAAGTCACCATATCAAAAATCAATGGATTCCGAGACAAAAAGTTTTGGACCTAAAAATATTCCAAGTCTGGTTAAAAACGTTGACATTTCGGTGTAGAATTTTTCTAGACAAATCTACGAGTTTAGGGCTCAAATTCTGGTTGTGGTATAAAAATCATCTAGAATTTTCTAGGCTTCTGAATCACTCGTTTGGATATCAAACTCAAAAAGTGGCCATTTTTTAAAATCGGGAAAACTGGAAATTTAGGCACAAACTGGAAAGTTGACTTTTTATTGGTTGGGAATTGGGACCTGGGAGTATTTTTATTGGTTCCAAATGGGGGGTAAAACCTTATTTAAAATAACAGAGGCTAGTTTTTAGGGGTTTGGCTCCGGATTAATCTCCAAATTTCAGGATTAATCACAAGGTCGGGATTTTGAAATATTTTGGCTACTTTCAACATAAAACTCATAGAAATCATTTCCAATACTTCCAACATCAAATATGATGATCATAAAACATCCCAAATCCACATGAACACAATTCTAGCACATGAAACCTCATTCAAAACACAAATCTCAAACCCTAATCTGAAATATAATCAATATAGGTTGTAAATCCATGGCAAATCATTAGGAAACTAAGCAAGAGCATTATACAATCAAAACCTACGAAGTTTAGAAACAAATAGCAACATGCAAGATCATTTTTTCAAATAACACAAACCCTAGAGAGAGAATACGAATTTTGGTAATTCATTTTGTTTGGAAGGGTTTGCTACTTACTTGTTAATGAAGAAGCAACCTCCTCTCCTAGCTCTCCTCTTCTTCTCCTTCTTGAAGCTTTGAAGCAAGCTCCCACAACTCTCTCTCTTGTTCTATTCGATCAAGACAAGAGGAAGTGTTCTCAAAACACTTAGAATAGAAATTAGGGCATCCTTTTATATGCCCTAGCTTTTGGTCTTTCAAATCTGCCCCTAAACAAAGCTTTTATTCAACTAAACCCTAGGGTGTACCTAAGGCATACCAGGGGTACCTTAGTGTCATTCGAGTGGGGTACCTTGGTATCAAGTGAGAGTACTTTAGTGTTAAGTGGGGAGTTTGCCTTAACCACTTCAAAGGCTTTAGGAATGCTTGGGAGGTGTACCTCAGTTAACACAAAAGGGTACCTCAGTTATATGAGAGGTACTTTAGTTATTTGAGGAGGTACATTGATGTTTCAAGGGATTTACCTTAGTCATTTTAAGGGGTAAACTTTGAATAAGCTTAGGAGGGTGTACCTCAGTTATATTGAGGAGGGGTACCTTGATTATTGAGGGGCGTACTTTAGTTATACAGGGGGTACCTTTAGGAAATTCAAGGGGTGTCCCCTAGGTAATGTAAGAGGGTACCTTAGGCAAAACAGTGGGGTACTTTAGGCAATATGAGTGAGGTACTTTAGGCAATGTAAGAGGGTACCTTAAGCAAAACAGTAGGGTACTTTAGGTATTCATGTGGGGTACCTTAGGTAAACACAAGAGGATACCTTAGGCAATACACTGGGGGTACCTTAAGTATAAAAGTGAGGTACCTTGAGTACACTTAAGAGGTTATTTGGGTATTCTTGGGAGATACTTAAAGTACACTTAAGAGGTACCTTGGGTATTCTGAAGAGTTACTTTAGGTACTCTTAGGGGATACTTTAGGTACTTTTGAGAGGTACCCTGGGTACTCTTAGGAGTTACTTTGAGTGCTCTTATGGGATAATTTGGGTACACTTGGAAGGTACTTTAAGTATACTTTGGAGATACTTTGGGGGTATACATGGGTATACTCTAGTGTTATCCGGGAGGGTACCTGGGGAAAACTTTGGGGTACCATGGGTATACTTGGGAATTACTCTAGGTACACATAAGTCTAACTTTTCAGAATTTGATTTCCAATTCATTTAAGCTAATTGGAGAGTATCTTAGAAAATTGGAATTAAGAAATAACATTAATTAAACTTACCTTAATAACCTTCATAAAGTTCAATTGATTTCTCTAAATCCTTAAGAATAATCCACATTTACCTCATCTTCATAACACAAATACTTAATTAGTCTTATAATCACACTTTAGATAATTAATCTTAATAATTAAATTATAATCCGGGTCAGGGTTTTACACAAGGTCCATTTCCCAAGCCGACCACTTACCGTTGGTCGTGTAAGCATATATTTAACCGCATAGGTAGCTGCAATGACATATATTTCCTTTGCCGAAAGAAGATAATGACGTAATTTAGTAGCTGCATAATATAGTGTAAGACACAACTTTTCTAGATTAGTATACCTTTCTTCCACAGGGCTTAGGAACCGGCTGAGATAGTAGATAGCTTGTTCAAACCCCTGATCATTTTCTTGTGCAAGCAAGACTCCAATCGAGTCGTCCGTCGCCGCTATGTATAATTTCAATGGCCGTTCCTTAAATGGTGGCACCAAAACTGGTGGTTTGGCTAAATATTGCTTAATGCCTTCAAATGCAACCTGATGTTCATCGTTCCAAATGAATTCTTCAATATCATTGAGTTTTAACAAATGAGATAGAACTCTGGTTTTTCCGGCTAAGTTTGAAACGAATCTTCTTAGGAAGTTAACTTGGCCGAGCAACCGTTGCAACTGTTTCTTATTGGTCAGCGGTTTGGCTTCTATGACCGATTTTGCCTTGTTCTTGTCAACTTCTATTCCCCGTTGATGGACAAGAAAACCTAAGAAGTTTTTGGCCGATATGCCAAAAGCGCATTTCAATGGGTTCATTTTTAAGTTGTATTTCCTGAGGCGCTCAAAGACTTGCTTTAAATGTTGTAAATGATCGATTCCAGTCTAAGATTTTACTACAACATTGTGAGACATGGAAAAATCACTGGGATGATTCCCCTCCGTCAACACACAGGCTAAACGGAAAATGGGAGAGTCGCCACCATCCAATTTTTGCGGTGTGAATGGGCACCAAAAGATTCAAAAATAAGCAAACAGAGCTAAAAGGCAAATACTAGAGTAAAAATAACTCTACTTGAAAATCAAATCCAGATATGGGTAAGGGGATTAGATTATGAACGGGGGAAGGTGTTAGGCACCCCCACTCACCCACACAAGGTGGTTGCCAAGTGTTGTTCATGTTAAAACAATTAGAAAGCTTGCTAAAATCATAAAAAAACCTTGGAAAAGGGTTAAACAAATATGTGATATGTCCACATGAGAAATCCAAATGAATTCCAGATTCTCTTTTATGTCGATATCACTTCTGGAATATTACCAATACATAGCAATCAAAGCAAAAATTGCACAAAACCAAGTTGAGTCAAATCCGAAAGATTCAGTAAAAGATAGTGTCATTTGTCTTGAAATCATTCAAATCCAATTTAAGTTAAATCAAACCAAATCCATTTGAAAGATTATGAAAAATAGAAGACTCATGCAAATTTTCAATCAATTCCGGTTAAAATCCTAGGACTTATTCTCCTTCGAAATCTGCTGCTGGAGATAATTAAAAGTGACAAGTGGGCAAGTTTGGAAAATCATTTAGAACAATCGGCTCCATATAAATCTGTGGAATTTGGTGTGAATGAAGTCTATATGGCCATATTTCAAATGAACATAACCTCCTACTAAAATTCATTCGGATGTGCCTTGGACGGTCTCCCGAACAGGCCCCGAGGATCACAGATTTACCCAGAAAAGTGCTGTTGAGCAGTTCTGAGTAAATCTGTTACCAACGACACAAATGGAGTCAAACAATTATGAAACCAACTGGGTTTGAAACTAGACTTCCAAAGGAGAACACCGAAACAAGAATCGCTAGAATTAGACTTAAAACGAACACATGGCGCTCAGTCGAAGTGACAGGTTCCGCAATCTGGCCTGAATTGACCTATCAACTTCAACAGAGAGGTGTCAAAAATCCGCTCTATAAAATTAATGAAAATTTTCAGGCATAAACTAGACAGCCTCACCTTTCCCATGGCTCTAAAATAACTCCAAAATTCATCCGGACGATGAAGTTACAAGTATCCGAAATTAGGGTACAGCTGCTGCCAAGTCAAGCCCTTTTTAAAGAAAATCAACTCAAAACAGTGATAAGGTGTGTGGAATCCGTGCAAGATAAATCAAAATCATTTTAAAAAGATATTGAAGACCCTCCAGGAAGAAATGGGGCACAAGTTTGGCTCACCATCCTCTTCGATTGAAAAGGATATGCCAAAAACCCCAAAATTGAGCAAAAGTGCCCAAAACCGAGAGGTTAGACCTAGAGGTCTTCAATACTTGCTTGAAATCATGTTGAAAACCAATAAGAAATATCCCAGAATTGTTTGGGGCTATTTATTCTAGATCTATCACAATGAATGCAATAAATCCGAAATATAAGCCGAATCCGACAAAACAAGTGCTATGTGTGTGTGTGTAAAAATACATTCTTCAATAATATTACAACATATAGCATGCATTCATATCAATAAAATGGGATTCTAAAACAACCTAGGGTCCCGTTCCATTATCGTTTCCCTTATTTCTTTCTCCCCGTTTAACGGTTCTTCGAGATAATCTTGGGGTACTTTGAATATGAAACGGTTTTCATAGAATCAAAAGACTTATTCCAACAAGGTTCTAACACTAGGATCAATCCTCAGTCTTGTTTCCCCTAGATCCCACCTTCACGTTTTACTGCTAGGGGGAGTCTCGAGGTACTTTGAGTAGAGGAAGGGTTTTCATACACACAGATTAGGCCTTATTCTAGAGAAAGGTAGAATAAGAGAACTAAACCTAGAATGTAAGAACAGAAAAATAAGGAGAGGTTTGAGGCTTACCTGGGCTTCTGGGAGCAATACGGCAGCGGTTCCCTTCTTCACTTGGAGCTCTTCAATCTCCAACTTATTGGCCAAAATTCTTGGCAAAAGTTATTGGCCATTTGCTTGAGGAGGAGCCTCCTATTTATAGGCAAAGGCTAGGGTTAGGGTTTGCATGATGGTAGACACAAAATGATGTCTAGAGTCCACCAACCTTAACCCTAAGGCAATTTCCGAGATTTTAATTCTCTTTGTATCCGACAATTATCTGTCGGATACAATAAAGATGTTTTGTATCCGACATTATCTGTCGGATACAAAAAAAAGAAGCTTTTATCCGAATTTTAACACAGGCAATACTTATTTACATGTAATATCATTTAAGTAAATGTCCTCGTATTTTTTAATCTCCATTTACTTAAGATATTACATGTAAATAAGCAAACACCCCCCCCCCAATTTGAATCCATTAAAAATAGTTCCAGACCCAAATTCCAAGTGAATAAAAAGTCAACTTTCCAGTTCCAGGCTAAATTCCGGTTTTTCAAGTCCGGTAAAAAAATTCAACATGTTAAAACCAAGGTATTCATCAAGATTTAAAATCTCAAAAAATTCTTTTATACAATAACATGGCTAAAAACCTGATTACCGGGAAAAATTATCTTGAAATCTTGCTTTAAAAAATATTTCATTTTTTGGGGTCAAAAGTCAACAAAATTCAACCAGAAAAAGTTTGACTTTACACAAAAGATTGAATTCGGGCCTTTTCCTTTGCGGTTTTAGATTCAAATGGGTTAAGGATCTCAAGCCCAATGCAAAGAATTGAAAATTCCAATAAAATATTTCTCTCCTTCAAGATTTATCAAAAATCGTGCAATTTTAAGGTGTCTACAACTGCCCCTCTTTGCTGGAGTTGTAACACAATGAATAGCAAAGAATAGACACAACTCAAAATTGCACGTTTGAAAGACACCTCATTAATTGAACTTGCTTTGGTCAAACAAATGAGTGATAAAAAACATGGATTTGAAGATAGCCAATGAAACCCCTACTGTTTATAGTCTGACAGGGTGGCGTCTCTTCCTTATCTCAGATTTCTTTGAGCTCTCATGGCTATGAAAAGAAATCTGAGACAAGCAAATTTTGAAAAGAATGTTGATTTAAAATTGACCTCTGCAAACTCAATTGCTTTTGATGTTTTTCACTTTACAACTCAACAATAAGGAAGGAAATATTTTATTGAATTTTCCTAATTGATTTTCTTATTTGATTTACCTGGGTACCATTTGATGCCCAAAGTTGTGCTTGAATATTTCTCAACTTGCTTTTGCTTCTTCATCTTCTTGCTCTCTCAACAAGGATGTATGTGCCGTTGCTGCCCATAACCTACCTTTATTCTTTTCAACTGCCCAAGTGACTGCCCTCCTCTTTGATTGATAGATTTGAACATCATGATCTGTTGATCTAACCTCATGCCCTTACTACCCATGATCTCTCCTTCATGCCTTCTTACTGCCCAGTAAAATCCTTCTTCAGAATTGGAAACCCTTGTTTAAAGGAGAAAACATGAACTGCTTCGAAGCTTCTCTTCTTTTCTTTTTTTTCCAAATCCGAAGACTAAGGCTTGGCTGCTTCCTCCAGATGCTGTAATTTATTTCAATGAAAACCCAGAGGGAAAGACTCTGAGCATGCCCCGATTTTTGGTTGCTTGAAGAAGTACTTGCCCCTTAGCAGAGATAATCCCTTTTTTTTTATTTTTCTCTTTTTTCTCTTTTTTTTTCTTTTCCTCCCTTTTTTTTTACCTTTGCCAAAAAGAAACCCTAATAAAAGAATACAAATGCAAAAATCAAAAAATATGGTTTATACTAGTGGCCTCAGAATTCTCTAATGCTTGCAAAACCAATGTTTTTATGATAAGACATAGATGCTCATCATAGGCCAAAAATATTTTATTTTTTTGCTTTTTTGTGTTTTTATATATATATATTTTTTTGAAAAATGATCCAACCACTTATTAGCATATAGTCCAAAAGAATTAAAATCAAGTTGAATAATGAGAAGATTATTTCAGAAAATGAAGAAAGACTAAAATAAGCCTTCAGAATCTTTAGAATCATCCCCATGACCATCGGCTTGTCAATTGATGCTCCAGATATGACGACTCTTTCAATTTGACTATTTTGCCTCAGTCTAGAAAGACATTTTCCTTCATCCAATTGAAGAGCAATTGTTTCTCCATTGTATCCATGATATGAGAATTTATGACTTCGACTTCAGCCATAATTTCCTAATGGCAATTTTGATGGCCATCAACTTGTTCATAGATGATTTATATCATAGTTCTGATTATGTTGCTTCAGTCTTGAAAAGAGAATTTTCCTCAATTACTCGAAAAGTGACTATATCTCAAAATAACCACCAACATGAGGACTTCACCTGAATCTATGCCAATTTTGGACTTTCCTCTTCGACGATTTTCTTCTTGTAGATAACTGATTATTTGCCACGTAGCGCCCTTCCGGGTTTTCACTACATTTTCTCCATTTTTATTCTTTTTTTTTTTATCCTTCATCACCAGCAACTATGTAGTTAAAACTGCCTTAATTCAAAATTTCTTAATCAAAGAGGACTTATGAATGGGACGAAACGGAGGCTTGGTGTTTGTTTAGAAAAAAAAGGAATAAAAGGCTCAAATACCAAATGATCAAATGGGTTAACTGAAATTGTAATTCTTAAGGCATTTTTTTTTTTTGGAATGAATACAAAATCGCCCCCAATAATGAAGTTCTTCCCCTACTTTGATTTCTTCATTTGAAGCTCATTCCCAAATATTGAACTTCTTTTCTCATTCTTCTCTTCACAATTTTGAAGATATAGCATTTGATGATCTCTTTTTCTTCTTTCTTTCTTTTTTTTTTAATTTCTTTGCCCCATCTTCATAAAACATCTTCAAAATCCCTTTTGAACTTCAATAATGCCCCTTCATTCCTTTTTTTTTTTTTGCCTTAATAAATTTGCCCCAGTGTGGGGTTACAATTCTCAGTTTATGTTACTTGGAAAAATTTATCAAGCTCAAAGGGTTTAACTAGGGATTTCAAAAATTTTGGGGATATAAAAAAGAAAGGCCTCTTATCATTTTAAGAAAAGTTTGAATTTTCAAACTTGGTAGAGTTGCGCTGCATGACTGGCTCAGGATTTTTCCTTCTTTCCTTTTTTTTCTATTCTTTTTTTTTAATCAACCTCTATCAAGATAAAAGCCTCTTCAAATAGAACCTCTGTTATAAACAAGTTCTTCACCTTTTGATCAATCTTATGAATTTGGATTATTTCCATCAAATGATGCCCAATTCTATTTCCAACGAAAAAGTCAAATCTTCTTCCATATTTTCAAGTGCAAAGCCCCAAAATTTCTTCAAACAATATTATCAACTTCCCTTTGAACGAATCAGCAAGTGATGCGATCCTTTCTGTATTCTAATGAAGAAACTTCAAATCTTCTTCTATCTTTCTGTTGAAGACTGTGGGTCATCTTTGGTTCCAAAGGCCATAAAATTGGTCATTTCATGATTTTGCAGAATATTCTTCTCATGATACTGAAAAATATTTGAATTTTCATATAAAATGTATTTTTCTTCGATTTTGGTCTCAAAATTGAGCCCAATGTCAAAGTCATATTCAACTTAATGAAATTCAATAGGAGATATGACTCATAAGTAAAACAAGACCTTGTTGAAAACTTTTTTTTCTTTTTTTTTTTTTTACAAAAATCTTAAAGGAAAACTCTCTTTTTTTTTTTTTTTAAAAGAGCCTTTATTGAAATCACTTCCTGAGAACAAGGCTCCTTAGAGTCCTCAGGAAATGTGCATCCTTTTTATGGGGGTTTCTTTTTAGAGAACATGGGAATTCGAAAATTGCCCATGTTCTCAAAGGCAAAAGTTGATTTTTTTTTCCATTTTTGCAAAAATTTTCATCTTCTGCTGGTTGAGGCAAGAATTCCTTTCTTTGATCAGCCATTGCCTTCATATTTAGGACATCATGCTCAGTCCTTGGAAGAAGTGACATTACTTGATCTAGAACTTGGATGACTGCCCAATCAATGTGTGGCAAAATGAATTCAACCTTTGCCTCTTTATTTTCTTTGAAAACACCCGCATTCTTTCTCTACCATCCTTCTTTCTCTATCGACTCTGCCCCATTTTCTGTACTGGCTTCTTGTAGAATATCCTGCCCTAGATCAATCTTTGCATCACCTTGCCTTGATCGCTCTTGCAATGTAGTCATTGTCATCTGCACCATTTTTCTTCTTTTGGCTCTTTTTTTCTTTTTTCTTCTTCATTCTTTTTTTCTTCCCTACCCATCATATTTTCTTGTTCTTCTTCCCTTTCAAAATAAACCCAGACAGTTGACCCTATAGGAGCAATAAGTTGAGAAAGGTCAAATCTTCTTTCTCCAAAGAAAATTGCCCCTATTGCATTTGAGCTGCCTGCCCCATTATTTCTGGTGGAAGGAGGAGTGGGTGTGACTGAATTGAAAAATGATAAAGAGTTATTATCTAGAAAATCCTAAATTGCATGCTTTAGGGCTAAGCAACGATCTGTGGTATGCCCTAGACTGCTCATATGATACTCACATATTGTAGATGAATCATAACCCTTCCCCTTGCTTGCATGAGGATTTGGCAACCTCAAAGTCACATAACCCTTTTGAAGTAAGGTAGGCAAAAGTTCAGATGGTCTCATAGGCAGTTTTGAAAACTCCCTTCTCTTCCTTACTTCTGTTTCGTCCTTCACAGGCTGTGCAGAAGGGACATTAATTTGGATAGGCAGCAAAGGAACTGGATGGGCATTGATTTGAAAGGGTCCTGTAAGCACCTCATTTTTGCGCTCCCCGAAAAACCAAAAATGCAAACCCTGGACAGAAAGTCAAACCCTAAGGGGTGAAAAGTTGACTTTTTGATCAAGTGAAATTTGGCCACCTCGCTTTATGCCATTGGATAGAGAATCTCGACACGATTCCAACGCAACTGAGTTTGCGGGAATCGGAGTCCGGATGAAGGCTCTGCGGGCGGTCAAACTTAAGGAAAAGCCAAGAGTTAACTTTTCCTCGAATTCCGTGCCAAGTACCTTGCTTTATACCATTGGATAGAGAATCCCGACATGAGTCCAACGCAACTGAGTTTGCAGGAATCGGGGTCCGGATGAAGGTTCTGCGGGCGGTCAAACTTGAGCAGAGCCAAAAGTTGACTTTCTGCTAAAATCCGATCCGGAGGCCTACCCCTAGGTCATGGGATGGAGGGCTCCGATACGATTCTAATGAAACTAAGTTTGCCCAGATCGGAGTCCGGATGAAGGAAATATGAGCTGACGAAATTCCCGGGCAGCAAAACCGGCAATCTGCGCACATGGCAAAAAGCTGCACACGTGGCGAGTTGCGCAGGAAAATATCTCGGGGATCAAATCCGTAAATATCCGAACATTCGAAATATCCCAGGGACTAAATCTGTAAAAATCCGAGAATATCGGATTTTACCAAAAATTGTCAGGGACTAAATCTTAATTTTAAAGATTTTTACGTCCGGCGAGCGGCGGCATTAAATGATTTTCATCATTATGCCGCTCGCGCGGACGTGGCGAGCGGGCTTGCGCCCACCTTGAGCTGGGCGCCAAGGTGGGCGGCACCTTTTTTTCTTGGTCTATATAACCCGCGCGACTTTTCGCGCAGGGGGTTGGGGAAAATTTCGGAAAAAAAGCTAAGTGTTGGAAGATTTTTTTTGCTGTCAAGACTTCTGTTGGCCTTCCCTCTTTCGTCCGAGCTCCCTCTGGGCTCATCCCTCATTTGACTCCTAAGCTCCCAGAACACCCCACCCGCCTGATCACCCCTTTTCCCCTTTGTCTTCTCCACTGTCGCACGAAGCCTAAAAAAGGGGAGGTTGCTGTTGGAGGTTCAAAGGAAGGAAGCTCCAGCACTTTCGTCTCAAGGAGGATTCGTCTCAAGGAGGAGCCTCCACCCTGCACGTGAGCTTACAGAACCTCAGGTATTGTTCCCCATCTATTTTTATTTCACATATATCAAGATGGGAGTTATCTAAGCATGCTATCGGGCTTGTTCTTTCTCTTTACTGTAACATGCATGTTCTTGCATTTTCGGTGACACGGGGGTCTCCGAGGGTAAGGGAGACCCATGAGGATGTAGGAAGCTTGGCCATCCCACTTTAGACCACCCTGGCCACTATTCGGAGAGTTATTTTTTTTTGGTTGATCATTCAGTAAAGTAAAGGGAGTCTGTTCCCTCGCTTCAAACAAGTCTGTTGTATCCCTGTAACCCCCCTTCGACTTCCCTTCTTCGGATGTTAGCGTGCCTTCGGATTTTAGTGTGCATGCTTGAGGTCCAGCCGGTTGGAGAAAAATGCATGTAATGTCTGCATGCTGTTTTTTTTTCGTTTTTATTGTGCTGTACTTGCTAACATGCCCCCCAACCCCCTGCCTATGCTGCTTGCTCCTTGTGGTGCCCCTGTAAGCATGCTCCCATCCCCCCCCCCCTTTTTTTTAAGATATTAATGCATCTGTACCAGTTTTTTATCGGGTTTGTTTTCTTTTAAGAGATTTTGGGTTGTGGGATGAAGCATGAATCGTGCTTAGACTAGTTTCAATGCAAGTCTAAGTGACTTCTGGGGAGTGGTCGAAGCCCGGGGAGGTGTCCTGGGCAGGTTATTCGTGAAGTATTTTGAATGCATGGTTGCATTGTGAGTTTTCTGAGTTTTCAAAACTTGAAATAAAATGTGTTTGGATTAAATCCAAAATTAGTTGAGAGGTGTTCTGGGCATGTTAGGAGGCTAGTGGAACAGTTACAGACCGAAAAAAAATCGGCCAGAGTTGGAGATCTCAAAAAAAACAGAGAGCAGTGACCTGCCGCCCACCTGGCGCCCACCTGGCGCTCACCTAGGAGGTGGGCGCCCCTTTCAGCCCACTTCCCGCCGAGCTGGCGCCCACCTGGCGCTCAGCTCGCGCCCACCTAAAAACAAGTGAAATTCTCGCGCCCATCTCGCGCTCACCTCCCGCCCATCTCGCGCTCACCTCCCGCCCAGCTCGCGCTCACCTGGTATCGGGTGAGCGCCAGGTCAAATTTTTGCCCGATTCTGGCGCCCACCTGGCGCTCACCTCAGGAGGTGAGCGCCAGGTCCAAAACAGGCCCCACAGGGCCCCCGGGTACCTCCCCTTGGACCCAGCATAATGAGCCAGATTTTTTTTCTGACATAGTGTTTATCTTGTGTCTTTTTGTGTGATTATTGCTGAATGTGGGTTTTATTTCCAAACCGAACCGGACGAACCAATAGGGTTCCCGGGTCACCCGGAAACCCAACATGGGCCATGGACCAACCCGGTCCAAATTGATTTCCGGTGGGCCTTCCAACGGGGCCCACCAAGCCCGACCAATCCATTCATGCTTAAAAAAGATAATAAAAGATTTGAGTGGGCCAGACCACTTGAGGCCCACCCAAGCCCTAATTGGGCCATGCATGATTAAAGTAAGATATGGTTTGGCCGAGGCCACGGGTAGGGCCTATCGGGCCCACTAAGCCCATGAACCCGACCAACTTAGGGTTTCCAAACCCTAACTCAGGAAGCCTTGGGCTTTCAAGCCCAAGCCCAGGTAAAGGGCCCCAAGCCCAACGCTTGGCCCATTTTGACACAGATAAGAAAGATAAAATCAAAATCACTTGGCAACCAATTGTGGGGCCCACTCAAGGGCCCACAAAGCAATCCCGGCCCACTTTTGGCATGAAATCCACTTAACTAATCCAACTTGAACTCTAAAATAAAATCAATTCAAAGTGAGCCAAAATCCAAAGGGCCACACTTGGCCCACCAAGGAACATGCGGGCCACACTTGGCCCACTAAGGGATACCGTGGGCCTTCCAACGGGGCCCACCCCACCAGGCCCGGATCATCTTAATTAAAAAGATAAAATCAAGTAAAGGGACCCACACCACTTTGGCGGTCCCGCCAGACTTAACCAAATTGCATATCGGATTAGGAATCAGGTGAGACCAATGCAAGCTGACTCAAACCAGGGAACCCACGGGACCCGTCATCCGACGGGGTGGACCGGGGTGTCTACGGACTTCCCCGAACCACAACCGAGAACTGACTTAGAATCTCAAGCCGCAGACCAAAAAGCCCTAATAGGCAAGATTAGGCACCCAGGTGTCCGCCTGCACCCCATCAGGCGGTGGCGACTCCGAATAACCCCGTGCCGCGTTTCCCACGCGCGCACAGCCTGGCGACTCTGCTGGGGAGTGGTTCAGCCCAGTAGGACCCTAGTTAGATGAGTCAGCATAAAGAGAGATTTAGTTGACGTTTAGGGTTTCTTACTACCTCGTTTAGTAAGATACAGGATACGCGTAATTACGCGTTCTGGGGAGTCCTGTCAAAGGGACGCGATAATTGCCTAAGGCAAGTGGGATTTAAGTGGTCCCTTGTGACCCCCCACTTACCTGGGGACTCTCCCGGAACCTCGTATTGCGTGCTAATTCTGCACCTTACTATACGAGACAGTAACAATCCCTTTTGCCAACAAAATCTAGACAAAACTCACCTGTGTAGACACAGCACGCAGCCCAACTGCACACACAGGCACACCACCACACCGTGGATGGATTTTTTATTTGTCGTGCTTGTGAGATAAACTGCGTGGGGTGACATGCACGAGGGAGGCTGCGTGAATGATCCGACCCTTGGTAGATGAGTGAAATCGGATATTGCTACTTCTTTACCAAACCTAGACCTCTCTAGCAGCCTACCCTTCTGATTCCTATGAACTGATCTTTGGGATGGTATTAGCACCTACGCTCCCGTGGCTTGCCGGGGAAAGCAGGGTAAACCCATCCCCCCAGTTTTCTGGAGTCCATTAGCACCACTGGTTTCTTGCCGTGGCACGCGAGGATCCAGTACTGGTCCAGACCCTTGTAGGCTTATGTCTCGGGCTGGGTATCCTTCCCCACCTAACGTTTCTGAATGAACCTTGCGTTGAGCATGAGAGGGTGAGTAGGATGTGAATGATGAATAAAATTGGAATAAAATTCAGAGTCCATCAGGGGCAGCAACCCCCGCTTTTTGCATCAAATGGAGTAAACCCTAGATGCTGGGCTACCTCGGCCCTAGCTTAGGAAACTCACCTAACCATGATCAGGGGAACCACCCCAGATCCATGCATGGAGTCCTGTATGCTATGGGTCTTGACCCATTAGAGTCCGCTGGGAGCACTTTAAGTCCAGATTGGTCTTTTAGAGCAGACGAAAGCCGGCCAGATCAGACAAACAGATGAAAGCATGCCAGATCAGAACATGGGCACTAAACCCTAGATCTAGGAATTTTTAGCCTACCCGCTTGAAAAGCAATTTGTATCCTCCCTTTTGGCTCCCAATAGCCTTAAGGATGAGTTCTTTGAAGTTTTTGGTAAATATCTTGTAAACCTTCGCCCTCGATGGCAAGTTGTAATTTTTGCTGTGGTACGACACCGGAAGCAGATGAAAGAACAGAGGAAAGACAGAAAGATTGATCAGGACTTGAATGTGCTCCTCTACACAAGTATGTTTAGGAGTCGCGCCTTCATTGGTGCCAACCCTTAGGACCACACACCATGTGTGCCTGAGTTAAATTCTGCACTGTTCTGTTTTTTGCTTTATTTGGTGAGGCATGATAGAACTGCTAGTGATTAGCCTTTTGCTTGAAATTATGCATGTCTTAGGACTGATTAAGAGTTTGGTGTGGAACCTTAAACTGATTTGGAATTTTGATCGGATAGTGGGCATGGCATCTTCATCCCCATCTGAGAGAACCCGTTTCCCTAGGATAGAGAAGTGCGCCTGGGATACCCCCTGGATCCGTTCTTGGACAAGGCAGCTCCAAGGGAGTGAGCAGATTGAATGGGAGCACAAATACCACATGGGACAGACTTTGTCCCTGTTAAATGTGCCAATCAACTGGGACATGACCCAAGCAGCATTGCTTTTCTGGGATCCCCAGTTGTCAGTATTTCGATTCGGGATCAATGAGTTGACTCCCACAATTGAGGAACTTGACCTGTTCCTCCGATTTCGCGACTTAGGAGAACCCGCTAGGCCAAGTCTCAAAGAAAGCTACAAGAATGAAGCTTGCGCTTTCTTTGGCCTCTCAAGGGGAGAATTCCAGACCTTAGTAGGTGACAAATCATTCACTAGGGTCTCCAAAACATTCCTTGCTGAAAAGATAAGAAACAAAAAGCAGGAAAGACCCCGGGCTTGGTTTGACACCTTCACCCTTGTGGTTCTGTCGCAAATCTTCTTTCCAACCGGGGGAGACACCATTAATTTGGCCCTCATGGAAATTGTGGATCAACTCAGGGCAGGGTACCGAATCATGCCACTGATCCTAGCTCAATTGTTCCATTCCCTGACTTTGTCCAAAAACGGAACCCGGAGGTTTCAAGGGTGCGCTCCCCTCCTCCACCTTTGGCTGCAAGACCACCTGATGGTGTCATCACCAGTCAGTGCATATTACAAGGCAACTGGCGACAACATCTATTGGTTGGCTCGAAGAGAGATCAAACCAGACCTACCCACTCGTGAGGATTGGTTTAACCACTTTCTCCACCTGAAGGGAGAAACAGACATTAGATGGTGGGGTACATACAACATCCCCTACACCCCCACCATAGCTTTCAAGAAAAGAGAGGGACTTGCCTTGATAGGCCTCACCCATGCCGTGCCGTACTATCCGATTCGGGTTCTGAGACAGTTTGGGAAACCGCAGGGAATCCCAGTCAAGGACGACATGAGCAGTTTGATTGGTCCGCTCACCAAGGGACTAAGGACCCAACTGTTGACAGAGTGGAAGACAGTCTGCGTATATCGAGAAGACGTCTTCACCGAATCGCACTTTCAAGATTACGAGCAGTGGATAGCTCGGGAATTTGGCCACGACGGCCCCCCACTTCTTCAGCCTATCGCATTAGGCGACATTCCGGTTCCGCCCCCTAACACATATAGGGACAGGGTGGCCGAATTGCAGGAGACCCACTCCCGTATCCATTCAGCTTATGTGGATTCGGAACGGGAGAGTAGGCAGGCCAATACGGCCTTGCAACATGAAATGGAGTTAGTGCGTAAGCGCGCTGAGGAGGACCGACGTCTGCGGAACAAGCTTCTGCGAGCCTTGAGGAGGCAAGACGTGTCCTCCCACTATGATGATGACCAACCTAGCTAGACTTTGGCTTTGTTGTATTTTGATGATGTACTTTGTGCCGCGGCGGCACTTTTTGATTGAAGCATGAATTTATTTTCACTATGCTATGTTGTTCAAACTTAACAAAACAAGAACAAGAAATGAAAGAATTAATTCCCTCCAATAGGGCAACTCGGTCTCCGACAGACCACCTCTTCTCAGATAATTGCAATATTCCTGGTCGCTGCGACCACCTAATTTCCTTTAACTGCATCTCTCTCATTGAGATCGCAAAACCCAGCAAGTGTTTAAAAACACCCAAGACCTTGAGCTCAGATCACACCCGTCTGTATCTTTCCAAGATCATTCGGTCAAACCTTTGGGGCACTGAAGCCGCCGGTGATTAAACCGTTTGGTGGATGAACGTCCTGGTATAGCCTTCCCCTTGTGAGGCGCCGAAGTCAATGGTGATTAAGCCAACGACTAGCTAAGGCACGCCCGGGAACTACTAGCCGAAACTTTGGGGCACTGAAGCTGCCGGTGATTAAACCGTTTGGTGGATGAACGTCCTGGTATAGCCTTCCCCTTGTGAGGCGCCGAAGTCAATGGTGATTAAACCAACGACTAGCTAAGGCACGCCCGGGAACTACTAGCCGAAACCTTTGGGCACTGAAGCCACCGGTGATTAAACCGTTTGGTGGATGAACGTCCTGGTATAGCCTTCCCCTTTGTGAGGCGCCGAAGTCAATGGTGATTAAACCAACGACTAGCTAAGGCACGCCCGGGAACTACTAGCCGAAACCTTTGGGGCACTGAAGCCGCCGGTGATTAAACCGTTTGGTGGATGAACGTCCTGGTATAGCCTTCCCCTTGGTGAGGCGCCGAAGTCAATGGTGATTAAACCAACGACTAGCTAAGGCACGCCTGGGAACTACTAGCCGAAACCTTTGGGGCACTGAAGCCGCCGGTGATTAAACCGTTTGGTGGATGAACGTCCTGGTATAGCCTTCCCCTTGTGAGGCGCCGAAGTCAATGGTGATTAAACCAACGACTAGCTAAGGCACGCCCGGGAACTACTAGCCGAAGTTAGGCGCCGACGCCGCCAGTGAATGAACTGGAGATTGGTTGAGGTACGCCTGGGTGCTGCTTTTCGGCTCACCCCCTGCGGAGACCCTGCATTGGTCCAACCCTGTGATTCTGAGCTCAAACGAAACCCCCTTTAAATTAAAGGTTCTCTTCCCTTGTTACCTACGGGTAGCTAAAATAGATCAGCTAATTCATTTAGGGTTCTCTCTCCCAGTTACCTACGGGTAGCTAAAATAGATTCGGTCACTAGGGTTCTCTTTCCCAGTCGCTTCCAGGCGACTAAAATAGATCAGCTTTCAAAAAAAAACAGGGTTCTCTCTCCCAGTTGCCTGCGGGTGACTAAAATAGATTCGTTCATTAGGGTTCTCTTCCCCGGTCGTCTTAGGGCAACCAAAATAGATCAATTTTAGGGTTCTCTCTCCCAGTTGCCTGCGGGTGACTAAAATAGATTCGTTCATCAGGGTTCTCTTTCCCAGTCGCTTCCGAGCGGCTAAAATAGATCAGCTTTCAAAAAAAAAAAAAAAAAACAGGGTTCTCTCTCCCAGTTGCCTGCGGGTGACTAAAATAGATTCGGTCACTAGGGTTCTCTCTCCCAGTTACTTGCGGGTAGCTAAAATAGATTCGGTCACCAGGGTTCTCTTTCCCAGTCGCTTCCAAGTGACTAAAATAGATCAGCTTTCAGAAAAATAAGGTTCTCTCTCCTTGTTACCTACGGGTAGCTAAAATAGATCAGTTAATTCATTAAGGTTCTCTTCCCTTGTTGCCCTAGGGTAGCTAAAATAGATCAGCTAGTCCAAATCCAATCAAAAAATCAGTCTTCCAAATTCATTAAGGTTCTCTTCCCTTGTTACCTACGGGTAGCTAAAATAGATCAGTTAATTCATTAAGGTTCCCTTCCCTTGTTACCTACGGGTAGCTAAAATAGATCAGTCTTCAAATTCATTAAAGGTTCTCTTCCCTTGTTACCTACGGGTAACTAAAATAGATCAGTTGAGTCAAAGTTTAGGTTCTCTTCCCTTGTTGCCTTAGGGTAGCTAAAATAGATCAGTTAGTCAAATCATATCATAAAATAAAAATTAATAAATAAATGAATAAATTCAATCAGATAAAATTGTGTAATCAATTTGTGTAAAATTGCACTAATTCCGGCAAATTGTCCCACCAGGTACCAAAAATTGCTTTCAGAAGTCCGTACCTGTTAAGATCGAGGAGAAGGCTCGATATGGAACAGCAAGGAGAACAGACGCCGCCAGGGCAGCATCCGGGAGAGTCCAGTCATACCCAAGTGGTCAATGAGATGCAGCAAAGGATGGACAGTATGGGTTCCATCATCCAGGAACTGATGACAGAACTGAGGGAATTGAGGCAGACCCCACCGGCAGCACCAGTTGCCCAGCAGCCGCAGCCACAGTTCCCACCACAAGCAGAAGTGGTGCCGCCGCCACGTCCAGTAAATCCCCCTCCCCTGGCACCACCACCGCCACCGGCAGCGCCATTTCATGTGGCACAACCAGATCAATTTTTGCCTATCCATCTGGGACAGGGTGATGAAGACTGGTACAGAACCCAGGAAGTGCAGTTTGAGGAGAAACTGACAGCAGTAAGGGAGGAGAACAGAACAGAAATGGCCGCCCTGAAGGAGCAGCTCAAACAGCTCCAACCCAGCACAGTGCAAAGTGAGGCTACCCTGGAAAGCCTTTGCTTCTTTTCAGACATCCAGCTCCCGGCTAAGTTCAAATGCCCTGAGTTGCACCAGTTTGACGGCACCGGGTGCCCATTGAACCATTTAAGGTCGTACTCAGGCGACATGTGCCAGTACGCCAAGGAAGAGCGAATCATGGTGCAGTTCTTCCAAAAGTCATTAACTGGGGCCGCTTACTCTTGGTTCCTGAGTCTAGACAAGGCTAAGATAAAGACATGGAATGACTTGGCAGCAGTCTTCATCCAGCAGTACCGCCTCAACAGTCAGATAGTGCAGACAAGGGCAGAATTGCAGAGGCTGGCAAAGAAGAGCCAAGAGTCAGTGAGAGAGTATGCCAAACGCTGGAAGGAGTTGGCGACACTGGTACAGCCACCACTGTTGGAACAAGAGATGACATCTCTGTTCATTGCGTCACTAGGACAGCCATTCTTCACTTTGCTGCTGGGGCAAAGTACCTCGAATTTCAACGACCTAATTTTGACTGCAGATCGGATTGAGGATGCAGTAAGAGCCGGGAAAATAGATGGCAGTGGACAGAGTGCCGCACCAAGGAGGCCAGTGACAGGACAGGTTGGCAGAAACCAGGGACAAGAGCCCCGAAGGCAGGAACAGCAGGCAGTGAACTACGTGCACCTGGCACAGCCTTATCACTTCTCCCAAGGACCAGAGGCAGTGGCACCCCAAGGGACCGGGCAGACAGCTTACCAAGGGGTAAGAAAGACGAAAGAAGAATTCGAAGCCAGGATGAAACGGGTTTTCACCCCATTACCGTATGCGCCAGCCGAGTTGCTACCTACTTTGCTGAAGAAAGGGTACTTGCAGATCAAACCCCCGAATCCCAGACTGGTCAACGCCAGGAGCTACAATGCAGCAGAACGGTGCGAGTACCACTCGGGTGCTCCGGGGCATCACACTAATCGGTGCTGGGATCTAAGGCACGATATCCAAGACCTAATTGACAACAGACGCATCACGGTCGACCCCCCAGCACCACAGGCTCAGACCCCAGCAGCTGGCGTCACCACCAATCCTCTCCCAGACCATTCTAAGGCCTCAACCAGCAAGTCAGCTAATCAGGTGAGCTGTGACCGGGGCATTGGGCAGTTTGACCCGTCTGTACTGATTGGCCAACCAGGGCAGACAGTGAAGGTGCAGCTTCAAGCAGAAACCCACTCGACAGCAATTGCAGTCAAGGAGAATACAGAGGTCTACATCTGTGCGATAGAGGATGAGCCTCAGAGCAGTGAGGAAGTTACGGGGCCATGGAACCCCATGCAATGCGGATGGATCAGTGACTCCCCGTCCCCTCCACGCAGGGAAGGAATCGGCAGTTCCGAAGGACCCCGGTTCCGAAATGGGCCACAGGACACGGACGCGTCAGTGGGCAGTTCAAGGGTACCCCCGCAGATGTCTACCGGATGGCCACCCGAGTATATGTCCGCGACATCCGAGCCGGACCTGCAATCCTCCACCGATCTCCTATCAGCGGAACCAAGCTCAGAGTCCTCTTCCCACGGCACGTCTGAGTGGTTCGTCCCCCTTCATGCCACGGAAGAAGAAGAACCACCATCCACTCCTGAACTTGCAACCCTGCTTGATCCATATGAGAGTTCAGACGAGTCCCCTGATACGGACTCAGAAGACACATCGACAGAAGAAAGCAAGGCAGTGAACGTCATTGGAGATGACAGCGACTTCCCTACCGATCTCCCTCTGGTGCATTTCCACCCACCCACAGACCAAGAATTCTTCTACCCCACCCCTCTCGCCAACCCCTCTGCCCTTAACATCCATGACATCATGGACTCGCCCCCACAAGACCCATTCTCCCTTTCATTTGAACCACCCACCCTCAACCTCTCACAACTCAACCTGGAACCACCCTCGTACAACACGGTATCCCCACCTTACCCCACCCCATCTTTCTACCATCAAGCCACCACCACCACCATTGAAGCAGAAATCGATCGGATCACCCGATCCGGTCGATACATAAACACTGACCCCCCACACGTGCCGGAGGAGGGAGCAGAAGCAGAAGCAAAAAGGAAAGAAAAAGGGAAGGAAGTGGTTACAGAATTGCCACCGACCCTCAAGAGAAAGGGAAGGGCCACAGAAGAGGAGGTCACAGATTTGCACCACAGCATCTACACTCCCGAATATGATCTCCTCCAGCAGTTGAGCAAGGTACCCGCCCAGATTTCCATAATGAGACTCCTGATTGACTCAGAGAAGCACCGGACAGTGCTGATGAAGGTCCTGGGTGACGCACACGTACCACTTGATATCGACCCTGAGCAGCTAGGGGCAGTGGTGTCAGTGATCATGGCACCCCAGGCTATCTCCTTTTCTACAGCGGACCTGCCATCTGAAGGGTGCAACCACATCGAGCCGCTCTACATAACCGTGAAATGTACCGATCTCATCGTAAAACGTGCCATGATTGACAATGGGTCGGCTTTGAACATATGCCCGATGAGGACATTTCACAGTTTGCAATTGGACCCTTCAATGATCAAGCCAAGCGCTCATAATGTCAGAGGCTTCGACAATGCCAGAAGAGACTCACTGGGAGAGGTCACTTTGGTGATCATAATTGCAGACAGGCCCTTTACCATGGACTTTGAGGTCATGGATATCAATGCCTCATTTAACTTGCTGATTGGGAGGCCTTGGCTGCATCAGGCAGGAGCAGTATCTTCCACACTGCACAGGATGGTCCGGTTCGTATCAGGCAACGAACTCATAACAGTACATGCTGAGGATCATCGAGAGTTCGAAAGGGTTGGAGTACCCTATGTGGATTATGAGTTACCCACCACACTCAATTTCCAAGCTGTGGAGATGGTGCAGGTGAATCATATCCCTGAGTCTAAAAGGGGGCGACGACTCTCGAAGAGGCAAAGAAAGAACATGTTTAGTGCTGCTGACTGCGCAGACTGGGGTCTCAGAGCAGGCGAAGGACTAGGCAAGTACAAGCAAGGCATCAGGGTAGCCATCAAACCTTATGAGCAGACCACTGGGTTTGGACTGGGGTTTAGGCCGCAGCCAGAAGACTACTCCCGACTCCTTGGGAATCGGGCTGAGAGGAAAAGAGCCAGAACTGAAGGGAGAGACCCTCACTGGCCCATATGCGTGCACGAGAACTTGTACCACCGCTTCTCTAACATGGAGTGTGAAGCGGCCCAGGCTATTGAGAACATAGTCCCCCAAGGGTGGGGAGATGAGTTTCTGGATACCCCTGCCATGGAAGAAGACTACCTGCAAGGATTGGCTCAGATGCTCTGGGAAGAGCCACCAGCTATGGAAATGATTGGAGATGCAGTAGAGGTAGACCCATTGGCTCTTGAGGGGTCGCCGGATGGCTTGCCAGCACTGGTCGCCCTGGACTCAGTTGACGAAGTCACCATGGCCTTCGCCCCACCAGATGAACAGTTTGTCCCTGACGGGATCCCGGTCGACTCTGCGATTGTGATAGAAGCGCCACCACCTGCTCCCATTGAGGAATCCAAAGAAGAAGGCCCAATCATGTATGTCTGCATGATGGAGGGGCGAGACAGCTCAGGAGCGCCAACTCGCAGGCCAAGGTCGCCTCCTCCACCTCCCTATATCCCGCACCCCGGAACTCGCGACGGTCTGAACCGCATGTTCCGTAGCATGCCCCAAGTGCTAGGGCCAGTACCGGAGGAAGTGTACCATGCAGCTTATGGCAAATGGGCACCACCAGCTTACTCTTCTACGATGCCTGGGATACCGACTGGAATACCCATAATGTTTGCACCCCCCAGAGTTGACCCAGCCAATGAAGTCACCATCGCACGCGCACCACCCGAGGATGAGATACCATGGGCAATCTCCCTCAGTGGATCATGGGTAAGGGTATCGTCAGAGTCTGGCCCCTGATCAGAGAGAAGCCAGAACAAACCGGCAGGAGGCGCAGCACAGGATCCTATCTACATCTCTTCTGACGAGAGCGCCAACATGGTACTAGCTGGAGAACCAGAGAAGATGATTGCTATCAACAAGGAAGGCGGGGCACCACTGAAGAATTGGAGCGCCATGCCTTTTGCTATCAGCAAAGTTGCTATCCCAAAGGGGGTTTCTACCACCTCTGAGATTTCTGTTGTAGCTACTGCTGAAATTTTTAATGAATATCTCAATGCTTCCTACTACTTGCATCTGTTTGAAAATGAGAATAACAAAAATAAGCAACTTGAGCATCGCAATCTTAGTGTCAATCCCGACGCACACCTGGAAGATCTGGGGCACGGGATAGGTAATAAGATTGCCATAATTGAACAAAAAGAACAAAAAGAAATTGAAAAGCCAGTCCAGATGGCAATAATAAATGAAATGCATGAGCCAGTGTCCAATCCTGAAAACGAGCAAGAACTCGACACGTCAGATTGGGGCACTCGCCCATCGCAGCAAGAAGATTCAAACATCGTCCCCTGTGAGCCTTTCGAGCATGAGGACGATGATGAATCATGGGAAACCCCGCTTGAAATCCAACTTGCATTGGAAAGGCATGAAAAGGGTCTCCAGGCTAACATTGAGGAAACAGAGCCAATTAACATAGGTGAAATAGCACAACCAAGGATCCTCCAAATTGGTAAAAAGCTGTCACCATTATTGAGAAAACAGATGATTGATTTTCTTAAATCTTATTCTGACGTGTTTGCATGGTCATACGAGGATATGCCCGGGTTAGACACGGACTTGGTTGTGCATTGGTTACCAACAAAGTCTGAGGCCGTACCTGTGAAACAGAAGCTCAGGCGCACGAAGCCGGAATGGGCCCTGAAGATCAAGGAAGAGGTCACCAAGCAGTTGGATGCAGGATTCCTGCAAGTAACTCACTATCCAGAGTGGTTGGCCAACATCGTGCCAGTTCCCAAGAAAGACGGGAAAGTCAGGATGTGTGTTGACTATAGAGATCTGAATAGAGCAAGTCCGAAGGACGACTTCCCTTTGCCGCACATTGATGTACTGGTGGACAATACAGCAACGCATTCGATGTTCTCTTTCATGGACGGCTTCTCTGGTTACAACCAGATAAGAATGGCACCTGAGGACATGGAAAAAACATCCTTTATCACGCACTGGGGCACTTACTGCTACCGTGTGATGCCGTTTGGATTGAAGAATGCAGGCGCTACATACCAGCGTGCGATGACGCTGCTGTTCCACGACATGATACACAAGGAGATGGAGGTGTATGTGGATGACATGATAGCGAAGTCCAAGGAAGAAGAAGATCACTTGGTAAACCTTGGAAAGATTTTCGACAGACTCAGAGAGTACAAGCTCCGGCTCAACCCAAACAAGTGCGTGTTTGGAGTTACTTCAGGAAAACTGCTCGGCTTCATAGTGGGCAAGCGAGGCATTGAGGTCGACCCCGCCAAAGCAAAGGCAATTCGGGAGATGCCTCCTCCATCTACAGAAAAGGAAGTGAGAGGGTTCCTGGGCAGATTGCAGTATATCAGTAGGTTCATTGCGCAGATGACTCCTGTGTGTGAGCCTATATTCAAGGTTCTAAAAAAGGACAACCCTGTGGTTTGGAATGACGACTGTCAAGTAGCATTTGATAAGATCAAGGCCTATCTGATGAGTCCACCGACATTGGTCCCGCCTGTCCCAGGACGACCCTTGATTATGTATCTGACAGTCTCCGAGACGGCAGTGGGATGTGTGTTAGGGCAACACGATGAAAAAGGAAGAAAAGAACAGGCAATATACTACTTGAGCAAGAAATTTACTAGCATTGAAGTCAGATACACAGTGCTTGAAAAGACGTGTTGCGCCTTGGTTTGGGCAGCTCAGAAGCTCCGGCACTATTTGCTCAGCCACACAGTCTGGCTGATCTCCAATCTGGATCCGTTAAAGTACATCTTTGAAAAGCCGATTTCCACTGGCAGGGTCGCCAGATGGCAAGTCCTTTTGTCCGAATACGACATTGTCTACACGACTAGAAAGGCGATAAAGGGACAAGCCGTGGCGGATCACTTGGCAGAGCACCCACTACCTGACTACCAACCACTTCTGACTCACTTCCCGAACGAAGATGTGATGTGTACAGAGTCTGTAGATGATGTAGAAGAAACCAAGTGGCAAATGTTCTTTGACGGGGCAGTGAATGTAAATGGAAAAGGGATCGGAGCAGTGCTAATCTCCCCAGACGGTGTTCATCACCCGATAGCAGCGAAACTTCTGTTTGATTGCACCAGCAACATGGCCGAGTATGAAGCGTGTGTGTTGGGCTTGCGAGCGGCAATTGAGGTGCGTATACAAGAGCTGAAAGTGTTCGGTGATTCAAGTCTTATCATCTATCAAGTGATGGGAGACTGGAAGACCAGAGATGTGAAGTTGGTGCCCTACCAGGAACTGGTCAAAGAATTAGAAGAAGAATTCGAGAGCGTGACATTCGACTACATGCCACGAGACGGGAACCGGTTTGCGGATGCACTAGCTACTCTAGCATCAATGGCCACCATCACGGATGATGCTTGGGTGCAACCTTTGGAGATAGAAATTCGGCGTCACCCTGTTTACTGCTTCAGTATCGAGAAAAGCACGCCCGAAGAAGAGCCTTGGTACGCAGACATTGAGAGATACGTAAGAAACAGAATTCTGCCAGAAGGTGCCTCAGCTGCAGAGAAGCGAACTATACAGAGGTTGGCAGGGCAATACTTCTACAGTGGAGGTAGACTGTACAAGAAGTCATACAATGACTCTCTACTGCTATGTGTCAGGGAAGCCGAGGCGCAGAAATTGATTGAGGAAATCCATGGAGGGTTGTGCGGCGCACACATGAATGGGCATATGCTAGCAAGGAAGATTCTAAGGATGGGCTATTACTGGATGACCATGGAGGCAGACTGCTACGCTCACGTCAGAAAATGCCAGTTATGCCAGATTTATGCCGACAACATCCATGCACCGCCGAATACGCTGTATTCTATGACATCACCTTGGCCGTTTGCCATCTGGGGAATCGACATGATAGGCCAGGTTCATCCAATGGCTTCGAACGGGCATCGGTTCATCTTAGTGGCAATTGACTATTTTATCAAGTGGGTAGAGGCCATGTCCTTCGTGGATGTGAAGAAATCCCATGTGCTCAAGTTTATCAGAAACAATATAGTCTGTCGTTACGGGGTTCCAGAAGCGATCATCACAGACAATGCAAAGAATCTGAATAATAAGGACATGGAAAAGATGTGCGGAGACTGAAAATCAGACATCTGAACTCCACGGCATACCGGCCCAAGATGAATGGAGCAGTAGAGGCTGCCAACAAGAATCTGAAGAAGATACTCGAGAAAATGGTGGTCACCTACAGAGACTGGCATGAGAAGCTGCCGTATGCACTGCACGCCTATCGGACGTCGATTAGAACATCAACCGGGGCAACCCCGTTCTCCTTGGTATACGGAATGGAAGCAGTTCTCCCAGTGGAAGCACAGATCCCGTCACTCAGAATTCTGAAGGAAGCTGAAATCAGTGATGTCGAATGGGAAGAATCCAGATTTGACCAGTTGCAATTATTGGATGAAAAGAGGATTAAGGCTTTGTGCCATGGCCAGCTTTATCAACAAAGAGTGGCGCGAGCCTACAACAAGAAAGTGAAGCCACGACAATTCAAAGTGGGAGACCTGGTACTGAAGAGAATCTTTCCTCATCAAGAGGACAATAGAGGGAAATTCAAGCCGAACTACGAAGGGCCATTCGTAGTCCACAAGGTTCTGTCCCGAGGAGCCCTTATCCTGCAAGAAATGGACGGGGCAATTTTTCCGGAGCCAATAAATGCAGACGCAGTCAAACTGTACTATGCCTAAGATCATTCTGATTGGGAAATGAAGAGAGGCCATCCTTGACTCTCCTTTAAACTGTAAATCCTTCCAAATACCTTAAATTCTCCCCTAGTTAGACAATTTTGAGCCTTAAAATTCTTTCAACCCATTGCAAGTGTTCTACACACCAAATGGGGCATTCCTGGCAAAGCAAAAAGAAACCGGGCATTCTTGCCCAAAAAAACCTCAAAAAGAAGAGAAAATGCAACAAGAAAAAAAAGAGAAAGAAAGAAAAAAGAAAAAGAAACAGAGAAAATGGGGAGATGTTTGCCCCGCCAAAAATATAGAGATACAAATAAGCCAGGATGTAAGTCCCACCAACAATAAAAGTAGCACACTTTGCAAACCCAAATAATTAAGCTTTTTTGAGCCATCTATCCTTTCTTTCATAACCCAGACCCAGCCTACGTTTCGTCCTATCTCTAAGACCTCTCGGATCCCGAAAGGAATGATCAGGGCAAACAGTTAAGTCAGCATTCATCAGCAATGACGGAATTCAGAGTTTCCTAAAAAGACTGGACACAACGAAAACCCGAAAAAAGGGCGTTGTGTGGTTAGTCAATCAAAAACAAAAAAAAAGAAATCAAAAAAAAAATCAATCAAAAAAAAAAAAGAGAAAGTCAAAAAAAAAAAAAAAAAAAGAGAACTGGTCACATCTGGTTTGAGCAGAGCAAGATACAGAGGAGAGCAGTGATAGTGGCAGATAGTAAAATGAGAAAGATACATAGATCTGAGTGATTCAGACTGTTAGGTAGCGCCTGAGTCAAAGACTCCACAGTGGCCTGTGATGACAATGCTACTGAAAATACCAAGCACTCCAAGTCCCGTCTGACCTTGGGAAATTTCTTTGATATTGCAAACACAGGCACACACTGACACACCTGTTTTCTCTATAATTGCGTTGCTTAACTGTTTTGAGCTCCACGTTGGGCTACTAACCTAAGTGGATAGTCTCTTAACCTTAGCAAAGGCTGCTTCTATCTGCAATGGGGAAAAGGCTCAGAGCAAGAAAAGAATAAAAGAAGTGTTTTGCATTCCCCAGCTATTCCACGGCTAACATGTTTTCTTTTCCTGCCTTCACAGGTACAGCAAAAGTGGGATAACGAACATCTTCTCCAAAATCCCCAGCAGAGTTCCTTCAGTAAACGGAGAATAACAAACTCCAAAAATCCCCAGGGGAAGGCCTTCAGCAAACAAGGGACGACACCCTTACATCCCCAGTAGGGTCCTCTCAAGCAATAAGAGAGTGATGCCGGACGATGTAGACTTCTCAAGCCTCGCCCAGTCTGAAGAGGCCGGCTTTGCGAAGAAGAGCGGAAGGAAGACAAGCAAGCTTGCATCAATCCCTGGTGGAGCCTCTCGCACTCAACAAGAGCTTGAACGAACATGAAGAATTCGCACCCAAGCAGAAGGAGAAGGCCTTATAAAGGAAAATGACAGTGTGAAGAATCCCCACTTATCCCCAGCGGAGCATCCTTCCCCGGGGAGCTCCCACACTTGTCACTAACAAGGCTCGACCCGAAAGAAGAGGCAATAAGAAAAAAGATTCCTGCCCAATCCCCAGCAACAGTCACTCTAAGCTAGGGAGCCTCTACCAAAGGGAAAGCCAACCAGAAAGCACTGCAGGAAAAGGAATGACAAGATATGAAGAAGAATGAGCATAAATGAAAATATCATCGGGCAAGATGGCCCCTTTTGTAATTTTGATTTCACACTTTTGTAAATAGAGTAGAGCAGGTGTGTGGGCTCCCTTGAGGCACTGGACAGCGCTGGAAGCACCTCCTCACCAACAGCAGCTCCTTCTCCACTCTTCCCTCTTCCTTTCTCCATTCGGTCCACATCCTAACCCAACCCTTGGCCATCAAATCCTAAAAAAAAAAAAAAAAAAAAAAAAAAAAAAAAAAAAACAGAAAAATTCAAGCAAGCTTCAAGTAAAAGACACAAAATGGATCAGAAGCCTGAAGTCACCTAAAAGCTTTAATGGAACAAACAAGAAAAAAGAATATTGTCAAGTGTCTGGCATCGACGCCGAAACAGGTTGGCGAGCTCAAGTCCAATCTAATCTCTTTCAAACTTAAACTAAAATGCAGAAGAGTTGCCCTACAAAAACCAGAAAAGCAAAGGGTAAGGAAACTCTGAAGCCAGGAAGTGGCGCCACATGATTTGGCCGCTTCCCTTTCAAAATGAAAACTTCAAAGGACTAAGCTCGTCGACCATGTCGACAGAAATGCAAGGCACAAAAATGAGATTCTTTTTCTCTTTGCCGTTCATCCGCAAGGTGACTCCGGCAAAGAGGGGCAGCTGTAAGCACCTCATTTTTGCGCTCCCCGAAAAACCAAAAATGCAAACCCTGGACAGAAAGTCAAACCCTAAGGGGTGAAAAGTTGACTTTTTGATCAAGTGAAATTTGGCCACCTCGCTTTATGCCATTGGATAGAGAATCTCGACACGATTCCAACGCAACTGAGTTTGCGGGAATCGGAGTCCGGATGAAGGCTCTGCGGGCGGTCAAACTTAAGGAAAAGCCAAGAGTTGACTTTTCCTCGAATTCCGTGCCAAGTACCTTGCTTTATACCATTGGATAGAGAATCCCGACACGAGTCCAACGCAACTGAGTTTGCAGGAATCGGGGTCCGGATGAAGGTTCTGCGGGCGGTCAAACTTGAGCAGAGCCAAAAGTTGACTTTCTGCTAAAATCCGATCCGGAGGCCTACCCCTAGGTCATGGGATGGAGGGCTCCGATACGATTCTAATGAAACTAAGTTTGCCCAGATCGGAGTCCGGATGAAGGAAATATGAGCTGACGAAATTCCCGGGCAGCAAAACCGGCAATCTGCGCACATGGCAAAAAGCTGCACACGTGGCGAGTTGCGCAGGAAAATATCTCGGGGATCAAATCCGTAAATATCCGAACATTCGAAATATCCCAGGGACTAAATCTGTAAAAATCCGAGAATATCGGATTTTACCAAAAATTGTCAGGGACTAAATCTTAATTTTAAAGATTTTTACGTCCGGCGAGCGGCGGCATTAAATGATTTTCATCATTATGCCGCTCGCGCGGACGTGGCGAGCGGGCTTGCGCCCACCTTGAGCTGGGCGCCAAGGTGGGCGGCACCTTTTTTTCTTGGTCTATATAACCCGCGCGACTTTTCGCGCAGGGGGTTGGGGAAAATTTCGGAAAAAAAGCTAAGTGTTGGAAGATTTTTTTTGCTGTCAAGACTTCTGTTGGCCTTCCCTCTTTCGTCCGAGCTCCCTCTGGGCTCATCCCTCATTTGACTCCTAAGCTCCCAGAACACCCCACCCGCCTGATCACCCCTTTTCCCCTTTGTCTTCTCCACTGTCGCACGAAGCCTAAAAAAGGGGAGGTTGCTGTTGGAGGTTCAAAGGAAGGAAGCTCCAGCACTTTCGTCTCAAGGAGGATTCGTCTCAAGGAGGAGCCTCCACCCTGCACGTGAGCTTACAGAACCTCAGGTATTGTTCCCCATCTATTTTTATTTCACATATATCAAGATGGGAGTTATCTAAGCATGCTATCGGGCTTGTTCTTTCTCTTTACTGTAACATGCATGTTCTTGCATTTTCGGTGACACGGGGGTCTCCGAGGGTAAGGGAGACCCATGAGGATGTAGGAAGCTTGGCCATCCCACTTTAGACCACCCTGGCCACTATTCGGAGAGTTATTTTTTTTTGGTTGATCATTCAGTAAAGTAAAGGGAGTCTGTTCCCTCGCTTCAAACAAGTCTGTTGTATCCCTGTAACCCCCCTTCGACTTCCCTTCTTCGGATGTTAGCGTGCCTTCGGATTTTAGTGTGCATGCTTGAGGTCCAGCCGGTTGGAGAAAAATGCATGTAATGTCTGCATGCTGTTTTTTTTTCGTTTTTATTGTGCTGTACTTGCTAACATGCCCCCCAACCCCCTGCCTATGCTGCTTGCTCCTTGTGGTGCCCCTGTAAGCATGCTCCCATCCCCCCCCCCCCCCCTTTTTTTTTAAGATATTAATGCATCTGTACCAGTTTTTTATCGGGTTTGTTTTCTTTTAAGAGATTTTGGGTTGTGGGATGAAGCATGAATCGTGCTTAGACTAGTTTCAATGCAAGTCTAAGTGACTTCTGGGGAGTGGTCGAAGCCCGGGGAGGTGTCCTGGGCAGGTTATTCGTGAAGTATTTTGAATGCATGGTTGCATTGTGAGTTTTCTGAGTTTTCAAAACTTGAAATAAAATGTGTTTGGATTAAATCCAAAATTAGTTGAGAGGTGTTCTGGGCATGTTAGGAGGCTAGTGGAACAGTTACAGACCGAAAAAAAATCGGCCAGAGTTGGAGATCTCAAAAAAAACAGAGAGCAGTGACCTGCCGCCCACCTGGCGCCCACCTGGCGCTCACCTAGGAGGTGGGCGCCCCTTTCAGCCCACTTCCCGCCGAGCTGGCGCCCACCTGGCGCTCAGCTCGCGCCCACCTAAAAACAAGTGAAATTCTCGCGCCCATCTCGCGCTCACCTCCCGCCCATCTCGCGCTCACCTCCCGCCCAGCTCGCGCTCACCTGGTATCGGGTGAGCGCCAGGTCAAATTTTTGCCCGATTCTGGCACCCACCTGGCGCTCACCTCAGGAGGTGAGCGCCAGGTCCAAAACAGGCCCCACAGGGCCCCCGGGTACCTCCCCTTGGACCCAGCATAATGAGCCAGATTTTTTTTCTGACATAGTGTTTATCTTGTGTCTTTTTGTGTGATTATTGCTGAATGTGGGTTTTATTTCCAAACCGAACCGGACGAACCAATAGGGTTCCCGGGTCACCCGGAAACCCAACATGGGCCATGGACCAACCCGGTCCAAATTGATTTCCGGTGGGCCTTCCAACGGGGCCCACCAAGCCCGACCAATCCATTCATGCTTAAAAAAGATAATAAAAGATTTGAGTGGGCCAGACCACTTGAGGCCCACCCAAGCCCTAATTGGGCCATGCATGATTAAAGTAAGATATGGTTTGGCCGAGGCCACGGGTAGGGCCTATCGGGCCCACTAAGCCCATGAACCCGACCAACTTAGGGTTTCCAAACCCTAACTCAGGAAGCCTTGGGCTTTCAAGCCCAAGCCCAGGTAAAGGGCCCCAAGCCCAACGCTTGGCCCATTTTGACACAGATAAGAAAGATAAAATCAAAATCACTTGGCAACCAATTGTGGGGCCCACTCAAGGGTCCACAAAGCAATCCCGGCCCACTTTTGGCATGAAATCCACTTAACTAATCCAACTTGAACTCTAAAATAAAATCAATTCAAAGTGAGCCAAAATCCAAAGGGCCACACTTGGCCCACCAAGGAACATGCGGGCCACACTTGGCCCACTAAGGGATACCGTGGGCCTTCCAACGGGGCCCACCCCACCAGGCCCGGATCATCTTAATTAAAAAGATAAAATCAAGTAAAGGGACCCACACCACTTTGGCGGTCCCGCCAGACTTAACCAAATTGCATATCGGATTAGGAATCAGGTGAGACCAATGCAAGCTGACTCAAACCAGGGAACCCACGGGACCCGTCATCCGACGGGGTGGACCGGGGTGTCTACGGACTTCCCCGAACCACAACCGAGAACTGACTTAGAATCTCAAGCCGCAGACCAAAAAGCCCTAATAGGCAAGATTAGGCACCCAGGTGTCCGCCTGCACCCCATCAGGCGGTGGCGACTCCGAATAACCCCGTGCCGCGTTTCCTACGCGCGCACAGGTCCCTTGGGAAGCTACACCATATTCACTTCTGTTTCTCTCCTTTCCTCATATTTTTTCTTTCCATTACCATTTCCCTTGTTATGAGTGGAGTCTTGTTGACTGATCATAGCGGAATAATCAATTATCTTGCCAGATTTGATCCCATCCTCAATCCGGTCTGCCACCTGCACCAGGGTTGCAAAATTGGTGGTAATCTGACCCACCAGATGGTTGTAGAAGGGCTGCCCCAGCGTACTTACGAACGTCGAGATCATCTCAGGCTCCAACATAGGCGGCCTGACTTGGGAGGCAGACTCTCTCCACCTCTTGGAATATTGCCTTACATACTCCTCTTTTCCCTTGCTCATTCTCATCATGTCGTACCGGTCTGGCACGATCTCCGAGTTAAATTTGTATTGGTCCAAGAAGGCGTCAGCCAAGTCCTTCCATCTTCTGATCCTGCCATGGTCTATGGTGGCAAATCACCTTAGAGCCGACCCTATCAAACTCCTCTGAAAGAGTTGGATTAGTATGCCGTCATCCCAGCCAAACTGGCACAAAGCCCCGCAGTACAGTTTCAAGTGGCTCATTGGGCAGCCCGTGCCATCGTATTTATCAAAGTCCGGGCACTTGAACTTGGCCGGTAGGCATACGTCTAGGTACATACATAAGTCATCGAAGGTGGTACCTCCGTAGCTGTTTCCACCCTTCACCTCCTTGAGTTCTTCCTGGATCCTCTCTATCTTGTGTAGCATTTTTCTCTCCATCTCCTCTCTAGCTTTTTCTTTTTCCATTTCTTTCTCATACTCCACAGTATTTTCCCTGATCAGAATAGGCTCAGCGACTGGCTCAGAAATGGGTTCAGGCATGGGTGGAGCAAGAGGCGAAATGTAGGCTTGAGTTGGTGGTGCTTGATTGGAAGTTGAGGCTTGGTTTTGGGCCTGGGCCTGAGCAGCCAGTAAGTCTCCCAACATCTTGGCTAGTCCGGCCACCTGCTCTTGCAGCTGAGCAAAGTCCTAAGCAGGGACAGTAGCTTGGGCTTGGTTCTCTTCAGTATTCATTGCGCGAGCTTTGGATCTAGTCACAGGAGCAATGATTGCAAGTGAATGTACCTGGGTAAGGAAAAGCAAAGAAACATGCCAACTCTCATTTAATCTAAGTCACACACCTATAAATGTAGATAAGTGGGTTAGGTGAACACAAGTCCAGATTTATTTGTTTTTTTTTTATATTTTTCCATTTTTTGTTTTTTTTTTTTTTTGATTGTTGAAATATTTTAGGGCTTCCAAAGGTCCCAAAGAATGAGAAATGTCTAAAATTCAGAGGCTTTTAGACGGCCCAAAGGATAGGTGTCTATAATTCAAAGGCTTATAGACGGCCCAAAAAATTTGGGTCTAAAATTCAAAGGCTTTTAGACGGCCCAAAGAAATGATTTGTCTAAAATTTAGAGGCTTTTAGATGGCCCAAAGGATATATGTCTATAATTCAGAGGCTTATAGAGGGCCCAAAGAAATAATTTGTCTAAAATTCAGAAGCTTTTAGACACCCAAAAAGGTTGTGTCTAAAATTCAGAGGCTTTTAGATGGCCTAAAGGATATATGTCTATAATTCAGAGGCTTATAAACGGCCCAAAAAAGTTGATATTTGAAATTCAGAGGCTTTCAAATGGCCCAAAAAGGTTGTGTCTAAAATTCAGAGGCTTTTAGACGGCCCAAAGGATATGTGTCCATAATTCAAAGGCTTATAGACGGCCCAAAATAAATTGATGTTTGAAATTCAAAGGCTTTCAAATGGCCCAAAAAGGTTGTGTCTAAAATTCAGAGGCTTTTAGACGGCCCAAAAGATATGTGTCCATAATTCAGAAGCTTATAGAAGGCCCAAAATAGGTTGATGTTTGAAATTCAGAGGCTTTCAAATGGCCCAAAAAGGTTGTGTCTAAAATTTAGAGGCTTTTAGACGGCCCAAAGGATACGTGTCTATAATTCAAAGGCTTATAGACGGCCCAAAATAGGTTGTGTCTAAAATTTAGAGGCTTTTAGACGACCCAAAGGATACGTGTCTATAATTCAGAGGCTTATAGATGGCCCAAAATAGGTTGATGTTTGAAATTCAGAGGCTTTCAAATGGCCCACAAAATTCAATTGATTGATATGAAAAAGACCAACCAAAGGTTTTTTGGAATATTCTGGGGCTTCCAAATGTCCCACAAATTTTGATTTTGATTGATTCTCGTGACCAAACAAAGGTTTTTTGGAATATTCTGGGGCTTCCAAGTGTCCTATAAATTTTTGATTTGATTGGTTCTCGTGACCAAACAAAGGTTTTTTGGAATATTCTGGGGCTTCCAAGTATCCCATAAATTTTTTATTTTGATTGATTCTCGTGACCAAACAAAGGTTTCTTGGAATATTCTGGGGCTTCCAAGTGTCCCATAAATTTTTGATTTGATTGGTTCTCGTGATCAAACAAAGGTTTTTTGGAATATTCTGGGGCTTCCAAGTGTCCCATAAATTTTTGATTTTGATTGATTCTCGTGACCAAACAAAGGTTTCTTGGAATATTCTGGGGCTTCCAAGTGTCCCATAAATTTTTGATTTGATTGATACAAAAAAGACCAACCAAAGTTTTTTTTTCATATTTATTTTTTTATTTGCTGAATTTTCTCAATGTCAAGTTCAAAAGTTTGATTGAAACAGGTTTGAGGTGAGTTGGTATCAAGAAATATGACACCTTGGTTCCCTTTTTATGTATCTTCTTTAAGGGTAGATTTGAGTTTCAAAATTAGGTTAAATCCTAAAAAAAATTTTGTTTTTGTTTTTTTTTTTTTTGAAACATTTTTATATTCTCTTTGGGGTGCCTAAGAATTATCCCCAGTGTTTTAGGCATTTTATTCTAAAAATTTGGGATGAAAAACCAATTTGTACATTTTCTAAATGTATCCGACATGACCTATCGGCTAAGGCTATGTCTTATTGTATCCGATATAAATGATCGAATACATGCATAAGCCTTTGTAACCGATGGAATATGTAGGATACAAATAAAACTCTGTTTAACCGACCTGAGTTGTCAGTTAATGCTGAAATGTCCCTTTTTGACTCATTTTTTCACCAGATCATGTTATTTTCATTCCCACTTGATGTTCACCTTGACTTGGCCTCTAAATTCAGCCCCAAATTGGGCTTTGACACTATACTTGCAAAATATATGCACATATTCATGAGGGTACTTGTCCCTCCAAAGTGATACACCAATTCATTGATCTTGTACACTTGGTTGCCTCCTACATGGACTTTGGGTAGGATGACTTTTAAATTGAGTTGGAAACTCATCCTATAGGTTACACCAACCTTAGGCTATACACATTTTTGGGAAAAGTTTCATCCCAAGCATATGGACACCATGGCTTTTAATTTACATGAAGATAAAAAAAAACATGGCTTTACCTTGCCACCTTGTGTTACCTTCAATATGGTATTCATATTATACCTTGGCCTGTGAAACATGCAAACGGCCTTCCCACATTTACACCCAATTCCCCAAACGTAATTGTGTACTTTTAGCTGAAAACGTGTTTCTCCACCTTCAAGCGTATGGTTTTTGGGTTTTGGTTTAATTGGCAACTTAGAACTCAAGTCTAGGTATGCCCGGAATCGAATCACAGATCTCATTGTCATCACATCATTGACTCAAATTCTAAGGTAAATGTTTTCAATTTCGCTTTTCGAAGTAACGACCTCGGTGCTCCAAGCTACACACATTCAGGTTCAACTTCCTATAGGTAATGGGTAGGCTGTGCAAAGTGTTTATAGTGCTCAAGTGCATTTTGAATTTTGAGGTACATTCACAACGCCCCAGCCCCTTGCCACTCTTTTTGTAGCCATGCATACAATTTCAAGCCAAAGCATATGACATTATATTGAAAGCAAAAACACAAGCAAGCAAGGTAGTAAGAGCCACTCAATATGCACACAATTATTACATACCCAAAAAGTAGCATACAAATATGTTATCATATTGTGCAAACAACAATTAAACCATGATAGCATGCTTAAACCTCTAAAGCATTCCCTAAATTTCCAGATTTCATGCTCTTTTTTCATGCACAAAGTGCATTATTCCTACTCAAATTGAAGCCAAAAAAATACAGCAACTAGGCCTTTTGTACAAAGAGCATTATACCGGAGAAAAAATGCTTGAAAATCCCCCAAAACATTTGCTGAATTCTGGGTTTCATGGTTCTCATTTTCATGCTCAAAGTTCATCATTTATACCCCAAATTGATGCCTTAAAAATTCAGCAACTAACAATATGGTCCAAGAAGTGTTTTGTTGGGGAAAACATGCTTGAAAACCCCCAAAATAGCTACTGAATTTCCAGATTTCATGCCCACAATTTTTCTTGATCAACATGGTATTGAAACCCAAACTAAGGCCTAAAAATACAGCAACTAATCACATGGTATAAAAAGAGTTTTAATTTAGGGAAAACATGCTAGAAGGCACCAAAAACACCCATTAAACTCCTAGATTTCATGCTTTTATATTTTATGTTCAACTCAGGGCATAAAAACTCAAATTAGAGCATGTTATCACAAAATACCTCAAAATCATGTTTCAAGATAGGCTTCTTCTAGAAAAATTAATTTCTAGACAACATCAAGCAACACATACATGCCTTTATCCATGTAAATTTCAAAGCATCCTGTAAGCACCTCATTTTTGCGCTCCCCGAAAAACCAAAAATGCAAACCCTGGACAGAAAGTCAAACCCTAAGGGGTGAAAAGTTGACTTTTTGATCAAGTGAAATTTGGCCACCTCGCTTTATGCCATTGGATAGAGAATCTCGACACGATTCCAACGCAACTGAGTTTGCAGGAATCGGAGTCCGGATGAAGGTTCTGCGGGCGGTCAAAATTAAGGAAAAGCCAAGAGTTGACTTTTCCTCGAATTCCGTGCCAAGTACCTTGCTTTATACCATTGGATAGAGAATCCCGACACGAGTCCAACGCAACTGAGTTTGCAGGAATCGGAGTCCGGATGAAGGTTCTGCGGGCGGTCAAACTTAAGGAAAAGCCAAGAGTTGACTTTTCCTCGAATTCCGTGCCAAGTACCTTGCTTTATACCATTGGATAGAGAATCTCGACACGGTTCCAACGCAACTGGGTTTGCAGGAATCGGGGTCCGGATGAAGGTTCTGCGGGCGGTCAAACTTGAGCAGAGCCAAAAGTTGACTTTCTGCTAAAATCCGATCCAGAGGCCTACCCCTAGGTCATGGGATGGAGGGCTCCGATACGATTCTAATGAAACTAAGTTTGCCCAGATCGGAGTCCGGATGAAGAAAATATGAACTGACGAAATTCCCGGGCAGCAAAACCGGCAATCTGCGCACGTGGCAAAAAGCTGCACACGTGGCGAGTTGCGCAGGAAAATATCTCGGGGATTAAATCCGTAAATATCCAAACATACGAAATATCCCAGGGACTAAATCCGTGAAAATCCGAGAATATCGGATTAAATCAAAAATTGCCAGGGACTAAATCTGAATTTTTCAGATTTTTACGTCCTGCGAGCGGCGGCATTAAATGATTTTCATCATTATGCCGCTCGCGCGGACGTGGCGAGCGAGCATGCGCCCACCTTGAGCTGGGCGCCAAGGTGGGCGGCACCTTTTTTTTCTTGCCTATATAACCCGTGCGAAATCTCGCGCACAGGGTTGGAAAATTTCGGAAAAAAGCTGAGTGTTCGGACATTTCTTTTGAGGGTGTGAAGGGTTTTTTTGTTGGTTGTCTTCTTCCCTCACCCGAAGCCCCCCCCCCCCCCCCCCCCCCCCCCCCTCTCTCGATCCCTGCCCCCAAAAAAAAAAAACCCAAGAGTCTCACCCTTCTTTGCTTCTTCCCCATTTCCACCCAAGCGAGTGGAAGCTTGCTACTGTTGGTGCGGTGAAGTGGAGGCTCCGGCCGCTGTCCCACTTCGAGGAGGCTCCCCCACTTAGCTCCAGAACTCAAGAACCACCAGGTAAACATCCCTGTTACATTGGGTTATACATATATGAGTATGCATGTTTTCTTTAGTAAGCCGGTCTTATTCAGTGGTATGAATCCACTGCCATGAAAGCTTGCTGTGTTTTTTCTGTTCACTTCCATCCGATAAATACCACCCAGCAAGGACGAGGAAGATGCATGTGCTATTCACGTCGAGAAGGGAGCATGTTCCCCAAGTGCCCGCCATCTAATGTACCCCTGTAAAACCCCCCTCCTCCTTCCCTTCTTCGGGTATTAGTGTGCATGTTCGAGGTCCAGTCGGGTGGAGGAAAGTGCATATAATGTCTGCATGTGGTTTTTTTTGTTGTTTTTACGTGGCTGGATTTGCAAACATGCTGTTTTCTACTCATGCACCCTTGAGCATGCTCCCATCACCCCCCCCCCCCTTTTTAAGCTATTTATGAGTCTGTACCTGTTTGTTTTTGTTATCAGGTTTGTTTTTTCCTTTTAAGAGATTTTGGGATGAAGCATGAAGCATGTTTAGATTAGTTTGAATACATGTTTAAGTGGCTTCTGGGGAGTGGTCGAAGCCCGGGGAAGTGTCCTGGGCATATTATTCGTGAAGTATTTTGAATGCATGTTTGTACTGTGAGTTTTCTGGGTTTTCAAAACTTGAAATAAAATGTGTTTAGATTAAATCCAAAATTAGTTGGGAGGTGTTCTAGGCATGTTGGGAGGCTAGTGGAACAGTTACAGACCTAAAAAATTCGGCCAGAGTTGGAGATCTCAAAAAAAACAGAGAGTTGAAAATCACAGTGACCTGCCGCCCACCTGGCGCCCACCTGGCGCTCACCTAGGAGGTGGGCGCCCCTTTCAGCCCACTTCCGCCGAGCTGGCGCCCACCTGGCGCTCAGCTCGCGCCCACCTAAAAACCAAGTGAAATTCTGGCGCCCACCTCGCGCCCATCTCGCGCTCACCTCCCACCCAGCTCGCGCTCACCTGGTATCGGGTGAGCGCTAGGTCAAATTTTCGCCCGGATTCTAGCGCCCACCTGGCGCCCACCTGGCGCTCACCTCAGGAGGTGGGCGCTAGGTCCAAAACAGGCCAATTTTGTATATTTTGTGCATTTTCTTGATAGGGTGTCAATTTTGTGCATTTTCTTATGTGATTATTGCTGAATGTGGGCTTTATTTCCAAACCGAACCGGATGAACCAATAGGGTTCCCGGGTCACCCGGAAACCCAACATGGGCCATGGACCAACCCGGTCCAAATTGATTTCCGGTGGGCCTTCCAACGGGGCCCACCAAGCCCGACCAACCCATTCATGCTTAAATAAGATAAATAAGAGATTTGAGTGGGCCAGACCAATTGAGGCCCACCCAAGCCCTAATTGGGCCATGCATGATTAAAGTAGGATGTGGTTTGGCCGAGACCACGGGTAGGGCCTATCGGGCCCACTAAGCCCATGAACCCGACCAACTTAGGGTTTCCAAACCCTAAGTCAGGAAGCCTTGGGCTTTCAAGCCCAAGCCCAGGTAAAGGGCCCCAAGCCCAGTACTTGGCCCGTGTTGGCACAGATAAGAAAGATAAAATCAAAATCACTTGGCAACCAATTGTGGGGCCCACTCAAGGGCCCACAAAGCAATCCCGGCCCACTTTTGGCATGAAATCCACTTAACTAATCCAACTTGAATGCTAAAATAAAATCAATTCAAAGTGAGCCAAAATCCAAAGGGCCACACTTGGCCCACCAAGGAACATGCGGGCTACACTTGGCCCCCCAAGGGATACCGTGGGCCTTCCAACGGGGCCCACCCCACCAGGCCCAGATCATCTTAATTAAAAAGATAAAATCAAGTAAAGGGACCCACACCACTCAGGTGGTCCCGCCAGACTTAACCAAAATTGCATATCGGATTAGGAATCAGGTGAGACCTATGTAAGCTGACTCAAACCAGGGAACCCATGGGACCCGTCATCCGACGGGGTGGACCGGGGTGTCTACGGACTTCCCCGGACCACAACCGAGAACAGACTTAGAATCTCAAGCCGCAGACCAAAAAGCCCTAATAGGCAAAATTAGGCACCCAGGTGTCTGCCTGCACCCCATCAGGCGGTGGCAACTCCGAATCACCCCGTGTCGCGTTTCCCACGCGCGCACAGCTTGGCGACTCCACTGGGGACAAGTCCAGCCCAGTAGGACCCTGGTTAGATGAGTCAGCATAAGAGAGATTTAGTTGATATTTAGGGTTTTTTACTACCTTGTTTAGTAAGATACGGAACGCGCATAATTACACGTTCTGGGGAGTCCTGTCAAAGGGACGCGATAATTGCCTAAGGCAAGTGGGATTTAAGCGGTCCCTTGTGACCCCCCACTTACCTGGGGACTCTCCCGGAACCTCGTATTGCGTGCTAATTCTGCACCTTACTATACGAGACAGTAACAATCCCTTTTGCCAACAAAATCTAGACAAAACTCACCTGTGTAGACACAGCACGCAGCCCAACTGCACACACAGGCACACCACCACACCGTGGATGGATTTTTTATTTGTCGTGCTTGTGAGATAAACTGCGTGGGGTGACATGCACGAGGGAGGCTGCGTGAATGATCCGACCCTTGGTAGATGAGTGAAATCGGATATTGCTACTTCTTTACCAAACCTAGACCTCTCTAGCAGCCTACCCTTCTGATTCCTATGAACTGATCTTTGGGATGGTATTAGCACCTACGCTCCCGTGGCTTGCCGGGGAAAGCAGGGTAAACCCATCCCCCCAGTTTTCTGGAGTCCATTAGCACCACTGGTTTCTTGCCGTGGCACGCGAGGATCCAGTACTGGTCCAGACCCTTGTAGGCTTATGTCTCGGGCTGGGTATCCTTCCCCACCTAACGTTTCTGAATGAACCTTGCGTTGAGCATGAGAGGGTGAGTAGGATGTGAATGATGAATAAAATTGGAATAAAATTCAGAGTCCATCAGGGGCAGCAACCCCCGCTTTTTGCATCAAATGGAGTAAACCCTAGATGCTGGGCTACCTCGGCCCTAGCTTAGGAAACTCACCTAACCATGATCAGGGGAACCACCCCAGATCCATGCATGGAGTCCTGTATGCTATGGGTCTTGACCCATTAGAGTCCGCTGGGAGCACTTTAAGTCCAGATTGGTCTTTTAGAGCAGACGAAAGCCGGCCAGATCAGACAAACAGATGAAAGCATGCCAGATCAGAACATGGGCACTAAACCCTAGATCTAGGAATTTTTAGCCTACCCGCTTGAAAAGCAATTTGTATCCTCCCTTTTGGCTCCCAACAGCCTTAAGGATGAGTTCTTTGAAGTTTTTGGTAAATATCTTGTAAACCTTCGCCCTCGATGGCAAGTTGTAATTTTTGCTGTGGTACGACACCGGAAGCAGATGAAAGAACAGAGGAAAGACAGAAAGATTGATCAGGACTTGAATGTGCTCCTTTACACAAGTACGTCTAGGAGTCGCGCCTTCATCGGCGCCAACCCTTAGGACCACACACCATGTGTGCCTGAGTTAAATTTCGAACTGGTTTTGTCTTTTGCTTTATTTTGTGAAGCATGTTAGAACTACTAGTGATTAGTTTTTTGCTTGAAATTATGCATGTCTTAGGACTGATTAAGAGTTTGGTGTGGAACCTTAAACTGATTTGGAATTTCGATCGGATAGTTGGCATGACATCTTCATCCTCATCTGAGAGAACCCGATTCCCTAGGATAGAGAAGTGCGCCTGGGATACCCCCTGGATCCATTCCTGGACAAGGCAGCTCCAAGGGAGTGAGCAGATTGAATGGGAGCACAAATACCACATGGGATAGACTTTGTCCCTGTTAAATGTGCCGATTAACTGGGACATGATCCAAGCAGCATTGCTTTTCTGGGATCCCCAGCTTTCAGTGTTTCGATTCGGGGTCAATGAGTTGACTCCCACAATTGAGGAACTTGACCTGTTCCTCCGATTTCGTGACTTGGGAGAACCCGCTAGGCCAAGCCTCAAAGAAAGCTACAAGAATGAAGCTTGTGTTTTCTTTGGCCTCTCAAGGGGAGAATTCCAGACCTTAGGAGGTGACAAGTCATTCACTAGGGTCTCCAAAACATTCCTTGCTGAAAAAATAAGAAACAAAAAGCAGGAAAGACCCCGGGCTTGGTTTGACACCTTCACCCTTGTGGTTCTGTCGCAAATCTTCTTTCCAACTGGGGGAGACACCATTAATTTTGCCCTCATGGAAATTGTGGATCAACTCAGGGCAAGATACCGAATCATGCCACTAATCCTAGCTCAACTGTTCTACTCCCTGACTCTGTCCAAAAACGGAACCCGGAGGTTTCGAGGGTGCGCTCCCCTTCTCCGCATTTGGCTGCAAGACCACCTGATGGTGTCATCGCCTGTCAGTGCACACTACGGCCTAGTCCGTGACAACACACATCGGTTGGCTCAAAGAGAGATCAAACCAGACCTACCCACTCGTGAGGATTGGTTCAACCACTTTCTCCACCTGAAGGGAGAAACAGACATTCGATGGTGGGGCACATACAACATCCCCTACACCCCCATTGTAGCTTTCAAGAAAAGAGAGGGACTTGCCTTGGTAGGCCTCACCCATGCCGTGCCGCACTATCCGATCCGGGTTCTGAGACAGTTTGGGAAACCGCAAGGAGCCCCGATCGAAGACAACCTAAGCAGTCTAACTGGTCCACTCACTAAGGGACTGAGGGCATAGTTACTGGCAAAATGGACGAGGGTGTGCGTGTACTGATGATTTGTCGTATTTGTGATCAGCATGATATACTTGGCGCCGCGGCGGCGCCTCTTAATTGAAGCATGGGTTCATTTTCACGCTACTATATTGTTTAAATTTTAACAAAACAAAAACTTGGAATAAAAGAATTAATTCCCTCCAATAGGGCAACTCGGTCTCAAACAGACCACCTCTTCTTGAATAATTACAATATTCCTGGTCGCTGCGACCACCTAATTTCCTTTGTTTGCATCCCCCCATTGAGATCGCAAAACCCAGCAAGTGTTTACAAACACCCAAGACCTTGAGCTCAGATCACACCCGTCTGTATCTTTCCAAGATCATTAGGTCAAGCCTGTAGGGCACTGAAGCCACCGGTGATTAAACCGTTTGGTGGATGAACGTCCTGGTATAGACTTCCCCTTTGTGAGGCACCGAAGTCAATGGTGATTAAACCAACGACTAGCTAAGGCACGCCCGGGAACTACTAGCCGAAATTAGGCGCCGACGCCGCCAGTGAACGAACTGGAGATTGGTTGAGGTACGCCTGGGTGCTGCTTTTCAGCGTACCCCCTGCGGAGACCCTGATTGGTCCAACCCCGTGATTCTGAGCTCAAACAAAACCCCTTTAATTGAAGGTTCTCTTTCTTTGCCTAAACGACTAAAATAGATCAGTTTTCAAAATTCTTAGGGTTCTCTCTCCCAGTTGCCTACGGGTAGCTAAAATAGATTCGGTCACCAGGGTTCTCTTTCCCAGTCGCTTCCAGGCGACTAAAATAGATCAGCTTTCAAAAATAGGGTTCTCTCTCCCAGTTGCCTACGGGTAGCTAAAATAGATTCGGTCACCAGGGTTCTCTTTCCCAGTCGCTTCCAGGCGACTAAAATAGATCAGCTTTCAAAAATAGGGTTCTCTCTCCCAGTTGCCTACGGGTAGCTAAAATAGATTCGGTCATTAGGGTTCTCTTTCCCTGTCGCCTCTGAGCGTCTAAAATAGATCAGTTTTCAAAAATAGGATTCTCTCTCCCAGTTGCCTACGGGTAGCTAAAATGGATTCGGTCACTAGGGTTCTCTTTCCCAGTCGCCTCCGAGCGTCTAAAATAGATCATTTTTCAAAAATAGGGTTCTCTCTCCCAGTTGCCTACGGGTAGCTAAAATAGATTCGGTCATCAGGGTTCTCTTTCCCAGTCGCCTCCGAGCGTCTGAAATAGATCAGTTTTCAAAAATAGGGTTCTCTCTCCCAGTTGCCTACGGGTAGCTAAAATAGATTCGGTCATTAGGGTTCTCTTTCCCAGTCGCCTCCAAGCGTCTAAAATAGATCAGTTTTCAAAAATAGGGTTCTCTCTCCCAGTTGCCCACGGGTAGCTAAAATAGATTCGATCATTAGGGTTCTCTTTCCCAGTCGCTTCCAAGCAACTAAAATAGATCAGTTTTCAAAAAAAATAGGGTTCTCTCTCCCAGTTGCTTACGGGTAGCTAAAATAGATTCGTTCACTAGGGTTCTCTCTCCCAATCGCTTCCAAGCGGCTAAAATAGATCAGCTTTCAAAAATAGGGTTCTCTCTCCCAGTTGCCTACGAGTACCTAAAACAGATTCGGTCACTAGGGTTCTCTTTCCCAGTCGCCCCGAGCGTCTGAAATAGATCAGTCTGCAAAAATCAGGTTCTCTCCCCTTGTTACCTGCGGGTAGCTAAAATAGATCAGTTAGGCGAAACGTATCAGAAGACAAAATAAATAAATCAGAAAAAGTTGTGCATTCATGGAAAATTGCACTAATGCTGGTTAACTGTCCACCAGGTACCAAGTAAGGGCTTGCAGAAGTCCATACTGTTAAGAGCAAGGAAAAGGCCCGATATGGACCAACAAGGAGAGCAGACACCGCTGGGGCAACACTCGGCAGAATCTAGCCATGGGCCAGTAGTGAATGAGATGCAACAGCGAATCGACGGCATGGGGTCCGTCATCCAGGAGCTAATGGCAGAACTAAGAGAATTGAAGCAAGTTCCACCCGTAGTGTCGGCCACCCAACGGCCACAGCCACATCTCCCACCACAGGCAGAGATGGCACCACCACTATACCCGGGTCATCCTCCTCCCGAGGCACCACTACAGCCACCACCAGCGGCACCTTTCCATATCACGCAGCAAGATCAGTTCGCACCGGCTCAACTGGGGCAGGATGACGAAGACTGGTACAGAACTCAGGAAGCGCAGTTTGAAGGAAAGTTGGCAACAGTAAGGGAAGAAAACAAGGCAGAAATGGCCGCCATGAGAGAACTCCTCAAACAGGTCCAACCCAGTACAGTGCAGAATGAGGCTACGCTTGAAAACCTCTGCTTCTTCACGGACATCCAGCTCCCAGCAAAGTTCAAATGTCCTGAGCTACATCAGTTCGACGGCACGGGTTGCCCACTAAACCACCTAAGGTCATATTCTGGCGACATGTGTCAGTATGCCAAGGAAGAACAGATCATGATACAGTTCTTCCAGAAGTCGTTGACTGACGCGGCTTACTCTTGGTTTTTGAGTCTGGATAAAATCAAAATTAAGACGTGGAACGACTTGGCCGCAGTGTTCATCCAACGGTATCGTTTGAATAGCCAAATGGTTCAAACCCGGGCAGAATTGCAAAGGTTGTCAAGGAGGAATAGCGAGTCTGTGAGAGACTACGCTAAAAGATGGATGAAACTAGCAAGTGTGGTGCAACCCCCGCTCCTTGAACAAGAACAGACTTCTTTGTTCATTCCATCGCTGGGGCAACCATACTTCACAATGCTGTTAGGACAGTGTGCTGCGAACTTCACTGACCTAATCATGGCGGCAGGCAGGATCGAAGATGCGGTTAAGGCTGGAAAGATAGGAGGCTCCATGACAGGATCCTCCCATGGAGGGAAAGAAGGCATAAGATATGAAGGAACGATCAACCATGTCCGATCTGCCAAGCGCAAGAGAGGAAGCGACCACCCCCATGCCAGTGTCGCCCCAGCTCAGCTAAAGGAGCCTTTGACCAAGGAAGAAAGGAAGAACCGTGTGTTTACACAGCTCCCATATACCTTGGCAGAATTGTTGCCCACCTTGTTGTAAGAAGGACACCTGAAGCAGGTTCCACCAAACAGAAGGGCACCAGCAAGTAGAGGGTATGACCCAGCTAAGGCATGCGGTTACCATAAAGGAGCACCGGGGCATGATACTGAGGAATGTTGGAGCCTTCGTCATGCAGTCCAAGATCTTCTTGAAGCTGGGGAACTCAAAATTGATCCTCCGTTGGATTAAAAAATCTCAGAATATGCAACTGAATTCCAAGAACGCTGATTCGCATCGGCACCCCTTGCATAGTTTGTTGCTCTTTTCTGTTTATCTTTTTCTTTTCGTTTTAATTCTGAACTTGATAACATGTTTGTTTTGCAAACTCATGAAACCTTTTGGGAAATCACCAAAGTGTTTGACCACACCAAGGCATGACCGTGATCTCGAGACATACCTGAACACTCAAATTTGACAAGTGAAATATGCCAAATGGCACAAACTGTGTAGGTCTTGACATAGCCAAGGGATCCCCCCAACATCACATTTGAAACCTACCGTGCCAAACAAAGGGGCAAGTTGTGATATAAGAGAAAAGAAAAGAACGGGCAAGGCACCTCCAGTCAAAGGTCACTGACATAATCCAGGATCAATGATCTCAATGAAATGATGAGAGGCCACCTTTTGGCTAAGATACTTCAAATAAATTCCGCTAGTTAAACGTGTTGAGCTTGATCGTCTCATTTCTAACCCACGTTATGTCTAGCCACCCCAAACGGGGGTAAAGTCAAAAAGTCAAAAAGCAAAAAAAAAATGATGAACAAAGAAGAAGAATGGCTCTCGAGCCAGCTAATCATGCAAAAGTAATTAAGTGTTACATTCTCTGTAAAAGGAAGAAAGGCCATCCTTGATCTCCTCCAAAAATCATCTGACACCAGATGAAACCCTAGCAAAACACTTTGAGCCTAACAATTCCTTCATTTAACCTACCATGTCTTGTCTCCAAAACCGGGGCATAAAGATTCGTACAGTCAAAGATGCAAAGAGGAGAAAGGTGAAGATAGGCAAAGCGAAAAGCACCCTAAGAACAAAGGGGACAGAAATAAGGAATGGAGAGAGCCCCAGAAAGCAAGAACTTCAAGAAAGAACTGGGGGCAGTCCCTCGAAAGTAAAGAAAAGAAAAAAAGAAGAGAACGAAAGCCGGGGCAAACCCCGAGGGCAAGAATCAAGAATTGGGGTAGAATACCCAAGAAAGAAGGGAAAGAAAGAAAAGAACAAAAATGGAAAAAATGAGAAGAAGCTAAGTTGCAGGAATAAAGGTGAAGCGAGCCCTAACCAAAAAAGGGGTGGACAAGACATGGCTTAACCCATACGTCAATTTCGAGCCTTTATATCATTTCTTTTGGACCCTCGAGCCCAGCCTACATTTCGTCCTACTGTGAAGTCCTTTCTGATTACAGAGAATGTAACATCGAATCTTGGGCGAGCTAGCAATGACAAGAACCATAAAAGACAGAGAAGAACTTTGGCTAGACATAATGGTTACCCATAGAGTGAAGCTATATAGGGTTTGAGCCTGTTTATCCTTCATTTCTAAACAGTGGAAACAAAGCCTACATTTCGTCCTACGGACAAGTCCTCTCTAATCATTGTGTGTCGTGATCCATGGAAATTGTCAGGGCCCTAAAACTGGGGTGGGGCACCAAACCCAAATGAGAGAATCAATCCAAAAAAAAAAAAAAAAATCCCTTACACAACCTCCAGCCAAGGGTAGGGGAAAAGGAGAAAGAAAAAGAGAGAGAGAAAATCAAAGAAAAATCAGGGTGGGGCAGTACCAAAGAAACCCCCCGAACCCAAAATAACTCCCCTCATTTCAACCAGGGGGCATGCCATTGAAGGCCAAAATGTTGAGACACCTACAGGAAGTGCCGGATGGCACATCTTCCTAAGTCTAAACGAGAGTGTCAGGTAACTGACCCAAAGATTGCTGGTCTCGCCATGGACCCACTTCAGAAAGAAAAATCCGAACATTTGGTGAATCCCCCAAAAGGTTTCAACAAAGGAGAAATTACGTGGATTTGCACATAATTTTTGATGAAACAAATGAATTCTAATTGACCCAATTTCACATGAACTTCTACAGGTACTGACAGAACTTGAGACAGACAGAGAAGCCATCATTTCGTATTCACACGCTGATGCGCAAAAGAACCGTGACCATGTATTCACACATGGGACGCAGAGAAGCCATCATTGCGTATTCACACGCTGATGCGCAAAAGAACCGTCACCGTGTATTCACACATGGGACGCAGAGAAGCCATCATTGCGTATTCACACGCTGATGCGCAAAAGAACCGTCACCGTGTATTCACACATGGGACGCAGAGAAGCCATCATTGCGTATTCACACGCGGATGCGTAAAAGAACCGTCACCGTGTATTCACACATGGGACGCAGAAAAGCCATCACTGCGTATTCACACGCTGATGCACAAAAGAGCCGTCACCGTGTATTCACACATGGGACGCAGAAAAGCCATCATTGCGTATTCACACGCTGATGCGCAAAAGAACCGTCACCGTGTATTCACACATGGGACGCAGAAAAGCCATCACTGCGTATTCACACGCTGATGCGCAAAAGAACCGTGACCGTGTATTCACACATGGGACGCAGAGAAGCCATCATTGCGTATTCACACGCTGATGCGCAAAAGAACCGTCACTGTGTATTCACACATGGGACGCAGAAAAGCCATCACTGCGTATTCACACGCTGATGCGCAAAAAAAACCGTCACCGTGTATGCACACATGGGACGCAGAAAAAACATCATTGCGTATTCACACGCTGATGCAAGAAAAACCGTCACCGTGTATTCACGCATGGGACGCAGAAAAGCCATCATTGCGTATTCACACGCTGATGTAAGAAAGAACCGTCGCAGTGTATTCACACATTGGACATAGAACAAATTGATGCCAAAGTCGCCGACGGAGGAGTTGGAGATTGGTGAAGCAATGGCATAAACCAAAGTTTGTAATACCGAGGCTGCCAATAGAGGAGTCCGAGATTGGGGAAGGAATGACCCAGCATGACCAAAGTTTGTAATACTAAAACCGCCGGTGGATGAATCGAAGATTGGCGGAGGCAATTTTGAATGCAATCAAGCAAGAAAAAAGGAAATAACCAAGTCAGGATAAGTAATGGACAAAGACAAAAGGAGCAAGGTATCTCCCAAAAAACGTCACCGTGTATTCACACATGGGACGTGAAAAAGCCATCATTGCGTATTCACACGATGATTCCAAAAAACGTCACCGTGTATTCACACATGGGACGTGAAAAAGCCATCATTGCGTATTCACACGCTGATGCAAGAAAACGTCACCGTATATTCGCACATGGGACGTGAAAAAGCCATCATTGCGTATTCACACGCTGATGCAAGAAAAACGTCACCGTGTATTCACACATGGGACGCGAAAAAAGCCATCACTGCGTATTCACACGCTGAGGCAAGGAAAACGTCACCGTGTATTCACACATAGGACGCAGAAGAGCCATCACTGCGTATTCACACGCTGATGCAAGAAAATCATCACCATGTATTCACACATTGGTTGACAGAATTTCGTGAAGCCAAAGCCGCTGATAAATGAGTCAGAGATGGGTAGAGGCAGTTCCAGGTACAACCAAGACAAAGAAAGAAATGAGCAAAGACATAAGGGGCAAAACGTCTCCCAATACCAAGAGATAAGGTAGCCTTGGAGCAAAGTGGCTCCACAAAATCGAATGAGATGTTTCCATCTCTGAGAAAGATAGAGGGAAATTCAAGCCTAACTACGAAGGGCCATTCGTAGTCCACAAAGTCTTGTCCAGAGGAGCCCTTATCCTACAAGAAATGGATGGGGCAATTTTTCCTGAGCCGATAAATGCAGACGCAGTGAAACTGTACTATGCCTAAGATCATTCTGATTGGGAAATGAAGAGAGGCCTTCCTTGACTCTCCTTTAGATTGTAAATCCTTTCAAATACCCTAAATTCTCCCCTAGTTAGACAATTTTTGAGCCTCAAAATTCTTTCAACCCATTGCAAGTGTTCTACACACCAAATGGGGCATTCCTGGCAAAGCAAAAAGAAACCGGGCATTCTTGCCCAGAAAAACCTCAAAAAAGAGAAGAAAGTGCAATAAAAAAAAAAAAAAGAAAGAAAGGAAAAAAAAAAGAAAAGGAAACAAAGGAAATGGGAAATGTTTGCCCCGCCAAAAATATAAAGATACAAATAAGCCAGGATGTAAGTCCCACCAACAATAAAAGTAGCACACTTTGCAAACCCAAATAATTAAGCTTTTTTGAGCCATCTATCCGTTCTTTCATAACCAAGACCCAGCCTACGTTTCGTCCTATCTCTAAGACCTCTCGGATCCCGAAAGGAATGATCAGGGCAAACAGTTAAGTCAGCATTCATCAGCAATGACGGAATGCAGAGTTTCCTAAAAAGACTGGACACAGCGAAAACCCGAAAAAAGGGCGTTGTGTGGTTAGTCAATCAAGAAAAAAAAATCAAAAAAAATCAAAAAATAAAAAAAAATCAAAAAAAAAAAAAGAGAAAGAAGAAAAAAAAGAAGAAGAGAGAACTGGTCACATCTGGTTTGAGCAGAGCAAGATACAGAGGAGAGTAGTGATAGTGGCAGATAGTAAAATGAGAAAATTGAACAGATTTGAAAGGTCCAGACTGGCAGGTTGCGCCCGAGTCAAAGACTTCACAGTGGCCTGTGATGACAATGCTACTGAAAATACCAAGCACTCCAAGTCCCGTCTGACCTTGGGAAATTTCTTTGATATTGCAAACACAGGCACACACTGACACACCTGTTTTCTCTATAATTGTTCTGCTTAACTGTTTTGAGCTCCACATTGGGCTACTAACCTGAGTTGATAATTTCTTAACCTTGGCAAAGGCCGCTTCTGGCTGCGATGGGCAAAAGGCTCAGAGCAAGAAGAGAATAAAAGAAGTGTTTTGCATTCCCCAGCTATTCCACGGCTAACATGTTGTCTTTTCCTGCCTTCACAGGTACAGAAAAAGGGGGATAACGGACATCTTCTCCAAAATCCCCAGCGGAGTTCCTTCAGTAAACGGAGAATAACAACCTCCAAAAATCCCCAGTGGAAAGCCGTCAGCAAACAAGGGACGACACCTTTACACCCCCAGTAGAGTCCTCTCAAGCAATGAGAGAGTGATGCCTGATGATGTAGACTTCTCAAGCCTCGCCCAGTCTGAGGAGGCCGGCTTTGCGAAGAAGAGCAGAAAGAAGACAAGCAAGCTCGCATCAATCCCTGGTGGAGTCTCTCGCACTCAACAAGATCTTGAACGAACATGAAGAATTCGCGCCCAAGCAGAGGGAGAAGGCCTTACAAAGGAAAATGACAGCGTGAGGAATCCCCACTTATCCCCAGCGGAGCATCCTTCCCCGGGGGGCTCCCACGCTTGTCACTAACAAGGCTCGACCCGAAAGAAGAGGAAATAAAAAAAAAAAAAAAAAGAGAAGGTTCCTGCCCAATCCCCAGCAACAGTCACTCCAAGCTAGGGAGCCTCTACAAGGGGGAAAGCAAATCAGAGAGCACTGCAGAAGAAGGAATGACAAGACATGAAGAAGAATGAGCATAAAAGAAGAAATCATCGAACAAGATGGCCCCTTTTGTAATTTTGATTTCACACTTTTGTAAATAGAGTAGAGCAGGTGTGTGGGCTCCCTTGAGGCACTGGACAGCGCTGGAAGCACCTCCTCACCAACAGCAGCTCCTCCTCCACTCTTCCCTCTTCCTTTCTCCATTCGGTCCACATCCTAACCCAACCCTTGGCCATCAAATCCTTAAAAAAAAAAAAAAAAAAAAACAGAAAAATTCAAGCAAGCTTCAAGTAAAAGACACAAAATGGATCAGAAGCCTGAAGTCACCTAAAAGCTTTAATGGAACAAACAAGAAGAAAAGAATATTGTCAAGTGTCTGGCATCGACGCCGAAACAGGTTGGCGAGCTCAAGTCCAATCTAATCTCTCCCAAACTTAAACTAAAATGCTGAAGAGTTGCCCTACAAAAACCCGAAAAGCAAAGGGTAAGGAAACTCTGAAGCCAGGAAGTGGCGCCACATGATTTGGCCGCTTCCCTTTCAAAATGAAAACTTCAAAGGACTAAGCTCGTCGACCATGTCGACAGAAATGCCAGGCACAAAAATGAGATTCTTTTTCTCTTTGCCGTTCATCCGCAAGGTGACTCCGGCAAAGAGGGGCAGCTGTAAGCACCTCATTTTTGCGCTCCCCGAAAAACCAAAAATGCAAACCCTGGACAGAAAGTCAAACCCTAAGGGGTGAAAAGTTGACTTTTTGATCAAGTGAAATTTGGCCACCTCGCTTTATGCCATTGGATAGAGAATCTCGACACGATTCCAACGCAACTGAGTTTGCAGGAATCGGAGTCCGGATGAAGGTTCTGCGGGCGGTCAAAATTAAGGAAAAGCCAAGAGTTGACTTTTCCTCGAATTCCGTGCCAAGTACCTTGCTTTATACCATTGGATAGAGAATCCCGACACGAGTCCAACGCAACTGAGTTTGCAGGAATCGGAGTCCGGATGAAGGTTCTGCGGGCGGTCAAACTTAAGGAAAAGCCAAGAGTTGACTTTTCCTCGAATTCCGTGCCAAGTACCTTGCTTTATACCATTGGATAGAGAATCTCGACACGGTTCCAACGCAACTGGGTTTGCAGGAATCGGGGTCCGGATGAAGGTTCTGCGGGCGGTCAAACTTGAGCAGAGCCAAAAGTTGACTTTCTGCTAAAATCCGATCCAGAGGCCTACCCCTAGGTCATGGGATGGAGGGCTCCGATACGATTCTAATGAAACTAAGTTTGCCCAGATCGGAGTCCGGATGAAGAAAATATGAACTGACGAAATTCCCGGGCAGCAAAACCGGCAATCTGCGCACATGGCAAAAAGCTGCACACGTGGCGAGTTGCGCAGGAAAATATCTCGGGGATTAAATCCGTAAATATCCAAACATACGAAATATCCCAGGGACTAAATCCGTGAAAATCCGAGAATATCGGATTAAATCAAAAATTGCCAGGGACTAAATCTGAATTTTTCAGATTTTTACATCCTGCGAGCGGCGGCATTAAATGATTTTCATCATTATGCCGCTCGCGCGGACGTGGCGAGCGAGCATGCGCCCACCTTGAGCTGGGCGCCAAGGTGGGCGGCACCTTTTTTTTCTTGCCTATATAACCCGTGCGAAATCTCGCGCACAGGGTTGGAAAATTTCGGAAAAAAGCTGAGTGTTCGGACATTTCTTTTGAGGGTGCGAAGGGTTTTTTTGTTGGTTGTCTTCTTCCCTCACCCGAAGCCCCCCCCCCCCTCTCTCGATCCCTGCCCCCAAAAAAAAAAACCCAAGAGTCTCACCCTTCTTTGCTTCTTCCCCATTTCCACCCAAGCGAGTGGAAGCTTGCTACTGTTGGTGCGGTGAAGTGGAGGCTCCGGCCGCTGTCCCACTTCGAGGAGGCTCCCCCACTTAGCTCCAGAACTCAAGAACCACCAGGTAAACATCCCTGTTACATTGGGTTATACATATATGAGTATGCATGTTTTCTTTAGTAAGCCGGTCTTATTCAGTGGTATGAATCCACTGCCATGAAAGCTTGCTGTGTTTTTTCTGTTCACTTCCATCCGATAAATACCACCCAGCAAGGACGAGGAAGATGCATGTGCTATTCACGTCGAGAAGGGAGCATGTTCCCCAAGTGCCCGCCATCTAATGTACCCCTGTAAAACCCCCCTCCTCCTTCCCTTCTTCGGGTATTAGTGTGCATGTTCGAGGTCCAGTCGGGTGGAGGAAAGTGCATATAATGTCTGCATGTGGTTTTTTTTTGTTGTTTTTACGTGGCTGGATTTGCAAACATGCTGTTTTCTACTCATGCACCCTTGAGCATGCTCCCATCACCCCCCCCCCCCCCCTTTTTAAGCTATTTATGAGTCTGTACCTGTTTGTTTTTGTTATCAGGTTTGTTTTTTCCTTTTAAGAGATTTTGGGATGAAGCATGAAGCATGAAGCATGTTTAGATTAGTTTGAATACATGTTTAAGTGGCTTCTGGGGAGTGGTCGAAGCCCGGGGAAGTGTCCTGGGCATATTATTCGTGAAGTATTTTGAATGCATGTTTGTACTGTGAGTTTTCTGGGTTTTCAAAACTTGAAATAAAATGTGTTTAGATTAAATCCAAAATTAGTTGGGAGGTGTTCTAGGCATTTTGGGAGGCTAGTGGAACAGTTACAGACCTAAAAAATTCGGCCAGAGTTGGAGATCTCAAAAAAAACAGAGAGTTGAAAATCACAGTGACCTGCCGCCCACCTGGCGCCCACCTGGCGCTCACCTAGGAGGTGGGCGCCCCTTTCAGCCCACTTCCCGCCGAGCTGGCGCCCACCTGGCGCTCAGCTCGCGCCCACCTAAAAACCAAGTGAAATTCTGGCGCCCACCTCGCGCCCATCTCGCGCTCACCTCCCACCCAGCTCGCGCTCACCTGGTATCGGGTGAGCGCTAGGTCAAATTTTCGCCCGGATTCTGGCGCCCACCTGGCGCCCACCTGGCGCTCACCTCAGGAGGTGGGCGCTAGGTCCAAAACAGTCCAATTTTGTATATTTTGTGCATTTTCTTGATAGGGTGTCAATTTTGTGCATTTTCTTATGTGATTATTGCTGAATGTGGGCTTTATTTCCAAACCGAACCGGATGAACCAATAGGGTTCCCGGGTCACCCGGAAACCCAACATGGGCCATGGACCAACCCGGTCCAAATTGATTTCCGGTGGGCCTTCCAACGGGGCCCACCAAGCCCGACCAACCCATTCATGCTTAAATAAGATAAATAAGAGATTTGAGTGGGCCAGACCAATTGAGGCCCACCCAAGCCCTAATTGGGCCATGCATGATTAAAGTAGGATGTGGTTTGGCCGAGACCACGGGTAGGGCCTATCGGGCCCACTAAGCCCATGAACCCGACCAACTTAGGGTTTCCAAACCCTAAGTCAGGAAGCCTTGGGCTTTCAAGCCCAAGCCCAGGTAAAGGGCCCCAAGCCCAGTACTTGGCCCGTGTTGGCACAGATAAGAAAGATAAAATCAAAATCACTTGGCAACCAATTGTGGGGCCCACTCAAGGGCCCACAAAGCAATCCCGGCCCACTTTTGGCATGAAATCCACTTAACTAATCCAACTTGAATGCTAAAATAAAATCAATTCAAAGTGAGCCAAAATCCAAAGGGCCACACTTGGCCCACCAAGGAACATGCGGGCTACACTTGGCCCCCCAAGGGATACCGTGGGCCTTCCAACGGGGCCCACCCCACCAGGCCCAGATCATCTTAATTAAAAAGATAAAATCAAGTAAAGGGACCCACACCACTCAGGTGGTCCCGCCAGACTTAACCAAAATTGCATATCGGATTAGGAATCAGGTGAGACCTATGTAAGCTGACTCAAACCAGGGAACCCATGGGACCCATCATCCGACGGGGTGGACCGGGGTGTCTACGGACTTCCCCGGACCACAACCGAGAACAGACTTAGAATCTCAAGCCGCAGACCAAAAAGCCCTAATAGGCAAAATTAGGCACCCAGGTGTCTGCCTGCACCCCATCAGGCAGTGGCGACTCCGAATCACCCCGTGCCGCGTTTCCCACGCGCGCACACATCCCAATCAGATTTAAAATACAACATCATGAACAAATAAAATAGGCAAAATAGCAAGCATTCAAAAATAAAGAAAAAAACATGAACAAATACACAAAACGGCTTAAATCCACAAGTCCCCAGCAGAGTCGCCAGTTGTGAGACATGGAAAAATCACCGGGATGATTCCCCTCCATCAACACACGAGCTCAACGTAAAATAGGAGAGTCACTACCATCCAATTTTTGAGGTATGAATGCGCACCAAAAGATTCAAAAATAAGCAAACAGAGCTAAAAGGCAAATACTAGAGTAAAAATAACTCTACTTGAAAATCAAATCCAGATATGGGTAAGGGGATTAGATTATGAACGGGGGAAGGTATTAGGCACCCCCACTCACCCACACAAGGTGGTTGCCAAGTGTTGTTCATGTTAAAACAATTAGAAAGCTTGCTAAAATCATAAAAAAACCTTGGAAAAGGGTTAAACAAATATGTGATATGTCCACATGAGAAATTCAAATGAATTCCAGATTCTCTTTTATGTCGATATCACTTCTAGAATATTACCAATACATAGCAATCAAAGCAAAAATTGCACAAAACCAAGTTGAGTCAAATCCGAAAGATTCAGTAAAAGATAGTGTCATTTGTCTTGAAATCATTCAAATCCAATTTAAGTTAAATCAAACCAAATCCATTTGAAAGATTATGAAAAATAGAAGACTCATGCAAATTTTCAATCAATTCCGGTTAAAATCCTAGGACTTATTCTCCTTCGAAATCTGCTGCTGGAGATAATTAAAAGTGACAAGTGGGCAAGTTTGGAAAATCATTTAGAACAATCGGCTCCATATAAATCCGTGGAATTTGGTGTGAATGAAGTCTATATGGCCATATTTCAAATGAACATAACCTCCTACTAAAATTCATTCGGATGTGCCTTGGACGGTCTCCCGAACAGGCCCCGAGGATCACAGATTTACCCAGAAAAGTGCTGTTGAGCAGTTCTGAGTAAATCTGTTACCAACGACACAAATGGAGTCAAACAATTATGAAACCAACTGGGTTTGAAACTAGACTTCCAAAGGAGAACACCGAAACAAGAATCGCTAGAATTAGACTTAAAACGAACACATGGCGCTCAGTCGAAGTGACAGGTTCCGCAATCTGGCCTGAATTGACCTATCAACTTCAACAGAGAGGTGTCAAAAATCCGCTTTATAAAATTAATGAAAATTTTCAGGCATAAACTAGACAGCCTCACCTTTCCCATGGCTCTAAAATAACTCCAAAATTCATCCGGACGATGAAGTTACAAGTATCCGAAATTAGGGTACAGCTGCTGCCAAGTCAAGCCCTTTTTAAAGAAAATCAACTCAAAACAGTGATAAGGTGTGTGGAATCCGTGCAAGATAAATCAAAATCATTTTAAAAAGATATTGAAGAACCTCCAGGAAGAAATGGGGCACAAGTTTGGCTCACCATCCTCTTCGATTGAAAAGGATATGCCAAAAACCCCAAAATTGAGCAAAAGTGCCCAAAACCGAGAGGTTAGACCTAGAGGTCTTCAATACTTGCTTGAAATCATGTTGAAAACCAATAAGAAATATCCCAGAATTGTTTGGGGCTATTTATTCTAGATCTATCACAATGAATGCAATATATCCGAAATATAAGCCGAATCCGACAAAACAAGTGCTATGTGTGTGTGTGTAAAAATACATTCTTCAATAATATTACAACATATAGCATGCATTCATATCAATAAAATGGGGTTCTAAAACAACCTAGGGTCCCGTTCCATTATCGTTTCCCTTATTTCTTTCTCCCCGTTTAACGGTTCTTCGAGATAATCTTGGGGTACTTTGAATATGAAACGGTTTTCATAGAATCAAAAGACTTATTCCAACAAGGTTCTAACACTAGGATCAATCCTCAGTCTTGTTTCCCCTAGATCCCACCTTCACGTTTTACTGCTAGGGGGAGTCTCGAGGTACTTTGAGTAGAGGAAGGGTTTTCATACACACAGATTAGGCCTTATTCTAGAGAAAGGTAGAATAAGAGAACTAAACCTAGAATGTAAGAACAGAAAAATAAGGAGAGGTTTGAGGCTTACCTGGGCTTCTGGGAGCAATACGGCAGCGGTTCCCTTCTTCACTTGGAGCTCTTCAATCTCCAACTTATTGGCCAAAATTCTTGGCAAAAGTTATTGGCCATTTGCTTGAGGAGGAGCCTCCTATTTATAGGCAAAGGCTAGGGTTAGGGTTTGCATGATGGTAGACACAAAATGATGTCTAGAGTCCACCAACCTTAACCCTAAGGCAATTTCTGAGATTTCCACTCCTTTAATGAAGAATATGATGGTAAAAAGTGAAAACTCTCGGAAAAACCCTAATTTTGAGCAAAGAACTTGTATCCGACATGTCAGGTCGGATACAAGCAATTCTCTTTGTATTCGACATTATCTGTCGGATACAATAAAGATCCTTTGTATCCGACATTATCTGTCGGATACAATAAAGATCCTTTGTATCCGACATTATTTGTCGGATACAATAAAGATGTTTTGTATCTGGCATTATCTGTCGGATACAAAAAAAAAAGAAGCTTTTATCCGAATTTTAACACAGGCAATACTTATTTACATGTAATATCATTTAAGTAAATGTCCTCGTATTTTTTAATCTCCATTTACTTAAGATATTACATGTAAATAAGCAAACACCCCCCCCCCCCCATTTGAATCCATTAAAAATAGTTCCAGACCCAAATTCCAAGTGAATAAAAAGTCAACTTTCCAGTTCCAAGGTAAATTCCGGTTTTTCAGGTCCGGTAAAAAGATTCAACATGTTAAAACTAAGGTATTCGTCAAGATTTAAAATCTCAAAAAATTCTTTTATGCAATAACATGGCTAAAAACCTGATTACCGGGAAAAATTATCTCGAAATATTGCTTTAAAAAATATTTCATTTTCTGGGGTCAAAAGTCAACAAAATTCAACCGGAAAAAGTTTGACTTTGCACAAAAGATTGAATTCGGGCCTTTTCCTTTGCGGTTTTGGATTCAAATGGGTTAAGGATCTCAAACCCAATGCAAAGAATTGAAAATTCCAATAAAATATTTCTCTCCTTCAAGATTTATCAAAAATCGTGCAATTTTGAGGTGTCTACACACATCATCAATATAAACTTCCAATATTTGACCGATCATATCGTGAAAAATAAGATTCATCGCTCTCTGTACGTCGCACTAGCATTTTTTAGCCTGAGGGGCATGACTACCCAAATGTAAGTTCCCAATGCCCCCGGACACTGAAATGCCATCTTGGCTACGTCATCTTCAGTGATAAATATTTGGTTATAGCCGGAATGTCCATCCATAAACGATAAACACTTATGCTGAAATGCATTGTCTACTAATAAGTCAGCTATCAGCATAGGATACTCATCTTTGGGAATTGTAAAATTTAGATTGCGAAAATCAATGCAAACTCTGATTAGACCATTCTTTTTCACTACAGGTACAATATTTGAGAGCCAATCGATATATCGAATAGGCCTGATAAATCCGGCTGCTAAAAGCCGTTCTATTTCTACCTTTACTTTACTGATTACATCATCTACCTTCCTCTTAGAAGGTTATTTGAATGGTCTATATCCCGTTTTGATAGGAAACCAGTGTTCTACAATCTTTCAATCCAAACCCGGCATGTCTTGATAATTCCAAGCAAAACAATCCGAGTACTCGGCTAACAACTGCTTCATTTTTTGCTTGGCATTCGATGGCAGCAATTGGCTTATGTATATGGGCCTCCGCTCTGCTTCCGTTCCCAAGTTAACTTCCTCCAAAGGGTCTTAGGTATCCACTTTCAAATCTTCTAACTTGACCGGTGCTGCTTGTAGATCAGCAAGAGTTATCTCATCCCGATCCTTTATCATTTCATCACCTTGTTCTCTGATGAATTCGGCAAAATTTGTCATCGTCTCACCACCTCCCGGCCATTAAGTATCCTATTGAAATTCCCTTAACTTTACTTCTTGCATATAAGTCGTTATTTTTCTCAGACGGCTTTTGCTGCTTCGATTGTTCAACTATCATAAGGCAATTCTTTAAGTTGGGCGACTTTGACTGCTTCCTGCACTTCCAGCCGTTGTTGCACCGTGTTTTTTCTGGCTGAAATTGAAGTAATCGGCTGTCCGATCTTATCATATCCTACAAAAGAAATTGGTCTTATCCCTTCTTCATAAAAAGACGCATGTGTGGCATTAGAGTCTACGACGAAAAGCCGATTGTGGGCTTTAATTTCCTCGATATTGTCATCCTTCCAAAAGAACAATGATTAGTGTAAGGAAGATGGTCCACATCCATTCAAATGGATCCAATCTCTTCCTAGCAATATGTTGTATCCGGCTGATGACTCGATGATGAAGAACGCCATAAGAGAATGCCGCATCCCAACTGTTAGTTCGATTGGAAGGATTCCTCTAGTTCCTGTAACTCCACCTGCAAAGTTAGTAATGGTAATATTCGAATGGATCAAATCCAAGAAAGACTTACTCAACTTCCTCATTGTGGACACCGGAATGAAATTAATTGCTGCCCCATTATCAATTTAGACTCTATTAATAGGGATCCCGTTCATATGAACCTTTATGAACAAAGGTTTCAAATGCTGAGTCATGGCTAAAGATGGTTTTGTGAAACATTCCTTTTCAACTGGGCCGACTCACTCGCTATTGGCCGGTTTTTTATTGTCTTCCTTCACCCCAAGATGTTTTGGATTGACTATATATAGTGTCGCAGGATCCCCTTCATCACTAATTTCCTCTAGCCTTGGTAATTCCATACTTACTTCGAAAGTCATAGGCAAAGTGAGGACCATATGACAGTTGAGTGGAATTGGAGGCATTCGGCCGAAGCAAATTTAAGCTATCGAGGCATCGGCGCTCAGTGGCGGCTAACTCAGTGATCCATTAGCTTTGTCTTATGGGGTTTCAAGCACTATTTCTTCGGTCATTTCTACTATAGAAGGGGTCGACATCCTGCTGTATTCAATTAACATCTGGTCAATTAGTAGCTATTCTTCTTCATCTCCCGCGAATTTATCAATCAAATCCTCGTCAGAGACCGACTTTTCAGTCCCTGAAGTCATCATATTGGACATGGGCTCCAACATAGTTTCCGGAACATTTGGTGACTTAGGCAGTGGGCTTTTCTTAATCTTTTGCGGTTTCGGGGTGTGCTTCCTTGCGGCAAATCTTGAGTACCTATAGGCCTGAAAGGATCCGGTGCTCTGTTCCTGCTATCGTTGCCACCGTCGCTTTTGCATCCTAGTCATGGCCGCAACGTTTTCCTACAAATAAGAACGAAACTTAGGATGAGTCAGTTTTTTCCAATGACAGATCTTAACAAGAAAGGGTTTCACCATCCTAAGCTTAACCCCTTTTACCATCATTTCTTGTTCATAGGTCATAAAGCCGTTCTTCCAATTTGTAGTGTAAGTAGACGCCATCCTTGTTGGCGACCATGCTAAAACCTGCCTTTCAGAAGCCAAGTGAAGGTGGTTCTTGTCCCCCCACTGTAAGCACCTCATTTTTGCGCTCCAACAAAAAACCAAAAATACAAACCCTGGACAGAAAGTCAAACCCTAAGCGGTGAAAAGTTGACTTTTTGATCAAGTAAAAACTGGCCACCTCGCTTTATGCCATTGGATAGAGAATCTCGACACGGTTCCAACACAACTGAGTTTGCAGGAATCGGGGTCCGGATGAAGGTTCTGCGGGCGGTCAAACTTAAGGAAAAGCCAAGAGTTGACTTTTCCTCGAATTCCGTGCCAAGTACCTAGCTTTATACCATTGGATAGAGAATCTCGACACGGTTCCAACGCAACTGAGTTTGCAGGAATCGAGGTCCGAATGAAGGTTCTGCGGGCGGTCAAACTTGAACAGAGCCAAAAGTTGACTTTCTGCTAAAATCTGATCCAGAGGCCTACCCCTAGGTCATTGGATAGAGAATCTTGACACGGTTCCAATGCAACTGAGTTTGCAGGAATCGGGGTCCGGATGAAGGTTCTGCGGGCAGTCAAACTTGAGCAGAGCCAAAAGTTGACTTTCTACTAAAATCTGATCCAGAGGCCTACCCCTAGGTCATTGGATAGAGAATCTTGACACGGTTCCAACGCAACTGAGTTTGCAGGAATCGGGGTCCGGATGAAGGTTCTGCGGGCAGTCAAACTTGAGCAGAGCCAAAAGTTGACTTTCTGCTAAAATCTGATCCAGAGGCCTACCCCTAGGTCATTGGATAGAGAATCTTGACACGGTTCCAACGCAACTGAGTTTGCAGGAATTGGGGTCCGGATGAAGGTTCTGCGGGCGGTCAAACTTGAGCAGAGCCAAAAGTTGACTTTCTGCTAAAATCCGATCCGAAGGCCTACCCCCAGGTCATGGGATGGAGGGCTCCGATACGATTCTAATGAAACTAAGTTTGCCCAGATCGGAGTCCGGATGAAGGAAATATGAGCTGACGAAATTCCCGAGCAACAAAACCGGCAATCTGCGCACGTGGCAAAAAGCTGCACACGTGGCGAGTTGCACAGGAAAATATCTCAGGAATCAAATCCGTAAATATCCAAATATACAAAATATCCCAGGGACTAAATCTGTAAAAATCCGAGAATATCGGATTAAATTGAAATTTGCCAGGGACTAAATCCGAAAATTCGGATTTTCCGACCAAACGCGCGGCGGCATTTAATGAATTTTCATCATTATGCTGCTCGCGCAGACGTGGCGAGCAGCATGCGCTCACCTGGAGGTAGGCGCCAAGGTGGGCGCATACCCTTTTTTTTTCTTGCCTATATAAGCCGCGCGACTTTTCGCGCAGAAGGGTTGAAAGATTTCTCGAAAAAAAAACTAAGTGTTGGGATTTTTGGAGGGTTCGAAGGGTTTTTGTTTGGTTTTCTTCTTCCTTCACCCGAAGCCCTCCTCTCTTCATCCCTACTTGCCCCCAAAAAAAAAAACCCAAGAGGCTCACCCTTCTTTGGTTCTTCTCCATTTCCACCCAAGCAAGGGGAAGCTTGCTACTGTTGGTGCGGTGAAGTGGAGGATCCCGCCGCTGTCCGGTTTCGAGGAGGCTCCCACATTCGGCTCCAGAACTCAAGAACCACCAGGTGAGGATCCCTGTTACTTTGGGTTACACATATATGAATATGCGATGTTCTTTTGTAAGCCGGTCTTATTCAGAGGTATGAAACCACTGCCATGAAAACTTGCCATGTTTTTTCTTTTCACTTCCATCTGATGAAGACCACCAAGTAAGGAAGAGGAGGATGCATGTGTTGCTCGCACCGAAAAGGGAGCATGTTCCCAAGTTCCCTTCATCCCTTGTATCCCTGTAAACCCCCCTCCTCATTCCCTTCTTCGGATGTTAGCGTGCATGCTTGAAGGACCAGTCTGTGGATGGAAGTGCATGTTGTTTTCTTTGTTTTTATTGTGCTGGACTTGCTAACATGCCCCCCAACCCCCTGCCTATGCTGTTTGCTCCTTGTTGCGCCCCTGTAAGCATGCTCCCATCACCCCATCAACTGTCTGTAGTCCTAGGACTGTGTTGTTTTGTGATAATGGGGTTTGGTTTCTTTTTTAGTGATATGGAGTTGTGTATTTAATCAATTAGATTAATTCCAATGCATGTGTGAGTATCTTCTGGGGGTGGCCGAAGCCCTGGGAGGGCTTACAGAGCCTAAAAAATGAGTTACAGACCTTAAAATCAGCTTAGAAATGGAGTTTGAAAGAAAACCGAGAGCATCGAGTATCCGCGAATCTCGCGAAGCTCGCGCGCACCTTCGCGCGAGGCTCGCGCTCATCTCGCGCGAGGCTCGCGCTCACCTTCGCGCGAGGCTCGAGCTCATCTCGCGCGAGGCCCGCGCCGACCTCGCGCCTAGTGCCCGAGGTCGGCGCATACCCCTAAAACATGCCAAATTGGTATATTTTTGAAAATTATCAAAAATTCCCTTTACTGTACCGCCCCCTTGGACCCAGCACAATGAGCCAGTTTTTTTTTTCTGACAGAGTGTCTATCTTGTGTTTTTTTTCTGTGATTATTGCTAAATGTGAATGATATTTCCAAACCAAACCGGATAAACCAAAAGGGTTTCTGGGTCACCCGGAAACCCGACATGGGACTTGGACTCTCGGTCCAACTTGACTTCCAGTGGGCCTTCCAACGGGGCCCACCAAGCCCAATAAACACTAAAGCATGCCATTAAAATAACTTAAGTAACATAAACAATTTGAACCGGGCGGGCCAAACCCAATGCGGCCCACCCGAGCCTTGTTATGCAAAATTGATGCATGAATTGCGTGGTTTGGCCGAGACCAAGGGCAAGGGCCTACCGGGCCCGCCAAAGCCCACCAACCGAACCAAGGAAGGGTACAAATTTCCGGTAACTTGGGCTTACAAGCCCAGATTTGGACTGCGGGCCCCAAGCCCAGTGTCCGAATCACTTTGGCAAAATTAAAAAGATAAATCCAATAAAAAATTCTTGGACACCATGTGGGCCCACCTTAGGGGCCCACAAACCGGTCCGGCCCACTTGTGCATGAAAAACACTTAATCTTCAAATCTGAACTTAAAGTAAAATCAATTGAACTAACCAAAGCCCAAAGGACCTCTCAGGCTAGACTGAGGTCCACAAAGGCACACGGGCTTGACTAAGCCCACCAAGGATACCGTGGGCCTTCCAACGGGGCCCACCCAACCAGACTCAGATCACCTAAGTAATCAAGATAAAAGCAACTAAAGGGACCCACACCACTCAGGCGGTCCCGCCAGACTTAACCAAATTGCATATCGGATTAGGAATCAGGTGAGACCAATGTAAGCTGACTCAAACCAGGGAACCCACGGGACCCGTCATCCGACGGGGTGGACCGGGGTGTCTACGGACTTCCCCGAACCACAACCGAGAACAGACTTAGAATCTCAAGCCGCAGACCAAAAAGCCCTAATAAGCAAGATTAGGCACCCAGGTGTCCGCCTGCACCCCATCAGGCAGTGGCGACTCCGAATTACCCCGTGCCGCGTTTCCCACGCGCGCACACCCACGTTTGTGACAAGCTACCATAACTTAGGGATCTTCCCTTACCATACTGAGTGCGGTGAGAGCCTACTACCACTCTTTGTCTACATTCATAACAAAGGAAGTCTGATGATACTTCTATCTTTGCTAGGACCCTAAGTGCTACACTTTGATCAAAAGAAGAATTTTCAGAAGACTTTGTAGCTGCCTCCAGCCGTTTCATGATTGAAACTTGAGTAGAAGAAAACCCAGAGGACAAAGATACCGATCTTTCTGTTGCCATCTTCTTATAACTTTCCACCACGAACACACCTCGGTTGGGTCCAAGCCTAGGCTTGTGCCACCATTTGCCCCAAATCTCACCGCGCCTTTCATCGCACCACATTTGGCCTTCTGTAGCTGGGTACCGCCAATAGTTCCTCGGCCGTAAATTCAACTAACTTCGTTCTGATGGTGTAAGCACCTCATTTTTGCACCCCCAGAAGTGCTGAAAATGAAAACCCTAGCTGAAAAGTCAAACCCTAAGGGGGGCAAAAGTTGACCATTTGATCAAGTGATAATTGGCCACCTTGCTTTATCCCAGTGAATATAGAATCCCAATATGGTTCCAACGCAACTGAGTTTGCTGGAATCGAAGCCCGGATGGAGAAGATATGAGCAAAACAGTCCCAGGGACAAATCAGTCAAAGTTTAATATCTTAATTAAACTAATAAGAAATATTAAAAATTGGGGAAGTCTAATTCTTCTGCGTGGGCGGCTGGGTCACCTCAACCATCAACTCAACCAAAAAATACGGAGGAAAAAAGGCAAATCTGAAAGATTTGCCGCAACCGCACATCATATGCGGTTGATTTTTTCGGCCACCGTTCGCGCCAGCCAATTAGCGCAAGTGGTGGACGAAAAGCAACCGCACTGTATGTGAGGTTTCAAGCACATACCCTAATCATTGCTGACAAGACAGGGCCAAAACCGCACATACCCTGCAGTTTCAAGCAAACCGCACAATATGTGCGGTTACTGTTCATTTTCGGCAGAACCGCACTGAGTATGCGGTTTTGTCTCTATGTTCTATAAATAGAAAATCCGAACAGTGGACAGGGGTTGGCTGCATTGGGCTCTGTTCTACTCCTTATCCCCCACTGCCCTGGATCAGAAATCCTTACCTTTGGCCCCTCCATGCTTCCCTAGCCTTAAAGCCTTCTTTCTTGGACTATTCTACCCCTTGATCCTTCATCCCCTCTTCATATCCATCACTTACATACTTGAAAGAGGAGAGGAGTTTGCTGTTAGTGGTGGAGGGAGCTGCTCTAGCCATTGCTTAGCTTCAAGGAGGAACCTATACACCTCAAAAAGGTTGTAAAACCCCAAGGTATTGCTTCTTGCTGTTTTTTATTTTATATCAATGAGAATGAGCATGTTTTGAGCCAATGTAAAGGAGGCTGTTTATCTCTGCTGTAATGCACCCTCTAGCATGCATTTTGTTCATCTTTTCCTTCATCTATCCTACATGAAGGTCTTCAAGGTAAGAGGAACCACAGGTGTGGTTCCACCGGAGAGGATGAGAAGTTTTCAGTATACTGTCGGGCCATTTAAACTGCTGCAATTCGTGTTTGGTAGTGGTTTTCCCCCCATTTGAAAGAGGAGCATGTTCCTCTCATAGCCAATCACATGTACCCCTATGTAAACCCCCCTCCTATCCTTTCTCTTGTTGGATTATCTCATTTTGTCTTGGGTGATGTGCTGTTTTTTCTTATTGATTCATGAAACATGCATGCTTTAAGTTGGGTTCTCATCTCATTTTAATGTAGCATGCTCCTTTACCCCACTGTTTCCTAAGTTTCCAGACCACCATTAGCATGTTTAACCCCCTTTAAGGGGCTGTTGTCATTGGTACCTGCAGCAGATTTGTCTATGACTGAATTTGCCTATCATGCTTGGCCTTGTCACCTGTTGGATCCATGTGCGAACCCCTCTCTATCCTAGTAATATGCTAGGTTATTCCAATACTTGCTGTCCTCATGAATAATGTATAAGCATGTATGTCTTGGTTATGTGCTGGAGCATGTTCTAGGTTCTTGACTATAGGATTTTCCTTATTTGATCTTTGATGCTTGCTGTTGTGCATAAAGCAAGAGACCAAAACAAGGACAACATGGTCCCTGTTCAGCTGCTGTAGGAGGCTCAATGGGGAGGAGGCAATCTCCCTTTCTCCCCTTCATTTCCTTGCTATGAAACCCCAAAAAAAAAAAAAAAAAAAAAGACCAAAGTGGGTAGATCCCCATTCCCTGAACCACTGTGGGCCCACGCAAGGGCCCACATGACTGCTGGAATACCTTAGAGAGAAGCCGAGCTAAATCCTGAGGCCAATTCAACCTTTCCTGGATTTTCAAGCCCAAACCGCATACTCAGAGCAGTTCAGGCGAAACCGCACTTGATTTGCGATTGTGCCTTGACAGCACAGAATGTGCGGTCAGTTCCCATAAACCATTAAAAAATCCATTTTGGGACCCGGTTGGACTCATTCTGACTCGAATGCACATGACCCAACCTATGGGGTTTTTAGAGTCAACCCAAATCCATTTTGAGATTGTGCACCCGGATTTGTGGCACCCTGGCTTTGTGGGCCTTCCAACGGGGCCCATATCAGACCCAGATCACCTAACTAATCCAGATAAAATCAAATAAAGGGACCCACACAAATTCGGTGGTCCCCCTCCAGACCAATAAAATGTGCAGGCTGGCATAGAAGCATGGTGAGTTTAGAATTGAGTTGACTCGCAAACCAGGAAGACCAATGGGACCCGTCACTCGACGGGCGGACTGGGGTGTTTACGGACTTCCCCGGACCATAACTAAGCCCTTTCTCAGAATCTCAAGCCGCTGACCAAAATAGATATCCTTAGGGCATCCAGGTGTCTGCCTGCACCCCATCAGGCAGTGGCGACTCCCTTTTCGTTTTACCCTTTCCTGAGGCGTGCGCGCTCCCGCGCGCCTCGCCCATGCGGCATTTCCAACGTGCGCACAGATGGCATCTTATGTTCCGACTTCTCCGAGGATGGCCCGTTCAGATCAATCTTTATGGCGGGGGTTTGATTCGGCAAGCCAATTGTGGCCATATTCACTAATACATTCTTAGGAAATGGTTGCGTGTCCACCTGCATCTTCTCCTGATTCTGAGAACTTCAAGAGTCCCTGTTCAATATTTTCCTGTATCACATTATGCAACACAGCACACTCATTAGTTTCATGAGTTTTTACTCTGTGCCATTTACAGGATTTACCCTTAACCGCTACGTTGGTTGGAATAAAGGGATGGTCTCTGGTTAATCGGAAAAATCCCTGTTTCAAAAGGTAATCGAATATTTCGGCCGTTTTATTTGTATCAAAGGAATAATTTCGGCTGAAAGTGTTCATAGCCTTTGATTCTCCGGAATCCTTAGATTTTCGGAGAAGAATTGGACAAGTTATTGGTTGTTTTCCAACAACTTCAATTGACTTCATACTCAAAATTCAGGTCTTTGTAGTAGGTTCCATAGGATGAAGCCTTCTTTTCACCATCCTCCTGTAAGAGTGCTGACAATTCTAATAAGTCCTCGAACTGTTCACCTTCAAACTTCTTTCGAAGTTCAAAATCGAGACCATTTAAGGCTAAATTCACAAATTCTAATTCTGGTAATAAAATGCGACACTTATTTTTCAAACGCTTAAAATAGGCGATATACTTATCAGCCGATTCCCCAGGTTACTACCTCAAACAAGCCAAGTCGACCATGGTAACTTCAAGCTCAGTTCGGTAGAATTGGGAATGGAACTTCTCTTCCATTATGGCCCAATTGTGGACGGAATTGGCCGGTAAAGTAATATACCATGTAAAGGCTTGTCCAGTTAATTAATTCCCAAACAATCTCAGTTTAAGGAAGTCATTACTGCACACCGCTCCACATTGAACCGTGAATCGGCCAATGTGCTTGATGGTGGATTGTTGGTCTTCGATAGAAAACAAGGTAAATTCAGGAATTTTATAACCCCTACGGAATTCAAATTGGTGGTCAATCCAGGTTGGGTACGGTTTCCAGTAAACCGGTCTAGTCATTCGTCGGTGATAATGATCTCCGACTATCTCCTGAACTACATTCTGGATATAATTTCGGTTCAATCTTCCCTATGGTTCTCATATACTTCCTTTTGCCCCCCTCCCCCCCGGTGTGCCTCAGGGGAGGTACGTTAAGGGGGACTGGGTTATCAGGAGGAATTTCTCCCCCAGCAGTAGCATTGTTGGCCATTCTATTTCGACCGTTACCACCCGAATTCAAGGGTGGTGGTTGTTCTGGGATATTTAGCCTCCCATGAACATTCGAACCGAAGGTAGACATCTTGGCTCGTTCGGCCACCACAGCCGGTCTTGCCATTGTAGAGAACCCTTCATGTAGTGCTACTAGGATCCTACTGTTATCGGTAGAAATTTTATTAAGGCCTTGGCCAAATCCTGCAATTTGTTGGCTGAGACCTTGTATGGCCTAGATAAGACGTTCATTAGGTTCCGGCTGCAAATTCGAAGGTCCTTCAGCAAGAATTTCTTGTACAAGGGTAGGATTTACCTATGATTCAGCAAGTTCCTCTAGCATCACATTGTCAGCATGCCGAGTACTTCTTCTTGCCATTACTACCCTTTCAAAGACTAGGGGTCCCACAAGGCGTGCCAAAAAAGGATGTTCCTCCGAAATTTTGGTGGGTTGGACACGTGGCGATGTTGATGATGTGTCTTTGTACGAGCGTGCCAGTATCTGTTGATACAAAGATTTTGGGTCAAATCCTGACCTCGGGCACCTGTTCCGAGTCTAAACCGGAGTCGGCCCATCCGTACTGCAAGTCACCTGTAATAAAACCGGTTAAGCGATAGAATGAAGACTAGGGGTTCGGTCTTCGTTTGGGTTCTTATACATGTTTGAAAGTAAGTGCAATCAATGGCAAAGCACTTTATTAGAAAATCGACTGATGAAACACGACCGCAGATTACAATAGATAATCTCCAAAATAAGAGAAAAAGAAAGTCACCAATATTAATAGTACCGGCCTTTCTAGTCCTTGTAGCTGTGATCGGAGTATAAGGAAAGATTCAGGGGGCGGCTGTTAACAAGGTAAACTCGGGGGTTCACCTAAGATTGCTATTCAAATGATAATCCGTAAATCACCTGGCTTGTTCAAAGTCGGTTTCGAGACCGGCTGCTTGGAATCTTGTAGCCATAGTCAGAGTACAAAATTGCAAGACAGGGGCGGCCGCAACCTACTCGCCAGTGGCAAGGTCCTGATGTCAATTGAGGCCTAGAGTGTCACTACGACTGGAAGTAGTGAGAGAAGTCCTAGGTTATCCTTTCTTGCTACAGTTTGAGTGTAGGAGATGGGATAAGGATTGTGGATGATCAAATTATAAATACAGTAACTGGTTGCGGTTTGATGGAGGTTGTCCTGGAGTTCTTCGTTGTTGTGCCTTTTATAGCCAAATCACCGACAGTTGCTCAACGTCCCTTCTTTGCACAATCTCCATGTCTGTTCTGGAGGTTATTTATCTGTTTCTTCTTGTTCGTAGGAGATAACTTCTTCACCACGATCATAAACAAATAACTTCCTTGTCCATCGTTGCCCATTCATATGATCTCGACGGTCGATTTTATGTTGATGGTGACATCATCCCTTAAATGTAAGAGAACGGTTATCATATGTGCTTACATGGCTTCGGCTAAATGTCTGGCCCACGTGGATCCTTACGTGGCCTATTTGGTTGAATTAGGCCATGTAGATGCCACATAGCCTTTCCTCATTTGTCGGTCTATAGAGGGTGTAAACACGTTCAGATGTCAAGAACTGTGAGACACGGGAAAAATCACCGGAGATGATTCCCCCTCCGTCAACACACGGGCTCAACGCGAAATTGGGAGAGTCGCCACCATTCAGAATTTTGGGGTGTGAATGGACACCAAAATGTTCAAAAATATGCAAAAAGGGTTAAAAAGCAAATTCTAGGGTAAAAATAACCCTACTTGAAAATCAAATCCAAAGATGGGTAAGGGGATTAGATTATGAATGGGGGAAGGTATTAAGCACCCCCATTCATCCACACAAGGTGGTTGCCAAGTGTTTGTTCATGCAAAAAGGATAAGAAAGCTTGCTAAAAATCATTAAAAACATTGGAAAAGAATTAAACCAATGTGTGATATTTTTACTTGAGGAATCCAAATGGATTCTAGATCCTCTTTTATGTCAATAACACTTCTGGAATATCACAAAAAGATGGAAGTCAAAGCAAAAGTTGCACAAAACCAAGTTGAGGCAAATCCGGGAAATTTGGTAAAAAGCAATGCCTTTTGTCTTGAAATCATTCAAAATCAATTTTAAATTGAATCATACCAAATCCATGTGAAAGATCATGGTAAATAAGAGACTCATGCAAAATTTCAAGTAAATCTGGTTGAAATCCTAGGAGTTATGCTCCTTTAAAGTTGCTGCTGGGGAAAATCAAAAGTGATAAGCATGCAAGTTTGGAAAATCACCTAGAAAAATCCACTCCATAAAAATCCACGAAATTTGGTGTGATTGAAGTCTATGACCATCTTTCGAACGAAACTAGCCTCATACAAAAATTCATTCGGATGTTCCTTGGGTGGTCTCCCGAACAGGCCCCGAAGATCATAGATTTACCCAGAAAAGTACTGATGAGCAGTTCTGAGTAAATCTGTTACCAATAATGCAAATGGAGTCAAACAATTATAAAACCAACTGAATTTCAAAATAGACTCATAAAGGAGTGCCCAGAAACAAAAATCACTTGAATCGGACTTAAAACAAACACATGGCGCTCCGTCGAAGTGACAAGTTCCGTATTTAAACCTGAACTGTCCAATCAACTTCGACAGAGAGGTGTCAAAACTCCACTAGATAGAAATTAATGAAATTTAGTTGGCATAAACTAGACAGCCTCACCTTTCCCATGGTTCTGGAATCACTCCAAAATTCATCCGGATGATGAAGTTATGAGTGTCCGAAGTCAGGGTATAGTTGCTGTCAAGTAAAGCCTTTTTTGGAGAAAAAATATTCAAAACTGTGATAAAGTGTGTGGAATTCGTGCAAGATGAACACAAATCCTTTAAAAATCATTCAAAGACATTCCAGAATTGATTGAGGCCATTTATTTCAGATTTATCACAATAAATGCAATAAACCCGGAATGTGAGCCTATCCCGCCAAAATCGTGCTCTGTATGTGCAAGTGTGAAAAATCATACAAGAACAATATATCAACATAGCATGCATTCATCTTCATCAAAATAAGGTTCTAAAACAACCTAGGGTTCCGTTCCATTATCGTTTCCCTTAGTTCTCTCTCCCCGTTAAACACGGTTCTTCAAGATAATCTTGGGGTACTTTGAATATGAAACGGTTTTCAATCATTCAAAAGGCTTATGCAAGATAGGTTCTAGCACTAGGATCAATCCCCAGTCTCGTTTCTCCTAGGGGGAGTCTTGAGATACTTTGAGCCGAGGAAGGGTTTTCACACACATAGAAGGCCTTATTCTACAGAAAGGTAGAAGAAGAGATCTAGATCTAGAAATGTGAAGACATAAAATAAAGAAGAGGTTGAGGCTTACCTGGGGTTCTGGAAGCAATCCGGCAGTAGTTCCCTTCTTCACTCGGAACTCTTGGATCTCCAACTTCTTGGCCATTTGCTTAAGGAGGAGCCTCCTATTTATAGGCAAAGGCTAGGGTTAGGGTTGGTGTGATGGTAGACACAAAATAATGTCTAGAGCCCACCAACCTTAACCCTAAGGCCATTTCCGAGATTTCCCCTCATTTAATGAAGGACATGATGGTAAAAAGTGAAATCTCTCGGAAAACCCTAATTTTGAGCAAAACTTATGCATCCGGCATATCAGGCCGGATACACAAGTGCCTTAATGTATCCGGCATATAATTCCAGATACACTAAAGTCTGCTTGTATCCGGCATATGTTGCCGGATACATTAAGGTCTTCTTGTATCCGGCATTATCTGTCGGATACAAAAAAAAGAAGCTTTTATCCGAATTTTAACACAGGCAATACTTATTTATATGTAATATCGTTTAAGTAAATGTCCTCGTATTTTTTAATCTCCATTTACTTAAGATATTACATGTAAATAAACAAACACCCCCCCCCCCCCATTTGAATCCATTAAAAATAGTTCCAGACCCAAATTCCAAGTGAATAAAAAGTCAACTTTCCAGTTCTAGGAAAAATTCCGATTTTTCAGGTCTGGAAAAAAGGTTCAATATGTTAAAACCAAGGTATTCGTCAAGATTTAAAATCTCAAAAAATTCTTTTATGCAATAACATGGCTAAAAACCTGATTAACGGGAAAAATTATCTTGAAATCTGGCTTTAAAAAATATTTCATTTTCTGGGGTCAAAAGTCAACAAAATTCAACCGGAAAAAGTTTGACTTTGCACAAAAGATTGAATTCGGGCCTTTTCCTTTTCCGTTTTGGATTCAAATGGGTTAAGTATCTCAAACCCAATGCAAAGAATTGAAAATTCCAATAAAATATTTCTCTCCTTCAAGATTTATCAAAAATCGTGCAATTTTGGGGTGTCTACAAGAACGTAAAAAGGGAATATTGAAGAAAGAAAAGAAGAAAAAGAGAAGTGTACCGTGCAGACTTAAGGAGGTCTTTGATTTTACAATTCAATAACACATCAATCCTGGTCATTTTTGCTTCTTTATTTGGGTTAAGATCCTGCATCTTGTAATTTATTTTTATACTCTTCATGGAAAAATCAACATTTCTTGTGTCTAATGATCCTAAAGGTTAAAGAATGTAATCAAGTAAGTCTTCGTCCTAAGGCTTTTGGAACAACGGTTACCCCTATAATAGTTGGTATTGAAGTAGACACCACACCTCGAAATCTAGTTATGAGGGGCAACTTATAGGACACATTAAAATGTTTTGGTATTATGTATAAGCATGATGTTTTCGTCAAAGACTCGTAAGTGAGTGTTACCATATATTACCAAGAGGAAAAGGGTTACCATTGGGTCATTGTCATGGACATCGGTTACATTACAATTATAAAGAATAAGGGCTTAACCAAATAAGTCTCTATAAGTCTTGGGGCACGTTTACTTGCTATAAACACAGATAATAGCTATGTTTTGAGAGGCGAGATATATAAAAATAAAATAGGAAAGATATTTAAAAATAATAAAAATTTAAGAATGATGAATATTAATTTTGTATGTTTGCCAAATTACTAGCTCGAGTCATTATAAAAAATGGGACAAGTTTGTTAGTAACTGATCAACCTGATTTTCTAGTCACTGATCAACCTAACTAGTCTTCTTTTTAAGAGGGTGTTTGGGAACGTGTTCATAAACCGTTTTTCAGTTTTTAGACACAAAACCAAAAATGTGTTTGGTACTGTTCGTTTTCAAATTGTTTTAAAAGAAAAACAGTTCAAAATCATCCCGGTTTTTAAAAACCGAAAATATAGGTTTTTAAAAACGCAAAACCATTTTTTTGTTTTTGATGATGGTAGTTTTGTAATATTTTTATTCGAATTCTCCCCGACTCCTGTCGTCTTCCTCAGTCTTCAACTTCATCTAGTTTAGTACCTCCTCCATCTTCACTTACATTCTTCTGCTTGATCTACCGCTATTCGTCGATTCCGGTGGATGTTGAAACGAAATCCAAGGGTTTCAAAATCCAGTATTTTTCTATCAGGAAACCCCCCCCCCCCCCTCTGATTTCACCAGCATCACCCTTAGATGACTAAAGATCAGGTATGAAAACGCCCTCTACTATTCGTCAGTTCCGATCTTGCCATTTAGAAATGATACAGAGAGTGAGAGACAAAGAAGGGATAGAGAGAGAGAGAGAGAGGGGTGTAACCTTGTAAGATTCAGTCGCTCTTGAGCTTGGCTCCGACCACCGGAACTGACAAAGTGAGAAAAAAAAAAGATAGAAAGAGAGAGAGGGTGAGGGAGAGACATAGCGAGAGAGGGGGGAATAAGGAGAGATAGAGAGAATACGAAAGCGAGAGGGATTTGACATCGACTATTGAATAGTCGAATAGTCGACTGTTTCTACGAATAGTCGAGGGTTTAGAGGAAGAAGAAAGCGAAAATTAAATTTTAGTGATATGTTATAAAAATAATTAAAATCCAGTCTGAAATGTTCTAGGTTCCAACATTTAAGAAATATTTGTCAACATAATTAAATTATAGTGACATTTTACTATTGGAAGCCCTTGTTATTCCAAGACTTCCCTTATACCAATTAGTTATTTTATTTATACACAAAACTAAATCTAAAATTACTTAAACATATTAATGTTAACAAAACTAAATTTAAAATTACTATTCTTAAGTAAGTTAAATTATTTAACCATGTTCATTCTTTATTACTCAATGGGAAAGGATATTATTTTGGCGTATTGAACTTAACTTGTTTTTTGTATCCCAACGTATTTTTGTAATTTTAAAACTTAAATTGTTTTTTTATTAATTGTTACCAAACGGGTTTCTTGTCATCTATTTTTAAAAACCCAAAAAACAATAATTGTTACCAAACGGTTTTTTTGTTAGTTGTTTTCAAAAACCAAAAAACCGTTGAAACGTTTTTAGTTTTCAAACTGTTTTTAAAAAATAAAATTACCAAATGGCCTATAAGACTAGTTAATTATGTCGACCGTTTTTCTTTAACACCGGTTGACTATCGGGGAGAATTGATTTTTTGTGATATTTTTTAAAATAATTCAGATTCAGTGACCAAATTTTAGATAATGATGCAATAATAATACTTTTTCAAGATATTTGAAAACAGTGTGGTTTTATTGTTCATGTCAACAATGCCCTCAATCTCTATCTATTCGGGACTTGTAAATTCCATTTATGAAACTTTTAAATCCAAATTTGGGACTTGTAAACTCCATTGATAGACTTGTAAATCAACTTCAAATAGTTATAAAAACCGCTTTGCTAGACTTGTAAACCATGTTATGAGACTTACAAATCCATTTTGTAGATTTGTAAATTGAGTTTCGGGGACTTTTAAACCCATTTTTTAGACTTGTAAATCCACTTTAGAGGCTTTAAACCCCTTTAATAGACTTGTAAATCCAACTAAGAGGCTTGTAAATCTAATTTATAGACTTGTATGCCATATTATTAGACTTGTAAATCTAATATGGGGATTTGTAAGAGATACACACTAAGGGCATTTTTTTTCCATGAAAAGTAAAATAGCATTCACAAATACCCTAAAAAGTATCACTACTGTCCCATTATACGAAATTGGATGACTGAATCTGAATTATGTTTAAAATGTATAACTAAAAAACAATTTTGCCTTTACTATAAACCAAATTGTATATCGGTTGTGACATCTCATTTTTGAATTGCTGTTCATGTTTTATAAATAGTGGAGGCACTTGCACTATTGCACGTCAGCCCACCTCTAGTTTTATTTGCAGATAATTGTATTTTTGTTGGTGATAATTAACCGTGCAACATAAAAGTATGTTGTAAAAATTGGAAAGTGGATTAGGATAGTGGTTTTATTTGGGGTTTTATGTGTTATGGAGGGTATTTATGAGAAGAAAAAGGGAGGGCCAATGGGAATATTCTCCGAGGTTGGCTTTAGTGACAATATAAATATCCATTTTCTTTGTTTAATTTCTTGAGGCATATAAACGATTGACCACTTAATATTATTCCTCTGTTCTGTCTGTCTGATTGGACAAAGCCCTAACTTCCATAAAAAAAAGGACAAAGCCCTAACGATTTTTTTTGCTTGTACTCATCCTTGGAACAAAACCATTTAAGTAAGTAATAATGGTTTATGGACTGTTGTGTGCTTGGGGTAGACACGCTGATCTTTTGTGGGGCAAAATGGGTTTTTAGTGATACTTTTTGGAAAAAATTCTCATTCAGTCGTTCAATTCTTGTAAATTGATAATTAGTGATACTTTTTAAAAATAATTAGAAATCAGTGTTATTTTAATGTACATGAAAAATATCTTCCAAAAATGCCCTCAAAAGACTTGTAAACTTCAATGGTAACAAAATGAGTAAAATGGTTTTCAAAGTCTTTTGAGGACATTTTCGGAAGATATTCTTCATAAATAGTAAAATAACACTGATTTCTAATTATTTTTAAAAAGTATCACTAATTGTCAATTTACAAGAATTAGACGACTGATTGAGAATTCTTTCCAAAAAGTATCACTAAAAACCCATTTTTATTTTTTTGCATGTGCATGAATCATGCTTGAGAAAGCGACTGTCTTCAACCCCAAGACATTGCTTTCTTTCTAACAGCCAAGTAGTTTTTGATCTTTTGAGGATCAAAGGTACTATATTATTTTTATTTACAGTAACAGAAACAAACATGATGTAACAGACTCAAAACAAATAGTTTTCAAGTGCCTTAGAAATAATGGAGGGGTACCCCACGAATTTAACGATGATGTTTATGTACTTAAAGCAATTAGCACTCATGTGCCAACTGCTATGCATTTTTTACAATACGACTGTTGGTCCCAAATTGGTACGGGCTCGACACGTGGCCGTGGGAATAATGTGTCTTTGTGCGGGCTTGTAAGTATCTTTTGATTTTCCCATTATATGTGCTTACATGGCTTCGGTCGTGTGTTTGGCGTATGTAGACGTTGATGTGGCTCCTCTGGTAAGGTTAGACCGTATAGGTGCCACATGGCTTTCTTTCATTTGCTAGGCTATGGAGGGTGTAAACAACGACTCAAACTTATTCTTCTGTAGAGAAATTGTTGCACTGAGTTATAGAAGTTTTAGTATTATAGTTTCTGATTTTACTTAAATTGGGCAGTTAAGTATTTAAATGAATCTCATAAACAGGATTATTTAGTCATAAATGCACGGAAGAAAAACAAAAGCAAAAGACTTGGGGTTGTTTGGTAGGGTTTCTGGTTTCTAGATTCTGGATTATAATTCGGATTTTGAAAAACTAGATTCTCATTGCTGGTTTTAGAATCTAAAATCTTGTTTGGATACTTTTGATTTTATTTAAGTGGGACCCACCACTAATGAATAGCTATTTCATTAATAGTTACTTGAACTTACTGGGATTTGCAAAATGAAAGAAAGATAAGGGAAAAAAAATTTTCCAAAATGCCTATGGCCGGATGGGGAATTTTCCGATGGCTTAAAACTTTGATATTCAAGCTTCATATTAAAAAAATTATTGGCTACAAAATAAGGCTCCCTCAATCTAGAGCTATAAGTAGGGCATGTTGGGTTTGGGTTATTATAAGTTCAGGCTTAACCGTATTTACAATTAATGAGCCCAAATTCGTCCTTAGACTGCCTAACTCGAACTTAATAAACTCACCCCAAGGATTATTATTCAAGTCTGGGCTAGGTTTAGTGGCTCAAACAAAATGTAAATTTTTGAATATATCTTTTATTTTTATGCATATTATTAAGTTGGTTATTGCATAGTATGAGTTCGAACCCAACCCAAACTCAACTTTGAGTCACAAATGAAACTTAGCCCAAAACCAAACTCAAACTGAATTCTCAATTCAGGTTCTTATTCGTGTTGGCTCGAGCAAGCATTGGGTGGTTCGGGTTAAATTTACGAATCAGGGCCTTACAAGCTAATGCCATGTAGCATCAAATCACATGCCCGCATGCACACACATGAGCAACTTCAAGACCCTCTTGCCCCAATTCCTTTTCAACAGCCTTCAACTTATCAAAGATTTCTACAAGGCTTGTCCTACTTTCTTCTTCTACTGTTTCTCCGACAAATCCTCCTGCGTCTCCTAACGATTCCTTGCCTTACTTTTATCAGACCAACCCTTTATTCATTTCAAAAAATACCAATCTCCAACCTATTCTAAAGATAGAACCCACAAAATTCGCCTTTTTGTTCTACAGATCAAAATGGCACCTGCGCCTCTCCTGTTCTTGATTAGACCCAACCTGCTTCTTGTCGTATGCAAATGGATTTCTTTACTCACAGAGAAAGTCTAATTGCCTTAATAGTCATTTGACTGTACCAAGTTTATTCAAGAATCTTTGTACGGAGTTTGACCACAGAGATCCTTATAACTTCTATTATTTCCTTGGTGCTAATGTCCATTACTTCCTTGATGGTATTATTTTGTTTAAATTCAAAAACTATGCTTGATTTACTCCATTGTACTCTAATCCATACTATTATAAAGTGAACATAAGGAATATTGCCCAGGATTCTCACCCGCCTCTTTCATATATACTACATATAACGAGTTTAGGAAGCATGCCAACAACTATGCAAGACTTTCTTAGAAAGACCTTACCGTTCATTGTTAAGACATAATTAAAATAGGGTTAGATAGTCAAAACTTTGCATATTCCTTTAAAATCTGGACATAAAATAGGGTTAGATAGTCAAAACTCTGCCTATTCCTTTAAAATCTGGACATTTACAGAACTGTTCATTCCCTCTAGTAGTTATAATAAGTCCTTACGAAATCCTAAAAAGACTCCTTTGTCCAAAATAACTACCCACCCAAATGCCTATCCCTTAAAAAAACTACTTAATAAACTGCTTAGGGTCCCACTTTAACCACTGCGTAGATGTGCAGTAGTGCACGTACCCCCTCTAGTTGGATGTAACTGAACACAAAAGCAAGATTGGAGCTCTCCAATATCCCTTAACAAAATATTATTCACTATAGTTAATATAATACCATGCTGAATATAAAAACTATGCTCTCTCTAGCAGATTTCTAGCAAATTCTCTATCACTGCAACATGAAAATTGAAGATTCTGAAAAAGAAGAATATTTAATAGAGGCAATGCTTCTCCTTGCACGGAACTAATTTCATTAAAATTAATTCACAAAATGAGTTCCAAGAACTTATTCTCATAAGGAATTTCTAATATGGAATGAATGGCAAACGAGGCCTTAGTGATTTGATTTATTTTAACAAAGCTCAATCAAAGTACAACAAAACCTAATGGATAAACTCAGGAATCTCTCAAAAGGAAAATCTGACAAATAGATTTTGGCTCCGTTTGGTAACGCTTTTGCTTTCTTGCTTTCAAAAGCAAGAAAGCAAAAAAGTAATTTTATACTTTTCAAAAGATATTTTGTTGAAGCAAAGCTGTTTGGTAAACTTTTGCTTTGCTGCTAAGAAGTAAAAAGCATGTTTAATAACTATAGTAGCATATAAATTACTTGTATGCTATCATATAAAATTACCGTAAACAGTTGATGCATTCTACTTAAAAATATACTTGACATATATTGTAACGGGTTGAACAATAATCGGGTCGGTTCAAGTTGAATCTGTTTATTAGTGGGTTGGGAAAACCCAACTCGCCAATAATCGGGTTCAATCACCAACCCGATTAAAATTTTTTATTTTTTAATTATAAAAAAAATACACCAATAGAAAATAACATAAATTAGTGATACAATTTAGGGTTAAACGAGTCATTATCGAGTTAAACAAGTCATTATCATGTTAAACGGGCCATTATCGAGTTAAACGAGTCATTATCGGGTTCAACGAATCATTATTGGGTTAAACGGGTCATTATCGGGTTAAATGAATCATTATCAAGTTAAACAGGTCATTATCGTGTTAAACGGGTCATTATTGTGTTAAACGAGTCATTATCGGGTTCAACAGATCATTATTGGGTTTAGTGGGTTATTATTGGGTTAAACAAGTCATTATCAATTTAAACGGATCATTATCGGGTTAAACAGGTCATTATCGTGTTAAACAAGTTATTATTGCATTGAACGAATCATTATTGGGCTAGATTCGAGTTGACCCAAATACGAATGGGTTACTAAATCCCCAACCTGAAGCCAACTCAACTATTACACGAGCCAACTCGAACCAATTTATTCGGGTTGGATTGGACATGATGGGTCAATTTTTTCCCAGTCTAATTTTGTGTCAAGGGTTTTAGAAGCAGGAAAGTAAATTTATACTTAAAGTGAGAAACAACATTTCTATGCTTATTTTGAAAAGCAATGAAATTACTTTTTTACTTCTTATAAATTGCTTCATGTATGCATAACCAAACAGCACTTTTGCTTTCCAAAGCAAAAAACCACTTCTGAAAAGCATTGCCAAACGGTACCTTTATCTTCACGATTGGTGTAAATTAAGAAAAAAGAAAACTATTCGTTGGCAGTTGCAAATGGAAAACATTTACAAGAGTTAATTAATAAAGACCCAGAGATTTGGGAAATTTAATATTGGAGATTTCTTTCGATTTCATTGTGTGGATCTTTCTTCCTACATAGAATCATTAGCAACTTTTATGCTACATTACATATACATTTGGCTGATGAATCTGTAATTTAAAATAGTAGAGTTCTACACCAACCAGATTTCATTTGATGGAAATAGTCTGCACCCGAAACCAGATTTCGTAAAGAAGCAAGTTGGCAGATTCTATAAAAAAATAGATTATATTGGTAATTTTTAGGTAAAACGTGAACAATCTGCTGATGGATCTATAATTTGAAGTTAGAAAGTTAATACTGACCAGACGGCATGAAGAAAAGTAATCACCAGAAACCATTAATGAATCAATTACACAAATTTCAACAGAGTCACGCCTAAATGATAGCATGTTACAAAAAATTTACAACCAAGAGCTCTGAAAGTCTGGCTTACAAATTTTCAACTTAATTCGAGAAAATTCTGCCAATCAAGCAAGAAAGCGTAATAAAAACCCATGTATGACCACCAAGAGAACTACAGGTATAATGCCCTAATATAAATCCCTAACATAAGGGGCTAGCCCAGTGCTCGAGGCTCCTGCCGCTGTGTAGTGTCTAGGGAGGGTTTGATGTACGCAGCCTTACCCCCACAAGTGGAAAGGCTGTTCTCTGTGAGTCGAACCCATGACCTTTAGGCCACAATGAAGCAACCTAATTTCAACTTAGGCAGCTCAGGCCTACCAAAATTTCAACTTAATTCCTGAAAATTCTGCCAGTCCAGTGAGAGTGCATAACAAAAATGCATAGACAACCAAGATAACAATGGCTTTAAGTGCAGAAGCAAAGATGGTATCAAGATACAAGTTTATCAGCCCTGTAAGCACATTGGCCTGCATGGATAAATATTGCAAAACAATAGTAAGATTTTGTTTGTGGAGCATGGGGGAGGAAACAAATTTAACTAAATTAAAGCACTAAATGGGTGCCTCGATTACCAGAAGAAATGAACCCAGTAGATTCCGGTTAAATGATTCTTCAAGTAATGAAGTTTTTGGTCCAGGGACAAAATCAGAAAGCATCAGGATTGCCAATATCTGTAAAACTTGGAACTTTTGGTTATGAAAATAACTGAACCAAATACTACTGGTAATATAATATAAGCACACATAAGCATGTGCGCACAGAGTCACACAGACAGACGCAGAAAAAACAACATGCACACACTACTGAAACCGCAAGGAAGAAGGTTCTGCAAATTGCCAAGTGATATAGCTTTTATCTCTATGTAATCCTTAAGCAGAATCCACCAATAAAGTCTCATAATAAACTCCAACAGGTGCACAAAAAGGAACCCAAGCCCCTCGGCATGCTGTTGGGGGCCATGGAATCACCTTGGCATGCTGCCTGGGGGCCTCATTGGTATAGCGAGTATGCACTATGACAATTGGAATAATATCATCCATGCACACTTAAAGCTCAACTCAGTCCAGCCTCTCCACAAAGGTCTTTTTGTTATATCATTTATATGAGTGTTCATAGAGGGAGCCATTTGCTGGCCATCAATCTAAAGATGTAATGAGAAACTTTCACCTTGTGAAAAAACTCTGTTCCTAAGATTTCACAAAGAACAGCTCATTCTCTAGAATATAGAGATCAAAAAATTAGAAAGTATACACTTGCTTAAACTGGTATCTTAGTTGAGAGGAGATATTACTCAATCCACAAGATATTTCTTTTTTTCTTCCGTGTATCTCTCCTTTCCAATAAAATTCACTTTTTTATGATCAAAAGATCAGAGGAATTGTGCTTGTGCATTAAAATAAACACCGTAAAATTTTTATGCTTTCAATTTAGAGAAAAAAGAGGGGAAAAGATAGAAAAGAGGAAGATCCTAAATATTGTCACTTGAAGAACAAAACATCAAGGACTCTCCAAGAGATCCTAGATTCATTAACTTACCTGTAGGTTCTGAGCCAACACCATTGTAACATATGCCAAGTTACACTGCATAAACGGTTTTTTGTGAGATTCAAGTTCAAACTACCATGTTATAATCATTGAGTCAACATCATAAATACGAGCCATAGGACATTACCATTCTACGTGAAACTCTTTCAATATACTTGTCTAGAATGATGGTTGATGCCCTGTAACATGAATTAGATAAAGGGCTAAGAAGGAATTCTGATATCATTATAACTGTTGAAGGAAACAAATGGTTTCAATTTTTTTAAAAAGAGCTCTTTTCACAACAGTAGATGTACCATAGGAGAAGACAAAGAAACCACACTCTGATTGTGGTCCAATGGTTGCCTTTCATCTTCCCAAAGAATAGGTAATTCCCTAATTGGACACCAAGAAGATACAAACCCCAATATCCTGGCATGGTAAAAGATGAATCATTTAACAAAATGTTTACCAAATTTAAAAAAGGCCCTAGAAACATGCTTCATTCAATAAATTGATGAAACATGAAATAATACACTTAATACGTGGGAAATTCTATGGTACAGCTAACCCATACAATGTTGCTTGCATTACTATAGCTTTTGGAAATTTTAGGTCCCAAGCCCGAGTAAACAAGGAAGGTTGTGTCAGGTTGGAAACTGGAGTAAAACTTCACTAAATTTACTTTGGCATGAATCCTGGAGTCCTGGACAATTATCTCAATCTTATTCTAGGGTATCCTCCAGAAGTGAAGTACTGCAACGAGACAAGTGAGCAAGGGTTAGATAAGGCATCCTTATGAAATGATGCACTGCAATAACAGCTGGTTTTATGGTAAGTAGGTAGGGCCGTAAAGGTTTTTGTGCCAAAATGGACAAGCACAGATAAAGAAGCTTGTCCAAGAGAAAAGGATTAGTCTAGCGACATGGAATGCATGGACTTTAACTGATAGATGTAATGAGGGGAGAAAACTAATGTAATGTCCCCCAAGAGACAAAAAAGAAAGGAGACAAGGGTAAAGAGGTTGATAACTATAAAATCTACTTCATAGGGAAACAAAATATATAAATGGTATTGAAATCATAATAGACAAGCAAATGAAGGATAATATTACAGGTGTTACAAGAAATAGCGAAAGGCTAAAGGTAATTAAATTAATTCTAAGATGAGATTTTCAACATCATTGAAAGACAATTTTGAAGAAAAATAAATGATTTAGTTCAAAGAATTCCTAATAAGAAGATAATATTTATATGTGAGGATCTAAATGGTCACATTGGTGGGAAAAGTAGAGGATATGATGGAATAAATGGACGACAAGGCTTTGGACCTACGAATGCGATGGGAGTAGCAAACCTTGAGTTTGTAGTAGCTTACATCTTGCTTTAGCAAATGCTTCTTTCCAAAAGAGAATTAAACATCCAATAACTTTTAGTAGTAAAACAAGTTGTCAAATCAAATTGACATTTTTTCTTACAGGAAATGAATTAAGAACTTGCCAAGACCATAAAGTTGTTCTAGGGGAAAGTCTTGGGTTCACTATATTAGGTTGTTGGTTATAGATGTTCACATAAGGAGTCAAAAGAGAACAAAACATATAAACACAATCCAAAAATAGAGTGGTGGAACTTAGGAGAATATTTAGCAATTTTTAAGATAAATTGATTTAAAAAAAAAAAAGAAAAAGAAAATCATCTACATACAACGAACACAGGTTTGGGATGAAATAGCCAATTGCATAATTTGCATTAAAAAAAATATGAAAATAGGTCTTATAAAAATCTAGATGTAAAATTTAATTACAAATAGAGACTTGGCTATAAAATTGTATTGTTCAAAACTCTATAGAGAAGAAAATACTTTAGTTTAAAACTTGGAAAATATAAAAGATTAGAAAGACTTAGATGAAAAAAAAAGGCATATAATAGCTTCCATAATATGCTATGTATAAAAGAGTGTGAGAAATTCATAGATAAATTTTGAAAAAATAAGATAAAAGAAGGCAAGAGATTTAAAACAAGTTAGATTCATTAAGTGCCAAGAAAATATTATCATATTTCTGGATTAAGGCTCCCACAGGAGCTTTAACTAAGATGAAAATAAGAAACGCACTTGAATTTGATGATATTCCAATTGAAGCGGTGCAAGTGCATAGGAGATATGATGAAAATGTTGCACATAGAATTATAGTTTGGTGGCTTAAGTGGAGAGGGGAATCTAGGATGTTATGCGAATGACTTGTCCCACTTAAACTAAAAGAAAACTTTTATAAAACAATCATTAGGCCTATTTTGATGCATGGATCAGAATTTTAGGTAACAGAAAAAAAAACAAGGCATGCATAGAATGAGTATTTCTAACGTGCTGCAGACGTGGACTCTTTCTGCACGATAGATGAAATATATTTAGCCCCCAATAAATTCATGTCAATCAACTCTTTCCTTTTGATAAAAGTTAAGAAGTTTTTCATCTTCCTCATGACTCTGCTACATCCTTTTTCCTCTCATTGTTTCAATTACGTTAAAATCACCAATTCTAAACCACAAGATATTCCACACCTCCTAACGTCTTCCAACGCAATCCAAAACTGTAACACTCATCTTCTAAACATTTTGATTCTTTGCTACTTTCACGCTCCCTATATAAAGTTAACCTAATAAAAATGGTAATAGTGCAAAAAACCAATTCTAGATGAAAACGTTCATTTCCTAAGACAAGGAGACCTAATAAAAGTTCTCAAGCCCACTTTAATTAGAAACCAGAGAAATGAAAATTGAAAGAAAAAAGGAGAAAAAGGTAGCAACTTATATAGATGCCTCATTCAGTTGCTAATTTATCAAGTCCCTCATCCAGATCCAAAATAAACAATTCAAGGCCGTAGCCCCCAAAACAATTGAGAAACTAAATTTTCCATAGCTAAGAAGCAAGCTAACCTTCACAAATAGTTCAGAAATATTTTTGGAATTAAAATCAAAACTCAATACAAAATTAATTGAATGAACAAGTCAATTCGTAATTCAAAAAGAAAATATCAAGTCGATATGCGGAATGGATAGTTTCAAGTAATCCTCACCAAAAATACTAAAAATGCCCTCCTTGTTTTGGCTAATAATGTCAATTGCCCTTTCATTTGAAAGCAAGTATTTGTTTAATCCACACATCAAGCATGTCTGGTATCCTAGAAGAAATACGGATCATCATTAGTCTACATGACATGAGATGTTATTCCAAGCAGAAAAAAGGAAGTTATATCAAATAAAGCCAACAAAGGTCAACCTATCAGAATTAATAAACCAAAAACCCCACAATGTCGTGGATGAACATTAATAATGGATGTTAATATTGAAATGGCAGCAAGTGTAAAAAAGAAATTCCAATGCACTCCGTATTCCCCCACGTGAACCTACAAATGATAAAGAAACAATAGATGTGCACAATTAGAGAGCCATTAACAACTGTCATTATAAAAGTATGATCCATAAATAGATAAGGCATAAACACCAAACTATGGCACCATGGAGCATCACATGATAACATTCTGAAACATGGTTCACAATTAGAGGAGAATAATGAGAACCTGGTTAAAGGTTACTGATTTAGCTTTCACCAACATCAAGGCTTTGGAATAGCAATGTGAATGAAATGAATTTAAGTTTTCTAATTATAGGCAAGTAATTCCTCGTGTCTCAGGAAATAATTTCTTCAAGTATGCATGTTCTACAATCAGCTTTTGGCTCTTGATTGCAGAGCTGAAGCGGTCAATGATAGACAACTAAAGAATCCAACCCTTTTGCAAGGGCCCAGCTAGACCTCAATAGAACTAGCAAAACAAACTAAAGAACGAAGGAAAATTTCCATTTTGCAAGGGACCCAGCTAATTTCCATCAGCTGGGATGAGAAATTTTGATCTTCAATCCCAATCTGACAAAATAGCCTCCTTAGTTAGACTATGTGTATCCAAGTTCGTACAAACTAACCCCATTCAAGTTCTTTTTGGTCTTCCCTCACTTTCTTGGGTCCTTCAATGAGCATCCCATCACTTCTTACTATTACCTCCTTAGATCTTTGTTTTACATGCCAAAACCATCTAAAACTACTTTCCTTTATATTATCTCCTATTTGGGCAACACCTAGACACTTTTGGATATGATCATTTCTCACTTTTAAATTTCTCATTCTTCTCATACATCAATCTTAATATCCTCATTTCTACAGCATTACCCTATGCATATGTTGCTTCTTTGTAACCCAACATTCTGATCCATACACTATAAATGCTCAATATTACTGATATAGTTTCATGCTTGTAGAATTGTGTTGCATCATAATTTACACATGCAGTCCTAATCAGGCATCACTATCCTGTTATCGTTATTATTGGGCTTCATGTTGTAGCATAATTCTTCAAACCCATCTATTACTTTAAATGATTGCTTAAGATTCCATGATTTCTAAGCTTTTGAAGCAAGAGTTGTCTATTACAGTGGTAAGTCAATATTATCTAAAAAAGCTGACAATCATATAGTCAGTTAGAAGTCCAAAATATGTCAGAACGAAGACGAAGGTCACTTTAGAATACACTGCTACATTAACTACACTTTCTAATTTCCAAGGCAATATTTGAAAAACAAACCCTTACCAGATCATGTTTGTATATGTATTTGTTTGCATATTAGGCAAAAGAATTTCTTAGGTGAGGCACACAAAATTAGAGGACAGCTTTATGGAAATAGAACCAAATGCATCAGAACATTGTGAAGCAAAATACAGGATAGAAGGAACTCGAATATATATAAAAGTAAAATAACAGGAATGTTAACAGTTAAAATAATAAATAATAAAATGTAAAAGGAAATAAAAAGAATAAAAGTGAAAAGGAAGATCCCAATCTATTTGAGGAGGCTCATATAGTTTGACTGTATAAATTATAACTGAGATAGGTCTTAAACTTTTAATTACAAATCAGCCTTTGGCTTCATATTCATCATGAGCCATTTAGACAATTCTTGGCATATTTGGTGTGTTCAACAACAATACATTTCAAACCCAATAAGCAATGTGATGAAATCTTGCATCAGCTTCAAATTTATGAGACTTCTAGTGATGTCTCCACACTTTTCTCACTAGAAATCAAAAATTGAAGGTAAACATGTTCATGAATTAAGCCTAGAAAAGAACTTGTTTAAGTTGGAAAAGATCAACAAACACATTTTCGAGCCTAAAGGTCAAAGTTTAAAGTTTTGCACACTCAGAATTTCAACAGTGTACCAATATGGTCAGCATGGTCAACTTCTCTCAAAAGAGGAAAAAAGAATCCTCAAACCATAGGGAAGGAACCTAGTGACAGTATGATTCAAGCAGCAGAAAAGCTAGTATAGAAATATAATATATTATATTATTAATGGCATATCAAAATATCCTACTTGCTATTCCACAAGATTGAGCTCATTGGTTTTATATATTGATTTATCATGATATATCTAGCAATGTACCCCATTCCGTGGGGGGCCATATAAATCCATCATTATAATCTTACACATGTTCCCCCAATATATCTCTTGTGCATATCTCGTGGTATTGATGTTTGAAACCTTGATTGATCTTTAGTGCTCTACAAAACCAACAAGTACAAGAAACTTACTGAATTCAGGAAATGACTTTTATCAAGTTTAGGCAATTTGGACAAATTTTGAATCAGAAGAAATGTTAGGAATTTCCACATTTTAGTCCAGTTATATACTGCCTCAGAATACTCAATGGAATGAATTGTTTATATGATGGGACTCTGTTATCCGGACCATTAGCTTTTGATGTTCAACATGTTCGCGAAGGCACAGAATCAACAGGTAACATGTTTGGAAAATTAATCTGCAGCACATATTTCCTATTTTCTGCCCTATAGTCTATAGTCTTTCATCCTTTCTTTTCCTCGTTTTCCTTGTCCCAGAACTGGCCTTATAATCTGTTAAGATCTATCTAGCATAATGCTAGCAAAATTAAGCAAAGACTGTCCAAAGTAGTTGTAGTTGTATTTCAATATTTTAGAAAGCGAAAAGAAAGACCAATTAGTAAAGGTGATTTAATAAAAACAAGGGATGACAATAAATATTCAAATCCATGATAAAGGAACAGATTGGTCCAAAGTCTCAACAAACAAAATAGATATTGTACCAAAAAGTTGAAAGGTGCGCATCTTGGAAATATGTTACTGATCTATCAGAATTATGTCATTCAAAAATTTTAAAATTTGAGATGTGAAGTAGAGTTGGCAACGGGTCGGGTTCGGGTTGGGTCATAATTGAGTTGGGGTTGGCCGGGTTGGGTTGAACCTCGATTAATGGCGGGTTGGAAAACCCCCAAACCGAACCCAGCCCACCAACCCAATTATTATTATATTTTTTTTTTTTTGCAAAAAAATATGATTAGAAAAATTACATGATAATCATGTTCTCATTCTGGATTTGGAATTTGGATTCTACTAAAAATTTCATGTACTAGGAACCATCTTTAAACATTAAAGACTTAAAATTCTATCATTAGTAAAAAAATATATGGATATTCACTGGTCGGAAATCCAGGTTCAATTTAAGCATGCTAGCGTTACTAACCCAAACCCATGCTGATTGCTAACCAACCAATCGTCAATTATACTTCCGTGGGCGTGGACACTAATGCATCAATATTCAAGGATAATAAACCCACATTATACCAAGTTCTTTTTTATCAACTAAACTCATTAGTAATAAACCCACATTTATGGTTCGTCGGCTCAACGGTTCTCCTTTAAAATCTAAGTAAATGACTAAATGGCTTAATCGGGTAACCCCTCGGGTTACCGGGTTATAATCGGGTTGACCTGATTACGGGCGGGTTGGAAAACCCCCAACCCAATTAATATACGGGTCAACCCAAACCCGTTTAAATCCGGTCGGGTCACTTGTTGCCAGCTCTGATGTGAAGATTCCATATGACCAAGCAAGTGATTGTTCCTCCATTACTAATAGGTAGAACCATAGAAATGGCATTGTTGGTGAGTGCAGAAATGGAACTTAGGAGACATAATTGGCTTCATTTCAGTTCTGATATTTTTACTGCACTCATTGCATATCCCTGGTGCGTATAAAATAGACAAGTGAAATAATTGGGGAACGCAGATTCACCACTTCTTAAACATTTGATGGGCAGAATAGACTTTGCTAGTAAGTGTTGAAGTTGGATATTGGCTTACATACAATTGGCTTCTACACTTGGTAGGATGTATGTTAACTTTGGTTGATCTAGCTTGCAAAGTCTTTCAGTGACTAATAGCTTGTTAAAATCACTGGTCTGTTACACACTTTGTGTCATCATAGGGCATTGCCCATAATTTACCATGATGTTAATATATTTCATTACTTTTACAGTTTACCAATTAAAAATTAGCAGCAATAAAAACAATCAGCTTCATTTGGGATCTTGTCAACATATGTAAAGAAGGCTAATGCAAGAGCTCTGGAGTGACATTTCTTTTCTTATTCTTCTTAATCGTCACAAAAAGCAAGACAGAAATTGATAAAATATCATTTTTAAACAAAAGGGGAAAATGAGGTAGAGAACAGTAAACCATTAATGCTGTATTTTGCTATTATGCTGTGGTGTTTTGACATCCGAAAATTCATATATAATGCTGTATTTAGTGATGTATTGAAGCTATGTCCGTGGTGAATCTTGGATAAAGCACTGAAATAATTAAACAGCATCATCTATAAAATTAGGGAAACATGCAATCACAGGATAAAGGCAAACCAATGAAAATTAGCTTACCTGATAGTCAACACCAGAAGTAAATATGAGACGAGCAAATCCTAGAATGATTAATGGACTTATAGATTGAAGTGAAGTCCTCCATTTCCTAAAAGGAGCAAGAAGAGGACCCCAAAAAAAATTCTCATTATATTGCACATGTTAGAGGATTTCAAAGTCTTCATTATTTCTAATGATAACCATAAAGTCAGGAATAAAGAAAATAACATTAAGGACCAAAGCAATCAAATAAATGAAAATGACATAAATTCTGGAAAATCAGATTCCTACACCCTAAGAGACTACGGTATGACAAAAACTCTAAAACATGATATTCATCATTACTCTTCCAGCAGAAAGATAAAAGGAGCTTATACAACTTAAATGTTAATAATGTGATAGCTCACAGACACCAACATATAGACTAGACCCATGGTGATCAAACAAGCTTTTGAGTTATATACACACACACACAGCCAGAAAAAAAAAGAGAGAGAGAGAGGAAGATTTTAAGCAGTTAGTTGGAGATGAAGCTGAAATAAAACCCCAATCTATTAAACAATGAGTTTAGTAATCCATTATGATTATCATTACCATGATGTTATCAAGTGTGACATCCCTCAAGTCAGTTGTAATTTAGGAAGAGACACTTTCTAAAAATCGGGTGGTTTAAAGTAGGGGTATTTTCAGAGATTCATTCAACATGAAATGCCACCTTCGAAAGAAGTCATCTCCCAAATGACATTTAAGATGAGAAATATCTGGCCTTGGATTCAAAGCAATTGTCGAAGTGACTTGACTGAAAGGTTAAAGGAAACCATTGGGGTTATCTGCATCAGTGAGTTTGACATGAGCTGAGCTAAAAACACCATTAAGCAAATTCCCAATCATTTGACAGTATTACACAAAAAGGATTCTAATTCACCAAATTAACTTCCCTACTCATACAATCCCTCACCAACTCTGTTAGTGGACAAACAGTACAGGTTAGAAGGTATGAACCAGAGGGGGCGTCACAACACACCAAATCTTATGCCTAAAACAACAACTTCACCCATTCCCCACTCTAGAATTACATCTCTAAAATTCATCAAAGATCTTGGCTCTCCCATCCATCTCTCTTTTTTATTTTTTTTTTTTCTTTTTTGGCAAAACCGAATGAGCTTATACACATCCTGCACGAGAGGCTCAATGAAAAAGGATGGTATAATAACCCCACATCCAATTCTATTATAGAGATTCTATCACTCTATTGGCTGAAAACCCAACCACGCCCCCCAACAACACCCTTCTTCCTCTCTCCTTTTCCCCCAACCCAGGAGAAAAAAGAGAAGTTTTTCACCCGATTATTCAAAGGATTCTACAAGATATTCAAAGGAAAATTCCTAATAATAAGTATGGACTTTCGACCCAAAGATAATTGTTGCATCTTTAACATAAATCACAAAATTTGATGATAACTTCGAACTAAAATGCAAGGAATACAACTACGGTGAACTTTCACCCACGCTGATGCAAAGTGGTTTTGGTGAACAACCAGTTTCAAGTAAAAAAAAATAGATTAGGCTCCATAAGCAAAATAGGAGATATTTCAAATGGAAAGCACGTTCCACCTGTGCTGCCCATTTCTGCCAGTTAATGGAATGGGCTGAAATTCAACCCACGCTTTTAAAAAGCTAATTAATTTAGTAGTAAATGCTTTAAATCGCCCATGTTGTCTTATACAATAACACATAATGCAAAAACTTGATAAACAAATATGAAATATTTAGACATTTATATAGGGTACTTCATAAATAAAAGTGGTGTAATTACGTAGTCAATAATTATTAAAAAAAATCTTAAAATTTAGAAAATCACAAATCATCATCATTAGAAAAAGATAATGAAAATGAACAAGGAGCTATTTACTCATCAAATTTGATGTCAGATTTGTAATTGTTTAAATAATATTTTCATACTAAAACTAACAAAAAATTTAAAAACCTAGAAAAATTAAGAAAAGGCCATGGAAGTGTATAATGTGAGTTTACTGGTCCAAATGTGATTTGCATAATTAAATATTTAAATAATAATATACAATTAAAAATTATGAAAATCAAAGAATTACAAAAATTTAGAAAATTCAAAAAAGGCCAAAGAAGCTTCTAAAAGTCACAAGTCTATTTGTTTTTAATTTTTTTCAACTTTATTATAATTTTTAAAATTTTTTAGAATTTGTTGACATGTTGACACAAAATTTGCAATGGCACGAGCGGCATGCTAGAGAAATTTTGGTAAAACAACACAATGGGTCTCAGGTGAAACTGCGTCAAAACTTACATGGCAGACCTTGCTCAAATGTACACCTACACAGTCAAGGACTCCATCAACTAACTGGGCTAGAGGCCCATTAAATGGTCCATTGTTTAAAGTGCAAAAGATAAAATATGCTTATGAATACACGCATAGTGAACTCATTAATTTTCAGAACCTGTTGAAATGCCACATTAAAAAGATCAAATCAAATGTTCCTTAACACCCCCAAGATCATATCCAATGGAAATAATGGCTTGAATATCAAATGCAACAGTTCAAGTAGCCTAAAATCAGATCTAAAACCGTAGGCAAAATTGAGTAGTCCTAATGGCCTAGCATCAACTCAAAATGTCCTAACTGCCCAAAGTCAAATCCAATGAATAAAGATCAAAGAGAACAGCCCAGTGGCCAAACATTAAATCAAATGTAAATAATGGCCCAAGATCAAAGCTGGTGGCTATAGCAGCCTAAGATAAAATCTAAAGGTCATATTGGCCTGATGTCAAATCAAAAGTCCTAGTGACCCAAGATCAAATCCAATGATCTGGATGGCCAAAACATTCAAACAGTGCCCAGGTGTTAGATCAAATCTAAAGATCCAGGCATTCAAAAGATCATATCAATTGTTCCTAAAATGCCAATTATCACTTGAAATATTACACAATAGGATCCTTGATTTTCTGATTAAAATTAAATTAAATCAAGTCCAAGTAAATCAGATGCTAATGGGTCATTAAATTTTAACAAAAGATAGTCCTAGGTTATTCAAAAAAATTCAAATCAAATGGGATCATAATGGTCCATTCTATCAAATTAAGTGTGATTCTAGCAATCTGTTGCATATTAAATTAAGTCAAATCAAAACAATGAAAGAGATTGAAACACACAAGAATAGAAACTCTAAAAAAGTGCATTGTTTACATACTCTGCAGAAAATAATATGGAAGCAATGAGGCACTTCTATAACACTTGCTACAAATGAACATAAAAGTGAAAATAGGCACTTTCTAGTAGAAAATGAAGTTAAGAAATACTCATAAAGGAATCAATTTTAAAATAACTTACGCAGAAAAGATACCTCTCGCTTGTCGTGAAACAACCGAATTTGCTAATACAAATGACCCTACCCCAAGATCCATCTGTAGGAACCAAAAAACAAGTATAAATTTCATCAGTTCAAAAAACAAATTCACGAAACAGCTACTTATAAATGGCATTGTACGACAGAACATGTCCATATTCAATAAAAGTAAGGCGCAAGGAACTAAATTAATCTAAATTAAGAAGGCACAGATCAAAGGGCAAACAACAGTTTAAATACTTTTTTCTCTACCACTAACAAAAAAAATGTAGTAATTTTTTGGAAAGGCAATTATTAAACGAGCACAGTGGAAAAAACAGTTATTAAGAATCAAGTGATACTCGATATCCATAAGAATGGAAGGAAGAAGAAGAAGAAGATGAAGAAGAAGAAGAAGAAGAAGAAGGAGAAGGCAAAGGAAGGGTAGAGAGAGAGAGAGAGAGAGAGAGACAGAGAAAGAGCGAGGGAGGGAGGGAAGGAAGAAGGGAACATTTCTCTAGCCACCCAAATCCTAATACCAGCAAAAATGTAAAACCCAAGTTCAAAAGAAATCATCCCACTATATAACCTCAGAAGTCCCTTTTTAGAAGAAACCACTCCATGAAAGAATGGTCAATAATCCTATAAATTTTACTGAAGACTTCAGATATTTCCATCAAAAATCCCCCTGCTGCTTTCCTCGCAAATCCTCTGACAATACACAAAATGCAAAATAGGCAATCATGTATCAAACAACAGCCTCCCCAAGAAGCAAAAGGATCCCCTACAAATTTGGAAAATATTCAGGAGATTCTGAAAAGAGATTTAAAAGGGCTAAACTGCCCCTAGACTTTTTAAAATGAATAAAAGATATGGTGTCACCTCAGCTACTTCATAAAGCACAATCCAATTTAGGATAGGTTTACCCTTGTTGATTAAGTTGTCCACCGTGAAAATTTTATCAAGGATAAGAACCTTATCAAAAAGAAAAATAAAAATTTTTTTGACGTATTTGTAACTTCAATATGTGAACCAAATTTCAAGAAAATCAAGACTAGAGCTTCTCTTGAAGGTCACTACATGAAGTCTTTGAAAGATTGAAAAAACACGAAATAATCCACAAGAAAGCCTGATAGACTCTTCGCCCTTTAGTAAAACAAAATGTAATTGAGATTTTATGCATCTATGTACCAATCTTCTCATTTCTCTTAATTTTTTGGTTTATTTGCTACTCATCAGTTATAGTAAATAAATGCATAAAATCATTGGTTTCTCTATCAGGTCATCCTATGGTCAAATTCGATTATGTGACCAACCAGAGAACACAAATTATAAAAAGTATTTAGTTTCAGTTCCAGATGACATTAAACTACACTAGCATGAATAATCTTGATCTTCTGTATGTTTTTTTTTTTTTTGGATCGATAATAAGAAGATTATACTAAGTACAGGCTAAAGCCCAAAAAGAGGTAACAGAACATGTGCACAAATGGTGCACAAAATGACAGACAGCACCCTTACAGGACATCAAAGTTAAAACACTTCATGACTACATGGAGATCCAAATCTTAGCATGATTCTGTGTCAGACAACCAGATTAGGATAAATCTGATAGCTGACTGAAAAATGAATCTATTAGGGTTAGATTGATCCTTGAAAATCCTTCTATTCCTTTCCTTCTGTATGGTTCCGTATATTCAAAATCCAAGTTTATGATCTTTTACAGGTGTCTCAATCATAAATGTAACAGCTATTGTCTTAGCAGGTTTATTATTATTAAACTGTCTAGAAACATATTAAACAGAACTTTGGAAGATCTCAGGGGTGACAAATTTACATGTGGAGTACTACTGGCTACTGAAAACTGAATATTAAAGCATCTCACATTCTGCCATCAAGCTTCAATTATATGAAATAGTTAAATTACATGGATAACAATGAAGGGGAAATTACATTTCAGATAAAACTATTCAATAGCAAGATCCAGTCAATCATGTTTCTAAAATGATTTGTATAATTTTTGTTTTTCAGAAAAGAAGTGAATAGCAACTAGAATTAAAAGAAGTGTATCTCTATGACATGTAATTTGAGAATAATAACTTTAATGCCAGCACGGGTTGAGGAGCATACCAAACTAGTACCATAAGTCTCAGTCTTTGCATATCTTCTGGGAAATATTTTGAAGTCAACAGCCAAAATGCACAAACATGTTACAATCATCTACAATGAAACATCTTACATAAGTAACAAGAAACATGTTGAAAAAGTGCTAATAAAGTACTTCAATGAATGGACTTTGTAAAGTAAAATAGGCCATACCACTGAAACTCTATATGATGAAACATATGTCCTGAGATTAGATACAGCTTGAGACCCTCCTCCATGCAAAGGAGATGTAGAATGGAATCTGAATTAAGGTGTACAGAACTTTAGATCAACAACTAAAACTATATATTCTCACTGCTCATGCAAAATCCTGGGAAATGCAAGACATTTGATACATAAGAATTTATCTGTATAGAATAACCAATTTTCCATATGACTGATGACTTTACCTTTTAACTGCAATGACAAAAAGCAGCAGTAACATCAATAAAATTGCACATATGTGTGTCCACTCTGATAGAACCTGGAAAGAGTAAATAACTATATTTAGAAAAAAGCATATTCTCGATTCATCATGCAGTATAAAGCAGTGAAAAGTTTCAACTTCCCCCACCCCCAACACACCCCAACCTCCTTTTTTTCTCTTTTCCTTTTATTCTACCAGACAAGGAAAGATCAATAAATGAAAAAACACTTAAGCATAAACCAGTAATGGATACAGGTTTCACTAAATACGAGGTACATTCCTGATCATAAGTCATAACTAGATTCATAGACAAACAGGCTAAAGGATCATAAAATTGGAAAAAAAAAAAAAGCTAGGATATCAAAATTTTCAATTCACAAATTGAAGAAACATTAGAAAGGAAACAAAGAGATCACTCAATCTCTTATATCTACAGAACTCAAAAGTTTCCCGTGGTACTTGAACATACTTACAGTGAAAAACAAGAGGATGGGAAACGCAACAAAGAGAAAATCCACAATCAGTGTTGCCATGTAAGCCCTGTAGTCCCTATGAACAGTTGCGTTATCATTTTTCTTCAGCAAGGACTCCATGACACCCAAGGGATCTGAAGAAAAGAAACTAAAATTATTCACCATGTACCAAAATAACTCCTGACCTAGTTCCAGTGGCGATGTAGCCCAAAAACATCCATGTGAGTATTCCTTCATACTGAATAAATTTCGCAGATAAAAAGATATGACACACTAAAAAAGATAGTTTAGTGAAGCGAACAACAATGTTCCAATACAGTACAAAGGAAATGGAACTGTGCTCATCACTTGCCACATATCTAGAGGATCATAGCAAATTAATCATTGATTTTACAAAACAGTAAAATTCAAGTAGCAGGACAAATTATATTGATGTCAGAAATATGCTCCAATAAGTTTAATGCTATACATATATGTAATGTAGCTGCATGGAAAAGTAGAAAGCAGCATGTGATTGAAAGCTCCAACGCAGAAGTTGAATAAATGGCATTGTTCATACTTTTTGCCAAATGACTTGACTATGATCTCTCATGGATGAAGAGGAATTCCTTGTTGCAACATCTGTGAAGTTAGGCACTGATAATTAAACAGCCTCATGTATTCTTAATAATCCTGTTTTCAGGAATGAATAAAGCAATTGAGGTAGATTAACATTTTGTTCAAGAGAAGATGATAAGCAAAGAATTTATTGCTGCAATAATTCATCCATTATCAGCTAGCTGATATATCAATAAAAGGTAATATGTTCTAGTAGGTTAAGAGAGTTGAAATGTATCTCATGTATACCATATATTATTGTATAGTGTTTGATATGCATGTAATACACATGTTGTGTCCATGTTTGAGAGAGGTGATTTATAGTCTTCACCGCAGTCTTTTACAAAGAGAAACAGGTTGAGAAGAAAACAGTACAATAGCAAGCTCTCCTCTTATCTCTTACACTTCTCCTCCTCCAAGTAGCAAAGGGTGTTTTGGCTTGGCTGGGTTTGTGGGGCAGGGAGTGGCAGCGTGGGTGTTGGGGGTGGGTAGGATTATGTTCAGACAGATGGGAGAGAGACACAGAAAGAAAAAGATAAACAAACAAAGAGGAAAAGAGAGAGAGTAGCTCTGAACATCTTATACAAAGTCACTGTCTTGGTCAATATTGTACTCAACATGAATATGAACTTTTAACTAACACTAGTCAAGAAAAGGCATTAGAGGTTTACTGCACAAATTGACTATGTTAAAAGGAACTTCTTTTTACCCAATGTCTAGGCAACAAAGAATGTCATTTACAGGAATAGATATGCAAATGCAGATACAAGCTCTATTTAAGTAAACATCCCCAACACACAACAAGCATGTATCACCATCTTATCTCTTCACCTCCCTATCATTGGGACTTAGGATGCTATACATGTAGATAGATGCTTCAGGTCTGTAATCACTAATAACAAAAAAAATTTATCATTCTAATTATTTAGATGCCTTATACGGTTCTTCTGAAATTTTAGTCAAGGAAATAGCAGATAACGTGGTGAAGAAAACCAACTATTACTCTTTCCATGTGACACATAAAGCTGGGCAAAGGATTTGTGAGAAAGGGAGAGGAAAATAATAACAGCAACTACGACAGTAAAAACAATGTTAAAAATGATAGAAAAACAATAACACAAAATACTTTATCCCGTCTAGTTGGGGCCAGGACCACAAGCCAGTTCCTCCATCCCAATATATCAGAAATTATATATTCAATCAGATTATAAGTGTCTAAATCCTATCTAACTGATCTGATTTAGGTTGGCATTAGCCTTCCTCTAGTCCTCTTAGATCCTTCAATGAATACCCTCACAGCTTCTTACAGTTACTTTTCTAGGTCTTTGCTTAGCATGCCCAAACTATATTAACCTGCTTTCCTTTGCTTACTCCTTTTAGGGCAAGCAACACCTAAACACTCTCAAATATATTCATTACTCACTTCATATTTCATAGCATTCCTACATGTCCATTTCAACGCCTTCATTTTACAATTGCTCATCTTGTGCATATCTTGCTCCTTCATAGCCCAACATTCATAAATTAGAGCAAGCTTAATCTTTGTCATATGAAATTTTCTTTTGTCTGAAAGGAATACATCAATCATATGTCGATTCACATATTCCATAATAGTCAACAAATGTTAAAAATGATATTATTCTGAAAGAAAGAATATCTTCTTCTGATAAAAGAGTGCCAAACATCCAAATTATAGAGCATATATGCAGAACAGGCAATCTTCATCAAGCAAGCTCCTCGTCGTACATCCGAATAAAGAATAAGGCAATAACAACAACAGAAAATCTCGTAGGACTTACCATAAAGGTTATTGAAGCTGATCGAATGCCGAAGAACAATCAGAGCCTGGTAAGTCAAAATAGTATTGAACAAGCATAAAATTTGTGACACTTGATAGCGAAATTCGGAAAATGAATCGAAGGGAAACCGTGGAAACTTACAGGTACAATCGTTGAGAGCGCAACGATTTCAAGTATGGAAGATCCAGTCAAGTTACTGACGAATCTGAAAACGAAAACGAGGAAATGTTAGAGAGATGATCCTTCAAAGGCAAACTGAAAGGCCGGATCCAAAAAGAGAAAGAGATCGAGACATCTTACGCTTCTTTTAGCAGTTTGTTGGAATTGAAGGACTTCCCGTGAGGATCCATCGATGATAGCAGAAGGTCCTGAAGAAATTGGCGATAGATGCCGAGAGCATGGGAGCGACAAATCGCTTATAATTGAGTCGGTTTACTGTTTCGGTGTCAATGGGCGTGCTGCCAATCGGCAAAAACGAAATTTCGCGGCGTGCCGCCGAACGCCGGAAAATTTTAAACGGACAAAAATTAGGTTTTTTTTGGATTTTGGAGAAATTTCACCGACATGCCTCTCCGTTTTGCTAATAAAACTAAAATAAATTTGCATTTTTCGTCTTTATTTTACCCGTTTTGCTCGGCACACTGTCTTGTTTCATCGAAAAATCACCAGGGAAACTACTTGACAAATTCCCCCAACGAAACCAGTGGCGGAACCACCTTAGAGCTAGAGAGGGCAATTGCCCCCCCTAAAATTTTATTTTTTAATTTAAAAAATATTTTTTCCTATATGTTTTAATTGAAATTTATGTTTTGCCCCTCTAAAATTTCTAGTTTACCCCCTAACTCATTAAAATTTCTATATTTTATGATAAGTGTTAATTGAAAAATTTTTTTGCCCCCTCAGCTTTGGAGTCCTGGTTCCGCCATTGAGCGAAATGCATCACTGAGGGGAAAAAAAACGAAATTTCGTGGCGTGCCGCCGAAACTCAAAACATTGCTTATAACGGCCAAATTTTCAGTTTCTTAAAATGCGATTCTAATTTCTAAGGAAGAAAGTAGGTTATCAATTGATGTGTAGGAAGAGAAATTTTTCGGATTGAAAAAGTATTGCCACGTAGCATATAAGGTCCTCCAAAGGTGAACACCTTTAGAGGTAAGAGTTTTCAAATTTAAAAAAAAAAACGGAATTTTTTGCCTCAAAGTAAAGAAGTACCTAGCTTGCTCTTAACTTTTCATTACCCATAACAACAACAAAAAAAGGAAAAATTATGGAAAATGGTCACTTTACACGAATATTTATTAAAACATGCCACTAAGATCCGAATTTGCATAAACATACCACTTTTCAAGAATATTTGCTCTAAAGGGTCATTGTACTATTGGGCTTTTGCAAATGGCAAAATTACTCTTGTTTAAAAGAGGGGGAAGGAGAGGGAAACACGTGATTTCCCTCTCCTTCTCCAAAACCATTTTCTCCCATTTCAACGAACACGAACTAGTCGCACAGGCCATTGCCGTTTTTGCTCATACCATCTCCCTCTCCCTCTTTCATGTTCATACCATCTCCCTCTCCCTCTTTCATCTCAACGAACATCGAACCAGTCACTCAGTCGAAACCCTTCCATCTCAACGAACATTGAACCATTCACTCATACAATCTCTCTCTCCCTCTTTCATTGACATTGTTGTTTGTTGGAACAAGAAGGTTGCGGTCGACGAGGCATCGCCGTGGGGATTCTTGTCACTATCAACCGGGTTGCTGCCGTCCAATAGCTTGCCGCACGCTTCGCTCATTTGGAGGCCATTGGCATCAAGGTTTGCAGATTTAACTTCATTTACTTCTTTGAACAAAATGCCCTAATCCCCAATGTTGCCATTCCCATCTCCTCCGTTGTGTTGCCATCCCCATCTCCTCAAATGTGATCCCCCAACGTTGTTGTCCCCATCTCCATCTCCTCCAATGTGATCCCCAATGTTGTCGTCCCCATCTCCTCCAATGTGAGCAATCCATCGTTTGTTAAATTGATCTGTTAACTTATCTGTTTTAGTTGCAATGGGTTTACTTGTTATATTTGTTGTTCCTTTGCTTCACTTGCTCTGCATTTGCATAAAAATTATTGTTTGGGTTTGTAAACTTACATTCTGTTTACATGAGTCCATCTTGTTGAAATCCTCATGCTGAGATTCGAAATTAACAGAATTTATAGTAGCTCGTTTTTTGTTATTGTGGCTTGACTCCACGTTAGAATTGGGTGTTTTTGCGTTACCCATTGCAATAATTTATGAACTGAAAAGTTGTATCACACATATATCCTGAGCTTTTCGCATCTCCATATGCTTTCCTATTAAGTGTTATAATCCGTTAGAATAAAATAATAATAACCACATTCACCATAGAAAAGCATTTTTAATTCCCAATAAGCAGATAATCACTTCCCTAGACATCTTAATCATGGATAATAACATTTTGCTTTGTGAAACAATGTGTTTAAATTTAATATACTTGGTTTCAAATGTGGTTTTTTTTTACTATGTTATAATATTTCAAATTAGATTTTCTTCATAATATTTTCATATGAAAATTTTAATTTAATGCGGTGGATAGTACACAATGTCAGCACCGGGTCTATTATGTTTTTGTCACTTTGGAGGACAAGTAATCATCAAGGAAGATGGGTCGGTGGGGTATGGTGGGGGATTTAGTAAGGGTATAATTCTAAATAACAACATGAATTATACTAAGTTCATTGAAGTTGTTTGTGGGTTATTCAATATATCCCCGGTGAGTGTAAGTTTGAAGTACTCAGTCAAGTTTGACAAGAGCATTCTACTCGCACTCACTGATCAAGATGGGTTATCGTACCCACTGAACTTCAACGAGGGTGCCGCCAACATTTATGTTTATGACGATGAAGGATCATCACAATAGCGAGAATCTTGAGGGAGGTAATTTACATTAACCATACATTAATTACGCTTACTCTATATTGCAAATAGTGATAGTCATATATTTTGTAATTTCAGGACAACTACACCTTTAGAGTGTTTGAAGATAGTTTGCATTAGCGGATGTTTAAAATTAATTTTTACAAATATTTTGGGTATATTTTACCAAATAGGCTTTTTAACTTAGAATCATTGTTCCAAACAATTCCCTTTTGAACAAAACTTGATTTTAAGAGTTCCTGCACTTGTATTTAGGTTATTTGAGTGTATTTTGTGCATCGAAGGATTCGATACACATCCGGGACATAGTTGCCCATTGAAACCTGGAGTTTGGACATATGACTTGGCTCCACTTGTGTGGGTTTTTGGTCACAATTGTGACAAGGCTATTGCCTGATTTGTTTATTCCGCAGTTGCGGGTTTATTATTTGACATAGCTGTGTCTCAGCGTATGCAGGTGTTATTGGAGAATATGTCCATCACCTGGTTTGTTTTCCACTGTTGAGTGGGTGTGCGCACCTAAAAATCCTAGATCGCACACGGGGCGCACATATGTTCGTGCGTGCCTCGGGACTTTCGGAGTCGCCACTACCTGAGAGGTGCAGGCAGACACAGGATTGCCTATCCGGGTTTAAGTCTGGTATGCGGCTTATAAGAGATCTAGCTAAGTCCTCGGTTACGTCCGGGGAAGTCCGAAGACACCCCGGCCCGCCCTGTTGGTTTGACGGGTCCCTCGAGTCTCCCTGGTTTTAAGTCAATTTTACCTTTCCTAGACCAGCATGCCATTTTGTGGTCTGGTGGGGCCCTCTGGAGGTATGGGCCCTTTTATTTCATTTTTAATCTTTTATTTTAAGTGAGGTGGGTTGGGTGCAGGCCCCGTTGGAAGGCCCATGGGTTCCCAGGTTTGGGCTTTGGCCCAGTAGGGTTATTGGGTAACCCTTTTGGGTTTTATTTTGATTTACCAAAGTTATAAGGCTCAACGGGCTTGGTCTGGGCCCATGAAATATTATACAAGTGGCCTTGGGCCCGTTCGTTAGAAACAGACTTGGTTTTGGGCCGGTCAGAGGTGAGCCCCATAAGTGGGCCCAAGGTATCTTGGTGGGCCCATTTAGGCCCACGGTCCACAAATGGGTTTAAAATAACCCAAAACATCTAAAAGGTTGGTTCAAGCCAGCTCGGGTCAGGTTAAGCCCAACCGGGTCGAAAAATTACATTTTTAAGTTATTTTTAAAATTGCCCGTATTTGCTATACGGGCTGGTCTTGCCCGTAAGTATAATACGGTTCAGGCTTGCCTGTATAGCAAATACGGGCATGCCCAAACCGTACAGAAAATACGGGCACGCCAGATTTGCATTTTTTATGCCGATTTTACTTGGGATCACTCCGGAAGGTCTCCTGGGATGTTCGGCAACTTCTGCAGGTGTTCCAGCATACTTTTTATTATGCAAATATCTTCCTTCCTTTGTCTTCAAAACTTCTTCTTTGCTTCCCGATGTTTTGGAGCTAAGTTCCACTATTCTTTGTTCTACTAAGTCATTTTATGATTGTTTGAAATGAGAAAGGAAAGAGGGAATGGGATGAGGTTACATTGGATAACTTAAAGAGGACATATCCCTCTTGCATTTTGAAGTCAAGTAACCAGGATAGGTTAGTTTGCAAATTTGCTTGTTTTGTTCTATGAATACACTTTCTTCCCTTTCATATAGAGACATCCATTTTTATGGGGTCTCTCATGGTATGCAAGAATCAAACAAACAAGTTAGTAATGACAAAATAAAGTAAGAGGAGCTTAAAAATTGTTTAAACAAGAAAATTTGCATATATGTTAAAGAAGAAATTACGAGAAGTACACTTTTTCTATTACCTTCTACTTTTGATGTGTAGCGGTTCTCCTAGAATTTTGGTAGCGCTTCCGCGTCTCTGTGGATTCACCAAGATTGATTTGAAAAGGGGTTCACCATCTTTCGGTTAGACAGAGTGAAATGGAAGGGTGAAAGGTAGAGGCTCAAGGGCAAAATGGGTATTATTTTTGGGTTAACGGGATTTGGTCAGGGTGTGGATGTGGAAGGAGTCAATAAAGAGGGGGAAGAGCAAGGAAATGGACAGGGGGGACCAGCTTACCCAAAATGGGGAGGCTGGCCCTCCTATTTATAGGCAAAAAAGTCGTGCCCGTACTTGAAGTGCGAGCATGTCTTGCCCGTATTTGAACTACGGGCACGCCTTGCCCGTATTTCAAATACGGGTGAACCGCCCTCGTGCGCAAATCTCGCGCGAATCGCCCGTACAGGACGCGTGTCTCGCCGTACAGCGATGCGTGTCCCTTCCAGAAGGTTTGCCCATATTTGAAGTACGGGCATGCCCTGCCCGCACTTCAAATACGGGCGAGCACGTTTTTAAAATGTTGGATTTCAAACCTTTCATTAAATTTGATTTTTTGTAAGATTTTTATCCGATTTTCTTTGACTATTTTATTATAAAATGAGATTATTTAATTAAAATATTATTAAAATATTTAATATATTAACAAACACCTTTATTTTATTTATTTTATTGATTTATTCTGCTTTTTGCCACACGAGCAGTTTTCTTGAAACTTCAATTGCCCATAACTTCTTCGTCCGGTGTCCGATTTCAGCAAACTTGATATCGTTGGAATCGGCTCGGAACCCACTATCCATTGGAATCAATTTGGGCAGTTGAATTGGGGTCAACTTTTTACTCCCCAAAAGTTTGACCGGTTCATAACTTTCTCATTTGGACTCCGATTCCAGCAAACTCAGTTGCGTTGGAACCGTGTCAAAGTGCTCTTTTCAATGAGATGAAGTTTGATGGCCAAATTTACTTAAATCAAAAAGTCAATTTTTGACCCCCTCAAGGTTTGAATTTTCATTTTTCTCCATTTTAGGGGTGCAAAAATCAGGTGCTAACAGTGGGCTTAGCAATTGCATGGATCCATAGATTAGCTAGCAAGTGAAATGTTTTCTAGAGGGGTTTAAATTCTGTGTCATAGGCATTCCATTATCTTAAGGATGGTACCACTCCTGGATAGGTCGGTCGATGTCTAATTTGCAGGTTGGTGCAATATGTTATGGTGGAGGTCGTAGTATGTGCCAAAATTGGATCATTTCGTTGTTATTTTTATTACTGTTTTATGATATCGTAGCATTTGACACATAAATTATGTTGTGGTTAACCTTTATATTTACTTTGCAATTTGTGGGTTTTTAGTGACATTGTGAAACATTGAGTTGTGTTAATTATGACTTTTGGGGTTTGTAATATTGCTATATTATGACTGTTTGGGTTTGTAATCTTACCAGCCATTTAATTACTACTAACCTTCCCTGGTTTTATTATCCTTGAGCCTCAAGCTAGTTAGTTGCAACTCATTAATGGGGAAGAACACGAAGAAAGATGCGTCTACTAGTTCTTCTAGTTGCCCATCGTGTCCAACCAACGCGTTTCTCATATTCAGGTGATGAAGTATTTTGTGATAAAGCATTGTTTTTTTCTCCTACAAACCCGAACTTGGGGGATTTCTAATGTTATGCTTACTTACTTCTTATAGGAATGAGTACCTTGAAACGTGCAAGGAGAATATGTCTTCCATAAATGTCACTACTGTGAGTTGGTTAAAGTACTTTACATCAAATGATAATGTACATAGTTCCAATCGTAATAAATATGCATGCATTTCTATTTTGTAGATTACGCGGGAGGCACAAAGGGCTATGGAAAGCAATGGATGATAGTGCCAAACAAAAGTATAAGGACATATACAATGAAAAAATGACAGAGTGGTTGGCAGATGCTCCTCCTCCAAAAGGAAAATTAAGGGGAAAGGTTTAATATGATTTCTTGAACAATATGAATGTTTTTTATACATTTGCGTTATACTAACACACGTTTATCACGGCAGGCCTCTTTGGGAACAAGATGCTCCCCAAAGAGATTTGTGAATTTCGTGACTTCACTTGACGAGGAGCAGAGAGGTGCAGTTGTTAAAATAGGATTTGGTTCTCTTCTCCAAATGCACTGCACATCCCTTTGTGTGAAGCTTTGCGCCTAGTTAGTGAACCACATTGATGTAGGTAGTTGTAGTTTGAGGATTGGTTCCTCGGTTGTCCCCATTACCTCCGTCGATGTGAGTACCATTTTGGGCCTCAGGAGCGAAAGCCCCATGGTTGTCATAGATGGACCCAGTGAGTAGCTTGCACAGCTTCATGCAAGTTTTACTTTTGATGGCATGGTATAGCACTATCTAATATAGGGTCTAGATTGGACACTCTAGGGTCTGGCCATGCCTTCCAGCGGGTATTCATACTATTTCTTGTGGGATCTCTATTATGTCAAACACAGAAGACATGTACTTACATTGGTGACCCCCTTGACATGGCATACATCCACGCATTTGACTCTGCTTCCTGTAATGGGGGTGGGGAATCTATGCTCCTCGACAAAGGGTGACCGCAACTTGTGTGCAAGGTGCTTTATTTGCTTTCCTCTACCTCTAGGACGGGGCTGAATAGTACTTGGACTGTCAGATGTAGTTGAGGGTCCACCACATGGTAGACTTACAGCAAAAGAAGGCGATGGAACGTGTGGGTGTGCATTAGGTGTGCCATCGGCATCTGGAGGTGGAGGAGGAGGCACATCATCACAACTGGGACTTACCGGCTCCGCATTGGGTGCTGTGGCCTCCGACCTATGACATTGTGGCTGCGAGTGGCGTAAGGAGGCAGCAAAAGCAGTACAATGCCTTGTGAAGTCGTGCGCAAACCCGATCATCCGAACAATATGAGCTCGTAGGACCTACGACAATGAAAACATATTGATGAAAGGAGATGTATAGAAAAATGTGTAAAATCAAATAAAGAATGCAATGGAATGCCTTACTGGATCAATATCACTCGCCACGTCGGTGAAATCATCTGCCCCCTTGTGATCCTGTGCACCATCCATGCCTAAGCCACATAAGATTCACACACATAACATTTAAATCACATAAGGGCAATCTAGGGATGACACCCATGTTTTAGAACCTACATCCATGGCTCATGGGACTTAATTAGAGGTCTCCTAGCTTTGACCAATCTTAAATCTATCTAGCCCTAGAAGTCCTAGCTTGACCCCTTTCAGGGTTTTGAAATTTGTCTTTTGGTCTCTTAACCATTAGACAATGAAACATGCAGAGGCTTAATTAGATCTTTAGGATGCCTGTGTCTCATAGTACTCCTTAATTTCTTGGATAAATAAAGATTTACATGTTCCAAAATTTATTTCACTTTGTAATTTGTAACTAAACCCAAAAATTCCTTGTGATTTGTAGCATCTTCACCTTGAATTTGACCTCACCATTTATGGGTTTTTGGTTTTGGAATTTATCTGCAAACAAAGAATATGAAGTAAAAGAAAATGATATTTGCAATTTCAAAGAGTGAAGGAAAATGTATTCCAGTACATTTTTTGTTGGAGAGTTTGAAGTAGTTGAACAACAGAGAAATATGGAGAGAGACAATGAGAGAGAAAAAAAGAGAAGGGGGAGAAAAACATGTGAGAGAATCCAAGCAGATTTAGTTTTTGTCTCCAATTCAAACCCAACTTCCTCCTCCCCAAAACAAAAGATACTAAAAACAAAATAAGTAACAAAGGAAGGTGCAATGGGGTTGTGACTTGTGGGGAACCCTACCTTACTAAACCTGATTGCTTCCATGACCATGACTCCTCTCTCTCTAACATTTCTCACCTCAAAAAGTCACACCAGCAGTGTGCTTTAATTTGTTTTGAAGTATTCTTCTCTTCTTTCTCTCTCCTGGTCCCTCAATGTCACATGACTTCTTCTATATAAATTCATTCTAATTTAAATTTCAAAATCCAGAAAGGTACCACTACAAGTTGAAGAACAAAGGGACCCATTACCAAAAGCTTTATCATGAGAAATAGGAAGGTGAGGAGAGGCTTCCAAATAATTAGAAGGAACACACCACTCAGTCATTAACATGTTAAAAGTTATCATTTCATATCATGGTGAATGACAACTGAGAACCTTTCCTGATACATAAAAGAACTAAATAGAAAAATTTTAATCAACTGAAGGAACAATTAATGATTTTTTATGTTCCTAACATGTATATAGAAAACAAAATAGACAAAGACAGTCAGCTGAATAAAAAATGATTACCTTTGTCTCTTATGTTGTAACGCCCCGAACCCGGGTCAGTGCAAACCGGCACCCGACCCGAACCCGGTTCGCTACTGTAACAACCCGAATTTAGTTCAACAACCAAATCCGAGGTGTTACTGGCCCATATCAATTACAACATCAATAACATACCAGACCAAAGAAAATAAATCCAATCCATATATTAAACTATCAGAGTGCGGAAACAAGTATGTGCGGAAGTGTAGATCAAAATCCTCAAACAAGCATAAAGCTTGACCATCAGTCAATAGTATCAAAGTCTGGTAGAATGAACTGGTTACTAACTCTCTCTTGTCTCTCTCATACATCAAATCCAATAAATGATAATAAACCAATTAAAAATGCTAAGTCTATAACATCAATCCACCTCAGACAAGGTTTGGATAATAATAATCCTCCGGCGAATACTCGGCTATCTCTTCCTGGAAGTCTAAGAGATCCCCCTCTCGCGTATCAGCTGAAAAAAAATGGAATAGAAGTAGGGTGAGATACGAATATCTCAGTAGGTAACACATGCATGACTAAACAGTTAATATAAGCAAAGTAACATTTCATGCACGATTAAGCAACATCGATAAATCAGGCTCGCATAATCATTTATACCATTCATGAACACAAAACAGTTTGATAAACAGTTCTAGAAATGATTTTCAGCAAGTTTTAATATAAGAACTCAATAGCCAAATCAATAGCATAATCCAAGCATTGCCAGGATGTACTAAGCAGTCACATCCAACCAATATCCCAATCACATGCATCCCGCACGTGCACAGTAGTAATCATATCAAGTGTTATGTTTTCAGTGTCATTGTAGGACTCACAAAGTAAGATAAACCTTTTGAGATGATTCTCAACCAATTGCTATACCACCGTGCGACTTAGGAGCGATGCTACTAATGATACTCAAGCCCCATGCAGCGCAGCTTAGACAAGAGCCGTAGTCACCGACTTATTGCACACGTACCCATCAAAGTTGGCATGTACCACCAGCATGCAGCACCAGAATCAATACATGGAGGTGGTTGCTTATCCACATGTACAGGGAATCACCAGCGGCTCACCGGGGTATCCCTCCAGACATAGGACCTTCTCAGACAAACTAACTTGCAAAGGAAGCGCGTTGCATATAGGAGTAACTCAACCCAAATGACATATCCCTCAGCTATCTAGCTACGACTATGGATCCATAACCAGCTATGCCCACTAGACTCCAAAATTCCCTAAAGTATCATATTTCTATAAGGGTTGGTGCCTAGCGGCATATAATGGTTATATCTGTACATTCACTTCATTATTCCGTCATTCGGATTCTGAATTCTCTTTATAATGTCTTATGATTTATAATGTCATTTAGAAGTGTTTAGATAATCAAAGGGTAGTTAGGCTTTTCAAAAATCACATTTCTCATATACCTTCAAAACTTGGCAACTAATGTCCTAAATATCTCCCTAATTTGTTTTTCTGTAAAACAGGGATTTAGGTAGTTTATTTTGGTCTTAAAGTACCTTAATTAATCATTAAAGTTGTCTAAAAATGGTTTAGAATTGATTTAGGTTCGAAATTATGAAAAATTGGAAATTCTGCTGAGAGCGCCTGGGATCGCTCCGGGCGGTCATCAGTCGGCGGTAGTGCAATTTCGAGCGCCCACGGTCCGTCGTCCCGCGGTCCACAGCGTCCTCAAAACTTTAACCAGCGCCTAAGATCGCCGATGAGCGCCTCGCACAGTCGAGGTCGGCGGTCTCACCAAATCGAGCAGAAATAGTTCTAAATCACGATTTTTCTCGTCTAAACTCATTCTAATATATTTATAACATGCTTAGCTAACTAAATACAACTTTACATATCATAGAAACATGCGTTTGCGATTAAACAGAGATAAATCCGAATTTAAAACCAAAACGGTGTCACCTACCTCTTGAACGAAGGTTCCTCTTCCTCTCTTCTCTCAACCACGCTTCTCTATCACCCAGCAACACTCTGGAAGATGAAGAACTCCAAAAACCCAAGCTTTTCTTCTTCCCCTTCTTCTTCTTCTCCTTCGGTCGCTTGTCGCTTGCGGCTGATCAATACGAGCGAGAATACACGCGTATAAATTTAGGTTATTAAACTAATACTTATACTCACTTATCCCATGTGTCTCACCTATACCAAATTCCATACACACGCCCAATCAGAATACATACCTTGATATCTCATGATCGGACGGTCAGATCTGCGTCTAATTCTGGATCTCCGCTAAGTTGATCACCCCCTACAATATTAAAATGTTTCTATCAATCATAACTCTGGGTAATATTATTTACTAATTTAATTTATTATTTAAGGGAAATTCGGGGTTTTACATATGTATACTCTTGTCTCTCCAAAATATCCAAGTTGATTAGCTATCTAATCATATTTCACCTAAACCAAAAACAAGCACATAGCTTAATTAGTTAGATTAATATCTCAAACTTAAATTAACCTGAAGTGCTTGGATTTCCCAACAAAACAAAAAAGGGAACATGATAAAAATCAAAATTTTAATTTTTTTTTTCTTTGGATGAATTAAGGATGAAAGAAAGTCTTGGAATTTCACTTTAAGAGTTTAAACATAGATTGAATTAGTTTCTAATGTATCTCATCAAATATAGGTTTTCTTGACAATCTAGATAACTGACCATTCAATAGAAGGCATCCATAACTCATCAATGTAAACCATTTGACAGCTTCATAGATGAGTTCCCATGCACATAATCTTCCATGAACACTAATCAATAGTAATTCATCCTTCATAATCTTCCATGAACACTAATCAATCTAGAGTCGTCCTTCAAAGCAAAACAAATCTAAACATGTAAATTCTTATATTTCTCTTGTATATCTTTTTGATGGAAATACAACTCTTACCGATTTCCAGGAAAAAAAAAATCATTCATACCATTAAGGGAACCCCATAGATTTTCAACTAATATTTGTTGTCCCAAAAACCCTTCCCGTTTGTTCATACCATTAGTGGCATGTGATATAACTCATTACATTCATGTGCAACTCATGTACACCGATTTCAACCGTGCCATGAGTTTTATTTGTGTGCCAAGGAAGAGAAGGAACAATACCTCCAAATAGTACTGCAAGCTGGACGACGGTGGCGACCTAGGGGATGGCAGCGATGCCTTGTGGAGCCTTCTTCTCCTTCCGATGGTGAGGGTTGAAACGAACTAGCACAATGGAAACGAACGAATCTTCCTTCTCCTTCCGCTGGTGTAATGAGAGAGGGAGAGGGTGATGGAAATGAAGGAGAGCCGACAATGGCGACTGGCTCATTTTCGTTGAAATAGGAGAAAAGGGATTTTGGAGAAGAAGGAGAGGGAAATCACGTGTTTCCCTCTCCTTCCCCCTCTTTTAAACAAGGGCAATTTTGCCATTTGCAAAAGCCCAATAGTACAATGACCCTTCAGAGCAAATATTCTTGAAAAGTGGCATGTTTATGCAAATTCGGATCTTAGTGGCATGTTTTTATAAATATTTGTGTAAAGTAACCCTTTTCCATAATTTTCCCAAAAAAAAAAAGGACAAAAACATGAATTGCGCTTGAATGGGCCCTATAAAGAATTTTCTATTTTGATAATACTCAAAAAAAAAGAAAAAAAAAAGATTCATACATAAAGTTTGAATAATTTTAAATCAAGAATTATCTTCAAAATCTTAATAATTATCTCAATGAGTTTGAGATTTTCATAACTTCATTCTCTCTCATCGAACATAAGGTTGTTGTCTCTCATTTTACTCAAAGATCCAAAGAACAAATATCACTTTGCTTTCAAGATCTCAAGCCTTTTAAGGTTTAAAGACTGCTTGGATGCTACATTCAAGATCCAAAAATAAAAAATAAAAAATTAAGCACTTTGTATCTAATAGGCTCAAGCCACTCAACAACCAAAAGACTTATCAACAAATCCCTCACAACTCTATGTGTCAAATCTAACAAATTTGTCTTTTTCAAGTGTTCTCATATTCATCAAGGAAAATTGAAGGCTGAGTTTAGATTAAGCTATTTTAGTCCTCAAATCAAAGATTTTAAAGAGAAGAATTAGGAGAAATCACAAAGATCTATACCACATTTTTTTGTAAATCAATAAAATTATTTTTATTTGTATTTACACATTTGAACTGTATATTTTCTGATGCGAAATTTGTAAATACTGAAATTTTGAAATCGTATTTTATAGAGTGGAAAAAGGGAAGGTTTCACGTGGCAATCTCATTCAACAAATAGGGGTACAAAAGGATTAAAAAAAACTATGAATGTAAGATTAGAGTTAAACGTGTGTTTGATGCGAAGAATTAAAGTTAGAAAGTAGAATGAAAATCTACATATTTGTGGTTCTCTAAATTATGATTCTTTGAATTTAAATTCCATTACTTGGTTGTAATAGAAAATTAATATTCTAAAACTTTGGTTTCATTATAATTTCAATTTTGGCGTTTGGTTGATACAAAGAAATTAGTATAAAAATTAATGCCACATAAAATAAGAGATATTTTGGTGGTAATAGTGGTGGTGTTTGTGTTGGTACTAGGGCTGGCAATGGGTCGGATATATATCTGAATCCGACCCGAATCCGATCCGAAATTACTGAATTCGGATATAGGATTTAGATCCACGGTTCGGATACGGATCTCGAATTTCGGATCCGAATTTTTTCGGATTCGGATTCGAATATGCATGTATCCGATCCGAAAAAGATCTGAACCGAAAACATACTTATAATATATATAAACTTAGCCCAGACCATGGTTCAACCATAAGTTAAAAGGGTTAAATCATCATTTGATCATTAGACACTTGGATTGGTGTTAAAATTTATAGTTAAATTTACTTTAATTGTTAAAATTATTTTTTAAAGTTTCAGGTTCAAACAGGCTTGAATTCGGATTTTGGTTTTGAATTCGGATTTAGGATCGGATATCGGATTGAATTCGGATTTCGGATATTCATTGAATTTTGAATTCGGATTTAAGTATTAAAGATCAGTCGGATATCGGATCGAATTCGGATATCGGTAAATTTTTTTCGGATCGGATTCGGATCTTAGCAGATCCGTACCATATTCGACCGATTGCCACCCCTAGTTGGTACTAGGTGTAATGGTGGAATAATAGTGATAGTGGTGGTAATGATGGTGGTAGTGGTAGTAGTATGGTTGTGGTGATTGTGGTCATGGTCGTGGTTGTAGTTGTGAAGTGCTGATGTGGTGGCTATAATGGTAGTATGGAGGTAGTGGTTGTAATGCCCCAAAGTTGGATTAGTTTTCCAAACCCAAAGTGTTAGTTTGGTGGGCCACAAGCAAACTAAAATGCTAGTAAATTTGAAAAAACTTTTTCTTTTATCGGAGTGAAATGCGGAAACATGAATTAAATAACCAATCAATATCTTTGCAATATCATATAAGGTCATCTAACTCTCACTCTCAACAGTACATTCAATATTAAATTCTTATCACACTTTTACACTTTATCGGGCCTTACTCATAAGTTAATTCTACCTTTTCTAGATTCTACCCAATTCTTGATGTCCTTTCCAAGAATACCTAAAAAATAAGGGAAAATTGGGGTAAAATATAAATCTCAGTAAATAGCAATATGCATGCTAGAAACAATCCAATAAATTTTTATAAAATAACTTTCATGAGGTATAACAATAAAACAAAGCATTGATAAAAAAAACCAAGACATACAACAAACCACACAAGTGACATCGCAAGACTCGTGAACTGAAATATCTTTACTAAGCTAAGGCTTGCCCCAACTTGCCACCTGACGACTTACTGCGAAGCAGAGATACATGGTCACCGTCTTATTATGGATCATCCAACCAGATACAGTATTGGGCTAGCACGTACAATCCAGTCAAATTACAACAATATAATCAAGGGGAAATACCAAACCGAGATACACGGTGGGTAACTTAAAAGAAAATCCACGTTGAGATACACGATAGATAAATAACAAGAACGACCTCACCGAGATACACGACGGGTAAATAACAAGAATTTCCTTGCCGAGATATACAACGGATTGGATTGTTGTAGAACGACCAGATACAGTATAGATTAAAACTAGTTTGATGTAGTCATGCAATTTATGTACTGACTAAATAAGTGTGTAGGTGCATTTTTTGAATCCGCGTCCATGTGTCTAATGTTGTCTTCATGGTTTCGAAATGTCAATGACGTGTCTTCAAACCTTGATTCTGAGTAGGAGAATTATGTTGACGTTGGCCTAAACCACCAACTCAGCAGCCGTTCCCACACAGTTATTGAACAGAAGAGGGGTTGGAGTCAATAATGCATGATAGGTAAGCAGTAGCTAAAATGAAAGACAGGAGATACTCAAGTGATCTTCATGTATACCTAGCCAAAGAGCTCCTTTGATGGTTGCAAAATGTATAGAAGACAAATAAATCCAAAGGTAGATTTAGAGAATTCTTGGTAGACTTGGAGAAGGTTCAAAGAAAGAGAGAAGAGAAGTATTGCTCTTAGCCGTCAAGGAATCAGGGATCTAGTCTTGTTCCAAGTAGCTAAAAGGTCAAGGGTCCCTCAAATGGAAGAAGGTTCTCATATTTATAGCAAGTATCGGTTTCTAGGATTGCGATACTTGTCACAATCTGAGGCTTTGTGAGACATGGGAAAAATCAATTGAATGACTTCTTAAATCATCACACGACTCAATAAAAATCATGGAGTCACCACCATTCAATTTTACGGTGTGAATAGACACCGAAATAATCAAATAAAATAAATAATAAAAAAATAAAATTAGAGTAAAAATAACTCTAATTAAAAAATAAATCAGAGATGGGTAAGGAGATTAGGTTATGAATAGGGGAAGGTGTTAGGCACCCTTATTCATCCACACAAGGTGGTTGGAAAGTGTTGTTCATGTTTTAAAAAGGCATGCTAATAAAAATCAAATCAAAAGTAAAGAAAAAGCATAAAAAATGTATGGCTTTTTCCATATGAATGATCCAATTAATTTTGGATCCTTCTTATGAATATTCCATTTTTTGGGCTTCATGATTGATTAAAATCAAGATAAAGAAAACAAATCTAAAGTAAAAACTTCAAAAATCTAGCTCTAAGTTAAATCCTTGAAATCTAGGAATTACATAATAAATAAAATTGAATCTGAACAATCTAGGGTACAGATCTGGCCCAGATTTCTCATTAATTAAAAAATCTAATACCAAATACACCTATGTTGATGAAAAACATCAAAAGGAGAGAGTTTAGACATAGGGTCTTCTTTCAAAATTGAAAATAAACCAAAAATCACCTTGTGAAGTTGAAGAATGAATCAAAACCATCTAGGGTACAGATCTGGTCTAGGTTTCTCATTAATTAAGAGATCTAAACCAGATTCACCCACATTGATGAAAAACATCAAAATGGGAGAGTTTAGACCATAGGGTCTTCTCTAAAAAATCAAAACAATTCCAAAATCATCTCCTAATATTGAAGAATAAATCAAAACCATCTAGGGTACAGATCTGGTCTAGGTTTCTCATTAATTAAGAGATCTGAGCCATATTCACCCATATTGATGAAAAACATCAAAAGGGGAAAGTTTAGACCATAGGGTCTTCTCTCAAAAATAAAAAATAACTCAAAAATCACCTCATGAAACCCTAGAGGTTACTTTAAGGCTTCTGACTTCATATCTACCATATAGATCATGGCAGATCCAAAATCCTAGCCTAATGATAAAAATAATAAAAAAAACATAAAAAGGGAGAAAACAATGAAAAATCAAAACTCTAGGAGGAAAATGAGATCTAATGCTATGAACAGCATAGATCCATGGTTTTCCTCCATATTTCATCAATAAGCAATCCCACAATCTAAACAAAATATTAAAACTACACAGTTCTAAGATTAGAGTATATGGGGGTTTGCCCTACGGATCCATTCTTGTCCTACTTTCCCCTAGAACTCTTTTCACGTTTTACGGCTAAAGAAGATACTTGAGGTACTTGAATTTAGGTTTGGGGTTGCAATCACACATAGGCTTTATTCTACAGAAAGGGAGAAGATTAGAATAATCCTAGAAATTAAAACTAGAAAATAAAAGGGGAGAGAGGCTTACCTGGACTTGAGAAAGCAAAGAGGCAGGGGTTCTCTTCTTCACTTGGAGCTCTTCCAATCTTCAATTTTCAGCCATTTGCTAAAGGAGAGGCCCTCTATTTATAGGCAAGAGCTAGGGCAAAGGGGGGTCCCAAGGGCAGAACAAAAATAGGTTCCATAATGTTCCAACTATGTTTTAGAACTTGAGTTGGAGTAAATATGAGAGCTAACGAAGGGTAAAAAAGGACAGACAAATCTCTTAAAGAGAGGCACGAATGGTAAATATGGCTCAAAAATCGAGCAATTTCAAATTCGCATAAAACACACGCGACCTCATTTGAATTGCGATCATGCCTTGACCGCATTTTGAATGCAGTCACGTAATGACCACAAATCAAATGCGGTCACCACAAGTCCGCATTCTTAATGCGGGCAATACAGGTTTGATTACTTTTTTCACTTTTTTGAACTATTTCAAATCCCAATTAAATAATTTTTTTATTTTCTCATCCTGTAGTGCAATTTGGGGTGTCTACAGGCTTAAGGAATGTTTTCATGTCTATTATGAATCTAGGCTCATAAATGTCTAGGTTCATGATAAGAATAAAGCAAGAGATAATGATGATAAAAGATAGAGCTCTCTGATTGGTACACCAAGTCTCGCTTGTCAACATGTGGTACTGTAAGCCACTTGATGTATAGGTTGCTTTAGATCGACATGGCAAGACTCGTCACTGGCTGCTGACGATTCTCACTTATGTGTCCAATACGCCTTAAGGATCGCCAGAAACCATCCCATAAGTGGGCTTTCGCCTGGGACGAAGATCTCCACTCCAATATGCCAGATAAGTCTTATATTTAAGATAAAATAAATAATGCCACATTTAATTATTATTTCTGTTGGGTGACAGATAACCCATGACAGGCTATCTTTGTCAAGTGACAAATTACCTACAATAGGTTTACCTTTGTCAGGTGACAAATTGTAAGGATTTGGTCAAACCAAGTCATTAAATTAAGTTAGAACTTGGCCAAGACCCTTGGGTCATGATATCTCTTGATTTTGATTGATAGGGTGTAGGGCTCATGCTACTTGAACATACACCTTGTTATGAGTTTTGAATGGTTAAGATTAAAAGAAACCGATGGTCAAGATTAAAACTTAATAAAAAGGGCTAGATGGCCATTTCCAACCTTTAAGTGAGTATTAGGGTTGAATAGAAATCCTAACTTTTTCTTTTCTCTTGTTGGACGATCAAGCCTAGGAGAAGAAGAGAAGGGGGCGGCTGAAGGAGAAGGGTTGCTTAGAGCTTTTGGTGCTTGGAGATCCTAAAGAACCCTATCTTCTTGTATCAAGGATTCAGGCTTGTTCATGTAAGTGGGTTTAATATATTTTTTATGATCTTATGCATTTGTTCCTTATTCTTATTGATCTCTTGCTTATCTTATTCAAATCTGTTCTAGATAAAAATCTAGATGTGTATGCTATGTGTGAGATTATTCTATATATGTTGTCATTTATGAACTCGTATCATGTTTGTGTTGGTGACCTAATCATGCAAGATGGAATCATGTTGATGTAGATGTGTTTTTGGGGAATAATTTAATAGGATTTTGCTGTAGATTGATGGTATATTGATCTGTTATGAAGTTGACTGAGTATGGATTGAATCAAAGAGCAAACATGGAGTAAAAATTTCTGTCGAACGAACCTGGGTTTCGGCCGCTTGACACACCACTCGAGCGTGTGGGTGTTGAGCAACCTACCCAAGAACTCTTTTAAAGAGGGTGCCCAACCCCATGCTCAAGCAAAGGGGTCAAGCACCCCCACCACTAAGCATTATTTAATTTTTTTTTTAGTTACTTTAGTTATTTCATTGCTAGACCAAGAGTCAAGCGTGGGGTATTGAGTGCTCTATTTCACATATGTTATTGAGTTCCTGTTCAACACCAGGTTGGGTTATAACATGAGAATTTACAAAATATAGATTGTTTATGGTTCAACCAAGTAAATGTGTGCATATTTTTCTGTTATGAATGAAACATTGTGATTATTGAAACTGATGAACCATTTACTATTTATTGTATTAACATCAAGACAAGATGTGCATAGATGATTATTTTGTTTAGAACAGGGGTATGAAATGATATATAGTACTGCTGATGTGAATTGCCAGTTTAGTACCCAACATTCATGAGATTTCTGGGATGATGATTGAGTTGTATTGCTAGCCTTTGTTAGTTCAGTACCCGGTGTGTGATTCACCACTGGGATGATTGAGACGTGATTGTACTGCTAGTGACAAAGATTCACTAGTCCAGTACCCAATATGAAGACTGGAAAACAGACTTATGTGGTGGTACTTCTAGTTGTGAGGCCACATACTAGTTAAGTAGTCTGTCAAGGACGTTCTATTGGGAGTGAGATTTGTAAGACCCCGAATTTTTGAATAATAATTAAGGCATAAATAAATAGAAGAAAATAGGGGTATGAATAAAGTGGAAATAAAAGAGAGGAAATTTAGAGGATTAGTAATTTAAATAAATAATAATTTTAAAATAAAAGAGAATTTTGAAAGGAAATCAATCTAGGAGGATAAAAGGGTATTTTAGTAAATTCTAAAAGGACAAATTAATGAATTAAATCATTAAATAATTAATAGAAATGGAAATTAGAAATTAAAGTTTAGTTGGGTTAGGTTTGAAGTTAAATAGCAATAATTATGGCCTAAAAGAAGAAAAACGGCAACTTGATAATTATAATTAATTAGTGGCTTTAATTTGGAGATAAAGTGACTTAACAAGGTGATTAGGCAATATTTAGAAATAGATATAAAATATGGATGAAAATTATTAAAAGTATGAGTTTAATTGTAGGGGTTTTAAGGAAAAGGATATCAAAAAGAGAATTAGAAGGAGAGACAGGTGGAGTTAATTAGGAAGTTTTTTAATTTGACATCTATTAGGTTAATTATTTAGGTATGATATTAAAGGGGAAATTAGGGTTTCTTTAAAGTGAGATAGAGAGGAAATGAGAGAAAAGAGGGTTCATTGATTTGGAGCAAGAGAGAGAGAGAGAGAGAGAGAGAGAGAGAGAGAGAGAGAAGAAGAAGAAGAAGAAGAAGAAGAAGAAGACAAAAGATTATTAGAAGAAGCGCTGCTACAGAAACCTCCGACCAGCATTCATCAAAGTTAGATCGGGAGAGAGTCACTCGATAGATCGACCTCAAATTTGGTGGTTTTGTTCACAACTAGTAGGGCTACAATCTAAACGGTGGAGATCTTGTTTGGAGAACTCTAGGATGGTGTGAAAATAATAGAAATTTGGATTCAATTCTGGATTCAATGAAAAGATGGATTTCACATATTAAGGCAAGTAGAATCACTTGAAAACTAGAGGAACTGCATGTTTTATGTGTTTTGATTGGTGTCTGATTGATTTGATTAGACTAAAGCATGTTTCATGGATTGGGTTGTTTTCCTTGACAAGTTTTCGTGTTCTCGAGAGAAAAATAGAAAAGTATTGGTTTGATTATGTTGATCTTTGTAAACACCTATAAATCTGTAGTTAATTGATAAAAATAGGTTTAGAATATTGTAGAGATGATTTAAATTAATTATAGATAAATTTAGATCAATTAAAGGTCCAAAAAAAATTATAAAATTCAGAAAATTGTAAAATCTGGAAATCAGCCGGAAATTGGGTGGGCGCTCAACAGGTCGCTCGAGTGGCGCCCTTGTAAAGCGACCTAAGCTAGATTTAATAATTTGGGGATTTTAGGTCTTAATTAATATTTTATAATTTTTCCTAGCAATTTAATTATTGTAACACCTGTATAGGAGTTAAATTGAGGTGTAAGAACTAACGGAATTTAATTTGGAATGAAGACTAATAATTTGGAACGATGAATGTAAATAGGTGTCTAAAAGGGCAAGGTGTGGATATAGTAGATTAGATCTAGTTAAACATAAATTTGGGGAGTAGAACTAACTCTTCAACTTCAATATGAGTCTATGTGATCTGCTGGAAGTGAAAAATAACATAAATTACAAAATGTAATATCTTAGGTTTAAATATAGATGTTGAGCATTAATAGGTAAATTAATTAGGGAAGTTCTAGTCAAGACATAAGAACCTTATTATTATTTATGAATGTGAAATACAACTTTTCTAAAACTTAACAATCATGATTCACGTACGATAACATTTATAAAATCTGATTTGGAGATTTAATCGTGGTTTTGGATGTGTTTTCTTAAAAGGGATTTATTTTTAGGATAAAAATGAATTTATTGTGGGTTTATAATAATGAGATTGAGACATCTATATTACCTGAAAATGAGAGATGATTATTGATTTTGAATTATTATAATTGAGATCATGGATTATGGAATTATGCATATGGATTAGCAAATTAATTGTAAACAAAATAAGTTGTGATACGTGTGAGTTGTGTCTAGCAGGCATAGCTGTATATGGATCCATGTGCTAAGCTAGATAGTGAAGGGGTATTTCCTTTGAGTTGATTACTCCAAGTTTGCACTCGCTTTTCTTTTGCGAGTGAGTTCGCACTGGGAGGTCTTTATGTACAATAGGGTCTCATTTCAGATATGAGTTGCTGGTGAAGTGCCCTGTATGTGTAGATTAGTGGCCATCCCTATGTTCAGATTTTAGGGGCTGCATGCTTGGGTGGTACATGCCGAACTCCATATTTCAGATATGAGTTGCTGGTAAGTCAGTTTCGTGCGCAATAAGTCGTATTCTAGGCCTTGTTTCTCATATTCCGGTTGGGTATAAGGATTATATTACTAGCTTCACTCATAAGTCGCATGGTGGCGTAGTGAATGAGTAGTATCTATTCAAAGACTTATCTTGCTTCATGAGTCCTGTGATATCACATGTGGTGTTTATGTATATTTTATCGTTGTGTTGGGATTGTTTACATGAATTTGAATTTATTTATCCTTGCTTTGATTTATCGATATACCTCATGATTATTTCATAAAAATAGATTGTTTTATTGCATACACCTTGCTACTTGTTGAGATTTATATCTCACTCCGGTTTTCCTTATTTTCCAGGTATGCTGGGCGAGATTGTCAAGTTTGAGGTAGTGAACACATGGGTAGAATTATGATTCAAGACACTAGAATTAATTCAGATTAAAGAATTTCTTATTGTACATTAATTTGTTTGAATTGGATTAATTATGCTATGCTTTCAATTGTACTCTGATATAATTAAAATTTTTAAATTCCTCATAAATTTTAGTTTGTTCTGGCCCTTTTTTTTTAACTAACACTCTGGGTTTGGCTATTGAACCGGATCTAGGGCGTTACAAGATTACTACTAGTATATACTAGTTCAATACCCAGTGAGGGACATCCACTAGAAGAGGATTTTGAGGTGATTGTACTGTTAGCAGACACTGCTAATTCAGTACCCAGCGTGACCTAGATGTCTACTGGGATGTGAGGATGATATTGCTTGGGTTATGAATTTATTTACATTGGGTCATTTTATTCTTTTATTTATATTTTTTGTAAGGTATATGCCTATAAAATCATAGGTAAGCATTTCTAATTATTTAGATTAAAGTTTAATTATTTAATGTTAATCATGTTTAATTTATTGTTTTTACATTAGAATGCATGATCCCTTATGTGGAATATCGTTAATATTAAGGTATATATGTAAATATGTTATGAATCAAACTTAGGAAAACTTTGCATGCTTATTGATAATAATATTAAATATCTATTTAGTGTATATATATTATTTAAATAAGGAATATTATGCATATTATCATATGAGGTGTATTAGCCTCACTTACTAGGTTTTTTTTGATACTCATCCCTTATATTTTTGCAGGAAATAATCAAGAGAAGAGGAATGAAAAGAAGTGAAAGGATAATTGTCCGTTATGAATCAGATTTTATTTGATCTTTGTACTTTTATATTTTTATAGAACATGTAATTGAATTTGATATTGAATCGGGTGGTTGAATTACATTATTGGTTTAATTTTGGATTTGGGTTGTTTAGACATTAATTGTTTTCTATTGAACTTTGATGATAATTAATGTGAAATAGAGATTTTTAATGTCTCTTAAATATGCTTTGGTATTCGCTTACGAGTAATGTTATGCCCGGTTCTACTCACGCAATGTAAGTCGTGAGGTGAGGATTTAGGACGTGACACAAATAATCCATGCCAGATCATTATATAGGTGACTTGTCAAGTTATATAAAAATGGTCATCTACAAAGAGAAATCAAATTTCACTAACCAACATGGAGCAGAAGAAAGATTCTACAATTTGACAAATAATTTTGGATCTAACATTAATCAATGGCATTTTCAACATATTAAAGATTGTCATAATAAAACTTTAATACTTTTGGAAGAGAAAAAAAGAAGAAGATGAAAATAATAAATGATTCTGACAAAACAATATAACTACCAAGGTAAGGTTTTGAAGTTTAGTTTTTTCAAGTATAAGGTTTTGGTTTTATGAGTTTGCTTGTACCAATTAATTTTAGCATAAATGACTTATTGTGTGAGAATTCCAACAAATCAACTATTCAAAATGGAATTCTAAGACACCATGGGACCCATAGTTTGCAATCAGGGCACACATAGAACGTCTTTTCTTGAACAAGGTAATTAAGTTGTTGACTTTTAAGATCTTATGACGTATTGATGGACATCTACGATCCATCCGTGAATTTCTTCTGAATTCCATAGACAATCTTGTATAGAAACCCAAGAATATTATCCGGATATCCCTTTCAAAAGCATTTCTCCTCTACTTTTTCCGGACAGTAAGAAGAAAAACGGCATCCGTACTTTGAATGTTATCTTATGTTCCTATTCAAGAAATCTACAAGAACACATAATTTTCACACTAGTGTTAGCTACGTTTGTTCGCAAAGGCACCAACAAGAAGCTGGCGTTCAGTTCATATCTGGGGCTAGAAGTCACGACTCAGTCTCATTCTCATTTTCATTTTCATTTTGTATAGGTCAAATACAATGCATTGCTTAGAAATTGAAGAAGCAAAATCGTTTTGTATATACCTTTGCAACTTATTGAGTCATCTATTTGTATAAACTTTTTCTATTTAATTTATACTATACTTAACGAGAACAGATCCCTTGGGAAGTGTACGTGCCAACAACTATGCACGACTTCCCAAAAAGGCCTTACCGTTTGTTATTAAGACATAATTAATATAGGTTAAAATAACCAAAACTCTACCTATTCGTTTAAAATTGGGACAGTTGTAAAACTCTTCCCTCCCTCTCTACGTGCAGTACTGCATGTGCACCTTTCTAGTAACTTGAAAAAGACAGATACTGCAACAAAGCTATAAGTTACCATATAACTCCGAACTTTTCGAGTCAGTTTGATGCGTCACCACCATTTTAAAATTAATCACTCCGACATCATGCAGCCTCATCCCATCATTTTACTTATCGGGATGAAATCCTCTATAGTTTCTTATTGCAGTATTGGTTATTGCTGTGGGAGTGAGATGATATTGTGTGGAGCATCTCATGATCGGTTTTTTTTTAAGTGCACCCCATAGAAAACATTTACAACAATGAAAAATAAAAAACTATGAGATGCTCCACATAGTAATATCTCAGAACCATAGCAATAACCAATGTAGTAAGAAACTACTGCAGAAGATTTCAACCCTTTACTAATGGAAAAGTAATTTCGTGGGCATAACAAGTGATGTTACCTCATTTGAATATTTCTGTTAACACTTGACGTCTCCTTGTGATATCAATGTGAGCATATGTCACGTTAGACAAGAGGGCATATGCCGGGCATGAATATTACAATTCCTATACAACAAGAACAGCACAATCACAATGGAGCACTGCATAAAATTGGCTTATGTTTTAGAAGGAAATTAATAAGTTCTTGTTTTTAAAAAAAATCAAAGGACAAATCACAAATTGTGAAAGGGTTGAAGGACGCAAGGTAGTGTGAAATGTCATATAACGACCAAGCCAGATAGGGCTTGTGAATGCAACATGTTCATGCCAGCCCAGCCAATCCAGAGAAATATTTCTTTTGAATTTGTGGGGCCACGATGTGCACGTAATCCAATCCGCCATCTTTGCTGAGAAATCCTAACAACCCACCCTCTAATGCCAGCTCTCCACTTCCTTCTGCAAATCATCCAAAGTGGTTATGATATCACCCAAGATCCAAAGACTTCATTAACTTCGACGACTCTTCCTCCCCCTTACTTTCCTCGTACGTCTGCGCCTCCCCTCTCTCTCTCTCTCTCTTTTGCACACACACGAAACCACCGTTAAAAGCTCTTCCCATCGTCCCAAACAGCCAAACCCAAGCAGAAATTGAAGCAGCAGCGATGGCGCCCCAACCAGCTCTTCCCTTCCCCATCAAAACCGTAGTGGTTCTGGTCCAAGAGAATCGCTCATTCGATCACATGCTGGGATGGATGAAGACCCTCAACCCCGAAATCGATGGCGTCACAGGAACCGAGTCCAACCCCATATCCACAACCGATCCCAACTCGGACAGGATCTTCTTCGGCGACCAATCCGAGTACGTTAACCTCGACCCAGGCCACTCCTTCCAAGCAATCTACGAGCAGGTGTTTGGTCTCAAATGGGAAGCTTCTTCAGCTCCAAATGACCAGGTTCCAACCATGAATGGCTTCGCTCAACAGGCACAAAGCATGGAGAAAGGAATGACGGAGACGGTGATGAACGGCTTCCAACCCGATGCTGTGCCGGTTTTCAGGGATTTGGTGTCGGAGTTTGCGGTGTTCGACCGGTGGTTTGCGTCAGTTCCGTCGTCGACTCAGCCGAACAGATCGTTTGTGCACTCGGCCACGTCTCATGGGTTGATCAGTAACGACACCCTGAAGCTGATTGAAGGGTTCCCTCAGAAGACTATATTCGAGTCCCTTGACGAGGCTGGCTTCTCTTTCGGAATTTACTATCAGTTCCCTCCTTCTACGCTGTTCTACAGGTAAGATTCTTCACTTCTTCTTCTTTGTTTAGTTTAATTGATGGAACTGTTAACAGCTGTTACTTGGTGATTTTGGATTTGATAGCTTGAAGTGGGAAAAACTGTTATTTATTTTTATTTTATTTTTTTTGGTAATAGGAAAAAAACAAACTGTTATTTAGATTATTTTAATCTTGACGTGATATGTTAATTTTTTTTTTTATTTCTGTTCCAAAAACAAGGCAGGACTTTTTAAAAATGGTGAGCCCATGTGGTTGGTTGACCAAGAAAAGATTGGTTGACCAGTATTCTTTGATTGATTATTTATTTATTTACTTGTCTTTTTTGGGAATAAAAAGTTAATTAGATAGATGGGTTCATATAGAAGTCAACCTAGAAAGGTTAGTTAATTTTGGCTCTTATTTGAAAAATTGAAGAAAACTATAAGGTGGTTAGCCAAGTTTATAAAACATAGCAAAATGGGGATTAGAAAGTGCAAGGCTTAACTTATGAATGGTAGGTTTAACTATAAATGAAAGGCTGTTGGAACAATGGAACGTGTACGCGTTATATAGCATATCATAAACAAAATGTTAGGCTAGGTTTGCTTAAGATATACTTTAAAACTTGAATTATATATGCTTCTAAATATAGTCAAAAACTTGACTAGGTTCATATTTTATAAACTAGACGAATAACTATTGCACGTATTCAATAGTTTGATGTAAGACTTTTGGGTTGTAACCCTTACGGGATAAACATGGGTACTTATTGATAAAATAGAATGTAGTTTTCTCTAGAATAGTGGAGTCTTTTTAGGGATTTTGAAGGACTATGCATGGTAACGAAATAGGCTGGACAGAAAATGTGAGGAATATTCTCCTTACTTTGCTTTACTAATAGTATAGATGTATAGCCACGCATTTGTGTGCATCATATTAAATTTTAGCATAATTAGACTGTAATGGAATTATTATGAACTTAATTAATTGCCAACAAATAGTGATAGCACTATGAGTTTTTACTAAAGGATTTGACTTGTATCATTGTTGTGACAAGGATTTCTGTATAGTTTATCCAATAAATCTTATGTAGATATATATAATGCTGAAATATGGTAATGTCCTGATCAAATTTTACTAGAGGCTATTTTTAATGTTAGCATTTAATGTAATGATACTTGCATATATGTGCTTTACAAGAGCAAAAGTGAACAAAACTTGGATAATATTGAGTTAAAAAAAGTATTAGAACAAAATTAAAACGTAAACATATTTAAGCCCAATGCAAAAAACCACTATTAATTAATTTAGAAATAGTGTGAAAAAATTCTAAACCTCTAGTTTATCAATAAAAAGAGTAATAATTAATTTCTAAAGATATAAAAAAAAAAGATACTTAATACCTCCCATTTGAAATTTTGTTAGAATTTTTCAGTTATGCTATTCCTTAATGTTTTTTCTTTAATATGTATAATTTTGTTTATCTAATTTTTTTTTAGTTACTCATGTTAAATCTGGTTTCATGGTTCTAACACTAATTGGTTTGCTCATTCTGAATTCTTACATTTGGTACCAACTATTGTAGGAACCTTAGAAAGCTAAAACACATAACAAAATTTCATCCATTTGATCTGGACTTCAAGAGGCATTGTAAGGAGGGAAAGCTTCCAAATTATGTGGTGGTTGAACAACGATACTTCGATACAATTGTACCCGGAAACGACGATCATCCGCCACATGATGTTGCAGAAGGGCAGAAATTTGTAAAGCAAGTGTATGAAGCACTGAGATCCAGTCCGCAATGGAATGAAATCTTGTTCATAATCACATATGATGAGCATGGTGGCTTTTATGATCATGTTCCTACTCCTGTTTTGGATGTTCCCAGTCCAGATGGTTTAATAGGTCCCGAGCCTTACAAGTTCAAGTTTGATCGCCTTGGCGTTCGAGTACCAACCATCATGATTTCTCCATGGATTGAGAAAGGAACAGGTTAGTTATAACATTCTCCAGCAAAATTTGATTTCCTAATAGATCATCACAGTACTATCTGCATTGTTAAAGCTCTTTGTGTTGCTATTTTACAGTTGTGCATAAGCCTTTTGGGCCATTTCCTTCATCAGAATTTGAGCATTCCTCCATTCCAGCAACAGTCAAAAAGATCTTCAATCTGAAGAACTTCTTAACAAAGCGAGATGAATGGGCGGGGACATTTGAGACTATCCTAACTAGAACAAGTCCAAGAACAGATTGCCCAGGTGAGCTTCCAAACCTTTAATACTTATATGCGCAAACATCTACATGAGAATATACATAAATACTATTATATAAAGAGAATCCGAAGATTCTCGACTGACCTCTGCCACCCAAAATGGCCCTCACTTTTATTTTTATTCATTTTTATCACTCAATTAGTTGCTCACACGTATGTTATTCTGGCTTAAATTCTACCGCCTAAATGGCCCTTCACTTTACTTTTATTCATTTTTATCTCCCATTAATTTTCCATATTTATCTAACTTGATAAGTATTTAAAAACTAATCAAGTAGTTTCAAACATATATTACAACTATTTAGCAAATAAAAAGGTATTGCGCTATTTTTTTTTCCACATGCATCACATTTGCCTCTCGCCTAGTATGTATGTATGCACAAACAAATTCAAATGCATGTGTGTTTATTCACACTAGTAGGGTGCATCTGCAGTACTGCACTGTGAAGAAAGAGGTAGATGGCGAGGTAACCATTTTGCATTATTAAGTTCTAAAAAAATTAAGGCAATTTTGACTATAATACCCTTTTATTAATGAATCTTCACAATGATGTGTATGGACTATTTTGAAGAGTCCACATTTTGGTTGGCACGATTCCCAAGGAAGTGCCTCGCATTATATACAGTATATATATGTATGTAAGTACTTATATGATGTTTGTTGTTTACATGTATTATGCATGCATTAGTTGTGCATGTTTATTTCTATAATGAATGTATAGGATCTGGGGCTTTTAAGTTCAACTTAGATGTTTAATCTATGCATACAACGAATATTTAGGCCTATTGAGTTGATGACATTGACTTGCAGAGGTATATTTTTATGTATTTCATATATGGACTCCATTGATTAGATGTATTGATCTATATTGCAGTTGCTTTGTCGGAACCAAAGAAGTTGCCAAAGGAAGAAATAAAGGCGGATAGAAAACTGAGTGAGTTTCAAGCAGAGTTGGTGCAACTGGCATCCACGTTAAATGGAGACTACAAGAAGGGAATCAACCCGGACAAGCTAGTGGAGGACATGACTGTTTCAGAAGCAGTTATATACTGTGATGGAGCCTTTAAGAAATATTTAGAAAAATGTGAGAATGCTAAGGAGGAGCAGGTGGATGAATCTGAGACTATTGTGCCAGAGCCCCCAGTTAGACGGTCATCGTCTAAATCCTTTGCTCACAAAATGTTTGCTTGTTTTGCTTGTAATAATTCATGATAAATAGCCAATTAACTATATATATACGATTGTTCCAATTAAGTTCAATTAAATGTTTTTAATAAAGTGTTAACGCATCCACTCACAAGTGGCATCCATGGAAAGGCAAACTTACATGTAAGTTGTGATTATTTGTGTATAATACTCTCTCAAGTGACAGTTATTCTTTTCATAATTAGTGCAAAGAAAGAGAAACAAGAGAGAAATAATGAAGGGCAGAAGCCTTTTTCGCTGGTAAATTTTTATCGGTGGCAACCGAGCTTAATTTTATCAGCTAAAAGCTACTATCAGTAAAAGCCTCCTTATTTGGAAGTGATAACTGAATCCCTTCTTTAGCGTTACTGAATGAAAGCATGCAGTATACTCTTGTTGCGTGAGTGAAATGCTGTCACAAGTGACATTTTATAATCAGGGTTCTTTGTATTAACAAGACTTTTCACATTTCTCCATGTATAAAAATGCTACACGTGGCAATATCTCACTTAGACGAAAGGATTTATTATAGAAGAAGGCAACAGACGATTTCAAGGGAAGTATTACATGACACGTGAGCAAATGAGATTCGAAATTCAAAAAAAGATCTGGATTCTAGAATCTAGGATTATAATCAGAATTCAGAATCCCCCCAAATACCCCTTAGTAGGATAACCCCAGCCAACTTGGAACTTGAACTAGACCCGCATCCCCTTACCGGGTCAATGTCCGGTTCAGGTTTTATTCCATCGGTAAGTTGTCTCTTTCTGTGTCTGGTCTCTTGATTTCTTTTTATTGATCAAACGGTGTGGATTCCAGATTCTAATTGCTCAAAGTCCAAAAAAAACAACAGAGTCGGAACACCAAATCGCACCTCCAGTCCACATCGCAATTTCCACGAACCCTAAAACTCTCGCAGTGCCTATCCCCTGCTACCGCAGCCACATTCTCGTTACGCCGTTGCAATGCACACCGTTCGTTTTGAGGACCCAATTGAAAATCAAACCGGTTCAACCATCCGAGGGTGGGAATCATCTGATCGTTCTTGATTGGACGGTCAGGAGAGAACAAAACCGTGCCACTTAGACTTAATCGATCTACCTGTAAGCACCTTATTTTTGCACCCTTGGAAGTGCTGAAAATAAAAACCCTGGCAGAAAGTCAAACCCCAAGGGGACAAGAAGTTGACTTTTTGATCAAGTGAAATTTGACTACCTTGCCCTATACCATTGGATAGGGAATCCTGACACGAGTCCAACGCAACTGAGTTTGCTGGAATCAGAGTCTGGATGAAGGTTCTGTGGGCGGTCAAACTTGAGGGAAGGCCAAAAGTTGACTTTTCCTCGAACCCCGTGCCAAGTGCTTAGCCCTATGTCATTAAATAGAGGGCTCCGATACGAGTTCAACGCAATTGAGTTTGCTCAAATCGGAGTTCAGATGAAGGAGATATGAGCTGTCGAAGTTTCCGAGCAGCAAAACCATAAACTGCACACGTGGCGTAGGAACTGCCCACGTGGCAGCCAATGCAGCAAAATATCTCAGGGACTAAATCTCAAAAATCCTAAAATCATCAAATATCTCAGGGACTAAACCAAAATTCGCAGGGGGCAATCCGTAGATATCCAAAAGTGTCAAATCGGTCGAATCGGTCGAATCGGTCAAGTCGAAGGGCAAATCCGTAATTTTTCGATTTGTATCCGGTCAAATATACCGGATACACATACCCTTGTGTATATCCGGACTCCAAGGCCGGATACGAAGATTTGCTCGGCAAGATTCGCGCCGATTCTCCGACAAATTCGCGGCGGAAATCAATTTTGCCAATTATTATGTTTTGTATCCGGACTCCAAGTCCGGATACAAAGGAAGCTTAATGTATCCGAACTTGGAGTCCGGATACACAGGGTATATAGTGTATCCGGACTTCAAGTCCGGATACATTAAGTTTTTTATAAAAGGGGGCAGCAGCCCCCTTTCCAAGGGTTGGCATTATTTTGGTTGCTTCCCAGCCCTTCTCCCCCACTTGCTCACCTTCGAATCCAACCTCTCTCAACCTCCTCAACCCTCTTCCACCTCAAAAGACCAACCCAAAGCCACCCAAGGCCTTTGCCTTCCTCTCCTTTTCCACCTACTTGTCCAAACAAGGAAAAGCTGCTGCTGATGCGGTTGAAGAGGAGGTTCCAGCTGCATTTTGGCCTCAAGGAGGTGTCTCTACCTGGCTTGGGAGTGCAAGAACAGCAAGGTAAGGTTCCTCACCACATTGTTTCCATCATATATTAAATGTAGATTTTTCTATGGTGGTTTCCTCTTATTCTTCTTCTTGTTCTGCATGGCCTCGTTTTTAGCATGATTTATGCATGCATTTGGTGTCCCTTTCGTGGCGTGGAGCCACCACACGTATGATACCCATGTAGGCTAGCTTAGGGAGCATGAAAGCCCGAGGTTTATACCTTTTAGTACCTTGTAGCTGGGGCTGTTGGGCTTCTTTTAAGCAGTTTTTGAGGAGCATGTTCCTCCCTTCAATGTCTAATGTATCCCTATATAATCCCCCCCCCCCTTCTCCTTCCCTTCTTTGAGTACTCGGGGGTTAGGCATGATATACTTAGTCTTTAATCTTGCTAGGATTCGTGGGTGCCATGCATGATGTCCCTTTTTCCTTTGGTTCTCTGCTGTTTTATCATTCTCTGGATTGCGTGATTACTTAGTACCTTTCACGTTTGATCTCGCTAGCATGAGGGATACAATGCATGACAAATCCACGAAATGACCGACTGTTTGTGTATGGATGCATGTTTCCTTTATTCCACTTACTGTTAGCTAAAGTCTTGCATGCATGTGAGTATGCTCCCTTACCCCCAAGCTCCCCCCATTGCTTTGCTAGAAGGATCCAAGGGGAGAAGCCAAGTGGGGCTTCTCCCAAACCTGAACCTACATGGGCCCTAACAGGGGCCCACCAGACCTTTAAGACCCTCCTGGGAGCCCCTGGAACCAATCCCAACTGCCGAAAACCCAAAAAAGGCCATTCCAGGGTGATCTGGTAACTCAGGCCGGATCACCAGTGGCCTGTGCGTATCCGGATACTCAGGCCGGATAACCTATGGCCCCTGTGTATCCGGATACTCGGGCCGGATTACTTGCAGAGCCTGTGTATCCGGCCTGAGTTGCCGGATACACACAGAAAGTGCATTTTGTTCATTTTGTGACCCATGGCCAAATGTGGATGTGATTTGTGCTAAAACCATTGAACCGATAAGGTTTCCAGGTCACCCGGAAACCTGGCTAGTGATCCGGACCAACCGGTCCGACCCGGCATACTTGTGGGGCCTTCCAACGGGGCCCACCAAGCCCAATGAACCAAAGCATGCTAATTGAACAAATTAAGTAAAATGAACAAATTGAACCGGGCGGGCCAAGCCCATTGCGGCCCACCCGTGCCTTGTGATATGAATGAGTGCATGAACTGTGTGGTTTGGCCGAGACCATGGGCTAGGGCCTGTCGGGCCCGCCAAAGCCTGCCAACCAAACCAAGTTCGGGCACAAGCCCTAAACTCCAAGGAACTAGGCTTCCAAAGCCCAAAGCCCGGATCTTGGGCCCCAAGCCCAGTGACCAGCCTACTTTTGCAAACTAAAGGATATAAAAGATGCAAAATCACTTGGCCACCATGTGGGGCCCACTCAAGGGCCCGCAAAGCTTTCCAGGCCCACTTTGGCATGAAATCCATCTAAATAATCCAACTTAAACCCTAAAGTAAAATCAATTTACTTAAGCCAAAGCCCAAAGGGCCTCTCAGGCCAGACTGAGGCCCACCAAGGGACATGTGGGCTCAACCAAGCCCACCAAGGAATCCGCGGGCCTTCCAATGGGGCCCGCCCAATCAGGCTCACATCACTTTAAATTAAAAAGATAAAATCAAGTAAAGGGACCCACACCACTTTGGCGGTCCCGCCAGACTTAATCAAATCACATGTTGGAATGGAAATCGGGTGAGTGAGAGACCAACTGAGTTGACTCAAAACCAGGGAAACTTATGGGACCCGTCACTTGACGGGGTGGACTGGGGTGTCTACGGACTTCCCCAGACCGCAACCGAGAACCATACTTAGAATCTCAAAGCCGCAGACCAAAAGCCTTAGTAGAAGAACTTAGGCACCCAGGTGTCTGCCTGCACCCCATCAGGCAGTGGCGACTCCAAACAAATCCCGAGGCACGCGTCGCATTGCGTGCGCCTCGTCGTGCGACCGAAATCGGGTGCGCACACTACCTTGGTTGCATCGTCGCTCTAGTTTTTGCCGATTCCTGACGAGTCGTTTTCCTCTACGAGGAAATCCTCCTTCGATTCCTCTTGGGAGCGCTTGGGGACGACACGCGTCCCAAGCGGTCCCACTCCTCATCGCCCTCTTCAGTTGCGTTTGAGAGGAAATTGGCTGGCTCCGGTTTTTGAGCCAGCCAAAGCCGATTGAGCTTAATAATTAATTAAACTTGCAAGTGGAGTCTCATTTTTCATTTTTTTTTAAAAACTCATTTCCTTATCCTGATTGTTCGGAATTTGAGGGGACTGGACTTGGTTATTTTATTCTAGATAATATTTATAATTGCACATTTATGTAGTAAAAAAATAATGCCAATTGTTTTTTTTATAAAAAACATTATCATTAACAAGTTTTTTTTTTATTTCCTTTTAATTAAGTCCATATATGCAATTATTTTAATCAACTTTGTAAATTTATAATTGCCCCAGTTAAATAAGCACAAAAAGGCAAATTTTTAGTAAGCAGGACAAGATCTAGTAACAGGGCTTGTGAGGATTTGTAACAGGGGTTGTGAGGACTTGTAACAGGGCTTGTGAGGACTTGTAACAAGGGTTGTGAGGACTTGTAACAGGGGTTGTGAGGACTTGTAACAAGGCTTGTGAGGACTTGTAACTTGGCTTGTGAGGACTTGTAACTGGGGTTGTGAGGACTTGTAACAAGGCTTGTGAGGACTTGTAACTTGGCTTGTGAGGACTTGTAGCAGGGGTTGTGAGGACTTGTAACAGGCTTGTGAGGACTTGTAACTGGGGTTGTGAGGACTTGTAACCGGGCTTGAGAGAACTTGTAACAGGGGTTGTGAGGACTTGTAACAGGGGTTGTGAGGACTTGTAACAGGGCTTGTGAGGACTTGTAACAGGGGTTGTGAGGACTTGTAACAGGGGTTATGAGGACTTGTAACAAGGGTTGTGAGGACTTGTAACTGGGGTTGTGAGGACTTGTAACAAGGCTTGTGAGGACTTGTAACTTGGCTTGTGAGGACTTATAACAGGGGTTGTGAGGACTTGTAACAGGGCTTGTGAGGACTTGTAACAGGGCTTGTGAGGACTTGTAACATGGGTTGTGAGGACTTGTAACTGGGGTTGTGAGGACTTGTAACAAGGCTTGTGAGGACTTGTAACTTGGCTTGTGAAGACTTGTAACAGGGGTTGTGAGGACTTGTAACTGGGGTTGTGAGGACTTGTAACAAGGCTTGTGAGGACTTGTAACTTGGCTTGTGAGGACTTGTAACAGGGGTTGTGAGGACTTGTAACAATGCAATAGATGTATAAGCTCTTTTTTTTTTAATTTTTTTTAAATCTGTATATCCGGTTATTATTAGTCCAATTAACTTTAACCTTTGCGACAGTTAAAAGATCAGTTAATCTCGATACTGTAACAGGGTTCTTTTTGTGTGATACGTTTGATATTCCAGAATTTGATAGCCTAAAATTTTGTTAGCAAGAAAGTTAATAGAATCCTGAATTCAATTTCCAATTAGTGGATAAATCAAAGTGAGCCCTTTTTTTTTCGGTTTTTCCCTAAAGCTCACATGATCATCATAGACAGGCCAAGTTTGGGCCCATAAAAACCTGATGCAACCAGACCTAACTTGGAAAAGCAAGCCTAATAATTTGCTCCTGCTTTTGCTTAGCTCCTCAAGTGCTCTGCATAACAACCTTAATTAAACTAATAACCTCATTTAGGTCTACTAAGGTGGCGTTTGGTTGGGGATTGGGGATTTGGATTCTGGTGAAAATCTGATTAGTTAATCTAATTAAAGGTGTTTGGGTTGGATTATAAGGGCAATTAAATAATCTAATTTCATAATCCACCCTTAAAATATCCATCTACTACAAGATGGATTCTGAGATTATTTGTCAATTCTTGGTAAAATCTATTTAGTGGGAATATCCTTCCAAAAGAGAAGACGCAATTCCTGCCACATTGGTATATCTTCTCTAATAATCTGATTCTAATTTCCGTTGTAACCAAACGTGATTTTGGATTTAAAAAATCGATAATTATAATCAGATTCTGATAATCCAGAATTAGGATCAAAATCAATAATCTATAATACCAACCAAACGAAGCCCCAAGGCTTTAAACCATCGCACCAGATACTTTTGGGTAACATATATACTTGATTAAGGTATTAATGCTTACATTCCTTACAAGCCAAGTTACAAGTCCTCACAAGCCAAGTTACAAGTCCTCACAAGCCTTGTTACAAGTCCTCACAACCACTATTACAAGTCCTCACAACCCCAGTTACAAGTCCTCACAAGCCAAGTTACAAGTCCTCACAACCCCTGTTACAAGTCCTCACAAGCCAAGTTACAAGTCCTCACAAGCCTTGTTACAAGTCCTCACAACCCCAGTTACAAGTCCTCACAACCCCTGTTACAAGTCCTCACAACCCCTGTTACAAGTCCTCTCAAGCCCGGTTACAAGTCCTCACAACCCCAGTTACAAGTCCTCACAAGCCTGTTACAAGTCCTCACAACCCCTGTTACAAGTCCTCACAAGCCAAGTTACAAGTCCTCACAAGCCTTGTTACAAGTCCTCACAACCCCAGTTACAAGTCCTCACAACCTCAGTTACAAGTCCTCGCAACCCCTGTTACAATTCCTCATAACCCCTGTTACAAGTCCTCACAACCCCTGTTACAAGTCCTCACAACCCCTATTACAAGTCCTCTCAAGCCCGGTTACAAGTCCTCACAACCCCAGTTACAAGTCCTCACAAGCCTGTTACAAGTCCTCACAACCCCTGTTACAAGTCCTCACAAGCCAAGTTACAAGTCCTCACAAGCCTTGTTACAAGTCCTCACAACTACTGTTACAAGTCCTCACAACCCCAGTTACAAGTCCACACAACCCAAGTTACAAGTCCTCACAACCCCTGTTACAAGTCCTCACAAGCCAAGTTACAAGTCCTCACAAGCCTTGTTACAAGTCCTCACAACCACTGTTACAAGTCCTCACAACCCCTGTTACAAGTCCTCACAACCCTTGTTACAAGTCCTCACAAGCCCTGTTACAAGTCCTCACAACCCCTGTTACAAATCCTCACAAGCCCTGTTACTAGATCTTGTCCTGCTTACTAAAAATTTGCCTTTTTGTGCTTATTTAACTGGGGCAATTATAAATTTACAAAGTTGATTAAAATAATTGCATATATGAACTTAATTAAAAGGAAATAAAAAAAAAACTTGTTAATGATAATGTTTTTTATAAAAAAAACAATTGGCATTATTTTTTTACTACAAAAATGTGCAATTATAAATATTATCTAGAATAAAATAACCAAGTCCAGTCCCCTCAAATTCCGAACAATCAGGATAAGGAAATGAGTTTTTAAAAAAAAATGAAAAATGAGACTCCACTTGCAAGTTTAATTAATTATTAAGCTCAAGCTCAGCATGAGGCAAGGCTTCTTCTCAAAGCCTTAGTCAACAAAAATATAGATATATATATATATACAATTCTAAGTGATTAAACAGCTTGAAACACCTCTTTCCTACACGTCTACAAAAGTGAAATCTATAGAGTAGGAGCCAACATGGGAGCCCATGAACACAAGGATTGTAAGTTGATGGAAAGTACGCAGATCGGATGGCCGAGATCGTTTGACTTTAGAACCTAAGCATTCAGAGACCGAGTTCCCCACTCTTCTGATAACTACAGAGCACGCACAAAGACGACACGTCTGATGAAGCATCATGTTAGAATAAAATATCATAATACGTGTCGGCATGAGGATGTTCAAGTGCAATTTTTTGAAAACGGCTCAAGTGTTTAAACGGCTCCAATCGGCTTTGGCTGGCTCAAAAACCGGAGCCAGCCAATTTCCTCTCAAACGCAACTGAAGAGGGCGATGAGGAGTGGGACCGCTTGGGACGCGTGTCGTCCCCAAGCGCTCCCAAGAGGAATCGAAGGAGGATTTCCTCGTAGAGGAAAACGACTCATTCCTGACCCGATGATTTTCTGACAACGACCCTCACAAGACTCCATTAAAGAGACCATTAGCGTCTCCTCATTTTCTCCTCACAATCTTCGTACTCATTTTTGCCATGCCGAACACCACCTCTTCCGGCTTCCTTTACGACTCGCTCCGACTGTCTGCGTCTGCGTCTGAACCAGACCTCTCCAAGGTTAATAAGAACTCACAAATCCCCCCTTCGAACCGCTCGACGTGCTCGTTTGAGTCGTCGAAGTCGGGGAAGAAGAAGGGGGCGAACGTGAAGCCAAAAGATCGAAAACGGAGTTCTTCCAAATCGAACATAACCCAGGAGAGTCTCGAGGAGTTTAACAGAAGAAACGAGGCCGATGCGAAGAAGATCTCGAGCAGTACTGCCTATTACAGAGGCCTTAATGATTCAATGCTTATAATTGCGAGGCAGAGGAATTCTTCCATGTCGACTCCATTTACTTCGAGCTCGGTTTTGACTGTGTTTGGAAAGATTGGTGCTTCTTGTTTCAAATCTCACACAGACTTTATTGAACATAAGAAACTGAGTTCGTCCAAGTCGAACTTAACGGAGGAGAGTCTCGAGGAGCTTAACAGAAGAAACGAGGCCGATGCGAAGAAGATCTCGAACAGTACTCCCTATTACAGAGGCCTTACTGATTCAAAGCTTATAATTGCGAGGCAGAGGAATTCTTCCATGTCGACTCCATTTACTTCTAGCTCGGTTTTGACTGTGTTTGGAAAGATTCAGGAGTGGGGTGCTTCTTGTTTCAAATCTCACACAGACTCTATTGATCATAAGAAACTGAGTTCTTCCAAGTCGAACTTAACGGAGGAGAGTCTCGAGGAGCTTAGCAGAAGAAACGAGGCTGATGCGAAGAAGATCTCGAACAGTACTCCCTATTACAGAGGCCTTACTGATTCAACGCTTATAATTACGAGGCAGAGAAATTCTTCCATGTCGAGTCCCGGGAGAGATAGCTTTGCGAATGCAGTTACTTCCAGCTCGATTTTGACTGTGTTTGGAAAGATTCATGAGTGGGGTTCGGGAAGGGAACCAAGGCCCAATCCAAAGTATTTGGATTGAGGTTGAGATACGAGAGACGTTGCAGATGGCGTCGTCAGACTCTATTGAGTCAACTAGCCACTTACCTTTCTATGTTACTTTGTGTTAATTAGTTAGTAGTGGTGGTTAAGCTTTTGTTTATGTAAATAGCTTTAAGCATGAATAAACATAGAAAGAAAATTATCCAAACTGTAGCACATTCTCGCCCAAAGTGAATATCAGATTTTTATCTAGCTTTGACCGGGACCAATCAGAAACCCGTTTTGATGACAACAGATTCCGCTCCTCTTCTTCCTCCTTCTAATTCGGCTTCTATACCGATGATGAGTTATGAGAAGGTGGTGGGTTTGGAGAGAGAGGAGAGTAATTCGACCGTGACGAAGAGTTCGTCTTTGGTCGAAGGTAAGCCCTTGAGGGAAAGAGTTTCATTCGTAGAATTAAGCTGCAAAACCATCCTTCGTCGAGAAGAGAGTTGCTGTGATTGAAGAGATTCCAAAGGAGGAGAGACAGTTCATCTGTAAGACTGTAACTGATACGAAATAATTTAGGATAAGAAGAGAATAGAAGAAGGAAGGGACTGTTGAGAATAAAACTGCATATCTTATTTGAACTCCTTCAGGATATATATAGCCATACAACTAGTAGGGAAAATAACAACAATGCTAAAGACTAGGAATGCTGAAAAACAGGACAAAGAATAGCACCTACGTAATAGACTCAACAAACAATTAAGACCAAGTCTTCTATTAACAGACTCAACAACAACTAAGACCAAGTCTTCCATCTTGCCACTACACTCTGTGGTCTTCCCCACCGCTTAAGGATCCTTGTCCACAAGGATGAAATCAGGATAGGACTTGCTGAAACGCCATTCATTCTCCCAGGTTGCGTCTTCTGCTGGTGCACCGACCCATTTTACCAGGATTTCAGATTTTGGGTGGCATTTATCCTTGCGGATAACATGTCGATCTAAGACAACTTCGGGTTGTGGGAGGAGAGACGAAGTATCCGAGACAAGACAGGGGGAATTTGGGCAGAGGTTGGAGTAACTGGACCTAAATGCTTCCTTAACAAACTGACATGAAACACATCATGAATTTGAGAACCTGGAGGCAAAGCCAGTTTATAAGCCACCGGACCCACCTTCTCAATGACTTTGTATGGACCAAAGAAACGTGGGGCGAGCTTCAGGGAGGCCCGAAAAGTCACAGAAGTCTGTCTATAGGGCTGGAGTTTCAAATACACATAATCTCCTACCAAGAACGATACTTCGCGCCGGTGTTGGTTCACTTGACATTTCATCCAATCTTGAGCCAGCAGTAGGTTATGTCGCAGCTCACGTAGGATGGTATCTCGGTCACGCAAGTACTCATCGACTGCTTGGACACGGGAAGTGCCTGGGACATAAGCTAGTAAGCTTGGAGGCGGAATGCCGTAAACGGCTTCGAAGGGTGTCATCTTGGTGGAGGAGTGAGTGGAAGTGTTGTAGCTGAGCTCGGCTTAGGGAATCCATTCGAGCCATTTCCGCGGCTGGTCCCCTGCAAAACAGCGTAAATATTGCTCCAAAGTTCGATTGACAACTTCTGTTTGGCCGTCGGATTGGGGATGGTAACTTGAGCTCATACACAACTTGGTGCCCTGCAGTTGGAACAATGTGCGCCAAAGGGAGCTGATAAACACCTTGTCTCGGTCGCTAACAATTGATGTTGGAATACCGTGCAAGCGAACCACATTGGCAACAAATGCTTTGGCGACAATTACAGCCGTAAATGGGTGTTTCAAGGCTATGAAGTGAGCATATTTTGTCAAGCGGTCGACGACTACCATGATGGAAGTATATCCATTAGAAGATGGTAACACTTCAATAAAATCCATCGAGACATCAGTCCACATTTGAGTAGGGATAGGTAGCGGTTGAAGCAACCTCGCCGGCTTCATACAATCGGTTTTGAACCGCTGACAGACATCACATTGTTGCAAAAATTCCTTCACCGTCTGGCGCATATTAGACCAAAAGAAACTCTGTTTGATATGGAGGAGAGTTTTATGAAATCCAAAGTGCCCACCTATGGGTGACGAATGGTAGTCAGCCATTATCTTCGAAAGCAAGGGGGAGGTGGGGCTCAAAGAGACTTTGTCTCTTTTGAACCAAACTCCATCACATTGGAGCAGCTTGTGGGCGGCTTGAGAGGGTTGTTTTTGTAATAAGTCTGCATAAAATGAATCCTGTTGGACTTCCTTTTGAAGCATTGGCCACCAATCCGCACTTGTTGAGAAATGGATAAAAATTGGAATTCCACTTTACGTGACAAAGAATCTGCACCTTGATTGTCAGGCCCTCGTTTATACTCGATTTCATAGTCATAACCAAGGATTTTTGGCAGCCAACGTGTTTGTGCTGGTGTAGTAATTCGTTGCTCCAACAGGTACTTGAGACTTTTTTGGTCAGTGCGGATTGTAAATGGTTTCCCCAGCAAGTATAGACGCCACTTCTTGATTGCCTTGACAATAGCCAACATTTCTTTCTCGTAGGTGGACAATGCCAATGCCGAGCCTTTCAATGCTTGGCTAAAGTACGCCACTGGTTGATTTTGTTGGATAAGAATGGCACCGAGTCCGATCCCGCTAGCATCGCATTCAATTACAAAACGCTGAGTAAAATCGAGAAGGCGTAAGACTAGCGGTGATGTCAATGCCTCTTTCAATTGTTTGAAGGCCAACTCGGTTGCCTCATTCCATTGAAATCCCTCCTTGCTCAAGAGACGGTTCAGAGGAGCTGCTATACATCCGAATTGATGGATAAATTTCCGGTAGTATCCTGCTAAACCGAGGAAACCACGGACCCCTCTTGATGTTGTTGGTGTTGGCCACTCAATGACAGCTTGTATTTTGGTTGGATCAACCGAGACCCCCTGCTCCGAAATGACGTGACCCAAGTAGTCGACCTGTAAAACACCGAATCGACATTTCAACTCTTTTGCAAATAAACTGTTAGTGGATAAGATCTACAGAACAATTTGCAAATGTGTGAGATGGTCTTCCCATGATTTTGAATACACTAGAATGTCATCAAAGAAAACCAAAATAAATTGCCGGAGATAGGGACGGAAGAGATCATTCATGAGACTTTGGAAGGTTGCTGGAGCGTTAGTGAGACCAAAGGGCATAACCATAAACTCGTAATGTACTTCGTGCATCCAGAATGCGGTTTTAGGAATGTTGTTTTCTTGCACGCGGATTTGATGATATCCAGACCGTAGATCCAATTTGGAGTAAAATTTGGCACCGTGGAGCTCATCTAATAGTTCATCAATGATAGGAATTGGATACTTATCTTTAATTGTGATGTCATTTAGAGCTCGGTAATCCACACAAAATCTCCAAGCGCCATCTGCTTTCTTTACCAACAACATGGGGGAAGAGAATGGACTGTGGCTGGGCCGTATCAACCTAGATTGCAAGAGCTCTTTTATCATTTTCTCTATCTCAGTTTTTTGGTAATAAGGGTATCGATAAGGCCTCACATTGACTGGTCCCGCGGTTGGTTGCAATGGAATGTGATGATCATGTGACCGCCGTGGAGGTAAGCTGGTAGGTGTTTCAAATACCTGAGAGAGGAGGTGGCCCATCTCAGGTGGGTAGGGAGTTGGTTGACCGTTGCAGTTGGCAGGAATAATTTGAAAAAATAGCCCAGTGCTTTGTAATCCATTGAATTCCTTGTCAGTTAAGGCTTCGATGCCCGTTCGTCCCAATCCCTGGAATGTATGGGAAGTTCCTGCCATGTTGAAGTTCATGGTGAGTTGCTTGTAGTCAGTCTTGATGGGTCTGAGAGTGGCAAGCCATTGCACTCCCAAGACCAACTGACATGCGGCGACAGGAAGGATGTAATAGTCGGCGGTGAGGGAAGCCCTTGAATGGTGATGGTGAGCGTCTGACATTGGCCCGCACACTCTATCTTCTCTCGGTTAGCAACCATAACTTGGAATTTCTTATCTTGGATTACTGGTAACCCGAACTTAGAGACGATGGCCTGATCAATGAAGTTGTGAGTGCTGCCCCAGTCAATTAGCACAGTAACATGCTTGTTTTTCAACTTGCCAAGGACACGTATGGTTTGTGGGTGTTCAGTACCTGCAATTACATGGAAAGAAATTTCGGGTAGCGCTTCATGAGGTTCAGGTTATGGTTGATTGTCTTCAATATCCTCGATGACCGTATGGGGTGAATCCTCGATCATGAACAATTGCGGTTGTTCGCAACAATGGCCTGGAATGAACTTCTCGTCACAATAATAGCATAACCCTTTCTCCCGTCGTTCTTGGGCCTCTTGATTGGTGATTCGGCGGAAGGTTGCTGGTGGAGTATTGGAGCTCTGGTTGATGTGCTGGGTTGGTGGAGGTCCTAGTACACCTGCTACTGGGTTGGGTGAAGTCCTTGATGTTGCAAAAGTTGGTTGGGGACGGAGTTGCTGGTTTGGTCTCCTCTGCAGCTGGTTGCGTTCCTCGATTAGATGAGCCACTCCTATTGTGTCTACCAAGGTTCCTGGTTGTTTAATTTTTACATCTATGCGAATGTCATCTCGGAGTCCTGCAATAAAACTGTAAGACCCTGATTTTTGGTAAGTTTTATTGTTTGTGCATTTATTTATTCATATATATATAACTGTGTTTATCAGGTGATTTTGTGGTTTGAGGGCTTAGCCCATACTCGTATGTACAGGCGTTATATAACCATTTTTCTGAAAAATCATATTATTATCATTATTATTATTAAAGTATAGTTGTGTGCTATTTAACGTAAGTGGATGCGGAACATGTAGTGTTTCCGGTGGGCGAGCATGCATAGGATCAAGGGGGTTAAAAGGGTTGATCGAGCGGCATATGTATCTCGCAAGGTAATGTACAAATAGGGAAAGTAGGGTTTTAGGTTTAAGAGAATACGCGTATGTACTTACGGAAATATTGTTGTTAGTCTAATACTCAGGAGCTCAGGAGAATCGGCTGGGGAGTGTGGCGACTAGGGTTCTGTGCTCGTGAAGAACAAGTATCGCGAGGGGTAAGAGAAGGGTTTCGGAGTTGAAGTTGAGTGGGTTCTTTCTCCCTGTTCGAGACGAATTGGTTGGGTAGTTTCTGTGTTCGCGTGCGTGGCCGGAGTGGTGATCGGCCGAGGTTTTGCTATATTTTGGAATAAGCGCATTCAGGTGAGTAGCACTGATTTACAACTGGGTTTTGTATTTGATGTTTTCGTGAGCTTATTCTGATGCATGGTTTGTATATTAAGTGATGTATGAGTTTTCTGGTTTTCTGGTTTTTCTGGTTTTCTGGAAATGACATGAACAGAGTCTCCGGACTGAATTTTATCTTTAAAAATAAAAGTGTTTAGATTAAATCCAAATATGGTTGGGAAGTCTTCTGGGAGTATTAGGAGTGTAGTAGAACAATTACAAAGGTAAACAAACGGGCCAGTCATGTAGATCTTGAAATAACAGAGAAATGAAAATCACAGGGGGTATCCGCTCACCTCGCGCTCACTGGCGCTCACTTAAGAGGTAGGCGCCCCGTTAAAATCGACCTACCGCCGACCTCGCGCGAACCCGGCGCTCAGCTCGCGCTCACTAGGAAACCCACCGCTCATCTCGCGCGAATCTCGCGCCAACCTCGCGCTCAGCTCACGCTCACCTAGCGTCGAGTGAGCGGTAAGTACATTTATAACTGTTTTTCTTATCGCCGACCGGCGCTCAGCTCGCGCCCACTTCAGGAAGTGAGCGCACACCCTATTTTGCTTACTGAAATGGAAATTCTGATTTAACCAAGAGTATTTGGGTTACTTAAGGGTTAAACCACTTCACTATTCACTTGGTTGGAAACCTTGGAAACTATTTTGCCTATGAAATTATTAGAGGAAAAATTAGTGAACCTCTTAAGAGCTTTCAAGTTGAGTTTAGGTTACTTATGAGTATTGTGCCGGATACCAAACCACTAAGAGTTACCAGTTACTTTTCCTTGTTTTATACACTGTTTTGATTGAGAAGTTATTCTATTTCTGGTTTCACTTGTTGGAAACTTTAAATGTATTGAAAAGATTTCCTTGGTATGAATGCTTGAGTTTTATTTCCAAATGGCATGTGTTACGAAAATGAGAAAAATACTGAAGTACTTGAGGTACGGCTTGGTCCAGAGGGACAGGTGATGAATTGTGATGAGTTTTGCATGATGTGGAATGAATGGTTTTACTTTGATATTGGAATTGAGATTAAACGATGTTTTACTGTTTTGGTCTAGCTTGTCCTGGATCCAGATGTTTAAGCTTAGTAATGTGATGTTATTGTTGGTTGTTGGAATTGCATGGCCTTGTGTGTTGCCACGACCGGTGTAGAGCAGCCAGAAACCCTGAGTAGGCCTGGTTGTCAATGCAGAAACCCGGGGAGTAGGCCTGCATTGGATGACGAAACCCTGAGTAGGCCGTCATTTCAGAGTATCCGAAACCCTGAGTAGGCCGGAACTGTGTACATGGAGGTGTGGAGTGTCTACTTGGCATGTTTAATTTATCAACTAAACGATAGTCATGACATTGACCAATCGATGTGTTATCGTACTTAACTGAGATGTGATTTGTTTGATTTGAACTTGGGAAATTGATGTTGGTTGTTTAACCGTATTGTAGTGTTTGTCGATGCATAGTTTTAAATTGTGATCAACTATTTCTGCATGCATGTGCTACTCGCTGAGATATTCGTATCTCACTCTGTTGTTGTTCTGTTTTTCAGATACTCGTGGTGAGGCGTTTTCAGGGGTAGATCCTGCTGAGGCATATAGGGAGGAAGATTACTATTACCTTCCTTAGACTTGTAGGTTATCTGTTCTGAATTTGAGAACTTTGAATTAATTGAGATGTATTAAAGTTAATTGGGGATGAACCATATGATTCTAGTTCAGTTTAAATGTTACAATTTTACATAAATGGAAATGTGCACTCTGTCAGGTTATAGATGTATGATTATCCAGCGATCATAAATTGATTAACGATCCTTGCCTAACCTCCGTGAGACGTGTTATATCTTTAATGAACAACACGGATCCGGGGCGTTACAAAAACAACCAATTAGGAACTTTTCCGGCAGGCCGTCAACTCGGTGGGAAAGCTTTTCAAAAGCTTCTTGATAAGCTGCTACGGTGGTAGTTTGTTTAAGGCGAGTCAGAGCTTCGGATGGGTCCTCGTAGTCGGTTGGACCAAATCGGAGTTATACAGCCTTGGTGAACTCATCCCATGTGAGTGGTCCATGAAACTTCGTCAACCACCTATGCCATTGCAAGGCGATGCCTTCTAGATGGAAGGAGGAGGCTAGCTGAACTTGTTGTTCTGGTGCAATACTTTTGAATTCAAAGTATTGTTTTGCCTTGTAAATCCATCCAGTTGGGTCGTCTCCGTTAAACTTTGGGAAGAACAACTTGAGGTGCTGATGAGAGTGGTCATTCATGGTGTTTGAATGGGAAGTGTGTGGGTGTGAGGCTTCGTCACGTGCAAATGGGTTGGTTTCGGGAGAGCTAGTGTTTTGGCTACGGGAGGCTCGAAGAACTTGAAGCTTGGTTAACATTGCTTGTAAGGCTGCGTTCATCTGATCGAAATTGCTCTCGTGTAGTGCCAACATTTCGTTGACATCATTGCAGAATTCTGCATTTGTTTTGCCGCGAGTGTCCATGGACGAAACGATGGCTCTGATACCACTGATATGAAATAATTTAGGATAAGAAGAGAATAGAAGAAGGAAGGGACTGTTGAGAATAAAACTGCATATCTTATTTGAACTCCTTCAGGCTATATATAGCCATACAACTAGTAGGGAAAATAACAACAATGCTAAAGACTAGGAATGCTGAAAAACAGGACAAAGAATAGCACCTACGTAACAGACTTAACAAACAATTAAGACCAAGTCTTCTATTAACAGACTCAACAACAACTAAGACCAAGTCTTCATCTTACCACTACACTCCGTGGTCTGGTTCTGGTTCGTATAGAGTGGCACATATCAGTAACATCCCAAATTCTTCAAATTTGATGCTTTGAATTAAGTGTGGAATTTTCTTCTAATTTCATGAATTATTTTATGCTTGCGTTTTGGATGCAATAATAGCTATAATCCAATTGTAATAATTTTCTATTGATTGTGGAAAATTTTTGGTATTTATTGGATTTTATTTGACTTAAGAAGGATTAAAATAAGGGAAAATTAATTTTTAGTGACACTTTTTCAAAATATTTAAGATTCAATCTTCAAAGTTTTGAGTTTTAACTTTTAATAGACCTTTATCAAAATATTTAATTTTTAGTACCATTTCACTATTTCAAACCCACAATTCCAAAAATGCCCTTGCATCACTTATCTAAATGACTTGTACAAGTCACTCACTTATGGTACAAATCATTTTATTGACTTGTACAAGCCAATTTATTAATTTGTACAAGTCTAAAATAGCTTGTATAAGTCAGTTTATTGCTTGTACAAGTCCTGAGAATGAGTTGTATAAGGGTACTTTTGGAAGAATTTATTTATAATAGTGAAATGGTACTAAAAATTAAATATTTTGATAAAGTTATATTAAAAGATAAAATTCAAAACTTTAAGGACTAAATCTTAAATATTTTAAAAAACACCACTAAAAATTAATTTTCCCTTAAACTAACATTAAGAGGTTTAATTTAATGCATACTGGGTAAAGGCTTTAGAGGATAGTTTTAGAGTGTTTTGCTTTGGACCCTAGCTACACTTGGGTTGAGGCGGTCATTTCAACTAAGTGGGTTGAGGTAAGAATGGTTTATGTGGTATGGCACCACATGTTATCAATTTTCGTGAGTTATTTGGGGCTTTCTCGAGACGACTTGAGCATGCTAGAACAGTCAAGCCCATCTACAGTTCTCCCCTGTTCCTTCTTCCAATTTCGCCCTCTTCTAGTGCCGGTGCTGGAGTTGGGTGTTTAATGATTAATTAGGTTGGGTGATCCCGCGAAGAAGGGTAGTTCTTCCATTCTTTTCAGCTGGGTTTGGTTTCTTGGTTTTGTAAACCTCATGACGGGTTATTTTGTAAATCCCATCACGGGTTGGGCTGAGAAAGATTACTGGATTGTTCTTTATATGCGTTAATGGAAGAAATAAGTTGTCATATTATTTTAAATTGCTGGATTTAATTTATTGTAAGTGTTAGATAAATCTTAGTAATTTTGTTGTTGAGTTTTAATAGTTGTAAGGTTAGACGTTGGGTTGAGTTTCTGTTTGAGTATTCGGGTTGCAGAAGGTTTGCAGATTCTACAAGAATTCAGAAAGTCATCCTCTATTTTCATTTAATTTTGCGTAATGTATGAATTATACTTATACGTCATCTAGAATTCGAATGATTTGATGTGGATCGGATTTATCAAAGCTTTGGACTGATTTCGGATTGATCCTACGGATTTGTCTGAAATGATTTCAGGAAATTTTGGGTGTTTGCAAAATAATGCAAACATCATTATAAATTTTAGTTTAATAGCTTCAAATTAGGTTTAATAGATGTAGATTGCATAGAAATTGGTTTTAGGTAGATAGGAGTCCCGGATTGATCTAGAAAATTCGGCAAATTGTGTCCTTTGATCACAAAAAGGAATGAACAGTACCGTTAACTAAGAATGAAAAGTATTTAAGGTTAAGTGTAGATGATTTAATTTTTAGTATAACTTATATAGTAATTAGTAATTGGTTTATATTTTAATAAATAATTAAGGGTTCATATATGATAAGAGAATTAATTGTAAATCAGTGTATGTAAAATCAAAATTCAATAAAAAAGTGTTTAAAAGTGATTTTTAGGGTTTGTAAATTAATTTAAAAATAGGATAAGGTCATTTTCATAAAAGTAAATAGAAAATGATAATTTAAGTGCAATTTGGCTTATTTCATGATAACAATTTTAGGAAATTGATTGAAATTGGAAACTTTTTATGTAAATACGTAAGATGATTTAGTAATCCATTTAATTGCATCAAAGAATTATAAATTGGGTTTTATCGATTATATATCTGTAGTAAGTTTCAAACAATGATGTTATCCTTATTATTAAATATTTCTTGTGAATTCCACTAGCATATTTCCAAATTGCATTTTATATTATAGTATGCTTATATTTGAAAAATAAGCATATTTGATGAGGTTAACACACACTTGAGTATTCCTAGTTTTGGATTGAATATATTGCACCCTAGTTAAATTGGTTTTACCCTGCGATAAATTTAACTTATCAATAGTGGGTTAGCAGTTTACTGGTTAATAAGGGCCAAATGAATTTCACTATTTGACCTCAAGAAAGATCACTATTATGTTTTGGATATCTAGTAATTTTTGTGGATGCATAAAATGATAATTAAATCTTAAGTGTGTGAGGGTTCTTCAGAATAAGAGTAAAGGGAGTCGTATTGATTGTAGCGACGAAGCTAATTGAGTTGAAGATTGTAACGCCTCGAATTCGTATTGTTCATTAAAGATATAACACGTCTCACGAAGAGTTATGTATGGGCCCACATTTCATATATCAACTTCCATTATCAACATGAGACATTCATCAAATTGCGGAAATATAGAATTTTTATTTAAGCATAGGAATTCTAATCAATCATGAATGTTATCAATTCTAAACAAATCTGAATATCAAACCTAAAACTATCCTATTACAAGTTTAATATTTCAAATCCATCAAAAAAACCTGCTAAGATTATGGAAGATAGTAATCCTCCTCCCTATAGAAATCTGTTGGCTCTACCCCGATGGTCGGATCCTCATTGAGAGTATTTGAAAATAAAAAAAAAACAAAACGTGATGAGATACGAATATCTCAGCAAGTAACACATGCATGCAGAAATAATTTTATAACAGTTCTAAAACATTCCACGAATAATAAATGATCATGAGTAAACAGTAGGAAACACCATGAAATCTAAATCAGCATAATTCTAGTGATAAGATAAAACATATGTCCAAACAACAATAAGGACAATTAATATCATGGTCAATGTCATGTAGTTCACTTTAATTGTGTAATTCGCATGCTGGAGCGACATCCAAGCCTCCTTGTACACAATTCGTCCTACTCATGATTTCAGCTTCTGAAATGATAGCCTACTCTGTAGACACCCCAAAATTGCACGATTTTGGATAAAATAAATCTTGAATGAGAGAAATATTTTATTGAAATTTTCAATTCTTAGCATTGGGTTTGAGATCCTTAACCCATTTGAATCCAAAACCACAAAGGAAAAGACCCAAATTCAATCTTTTTGTGCAAAGTCAAACTTTTCCGGTTGAATTTGTTGACTTTTGACCCAAAAAATGAAATATTTTTTAATACAAGATTTCAAGATAATTTTTCCTGGTAATAAGGTTTTTAGCAATGTTATCGCATAAATGATTTTTTTGAGCTTTTAAATATTGACGAATACCTTGGTATTAACATGTTGAATCTTTTTACCGGACCTGAAAAACCGGAATTTAGTCTTGAACTGGAAAGTTAACTTTTTATTCACTTGGAATTTGGTCTGGAACTATTTTTAATGGATTCAAATGGGAGAGGTGTTTGCTTATTTACATGTAATATCTTAAATAAATGGAGATTAAAAAATACGAGGATATTTACTTAAATTATATTACATGTAAATAAGAATTGCATGTACAAGTAAGGGTCAAACATGTTAAAAAATTGGTAAAACCTGTCGTGCCCGCATATAAAATGCAGACTAGTGGTGACTGCATTTAATCTGCGGTCAAGGCACGCCCGCATTTAATCTGTGGTCAAGGCACGACCACATTATATATGCGGTCACGGGGCTTTTTGTGCGAATTTGCATTTGCTCGATTTCTGAGCCTTATTTACACTCATACCTCTCTCTAAGAGATGCGATCTCCCATTTTTACCCTCCGTGGTTTATTAGATTTACTCCAACTTATGTTTTAAAACTGAGTTGGAACATTCTAGAACCCTATTTTGGCATACTCTTGGGACCAACCATGCCCTTGGCTTTATCTATAAATAGAAGGCCTCACCTCAAGCAAATAGCTAAAAATCTGAAGCTTGAAGAGCTCCAAGTGAAGAAGGGAACCCCTGCCTCTCTGCTTTCTCAATCCAGGTAAGTCATTTTCCCCTTTTATTTTCTTTTTTAATTCTAGAGATAGTCTGAATCTTCTCCCTTTCTGTAGAATAAGGCCAATACATGGTTGTATCTCTAAACCTATCTCCAAGTACCTCAAGACTCCTTTTTAGCCGTAAAACGTGAAAAGAAAGCTAGAGGAAAGGAGAACAGGTGGATCCTTAGAATAGAACCCTATAGTTTGATTTTCTCTTTTTGTAGAATAAGGCCTCTTCTTTGTGTTTGTATCCCCAGACCTACCTCCAAGTACCTCAGGACTCCTCTCTAGCCGTAAAACGTGAAGAGAGAACTAGGGAAAAACAGAACAGGTGGATCCGTAAGATAGACCCCTATGTGCTATAATCTGTAATATATGGTTTTTTACTACTCTGTTCATGTTTTGTAAGTGTTTTATTCCAAATTTGGAGGAATCCTATGGATCCATGCTGTTTATAGCATGAGATCCTCACTTCTTCCTATAGTTTTGATTTTTCACACACCTACCTGTAGACACCTCAAAATTGCACGATTTTTGTTAAATCTTGAAGGAGAGAAATATTTTATTGGAATTTTCAATTCTTAGCATTGGGTTTGAGATCCTTAACCCATTTGAATCCAAAACCACAAAGGAAAAGGCCCGAATTCAATCTTTTGTGCATTTTAAATATGCGGTCATGCCTTGACCTCATTTTAAATACGGTCATGCCTTGATTGCATTTTAAATGCGGCCAAGGCACGACCGCATTATATATGCGGTCACGGGTTTTTTTGAGCGAATTCGTCATTTTTTGATTTCTGAGCCTTATCTACATTCAAATCTCTCTCTGGGAGATTCGAATCCTCTGTGGTTTAATGGATGTGCATTATCTCTTTTTTGAAATTCAATTGGAACATTCTGGGACCAACCATGTCCCTGGGTTTGCCTATAAATAGAGGGCCTCTCCTCAAGCAAATGGCTGAGAATCTGAAGCTTGAAGAGCTCCAAGTGAAGAAGGGAACCCCTGCCTCTTTGCTTTCTCAATCCAGGTAAGTCTCTTTTCTCTTCTATTTTCTGTTTTTAATTCTAGAGATAGTCTAATCTTCTCCATTTCTGTAGAATAAGGCCTAGTTTATATTTGTATCCCCAAAGCTATCTCTAAGTACCTCAAGACTCCTCTCTAGCCGTAAAACGTGAAGAGAGAGTTAGGGGAAATGGGAACAGGTGGATTCTTAGAATAGAACCCTATAATCTGTTCTTTTATTTTTTGTAGAATAAGGCCATTGATTGTGTTTGTATGCCCGAACCTATCTCCAAGTACCTAAAGACTTCTCTCTAGCCGTAAAACGTGAAGAGAGAACTAGGGGAAAAGAGAACAGGTGGATCCGTGGGATAGGCCCCTATGTGCTGTAATCTGTAATATGTGGTTGCTTTTACTATTCTATTAATGTTTTAATGGTTTTATTCTAAATCTGGAGGAATCCTATGGATCCATGTTGTTTATAGCATGAGATCCTCTTTTCCTCCTACAGTTGGGATTTTTCACACCATTGCACTTACATCACTGTTTTCTTGATTTTTGTGATATTAGGCTAAGATTCTAGATCTATCACAATTTATATGGTAAATCTGAAATCAAAGCCTTAAAGTAACCTCTATAGTTTCATGAGGTGTTTTTCTTAGTTATTTTAACGTTGGAGAGAGGATCCTATGGTCCAAACTCTCCCTTTTTGATGTTTTTTTCATCAATTTGGGTGTATCTGGTTGAGATCTCTCAACTAATGATAGATCTGGTCCAGATCTATACCCTAAACAATTCAGGTCTTTTCCTTCAAGGTTTTGTTTAAATAACCTTAGTTTTTATCCTGGATTTTCAAGAGTTCATTGCTTTAACCTAAAGTTGGTTTATTTAAGTTTTGACTTTTGAGTCACTTTCTTTAATGATTATTTTCAATCCTGAAACCCAAGAGATGGCACATTCATATGGAGGATCTAGAATTAATTGGGTCATTCATATAGAAAAAGCCATACATGTTTTTATCACTTTTTCTTTACTTTTGGTTTGATTTTCATTAGAAAGCCTTTTTCTAGCATGAAAAATACCTGGCAACCACCTTGTGTGGATGAATAGGGGTGCCTAGCACCTTCCCCTATTCATAACCTAATCCCCTTACCCATCTCTGGTTGTTTTTGTTTTGTATTTTAAAATAGAGTTATTTTTACTCTAATTTTTGTCTTTTTTTATTTGATTTGATATTTTGGTGTCCATTCACACCTAAAAAGAATGGTGGCGACTCCTTGTTGTAATGAATCCTGTGTGATGATAGGAAGTCATTGAATTGATTTTCTATGTCTCACAACTTGCAACTCCGCTGGGGACTTGTGGATTTCAGCCTTTTGGTGTATTTGTTCATGTTTTTGTGTTTTGTTTGCTTGCTATTTTGTGTTCTTAAGCATGTTTGATATGTTTAAATCTGATTTATTGTTTAAAAGTTCATGGGGGTAGAAACATACTGAATTCTGATTTATAGGATTGTTTCTAAAAACATGTGTAGGGGGCTTGTTTTGCCAAACCATGCTTATTTCTTGCTGTATTTTCAAGATAGCATGTTTTATTTTTCAGCATGTTCTCCTTGATGTATTATTTGGTTGTATAACATGATCATATTGTTAGCACCTGATTTTTGCACCCCAAAAAATGAAGAAAATGGAAATTTCAATTAAAAAAGTCAAACCCTAAGGGGGTTGAAATTTGACTTTTTGATCAAAAGAAAATTGGCCATCAAACTTCCTCTCATTAAAAAGAGCATTTCGACACGGTTTGAACGCAATTGAGTTTGCAAAAATCGGAGTCTGGATGAGGAAGTTATGAGCCGGTCAAACTTTTGGGGAGCGAAAGTTGACTTTTTGCTCAACCCCAATTCAACTGCCCAATTTGATCCCATTGGATAGAGCATTCCGAGCCAATTCCAATGACACCAAATTTGCTGAAATCGGAAATCGGACGGAAAAGTTATGGGCATTTGAAGTTTCAAGAAAACTGCCCATGTGGCAAAAAGAAAAGCAAAAAGCAGAAAAAACGAATAAAACAAATAAAATAATTGTTTTTAGAAAATATCTTAATTTTTAATAATATTTTAATAAATATCTGAAGATATTTAGAATAAAATAATAATAAATCGGAATAAAATCTTTTCAAAAAATCAAATTTAATAAAAGATTTCAAATCTTGCATTTAAAAAACGTGCGCAACTGCACTTGAAGTACGGTTTAGTCTGAATCGCACTTCAAATATGGTTTTGATCTTCTAGAAGGTAGACGCGTGTCCTGTACGGTGACAGCTGGCAGATCCGCGCAGATTCACACGTTTTTAATGCCAACCGCACTTGAAGTGCGGTTTTTGCATTTTTAGTGTAATTTGGCAAAAACCGCACTTGAAGTGCGGTTGTGACCAAACCGCACTTCAAGTGCGGTTTCGGCACTTTTTTGCCTATAAATAGAGGGCCAGCCCCCCATTTGGAAAGGAGGTCCCTAGGCCGTTCCCCTTTTCTTTCTCTACCTTTTTCTCGTCCAGCCCCTGCCCAAGCCCTGCCAAAACTCTGCTAGCCCATAAATATTCCCATTTTACCCCTAAACTCTACCTCTTCCTTTCATTGTCCATCCCGTTCAATCTTGAAGGCGAAGGAGACCCTTTTCAAAACCATTTTGGGAAATCAGCAGGAGCGCGGAAGTGCTGCCAAAATCCACTCATTGTCCCCATCTCTTATCTCTCTCAACCCAAAGCAAGGGAACCCCCTTTCAAACCCATTTCGGAGAATCAAAGGGAGTGCAGAAGCGCTGCCAAAATCATTCGGAGAACCTCCACTCCTCAGAACAAGGTAGTAATAGCAAGGTGAGCTGTTTATTGATTTTATATTTGAAATATATCAGAATTAGATCGCTTAAAGCAAGATTTTTCTCTTGTATTTTACCTCTTTTTCTGCACTAACTCTTTCTGCTCATCTGATCATCATATTTTGGGAGGGGATTGTCCTCCTTGAAGAATCTTTTGTATCCTTAATTCTCCTCCCTCTCTCCATTCTTGATTAAATCCCCATATGTAGTGGACATTGAAGAATCGAAACACCAAGAAAGGAAGGTGTGAACCAAGCACATAGATAGCAGTAAAGGTGCTAAAATCACCAACCGAAATGGGTGGAAGGAGAAAAGGAGTCGACAGCACAAATCCCGAGGCCGCGGCGGCATTTTTGGGAAATCGGGCCGAAACCGTATTTGGAATACGATTCAGTTCAGACCGTGATTAGAATACGGTCAAGTTTGCAAATAACTTAAAAATCCATTTTTTCTAACCCGGTTGGACCCAATCCGACCCAAATAAACTTAACCCGATCCATTGGGCAATTTAGACTTTTCAGGCCCATTTTGAGACTGTGGGCCCTCCAACAGGGCCCACACCCCCGTTCGGCCCAACTAAGGTCCGTTTTGATAAATGGGCTAAAGGCCACTTGGTTAATTGCTCATGGGCCAAATCCAAGTCCATTGGGCCCTAAAAAGCTTCAACCCACTAACTTTGTAAATATTTAATAAACCTTTAAACCAAATAGCCAAAATCCAATAGGGGTTACCCAATAACCCGAATTGGGCCTTGGGCTTGACTTAAGCCCAACATGGATTACACTGGGTGTTAGCACCTGATTTTTGCACCCCCAAAATAAAGAAAAATGAAAAGTCAAACTAAAAGTCAAACCCTGAGGGGGTCAAAAATTGACTTTTTGATTCAAAGAAAATTGGCCATCAAACTTCCTTTCATTGAAAAGAGCATTTCGACACGATTCTAACGCAACTGAGTTTGCCAGAATCGGGGTCCGGATGAGGAAGTTGTGAGCTGGTCAAACTTTTGGGGAAGCGAAAGTTGACTTTTTGCTCGACCCCAATTCAGCTGCCAAACTTAATCCCAGTGGATAGTGTGTTCCGAGCTGATTCCAACGATACCAAATTTGCTGAAATCGGACATTGAACGGAAAAGTTATGAGCAGTTGAAATTTCAAATAAAGCTGCCCATGTGGCAAAATAGCAGCAAAAAGCAGAATAGATGAATTAAATAAGTAAAAATAATCATATCTTTATTTTTTAATATTATTTTAATAAGAGAATCTCGTTTTATAATAAAATAATCAAAAAATCGGATAAAAATCTTTAAATAAACCAAATTGAATAAAGGTTTGAAATCCAAACATTTTAAAAACGTGCTGGACCGTATTTGAAGTACTGGCGAGGCATGCCCGTACTTCAACTACGGGCACGCTTCTAGAAGAGGACGCGTGGCGGGACACGCGTCCCGTACGGAAGAATCTGCGATAATTGCAAATATTCGTTTTTCGCCCGTATTTGAATTACGGGCAAGGCACGCCCGTACTTGAAGTACGGGCAAGGCACGCCCGTACTTCAAATACGGGCACGGGATTTTTGCCTATAAATAGAGAGGCCACCCCCCTTCATTTCAACAAGCCCTCTCCCCTGGCCTACCCCCTCTCCCTCTTGGTGCTCTCCACGGCTAAGCCCTGCCCAACCACCATCATCCCAACACCTAACCTTATTTAATGCCCAAAATACCCCTGCCTCATCAGAATCATGTTTAAACTTCTCCTCTCCACCCTTTGAATATCAAGAACCCACCAAACCTCTGTCAAAACCATTCCAAGAAATCCTGTAGGACGCGGAAGCGCTGCCGAAATCCTCGAAGGATCCTAGCATCAACAAAAGCAAAGGATTGCTAGTTTGGTAATGTTTCCGATCAATATATCTTTCAAATTCCTTATTTGAAGTATTTGATGTTTCTTTCTTTTTGTTTCTTTTACTACATTATCTACTAATCTTTTGATTTATGGTTGCTGGGATATCTCCATGCTAATGAGAGTTTCAAAATAAAAAAGATGTAAGTATATGAGGCAACCTGAAGATGCCATACACCCATTTTGGCTTTGGTTTGGGAACATAAAAAGAACCGGTAATTTATAAATCATCCCCTGTAATCTTCCCTCACTCCTTCTACAAATGACCAAGGATGATTAAAGGAAGACTCTCCTTTCCAAAAAGAACAAGAAGAAGAAGAAGATGGCTTTACAAGACAAAAGAAGGATATGAAGAGTTCCAAAGGACCTGGAATCACCACAGAAGTCTTTGGAGATCCCAAGAAGACAGCCAGAATTGATCCAGATTGAAATTGGCAGCAAAAATGCAAACGAAGTCGCGTCCGTAAACTCAGGCCGGTCCAGCCTGGACCGTGTTTAATTCGCGGACAAAGGAGACCGTAATTAGTTCACGGTCAAGGCGGACCGTAGAGAAAATGCGGGCAAAATGTAAAGTAACTTAAAAAACACAATTTTCTGGCCCGGTTGGACTTAACCCGACCCGAACCGGCCTTTTAGACAATTTGGGCTATTGTGAGCCCAATAAAAGACTGTGGGCCTAGATGGGCCCACCAAGATTACCATAGGCCCATTTATGAGGCCCACTTTTGACTGGCCCATACCAGGCCTGTTTTCAATAAACAGGCCCGGGCCCCTTGACCTTTGGCTAATGGGCCAAATCCAAGCCCATCAAGCCCAAATAAAAGTGTAAAATAAATAAAATTTAAATAACCAAAAAAAAGGGTTACCCAATAACCCTACTGGGCCCAAGGCCCAACTATGGCAGCCCACGGGTCTTCCAACGGGACCCGGGTCCGACCCACTTCACTTAAATAAATAAAAAGATAAAATCAAATAAAAAGGGACCCACACCTCCAGCGGGCCCCGCCAGACCTAACAAAGCAGCATGCTGGTCTAGGAAGGGTGAGATTGACTCAAAAACCAGGGAGACCCGAGGGACCCGTCAAACCGACGGGGCGGACCGGGGTGTCTTTAGGACTTCCCCGGCCCGTAACCGAGGACTTAGCTAGAACTCTGAAAAGCCGCAGACCAGACTTAGACCCGGTTAGGGCAAAACCGTGTCTGCCTGCACTCTCAGGCAGTGGCGACTCCGTAAGTCCCGTGGTACGCACTGAACGTGCGCCCGGTGTGCGATCTAGGCCAGATTTAGGTGCGCACACTGGGCTTTCCAACAGGGCCCATACCAGACCCACTTCACTAATTGATAAAAAGATAAAATCAAATAAAAAGGGGGGGCCCACACCTTCAATGGTCCCCACTCAGACCAAATAAGTGTGCATGCTGGCTTAGGAATTGGGTGAGAATTAAGTTGACTCAAAACCAAGGAGACCCATGGGACCTGTCAATTGACGGGGCGGGCTAGGGTGTCTTCGGACTTCCCTAGACGTAACCGAGAACTTGCTCAGATCTCTAATAAAGCCGCAGACCAGAATAATTAGGCCCGAATAGGTGCCCCTTTTGTGTCTGCCTGCACCTCTCAGGCAGTGGCGACTCCAAAAAACAATCCCGAGGCGAGCATCACTTCGCGTGCGGCCCGAAATGGGGTGCACACACATATGTTTGCATGTTTGGGTGATTTTTGTGAGCATGCTTAGGTGCTATAGGATTACTTGGTTTACTTATGTTTGTTTACTTTAAATATGCTTTCTATTATGCCTTGGTTTGTATATATGCATGGCTGCGAAAAAGAGTGGCAAGGGGCTGGGACGTTGTGAATGCACCTACTGTTTACAAATGCACTGTGCATGTGCGCTCGTCGGAAACGCCGCACGGGAAAATTTGGAGTCGCCACCGCTTGATGGGGTGCAGGCGGACACCTTGGTGCTTAATCTTGTCTATTGGGCTGATCTGCGGCTTGAGATTCTGAGAAAGGTCTCGATTGCGGTCTGGGGAAGTCTGTAGACACCCCAGACCACCCCGTCGGATGACGGGTTCCGTGGGTTCCCTGGTTTGAGTCAACTTACTTTGGTTTCACCCGATTCCTAATCCGGTATGCCATTTGGTTAAGTCCGGCGGGACCACCTGAGTGGTGTGGGTCCCTTTAATTGATTTTATCTTGCTTAATTTAGGTGATCTAAGTCTGACTGGGTGGGCCCTGTTGGAAAGCCCATGGTTTCCTTGGTGGACTTGGGTAAGCCCACATATCCCATGTGGGCCTCTGTCTAAGCCTAAGAGGCCCTTTGGGTTTAGATTTAGTGAATTAATTTTACTTTAAGATTTAATTCAAGAATTTAAGTGGCTTTCATGCAAAAGTGGGTCGGCCTCGGTTTGTGGGCCCTTCGGTGGGCCCCCATGATGGTTGCCAAAGTATTTTTAGATTTATCTTGTTTAAATTTGCCAAAGTGAGTTGGACATTGAGCTTGGGGCCCGTAGTCCAAATTTGGCCTTGAAAGCCCAGTTCCTTTAGGCTTAGGGTTTGCACCCTTCCTTGGTTCGGTTAATGGGCTTTGGCGGGCCCAATAGACCCTAGCCCTGGGTCTTGGCCAAACCATACAATTCAAACACAACAATCTACACATCAAGTTCGGGTGGGCCGCACTAGGTTTGGCCCGCCCAATTCGATCGGTTAATTTCACTTTATTTGCTTATCTGGTTTAGTTATATGCACAAAGGATTTATTGGGCTTGGTGGCCCCCGTTGGAAGGCCCACTATGCATCTGAATTAGACCGGTGGTCCATATCCCAAGTTGGGTTTCCGGGTGACCCGGAAACCCTGTTGGTTCATTTGGTTTTGTTGAAAATACCATTCAAATTCGATAAGAACCGGAGAAAACCAAAATTGGCATTTTTGCCATGTAGCCGACCATAAGTATCGGCTAACCACAAATCCCAAGTGATCCGACCTGAGTTGTCAGATCACTATGAAATGGCTCCTTTATTGGGGTTGCGCCATGGGGTGGCTTCCAGGGGTTCCTAGGGGGCTTCTATAAGTCATGTGGGCCCCTGGGAGGTGATGGGGCATGGGGTGGCACCCACTTTAATCCTTTTTGGGATTTTCCAGCAAAGGCAAGGGGGTAGGTGATGGGGCATGGGGGTGCTGCTGCTGGGAGGGTGCTGCTGCTGTTCCCAGCAGCAGCTCATGCAAGCACTAATGGAAGGCTACAAGGTGAGGGGATCATGTTTGTTAGCCCCAAAATAGCAAGTTACAAAGGGGGCACATATTCACAATGATCCGATTAAATAAAGGCACACCACGCATGCACTATCAAGAGATGATACTTAAAGAGAAATCTGCTATAGGTGTTAAGAACAGCCACTGTTTGGCGGGGATTAAGGTGCTTCCAGGAGCTGGACTAGTGGGCAAGTGGGGTGGGGGTCATGGCAACGGGATCTCCCATTCATGGTACGTGAATTTAGGCATAACATGCAACTTAAACCCATTGGAAACAAGGAAAAGTGGAGGATACGGCTGCTGCCGGCAGCAGCTCCAAAATGCTCTGCATGCTTATTAACCCAAGATAAAAACACTTGCTGCATGCCCAGAATAGTAGCCACCAATGAGAGGGAGGGGAAAGGGGATCATGCTCATGTGCTTAAAATAACAAGCCAAAGGGGGAAGGAGGGCAGCATTCATGTGAATACAAATCAAAGAAAAGAAATCATATAATAAGGCCTGCTGTAACCTTACAAGGGCAGCAACTACAGGGAGTAGGAACATGCATAGTATCATAGGACAGCAAACAACATGGGGGGAATGAGCGTGCATCCATGGGTTGCTGGGCTAGGCTTGGTCTTGGGCTCCAAACCTGCTGAGACAACAGCAAACAGTGAGAGTTTGCTGCTGTCTCCGGCAGCCACTCACCTAGGACAAAGCAAAGGGAGCATGCCTATGACTCATCACATGCTAAAAGAAAAATACAGCAAGCAACACTTGATCTGTTATAAAAAAAAAAGAATAAAAATAAAGAAAGATTCATGCTTAACTATGCAAAACAGCAAGTTGAGAGAGAGGAGGGAGCATGCTTGGTATTTCTAAAAGCAAACAAGACCAAGAGGGAAGAACACCAACCATCAGAGATTATATGCATCCTGCAACTATCATGTAGAACAGCAAATAAAGGAGGTACGGCCAGCAGAAAATAACACCAAAAAATGAGAAGAGAGAAGAAGGATCAAGAAGGGAAATGGGGCTTATATTGGGGGTACATGAGATTAGAATGGGAGGAACATTCTCCTCCTAAAAAATACTCAAAACAGCAGACTAAAATGGCAGCTTATAAGCACCCAAAAAAAGGTATAAAAAATGAGCTCTCCTACTCTCAAGGAACCCTACGTGGACCTCTTACTTGTGGTGGCTTTATGCCATGAAAAGAAAATCAAATGCATACATAAAATAACATGGAAACAAGCCCATGCCAAGAAAGAAGAAAGGAACAGGAAAATCAGTAGAAAAAATCTGGTTTTGATATATGTATAATACATGGTGGTGGGGAACCTCACCTGGTGGTGCTTGAGCACTCATGCAAGGTGGAGACCACTTCTGGAGGTGGTACAACAGCTGGAGACTCTCCTCCTTGACAGCAGCAACACCTGCTCCCCTTCTTGTTGGAGTGTGAGTGAAGAAGAAGAAGGAACAAGAAGGGTGGAAGCACTTGAGGTGGTGTGGGGAGGTGGTGGAGGCAAGGAAGGCTGAGAAGAAGGTGGGTTTGGGTGCACAAGGGAAGGAAAAACAGCTCCAAGGCCAGCAACCCTCGGCCAGGGGGTTGCTGGCCCTTTTTATAGACTTTTTAATGTATCTAACCATATAGGTTGGATACACTACCTCCTTAGTGTATCCGACCTATATGGTCAGATACACTAAGTGTATCCGACCTATAATTCGAAAATTAAATGACACCGCGAATTTGTCGAGGAATCGGTGCGAATCTCGTTGGCGGATCTCTTTGTATCCGATGAATAGTATCGGATACACACAAAAGTATGTGTATCCGACATATTTGGTCGGATACAAATCGAAAAATTACAGATTTGCCCCTTGACTTGACCGATTTGACACTTTTAGATATCTGCGGATTGCTCCCTGCGAATTTTGGTTTAGTCCCTGAGATATTTGGCAAGTTTTGGATATTTAAAGATTGCCCCCTGAGATATTTTGCTGCGTTTGTCGCCACGTGTGCAGTTTCTTTGCCACGTATGCAGTTTCCGGTTTTGCTGCTCGGAAACTTCGACAGCTCATATCTCCTTCATCTGGACTCCGATTTGGGCAAACTCAATTGCGTTATAACCGGTATTTTCTTCGACGAGTACTTGTCACATCTTCAAGAACTCAGTCGAAAGAGAGAGAGAGTGAAGCGTCATGGTGGGGATTAAATATAGGGGAAATAGCCAATTAACTATATATATACGATTGTTGCAATTAAGTTCAATTAAATGTTTTTAATAAAGGGTCAAGGCATCCACTCATAAGTGGCATCCATGTAAAGGCAAACTTACATGTAAGTTGTGATTATTTGTGTATAATAATCTCCCAAGTGACAACTATTCTTTTCATAATTAGTGCAAAGGCAAACTTACATGTAAGTTGTGATTATTTGTGTATAATAATCTCTCAAGTGACAACTATTCTTTTCATAATTAGTGCAAAGGTAAACAAGAGAGAAAAATTGAAGGCTAGTATCTTTACCGGTGGTAACTGCTCTTTTATTTGTTGAGTAAGCTACTGTCGATAAAAGGTCCTAATTTATTTCATGATGATAAATATAGGGGAAAATTATGTTACTTTTTGGCATGCATTTATAAAACCAGTCCATCAAAAATCTCATTTTGCATAAAAGGATTAACTTTCAAACACAATTGAGCTGTCGAGTCACTTTTTAAAAAAAAATTTAAAATGGTGTCACTTTATTACATATTGTATTATTCTTTAATGCAATCAAAACTATAAAATCTATCCCAATAATCAAGGTAAACCAAATGATGTTTTGGGTTGCTCTTGTTAATATAACAAAATTTGAAAATCTAATACAACCTATAGAACACCATTCCTACTAAAGGCTCAAGCTGATAATAAGGGGTAAACTTTATATATTTAATATTTTCCTTAAAGATTTAAGCTGATAGAAAACTCATTTTTAGGGAGGCCTTAAGCGTTGAGTAACATTTTTTTTTCTCAGTGGGTGGAGTGAAGTTCTGAACCCAAGTCTTCGATACCATATAAAACATTATTTCTACTCAAAGCTTAAGCTTATAGTAAGGGATGAACTTTATATATTTAATGCACTCGAAGTTTCAAATGATACTTCAAATTCAAAAAAATCAGGTAGTAAAATGTGGATTCTGGAATTCAGGATTATAATTACAATTTAGAAACCACATCAAATACTGGTTAGTTGGATCACATACGGTCAACTGGGAATTTGAACCAGACCGACATCCCCTACCGGGTCAACATCCGGTTAAGGTTCTATACTTCTATTCCACTTCTGGGGTTGTCCCTTCGAATTCCTCAAAAGGCCACGAAAACAGCAGAGTCGGAACGCCACATCGCACCTCCAGTCCACATCGCAGATTCCACGAACCTAAAACTCTAAAACTCTCGCAGCATCTATCCCCTGCAAGCGTAACCACATTCTCCCTACGCTCTTGCAATCCACACCGTTCATTTTGAGGACCCAATTTGAAAATCAAACCGGTTCGTGGGTCTCATTTGATCGTTCTTGATTGGACGGTCAGGAGAGAACAAAACCTCGTGAGTTTGACTTAATCGATCTACCTCGGTTGCACCGTCGCTCCTAGTTTTTACCGATTCCCGGCCCGATGATTTCCCGACAACGACCCTCATGCGACTCCATTCCATCAGCGTCTCCTCAGTTTCTCCTCACAATCTTCGCAGACTCGGTTCTGCCATGCCGAACACCATCTCCCCCGGCTCAGTTTTAGACTCCCTCCGACTGTCTGCGTCTGAACCCGACTTTTCCAAGATTAAGAACTCCCAAATCCCCCCTTCGAACCGCTCGACGTGCTCGTCTGGGTCGTCGAAGTCGGGGAAGAAGAAGGGGGTGAACGTGATTCCAAAAGATCCAAAACTGAGTTCTTCCAAGTCGAACTTAACGGAGGAGAGTCTCGAGGAGTTTAACAGAAGAAACGAGGCCGATGCGAAGAAGATCTCCAACAGTAGCCCCTATTACAGGGGCCTTACTGATTCCTCGCTTATAATTATGAGGGAGAGGAATTCTTCCATGTCGAGTCCCGGGAGAGATAGCTTTGCGACTGCAGTTACTTCCAGCTCGATTTTGACTGTGTTTGGAAAGATTCATGAGTGGGGTGCTTCTTGTTTCAAATCTCACGAAGACGTCATTGATCTTAAGAAACCCGTTTTGGCGACAACGGATTCCGCTCTTTCTCCTCTTCCTTCTTCTTCTAATTCGGCTTCTGTACCGATGATGAGTTATGTGGAGGAGGTGGGTTTGGAGAGAAAGGAGAGTAATTCCACCGAGACGAAGACTAGTTCGTCGTTGGTCGAAGGGAAGCCCCTGAGGGAGAGAGTTTCATTCGTAGAAGCTGCAAAACCATCCATCATTGAGAAGAGAGTTGCTGTGGTTGAAGAGATGCCGAAGGAGGCAGAGAAGGAGGAGAGGCAGTTCATCTGGGCGGATAAGTATCGCCCGAAGGCCTTGAGGGATTTCATCTGCAATAGAGCTAAAGCAGAAGAGCTCCAAGCTATGGTAAGATTAATGGTTACCTAACAAAGCAAATATATGCTGTAGGATTTTTTGTTTCATCTCAGATTCTTGTGTTTGCGGTTTTCACTGATGCATGTTATGCCTTGGCTTGGGTCCATGCATGAAATGGGCCACTTACAGAGAAGGCAAAATTAGGTTTCAGTGATACTTTATTAAAACAATTAAGAAAAGGGAAAAAGCTTTCAAAGGAAATAAAAACTAGTTATCAGTTTTAGAAAACATTGAAGAATGAGTGGTTATTTAATTTTACAATTTTAACATGGGCAATGCAAGGCATACATAGAAATATGGATGACTTCAAGTGTGCCATGCATGCATGAGTGGGTAATTTAGTCCAGGTAAAAGTTGTAATAGTAAAATTGTTGAATCTCAACATAAGTTGGTTTCCACCAAAGTGGGGTTAGCCACATGAATCTTCATTCTTCATCTTGTTATTGCAAAAATGATGCCATCTTTTAGATTAGGGTTTTTTGCATCCATACCCCTATATTATTGTATATTTGCATTTATATCCTCATGTTTTTAATATTTATATTTATACCCCTCTATTTATCAAAATCGTTATAGTCATACCCCTGACGTTAAAATCCGTTAAGTTTGTTGTTTATTTTTTTTAAATGACAAAAATAACCTTTTGCAAAATAAATGATTTTTACATTTATCCCCTATATTATCTTATATTTGCATTTATGCCCTTATATTATTATATTTGTTGCATTTGTAACCAAAGTCATCAATATTAGGGCTTTTTGCATGCATACCCCTGTATTATGATATATTTGCATTTTTGTCCTTATGTTTTAAGTATTTATACCCATACTCCTCTATATATCATAACCATTACAATTGCATCCATACCCCTATATTTATACCCATACTCCTTTACATATCATGTAAACATGCTATTAAGGCTATCATGCAGAAGAAACACAATCCTGAAGAATACTGTGATAAAGCTTATTACATTCAAACATATCAAGCAACTTATGCAAATGTAATTCATAGTATCCCTGATCATAAGTTGTGGCCTCAAGATATTCATGGTCGTAATGTCTATCCACCTAACACATGCCGACCACCAGGATGACAAAAAAAAAATAGACAACGTGATGTGGATGAAGCTGAATCAAGTCAACGCAGGCCATCTAAAAGGTGTAAAAGGTGTGGAAAGTTAGGCCATAATAGACGTACATGCAAAGAAGCAATTCCTAGTAGGGGCGAAAGGCAAGTATGACTTTAGAGGAGTATGGGAGTATGGGTATAAATACTTAAAACATAAGGATAAAAATGCAAATATATCATAATATAGGAGTATGGATGCAAAAAGCCCTAATATTGATGCAATAAATATAATATAAGATAATAAATATATAAGATAATAAAAGGGTATAAATGCAAATATAAGATAATATAGGGGGATAAATGTAAAAATCATTTATTTTGCAAAAGGTTAATTTAGTCATTTAAAAAAAATAAACAACAAACTTAACGGATTTTAACGTCAGGGGTATGACTGTAACGATTTTGATAAATAGAAGGGTATAAACATAAATATTAAAAACATGAGGATATAAATGCAAATATACAATAATATAGGGGTATGAATGCAAAAAACCCTTTAGATTATGTGTAGATACGTTTTATAACAATAAAAAACTACTCCTTTTTAAATATTTTTAAAATAAAATATAGCTATGATTAAATTATTTTCAAAACAATCACTTAATATTAATTTATTTGATAAAGTATAACTAAATCTTAATTTTGCCTTTACGGCACATTATATGTGAAAGGTATCTGAATCTCCTCTATTCTTGGTGACTTTTCAGGCGAGAAATGGTGAATGTAATCATTTTATATTTGAAGGGCTTCCAGGAGTGGGAAAGAGAACCATGATTTGGGCTTTTCTTAAAGAAGCTTTTGGACCTGACAGTTTGAAGGTGACAAGCTGTAATTCTCAAGCAATTGCTTATGATCTTTTTTTTTTTTTTTTTTTTTTTTTTTTTGTGGGTAAAATTGCTTATGATCGATAGGCTTTGTATTTTCATTTGTCTTTGAGTCAGTAATGGGTTTTCCTACTTTTACATGCAGATAACGGAAGAATATAAGGAATTTGAACTGAAGGTAAGTGTCAGATTTCCCTCAGAATGATTTTTATTTGCTTAATTCTCTCTTCCTTTTAATTTTCAATTTTTCAAGAAACAGAAATTAAAGAAAAAGAAGATAATATCTGGGGTTTATCTTAGGAAACTGGAGGCCATAGACCCTGCTTAAAATCAATTTGAGTTATATATTTCATGGTCACTAAAGAAAATCCAATCATAAAAAGGCATTGCCAAACAGAATCAATAATAAATTCTAAATTATCAAACATAATGGTGATATATAAGAAAAGATCACAAGCATTTCTTCTTTATGTTTGACAATCTTTCCACTTTGAATTGGTGTTTGTAAGTTTCTTGTTTAAGAGGATCAACTGTGACGATAGAAACTGTTAGTGTAGGAAAGAACTACATAATTGCTCTAATTCTGCTGTGTAGTCATATGGGTTTAAGAAGGAAAATTTGCTAGACTATTCATAGACAAAGCTTTGTGGCCATGGCAGGGAGAACCAATAGGCAGCATCCGAGTAAAGGTGAAAGAATCCCGTCGACATGTCGAGATTAATCTCTCTGAACTACGTGGGTATGAGAAGCATGTGATCGTGTCACTTGTAAAGGAAACAAGTACAATCGTAGAGAACAATGCAATGAACTGTGATCATACTAACTGCAGAGGTATGTTCTATGTGGCCATGTTAGTATAGTATATCTGTATTCTATGCTCATTGTTTGTAATCTTGAAGCTTCATTTTCAAAAAGCTGTTAATTTTCTTGGCCATATTTCCTCAGCAATCATTCTATATGAGGCAGACATGCTTTCCACTGATGCCCAACTATATATCAGATGGCTCTTAGAGAGATATACAGGCTGTAACAAAGTCTTCTTTTGCTGCTCTGATGCTTCTAAGCTTCATCCCATCAGCACCCTTTGCACTGTTATTAAACTTAAACCCCCTTCAAATGAAGAGGTGATCTCATTTTGAACTATAACTAGTGGTTTTTTTTTTTTTTCGTTTTACTATAGAACAATATATATATTCTTCAATTTATTTTTTCTTTCTATTTTATTCTCCAGATTGTTGAAGTCTTGGAGTTCATTGCGAAACAAGAAGGTATAGAATTGACACCCAAATTTGCAGAAAAAATCGCTGAGTTCTCCAAGCATAATCTTCGCCAAGCAATTCGTTCATTTGAGGCCTCATGGCAAACAAAGTAAGCAAAAGATATTGTTATTACTCAGAAATGCATGGCTGAATATTGTTTAGGTCGAAGAGATTTTCCCATCAATATAGGTTGTTCCAATCACAAGTTAATTAATACTAGATTTTCTCTATAATAGCACTCATAACGACAAGAAAATTACACAGTTATGTTCTGTTATAGATTTAACCTCTCTCTCTCTCTCTCTCTCGCTCTCTCTCTCTCTCTAATTCCCATAACTTTGTGTATGTATGGGAAGTTATCCCTTTAAGGAAGATCAAGAAATCACAACTGGATGGGAAGATGATATTGCTAATATTGCCAAGAACATCATTGAGGAACAAAGCCCAAGACAGTAAGTTTTATCCTCCTATCTTAAATTTTGTATTTCTTTTCAAGTATTCTTTGTTTTTTCCATTTGTATAGGTCTTTTCAGTTCATCCACTTCATCAGATTTAACACTTACACTTCCTGTCTTTATTTATTTTTTGTTGATTAGTTAGAATTTACATTCTTAATTCTCTCAAGTTTTATTCATAACCAAATCAGATGAGATATCTTAAAACAAAGCATTAGTTAACAAAATCATGTATCTTCTGAAATCAAGCTTGACCACCATATACAAAATCATATGCCTTTCTGATCCTCAAATTTACTTGGCTTCCTTAATTAAAACAGAGAGATAATGAAATTTTCTTTTACCCACAGGTTGTATATTATCCGAGGAAAGCTTCAGAAACTTATAGAGCACAATGTATCCCCAGACTTCATTTTCAAAGTAAGAGCAGTTGGCATTTTGCTTTCCAACTAAGCCTATTTAATTCCACTATAGTCATTATGTTCTTCTCTAATTACTAAATCTATTGAAATGCAGACTCTGGTGGGAGAATTGAAGAAGCATTTAGATGACCAATTGAGATCCAAAATTGATGTGTTTTATCATGAATTCAATGTATGAATTAGAGTCAATTTTCCTTCTATATCTATCTTTTGATGCATTAAAGACAAAAAACTAATTGATCACATTTAATTCCTTCTCTTTAGAGCGATAAATCAAGACCTTTACGTAATCGGTATGACGAACACAATAAAAGGATTAATGACCCAGTGAGGAAGAATGCTCAGCATTTCATGAAGATTGAAGGTAAACCGTTCGTACTTTTTACAGCAATATTGTATCTATCTTCTTTCAAAATACTCACCAGTAAATAATTAAGTTGAGGGTTTATAACTCACCTATAAACATTTGTTGAGTAACATGAAACAATTCAAATGTCTTCATTGACAGAGTTTACAGCAAAATTCATGAGCTTCTACAAGTCTTCAGTGATGAAGAACGCAAGAGCGCCAATTGGATCTGCAATCTAAGAGGAGTTCATGTCATCATGCAGCTCAACTGGACGGTTTAGTTAAAACAAACATTTTGTGGATAATACAGTGCAAATGAGTGTGTTTGTGTTTGCAAGCCTTGATGTCTCTAATGGGTTTTAAAACTTTTCAAATAAATGTGAAAACTAAATCAAGTAGAAATTGATTATTCACCTTTTCAAGGATTATTAAATACATGTACAGAAGGCATATATAAATTTATGATAATCAGACATATAATATCTATGCATGGTTTTTATTTATTAGCATGCTTTCATTTATAATAGCTAGAGACAAGATTCCTGTCCCCGACCCCACTTTGGTTGATGATGATGATGATGTAATGTTCTTTCTTCTGGGTCACCAAACCCCATTTGCTTATTTTCCCAAAAGCAAGTGTAAAATAGTTGAAGGTGGAAAAAAAAAAGATCAAAAAATGGAAGAATTAATATATCAATTATAAACAAAAAAGAAAGTATGAATTTACACCTTTTGCCTTGGTGGACTCGCTTGTACAGTCCTCCAGTTTGATGCATCTTCCTGTTCAAGTATGTGCCCATCTGTATATATACATATCTAACATTCTCTACCAATCTCAATGTAAACCTGTCATCCTCTCCTCCTGTTCTCACAATGGAGTGTCCTGTCGCGTGTGATCTCCAAATCCTTTTGAATTCAACGCGTTCTTCTTCTCCTCCTCCTCATCCAACCATGCTGGAGACTTCTCCTTCCTCACTATCTTTTCTTCTCTCCCCTTCATGATCCTCGATAACAATCCTGCAATCTTCTTCTCTTGATTCATTACCATGTTAATCGTCTTCCACAATTGAATTATCGCATACCCGCAGAGAAATTTCAGGCGATTTTTGCGAAGAAGGATCGAGATTTCGACGACATACAGGACAGGACTGGTGTGACCGGAGCCAGACATCAATGCACTCACAGTGGAAGACATGGTTGCATGGCGTCAAGAGCCGAAGAACGTTGGTATCTTCGAACTCCAATAGCACACAGCGCATTCTAGATTGCCCTTACCCACTCGAAGACCTTTCACATCCGAGTACAGAAATGTTGGAATGGTGGACACGACCGAAGGATCGAGGCCATGATCAATGGAACATGTACGTCCAAGAGCTCCATCAGCTGCGCCATGGCGACGAATCCAGGAAGTGTTGATCATGTGCAGCATGAAGCATTGGCCAAAGTATATGTAGACGAAGCCAATGAAGAATAAGACCTGGAGAATGATGGTGAGGATCAAAAATTAATGGTAGGTTCGGGTCCGAACCCAATTGTTGGTGGCCATGGTGGTGGGTGGATTCCGTCGACATTGCCGGAACCAGAAGCGAACAAACCTGGCCGGAGACCAGCTATCCCGGCATCGGAATTTGCATGAGTGAAGAAGAACAAGGATTTGAGAGATTCATTTATAAGATATAAAACAGTTTTCTTGAAATAAAAGATCAGGTACTTCAAGAACAATAACAACAATAAATTTTAGTAAAATTGAATGACGATTGCATTGAAGCTTCTGTTTTGAGTTGATCTGTGAGAGTGGGATTTTTGTTTGTGGTGAGGAAGATGAGAAATGGCGGCCTCTTGGCTTAGTATGATGAGGACGTGGTAGTGATGCTTTTTGTTTTGCGGTGGCAATGGTAGGGCTTGAGTGAGTCACTTGTGAGCAAGGTTTTAAGTTTCAGCAGCACGCCGAAATTTTGATTTTTTGGCCCCGGTAGTGCATTTCGCCGGGGGAAATCACCAAGGTAGTTTCTCACTTTCCCTAGCAATTTGCATCAAAATTTCGTGGAAACCGAGAAAATTTCGCTGGGTTCCGGCTATTTTATTTTTTGAGGTTCGAATCGACACGTGCGCGCGATTTTAAGGGAAAAGCCGGTCGATTTGGGCGAAATTTCTCCCAAATCGACCGACGAAGACAGCAGCGGGGTTTTTCAGGGAGACAACGAACAGAGTTTCAGATCTTTAGATGTTTGAGGATCATCGAGTTCTTATGGAGAGCAGTATCCTCACTATCCACTACAGCTGAGCCAGGGACACTATCCAGTTTACTATCCTCAGCAACTTGGGCCAGCAAATTCATCAGATAATAATAGTTACGGTACATCATACGGATATCCTAGAACACACATGCAGACATCTGATCCATTTGGGAACTTTCCAGTGAACCCATATCCATACGGTTATTATGCTATGCCTGTACTTAATTGTAAAATCCCGTCCCGGATTAGACCCTAATTATTAAGCTTAATTATCTGAAGTGAGATCATTAGACTAATTAAGTATTTGTGTTATGAAGATGAGGTAGATGTAGATTATACTTGAGGATTTAGGGAAATCAAATTGAACTTTGTTAAAGTTATTAAGGTAAGCTTAGTTAGTGTTATGTCTTAACTACAATTAACTAAGGTATCCTTCAATTAGATATAGTAAATTGGAAGTCAAATTCTGAAAAATTTAGAGTTAAGTGTACCTAAAGTACCTTCAAAGTATACCCAGGGTACCCCAAATTATACCCCAGGTACCCTCCCGAATAACACTAGAAGTACACCTATACATTACCCAAGGTACCTTCCCAAATACCACTAAAGTACCCCTATGTTTACCTAAGGTACCCCCATGTGTTAGCCTAAGGTACCCTTTTGTTTCACCTAAAGTACCACCTTGATTTACCTAAGGTACCCCACTATTTTATCTAAGGTACCTGTAGACACCCCAAATTGCACTAAAATGAGAAAATAATTGAAAATATTAATTGGGATTTGAAACAGGTAAAAAAAGTGTAAAATCTGGCCAAACTGGTCATGACCGTATTTTGTTTACGAACTGGTCATACCCGCAGTTGATATACGGTCACAGCGTGCCCGTATTAATAATACGGGCAGGACGCGACCGTAATATATATACGGGCACGGGGTCTTTGTGCGAATTTTACCTTTTTGATTTTTGAGCCTTATCTGCACCCAAATATCTCTCTTGGATAAGCAAATTCTCTTATTTATCTGTTCGAATTATCTCATTTATCCTTGTGGATAAAGGATGGGCATGATCTTGTGTTTAACTCAAACTGAACCTCTATCTTGCCAAACCTTGGACCAACCATACCCCTGTGTTTGCCTATAAATAGAGGGCCTTTCCTCAAGCAAAAGGCCACAAAAATTTGAAGTCTAAGAAGCTCCAAGAGAAGAAGAGGAACCCCTGCTGCTTTGCTTGCTCAATCCAGGTAAGTCCCTTTTCCCTTTTTATTTCATACTTCAATTTTAGATGTAATAGGATCATCTCTATTGCTGTAGAATAAGGCCATCTTGTATCTAGTATTCCTAAACTTGTCTCCAAGTACCTCAAGAGTCTCTCTAGCCGTAAAACGTGAAGAGAGAGCTAGGGGAAAAGAGAACAGGTGGATCCCTAGAATAGAACCCTATATCTGTTTTTCTCTTTTTTCTAGAATAAAGCCTGTGATTGTGTTTGTGTAACCAAACCTACCTCCAAGTACCTCAAGAATCCTCTCTAGCCGTAAAACGTGGAGAGAGATCTAGGGGAAAAGAGAACAGGTGGATCCGTAGGGTAGACCCCCATGTGCTCTAATCTGTGAGATGTGGCTGCTTTGAATATCTTGATCATGTTTTAATGTTTTTATGATGAATCTGAATGACTAACATGAATCCATGATGTTGATAGTATGAGATCCCCACTTTTTTATAAAATTTGGATTTTCCACATATTTGCACCTACAGCAATGTTTTCGTGCTTTTTGTGATTTTAGGCTAAGATCCTGGATTTATCATGATCAATATGGTAGATCTGGATCCAGAAGCCTGAAAATAAATTCTAGGGTTTCATGATGTGGTTTTTAAACCGTTTTTCATTATTGAGAGAAGACCCTACGGTCTAAGTTCTCCCCTTTTAGTGTTCTTCATCAACGTGGGTATTTTTTGTTTTGATTTTCAGATTTAATGTGAAATTTGGGCTCTACCTATGTCCTGGACTATTCAAGTTCAATTTTGAAATATTTTATAAAAATCATATTTTTCTAGATTTCTAGAATTTGACTTGAAGCCAGATTTTTGGATTTTTCACTTTAAATTGATTTTATTTGATTTCATCCCAATTTTATTTTGATCATGAAACCCTAGGAATGGTATGATCATATTTGAGACTTCTGGATCAATCAGACCATTCATATGAAAAAACCATACAATTTTGTCTTTTTGTGATTTTCCTGATTTTTATAGCAAGCTTTTCCTTTAATTTAACATGAACAATACCTGGCAACCACCTTGTGTGGATGAATAGGGGTGCCTAACACCTTCCCCTGTTCATAACTTAATCCCCTTACCCATCTCTGGTTGTTTTTTAGGAGGGTTATTTTTATCCTAAAATTGCCTTTTATGCTTATTTAATATTTTGGTGTCCATTCACACCTAAATTGAATGGTGGCGACTCTTTGTGTTATTTAATCCCGTGTGATGATAGAGGAAGTCAAAAGGAATTTTTGATTTTTTCCCATGTCTCACAGTACCCTCTTATTTTACCTAAAGTACCCCACTATTTTATCTAAGGTACCCTCTTATTTTACCTAAGGTACCCCACTTGTATACCCAAGGTATCTCACTTGTATTGCATAAGGTACCCCTCATGTATACCTAAAGTACCCCCCAATTATACCTAAGGTATCCCATTTGAATACCCAAGGTACCCCACTATTTTACCAAAAGTACCCCCTTGATTTACTTAAGGTACCCCACTATTTTACCAAAAGTACCCCCTTGATTTACTTAAGGTACCCCCCATATGTTTGCCCAAAGTACCCCCTGTGTTTGCCTAAGGTACCCCCTATGTTTGCCTAAGGTACCCCTCTAATTTACCTAAGGTACCCCACTGTTTTAGCTAAGGTACCCCCCTTTGAATAACTAAAGTACACTCCTTCTTTAGCTAAGGTACCCCCTTGAATAACTAAGGTACACCCCCTTATATAGCTAGGGTACCCCCTTTATATAACTAGAGTACCCTTTTATATTACTAAGGTACATCCCTTACATTACCTAGGATACACCCCTTTGATTACCTAGAAGTACCCCATTCATATAAATAAAGTAACCCCCCTCCCCCCTCTATAACTAAGGTAACCCTCTTGTGTTGACTAAGGTACACCCCAAGTTTACCTAAAGTATACCCCCCTTGAGTAACTAAGGCAAACCCCCTTGAAACACCAAGGTACCCACCACCTAACACTAAGGTACCCCTCCTTATAACACTCAAGTACCCCCCTTGAAAACCTTTAAGTACACCCAAGGGTTTAGTGAGAATAAAAGGCTTGTTAAGGGGCAACTTTGATAAACAAAAGTTTGGCATATAAAAGGGATGCCCTAACTAAATATCTAGTGTCTTAAGAACCCTTTTCCTTGTCTTGGACGTATAAAACAAGAGGAGAAAAGTGGGAGCTTGCTTGAAGGCTTGGAGAAGAAGAAGGAGGAGGAAGATTAAAGAGAAGTTTGCTTCGCCATTATCAAGTAAGTAGCAAACCCTTCAACTAAAATAAATTTATCGGATTTTCGTATTTTTCCCTCCTAGGGTTTGATTAAATTGGAAAATCTCTTGCATGTTGGGTTTTGCTTCAAAAATTCGGAGGGTTTGGTTTATCTGATTATCTTGTTTAGTTTTCTTTTGATTTGACATGGATTTGCAACCTCTATTAGTTATACTTTTGGTTACTGTTTAAGTTTGGTATCTTGAATGATGTCTTATATGTTGGATTTATGTTCATGAGGATTTGGTATGGATTCCTGTATTGGGAAATGTTTTTGAGTATGTTGGGAGATTTTAGAATCATCACATTTGGTATTGGGAATGTTGGTTAGGGTTGGTATGAGTTTTGAGTTGAAAATAGCCAAAAATATTTGAAAACTCGAGGTGGCGATTAATCCTGAAAATTGGTGATTAATCCTGAGCCAAGATTCCCAAAAATCAGTTCTATTAAAGCTAATGGTAAATCAGGATTAATCGCCAAGGCTAATCGCTACTTCAACGCGCGAACGTTGAACTAGGCGTGCACACGTTGGCCCTTATTTCACCTTAACGCGCGAACCCTGGGCTTCAATGCCCGAACGTTGGGCTAATCGCCCCTGGGCGATTAATCGTGGACCCTGTTTTGACCGTTCTTCATCCCTTTCTTCCCCAACCCTTTCCCAAACAGCCCAAGCCTCCTACACAGCACCCTTAAGTAAATGCCATGTGTATTTATTGCTCCATTTACTTAAGTCTTTACATGTAAATAAGGTTTTACCCCCATTTGGAACCAATAAAAATACTCTCAAGGCCTAATTCCCAACCAATAAAAAGTCAACTTTCCAGTTCATGCTTAAATTTCCAGTTTTCCTGATTTTTATCAAAAATCCCGTTTTTGGTTTAATACCCAGATGAGTGATTCACAAGCCCATAAAATTCTAGGAGATTTGTTTACCCTTCAATAGACTACAACCAAAATTTGAGCCCGAAATTCCTGGTAGATTTGTCTAAAAAAATTATACACCAAAAAGTCAACGTTTTTAACCAGACTTGGAATATTTTTAGGTCCGAAACTTTTTATCTCGGAATCCGTTGATTTTTTGTATGGTGACTTTATGAGGGATCCTAAGACTATCCCACTTCTCAAATACGTAATTTGTAGACTTTAGGGTGTATGTATTCTACTGTGAATTGGTTTTGGATGTGAAATGCTTATTGGTTAATTCTTACACGTTTTGAATATTGATTTGAGTTTGGTAAAGATATGAAGAGCTCCTTTTATGTGATTTGAAGTGACGGTGTAGATCTCACTTGACCGTGGTTGATTGGCCATGATGGTGTAGATCTCACTTGCCCTTTTGTCGAATGCCAGTAACGGTGTAGATCTCACTTAGCTTTGGTTGAGTACTAGTTTTACTGATATGATTTTGATTGGTTTGTTTTACATTATGAGTTCTATCAAGATATACTTGTGGCAAACGATTGGGTCTATCGAGCAAATTTTATGTGTTATATTATTTAGATGCTTTGACTTGAAATATTAATTGCATGAACTGCTTTTATTCATAATGCTATATAAATCGCATAAACTATTTATTTATGATGTTATATGAATTGATTCCATTCATGCATGTTTGCTACTTACTGAGACTTTAAGTCTCACGCGTTTTGTTTTATCGGATTTGTTTTCAGATCCGCTTGGTGAGCCACGTATTGGGGCAAATATTGAGGATAAGCTTGAGCGCAAGCCCGAGGACTTCTACTACCCTTAGTAGGGTTCGCTTTGTGTTATTGTATTTATTTTTAGAATCTATAAAAGGGATGTAATTATTCTTTTAGGATTTATAGACTTGAAGTTAACTTTAGATTTCCATCTTTGTATATGAATGCTCATGTGAGAGATAGTGATGGAGAGATCTTAGTTGCCTTTTTGTATACACAGATGTATGATATTTGGAGTTATTATATAGATGATCTTTTGTTATATGGAAATTTGTATTCCATGCTTCTAATTGTATATGCACTCTGTGAGACATGGATTCGTCATCTCCGATGACTTCCGATATCGTCACGCGGGGATCAATAAAATGTAAAGAGTCGCCACCATCCATTTTAAGGTGTGAATGGACACCAAAGGGTTCATAGATGTCAAATAGAGCCAAAGTAGCTCTAATACAAGGAAAATCCAGAGATTGGGTACGGGGAATTATTTATGAGCGGGGGAAGGTGTTAGGCACCCCCACTCATCCGTCTAAGACGGTTGCCACATGCTTGCTTATGCTAAGGATTGTTTGCTAATCAAAATAGACAAAGGTTGCTTAAAAGTAAGCAAAATGTAAGTGATTATTCCACATGAGTAGTCCAATAAATATGAACTCTCTTCATGGATATATCACCTCTTAGAACTTCATGAGTGAATAAAAATCAAAGTGAAAATTGAAGCAAAACCAATTCAAGGTAAATTTGGAAAAATCTGGCTAAAAGGGCTTGAAAGCTTCGATTAACCATAATTCATTCAATTTAAATTCAAATCCATTGAAACCAAAGCCATTTGAAAACTGGTATATAGTAGAGTATACAGTAAAAAATTCAGCTCAATCCGACTTAAAATGAGAGAGAAATCCACATCTGAAATCTGCTGTTTATAACTCAGAAAAAGTGATGAGTAGGCATTTTCAAAGTCCTATTCGTGGAGTTTGGCTCAATAAAAATCAATGAAAATTTGCATGAGAGAAGTATTTTGTGCCACCTTTCCAAAGAGATAAACCTCACACCAAACTCTATCCGGATGCGACTTGTGTGCTCTCTTGAACAGGCCTAGAAGACCACAGATTAGCTCTGGACTATGCCAGCGAGCACCTCTGAGTCAACTGAGCACCCAAGGCACAAATCAAATCGAAATCTGCTGAAACCAGTTGGAAATGAAAATAGACTTCTTAAAGAAAACTCAGAAACTGGAATTACTCAAAACGGATTAAAATTGAGCAAATGGTGCACCATCAAAGCGGCAAGTTCAGCAATCTGGACTGAACTGACTTACAAACTTTGAACAGATGGTGTCAAAAATTGGCTACATGGAAGTGGACGAAAATTTCCAGATATTAAATAGACCTTCCAATCTATCACATGTCTTTGGAATCACTCAAAAATTCATCCGGAGGATGGAGTTATAAGTCTTCCAAGACAGGCCACAGATCTGTCCCGTTCTGAGGTTTTTTTGAAGAGGAAATATAGAAACCAGTGCATGTGTGCATGTGGATTCGACCAAAACCTCAAAATCAACAAGAAATCCTCTCATGAAGTTCTAAAACTCATTTTAAGGCCTAGGACCTCAGATTTTCCATATTGAACATGGAAAGCCCAAGATCTAGCCCATTTGATGAAAATATTGAAAAGTGAGTGTGAAAGTGTGGAAAATCTCATTTCTATGAGAAGCTTGGAATCCATGGCTATTGAGAGCATGGATTCACATCTTCTCCAAATATAAAATAAAATCAGATAAGCATTCAAGGGTTCAAAATAACCATATAGCATGCTTTTCATCACTTGTGGGTTCTAAACCTAGAGGATCCATTCCACCTTCCTTTTCCCCAGGCTCTCTCTTCACGTTTTACGGCTAGAGAGGATTCCCAGGTACTTTAGAAGGGGTTTGGGGTTACAAAAATGCACAAAGGCCTTACACTACAGAAAGGTAGAAGATGAGAGATTTGCTAGAACTTAAAAGGGAAGACTGGAAATGAAAGAGAGCTTTACCTTGGTAGCTTGAGCCTTCAGTAGACAATCCAGCAGAGCTTCTCCTTCTTCTTGCAGAGCTTCTAAGCTTCAAATTGTCAGCCATTTGCAAGAGGAGGACCCCTCTATTTATAGGCCAAGTCAAGGGTAGAAGAGTCCCAAGGGTAGGCCAAAAAGGCCTTCTAGATTATTCCAATTCTCCTCCAAGGCTTGAATTGGAGTAATTCAGCAAGTTTCGGAGGGTGAAATAGGGAGTTTAGGTCCTTAAGAGAGAGGTAATATGCGTAAATAAGGCTCAGAGATCGAGCCATTTCGCAAAGCCTCGAAACAGCCAAAACCGTATACTCAGTGCGGTTTCTACACAACCGTTACTCAAAGTGCGGTTTCTATACAAATTTAACCAAACCGTATATACAGGACGGTTCAATTCAGTTATGCTTTAATTGATTGCTGCCCACGCGGCTCAACGGCCGAAGCTTCGCGAAGCCACGTGGCCGCCAACGCAACAAGCATGGATCTGAACCGTGCTATGTATACGGTTGCAACCGTGCATACAGGGCGGTTGACATCAAAATTATAAAAAACCGTATACTCAGTACGGTTGGCACATTTTTGGTTGGTTTTGAGCCTTAGCTGCACAGGCCAGGCTTATTTACATGTAATATCATTTAAGTAAATGTCCTCGTATTTTTTTTATCTCCATTTACTTAAGATATTACATGTAAATAAGCAAACACCCCCCCATTTGAATCCATTAAAAATATTTTCAGACCCAAATTCCAAGTGAATAAAAAGTCAACTTTCCAGTTCCAGGCTAAATTTCGGTTTTTCAGGTCCGGTAAAAAGATTCAACATGTTGATACGAAGGTATTTGTCAAGATTAAAAATCTCAAAAAATTCATTTATGCAATAACATTGCTAAAAACCTAATTACCGGGAAAAATTATCTTCAAATCTTGCTTTAAAAAATATTTCATTTTTTGGGGTCAAAAGTCAACAAAATTCAACCCGAAAAAGTTTGACTTTGCATAAAATATTGAATTTGGGTCTTTTCCTTTGCGGCTTTGGATTCAAATGGGTTAAGGATCTCAAACCCAATGCTAAGAATTGAAAATTCAATAAAATATTTCTCTCCTTCAAGATTTATTAAAAATCATGCAATTTTTGGGTGTCTACAACTGCCCCTCTTTGCTGGAGTTGTAACACAATGAATAGCAAAGAATAGACACAACTGAAAATTGCACGTTTGAAAGACATCTCATCAGTTGAACTTGCTTTGGTCAAACAAATGAGTGATAAAAAACATGATTTTGAAGATAGCCAATGAAACCCCTGCTAGAAGTCTGATGGGGTGGCGTCTCTTCCTTATCTCAGATTTCTTGGAGCTCTCGTGGCTATGAAAAGAAATCTGAGACAAGCAAATTTTAAAAAAAGTGGATTTAAAATTGACCTCTGCAAACTCAATTGCTGTTGATGTTTTTCACTTTACAGCTCAACAAAAGGAAGGAAATATTCCATTGAATTTTCTAGGATTTGATTTTTATTGATTCACCTGGGTGCCATGTGCTGCCCAAACCTGTGCTTGAATATTTTGCAATTTGCTTTTGCTTTTCCATCTTTTTGCTCTCTCAATAATGGTGTATGTGCCCTTGCTGCCCATACCCTGCCTTGATGCCTTTTAACTGCCCAAGTGTATGCTCTTTTCTTGATTGCTGGATTTGAGAATCATGATCTGTTGATCTAACCTCATACCCTTACTGCCCATGTTCTCTCTTTCATGCCTTCTTACTTCCAAACTGAATGTCATCTTCATGATTGAAAGATAAGGGCTCTTGTTTGGAGGCATTGCCCAATCTTTAGGATGATACGATTCCTTTCATCGAGGATTCAGAAGCAAAGGAAATTGAGCATGCCCTAGCCTTGATGCTTGGGAAATGCACTTACCTCACTGCAGAGATGAATTTTTTTTTTCTCTCATTTTTTTTCTTCTTTTTCTTTCTTTTTTTTTTTTTTGTCTTTATAAAAAGAAATCATTATAAAAGAATGCAAAAGTGCATATATGTAAGAAAAATAGGTTTTATACTAGTGGCCTCAGAATTCTCTAATGCTTGCAAAACCAATGTTTTATGAAAAGACATAGATGCTCATCATAGGCCAAAAATATAGTTTTTTTGCCTTTTTGTGTTTTCATAAAATTTTTTTTTGTTTGAAAAATGGTCCAATCACTTATTAGCATATAGTCCAAAAGAATTAAAATCAAGTTGAATAATAAGAAGATTATTTCAGAAAATGAAGAAAGACCAAAATAAGCCTTTGGAACCTTTAGAATCATTCCCATGACCTTCGGCTTGTCAATTGATGCTCCAGATATGACAGCTCTTTCAATCTGACCATTTTGCCCCGGTTTGAAAATACCTCCAACTTGAAAAAGTTGTTTCTTGCATCCATGATATGAAAACTCCCTCATATTTCATGATAATCAGGGACTTCTCTTCTCATATGACACCATTGGTTTTCTCCTTGTAGATGGTTGATTATTTACCATGTAGTGCCCTTCCGGGTTTTCACTACATTTTCTCCATTTTTTTTCTTTTTAATCCTTCATTACCAGAAGCTGATGTAGTCATATTTGCCTTAATTCAAAATTTCTTAATCAAAGAGGACTTATGAATGGGACGAAATGTAGGCTTGGTTTTTGTTTAAGAAGAAAAGGGATAAAAAGGCTCAAATATCATATGATCAAACGGGTTAACTGAGATTGTAATTCTTAAGGTATTTCTTTCCTTGGAATACAAAAATTGCCTCCAATATTTGAAGTTCTTCTTCCTTTAGAACTTTCACCTCGGTATTGAACTTCATTCTTTCTCTTTGCAATTTTTATTGCCCCTTTCAGAAGACATTCTCCAAATATCCCATGGCATTTGATGATCTTCTTTTTTCTCATCTTTCTTCTTCTCTTTTTTTTTCATTTCTTTGCCCCCCTTTCTGAAAACATCTTCAAGATCCGTTTTGAAATTCAATAGTGCCTCCTTTTTTTTTTTTTAACTTGTCCTTTCATTCTTCTCCTTTCATGCCTTAAAAAATTTGCCCCAGTGTGGGGTTACAATTCCCAGTTTAGGTTTATTTGAAAAAATTTATCAAGCTCAAAGGGTCTAACTAGGGATTTCAAAAATTTTGGGGATAAAGAAAAAAAGGCCTCTTATCATTTTAAGAAAAATCTGAATTTTCAGACTTGGTAGAGTTGCACTACATGACTAGCTCAGGATTTTTTTTCCTTTTTCTCTTTTCTTTTTTTTTCTTTTTTGTTCTTTTTTTTTTTTTTCAAGACAAAATCTCAACCATAAAACATCCTTCTCACCAGATTAGCCTCTTGAATCAAGCTTCATTTTCATTAGACTTTGTAGCTGAATCGCACTTCATATCTTAACCAAGGAACTAAATCTTTCCATATTTTCCAATGTAGAGTGCAAAGTTGGATTCATCTTCAGAGTCAAAAATTTCTTCCTTTAGTTTCTTCTTCATTTGCTTTTTCTTAACGAGCAAATGATGCAGTCCTCTCTGAATCCATATGAAATAAATTTCCGCACTTGCTGCTTTCAAGTGAAAACTACGGGTCATCTTTGATTCCAAAGTCCATAAAATTGGTCATTTCAAAATTTTGCAAAATATTCTTCTCATGACACTTAAAAAGATTTGAATATCCATTTAGAGTGTCGTTTTCTTCGATTTTGGTCTCGAAATTGAGCCCAATGTCGAATTTATATTCAACTTCAAGAAATTTAATGGGAAATATGACTCATAAGTAAAAAGGACCTTGTTGAAAACCTTTTTTTTTTTTTTTTTTTTTTTTTTTTTTTTACTTCTAAAAAAATGTTTAAGGGAAAAATCTTTTTTTTTTCTTTTCCAAGAGCCTTTATTGAAACCACTTCCTGAGAACAAGGCTCCCTAGGATCCTCAGGAAATGTGCATTCTTTTTATGGGGGTTTCTTTTCAGAGAACGTGGGAATTCGAAAATTGCCCCTGTTCTCAAAGGCAAAAGTTGATTTTTCTCCATTTTTGCAAAAATTTTCATCTTCTGCTGGTTGAGGCAAGAATTCCTTTCTTTGTTCAGCAATTTTCTTCATATTTAGGGCATCATGCTCAGCCCCTGGAAGAAGTGACGTTACTTGATCTGGGACTTGAATGACTGCCCAATCAATGAAAGGCATCTTTCTTTCTGCTTCTTCTTTTTCCTCATTCTCTGCCATTGCAAAGAATGCCCCGGCTCCTTCTGTAAAATCCTGTTGCTCTCGTGGCAGTGGCTCAGGCTCACCCGTGGCTTTGGGCAAAGAAGGTGGTTTGGAGGCATTGATTTTGGCCATGAAGGATGCGACCCGGACTGGAGAGGAGTCAATGTCCTCAGCAATCTTGCCGTTTCTTTTCCTTCCCGAAATGACACTGATCTGTTCCTCTACCTCTTCCTTGTCAAAATAGACCTTAACGGACATCCCTATGGGTGCAATTAACTGCGAGGGATCAAAAGTCCTAGGTCTAGAAGAGATGGCCCCCACGAAATTGGAGGGGCCTGCCCCATTGTGTTGGGGCAGAGGATTATGACCAATGTCAGTCCCGGAGGGAGAGGGAGCAACCGTGTTAAACTGCAGGGTCTTCTGATCGATCAAATCCTGGATGACATGTTTTAAAAGCCAACACTTGTCTGTAGGGTGTCCTGGTGCACCCATATGGTAATCACAAGTGGTGGAGGGATCAAAATTCTTTCCCTTTGAAGCATTAGGATATGGTTCTTTCAGAGTAACATATCCTGCGTTTAACAGGGTTGGCAAAAGCTGGGATGTAGTCACTGGAAGAGGGGAAAAGACCCTATTCCTTCTGGACGCCATCCAAGCGTCTCTCTCCTCTTTCGAAAAGACCTTCCTTTGGTAAGGTATTGCTTGCTGAGGAACATTGACATTGAGAGGGTTTTGATATGTGGTTTGTGGTTGGATTGGCATGGATGGGGGTGCAGAAATGTTGATTTGGAGGGGTTGCTTTGCAGATTGGAGCTGTACCATATTCACATCCCCTTCTTTCATTCCTCCATTCCTTCTTGCCCCATTCCCCTTTTTCTGAGCAAAGGAGGCAGATGCATCTGATTGGCCGGTTGCGGCGGAGTAGTCGATGATTCTCTCTGATCTTACTCCATCTTCAATCCGATCGGCAACTTGCACCAAGGCGGCGAAACTGGTGGTAGTCTGACCCACTAGATGATTGTAAAATGGCTGCCCCAATGTGCCGATAAAGGTGGAGGTCATTTCGAGCTCCATCATTGGCGGCCTTACTTGGGAGGCAGCTTCTCTCCACCTCTTGGCATACTGCCTAACTGTCTCTTCCCTTCCCTTGCTCATCTTCATCATATCGTACCGATCTGGCACGATGTCTGAGTTAAAGCGGTATTGAGCTAGGAAGGCATCGGCCAGATCTTTCCACCTCCCGATCTTGCCATGGTCTACAGTTGCAAACCACCTCAAGGCTGCCCCAGTCAGACTCCTTTGGAATAGTTGGATCAAAATGCCGTCATCCCGGCCAAATTGGCACAATGCCCCACAGTAGAGCTTCAGATGGCTCATTGGGCAGCCAATGCCGTTGTATTTGTCAAAATCCGGGCACTTAAACTTGGCCGGTAGGCATACGTCGGGGTAGATGCAAAGATCATCAAAGTTTGTGCCTCCGAACGTGTTAACCCCCTTGACTTCCCTCAGTTCCTCCTGGAGTGATTCCAACCTCTCGAAAAATTTCTTCTCCATTTCTATTCTCAGTTTTTCCTTCTCCTTCTCTCTCTTTCTCAGATTCAGACTCCTCTTCCCTAATCAAGATAGGCTCAGAGATAGGTTGGTGGAATTCGGGTTGAGATGGAATGGGTTGTGCTGGTGGTGGAGGTTGGATAGGTTGAGCTAGTGGTGGTGCATTGTGGGAAGAAGAGGCTTGGTGAACCTGAGCCTGAGCTTGGGCCTGTTGCGCCTGCATCTGGGCTTGGGCTGCTTGGTTAGCCAGTAGATTCTCCAGTAGTTTGGTCATCCCAGCCACTTGCTCCTGCAGTTGAGCAAAGGCTTCAGCAGACACAGTAGATTGTTCTTCAATAGGGTTCATGGTGGCAGATCTTAGTCTCTGAGAGCGCCTGGGAGCAATGGTTGCAGGTAGGAGCCGAAGACCTTTGGTAAAAGAAAAAGACAAAGAAAAAATGTTAGTATCCCATTAAATCAGGTTTACACACCTATGAATGCATGTATGTAGGCTTAGTGAACATGAGTTTGGAATTTTCATTCATTTTTTGCTTCTCTTTTTTTTTTTTTTGATTTTTTTTTTTTTTTTGGTTAAAAAAACCTTATTAAAAAGGAGGGTGATTGATACGAAAAAGATCAATCCAAAGAATTGTTGGAGTATTCTAGGGCACCCAACGTCCCACAGAAAGATGATGTGCCTACAGTAAAAGCCTGTAGACAAATCAATACTTGGAATCACGCAAGCTTCCAAGGGCTTATGAATTGGTTGGTACGAAAAAGACTAACCAATATTGGAAAATTCTAGGGCTTCCAACATATCCCACAAAAGATGATGTGCCTACAGTAAAAGCCTGTAGACAAATCAAGACTTGGAATCACGCAAGCTTCCAAGGGCTTATGAATTGGTTGGTACGAAAAAGACTAACCAATATTGGAAAATTCTAGGGCTTCCAACATATCCCACAAAAATGAGATGCCTAAGGTAAAAGTCCTTAGACAAATCCCAACTTGGAATTACACAAGCTTCCAAGGGCTTACTAATTGGTTGGTACGAAAAAGACCCACCAATGCTGGAATATTCTAGGGCTTCCAACGTCCCACAAAAATGAGATGCCTAAGGTAAAAGTCCTTAGACAAACCCCAACTTGGAATTACGCAAGCTTCCAAGGGCTTATGCTTTGGAATTAAGGCTTCCACAGCCTCTTGAAATTACGCAGGCTTTCAAGGGCCTATGAGTTGGTTGGTACGAAAAAGACCGACCAAAGTTGGAATTGAGGCTTCCACAACCTCCTGAAATTACGCAGGCTTTCAGGGGCCTATGATTTTCTAAATTCAGGCTTTAGAAGGCCTATGAAGATTTTGAAAAATTCTGGAATTTCAGGCTTCCAGGGTCCTATGAGTTTCTAAATTCAGGCTTTAGAAGGCCTATGAAGATTTTGAAAAAGTCTGGAATTTCAGGCTTCCAGGGTCCTATGAGTTTCTAAATTCAGGCTTTAGAAGGCCTATGAAGATTTTGAAAAAGTCTGGAATTTCAGGCTTCCAGGGTCCTATGAGTTTCTAAATTCAGGCTTTAGAAGGCCTATGAAGATTTTGAAAAAGTCTGGAATTTCAGGCTTCCAGGGTCCTATGAGTTTCTAAATTAAGGCTTTAGAAGGCCTATGAGGTTTTGAAAAAAATCTGGAATTTCAGGCTTCCAGGCTCCTATGATTTGATTTTCTGAAATTCCAAGGCTTTCAGATGCCTAAAATATTTTTGATTTCCCCTTAGGTGTTTTTGAGTTAAAAAGAGACTCAAATGTCTTTTAAGGAGATGATTTATTCAAAATTTTCTTTCACTTGATTTTGGCAATGATTATTTGCTTGGAATTCAAAGGTTTCCAAGTGACCCATAAATTGCTCTTTGGAAGAAATCTTAAAAGTTTGAATACTTTATGCTTAAAGATTTCTTATTTTTGGTTGGAATTTGTTCCATTTCAAAAGAGTTGAGCTTCTTTTCTTTTTACTCTTGGTTTAGATCCCACTTTAAGCTTAAAACATGCTTTGGAAGCTTATTGTGATTTCCAAGTTCAATTTTTGTAGTTGAAGTATGATTAGATTGGTTATTCGAACCAAATTTCTTTTAATCATTTACTTCACTTAAGATGGGTTAAGTGGTCAAATTGGACAAAAAGAGCCCAATGTGGTCTTAACCCTCAAATTAAGGTGCTTGACCTGTTTTTTGGTTTGACTTTTATTTCATCATTTTCACCTTTGAGTTGAGTTGATTTGTTCAATTTAGGTGAATATGTTAAAAATGACCTTAATTTCTTGCTTTGGGTGGATTTGGAATGGTTTATATGCCATTTATCCCATTTAGCACATCTGCCCACTTGCTTATATGACTTAGGGATGAAAGGACCCAGAAATGTTCAATTAGCAAGGCTGGAATAGTATTTCGGCTTAAAACCGTGCATTCAGGACGGTTTGGTCCAAACCGTATGATACATGCGGTTGCAGCGAAAATGCAGGCAACCGTATACTCAGGACGGTTGTAAGCCGAAAATGAGATTTTTGATTTGTTTCTTTTTCCAATTGGTTTTATTAGCTTGGTTAAATGCCCAAACAAACTGTTCACCATTGGGTGGCTTCCAGACTGCCCCAAATTGGGCATTTGACACATCAAATGGCTTGAAAAGATGCATGTATTCAATGTGACTTGTATAATTGATAAAAAAAATACAAAACATATGTACAGAAAAAAGCCTTCTCATGTCTTTAACAGAAGCCAAGAAAATAAATACAAATTTGCCTCCAAGGGCAAGAAATGATTACAACTTCGCCTTCTTAGGCTTGAAAACCAAGATGAAATTCTTAAACTAAAATCAGAAAAAGGAAGCCTTCTGTAGCAGCATCTCTTGGATGTCATTTTCCTTCCATCTTCCTGCAAAAATAGGATTAGTAGCATTCATACAAAGGAGGGCATATGTTCCCACCAAAATTGGACACCCAATGCATGGAATTCGGACTTTGGGTTGCCTCCTATGGGCATTTGGGTAGAATGACACCTAAGAAGAGTGAAAACTCTCTTTAAGGGCTACACCAATCCTAGGATAACAGTAATTTTCTGGGAAAAACAAAATCCCAACAAATGGACACCATGAGCATGCTTTTTACAAAGTATAGAGGCTATCATAAGGAATCAACTGAAAATACCTTGTTACCTCATGTTTACCTTCAAAATGGTGTCCATATCATACCTCGGGTCACCTGAGCCATGCAAGACGGCCTTCCCTCAATTACAAACCCTTTCCCCATCGCATTTGGTTTATTTTGGCCAAAAGGGTGTTTCTCCACCTTCGCGTAGGGGTTTTGGGTTTTGGCTTATTGGTAACTTAGAGCTCAAGCCTAGTGTATGACCAGAATTCTAGATCCACCATGTCATCACATCATTGGCTCAAAGTTTCTAAGGTGAATGTTTTCACTTTCGCTTTCCGAAGTAACGACCTCGGTGCGCCAAGCTACACACATTCTTGTTCAACTTCCTATAGGTGATAGGTAGGCTGTGTAAAAAATAAAAAAGGTGCTCAAGTGAATTTAAAATGTGGGTCACATTCATCACAACGTCCCACCCTTGCCACTCTCTTTTCGTAGCCATGCAAACACAACCACATTCACCAAGGCATGATATAGAAATCATATATGAGAAAAGTAAATACAAGTATATCAAGGAAATTTTAAAATACCTAGCATGCTCAATCTACACATGCATTCACACAAGACATCATACAAGCATAGGAGCATGGTATTATGTTATTCAAAAATGCAATCAACCATGGTGAGCATACTTGACATATTCAAAACATCTCTCAAAAAATTCAGATCTCATGCTCATGACATTTAATCACAAATCAAAGCATGCTATCATGGAAACATAGTGATCTAGCATGGTAAGACTAATTAGGCCTTCCTAAGCATGGTTCTAAACACAACCAAGCATACATCACATACCCTATTCTCATGGGTCTCATATGCTCTAAAACAGAAGCACACAAATCAAATATGCTTATTACAAACAAACAAAAAGCAAACAATCAATAAAATCAATCAAAGCATGATCAAGCAATCAAAACATGGCTCAATTCCACTAGTCCCCAGCAGAGTCGCCAGTTGTGAGACATGGATTCGTCATCTCCGATGACTTCCGATATCGTCACGCGGGGATCAATAAAATGTAAAGAGTTGCCACCATCCATTTTAAGGTGTGAATGGACACCAAAGGGTTCATAGATGTCAAATAGAGCCAAAGTAGCTCTAATACAAGGAAAATCCAGAGATTGGGTACGGGGAATTATTTATGAGCGGGGGAAAGTGTTAGGCACCCCCACTCATCCGTCTAAGACGGTTGCCACATGCTTGCTTATGCTAAGGATTGTTTGCTAATCAAAATAGACAAAGGTTGCTTAAAAGTAAGCAAAATGTAAGTGATTATTCCACATGAGTAGTCCAATAAATATGAACTCTCTTCATGGATATATCACCTCTTAGAACTTCATGAGTGAATAAAAATCAAAGTGAAAATTGAAGCAAAACCAATTCAAGGTAAATTTGGAAAAATCTGGCTAAAAGGGCTTGAAAGCTTCGATTAACCATAACTCATTCAATTTAAATTCAAATCCATTGAAACCAAAGCCATTTGAAAACTGGTATATAGTAGAGTATACAGTAAAAAATTCAGCTCAATCCGACTTAAAATGAGAGAGAAATCCACATCTGAAATCTGTTGTTTATAACTCAGAAAAAGTGATGAGTAGGCATTTTCAAAGTCCTATTCGTGGAGTTTGGCTCAATAAAAATCCATGAAAATTTGCATGAGAGAAGTATGTTGTGCCACCTTTCCAAAGAGATAAACCTCACACCAAACTCTATCCGGATGCGACTTGTGTGCTCTCTTGAACAGGCCTAGAAGACCACAGATTAGCTCTGGACTATGCCAGCGAGCACCTCTGAGTCAACTGAGCACCCAAGGCACAAATCAAATCGAAATCTGCTGAAACCAGTTGGAAATGAAAATAGACTTCTTAAAGAAAACTCAGAAACTGGAATTACTCAAAACGGATTAAAATTGAGCAAATGGTGCACCATCAAAGCGGCAAGTTCAGCAATCTGGACTGAACTGACTTACAAACTTTGAACAGATGGTGTCAAAAATTGGCTACATGGAAGTGGACGAAAATTTCCAGATATTAAATAGACCTTCCAATCTATCACATGTCTTTGGAATCACTCAAAAATTCATCCGGAGGATGGAGTTATAAGTCTTCCAAGACAGGCCACAGATCTGTCCCGTTCTGAGGTTTTTTTGAAGAGGAAATATAGAAACCAGTGCATGTGTGCATGTGGATTCGACCAAAACCTCAAAATCAACAAGAAATCCTCTCATGAAGTTCTAAAACTCATTTTAAGGCCTAGGACCTCAGATTTTCCATATTGAACATGGAAAGCCCAAGATCTAGCCCATTTGATGAAAATATTGAAAAGTGAGTGTGAAAGTGTGGAAAATCTCATTTCTATGAGAAGCTTGGAATCCATGGCTATTGAGAGCATGGATTCACATCTTCTCCAAATATAAAATAAAATCAGATAAGCATTCAAGGGTTCAAAATAACCATATAGCATGCTTTTCATCACTTGTGGGTTCTAAACCTAGAGGATCCATTCCACCTTCCTTTTCCCCAGGCTCTCTCTTCACGTTTTACGGCTAGAGAGGATTCCCAGGTACTTTAGAAGGGGTTTGGGGTTACAAAAATGCACAAAGGCCTTACACTACAGAAAGGTAGAAGATGAGAGATTTGCTAGAACTTAAAAGGGAAGACTGGAAATGAAAGAGAGCTTTACCTTGGTAGCTTGGGCCTTCAGTAGACAATCCAGCAGAGCTTCTCCTTCTTCTTGCAGAGCTTCTAAGCTTCAAATTGTCAGCCATTTGCAAGAGGAGGACCCCTCTATTTATAGGCCAAGTCAAGGGTAGAAGAGTCCCAAGGGTAGGCCAAAAAGGCCTTCTAGATTATTCCAATTCTCCTCCAAGGCTTGAATTGGAGTAATTCAGCAAGTTTCGGAGGGTGAAATAGGGAGTTTAGGTCCTTAAGAGAGAGGTAATATGCGTAAATAAGGCTCAGAGATCGAGCCATTTCGCAAAGCCTCGAAACAGCCAAAACCGTATACTCAGTGCGGTTTCTACACAATCGTTACTCAAAGTGCGGTTTCTATACAAATTTAACCAAACCGTATATACAGGACGGTTCAATTCAGTTATGCTTTAATTGATTGCTGCCCACGCGGCTCAACGGCCGAAGCTTCGCGAAGCCACGTGGCCGCCAACGCAACAAGCATGGATCTGAACCGTGCTATGTATACGGTTGCAACCGTGCATACAGGGCGGTTGACATCAAAATTATAAAAAACCGTATACTCAGTACGGTTGGCACATTTTTGGTTGGTTTTGAGCCTTAGCTGCACAGGCCAGGCTTATTTACATGTAATATCATTTAAGTAAATGTCATCGTATTTTTTTTATCTCCATTTACTTAAGATATTACATGTAAATAAGCAAACACCCCCCCATTTGAATCCATTAAAAATATTTTCAGACCCAAATTCCAAGTGAATAAAAAGTCAACTTTCCAGTTCCAGGCTAAATTTCGGTTTTTCAGGTCCGGTAAAAAGATTCAACATGTTGATACGAAGGTATTTGTCAAGATTAAAAATCTCAAAAAATTCATTTATGCAATAACATTGCTAAAAACCTAATTACCGGGAAAAATTATCTTCAAATCTTGCTTTAAAAAATATTTCATTTTTTGGGGTCAAAAGTCAACAAAATTCAACCCGAAAAAGTTTGACTTTGCATAAAATATTGAATTTGGGTCTTTTCCTTTGCGGCTTTGGATTCAAATGGGTTAAGGATCTCAAACCCAATGCTAAGAATTGAAAATTCAATAAAATATTTCTCTCCTTCAAGATTTATTAAAAATCATGCAATTTTTGGGTGTCTACACACTCTGATGATTACTTTGTAATTGCCCACGTTAATCGTGTTTATTAGGTTCTTTTGGGCCCATAAGTAGGTCTCGGGTACGCGTTGGTGCTGTGATAGGGCAGACCCGGATCTGGAGCGCTACATTAATGCTACTAGAGCTGTAGAAGTAGCCCCTCCATACGAGCATCTCATTTATCCTATGCCGTCTCCTCTGTCACCACCACAGCCACAACCAAATCCTTGCTACTATTATGATGATTTCTCTCCAGTTGGTATCATGACTCACATGACACAGGAGGAGTATGAGTAGCATGTTCGTTCATATCAGAGAGAGTACAGATTTCGGATGGGATGGAAGCGTTACTGTCATTTTATTGGCGAGTGATCAGGGTTTGAGCCGCGTCATTCATTTCATTACTGATTTGACGGTATAATTGTATTTTTTTACTCTATATATTGTTGTTTCAATTTAATTTAAAATTTAAATCCTCTTTGTCATTCTTGATTTAAACACAGCGCACAACATCACCCCAATGGGCCCGATCATTACATTTACATGTTACATTGTGTTTGCATGATTTTTTGAAGTATATAACTGATACTTACGGTAATTTAAGTGTAATTGTACATGTAAATGCAATTATTTCACATATTTTTGTTGTAAATCTATCATTTTGGACCCAAAAAATAGGGATAAAATTTTCTGGGGAAATTTCAGCGACACGCCGTTCATCAGAAAATCAATTTTTCGATGAATCGTCGGCATTTTAGCAGCGTGCCTGTAGACACCCCAAAATTGCATGATTTTTGATAAATCTTAAATGAGAGAAATATTTTATTGGAATTTTCAATTCTTAGCATGGGGTTTGAAATCCTTAACCCATTTGAATCCAAAACCACAAAGGAAAGGGCCCAAATTCAATCTTTTGCGCAAAGTCAAACTTTTTCCGGTTGAATTTTGTTGACTTTTGACCCCCAAAATGAAATATTTTTTAAAGCAAGATTTCAAGATAATTTTTCTCGGTAATCAGGTTTTTAGCCATGTTATTGCATTAATGAATTTTTTGAGATTTTAAATCTTGACGAATACCTTGGTATGAACATGTTTAATCTTTTTATCGGACCTAAAAAAACCGGAATTTATCCTTGAACTGAAAAGTTGACTTTTTATTCACTTGGAATTTAGGTCTGAATCTATTTTTAATGGATTCAAATTTGTTGGGGGGGGGGGGGGTGTTTGCTTATTTACATGTAATATCTTAATAAATGGAGATTAAAAAATACGAGGACATTTACTTAAATGATATTACATATAAATAAGTATTGCCTGTGCAGAAACAGGTCAAAAACTGTTAAAATTTGGTAAAACCTGTCATGCCCGCATTTTATCTGTGGACTAGTCGTGCCCGTAATTTATCTACGGGCTGCTAATGCCCGCAATTGATATACGGGCATGCCGTGCCCGTATTGAGAATGCGGGCAGCACACGCCCGCATTATATATACGGGCACGGGTGTTTTTGAGCGAATTTATCCTTTCTCGATTTTTGAGCCTTATCTGCACCCAAATCTCTCTCTAGGAGATTCAAATCCTTTTATTTATCCATTCGAATTCTCTTATTTATCCTCTTTGGCAATGGATTGGCATTATCCCTGTTTTTAATTCAATCTGAAACCCTATCTTGGCAAACCCTGGACCAATCATGCCCTTGGGTTTGCCTATAAATAGAGGGCCTCTCCTCAAGCAAATGGCCATTAATTTGAAGTTTGAAGAGCTTCAAGTGAAGAAGGGAATCCCTGCTGTTCTGCTTCCTCAATCTAGGTAAGTCCCTTTTCTCTTTTATTTTCTGTTTTCAATTCTAGAAATAATCTAATCTTCTCAATTGCTGTAGAATAAAGTCTAGTTTATATTTGTATTCCCAAACCTGACTCCAAGTACCTCAAGACTCCTCTCTAGCCGTAAAACGTGAAGAGAGAGCTAGGGGAAAGGGGAACAGGTGGATTCTTATAATAGAACCCTATAATCTGTTTTTCTCTTTTTTATAAAAAAAGGCCATTGATTGCGTTTGTATTCCCAAACCTATCTCCAAGTACCTCAAGACTTCTCTCAAGCCGTAAAACGTGAAGAAAGAGATAGGGGAAAAGAGAACAGGTGGATCCATAGGGTAGACCCCTATGTGCTCTAATCTGTGAGATGTGGTTGCTTTTATTATCCTGTTAATGTTTTAATGGTTTTATTTTGAATCTAAAATAATCCTATGAATTCATGATGTATATAGCATGAGATCCCCACTTCTTTCTATAGTTTGGATTTTTCACACCTTTGCACCTATAGCACTGTTTTTCTTAATTTTGGTGATGTTTGGCTAGGCTTCTGGATTTACCATGATCTATATGGTAAATCTAAAACCAAAAGCCTGAAAATAACCTGTAGGGTTTCATGATATGATTTTAAAATTATTTTTAATCTTAAAGAAAGAATCATATGGTCTAAACTCTCCCTTTTAATGTTTTTTCATCAACATGGGTTGAGTGGGGGTTCTATTTCTCCACTATTGAGAGAGCCGGATCAGATCTGTACTCCAAGTAACTTTATTCTTCAATGATTTAATCAAAAGATTTCAATCTAGTTTTTCAATCTTTTAATGGTTTAGCCTAAAGCTAGTTTTTCAGGTTTTCCTTTAGATTGGTTTTATCTGATTTTTATCTCAATTTTATTTTAATCATGAAACCCTTAGAATGGTATGATTATATTGAAGGTTCTGAATTAATCTGGATATTCATATGAAAAACCATACATTTTTGTTATTTTTATGTTTTTTCCCTTTTTTTTAAGCAAGCATTCTTTATTTTAACATGAACAATACCTGGCAACCATCTTGTGTGGATGAATAGGAGTGTCTAACACCTTCCCTTGTTCATAACCTAATCCCCTTACCCATCTCTTGTTGTTTTTGTTTTGTATTTTAAAATAGAGTTATTTTTACTCTAATTTTGCCTTTTTTTGTGCTTATTTGATGATTTTGGTGTCCATTCACACCTAAACAGAATAGTGTCGACTCTTTGTTTTTAATGAATCCCGTGTGATGATTAGGAAGTTATTAAATTGATTTTCCATGTCTCACAGTGCCGCCTAGCGGCACCGAAACTTAAAACCTTGCTTGTGAGAATGCAAATGTAAGCCGTTGAGGGCATTTTAATCATTACATGACAGAAATTACATCTGGGTCTCTAGATGCACTAGTCGAAGACTGGGAATTAAGGGGTGTCAATTTAAAGCCCAGCCTATTAGGCCAAATGAGCTTGCCTCTATTTAAACTGGGCTTGGGCTCGAATTTTGATGCAGGATTAAACTCGGCGTAGTCATGTTATGGCCGGGCCCATCTAAGGGGTCGTTTGTTAGGGCTTCCGGCTTTTGGATTTTGGATTATAATCTAGATAATGTAAATCCAGATTCTTGTTGCTGATTTTCAAAATCCCGAATCCTGTTTGGATACTAGAAATTTTGGAATATGATTTTGATATCTAAAATCCAGAATCCTGTTTCGGTACCCTAGATTCTAGAGTTCACAGAATATTGTTTGGTTGGCCTTTAAATTGAAATATATTTTACAGTTAGTATATTAATTAGTCAAATAGAATAATTTTAAAATATAAAAAAGAATAAATCTCATCACAAAGCATATAAAAATACTCATCATAAATAGTCATAAAAACATAAGTGATCCAAAATAATAAAACAGTACTCATAAAATAATATTCATGTTTGGGCACCTTAATGCACATGTGTGGATAAAAATTTTAAGATGTGTAAAGTATAAGAAATTATCCAAGGGTATCTTTTGAAAAGTGAAAAATGAAAAAGACAAGGTTGCTCATGCAAAAATATAAGACAACATGAAATTATAAAGTTATTTTTGGAAAAAAAAAGGTAATATGTTTGGCATGCTTTCCAAACATATAAGTATAAAAATCCTTTTAAATACATGTAAGTATAAATATTCCAAGTATTTTTCCAATAAAATTACAAAAAAATACGGAAAATTTACAAATAGCTGCAGGCTTAACCGACTTGAGCTCGAACTTTTAGCTTTATTTTAGGGACGGTTTGGGTTTGAGTGTGAGGCCCCCAAAACTGGGCTGGATCAAGCTTGGACAAGCCCTAAAGTGCTTATGTGCTTTGTTAAGCCTAGCCCAGCCCATGAAACTACTGGAACATCCTAAATATCTGTAATTGCCATTTTTGTTTTTTACAAAAAAAGTTTATAGCAAATGCTACTTAATGTAGACCACCACAAACATCAGCAAAAAGGAAAGAAACCAAGCAGGGGTTGGGGGTTGTTTATGGAGGCACACACCATTGATTTAAGACAAAGTTTGTTAAAGAGTCAATCTCTGCATATGTGTTGGATCTTCTTGACCTGGATGAACTTGTTAAGGCATGACTTGATGTTTCTAGAGTTGATTTACAATCCTCCATGGTACTGGATATGAGGGTTTGGTATGAAGTTGGACAAGTGTTTTGAGTCACTCTCAAGACCAATTTTGTGGTATCCCAACTGAGTGGCCAATTAAGACCTTCAAGTACTGCTTGTGCTTTTGCTTCAAGGGCTGTGCCAATGCCAACATAAAGTGCAAAACTTGCTAAGTATTTACCATAAAAAAATAGTTAAAATGTTGGATAAATTATACAATCTTCTCTCCACCCTAGCCCCGCCCGCCCTAAACCCTGCAGCATGTGTGAGATGCTACATGTGACCTCTATTTTTTTTTTTTTTTTATGTGAAAAGTGCTTTCACATTGAAAAATGTGAAAACAAATGAGCCATGAGATGCTGCAAGTCACGCAGGCTGCAGGGTCTGCGGCATATGATTTCAACCTCTAGAAAACCCCTTCAAGTGAAAAGAGAGCATTTCATAAATGCTTATTTGAGAAGTACTATTGGGTCAAAACGATAATAAGCAACAAAATGGGTATTATAAAAATAACATGAGAATTAAATATCCTCAATGAAAATAACAAATAACAAAAGAACTAAATATATATTCTCAACAAAACAAAAAAGGTCCTAAGTAAGCAAAGTGATTCCCATAAATGCAATTTCAAGTGGGGAATTCACTGCTTCACTAGAATCACTGTTTCAAGTCCAAGTAGCACCCAAGTTTCAGTACACAGCCTAGATATAGTTGTGCTCCCCTAAAAGAAAAAGAATGAGCTCATATTGCTCTTTGTTTCATCATTTAGTCCAGACTGTGAAACAGATATTAAGGAAAACATAGGTTGAATAGAGAATTGGTGTTCAAGACACAGATGCACACTATTTCATTACAAGCAATTAGATATTCAATGAGCGCTAGAGAAAGATAAACATGGAAAACTTTTAACTGTGGGTGTAATACTTGTAACAGGAGATAAAAAGTTTTTGCCATGGGAGACAACAGCCATTTGACATTTTATAGGTTCAACAACAAACACAAAATTACAAAAGGCAATTAGATCTCCCCAGTTACCAAACCTGAATGTGAAAGCTTCCAACTGAATGGGGAACCTAGATTAAGACTCCAATCGGCAAAGCATCAATCCATGCGATGGAAAGCAAATTGGAGAACCCTATTGTGTGACCAAAAACGCTGTAAGTTTCAGTATGCTATCATATCGTAATCTGTCAGTAATATCCAGTTCCACCATCAGACTTCATGACCAACAACATACTAGCCCTCAGCACTTCATAGGAAAAAGAACTTATCCAAGTTCTTGAGAAGATCCTTTATGTTCACATGTAAAGCACTTGAATCACTTCATCGAGCCGGATCCCATTCATTGTCATCAATCCAATCACCATATATCCTGCTAATTTTATCAGGGCCCTTCCATTTCTGAAGTGGTCTCTGACCTGGCCTCTGGGGTACACCTGAAGACCTTTGTGAGGGAAGCCCCATGTGATAAACATCAGGATGAGGAATCGATGTGGTTGATGCTACCACAGTATCTGTTGAAGTCTTTGAAGATACCACACTTTGCTTTGAGTCCGTAGGAGGAAAGAAGGAATCTCTACCTTCCACATCCAGCAGTCCCCCACCATATCTATGTAGTTCTGTTGCAAAGATTTGAATGGAGTTAAAACAGAGACTCTTAACATGATGATTACATCTAAACACATTGAAGGCCCCTAGCTAGCAGTTGAATGACCTCAACAGTTCTAGTTGAACATGTGAATCTATGGGCAACCCAAACTAAAATATGATGACATGATACCATAGAGATTGCTTAGGCTTTCATGATATCCCCAAATAAGAACAGATCAAAATGCACACACATTGAACATATATGTAACAGACACATTTGTCAAAAAGGTATTTTGGTCTGACTCATCAGGCTGTAAGGCATGGTCTTTTCCACCACATAGAGAAGTAATGTACCTAATCCATACTGTTCATTTGGCAGGGTATCCTTTAAATAGACCATGAAGATCATATTTCAAACACATAAAAAACCTGTTAATACACTTGAAATAGATTTTGCCACATAATAAAATCCATCAATTTTTTTTTAATATCTTTTTGAGCTTCATATAAAAGAGATGGTAGATTTAAGAGATTTCTCTTTTCCATGTGACAGATGTTTGCAGCTAAGACAGTGTATGCAAGGGACGTCAGTTGAACGTATACAAAAACAAGTAATGTTTCCAAAATAAGATGAGAATGAAACACCACGTCTCACCATGCTTCTAGGTCTAAAGTGCTTCATGAAACAACCCAGCCTACACACATAAACATAACCAAATATCACGTAGTTCACCCTAGAGAAAGTTGGGGTGGATTGGGTTGATACGATGGGGTGGGGTGGGTCAGGGGAACTTCACCAAAACAATGCATGAGCAGTGTGATTCTTGGTTTATGACTTACACTGAATGAACAGGTTAAACTGCCCCTCCCTATTTTACACAGTTTCTATTCTAAAACAATTATATTTCTTTTCAATAGAAGTTTAAATTTGAAATATGCAATTAGACACTTAGAACATCTCGTGTTTTTGTCACAATGAAGTACCAGCACGCATTGGATTTAATGGAGCATTAACCAATCAAGAGTATAAATATCATTTTCATCATCGGATTGGAAATTAAGGTGTGCATCACAATATGAACTGAGACCTAAGTCCAATGAGAAACCACTAAACACGACCTTATAAACATTATCAAAAGCTTAAGGAGTGACTTTCCTTAGATAGTCACTCCTTAATCTTTTCCATGGTATCAGAAACAAATACTCTGTTCCTTCCTAATATGATAACAAAAATATTACAATAGCAAATTTCTGCAATTATGAATTATAGTTCTTAAATTGCAAATATTTTGATATTCTCCTTCTTTTCAATGAGTTTATTATTAGATTGGCGATAACAAAAGAAAGAAAAAAAAATGAGAAAACAAAGGATTGATCATACCTCCTAATCCATGAGCAAAATGACACTTGGCCCCAAATGGGCAATACCCTGTTGTCTCCCACTTGTTACAAATCCTAGTCTTCCAATTTGAAGGCTTCTGATTAGGCCCACTCCCAGTGTTCCCATATCCACCACCACCAACTGTAGGGCTCAAACTTATTGCCACACTCTCACGAGCTCTCGACTGCTCATCATGAAGAAAAGTGCAACTATCTCCATAAGGACAGCCCTCATCAGTGTAGAACTTCTTACAGTGCCTCCCTTTGTAAGACCTCTGCGTCTCCCCACCCAATCCCGAAGAACTAAGAGACGGAATCTGGTGTTCCTCCCTTGGCTCCGACGACACCCCCCTATCCTCGTCATGGGCTGCCACAATCTCTTGCCAATTGGGAGGTGGCTTTCGAAGTTCCTCAATCCCATGAGCAAAATTGCAGTTAGTGATATAAGGGCAAGTCCCTGCACGGAATTTGCAGCACAGTTTGGTCTTAAAGAACATCTTTCCAATCGCTTTGGATCGGTCCCTGCCAAATCCGCTCCCTTGTGAATCTCCCCCTTGAGAATTCCTAGATCTTTTACTCGGAGGCTCGCTTCCAGATTGTGTTTGGGACTGCCTTCCCTCATAATTCGAGTTGGATGGCGTCTCAGAAGTTGTGTCTCCATTCCAAGCCATATAATCATCTTCAGTTGCCCAAATTGCCTGGTCACTTGGTCCTGGAATCCAATTATCGACTACACCACTACCTGGAAAATCAGGGATCATCTGCCCAGCATGTCCACCAGAAAACCCAGCTTCTCCACCGTACTCCATGACAGTATAAGTCCACCAGATAAATTGTTCAAATCAGAAAGCGAACCGAAGAAAAGGAAAAACCAAGAGTAAACAGATACGGAAAAACATCAAACCCTAGCAGCTTTTTGAACGAGAATAACAGCTAGTACCATCCAAATCAAACAATTCAACGCATGGGAAGCTGAAAGCACCGAAAAAATCCGAACATAACAAAATAATTATGAGTAAAAAAACCTAGAATTTCAACAAAATTTAAGTGTTCTACCGATTGGGTACTCCATTAACTTGGTACCAATTCCAGTGGAAGGCTTGAATTACTCAAATAACCAGATGGGGTGGGAAAAGAGAGAAAGAGGAAGGCATGAACCGTCCAAGCAACACCAGGAAGCACATCAACAAATAACAAGTGAAGGAAAACACGAAAATGTGAAACAAAATGAATGCCCAATAAATTCAGATAAAAAGGGAAAAAGAAAAATGAAAAGCTAAAACGCACTCGAGGTTGATCAACCGCCTTCAAAGGTACGAACACAACGTCTAAAATTAAGCTAACAAACAAAAAACGCAATTTCAGGATCTGGGATCGAAGAAAAAGATCGCCAAAGCTCACATAGAAGAGCTCGAAAAGAGTTCGTGGAGATCTGGGCTGCAAGGCTAGATTTGGCTCTGGAAGAAAAAACGAAGAAACCCCAAATGGATCACCGTACCAATTTTCATGGAGGGAGGGAGAAACCCTCTACTGGCAAACGCATTACCATGATGCCAAGGACAGTGCTGCGTCCGCTTATGTCTTCTCTTCTCTGAAAAAAAAAATTTTTTTTCATTTTTTGTTTTTTGTACGTTTACTTCCTGCATAAACAGTTCAGCACCACTAAAAAACAAACCAAAAATAAAAATAAAAAAGGAAAAGATAATGTTTAGTTAAAGTTTTCATTTTTCGTCAACATTTATCCTTAATTATATTTCTTCCTTCAATCATAAATCTTTTCATTATAACCTATAAAATAAACTTTTATTGCACAAACTCCTTTAATTTGTCTTAAGACATATTTAAGCAGATAAAGCAAAAATGTTAAAGTACGGGCATTCTTTTAGAGCTCATAAACTTTACAAGTTTGTTATTTTTTTAACTTAAAAGAAGTTCTCGTAAATGACAAAACTATCTTTATCATATAATGGATTCTTTAAAACTTATCTCAATTATGTCATTGAGAATTTACATACATTACAAATATCCGATTTTTGAAAATCCAAGAATGGCTGTTGGACCGATTCCTTTTTGTAGTGTTTTTTTAGAACTCATTTGGTGAAAATTCATTCCCCAAATGGAACCAAACACCCGTTTAACCCACAAGCTCGTTCTAATCCCCGGAACTCATTCCAAAAAACAAGCTCATTCTAATCCCTGGAACTCATTCCAAAAAACAAGCTCGCCATGGTGATTCATAGACCAACACACTAGTATGTGGAATGTTGATCTTCTTTTAACTTTGGAATTGACATAATTTATTGGAAGGAAACTACTACAACTTTTCATAAGCATCTACTTATCGCCTACATAGCAGACACATTACCACGGCAGAAGAGAACATTTCAATCTGGTTAAAATGCTAGCAACTGTATTGTCCACCTTGTATCCAACTCTTCATTTAGACGTATCGCCGCCTGGCACTTCCTTTTGCTGATGTAAGGGGCCATGCTTTTGAACGCCGAACGCTTGGTTAAAACTAGGGTTAACCAAGCGTTTACTGCCAAGTGGTTTGGAGGCTAGAGGTCCAAGGATCAAATCCTAGATCCTCTGCATGCAGTATTAGTCCAAAGGACTGAGGCAATTATCTCCGGCTGCAAGAACGGTGCACTCTCATGGTGTTGTGGTGACGGTCCAATTCCGCCGACTAAGGCAGGGTGACTCATACACAAAAGTATACACCCATTTTACCATCCCAACCAAACGATGAAACAAGGAGAGCTGCAGAAGATATTAAGGAAAACATCACAGGTTGAATAGAGAATTGGTGTTAAGAGACAGATGCAGACTATTGCATTATACTCAATTAGATATTCAATGAACAGAGCTCAAGAAAGATAAACATGGAAATCTTTGCAACTGTGGATGTAAGACTTGTTACAGGAGATGAAGTTGTTTCCATGGAAGACAAAAGCCATTTGGCATTTTATAGGTTCAAAAACAAACACAAAATTACAAAAGACAATCAGATCTCCACAGTTACTAAGCCTGAAAGTGAAAGCTTCCAAACTGAATCAGGAACCAGGATTGAGACTCCAATAGGCAAAGCATCCATCCATGTGATGGAAAGCAAACTGGAGAACCCCATTGCATCACCAATATCACTTAAGTTCAATAAGCTATCATATCGAATTCTATCAGTTACATCCAGTTCCATGATCGGGCTTCATGACCAAGAACATATTAGACCTCAGAATTTTCATTGAAAAAATAACTCATCCAAGTCCTTGATAAGGTCCTTTATGGTCACATGTAAAGCACTCTGAATCACTTTATCGATCCGGTTCCAAATCATCAATCCAGTCGGCATATACCCTGTTGATTTTATCAAATTTTGGCCCCCAGAGCTGCCGGGCCCTCTCAAGTGGCATTGGCCCCATGCGATTAACATCACCATGCGGAACCGATGTAGTTGATGCCGCCGCATTATCTGTTGAAGTCCTTGAAGATACTACGCCTTGTGGTTCTGTTGCACAGATTTGAAAAATAGAGTTAAAACAAAGACTCTTAACACGATGATTACATCTAAATATGTTAAAGGGGGATGAAATTGTCTGCCATTTAAGGCTGAATTGCCTCCTGCTGTTGAAATGGGATGCTTTCATGTAGAGCATCCCACGGTAAGTAATATGGCTAGTCCAGAGTGTTCATCTGTCAGGGAATCCTTTAAATAGACCATGAATATGATATTTTCAAACATATTTTCAAACATATTTTCATACACTTTAATAGATTTTGTGACATAATAAAAGCCATAAAAAGAATTTTTTAACATCTTTCTAAGCTTCGTCTAAAAGAGGTAATAGATTTAAGAGATTTCTCTTTTCCACATAACAGATGTTTGCAGCTGAGACTTGGTATGCAATAGGATCAATTGAAATTATACATACACAAGTAAAGTTCCCAAAATAAGGTGAACATGCGACATCCATGGCTCACCAGGTTTATAGGTCTAGAGTGTTTCATGAAACTACCCAGCCTACACACATAAACAGACATATCACATAGTTCACCCTAAAAAAAAGTTGGATGGGGTGAGATGGAATGGGTCTGGGGAACTTCACCAAAACAGTAAATGACCAGTGTGGTTTTTGGGTTATGACTTATGCTGATTAAACGGGTTAAACTGCACTCCAATTTTTCCATTAAATTTTGAATTAGAACTATGTGGTTAGACACCTGCAATACCAATTTTTTTTGTCACAAAAGACTACCAGTGTGCATTGGATTTAATGGAGCATTACCCGATCAAGAGGGCAAATATCATTCATCATTGGGTTGGACATTGAGGTGCGAATCACAACAAAAGCTGAGGCCTAAGTCCAATGAGAACCCACTGAACACAAAATGATAAACATTGTTAAATGGTTAAGGAGTGACTTTCCTCAGACATGACTACTCTCTCCATGGTATCTCAAACAAATACTCTGTACCTTCCTAATAGGTGAAGAAGTGTCATTTATATGAGCTTTTACAAAATTAACAAATCGTGCAGAAAATTGGAAACACAATTACAATAGCAAATTTAGGTGGTTGGGAAAGATTGTTCTTAAACTGCAAGTATTTTGATATTCTCCATCTTTTCGATGAACATGTTATTCAATTGGAGATAATAAAAGAAGGAAAAAACAAACTGAAAAAACAGAGGATTGATCATACCTTCTAATCCATGTGAAAAAGCACGGCCGGTCCCAAATTGGCAATACGCTCTCTCCCATTGTTCACAAATGTTACCCTTCCAATTTATAGGCTTCTGATTAGGTCGTCTCCCACTGTTCCCACCACCACCACCACCAGCTGTAGGGCTAATAGTTATTGCCTCATTCTCACGAGGGCTCGGCTGCTCATCATGAAGAAAAGGGCACCTAGCCCCATAAGGGCAGGCCTCAAGAGTGTAGTACTTACAGAGCTTCCCATGGTGAGACATCTTTCTCTCCCCATCATATCCTGAAGAACTAAGAGACGGAATCTGGTGTTCCTCCCTTGGCGCCGACGACACACTCCTCTTCTCGTCATGGGCTGCCACATTATCTTCCCAATTGGGAGTTGGCTTTCGAAGTTCATCAATCCCATGAGCGAAATTGCATTTAGTGAAATCAAAACAGAACAAAATTAGGAGGAGTAAAAACCTAGAACTTCAACAAAATGTAAGTGTTCTACCAATTGGGCACTCCATTAACTCGGTAGCATTCAAGAGGAAGGCTTGGATTACTCAAATAACCAGATGGGGTGGAGAGACAGAGAAAGAGAAGGACATAAATCGTTCAAGTAACAGCAGGAAGCCCAACAACAAACAAATGAAGAAAAACACGAAAATGTTAAACAAAATGAACGCCCAATAAATTCAGATAAAAACGAAAAACGAAAAGCTAAAACGTACTCGACGTTGATCTATCGCCTCCGAAGGTACGAAAGCAACGTATAAAATTAAGCAAACAAACAAAAAACACAATTTTAGTAGCTGGGATCGAAGAAAAAATCGCAAAAGATCACATGGAAGAGCTCGAAAGGAGTTCGTGGAGATCTGGGCTGCAAGCCTGCAAGGCTAGATTTGGCTCTGGAAGAAAAAACAAGGAAGCCCAGACGGACCACCGCACCAATTTTCATGGAGTGAGGGAGAAACTCTGCACTGGCAAACGCATCACCATCAGGATGATGTGAAGTACAAAGCTACAATTTTTTTTTTTTGGTAATGAAGTACAAAGCTACATCCTTTTATGTCTTCTCTTCACTGTAATTATTTTTTTTCTTTTTTATTATTCGCTACAGTTCAACGGGACGTAATCGCACGCAAATTTTGGCTGAATTGCTTCGGGACTAAAAAAAGTGTGCTGGACACTGATTCATGTTTTGGGTAAGGGGAGGGTCGGGTTCGGGTTGGTATAAGGGGTTAATAAGTCAAGCCTCAACCCGAACCTACTCATTTAATAAACGGATTGGAATATCCCAACCTGCCAATGCGTTTAAATAATTTAAATTACTATTAAAAATTAAAAATTTTAATTCATTATAATATCAAAGTCTATGCAAATTTTTTTTTTTTTTAATTCATTCTAATATCAGAGTCTATACAAATTCTATTTTTTTAATTCATTCTAATATCAAAACACACCTAACAAGCATAATAACACAACAATCATTAAGATATAACTAAAATAATATGAAAAAAAGAACTAAAACATTATAATAAAGCCTTAAAAAACTTTACTTGTTATCAAGACCTCAATTTATATTAATAGAGGCTAAGAAATTTAAAATATTTATATGTATAAAATCTTTCTTCACTTTTATCCTTTTGTCATTATTTATGTTAAAAAAGAAAAGATTGAATAGCGACAACTATTGTTAGTATAATGTTCCAAACTTATATTACCCAAAAAAATAATTGGGTTGAAATCAGGTCATTTCGGGTTGAAGGGTCAAACTCTAACCCAACCCGTTTATAATCAGGTTGAGAATTCATGACCCAAACCCAACCTATGGGTTGAAACAGTCAACCCAAACTCGTCTAAGACCGGGCGGGTTGGTAGGTCACGGGTCACAATTGCAACCTCTAAGAAGGAAGTTGATAGCCGTGGGCGTATATAGGTATTATTGGGATCTCAAAAATACCAGGTTTAGGGTTCGTATATATATCATAATGTAACCTTAATTTATTTTTTTAGTAGAAATTTTGTCGTACAAAGCTGACGTAGGCACATTGTTGAAGCACTTAAATTTTACTTGTTCTTATTGTTCTTTTTTCTATTTTATTATTCACATTGCATGATTCACAATAATAAGACTTGCAGAGATTCCTTATAACAAAAAATAATTTTCATCTCCTTTTTCTCACCGAGGAGTTTGCTCTTTTTCAAACTCAAAAGGGAAGATAAGTCCCTCTCATAATAAAGGGTATTTTCATCTCCTTTTTGGCACTTCGACAACGGCGTTTAGAGGTGTGGCATTAGAACAAAAATTTTGGCTGCCAGGGTGGGTGTACATGGCACAAACGCAAAGAGAGTTAAGCGATCGATTTTGAACCTAAGGGTTTCAAACATCAACATGCTTTCCAATAGTATGGCATTAGAACAAAAAGTTTGGCTACCCAAAGAACAAGCATTTCTTGAGACGAAATTGTCTGCTGCCTTTCACCACAACTCTCGCTGCAATTTGATAAAGATGCTACCATATTGAGCATCTCACGGTCAAGGTTTTTTCAACAAGAAAAATAGTTTTAGTACTTTCAAAAACAGAAAGTTTGCAACTGTTTGTCGCTCCAAATGACAGCATCCCAATCAAACTACAAGAACAGCTATATTAAAAGGCAGACAACTTCAAACCCATTTTTTGCTACACAGGGCAATAATGTAGCCAAACTCGAACGTCTTAGGTTCAAACCTTTTCGTATTGTATTCTAATCTAACTTATACATAAGCCTTACGAGTATCACATATCCGGGGTTTTCTCCTAATGGATCCAAACTCCAAAGGGCCCTGCCTAAAAAAATTTTATGTTTTTTAAATTGGAAATAAATTAACTTTTTATTTCTTTAGAATTGAAACTTAACATATATATGTGAGCCTATGAGGTTATGAGGTAATATTTGTGCAATTTAATTGTGTTTGAACGATAGGCACTATATGATTTATCTCTAGGTCAGTTGTGTATCATAACGGACATAAGAACAGAATCCAGAATCGAGAATCATAATCAGAATTCAAAATCCAGAAAGAGTTATGCATGGCACGCTAAAGCGAAATGAAAATAAAAAGCAGCGAAGTTTAGAAGCTTACAGGTATTGATGACTGCGGCGCTTGTTTTGCATCATCGTCGTCCCAAACCTTCCTCTTACCCCGCCTATCCGCCATGGTTACTCTTCAAATGATTCTTGAATACCTTCTCAAGAACAAGAAGCACCAAGAGATTTGGTGCGGCTCTCTCCTCCTAATCTGTAGCCAAGATTGCAAAATTAAGCATTACACAGAAGATGGAATCAATTCATAGTACTGCAAGATGAGACCATTTGCGGAAGAGAGAGCTGGAAAGAAGATCAAGAAACTATCTAGAAGCATAATCTTCAAAGAGATATAGAAAACTGTTAGTGAGAACTCAGATGTTGCTCGTTCCATGAAATCCAACAAGAACTCTTTATTACATATAGAAGAACTAGAAACTCTTTTAACGGAAACGTTAAAAAGGAAAGATTAACTTTGTTGTAGTACTTACAAGAAGCATAATCAGAAATCTAGCATGAGTTAATTTAAAATCATAAACTAAAACATATGTTTGCTTCATTCCTTAACTAGATTTCAGAACAACAGCGTACGATATGATAATGTCACTAAACACAAGACAGAAAAGCAAATTGAGAGAAGAGCTCCTAGCTACATTTCTTCAAGAAAGATACAGAAAGATAATGATCACTTAGAGAGAGAGATTACAAGATTGAGGCAAAAGATTTCTCGTCGATTTCTGTCGAAGCTCGGAGACTGAACGGCTTTTTGGCTTTCTAAGTTAAAATAGTCGTTTACGACTTGATTATACACTCTCCTACCTGAAGTTGCCCAGCGAATGGATATTTAACCGCATGTGTGTGGGGACATGTGAATCGGATTGTCGTTTATATTTCTACAAAACATAAAACAACCTTATTGTATCTTAATAATCATATATTTTTATGGGTTACGGCCTTGTTTGCCATTCATTTTAGATTGGGGAATGAGTTCCCCAAATGAGTTTGCAAACCCAAACCTGTTTGGAGAAGTTGAAAAAAGATTAGGTTCGATGTTTGCTTAAGGACGGTTGATTCTTGTAGAGCTTATAAATACTACCAATTTGTCACTATCTTAACTTAAAAAAAGTTTTTTATAAATGAGAAGTCTATATTTACCATATAAAGGAGTCTTTAAAACAAGTTTCAAGTATATCCTTCAGAATTTACATACATTACGCACTTTTGCAAAATTTATTTTGAAAATCTAAAAATAGGTGTTGGGCTGATTCTGTAGTGTATTTTCTAAAACTCATTATTAAAACTGGACCGCCTAACCCCAAGCCCAGCCTTAAAAATTTTGGGCTTTTTCAAAACGGGCCAAGTAAGCCCAAGGACCTAAAAATTTGAGCCCAAGCCCGGTTCCCGGGAGCGTTTTGCTATGAACATGAGTAACTCAATAGCCCTAGAGGCTGAAGCACATGTTGGTGTTGAAGGGATGGAATTGGCAAAGCAAGTTAGAAGTCAAACACCAGTCGTTTTATTAATTTGGAGCAGCACACCTATCACTTTGTTTCACAATTCCAGGAAGTTCGGTTCCAACACGTTCTACGGTGTTTAAAATCATGAGCTCGGCTTGCTCTCTGTTTCATCATTTAGTCCAGACTGTGAGACGGATACACAAGTCAGCTTCATACACAGAAGTGTACACCCATTTCACCATCCCAACCAAACGATGAAACAAGGAGAGCTGCAGAAGATATAAAGGAAAACATCACAGGTTGAATAGTGAATTGGTGTTAAGACACAGATGCAGGCTATTGCAATATACTCAATTAGATATTCAATGAACACAGCTCAAGAAAGATAAACATGGAAATCTTTGAACTGTGGGTGTAATATTTGTTACAGGAGATGAAGTTGTTGCCATGGAAGACAACAGCCATTTGGCATTTCACAGATTCAAAAACAAACACAAAATTACAAGAGACAATTAGATCTCCACAGTTACTAAACCTGAAAGTGAAAGCTTCCAACTGCCAGGATTGAGACTCCAATAAGCAAAGCATCCATCCATGTGATGGAAAGCAAACTGGAGAACCCCGCTGCATCACCAATATCACTGAAGTTCAATAAGCTATCATATCGAATTCTACCAGTTACATCCAGTTCCACAATCAGGATTCATGACCAAGAACATATTAGACCTCAGCATTTTCATTGAAAAAATAAATCATCCAAGTCCTTGATAAGGTCCTTTATGTTCACATGTAAAGCACTTCGAATCACTTTATTTTTCCGGTTTCAAATCTTCAATCCTAGTCCTTAAATTTGAAGCCTTCCAATTAGGTTGTCTCCCACTGTTCCCATATCCACCACCACCACCAACTGTAGGGCTAATAGTTCTTGCCACATGCTCATGAGGGATAGACTGCTCATCATGGCTGTTCCCATATCCACCACCACCACCAACTGTAGGGCTAATAGTTATTGCCACACTCTCATGAGGGCTCGACTGAGCATCATGATGAACAGGGCAAACAGCTCCATAATGGTAGGCCTCAAGAGTGTGGCACTTACAGGGCTTCCCACCATATCCTGAAGAACTAAGAGACGGAATCTGGTGTTCCTCCCTTGGCTCCGACGACGCACTCCTCTTCTCGTCATGGGCTGCCACAATCTCTTGCCAATTGGGAGGTAGCTTTCGAAGTTCATCAATCCCATGAGCAAAATTGCAGTTATTGAAATCAAAACAGAACAAAATTAGGAGGAGAAAAAAACCTTGAATTTCAACATAATTTAAACAAAGTTCTTAGTGTTCTACCAATTGGGTACCCCAGATCTGCCAGGCAATCCCAAGTGGCATCCACTCCATGCGACAAGCATTATCTGTTGAAGTCCTTGAAGATACTACACCTTGTAGTTCTGTTGCACAGATTTGAGCAATGGAGTTGAAACGAAGACTCTTGACATGATGATTATATCTAGATATGTTAAAAGGGGATGAAATCGTCTGCAATTTAAGGCTGAATTGCCTCCTGCTGTTGAAGTGGGATGATTTCATGTGGAGCATCCCATAGTAAGTAATATGGCTAGTCCAGAGTGTTCATCTATCAGGGAATCCTTTAAATAGACCATGAATATGATATTTTCAAACATATTTTAATACACTTTAATAGACTTTGCGACATAATAAAAGCCATAAAAGAATTTTTTTTTTAACATCTTTCTAAGCTTCGTATAAAAGAGACAATAGATTTAAGAGATTTCTCTTTTCCACATAACAGATGTTTGCAGCTGAGACTTTGTATGCAATAGGATCAATTGAAAGTATACATACACAAGTATAGTTCCAAAAATAAGGTGAACATGGGACATCCATGGCTCACCAGGTTTCTAGGTCTAGAGTGTTTCATGAAACAACCCAGCCTAAACACACATACACAGACATATATATCACATAGTTCACCCTAAAGAAAGTTGGGTGGGGTGAGATGGAATGGGTCAGGAGAACTTCACCAAAGCAGTGCATGACCAGTTTGATTTTGGGTTACGAATTATGTTGATTAAACAGGTTAAACTGCCCTCCAATTTTTACACAGTTTCTACTCCAAAACAATTATAAGTTTTTCCATTAAATTTCAAATTAGAAATATGTGCTTAGACACTTGCGCTATCAATTGCTTTTGTCGCAATAGACTACCAGTGTTTGGATTTAATGGAGCATTACCCAATCAAGAGGACAAATATCATTCATCATTAGGTTGAACATTGAGGTGAACATCACAATAAAAGCTGAGGCCTAAACATTGTTAAATGGTTAAGGAGTGACTTTCCTCAGACATGACTAGTCTCTCCATGGTATCTGAAACAAATACTCTGTTCCTTCAGGAAAAGAAGTATCACATATATGAACTTCTAACACAAAAATAACAACTTGTGCAGAAAATGGAAACACAATTACACCAGCAAATTTAGGTGACTGGGAAAAATTGTTCTTAAACTTCAAGTACTTTGATATTCCCCTTCATTTCAATGAATATGTTATTCAATTGGAGATCACAAAAGAAGAAAAAAAAAATAAAAAAAAACAAAGGATTGATCATACCTTCTACTCCATGTGCAAAAGGACACTTGGTCCCATGTCGGCAATCGCCTGTCATTTCCCAGTTTCTACAAATCCTAGTCCTCCATTTTGAAGGCTTCCAATCAGGTTGTCTCCCACTGTTCGCATATCCACCACCACCACCAACTGTAGGGCTAACAGTTACTGGCACACTCTCACGAGGGCTCGGCTGCTCACCAACTATAGGGCTTATAGTTATTGCCACACTCTCACGAGGGCTCGACTGCTCATCATGATGAAAACGGCAAATAGCTCCATAATGGTAGGCCTCAAGAGTGCGGCACTTACAGGGCTTCCCACCATATCCTGAAGAACTAAGAGACGGAATCTGGAGTTCCTCCCTTGGCTCCGACGACGCACTCCTCTTCTCGTCATGGGCTGCCACATTATCTTCCCAATTGGGAAATGGCTTTCGAAGTTCATCAATCCCATGAGCAAAATTGAAGTTAGTGAAATCGAAACAAAACAAAATTAGAAGGAGAAAAAAACCTATAATTTCAACATAATTTAAACCCAGTTTTTAGTGTTCTACCAATTGGGTACTCCATTAACTCAGTAACATTCAAGATGAAGGCTTGAATTACTCAAATAACCAAATCGGGTGGGGGGAGAAAGAGAGAGAGAGAGAGAGAGAGAGGAACACAATAAACAACAAATGAAGGAAAAGACGAAAATGTGAAACAACATGAATGCCCAATAAATTCAGATAAAAAGGAAAAATGAAAAGCTAAAACGTACACGAGGTTGATCTACCGCCTCCAAAGGTACGAAAGCAACGTATAAAATTAAGCAAACAAACAAAAAACATAATTTTAGGATCTGGGATCGAAGAAAAAGATCGCAAAAGCTCACATGGAAGAGCTCGAAAGGAGTTCGTGGAGGTCCGAGCTGCAAGGCTAGATTTGGCTCTAGAAGAAAAAACGAGGAAACCCAGATGGACCACCGTACCAATTTTCACGGAGGGAGGAAGAAACTCTGTACTGGCAAGCGCATCACCATGATGCCAAGTACAAAGCTCCATCCACTTGCTACTCACCTAATCCGTGCAAAGCATATCTCGCTCTCGCTTTCACTCTCAAAACGCGAATTCACGCTTTTTATTCCAATCCTTTCAAAATGCGCGGATTATAAACAGGAAGAACGCGCCTTCAAATTTAAATCACGGTTTGCCTTATCTAAATCATATTTTGACTTAATTGTCCCTCCTTTAACTCTAAGTTGAGGAGAGGAGAGTATAAGTATTTAATGATTTAATATTGATTCTTAAATAATAGAAATAAAATTAAAAAATAATTAGGAACGTCCTAAGAGAGGTTTTAGGAGAAAATAAAGGCTTCTCATTAGCCTTCTTTATCTTCTTTCTTTCAACAATCAAATGATTCAAGTTTAGGACTCTTTTTATCTACATATTTTCTTGCTTTTTTGAGTTTGATTGTAATTCTTCTTCTGCGATCATGATTTTTTTTTTAACCTATTTTTCTCATTTGAGTTTGAATAATGATGATAATAATTAGTTGATGTTTGTTTCTATTACCATTTTTATGAGTGTTATATATATATATACATATTAGTATATGTGCGCACTCTAAAGGTGCTCTAGGCTATAGGTGACTTTGAAATTGATGCTCTCACTCTAGATCTTTCTCTCGATTTCGCTCTATGCTCTGGTAACTAAGGTACAAATAGCTTAGCAGGACAAAATCATATGCAATTTTTGGCTAAATTGCTTCCTGTTGTGTAGTGAGCTGCTTCCACGTGGAGAATCCTACTACTTGTGCTTTTCACCTTTTGTAAATGATTTATGTGGGGCCCACTTTGAAAAACCTTTACCGTAAGATGTTCCACGTGGAAGCATCACACCTCCAAAACACGAAACAATTCATCCAAAAATTGCATACGATTTCATTCTTCCTTCACATTTATCCTTAATTATATTTCTTCCTTCACTCATAAATCTTTTCATTACAACCTATAGAACTAAACTTTCATTACACAAACTCCTTCAAATTGTCTCAAGGCAAATTTACGTCTATAAAGCAAAAATGTTAAACAATAAGGGCGTTCATTAAGTGTGTAGTAATTTGAAAATTAATTATGATTCAATGAAAGTTACAAAAACAAGGATTAATCTCCGTTAATCCTAGAAAATTGGAATCCACTAGCAAATAACCTTGAATTCACAAGGAAGATGAGAGAGAAATTATGTAGTTCTTAAAAAATAATGTCTAAAATACGTGTACAACCTTTACCCCTTATTTATAGACCTCTAAAGACCCCAAAATAAGATAGAAACCTACTAAAATTAGGACTCCTACTCATAGTAAACAACTAAAAACAAACTCTAAAAAATAAACTTTAAAGTGACGAGTTGGCCTTTAGGAGGGCAACTCATTAATTCAGCAAACTTAATTAATGACTCCTAAAAGACTTTAAAAAAGACAGTAACAACACTCTTACTCATCAAGCTTTGTTCATCTTCTTCATGTCTTGCTTCTTTAAATATTTCATGGCTAGATGTTCTACATCAGTCCCTTCCACTTCAGAAAAACTTGCCCTCGAGTTGATGTCGAGATAAATAGAACCATCCTGTGAATGATATTCGAACAAATCTGCAACATTGAAAGTCCTAAAAATACCCATGTCATCTGGGAAATCGATAACATAAGCATTGCTATTGATCTTCTTCAACATCCAATATGGACCATATTTCTTATGCTTCAACTTGCTATATGTACCAATAGGAAACCTCTCCTTTCATAAGAAAACCATCACCTCATCACTACAACAAACTCCTGTGCGTGTCTACATTAAACTTGTTTTTAGCATTGGCTGCTTCCAACCTTTGCCTAACCTCCTCTTGAATTGACTGAACCTTCTCAGCCATGTTTTGAGCTGCTGTACTAACACTCGATGACTTGGGAAGAGAAACCAAATCTAGTGCATGGAGCCTTTACATACACTATAGAAAAAGGTGTCATACCTGTAGCACTAGATACCGAACTGTTGTATGCAAATTCAGCTTGTGACAAAGCTTGACCCCACTGTTTCGGCTTATCCCCACAAATACAACAAATCAAATTCCTAAGTGTTCTGTTACCCACTTCCGTCTGTAACACTTAATTGCAGCAGAACGAAATGAATTTTTAGCTTGTTCCCAGTAACCAACATCTATTGATTTTCTGAGGTTAGCGCCACCTTTTGGAACCATTTTGGAATTGATGCCAGGAGCAGAACTAACTCTGGAATTGACAACCTGCTAGATTGTCTGTTTGAGGTGCCTTGCCCTTTCCAGAATAATTACCAGCCTCATAAAAAGGCCTATGAGTGAATTTAAAGCATCCAACTGTCTTCTCCATCAATTCAGCTTTCAATGCCATGTTGTGTACTTCATCCACTGACCACAATGTCTACAACCTAATTTTGTTTCGAATTGATGGTTTCAGCCTTGCCAAATATCTAGCAACTCTCTACGATTCTGTTTCAGACAAATTGTTACATGCAGATAGTCTAGAGAATTCAACAGTATAATCAGAAATTTGTTTACTTCCCTGAACACAGTTCTAATGAAGCTTAAATAAATGATGATCTAGTCTGACAGTAAGAATCTCTCCATCATCAGTTGCTTCATCCTCCTTCACGTATGAATTAGGACTTACCCCTGTCGACATCTATTATTCTGCAACGTATCCCACCAGACGGCTGCTACTCCACTCTTCAGTTTGAAAGCAACAAGTTTCACTTGTCTCTCTTCGAGAACCTCCATCATCTAAAATCTCTCAACTTCTGAAACTCAATCGAGAAATTCCTTGATATTCATATTTCCATTGAAAGAAGGAATATCTGCCTTGATAAGGTAGTCTTTGAACCTTCTATTGCGAACTTCATGATCTCCATGATCGCGAACTATCTCCTCCTCTTCTAGGTCCAAATCATCATTGCCAAATAGTGCCTGATGATGCCCGCAAATATTGCGTTCATGGGGTTGTTGGTAAGGCCTTCTAGTTTCAACGCTTGAGGGTCCTTGGGCAAATCCCGCGGCTCCGCGCCCAATAGCATTTTGATTAGGGTTGGCATTAACTACTAGATTAGCGATCATCTGATGAATCTCCACCATGAATTGCCGCTATTATTGACATTGAGTCTCAATAGCCTCCCAAACCGCTTCTTGCACACAAACAACATTGATGGGATTGTTACCATCACCCTTGTTGTTGGCCATCTCGTCAAGCAAGTCCTATCTCCGATACCAATTGACGCAGTGAAAGTTAGGAAAATAAGGATTAATCTCTATTAATCCTAAAAAACTGGAATCCATCAGCAAATAATCTTGAATCCACAAGGAAGATAAGAGAGAAACTCTGTAGTTCTTAAAAAAATAATGTCTAAAATTCGTATACAACCTTTACTCCTTATTTATAGACCTTTGAAGACCCCGAAATAAGATAGAAACCTACTAAAATTAGGATTCCTACTTATAATAAACAACTAAAAACAAACTTTAAAAAATAAGCTTTAAAGTGACGAGTTGGCCTTTAGGAGGCCAACTCATTAATTCAGTAAACTTAATTAACAACTCCTAAAAGACTTTAAAAAAAAAAAACAGCAACAGCACTCCAATTTGTCAAGCTTTGTTCCTCTTCTTCATTGTCTTGCTTCTCTAAATATTTCATAGCTAGATGTTCTACATCAAATTAAGTTAATTCAAGATTCTTTTCTAAGTATATCAATATTAGATATATTATCTTATTACAAGTTCATTACATGTTTATGTCATGCTATCCACTTTAATTCATTTTGCCGTGCAAATTACAAAAGTTAAAAAAGAACAAAATAAATGGTAAGGAGGCCAAAAACGGTTTTTTTTTTTTTTTTTTTTTGGAGAATGAACACTTACCTCCCTTATGGTTTGTGACAATTATAAATACCTTTCCTAAGGTTTTTAAAATAACACTTACCTCCCTTCTATTTTTGTTGTTGATTTGAAGAATTTAACCTTCTCTTAATTACAAAGAGTGTAAGATTTAGAAATTCCTTACAATAAAAAAAAATTTCATCTCCTTTTTTTCATTCAAGTAACAGCGTTAGAGATAAGTTGACGACAGGGGGTGTGGCTGTACATTGCACAGACGTGAAGAGAGTTAAATGGTCTATGGGGTCTAACTTATGTTCGTCATAAACCTCATTGGATGTTTTGCAAATTTCCCTTTTATTAATGACTTCTTGTTCCTAAGATTGCCATATCCGTTCTTTTCATTCACTTATAACTGTTTATTTTAAATCCTATTAGTTTCTTACACTAATAAATTACATCATATTAATTTCCTACAATAATGAAATTCCAATTTCCCGTATATTTGGATTATGTCAAGAAATAAGTCTCTTATACTAATAAAATTACATCATATTAGTTTCTTACTTTAATAAAATTCCCATGGGATTATGTCAGTAGATAATTATTATGTGGAGATTAACTAGCCATCTTTAAAAACAGATAATTATTTTTAATGAATAGATAATCGCTTTCTGACCACATTAATCTCAATATTCCGTTTTCTCAGATATAATAAAATTATTTTCTAATATATAATGATATTATTCTCCAGGTAATTAAAATTTAAAATTCAATTTAAGATGCTTTGTTTTAACATGTTACATTATTTAAAAAGAAAATTAACATGGTTATAGCTTTTTAAATTTGTTTTTTCTCTAACAAGTGGCAGGTACAGTGTATTGTGTATAGAAAAAGAATAAGATAATTAATACAAATTCATCTTAATTTATTCAATTGTTCTTTAATTTAAGGGAAAATTAATTTTTAGTGATATTTTCAAAATAATTAAGATTCAGTCAGCAAAATTTTAATTTTAATTTTTAATGAATCTTTATCAAAATAATTAATTTTTAATGACAATTTACTATTACAAATCAACTATTCCAAGAATGTCCTTACATCACTCATCTAAATAGCTTGTACAAGTTACTCACTCAAGGTACAAGTCATTTTATTGACTTGTACAAGCCAATTTATTGACTTATAAAAGTCAATTTATTGCTTGTACAAGTCCTGAAAGTGAGTTATATAAGAGTATTTTTGGATGAATTTATTGGTGACAGTGAAATGCTATTAAAAATTAATTATTTTGATAAAGATTTATTAAAAGTTAAAATGCAAAACTTTGTTGACTTAATATTAAATAATTTAAAAAAAGTACCACTAAAAGTTAATTTTCCCTTAATTTAATTGCGTTTGAATGATAGGCACTTTATCTCTTAGCCAGTTGTATTTTAAAGGGACATAAGAACAGAATCCAAAATCAAGAATCCAGAATCATAATCAGAATTCGAAATCCAGAAACAGTTATGGCACGCTAAAGCGAAATCAAAAGCAGCAAATTAGTTTAGAAGCTTACAGCCATTAGTGACTGCGGCGCTTGTTTTGCATCATCGTCCTCCCAAACAACCTTCTTACCGGCCTTCCTATCCGCCATGGTTATTCTTCAAATGATTCTTGAATACCACACTAGCTTGTTCCTCAATTGTGAGACATATCTTCTCAAGAACAAGAAGCACCAAGAGATTTGGTGCGGCTCTCTACTACTAATCTGTAGCCAAGATTGCAAGAACATTACACAGAAGATGGAATCAATTCGTACTGCAAGATGAGACCATTTTGCGAAAGAGAAAGCTGGAAAGAAGATCAAGAAACCATCAAGAAGCATAATATTCAAAGAGATATAGAAACCTGTTTGTGAGAGATCAGATATTGCTCATTCCATGCATGAAATCCAAAAAGAACTCTTTATTACGTATAGAACTATATAGGAAATCTTTTTACGGAGAAACGTAAAAAAGGAAAGATTAACTTTGTTGGGGTGCTTACAAGAATCATAATCAGAAATCTGATATGGATTGATTTAAAATCATAAACTAAAACATATGTTTATTTCATTCTGATAACTAGAATTCAAAACAATAACGTACGACAATGTCAGGAAACACAAAACAGAAATACAAATTGAGAGAAGAGCTCCTAGCTAGCTACATTTCTTCAGGGAAGAAACAAAGAGATGAAGACTTATAGAGAGAGAGAGAGAGAGAGAGAGAGAGAGAAATTACCAGATTGAGGTAAAAGATTTCTCGTCGATTTCTGTCTGTGAAGCTCGGAGACAGAACGGATTCTTTGCTTTCTACGTCAAGACTCTCTCTCCTGACTGAAGTTGCCCCGTGCACGGGTATTTAAATTCATGCATGTGCGGACATATATTTTTATGAGGTCAAGGCCTTGTTTGCCATTCATTTTAGTTTGCAAACCCAAACTAGTTTGGAGAAGTTGAAAATGGTTTGATATTTGGTTAAAGATGATTGATTCTTGTAGAGCTTTAAATATTACCAATTTACCATTATCTTAAGCTTATAAAAATTACCGGTTTATCAATATCTTAATTTAAAAGAAGTTTTTTATAAATGACAAGTCTATCTTCATCATGTAAAGGGTCTTTAAAACAAGTTTAAAGTATATCCATCAAAATTTACATATATTACCAGTATGCCACACGCACTTTTGAAAAATTCATTTTGCAAATTCAAAAACAGATGTTGGGCTGGTTCCTCTTTGTAGTGAATTTTCTAAAACTCATTTGGGGAAAATTCATTCCTCAAATGACATTTAAAACCTAACCGGACCTAGACAGGCCCGGGCTTGTATACGTCTAACCCAAGCCCAGCCTTAAATATTTCGGGCTTTTTAAAAACGGGCCAAGTAAGCCCAAGGGCCTCAAAATTTGAGCCCAAGCCCGGGCTTAGACAGGGCTGGACTGTAGGGCCTAACGGACCGGGCTTAGAATTGCTACCCCTAAGGCCCTAACAACATCGTTCCCGGGAGCGTTTGCCGTGGACATGAGTCACTCAATAGCACTAGAAGCTGAGGCACATCTATCACTTTGTTCCCCAATTCCAGGAAGTTTGGTTCCAACACGCCTACCGTGTTTCAAATCATGAGCTCGTCTTTCTCTCTGTTTCATCATTTAGTCCAGACTGTGAGACGGATACACAAGTCAGCTTCATACACAGAAGTGTACACCCATTTCACCATCCCAAGCAAACGATGAAACAAGGAGAGCTGCAGAAGATATTAAGGAAAACATCACAGGTTGAATAGAGAATTGGTGTTGAGACACAGATGCAGGCTATTGCAATATACTCAATTAGATATTCAATGAACAGAGCTCAAGAAAGATAAACATGGAAATCTTTGTAACTGTGGGTGTAATACTTGTTACAGGAGATGAAGTTGTTGCCATGGAAGACAACAGCCATTTTGGCATTTTATTGGTTCAAAAATAAACACAAATTTACAAATGACAATTACATCTCCTCAGTTACCAAACCTGAATATGAAAGCTTCCAACTGAATCAGGAACCGGGATTGAGACTCCAATCAGCAAAGCATCAATCCATGTTATGTAAAGCAAGTTGAAAAAACCCCATTGACCAATAACACTGAAGTTCAATAAGCTATCATATCGTATTCTGTCAGTTACATCCAGTTCCAGGATCAGGCTTCATGACCAAGAACATATTAGCCCTCAGCATTTTCAGTGAAAAAATAACTCATCCAAGTCTTTGACAAGCTCCTTTATGTTCACATGTAAAGCACTTCGAATCACTTCATCGAGCCGGTTCCCATTAAGTCATCGATCCAATCAGCATATATCCTGTTAGTTTTATCAAGGCTCTTCCCCCAGTTCTGACGGGCTCTCTCACGTGATGGCTGAGGTACACCTGAAGACCTTTGTGAAGGAACCCCCATGCGATAAACATTACAATAAAGAACCGACGTAGTTGATGCCACCACATTATCTGTTGAAGTCTTTGAAGATACTACACCTTGTAGTTCTGATGCACAGATTTGAACAATGGAGTTAAAACTTAAAACGGAGACTCTTAACATGATGATTACATCTAAATATGTTAAAGGGGGATGAAATCATCTGCAATTTAAGGATGAATTGCCTCCTGCTGTTGAATTGGGATGCTTCTACATGGAGAATCCCACAATAAGTAATATGGCTAGTCCAGAGTGTTCATCTTACCCAAAAAAAAAGAGTTCATCTGGCAGGGGGTCCTTTAAATAAACCATGAAGATGATATTTTCAAACATATTTTAATACACTTTAATAGATTTTGTCACATAATAAAAGCCATAAAAAGAATTTTTTTAACATCTTCCTAAGCTTCGTATAAAAGAGATAAATAGATTTAAGAGATTTCTCTTTTCCACATAACAGATGTTTGAAGCTGAGACTTTGTATGCAATGGGATCAATAGAAAGTATACACACACAAGTTGGATACGTGGGGTGAGATGGAATGGGTCAGGGGAATTTCACCAAAACAGTGCATGACCAGTTTGATTTTTGGGTTACGAATTATGCTGATTAAACAGGTTAAACGGCCCTCCAATTTTTACACAGTTTCTACTCTAAAACAATTATTTTCCATTAAATTTCAAATTGGAAATATGTGCTTAGACACCTGCACTATCAATTGCTTTTGTCACAATAGACTACCAGTGTGCATTGGATTTAATGGAGCATTAACCAATCAAGAGGACAAATAGCATTCATCATTGGGTTGAACATTGAGATGAACATCACAATAAAAGCTGAGGCCTAAACATTAAACGGTTAAGGAGTGACTTTCCTCAAACATGACTAGTCTCTCCATGGTATCTGAAACAAACACTCTGTTCCTTCACGAAAACAAGTATCACATATATGACCTTCTAACACAAAAATAACAAATTGTGCAGAAAATGGAAACACAATTACAACAGCAAATTTAGGTAGTTGGGAAAGATTGTTCTCAAACTGCAACTATTTTGATATTCTCCTTCATTTCAATGAATATGTTACTCAATTGGAGATCACAAAAGAAGACAAAAAATAAAAAAAAACAAAGGATTGATCATACCTTCTACTCCATGTGCAAAATGACACTTGGTCCCATGTCCGCAATCCCCTGTCGTCTCCCAGTATCTACAAATCCTAGTCCTCCAAGTTAAAGGATTCCAATTAGATCGTCTCCCACTGTTCCCATATCCACCACCAGCTGTAGGGCTAAAAGTTTTTGCCACACTCTCACGAGGGATCGACTGCTCACCATGACTGTTCCCATATCCACCACCACCACAAACTGTAGGGCTGACAGTTATTGGCACACTCTCACGAAGGCTCGGCTGCTCACCAACTGTAGGGCTTATAGTTATTGCCACACTCTCAGGAGGGCTCGACGGCTCATCATGATGAAAAGGGCAAATAGCTCCATTATGATAGGCCTCAAGAGTGTCGCACTTACAGGGCTTCCCATCATATCCTGAAGAACTAAGAGACGGAATCTTGTGTTCCTCCCTTGGCTCCGACGACGCACTTCTCTTCTCGTCATGGGCTGCCACATTATCTTCCCAACTGGGAGTTGGCTTTCGAAGTTCATCAATCCCATGAGCAAAATTGCAGTTAGTGAAATCGAAACAGAACAAAATTAGGAGTGAAAACCTAGAACTTCAACAAAATTTAAGTGTTCTACCAATTGGGTGCTCCATTAAGTCGGTACCATTCGAGATGAAGGCTTGAATTACTCGAATAAGCAGATTGGGTGGGGAGACAGAGAAAGAGGAGGACATGAATCGTTCAAGCAACAGCAGGAAGCCCAGCAAAAAAGGAAAAAGAGAGAATGAAAAATGAAAAGCTAAAACGTACTCGAGGTTGATCTACCGCCTCCCAAGGTACGAAAGGAACGTATAAAATTAATCAAACAAACAAACAAAAAACATAATTTTAGGATCTGGGATCGAAGAAAAAGATCGCAAAACGCTCACATGGAAGAGTTCGAAATGAATTCGTGGAGATCTGGACTGCAAGCCTAGATTTGGCTCTGGAAGTAAAAACGAGGAAACCCCAGATGGACCACACCGTACCAATTTTCATGGAGGGAGGGAGAAACTCTGTACTGGCAAACGCATCATCATGATGCCAAGTAAAAAGCTGCGCCCCCTTCACTCATAAAGCTTTTCACTACAACCCCTAAAACTAAACTTTCATTACACAAACTCCTTTAAATTGTCTCAAGGCAAATTTATATGCTTATGAAGCAAAAATGTTATCGTTAAGGGCGTTCTTTTCTAAGTAGATCACTGTTAGATATATTATCTTATTACAAGTTCATTACATGTTTATGTCATGCAACCCACTTTAATTGATTTTGCCGTAAGAATTGCGAAGGTTAAAAAAGAACAAAATAAATGATTAAATGGTAAGGAGGTCAAGACGTCTTTTTAATTTTTTAAAAATTTACTCTCACTTCCCTTGTGCTTTTTGACAACTGTAAATACCTCCCCTACTTTTTTGAAATGACAATTATCTCTTTTCTATTTTTGTTGTCTGTTTCGTATTCTTTTCTTTTGTACATATTTTATAAAAATTTTAATATATTTTGAAGAATTTAACCTTCTTTGAAATACAAAAAATGTAAGATTTTGAGATACCTTATAACAAAAAATAATCTTAGTCTCCTTTTTGCACCCAAGATTTTGCACTATTTCAAACTCAAAAGGGAATATAAGTCCATGTCGTAATGAGGGGTATTTTCATTTACTTTTTTGCATTCAAGTAATGGCAATAGAGGTAAGTTGATGGGGGTGTGGGTTTACATTGTAAAGAAGTGAAGAGAGTTAAGTAATCAATTTTGAATCTCTGGGGGTCCGACTATATTTGTCATAAACCTCAGGGGGTGTTTTTATAAATTTCCCTTTTATTAGTAACTTCTTGTCCCTAAGATTTCCATATACATTTTTTTCATTCACTTACAACTACTTATTTAAAATCTTATTAGTTTCTTACACTAATAAAACTAAATCATATTAATTTCCTACAGTAATAAAATTTCCATTTCCCATATATTGGAATTATGTCTAGAAATAAGTTTCATATATTAATAAAATTCCATCATATTAGTTTCCTACTCTAATAAAATTTGCATCGAATTATGCTAATAGATAATTATTATGTAGAGAATAATTAGCCATCTTTAAAAATAGATAATTATTTTTAATAAATAGATAATAACTTTCTTGGCCATATTAATATCAATATTCCATTTTCTCTAATATAATAAAATTATTTTGTAATATATAATTATATTATTCTCCAAGGAATTAAAATTTAAAAATTTTAATATAAGATGCTTTGTTTTAACATGCTACATTATTTTTTTTAAAAATTAACATTTTCGTTTTCCAACTTCCAACACATTTTTCGTTTTTGAACGTCAACATGATAGTACGTGCTTTCTGCAAGTAAGGCATTAGAAAAAAGAGTTTGCCCAAAGAACAATATTTTTTTTGGGATGAAATTGTCTACTGCAACTGTCCTGCAATTTGACTGAGATGCTATCACATGGAGCATCTTACAGTCAAGGTTTTTGCAACAAAATTAAAATAACCGTTTTGACATTTTCAAAAGCAAAAAGATTGCAACTATTTGACGCTCCAAATGACAGCATTCCAATCAAACTACAGGAACAACTATAATAAAAGGCAAACAACTTCAAACCCATTTTTTTGCTACATAGAGCAATAATGTAGCCAAACTCGGACTTGAACGTCTTAGGTTCAAACCTTTTCGCATTGCATTCTAACTTAGCTGATACGTAAGCCTTACAAGTAGATTCATATATCCGGGGTTTACTCCGAATTAGGGCTGTAAACGGGTCGAATACGGTACGGATCTGCTAAGATCCGAATTCGATCCGATAAGAAAATCCGATATCCGAATTCGACCCGATTATCCGACGGATCTTTTGTATCTAATACCGAATTCGAATCCGACCGATTATCCGATATCCGAATCCACTTACATTATATATGGAAAAAGATTAAGATATTATAAACCTTAAGTTAGTGGATTAAATAAGGATGTATTAATTTAAATTTGTCTTATATTATGATTTTAAATCAATAAATATTATGTGAAACCTTTATTCCTTCTATACTTATATATAAAAAGACCTAAAAAAACATAACATATATACAAAATAAACGGTCGGATCTTTATCGGGTCGAATATGTGCAATACCATATTCGAATCCGAATATAATCGGATTCGGATAATCGGATCTAGAGCTAAGATCCATATTCGGATAATCGGGTCGAATTCGGATCTTTATCCGACCCATTGACAGCCATACTCCGAATGGATCCAAACTCCAAAGGGCCCTGCCCTTAAAAAAATATTAATATGTTTTTTAAATTGGAAACAAATTAACTTTTAATCTCTATAGAGTTGAAACTTAACATATGAGGTAATACTTGTGCAATTTAATTGTTCTTTAATTAATTAAATTGTGTTTGAATGATAGGCAATTTATCTCTTAGTCAGTTGTACCATATGGGACATAAGAAAAAAAATAAGAACGGTTAATAAAAACTAATTAATCAGAATGCAAAATCCAGAATCCAGAATTGTAATCAGAATTCAAAATCCAGAAACAGTGCAGCAAAGTTTAGAAGCTTACGGGTATTGGTGATTGTGGCGCTTGTTTTGCATCATCGTCCTCCCAAGCCATCTTCTTACCCTTCATATCCGCCATGCATGGTTATTCTTCAAATGATTCTATGAATATCTTCTCAAGAACAAGAAGCATGCACCAAGAGATTTGGTGCGGCTCTCTCCTACTAATCTGTAGCCAAGATTGCAAGAACATTACACAGAAGATGGAATCAATTCGTATACTGCAAGAAGACACCATTTGTGGAAGAGAAAGCTGGAAAGAAGATCAAGAAACTATCAAGAAGCATAATCTTCAAAGAGATAGAAACCTGTTTGTGAGAAATCATATATTGCTCATTCCATGCATGAAATCCAAAAAGAACTTTTTATTACGTAAAGAACTAGAAACTCTTTTAACAAAGAAACGTAAAAAAGGAAAGATTAACTTCGTTGTAGTGCTTACAAGAAGCATTTTCAGGAATCTAACATGGGTTAATTTAAAATCATAAACTAAAACATGTGTTTGCCTCATTTCGATAACTAGAATTCAAAACAAAAACGACGATGTTACGAAACACGAAACAGAAATACAAATAGAGAGAAGAGCTCCTAGCTGCATTTTTTCAAGAAAGAAACAGAGAGGATCAAGACTTACAGAGAGAGAGAGAGAGAGAGAGAGGAGCAGATTGAGGTAAAAGATTTCTCGTCGATTTCTGTCTATGAAGCTCGAAGACAGAACGGCTTCTTGGTTTTCTACATTAAGATAGTGGTTTCCGACCTCCCGATATCATTGATAGTATACTCTCTCCGGCCTGAAGTTTCCCGGTGACCGACCGGTTTCTTCTGTCGCCAATGGTGTTACCATTGGTAGTACGAATTATGAGGACGCGACACGCGTCCTTCTCTTTTTAAAACCCAAATAAATCTAACGGTCCACCTGACGCTAACGTCGAATGACAAAAACTAACGATGTTGTTCCGTGGTTAGCGTCGTTCGTTTCAGTCGATTAAAATAATTGTGCGTAATTCTGAAAATTTCAAAACCCCTCTTTTTCAAAACCCCTTTAGTTCTTCCTCCTCAAACCCCTCTTTTGCAAAACCCCTTTCATTCTTCTTCATCCTCAACATTCGTAAGACGAATGGCGACGGAGGAAATCGGTCGCTCGCTAAGTACTGTAGATTCTCTCACTAGCTCTAAAGCAACCCTGCAAGCTAGACTTTGATACGAGGTGATGGAAGCTCTAGTGGGTTCGTCGTTGCAGATTTTAGCACGGAATTGCAGAAACAGAGGCTTCTGGGTCTCTAATGCTCTTCTTGGTCGATGCGAAGCTCGTTTCTTATGAACTCGGAATGTCAAAGGGGAGAACTTATCAGCACATTCCATTTCTCTGCGACACAAGGTCATTCACTTGGTTTCCTCATCTTCCTCTTCAGAGATGCAGGTATCTTCTTTTTCGATTTTCTTTGTTTTGGATTTTGGATTTTGGTTCTTTAACTTTGTCTCGGAATCCCTTGCTTTCTTGGAAATCTTTCTTGTCTGATTAGTCTCGTCCATTTTTTAAAAGTTCTAATTCTGGAAGTTGCGATGTTTCTTTCCCCATATGTGGATTCTTTTTTATAGCTTATTATACCCGGCCTCTCGGTTTCACTAAATCAGTTAAGGTGCAGACCGACATAACAACTTTCTTTTGTTTGTTTCTTTGATTCTTTGCTTCTGTTAACTGAACCATATGCTCCGGTTATTTGTTGGTTGCTTTAATATGTAATTTCTTTTTCTTTTCTTTTTTAAGCTTGAATTCCAATGATTTTTTCCCCAATTCGCAGCATTATTTTGTTCCCCTTATCGTAACGTCGACAACTTTATGGTCCGTCCTTGCTAAAATACTATGGCACACTAGTAATAAATAGATAATGTTATTCATTCTTGTTGTGCTAGATTCTTGTCACATGTTGATCTTTGGTCAAAATTAAACCATCATAATAGTTCCCAAATAAATTCAAATAAAATATGAAAGACTAAGTGTTTCCACTAGAAGGAAGAATGTATTATATTTTTTTCCACTGTCAACACCTTATGTCTGAACTTGCTGATGCTTTTGTTTTGTTTTGTTTTGTTTTTTTTTGTTTTTTTGTTTTTTTTGACAGATTTCAGAGGAGAGCTTTAGAAGAGGACATGTGCACACATTGATCACTTCTGCATTAAGTCATAACTCATAAACAAATTGGGCATATTATGGGAAACATGTTTGGTCTTTATTTCTATGGGATAAGTGTATGGTTACTTGCCTTCAGATCTTTCTTTGTTTTTCAATTTCTTTTTTCTTCTAATCATTTGCAAGCAAATTTATTGATTACTCTTCTCCAGCAAAAAAATCAGTTGGAAAAACGAAATTAAGGGCAACTTTGCATAAAGAATGTTGGCAAGCAGGAGTCTTACTTTTTTCACTTTTATACATGGTGAATGGTACATGTGACCAAGGGATTCACCAACCAAATCATAGGTCACTAGGTTTTCTCATGGCAATCATCTAGCTCAGAAGTAACATGATTGGATGATTTTAATAACTATGGTCAGTCGATTTATTTTTCTTTCTTTGTGAAGACCTTCTGTTGTTTTTGCCTTCATAATTCAACAAAATTTTATAACTTGGATTGATACAAAAACTTAATGAGTTGGTTAATAAGTTAGAAAATCCCCATGCTGAAAACAATAAGCCAAATGCTCTGTACTGACTCCGTGTTTGTGTGACATTTCTGGCATAGATGGGGAGCATTATTCTTTCCAGTAACTGAAAAGGAGTGAACATTTAGTTTAACCTTCCATATTGCAATAGACGTTCTGGTTTTGTTATATCTGATGGTGTTGATTCATTGATTGCTCCTTCATCTTTCTTGAGTACCCACAATTTATTTATTTAATTTGGTGTATATATTAGAACAAGTTTTTGTTATCATAGTAGGAGAAAATTTTGTATCCATGGTAGGATTTTCTCAAATAGTAGATGGAGTAGACTCGCCATTATTTTCCATTGCATTGGACGAAACAAGCACAAATGACTTGTGTAGAATAACTGTGTGTTGTGAACTTGTAATCCATAGGACTTACCTTCTTCAACTTAAATTTTCAGGTGGATCGTGTTGAAAATTTTTAATGACTTAAATTTTTTATAATGAAATTGCATGGCTATACCTGCAATTTCATGTTTGAATGGATAACTTGACTGACTTTAAGTATTTTGTAAATTTCTTTTCGGGTGGACATATATTAACTAGTACTGTCAAATGTTTTGCTATAAATCCTGATTGGTCCAGCTGATCGAACTGGTGGAGTGGCAAATTTCTCCTTAGGGGATGGCCCCTCTACTAATATATTTTACCATTTTTTGGGGGGTTTTCTTACTAAGATGAACAGTGCAGGTCTCTCTCTTTTTTTTCCCCTGTATTTGGTTTGATTTGAGGTATCATATTATAAATGTATTTATTTCTGTCAAAGTACCCACAAACTCCAAATCTTAACCAAAATAGATGTTAAAATTCTACTTTTGATTGGGTTGACGTTCGCATTCTAAAAGCTGTTGCTATTGAACACTCCAAGGATGCTGATGCAGCTATGGAATTCATTCTCTTGGAAGTTCTTCCCTCTATATCTAACTTTTCAGCAGGCCCTCATGGTAGTCATGACCATAGCAACCCACCAGTTGGTGTAGGTATCACTTTTTCTTGTCTACTCATGATGCCCATGCGTTTACCCAATTATTTGGCTACTAGGACTCACCAGATTACCGGTGGAAAAATAAAATAAGATAAAAATAATTTATATGATATGGTTAGTGTTAAACTACTTTAAGTAATTATAAATTATCATCAATTTTTTTATTTTACTTTATTCACCGAAGAATTTTGTTAAAATATACCTTGATTTTTTTTTCACTTCAAACTAATTATAAATGTGAAATATTTTGAAGAAACTATTAGGTCATGGGTCCCACATGAACAAGAATGTTAACTTTTAGTATATGCTGGACGTTGGAATGTGCAGCATTGCATGTACACACCTTATTCTCCCTTTGCTAAACAAACTCTTACCTATCCATGAGAACTTATTCCATTGACGAGAACCCATTCACAAAATGAAAACTAAATAAGCCCTAAATAGTTTTGTAGCTTTTAGGCCTTTTGATTAATGCGTTGACTTGATTAAACATGGCTGATAAGAGGTAACATGTTGATTGTGTAGCTGAAACAAAGGACCAAAGCTTGTCATTGAAGATTCAACAGGTTGTGGATGAGGGAGCAAGTTCCAGGTCCTCTTTCAAAACCAAGATTTGTGGCAAGTGAAGATGTGACTAATACCAGTCATACAAATGGCTGCCATTTTGTTAAGAAATGTGAATGTAGAATTTGCCAAGAAAGAATTTCCAAATTATTTAGTCACATTCCTTGGAGTGTATTTAAGTGCATGGAAAGATCCATGGGAATCTCATCTTTAATTATTTATTGTATTTAAGGATATTATTAACACTTTGAATAAAATAATTTAATTTCTAAAATGGAATCAAGAAAGCAACAATAACCTGAGAAGAAAGCAACAATAACCTGAATGTGTTTGAATACCATATGAATGATTTCAAATAGTTGTTACTTTCAATATTATACGTCGCCTAAATTCCATGTCAAAAAGTTTGTGTTTACAGTGTCTAAGTTGGTTAGAATAAGTTATAGAAGTTATAGTCCAAACGGCATCCAAATCGGAGTGGAAATGAAGATTTTATGGTTGTCATTTGAAAGCGTTGGAGGTACCGTTCGAATGTTCAATGTTTATTCCAATTTCAGAGAAAGCCGAGAGTATCGTTAAAGAACGTTAGATGTGTCGTTCGAACGCCACAGGTGAAGTTTTGATTTATAGGAAACCCGAGAGTAGTGTTTGAGACCGTTAGATGTGTCATTTGAATGTTAATTGTTAATATCAGGTGCTGAGAAACCTAAGAATAGCGTTTGAAAACGTTGGCCTTGTGTTCGAACGCCACAGGTGCATTTCTAATTGCAGACAAACCCGAGAGTAGCGTTCGACACAATTAGAGGCATCGTTCAAACGATCGGTTGTAATTAACCTGTCGTGAGAAGCGCGTTCGAACGTGACCTCACTATATGCTCTTACATATCGAACGTGAGAGCCGTGTTCAACACCATTCGAACGTTCAATTCGTTAGTTCTCTTATAAAAATTGCGATTTTTTCTAACTTAATTCTGATTCCTTTTAGACTTCCTTCTAACATATATAAGTATCCTTAAGACCTTCCAATGCATGAGTTGAGTTGTTTACCATGCACATAGCTTTATATTTTTCAAATCATCCAGTAACAACGCACATTTTATACATTGAGCTTCATATCAATTCCATGATACTTTCATAGTCATAATAGGAGTAGGAAAGCCTATGTGCATTCTAAATGACAAATGAGCCTAGAACCAAATCTGTATAGGACCCTTGTAAATGTTTGATTTATACTGTCAGAACCCGAATTTTGGGGGTTTAATTTGCAAAACAGAAAAAGGAACTTTTTGAAATAAAAGTTGGAAAACGGGGAAAAGTGAAATTTTCAAAATTAATTTTTGCACCCTGAACTTTTTAAAATAACAAAAAGGGAATTAATTTTTCAAATTTACAAAACCTGACCCCAAGTTTCCAACGAACATCCATTTTCTATTTTCAATCGTGGGTTGCTATTTTGCAACCCAAATCAAGGGGAAACCACTCCAAATTGTTTCCCAAGTTTAAAAAAGTTGATTAAGAGGGGAATAGAAGGTTTTGTAGAAGGATTTAACAAATCATTTCAAACTTTGGAAAGTTTCCTAACGACTGGTGACAGTCGTTCCAATCTATTGTTCTCCCTCTCTTTTCTTGCTATTGGCTCTCTATTCTCCCTCTCTTCTTTTCTAGATTAGAAACTTCCTAAGAGGAAAGATTTCTTCTTTCCCTTTTGCTGTGATTCTCTCTCTCGAACCTACCGGAGGCAATCCGCCTCTATAAAATGGAGGCTTCCACCATTTCGAGAGAGAAAAAAAAGAGCTTCATCTATTCTTAGGAGATTTTCGGAACCTGTTGGGAATTCTCGAGACTCCCTCTCTCTCGCAGAAAACCTCTCGCAACCTATCTCTCTCTATCGCAGTCTCCACTGGTGTGATTTCTCTTGCCACTGCAACAGCCTGGGATCTGTGGTGAACTTCCGAAGCTCCCTACAGAAAACCCTTCTCTGTCTCATTATCTCCTTCTATGGAGGACGAACCCATTTCTGTTGGGAATTGTCGAAACCTCCAAGACACACAGACGGCTCTCTGAGTCGCTCATCCTCTCCTGGTTACAACAGCATCTGCACATAGTACTCTCACTCTCTAGCGGCAGTCCAGCAATCGGCAGTTCACTTTTCTGCTACAAACGATTGTCTTTCATCTGTTCTTCTTACTCTCTCGAACTCAGGTAGGCCACTACCAACTTCCAAACTTATGCTTCTGTTGCTGATTCTAACAATCGGAAAATTTATTTGTGTACAGTAGTTATTTATTTTGTTCAAAAGAGAATTTTTGTATCCACTGTTGCAATGATATAAAATATGTTCATAGAAAGTTTTGGTTGATCTATTGGGTGTTGTTAACATATTCATAGAGTTTGTTAAATTGGCTATCATGCTCAAATCTGATTAATTAATTCTAACGAGATGTATTGCAATTCTTTGATCCTTGTATATGCCTACAGTAGCTAAGATTAGTATATTGGGCTTTAGATAATTGGATTCTGTCCATTTAAAATTCTTATCATTTTCCTATGTATAAAATCTAGAAACTTAAAAATTTTCCTTTTTAAGACATGTATGTATTTTTAGGGTTTGCACATGTAGTAACATTTAGAAAATTTAAGATTTGTGTAGGGTAGCAAATTTAGAAATGTTTCTTTTTTAGGATTTGTATTAGAAACTTTCCTTTTGGTATATTTAATTTAAATGCTTTCCTTTTTATTAGATTAGGAATTTGTAAATATTAAAATTTTGGAAATTGTGAATAAATAATTTCTTTTCAGGGTGAAATCTAGATAAGGTAACTGGTTCATTGAACCAGGGGTGGTTGGGTGCCTAACACCTTCCCAACCACTTAATTGAACCCCCTAACCCAGAAATCTGGTTAAAACCAAATTTGAAACTCTCATGTGATTAATTATTTCTCTTGGTGTCCATCCACACCCGAAATCGAACCATGGATGGTGGCGACTCTATTGACCCAAACCGACCCCCACGGGCCGTGTTCTCACAGTTGGCGACTCTGCTGGGGATTTTGTGGGTTCAACCCTAGACTAGATTTCATCCTAATTTTGTAATATTAATTGTTGTTTGTTTTTATTATTTATTTATTTATTTATTTTTAGAATAATTTGTATAATAGCTGTACACATGTGCATAGACACACACCTTCAACTTCTCTCTTGCTGTCGCAGTCTCTGTTAAGCATCAAACCATCTTCTCTTTCAATCTCTCTCGCCCACGCTATCTCTCAGTCTCTGTCACAGAACCCTTGGCAGACCTCTCTCTACCCCCTCTCGACTTGCGCTGCTGTAGTCGAGAACTAGAATCTGCAGTGAAGCCCCCTCCTCGCCAACCTCTTTTGTGCAATATCACTGTTGCAGCTTCCATCTAGTCGGCCTCCTTCAGTCTCTCATCAGACTTTCTGTCACAATATCCTCTCGCTCGACTGTCCAGGTAAGAGAATAAGTCCCCTTCTATTCTTTGCTTGCCTGAGATAATGGAAGAGCAGTAGTTCCCGCTTACTGTTAAATCTGGATGACTTTTTGTATTAAAGTTTTGAATGGATGAATAAATTAGCTTTGGAATTGGTTGTTATCTTCTGCATGATGTCTCTAGGATGATAGATTTCTCTGGTCTATTTTAATCTAAGCGCATATGTAAGATGTCATTTTTTTTTTTTGTAGATTAAATATTTTGTGAGTTGCTTTAACCCAACATTTACACAAAACATACAATGCCGTAAACAGTGGCCTATACCTGGTTTTGGTTTAAATTTCTATTCAAGGATTGCTATTCCATAATTCTTCTATTCTATTGTTTCAAAAAATGAGAGGGGTCTATACTAGGGTTCAGAGTTAAATTATAGATTTAAGGAAAATTACAATAGTTGTTTTGTATGTTTCTGTCATTATAAAATAGGTTCAATCGTGTGTGCATAGTTCCATTAGTTCTAGATTGCGTTCGTAGTTTACTCCATATGTTATAGATAATTTATCTCCCATATCTTCTTATCCATCACTGTAATATTACTTCATTACATTAAAGTTTAGGTATCTTTTTAGAAATCTAAAAATAAATAAATAAATAATAAAAAAATAAAAAGATAAAAAATATATATAAAGAACTAATTAGAATTGTGTTTTTTAGAAAATCTGATTTTAATATTTTATTTTTAGGAATTTAAAGTTTTAGGAATTTTGTAGATATAGGATTTTAGCAAACTTAGAAATGTTACAGGATTTGTAAATATTAATCAATTTAGACACATTTATAAAATAAGAAACTTTCCTTTTTAGAAAATTAGAAATTTTCCTTCTTAACATTTAGAAATTTGTAAATATTAAGATTTTAGAAATAATTCTCTTGTATAAAATCTAACATACTTAGAAATTTTCTCCTTCTTTAGAGTTGTATATTAGCAAATTTAGAAATATTTAGAAAATTAGAAACTTTCCTTTTAGTAAATTTAAAAAACTTTCCTTTTTAATATTAAAAAAATTTGTAAAATTTTAGAAATAATTCTCTTGTATAAAGTCCAAGAAATTTAGAAATATTTCCTTTTTAGGATTTGTATATTAACAAATTTAGAAACACTTAAAAGTTTAGAAACCTTCCTCTTTTAGAAACTTTCTTTTTTTTTTAGAAATTTGTAAAGATCATTTTTTAGAAATATTCCACTTGTATCAAATTTAGCAAGCTTAGGATATTCTTTTTTAGGATTTGTAAATAAATAAAATTTTTAGGGTGAAATCTAGATAAGGTAATTGGTTCATTGAACCAGGGGTGGTTGGGTGCCTAACACCTTCTTAACCACTTAATTGAACCCCCTAACCCAGAATTCTGGTTAAACCAAATTTGAAAGTCTCATGTGATTAATTATTTCTCTTGGTGTCCATCCACACCCGAAATCGAACCATGGATGGTGGCGACTCTATTGACCCGAACCGACCCCCACGGGCCGTGTTCTCACATATACAATATTTACTTATTTTGCAAACCAAAAAAATAAATATTGTTGGAAGGGAAGAACCCCAAAGATCCTGCAACAGTGATCCTATACCTCTATTTTTTTCTTTTTCTGTTGCCACAGGAAGGGGAGGGGTGGGTAGAGGTGAGGCACAGGTATGAATTGTGGTGAATTACAATATGTATTGTATAATCATTCTAATATCTGTAGACACCCCAAATTGCACTGTCAAAATGATCAATAATCATCAAAAATCATTATCTCCTTGAAAGCCAGCACAAAAATTGAAGAAAATAGGTTTTTACATGTATCCGGCAACTCAGGCCAGATACAAGTACTGCTCTTTGTATCCGGTGGAACATACCGGATACAAGCAATCCTTAGTATATCCGGTATTATATGCCGGATACATTAAGACCCTTTTGTATCCGGCCTAATATGCCGGATACCTTAATTTTGCTCAAAATTAGGGCTTTCCGAGAGATTTCATCTTTTACCATCATGTCCTCCATTAAATGAAGGGAAATCTCGGAAATAGCCTTAGGGTTAAGGTTGGTGGGCTATAGACATTATGTTGTGTCTACCATTTTCACCAACCCTAACCCTAGCCTTTGCCTATAAATAGGAGGCTCCTCCTTAAGCAAAGGGCCATTAACTCTCTTGCCAATAAGTTGGAGATCCAAGAGCTCCGAGTGAAGAAGGGAACCGCCGCCGGATTGCTTCCAGAACCCCAGGTAAACCTCAAACCTCTTCTTTATTTTCTGTATTTACATTCCTAGATCTAGATCTCTTATTCTACCTTTCTGTAGAATAAGACCTTTTTGTGTGTATGAAAATCCTTCCCCGGCTCAAAGTATCTCAAGACTCCCCCTAGCCGTAAAACGTGAAGGCGGGATCTAGGAGAAACGAGACTAGGGATTGACCCTAGTACTAGAACCTATTTAGAATAAAGCCTTTTGAATCTTTGAAGCCCGTTTCATATTCAAAGTACCCCAAGATTATCTTGAAGAACCGTGTTTAACAGGGAGAGAGAACTAAGGGAAACGATAATGGAACGGAACCCTAGGTTGCTTTTAGAACCCTATTTTAAATGAATGAGAATGCATGCTATGTTGTTATATTGTTCTTGAATGATTTTCACTTACACATACATTGCACCCGTTTTGGCGAGATAGGCTCATATTTTGGGTTTATTACATTTATTGTGATAAATCTGAAATAAATGGTCTCAATCAATTCTGGAATGTTTTTAAAAGGTTTTTAAAAGATTTGGATTCATCTTGCACGAATCACACACACTTTATCACAGTTTTGAGTTGGTTTTGTTCAAAAAGGGCTTAACTTGACAGCAACTATACCCCAACTTCGGACACTCATAACTTCATCGTCCGGATGAATTTTGGAGTGATTCTAGAACCATGAGAAAGTTGAGGCTGTCTAATTTATGCCTACCAAATTTCATTAATTTCTATCAAGTGGATTTTTGACACCTCTCTGTCGAAGTTGATTGGACAGTTTAGGTTTAAATACGGAACTTGTCACTTCGACGGAGCGCCATGTGTTCGTTTTAAATCCGATCCGAGTGATTTTTGTTTCTGGGCACTCCTTTATGAGTCTATTTTCAAATTCAGTTGGTTTCATAATTTTTTGACTCCATTTGTATTATTGGTAACAGATTTACCCAGAGCTGCTCATCAGTACTTTTTTGGGTAAATCTGTGATCTTCGTGGCCTGTTCAGGAGACCACCCAAGGCACATCCGAATGAATTTTTGTATGAAGCTAGTTTCGTTCGAAATATGGCCATACAGACTTCAATCACACCAAATTTAGTGGATTTTTATGGAGTGGATTTTTCTAGGTGATTTTCCAAACTTGCATGCTTATCACTTTTGATTTTCCCCAGCAGCAACTTTAAAGGAGCATAACTCCTAGGATTTCAATCGGATTTACTTGAAATTTTGCATGAGTCTCTTATTTACCATGATCTTTCAAATGGATTTGGTTTGATTCAATTTAAAATTGATTTTGAATGATTTCAAGACAAATGGCATTGCTTTTTACCAAATTTCCCGGATTTGCCTCAACTTGGTTTTGTGCAACTTGTGCTTTGACTTCCATCTTTTTGTGATATTCCAGAAGTGATATTGACATAAAAGAGGATCTAGAATCCATTTGGATTCCTCATGTGAAAATATCACACATTGGCTTAATTCTTTTCTAATGTTTTTAATGATTTTTAACAAGCTTTCTTATCTTTTTTGCATGAACAAACACTTGGCAACCACCTTGTGTGGGTGAATGGGGGTGCTTAACACCTTCCCCCGTTCATAATCTAATCCCCTTACCCATCTCTGGATTTGATTTTCAAGTAGGGTTATTTTTACCCTAGAATTTGCCTTTTAGCTATTTTGCTTATTTTTGAACTTTTTGGTGTCCATTCACACCCCAAAATTATGAATGGTGGCGACTCTCCCACTTTTTGCGTTGAGCCCCGTGTGTTGACGGAGGGGGAATCACTCCGGTGATTTTTCCCGTGTCTCACAATATCTGGAAACTCTGCCACTCTCTGATGGTCTTCAATTACCCACTGATAGCTAGTAGACACAAATTATGTACAACATTCTCGCATGCTTCCTTAAGCATGGATAAGGTTGCTTGAAAGTAATAAACTGAAAAACAAGCTTCCAAGTTCCAAGGCAAGTAATCCCACCAATGTTCATTGTGAACTAAAATACAAAAATTCATGTTTACATGAGCTCCACAAAAAGGAAGAGACCATTTAATACATTATATCGATTTGGTTCTTTCCATTCAACTACACAATAAGTCAAGATGAACCCTAAGCTCCACGTGGAACTACATCTCAACTAGGAAAAAAGGAACTACATTAGTCAAATATATCAGTGTGTTTGATCAGGAAGAGGCACCGCTTGAGCAGGAGGTAAGTCAGCTTCATGCCTGAAACAACAATAGCAATGGTCGTTTATGAGCCAAAGTCCACATCAACAAAAAGATTATGTCCTACAGCATGCTCAAATATTTAGACAAAGAGCTTTAATTACAACAGGAATATATTGCAGATCATGGTTCCTTATCTTAATGAATAACATTATCTCTTTATTACTAGTGTGCCATAGTATTTTAACAAGGACCAACCATAAAGATGTCAATCATAAACATAGGATCTGCCATCTTCCATAGCATAAAAACAACAACATTAGCTACAAACAAACCCAATACTATCGCATCTGCATTTGTCCCTCCAAACCACAAAATGTTGTCACTGTCAAAAGAAAAGGTAAAAACAGTTACAAGATGCATGAACTTCTTAGAACAACATTAACAGCAAATTCCCAATGAATCAAAAGGAATTCAAAAGGTATAGAAAGAGTGATCTCCCATTAGTAGCTCATCAAACATTGAAAAGAACAAGACCATTATCAATCAAAAGTTAGAACATAACACACAGTTATTCTACACAAGTCATTTGTGCTTGTTTCGTCCAATGCTATGGAAAATAATGTGAGTCTACTCCATCTACCTTCTGAGAAAATCCTACCATGGATACAAAATTTTCTCCTACTATGATAACAAAAACTTGTTCTAATATATACACCAAATTAAATAAATAAATTGTGGATACTCAAGAAAGATGAAGGAGCAATCAATGAATCAACACCATCAGATATAACAAAACCAGAACGTCTATTGCAATATGGAAGGTTAAACTAAATGTTCACTCCTTTTCAATTACTGGAAAGAATAATGCTCCCCATCTATGCCAAAAATGTCACACAAACACGGAGTCAGTACAGAGCATTTGGTTTATTGTTTTCAGCATGGGGATTTTCTAACTTATTAACCAACTCATTAAGTTTTTGTATCAATCCAAGTTATAAAATTTTGTTGAATTATGAAGGCAAAAACAACAGAAGGTCTTCACAAAGAAAGAAAAATAAATCGACTGACCATAGTTGTTAAAATCATCCAATCATGTTAATTCTGAGCTAGATGATTGCCATGAGAAAACCTAGTGACCTATGATTTGGTTGGTGAATCCCTTGGTCACATGTACCATTCACCATGTATAAAAGTGAAAAAAGTAAGACTCCTGCTTGCCAACATTCCTTATGCAAAGTTGCCCTTAATTTCGTTTTTCCAACTGATTTTTTTGCTGGAGAAGAGTAATCAATAAATTTGCTTGCAAATGATTAGAAGAAAAAAGAAATTGAAAAACAAAGAAAGATCTGAAGGCAAGTAACCATACACTTATCCCATAGAAATAAAGACCAAACATGTTTCCCATAATATGCCCAATTTGCTTATGAGTTATGACTTAATGCAGAAGTGATCAATGTGTGCACATGTCCTCTTCTAAAGCTCTCCTCTGAAATCTGTCAAAAAAACAAAAACAAAACAAAACAAAAGCATCAGCAAGTTCAGACATAAGGTGTTGACAGTGGAAAAAAATATAATACATTCTTCCTTCTAGTGGAAACACTTAGTCTTTCATATTTTATTTGAATTTATTTGGGAACTATTATGATGGTTTAATTTTGACCAAAGATCAACATGTGACAAGAATCTAGCACAACAAGAATGAATAACATTATCTATTTATTACTAGTGTGCCATAGTATTTTAACAAGGACGGACCATAAAGTTGTCGACGTTACGATAAGGGGAACAAAATAATGCTGCGAATTGGGGAAAAAATCATTGGAATTCAAGCTTCAAAAAAAAAAGAAAAAGAAATTACATATTAAAGCAACCAAAAAATAACCGAAGCATATGGTTCAGTTAACAGAAGCAAAGAATCAAAGAAACAAACAAAAGAAAGTTGTTATGTCGGTCTGCACCTTAACTGATTTAGTGAAACCAAGAGGCTGGGTATAATAAGCTATAAAAAAGAATCCACCTATGGGGAAAGAAACATCACAACTTCCAGAATTAGAATTTTTAAAAAATGGACAAGACTAATCAGACAAGAAAGATTTCCAAGAAAGCAAGGGATTCCGAGACAAAGTTAAAGAACCAAAATCCAAAATCCAAAACAAAGAAAATCGAAAAAGAAGATACCTGCATCTCTGAAGAGGAAGATGAGGAAACCAAGTGAATGACCTTGTGTCGCAGAGAAATGGAATGTGATGATAAGTTCTCCCCATTGACATTCCGAGTTCGTAAGAAACGAGCTTCGCGTCGACCAAGAAGAGCATCAAAGACCCAGAAGCCTCTGTTTCTGCAATTCCGTGCTAAAATCTGCAACGACGAACCCACTAGGGCTTCCATCACCTCGTATCAAAGTCTAGTTTGCAGGGTTGCTTTAGAGCTAGTGAGAGAATCTACGGTACTTAGCGAGCGACCGATTTCCTCCGTCGCCATTCATCTTACGAATGTTGAGGAGGAGGAAGAATGAAAGGGGTTTTGCAAAAGAGGGGTTTGAGGAGGAAGAAGTAAAGGGGTTTTGAAATTTTCAGAATTGCGCGCAATTATTTTAATCGATTGAAACGAACGACGCTAACGACGGAACAACGTCGTTAGTTTTTGTCATTCGACATTAGCGTCAGGTGGAACGTTAGCGTTATTTGGGTTTTAAAAAGAAAAGGACGCTTGTTGCATCCTCATAATTCGTAATACCAATGGTAACACCATTGGTGACAGAAGAAACCGGTCGCCCAGTGACTGGGTATTTAAATGCATGCATTTGGGGACATGTGAATCGGTGTATTGTTTGTATGTCTACAAAACACAAAACAACCTTATTGTATCTTGTAATCATATATTTTTATGGGGTTAAGGCCTTGTTTGCTGTTCATTTTAGATTGGGGAATGAGATACCCAAATGAGTTTGCAAACCCAAACGAGTTTGGAGAAGTTGAAGAATGGTTAGGTTTGATGTTTGGTGAAGGAAAATTGATTCTTGTAAAGCTTATAAATATTATCAACATTTTTAAGACTTACAAAAACGTAAATTAACTGAAGATATGATTTTTGATAGAATAGGATGAAAAGACAAGATTTGTATCGCCAACCCCGCTTCGGTGAGAACTGGTTTATGATGAAAATATCCCAAACAATTACTCATCTTCTTTCCAATTACCAACTTAATTACAATATTGCACGTGCCACTTATTAGTTTTTTTATCAAATTCAACTGCAATTAAATCCAAACCCATTCTCACCCAAACAACAGCACCTTGTTTGACTACTTATATCAAATATAGATTAAATGAGGTTGAGTTGGTTGGCTAAGATCCTTTTTATTTACCAGGCTTAAATGACTAACATTTTTATTATTTTTTTTATTTAACAGGCTTAACCCAATGTTAATAACCAATTATTATTACTATTGGGTTGAGAGCAATAACAATTGTTTCACCCAATATAAATAAATAAAAATTGCAAATCAACTTGATTAAGTCCATGCCAAGGTTCACCTTCAAGTTCAAAATTATTCCAAGTTGCAAACTTCGTAAATTTTTAGTTTTTTACCTTTTCATTAGGAACTCAAATTAGCTGCACTAGTTAAGGGCATCTTCTATCTTTATGCATATAATCAATAGTTGGATATTAATTAAATTATTGAACAAAAACACATTAATTTAATTAAAATATTCTACAAGATCTATTCTTGCTGCTCATTGGCATACAAATGAAAAAACTGGAAATCTTTGTCAAATCCTAGGATTCATTTTTATCTCCTGGATAAATTTCAACAAAGTGGCTAGTTACCATTTCTTATCAATTCTGTGTTACAACTTCACATGCATATCTCTATGGCATTTTCGTAAATTTTCGCCCCTCCTTTTTTCTTATAGGTAACACGTCTCTGCATTTTAGGAGCAAATTATTACTTGGTATAATAGTAATAAATTGTTGGTCAGAACCAAGTTAATGAAAATTTTGAATAAAATTTTCTACTATAATAACAAAGCATAGAGAGAGAGAGAGAGAGAGAGAGAGAAACAAGCTATATTTGTTTTTTAAGCTCAGGAGTACCTTGCTAGTATATCAATAGTTATGAAATTTTCAAAGCAACAAATAACTATGGACAAAGATATTTTCAAATCTCATAAGAGGAGAAAAGGAAAGATTTTTATGCTTTCAGTCAAATAAGAATCGAAATGAATGGGGAAAGATTAGAAACTGGAAATATGGTCTGAGCCCACATCCAAGCGAAAAGTGGAGCAATCGAGATGAAATGCAAAGGAATCTGCAAGCTCAGCTGCATCTTGAACCCGAAGGCGGGCACCCTGTTGTCCAACAACAACAGCAGCAATCCTAGCAGCCAAGGTACCCATACCTTTCAAATCAGATGCACCCCGTAGAACACCGTAAAGAATACCTGACGCATATGCATCTCCAGCCCCAGATGTGTCAACTGGTACACAAGGTGAAGGGGGTATATACACAGCTTCACCCTTGACACCAATGTAAGAGCCTCGATGACCGTCAGTAACAGAAACTAGGGGGACAAAATGGCTCAGATATCTTGCGGCTGAGAGGGGACTCTCTTTTGAGGAGAAATGGCACAATTCTCTTGCTTCATTGCTGTTTGCGAATATAATATCTGCATAGTTTCCAATAATTTCCCTGATGAAAGAAGATACAATGTTATTGAAGCAGGATGAATCAGGGGATTATGGACTACACATCTAGACTTCCATATTTGTAAATATGTAGCAATAACCCATGTAAGAAAATATGATCCACCACCTAGACTGTAGGATTAAAATTAACTACCTTTTTTGTAATATTTGTTGATTTAATTATCTAATAGTTGTATATTTATTACAAAACAGGCTTCTAATTATGCTTTTTTCACCACCTAGCCAACAGGAACACAATATTAGTTGCTTCTGATTCAACAATACAGTTGAAAGAATTCTCAACTGAATATACAGATGAGAGTGGAATGCTATTCCAAAAGGAATAATGATTAAACATGCTATATTCTGTCCACATTCAGGAGGTGATACAGAAGATGCAGGGAAGATAATAGAGAACAAATAGAAACAACTATACATAATCTTGTTCAATGCCTCTTTGATCCTCACAGCTGCCTACTGTCCTTTACCTCCTCAAATCCATGAGGAAGATAACAGCACCAGATACATCAAACCCATGAATAACCAGGAAGAGCCGGTAAATGCCTATTTAGAGCCAGTCTATACCTTTAACAAAGAGATTATGGTAATAGGAGAAGCTAGTGAAATGATAACACCAGATACTTTTTCTCATGAAAGCTTTGAAAATATAAAACTAAGAGGGGATTTTAGTAGCAAGAGTTGCAAGGACTAAGAATCACCTACTGGATCAGCAGCTAAGTTCCTTGTCAACCTTGGGGGTAATCTTCAAGACTATTCAAACTTGAATGGTTAAATGTTAAAAATCCAGTGTGTCAGAAAGTAAATTTCCACACCACAACCCCTTGCATGTGTGGCAAATATTATCCAGTCCCATGTGAAATCAAATATGCAAGTTCAAGCATCCTTCAATCAAAGTAATATTGACAGAGCATACATACAAGAAAGCAAGTCAAATTAGAAGCTTCAAGGCTTACCAGAAATCATCATAGTGTCTCTCTATGCAAGACACATCAGATGCTGTGACAGAAACAAGAGCACCATTCCTGCGGGCATCTTCACATGCTTTTGTAATTGTTTTGATTGTATGAGGGAATTCAAATAGGTACCCTTCAACAACAAGTACACTTGTTCTGGAAATTATGCTAGCCAAGCATGAATCGTAATTTACAGTTGAAGAAGTACCCTATGAACAACAAACAAAAAAGCCTCAGAAAAACAAAAATAAGAAGTTTTCCAATGGAAAATAAGCTTTCAATAAAAAATTTTCAATTTTTTTGAATTTCCGAAGCACAAATCTAATTATTGATAAACGCCAATGTCAAGGAAAGACAAACAAAATTGAGTATCTAAAAGCACTACATATGTAAGATACCACTTAAGAACATGACACATGCAAGATGATGAGTTGATGACATTGTCCAACAGTTACACACACACTCACAAACACAATATATATATATATATATATATATATATATATATATATATATATATATATATATATGGGCTTCTATGAAGCAATCCTCTAGACATGGCTACATGTGTCACAGGTAACTGATATGCGGAAGACAATTCAGACAGTTCCACTTCTCCATGAGTACTATAACTAGATACCATCCTTTAGATCAAAATATATGTTATATCAATATATAGGGCCCATCAATACTGGTTGAAGTCTTCAGATATTTGTACCACAGCTCAGAAACCCTTTTTTTCCTGATCAGCAATGAAAATATTTCATTAAATGAACACAAACAGAAACAAAAAGACTAAGAACCCAATAATATTTAAATCCAACTATAAAATATAATGTTTTTATAGAAGCACAAAAACCATCAATGGAGGGAAAATGAATACTACCAAGGTTCAATGTAGATAAGAAGAAGCTAAACAGAAGGCTCTGACCTGATATGCGAGCATGGTACGCTGAGCATCTGGAGTTGTGAGTACTATAACTGTCCCAGTTGTCCCATCTTTGATAGGTTCTGAAAGAAAATCCATGTTTGCCCTACGCAATTTTGCCCTGTAAGATACATTCAGAAAGTGAGCATTTATTGAAGGATCCTAGGAAAGATAAAAATAAAATAAAAATAAAAAGTGGCAAACAGTTTATACTTGATCAACTCATGCACAATGACACATCTAACAAGTAGCCTGCTATATTTACCATCCAATCAACACAACTACAGAAATATATCTTACAGAAAAAGAAAAACAAACAAACAAACAAACAAAAAGCTATGTCCCTGCCTACTATGAATTAAAACCGTGGTTCTCCATGACTACAGTACTTAGGAAATTCCAACCTAATGTAACAATCCTCCTCCATCCTGTCTCACAACTATCAAGCAAAAACAGAAAAAATAAATGATGTCAATGAGAAAGAGGTACAGCTAAATTAGCAACATGCAGAGACTGTAAATCTATATCAGGAGAAGTCAAACCATGCAACATAACGTGATAGTGACATATGTTTTCATTGAGGGATGAAGGACAAGTAAGCATAGCAGAAAGAACTCTGGAAAAAAAAATAAAATGCTTGGAAAGAAAAAGGACTCTAAAATAAGATGGTGGAATCTGTAGGAGGAAAAAATGGAAAAGTACTCTAATGGGCTGCCTGCATGCGAAAATCATAGGTCCAATATTAATGCTGCAATTTTCTCAAAGTAAGCCTTTCGGCAGACCCAAATCCAATGGCTAGACTGAGTGGTGGGCTCAATCTTATGGTCTATTATAAGTAATCTTTTTTTATCAACTCAAGAAATTGTTTTAGCTACATTGAAGTTGTTAGTCAATAACATGTAAATTGAATTTTTTTTTTCTTTTTTTTTGTTTGTTTTGTTTTTTTCCGCTTTGCTTTGCTTGTGGAATGTTGCAGAAGTTAGCATGAGAGCTTATGGTGACAACAAAGCCAAAACGAAAATGGAAGAAAATAATAGAAACCTACATTGATTAGGAGATATCAATGAGAGAGAAGTAAGGAGATTCTCCCCCCCCCCTCCCCCTCTCCTTATTTGTTTATCTTTAGGGATCTTCCCAAGAAATGGGGAGAGAAAGAGACAGATAGAGCGAGTGAGATGCTTTTCCTTTTTCTTTTTTTTTTTTGGATGAATCATAGCAAATTTCGTTCAATCAGAAGGGAACAGGACAAAGACAATACAAAGCCTGTGAGGAGATGAACTCAAGGAAACAACAAGAAAAGCAAAACAAAAACAAACAAAAAAAAGGCAACAGAACAAAATTGCAGGTACCATCTAAAGAGCTCAAATCATCTAATAGCTAGAGCCCTCCACTGTGACAAAATCTCTGATGCAGATATGTGATGAAATTCCTTCCTACTGCTGAGCCATGACCATTATTTCCTCCAGTATTTCATGGACTTCAACCTGAAGGTTCTCGAATATCCTGCGATTTCTTGTCCTCCATATCCCCCAAAGAGCTGCAAAGAGTACAGCCTTGTACATCATCCGACCTAACCTTGACAGGAAATGGAAACCGCCACAGATTAAGTAGATGGCAAACATCTCTCGGCATCACCCAACTAACCTCCATCATCCTCCTAAGCGACTGTCAAATAAAACTCACAGTGCACAAACAAGTGACCAATTGATTCCCCATTCTTCAAGCATAGAGAACACACATGATGTGAAAGAGCTAAATTAGACCTTCTCTTTTGGATATTGTTGGGAGTGTTTTCTTTTATGGAGCACTACCCATACAAAGGCCAAAATACGGGAGGGAGCTGGAGACCTCCACAAGAAACAAGGTGAGAAGGAAAGAGTTGGAGGTGACGGTGACGATGACAGAAAGCGAAAGAAAGATTTGCAGGTGAATAACCAAGAGCTATCAACTGACCGAAAGAAAGATTTTGCAGGTGAATAACCAAGAGCTATCAACTGACTAACAGACCACATCTGGAGTGGAAGGAACTAACACAACATCTTTGAGAGTATCAAACAAGCAACCCAGCTCCTATTAACTCCCCCTGCATGCAGCTCCTTATGGAATTTTAAGTTCCATTGCAGCCAAGATCAGACCAAGATAACACATTACACACTAGGGAGTCCTTATTTTTACAAAGTTTAAAAATAGAGGAAACTGAATTGATAAACAAGACTCACCCCACCACTTATCTAGCCAAAATTGAGCTAGTTTTCCTTGACGGATTTTAAAAGACAATAAAGGAAGTGAACGAAATATTCTAAATCGCTTTCTAAGGACTAAGAGATGCTTGCTTGATAGGAAACGTTACTGAGAGTTATACTCATAGATATCAAGTCTTAAAGATAAAAGAGATGTTAAAAAAGTTATAGAAGGGCATATGAGATAAAATAAATTTAATTAAAGCGCCAAACTAATTTCGCAAATGTAATTTGAGAAGCACGGAATTGATAGAATCTGAAGAATCAAAATGATGATAAAACGATTTTCACAAAATTCTAACATGGGTTTACCAAAAGCCTTTTTATAAATTTGAAGTGCTTTTTGGCTTAGGAATCACTTCCAAGGCTCAGAGAAGTAATGTCAAACATAGCTGAAATGAAATCCACCACACATACTATGATGGCGTTTGCTACATTTTGGGTTTATAATTTTAAGAGTTTAAGGGTCCTCTATGCCAAATCTTATCAAGAGTGGACTTCTATTTCTTTCTTCTCCCTTTACGGTTATAGGTATTACATAGCTTAGAAAGCCTTACATGTGGGTTCCATGAAGCTAAATTTTTAAGGGAACTCTTTTGTAGATCTTCAATTATTTGATATAAACAAAGTATTTAGAGCCAGGTCCCATTAGTGAGGAAAATTCATTCCGAACAAATTTATCAGCAATCTTGACTGGATTTTGAGATACCAAATCATAGGATATCATTATATTGGTATGAAGGGAGCCTTGTCAAAGATAATTTCTTTGTTTTTTAGGGTTCAGAAATGCTCTTGGAGGTGCCATCTCTTCATTCATTTATAAAGTCTTTGGCTAATGGCTTTAACATCTATTCCACCTCATCCCTAGATCCACCAATAACATCATAGATGCTTGGGTAAGAGTAGTATAAGGAAAGATGAGACTTCTTCAGGTTGTCACTGGAGAAGATGCTTTTGGAAGAGTAAGGATAATTGTTTTTGGCTTCCTGAATTGGAGCTACTTTCTTTGCCTTCCTACGTCATTAATTCATTTTTGTTTTGCACTAGATATCCATTTTATACTTTTCTCTTACATTTTTTTTTCAAAGTTTTTGGAGATTCACCTTGAGGAACCTAGCCTTTGGAATCCCTTTCCCTTCCTCAAGATAATTCTCACTATTCATTAAATAAAAATCTTCAGAAAATTTACATATAAAATTCAATCCCATAAAGAGATAAGATGAAATGTTGAAAATGTATGATCGAAACAATTCTACACAACCTAGGAATGAAATGTTAAAGAGGTATGGATAAGAACTCCTACTGAATGATAAAACTTACAGGATCGTGACTAGACTAGGTACAATAAATGGAATCAAATGATGGGCAACTAAGAACCAAAAAACACACAAATCATAATGGATGGAAGTTGGTTGAGATTATTTGGGCATGTCAGTTGCTCAACAAATGAAGGTACATATGATGGTACAAGTGGAAGAATACAAAAAAGCTAGGCTGCTAGGGAAGTACCAAAAAACATCATAGAGGAGTCAATTTGAAGTGATTTGAATGCATATAAAATAACTGAAGATGTGGTTCCTGACAGGCTGGAATGCCAAAACAAGCTTGGTGTTTCCAATCCCAATACATTCTTTTTAATGGAAAAAAATTGTTGTCGGTGGTTCACGTTTTCTGCTAGATAAATAATGATGCATGATATTACTGTACTCGCAGATTTCTCTTCTCCTTATTCTTCCTTTTTTTTTCTTTTTTTGGTGGGTCTTATGTTTTTAGTATGTTACTTTTTGAGCAGCCTTCTCAATGTACCGTGAGATAGAGGTGGGGTGAGAGAACTCCTTCTTAAGGAGTTGTACTATCATTTCTATTTTCAATATCATGCATCATTAGTTATTTAAAAAAATATAGATCAGCATTGTTGTTCCTATATTCAATGGTTTCAAGTCCAGAACATTCTTTTATTTTTTCTTTGACGGGGGGAAGAAGAAGTTATGCCCTCAACTGCCATCAAAAAAAATTTCCAAGTTCCGTACAATATCCAATCATTTCCACCAGATTTTCTATGATCTTAATGAATGCCTCTTGGTCAAAAAACCATAAGCTTTGATGATAAAGTTTAATGTATCATCTAAGTGTATCCTACTGGTAGATACAAAATTTTTATTACCAACAGTTAGAAGCAAAGAGAAATGTAAGAGCATCAAGAACATATATTAGAAAAAACATACAAGCCACTGATTAATATGGTAAACTATCCTGTACAAAATATCAGAAGGAAACTTCGTTATTGACACTAATAAGAGCAAAATTACATATATAAAATAAGCCACTCAGATAACATCATTTTAGAATAAACAGCAAATTAAAATTAAGTAAATTTACATCATAGTAGGGCCTGACCTGTAAAAACCACCCAGAGGATCACTCCCCACACTGCCTGCCATGGCTACATTCAAGTCTGGACCACCAATGGACCTACTTCCAAGCCTTGCTAAGGCCACAAGAGTATTGGAAAGCGATCCCCCTGCAGCAGCCTTGTAGCTGCAACCATCCATCGCACGCAAAACTCGACCCCTCTCCTCGTGGTTCACAAGTTTCCTCGTCCCCTTCTCTAGTCCTAATCTCTCCAAAAATTCATCATCCACCGTACCAGAAAAGTCTACCTAAAAGAATGAATTAAAAAAAAACAACAACACAAGAAAAGGAAAGATGGAAGTTATTAAATTTTCTTAATTGTTTGGAAGAACATTGAATAAATCATATCAAAATACAAAGCCAACAATTTAGCCAGAAATAGAAAATAAAAACCTTTAAATTTGTTATTGATCATTGCAAAATATGCCATTTAGATCATCTCCGCTTAAGGGAATCAAGATAAATAAAATAAAAACAAATAAAAGCAGCTCCTAGACAATGTGGAGTCTTGAATAGTTATCATTCTAGAGAAACTCTGGTTCCATTTACAGGGAGTTTCATTTCATCCATATATATGGAGATGTGGATAAGAGCAAACTCAAAGCCTATTCATCCCTAATAAAGGCATAAAATTAAATCAAAAATCAAATCACAGCTCAAAATCCACTCCCAAAAACTTGGAAAAAAACATTAAAAAACAATTAATTCAAAAAAAAATCCAGCACTATTTTTTCGGACAAACAAATATTTAAAAACTATATATTTTATTGAAAGAATGACAATAAATTTTAGAATTACCATAGCCTGACCAAGACCCAACACATCCCATCTCTCCGGCGCCATGGAAGCTCTCATCTCCTCCTCCTCCTCCTCCTCCTCCTCCTCTTCAACAACAACACCATCATCGTCGTCGTCATCATTACTATCAGCTTCAACTCCACCGGCGTCGTTAAAGCTACCAAGAGGATAAGAATCCCCATGTCGTGTTCTAGACGTTACAGAAACCCCTCTCGTTCTCGAAGGGAATTCCACCTTTTCCTTGCATCTGCAACTGCAAAACACAGTGGCTGTGCTGCCACGGACCGTTGGTTGGCTGTTCTTCGAAACAAAGGAGCCATAATACATCGCAGAGAGGCTCTTGATTTGAACACCAGTGACAGTGGGCGTGGAAATAGGAGGAGAGGAGTGGAAATAGAGAGACGACATCCTTATTCCTTTTTCTTCTTCTTCTTCGGCTTCTTCTTCGCCTTGTGCTTTGGGAAGCAGGGAAGAACATACGAGCCCTTCCCCCGGATAACGGATAGCTCTGCTCGTCGGCTTTAATTTAGCTTCCTTTTACAAAATTCCCTTTTTGTCCTTGTTTCGTGACGTCAACCGGTTCGAACCGGGAAACGATCGAACCGTTTGGATCTCAAGTTATTCTCTTCTGCATCACCAGGTTCACTTGCCTGGTAAGCCGGCTTTTGCGGGCACGTGGATAAATGCTTTGCTAAATCAAGGCCGTTCAGATGATTTCAGACCCTTCTACCAAATCAAATTTTGGTAAATTCACCAAAATTTGATAGAAAGGGTCCTAGACATTAACCTATTTGGACCAATAATTCCTACACAAATCCATACTATATATAGAGAGGGGTTTTGCTTGGGCGACTTGGGCGACTTGGGTTTTGCTTGGGCGACTTGGAATGGCCGCCAATGTGATTCTTGGAGGATCCTCTTCCATCCCTCCAGATATCCCAAGGACATACGCCAATGTTCTTTCTTCTTCTTCTCCCTCTCTTAGGGTTGAGGACGCTAGTATTCCTCGGAAGAAAGTGGAGTCCATCAATGGCTCGCCTGCTATTATTTTCTCAGATGCAGACATAAACAAATCTATCCATTCTCTTGCTTTCACGTTGGTGGCTAAGTTCTCTTTTGGGAGACCTTCGGTTGACACAGTCAGAGAACACATCAGGAGATACTGGAATATCTCTGGGGACTTTCATGTTGGAGTGATGGACTCTCGGCACCTTCTCCTTCGTTTCCAGGAGGAACTTGATTTCATTAAGGTCTGGACCAGAGAATCGTTCGTTATCAATGGGTATTCCTTCCGTCTGTTTCAGTGGTCTTACAAATTTGATCCCTCAAAGGAGTCGGCCCTTGCCCCTGTCTGGATATCTTTCCCCCATTTACCTCTGAACTTATTCCCACAATCCTTTTTGTTTTCCATAGCTGGTGCTATTGGGAAACCTCTAACAATGGACAATCCCACAAAAAACTGCACACGCCCCAACCTGGCCAGGGTGTGTGTCCTTCTTGATCTGTTAAAGGAACACCCCAACAGAATTTGGATTGGCATGGGATCTGACTTTGGAAGATGGCAGAATGTTGTCTACGAGAATGTTCCTCCCTACTGTTCTAAATGCTACTCACGAGGACATCAAGAATCAAATTGCAAAACAAGCCAGAGGAAAAATCATCAACACGTGAAGGAATCTAATGTAGGTGCTTCCCACATACAATATCGAGCCATAGGTAATTTTTCTGAGTTTCCTTCAATGGAGAATACCTTTGCCTTGCTTCCTTCTCAAGGGTCTGATATCTCTCAAGTCCAAAACATTTCTGCTGCCGAGCACATTTCTTTGGAGATTCCTGGAGTTGCCGCAAAGGATTCACCCCAAGTTCCAAGCATTGTCGACATACAGAAGAATTTAGAAGTTATTGACCAAGCATCTGACCATCATAGGACCTCAAATGGTAATGCTCTTCAATCGACCAAAGCCCCTTTCAGATTTTCCAAAGATGCTGAGCATTCAGATTTACCCATCGAGAAAGATTCAATGAAGGAGGCAGCAGAGAACAGGTTATCACAAGCTCTTAATTTGCATTCTCTGCCCAAGGAGAAAACTCAGTTATCTTTTGAAGATACAAAAACATCCTTAAGAAAAGAGGTGGACATTATAGAAAGAAGAATGTCTTACACTTTTGCAAAATTTCAAGAGCAGTCTTCCCATACTCATCAGGGTCGAAAGGTGTTAAAGAAACAAGGAACACAGCTAAAACAAGACAATGGCAAAGACTCCAGAATTTCAACCAGGTCCAAAGTTCGGACCAATGCTGATCACTCCTCCTCAGTTTTACCATGATCCCAATCCTCGCTTGGAACATTCGAGGAATAGCTAATAAAGAATCAAGAAGTATGCTGAAAACCCATTTAAACTCCCACAAGATTCAGTGTGTAGCTGTCTTCGAACCCATGATCCCATTTCGTCACTGCAGAAAAATTGCTCATGGGTTACAAATGGCTAACTTTGAAAGTAATGAGCATGTTGGTGGTAAAATTTGGCTTATGTGGACTGAGAAAATCTCTATTGAAGTCATTTCGGCTACTGATCAAAGTGTTACTGCAATGGTTAGCTCTTCTCAGCCTCAAATTTTTTTACCTTTTCTCCTTACCTTTGTTTACGCAAAATGCGATAGAATGGAAAGAAGATCTCTTTGGGCTCATCTCTTAGACATATCGGTTACAACCACAGTTCCTTGGTTCATTGGTGGTGATTTCAATGCAATTGCTTCTGTTGTGGAGAAAAAAGGGGGCAGATCTAATGACCATAGATCTATGGCTGAGTTCCAGGATTTCATTCACAGAGCTGGTCTTCATGACATGGGGTTCTCAGGAAACAACTTCACATGGAGTAATGAGCAGCATGGTCAAAGATGTATTTGGGCAAGACTTGACAAATTCCTATCCAATTCTCAAGCATTAGTTAGCTATTCCAATCAGATTTCTCACTTGCCAAGAGTTTGCTCTGACCACTGTCCTATTCTTCTATCTCATAATACTGGTTTCTCTCCTAGAACTAACTCTTTTAAGTTTCAGAAAATGTGGCTGTCCCACAAAGATTTTACTGCTGCGGTCTCCAATTGTTGGAACAAGCCAGTTTTTGGATCAGCTTTTTCTATTCTTGGGCGGAAATTGAAATTGCTGAAATTTTTTCTTAAATCCTGGAATTGGGAGGTGTTTGGTAATGTCCACATTAAAGTGGAGGAGCTCTCATCTCAGGTGCAAAACCTGGAAGTATCTCTTTCTAACGATTGGAATGAACAAGAGGCTGCAAATCTCCAGCAAACTAAGATTGCTTTGTCTTCTCATGTTACTCAGCAGGAAATGTTTTTTCGGCAGCAATCAAGAATTAAATGGCTGCATGAAGGGGATAGAAACACCAAGTTCTTTCATGCATCTTTGAAAGCCAGGAGGCAAAAATGTTTTAATGTTAATGATTCTAGTGCTCTCTCTAACACAGAAGAGGTGATTGATTACTTTGCAACACAACTCACTAAGGATCAGCATTTGTCAATCAATGAAAGCCTCTCTCATATTCCTTTGCTGGTGAAGAATGAAGATAATGATATGTTCCAAAAAGTTCCTTCCATGGAAGAAATATCTGCTGCTGTCTTTGATCTGTGTCCCAACAGTGCTCCAGGTCCAGACGGTTACACTGGTTGGTTTTTTCAAAACTGCTGGGATATTGTTAAACTGGATGTCTTTAATGCAGTAAAAGAATTTTTCGAAGGAGCTTCTCTTCCTGTCTCCTGTACGGCATCCCACATAGCCCTCATCCCTAAAGTGCCACAGCCCTCATCCATTGCAGACTTCAGACCTATAAGCCTATGCAATTTTTCTTACAAAATTGTTTCCAAGATTTTGGCCACAAGACTATCCTCTATTCTCCCAAGACTCATATCTCCAGAACAAAGTGCTTTCATTAAAGGCAGGGTAATCTCTGATAACATTGCCCTTGCTCATGAACTCTGTCAACATCTCCAAAGAAAGAATATGGGAGGTAATCTTATCATAAAACTGGATATGGCAAAAGCTTTTGACCGGATGGATTGGAATTTTATCATTGAAGTCTACAAAAGATTTGGGTTTTCTCCTTCTTGGTGCAGCCTTATATATCGTTGTCTTTCCAATTGTTGGTTCAGTGTCTTGATTCAAGGAAAAGCCTGTGGTTTTTTTCAATCTTCACGAGGTCTTCGGCAAGGTGATCCCCTTTCTCCTCTCCTCTTCATTTTGGCAGAGGAAGTTCTTAGTCGAGGTATTCACCATCTATCTTCTTCTGGAAAATTGGCAAGATATCTGTCTGGCAGAAATTCTATTCCTGTCTCTCACCTTTTATATGCAGATGATATTTTGATTTTCTCTAATGGGACTAAATCTTCCTTGTTGCACCTGATCCATTTTCTTCAATCCTACGAACAGTCATCTGGCCATATGGTTAATTATAACAAGAGTTGCTTCTTTGTCTCTTCAAAATGCCTCCCTCAAGAGTTACTTTAATTCAGCAGGTGACTGGGTTTTCCAAAGGCACTCTTCCGACTAAGTACCTTGGGGTCCCTTTATTTCAAGGCTGTGCTTCAGCATCCCTCTTCCAAGACCTCCTTGACAAGATCCAGAAAAAAATAAGTGGATGGAAAGCCAAACTTTTATCTCATGGAGGTAAAGTAACATTGATTCAAAGTGTATTATCAAGCATACCCATTCACCTTCTATCTGCCATCCCTGTCCCGAAATCTGTTATTAGAAGACTTGAATCCATATTCAGCAATTTCTTTTGGGGAGAAACAGCTGATTTTGGTTGCAAAAGACATTGGGTTGCTTGGGAGCAGATTTGTCTTCCTAAAGATGAAGGGGGTCTTGGTATCAAGGCTATGAAAGATGTGATGACAAGCTTACACATAAAAATGGGATGGAGAGCCATGCATGATAATGGGCTTTGGGCGAAATTCATGAGATCGAAATATGGTTGCACCCACTCTTTAAGAAATGCAGAGCTTAAACCTGGAGTTTCAAAAATCTGGAGAATTATTTTGATGGTGAAGGACATTATTGACTCTAACACTGGATGGATTGTTGAAGAAGGCAATATTAATTTCTGGTATGATAAGTGGTCTCCCCATGGTTCTCTAGCGGATTACGTCAACGAAGATGAGATATCTAATCCAAATCTCAAGGTAGCCGAAGTCATCGCTAACAATGCTTGGAATCTGCAGTTTGTTCACCCTTCTCTCCCCTTGGATATAAGCCGATCTCTCCAAGACATCCATCCCATTCTCAGTACCTCCCTTGATCAACCACTTTGGTTGCCATCCCCCAAAGGTCTCTTCTCCGTTAGTTCTGCTTGGAAACATGTTAGAAGGTCAGCTCCTACCTCCAGAATCAACAATTTTTGGCAAACATTTATCCCTTCGAAAATATGCACCTTCACTTGGAAAATGCTAAAAGGTGCAATCCCAACTGATGATAGAATCAAACGTTTGGGAATTAATCTTTGCTCTAAGTGTAGTTGCTGCAAGGATGCAAAAGAAGAGAATATTGACCATTTGTTCTCTTTCGGGGAAATTGCTCAAAAAATCTGGAGCTATTTCTCTCAAAAATTCGGCATTTAACATCATTGTTTACATGACACATACAGCAGAATTTCCTATTGGATTGGTCTTTCGAAGGTTAAGGATCAGCTCGGCCTAATATTTCATGCATTGCCACAATTTGTCTTATGAGAAATATGGGTTTCAAGGTGTGGTCACAGATTTGATGATGAAGCTATGAGCGCCAGAAAAATCATCTGCAGCATCACTAATAGACTGCAAGAGATCGCCTATCTCACAAAGCCTCAGGTACCCTGTTCTCATCTCCATGAAACTGTTCTTGATTCCCTTCACATTTATTATCCCCACATTGGCTACCCTCATCCTAATTTCATCAAGTGGAAACGACATCGTTCTAGTTCCATTATTCTAAATATTGATGGAGCTTCTAAAGGCAATCCAGGGCTAAGTGGTGGAGGAGGTGTCTTTAGAGATGATAAGGGTGATTTCATTTTGGGCTTCTCGCCCTATTACGGGTTCTCAACCAACATGAGTGCTGAGGTTATGGCCCTAAGGGATGGGCTAAGATTGGCTGATAATGAAGGGCTCCAACACTTCATCATTGAGACAGATTCTAAGGTCCTTGCGGATGCCATTAATTGTCATACCTCGATCCCCTGGAAGAGTAAGTTTTGGTGGAAGGAAATCCTTTCACGTATTGCAACATATGAAAGGAAAATACAGCATGTGTACAGAGAAGCAAACTTCGTGGCTGATGCCCTTGCCAATGAAGGATGCAATAGTTTTAATTTCAGCGCTTATTTTTTTGAGAATTCTCTCCCTACTAAAGCAAAAACAGCTCTTTTTCATGACAGAACAGGTCTTTATAGTATTAGAATTTAGCTTTGGCTTCTTCACTGTAATTAGATTCATCTCCAGGGGTAAGGTTTTATGTCCCCCCCAGATAGGTGTAAATGATTTTTGATCTAATCCACAGGTCAGGGTCTGCCTCAACCCTCCTCCCACCGTTGGAGTGCCACTAGAAATAGTGGGTTTTTAAAAAAAAAATTAAAAAAAAAAAAGCTCCCTTGCAAATTAAGCATACCAATTACTATGTTCAACTTCCCAAAATGTTTTTACAGTTCATTGTTAAGGTTTATTAATAAAATAGTGTAATAGTCATAACGATCTCAATTCATTTAAAAGCATACCAATTACTATGTTCAACTTCCCAAAATGTTTTTACAGTTCATTGTTAAGGTTTATTAATAAAATAGTGTAATAGTCATAACGATCTCAATTCATTTAAAACTTAAGCAGTTGTAAAACTGTTCCCTCTCACTTCTTTCCTCTATTTACATGGTTTCCCTTTCTACATACATGCAATAACACGTGTGCCATGCTAGTGGCTCTGAAAAGAGGAATTGGGTTCCCATTAGCAATTTTCCAAACAAGCAATGAGTAATAAATCTACATTCAACCTCTAATAACTAGTAACCCGATTACCTATTGTGGAATAATATTTGGATCCAAATCCTATCAAGTTAGATCTTTGTTAGTTAACTAAAAGCTATTAACATTTTTCATATAAGAAAGAAGTTTACGTCATTGTGAAATTTTAGTGAATATGGCAACTTTTAATTAGTTTAAAGGTAGTTAGTAAAAGGATTGTGACCTAAAATGATCTCTATCCATAATATAGCAGGAATTCTTAGTACCTTATAAGTTATCAGAATAGTTATTTTAATATCATATTTAACGTTTTAGTGTAGATTATTTAATATTATTACATTAACTTTATTGACCAAATTAGTTTAAACTAAAATAATAGTATATTATATAATTTTTATTATTGTATACAATAACATTAGTTTAACTAGTAGACAGCCTGTGCATCACACGGGCATCGAATATGGAATTCAATATGATAGGTATCCCATCTTTTGAATAGGAAAATGGACCTATTAGTTAGTAAGATAATTATAAATTAATAGGGAAAAGATAGATTAGGAATTTAATTATATAATAAAATAATTATTTTAATTATATTATATGATATTATAATATTTAAAATTTAATAACTTAATTAATTAAGACATAAATTTATTATAATCAATTAAGAATATTATATTACAATTAATTATATTACATTTTAAATATAACTTCATTATACTAATAATATAATAAAGTTATATTTAATATTTAATTAGTATTTTAATTTATATCTTAATTAAATTAACTTCCATTGCAGCTTGCTACAAGCTCTAATCTAGATGGCGAAGAAAAAAGCCATGGCGGTACCATTTATAAATATTGCCTTTGTCCTTCTCGTTTTGTGCTTGATCCATTCTGCATTCTCCTATGATGAACCAAGAAGTTACGTCGTCCACATGTCAAGATATGAAAAGCCAGCCATCTTTGTCACTCGCCATCATTGGTATGCCTCAATGCTCTAATTTCTTTCTTTCTCTCTCTGCTCACTCTCCAAGATTCTCTACAGCTATAGGCATGCCATCCAAAGCTTGTCCATCTATATCTTTGCAGCCGGCAATTTTTGAACCGACACATCAAGCTGTTTGAACCCAACCCGAATAAATGAGTTCGGATTGACCAATTTATTACTTGGGTTGGGCTTGGGTTGATGGTTTCCCAACCCGCTTAAAAATGGGTCAATCTGAACCGAACCCGTCAACCTGTTGGGTACCCGACAATATACCATTGGTTTTTTTTAATATTTTCTGTATAGATATTATAAACCATTAATCAAACTTACACATAAATAGAAACCTAAAAAAAATACTTTAGTAAGTATAAAAAATAATTTACCTTTTTACTAAAAATAATTTAGTAAAAAAAATAAAAACCTAAAAAAAGTTATACCCTTGCTCAACACGTGAACAAATTTGCACCTTCTTCAATTGCCAAGTTTTCAGTTTTTTCAATCAAGTGGCTTCTTGTTGGTTAAGATAATAAGAAAAGATTGGAAATATGCTTAATCCTCATTCTTTGCTGATCTACTGAATATTATATAATTTATTAATGAGGATAGCACATTTAAGGAAAAAATGTCTCATGACCTTTATTTTCTCAATTTTCAAAAAATAAACATATAATTTCAAGTTAAAAAAGTTTAAAACATTAATGTTAAGAAAAAACAATGGTCCACATGTCCATTATTTCTAAATTCTCTAAAAAATGCTAAATTAAGAAGAATTTTCTTAAAAAAAAGGTAAAATATATATATAATGGGCTGGGTGGGATTCAACCAGTTTATTTGCAGGTTAGGTTTGGTTCCATGATTTTCGAACCCGTTGGTAAACGGGTTGAACCCCGGTCCAATCCATTTAAGGCTCAACCCATTTACAACTTGCCCAAACCAAACCCATGATTCTCAGGTCGATTTTCAAATCGATTATTCTAGTAAAACCAGTCAAATCGATTGTTCTAGTAAAACCAGTCCATGCAGTTAAAATGTTAACCCCCGAAGCTATTACGTCCGATTTGAGGATTTTTGCTGTTAGATGGTTCAGACCACGGCTTGAGAAGGCTGCGACTTAAGGTGTAGAGGGTGAAGGCCCTATCACCGTCCCCCTAATGACGATTATGGTTGTTGTGGATAGTTGCAATTTTAACCGTCACCTGCAAACTGCGTTCTTTTTTTTTCTTTTCCATACTCAGGGTGTTGGCAAAATTAGGTACGAGTGATACTCTATTAAAATAATTAAGTAAAAAGAGGACATTTTTTAAATAATTAAACTTTGGTCATATTTCTAAAAAATGTGCATAATTTATTATTTTTCCGTTTTTATGACTAATTTATTTGAGAAAACTATTTTTATTTATATATAAAATAGTCTTCTTTTTACTTAATTATGTGAGTGGAGTGTCACTCAACAGCAGCAGAAAAAAACAAAGAACAGCGCAAGCAACAAAAAGCAAAAGAGTCGTTTTTGGGCTTTGTGGATTCGACCAGACCTCATCCATGCTCATGCATACATACATTACTAAATCTTTTTTTTTTTATGGAAGGCCAAGCCTAAAAATTTATATTAACAAAAGGAATAATTACAAAGTCATCAGCCAACTGCTGGAAGAGACAAAAGGACCATTGACATAGAAGGAAGCTTAAGAGCAATTCCACCATATACACAACCAGATCTACTTCTCAGCATAAAAATGTCAGATTTCGGCTGAAGCCACAAAAACCAGTTGGAAACCAGCGGTAGCATCTGACAAAGGGTCCACTCCAAGGCGGATTAAGAAAATAGCTTCTAAAAGATGGGAGGATTTCATCAACGTCGACGACGTGATGAGCAAAGGGTGAGGAAACGACGCACCTAACCTCTTCCTCACAAAGAGACGTAGCAAATGGTGGCTAAGCATGGCATCCTTGCACCAAAACTCCCCAACCACAAAAAGCCCTAAAAACTGACCTAACCAAGCAAGAGCAACACCACCAAACGACAATAAAACATCACCCCGCAAGACTATCTAACAAATAAACACAAAGGACTAAACAAACTTACCACAAAAAGCTAGGACCACACCAAAAAGGGAGTTAACCATATTCCGATACGAGACAAGAAGATATTGATGGCAACCCCCCATTATCATCTCCATCAAGGTCTTCGAACTATTCATCCGCCGATTCCATTTACAAGAGAGCAAGCTCGAACAAATCCTCCCGAATCATACGATATACTAGAAGGATTATGGGACCCAAAAGCCCTCCAAGGAGAATACAATAGAGCAACTAAACACAACGAAATGAGAATGATCCCACAGTAAAAAAAAAAGGAGAGGCTGAGTTTGATAGATCTCACCGGAGATGATCGGAAAGACAGCGATGAAATTACACCGACACTAGATCACAATCAGGGGAGATGACCGCCTCAAGCTATTCAAACGCTCATCTCGAGCTCCTCTCCCACCACCTCAAGATCCAATATACATTACTAAATCTGAATTATTTTGAAATAGCACTAAAAACTAATTTTTCCTATCCGCATTAAATGGGAGAGAGCCTTATTTGACACGTCATCCGTGCTAATGTGCATATCTTGCCTTTGATCTCCACCTTCAAATCTGACTGAGTTTAGGGTCTGGTTGGAGACGCTGAGTTTTCTTAACAAGTTCTCGAAGATTCAGGTGGAAATGGAAAGCTGATCCATATAGGCCTCCCTCCCATCTTTGATTTGTAGTGTTGTTGCTTGTCTTTGCCCCCTCTACTCAATTCGACCTTGTGGAAGCGTAAGGAACTCCTGAGTCCCCAACTTGCATCTTGAGTCCCCATCCTCTGTCCTCTGTGATCTCCTTTGCTGATGCAATGTCCCCCTAGCACTCCATCTTTATTTCCCTTTCCCTGGGGTTTTTGTATTCTCTACCCCATCCTGGGTCTTACCCTCCCCAAGTACTCTCCTCCACCCCCCAGCCTCAATGGAGGACTTAACGAACCGAATAAAGCACCTTCTCATACCTCCTAGACCTAAGACCACCTTTAAACCTTCGCCAGCTAATAAAGCTAGGATCGACGAAAAATGGGGAGCTCTCCTTGTCTGTGACATCCCTGGAACCCACATCCATATTAACACTATTAGGAACTTCTCCAGTAGAGTTTGGAAACCGGTGGTCACCTCTTCCATTACCCAAATCTCAGAAATCTACTTTCTTCTTGGGTTAAAAAACACCGGCGACAGTGCGCTTGTGGTAGAGGCTCAACCGTAGACCATCAATGGCTAGCTGATGAGATTCAAGGAAATATCTAGAGATTCAGAGGCACCGAACACCACTATCGACTCCTTCACCTTGTGGATGCAGATCCACAACATGCCATTGAGATACAAGGACCCTAAAATCATAGAGCAAATGGTAGGTGATTACGGCAAGGTCTGGGAGGTTGAACACCTAAGTCCGAGTATCAATAGCACCCCTGCTGTTCGCATAACTCTCCCCAGCAAGCATCCTATTCCGGTAGGTCTGTGTTTTGAGGAAGAAGACAATAATAAGTTGTGGATCGAATTTAAATATGAAAGCCTCCCCCCTTTCTGTTACTCTTGTGGATTGATTGACCATAGTATCATCAAATGTTCTAACCTCTTATTCTCTGAGAACATGGACGATGAAGAAAGTTCAAGTATCAGGCAATACAGTCAGGCCATTTTTGCTAACCCCCAACGGAGGAGAAATCTGCTTACTAGAGGCTCTCCCAATCTCCTGAGTTCGACTCAGGATGGTTCCGCATCCGAGTCTACCCATCAAACCCAGCTCGGGCAAGTCGCATCAAAACGTTCGAGTGATTTCTTAAGCCCCGTGTCCAAGCCTTCAAGCCCCCCGCAAACCCAGACATCCTTTACTCCCTTGGGAAGTGTGTCCCATATCCTTTCAGATTCGTCTGGCAGTCGGGTTTGGGTTGATTTTATCCCGAACCAGCTTAGCTCTAACCCAACCCGAATTATCCAATCCTCTAGGCTAGAGAACAAGTGGACCTTGCTAAACTCAAGCCCATGTTCTGAGAAGCCGGCTAGCATCAATCTCAATCAGATCCAAAACCATAGTAAGTCCCCCCCATCTCAAACTTCCCAGCCCAAGTTCTTCTCTTTCGAAGCCCACCAAAACTTTAAACCTAAACCCAAGCCCAATAAGCCCTCCCCCCACTTGACCCTTAGCCTCATTTCTGAGAAACTTCCCTGGGCGAAGCCCAACTCCAATGCCGTCAAAAACCCGAAGGAAACTAAAGCTGAGGATCAGAGGAGATTGCAACATGGTAGAGGCAAGCAGCAGCAACACTTCAAATCATATAGTGAATGGGAGGGAGTCTACTTCCTAAACCAAAAGAAGAAGAACAGAGAGCCTTGAGGAAGATCCAGTCTCATTAGTCAACAAAGAAGTGTGGACTCCAAATTAGTTGGGAGTCAGGCTTGGAGTCGACCCGGCTAGTGGGGTGGTTCCTCCCCATCCCCCATGAACATCTTGGCGTGGAATTGTCGAGGGATTGGGCAGCCCTCGACAAAATATTACCTGAGATTTCTTTCGAGAAATCACAAGCCTAACTTGGTACTCTTATCGGAAACAATGGCGTCAGAGGAAAGCTCGACAAAAAAGTCCAAAAAATTCGGGTTTCCTAACTGTTTGTGTTACGCCTCCAGGGGTCTCTCTGGAGGTTTTTGGGTGTTATGGATACCTCAATAACTGTTGAAGTGTTGTTTCAGGACACTTGGGTGATTCATATGGTCGTTAACCGTGATACAAGCAAAGAAGCAGCCATCACATTCATCCATGCAAGCCACGCTTACTCAATTCAGTGTCAACAATGGGGGCTTCTAAGAGCTATTGCTGATTTTGAGAGTAAACCTTGGATTCTGCTTGGGGACTTTAATGTGGTCATGCATCCTAATGAGTAACAGGGAGGAAAAAAATTCAAAGTGGGTCAAGCTAACCTACTCCGGAACCTCATTGAAGACTGTCACTTAATGGAACTCATTCCAAAAGGCTTGAAATTCACATGGGACAACGGCAGAGAGGGAGCAGGTAGAATAAAGGAAAGGTTGGATATTGCCTACTGTAATTCTGCTTGGCTTCTGAAATTTCCTGACACAACGGTATCCCAAGAACTGATCCTTGGATCAGACCACAGCCCCTCTATTATTCGATCAAATCCAGCAAAACTGAAAAAACAAAAGCCCTTTCGTTTTGAGTTTTTCTGGATGGAAGAAGTAGAATGTGAAGGGATTATTGCTAGAGAATGGAATGCTACAAATCCTGGGAGCAGCAACCAAACTTTGTATGACAGACAAGAGAACCTAGGAAAGAAGCTCACCCACTGGAATAGGAGCAACATCGACAACTTACATAACAGGGTAGATTCGCTGTACTCAGAGCTTAAGAAAATTCAAAATATGCTTGAAACAAGAAGCGACTGAAATCTGAGATCTAGAGAAAGCATGCTCAGGAGAGTACTTCCACGTTTTAAACCAGCAAGAGATCCTTTGGGAGCAAAAATCTAGGATTAATTGGCTTCATCATGGGGGATTTGAATACCAAGTTTTTCCACGTTACCACCCTCAACAGAAGACAAAGAAACAGAATTACTCACATCAAGGATGGTAATAATACTCTCCACAGTGAACAGGAAAGTATAGAACAATTAATGCTTCATTGATTATTTCTCTAATACTTTCCATGATCAGGATACTAACCTCTTCTCCCAGGAACAAGCCAATTGGGAGCACACTATATCTGAAGAGGCTAACTGGGAGCTCCTTTAGTAGGTAACAAATGAAGAAGTGCTGCAAAAATAGAGCGAATACGAAGCGGATCTCTCTGAATCCAAATTCAAATCCGTTTAAGATATAGGATATCTGTATTCGTTTAAGTATTCAACAGATATTTCATATGTCCTACCAAGTCGGAATCCAATAAATATTGTTAAATCCGTATTCATATCTAGTTGTATTCAAATTCGATTAAATATTCAAATCCCTTAATAAGTTCAAAAATCCGATTAAATTTCATCTAATTTAAAGTGTCACCATTGAAGCAAAGCTGGAAGATCATGTTTAAATTTCATGTTAGAACTAATTCATTACACACCATTTGGTACACAAAGCTCTCTTACCACATAATTTCCTTCTTCATTTTTTTGCAGTTACTTGCCTATTTCACGTGACAAGCAACCCAATTCTTACGAACACATTCAGACATCAACTTTGAATAAGATGTAACAAATAAGAGAAAAACAATTTGTACAAACTATTACAAGAATGTGACAACATATCGAAATCTAAATCATACATCATTTGGTTATAAAATGTCTTTGAGGAAGAAGCAGACTCTTTAGTGCCTCTAGCACACTACTTCCAAGTGTTCAATTTAATCTTGTTGATCAAACTTTTACATTGCATTAGGAGCTTCGCATGCCATTCACAAGCAACAACCACTAGGTGGCGCCTGGTAGTCATGTTTCTCTTTCAAAATATTTCTCTTCACCATGATAGATCCTTCTTCCACTAAGCTAGGAACCTCCAATATCTGCAAAATATTCTGAACTGATTAGAACACAAAGAGCATATGAAATGTATTTATTACTGAATACATCTAATCCCATTAAAATTGTCTTCCTTATCCCCCTGCTCTTGTTGGATTATAAACCAAATGATATAAACTATCTAGTAAGGACTACCAAAGCTAGTCATAACCAGTGGAAGTTCAAATCCCAAGAGAGCCAAAAAGTGTCTAGTGAAAGTTAGGCTAACATTAGAAATGGAAATTCCATAATGTGAAACTGAATCTCTTCTTGTCTCCAGTTAATTACTAAACAAACACCTAGCAACACAAAGGGACTAACATTTTCTTGTCAACAATATCATTAATAATGGTCTACCTTTCGACACTGTTTAGTAATATAATAGACAGAATATCAGTGAGGAGAAAATAGAATTAGGGGATCAAGGTATCCTAACTTTACAAAAACTGGTAAAAAAAAGTAAGCAATTACTACAAGTGTTTCCATTCCCAAAACATGAATTGCAATTATGTAACTGTGCCGCAACAATATCATGATTAACTGATCAAAAAATGAACAAATCTATGCAAGTGCAGATTACCAACACATAACAGTTCTAGAACAGAATTTCTTAATATTGTTGATTGCTGGAAAAGGGGGGAAAATAAATAAAGAAAAACTGTAACAGACTAGAAAACTACTCCACAGATCCTATAGATGGTACCTAAAAAGTAATCTAGTCATTGTACTTTCAATGAGTGTACCTTTAAAGTTAGCTATTCAAAGCATTGCTCCACATTTTCCCTAGTTTTAGCACTGCATTCAATAAATAGAGACCCAAGATCTTGAGCAAGAGCCATTCCCTCTTCCCTATTTACAGCACGCTCGCTATCCTGAAAACAATAGAAGCCATTTAAATTGGGTACCTCATCTATTCTACAGGAAAATTGAAAAGACAAAAAAACAGAACATTTGTCATGAATTATTACTATTCATATTTCAAGTTGGAAAGAAAGGGAAATTTTCATCAGCAATACAAAAGAGGACAACAACAAAAAAAAAAAGAACCATGAAAACAAGAATGACATAAAAATCCATCATAATTGAATTTAGTAACCTTAAAATAGCATGTAATTTTAGAAATGAAACATGTTTAGTTCAGGACTTCACGTTACCTATCTCCTTCCCACTGACATTTGCTGCAAAGGAAATCTATTATTGGCAGTTTAAACCTAAAAGAAACGAACACACAGATCGAACTAAAACAAGATTCGAGAGAAATTGTTAAGAGCAACCAGTCAAGAAAATTCTAAAAATTGAGAAGAACTAAAAACCCTATATTACCTCTTTCGGATCATCCAAAACTAGTAGTCAAGGAAGGATGTGAACATCCAAAAATATTTTCTTTTCCCTTTTTTCCGGTGAAACAAACAGAAACATAATAGAAAAATGTTAATCGAACCAAATTACTTTGGTTTTCAACTTTGTAGGTTCGCCCGTGTGGTGAAATTTTGTCTATGCCGGTGAAATTTCGTCGGTGCCGACCAGAAGAGGCACCTGCTTTAGGTGTTCCGCTTCACTTGTTTTAACCAGCAAAGACAGAATTTCACCCTGTACCAGTAAAAATCATGTGATTTCAATAGCAGGTCGTGTGTGCCGTTCGAAATGGTCAAATGGCACACGCTTCATGCACACAAAAGAAAGATTGATGAGATGAGGGATGGGAGACATACCGTCGCACTCCTCACTGCTCAGATCAGAAGAAAAAAGAAACATATAAAAATAAAGCGAAAAAGGGTTGGAGAAAGAGAGGGAGGGAGGGATGAGGAGAGGAGGGCGAGCATACCTGATTCGCTGGTCTCTTCTCGAGCTCCTACTGCTGTAGGCTGCTGTTGAGTGTTGAGTGCTGAGAAGTAGAAACCAGATCAACTGCCAATTTCGCCCAAAGACAAATGGTATTGGGGTCGCCGAAGACAAAACAAATGGTATTGGGGTCACCGGAGATGAGAGAGAGTTGAGAGGAAGGACAGGTTTCAAAGTTTCGTTATTGGGGTCGCAAGAGACAAGAGAGGTTTGAGAGGAAGGCTGCCAAGTGGAAAACAAGGACCAGACTCAACAGCAGCGCATTCGTTGTTTCGTTCTTAGCTTCGACCTAGGGCAACATACAAGAGGATAAAATTACTTAGTTATCCTCAACAAGTTATATAATTTACAAACATATTATATGTAAGAAATTGGATTCGGATCTTAATCGGACGGATATGGCCCTGATCCGAATTCGATTATAAACGGATCCGAAAATTGAATCCGAATCCGACCCAACGGATCATTTAATTGGTTAAAAATCCGATTAAATCGGATAATTTAATCGAAAACGGTCGGTAAACGGGTCATGATCTGATCCATTTATAGCCCTACTGCAAACCATCCAGGGTATGGGCCTAAGGAAGAGCCTAGGCCCTGACGAATTCCAGGGCCTCTTCTATCTGGAATATTGGGGGACTGTTGGGCCAAAAATCTGCTCCATGGTCCAAGACATTTTTAGATGTGGATTCTTAGAAAAAGGTATCAACGACACCTTCATTGATCTTATACCTAAGGTTGACCTCCCCACCAAAACCTCTTACTTCCGGCCCATAAGCTTGTGCAACTTTTCCTATAAGATTATATCTAGGATTATGGTTACCCGCATGCGCCCCATCATGGACAAGATCATATCCCCTAATCAGAGCGCCTTCTTTGCCAAAAGATCTATTCACGACAACATTATTTTGGCCCAAGAAATCATGCACTTCATCAAGGCCAAAAAGACTGGGAAAACAGGGGGTTTGCCTTAAAGGTGGACCTGTCAAAGGCCTACGTAGGTTGAAATGGGCCTTTATTCATAAATCTTTGAAATCTTCAGGCTTTGGCAATCACTGGATCTTTCTAATAATGCAATGTATTACCACTGTTAAGTACTCCATTTTGGTTAATGGTTGTCCGGTCGAGTGTGTTAGCACCTGATTTTTGCACCCCTAAAATAAAGAAAAATGAAAAGTCAAACCCTGAGGGGGTAAAAAAATTGACTTTTTGATTCAAGTAAATTTTGCCATCAAACTTCATCTCATTGAAAAAAGCATTTCGACACGGTTCTAACGCAATTGAGTTTGCTGGAATCGGAGTCCGGATGAGGAAGTTATGAGTCGGTCAAACTTTTGGGAAGCAAAAAGTTGACTTTTTGCTCGACCCCAATTCAGCTGTCCAAAGCTATCCCAATGAATAAGTGGTTCCGAGCTGATTCCAACGATACTAAGTTTGCCGAAATCGGACACCAGATGAAGAAGTTATGGGCAGTTGAAGTTTCAAGAAAACTGCCCGTTTGGCAGAATAGCAGCAAAAAAGCAAAATGAATTAATAAAATCATTCAATAAAACATATCTTAATATTTTAAAATTTAAATAAAAAGTATTTTAATATTTTAAATAATATAATCATAAAGAATCTTAGATTTTTTAATAAAATATTAAGAAAATCGGAGTAAAATCTTTAATTAAATCAAATTGAATAAAAGATTTCAGATCCGGCATTTAAAAAACGTGCTTAACCGCACTTGAAGTACGGTTTAGTATGAACCGCACTTCAAATACGGTTTTGATCTTTTAGAAGGTGGACGCGTGTCCTGTACGGCGACAGCTGGCAGATTCGCGCAGATTTGCACGTGTTGAATGCCAACCGCACTTAAAGTGCGGTTTTTGATTTTTTAGTGCAATTTTGTCACAACCGCACTTCAAGTGCGGTTCCGGCACTTTTTTGCCTATAAATAGAGGGCCAACCCCCCATTTGGAGCAAGCCTTCCCCTTGGCCTCTCTCTTCTCCGTCTGTGTGATTTCCACAGCCGAAACCCTGCCCAGGTTCTGCCACCTCCAATTCCTAATTCCAAAAATCCCCAAAATGCCCCTGCATTGCCCAAACTCTGTCTAAACCCTATTTGTTTACCCTTTGGACATAGGAAACCCAACCAAACCCTTTCAAAACCCAATTTGGAAACTCAAGGAGACGTGGAAGCGCTGCCCAATTTGCCGGAGGAACCCTAACCAGCTAATAATCTCATTGTAAGTATACTAAGTTTTATAATATATTGTCATTTTCAAGTTCCATTCCATTTTTATTTTTACTTTGTTTTTTACTACTAATCCAATTGTTGTTTTGAAATGATGTGAGAATCTAAGTTCAAGGATGTGATCATCTAAAAAAGAGAATGGGAAGAAAGTGTCTTAAAGACACTTTAATCAACCAATTTCATTGATCTATTTCATCCTTTAGTAAAGAAGGACTTGATTCCTTTGAAGGCATGTGACACCCCTGTAATTTCCCCTCTCCCACTCTCAAAATTAGCTGGGAACAACCAAGCAAAGATCTGGTTTCCTTAAGAAACAAAAAGAAGGAGAAAGATGGCTTTTTAAGCCAAATGGAGAAAATGGAGAACCACGGAGGTTGCTGGAAGTCCCAGGAAGGTCACCGGAATGATCCCAATTGGAATCGGCATAAACAAATGAAACTGAGCAGCAACCGCATACACAGAGCGGTTTGGGCAAAACCGCAGTACATCTGCGGTTCTGATTAAACCACACTGTGAGTGCGGTCAGATTGAAAAAGTGGCTTTAAAATTAATTTTCTTGGTTTGATTGGATTAAACCCGACCCGAACCGGCTTAAAATAGTCTCTTAAATAATTGGGATTTCTTAAAATCCATTTTTGGACTATGGGCCCACCAAGACTCCAATGGGCCCACTTAAGGGACCCATCTCAGACCGGCCCAAACCAGGTCCGTTTTCAATAAAACGGGCCCAAGGCCACTGGACTCCGGCTAATGGGCCCATTCCAAGCCCACTAAGCCCAAATAAAATTGTAAATAAATAAAACTTAATAAAATAACCAAATGGGTTACCCAATAACCCAACTGGGCCCCAGGCCCAACCATGGCAGCCCACGGATCTTCCAATGGGACCCGGGTCCAACCCACTTCACTTAAATAAAAAGATAAAATCAAATAAAAGAGACCCACACCGTCAGAGGGCCCCACCAGACCAAATAAGGCAGCATGCTGGTCTAGGAAGGGTGAGACTGACTTAAAAACCAGAGAGACCCGAGGGACCCGTCAAACCGACGGGGCGGACTGGGGTGTCTTTAGGACTTCCCCGGACCGTAACCGAGGACTTAGCTAGAACTCTAGGAAAGCCGTAGACCAGACTTAGACCCGGATAGGGCAAACCCGTGTCTGCCTGCACTCTCAGGCAGTGGTGACTCCGAATGTCCCAAGGCACACACGAACCAACGTGCGCCCGGAGTGCGATCTAGATTTTTTAGGTGCACACAGGGTGCATCACGCCTAAAAAAGGCATAAGACAGGGGGACCCCCTGTCCCCATATCTATTTATTTTGACCCAACAGGTCCTCTCAAAAGCTTTGCAAGAAGCCCAAAGAAACTGCCTTATCAAGGGTATAAAAATAAGCAGGAGAAGCCTGGAGATATCGCACCTCATGTTTGCTGACGACTTGTTAATTTTTGGGAAAGCCACACCTCATTCAGGTATGCAATTTCTCAAAACTATCAATGATTTTTGTATCTCGGTGGGTCATGAAATAAACTTGGGTAAAATAGAACTTATTCTCAACCCTTCTGTCAAGGGTAGCCGGGGGGGGGGTGTCATCGGTAGGGTCTTTGGAGTTAAGGCTAAGCCAAAATTCCAAAAATACCTAGGGATCCCTCGCCAAAATGGCAGATTATCTAATGCTTTGTTTGCAGAAATAAATGATCGAATGAGTAAAAGAATGGCCGCGTGGAAAGGGAAACTACTTACTCAAGCAGGGAAGACCACATTGATAAACTCTGTAGTCATGGGAATGCCTATACACTTGATGTCCTGTATGAAGCTACCCGGGAAGACTACTGATCTCATGGAAAAACAAGCCAGGACCTTCTTGTGATCGCAGCCAAACAAGAAGAGAACCATGCATATGATTGCATGGGACACAATTTGCAAACCTAAGGAAGCAGGGGGCTTAACGTGAAGAACCTAAAGGAATTTAACGAAGCCTTGTTGGCCAAGAAAGTTTGGGAGCTCACAGTCGACAACGAGAGGTTTTGGACTCTGTTTTTCAAAACCAAATACTTCCATGACAGGATGTTCATGAACAGCTCCACCAAAAGCTATCAGTCACAAATTTGGAAACATCTGAACTGTACAAAAGTGATAATCTCGAAGGGAATGGGACGGAGAGTTGTTAGCGGCTCAGCCATCCCCATAAAGGATACCAGTTGGATTCCAGGGCCCTCCCATCTCCTCAAAGAACCGAATCTCCAAGGTTTGCCTCACAATCATACAGTTGCTGATCTCATGAACCAAGGCACTAAAAAATGGGACTTCACTCTTCTTCATAAGATCTGGCAGCATGATGTTGTCAACCTTATCAAAGCAATTCATCCAAACCACAACAGGTCAAGAGACATCCCTGTTTAGAGGCCAGGTAAAAGCAGAACCTTTTTTGTGTCCTCGACTTATAATGTGTTAATTGACAGGGACCAAATGGAATCAAACAACCTGTGGAGAAGTCTTTGGAGAATCCCATGTCCCTAGAAGATCCGTTTATTCATATGGAAAGTAATCCATGATGGGTTGACCATGGCGGATGTCCTTCATAGTAGAATTGGCACTCCATTACAAGAGTGCGTGCTATGTGGCATTGAACCCGAATCAGGCCAACATCTCTTTACGGAATGTTCCTTCACAAGGGCCTTATGGTTTGTTGCCAATGGAGGGTACTTAGAAAGAACTGAGAACCACACCAACATCAAACAGTGGTGGTTTCAAAGGCTACAAGAAAACCTAGTGTATCCTACTCAAGCTGCATTCTGGGCAAATTTGTGTTGGATGGTTTGGTTGGCCCACAACCAGGTAATTTTTGAAGGTAACAACCCTAACATACATCTAAGTCTGTATCATCTCCTTTCCTTGCAGGGGGATCAATGAAGCTATCAAAAAAAAAAAAAAAAGGAAAGGGGAGTCACCAATAGGAAGACATTACAATGAGATGGACTCTTCCGAAAGGAATTAATGTCAAAATCAATGTGGACGGTGCTGCCCGCGGCACACTCAGTAGATCAACATGTGGAGTAGTATGCAAAGGTTTAGATGGCCAATTCTTAGCAGCAATAGCACATGATCTAGGGAATACAACAGCAATAGTGGTAGAGGCTCAGGGGTTGCTGGAGGGATTAAAGCTTGCCTTAGCAAGAAGGGAGAAGAGGATAGAAGTGGAAAGCGACCCCTCAGTCATAGTCAAGTTCATGAACGAGGACTCACTTAAAGTGCCTTGGACAATTGCAAATCTCATTGAAGAAGCAAAATCCTTGACAAGCTGGTTTGACTTCATCTCTTTCTCTCACGTATTCAGAGAAGCAAACAGGGCCACTGACGCCCTCGCCAATTTCGCAATCGATGAATTTTCATGTTTATGGGTAAAAACCACACCCGCTTTCTTATCCACCTTCAAGTAATTAGACTTTTAACTTTTGAAGATCAGGTTGGTTTGGGTCGAGGGTTTCTTTGCTCCGGCTGTTTCCATTTCTCTCCGGGTGCTTCTCCGTTGCTTGCTCTTGGCTTGTGCTGCTCTCCTTGTGCTTGTGTGGTTAGGGTTTGTGAAAGGCATTGTGTGGCTAGGGTTTTCTGCTCCATGGCTGGGTTCTCCTCCGGAGAGAACTAGCGTAGTGACTGGGGATCTTACATTTCTTCTAGGCAGTGTGGGATAAAGGCTCCGGTTTTCAGGTTCGAGCTCTTTGTGGAGTCAGATGGCTTCCGAGATGGCGGAATCTGAGGAATCAACGGACGAAGACGATGGAGGTGGCTTGCGGCCGACTGGTTCCTGTAAGACCCTGAATTTTGTGAGTCATTTATTTATTTATTTAGTTATTTATTCTGATGTATAAACTGTGTTTATCAGGTTATTTTGTGGTTTGAGGGCTTAGCCCATACTCGTATGTACAGGCGTTATATAGCCATTTTTCCGAAAAATCGTAGTATTATCATTGTTACTATTAAAGTATAGTTATGTGATTATTAACGCGAATGGATGCGGAACATGTAGTATCTCCGGTGGGCGAGCATGCATAGGATCAAGGAAATGGGAGAGTATTCGAGCGGCGTATGTATCAAGTAAGTGTACTAAAAATGGAAAGTAGGGTTTGGGGTTATGAGAATACGCTTATCATAATTTCGGAAACATTTTCGTTAAGTCTGGACATCAGGAGAACTAGCGATTTCGGCTGGAATGGCGACTAGGGTTTCGGTTCGTGAAGGACCAGAAATCGCAAGTGCTGAAAGAAGGAGTTCGGAGTTGAAGTTCAGTGGGTTAACTCTCGCTGCTCGAGAAGTTTGGTTTGGAGAGATTTTCCTTCGCGTGCGTGGCCGGAGTAGAGATCGGTCGAGGTTTTACCATTCGGGAATAAGCGCGCTCAGGTGAGTAGCACTGATTTACAACTAGGTTTTTGTGTTTTATGTTTCTCTCGAGATTATTCTGATGTATGGTTTATATATTAAGTGATAGTATGAGTTTTCTGTTTTTTCTGGTTTTCGGGAAATTACATGAACAGAGTCTCCGGATTGAATTTTATATTTGAAATTGAAAGTGTTTAGATTAATTCCAAGTATGGTTGGGAAGTCTTCTGGGAGTATTAGGAGTGTAGTAGAACAATTACAGAGGTTCACAAATCGGCCAGTCATGTAGATCTCGAAATAACAGAGAAATGAAAATCACAGGGGGTATCTGCTCACCTCGCGCTCACCGGCGCTCACCTCAGAGGTAGGCGCCCCGTTAAAAACGACCCACCGCCGAGCTTGCACCCGGCTGCCGCTCAGCTCGCGCTCAGCGGAAAACTATGCGCCCATCTCGCGCGAATCTCGCGCCCACCTCACGCCCATCTCGCGCTCAGCTCACGCTCACCTAGCGTCGAGTGAGCGGTAGGTCGATTTTACCCCTTTTCTTCACCGCCGACCGGCGCTCACCTCGCGCCCACCTCAGTAAGTGAGCGGCAGACCTATTTTGCTTATTGAATTGGAGATTTGAATTAACTAAGGGTATTTGGGTTACCTGAGGATTAAACCACTTCACTATTCACTTGTTTAGGAACCCTGGGAATCTATTTTGCCTAGGAAACTATTAGAGGAAAATTGAGTGACTTTCTTAAAAGCTTTCAAGTTGAGTTTAGGTTATTCATGAATATTATGCCGGATACCAAACCACTAAGAATCACTAATTACACTTCTTCTGTTTTATACACTGTTTTGATTGAGGAGTTATTCTATTCTGGTTTCACTGGTTCAGAAACTTTAAATCTATTGTAAAGATTTCCTTGGTATGAATGAATTGAGTTTTACTTTCATATGACTTGTGTTACGGAAATGAGAAAATACTGAATGTACTGGAGGTACTGCTTGGTCCAGAGGGACAGGTGATGAATTGTGATGAGTTTTACATGATATGAAATGAATGGTTTTTCTTTGATATTGGTATTGAGATTATACGATGTTTTACTGTTTTGGTCTAGCTTGTCCTGGATCCAGATGTTTAAGCTTAGTAATGTGATGTTATTGTTGGTTGTTGGAATTGCATGGCCTTGTGTGTTGCCACGACCGGTGTAGAGCAGCCAGAAACCTTGAGTAGGCCTGGTTGTCAATGCAGATACCCGGGGAGTAGGCCTGCATTGGATGACGAAACCCTGAGTAGGCCGTCATTTCAGAGTATCCGAAACCCTGAGTAGGCCGGAACTGTATACATGGAGGTGTGGAGTGTCTACTTGGCATGTTTAATTTATCAACTAAACGATAGTCATGACATTGACCAATCGATGTGTTATTGTACTTAACTGAGATGTGATTTGTTTGATTTGAACTTGGGAAATTGATGTTGATTGTTTAAACGTATTGTAGTGTTGTCGATGCATAGTTTTAAAATGTGATCAACTATTTCTGCATGCATGTGCTACTCGCTGAGATATTCGTATCTCACTCTGTTGTTGTTCTGTTTTTCAGATACTCGTGGTGAGACGATTATTGGGGTAGATCCTGCTGAGGCATATAGGGAGGAAGACTACTATTACCTTCCTTAGACTTGTAGGTTATCTGTTCCGAATTTGAGAACTTTGAATTAATTGAGATGTATTAAAGTAAATTGGGGATGAACCATATGATTCCAGTTCAGTTTAAATGTTACAATTTTGCATAAAAGGAAATGTGCACTCTGTCAGGTTATAGATGTATGATTATCCAGCGATCATAAATTGATTAACGATCCTTGCCTAACCTCCGTGAGACGTGTTATATCTTTAATGAACAACACGGATCCGGGGCGTTACAGTTCCGGTGGGACTGGTAGGTACTGCAAGCCACACAAAAGTTCTCTTCGTAAGTTAGGTTTTGTCTATCAACCCCTCTTTTGTTGTCAATTTGAGGAAATCGTTGTTCTCAGTTTGATATTAGGGTTGATCTGGTCTTTCCACCCTGACAGGGTTTTGTTTAGGTTTTTTGTTGTTTTCGTGGTGTTTGGGCGGTGCTATGTATCTTTTGTGGTGATGTGTAAAGTCTGGGTTCACTATGCCTTCTCTAAACCCTGCATATTTCAGGTTTGTGATTGGATAAGTGTTGGATTTTCCTTTAATTAACCACTTCCTATCTCGTGTCCAACGATGATAGAACTCTCCCGTTCACTGGGTATTTCAATCCGCCATTATGCAGACCCTTTTGCAGCACCACTAACAACTTGGTATTGGTATTGGTGGTTTTAACTACCGGTCTGTTGCCTCTGTGCATCCCTGAAAAATGCTTTGTTGAGAAGAAGGATATCTTGTGTCCCTTTGTTGATGGTGTCCATGGAAGTTTATCTATTGATGTAATCCTCATTTTGATTAATGAATATACATAGTATGGCTTCTTATAAAAAAAAACGTGCATATCTTACTAAATCTGAATTATTTTGAAAAATATCACTAAAAACCAACTTTTCCTATCATGTAATTGTAATTATAAGTAGCATTAAATGGGAGAGAGCCTATTTGACACGTCATCCATGTTTGTGCATACCTTACTAAATCTAAATTATTTCGAAAAATATCACTAAAACTAATTGTTCTTATCTGTAATGATAAATAGGATTAAATGGGAGAGAGTCTATTTAACACGTCATCCATGCTAATGTGCATACCTAGAGCTGGCAATTATGACCTGTGACCCGCCAACCTGCCATAACCCGCCCGCTCTAATGCGGGTTAGGGTTGGATATTTGAACCCGTGGGTCGGGTTCGGATTTGAAATTTCCAACCCATAGTTAAATGGGTTGGGGTTCGAGTTTGACCTTTCAACCCGACAGGTTATAAGGTATGTTCCAAAAAAGGTTAAAAAGGTAAAAAACCTAAAAGGAAAGAAACCCTAGTTGATTGTTTCTCTTTCAAGTGTTCTCTTGACTCAAACAAAACGTCAAAGAGTGAAAGAGGAAGACTCAAACCCTACATTACACATCACGTACATCACCTCCATCTCCTGTGAGACGAAGCCAATGGCGGTGGCCTTCATCACTTGATTCACTTCAAATCTTCAAGTCTTCTCACACCGAACAAGAACAAGAACATCGCTATTCGTGGCATTTATCTTGCTGTAGGTTTTGTGGCTGTAGGCTTACAAGAAGAAAGCCACAATCAAGAATCATGCGGACAAGGGAGGGGATCCTGGATTCCTGAGTGAGAAGGTATGATGGGTCTTTCCTTTCGTGTTATTGAATTAGAAGATCTCGTGGAGATTTTATTTTTTGCGGTCTTAATCTTGTTTACCTCCGAAATAATGAATCCTTCAATTTGAAATTTGATCAGAAGGTGGCCGTGAGTCCATGACAGAGAGTGTAGACACCTGATTTTTGCACCCCAGAAAATGAAGAAAATGAAAATTTCAATTAAAAAGTCAAACCCTGAGGGGGCCAAAATTTGACTTTTTTTTATCCAAAGAGAATTGGCCATCAAACTTCCTCTCATTGAAAAGAGCATTTCGACACGGTTCTAACGCAACTGAGTTTGCCAGAATCGGAGTCCGGATGAGGAAGTTATGAGCCGGTCAAACTTTTGGGGGAGCAAAAGTTGACTTTTTGCTCGACCCCAATTCAACTGCCCAATTTAATCCCAGTGGATAGTATGTTCCGAGCTGATTCCAACGACATCAAATTTGCTAAAATCGGACATCAGACGGAGAAGTTATGGGCAGTTGAAGTTTCAAAGAAAGCTGCCCATGTGGCAAAACAGCAGTAAAAAGCAGAATAGATGAATTAAATAAATAAAAATGATCTTTTAATATTATTTTAATAAGAGAATCTCGTTTTATAATAAAATAATCAAAAAATCGGATAAAAATCTTTAAATAAACCAAATTGAATAAAGGTTTGAAATCCAAACATTTTAAAAACGTGCTGGACCGTATTTGAAGTACGGGCAAGGCATGCCCGTACTTCAACTACGGGCAAGCTTCTAGAAAAGGACGCGTGGCGGGACACGCGTCCCGTACGGAAGAATCTGCGATAATTGCAAATATTCGTTTTTCGCCCGTACTTAAAGTACGGGCACGAAAATTTTGCCTATAAATAGAGAGGCCACCCCCCTCATTTCAACAAGCCTTCCTCCTTGCTGGCTCCCCTCTCCCTCCTGGTACTCTCCACGGCCAAGCTCTGCCCAACCACCACCACCCCTAACCCAAACTTCTTTTGTTCCCAAAATACCCCTATCTTACCAAAACCATGCCCAAGCTTTACATAACCCTCCTTTGAATGTAGCCACCTAACAAACCCCTTTCAAAACCAACTTAAGAATCTTTGGAGGACGCGGAAGCGCTGCCAAAATCGCCGGAGAAACCATCACTAGCAAAAGCCACATTGTAAGTATGTTGGGTTGTATAATATTTTCATTTTCCATTTCTTTTCTAAGTCTCTTTTAAATACCTTTTTATGTTACTAATGCTACTAACTCACTTGCTGTTTTGAGTATCATGAGAAGATGATATTAAAGAATCAGTCATTACAAGAAAGAAGGAAAAGAAAGTGCCTAAAGAGCATTTTGAATTAACAAAGCAAATAACTCTTTTCTTCAATCTTTGACATGGAAGGATTGAATCCTTCTTGAAGTTAAATAAATGCCCTGTAATTCCCTACTTCCCCCATCCAAAAGATGATCATGAACCACCCAAGAGATGCTGGTTTTCATGTTAAAAGAGGAAAAAAGAAGAAGAAGGCCTTTTAGGCCAAATGAAGCAAATGTGCTGTGATTGAAGACACCAGAACTACCACCGAGGTTGCAGAAAGTTCCAAAGAGGCCACGGAACTGATCCCAGGAAGAATCGGCAGCAAACATGCAAAACAGGTCGCGTCCGTAAACTCAGGCCGGTCCAGCCTAGACCGTGTTTGATTCACGGACAAGGGGGACCGGAATTCATTCACGGGCAAGCGAGACCGTAAAGAAAATACGGGCAGATGTAAAAATAATGTAAAAAGTGTAATTTCTTAGTTCGGTTGGGCCTGACCCGGCCTAAGCCGGCTTGAACCACTCCCTTAAACCACTTGGGCTATATTAAGCCCATTTTTGGACTTTGGGCCTAGATGGGCCCATTAAGATCCCTTTGGCCCACTAGTGGGGCCCACTTTTGACTGGCCCATACCAGGCCCGTTTTCAATAAACGGGCCCAAAGCCACTTGACTTTGGCTAATGGGCCCATTCCAAGCCCACTAAGCCCAAACCTAAAGTGTAAATAAATAAAATAATAAAATAACCAAATGGGTTACCCAATAACCCAAATGGGCCCAAGGCCCAACCATGGCAGCCCACGGGTCTTCCAACGGGACCCGGGTCCGACCCATTCCGCTAAATAAAAAGATAAAATCAAAATAAAGGGGACCTATGCCTTCAATGGTCCCCACTCAGACCAAATAAGTGTGCATGCTGGTCTAGGAAGGGTGAGAATTAAGTTGACTCAAGACCAAGGAGACCCACGGGACCTGTCAATCGACGGGGCGGGCTAGGGTGTCTTCGGGCTTCCCTAGACGTAACCGAGAACTTACTCAGAACTCTAATAAGCCGCAGACCAGAATAATTAGGCCCGAATAGGTGCCCCTTTTGTGTCTGCCTGCACCTCTTAGGCAGTGGCGACTCCAAACCAAAACCAGTCCCGAGGCGAGCATCACTTCTTCATGCACCTCGTCGTGCGGCCCGAAACCGAAAATCGGGGTGCGCACAGAGAGAACACGCTCATTTCGAGTTGGTCTATAAGACGTTCATCTCATTCTCGTTCTAAATTTGATCAGAAGGGAGGGGATCGAGTAGCGTTGCTACTGGAGTTCGACTTCATGTTGGTCAGCGACTTAGCAAGCCAAGTTATAATCAATTGCAATGAAGATTTTTGGTTTAAGCATGCCAAAAAATTCTAGACGCTTTGTTAATTGGAGTTCACGTTATGTATTGATAAGTCACTTTATTCAATATTGGCTTTTTGAAATTTGAATCCAATGTTTAATAAACGGGTTGGAGGGTTTAATCGGGTCAGAGCGAGTTGGGTTAGGGTTGGGATATGCCAACCCGTTTATTAAACTGGCGGGTTCGAGTTGAGCATTAACCCGTTAAACCCCCACATCAACCCGACCCGAACCGACCCATTGCCACCCCTATGCATACCTTACTAAATCTGAATTATTTTTTAAAAATATCACTAAAAACCAATAATGATAAGGAGCATTAAATGATGGGAGAGAGCCTATTTGACACGTCATCATGCTAACGTGCATACCTTACTAAATCTGAATTATGTTGAAAAATATCACAAAGAACCAATTTTTCCTATTTCTTTCTGCTATCCAAAACAAGCCGCCAAAGCACCCGAGCGTGACACATTAGCCCCCAAGCGTTGCAAGGCTGCCACGTAGGACGCCACCCCGCCTCGCTTAATATAATAGATTTGCTTATTTCCCTTCTTTCCTTTTTATGTTTTTTGTGTTGGGTTGGGTTGGGGTGGGGGTGTTTGTGGTACTAGGCGCAACTAAGATAATGAATTTTAAAATTGATAGTTCCAATTTAAGCAAATATATATGGTTATATATATATATATTCACTAAAATAGAGAGTTTATCACGTTCAAAAACTAATTTTTAAAATCTTAAATTATTATTTCATACAATTGTTGTATCATACATTATATATACTAGTAGAGGTAAAGGAAAGAGAGGGAACATCTTAAGTTTTAAATGATTGGAACAATGACGTCTATTTAACCCCTATAATAATGAGGCTTAAAAATGAAATGGAAGGGCATGTTGGAGAAAAACAAACATAAAACTTGGCATGGTTCCCAAGGGGCTGCCTCGCATTATATATAGACTAGTTGGGTGCATGTGCAGTATTGTACATATGAAGAAAAAGGTAAATAAGAGAAGGAATTGCTTTGCAATTGATTATTAAGTTTTTAAAAGGTTGGGACAGTTTTGACTATTGTAACCATTTATTAATAAATCTTCAGATTCTTCACAATGATTTGTAACAGCTGTTTCAGAAAGTCTCACATCTATATATATTAAGCGAAGCGGGGGTGGTTGCTGACATGCCCGCTTCGCGTGGTTTGGGTATCCGAACGTATTTTTTCTGAAAAAAAAAAAAACAAAACAAAAAAATGACAGGCTCGGGCAGGTTCGGAGTCCAAACCTGCCGCAACTTCCGAACCTTTTCCATTGAAATCCCTAGAACCAAATTGACCCCTCCCCTTCCCCCTTTCTTTCTTCCCACTCTCATCAACCCCTTCGGTTTTGGTTGCTCAACTTGATTCTTTAAAAACCCAAATCGCTGTCCCTCGCAAAACCTTGGAGGATCGGCACGTGAACATGAACGGCTGTGGCCATATATTATAAAATCTCATTCTTTATTTGTCTGCAGATTCTTGCTTTTAAAATTTTTTAATTTGCAACTGATTATGGTTTTTTCAAACCTACTACCTATGCAACGCACGAACCACATTACTATGAAAACAAAGTTACAAATTAGAATAGATGAAATTTCAATTGATGCCTTTTTTATATATCTTTTGATTAATAGCCTTTTTGACAATTCCTCAGGAAACTCTGATGGCTATTCCCTTTATTGGTGTTTTTTAGAAGACTTTCTACTTCTTGCTTTTGTATTCTTTGTTCTTTTCCCTCATTTCTTTTATCCATTTAATCTTCTTTTTAAATATGAATATTTAAAACTATTTGATGATATTTGGATTATGCATTTTGTTTTGAATAGGAAACATTTTGTAACCTCAATGGTTTATCTTTTGTATGTGCATCCATTTTGAGTTCTCTTTTTTTGTTTTGTTTTGTTTTGTTTTTAATAAACCCTTTGCAGGTATTGTTCAGTATAACCATACATTATAAAATTTCATTCTTTATTTGTCTACAGATTCTTGCTTTAAAATTTTTTAATTTGCAACTGATTCTGTTATATGTTGTTAATATATTAACTTTCAAGACTTCTACCAAAAAAAAAATATTAACTTCAAGACAATATATAAAATAATTTTTTTAACCTATTTGCCCGTGCAATGCACGGGCCAGAATGCTAGTTTTACTTGACACGGTTCCCAAAGAGGTGCCTGGCGATGTGTATATATTTAGTATAAATATAGAAAATTTATTTATCACATAGAATATATGGAGCTTTGGGCCAGATGGCGGTTATCTTGAGCCTGACCCAAAAAAAAATTGGAGTCGGGTTGCTGGGCTAGCAACCCATTTTGGGCCACGTCGAACCCATGGCTAACCAAAAGCACACCCCTGGTTCGTGGCAGTGGCCACATGGACGCGGAAGCAATGGAGGGGGGAGAGAGAGGGAACGGAGAAGGTGAGCAGAAGAAGATGGTTGAGAAGATATGCAAGCGCTGCAAGCAGACGTACAATCTCTCGTCTAACAATCCCTCTTCATGTAGGTTTCATCCTTCGTTTTTCGTTTCGAGAAGACACGACGATCAGAAGAGGTACTAAAAACTTATCCAAACCCACATTTTCATTCCTCTTTCTGATAGGGTTTGTTTGATTTTTTCAAGCTTAATCAAAGTAATCGACTGAGTATCGTCTGTTGTGACGAATTTGGGTTTTTTGTTGGTTTTATTCGTAGTTACTTGCGGATTGCTTGCTTATGTTTTTCTTTACAGTGAATTAATTGAGGAATGATGTTCATTAGATACTTCTTTTGGTGCTGGCGTTTTTTGTTGTTAGGTTGGCGGCTTGGTGGTGTTTTTGTGTATGGGGTTGATGTTATGTGCCTAACCATTGCTCCAAAAGCCCCAGGACTTATATAGAGACTTGGTTGGTTAAGGACGTAAACATTTAGGGTCCTAACATTCCACTACACTTCCATAGCTAACGTACACGGCGGCCCACTCTATCAACACTGACCCAGTGGTAGCCCTTTCCCTCTTGGCAGTACTCAATGACTTAGCACCACACCCATATATAATACCAAGGCATTTTAATCCAGCTTATAGGTCACCCCCTCCATGACTCGAACCTAGGACGTGGTGCCTGCTCTGATACCATTTGTTATGTGCCTAACTATTGCTCCAAAAGCCTAGGACTTATGGGGACTTGGTTGGTTAAGCACTTGAACATTTAGGATTGTAACAGTTGGTGGGATGAAGGTTTGATTACCTTGTTTGGTGCATTATACCTTTTCATTTCCATTTCTAGTCTCTCTTATTATTGAAATTCATTGAATGCCTCCACAAAACACAATTGAACCAATTATGGAGAGAGAGAGAAAATCAAATATCTGTAATCAAAACATATGTATTGATAATTATGTAAAAGGAAATGTAAACAAAAGCAAAAAATAATTAATTAATTAAATAAAAATAAAAGTAAACGATACAAATATGAAGCACCAACAACTTGTTTAGAAGATGTAATTTTTATAGCATATCATCACGAAAGAAGGAAAAAATTATAGAAATAGAAACTGCTGAGGACAGTTGTAATGTTTTGAACAGTTTAGAGAAGTTGAGCTTTTATCTTGATGGGTTCTGAGAGAACTTGAGTATTGAGGTATGTTTGAAGGGACCCTTAAGACATTTTTTCCCCAGAAAGTGTCACTCTTAGAGTTTCCCTATATATTTGATTCTATTTATGTTATATTCATGTGCAAAGTTATTACTATTAGGTGTCAGGTACCCGATTGGCCCATTAATTACTTGGGTCTTCCTCTAGGGTGTAGTCCTTGGAGTTTGAGTTTTTGTGCAACAGTGATTAAAATGATAGATGATTGGACACTTGGAAGAGAAACTATTTATCCTTTGGGTGTAGAATTATGCTCACTCTAGTCTTTGGCTAACCTTCTACTATCTCCCATTGTTCTAAATCCCAGTTTGTGCAGTGGTGTGGTTGGAAAGATCCAAAGATATTCATGATAAGGTACGGGAAGAAAGATCATTTGTGAAATCGGAAGAGTTGTCTAGAGATAAAAGCAAAGGTTGATTGGACCTAGGCAACATTGTGGCTTGAAATTCTACGTATTCTGTCAAATGGTTATCGTGATTTAGTACTAACAAGGATGCATTACTATTATAGGTTTATCCAGTAAATGTGCTTTACATAATAATGAGTCGGATCTTGTTATATGTCCTTGAGAGGCAATTTTTTTGATTGCTCCCACCTTCTGCTTTAATTTGGGGTAGGGCTTTATGTGCAGTTTTCGGTTGATACATGGGATGACGAGCTTCCCATGTCTTCCCACTTTCTTGGTTTTTTTTTATACCCAACACTCTATAGGGAGTGACTGGTGGCCAAGGTTCTTTCACGGTCTCATGATAGTCATTCCCAGAACAAAGAGCTTGGGCAGGAACTGTCACGCCCCGATCTTGGGTCACATAAAATAGTATGTTCGCAAAGCACCGGAACGCGACTTTAAGATACCAATCTAGATCGAATTGCTGGCTTGAGGCCTTCCTCAAACTTTTGTGCTTTGTCTTCTTCTTCAGCCACAATATGAGGAGCAAACCTTGACAACTCAGTGAATTTCAGCTCATACTCTGACACGGTCATAGATCCTTGTTCTAACTTCATAAATTCACTTGCTTTTTGTTTCCTGTAGCTAGCTGGAAAATACCGCTCATGAAATATCTTCTTAAAGTCTTCCCACTTCATTGTAGTGACATCTCTCATTCTCATGACAGACTCCCACCATGCATATGCATCATCTTTTGGCATGAAAATTGCTAACTCCAACTTATCCTCATCTGTACACTTCATGGCCCTAAAAATCTTTTCTAACTGCACCATCCACCTTTGAGCTTCTAGTGGATCAACTGCACCCTGAAATGATGGTGGAGAAAACTTCTGAAATTTCTCCAACAAATCACCAGGCTGAGCCCCTGCATTGACTTGCGTGCCCCTTTGTTGCTCAGAATTCCTCTCCAACAAGGTGGTTACATTTCCCAAAACTCGGTACATTTCCTCGATACGTGGGTCCGTACCCTCACTAGAAGAATCAGCCCTAGTTGTCTGTCTCTGTCCTCCTGCCATCTACATAGGAGGAATCAAGAAACAAACAAACATGAGACTTAAACATTATATTGTATTTTATACACATTCAACCTTGTAATATGTAATACATACATAGGTACACAACAACAAACATATATATATAACACATCATCCTTCTCCTTATATCTATACATTATTACCCTAGAATCCTAACCCATTTCTCTGATACCAATGTGTCACGCCCCGATCTTGGGTCACATAAAATAGTATGTTCGCAAAGCACCGGAACGCGACTTTAAGATACCAATCTTCACTAATTTATAAAAATAACACAATCCCCAAGAGGACAGTAATAATACCTACTAGAATCCAAGAAAGTATCTTCTACAACCCATCAAAACATAAAATCTCAATTATACAAACCCAATTGAAAAAGATGAATCCTTAATAGTACGACATCTAAATCCGTAGATACTAATAATATTAAACTATTAGCCACAGAACTTCAACAACTTTCACTTAGGCTTCTTCCAACTCTGGTCCTGCAATTGACCTGAAATTGTTTATTTCCACAAAGGGTGAGCTCACAGCCCAGTAAGAAGATTTACTTTAATTTATATGAGCTAATAATGTAAAATCTCTAGTCAATGAAGTTTAACATAACAAATTTCATTCTATGCATAAGACTGATATAATTAGATTTTGCACGATACTTCATGATGTTCCACATTATATTCATTCAACCTAAACATCACAATAATTCATTTACATGCACAAGCATCGGTGTCAATTAATTAATTATTATTATGAAATACAAATTATGGGGGTCTTTATTCTAATGATTCTCATGTCAAACTTAACCAGAATTTTGATCAAGTTCTTGGATCCCACTTTAATGCAGCAGGGATTAGACTCTCATAAACTCCACGTGTACATCGTGGTTTTAGGGGCTTCCAACCCATGGGACACAAGCGCCCAACCTTATTTTCCTTAAAATTTAGGGACTCACACCCCCAAGAACACCAACTCATCACTAAGATGGTCATCCTTCATGAGTAATCACTAGAATAAAGATATACGGTTACGTTATTTATCAATATGTCAATTCCTTATATACTATTGACCACACAGTATCATGATTAGAAATTTTGTCACAATTCTTATGATCTACTATAATCACCCAAGCTTAAAAGAATACCTTTCTTGAACCAAATAAATTGTAACCAGAGATAACAAATAACTATTGGTTCGTATAAATGATAACACAACAATTATAGTATAAGCAATTATAGTATAATCTTTACAAGGACAAAATAACTACACTTATAATATGGCCCTGATATGTAAAATAGTATTGCACTACATAGTCTAATTGATATTAGCATGATTTGGTGAAAAGCAACCACAACCATCCGATTCTCAAGACAACCCTGCAACACTTTTTCACCCTTTTTGTTTTAATATATATAAAAGGTGTCATTTGCCATTAAAGCAATCTGGCAGCACAAGCAATGTGCACAAGCAAACAAATCACCTAAACAGTAAAAGGTGAATAGTACTAAAAAGTGATTCATGACTTTTGCCATTTAAAAGAAATAAAAAAGGTGATTCATCCATGTATTCTACGATTCTATCAAAGCAATAAAAAGGGGGTTCATGACCATTGTCATTCAACGAACACGTGAAAATAATAAAATATTGTGGCATGAATTTTGCCATTTAAAAGAAATAAAAAAAAAGGTGATTCATCCATGTATTCAACGATTCTGTCAAAGCAATGAAAAGGAGTTAGCATGACCATGAGGCCATGTCATGTTATGAGAGAAAAGTCCAGCCATGTGATGTTAAAGAAAAGTGAGTAAACCATGGCATGGATGGTCAAGAGAAAAAGCATGGTCAAGAGAAAAGCATGCGTACAGGTCACATGGGTACCTTTTTGTTTGTTTGTTTGTTTGTTTGTTGTTGACTACCACCCAATTCTTCACATATCATCATGGGAAACGAACCAACTTTATAAAAAACAATCACATGGGTTTCTCTACACTCAACCATCCCTTAAACACATGACACGCTGATATCTAACCCAGAATACAATGTCAGCCATTAAAATAACCCAACAGCATATAAACTTGTCAACAGTGCAATATTAAATAGCAAAAAAAATATATAAAGTATCACATACGAAATTAGCTTTATAATAGCAACCCATCATTCATAAAATCCTAAAGAATTTCTTCAAACCCTAATAATTTCTTTATCTAAAGAAAATCTTACATGATTAATCATATAAAATAAAATAAAACCCTTACCTTAAACCAGCCCCAAATCTCTTAGGGTTTCTCTTAATCCCTCTTTTCTTCTTCTAATCCTCCTACAATAAGCATTGAAGAAATAGATAAATAAAAATAAGAATAAGAAATTTGGGAAGGAGGTGTAGAGGACTTGAGGAAAGGGACAAGACTTACCACCTACGGATTGTGTGTTCCTTGAGGAAGAGTAAAAGAAGAAAAGGAAAAGGTAAGAAGAAGGTACGGTTTGGTGCTTTAGGGCAAAGGGACAAAAGGTGGGAGAGAGTACGATTTGGATCTTCTCCCCCTTTTGGTTTCCTCTCTTTTAAAGTAAGGCTTGCTAATGTGTATGTGCCACTAGGGAGGGTCCTACACCAACACCAATTAAAATCCCCAAATCAAATGACCCTTGACCAGTCCAAAGTTGACTAAGGTCAAAGTCATGTTTATTTTGCTTCTTTTGACCAAGTTCGGCCATCTTCATCAAGGCAAGAGACCAGCAGAGAGAGGAACAGAAGGGTCAGAATAAAGTTCGGCCATCTTCATCATTCCAAAAGAGGCAAAGGACTCAAGATCCAAGTCAAGAAAGAATTGGACTTACTTCAGCTGCACCTATCTCAACTAGACCTATGCAAGCTCATGGTCAGGGTAATACCTGAAGAAATTTGTCTGAGATAAAGTGTCATAACTGTGGAAGGTTTGGGCATATAATGAGATATTGCAGATTTCCTCCTAGAGCACCCCAGCAGCACAGACAAGGAGGAAGTGCTCCAGCACTTTTGCCACCACCTCAAGCCAGGGTTTACACAGCAGTAGCTCGAGACTCTAGTGCATCAAATGCTGTGGTGGAAGGTACCTTACTTTTATTTCATACACCAGTTAGAATGTTATTTGACACAGGGGCATCCCATTCTTTTATATCATCTATGTGTGTTGCATCATTAGAGTTGGAATGTGTAAACCTTGACAAACCATGGATAGTAGATAGCCCTCTGGGAAGGACAACTCTTAGTCAGGTGTGTAGATCATGTGAGATCAGGCTAGGGGAATTGGTATTGTTGGTAGATTTGTTGGTATTGAATCTGTTAGAGTTCGATGTCATTCTTGGCATGGACTGGTTAGCAACATTCCATGCCAGTGTGGACTGTTACAGTAAGAAAGTGACATTCCGCCTACGAAATGGACCAACCTTGACTTTTGATGGGTCGCTTCAAGACCTTGAGTCTTATGTTATGCTGAGTTCCTTAGAAGCTAAGGAGGGTGCTAGTGTAGAGAAGATACCGGTGGTCTGTGATTTTGCAGTGGTATTTCAAGAGATACCCGGTCTACCTCCAAGAAGGGAAGTAGATTTCTGCATTGATTTGATGCCAGGGACATCCCCCATATCCTTGGCAACATATCGAATGGCACCAGTAGAACTTAGAGAATTGAATAAGCAGTTGGAGGATTTGAAGAAGCTTGGGCTTGTCAGACCTAGTTTTTCTCCTTGGGGAGCACCAGTGTTATTCGTCAAGAAAAGGGATGGTTCCCTTAGACTGTGTGTGGACTATAGGCAATTAAATCGGGTTACAGTGAAGAACAAGTACCCATTGCCTAGAATCGATGATTTGTTTGACCAGCTGAAAGGGGCAGTATATTTTTCTAAGATCGATTTGAGGTCAGGATACCACCAATTAAGAATCAGGGAGGAAGATATACCCAAGACTGCATTTAGGACCAGATATGGGCTTTTTGAATTTGTTGTAATGCCTTTTGGTTTGACAAATGCCCCGGCGGCATTTATGGACTTAATGCATCGAGTGTTTCGGCCCTACATCGATCAGTTTGTGGTCATTTTTGTAGATGATATTTTGGTGTACTCAAGATCTAGAGAGCAGCATGAAAAACATTTGGGGATAGTGCTTCAAACATTAAAGGAACATCAATTGTATGCTAAACTTGAGAAATGTGACTTTTGGAAGAACGAAGTCAAATTTTTGGGGCACGTGGTGTCAAAAGATGGAATCTTTGTAGATCCATCTAAAGTGGAAGCAGTCTTGAATTGGGAACAACCAAAGAATGCTACAGAAGTGAGAAGCTTTTTGGGCTTAGCAAGTTACTATAGACGATTCATCGAAGGATTTTCTCGTGTAGCAGCTCCTTTAACCAAACTAACTAGAAAGAATGTTAAGTTCTTGTGGACTAAGGAGTGCGAGGAGGCCTTCGCGGAGTTAAAGAACAGATTGACATCAGCACCTGTTCTAACTTTGCCAATCAGTGGGAAGCAGTTTCAGATTTTCACAGATGCTTCTTTGCAAGGACTAGGGTGTGTCTTAATGCAAGAAGGGAAGGTTGTGGCATACGCTTCTCGGCAACTGAAGCCACATGAGGTAAATTATCCGACGCATGATTTGGAATTGGCTGCAGTAGTGTTTGCCCTTAAGTTATGGAGGCACTACTTATATGGTGAGAGATTTGAGCTATTTTCCGATCACAAGAGCTTAAAATATATTTTCTCACAGAAAGAACTTAATATGCGTCAAAGGCGGTGGATGGAGCTAGTTAAAGACTATGATTTCACATTGCAATACCATTCGGGGAAGGCGAATGTAGTAGCCGATGCTTTGAGCAGAAAGCCTAGAAGCACACTATTCTTTTTGATTGCTCAAGAGAGGAATTTGGTAGAAGGATTTTCAAATTTGGGAACCAAACAAATCTCACGATTAGCAGGGGTGTATTTCTCTAATTTGGTCGTGAAGCCAAATCTTATCGAAAGGATTGTGGAAGAGCAGAAGCATGATAAGTCACTCCAGTATCTAGTAGCAAACGGAAAGGAAGATTTCAGATACCATTTGGATGGTAGTATTAGATTTAGGGACAGATTGTGTATTCCCGAGGAAAGTGGATTGAAAGAAGAGATCATGAATGAAGCTCATAAGACTCGATACTCTGTACACCCAGGTGGGACAAAGATGTATAGGGATCTCCGTAAGCTGTATTGGTGGAAAAATATGAAGAATGAGATTGCTAAGTATGTTTCTCGGTGTTCTACATGTAAGCAAGTAAAGGCAGAGCACCAGAAACCTGCAGGACCATTGCAGCCTCTCCCCATTGGTGAATGGAAGTGGGAAAGCATCTCTATGGATTTTGTTGCAGGATTGCCAAGGACCCGCAATAACCATGATACAATTTGGGTTATTGTGGATAGGCTAACCAAATCAGCTCATTTTATTGCTATCCAATATTCTATTTCGATGGATGATTTGGTTCGGCTATATATTGAGCAAATTGTGAGGTTGCATGGAGTACCTGTCTCAATAGTTTCTGATCGGGATTCTCGATTTACATCTCGGTTTTGGAAAGGTTTTCAAAAGGCATTTGGTACAAGACTTGATTTCAGCACCGCATTCCACCCTCAGACCGATGGGCAAACCGAAAGGGTCAATCAGATTCTTGAAGATATGCTTAGGGCATGTGTACTTGATTTTAAGGGTAGTTGGGAAAGTCATCTTGCATTAATTGAGTTTGCATATAATAATAGTTACCAAGCAAGTATCGGAATGGCTCCGTTTGAGGCACTCTATGGGAGACCATGTAGATCTCCTATTTGTTGGACCGATGTAGGAGAGAAGTTGCTGTTGGGTCCACAATTTGTAGAAGAGACTACAGAAAAGATTAAAATTATTAAGGAGAGGTTGAAAACTGCTCAAAGCCGACAGAAAAGCTATGCAGATAGGCATAGAAGGAAGCTGGAATTTAATGTTGGGGATTTTGTTTTTCTAAAAGTCTCCCCTATGCGAGGCATCTTCAGATTCGGCAAGAAAGGGAAGTTGGCACCAAGGTATATTGGACCGTTTCAAATTTTAGGAACAGTTGGGAAAGTGGCTTATAGAGTTGATTTACCCCCGCAGTTGTCTTCGGTGCATAATGTGTTCCACGTGTCTATGCTTCGGAAGTACGAGCCTGAACCCACACAAGTCATTGATTGGCAAGCTATACCATTGAGGGATGATGTTTCTTATGAAGAATATCCAATTCGTATCTTAGATCGGAAGGAACACGTAATGAGAAGGAAAACTCTTTCCTTGGTAAAAGTCCAATGGAGTAATCATTCTGAGGCAGAAGCTTCATGGGAGCAGGAATCAGAAATTAGGGAGAAATACCCTCATCTATTTTGGGATCAGGTATGTTTCTAAATTTCGAGGACGAAATTTTTGTAAGGTGGGTAGAATGTAACAACTTGGTTAAAAGAAGCAAAATAAAGATGACTTTGACCTTAGTCAACTTTGGACTGGTCAAGGGTCATTTGATTTGGGGATTTTAATTGGTGTTGGTGTAGGACCCTCCCTAGTGGCACATACACATTAGCAAGCCTTACTTTAAAAGAGAGGAAACCAAAAGGGGGAGAAGATCCAAATCGTACTCTCTTCCACCTTTTGTCCCTTTGCCCTAAAGCACCAAACCGTACCTTCTTCTTACCTTTTCCTTTTCTTCTTTTACTCTTCCTCAAGGAACACACAATCCGTAGGTGGTAAGTCTTGTCCCTTTCCTCAAGTCCTCTACACCTCCTTCCCAAATTTCTTATTCTTATTTTTATTTATCTATTTCTTCAATGCTTATTGTAGGAGGATTAGAAGAAGAAAAGAGGGATTAAGAGAAACCCTAAGAGATTTGGGGCTGGTTTAAGGTAAGGGTTTTATTTTATTTTATATGATTAATCATGTAAGATTTTCTTTAGATAAAGAAATTATTAGGGTTTGAAGAAATTCTTTAGGATTTTATGAATGATGGGTTGCTATTATAAAGCTAATTTCGTATGTGATACTTTATATATTTTTTTTGCTATTTAATATTGCACTGTTGACAAGTTTATATGCTGTTGGGTTATTTTAATGGCTGACATTGTATTCTGGGTTAGATATCAGCGTGTCATGTGTTTAAGGGATGGTTGAGTGTAGAGAAACCCATGTGATTGTTTTTTATAAAGTTGGTTCGTTTCCCATGATGATATGTGAAGAATTGGGTGGTAGTCAACAACAAATAAACAAACAAACAAACAAAAAGGTACCCATGTGACCTGTACGCATGCTTTTCTCTTGACCATGCTTTTTCTCTTGACCATCCATGCCATGGTTTACTCACTTTTCTTTAACATCACATGGCTGGACTTTTCTCTCATAACATGACATGGCCTCATGGTCATGCTAACTCCTTTTCATTGCTTTGACAGAATCGTTGAATACATGGATGAATCACCTTTTTTTTTATTTCTTTTAAATGGCAAAATTCATGCCACAATATTTTATTATTTTCACGTGTTCGTTGAATGACAATGGTCATGAACCCCCTTTTTATTGCTTTGATAGAATCGTAGAATACATGGATGAATCACCTTTTTTATTTCTTTTAAATGGCAAAAGTCATGAATCACTTTTTAGTACTATTCACCTTTTACTGTTTAGGTGATTTGTTTGCTTGTGCACATTGCTTGTGCTGCCAGATTGCTTTAATGGCAAATGACACCTTTTATATATATTAAAACAAAAAGGGTGAAAAAGTGTTGCAGGGTTGTCTTGAGAATCGGATGGTTGTGGTTGCTTTTCACCAAATCATGCTAATATCAATTAGACTATGTAGTGCAATACTATTTTACATATCAGGGCCATATTATAAGTGTAGTTATTTTGTCCTTGTAAAGATTATACTATAATTGCTTATACTATAATTGTTGTGTTATCATTTATACGAACCAATAGTTATTTGTTATCTCTGGTTACAATTTATTTGGTTCAAGAAAGGTATTCTTTTAAGCTTGGGTGATTATAGTAGATCATAAGAATTGTGACAAAATTTCTAATCATGATACTGTGTGGTCAATAGTATATAAGGAATTGACATATTGATAAATAACGTAACCGTATATCTTTATTCTAGTGATTACTCATGAAGGATGACCATCTTAGTGATGAGTTGGTGTTCTTGGGGGTGTGAGTCCCTAAATTTTAAGGAAAATAAGGTTGGGCGCTTGTGTCCCATGGGTTGGAAGCCCCTAAAACCACGATGTACACGTGGAGTTTATGAGAGTCTAATCCCTGCTGCATTAAAGTGGGATCCAAGAACTTGATCAAAATTCTGGTTAAGTTTGACATGAGAATCATTAGAATAAAGACCCCCATAATTTGTATTTCATAATAATAATTAATTAATTGACACCGATGCTTGTGCATGTAAATGAATTATTGTGATGTTTAGGTTGAATGAATATAATGTGGAACATCATGAAGTATCGTGCAAAATCTAATTATATCAGTCTTATGCATAGAATGAAATTTGTTATGTTAAACTTCATTGACTAGAGATTTTACATTATTAGCTCATATAAATTAAAGTAAATCTTCTTACTGGGCTGTGAGCTCACCCTTTGTGGAAATAAACAATTTCAGGTCAATTGCAGGACCAGAGTTGGAAGAAGCCTAAGTGAAAGTTGTTGAAGTTCTGTGGCTAATAGTTTAATATTATTAGTATCTACGGATTTAGATGTCGTACTATTAAGGATTCATCTTTTTCAATTGGGTTTGTATAATTGAGATTTTATGTTTTGATGGGTTGTAGAAGATACTTTCTTGGATTCTAGTAGGTATTATTACTGTCCTCTTGGGGATTGTGTTATTTTTATAAATTAGTGAAGATTGGTATCTTAAAGTCGCGTTCCGGTGCTTTGCGAACATACTATTTTATGTGACCCAAGATCGGGGCGTGACAGGAACGTATACCAGCTGACCTTATAGAGCTAGCTTCCCTTTTCGCGTACCTCAATAATGTCTTCACCATTCATAGATCCTAAGATTCCTGACTATCAAGTTTAGATTCCTGATTTGGGATGGGTCTCTTTCTTTCAGATTTTAAATCGTGATAGGGATTTTCCATTTACTTCTTTCCCCAACAGGGTTCTTTGGAAATCTTGCATTCCTTCTAGATTAAGGGGCTTAACATGGACTCCCATTCTTCAAAAAATTAGCACTAATGAAACCTTTCAAAACAAAAGAAATCTATTGCCCTTTTCTCCCAGAGTTGTATAATGTGCTTGAGCAAGGAGGTGTTGGTGAATCATATTTTCATTAATTATGATGTTGCTGGACTGGTTTAGAAATATTTTTCAAACTACATGTTTGGGTATTCCTTTTAAACTTGGCCTTTTATTAGCCCTTTGGATTTCTTGCTTCTTGAGGAGAGAGGTAGGATGATGTACCATACCATTCCCTCTTTCATGCCGTTTTGCTGGCTCTGTGGGAATTGAGGAACAAGAAGATATTCCAGGGCAAGAGGGGCTATGTTATCTGTTATTGAATTAGCTGTGGTGATGGTAGCCTCCTGGATGTCCATTTGTCTAAAATTACCAGTGACTTCCTCTTTGACCTATGGCAAATTGAACATTGAACAAGCAAATGGAAAGCTTCAAATTAGATGTTACAAAATCTATGCATTATCTTCTTGATTTGAGAGCTCAGGTAGACCCGTTATTGGGTTTTGAGAGACTAGAATCTTGAAACATTTTTGGTTTTATCAGCAATAGTACATAAGCTAATTAAAGTCTTCTTCTGCCTCTTTCCTTTACCCCACTCCCCAGCCCAACCAAAAAAAAAAAAAAATAACAGTCATTTTTTTTTCTTTCCTTCCCATTTTTATCGGCAGTAGCATTGCCTGGGTAGCATGACCTTGCTCTCTGAAAGTCCATTTTGCTAAACGTTTTGTCTCTCTTATTCTTTTGTAGGTACTATGAACTGGGACCTGACGATCCTCCTTATGCTGCTAAATTTTATGATTGCTGTGGAGCTGAGGACCCTGATGCATCAGGATGCACCACTAGTTTTCATGTATCTTATGATGATTAATGGTCATAATGTCAATATCAACTGTAGCTGAATTGTGTATGTTCATATTTTCTTTATAGTAGAAATGGTTAATCAGTCCCTAATCTGTTTTCTTGTACATGGCTAATGTATGATCTGTTGTGTTTTCTATTAACTGTGATGCATCTCATTAATTTTGGTATAAGTGTGAAGCAGATGGTTGACTGATCTGTTACAGTTAAAGCTTCCGGGTATCTGTTGCATGAATTAAAGCCTTTAGTTTGTTTTTTATTTCAAGTTGGGCAAGAATACCAGAGTTCTTTTGGTTGCAGTAGCTGTAAAAAAACGCCCACAGCCATTATCATTTGGTACTTTAGGTTTGTATAAACTATCATGTCCCAAAGTTAAGAAGAAAGAAGCATACCCAACCCAAGTTGCACCCTTAATGGGTCGGCAGTCGTTCCATGAGGGCCACGACTAGACCCTCCTTTTGAACCTTCTAATGCAGTTGATTTGAAGTTTAAAGCTTTGTTCGCTGCTTGTGATTGTTGAAGCAAAACAGGTTTCAGCTTGTGAACGAAAGAAGATGTCACAGGAAGTACCAAGCTTCCACAGCCCCCACAATTCGGCTCCAGAGTTCGTAAATCTTTCAGTTCAAGCCATCTTCAGCTGTTTTCCTGTCAATGAGTGCCTAAACATGTTCCTAGTACGTTGTAATTTCCTATAAACCTACCATGAAGATTCAATAAGAATGCTTTAAACTAAGAGCTAAGATGGAGAAATAGTTACTGTAATTCCAATGGAGGCATAAAAATATCACAAATTGAAAGTCCTTGGAAACTTATTTGTAGATTCATCAAAGCATAGTTGCTTCCTTGTTTCACCATTCTGCAATCATGCACCGCGAGGATCTTATCGAACTTCATGTCATAAAGATACATATGAAATCAGTGTTTATTTTTTTTTTTGGTAGTCTGAATCAGTGTTTATTTCATGTGAAAACCAGTTCCGTTTGGGGTTTGAAATTAAAAACTAAAGAAGCTGACACTCCTACTACTACGACTTTAATGGAGGCAGAGATAGACATCTGAAACTTTTCAGTTGTCTTCTAGGTCTCCTGTTTATTTCCAAAGTTCTAAGCAGTAGAGACACCAGAATTCAATAATTTGAATCAGAGTTTGCCGATTCGCAAGTGGACTGCGAAACTAAAAAATCCTCGTCTGATTCGTACAAAGACGTGATAGCCGGAGGTTGGGATAAGAGTTTATAGGATCAAAGCGGCTGAAGTTGATTGGGAGTTACGGAAGTTGATTCCCTCGCTTGAGAACACAGGGAACTAATGGATGACCGAGATAGGGGCTTCTCGTTGATTTGTGAAGATAATACGGTTGCCGGAGTTTAGAACAAGTTCTTTAGCAGTTGGGGGTTCACCGAAGGTCGGAGGCTGCTCAAAGGTGTGCCAGTGGTTGGATTACTTTGATTCACGGATTGGTCGTAGAAAAATTTCCAGCGCCTAGAGGATCAATACATAGCCGATCTGAGTTTATTAGATGATCACCGGAGTTCGAATCGGATTGATCAGAAGTTAGGGACAGGTCGGGAGCTTCGCTAGTGGTAGGAGATGGGAGAAAGACTGAGAGAAACGAGGAAGAAAATGGAAGAACAAGATGGACGATCGGAAAAAAAACCAAAAAACCAAAGAGACGTCGAATCTGTCGAATAAGCACTTATTCGTCCGTACGCGGGAGGAGGAGCTCTACAGAGGTGCTTCTCCTTGCGGGTCCTCTTCCTCTTCTTCTTTTGGGGAAGTACTTTATCAGCTAAAAGTGATCCTTATTCGTGATTTTCCCAAAAAAAAAAAACAATAAAAAGAAACACTCCGTAGTCCAAACGCACTGCTTTCGCGTCTCCACTTCTCTTTTTCCGACTATATTTCTTGGCGCTTCCCGGGGGTTCCTGCTTTTTCCGGCGACCATTCGACGAAAACCATGTGGATAAGGCTGCTCTTGCTTTTGGTGCTTTATCGATTGATCCGTCTTTTTTTCGACGACGATGACAATTGCGAAGTAGACACCTCCGACTCCGATGTGAATTTCTTGGTTGCACAGAGGTCACTCTCTATTCCATTTTTGGTTTGTACGCTTTGAATTATCCTTCTTTTGCTTGAGAGTCATTTTTGTCTTAAGGCTCTCTGGTTCCGATCATTGTACCTTTTGGTTAATTATTTAACGGTTACTCTTCATTTTATGGACACGTAACTTGGGTTTACGTATTCTGTAGATTCGAGAAGCTTTTTAATGGTAAGGTTTATCTTGGACTTCGAATTCCAGATGCCGATACCAGTAGTCGACAGAGCATCGATATGGTTCTTGTCAGCGAAGGGTAGTTCTTCGATCTTTTTCCCCTTTGTCAGACTGAACTCGCATTGCTTAGTTTCCGTTTTTCAAATTTTTTTTACACTCTACACGTAATTTTATTTTTTGTTTTCGTTTTATGATTTCTGCAGAGAGGCAGTGGTGATCTCCGTTAAGAATTTCTCGGGCTTTGTAGGAATCGATGCGGGTGGAAGCTGGATTTGTAACGGCGAAAACAAATGCACGATAGAACACCATCCTGATCCTGTAGGAAACCTTTTTCTAATTCTTTGATTCTTTATTGATTTTATACAGTCTTTTTCTATTTTCCATCGCAATCGATAGGACACACTGTTAAACACGTCATGATTCTTGGGTACTAGCTATAAGCTAAGATGACTGTGCTGAGATATGGCAAGTTGAGGGGAATGCCTTAACCCTAATTGGGATTGACAATCAGAAACTCCAGATCAGGGTGTGGATAATTAAGTTATTAAGTACAAGATATAAATCCATGAATCTTATTAATATACCGTTGTGGCAATTGTACGTTTTTTTCGTCCTCAAAATTAACGGGAAGGAGGGACATCATTTTGGATTGGAAGGAGAAAAATGTTCAAGCGGAGTTCCTTTTCGTGAAATTATCTACCATTTGGGTTGAAATTGAACAATGAGTTTCTTATTAACAACTAAGTTTTGCATAAAATGGTTAGCAACTTGAATGAATCTGTGCTTGCTTGTAAAACTGATTTTGCTGCCACTTGTGTGATGCTAATTTACCATAGTATGGAATTAAGAGAAACCAGAGAGTAACTTGAAGCTCTCAGTGTTGGAGTGCTGGAGGTGCTGGAGTGTGAGACAGTATATTGCTTCTTGGTGGTCCAAAAGAGACGACTTAGAACAAGAAAGGTTCAATAGCAGGAACTAGAATGGTCAATAGCAGGCACTAGAATGGCAAGTATTTGGATACTCAAAATTCGCGAAGGGCATATTAACCTGGCTTGGTCTTAAGAAGTGATTGGTTAGGTGAATTACTGCTTAAGACATATGCTTGTAGTTGATGCATGGGATGAATAGCTATGGGGATCACCTTCTTGCAACATCCAGTAATTGTTTACCTTTCAAAAAAAAAAAAAAGGAAGGAAAAAGGACTTTCTGCAACTATGCTTCAAATATTAAAGTGAGGTCCATTTCTTTGATGTGAGAATGTTTGAACTCAGCTGAACTGTGTCATAGAAGCCTTCGTCTCCTCTCCTCTCCATCGTCTCTTAGATGACCAAGTATCAGTTCCACAGAGCAAACCTCTTCAGATGCTCTGTCTCCTGCATTTTGTAAGGTCATCTGAATCATTTTATAGTATATATATCCTCAACTTCTGCATCCCTAGCATCCATGTCACAACCACCAGTACCATCACTGTTGTCAACGTCATCAATCTGTAAACAATGACTGAATCCCTGAAGTATGTCATTTGATGGAATGCTTGTAAACATCGACTCCCTCAGCATTTCTCCTATGGCTAATATATCCACCATGCTAATGGACTGTATGGAAGAATGAGATGGTCATCTCATCACTCAAGAATCTAGCAAAAATAACAATAAAGTGCCTCATTCCAACTAGTTGGATTGGCAGCATGAATATTGTTTTGTCACCCTGACCTATAGAAAACCACATTCTTATGTGCATTTAAATGATCTTTTATTGATTCCATCTGGTTTTCTTTTTGATCTCTTTCTTGCCCATTTATAACCTCAAAGTTCATCATCACATGCTTTATAACTATCATGTGTATCTCCAGTACTTTGATTTACATATCCAGAATATTTTACCTAGTTAACTTTACCTTTTCTTGTATTTGGGCTACTTATATACGCTCCTAGATATGTTCTATTCATTACCATTTCTCGACTTTCCACAAATGCATCCCTACATTTTCATCGTAGCAATACTCTTTTTTTTTTTTTTTTGTATTTGTGGCTTCTTTTTTTGTCTTGCTTCTTACATCTTTGTAGACTTAATAGCTGTCTATAAAATTTTCATTTTAGCTCAAGTGGAATTTGTTGATCACTCAATAATTTAGAAGTGCTTCTCCACTTAAGCCATCGACCTCCAAATCTATGTATAAGATAAGATTCTTGTTAATATTCCTCTTATTATGAATAATTGATGCAATATAATGATTGATTCCGAAACATTAACATCTTATGATTGTGAGTTGGGTGTTTAAGTTTTTGCCACTCAATATGAGACATGTTATGATTGTGGATTCTCTCTAGATCATTCTGTAGGATTTGCTTTCCTGAAAATTTAGATCAGGAATGGATTTGTTCTCTGCTCCTTTCAACTAGTTGAATCACTATGAAAATTTTATTTTCTGCATTTTCAGATGTTGGAAACTAAAAGACAGATGGCAATTCTTGAAGCATACCTCAAGCAAAGAGGACTAACTTTACCAGAAGGGTATTTGTGTGGTAAAGTTGCCCTTCCAAACCCGAATTTCAGGTGTGCTTTGTTTCTTACTAATGATTGCTTGCATCCAGAACACTATAATTTATTCAAGTAAACTTAGAGTTGCATTTCCATATAGTTGCTGGTTTTTGTTTGATTAGTCAGATCTTCATCACTTATATTATTATTACTTGCTTGTGTTTCTTATCAATTTTTATAAAAAGGATTCAATTAATGAAGAAGGTTTTCTCCAGAAGCTCATCCTTTACAGTCTAGATATCTGCAGGACGATATCTGCACATGATTCTGCGTTTTTACTTCCCAGAGTTTGAAATTTTGGAAGCATTGATGTTCAAGGACAGAAAGAAATTGTTAATGACTCAATTAAAAATGAATATCGCGTGTCAACAATTCAGAATTTCCATTTCTCATAACTTGATGTCGTCAAAATAACAATCAGTACTAACTTCTTGCAAGGTTTAGTTTCTGTGCGATTGGGCGTGTTGTGCAAGGCATGAAATGAAATTTCAGTGGCACACTGCTAAAATTTTGACGGTCCACCAGAAAATCAGGTTCTGGATGATATGTGAAGATAAAAGAACTAAAGCATCTATTAGGAATTTATTGGTTACTCACCTTAAGCCTGTTTAGACATAACATTGTTTCAGCAGTTAGTAACTGTAATTTTTTATTTTGCTAGCTGATTGTACACCATCTTGGTAAATCATCACCCTTGGTTTTCATCAATCTTGTGAAGTGGCTAGGCTTAGTGTTTATGATCATTTTTTGTAGGACTATTCATTCAATTGGTTTTCCGCCAGAGGTTATTACTTATGACCAATTGATGCAACTTAAGCCGCAGTCAAGAAGTTTTTTTGCTGGCTGGATTAAGGATGCATTTCGTGGCAGAAAGAACGATATGCAGGAGAGCATCAATCAGCAGCTTAATTCCATTCTCAGCACAGCTCCGAAGTGGGATAGGTTTGCTTCTGTTTTAACTGTATTACCTTTGTATTTTTATTGTAATTATTTTTCTATCATGAAGATATTGGCTAGAAATGGCATTAAAATGCAAATATTCTATACCCTAATGCTCGCCAAACATTAATTAGGTTTTCTTAATTTATTTGCTAATAGTGTATTATTTTATTGTACCAAGATTATCATGATTTTTACAACGAAGTATGTCATGGTTTCCAAATTGCATCTCTCTCTCATGCTTATAATTCTTGTTTTTCATTCTGTCATTTGTTTTTAATAAGAATATGCTTTGTGTATAAGGATGGCTTATTTATATAGTCATTTTACCAAAACAATCAAGATTGGAAAAAAGAGTGTGAAATTTTCTTGCAACAGTTAGGTCTTAAGAGGGCTTGGTGCAACAGTAAGGTTGCTCCATTGCAGCCTAAAGATTGCAGATTTGAGTCACAGGAAACATCCTCTCTACTTGTGGAGTTAAGGCTACATAAGTCAGACCCTCCCCAGACCCTGTGCAGTGGTGGGCAAGGTTTAAAAACTCGGTATCGGGTTTGGTATCGGTCTAGCCCGATACCGAGTTGTATCAACCGATACGTCCGATACCAAATCCGATACCGGCCGATACCGGCCGATACCGACCGATACCGACCGATACTCGGCCGATACCGGCCGATACCGGCCGATACCGGCCGATACCGGCCGATACCGAGTTGTATCGCCTTATGGCGATACCGATACGTATCGGCCGATACTTCTCGGTATCGGCCGATACTTAAAACCTTGGTGGTGGGAGCCTCGTTCACAAGGCTAGCCTCAAGGATTGCCTTTTCGGTGACGCCTGGCGTGCTGCCCGGGGCATGAAACGAAAAACCGGTGGCACCTCGATGAAATATCGGCAAAATGGGGAAAAAAAAGAAACAAATTTGGCGGCACACTAGCGAAAACCTACGAAATGCACAAAAACAGCCTAAAATAGGTAGAAAAACATATCACACATGATTGTATACAATTTATATGTAAACATAAAAAGAATAAGGAAGCATAGGCCTCTAATTTATGAACAAAATAAATTATAGCACTAGATAATACATACTAAAACTATCAAAATAATCAACTAGTGGTACATTATTTGTGAGAAAGTAATAAGAATATTATCTAGATAATACATACTAAAAAAAAAATTAAACATTTTTTAAATTTTTTTAATGATTTTTCGTGTTAAATAAACAATTAATTATTCATTTTCTTCAAAAATAAAGTTGTGGACACCCATCTCTAGATCAGGTGTCCGTACTTCATATATAATTAATCCATGAATTTTACTAATTTTTTACATATTTTAATAAATTTTTTTTAACATTTTTCTTAATTTTCAAGTTTAATAAATAACTAATTTTTCAAATACCCAAATTAAATTTAATTGAAGTCCTAAGATATTTTGATTAAATTGGTATTCTTGTATTATAGTAATTATTACATGATTTTTGGGCATATAATATGAATTTTGTTTTTTTTTTCTAATTTTAAAAGAATTTCCGTCCAAAATAATTTTAAAAATTATAATTTTCGTGAAAAAAAGTAACAACACCCATCAATAGATCGAGTGTTGTTACAGATTATATCCAAAAATCATAACATTCTAAGCTAATTAAAACACTAAATAGGGGAAAAAAACATCATTTACCTTTGTTTCAAAACCTTCAAAGCTCCAAAGCACTCAAATGTTAGTAGAGATCAGTGTTTCAGCTTCAATCCATGTTGGAACTTGATTTGGAGTAAGAAAGGGGGAAGAAATTTAAGAAAAAAGATGGAAAATTTGAGGATTGGGGAAGATTTACCCCAAAACCAAAGTCTGCTCGAGATTTTACTGCGTTTCGCAGGCACCCCAGTGAAATCTGGGAAACTGTGTTTGGCCCCCCCCCCCCCCCCCCCCCTGTTTCATGCCGGAAGGGGGGCGAAACACGAAATTTCAGAATGTCAAACACTGACTAGCCTTAACACTTAGTTCTTAAGTCAAGGAATCATGTGCATTCAAATGTATTATCTTCATAGTTACTTTAGAGTAAAAAGATTTTCCAAATTGATTAAAAGTTAAATAATTTTCATGAAATATCATTGTCTCAACTATTTTCTGAGTTATTAAATAATTGCAATGCTTTGGCTGGTATAATCTGCTAGTACAGAGAATTTGAGATATGCAATCCAAAGGTGACAATTTGCAATATTTGGGTCAACAATTTCTTGTTTGCCTGAAATTAAGACCGTGATATTAGGCCAACATCAACAAGAGAACTGCTTTGAAGGAGAGAAGAAATAGAGCATTCAGACAACAATGTTGAATTCTCTTACAGTAGAAGCAGATGGTCTCCTAAAGAAGCCTTAGTCAATTCGGCATTTTTTTAGTAAAGAATATAACATAATTTTAAAATAGTGACCTCTGTAAATGAGTCTGCAGTCAGTTTTTGCTATATATATAAATGAATCAGGAAACATGAAAGTTCAACTTATGATTGTGACATTTTCTTCAGTCATGCTCTGAGATAAGCTGTTCGGTTTCCTACCGTAGATTTTTGTGCTAATGTGTGAAAAGAAAATCTAAAGTTACTTCTATACTGTTGTGCAGGGTGGAGCTAAAAAATAATAAATGCCTTCTTGGAGAATTTTTGGAATTTAAAGGAATGCAAGAGGATATACGGTATCTTCGAAATATCAAGAGATCAAAAGTTAGTCAGTTGATTATGCGGAGGTCAACTATATTTGCTTTTGGTAAATTCTAAACCATTGATTTTATGCCCTCATGAATCACAGTTACACACAAATGAAAAGAAACTAGAAAATATAGACATTATTACTTTGGTTGATATATAATACAAATACAATGACTTCGTTATTCAACTAGTTATAACGAACAAAAATAACAACATCCTCGAAATGGTGAACTGGTGATATTATCATCTTTATTCTCGGGATCATCTTCCATTCACGTCATTTCTGGATTCCTTAGCCTTCCTCTCTGCTTGATTGTATTTTTTTTTCGCTTATCTGTTAATGGTTTTTGTTAGGTTAGAATAGCCGTATAGGATTCATACTGATGACACTAACTAGTTGGAATACAAAATTACTATTGTTCTCTGTAGTGCTACACTCACGCAGTTGTCGAGCTTCCTTTTTTTTTTTTTTTCAGTTCTTTATATCCTTCTTGTACATATGTTCGCAGGCTTTTCTCTTTTATATTTAGTACAACACATTGCACATTAGGAAAACAAAAGGAAAAGAAAATCAACAATGCTTTATCATAACCAGTTGGTTATAACAAAACAAACCCTGTTCTGTCATTATCGATTATAAAAACTTTTTGAGTTAAATTGCTTCTTTAATGATATTGACAAAGTCCATGCATGCATTCTTTTTTCATCCCCAGCCCTCTTGTGTCCCTCAACATGCACCATCGCTTATTCTTATATGTGTGTACATCTACAAGTCTGCACCTGAGATACCTAAACCATATTCATGGATGATGGAAAATGAATGTGTTTTAGGAAGTGAAGGCCATCGAATGGGAAGAAACAGGATACTGCTAAGATTGGCTATGGGAGCAATGTGGAATTTCAACTAATCAGCCGAAAATTCTTATGCCCTATACAAAAGACAAGAAACAAACTGCAAAATTAACACAAAGAACTAAGGCACCAAAACACCTATGATCATGTCATGACTGTAAAAGGAAGTCATCCACCCCCTGCTAGTATCTTCTTGATAGGTCAAATAGAGAATAACATTCTTGTATGCACCAGGAAAATCTCCCCTTTTGCCTATCTTTTGGCCATCTCATTGGCAGCTCTAAGAACTCAGATGAATGGGATCTTCAGTCATTGCCTCATGAACAAGCACCAGAATCAAATGAATGAATATTCATGACACTTCATTGAGTATTCCATCCATGTGACCGCTGACAATGAGTCATCCTATACCTCTGTTGTTTGGAATCCCAGGGCTGATGCCTCTCTCAACCCAGTCAAAGTGTATATGACTCTGCTCATGTGGAATCTACTCTCTATCCTATTAGACCTAAAATGCCATTGAGTATGTGACGACTCTAATATCTCAAGATGTTCCCAACCCCAGATTTTCCCGGACTCCAAAAAATGATCCATCAAATTTGGGCTTGAAACCATCTCGTTCGTGGCATCAGACACTGCCCATAGTTAAGGTGTGTAATTTGCTCCAACCTCTTATGATATTAGGCAATGAGATACCTTTAAATTCTGGCAAGACCAGCATCCAAGAAGGAACCAAAATTAGGGCAGAGTCAATTATATTCTACCGAGTGCTTCCCATCTTGTCTTCATTGATCCTCTGATTCCTCTCCCTGTTTGTCTACCCAAATTAACCTGGGTATTGCCTGAAAGAAAGACTGCCACATCATCCTTTCCCGCTTCTCCAGCCTTGGAAATCTCCACTGCTTAAATTACGAACTAAAGCCCTGTGGCAGCTCTCAATCCATGTCAACCTACTGAATTGCTTTGATCCACCAAATTGTCATGTCCGGTACATGAAACACATGTGGACAATTCACTCTTCTTTCTCTCTGTAAGAAATCATGATTGTTAATTTTGCACATGATCAAAGTCTAAATAAAGACCTTAACTCTAGGAGAGATGAGATTTTTGAAGCTTGAGAGGCAAAAAAGAAGCTACAGGAGCCTCCCTGCCCTGATGAAAGAATAGAATGAAGGATCAAGTAGAAAAAGCTTAGTTAGGGGACCAAAGCCTAAAATCTTGGTAGTTAGAATCAAGAGATACATTATTGAGAATTTGGAAAAGATAATCCAATTCCTCCAACTTAGTTGGTCAAGCTTCCTTTTTGTAACTGTAGATTTCAAAAGAAACTAGATGAGGTCATGAGAGGACTTTAGACGCAAAAGAATCTATATTCTGGACAAGGTAATAGAGATGAAGAAAAAAGAACAAGAGAATGTAACCATTCTTGAATCTTGACACAAAGTGGATATACTAATATTTTCCTAATTTTTCCATTTTTTGAATGTTTTTGTTTTTAAATTGTTTCTGTATTTAATCTATTTTTTTCACTAATAATTAATAATGTTTTCCCCAAAAAAGAAGAAAGAAAAGGTAATTATAGCCATCAGTAGATTGGTTATCATTTCAGAACATACATAACTTCAGCATATTTTCACCGAGTTAAGAAGCAAGAAAACTGAAAAAGAACATGTTTGTCTAAAACAGAAGAATGAATAATCCTTTTAATATTTTCCAAATCTGGGTAGAACGCTTGTAGATTTGAAAGACATTCACAAAGAATCCTTCAAATTAGAGGAGTTTTTAGGGATCATGTATGCGGGATCATCTCTGTTTCTGTAGCCCAAGAGGAGTGAGAGATACTTTTAGAGCAGAGATCATAGCTCTGATCATAAGTATGAAAGAGGTGGTGGCCTCAAATATTCATGATCTTTTCATAGAGATTACTGTTTTGAGGTTTGTCAGCTGCCATGGAGGTTGATGCCCTTTGTAATATTAGTTAGATCTTTGGTATCTTTAATGGGCATATTGTTATCAAAGGTCACTAATTCAACTAATAACTTGGAAGATAGACTTGCTAGAGATGGGTTTTGAGGAAGTCTCTATCAGGGACTTCTAAGGTGGGACAATCTTGTAATGGAAGGAATTTATTATGTGCATGCTTTTTTATTGTAGGGTGATTGATGTTTTGTTCAGTTGTGGATCTGCTGTATTTCTTTCTTGTCTTCTCTAAACATTTCCTTTTTAACAAGGTTGTAAGTTTCAACATGTATCAACTTCGAGGGCTGCCAATATGAACCTATTGTTAATGGTAACAGTTAAATAACTATGAGTTGTAAAATTGCCTCGCCCTTTATGGCTTCAGTCAATACCTGATATGTATTGTTTTTGAAGATGCTGACACATTCTGGTACTGATACTATAAAACTTACTCTGTTTTATGTACAAAAAAGGCACTGTTACTGCAGTAGGTTGTGGTACAGCTACTTATTTTTCATTATCTCTTCATGATTTTGTCCAACACTAATTGTCTTTTTGGATTGAATACCGTTGATGTTTCACTCTAGCCCCCTTTGGGAAACAGTTTTACTGCTTGGTTTCTTATTTTCTCCACTGTTTGATGTCTTTAATTCCCTGTGTCAGGAAAATTCACCAAAATGAGGTACACTTTATTTATTTATTGCTCATTAAAATTAGGCCACTAGGTCAGATACAAGATACAAAAATTATTGCCAGGAAAATTAGACACCAAACTCATAATAAAGGATCCAATTGCGCTTACTACACCGTCCCCCAACTTTTGAATTCCTGTATCCACTGTAAGCCTTTCTTGCCATTAAAACTAAAGGATACAGGCCCTGGTATATGATTTGGCTCCATTTATTACGTTCTTCATTGCAACTTTGTAGTGGTTCAATACCAACCTGAGGCATATATCTAATGATTGGATTTCTCTATCTTTTAATTGTAATAATTTACTTATTTTTCTTTATAAATAAATGGATTGTATTACAAATTCTAGAACTGGATTGAGTCTGATATGACCTATTTGAGCAGTGCTTTGTTGGCAAAGTACAATTTCCTGTGCCCCTGGGATGTTTCAGATGCTCAAGTCTATTGATTGTTGATGAAATGTGGGCCACTTCTTCAGTTTATTCAATTTCTGGTCATACTGAACAAACTGTCCAAACAATGTAGGTTGTTCAGAGCTCCATGTTCGGTACTGTCCTCGTGATTATCGAAGTGAAGGGGCTTCAGCTTCTGAGTGGATGGAAGTAACAGTGAGATCAGGTACTGAGCTTATTTTTAAGCCCCAGAATTCAAGCAAAGTTCGTAAGTTCAAGCTGTTTTCTGTTGCTTCTATGTCACTGAGTGTCTGAAGTCACTCTTGGGCACACCAAGTACTTTCGTGCGAGATTCTTGAGGTAACCAGACTACATTATGAGCCTGTTATGTTTTGGTAGTATGATGTATATATTATACGAGGATTCAGGAACAAAGAAAATTTTATTTTGCTTGAAGATACTATTTTTTGTTTTGCTTGTATTATTTAGAGGCCAGTAATTGATGAAATACAACATATAATATGACTTATTTATTGTGGAAAGGAAACAACAAAGAAAAGGCAGAAATATGTCTTAATCTTGCCCTTTTTTTTCTCCATTTTCTTCCTTCCCTGGATCTGCTTAAATTTATTGGAGTTCTGCTTAAAATTTTTAGAGTTCTGCAATCACAAGGGATCCAAGAAGCAAATGCAGAAGAGGGGTAAAGAAGTTGATTTTCTTCTGCTGATTTAAAAATGCAAGAAAAGTGGTAAGGTATAAGTAGTCTCTTTTATTTTTCTAAAGCTTCTGATAATTTTGAATACCCGAAAGGTGACATGACTGTTGCAGTTGTCACGTGAATATAAAATGGATCTATTATACACGTCTATAATGATGGACAGTTGGCGGATATGATTTAGGAATGTTGAACAAAGACCTGATGGTGATGGTGGGCAATGAGAAGGAGCTGTATGATACATACAAATAAATATGTATGTATGTATATTTATACATAGTTGTGTCCCCCTTAAAATGCTAATTGTTAATAAATTTTGACTTATATACATAACAAATGCTCCAAACTCCAAACATGCCTTGTTACCATCCAACATCGTCTGTTGCATCCTCCCGCAATAGTCCATGTTGCATGAATGAGATGTTATCATGTGGAGCATAGCACGACTTATTCGCATTCAAAAATGTGAAATGACATTTTTAACAATAATGGTAGTAGCATCTCACTGAAGGCAATTGATTAACGAGATGTCTTAGCCATGATGAGACCGTAGGACCTTACGGTAGATTCTGCAGGATGGAATCGTCTACCGCATGAAAATGCGGCAGACGATACCGCCGCAATGTGAACCGTGAGATGCTCCCATCTCATGGTTCACATTTTTCACATTTTTTTATGTGAAAAAACAGCTCGCATTGAAAATGTGAGCTGTGAGGGGGCGATATCATCCGCCGCATCTTCATGTGGTAGACGATTTAACCCCAGATTCTGCAGTATCTCATGACTGTTGTTTTTTCACAATTTTTAATGTGGAAATGTCAATTGTAATGTGAAAATGCTACCTTAATTGACATTTCACATGCCACCTTAATTGCCACCTTAATTGACATTTCAGATTGAAAATGCAGTAGCCGTGCAGTGTCAGGGTTTGCCGCTGCGGCAGACGATCTCAAACCGCGTTGCGGCAGACGATCTCAAACCGCGTTGGCCCCCGCAATGTCTCTAGACCCTTGGCTAGCGGGTTCAAGACTTTGGGCCTCGTCGTACAAAAAGGGGAACGTGCGTAGAAAAGCCCTGGAGCCGTGCCCGCCTTCGGAGCGTACAGCGCATCCCGGACATTATAGCGTTAAGCGCACCCGAAAGCGTCTTGCTTTCCGTCTTCCACCATTTTTTCTGATTTTACCTTTCTCTAATCCTCTTTTCCGTCTATACATCTGGGCGTTTCCCGTTGGTTCCTCCTTTTTTCCGGCGACCATTCGACGACAAATCATGTGGGCAGAGCTACTCTGTGGTTTGGTGCTTTATCGATTGTTCCGTCGTTTTTTCTACGACGATGACATTTTAGAACTAGAAACCTCCGATTCCGATGCCAATTTCTTGGTTGCACAGAGGTCTCTCTCTCTTTTTATCTAGTTTTTAAGCTTCACATTATTCTTTTTTAGCTTGAAAGCCATTTTTATCTTATGAATCTCTCGTTCTGATCATTAGAATTTCTTTTGGCTCTTTATTTACTGGTGAATTTTCATTTATGGATACCAACCTTGGGGTTTCGTATTCTGTAGAATCGAGAAGCTTTATGGTGGCAAAATTTATCTTGGACTTCGAATTCCTGATGCCGATTCTGGTAATCGACAGAGTATCGATATGGTTCTTGTCACCAAAGAGTACTTCGCCGATCTTTTAACCCTTTCTTACTCTGAACTCGGATTGCTTAGTTTTCGTTTTTTTTTCTTATACTCTTTATGTGTTTTTAGTTTTAATTTTATTTATTTTTTTTGGTTTTTGTTTTCAATTTCTGCAGAGAGGCAGTGGTGATCTTTGTTAAACATTTCTCGGGCTTTGTAGGAATCGATGCAGACGGAAGCTGGATTTGTACCGGCAAAAACAAACACAAGACAGAACGCCATCCTGATCCTGTAAGCCCCTTTTTAATAATTTTTTAGTTCTTTGTTGATTTTTATATAGTCTTGTTCTATTTTCCATCGCAGTCTATAGTGCATACTGTTTAAACACGTCATGATTCTTGGGTACTGCTAGAGCCAAGATATTTGTGCTTATATATGTCACGTTGAGGTGAATGCCTTAACCTTTATTGGGGTTAAACAAGCAGAAACTACAGATTAGGGTGTGAATATTCATTTAATTACGTTAGGAATACAAGAGATAAAACCACTGATTATATTAATATACAGTTTTGGCAATTATACTTTTTTTCTACTCCAAATTGATGGGAAGGAGGGATGTTATTTTGGATTGGAAGGAAGAAAATGTTGAATTAGAGAGCCCTTTTTCTAACTGTCTTACCATTTTAGTTGAAAGTGAACAATGAGTTGCTTATTAACAACTAAGTTTTGAATAAAGTGATTATCTACTTGAATGTGCTTGTGCTTGCATGTGAAATGGATTTTGCTGCCACTTTTGTGACACTAATGTTATTACAGTGAGTAATTAAGGGAATTGAGTCAGTAACTCAATGCTCTCAAAGTAGGTAAGAGGTCTACTCAATCTCATTAATGATTGGAAGGGCTTTATACTCGCCTGAAGTGCTGGAATGTGAGACAGTAGTTTTTTTCTTGGTGCTCCAAGATAGAAGGTTTGGACCAAGAAAGCTGCTAAAGCAAGGTACTAGAATGGCAAGTCTATGAAAACTCGAAGCATGTGGAGGATATTTTAGTCTGGCTTGGTCCTAAGAATTAATTCACGAGGTGAATTACTGCTTAAGACAGGTGTGGGTTGTCGATTTACGAGATAAGTAGCTATAGTGATCACTTTCTTGCAACGCACCGTAATTGTTTCTTTATCATCAAAAGCTAGTTCCTACCAAAGTGGGGTCGGCAACAAAAATCTTGACTTTTCATCCTGTTCTATCAAAAATCATATCTTCAGTTAATTCACGTTTTTGTAAGTCTTGTTTTATTAACTCCATCTATGCCTTTTTAAATAAAAAAGAAGATCTCTTAGGACCTTAAATATGTATCCTTTTACACTTTGTTACGGGTGAATCCCTAGGTATCTGCTTTACATGCCCAACCCACCTTAACCTACTCTCCTTTATTTTATCTTTAATGCATGCTATGCCTAAACACTTTCGAATGTCTTCACTTCTTACTTTCTCTTTTTTAGTTTTGCAACAAGTCCATCTTAGTGACCTTATCTCGGTAACATTCATCTTTTGAACATTTTGACTCTATGCTAGCCAACATTTTGCACCATAAAAACATAGATGGTCTAATTGAAAAATGTGCATTAGTAGGAAGTGAGGCGAAGGACTAACTTTTCTATCCAAATGAAAAAAAGGGATAAGAATACACATAAAAGCAATAGAAAATACAAACTGAATCCCTGAAGTATGTCATTTGATGGAATACTTTCCAACATCAAGACCCTCTGCTTTTCTTCCTAATATATCCACTATGCTAATGGAGCATCTGGCAGAAAGAGGTGTTCATCTTATCACTCAAGAATCTAGCAAAAATAAAACAACAATAGAATGCCTCATTCCAACTAGTTGGATTGGCAGCACTAATATTGTTTTGTCATCCTGATGTCTAGAGGACCACATTGTTATGTGAATCTAAATAATCTTTTATTGATCCCATCTAGTTTTTTTTATGTGATCTCCTGGCGTGTTTATAACCTCAAAATTCATCCTCACATGCTTTCTCACAATCACACGGGCCCCCAGTCCTTGATTTACATATCCAGAATATTTTACTTTCCTTAACTTACGTTTTATCATATTTGGAATACTTCTACACACTCTTAGATATGTATCCCATTCATTACCTGTTGGAAAATATATTTTCCCATGTGACAAAATGCATGACAAAGAATATTGAAATTCATTAAAACATTCAGTTTATTGATGAAGTGAAGTATGGTTGAATGTGTGACTTGAGATATCTACTAGCAAGGTTAAGTGTAAGCTGCTTTAGCTACTCAACCAACTGAAATGTCAGGCAGTTACGAAATTCAGTTGGGTTGTTTTAAAGATAGTTACAGGTTGTTGAGGCAGTTATGAAAGTGGTTAAGAACCTCTGATTTAAAGGGTCTTGGAGGTTCTTGGAAGTTGGATTTTTGAGCTGGAAAACTTGATGAAGAGTTGAACCAGAGAAGATCAAGAAGGAGAGGTTGTTGGAGTGTTCTGGAGGGCTGTGAAAGACCTGAGAACAGAACATTCCAGATCTGGTGAAAGATTGGAATGGGCTACCTCATCCATTGCAAAGTGTACGTGTGAAGTCTTGAAGCTGTCTTAAAGCGTGAAGATCAAATTGAAGAAAAAGGTTGAGGATTCAATCTTTGTGAGTGACTTTTTGGTTTGTTGAAATTTTCTGTAAATCTGAACATAGTTGAATTGTTCTTTTCATCTTAATACAAATGTTTCAGGCCTGGTCTTCCTCAAAGAGACTCAAGGTTTTACCTTGACAATTGCCTAGGGTTTTCTCGTTAAATCGTGTGTCCTCTTGTCACTGTTTTGTCATTTGGTATTGTAATCTCTTCTTGTTGTTTAGAATTCTAGAGAACAGGGACCTAAGATTAGAAATCTCATTACCCTTTCTGGACTTTCCACAATTCATCCCAACATTTTCCTCTAGTAATACTCATTGTTTGTATTTGCTGTCTTGATTCTTACATCTTAGTAGACTTACATGTTATGGATAATTGATCCAATATAATGATTTAATCTGAAACATTAACACCTTGTGATTTTGAGTTGGTTGTCCAAGTTTTTGCAACTCTAATAAGATACATGTTATGATTGTGGGTTCTCTAGATCGTTTTGTAGGATTTTATTTCCTGAAAACTAAAAGGCGGGTGGAAAAATAGTTCACTTGCTATGAAATTTTTATTTTTTGTGTTTTCAGGTGGTGGAAATTAAAAGGCAGGTGGCAATTCTTGAGGCGTACCTCGAGCAAAGAGGAATAACTTTGCCAGAAGGGTATTTTTCTGGTAAAGTTGTCCTTCCGAATCCAAATTTCAGGTTTGCTTTGTCTCTTACTAATGATTGCTTGCATCCAGAGCAATATAATTTATTCAATTAAAAATAGAGCTGCATTTCCATATGCTTGCTGATTTTAGTTTGATTGGTCAGATCTTCTACTTTATTTTTATACTGGTTATACCCTGAACTTATATGCTTGTGTTTCTTGGATCTAATAGACGTATGGTGTTTCTTGTCAGTCTTTGAAATATGATTCAATTAATGAAGATGGTTTTCCTCGAAGCTCATCTTTTACAATATCTGCAGGTTGACGTCCATACATGATTCCGAGTTTTCACTTCCCAAAGTTTTGAAATTTGGGAAGAATTGATGTTTTTGGATAGAAAAAAAAATTGTGAATGACTCTTTTAAAAATGAATATCATTTTTCAACAATTCAGAATTTCCATTTCTTGTAAGTTGTAACTGGATGTCATCAAAGTGACAATCAGTACTCACTTGTTGTAGATATGCTATGAGCAATAAGAGAAGTTTTGCCTTTTGAACGAGTGAAATTTTTAACGAGCCCTGTTTTGTATGACAAAAAATGTAAAAATTTGTCAGCCAATATGTTTATCATGATAAAAAGCACTTTTATGTTGAAAAAATTGTATTAGCAGAATCTCCATTAATGCTTGGAAAAAATGTCTTGGCAATCAGAAACACAGGTTTCTTTTGCTGATTAAGTTCCCAAAGGAAAAATTGTAGAACTTACTCTATATACAATCAGGGATATGCATTGAACAAATCTCCGAAATAAAGTTTCTTTTTGTCATGGGAATTTTGAAAGAGAGAAGATTGTAGCCCCTAGTATCATATGTGAAGATAGAAGAAGCAAAGCATATATTTGCAATTTATTTTTTACTTATCTTAAGCCTATTTATTTAGACATAGTATTGTCTTCAGAATTTGGTAACTGTAATTTTTTTTTAGCTTTTTATTCTACTAGCTGATTTTACACTATCTGGGTAAATCATCACCCTTGGTCTTGTAATAAGGCTAGAGTTAATGTTTATGACCTTATTTTGTAGGACTGTTAATTCAACTGGTTTTCCATCAGAGGTTATTCCTTATGACCAATTGATGCAACATAAGCCGCAATCAAGAAATGTGTTTGCTGGTTGGATTAAGGATGCATTTGGTGGAGGAAAGAAAGAGATGCAGGATAGCATCTATCAGCAGCTTAATTTCATTCTCAGTACAGCTCCAATGTGGGATAGGTTTGTCTGTCTTAACTGTAATACGTTTGTGTTTTTATTGTAATTATTCATGTAATATGAATATATTTGTAACTAGTCACCTGGTTAGAAATGATATCAAAATGCAAGTATTCTTTACCCTAAAGCTTCCAAACATTAATTGGATTCTCTTAATTTATTTCCTAATAGTGTATTTTTTCTGTTGTACCAAGATTATCAATATTTTTAACAAGAAATTATGTAATGGCTCCCAATGACATTGTTTGGACATAAAATTTTTGATGATGTGGCACTATATGCCACATCCCAAGAGCACCCCAAAGTTAAAAAAAAAGTTTTAAATAAAATATAAAAAAAGAAGAAGAGAAGATTGCATGTGCACGACCCTTGCTTTATCTTGGAGTTGTGCATGTGCACGACTCCTCAAGAGGAGAAGGGGGGACCACATGCCACGTCCCCCACTCCTTTTTAATTAAAAAAAGGGGGCTCTTTAATGAAAAAAGGGGACGTGTCACGTCCCTCCTTTTTAATTAAAAACAAAAAAGAAAAAAAAGAAAGAAAAGGGGGGATAATCCTTTGAAGTGGACCCCACACACTTTTCTCATGTGTTAAAAAAAAGGGGGAGGAAGAGAATGGATGGACACGTAGAGAGTAAAAAGAGAAAAAAAATATTAGTTATTTGAGGAGGACATGTGGCAAACAAATGGGAAGTGGTGAGTTTTTCTTAGCATCCCACTTCCCACATTCACTCCCACTTGCGCTGAAGTTATGTAACCAACTTGAACCAATTACTTCAAGTCTCATAAAAAGCCAATGAATGAGAAGAAAAAAAGAGAGAGGAGAGTTTAGAAATTGATAAAAAGACGGGAGAGAGCTTTGAAGGCCAGGAACTTTATCTGAAAGAAGAAAACTGCATTACAGAGGAGAAAAGGTAGGGCTGAAATCATGTTTATCTCTTCTTTTATTTCTCTCAATCTTCTCCCTTCTCTCTAATTTTTCTCCGATTGAATTCCAGAGAGTTAGGGATTCTCATTAGGATCACCTGGATTCCGTGTTTTAATCGGATTAAAATAAAAGATGAAGAGAATTTCAATTTCTTTCTTCAACTAAATAAATTCGAAGGGCTAGGGGTTCTTTTCAGGACTACTTGGACTTCAACAGATAAATTCCCAAAAAGGAGAGTCGGGGACTCATGTTTGGGTCACCTGGACTCCTATGAGAAAATTATCTTAAAAAGAATGAGGGTTGAATAATTTGTAAGTTCGTTAAACTGGACTTAGAACAATTAAAACAATATTCTGGGTCAAAATTGGAGTTTAAATTGCTAAAAATCGGCCAAAAATAATTAAAAATCGGCTAAAAATGGGATTCTGGACTTGCAGAAGTCAATAGGAGGTAAAAATCGTAAATTTGAAGCAAAACAGAGGGCAAAAACGGATTTTTACGCATCCTAGGCTGCGCGCTGGGTCCAAGCACGCTAAACCCAGGCGCGTCGGGCCTGGGTGTGGCCACGACCTGCGCGCCCAGGTGCTTTGACCCGGGCGCGGACCCAAATGCTTCAAACAGGCCATTCCGGCCCAATTGCGGTCTCTTAGCCCAAAATTTCGGCCCGCAATCCGGACCGCTCCATCACACCCGGCCTAAATTCAACACACACAACTATGTGGCCGATTCGGTTCGCTCCGCCAACCCAATGTGTCCGGCCCTATACCCGTGCAAAACCAAGGCCCATGCTTGACCCGCTCATCTTGCTTGGACCACACTCAGGCCCGCACGTGGGTCAAGCCCAAACTCAGACCCGCGCCCTTGTCTTGGGCCAAACCAAGGTGCTCTGGACTTGTTTCGCTTCGCTCAAACCTCCTGACCTAGCCTATTATGACCCGCGAGCAAGCCAGGCCCAAACCGTCTAAACCGGCATCTTCTGAACCACAAAATCAACCCGGTTTGACCCAGAAATGCATATTTTGCCCAACTCAAGCCTAATTTGGCCCCAGAAAAATTCTAGAAAATTCCTAAAAATCATTAAACCTTTCTGGAACCCAAATATCTGAAAATTACATCACAAATCATGATGTAAAAATATAATTGCTCTCTTTCATCAAGTAAAAGCACTTTAAAGTGCCTTAAATCAAACCAAAAGCTCTCCAAGAGTGTGCAATCTCGAACCAAATTATTTCAAATCAACCCAATGTTAAATGAAAAATAAAGTGAAGGCTCTAAAGCCCAAAACTTATCAATTGGCTTATCCAAAGCCTTTTAATTGAGTTAAATCCATTCAAGATGGTCTAGAACCAAATTGAAATTAAACCATAAACATCTCAAATTGGGATGGAAATTCCAAATCAAACTCAAATTGGACCGAAATTGTCCTTAAACTAAAATAAACCAAAAACCTCTTAAAATGGACTGAAAATGTCCTAAAACTAAATTGAACCAAATAAAATCCAAATTAAACTAAAATTGGACCAAAATTGTCCTAAAACTAAATTGATCTATAAATATTTCAATTTGAACCGAAATTGTTCTAAAACTAAACTGAGCCATAAATATATTAAATAGGACTGGAATTGTTTTGAAACAAAATTGGAATTGAACCGGAATTGTTCTAAAACTAAAATGAACTATAAAGATCTTAAATTGAACGAAATTGTTCCAAAATTAAATTGAACCAAAAATCATCCTAAAATTGAACCAAATTATGCAATTAATGGCATTAAGCCAATTTAAATAACATGTTGCAATCAAGATGGTTCAAACCAGCCTCCATGCATTTCAAGTTCACCTAAGTTAAAACCATTTCCTCTTCGGTTCAATTAAGGTGATCAAATTTAACCAACAAATCAAAACCGTTTCCCTTTTACGGTTGAAGTCATAAAAGTGGTTAAATTAAACCAATCAATCAAATTAAACTATCCCAAACTAGATTCTTTCAAATTGAACCGTTTTCCCTTTATGGTTCAACCCAAATTAACCAATCAATCAAATTAAACTTTTTGGTTCAATTAAGGCCCAATGCCTTAGACATTGAATCAAATCAAACCAAACTTTCTCAAACCAAACCGTTTCCTCTTTGTGGGTTAACTCAAATCAAATCAACCAAATTAAACTCAAATGGTTTAATCCGAGATATGATCTTTTACAGTCCAATCCCTTCAGCATTAAACCATTTAAATAAAATCAAACCTCAAAATTGAACCTTAATGGTCCACTAATTTAAAATAAATCAAACTTAAATGGTTTAACATAAGGTATGATTTTTGTGGTCCAATGCCTTAAAATTAAACCATTCAAATTAAACCCAATTGAATCGGATTGTAATGGTCCAATTAATTAAAATAAACCAAATTAAATATAAGGTAGGATCTTTTATGGTCTAATACCTTAAATTCAAACTTAAATTACTTTTGAATTACGTTATGACTTAATCTCAAAAATTTGGGTACGTAGGCAGCCCGACAAATCAAACCGGGTTCAGTCGCAATTAAAACAAACCAAATCAATCCCAACCATACAAATAATTAAGTCTTGTGAATTGAAGTTAGAATCAAAGGGTTTTTACTAATGTTTTAGAGTTGTAATTAAGGGGATTGTTCTGTAACATAGACACCTTGGATGGGTCTGCACCCCATGAAATAAAAACTCTTATAAAGGGGTGAAATCGTGTTTGATCAAAAAATGATTAAGATTCAAATTTTTGGTCAACAGACATATCTGCATCATGCTCATAATTCTTGTTTTTGATTCTGTCTTTTAATTTTTAGAAATAAGAATATGCTTTTTGTATAAGGATGGCCTATTATTCTGGTAGCCAATTTACCAAAACAATCAAGATTGGCAACAGGATTACGGCATTGTTTGGCAACAGGATTACGGCATTGTTTAGCAACAGTTAGGTCTTAAGGTTAACAACCAAAATTTGATTTCTGCAAATTCTTAACTCGTTTTCTATTAAGTCAGGAAACTGCTCCTCTGCATCCAAATGTATCATCTTGATAGATATTTTAGAGTAAAAAATATTTTCCAAATTGATTAAAATCATTTGAAATTATCCCTGTGAAATATCACTGTCTCAAACTGTTTTCTGAGCTACTAGATGACTGGCTGGAATAATCTAGTATATAAAATATAAGATATGCAATCCGAAGGTGACAAATTGCAATATTTGGGTCAACGATTTCCTTGTTTGCGTGAAATTAAGACCGTGATATTAGGCCAACATCAACAAAAGAACTGCTCTGAAGGAGAGAAGAAATAGAGCATTCAGACAACAGTATTGAATATCTTACAATAGAAGCAGATGGTCTCCTGATTAAGCCTCAATAAATTCTGTATTTTTTTTTTCTAGTAGAGGAAATAACAGGATTTTTAAATGTTGACCTCTTTAAATGAGGCTGCTGTCAGTTTTTGCTATGTATATAAATGAATAAGGAAACAATGAAAGTTCAATTTAAGATTGTGACTTTCGATTCAGTCATGCTTTGAGATAAGCCGTTCTGTTTCCTACTGTAGATAGTTGTGCTATGGTGTGAAAAGAAAATCTAACATTATTTCTATACTGCTGTGCAGGGTGGAGTTACAAAAAAATAAACGCCTTCTTGGAGAATTTTTGGAATTTAAAGGAAAGCAAGAGGACATAATGTCTCTTAGAAATATCAAGAGATCAAAAGTTAGCCGATTGATCATCCAGAAGTCAACTATGTTTGGTTTAGGTAACTTCTAAACCCTTGATTGTGTGTCCTCATGAATCATAGTTACTCACAACTGAAAGAAATTAGAAAATATAGACATTATTATTTTAGTTGATGTATAATACAAATATTTTGACATCGTTATTCAACTAGACATATCAAACAACAACCATAACAATTTCCTGGAAATAGTGAAGTGCTGACATCATCTTTATTCTTGGGATTGTCTATCATTCAAGGCATTTCTGGATTTCTTATCCTCCCTCTCTGCTAGGTAGTTTTTGTTTTAAATCTTTCCATTTTGCTGTTAATGGTTTCTTGTAGGTTAGAATAGTTTGATAGGTTTCATGTTGCTGACACCAACTAGTTGGAATACAACATTGCTGTTGTTCTCTGTAGTTCTACACTCATACGGTTATTGAGATTTTTTTTTTCAATTCTTTTTATCCTTCTTGCACATATGTTCTCAGGTTTTCTTCTTTTATATTTAGTACAATACATTGCACATTAGGGGAAAAAAAAGGAAAATAAAATCAACAATGCTTCATCCTAACTAGTTGGTTATAACAGCACAAACCCTGTTCTGTCATTATAGATCTTTTCAAAGACCAGATGTTAACTTTCTTCTTAAATGACGTTGTCAAAGTCCATGCATGCACTCTTTTTATCCCCAGCCCTCTTGTGTCCTTCAACATGCACCATCACTTATTCTCATATGTGCATCTACAAGCCTGCACTTACGATACGTAAACCATATTCATGGATGATGGGAAATGAATGTGTTTACTGAAGTGAAGGCCATTGAACGATTTCGAAGAAACAAGATACTATTAAGATTGGCTATGGGAGTAATGTGGAATATCAGCTAATGAGCCTAGAATTCTTATGCCCAGTGAAGAAGACAAGTAACAAAAGACAAAATTAATACTAAGAATTAAGGCACTAAAGCAACTATGATCACATCATGATTGTTAACAGAAGTCATCCACTCTCTCCTAGTATCTTCTTGGTATTTTAAATATAGTATAACATTCTTGTATGCACCTGTGCAATGTATCCTTTTGCCAATCTGTTGGCCATCAAATTGGCAGCTCTAAGAACATAGGTTAATGAGATATTCAATCACTGCCTAATTCAAGCAGCAGAATCAAATGAATTAATCTTCATGACACACCACTAATCCAGGTGATCGCTGACAAGGAGTTTTCCTCTACCTCTGATGTGTGGAATCCTTGGGATGTTGCCTCTCAACTCTGTCAAAACTATATATGTCTCTGCTTGTGTAGAATCCACTCTATCCAATTAGACTGAGAGGGCATTGAGTATGTGACGACTATAAATATTTGAATATGTCACTAATCCCAGATGTTCCCAGAATCCCAAAGAATGATCCACCAAAGTTTGGCTTGAAACCATCTCATTGAGGGCATCAGACTGTGCCAACGGTGAAGGTGTGTAATGTTGCTCCAACCACTTATGATATTAGACAATGAGATCCCGCTAAATTCTGGCAAGACTAGCATCCAAGAAGCAACCAAAATTAGCACAGAGTCAATGACAGACTACTGAGTGCTTCCCATGTTGTGTGCGCTGATCCTCAGATTCCTCTCCCTGCCTGTCTACACAAGTTGCCCAGAATATTGCTTAAAAGAGAGACTGGTACATCATCCTGTCCCTCCTCTCCAGCTGTGGAAATCTCCACTGCTTAGAAAGGGAACTAAAATCCTGAGGCAGCACTCAATCCATGTCAACCTACTGAATTGCTTTGATCCACCAAATTGTGACCTGTACACATGAAACACACAGGGACAATATACTATTCTTTCTGTCCATAAGAAATCGCAAGTGTTAAATGTGTACATGGTCAAAGTCTAAATAAAGGCCTTAACTCTTGGAGGACATGGGATTTTTGAAGCCTGAGAGGCAAAAAAGAAGCTAGAGGAGACTCTGTTCCCTGATGAAAGAATATAAGGAAGGATCAAATATAAAAATCTTAGCTTGGGTTAGGTGAAGAAACTAAAATCTTGTAGTTAGAATCAAGAAAAACATTATTGAGAGATTCAAGAAGATTAACCAATTCCTCCAACTTAGTTGGTCAACCTTTTTTAAGTTGTAAATTACAAAATAAACTAGATGGGGGCGATAAGAGGACTTTAGGCATGAAAGAATCTATATTATTGATAAGGTAATAGTGATAAAGAAAAAAGAACGAGAGGATGGACTCCCCTCAGCAAATATGGCACCAAAAAAGGGATAATGTATCCATTCTTACACAAAAATGGGCATACTGATATTTTCCTAATTTGTCCACTTTTTGAATTTTTCTTTGCTTTTAGATTTCTCAGTATATTTTAAATAAAATTTAAAATAATTAATAAATATCTAATTAATATTGTGAGTAATTAGTCAAAATTTTATCTTATAATTATAATCTTTGTATTATATTTTATATATACAGAGAGAGAGTAATCTATTTTTTGGACAAATAATTAATAATTTTCTTCCCAAAAAAGAAGCAAGAAAAGGTAATGACAGAACAGAATCGTCAACACCTTATTTATCGTGCACCCATGCACCAGCCAACTGTGATTAGTTCATCCTACAAAAAAAAAAAAATCATCTCTCTTGAAATGATTGAATGCACCAATCACAATGATGGGTGCATGGGTGTATGAGAAATTGGGTCCAGACGATATGCGTTCGTAATGACATCCAACAATATTTCGGTTTTCATAACAGAACATATGTTAATTCAGCATATTTTAACTAGTTTAGAAGCAATAAACTGAAAAAAAGGACATGTTTGTCTAAAGCATAAGCATGAACAGTCCTTCAAATCTTTTCCAAATATGAGTAGAAAGATTGTAGATTTGAAAGAAATTCACAAATAATCCTTCAAACAAGAGGAGTTTTAGGGATCTGTATGTGAGATTATCTATGTTTCTGTATCGTTATAGGAGTGGTAGATGCCATCAGAGCAGAGATCATAGCTCTGGTCACAAGGAGGTGGTAGCCTTGAATATTTTTTTGATGAAATGGTATGATATTTAAAGAAAAGGGTAAGGCTGCAGAAGCATATGGGGGAGACTATTATTTTGGGGTTTGTCACTGTCATGGACATTGATGCACTTTGTTGGATTAGTTAGACCTTTGGTATCTTTAATGAGCATATAGTTATCCAAGGTCACTAAGTCAACTAATCACTTAGAGGATAGACGTGCCAGAGCTGAGTTTTGAAGAAGTCTCTATCAGGGACTTTTATGTTGGGACGATCTTGTACTGGAAGAAATTCATTATGTGCATACTTTTGTTATGGCAGGGTGATTGATGTTTTGTCCAGTTGTGGTTCTGCTGTTTTTCTTTCTTGCCTTCTTCAGACATTTCCTTTTTACAAGGTCATGAATTTCAAAATGTATCAATTTCGAGGGTTGCCGACATGAACCTATTGTTAATTGGTACCAGCAAATAATGGTGAGTTGTGAAATTCTCTTGCTCTTTATGGCTTCAGTTAATAGCTGATATGTCTTGTTTTTGAAGAGGCCAATATCCAGTCTGAAACTGATACTGTAAGCCTTGATCTGTTTTATGTATGTAAAAAAAGTATTGTTGCTGGAAAAGTTTCTGGGGCAGCTACTTATACTTCATTGTCTCTTCATGATTTGGCTTTTTGGATTGAATACCTTAGGTATTTCACTGTTTTGGCTAGTGAAAGTTTGTGTCATTAACATTTTGGGCTACGAGATTAGTGCATGGTTTCCTAGTTTCTCCCTTGTTTGATGTCTTTTATAACTGGTGTCAATAAAATTCACCAAAAGTGAGGTACATTTTATTTATTTATCATTCATTAAAATTAAACCAATACAAGATACTAGAATTGTTGCCAAGACAATTAGACGCCCAACGCATAATAAATGATCCAGTTGCAAGAATGTAGTTCAGCCAAGCAAGCACAAATTTTTTACTCTCCCAGTCATATTGGCACTTACTAAACCCTCCTTCAACTTTTGGATTGCTGTATTGTAAGCTTTCTTGCCATTAAACTAAGGATACAGATCCCAGTATATGATTTCTCGATTTGTTACATTATCCAGTACAACTTTGTAGTAGTTAAATACCAGCCTTGAGCATATATCAAATGATTAGATTTCTGTATCTTTTAAGTTGTAACCATTTACTTGTTTTTATTTGTAAATAAATAGATGGTACTACAAATTCTAAGATTGGATTGAGTCTGATGCAATCTATTTGAGCATTACTCTGTTTGCAAAGTGCATTTTGCTGTTCTTCTTTTAGGGTGTTTCAGATGATATACTTAAGTCTGTTAAGGAAATCTGGGCCACTTCTTCAATTTAATCAATCCTAGTCATATTGAACGAACTGTACAAACAATGTAGGTCGTTCAAAGCTCCAAGTTTTGTACTGTCCTCGTGATTATAGAAGTGAAGGGGCTTCAGCTTCTGAGTGGAAGGAAGTAACAGTGAGATCAAGTACTGAGCTTATTTTTCAGCCCCAGAATTCTAGCAAAGTTTGCAAGTTCAAGCTGTCTTCAGTTGCTTCTATGTCACTGAGTGCCTGAAGTCACTATTGGGCACACAAAATACTTCCTTGCAGGATTATTAAGGCAACCAGACTACAAAATAAGTATATAATGCTTATCCCCCACTTTTCCCCTTTAACCTCTGAATGCTTGTATCATCTTTAATTTTTGCTACAATACTGTATATATGATACGGAGAACGAAGAGAATTATATTGTACCTGAAGATGCTGTTTTCGTTTCCCATCTGTTATTTGGAGGCCAGTAATTGATGAAATATGACAAATAATATGAATGATTTATTGTGGAAAATAAACAAAAAAGAAAAGGGGGAAATATGTTGGAATATTGCGTTTGTTTTATCTTCCCTGGTATGCTTAAAATTGTTGGGAGTTGTGTCTAAAATTATTACCAGTCATAAGGGATCCAAGAGGCAAATGCAGAAGAGGGTGAAGAAGGTGATTTTCTTCTGATGATTTAAAATTCCAAGCAAGATGGTAAGGTCGAAGTAGTCCTTTTTAAGCTTTTGATCATTTAGAACTTCCGAAAAGGTAAACATGACTGTTGCAGTTGTGCTGTGAATATAAAGTAGACAATTCTACTCGTGTGACGGGTAGACGAAGTTTATCTTTTTCACATTCAAGATTCTAAAAAAGAAAAAACGAAAAAATGGGAAATCGCCTCTGTAATATAAACAATGAATTGAGGAGAATGCATGTATCTCCCATTGATCAGCAATGTTGGAAATTGCGGCGAGAACCGGGCACCTGATGCGGAGCACCCACGAACCGATCCAAGCTTCTTGGAAACGTGATGGCTTGGAGAGGCGCGGATGAGGGAGGATTCTCTTGTATGGTATGGTCAACAATTTAAACAAGAAAACTTATAAACCAAGGAACTCTTCACAAGAAATAACGGGGGAAATCTCATGCATAAGATGCCTGGTTCTTGCTCCGACTTCCGTTGCTGGCGTTCTCGAGCTGCCATCACTTTGACAGACTTATCTAACGGTGGTGTAATTCTTGCAAGAAATATAATTAACTCTTGACGAACCCTTAATGAAGGCAGAGGAGGTAAAGATCTCTCTTCAAAAAGTAGAATCTCTTGACGATGTCTCTCACTTTCACAGGCTTTTATATATGTATATATATATATAGTAGGGGAAAGGCATGCGTAGCAAAAGAATTAGATAAGCATAATCAATTAATTGGGAGATAAAAACAAAAAAGAAGTAAAAATGATGAAAGTAAATGGCATTTTTGACAAGAGGATGTAGTTATGTATGTAATTTGGGTAGCAAATTCTTAAGGGTTCTTTTTATAGGAGTGTTTGTGTGTGTGTGTGTATATAATTGCTTTGATGTGTTTTATGTCCAAAATACCCTTATTTAAGGGATGTGTCCAAAATAATTACTGCCTACTATTTCATATGTCCAAAATACCCTTATTTAAGGGATGTGTTTTATGTCGAAAAATGTGAAAAGTGAACAAAAAAAGTAAATCGAAATATGATTGTTTTTACATTTCCTCAAAATGAGACGAGCTTCATTGCTTCTTCAAGTGTAGGTAAAATTTAATTCCTACAGTTGCTACATCCAAACACAGCCTAAGTGTGCTCTTTTATCGTTAACATTACTAATGAACATGCATGTGAGATGTACGTTGATATAAAAACTTGAGAACAAGTATCCATGAATGGAACAAATGCAATACGAAAAAGGTATTAGGAAGAAGAAAATCCATTATTGCAAGTTGATACTAGAGAAACAAAAAGCTCAATAAGTAAAAAGCTTCAGAGAGAAGAATTAATCTGTAGATCTAATTCAAGTAAGTTTAAACCAAATGAGGTGAATTATATATATATATTTTTGGAAAGTAAGTAAGTGATGTATTAAGTATAAACAAAAATATACAAGTAGATCCCTGCAAACAAAAAACTAGGGAATCTCAAAAAAGACTCCAAAACATGGCCCCTAGCAAGCAAAAGATGAATGGAAGAATAGTAGTTAGCATTAAACCTAGTAATTAAATGTTTTAATATTTATTTAGCTTATAAGAACTGACAATCAGGGAATGAAGGAGTTATTAGTTGATGGAAAAAATTCTATGAATGGAAGAAAATTAAACTGGTACAATTTTATTACTCAATATTCTTTTGAAGTTAAATATATAAATGGTAGTAATAATTTTATTGTTGATTATTTAAGTAGGTATTAATAGAAGATGATGCAGTAAGGCAATTGGATGAATATCACCAAGAAGCCTAAAAAAATATCATATAATATCTACGGGATGTGAATCGGGGAAGTTTTGTTATTTCGAGGGGAAGAGCATTTCACTAAAAGCACGGGGATGATGTTATTTCATAAACATGAAGAGAGGTATGTGAGATTATTGCATACCTCAAGGGAGGTTTTGTAATTTACTCTTCTATTAAAATTTTCGTTTTCTGGAAAGAGGAGAGATGCACGAAGAAAAGAACAGCGGTTAAAATGACCGACGAGAGCTTGCAATCGAGCAGGGGATTGATCGTAGCGAACAATGAAATCATCCGCTCTTTCCTCTTCTCAGCATCTGAAGATCCAATTCTCTCCGATGAACTCCGTCAAACCGCTTTGAACCTGTCTTCTAGGAACTCAATCCCGTACAGTAAGCTCAGAGATCTCTGGTTCGCGTCTCCCCCTTCGGCCAGACCTTGTCTCCTCCATCTGTTCTCTGGTTCCGATTTCGTTTTCGCTAGGCCTAAGCCAAGGGAGAAGGTAATGAGCTAGGAAATCAAAGATAATGAAATTTATTTTGTCTCTCTCTTTGTTTGTTTTGTATTTGGCTCATTTGCGGTTTTGATGGAGTTTCAGAGCGAAGAGTTGAAGGCCAGATTGAGAAAGCTCGAAGATTTGGCGGAAAGGAAGGCGTATCAGGAGCTTGTCAAAGATATCGCGCCGAAGAAGGATGTCATCGAACCCTTTTCCTCTTACAAAGATCAACTAGGGTTCGGTAAGAATTTAGTTTGGGTTATTCTTGTTACCCCCGTATGATTCCATGTCTGATTGCTGAGTTGCGTAATAACAGTTAAATCGACGTGCTTCATGGAGCCTTGAATCCTTGATATTTGAGAAATTAATGATTTTTTTGTGTTTTTTAGTTTATGTTTTCTACTTGGCCAGAATCGAATCATGAGAGCTCATTAGAGCAGAACTGTGTATATAGAAAATCTTATTTTTCCTTGCTCGGAACAGTAGAACATGATTTCATAAAGTGTAAAATATGAAATTTTCAAAGCAAGCATGCAAATTTTATGGCTAATTAAGACTTTTTTCTTGCAATATATGAAGTGATGTGGGAGGGTCTGAGAACTCAAATCCCTGAATAGATTTTCCAGTTCTCAAACTCTCTTGGTTGCCAAAAAGTCAATAAATAAAGATGAAATGAAGGAACTGAGGGTTGTTCATAAATCAGGTATTGATACTTGGGTGGTTGGTTGGTTGGAATCTTGGAGGTTTTCTGGACGCATTTTTTAGAAAAACAATCTGAAACAAAAAATTTTCTTAAATTGTAATTGGATTGTTACAGACAGGATAAACATATGAGTTTAGTAACGTCTACCTTCCATTAATAACCATCAACTCTTTCTTGTATTTAATAACAAAAAGAAAAACACAAAAGAGAGGGGGGAGTTGGTGAACATAACACACTCTCTATACAATCCCTCTCTCTTACACCATATCCAGTGTGATAACCCTAATTCTGCTGTTTCTCTCAGAGATGTTACTGGTGGGACGTTCCCAAATTCTAACTGGCTATATTGATATGGACTTCCTCCTTGCTTACATGTGAGTGATTTGGAGCATTGTTGGCATCTTATTAAGAAATTTGTAATGTTTGATCAAGAGTGAGGTGATTTGAGCAATCTAAATTTTAGGGTAATTTTTTTAGGTATTACATACTAAACATGGTTTTTGAGCTATTATATACTGGACATGGTTAATATCAAACATTCTAAACAAAACTCCCTAACTAGTGAAATTATTTAGAACTGGTAACCAAATAGGATATTTTTTTCCCAACTATAACCCAGGGTAAATTATTTTGAGTATGTTGCTTCTTTGTGCCCAACATTCCACTATCAAAACACTGTACATGTAAAATCTGTCATGTGAGATTTGCCTTTTAGGTTGGTATATGGAAGTTGCGTGATTGAGGGAATAAGTTGCGGTAAAAAAATTTATATCCAAGGAATTTAATGGATCGGTTGACTACAATATGTAGAATCATACCGAGAAATGTATTATAATCCTTTGGTCACAAACTTGTTTTCACATGTATAACATTGAAAGAGAGAACAGATGATATGAGGGGCTTTTCACTTTACTTGCTTGTTACTTGTATATTTGACACTTGATTCTAGTTGCAGAGTCTTGAATGTTGATAGAATAATATATCAATGGATCTTATACATTGTTTGGCTTTCATTCTCAATGATATGGCTTAAGGGCTTTTTCAAGACATCATAAAATTCCTTCTTCAATTATGTGGTGGCATGTATATCATTCTTGAATTTTCCAATGTGCATATTAAGCTATTACAACTTTACTCTTTCGTTCAAGGAAGGACCTGCCACTGTTTAAAAAAACAGAAACAAGTATAATTTCACTGAGGCAAATTTCTAATATTTTAAAATGGTTTTGAGATCAATATACCTTCTTGCAAACTCGTTCTTTTGGTTTTGGACACCAATTTTACAAATTAGTTTGTGGAACTCATTGCGGAGTTTCTGATTCTTCTAATACTTTATCGACTGCGATACCCTGTTCTGTGGTGAACAAGTCAATGATTCGTCTAGCAATGCCTTGTAATATTACATTGAAGTTTCAGATTAAATGGAATAATGTTTGTTTTATCTGATGGATTTCTTGCTTAAATTGTGTGCTAAACTGCTCTTTCCAATTTTTCCTTGCCCTACTCTTTTACCTAAATTGGTTGGTGTGATATTTTTTTTGTATCAACCAAAGCCTGGTTATTTGGGATTTGAGGTTTCTTTCTGTGAATAGCATATTTTCTTTATGGATGAATGGAACAAAAGCTTAGTCTTCTTAAACTTCTTACAGGATTACATGTAGTGCTTACAATGTTTACTGGCTATTTGGTTGGATATGCTGCGTTCAGGGCTCTTTTTAATCACAATGCTGTCATGGTAATGTCAGAACACCATTTTAAAGCTTTACATAATATATATATTTTTTGTAAGCTGTTAGAACCGGACCTTTTTCCGATAAATAATAGGATCTCTGTTCTAGTGTTACTGATGTTGGTCGGCATTCCTCTGATCTTGATTTTGTAGAATGCTGCTGGCGGCATCCTTGGATTGGTTTGTGCTATGCTTCTGGAAACACTTCTTTTCATAATCAGAAGTTCTAATCAAGATCTTCGCCAATTGTCCTCTACATCAAAGCTAAAGAAGGATCAGTAAAACAGGTTCTCGAACCCTCCATCTTTGTAAATTATTCTACATACCATTCACAACTATGCTGATTAATGGTTTTGTTACTTGGTACATCTCAATGTAATTGATATATACTGAGTTGACTGCCTGCTGTTGTTGTTTGAAGTGTAAAATGCAGCTTAGAATCACGCATTAATTCTTGTTATTTTCATTGAGTTAATTGGTCAGTTGGAATTAAAATAAAAATAAGAAACTTGATAATCTATGTTGTTAATAATTATTTTTTCAACCTAATGAGCCAATCACACGGCCGTTGCATGATCCATTGATCCTCGTTGTAGAGGATGTGCACCGCCGATAATATTATCCATTCAGTTGTCATTTTACTGATAGATTTGTACAAAATTTTATGTTTACAAAAAAAAAAAAAAAAGGTCATCATTTACAAAATTATAAATTTGTAATAATTTTAAAAGGTGAAGGTTTTTAGTTTATTTGACAATAAGCCATGAGAGGAGGACCTAACTCATAAATCATTGTGTGAGACAATTTCGTTGCATGGAAGTTCAATGGAATTAATCTCACACGCCCTCCTTTCTCAAATGAACACATTTGTAGCTGCTAAGTTCCAGCCTAAGTGCATGGTTACGAAATAAAGGAAAAAGGCAAAATGTACTGCAAGAAGGGAAAGAAAACATGTATACTAACAACCTTCTAGTATTACTTGCCAGTTTCAACACATGGTATGTATGAATTTATCGATCAGCATTATTAGCTTGTGAAAAAAACTTATATAAGTTACAGTTAGAATTTATTTAATTCTATAATTATACAAAAAAATGACTTATTGAAAATTTTTTTTCCTTTTTATATATAGAACCCAGAAGCACTAGTCCTAACCAAAAAATTTTGATTTATTTCTTAATATAGACTCAAATATTAGTTCTATAAAAGCAATGGGCATCGTCTACAGCGTCCGCCGTAGACAGCCCCTCACATGTATGGGGTGGGGCCCCCCAAATGTATGGTGGACCACCCCCCCGCTAAATGTGAGGGGCTGTTTGCAGCGGACGCTCAGAGGATGAAAGTCCAATCTCGGTCGATATCAGCAAGTACCAGTAGAGTTAAACTCAATAAAAGACTGATTTGTATAAACCACCATACCAAATCTAAATCCCTTAATTTTGAGTATGTAACCTATTTAATCATTCCTTCAACATAAGTTTGTTCTGCCTTAAACTAGATCTAGCAGTCATCGTATTAAAACTTGGCTGGTATGACTTATAATTGGCCTAAATGATACCAGTTTTTTAAACCTTGCTATAGGGGTGCTTATCGGGCCATGGCACACCTGACACGGGCCCGCTTCGACGAGGAACGCGCGAGCCCGCCGAGGGATGGCTAGCCTTCTATTCCCTCCAAAAAAGTGGTTAAAAAATCACTTTTTTGACTCTTTGACACCCACCCACCCACCCACCCCCCGCACCCAACATGGATGTTATGTTTGTAATTGACTGTTAAAGACCTTTTCTACTCTTTCAACTGCCAAATAACAGTCATATTGGAGGGTAGAGGTGGTAAAAAGCCACTTTTGGTTTTCTATAAATAGGCTTACCCTTTCCCACTCCAAACCATACCTCTTCTACAATCTTTTATTCTTCTCTTGTTACTTTATCAGAGCCTTGTTCAAAGTTTTGGTCAATGGCCAGTAGTCTAGTTGTGAATTTTACAGAATGTTTTTCCTATTTTTCTTGATTTTTTATGATTTTTAAAAAAAAAAAAAAAAGGGATCTGGCCCGCCGTGGGCATGCTGCGGGCTGGGCTGTGCCTTGGTATTCGGCCGATGGGCCGAGCGTGCCGTGGCCCGTTGGGCACGCCCCAAACGTGCCGGGCCGGTCCGTTAAGCACCCCTACCTTGCTAGCAGTAGATTAGGTTTGGGTTGACTTGCCAAGGGACATTAATAAGGATATGTAGATAATAACAACTATAACAAAATTCTTAATCTTAGCTAGTTGAGGTTAGAGATATAAATCTTCTTTCTCCATTCCAGTATATTAAAGGCCATATCCTATCTCCTCTTTGTATATAAAAATAATATACAAAACATTTATGTATCTTTTTTCATTCTATAGTACCCTGGCCCTCCTTGTTAGGAGCAGGTTGGGGGGATGAAATGTTTTGCTGCTTCCTCTTGCAGCAAATGGTATAATGTGAGTGAGATTCTATCACGTGTAGTATTTCTTAGTCAAAGATTTTTCAAGTTGAAAAATGTGGCATTTTCTTACTGAAAAACACTGATTGTGAAATGCTGTCCGTGACAGCATCTCATTCACAATACACCGTCTAGGCGTCTACCACTGCAGGAGGAAGAAGTAAACGATTTTAACCCTGGGCAGATTAGGCCTTAACGCCATTCCTACAAACCACCACCAACGAGGGGCATTATTGTAGTTTTTATTGATTATGTGGGTATAAACTGTGACAGCATAAAAACAAGCAGACCACGTGTACGTTCTTGATTGGAAATCGACTTGATTTTCCCGACAAGGATTTTGGCTGCAGGTTCTGCTTTGTGATCGGTACTTTGCCCCATGCGTCCTCGCTTTCATTTTTTGGTAGTGCGTCCTCGCTTTCTTTGGCCGAAGGTGGGTCCCCAACCTGATTTAATAATATTCCATCCCGGCACGGTATGGGTCTCAATACTCAACACGTGTCTTACCACGTTTTATATAAAAAAATGCACGTGACGTTAACGGGTCCCACTGAAATAGAGCAGTACCACGTGATGTACCACGTGATGTATCTTATCCTGCGCACTCTGCTTCGAGGTGGTCTGAAATGAAGCTTGTCCTGTGCACCTTAACATGTCGGGTGGTTGCAGTGCGCCACTGCCCTACGGTGTGGAAGCAAACGGCTGGTTCTGTGTTCCATGATTGCTCTACTTTGGTTAGGGCCAAAATCTTTGACCGACTGAAATGCCCTTCAAACAGAGATGGATAAAGTAGGAAAAAGAGGGGCAATTTCGTCCAAACGGGAGACTTACATAACATTGAAATATATATATGTGTTGTGATGATGTATTCGGACCCTCTTGTATACATAGTTTTTGTTTTTTTGGTAGTAAAACATAAATTTTATTAAACTATTAACGATTGTTTCTTACATACAGTAGTCCTCTAACATCACCAAGAAGAACATTTGAAAGAAAAGAAGGACTTTTAGATAACCAAAGACAGGAGTATTTATCCAGAGCATAGTTGGTTAACAAATCAGCCACTTGGTTCCCTTCACGATACACATGAGAATAGTTAATTTTCGTGAAAGAATCTACAAGTCTTCGAGCTTCTAATATTAGAGAGAGGATCTGCCATGGAGGATCTGAATTAGGATCGGAAAGAAGCTTTATCACCAATAAGGAATTGCCTTCTAGTTCTATTTTAGTTAATCCCAAATGGAGAGCCAGTTTTAAACCTTCTACCACCGTATATGCTTCTACAATAATGGCTGACGAAGCATGACAGATAGACGCCTCTGCGCCCAAAAATTTTAAGTTCCTAATCACAACGCCAATACTAGCTTGCCCAGTAGATTTCCTGAAAGCGCCATCAAAATTGATTTTAACAGTATTATACGAAGGTGGTTTCCAAGCAACTGACACCAGAGAATTCCTTGTAGTCGTGGTGCTCTTAAACTCTTTAATGCCCACCCAAAATTTGCTATTGTGGTCAATAGATCTTCTTTAGACAAATTTGCAGAAGGACTTCTTAAAGAGGATATATAAGAATACCACGAAAATGGTGAATCCTGAGGGCCACATGATTGAGTAGCTCCACCAATGGCCTGCATCCACGCTGCTCTTGAAAAAGGACATTTAAGCCACAGATGATCCACTGTCTCATATGGATGCTGACAAAAACAACAATCTCCAGATGATATCTTAAATCTCTGGTTAAGGAAATCTGCTGTTGGGAGAACATTATGCAAGCTTTTCCAAAGATGAAATTAAATTTTCTGTGGACAATTCAAGTGCCAGCAAGATAGCCAATTTCTATGAGGAGAACAGGAAGCATTACCCATAAGCAATCTGTACGCAGAAGCTACCGAAAACCTGCCACTTGATGTTTGTCTCCAAATCAGCTTGTCTTCACTGAGATCCTTTGAAATAGGAGTAGCAATAACTTTTGCTACTATATTCGGAGACCAAAACTGTGATAGAAATTGCAGATTCGAGTCACCTATATCAGCATTTATTAACTGGCTAACCTTTGTAAGATTCCTATGTATTTTAGAGTTCTGACATGATGGAATTGTCTCACCCGATTGTAGCCAGAAATCACTAAATATATTAACTTTGTTGCCATTAGCTACAAGCCATCCACAGCCCTTCTTCAACAAAGGTTTTAATTTAACAAGATGTCTCCACAGATATGAATGTTGTGGCTTAAATCCTGCCTCCTTGAAAGATGATGAAGGAAAGTACAAATTTTTCATAAAATTAAACCAGAGAGATTCCATACCTGAATACAAATGCCAAGCAGCTTTCATTAGAAGGGCTTTATTCATAATGGAATATCTTTTAAGATTTAAGCCCCCACTGCGCCAAGGTTGAGTAATACGATCCCAACAGATGGTAGCTACACCCTTGGATGAATCAGCTTTCCTCCAAAAGAAGTTCCTTGTTGTTTGATCCAGTCTATCTAAAACACTTTGCGGCAACTTATGGCAAGACATGAAATATATTGGTTGAACATTTAATATAGATTGAATAAGAGTGGCTTTGCCAATTTGGTTTAGAATCCCAGATTTCCATCCAGCAAGTTTTGCAGATACTCTGTGGATAATATCTTGACAGTCTCTAGCTGCAGGTCTCTTGAATAATAAGGGAATGCCCAAATATTTACCTTGAGTATTAGCATTCCTTATGTTGAACAGCTGTCGAATGAAGTTCCAATGAGATTTAGCAAAATCCTTGCTAAACATGATAGATGACTTCTGAAAATTAATTTCTTGACCAGATTCCACACAATATCTATGAAGTAGCCTTAGTAAGCAGTGAGCCTCTCTTTTGTTATCATTCCCATAAATAAGAATGTCATCTGCAAACATTAAATGGGATAATGATATGCTACTTCTTTTAATTTTTATTCCTCTAAATCTGCCATCCAGTTCCAATCTCTGAATTGCTGCAAATAAAACTTGCTGACATAAAATAAATAAGTAAGGAGATAAAGGATCTCCTTGTCTCAAACCACGCTTAGCTTTAATCTTACCGACAGGTGTTCCATTAATGAGAATACTATATGAAACAGATTCAACACATGCCATTATCAAGTTTATAGTAGTCTCAAGAAAACCGAATGCTTTCAGAATAGCCCTCAGAAAATTCCAATTCACTTTATCATATGCTTTTGCAAAATCTAATTTAAGTGCGTACATGCCTTTATTCTTCAAACACTTATCAACTTAAGCTTTTAATTGCAACGGTTTTGTAACAATGTGTACTTACATGTACATGAAGCCAACAACTATACATATTTCCTAAAGTAATAGCAGATCAAACATGGAGTACTCCAGTTGTTATGATTTTTGACCCCACAATTTGGTAGATCAGAAAAAATTTCCTTTAAAATTTAAAAAAAAAAAAATCCCATTTTATTTAAATAACTACTCACCCCAACTTATATAACAATTTGAGTAGCATTGTGTACTTACATGTGTATAAAGTCAATAGCTATACATGTTTACTATCTATCTCTTTGATATAATTTTTCAAAGTTACTTTTTTAACTTTTCAAAGTAAATTTTTTTAATTTTTGTACGTTTTTTTTGACTTTGAAAAATAAAAAAATAACATTCAAAAGTTATACCAAACAACCTCTATAAGAATAGCATATGAAACATAGAGTACTCCGGTTGATATGATTTTGACCCCACAATTTGATAGATCAGAAAAAAATTTCCTTAAAAAAAAATTCCCATATTCTTTAAATAACTACTCACCCCAACTTATATAACAATCTATGTAACAAGGGTTTAAATGTGCAAGTTTCCTTCACAAGGCATTGCTATCTTCTTGATTGGATATTTGTAAGAACTTCATTGGAAGCTAAATTCCAGATCATGGCCATAACAGTTAAGACCCCACCTGGTGGCTCAATCACTAAATTATGGGAGAACATACCAGTATGTCATAGAGTCAGAGATGAACACAAGTAGGTATAAAGATCCCAATCCAATGGGTAGGTTGCAGGCGTCACAAGCAGTATGGCGAATAGGCAATCCTTCTACCATTTCATTGGCCAGTCCCATTCTCACGTCAGAATCTCTATACACTATCTGAGCTTTCATGAGTTGTCTCCCTCTTTGTAACAACACTGAACCCAACAGCGACTCTTGAATTCAAATAAATACAAGGTTTTCTTCACTTTCAGCTTGTCAGCCAAGCCATATCCTCCTAAATAGTCATAGCCACCACCAAAAACCACTGACAAATTAGAAACAGCGCTTTGCACAGGATATGTAATGACCCGAAAAATTTAACTTTGACTTTGACCCAAGTTACACCGTAGACTAGTCAAGGTCTTTAAATCCTTTTCTTTTGATTGGCTGGTGTACTTTAGTATCCTGTAGGGTCACACACAGAATCACATTCTATTGTGAGTATAAATAGGAATTTTAGGGTTAGTTGTATTTTTTTTTCTAAACATATAAAGAAAGGGGGTGCGAGTGAGAGAAGGAAATATAAGAAGTTTCAGGGTTTTGCTGATTAGGGTTTTCTTGTACCAGATCCAACCCGAAGATCTGAGCGGCGCTGATTGAGAATCTTCTTCAATCTGGTAAGGGTTTCTACTACTTCTTTTATGATTTTGATGTATAATCCTTGATTGATTTCGTACCTATCAAATTAGTTGTTTAAAAACCCTAATCATGATTTAGTCATATTTATTTTTAATTATTCTGTTGAACTCCACCATTGAATTCCACCAGGGCCGAATGCCATGGTGCTGTATTTATATTTTTTAGAACCTATGGCCGAATGGCCAAGGCGTTACTTTTGAAACCATGGCCGAATGTCATGGCGTGAATATTGAGACCATGGCCGAATGGCCATGGTGTGAGTTTTGAAGCCATTCGGCCATGGTTTGTTAATTAAAAAAAAAATTCGTTGAAGAGAAAGTAATACCAATATTAAAATTTTTGAAAACATCACTAAATGATCACATTGTTGTTGAAAAAAAAAATTAATTAAAAAGAACATGGCCGAATAGCCATGTTACAGTGAGAGAAGCCATGATCATATGGTTAAATATATATATATATATATATATATATATATATATATATATATATATATATATATAAAATAATAATAATAATAATAAATAAATAAATAAATACGTAAGGGGGCTTGTCTTTGTTTGTGAGGTTTATATGTATAAAATAAGTAAGTAAAATCAAATGAAGTAAACAACAATGGCATGTGACGCTATGTCGTAATATGTAGATTATAATTGTTTACTTAATATTTTAGTCCTGTCATGTTAAATGTTGTATATCTTTGTGTATCGATTAACCAAATAATTTAAATTCAAAGCTCATATTGATGTTTATGTTAGCATTTGAAATTGATATATATTATGTTTGCGAATTCTTGATACCTGACATGCCTTAGTATGATCCATATCACGTGTAGAAATATTTATGGGATTGTGATTGACATCATAAAAATATTGTGAATAGATTGTGTTGTGAACCACATGTCAGTCTCTCCCAGTGAAGGTGGAGGTAACTAGTGCAGGACATGAAGGTCTTACTCATGTCAGTACAGTACACTCCCAGTGGTGATGGAGGATACTGGTGCAGGGCACGTGGTAGTGAAGGTGCGAGGTGAGATGGATTGTTTATCATATTTTGTGATCTTCGATATGTGATGAATACTATGTTATGATTTTGATGAGGAACAAAAGATTATATGCTAGTATTTATTATTGTATGAAATTAATCTATTGGATTACATCTACATCACCAGGGAACTAGTGGTTTCCCTTATTGAGTCGTCGTACTCACCCTTCTTTATTATTTCAGGTCAGTTATCATAGCAACAGAACGACGGAAGTGGTTGAGGACTTAGAGTTGTAGTTTTAGAAGATGTAGGGTTTTTCTTGTATTTACTTTATTTTATTTTATTATTTATTTATGGAGAGAGATTGTAGTAGCAATTATGATTTTTAGTGTTTCAATTGGTTTCTTTGGAGAACCAATCAGTTATTTAGGTTTATCAACTTAAAGTTTGATTTAATTCTTCCATATTTTGCTCGCCTACGGGCAAGGTCACGATATAGGATTATGCTTTGTATTAGTTTATTTGTTTGGAAATTTGGGTTGTGACAGGTATGGTCTGTCTTTGATGTGAACTCTCTCTTGCCTCTAGTGTGCTGTAAACTACCAGGAAATTAATCACTTTGATGCTCTTACAAGTTATTAAGAATCTAGATTAGAGTAATCATGATCCCATTAGAAGAGTGAATGAAACTACCAACACAAATATATGAGACTATGATATCTCCATTTTAAGAATGATTCAGCACCTAAAACCTCAAATGATCAAGGTAATGATTGTTCTTTTTCTGGTGGAACAGGCTATTAACACAAAAGCATTTCCACTAGAGCTAAAATCTAGTGGTTCTGTTTACACCCTATATAACCGACGAATAAGAAAAGGACACGTGGTGCCTAGGTGGCTTGGTTAGGCCACGACATCAAGGCCCGTAGACTTTGAAGGGTTGAGCAGGCCACATCAGCACGCATACAGAAAAATGCGGTTCGAGCCACGCAAGCCAATACGACAAAACCACAAATATCAGAAGATCGTGCCATCGGCCGTTCAAGAATAAAACTATTTTTAGATCATGGCCAGGCGGTTATCATGTTGAAACAGAGAACTGAAGATAACCAACCGCCATGAAGATCGTGCAAGAGTAGGACGTTGAGCAACCGTCAAGAAGCGGCTATAAAAGGCCCCAATTCGAAGAGCTCAGGGACACAATCCACCCAACCGCAACCGGTTATTATATTATTTTGATCATCCGTGATCCTTTATCCCCTCTAATACAGACGGATAAACTAGGACTTCTCTCACTGCTTCCAGTCGCAGTGACATCTTCGACCCCTCTTTACTCCGATTAACACCAGAATCCTGCCACCGGAGAGTAAGTTGAGGCCGGCCCTGACTCGCAGTTCTGTCTTTACAGAATCCCGAGCAGCCGGTCCCGAGACTCGCTCTGTTCACGCCAGGTGACTTGTGTATTTTCGGGTAAGCAGCAATCCAAGGTGAACCCCCTGAACTGGCTTTGCTAGCAGCCGCCCCCTTCCTCCTGCGCTTATACCCGATTACGGCTATAAGACCAGGACAGGCCGGTCCTGTAAGCCATGTCGGTTTTCTTTTGTACTTTTTGTTTCCATTTTGAGGATTATCTGTTGTCGCTTTCGGCTATTCGGCCGATTTATTAATAAAAGGATTTGTGTGCCGTTAGTTGCTTTCGCTTTCAAACACTTACAAGAACCCGAAACGAAGACCGAACCCCTAGTCTTCATACCATCGCCTGACCGATTTTATTACAGGTGACTTGCAGTACGACTGAACCGATCCCGGTTCAGATTCGGAACAGGTGCCCGGGGTCAGGAATCGACTCGAAAATCATTGTATCAAACGATACTGGCACGCCCGCGTAGAGACACATCATCAACACAGACACGTGTCCACACCGGCCCATTTTTGGAGCAACATCCCTTTTTGGCACGTCCGGTGGGACCATTAGTCTTTGAAAGAGCACTAATGGCGGCAAGAAGAAGTACTCGGCATGCTGAAAATGCAGCGCCAGAGGAACCTGCCGAATCTCAGGTAAATCCTCTTTATGCTTCAGAGGTCCCGGAAGAAGGACCTTCGAGTTCTCAGCCGGACCTTAATGAGCGACTTATTCAGGCCATACAAGGTCTCAGCCAACAAATGGCAGGCTTTGGCCAGGGTATTAACAAAATTTCTTCTGATAATGATAGAATCCTAGCGGTTTTACAGGAAGGTTTCTCTACAATGGCAAGACCGGTCATGATGACCGAACGAGCCGAAACATCGGCTGCCGGATCAAATGCTCACGAAAGGATAAATATCCCGGAGCAGCCACCGATCATGAACCTAGGTGTAAACTGCCGAAACGAACAGGCCAACACCGCCGCTTTTAGGGGAGAAATACCTCCTGGTGTCCCAGTTCATCCCAATGTGCCTCCGATCGAGGTGCGGCCCATGGGACAAAGGGAAGCACAGGAGAACCATAGAGAAGATATCGGGGTAAGAAATATGGCCGTAAACCGTAATTACATCCAAAATGTAATTCAAGAAATGATCGGAGATCAATATCACCGACGAATGACTAGGCCAGTTTATAGAAAACCTTACCCAGGCTGGATTGACCAACAATTTGAATTCCCTAGGGGATACAAGATTCCCGAATTCACTTTGTTTTCAAGAGAAGGTCAACAATCTACCATTGAACACATTGGCCGATTTACGGTTCAATGTGGAGAGGCCTCCGGTAATGATTTCCTTAGACTTAGACTATTTGAAAACTCATTGACCGGACAGGCCTTTACATGGTATATTACCTTACCGGCCAATTCGGTTACAAATTGGGGAATGATGGAAGAGAAATTCCACTCCCAATTTTATCGCACGGAGCCCGAGGTGACCATGGTTGATCTTGCTCGGTTAAGACAACAACCGGGGGAATCGGTCGATAAATATATTGCTCGCTTTAAATATATGAAAAACAAATGCTGAATTCTTTTACCAGAATCGGAATTTGCAAATTTAGCTTTAAACGGACTACACTTTGAACTTCGGAAGAAATTCGAAGGTGAACAGTTCGAAGACTTATTTGAGTTGTCGGCCAGAGCCACCAAATACGAATGGCTATTACAGGAAGACAACGAAAAGAAAGTCTCGTCTTACGGGTCTTATTACAAGGACCCGAACTTTGAATACGGAGTTATAGAAGTTGTGGGAAAACAATCAATTACCTGTCCGATTCTTATCCGAAAAACCAAGGATACAGAAGCAACAAAAGAGACGAGTACTTTTAGCCGAAATTATTCCTTTGACATAAATAAGACGGCTGAAGTATTTGAATACCTTTTGAAACAAGGATTCTTCAGACTGACCAAAGACCATCCTTTTATCCCGGCCAATGTGGCGGCCAAGGGTAAAGCTTGTAAATGGCACGGGGTGAAAACTCATGAAACTAATGAATGTACTGTGCTTCGTAATGTGATACAGGAGAATATTGATAAAGGGCTCCTGAAGTTTGCAGAAACTAACAAAGAGAAGATGCAGGTTGACACACAACCATTCCCTAAAGAGGTGTCGGCGAATATGGTTACCATTGGTTTGCCAAAACGCACTCCAGCAGTTAAAATCGACTTGGATGGATCCTCATCAGGGAAATGGGGGAAAACAGCACAACCAGTGCAAAACCAGATGAATTTACGACCAAGAAACCATTGGAGGTATCCACCTACACAAGGACGGTCATGGCGTCAAGAATGGAGAGGTGAAATCTGGGGTGAGTGGTGGCATAAGTCCAGACGCGAACCCAGGATAGAAGAAGACAGGAAGCAAGACCTCAACGAGAAAACAACAAAGAAATTGGCTTCGGTTCCTTCTGAATTGTCTTCCAATCAAGCTGCAACCAAAAAGCGACCGGAAACGGTTGCTAAATCCTCTGAGGATTCTTCCGTTAATAAAGATACATCATGCAAGATTCCGGAGAAAATAGAAATGTCACCAGGCCTCCTTTGCCAAGACTGCAAGCAAAAAGTGATAGCAGAATACCGGTATTCCCAATACAAAGGGAAATCAGTCAAGTATGAAGATGCATGCCACACTCAGGGGGGCAAGAGACCCTTGTACTTAACTTCTGGAAGACAAGTAGGCTCGCCGACAAGGACGACAGCCACCTATAGCTCCGCTAGGGATAGCGGCTATATGACTCACGAACAATATAGGATGGTAAACAGGGTCAAACCCAGAATGGTAAAACCACCTATTATGCAGGATGGTCACTGGAAAAGATTGACTCATCCTAAATTTCCTTTCCATGCACAGGCAAGTATCGCAGAACTGACCAGAACGCAGAAGCGACGCTGGCAGCGACAGCAAGCTAAGAGACGATACCAGGAACAGAGTACTGGATCATCCGAGCCATATTGGTCGTCTAGGTTTGTTGCCAAAAGGCGCATTCCGAAACCACAAAGGCTCAAAAAGAGCCCGCCCGATTCACCAATCCCTCCAGATACTACGCCCGAACACAATTCTAATGCAATGACCGAAAGGCTGGTTTCGGACGAGGAATTGACGGACAATTTCGCCGGAGGAGAAGGAGAACAATTGTTAGTTGAACAATTGTTAACAGAGTACAGCAGGATCTCAACTCCTTCTACGGTAGAAATAACGGAGGAATTGACGCTCGAAACTCCCAAAGACGAGATCAGTGAGTCGTTGAGTCAACCTCCTTTGAGTGCTGATGCATCAATCGCCGAAATTTGTTTCGGTCGGATGCCCCCGATACCACTTGACTGTCATATGGTCCTCACTTTACCTATGACTTTTGGGGCCAGCATGGAGTTACCACGGTTAGAGGAGATCCAGGAGGAGGAAGACCCAGTAGCTTTGTATGTGATTGATCCGGAACATCTCGAAGAAGAGAAAAAAGACCAGAAACCGGCCGATGGTGACAAAATCGGTCTGGTGGGAGAGGTATGTTTCGTTGAACCATCCTTAACCATGACTCAACATCTGAAACCTTTATTTATAAAGGCGCACATGAACGGGATCCCTATCAATAGAATTCTAATTGATAATGGGGCAGCAATAAATTTCATCCCAATCTCCACATTGAAGAAATTAGGTAAGTCTTATTCGGATTTAATTTCTTCCGAGATCACCGTCACTAACTTTGCAGGAGGTATTACAGGGACTAGAGGAATCCTCCCAATCGAACTAACGGTTGGGACACGGCAATCTCTTACGGCATTCTTCGTAATTGAATCATCCGCCGGATACAACGCATTGCTGGGAAGAGATTGGATCCATTCGAACAAATGCGTACCATCTTCTTTGCACCAATCGTTGCTGTTTTGGAAGGATGGCAAGACCGAAGAAGTAAAAGCCGACCAGCGGCCATTTGCCGTAGATTCCAACGCCGCACATGCATCCCTTTATAACGAAGGGGTAAAACCAATTTCATTTAGTGGATATGACAAGAATGGGCAGCCGATCACTTCAAGTTCGGCTATACTACAAACGGCGCAACTACAGATTACAGAGGTAGCCGCAGTCGCCGAACTCAAAGAACTACCAAATGATGGTTAAACCATCAGAAGTCGCAGAAGCCGTCTTAAGAAAGATGACGGCTTACATGCAAGAAGAAAAGATAGGGAAATTGCAGCAGGAACAAGAATGGCTGGAAAACGGCGAGATAATGATAAACTCGGCCGAATTCATTAATGAACAAGAAGATGAAAGGGTACAAGACCGGGATGAGATTACTCTCGCCGACCTACAAGCAGCACCAGCCAAATTAGAAGACCTGAAGGTAGATACCCAAGATTCATTAGAAGAAATCAACCTGGGAACAGAGGCGGAACAAAAGCCTGTTTTCATAAGTAAGTTACTACCACCTTCGGTCAGACAAGAAATGAGACGATTGTTAGCCGAATATTCGGACTGTTTCGCCTGGACTTACCAAGAGATGCCAGGATTGGACCGAAAAATGGTAGAACACAGGCTCCCTATCAAGCCAGAATTTAAACCATTCAGACAACCTTCAAGGAGGATGGGTGACGACGTGGTATGTAAAGTAAAGGTTGAAATAGAACGGCTTTTATCAGCCGGGTTTATTAGGCCGATACGATACGCCGAGTGGCTTTCAAACGTTGTACCTGTAATAAAAAAGAATGGTCAAATTAGGGTATGTATTGATTTCCGCAATCTGAATTCTGCAACGCCCAAGGACGAATATCCAATGCCGATCGCAGATCTCTTAGTTGATAATGCATCACGGCATAAGTTTTTGTCATTTATGGACGGCCACTCCGGATATAATCAAATCTTTATTGTCGAAGAAGATGTAGCTAAAACGGCGTTTCGATGCCCTGGAGCATTAGGAACTTATTGTTGGGTAGTTATGCCCTTCGGATTGAAAAATGCTGGCGCAACCTATCAAAGGGCAATGAATCTTATCTTCCATGATATGATCGGTCAAATACTTGAGGTATATATTGACGATGTGGTGATAAAGTCTCAGACCGAAACGGACCACTTGCAGCATTTAAAGCAGGTTTTTGAGCGACTTCGTAAGTACAGCTTGAAAATGAATCCGTTAAAGTGTGCTTTTGGTGTATTGGCTGGAAATTTCCAAGGCTTTCTCGTACACCAAAGAGGAATTGAGGTCGACAAAAATAAGGCAAAGTCGGTCATAGAAGCCAAGCCACCAGCCAATAAGAAACAGCTACAAAGGCTGCTCGGCCAGGTGAATTTCTTGAGAAGATTCATTTCAAACCTGGCCGGGAAGATCAGGGTCCTATCCCCATTATTGAAGATCAAGAATACTGAAGAGTTTATTTGGAATGAGGACCATCAAGCCGCTTTTGAAGGCATTAAACAGTATTTGGCAACCCCACCGGTCTTGGTGCCACCTTCAAAAGAACGGCCGCTAAAGCTTTATATAGCAACGGCGAGCGATTCAGTTGGAGTCTTGTTGGCCCAAGAGAACGATCAAGGATATGAGCAGGCCATTTATTACCTTAGCAGATTCCTAACTCCAGTGGAAGAAAGGTACACTAATCTAGAGAAGTTGTGTCTCACACTCTATTATGCAGCTACCAAATTACGACATTATCTCCTGTCAGCCAAAGAAATTTTTGTCATAGCAGCCACTGACGTGGTCAAGTACATGCTCACTCGGCCCATGGTGAGTGGTAGACTTGGAAAATGGACCCTGACTCTGATGGAGTTCGACTTCAAATATGTACCGCAGAAAGCGGTAAAAGAGCAAGCATTGGCCGATTTTTTGGCCGATCATCCATCTAGTGTACAAGAAAAAGAATTGGATATCCCAGTATTTCATGCCAGTTTTTGCTATGCCGAATTCCAACCATGGACACTGGAATTTGATGGCTCAAAAACAGAGTTTGCTTCTGGGATCGGAGTAGTAATAACCTCACCAACCGGCGACAAGCACGAACATGCATTTCAACTTGAAGAATTATCCACAAATAATCAAGCAGAGTTTGAAGCTACAATTATAGGGTTGGAAATTCTATGGGAAATGGGTGCTCGAGCGGTTAATATTGTTGGGGATTCCCAACTCGTCTTGAAGCAAATGGAGGGCATATATAACTGCAATAGCGAGTCATTAGTACTGTTGCTGCGAAGGGCGAGATTCTTGGCCCAGCAGTTCAATAGAATTGAATTAGAACATCGGCCAAGGAAGGAAAACTATCAAGCTAATGAACTGGCCCAGTTGGCATCCGGACTCAGACTGCGCGATTCAGTCAGAACGATGACCATAAAATCTCTCCCCAACTCCGAGAAAAGACCATTTCTGGTGGATTCACTGGCATGTTGTAACCAGACAATAAGACAGGATTGGAGAGGTGAGATCTGGGGATATCTTAAAGATCCTACTATAAAGACTAGCAGATCGACCAAAAGGAAAGCTGCCAACTATTTCATTCTGGGCGATGAGTTATATAAAAAGAGTATTGAGGACATCCCACTTAGGTGTGTCAACCCAACAGAAGCCATGTTAATAATGGCCGAAGTGCACGAAGGGATCTGTGGCGCACACCAAGCAGGAGTCAAGATGCGATGGTTATTACGTCGGCATGGTTATTACTGGCCGTCAATCTTGAAAGATTGTCAGATGTTCGCTGCAGGATGTCAGGAATGTCAGAAACATGGACCAGTTCAGAGGGTACCGGCATTCGAATTGCAAACCATAGTCAAGCCATGGCCCTTCAGAGGTTGGGCAATGGATTTAATTGGAAAAGTGTATCCTCCTTCGACTGGTCTACACAACTTCATCATAGTAGCCACCGATTACTTCACCAAATGGGTGGAAGCCAAACCTTTGAAAAAAGTGGAACAATCGGATGTGATTGAGTTTATCAGGGAGCAGATAATTCACAGATACGGTATCCCCGAAACCATCACGACCGATTCAGGCACCGTTTTTGTAGGACAAGAAGTGACTGAATTTGCCAAAACATATGGCATCAGAATGATTCAATCTACACCTTATTACGCACAGGCAAATGGACAAGCTGAAGCAACGAATAAGGTGTTGAAAAATATCCTGAGAAAGATGATTGAAGATAAGCCAAGAAGTTGGCATAAACTCCTATCTGAAGCATTGTGGGCGTATCGAATGTGTTACAAGACGTCTATTGGAACTACCCCTTTTGCCTTAACCTTCGGTCATGAGGCAGTTATTCCGGCCGAGATCACGGTCAAATCGTTGAGGGTGGCTATTCAGAATAATTTCACTCCCAAGGATTACACAGAAGCAATGTTAGTTGAATTAGAAGACTTGGGAGAGATGAGGAGGCTAGCCCTGGATCGGCAGAGAGCCCTCAAGCAAAGGATTGCAAGATCCTATAATCGTCGAGTAAAACACAAATCATTCGCTCAAGGAGATTTAGTGTGGAAAACCCTTCTGCCAATAGGGAAAAAAGATTCCTTATATGGAAAATGGTCCCCCACGTGGGAAGGACCATTACAAGTCAGCAAGGTATTGCCCGGGGGGGCATACCATATACAGTCATTAGATGGCCAAGAAAAGAAGATTATCAACGGCCAGTTTTTGAAACGTTATTTTCCCACTCTATAGGAAAGCCGCGAAATCAATAACCAACCTGAGGAAAATCAGGAATAAAATAAAATATCTACTGTTCGGTACCTGCAACGCCAAATAAATGGCATTGTCAAATCAAAGCGCCGACATACGGTGCGGATTAGACTAAAATAGGAAATCTTTTCGAGATCCGCTCAAACCCATTGATCTTCTTTCTAACGATCGGTCTATAAATACTAAGGCAATACTCGCCATTCTTTCAAGAAAGGGAAGCAGAGAAGAAATGGCGAAAGATCAAGAGCCGACGACGGAGACGATCGGAGAAGAAGAAGTCAACAAAGCCGATGACTTCATGAGAATGGGCGGGATCGGAAAAGGCGACTCTACTCTCGCTGACCCCATCACGGTAGGTGTTCTCCCACCGAGTTCTGGGTAGAGACGAGAGTTCTCTCCTCCGACCAACATTTACACCGGTCGGAGTAGTCGCCATCCCCCCCTCTTGCTTCTTGCCCCTTTGGTTAAATTGGCCCTCGCTAACACCATCCATGATTGGCGTGCGGAGCAATTTCAGGGGCATATCAGCCCCGGCTGTATTATCAGGCCCCGGCTGAAACATCTGGCCTTGATTGTATGAAAGAGCCAGAAGAGCTCGGCTTTGGTTGTATGAAAGATCAATGTTGAAATAAAAACATTCTTATTCCTTTTTTAAGTTCTAGTCTTTCCATGACGAGCAGTAGATATGAAATAAAACGAGTATGTTACGCATCCAAAAAGCATGCAAAAAACTACCGATTAAATAAAAAGCTGAGAAGTCGGCTGAATGAAGTTTAAAATGCCAGCGAGAATTCGTTCCAACTGAAGTCGGCTGAATGAACTCCGGTCGAAGGATCCCCGCGAGAATTTGTCACTACGGCTCTACATATTAACAATCGAACTTCTGACAGTTCCTCATCAGAAAGTTCTTCAGGCCGACGAAGAACAAAGGAGCGGAGTTCGTTCCAACTGTCAAAATCCGAAAGAAATGCTGGACGAAGGTCATGAAATTCTGGAGATGAAAGACAACGGTCTACTTCCATGAAGCAAAATCTGACAAATCCGAAGCAAGTACCAGGGAGAGGTCTAAAGTTTTCTTCTTTGGCCACAGGAATTTTTGGCTCAGAAGGTAATTCACCAGAAGAAGAACCCGAAGAAGCAGCACCAGGAAAAGTGGACGGACCGGCTTCATCAACCCCGGGACAAGGAAAGAAAGGAACCTGCCTAGATGCACTAGGCGACGGATCAGCCAGAGGAGTGACAAATCGAGTTGAGGAACGGGATGGAGGACTAACATAATGAAATGCACGGGGAGGAGTCGGCATGGGAGTTGATCTACCACTACTTCCAGAATGAACGGGGGGCCCATGCTGAGGACGAGATAAATCAATATCTTCTTCCTCGTCCGAAGAATCGTCAGCCACGACGACAAGCTCACCCGGAGGCTGAACTCGGAGTCGCAAGCTGGAACGGGTAACGTAAGCACGACCATCCGATACCTCACCAATCTTCCGTTTTTTCAGTGGCGACTGTTTGGAGGAAGGGTTGCTCCGACTGGCAGAAGCCTTAGAAGGTCGCCTCCAGCTGAAGATGACCGTCGTCTCGGCTTTCTTTTTCTTACTCTTCACGTTGGAGGATCGATGATCATCTAATAGAGAAAAAGAAAGTCAGACGCGACCGAATAGAGCGGATCAATTTACAAGAACATAAAAGAAAGTTACCTGGGTAACGGGCCTCATAATACCCACGGAGTTTGCCTATACTCACTATATCGGCCGCATTCGGCCGAAAAAGCGCAGTATATGACTCTGCATCAAGCCGGACAAAGTCAGAATAAAGCCAAGCCCACCATCTACGAAAGGAAGGTTCGACTAATGATTCCCGGGGAAGAGGATAGTTGCGGAAACGATCAGAAAGATCGCGAAACCGGCATGTTTCTAATGACAGATAACTAGAGCTCAAGACTGACCGAGAGCCACCATTGGTAGATGGAAACACCACAAGAGGAATGCCTTGGCCATAACCAAGCTGCCGACTGACGAAATGCGGCAGATATATTTCCACCCCTTCTCTTCTAGAAGTGGCAGGAGCATCTCGGTTATGCAAGCCAAAAGGAAGCTCCCGGGCAATAAGAAAACTAGCCGTAGCACGTCGGCGAGCCTCTGGAGAAGAATTGATGGTGGCATAAAGAGGAGACCCATGAAATTGGTCTAAGGAAAAGCGATGGAATAAAGGAGGATTATCTTCCTGTAGACCTACCAGGAAGAAATCAAGAACAGCCCTATAAGACAATTGCATGGGTGTCGCGGTAAGCCAGCGACGGCCGGCATAATAATAATCAGGGAAAGGGTTATCTACGGCTGCACAGAAAAAGCCGGGAAGTATTCATAAAACCAGAATTGTAAGAACTAAAGAGGGCCACTGGCAACCCCTAATCGGCCGGAGGATAGACTATGTAAACCACGGTAGACCTGGCTGAGAAAGAAAGGGGCTAGAGCCAGACGGCGACCATGGGCAAGGGCTACCGCAATACCGGCAAACTCCTTTACCATCTGAGCAGATGGGCCACAACAGAAAAAATGGCAAAGGAAAAACAGCAAGAAAGAGCAATGCTCTTGAAAGGAAGGAGGACTATCAGTATTTGAAACTCGCTCAGCACGGACGAAGGTGCCGAAAGCAGAAGAAGCATGAGCGGTGTTAAAAACAGAAGATGAGAAAACGGACAGGGTAGAGTCTATTTATTCTCCAAGGACCGAAAGGCCTGTGATACAGCAAACATCCAGCAGGGTAGGGGTCATAGGTCCATGGTGAAAAGAGAAGGTGTTGGAACCCCGACACCAGAAAAACGAGGCCACCCCAAGTAAAATAAGGTTGAAGGGAATATAGAAGGTGGAATAGAAGATTATCTCCGCCAACCCGAGCCTAACCCAGGTCTCCATATAATAAGACCGTAACCGCTCAACCCATTTGTTCCACTCAGGGGGAACACTTAGGCCAGGAACGAGGAAGAGTAATCAGATTACCCCACCTCACAGGATCAGAGGCGCCGATCAAGTGGTAGGAAGAGTGCAGGACTTTTGGGGCCTTTTCCGTATCTTCATCAATGCATGGACCAAGAACAGGACCATCCTCACCGTCGAGGAATAGATTCAAGTCATTAGGGTTATCGTCCGCCATGATCAATATCAGAAACCAGACAAGGAAAGCTCGCAGAAAGAAGAAGACGAAACAAAGCAAGGAAACGTATGCAGGAAGGAAAGCTCGTAATGATTCAAAATATCGAGAAAGGCGTTGATAAGACTGCTGTCTTCCCGAAAAAGGTGCTGATAGTACGATCGCCTTCCCGAAGAAATCGAAACGGCAGCTGAATATCTTCTCGAATAAAGCGTTTTTAAGGGTAAAGATCATACGGACGAATCAAATTGAAAAGATGAACTTTGTCGAAAAAGGAGTCGATTCTGACGGCCAGGACAGTTGGAAAAATGGATTCCAAAAAGAATTTAATTCATTAAATGCTTTACAAAGAAGTATTTAAAATGGCAGAATATATACGGTCAAAAGACTCTTGGGCAGACCGTTTTTCTTGAACCAAAGTGGACCGAAGCAGAGAAGAACCTCGAGCCAACTCTATCTCCGATTTCAGCTCGTGGGAGATCTCGATGCACTGACGGGTCTTCTCCTTCAAGGTATCATCAACAGCGTTATTCGTACGAAGAAGTTCCTCCCGTTGATTTTCAAGATCAGATCTCCTAGACTATAACTCAGCAATCTGACGGTCGACCGCCGAAATATCATCATCAATGATGTTTATACGGTGGACCGTTTCAATATACTGATGGTGACAAATCTCGCGCTCATTCCTCAACTGTTGCAAAAGTTGATATCGGCCATCAACAGAATCGGCCGTATTACTCATTTCATGTAGTTTGGCCGAAAGATGGTCAAAGACAACTTTATAGGAGTAAAGGAGAGTAAGTTGAGAGAACACCGATTTGACGTTAGGAGATACAGAAGAGAGATCCCGAAGCTGCGCAGCCAACGCCATCACACGGGTAAGAGTCTCTTCGGAAATACCAATTATGCCTGGAGAGAGGAGGCGGATAATCTCCGATCGGATACTTGTTGGAGATAAGGGCTCAGATGAACCATCCGACGAGAGATTAGAACAGACATCATTCAATATAGTGTCCAATCGGCCATGGCCATCACCAGAGAGTGATCCCGCAGCAGGAGAAGGAACAAGCGATGAACTGGAACTCCCCAATTCAATAAACTTTTGCTTCGACCGATCAGTATCACCATCCGCTGCTGTAACAGGAGAATCTGGAGGAATATCGGCCAAGGCAGAAGGGCCGGAAGGCCCAATGGAAGTGGTAGACGTTGCAATCTCAACTACCGGAAGGGCAGCACTCTGCTCATATCCAGGAGGTAAGTCGGGAGACGGACTTCTTTCTAAAGAATCCTCTCGAATGGATAAATGCTCCTGACCTTCAGGAAGTGCTAAAGGAGCTGCTGCAACGACACTACCAGGAGAATCCAATGTTTCGGCAGGACCAACGAAATTGACCGGATCAAAAACAGACATGGGGTCAACAACTAGATCCGAAGAAGATTCCATGACATTGGAAGAAAAAGTAGTTGGACCCGAGGAACTCGAAGCCTAGAAGAATGAGGTGTCAGAAGGAAAAAATAAAAATAAAAAGATGAGCAATGAAGATTCAGTACCTTCCGAGGACGCCGTCGTAGTGGGACATCATCAGGATCCTCATCATCTTCATACGGGACGATCGAAAGAGGGCATTCTGTTGACAAAGCATCATCCTCGGCCAATTCCCCAGAAGGGGAAGCATGAGCCGCCAAGGTGAGAAACGGCATTTCACTAGGTGACCGAATAGCTGAATTGATATCTTCTTGGATCGGTTCAGGCAAAATTTCAAGTGGACCAGCCTCCAAAGCTAGAGGCGGTACTTCACCTAATGACAGAACAACTGAGTAAATATCAAGTGGATCAGAAACAGGAAAGATAAGAATATACCTTCTTGGATAGGTGCAGCCAAAGGCTCAAACAGACCCAGTCTTTCAAGATAATAATCGGCCGAATAGCAGCAGATGTTGTTCCACAAGGATTTCCACCAAACATGGAAATCACAACGACATTTGTGACGACGAGGAAGAAAGGGAAGTTGAAATTCAACGGCAGCAACTCTATAAGCATCTTCCATTTGGACAGCTTCAGCTACAGTGACAGACGGCCGATCAACAGATTTGGCATTAATTGTGAACAAACCATCCACATCAAATAAGGGGATCCTCTGTTCACATTGAAATTGCCGGCCGACACAATTTGGCAAGTATACCTCAAACCCCGGTTTCTTGTTAATCGACTTCACAGCATAATTTAAATTTCGAGCCATCAGAAAACTGGCCCAGATAAGATGCTGCTCGTCAGTTATGTCATCTACCATTGAAAGGAAGCCGGGAGAATTTGCGGAGACTTCAAAAGGAGGAGTAGGAAAATGATGAAGATTAAAAAAGAAACGGAAACATTCAGAAAAAGATAGAACAGCGGGAGTGGCAGCCAAACAGGCGTAGCCACCAAACTCAGAAGGCATATTGGGAGTAATCGGAACTTGAGCATAAAACTGGGATGGAAAATAGTGATAAGCCCAAAATTGGAGGAACCACAATGGCCCCCAGGATTCTGAAGGGTGCCATGAACAAACTCTTAAAGTGAACGGTACAAAACCGATAAAAAGTAAGGAGCAAGGGCAACTTCATACTCACCCAGAATTAACTTAACCAATGAGTAATACTCTTTGGTAACTGCTTGAGCCTTGGAACAGAATACAAAGTTGCAGAAAAAATAAAGAAGAAAGTAGAAGTGTTCCACCTCATCTTCATAAGCTGGAAGCCGGAATTTGGCACAGTCCTTGATATAGGAACGATAAGAAGAATGAATTGAAGTCGGTGGAGATTCGCTCTCTGACGGTGGAGGTTCATTCTCGGACAACACAATACCTTTTTGCCGAGAAGATCGCACCTTCTTGGAAGCCCTGTTATTCTTCGTTGGAGGTTGCTTTCTTTTCTTTTCTACCTCTTTCCCTTTGTCACCCACTTCCATCGGAGGTAAATGCTGGTAATCCTTAAGATCCGCCATACCAACCCGGATCTCATGACCAGTCGCGAAGAAACCAGTAATAAAGCAGACATCCATGACGGTAGGAGTCATCATTCCGCAAGGGAAATTGAAGGTATTGGTCTGAGCATTCCAGAATGAACTCATGGCACAGAGAAGATCGCGATTGCAGGGAATAGAGTAACAGGAAAAGATAATCATGTCATAAATACCTGTCTTACGCCAAATAACGGCAAAACGATCCTTCATGCGGTCAACCCAGGCTTTCCATTCAGGGTAAGCAGTCGGCCAATTTCGAAAGCGAAGAGGTAGATTGAGATTCTTTTCATCAGTAAAGAGTAAAGGGCCCCTCACTTTCTCAGTCGGGGCCTCCAAGGGAGCATTACTGGCACAAATGAAGGGGCCTACAGATATCGAGCCGTCGAAAACTTCGACTGTAGAAGGATAGTATATGAGAGTGCCCGCCATTGAAGACAAAGAAGAAGAAAAGACAAACAGCCAAAAAGAAAGAGTAAAGTAAAATCTCGGCTGTGGTACTTTATAAGCGAGATAGAAGATGAAATCCGAAAAGTTTCATCATTACGATCGTAGGGAAACGGCGCGATCTTTTCACATCAAACGACGGACAAATTTTGAAAAACCCGAAATACTTACTGATCACACCGGCCGATGACGGCGTCAAAAGTAAGTAGGGGGGCAATGTTTACACCCTATATAACCGACGAATAAGAGAAGGACACGTGGTGCCTAGGTGGCTTGGTTAGGCCACGACATCAAGGCCCGTAGACTTTGAAGGGTTGAGCAGGCCACATCAGCACGCATACAGAAAAATGCGGTTCGAGCCACGCAAGCCAATACGACAAAACCACAAATATCAGAAGATCGTGCCATCGGCCGTTCAAGAATAAAACTATTTTTAGATCATGGCCGGGCGGTTATCATGTTGAAACAGAGAACTGAAGATAACCAACCGCCATGAAGATCGTGCAAGAGTAGGACGTTGAGCAACCGTCAAGAAGCGGCTATAAAAGGCCCCAATTCGAAGAGCTTAGGGACACAATCCACCCAACCGCAACCGGTTATTATATTATTTTGATCATCCGTGATCCTTTATCCCCTCTAATACAGACGGATAAACTAGGACTTCTCTCACTGCTTCCAGTCGCAGTGACATCTTCGACCCCTCTTTACTCCGATTAACACCAGAATCCTGCCATCGGAGAGTAAGTTGAGGCCGGCCCTGACTCGCAGTTCTGTCTTTACAGAATCCCGAGCAGCCGGTCCCGAGACTCGCTCTGTTCACGCCAGGTGACTTGTGTATTTTCGGGTAAGCAGCAATCCAAGGTGAACCCCCTGAACTGGCTTTGCTAGCAGCCGCCCCCTTCCTCCTGTGCTTATACCCGATTACGGCTATAAGACCAGGACAGGCCGGTCCTGTGAGCCATGTCGGTTTTCTTTTGTACTTTTTGTTTCCATTTTGAGGATTATCTGTTGTCGCTTTCGGCTATTCGGCCGATTTATTAATAAAAGGATTTGTGTGCCGTTAGTTGCTTTCGCTTTCAAACACTTACAAGAACCCGAAACGAAGACCGAACCCCTAGTCTTCATACCATCGCCTGACCGATTTTATTACAGGTGACTTGCAGTACGACTGAACCGATCCCGGTTCAGATTCGGAACAGGTGCCCGGGGTCAGGAATCGACTCGAAAATCATTGTATCAAACGATACTGGCACGCCCGCGTAGAGACACATCATCAACACAGACACGTGTCCACACCGGCCCATTTTTGGAGCAACAGGTTCCGTGAAACCACCAGTTGGGATGGAATTTGGATGTATGGGGCCCCTCCTGAGATGTGCATCCATATGTGTGTTTCGCGCTGGCACCACTACATGGTGCCATTTGAAACACGCTCTATTAACACCCATTCACGGCTTTTTTTTTTTAAACCAGTAAACAAAATATTAATCTATTACTATAATTGTGTTTGGTTTGGTAGAATCTGTAAAAAAGAAAAAGAAAATGAACTTTCCATATCTTTTATTCACAGGAAAATGTGAGCCTATCGAAGAGTAGTTTTCTAAAAGTGCCTCATTTTTCTACTAAAACTCTTTCCACATTTTCCTCCCAAAATAAAAGGAAAAAAATGAAAGAAAAGTAAAGTACTTTTTTTCGTTGCACCTAACTAAACTTAAGTATGGGAAGGAAAATATATTAACACTTTACTTTGCAAGTTTAAGTTCTTTTATTTTCTTTTGTTTTGAGAGGAAAATATTTAGAGCTTACAAGAAGGTCGTTTAGAAAATTATTTTTCAATGGCTCACGATTTCTGAAAAATTCATTTTCCTTCGCTTTCGTTCCGTCAAACCAAACACAAACTTATGCATACACTTAATCACGGAGAATTTAAACCCACTTCGTCTGGTGCCACTTAGTCAAACCAGGCACAGATGGACTTGAAATCGGCTGGAGCTTCTTGCTGGAACATCTGCTGGTCCAACGGTGAGTGAAATGTACACGAATGTGAATGATGCTGACGTGTCTACCTTGCCCATCGTTGGACAAGCAGATATTCCAACGTAGGTTCCAGCTGATATTCGAGCGTAGGCTCTATCCGAACCACCACCGGATGCGGGCTCGAGAGGAAATGCATTCGTCAAGGATATAAGGGCATTTTCGTCAATGAATACTGAAATACGGTGGACCCCATCTGTAAACTATCTTATCAGTATCCGTACACGCACAACCCTTTAATCACGGTCAATAGATCCTACATGTACACGTGTCGTCATGGAGTCACCAGTCACGTCCACCTCGTGACGCGTAGAGAAAACTCTTAGATCCGCCCTCTAGGAGAACGCCCGCGAACTAACGCCGACACCAACGGAACCGCCTTCCGTTAAGCTACACTCACGTGCACAGTGAAACGTGGCACGACGCTCGAATCCGTCACTTTAACACCGTAAAAACGGAGAGTAAAACAGCTATATATTATGGGCTTACGAGCTCTCCTTTCTCTGTCCGTGAGAGTGGAGAGAAAGTCTAGGAGGTTCTTCTCAGTTCCGCCATGAAAGCTTCTCCGATAAGAACAAGTTCGGCTCCGGTTCAAGCATCGTTGGTTCTCGGATCGCTGAAGGTCTCCCTCTCCGATCAAGAATCCGTTACCGGAATCTTGTTCACCGGCAAGAACGGCAGGCTCTCGACGAAAGCTTCGTTGCATTTGGAGATCAGAGATAAGAAGGATCACGTATGTAGAAGTATTCGAAGAGCGATGTCGGAATCTGATGTGGTTCGGTCGGTGAGCAAGGCTTCCGGCCGGTTCTCTGGGTGGAGCAAGAACGGATCTCGATCAATTCCGGCGAGGATACCGGAGAAGGAGTATCTATCGGAAGAGGATGGGAGTGGAGGTGGATCGCTTGTGTTGGGTTGCGAGAAGCCTCCCGGAGTTTGGCCCGCATGTGACTTTCCGCCGGTGGATTTGGGAATTTCCGGAGGCGGAGCGGGGAATGGGAAGAAAATTGTTGGAGGTAATGGAGGAGGACGCGGTGACGATGATGGAGACGGTGTTCTCTCCGGCGGTAATGCCGATCAGAGTAAGATCGGTGACTACTACAAGGAAATGTTGAAGGCTGACCCCGGAAATCCGCTTCTTCTAAGGAACTACGGGAAGTTCTTGCATGAGGTACTGTGCTATATCAGCTTCGGTCTCGATGTTGATTAGAAATTCTGTATTGTTGAAGCTTTGAGTTTATGTATTGACGATTCTTTTATACGTTTGGTTGGGAAGGTGGAAAATGATGCAGAGAAAGCCGAAGAATACTATGGGAGAGCAATACTGGCAAGTCCGGAAGATGGTGAGGTTCTATCTCTGTATGGGAAACTGATATGGGAGACACAGAGAGATGGCAGCAGAGCCGAAGCTTATTTTGCTCAAGCGATTCAAGCATCTCCGAACGACTGGTAATTCCACACGACTCTCACTGTTTTTAATTCGCGCGAAATTTGAACGGAAAATCTGGTTATTGGTATTATTATTGTTTTTCTTTTTCCTATAACTTGGATTTTCATATGAAGTTCTGGTTACAAATGTATGACAAAACTGATGGTTGTGCGGCGGATTGTTTTGCAGCTTCCTAATGGCATCTTATGCTAATTTTTTATGGGATTTGGAGGAAGAAGATGATGGTAGGTCAGACAATGAAGCAAAAATGTCTTCCCCTGCGTTGGTTGAAGCTTTTTGAGGAAGTGATGTAGCCTCTCTCTTTCTCTCTCTAGCCATCCCTTTGGATGGGTTTTTGATTCGAAGCAGTACAACGTCATAGGAGATAATAATCTAATTTGTGGAGAGACAGCGGGAAGCCATGAGCTCTGTAATCGGATTAACCTTGTTACTGACAAATCATATAACTGGATTCAAGTCTGATCAGTTGAAGAATGACCCAACTCTCCTGTTCTTGAAGACGACGTTAAGGAGGAGAGAGCGGCTTTGTGGTTTGTATAGAAAGTACTGCTGTAACTGCTATCTTCATCTATCCCTTGGTACGAATCACCTGTAACTCCTGCTATTTTGCTTTTGATTATGAGAATAAATAACAGTAACATAAAGCAGTCGTATTTGAGAGTTCAAGAATAAGCAACTAGACATTTAGAGGTAATTTAGGCAAACAAAATAACAAAATTAATGGAGGGGGTTCGTTTACATCAAGTTGATTCTTATCAAGTTTATAACTCATCATTTTATAAATCAATCTGTCACTAGCTAGAACAGTCTCTATTGTTTAAAATATTGAAAACAAGACTATAAATTAACATGAGGATGAAGTAGTGAGAAAAACATTAATTTGAGTGTAAAAACAAAGAACTTGTTGGAGATTAATTCAGTCCTACTTGAAAATAATTTCACAGATTTCAAATTTTAAAATCATAAATTAATATATTTACTCTTGTTTGTAACAGAACTTTTCTATGGTCAAAATATCTAGAAAATTGTGTTGCATCTTTTATTAATCAACCAGTCACCATACAGAATTGTGCTGTATAGATTTCAGTATTTTGTGGTATAGTTTTATCTAGCCATTTGAATTAGGATAACACATGGCTTCAAAATAATTGACCAGATTTGGATTGCCATATGATGATGCTCTTAAGAAGTATAGATAACTATCAAGATAAATTGAATATTTTGGATGGGTGCAATTCTATCAGCTAGTGCCAACGGAAGTAGGGGAGTTATTTATCATCACTGATAAAACATCTTCAAAGGAATTCCATCTCCCTTGTTTCAAGGATTCCAATTAAAGTTTGGATTGGGATGATAAAAAAATTGGGCTCTTTTGACTTATTCAAGACACATCCCTTGATTCAAAGTTGGAGCTTTTTTGACTTATTCAAGAAGTATATCTCCAAAGTTTGTAAATAGGTCAAAAAGACCCCAACGTTTTATCATCCTAATCCAAACTTTGGAATCATTGAATCAAGGGAGTATTACTGCTGCTTTTGCCTCCTAGACAAATATTTACGGGCGATAATCAGTCAAAATTCAGTTGTGGGTAATAATCCGAATAAAAGTATAGGAGGATTTTCACCGGCCATATTTTGCAATCATGGTAAAGGCTCTACTTAGAAGTGAAACAAATTTTGTGGAAGTCAATAACATTGCTCAAATCCGTTGTACAACAAGCTTTGCTTATTGTTAATTGTTGTTTCCATATTTTCCTGCTTTTGGGGTGCTTCTACCAAGCCTTGAAGTCTGGATCGAATGTAAAAACTCCATTTTTGTTCGCATACCTTTCATCTTCTCATTTTTATACTCCTCAACACCAACTTATTCAAAGCCATTTTGGTTCACGTACACAGAAGCTTTGCTCACCAAATGTGAATAAGAAACATCCTTTCAATCCAAACTCCATTTGGTTTCATGTCAATAACAATAGAATGGAGGAACGAAATATGAGAATGTTTCATGTGAATATCATTAGAATGGAGTAAGGAAATATGAGAATATAAAAGATATGACTACAAACAATCCAATAATCCATACTCTTTTATGATATACTAGCAAATTACAAAATACTAATTTGTAAATGTTTTTGTGAGGCCTACTTAGAAAAACATTCCACGTTAAAATCAAGAGCCTAAATCACATGCTATTCCATTTGGTTAGTTATGCTAACGTGGAATAATAAATCTATAAAATGGGAAGAAGTTAATGGGTGTTGTGAGTATCGAATGTCACGCTTGAATCTTGCTTCCTTGCTTTATATATTAGTATAGATTTTCATACTTCATCTTAAAAGCAAACGTAGGGTCAGCTTCTCATGTATCAGTCTCCAATGAGAATGAAACACATACCCTTGAATTGGTTTAGGCTGCGTTTGGATGTCGAGAGAATGCAAGAAAGACATGTGAGAAAAGAAAGTAAAATAAACTGAAAAGTAATTTTCAGTACACTGTTGGATGTTACAAGAAAATTTTATAGTTTTAATTGAAAATCTAGAATTTTGTGTTTGGATGGTAAGAAAGTTATTGGAATCTAAAATGCAATTCCAATCCTACCCTCGCATGCAAGGCTTTTGACTTTGTTTTTTCCTGAAATTAGCTAGTGTAAGTGTCTATTATTTAATCATGCAATTGATACCCAATCTCTTATTACGTGAACATTAAAATAACACTTATTCTCAATTATTTTGAAAGAGTATCATTAATTTTCAATTATCAAGAATTTAATGACTGAAACAGGATTATTTTTAAAAATTAACACTAAAAACCAATTTCCCCTTTATTTATCGTTGGTAAGATGTGCGCTTGCTTTTCCGACAACACAGAATCCGATCTCTAGGTGCACGAAACAAAATTGGGTGGTTATCATCTTTTTTTCTCTCAAGAAACAGTAGGCCCCACAGTTTTCTAGTTATCCAAATGCTACCGTGATATGAGAAAAGCCTCTTTCTTTCACTTTTATTCACTCTCTTGCTATCCAAACGGGGCCTTAGGAATTTTAAATGCTGAGGGAAAGTTTGAATATATATATATATGATTTATAATAGTAGGTTATCGTTTTGTTTCTGATAAACTTTGTTGACTTGCTAATTTGAGCCCATCTTTAAGTCGCTTTGCTTTTAGTTCCACCTTTTTGACTTGCTGGGGCCTGGCTTTAAAAGAGTGCAACCCTCTTCATTTATTTTTTTTATGAAAACGCTCTTCATTTATTAATTTGGCAACGAAGCACCCGTGAGGTTAAAGCTAGTCAAACTTACAATTCCATTTTCAAACTTCGAGTGGGTTATCTAATAGGGTCATGGAGCTTTGTTAAAGATACATGGCATTCTCATGATCCATCTACAGTCAAGAGGTGCATTGCATGTAGATCTCCCTACTCGGCGGCTCGTTAAAATAAGAAACAAAATGAAAAAGCAAAAGAAAAGACGCATTCATGTGAAAGTCTTGATGGTATTACTAGGGAATTGCACGCGCGCATGGCCAATTTCAAAGCACCTAATTTGTAAATATTTTTCGACACCCACTTAATCTTGTCTTGGTTTGATTACGATGATGCGGCATACAACGTCTCTATAAAATACCTAATTTGTAAATATTCTGTGGGGTGGGGCCATTTACAAAATCTTCTTAGTTATACTGAAGTGGCTTAATAAACACATAAAATAGAGAAAAGTTGAGGGGCTATTCGAGCATGAAATGTCAGGCCATTTCAGGCCCGAATCTCCCCCTTGAGTTACTTATTAATACCCTTGAATTCATGTCATCGTTTTCCTGTAATATTTTACCATAAGATGGACTCTTATTGGTTTATGTTATTTGTTACATAAAAAAATATTTTTATTTTAAAGAAAAAGCACAGTACTGTTGTAAGAGGAAATTAAAATGTTTCAATACCATAAAAAGGAAAAGCACAGTACTGTTATAAGAGGAAATTAGAATGTTTCAATACCAGGAAGAGGAAAAAAAGCACCACTTTACACCTAGAAGATACCAGGAAAAGGGGAGAAAAAAATAACACTGGGGGGAGAAAAAATAACACTGAAGCTCAACATTTGAGAAAATGTTGGATGAAAAATAAGCCTGAAATTGAAGGAAACTGCATCATGAGAAACAAGAGATGCTCACCAAGTACTTTTCCGGTATCCAATATACTACAGCCCTAGTTATCAACATACCACCACCTTAGACCTGCAACCGATGTTCATGCAGAGGAAGATCCTTGTTTCTTTGTTTTTTGAATTTCCCAAACATATAACATACCATATCAGCTTATAATTCACACTTTTACGTCGCAATGTAGGTAATATTCACTGAACCAAATCATACCCAAAGATACCGTGGTCCCCCAGAAAAGAAAAAGATGCAGGCAAACGTAACAACATGAATTCAAGCTTCATGAATTTTGGTCGCATAGATCCTGGTACATACTTATTTTAATTGTCTCGCTCAAAATAATTTGCTTGATGAACAGAGAAACAGAAAATTTTGGCAAGGGTCAGGAATTGGAACAAAAATTTATTCCACCATTCTGCTGGTATTCTTCTACGGTAAAAAATGTGAGCAAACAAATTCTTACAAATGCTTGGATTGATTTAATGAACAAGATCTGCCAAAAAAACAGCTTGGAGAACAAACAAGAGGTATATAGTGATTTCAGAATGATAACTCCTGTGGTAGTTCTTGGTATTTACTGGATAAAAAGCTCTTATACTTCCCTTGGAGATTTCCACCTGCAAATATTTTATGCCAGTGAATTGATTTAGCAACTAAAACATAAAGAAAAAATAAAGACTGAATGAAAACTACCTTTAGGTTCAAATGGTGGAACGTTCTTCACTAGTGTCGACTGAACCAAATTAATAAGATCTTTGCCTGGAAAATGATAAAAGGATTGTTGTTAAGTTCCCTGACATGGGTCTCTGATGACAATATTGTACAATGCTTGTAAAATTGGCAAGCCCTTTATAAATGGATCAATCTAAAGGAACTGGCTAAAATCAAAAGATCACAAACTGTAGCACAACTCGACACCAAAAAATGGTAGGTTGACAGTTCAATGAAAAACCTACTGTTAGTACTTAGTAGTTGACAGTTCAAGAAATAATTATTTTTTATTTATAAATCACTTATATTTTTCTGCAAAACCACCAATACCCCGTGTCCTACATGGAGCTATAATAACTAACAGTACCACATCTCACAACCATCTTGAAGCACACTAACAACAACTGGCTACTGTTAACACTATCTAGCTACCACCACCCCTAGGGAAATGACAATGATAAGTAGTTGTTCAAATAAATGCATGGATACTTACTGGCTACAGGTCTAGATATCATATCTTTAAGCATCTTAAGTTATATATCATGCTAGCAACACTATCTGGCTTCCACCACCCAGGTAAATGACAATGATAAGTTGTTGTTCAAACAAATGCATAGATACTTACTGGCTAGAGGTTTAGATATCAAATGTTTAATCATCTTAAGTTATATATCATGCTAGCAAGTTTGTGTGTGTCCAGTGTAACATCCCAAAAAAGATAGATTCAAAAAGTCAACATCTTAATCATGGTATCAACAATGATACCTCCTGAAGTGACACATAAAAGAATGATTATATCATCATGGCACACGAAGGATATGTGGCCATGCATGTAATGCTGTGACCAGGTGTGCGATGCCATGTCTTATGCCAACACTTTGAAAACTTGATTACATGCCCCTGTAATACTAATCAACATCACTATCTGCCACCACCACCTCCATGCATTCCTGCATTGTTCTAATTTTGAGAGTTTGCTCTAGTATAAGGGGCTTCCAGATTGCTGCACACAGTTTGTGTACACTCTTTGTATCCTTTTTCTAGGCTTCTTGCCAATTTTCAATGTATCTTTCTTATTACTGATCCAACAAAAAAAAAACAAAACAACAAGAACTTCCTTAAGATATATATTATGCCCTTTCCTGTGTAATATTGGCAACCAAATAAAAAAGCTATAGTTCTTGGTCTCAACAAGGACTTCATTGGAATCTCCAATTCAGCAGGGAACTTCGTGAATCTGGGATTGATGACTTAGTGAATTTGATCGAAAACCTTAAAGGGGTGACTCTCCAGCCATCTAGTTCTGATGTTAGGTTGTGGTCGTTGGATCCTAAAGGGAAGTGCTCTTGCAAATCTTGGATGTCATACTCTTTGTCTAGCATGGCAGATTCACCTTTCCCTTCTTTCCCTATAATGTCTCTGTGGAAAGCCAAAATTCCCCTTAAAGTGAAGATTTTCTCATGGACGGCCTTCTTAAATAGAATTAATACTTTAGACAATATAAAGCGGTGCAGGAAGAAATGGGCATTGTCCCCAAATGTTTGCTCTCTTTGTATGAAAGCAGGAGAGTCAGTGGAATATTTACTGCTACATTGCAAGTTTGTGGGATATATTTGGAGGAGATTGTTGGTTCTGGCGGGAGTTAAGTGGGTAATACCTAGATCTCTTGGGGAAATGGCTGCCCAATGGCGTTTCCTCACTTGTCAAAGAAAGGAAGAAGTCTTTACTTGGCTGCATTCTTTGCTATCATATGGGTAGTGTGGTTAAACCGTAATAGGAAAATTTTTGAAGAAAATTGCAGTAGCTGAGAGCTATCCCTTGATAAAGTAACAAGTCTAGCTGCCTTTTTGGTGTCCATCTCTGCAGATTGGAAAGAATATGGGGTTGGGGATATAATAAGGAACTGGGAAAATCTTATATCCTAGGGAGGCCAGTAAGTGTTGCAAGAGCGTGATGATGGCAGTGTGTTGATTCCTTTTCAGAATGTGTTTATGACTGCCGTCTGGAGTGCATCCCATTTCTCATGGGATTTATTCCTATCTCTGTATCTTTTCTTATCCTTTAATATATTTCATTTTCATTACTGAAAAAAAAGGGCTATAGTTCTATAAAATTCCAATTCAATGAATTGCTATTTTCTAGTAGATTTTATTTCCTTATTTGAAACATAAAACATGTTTTTCAAATGACCAAGGCACTTTCAAAATGATCCACAAGAAAAAAGTCCTTTATTAGGATCCATTGGACTGTCATGCATCAATAAATGTGGCATAGATGTGAAGCAGCACTACCTACGAGCATGTCAAATTCAATTTCTGAATCATCATGAACAAAATATCTTATCCTAACTCATCGACTTACCGGTTGTACACTTTCCTCCTTCATTGATGTTAATTAAGAATGATGGAGTCTTGTTCTCTTCCAGCTGCAACAACCACATAAAGGGATAAGGTGCTGATAAAAGTAATAAACCGTGATAATTATAACCCCAAGCATGTAGAATGTCACATAAGAAATGTAAGCAAAAAGTTCTAATATTTGACCTTAGAAAGAAAAGCCTTTGCTAGCTCAAGAGGATCAACAGATGACAGCCCCTTGTTGTATGCTGGCACAAACTTTCCATTTTGATATCCTGCCAGGAAGTGATAAGCTGCCTGACCTGGAGACAGCTTTGATACCGAAGGAAGGATCCCCGAACTGATTCAAGTGATAACATAATAACATCTTTTAATACATAAGCCATTCAAATTAGGAAAATATGGCTAAAAAGTCTAAATTTAAATGACTATGAATCATGTTTAAAAATATGCTTTAGAAAGACCACAAGACAAAAACTAGGTTTTAGTCAAGCATTTATACCCAACAATGATAGCTCTCCTGAACAGCCAATCAAAGCTTCATTATCTATATCCATGCATGCTTACTTAACTGGGTCAATCAATCACAGACTTCTGAATTGTTGAGCCATGTCTTATGTAATCACAAAGCAAAGTTTGAAGTCCACACAAATCTTAAATTTTGATTTTCACAAATAGATAGCATATAATAAAATGACACAAATTTGAATTATCTTTTCACTCTCCAATCTCTGACATGAACCATCCACAGGCTACAGAAGAATTTTTTTTCAAATTATCCACTTTCCACTGATAAAGCTTCGGTTTTCCAAGCTACAAATTGAACGGTTAAATTAGTATTCAAGGAAAAGATATAAATATTTCAACTCGATCAATGCTGCTTTGCGTTGCCTTATCCTTTTGTGCATTCCTGATCTCATGCCCAGGTAATTGAGCACTGAATAGGGTCAGAAGCTGAGTTATGAATTTGCTAGGTCCCTTTTATTATGACACTTTTTAATATTGAAACAATGGATAGGATTCATGTTGCTGATGCCACCTATCTGGATAATACTTGCCCCATCCAACCGTCCAATTCAACAACAGAACTCACACTCATTATAAAAATATCCTCAAGAATTTAATATTTGGGTTGCAATCCTCATCAACAGGATTCCCATCATTTTAGATAAAGGTGTGTCATGCCGACTTCAATGTTGTTTCGCCCAGAAGTCCACTGTGACATTCTTAATTTGCACAGCTCATGTCGTTGCAAATTCCATGCCGCCATAACAAGAAATTTAAAAAAAAAAATTTAACAAATTCAAAAAAATTATAATAAAGCCAGAAAACATGAAAAAAATCAGAAAAAATAAAAAATAGAATTAAAAATTTTAAAGTGGAATACATTAAAAATTCAATAAATTTGTACAAAGAAAATGAACTAAATCTATAGGCATTCAATAATCTCCAATAGGAAGTGGTTTACATAAAAATTAAATTTCAAACAAAATGTAAAATAATATAAAATTTTAAAAATTAATGTTAAAATAATAATAATGACATATTTATTATTGACGATAATAAGAAATATATTATTAATAATATATGTATACATATACATATAGAATAATTATATTAATCGGAGTCTAAAAATATTTCCCTGATAATATTTTATTACTATATGTATGTATGTATGTATGTATGTATATATATATATATATATATATATATATATATATATAGTAAGAGGGCACATAAGATCCTTCTTTTGCTAGAGGACGTCATTCTCACTTCAACAAAGCCTCTTCACTAAGAGGAGGGTGACGAAAACCAGTTATGCCACCCCAATCCCATCTCTCTCTCTCTCTCTCTCTCTCCCCTCCAGCGACCCCTACTCTCCCTCGCCTCTCCCCTCCCCCATCTCTCTCTCTCTCTCTCTCTCTCCCCCCCATTTTCTGATTTTATTTTTTACTCCCTTTTAGTATGAAACAATTAATGACACAAGCAGAATCTCCACTCTTGCCATTAAAAAGCTAAGCAAAATGAGAGAAATTTCAGAATTTCTCCCTTTTTTTTTATGGTTAATGAAACTTCATCAAGTTCAAAATAGGAATTTACAGGCCCATGAGAAATGAGCAAGAAAAGAAAACATGAATAAAGAACAAAAGACATCTGCAATACACAAAGAAAAATAAAAACCTAAACCTGATCCATATATACCACATTAGATCAGTCGTGAATCAAATCAGAATAAGTTACAGATCTGACCTCCTTATGTAGATATACCCGAGAGGAAGTAGACACCAGTATATCCTTAAATAATCTGCCTCTATCGGAATTTATCCCATTCCGCTTGCGAAATGAGCAGCATGTCTGTGCCACCCATTTTTTACACAAAAGTGGCAGTTCACACCAAGTGGTTTCGATGCCGCTTTCCATTGGCATGGGCAAAATTTCACCAGCACAGGTGAACTTTTGCCCACATGGCCAAAGTTGCATTCCTTGTTTTAGATAATATCGGCAATGCATTAAAAGAAATACACAGGTTCAAAAAGTCTATAATGACAGTTGAAAATCCTTGCTTAAACTTTTAACCAAAAAAGGAAAATACTAAAACAGGGCTTAGATAGCTTTAACAGATTTACATTATGCGATATTACTTCATGATTAGTTACAAAACATTTCATAAAACTTAACAAATTAAAAAAGGGGACATGAGGAGGAAAATCGACATTACTTCCATCAATCAAAATTAAGACTACATACTCTGCTCATACAGCAGGTCATTAAACTACATCATAGAAATGTTGGACCAGATCTTTAAATTCCACAGCATAAAGCTACCCACAGTTTCAGAAAGAATGAAGAAGAAACAGGAATACAGATTGCAGCAGTCATTGATCCATCAGAAGCTTCAACAATGTCTTGGACTGGTTAAATTACAAATATCATTTCATTCAGATAATCAAACCAGAACCTGACCTGAGACTCCCAACTAATAACGGCTTTGTGTTAATTTGAGGCTTATATGGGTTTTGGCATGTACTTTTAATCAAACAACCGGAAACACTTACAACCACAAAAGCTCAAAAGATAAACCCCCAAGGTTCGAATCGAACAAACAATCAGGCCAAGACTATTGATCAGGTTGAGATCCAATTGAGATCCAATTCTGTATGATGTACTCTGAAAAATAAATAGATGTGTATGAACAAGACAACTAATTGGGTTGAATTGATCAACTCCCAAGTCAAGCAACTTAATATCAAGTTGTGAACCACATTCTAGACAATCCTTTATGAAAACAGGGTTCATTGATCAATGACCACTGAACATTAGCACATGTATCTTGGAATAAAGCTATTAAATAGTTAGATACTTGCTTGAACAGACCTAGTCAATTATTATGTAGACAGACTAAGAGGCTCGCAAAACTTTCTTCCAATGACGAATAGAGATGAAACTAACATAATGAGCCAAGTTGCAAAACCATATCTCATTATAATGTATATTTTCATGGTAAAGAATAGAAGCAACTATTAAATGATCCTTAATACCTGTCAGCAGATGCAAGGACCACAGCACTTGGCAATTTTAACAAATTGGGTGCACCAGAATCCCTAGTTTGAAATAGTGGTGCAACACCTTGAGAAGTCAGAATTACACCTGCATCCCCAGATACGAGCAAATCTGAGCAGCTGCGGATGGCATCTTCCGGAGCAAAAAGAAGAATTATGGCATCACCAGACATAAGAAGCCTAGAATTTGCAAGAAAAAATTTAAGTAAATTGGATAATTTTGACATTAATTAATTTTTGGAGAAAAAGAATAATCACAGATGAGAAGAATAAGGTTATTTCTGGAACCTCAGGTTAGGGAAAAAAAAAGAAAACAAAATAAAATCAGAAAAGAAAAGAAAGTAAATGATTTATATTTCCTTTCAAACATGATGAAATGATGAAAATAGAGAAAAATATAGGCAGATTTTGCTGACTTATAATGTAGTTTTAATAAGATCTCATATATTTCATCAAGGGTGGCTAGTGTCAATACAAGCTAAGAGAAAGAGTTAAATTGAAGTATCAGAGTCAGTTTTATTTTCTCTCTTATTTTCTTTCAAAACTTTTACCTTTCGTGAGAGAAAGGTTTGATCAGTACAGAGAAAATCTTTAATAAATTTTCTTTCAGAATCCCTAACTATAATTCCAACTGAACAAGAGCAGGTTCTTTCCATATCACTTTCTTTTGTTTCTCCCAAAATCTAGGATTCCAAACAGAGCCTAATAGTTGTCAAGGGAAAACAAACATAAGTTGATTTGTGAGTCATAAGTAGAAGTGCAAAAAAATAGGCCATTTTCTACCTAGCAGATAGAGTGACGCCTCCCCTTGCAGAAACAATGGGTCCAGCAAGTGCAGCCAGTGCATCTTTTGTACCATTCATATCGGAAAAAGCTTTACCACACAGGATGAGTGATGAGCGCTCAATATCAGCAGCATGAAATCCAGTTTTTCCCTCTGATCCAAGACCAATAATATCCCCCGTATTCGGACTGCATTGCGGGCAGTTAACAATTAAAATACATCAGCAAATGGAGATCTTCACAAAGAGAAGTATGATAAATAGAAGAATCATATAAAGAAGCACTCTGAGTGGTTCCTTGCAACAGATTCTACACCAAAAGTAGAATTATTAGGTTGTTTTTAATATTCCATCACAATTTTGAACGGTTGGGAAAATCATGCAAATGGAGTAGCAAGAAAATACAGAAAAAGAAAGTGTCCTAGAAAATATTGTTCTCATAATTATTTGAGTAGAAAAAATCCTGCAGATAGCAAACAAATACCAGGTTTACGTTCTATGTACACACTTTGTTTGTTGGTATTGGTATATCATTCTTAGAGACCATACATGGAAGCCTTTAAAATTTCATGACCACATCTTATTCTTTTACGTTCAGTAACTCGGGCAACCTTTAAACAATTATATATATACGTGTGTGTGTGTGTGTGTGTGTGTGTGGTCATGAAATTTCAAAGGCTTCCACATATGGTCTCTCTATATATATAGAGACCACATCTTATAAATATATATATATATATATACCTCCATCAAACTGAAAACACAACAAATATAGAGTAACTACAAAGAAATCAACATCAAATTATTATTATCAATCCTTCAAAAGAAATTAAAAAACAACCTAAAGATCAAATACAAAATCTACAACTAAAACAATAGATAATAAGAAATAAACAAATGATAATGCTTGTTATAAATGTGGCAGGATAGCTAACTATTCAAATAAATGTCCAAATATATATATATAGACACACACGCACAAACTCACCCCAATATGCCATCATGAATATATCCACAAGAGCGGCATTGTCAAGAGTTTACGGCATAAACTACAACTAATACACTTCAAGTTATGACCTAATTTTTCCCAAGACTAAAACCAATGTGTGCAAAGTTGATAAGGCCAACAACCGAGGCAATTAGGCACTCTTTTTAATTCTTCCCAACTATAAATACAATCCGTGCACAGTTAACGCCAACAACTAAGGCAATTAGACACTTTTTTAATTAACCTATAGTTTTAGTAAAGCACCTTATAGTCTAATTTACTTCATAAATTAAATTTTTTTATCATAGTTTCTGCTTAAGGTTCCATTTGAGTAGAAGAGGAAGGAGTAGGTACGTAAAACCAAGGTAACAACTACACAACACCCCCCCCCCCAAAACAAAAACCTCGACACCAAAAATTAAAAAAAAAAATTAGAAGGAAAAAACAATACACACACACACCCACTTTTTCTCACCTCTACCTCCACAATTGACCATAAAGCAATTCAACTTTTTCATTTTTGCCCCCACCCAAACCAAAAAAATTTGTTCCTTTTTTCCCTTTTTCGTAAGTACCTGAACAACTGAACCTCTTATCTTTCTTTCCCTAATTTCACTATATTGTTACTTTTGTTTCTATGGTAGCAAGTCTTGTATTATTTATTTTATTGTTTATTCCTAATTTTAATATGAAGCATTGAAATTAATGACTAGACTTTTAATCAATAAAACCACATGTGACCCCATTCATAAATTGATATGAAAATAACATTAAATACTTGCTGGATGGTACATGATTTATAGACAGATGACCAAGAAAGACAGCAGGCCAGGATCGACCAATAAGCAGTTGGACAGGGCATAATTATAAATCGGACTTTATTGAAATATCTTGTTGATAATCGCATTAGGATATGCTGGTGATAACTGTACCACATTGATAATCTTCTTTTAGAAAACATTATTATGTAAGCTGTTGTTCAGATTTACATAGAGCAACTAGGGTTCAAGTAAGATGAATTGCTCCAGAGCTTATCACCTAGGTGACTGCCTAACCACATAGGTTATCGGCAGGTTTGTGCCTAACTTTGCCTAGGTAATTTAGTAACCTTCAAAGATAGAGTACATGAAATGAGACCTTATTGAAGTAGCAACATAAACTGTCAGAGGACAGGAATCATGGGAAACTGCACGAGTAGGGGTTCTCCACAGAATATTTGCCAGCGGTAATACCGCGGAAGGACTGTCACTTATAACACGGACCTTTGCATTGTATTTTGGGGATGAACCAACAGCCCCATCTTGAACAAAAACAGGTGAGATAGACGACAAATGAGATGTGACCTATAAATGCAAAAAAAGAAAAGCCCAAATAAGCATCAATGAGCAGCAAAAACAGGTGAGATAGATGACAAATGAGATGTGAGCTACAAAAGCGAAAAAGAGAAGCTCAAATAAGCATCGATGAGCAGCAAGGTAAACATACTGTAATACAGTAAAAGGTTAATTTGATGAAAATAATGCACGTATGAAAACATGTAAACATATAAAGGACCAAGGAAACAATTCAAGCTGAATTGACAAGAAAATAATGGGATCATCATAGATCATACAAGTCCCTGATAATTGGCTAGTAAAAAATAACACCTCCCTAGCAGAAAAAATATTATCACTTCATAAGTGATTAGTTTTCAAGCTATTAGATAAAAGTGCCAACATCCCACTCTATCAAAAGTCATATCTTCAGTTAATTTACGTTTTTGTAAATTAATTAGAGGCCCTACATGGCTTTACCTCCACATATGTGTTCCCTATGTCGTGCAGATGGGGAGTTGGAAGATCACATTTTCATTCATTGTAGCTTCTCACGGCAGATATGGCAGCATTTTCTTGGTTTGATTGGGTGAGACTGGGTTTTTCCTCATACACTGTCTGATCTTCTCTCTTAGTGGAGATTCTCTGGATTGGGAGGACATGGATGTTGTGTTTACCGGTTACTATTTTTTGCTATCTATTGGTATCTGGAAGGAGAGGAATAGGAGAGCTTTTGAGGACAGACAGTCTCAACTTTCAGCCGTGGTGGATTCTATCACTTTCCATGTGGCATCCTGGGTTGTTCTTCTTCCCTCTTTCCAAGGTTATTCGATTGACGACATTAGACATTGGTGGAAATCCTTGTATGTATAGGGTATGGATTTTGTTATGGGCGTAGAGCTGGAGTGATGGATACTTCTATCTCTTGCCTTTTGTTTTTTTCTTCTGTTTTGGATGTATGCTCCTTTGTAACATGTGTAGAACATCTTGTTCTAACGTGTCTGTGGGTGCGTACTCCTCTCATTACTTTTTTTGCTATTTGCTATCTATGGGGTTTTAAACATTTTGTGGGAGGTTCAGCTCTATGAAGATGGGCATGTAGAGGGAGTTGGGTGGTGACTGTTAACCTCCTCTTTATATATATATATATATATATATATATAATCTTCATTATTGATCAAAAGAAAATAAAAAGTTAATTTACGTTTTTGTAAATCTTGTTTTATAGACTCCATCCATGTATTTTTAGGTCTCCCTCTTGCTCGCTTAGGCCTTTCAATATGCATACTCTCACACGAATCCATCAAATGTTACAATTCCATCAAATTAATTCCAAAGTTACGAAAGTTTGACCAAACTCTTGTAATTTTTGCACAAAATTGAGACAGCAGAACAATTTTGGTTCTGGTGAAATTTTGAAACCATGAAACATCTACACATAATCCTCCAAGATTCATCAGTGCCTTTAGGGCAAGAAGGTGCTGCTATAAATGCAAGATGCATCAGCACAAAGTTGGGAAAGAAAGTGTAAGTATCGAAAAAATTCCATAGTGTAAATGCACATAAATGAATTGACATACATTCAGTTCATCGCAATGCCAAAGATGATAAATGACATTATCAAGAAAAATCTGATAAAGTACCATCAAGAAGATCCAAAGTATAAGCAAAGAAAAATAGAATTTAGGATTCAATCATTCAAGCTGTGAATTAACCCATGCCTGCTTCAAAAGTTTACTAAATTGAGCCTTAGAAATTTCTGAAGCCCCTCCGACAACGTTTCCTCTCACATGAACAGGAAGACCAGAGACAGACTCTGCAAGAATCCAAAAATAAGTCATAATGTGGTCAATGAAGAGAAATAAGTAATAGGATCTGGGAAAGAAGAAACCAAAAGTCACTACCTGATGTGGTTGCACCTTTCTGTTGTAGCTCAGATGACTTCAAGTTGTGAAAAGCTTTATCCTTCACAATTACACCCCTTCCAGCAAGAGCCCAATTTAAACCATAGGAAACCCCTGGGCCCTCTCTGTGTAAAGAGAGTTATGAGCAAAAGTTTCAAAGAAGAATATAGCAAAGGCATTGCAATCAAATATATGCCATCAACTAATTCAAGACACATACTACAGGAAGTAAACTACTCCTACTGGAAATGAATTCAATATCAAAGTCAACAAATCATTCTACATAACCTGAAGGAAAGACTTTACAAGAATTAGTCTTAAGTAATCAAAAGTAACAGTTGATGGAGTGAACCCCAATTCCTGAACTTCTTGGGAGAAGATGAAAATACTAACAGGTCATCAGAACTTGTTGAACTCACAAGACTTGAATATGAGAGCCCATTGCAATGGACAATACTACATGTTTATACAGCAGAGACCCACGCTTCAAAATACACAACCACACAAGCATACATACATATTCATAAACACACACATATATAGATAAATATGAATATATTCAACGAAAGATTTTTATCATTTTAAGGACTTAAAAATAAAATAAATAAAATTTAAGGTTTCAACTAAGATCTGTATCTTCAAGCCATGGATTAATTGTCCTCGACCTAACCATCAGTGCCTTGTACAATATCATAATGTTCTAGTAATTTTCTTTCTTTTTTTTTTTTTGGGCATTATTGAGTAGTTGAAATACCTAAATTAGCATCAAATCAAACAAAGCTTGTGACATCCTTTGTTATTGGGGTGCCCTTGTGCTTGTGACATCTTTTTTTATCTTTTAGTTAGTTATCATTTTTCTCTTTGTACTTTCATCTCCCTTTCTTTCAATGAAACTTCAACACTTACAAAAAAAAAAGGGATTTTTGCATCCATATCCCTAAGTTATAATGTATTGTCATCTATATCCTCTTGTTTTTAGTATTTGTCTGTATACTCCTCTATTTAGCATAATCCTTGCAACTGCATCCCTAATGTTAAATTGTGTTAAATTTTTGTTTATTTCTATTAAATGACTAAAGTAACCAATAAGATAAAAAATATTAAATAGCCAAATGTGTTGAGTTGCAATGTATAATTATAAATTAAGCAAATTAAAATCAATGACTTAAGGTATATATGAATAAATATAACAGTACAAGAATATAAATGAGAATATAAAATAATATGGGAAGATAAATGGGAAAAATATTTAATAAGGTTATTTTAATAATTTAATAATGATAAACAATAAAAGTTAACGGATTTTATCATCGGGTATGATAGTAACTATTTTGCTAAATAGAGGGGTATAAATACAAATACTAAAAACAAGAGGATATAAATGCAAATATATTATATTATAGGGATATATATGCAAAAAGCCAAAAAAAAAAACATCCAACAAAGCTTCATTCATAGTTATCACATTTTCCTTAATGTTTTCCTCATTTCACCGACTTTTTGGGCAATAGTGATATTTCTCTTCATATATCTCTCGATACTCCCCCATTTTATAGGGAACCAAAAATCTTGAAATATAGATATTTAAATCCTTGCCCGTCTTTTTCTTTTTTTCTCAGTAAATCCTTGCCCATCTTTATGGATCCATTTTCTATAATTTTCTTTTTTTTTTATCAATAATGAAGATTATATATATATATAAAGAGAAGAGAAAGAAAATAGTACAAGATAGCACCCCTATAAGGGGGTACCAATCACATCCTCAATACCTCTACATACCCATCCTCATAAAGCTGAATCGCCTACCATACACCTATCGCCCCATAGAGAAAAGCAAAATAATGACTGGAAAAGACACCCATAGACATGTTTGAGCAAGATGTCCTACACATGTTGATTGAGAGAATGTGGGTAATGCCTTTAAATATGTTTCCTTGCTTATGAAAACTCAAAGTAATCAAATATGGGGAAAGATGATGTATAAGGTCTTAGGCCATGAAAAGAGGGATTTGAACATAAGAACATGGGTTGCTAAGATTTATAATTTTGGAGATGGTACCTCATTAGGCTCCACTCCTAAGTGTTCAAAGACATCTCAACTGAAGTTATGGATAGAGATTGGAAAGCGATTGCTAATTCTGGCTTAATGAATCAAACATTTCAGTCTAGATGATCGCCTTCACAGGAGGGGATGGTAAAACTAGATCTTGATGGGTGCCTTTTTGGCAACCCAAGGCCTTACAGTATTCTCCAGGAGATGCATCATGGGATCATAGAGTAACATTATCGACATTTGTTCCAGCGCATTGGATAATGGAGCCTCATTGGAGAGGAGGATATAAAACTTGATTTAGTATCAGGGAGGACAACAGGGTTGGCTTGGCAAATTTTCTAGCAAAAGGGAAACTAGTATGATCATTCAGCAGGCCAAAGGAGAACAAATTGGTTCTTGGGCAATGGGGAATGGAGAGTATCTTGTATTATCAGGTTGATCACATCTATTACATTATTATAAAAAACCTCCCTCTTTTGTGTATATATTAACAAAAAGAAGGTATATATACTGCCTAAGGATGGCAGGTGGTGGTTTATGGAAATGAAGTTAGCTCAGTGTATTTTGGTTATTTTTATTGCTATACACTCGGTAAAAATCGCATTATATCTAAAAAAATATGAAGCATTTCGCCACATTGTTTTTATCAACGACTATCATTGAAAGGATAAGGCTAAGCCATCACATTTTATGCTAGACACAGTATGAAAACTTCAATAAATCCAGTAGTGAAGATAGAACTACAATAAGATGTGCATTCATGTCAACTGTGCTAAGGAGTTGTACTCACACAATTAGGTTTGAGCTTCCTACAAAGAATCTAATGAAGCGATAACTTGTACAAGTTGACATTTGATGTATGTAATCCAATAGAAAAATCTTTGCAACTATCCTAAAGGAAGAACAATTAAGGTGCATAGCCATAACTGTAATTTGACTTACTGTAGAACTTATTTTTAATTTTACTGGTTTCAGTAGCCTTAAAGTTGAGGCATTATTATTTATTATTATTTTTGTTATGTTAACTTGTCATTTATCAAAAAGAAATATTATTTTTATTGTTATGTTAGAAGCAAGGAGACCTTTCCTCTTTATCAATTCCTATTTTGTTCTTTATAACTTTTAGCTCTATTAATGTAATTGTCTGAATGGTTACCCTAACAAAATTATGTAGAGTTGATTGTAGAGATAATAAAGTTATATTTACTGGGGTATTTGTGTATTAATTGGCTGAAGCATCAAGAGAAATGCAAACCAAGTGATACTAAGGAATATGAGTTTTACTGAACGCAGATTCTCCAGCCAAACCCAGTTTATACACCAAAAGCTTTTAATAATATGGAAAATTTGCATAATTTCAATTGGATCTAGAAAAGTCAAACATCAAATGGAAAAAATGACAAAAACATGATATTATGAGATAAAGTCACTCATCAATCTTTATCAACTGCAAGACTTACCTAGGAAAAACCACTGTTTCTGCTTCGTCCTCGGTCAACGAGGCTGAAACTGCATGCTGCGTTACTCAAAAAAAAAAACATTTGATTTTCTTATCATGAGCACTTCCAATCAAGTTTAAATAATATCATTAAATAGAAGGAACAGAACATGTGCAAATAAGTCAACAAACATTCAATGAACAGTAGTTAATACCAGCAACCATCACTTAGTATGACCATAAAGACCTTTGGGTTCCCAGTGTGAGATGTCAGGTTCAAGCATATGCGCAAACAGTTTTCAAGAAAATGAAAAAGGTTAGGTACTTTGACAATACACCCCTCTTGATCTCGATACCCTAATTCAGCAGGACGTACACTAGTTATGGCAAGTCGATAATATTGGATTCTCATAAATTCAATTTTATAGATGCACATTCACATGATGCATCCCGAGACATGTTACCTCAAATTTCCATCATTAACTTTACTGAAAAATAAAACTACAAACTTTTCTTCTTCTTCCTTTTTTTTTTTTTTTGTCTTTTCTTTCTTTTCCTTTTTTTCTTGTATGGTAAAGTACAATGGAGCTTTGAGGTTACACAAAGATCATATGACTTGAATTTGGATGAGTTTCTTACCACATAAATCATGTCCAAGAGGCAAATACCCTATTCTGTGAAACTTTTACATTGACAAACAAGATTATATCAGTATAAAAAGGGCAACCACAAATCTCAGCATTTTCTGAAATCAATTTTTATATGTGCAACTACATATTTCCTTTTACTAAAATAAAGTCATGCATTATTTGCAGACAAGTGGTCCACATAAGTAACCTAAACAAAATTACAACTTTCAATCCCCAATCCTCTTAATTACCACCAGCTCACTATAAGATCTAGGAAAGACATTTAACCAAACTCATTTAACAATTCACAAAAAATTACTGATAGACACCAATGTTTAAGGAACATATTTTCCCTATCCTGAAAAGGATAAACATTATAAGATATATCCCTGATTCCTTTCTTTCAAATTCCCAAAGCATTGCAATCGGAAGAATGCAAACCAAATAATTCTCTCCCTATTCAAATAAACACCCTTTAGCATGTATTTCTGTTATCCTAGATACAAGCCATATGTAATCATAAGAAAATTCAGCATCATGCCTTCATGGTTGATTTATATTGCAGAAAAAAAAAAAGATCTGATCTCTCTAGCTCCTCTTCGCACAAGACATCTATTAGGATTCTGCATCCTGTTTTAATTAGGTAGATAATGTAAGGACAGGATTTAAAATCAATATCCATTTAAAGATAACCACTTTCATGAAAATCAGCCTACCCTAATTGCAAATCAGCTCTTCCATATTCCTTCATGTAAAACAATAGAATTGTAATAAGAGAAATTCAATTCTTGCTCATCCAAGAAGATTCCATATTCCATCCAGTAAAACAATGGAATTGTAGTAAGAAAAATTCCCTTCTTGCTCACCCAAAAAGATTAGAAAGTAATTCTGGACCACAAACTAGCACCAAATTATTCTACTTCCAAAATATCAATCATTGTAAAAATCATGAACGTCTCTCTTTCAAAAAACCAACTCCACGCAAGCATCCACTCTAAATTGTCAATAGTCCCCTCCCACTATAAAGAGAAAACACGAGAAAAAAAAAGGGATGAGATCACAGACTGATCTCAATAGGCCCCTCCCTCCCACCATCACATTTCATCACCTTTTCTTAAACCCAGTCTGATGGTCTCCCTAAAGTTGGAAACCCTGATACAATGAGAACACATCAATAAGAGTTTCTTTTTCTTTTTTATTTTACTCCAACTTACTTTCATGTTAGCTACTTCAGAGGGACGACCACACGCAATCAATAGGAACACAATAATGTCCTAGTAAAGCAAATTAAAAATACTCTATCTAATAAAGTATGCTAAATAGGTGAATAAAATATTTATGATGGTGCATCAACAGTATATTTTCGCAATAAAGTTTAATAGGTTTCCAAGTAGATCTTTGACTGCAGAACTCAAGCAAATAAAAGAACACGATATCAGGTGACAAACAGTTTAGTTACCTAATTGAATAATTCTGGGCACTGATAAATTCCTACATAAGCAATCCCCATAAAAAAATCAGCTTCCAAAATATGTCTAATGTCAGTCCATCCCTTCAAAACCAACTGAATTCAGCTACATAATTGCAATATATAAATGTGTCAAGTTTCCCACCTTTGTCTTCACATCCATGGACCCATTTTGATATAACACTAAACCATGAAAATATTATAAATCATTCCAATTATCAAATTAAAGTTGAAAACCATATCATTTATCTTATTGACAGTATATAAATTGATACTTTTCTAAGTTCTCTTGTTTATTACTTCTTTGCCAAACATCAGTTCTCAATTTATACCCCCCAATTTTTCCTGGTTCCAGGACATAAAAAATGATCTTATTAGCTATTGCAATGCCAGGGAATAACTTTTAAATTGCAATTGCATGCCAGATGAAGCATTAAAAAAATCCAGCATCAAGTGAACAGTATCTTATGTTGCTAATTCATCTGCCCATTTAATTTATATGATTCCTTGGTCAAGTTACTTAAAAACAGTGGCATATTTGTGCTCCAAAACTGACATCTCAAACAGTACGACTAAGCATCATTCAGAAGTTTGTGCCTTTGCATAAAAAACATCAGCACCTAATACAACAATCACAACGTCTTCAAAAAGTAGATATAAAAATTAAATAAAACAAATAAAAAATAAACTCTCTTCACAAAACTGTACTGTCAAAATAAAAACTACATCGTTCTAAGCAAACATAAAGTGCTCTCACTTCAAGAAAACAAAAGACTCCACTGAAATCAAATGATCAAAATACACAATAGATGACTGAATCTTGTCAAAGCTCAATAAGACAATGAAAATGGAAATTTTGAAAGATAGATTTGCAAGAAAACAATATAAGAAAACTAAGCCCAACAATCTATTAATACAGATTCCTAAAAAATGAAAAAATAGACCATCGGGATTACAGAATTCTTCTTTTAAGTTCAGGTCAATGTACAGATCATTTATTCCTAAGCCCAACAAACTGAGTAAGGAGGCGATGCAATCATAGTAGAGTGTTCATCATTGGATGTCGCGGCCAATCTGTCATTAGGAGAGAAGAATGATGCCTTATTTTGTGTCTATTAAGATTGATAAATTCTATAAGTAAAGTAATTTCAGCATCTTTTTGCTTACTGGTACTAAATTGAACTGGATACCCAAGAGGAATGTCTGGATACCCAAGTGGAATGTCTGATTCGAAAGATTCCACATTTCCAAATCCGTAGAAACCACTTGCTCAATCCATCCAAGGGTTCGTGTTTTTTTGATCCTAGATACCAATGAAACAAGTTCAACGGTACGCTTTTATCTAAAAAATGTCTAGCAATATATGACACGCTTCGCCCCTTGTCATTTCAAAAAAAAAAAAAAAAAAATCCGCAGCCTATTCTGAGATTTCGATTCAGGCGTAGCCACATGATGTCTGCTGGTTGGTAGCGAGTCTACCAATCTGCCTAGCTTTGGCAGATTTCCCCCAACGTAATCCACAGAAATTCCACGAATCCCTTGGAGGAAAAGTCCGACGACTCAGAGTACGCGGAGCGGCTCGATGCGTAAGTGAAATGCACATTTGTCACAGAGTATAAAACAGAGAGACTAAAGAGGATGAAGAGAACCTAGAGCAATACGAAGTAAAAGAACTCACGCGTCTCGAAGAAAACGAGAATGGAAGAGGCGAATTGGTCGCAGCAGCAGCAGCTACGGCGTATCTCGACCTCGACGAATTGACGAAATGCTTGAAGAGAGCGATCCTCATTTTGTCCGGCGAGTGTTTTAGAAACGAAGGAAAGCCACTACCGAGAGAGCGTCACCTCCATCGATGATACAACAAAACCAGAGTTTATATAGGTCCCCAAATATATTTTTTTTCTATCTCGAGAAGTCCCTGATTAATAATTTTAATATCAGAAAGGATCTTGAATCAAATTGGAGCAGGAATGGCAGTGGAGCGGGTGGGTGAGCCTGGCCCACCAGGTTTTGGTGGGCTGTGGTTGAAGCACTGTCTGGGCCCAATAATGTTACATTCTTGTTTATTTGTGGCTTTGAATGGGTGAATTTATATGGGTAAATTTGAAATTTTTTTTTTTTTTTGCGTTTTCATAAAAGGTACAAATTATTGTATGTCTAATATATTGGATGGTAGAAGGTATTCAATTTGCCACAATAGCTTTACTTGTAGAATATCTCATGTACTTCGAGAGAGATGCTACCACATGAAGCATCTAATGGTTAGGACTTTTTTTTTCCTTGTTGTATAAGGAGGATTTTTTCGTTGTTGAAAATCCTTCAATTGTTGATGCTCCACATTGCAGCATGTCTCTCAAATTGTATAGACAAATGTAGGGAAAAAAATGCATATGATTCCATCCCACCAATCCAAACCATCTATTTGATAAAGGAATCTTTGGATTACTTAGAAGGAATGCAAGCCAGCCTTTTGGAGGACATGCGAAGCATAATTATTTTTTCCTAAAACAATCTTGCAATGTCATATTCTAGTACATTTTTATAGGGACAAGTTGGTCTTTTCATTTTTACTTTCCAAAAAAAAAATGCAATTTAAGAACTTAGACGTCAACAAATATTAATATCCCATTTTTCAATTTGCAAAAAGCCAATTGAGGAGAATATTCCCCATATTATGGCCCTATTTTTTATTTAGAAATGTCCTCCTTAAATCAAGAAATCAATCAATATTCATCCCAATCGAAACGGCCCACTCAATCATTCTTAACTATCCTTAAAGAAACAACTCCGTACCTGCTAGAGCCGGACGCTGAAAGATCGGCTGAAGCATCCACAGATCTTCGCCATGTGTCTCTAATTCATTACTGGGTATAACCAAATTCATCACTGGGTACAACCTACTTATCAAGGGTACATCCTAGCTTATCATAAGATGCAACTCAAGTCATCATGGGTACAACTCAACTCATCATTGGTACATGCCAGTTCATCATAGGGTACAACTCAACTCATCATTGGGTAATACACAACTTATCATGGGTACAACCCCACTCATCATAGGGTATAGTCCAACTTATCGTTGGGTACAAGATATTTCATCATGATAAGTTGGCATGATGAATGAGTGGGACATGTGGCGAAGATCGGTTGATGCTCCAACCAATATTCCAGGCAAGAGGCTCCGGCTGAAGTGAGGGCTAAAAAAACTATCAACCAAAGGAGGGCCCACATTAACTACCTATATAAATATGCAATAATGCACATGCCTCCCCTAGTAAAATCAAAACAATGTCCCCATTTTATTTTCGTGTGACATTTTATTTCCGTGTGACAAAGTTTCAACACCAATAATATTCTTCGTCTGGTGCATTTCACTTGTCTATCTAAGCATTGATGATTGACTTTAATCAAGTAAGGTATCATAACCCCCATATCGTTTGTGGACGTAATCAAAAGTAAATTCTTCAAACTTTTATGTAACGACTCATTCCCATTTCCCCAATTGATGAACAGAGAAAAAGACTTGATGTGCTAATGACATATAATACCTAGTAAGCATTGTTAGAAGAACAAAGAGAAAAGTAGCAAGGACTAGATTACGAGTAATATGCCAAATTATGTGTACAATTATTCCCAATGTCCTACAAGTGATATACTTGAAAGTTATATCCCAATCTAAATTGGTCCTTGTATATGCGCTACCAATTGGGTGCAAAAGTGTGCAAACCCCGTAAGAAAAAAAAATGGGTCTAAGTCTAACACTTGTAATTACTCTCATAAGTGTGCAAGTCCTTCAAAAAACTTGGCTACACACTTTACTGCGCATATGGGCAGGCAAATTGTCAAAAACTGGGCTATTAGGTTTTATAAGCAAATTAGGTCCACAAGTAACACCAAATGTGGGCTTGGGCACCCTTTTAGGGCATCTTGGGCACACTGTAGAATATTTACAAATTGACATTTTTCATTTGTAAAATACCGCAGGTGGAGAATGCCTGCAAATGTACTCAAATAAATGTAATATAAGCATAGCAGGACAAGACCATATTATGCAGTTGATGGATGATCATTCAAAAGACAATTTCTACATCAAGTAACAGATATTCCATATTTCTGGTGTTCTAGCTGCCAAAGAATAAAATCAGAATTCCCCAATAATATTGATCATTCATTTTTATTTTATTTTTTTGAAAAAAAAATCGAGCGGAAGAAAAAATTAATCAGAAATCCCCAGTAATACTGAAGATTTTCCATCAAAATTTCACTAAGGCTCTGTTTGTTTCACTGGAAAATATTTTTCTGTGGAAAATATTTTCCGGAAGAAAATTTTCCAAATATTTGGATGTAACATGGAAAATGTTTTAGAATTTTATTTTTTAAGTTTTCTTATATAAAACATAGGTCCCGTTCACTGCAACAGCAAACAATCAAATTGGTCTTAGAAGGGAATGGATTTGGTAATCAGTCATTGTGACATTTTCTAAGATCTCGGAGTCCTTGCAAGGAAACACCTCACAGATTAACTCAAAACCGCTTTAAAACAACAACCCTTTCTACCAACTTCTATATTCCCCTTCACCTCTTCCTCAGAAATGCAAAGCATCTTTTCTCTCTTGCTCTTTTTTTTTTTTTGATAAATAATGAAAGTTTCATTAAGATCAAAGGAAAGGGGACCCCACAAGCCGTGGGATGACCCAAGAAATACAGCAAAAACAAAAACAAAAACAACAATAAAAGAAGACAACGTGGACCATGAAAAAACAGTGAACCCAATCTACTAGCAACAATCACCACCAAAAAAACACCAAGACAGGCGCAAAAACAAAACTAGAAACACTAAAGGTAGATCATAGTCGACTAGTCCCTAATAATATCTGAAGAAGAATAAGACGTAAAATCCTTGTGCACCGACGCCCATGAAGCTGTCAAAGACATGGCCTGATCGACCACACCGGATCTGACAAACGCCATGTCCTAAAAAATGATCTGATTGCGTGCTTGCCATAATGTCCATAAGGTGGCAAAAAAACATATCCTGTACAGTATCCTCCCCATCCTGCTTAAACCCCGAAACCTCCACTGAAAAGCCAAATCAGAAATGGTAGCTGGTAACACCCATGTGATGTTTCCTAATATCAAAAATTGCCTCCAAACAAAATCCACCACTTGGCATCTAAGCAATAGGTGGTCCACAGACTCAGCATCCTTCATGCACATCAAACAAACCTGAGGAGACAAAAACAAGTAAGGCTGCCGATGTTGCAATATATTGAGTGTGTTGATCTTATAGTGAAATACCGTCCAGGCAAAAACTTTAACCTTCAAAGGAATAGGAGCTTTCCACAAAAAAGAAATGGGGAAAGCAGTAAAAAGGGGGGTAGAAGATGATGAGAGGTGAGCATAAAAAGACTTGACAGTAAAAACGCTAGAATTGAGTGACCAAACACGCTGATCCGGTAAGGAAGGCGACAAGAAGACCTCTTTAAGATTATCTAACAATCTACCACATTCGACTAGATCTGCGGGACGAAAATTTCGCTTAAATTCGAGATTCCAAACCACTCCATGAGAAGAAACTGAAAGAATGTCACAAACCAAAGGATCAGGTAGCACACGAATCCTATAGAGTCTAGGGTATAAACTGGACAATCTCTGGCCCTTCCACCAAATGTCAGACCAGAATTGAAAAAGATTACCTGCACGCACTTTATAATGGACAAGAGGAAGGAGAATACCAGCAAGGCCTAAGACCGCCTTCTAAGGATTATGCCCCCAACTTCGAGAAACCGTCTTTGCCTCTATTCCATTCTGATGCGTCCCATATATGCTTGCTATAACTTCACGCCATAGAGACATCCTCTCCTCCCCAAATCGTCACAGCCATTTGCCAAGTAACGCCTTATTTCGAAGACCAAGATTACCTAGAGCCAACCCTCCATCTTTTTTTTGTTTACTTACAACTCCCCATTTCACTAGGTGAAACCGTCTTTTTCCTTTTCCTTCCCACAAAAAATCACGGTGAATCGCCTCAATTTTGCTTATTACCTTTGATGGAGTCTTAAACAAAGAAAAATAATATACCGGCATATTCTCTAAAGAAGATCTTATCAAAGTGAGACGACCTCCAATGGACAAAAATTGCCGCTTCCAATTTCCCACTTTCTTTGACACTCTTTCCAATACTGAATCCCAAAAACTACTAAATTTGCTCGCCCTCCCAACGGCAACCCTAAGTATTTAATAGGCAATTTATCCATCTTACATCCAATACTTAACACAAAATCCCACAATCTTTCGTCACTTACATTGACCCTTGCTAGACAACATTTAGACATGTTAACCCTCAATCCTGACAAGATCTCAAACACTTTTAAAGTACATCTACACCAAAAAACATTTGCTGAATCGGCCTCTAATAATAACAGGGTATCATCCGCAAACTGCAAATGAGAAATTTGAACCTCATTTCTACCAATAGTAAAACCTTTGATTTTGCCATTCTTCTCCCCAAAAGAGAGTAGTCTACTCAGAACATCACTCACTAACGTAAACAAAAACGGTGATACTGGATCTCCTTGCCTTAAACCACGACTTGATGGGAAAAAACCAGACACTTGGCCATTAATAAGTAATGAAAAAGACACGTTATTCAGACACCCTCCCATCCACCTCCTCCACCGATTCCCGAAACCTTTCCATTCCAACACTGAATCTAGAAAGCTCCACTCAACCCTATCATAAGCTTTATCCAAATCTATTTTCCATACTAATTTGGGAAGACCTGACCGCTTCTTCGCCTCCACGCATTCATTAGCAATAAGAACACTATCAAGGATCTGTCTACTTCCTACAAAAGCACTTGATTTTTGGAAATAATACCATCCATCACCTCCTTCAATCTCATGGACAACACTTTTGCCACTAATTTATAGAGACTAGTGGTTAGACTAATTGGCCTAAAATCCTTTATTTCTTTCGCCCCCAATCGCTTGGGGATAAGACATATGAAAGTTGCATTGGTAACCTTATTAATCACTCCATATCTGTAAAACTCCATGAACACCTGACTTAAATCGTCTTTCACATTTTCCCAACATTCTTGAAAAAACGCCATAGAAAAACCATCTGGGTCTGGGGCCTTGTCTTTGCCTAACTCTTTTACTACTCCATATATTTCTTCCAACTCAAAGGGTCTCTCCATCCTCTATCGTTGGCTCTCATCCAACATAGGACCCTCCAACTTTTTTAAATCAAACTTGAAACAAGACTCCGATGAATAAAGACTTGAAAAATGATTGACAAATTCTTGTGAAATTCTTTCCTCAACATTAATTTCTTCTCCATTTACGATCAAATGATGAATTGCATTATTCTTTCATCTCCCATTTGCCACTTGGTGAAAAAACTTAGTATTCCCATCACCTTCCTTTAACCATCTAACCCTAGCTTTCTGTCTCCAACTTATCTCTTCTAATCTCAATACTGACTCCAGATCACTTAAAGCATTTCTACGCTCTGCTCTTTCTTCTGAGGACAGATCCCTATGTTCCTCCTTTCTATCTAAGCAACTAATTTTTTCCTCAAGCCTTCTTTTCCGACTTTGTAACAAACCAAATTCATTTATATTCCAGTCCTTTATTTTATTTCTCAAGCATTTTAGTTTTTTCATAAATCTATGCCCCGCTCAACCTTCATGATTATCTTTCATGTCTTCCTGCCATTGCTTTACAAATTTCCGAAATGATTTCTCCTCCAACCACATATTCTCAAACCGAAAAGGTCAAGGTCCCAACCACTCATGCTTCTCTGTATCTACAAAAATAGGGATGTGATCAGACATAGTCCTTACTAAGCCAGACTGGGTAACATTTGGATAGTGTTCATCCCACTCAACTGAGGCAAGAGCTCTATCTAAACAACTACAACTGGGCTTATCCTGTTTATTAGACTATGTGTACCGAAACCCTTTCAAAGGATAATCTATCAATTCCCATCTATCAATAAAAGCATTAAATTCTCGCATACTACGATTCATTGTAGAACCACCTTTCCTTTCTTGAAAAAATCTTGTGGCATTAAAATCCCCAATTAAAAACCAAGGTTGATGGGTATCCTCTCCAATCGAGTCTAATTCCAACCATAAACCAGACCTTTGTCTTGCATTAGTAGGCCCATAAATCCATGTACACACCCATTCGAACTGATCAATAAGATCCTCGAAAAGAATTGATATTGAAAATGCTCCTTGAGAAACGACTACTCCTTCAAATTTTATTGAATCCCATACCACTAGAATCCCCCCCCCCCCCCCCCTCCCCGAAGATCCTTGAGCCGGCAAGGTTGCCCAATCCCTAGTCCCTCGTCCCCATAGCTACGTGACTAATCGCTCAGATATTGACTCTTTTTTGGTTTCTTGAATTACACAAATTGATGGACGAACCCTCCGACACCACTCACGTACTGCACGCTTCTTTTCCACCCTCCCCTAAACCACGAATATTCCAACTTAATATCTTCATTAACACTTGCTAGTATCCCTGATCAAACCCGACCTTGTACTTCCCCTACTACTGTAATTAACAGACCACTCCAAATTACGTAACTCACTTTTTTTATTTTTCCTTATTTTTACCGCTCTATTCCCCTCACACCTATACCTATCCATAACCTCTTTCACACCTACACTGTTGCCATCCTTATCTCAAATTTCGAGATCTAATGTTCGAAACAGCTCCTCAACCCCCTCCCATGTCTCTTGTAACCCAGCCTTGTCCCCTAAAACTACCCTATCCCCCTGACTACTACCATCCTCCACCTCAACATAGTGACTTTTATAGTCTCCATCAAACTCAGCATTACTTGGCAACTGGCTTGCAAGTAGATTAATAGGAGAAGAGGAGGAGGCTATAGCACAAGATAAGCTTACATTATGATCGAAATCATACTGGCATAGGTTTAGATAGTTATTCGAAATATAATGTGTACCTAGATAGCTGGCCTCTTGCACATGTGGCATGAGTGTGGTATTCGAATAGGAAGGAACAAGAGAAGGCGTGCAAAAAGGATAATCCTGGACTAGGATTTCACCCAAAGTAACTCCACAAGACATACCTGGCAGATTACAGTCCTCTAAATTGCTCCTCAAGAGTGTGCTATGTGTTTCCGAATACCCCATCTGTGGGTTTACCGGACTGCTTGACACCCTACTTCTGACTGACTTCGTAGGAGAGATACAGCCAATATTGTGTAGCTCTATCCCTTCTTCAGCAAACATCTGACAGAGCTCCTTTTGATACCCATCCTTGACCCTTGGAGAGTGGCTCATATACGATCTCACATTAGGAGAGGATTGAAAATCCTCACTATCAGAAGTGGGAGGCTTGCGTACCTTGTTAGGAGCATCACCATCATCTACTGTTGTACCAGTTCTGGTTGTGGGACTAATGGGTGACGATATAGTGTTCTTCGAAAGTCTAACAGAAAGATGTCCCTCTTTTGACGTCGTATTAGGACCCTCTGAACGTCTCACAGGTGGGAACAGAATAGGTGCGAGTCTTCTTACCTCATTAGCCACCTCCTTTGCAATAACCGTCTTCAAACGACGCCATCCTGCACTTCCATCCAAGTTGATGGGGTACCTTTCCCGTACTCCTTCGTTATCGGTGTTATTTGGGGTCTCCTTGTCTTGGAAAGAAGAAAAGCCTACTTCCTCTTGGTTCATACAGCATGTGTCGTCTCCCTCAAAGTTGGAAGAGACGTGCTTTGGTTCATAATAGCATGTGGCGTCTCTCTCAAAATTGGAAGAGACGTGCTTGGGTTTAAGCTATGTAACACTGGGCCCACTGATCCGTTGGTTTGTTGCAAATTAGGAATTAAACCTGTAGCTGACGAAACTAAAGCCTAGTTTGTTTGTCCAAAAAGCCCACTTGGCCCACTTTGCCCCCTTTGTATACCAGGTAACTCGTTCCTTCGAATTTGAATCCTAGGATCAGGGACCGTACCCTGCAAACCAGCAACAAGAACCACTCTGTCTGCGGCGCCTCCCTCGCTGATGTTCCCAGAGATAGCGTAAGAGGTTGGATGAAACGTTCCAACCATCTCCTGACGCACGAACGACTCTTGTCCACGTGTCTGTTGTCTTGGGAATGATGCTTCATCTTCTCCGACTATCGGAAAATCTTGCTGTTCACTTTGTAACACCTCCGCCAATGAAGCTCCTCGGATGCATGTTTCAAACGTGACAGTGCCATCCCATAAACAAATTGATCGTGGGATGCGTCTAAGACATTCTTCTCTTACCTTTATTGTCATCATCCCCAGACCATTGTTCATTACTGCCATGCTCCCTACCTGTAACAGTCCACCTCCTAACTCACCAACAAGGTTTATGGTGCATCTAGACAGCACATGAAGCGGTACACCTTCGACAGTAATCCATGTTACCTCTGGGGGTGAAATCGCCCACCATTTCTCCTCCACCCAACATCAACCGGAATAGCAGAACCTCAGAAGAAGCCAAAGACCACTTCTTTCAACAAGACGCCTAGCGTCCTCTTCTGAATCTGCAAAGAACATCCCCTTCCTTACAGAGAGAATATAGAGTGTTGCATGAATCTCCATCTTCTCCATGAGTTCTCTTTGAATCACTCTCCAATCTCGAATAGAAAAAGGTTGATGGCATAAAATTGCAAAGTTCCATCGAGTATCCGTCGGGCACACCGCAATGACAGGTCGCCACCCAAAGTTTTGCATCAGGCCTGATACACCAAAGACTGCTCTCCCACCATGATGCCCTTCAGCTCCACCCCGGTCCTGCTCGTGATTCACTGTGACTCCTGTTCCGAGAACTCTGTTTATATTCTCCTCAATATATTCCCATCCACCATTAATTTGTCGAGGAAGTATCAGCATTCTTCTGTTTGCTGGCGAAAAACAAGAAATTCGAAGAAATCTTCCCTGCTTATTACGTCCCACATCCATCTTCAGAGTACACCCCCCATTTCGATAGGCTCCCAAGAAGCTTACTTCCTTCGTGCACCTGGATGTTTCCCTAACCTTTTCCAAGACCCATTCACATCCTTTGTTCTCAAACATTTGCCATGTGGAATTGTTCCCAAACTTCTTTGTGATACGAATGTATTTCGACAATGGAGATACGAAACCCTCAAAAGTGATCGTCTTCCTCTGAACTACCGTAGTACAACGGAGCCCCCTCTGCCCCGAGTTTAGATTTGTGGTCGGCATTGCAACTCGCTGTCCCTCCATCGCCACTGGCATCACAGCGCGCTGTCTCTCCTTGTTACCTTCACCTCTAAGCTTAAATCTCCTTGACCCCCACGGAAAAAAACAATTTCCACGTCTTAGGTCGTGGAAAAACTCGTCGTCGAAACCTCGCCCCAGTCGCCTCGCCTCGACGTCGAAACCTCGTCTCTCTTGCTCTCTTGTATATTAGAGTTCTAATCCTCGTCTCCCCCTCTCGTTTCTGACTCAGAGCTATTATTATATCAGTCTCTGGAGCAAGAAGAAAAAGGAAAAGCCAAAGCCACAACAAATTCATTTTATATCGATGAATTGAGAAGCAAAAATGGCATAAATAGACGTAGAGGAGGAATACAGGGTAGCCAGTAATGATGGGTGATGAAGGAGAAGCTTTGTTAAGGACCCAAAAAAACCACTCACGTTGTAAGAGATGAAAGCTTTAGATCGTATCTTAGATGGATGTGTGTAGATCAGTCTAATGCATGGACCGCTTGTCTTTCCTAGTATGTCTTCTTTCTTCTAACGATCGGTGTTCCGCTTTTATCGCACTTCGTGCTTGCGTGTTCCAACTACGACGATGAGCATCACCACCCTTTTGATGGGGTCGTGCAATTGTCTCTCTCCGTGGGCCGGACGCTCTCCAAATTTATACCAAGCGGAAGAACAAAAAAAAGTGAGGAAAAATAAGAAGGAATTTAAATTGATTAGAATCTCAATCAGAAAAAGCATACCCATATCATACCCATATGAGGAAGAAAAATGTTTGGCAGGGATGTGTGTCCGGTTGAGTACCTGGTTTCAGAACGAGAAGACGGAGGCTAATGCTTTGAACAAGGCAAGAGATGAATCTTCCTGGAGAGCTTTGACAAGGACATGATTGCACAGATTTAGTGAACACGAGATCATAAAACGTTCAGTGGCAACTGAAAAGAGAAGAAATCGAACAAATAGATAGATAAAAAGTTCCTGAACATCAATCGATCAAAGAAATTATCAGACCAGGAAACCGAAGCGAGTTCAAAAGAAGAAGACATAGGAAATTTTTTAACAAATCTTATGCCCATTCTCTCATGTTTGATCGTCGTGCTCTAGGAGGAAGAATTGATCATCGTGCCCTGGGAGGAGGAAGAAGAGTCGAAGCCGAGGAGGAAAAAAAAAATCAAAACACAAGTTATGTTTCGTAATGCCCCGGCGGAAAATAACTTCCGCCGAATTTTAGCAGAAGTTATTTTCCGCTGATTTTCTTTTAATTTGGAAAATGTTTTCCCTTATTTTTCGTTTTCCTCTAAAACACACACCGGAAAATTTTAAAATTCCGAAAAATATTTTCTTTTCCCCATTTTCCGGTGAAACAAACAGAGCCTAAAGTTAATGTTCCACTCAATTACCAAAAAAAAGCATTGAACTTGGATTTTATATTTTTGAATAAACAGGCATAAGCATATCGTAAATTCCTAGAGCCACAAAAATACCACAATGCTTGTTACCAGGGAAAAGAAAAATGTGTACAATTGTTGATCTCAGCTGATTTACCCACAATGCTTCGATTCACCCAAGATCTGCCTCTGTCAATTTAGGAGATAAACAAGAATCTCAAGTCTGCCTCTGTCAATTTTCCTAATGCCTCGGAAGAACCACCGACGGTCCTGTAGGTACGATCAGGCTAAATAACTAAGGTCAAACTCTATCAGCAAGTACTCACACTTCAAACATAGTGAATCAGACATACCCTTCACATACTAGTTCCTTCTTCTCTTCCAGCTTCAAAATTTGCTCCTCGATAGTGTCTTCAATTATAAATCTCACAGTTCTAATTGCACAAGAACAAGATCATGTTTCATAGAAAGAAAAAGACTTGAGAATCGTGGTCTGATGGAAGAAGATAATGGTGAATGTACAGGCACCTGATTGGTTTATGCTGTCCAATTCAGTGGATTCGATCTTGGGCCTGATGCTCCACAGCTGGGTTCCACCAAGGGTCCATCAGAAAAACCTAAGTAGATTCAACAACCACAAATAAACAAATAAATACCCACAATGGGAACCAAGAAGAACAAGCTTTTAAAAGAACATATATATATATATAAAATAAATGCAGTTGGTGTCAGGAATTTCAGACATATATTGACATAATGAAGCTTACATCAAGATTGCCCATTTTTTTCCTTCTTTTGCCAACAAGATTCAAATGCAAGAGATACAAAGGAAATTCAAAATCTGCTCTAGACGTTCAACAAATTAATGGCAAGGATGTGTGCCAGCATAAATGGAAAGAAATTTATTTTTAAAATTCTAAAACTCGTCACAATAAAAAATTGTTACAAGCAATACTGTTTAAATGATTTAATTTCTACGATTTTTGCACACCATCCTCAAGATGAGATCTGTTGCAGGGAATTCCCACCCCTGTAGTTATTTTATTTTCAACAAAGAGAAAACACAAATGTAATAAAGTCTTGTATGCTGAACAATCAACTCCCATGCAAGAAAGCCCATATTCAAAGCGGACAATTTAGACAGAAAATTCAGATGGAATTTTAGTGGGATGTTTTACTCATAGAAATGGCCACTTAATGAAATTGGAAGATGTGTGTAAAAGGGAAGGTTTTAAGTTAAAGTTTCATCTTCGATTACCCAAGATGAAAGGGCCACTTAATGCATCTATATCAAGGAAAACTCATCTTAAACGAAAATATCCCATACTCTTTGCTTCTGATTATTGTGCTTGAAACAACAAGAAACCTTCAAGCTTTTGAGCCTACATGCATAGGTGCTGATAAAACAGAATGAAGACAGAATTCTGGGTACAAGCTAGAGAGGTTTGGAGTTCATTTAAGGTTAAGAGGAAAAGAATGGCATAAAAAACATAGTTAAAAATGGGTCTGATATCCATTACATGTAATCCAAGATGATGACATGGATGGACTTGACATTAGACTTGATGCTATGGTGTATGGTGCAAGACCATGAAAATCATCTCTTGGTTTGTCCTGTATAAATTTTCAGTCTGACTTGTGGGAGATTTTACAATACATTCCAGTTGTGCACACCACTTTATGTTAGTTATATTCACAGAATCAAAGGCATGTGAAGTCCTGTTTTGGTCTTATAATGATCTAATCTGGAACTTGCCCCTTCAGCAAGATCAAAGGCTGAGTGATCTATAAAAGCTTTCATCTTTGTCTCTTCCATTAAGCGGTATGCTTATTGATGACCTTTCCCGGTGTTTACAATTACATGATAGCCGATTCCAGGAATATTTTTGCTCTGATCTTCCTTTAGTATTTTCATACAATAGATATAACTCAATTCCCCTTAGTCAATTCATACTTGGTGGAAACCTTATTTTTCCTCCAATTATAAAGGCCTTCATGCAAATAAACCTTCTGTATTAGATTAATAGCACCGATATACTACAGATGAGAAGGAAATATCTTACAATATCACATGATTGTGATTCATAATTCCATATATATGACATAGGGGGAGAAAGTAGATCACCTGTTATAATATTGCACAGTGGCTAAAGAGGTCCGGTATTTTTCTTCATATCAGTGGGTGGATAAGGTGATGCTAATAAGCATTGCTTATTGGAAAGTCTTTTGTTTCAGGAAGAGGAGGATAAAATATTGGGCCATGTTTCCCACAGTCCTTTGGGCTAACTAGAGCAAAAGGTTTGGGTGCATCTTCGAGGATATTAGAGGGAGGGTCTAGAGTATATAGTAATAGTAATGATGATAGATGATTGGTACATATGAGTAGGGTAGGAGCGTTCCCATTCGCAAGGTCATTGGTTTTGGGAATGGTCAATTGTCTTTCTCATCACCTTTGCATGAGAGGTCCAGTTTGGCTGAAGAACTTCTTAAAGTGGGATTTGCCAGGCTAGATTTTGAAGGTTTCTCGATAAGGAACCCAATATCATTCAAAAATCAGTGGCATATTTAAGATCATCTAAGCCATGTCATTCACGCTTTCAATAGCCCCATTGGCAATGAAATATTGACCAGTTACAGATATGCACTCTTTTAACAGGCTTTATGGAAGCAAAATCATGAGATTGCGTAGCCTTGGAAGTAAATGGTCATAGAGGAATCATAGTGTCATGGCTAACTGAACCGCGCTAGTGTTCTTGGAGACTTCAACATATTGTAAGGTTAGCCAATGCTTCATGTTATTGTTTGAACATCTAATTATACTATTTCCTGAGGTCAGTTAATGACTTGGCTGATAGATTAGCAAAAATAGGTGTCAAGAAAACAGTGCTCCAAAAAGGTCTGCCCATCTAATTAGGATGTTGTTCGGGGAATAGCGATGCTATGGGGATGGTTGCACTCCATGTGGTATTTTGTATTTCCTAATTATGTTTTCCCTGTCTTTGTTCTCTCTTCAGCTGCCTAATAAGGCAACACTCTTTATACATTTTTAATCCTCCATTTTTCAATTATTTTCATCAACTATTAAAGAAATAATAGGAAATAGGAATTTTTTAGTGTGTTTAGTTGACAAAAGAACCCTGTTAATCACAAATTGAAGAGTCATGAATGTTATAACAAAACTTTTTTGGGTTAAAGAACAGGGTATCTGGAAAAAAAAAAGACTAACACTATCAGCAGAAAAAGAGAGAGGGAGCGAGAGAGAGAGATAACATGTAGGTATGTTTGTTATTGTAGAGTAGCTTTTGTCATTTGAGTTAAAAAGAAAACAAACAATTCAATTGTATAAATATGAGGAAAGAGATTGCTCACATGAGGAGCAACTGTGAGATTGAGGGCAACAGCCCCAGCTTTCAAGTTCATAAGGAAGATCCTGCAATCCGGATCATTTAATGATCAGACTGCATAGCATTAAAATACGTGACTTTCCCTTTTCCTTTGGTATGCCTATTGACAATTAAAACCCAATCCAAGATCATACTTTACCTTCTCGATGGAGTAATGAATCAAATCCAAGAATGATGTGACCTGGCCAAAAACAATCACTTTAGCAGAACCATCTCTTTCAATCATGAATCTGATTTCTTCCCTCTATAATTTTCAAATTTAACCACAAGTAAGAAATAATGAAAGAAAATGGGAAACCATGCACTTTTAATGAATCTTAGTTTATTGATCACCAAATAAAAAAAAAGAATTGAATATATCTGTCTTTTCAACAATCGGAATAATAAAAGGTGAAACATGCAGAAAACTATCAATATAGTTGATATAAGATCATTAATCCTGTCAATCTATTGTTTAGGCGATCTCCTAGGCAAGGATGCCTACCTTCCAAGAGGGCATTCAATTTACTGCTCCCAACATATTGTTCTGGCATGCAACTTATATGCATCTGAGACTGAGTAATTGGAGATTACAATTGTATTACCAAGGAAAATTGAAATTTCTATAAGCATAAAGTAATTCTACTGAACATGAAAACCTAATTGACAAAAATAATTTAATCCCTCTTGAAGTACGAGAAAGGAAATTTGAAAACATGAGCAGATAAATATCACTGTCATCAAATGAGGGCAAAATACACAGTATTTTAAACTTAAAAGGTAGGTCACAAGTGAAACCTTGGTTATACAAAAGACTTGACAGTAAACAGGTTTCTACAGGGGTGTTCATAGAAAAGAGCAGCACCACTCAGAGGATCAAATCCTTGAGAAAATCTATGAAAATATCATTTTCAACATGGTGATATTATATAAAAATATCAACATGACAAGGAGGAGATTTTGTTTACTTGTAACAAATATTTTTTGAGAATTCCAACTGAATGAAGTGTCAAGATACTTTAAATGTACAGTCATTCTAAATGAACAACTGTATTCTGCATATTTTGATTATCTATAAAACAGATGTTCTTGAAGGACTCATTTGTGTGCAAGTAAATATCTTTAAAAAAAGAATATCTTTTAAAAAGGGAAAAAAAAAAAGGACCATAGACAGGTGTAAGTCCTGCGGAAAATCGGGTTCAGAGAGGTGTGGTCGGGCAACAGACTTAACCTTTGATATGTAAGCGACTGCACTCAGAATCAAACTCGGGTTTTAATGGCAGCCTGAGGCTTTTAGCATCAATTATTGTCCCACATAAAATGAGTAGCATCAAATTTCATGGTCACAGGGTTAGAGGTATCAGAATCAATTGCCGTATCAGTCAACTCCAATACCAATAAAGGTTGGACAGTGCGTGTTAGGATTGGACTGGATCTGTCTAATACATTGAATGAAATCAAGGTTCTTTTTAAATATAAACCAATAAAAAATGAAAAAGGAATCATAAATATATCAAAATAAATGAATGTAAGCACCAATAAAAAGTCCAAATTCAGAAAGAGGTTTGATGTTTAGGATTTGGCAAAATATATAGAAAGGTGATCAAGACTTCACCTGCATACAGAAATACGGTCTTGTGCTTGCTATATCCTCTGGAACAGAACATTGATACCCTTTCCACCAGCTTGATTTTGAAAAAATGTCATAGATATTTGGTGTAACCTCCTGCACAGTAAACCTTGTAACTGTAAATATTATGAAATATTACAGAAAAATGCCTTGATAACTCAATCATTAATGAGAAAATAAAAATTAAAAGCCTGGAAACAAATAACATCTGGAAAGTGTTCTTGGATGAGATCACCAAGTGCTTTCATCCTCTCATTCATTTCCATGTCTTCTCGGAACCAGACATTATAAGTCAAAAGCTTCAATGCACCTAAACTGGTACTTGACTTGGCATCACCTGTCATACATGCTATTTGTAAAACATGCAACTTACAAAACCCTCATTACTGTAAGCTAAAAAAAACTTGCAACAATAAGAAAAACAGAACTCTTAGATGTGCAGCCTCACAATTATTCAAGAAAAAGGCAGCAACGAAAATACTTCAAGAGATCATAACTTATTAACTTGAACATAGTTTTTCATCCTTGCCCACAACGCCGTAACTGAATGGCCCTAATAAGTTAGAAAACCCATAAAACTGTGAGTCGATACCATATGACCCAAATAGTCGTCTTAGTGATCCATTGGCTCTTGGAGAAGAGCGAACTTGCCCAAACCCTCACTGGGGAGCACTGGAGTAGTTTTGAGTCCTTTTTCTAGGGTCATCAGAAAATGGTTTTGAGTCCTTCTGATGCATCATCTATCTTTCTGGCCCGTCTGATTAGTCAACCTTCGGACCATCAGGACGAATACAAGTGATATCAGAGCTCCGCACGATCAAACACATGAATGATCAATTGATTGAAACCGTATGATTTAACGACTGACTCAAAGAGTCAGTTTTATGTTTGTGCCATATGAAGCTTCAAAATCTGGACTTCTCTACCATGAAGATGCATGAAAGAAGATTATTACACCAAGATTGCCATCTGCATCTCGCTTCAAAGGCTGCTGTGTGACTTCAGCTACCAAAGTTGTTTCTGTGCAAGTTCAAAAGCTAATCCACACAACACTTCTACATATCAATGACCAAATGATCCAACTGAAATTAAGAACATACTGAACAAGAAAAGAAGTCACAAAAGCCATAATACAAAAGTCACTTCTGTTTTTCCCTTTAATTTGCTATTGTTCCGTGTAGTAGGCAGGGAGCTTCTTTCTCCCTGTTTCTCTTTACTATTTCATCTCCTTAATACAATCCTTCATTGGCAATGAGAAAAGGAAAAATAAAAGAGAGAGAGGTCTATGCAACCAGCTCCATTCAAGATTCCAAGAGGATTATTAGTCACTGTTAACAAAGGCTCCCACATGCATGGGGATTGCAACTCTCCCAAAAGCATGATTTGTAAAACAAATAAATAAAATACATAGGCATCAGCATAGAGTCTGTCAAAATAGAGCTTCTATATTTGCAGCACCTGTTGTCCATGTATCAGAAATTTTATCACAATCATGCAAAAAATGCCAGAAACCAAACTCATTCATCCACCTTATCATGAAGACTTTTTTCTTTTACTTTTTTAATGAATAACGAGAAGTATGTATTGAAGATTAAAGCTTAAAATGTACAGATTAGCAGACTCCCATTATCCCTCTTTAGCACAAATTGCAGGCAAGGCAATGATAGATTGTGCAAGCATAAACATGTGTAATTAACACATAACTGGTGTTGCAATGAGGGTCCCAACTAACTCTTCAGATTCCATTTTCTGATCAGATGAGAAAAGAATCAAAGAAAACCATGTTATCAGATATTCATTGGACTAAACAGTCCAAGGATTATCAGAGCATTCTCCAGTGAAGATATGTTGATTGAGTGAGAAAGGTATAAAATCTGGCCTTGGAAGCATCAGATGCATTCAATTTCAATCAACTCTGGCCTTGTCAATGAAGTTCTTTCAAATCTTTATCCCAATTCAAAGGTTCTTATGAGACATTTACAAGCTTTGCACATCCAGTCTTCTGATCCACCTCCACACGCAGCCCAAGTCCAACAAGTTCTGGCACATCAACAGATCCTCGGACCTCCAATTCAGCTACTTCTTTCTGGTTTTCCACGTTTCCTTCCAATAAATTCCTCGCCGACCAAATGCCCCATTCCCTCAAGAACGGATTATCTTCGTCAGTAATGCACTGTTGCAATAGCAGAAGAATCCCATTCTTCTGTCTAACTTCATCTTGTGGACACTTTCGACGATATAAGCAATTCCCCATGACTGCAACAATGTCTCTTCGAAACCCTTTGTAAGGACAGGCCTTCCATGGATCAGAAGAAGTTGGTCCTTCTTGATTCTCACTTTGTTTCATACATTTCCTGATTATTGTTGGTGGCTCAAGGTCATGAAGTAAGCTTAACAATAAGTCTAGAAGTCCTGAGGATAGTAATGAATCAACAATATCCCTGGAATCTTCATCCTCATTAGGGTCCCTCATACTCCCTAGAGCACAAACATCTCGCAAAATGGTGAGTGCGTACCCAAGAACATCAATGGCTGTACAGCCTGTTGGAAGACCAGACTTGACCTTTGACACAGAACCGACAACCCCCACAGCTCTCTTCATTATTCCAAGAACATATAAGGCAAAATCATAGGAAACGGTGGTCTCCTCAATTTTGTGGTTCAAACATTCCGACAGGATGCTCAAAAGAAGAGCTTGCTCACTGGTGAAATGGGCATTTGAGCATTCAATATCCCCACTCTTCTGACCGGCACCAGAGGAGAACAATTCAGAAAAGAATTGAGGGAAGCATGATTCTTCAAAACAGAGTTTTGAAAGCAAAAGCTTCAACCAATCTTCTCCAAACCCAACTGGTGAATAAAAAACGAGAGTCAATGAAGAAATGAAACCAGCAAACTAAAAGGGAATACGAGCAAATATGACTAAGAAAATACCAGTTGAGGCGGCCCTGAGTATTTCTTCTAAAATTGGCAACCCTCGAGGCCCAGAAAGCTCACGAATTCGTTCATGGTTCACACTACAACAAGTATATAAAACCATAGACAAAGGATCACAAACCTCCTTTCTCCCAATCTTCGCAAGCTCCAGAAACTCCACCGGGAAGAATCGATCCCAAACGGCGCTCTGATGCTTATCTCCCGCCAATGAAACATTCCCCAGAAGCTGCAACCCCATCCGGACAACCCCACAATCGGAATCATAACCCATCACGCGAACAGCATTCAGAGCAACGGAGACGACTTCGACTCCGTTGTGTTCAATAAAAGAATTCTGGTTCTTGATTTCTCCTGCACAGAGGTTTCTGAGGAGTTTCAGCGACGATAGGAGAAGAGGACGTGGAGTCGAAAGGTGAACAGACAGATGCAAAGTGAGTTGAAGGATTACAGGGAGGATGCTCCGGTAAGCAAGATCAGAGCGGCCCTCCACAGTTCTAGAAACTTGAATGAGAAGGTCTAGGGTTTCGTTTAGGGTAGACGAGTTTGTGAAGGCCAACAACGATTGGAGGATGTTTTCGGGTACAGTGATATCGGGCAAACGCATAACCTCCTCTTCCTCCATATTTGATCGGGAAAGCAGTACCAGTATGATGTATGCAGACAGAGGTTTCTTGCATCTCAAAACAGTCCCCCACCAAAAAAAAAAAAATGCACCTCAAAACAGTCGCAGTAGCAGTTGGGTATCCCACAACCATAAAAAAGTCAAAGTTAACAAGGACAGACTCCACGAATGATTTTAGAATTGGAACAAAGGGTTACGGCGTGCAACTCGATTTGCTTTGATCCAGTTGACATCAACCCAAAATCAAAACTAAAACCGAGACGGTAAGAGTTTCTCCGCTCTCGACTGGCAGTTACGGCATAAGTTTGAATGCTCACCGTTAGAGCGGTGGTTGGAGGAGGAAGCTGAGAAGGGGGGAGAAGGAGTGATGATGGTCGTGGGCGAAGAGAACCAGACCGCATCCTATGGATCCTTTATGTGAGTACCCCGCCGATGTGCGACGCGTGGAGAGAACGGCTCAGCGTTACGCCCACAGCCAAACGCCCTCTTCGCCCAAATCTCAAACAGCAAATGCTCAGAAATTTTGGCGCCATCAAAATATTTCGCTTCCTTCGTCTTCGTCTTCACGCGCCATCAGCACATTTCACAGCAAATGCTCTGAAATCCCAAAGTTGAGAGAGAAGACGCCAAATCCTCATCGTCTTCCCCAAATCTTCAAATCTTGGAGGTATTTCAGAGTCTCGAAGGATTTCCCCATCTCCTGCGGCTGCCTCCTCGTCGCAAATCCCCTGTCGCCGCTATCTCTTGGTCGCGAATCCCCTGCGAAAACTCGTCTTTCCCAAAGATCAAAGTTGAGAGAGAAGAGAGTCTCGAATCCCCTGCCGTTCTCTCCATCTTCTGCTGTTAAATCCTGGGGCAAGTTGAGAGAGAAGAGAGTCTCGAAGGATTTCCCCATCTCCTGCTGCTGTCGCCGTTCTCTCCATCTTCTACCGCTGTCGCCGTTCTCTCCTTCTGCTGTCGCCGTTTCTCCTGTAGCCGCTATCCCCTGCTGGTTTTTTTGTTTTTTTCTTTTGAAAGAGAAGTAGGTTCAATCTTCACTGAACCATACATCCAATACAACGATTGAAGAATGTGTTACGAGCGGGGAGAACTTTTGAGCATAAGCCTACGATCGTAACATCCATCATCCAAGCTGACGCTTCTGATGTAATGTCAGTCATTTCGGGTACTTTCAGAGCACATGTGTCAAACAATTCATCTTATTTATAGGTCGAGCTATCACAAAGAAAACACCACTAGGACAAGGCCAAGGTCTAAAACTTGAAAGTTTGTCTCGTCGATCATCTTGTTTATGGTTCTCATTTGGTTTGGTTTATTGTTTGAATTGAAATCTTTATTGAGGGTGGTATTTTGTAGGAAAAGTTTTTTATCATTTTGGCTAGGGTTCGGCTATGAACGAATGGGTCATTTTAATTCACTGCATTAAGTAATTGAGGGATTTTATTTGACTCTTAGGATTGCTTTTATTTGGCAAAATTTTTTTTTTTTTTGGATTTCTTTAATTTGGAAATATTCTTTAGGACTGCTTTAATTTGGCGACATATGTGTGGTCTGTTTAAAGCTCTTTGTGAAACAAAATTTGATGTATTAATTTCCCCAAATATGATTTTGATCATTAAATGCTCTCAATTTTTATGAGGATGGGGTGCTTTTATTTATTTGTTTATTTTTTAAAGTTTGGAGTTCTTCTTGAGGATGTTGTACAAGTTTAATGTGCAATTTTATTTGCATTCTGTTTAGAGTACAATGTGCATTCGTAGAACATATAAATGTTCTGTGCGCATTGGGCTTTATGGATGACCACTATTGAGTGCAAAGTGCATTCTTGCTTTTAAAACATTGTAAGCATGAATTTTTCTTTTTATTTTGTTTTTATTCTTTTTTATCTCTGTGGATATTTAATATCCTTTGTTGAGGAAAGACGAAGACGGATCTTTCAAAAAACTGGTGATGCCTCTCCACATCCTAAATATCAAAGATGGTCCTTTTCATTGGACAACATACTCTTTGGTAAACTAGGTGATTGCATTTTTTTTTTACTTATGGGTTTAAATTTTTTTTTCATGTTTGAAGATATGAATATTTTATAATTATTTGGATTAGGCAACAAGTGTCACTAGGAGTGGGAGCTAAATTGAATTGAAAATTTTACATTTATAAAATTATTTGGATTGGGGTTTATGAGTTTTTTTTCCCTCGATTTTATTTGTTTGGGTGTCCTCATTTTACGTCCTTTTGTCTAGCTTGTGTATTTGGAATAGGATGTATCGAGATTATATATTTTTTAAAACTCAGATGGGTTCCTCCATTGTCTTTTAAAAGTTTTTGAGAATTCAATAGTTTTATTATATCTATTGAAACATGATCAATTGGAGCTCATGAGTTCAAAAAGAAAAATTGTGTAATATTTAAATCATGGATGTTCATATCTCTACTTGATGCACATTTCTTGTTTTAAAATAGTAGAAATAATGATTCAAGTCTCTCTCATATGCACCCAATACCTTCCGGGCCATAGATGCATGATGTCCAAGGTGGTCCGAATGCTTTGAAGGTGATACCATTTAGAGAGATTGGAAGCTTCTCAATACCTTCCAGGCCAACATACATTGAAAGTGTTTATTGTATGATAGCAGTGTACCAGTGCTCAAAATGGTTTCCTCGTCAAATTTTTATTGTACATACTCTAATTATCTTCCATACTTCTTTCTTTCTTTTTATTTTTTAGTTGAGTGATTAATTATTGTGAGGATGTCAAATTAGAGTACTGAGCTGATAAGAATAATGTTCCACACATGGATTTTTTGTCTTCTTTTTTTTTGGGGGGGGGGGGGGGGGGGGGGGGGGGGGGGGGGGGGGGGGTGGGAGTTAAATTCTCAAGTACAAAGAAATACAAAAGAGATATTTCAGGAATTATGGTGATGGAAAGAATGTGGGAATGTGGTGCTTTATAGCAAATCCTATTACCAAGTTTTGCTGTATAAGAATTCAATTGAGTTAGGAGATTATTTTAATAGATATGAGATCTCTATTGTGTATGGGTGTGAATGATTCTCTTCATATGATTCCTGTGCTAGAGTCTTAATCACAAAAGAGTGTCCTTGAGAGCCTTGCAAGTAGTATTTGATGGCTGTAGCATATTGAAAACCAAGTCATTACAGATCCCAAGGTTGTGCCTCAATACTTGTATGAAGAGAAAAGGTGTATGGCTGACCTAAAACAACTCCATTAACAATTTAATAACAATGCCATGGTTGTATTCAACTAACCTGGTAAAAAATTTTGTCTGTATTGGTAATCCATTTGTTTATGCATTGGTGTATTGACATTATCAGATACCATTCCCAGGGAATTTTAGAAACTTGTTTATATTCAGTTTTTCCCTGGCTAACTGATGGGAATACTACCAAAAGCATCAGTTTGGTCAAATGATTTGAGTCTTGGGAGTAATAACGACATCATGGTATCAGCAGAAATTGAAATTATATGAATGAGTTCAGCTGAAAAGTAAGAACTTGTTTGTCAACAGCCCCAGTCACCAACCCAACATTCTCATTACAAAACAATAAAAAAAAAAAGAAAACAAATGCCTTATCCTAACTAGTTGGGTTGGCTAATGAACTACATAAATTTGGCAAGGTTCACACAAATTTCCACTAATTTCACAGTTTAGATAATCCAAATCAAAGATATATGGTTGGCTTTTAAGTCATCATTTACAAATCACCTCAATGAAACAAGTATTCTCCAAGCTCGTAACATGGAAGAAAAATTTAATAGTGTCCAAATATATTAATATTGATTAGCATTCAGTCCACTAGCCTAGCTACATAATTACTCCAACTAAGAGACCTCAAAGGGTCACCAAACTCACTAATCAACATGGTCCATCTTCTCTCTACAAGAAATAAACAGGGTGTGATAGCCATTGTCTTGAGCACCAGCAAATTGCCACGCAAAAACTTGATGCAATTCCATTTCATGTGGCATTGTACATAGACATGTCTTTCAACATCGCAGTTTTGGAGCCACCAGAAGGATCATTTTGAGATGTCTTGCCTCTCCTAAAAGTCCAAATCAATTCACAACTTGGAGCTAAACACAATACTAGTATCGCTTTAGCATACCAATATCTAGATGTTGTAAATAACTAACCAAGATCATCAAATGTTGTATAATTAAGAGAATTCAGAAGCAAGCTAGGAATTACGAAGACCTTCACTTCTTCAAAACTAACTTGTAACAACTTGAGGTTCTTTATCCTCCCTAGAATATTCCCCATACTCTAAAAGTTTTTTTTTTAATTTTTAAAAACAACAAATAATAACTTGGTTTGTAGAGTGTGCGCATGTGACAACGCAGCACTTGCGAGGCACATGGGTGGTTTTCGACTTTGTGCGTACCTCCGAAGGGAAAATGGGGAAATAGGAGTCGCCACCGCCTGATGGGGTGCAGACGAACACCGAGGTGCCTTAAGTTTGTCTAACTTGGTTGGTCTGCGGTTTTTCGAGATTACGGCTAAGTTCTCAGTTATGGTCCGGGGAAGTCCGAAGACACTCCAGTCCGCCCCGTTGGTTGACAGGTCCCTCGAGTCTTCCTAGTTATCGAGTCAATTCTAAACTCACCCTATTCTAGTCCAGCATGTATCATATTAAGTCTGAGTGGGAACCTTTACGTAGGTGTGATCCTGTTTTATTTGATTTTATCTTTGATTAAATTAAGTGATCTGGGTCGGATTGGGTGGACCCTGCTGGAAGGTCCACGGATACCCTGGTGGGCCGGGGTTCGGTCCACATGTCCCTTAATGGGCCTTGTCTAAGCTTAAAAGGCCCTTTGGGCTGTGGTTAATTTGATTATTTTTAATTTAGGGTTTAAATGAGGTTAAATTAAGTTTTATTTAGGGTTGGTCTGATTGGTTTGGTGGGCCCATTGGGTGGGCTTCACCATGGTTATCAAAATTGTTTTATTCATTTATCTTATTTAATTTCCAAAATGGGCCAAGCCTTGGGCTTGGGGCCCTTAGCTTAGACTTGGACCGGGTGGTCCAAGATTTGATGAATCAGGGTGTTGGACCCTTTTTGGTTGGGTTGATGGGCTTGGTGGGCTCGACAGGCCTTGGCCCGTGGTCTCGGCCAAACCAATCCTAAACTAAGCTTGCATGTACAATTTTGGGCTCTTTGATGGGCCTCAAAGGGTTTGGTCCATTTAAGTCATTTTAATTATCTTTATTTAAGTCCAAAAATGATCTTGAGCTGGGTGGGCCCCGTTGGAAGGCCCACTAATGAATCAAATTGGGCTTAGAAGCCCATGTCCCAATTTGGGTTTCCGGTTGACCCGGAAACCCTGCTGGTTCACCCGGTTAGTTTAAAATAAATCACTAAATGATCAAGAATAAAAAAATGAATTTTTGAAAAATTTTTTAAGTAGCCGAAAATAAACATCGGCTAAACCAAAATATAGTGTAGCTGAAAATAAATTTCAGCTACACTGTATTTTCAGTATAGCCGAAATAAACCATCGGCTACATTGGAAATACTCATTAGCCGACCTGAGTTTTCGGTTACCCTGAAAAAAATCAAATTTTTTACAATTTTTTGAAGAAAACCAATTCTAGATATTCATAAACATATCCAGGGTCTGTGTGGGCCCCTGAGTGGGCCCACAGTGGATCACATGAAGCTTAATGGGCTTCCCTTTTAGGGTTTTACAATCAAATACGTAAAAGAAAGTTAGGGGCCTCCCTCTCCCCTTCTTTTGGATTAAAATCAGCAAAGAAACAAGGATTATATATTTGGTTAGACAAATGGAATTAGCTAAGCATTTTATTCGAACAAAGGTAGAACTAGAACAGATGGTTTTGTGCCTATTACTTGTTCTTCCTCCCGAGTTGAGACCGATCATTTAGATAGATGGGGGTAAATCAATGAGTTCGGATATTAATGAACTCTATAGAAGAGTTATCTATCGGAATAATACTCTTACCGATCTAATAACAACAAGTAGATCTACGCCAGTGGAATTAGTAATGTGTCAGGAGAAATTGGTACAAGAAGCCGTGGATACACTTCTTGATAATGGGATTCGCGGACAAGCAATGAGGGACAGTCATAATAAAGTTTACATGTAATTTTCAGATGGCAAAGAGGGAAGATTTCGTGAGACTCTGCGTTTTAGCTCCTTTTAACCAAAAGTAATAGCAACCCACATATAACAGGAAATCAAATAAAAAAAACCTTAATGAACATGCTTCATATCAAGATAATATGTGCTTATTATGCTTAAAAGTTAAACAAAAATAGGTATTCATGCATGCAAACAACACTAAATAATGGTATACACAAAACACCTAGATATGTTCCTAACAAATAAAGAAATAAATTTACTTATGGAACATATGCAAAAGCCAATAAGGTGATTTCCTACAGCTGAAAATTGTGACTAAATGAGGTACAAAATCATGATGAAAGCACATAAAAAAGACAGCAAGAGAATACATACTTTAAACAATAGTAGATCCACATTCTAAATGATGATAGACACATAAAATACACAATAAGATATTTTATTTCACCACTATGACAAAACACACAAAACAACAAGTAAAATGAGATATTTAAATGATTCTAAAAGCAATAAAACATATGTTTCAAACAATCATAAGTCCATGCATACTAAAAACAATAGTTAAACCATGCATGAATAAAAATAAAATACAAACCTAACATGCATCCAACATGATTTCTAGCATTATATTAATCTAATTCCTACACTTAACCTAGAAACATCTACGGAAGGGGGAAGGAGGGGGGTTACATACAGGATACATTAGATGGAATAAAGGGGAACATGCTCCCCTACAAAATGAAATAGAAATAGTAACACACTTACATAAAACAGCAGCCTTTAAAACATTTAAAATCAAATCTAAAAAGCTCTCTTCCTCCCTTTGATGCACCCGGAATATACATCTCACCTTTGGAAGGCAAAAGTACTCGAAAGAGAATAAGAATGAGAGAAAAAGCAATGCACGTGCCATATAACAGAAGCATCACTAGATATGGATAATCCCATACGCTTCAAATTATCTCATGTTTACATATGTTCCATAAAAGGATTAAAAGAAGCTCACCTTAAGTTCAAATACTTGTTTAAAGTATTCTTATACCCCTCTTTGGCCAAGGCAGCACCTGGACAGCTTTCCCTTTACTCCAAGGGTATTTTCAAGACTTATTTTTAAGCTTGAAATGAAGAGAGAAGGGTAAAGGAAGGATCAAATAAGGTTTGGATGGGTTTTGGATCGAGAAAGCATGCAAAGAGGGGGAGCAAAAGTGGTTCGGATAGAGAGGGGAGTGGGGGAACTGTGGAGCAGCCGTAGTAGGTGAGGGAGAGAAGAGAGACGAAAAGGGGAGAGAAAGGAAAGGGGGGTAAGGCCGAATTGCCTAAAGGAGGGTTAATGGGGCTTTTTATATTTTATGACCAAAATGTCAATTTTTTTGTACTCCACGACCAAAACCTCAATACTTTCATTTCATGCCCTCTTTTTTAAAAAGAATAATGATTATTTTTTCTCTTCATCCAACACCTCATGGGACACCTATTCCCCCCCATGTGTCCAATGAATTTTGATTTTTTCTTTTTTATTTATTTAATTATTTTGATATTTTTAGTTTTATTAAGATTTTTTTTGAGCAAAAGGACGCACATGCATCCTTTTATTTTTAATTTCTTTTCCTTTTATTTTAATTGTCTTAGTTAGATTTTTATGAAAATATTATTATTTTATTTCAAAATACTTTTCTTTTATTGTTTTTATCACATGTGCAGATTTTCTGAAACTTTGACTGCTCATATCTCTTTCATTCGATATCTGATTTTAGCAAATTCAGTCGCATTGGAATCAACTCGAGATTCTCTATCCACTGGGCCAGAGTTTCGCAGTAAATTTGGACTTTTAGCAGAAGCGCAAAACTGTTACCCCGGAGTCAGTTTTACTCATATCTCTCAATCCGAGACTCTGATTCCAGCAAATTCAATTGCGTTAGAATTGTGTCGAGATGCTCTTTCTGCTAACATAAGTTTGGGTGGCTGATCTGGGGTTTAGCAGAAAGCCAATTTCTGCTATTTCCAGAATTAACCGGCCCATAACTTCTTCTTCCGGAGTCTGATTCCAGCAAACTCAGTTGCGTTGGAATCGTGTCGGAAATCTCTATTTGCCGGGATAAAGTTGGTTGCTGATTCAGCTTTTAGCAGAAAGTCAAAACTGCTCCCCGGGAGTCGGTTTTGCTCATATTTCTCTATCTGGGACTCCGATTCCAGCAAACTTGGTTGTGTTGGAATCATGTCGAAGTGGTTTTTCTGCTGGGGCTAAATTGGACAGCTGATCTGGGGTTTGGCAGAAAGTCAATTTCTGCTATTTCCAGGTTTTACCAGCTCATAACTTATTCATCTGGACTCCGATTTGAGCAAACTCGGTTGCATTATAATCGTATCGGGATCCTCTTTCCAATGGTAAGAAGTTTGGTGGTCAATTTGCACTAGATCAAAAAGTCAATTTTTGACCCATCCGGGTTTGACTTTTCAATTAGAGTTTTCATTTTCAGCACTTTTGGTGCGCAAAAATGAGGTGCTGACATAGAGCATACATACCAACTAGGAGCAATGAGATTAAGCTACCATTGCAAAATAGCGATTCCCACCAAGCCTCTCAATACAAGGTAATAGACCAAAAACCTTGACAAATTGTAACTTTTAATTAGCTCAAAGTGCTTCACAATTTAATTAGCTCGAGTATTTTCGATACAGATATCTTTGTATTCATCGTCAAGGCACAATTATTTGAGATTTAGGTCATAGATAGGGTTGCTTATTAGGTCGTGTCGGCTTGGGCATGCTAGTGGGCTGGCACAACAAGGCCCGTGGCCCTTGGCCGTGCCGGGCCAAGCCTGTGGCTCATACACGAGCGTGCCGACCCGCCACGCACGAAAATGGCTAGCCGTTTTTTACCCCAAAAAGGTGCTAAAAGTAATTTTTAACAATTTTACCCCCAACAACCATATTAGGGGGGTATATTTGTAATTGACTATAAATGATCATTTCTACCCTTCCAACAAACAAATAACAGTCATATTTGAGGATAGAGGTGGTAAAAAAACAAGTTTTGGTTTTCAATAAATAGGCCTAACCCTTCCCACTCCAGACCACACCTTTTCTAATCTCTTCTCTTCTCTTCTTATTTTCTTAGGGTCTTGTTTAAAGATTTAGCTAATGGCCGGCAGACTCGACAAAGTACTCACATGGGGGGGCCATTGGTAAATCTTTTAACAAGACTAAGAAAATTATAAATTTTTTTCCTTCATTTTCTTCTTAAACTCATGTTTAGTGATTTAGCTAATGGTCGGCAGAGTCACAGTCCTCTTTGAGCCCGATCGTTAGCAAATCACTGAACAAGCCTCTTCACGTTTATATAAGAGTTTTGGACAGTCAAGCGGTAATAAATGCAAGTAACACTTTTGCAACTCCTCATCTCGGCATGATTCAAGAGGTAAGTAACTTTTTTTACTATTTTTTCTATTTTCTCCTCTCTCTTTTTTTTTTGCAGAAAACTACCCTGGGCCCACAGGCTGCCCGCCGGGTACGGCACGACCTAACCCTAGCTGTGCCACGGGATGGGCCGTCCCTGGGTTTTCCTTGACAAGTTGGCGGCCCACCAAGCATGGGCTAATTGTGTCTATGCCATGCCAGGCCGGCCCATTAAGCAACCCTAGTCATAGATTTGAAGGATAAAAAGAGTATGATAATGTTAATCTCTCAAGAAATGGGCAACCAGATTTAAATTAAGAAACTAACAACTGTACTTGATCCAACATATTATATCAGTGCAAATTTTTGCTGGTGCTTGACTCCATTCGTATCTCCACATTGAATTCCATTTCTCTGCCAAGATGTTGCCTAATAAATCTTAAAACTATCACTGAATTGCATTGCACAGCTAAACGACACGTTAAACCTATACAACATCCTCAAGAGCTCCAAACTTTAAAAAAATAAACAAATAAATAAAAGCACCCCATCCGCATGAAAGTTGAGAGGATTTAATGATCAAACTCATATTTGGGGAAAATAATAAATCAAATTTTATTTCACAAAGAGTTTAAATAGACCACTTTAAGACGTATTTTGCCAAATTAAAGCAAGCCTAAAGAATCTTTCCAAATTAAAGAAATCCAAGAAAAAAATAAAAAAATCTTGCCAAATAAAAGCAATCCTAAAGAATCAAATAAAATCCCTCAATTACAGCATTACAGAATGTAGTGAATCAAAATGACCCATTCGTTCCTAGACAAACCCTAGCCAAAATGATAAAAAACCTTTCCCACAAAATATTACCCTCAATAAAGATTTCAATTCAAACAATAAACCAAACAAAATAAGAACCATAATCAAGATGATCGACAAGACAAACCTTCACATCTTATAGATTGGTGTTGCCCTGGTGGTTTTCTCTTCGCGACAGCCCGACCGACAAAGACGATAAATTCCTTTACACCTATGCTCTAAAAGTATCCAAAATGACTGACATCAGAAGCGTTAGCAAGGATGATGGATGTTACGATCCTAAGCGTGAGTATGCTCAAGAGTTCTCCTGTGGGGTTTGGTAAAAAAGCTCGTAAAAAGTTTTTCCAAAACTCCACGTTAATTTCGAGAAAGTCTACATTTCGAGCTGCAGAGAGATCAGAGAAAGATGAAGATAACAACTCTTTTGGTTTTAAAATGCAACCCAGAAGGATTAGATCCTTTCAGCTTGAGACATCCGCATGAATCCCACACAAAAGCCCTTCGTCTTCCCTCTCTCGGCAAGGTGGCTTTCATAGCAAAGCTTTGTTTTCATATTTAGAGCCTGAAATTTCATTCTCTCGCACATTCGATGTTAACGAAAGCCGAAAATGAAGATGCTTAACGCCTCTTTGATGACATGACAGGTCGAGACACGTAGCAACAAATTATTGAAGTAGCAGTAGCCATTGCAGTGTAACCTGACAGACGATTTTAACCCGAGAGAACGGCGAAGCCATCGTTGAGAGTTAACAGTAATGTAATGGAGCATACATGAGTAATTAAAACACAGAGTTACCTTTTTCCTCTTTTCTTTTCGTATTTTTTCTTGTTATTATTATTATTAGTAGAAGGGGTGCACGTGCAATATTGCATGTGTAAGAAGGGGTGGAGGGAGAAAGTGTGGGAGGGAAGGGGTGCTTATTGGGCCGTGTCGGTGTAACGCCCCAGATCCAAGTTACGTAGAGAAACCGTAACTCATCTCCGAAGGGTTAATGTTTCACACAAGATTGATATATCAGAATGAAGGAAAATGTGAATAAAGCAATAACTACATAATTAGAGTGCATTACAATCCCAAACTGAAATACAAAAATACCGTCTCACAACTGTCAACTCACAAAAACCAAGCATCTACCCGCCGGTATCGTCCTCACCAAGATTTGAAAACAAAACAAAACAAAACAAATGAGATACGAATATCTCAGCAAGTAGCAGATGCATGCTCAAATACATTTTATATAGTTCTAAAACATGAATCAGTTATAAAATATATATCAGTGATGATAATACGAATAATCCGAATCCATCATGTAAATCAAATCAATAATAATAATAATGAACTTTGAGTATTTTGAGAGGTTATGACCTAGCTCCAAACAATCCAGTCTAAGAACAACTGTAACATCTCAAATATTCATATCATCACCCTCATGGTGGAAATACATATGACCTCACCCTCATGGTGGAAACGGAGTTGTTGCAGCCATTCCTTCATGGAAGGCCTCTCCATCATGGAGGAAATGCATAAAGGATACTAGCCTTAATCCAAACAAAATAGATAGAATTCATTTACTAGCCAAATTAGTAATATCGATTAAAATTTAATAAGATATAGAAGGTCTCATGAAATAAGACTGCCTTTAACTAGGGTAATATCAATGTCCACTGTGCCACCTCCCAGCTTATGTGAGAAGCCGAGTACACAATCATCGTCTTATTGCGAGAAAACCCAACTAGTACAGCGAAGGGTTGGCAAGTACTAACCAGTCATAGTCTGAGTACACGATAAAATGAGGGAAAGCCGCAGCCCACCAGTACAGAGAAGGCTTCATCGAGTACATGATGGAAACGTGTGCGCAAACAAAGAATTACTACTAGCAAAGAACAATCCTCCCCATTATCTAGCTTCTAAATATGGATCCATATTGAGTTATATCCACTAGACTCTAAAAACCAAACCAATCATGTGTAGACACCCCAAAATTGCGCTGAGAAAATAATGAATAATTGGCCAAAACATTAAACAATAGTTTGTTTTCTTATAGCCCATGCAAAATTTCGGATTGGAACATTTTCCCTTGTATCCGACACAAGTCATCAGATACAAGCAGGGGTGTTTATATCCGATAGAAGTCGTCGGATACAAGCAGACATAAGTGTATCCGATGAAATGTGTCGAATACAAAAATGATCACTTGTATCCGACTCGAGTTATCGGATACAAGGTTTTTGCTCAAAATTAGGGTTTTCCGAAAGTTTTCACTTTTTACCATCATATCCTTTGTTTAAGAAGTGGAAATCTCGGAAATAGCCTTAGGGTTAAGTGTGGGGATTCTAGACAATTCCTTGTGTCTACCATTAGGGTTCCCCCTAACCCTAGCCTTTGCCTATAAATAGGAGGTCTCTCCTCAAGCAAATGGCCAAGAATTTTTGAGAACTAGAAGCTGGAGATCGGAATGCTTCGAGTGAAGAAGGGAACCGCTGCCGCATTGCTCCCAGAAACTGAGGTAAGCTTGGAACTTCTTTTATTTTCTGTTTTACATTCTAGGGTTAGATCTTTCTTCTACCTTTCTGTAGAATAATGGCCTATTGATTGTGTATGCAACCCCTTTCCATACTCAAAGTACCTCGAGACTCCCTCTAACCGTAAAACGTGGAAAGGGATCTAGGGGAAACAAGATTGGGAATTGATCCTTAGTTATAGAACCCTCTTGATTGGTCTTTTGATTCTATGAAAACCGTTTCATACTCAAAGTATCCCAAGACTATCTCGAAACCGTAAAACGGGGAGAGAGAACTAAGGGAAACAAGAATGGAACGGAACCCTAGGTTTTTTAGAACCCCATTTGATTGATATGAATGCTATATGTTGTTATGTATGTGATTGAAGAGTTAATTTGTACACATGCACATATTGCACTCGTTTTGTCGGAATCGGCTTGTATTTGGGATCTATTGCATTCATTGTGATAGATTTGAAATAAATAGCCCCAAGCATTTCTGGGATATTTCTTATTAATTTCAAACGAGTTTATCTCGAGTATTGAAGACCTCTAGGTCTAACCTTTCGGATTTGGGCATTTTTGCTCCACTTTAGGGTTTTGGCATATTCTCTTCGATCGAAGAGAATGGTGAGCCAAATTCGTGCCCTATTTCCTTCTAGAGGTTTTTCAATACTTTTTCAAATGATTTTGATTTAGATTGCACGGATTCCACACACTCAATCACTGTTTTGGATTGATTTTACTTAAAAAAAAGGCAAAACTGGACAGCATCTGTACCCTAACTTCGGACACTCATAACTTTATCATCCGGATGAATTTTCGAGTGATTCCAAAGCCATGGGAAAGGTGAGGCAGTCTAGTACATGTCTGTAAAATTTCATTAATTTCTATGTAGTGGATTTTTGACACCATTCAATCTAAGTTGGCAGGTCAGTTCAGGCCAGATTGCTAAACCTGTCACTTTGAGTGAGCACCATGTGTTCGATTTAAGTCCGATTCGAATGATTTTTTTTTTGTTTTCCTTTGGGAGTCTAATTTCAAATCCAATTGGTTTCATAATTTTTTGATTTCATTTGTGTCATGGGTAACAGATTTACTCAGAACTGCTCAACAGCACATTTCTGGGCTAATCTGTGATCCTCGGGGCCTGTTTGGGAGGTCACCCAAGGCACACCCGGATGAAGTTTGGTATGGGGATAGTTTCATTTGAAAAATGGCCCTACAGACTTCATTCATGCAAAAATTCACGGATTTACATGGAGTCAATTTTCCTAAATGAATTTCCAAAGTTGTCCACTTGCTACTTTTACTGATTTCCAACAGCAGATTTCAAAGGAGAATAACTCTTAGGGTTTTAACCGGATTTAATTGAAAATTTGCATGAGCCTTCTATTTATCATAATCTTTCAAATGGATTTGGTTTGATTCAATTTGAACTTGATTTGAACGAGTTATGGTCAAATGGCTCCCTCTTTTATCGAATTTTCCGGATTTGTCTTAACTTGTTCGTGTTTAAGTTTTGCCTTGAGTTCTACTTAATAGTAATGTCCCAGAAGTGATACTGACATAAAAGAGGATCTGGTATTCATTGGATTTCTCATGTCGAGGTATCATACATGTGTTTAGTTCTTTTCAAGCTTTTTGATTACTTTAGCAAGCCTTTGTTATTTTGAGCATGAACAACACTTGGCAACCACCTTGCGTGGATGAATGGGGGTGCCTAACACCTTCCCCCGTTCATAATCTAATCCTCTTACCCATCTCTGGATTTTATTTTCAAGTAGAGTAATCTTTACTCTAGATTTGCCTTTTTGCTTATTTTGATGATTTTTGGTGTCCATTCACACCTAAAATTGAATGGTAGCGACTCTCCCATTTTGTTGAGCCTGTGTGATGATGAAGGGAATCATCTAGGTGATTTTTCCATGTCTCACAACTGACGACTTTGCTGGGGACTTGTGGATTTAAGCCATGATTGGTGTACTTGTTCATGTTTTTTTTGTATTTTTTAAACGCTTGCTGTTTTTCCTATTTTATTGGTGCATGTTGATGTATTTCAAATCTGATTTGTGTGACTAGAAGGTTCATAAGGATAAGGGCATGTGTGTATTATTTTATTACGCCTATAATCATGTTTAGGGTCTTTGTCTTGTCATACATGTTTATGTATTGGATTTTATAACATGCTTTGCTTTAGGGGTATAATGCCACATTTTGAGCATGAAAGTGAAGAGCATAAATTCAGAAAAATCAGTGGGCATTTTTGGGGGGTTTTCAAGCATGTTTTCCCCAATTAAAACACTTCTTGTACCCTATTTTAGTTGCTGGATTTTTAGGCTTTAATATGGATGTGAATAATGCATGTTGAACATAAAGAATTAAGAGCAAGAAATCTGGAAATTCAGTAGCTATTTTGGGGGTTTCAAGCATGTTTTCCCCAATTAAAACGCTTCGTGTACCCTATTTTAGTTGCTGGATTTTTTAGGCTTTAATGTGGATGTGAATAATGCATGTTGAACATAAAGAATTAAGAGCAAGAAATCTGGAAATTCAGTAGCTATTTTGGGGTTTCTAAGCATGTTTCCCCTAACAAAACACTTCTTGTACCATATTATTAGGTGCTGTATTTTTAGGCTTTGATTTGGGTATAAAAAAAATGTAATTTGAGCATCCAAATAAAGAGCCTGAAATCTGGAAATTTAGTATAGTTTTTGGGAGTTTTCAAGCATGTTTCCTCTAACAAAACACTTCTTGTACCATATTATTAGGTGCTGTATTTTTCGGCTTTTAATTTGGGGTATAAATGATGCACTTTGAGCATGAAAAAAGAGCATGAAATTTGGAAATTTAAGTGATGTTTTTGAGGTTCAAGCATGCTTTCATGGTTTAATTGTTGTTTGTACAATATGATAACATGCTTGTATGCTACTTTTTGGGTATGTAATAATTATGTGCATATTTAGGTGTTGCATTATCTTGTTGGCTTGTGTTTTACTTCCAATATGATGTTGTATATGCCTTGGCTTGAAATTGTATGCATGGTTACGAAAAGAGTGGCAAGGGGCTGAGACGTTGTGAATGCAACTTTAATTTCAAGTGCACTTGAGCACTTTAAACTTTTTGCACAGCCTACCCATTACCTATAGGAAGTTGAACCCGAATGTGTGTAGTTTGGCGTACCGAGGTCGATACTTTGGAAAGCGAAAGTGAAAACATTTACCTTAGAATTTGAGTCAATGATGTGATGACAATGGGATCTGTGATTCGATCCCGGGTATCACTAGACTTGAGTTCTAAGTTTCCAATTAAGCCAAAACCCAAAAACCATACGCTTGAAGGTGGAGAAACACGTTTTCAGTTAAAAGCAAACAATTACGTTTGGGGAATTGGTTGTAATTGTGGGAAGGCCATTTGCATGTTTCATAGGCCAAGGTATAATATGAATACCATATTGAAGATAACACAAGGTGGCAAGGTAAAACCATGATTTTTATTATATTCATGTAAATTAAAAGCCATGGTATCCATATGGTTGGGATGAAATTTTTACCAAATATGTTTGTAGCCTAAGGTTGGTGTAACCCATAGGAAGAGTCTCTAACTCTACTTAGAAGTCATCCTACCCAAAGTCCATGCAAGAGGCAACCAAGAGTACAAGATCCATGAATTGGTGTCTAACTGTCAAAGGGGCATGTACCCTCATGAATGTTCATATATTCTGCAAGTATGGTGTCAAAGTCCAATTGGAGACTATTTTTAGAGGCCAAGTCAAGGTGAATATTAAGTGGGAATGAAAATAACATGATCTAGTGAAAAAATGAGTCAAAAAGGGCCATTTTGGCATTAACCGACAACTCAGGTCGGTTAAACAGAGTTTCCTTCTTATCCGACATATGTCATCGGTAAAAGGCTTTTATGCTTGTATCTGATTATTTATATCGGATACAATAAGTCATATCTTTAACCGACCTGACATATCGGATACAGCTCGGAAATGCATAAATTGAGTTTTTATCCCAACTTTTTGAGAATAAGATGCCTAAAACATTGTGAGTAATCTTTAGGCACCCCAAGGAGAGTATGAAAAGATAATTCAAGTGTTCAAAAAAGAAAAGAAATTTTTTTTAAGAATTTAACCTAATTTTGAAACACAAATCTACCCTTTCCCTCAAGATACATTAAATGGGCCAAGGTGTCATATTTCTTGATACCAATTCACCTCAAACATGTTTCAATCAAACTTTTGAACTTGAAAACTGAGGAAATTCTACAAATCAAACAGTTAAAAAAAAACCTTTGGTTGGTCACTAGTACCAATCATATCAAAACTTTGTGGGATCCTTGGAAGCCCTAGAATATTCCAAAAAACCTTTGGTTGGTCACTAGTACCAATTAAATCAAAAATTTATGGGATACTTGGAAGTCCTAGAATATTCCAAAAAACCTTTGGTTGGTCACTAGTATCAATCAAATCAAAACTTTGTGGGACACTTGGAAGCCCTAGAATATTCCAAAAAACCTTTGGTTGGTCACTAGTACCAATCAAATCAAAAATTTGTGGGACACTTGGAAGCCCTAGAATATTCCAAAAAACCTTTGGTTGGTCACTAGTATCAATCAAATCAAAAATTTGTGGGACACTTGGAAGCCCTAGAATATTCCGAAAAACCTTTGGTTGGTCACTAGTACCAATCAAATCAAAATTTTGTGGGACACTTGGAAGCCCTAGAATATTCCAAAAAAACCTTTGGTTGGTCACTAGTACCAATCAAATCAAAAATTTGTGGAACACTTGGAAGCCCTAGAATATTCCGAAAAACCTTTGGTTGGTCACTAGTACCTCTCAAATCAAAAATTTGTGGGACACTTGAAAGCCTTAGAATATTCCAAAAAAACCTTTGGTTGGTCACTAATACCAATCAAATCAAAAATTTGTGGGACACTTGGAAGCCTTAGAATATTCCAAAAAAAACCTCTGGTTGGTCACTAATACCAATCAAATCAAAATTTTGTTGGACACTTGGAAGCCCTAGAATATTCCAAAAAACCTTTGGTTGGTCACGAGTACCAACCAAATCAAAATTTTGTGGGACACTTGGAAGCCCTAGAATATTCCGAAAAACCTTTGTTTGGTCACTAGTACCAATCAAATCAAAAATTTGTGGGACACTTGGAAGCCTTAGAATATTCCAAAAAACCTTTGGTTGGTCACTAGTACCAATCAAATCAAAAATTTGTGGGACACTTGGAAGCCCTAGAATATTCAAAAAAAGAAACCTTTGTTTGGTCACTAGTACCAATCAAATCAAAATTTTGTGGGACACTTGGAAGCCCTAGAATATTTCAAAAACCTTTGGTTGGTCACGAGTACCAACCAAATCAAAAATTTGTGGGACACTTGGAAGCCCTAGAATATTCCAAAAAACCTTTGTTTGGTCACTAGTACCAATCAAATCAAAACTTTGTGGGACACTTGGAAGCCTTAGAATATTCCAAAAAACCTTTGGTTGGTCATTAGTACCAATCAAATCAAAAATTTGTGGGACACTTTGAAGCCCTAGAATATTCCAAAAAACCTTTGGTTGGTCACCAGTACCAATCAAACCAAAATCTTGTAGGACCTTTGGAAGCCCTAAAATATTCCAACAATTAAAAAAATAGAAAATTATAGAAAAAAACAAATAAATCCGGACTTGTGTTCACCTAACTCATTTATCTACATTTATAGGTGTGTGACTCGGATTAAATGGGAGCTAGCATGTTTCTTTGTTTTTCCTTCCCCAGGTATACATACTTGCAATCATTGCTCCCGTGACCAGATTCAAAACTCGAGCAATGAATACTGAAGAGAACCAAGCCTAAGCCACCATTCCTGCTCAGGATTTTGCTTAACTGCAAGAGCAAGTGGCTAGACTGGCCAAGATGCTAGGAGACCTACTAGCGGCTCATGCCCAACAGGCCTAGGCCCAAAACCAAGCCTCTACCTCCCATCAAGCACCGCCACCTCAAACCTGCATTCCACTTCCAGCTCAACCCATACCTGAACCCATTTCTGAACCAATCCTGATCAGGGAAAATACTGTGGAGTATGAGAAAGAGACGGAAAAGGAAAGAGCCAGGGAGGATATGGAAAGGAAACTTCTACACAAGATAGAGAGGATCCAAGAAGAACTTAAGGAGGTGAAGGGAGGAAACAGTTATGGAGGCACCACCTTCGATGACATGTGCATATACCCGGATGCATGCCTACCGGCAAAGTTCAAGTGCCCGGACTTCAATAAATATGATGGCACGGGCTGCCCAATGAGCCATTTGAAACTATACTGCGGGGCTTTGTGACAGTTTGGCTGAGATGACGGCATACTGATCCAACTCTTCCAGAGGAGTTTGACAGGATCGGCTTTGAGGTGGTTTGCCACTGTGGACCATGGAAGGATCAGAAGGTGGAAGGACTTGGCTGACGCGTTTTTGGATCAGTACAAATTTAACTCAGAGATCGTGCCAGATCGGTACGACATGATGAGGATGAGTAAGGGAAAAGAGGAAACCGTGTGTCAGTATGCTAAGAGGTGGAGAGAGGCTGCCTCCCAGGTCAAGCCGCCTATGTTGGAACCAGAGATGATTTCAACGTTCGTAAGCACACTGGGGCAGCCCTTCTATAATCATCTGGTGGGTCAGATTACCACCAATTTTGCAGCCTTGGTACAGGTGGCTAACCGGATCGAGGAAGGGGTCAAGTCAGGAAAACTCATTGATTACTCTGCTTTAGCCGGACAATCAGATTCCTCCACTTCCCTGGCACAGAAGAAGGGAACTGGGTTTAAAAAGAACGGGGCAAGAAAAGAAGGAGAAGTGAACTTGGTGCAAGCTTCTCTTCCTAAGAGGCCACTCAACATTAATGTTTCTGCACCCTAGCAGGCCCAGCAGTCATATTAGACCCTGCTCAATGTTAATTTCTCTCCCTCCGTGCCTGCAAATCAGAGGAGGTTTTTTACTAAGGAGGAGAGGGATGCCTGGATGGCAGCAAGGAGAAACAGAGTTTTTACCCCCTTCCTGTGTCTCTTTCCTAACTGTTGCCAACCCTACTGAAAGGGGAGTATGTGACCTTGAAGGAGCCCAGCCCGAATGCCTCGAAGGGGAGGAATTTTGATCCAGCAGTCACTTATGACTTTCACATGGGTGCACCAGAGTACTCTACAGACAATTGCTGGATTCTGAAGCATGCGGTTCAAGATCTATTGGATCAGAAAGCCCTGGTCTTTAATCCTGTTGCACCTGCCCTGTCAGGAAATGATATTGGGCAAAACCCTCTGCCTTATCACAATGGGGCAGGCCCGTCCAACTCAATCACAGCCATATCCTCTATGAGAAGGGCCTTCGACCCATCTTAATTGATAGCTCCTGTGGGGACCTCGGTCAAGGTCCATTTCTTCCAAGGGCAAGAAGAGGAGGAGATCAATGTCATCTTCAGAAAAAATGATTGTGCTGCTGAGGACATTAGCTCCTCTCAGAATCAGGTCTCCTCTCTTATGGCCCAAATAAACATTGCAAGACCTCCTTTGGTCTTTAATTGCAATTCATCCACTTGTTCTCTAAAAGCTCCCTTGGTCATTCAATGTGACCCCACCACTGTATCCGTTACTCCTTCTGTTCCAACAAATTCCAAGCAGCTTCTACCTTTGGTGGTAAATGTTCCACCTATCTGTAATGTTCAAAAACCAACTCCTACATCCCGGTCCAAGCACCAACCGCTTGTGATCCATGTCCCTAAACTTGCCTATTCTGAGTCAGCGGTACCATGGAACTACAGCGAAAGATGATCAAGAACCAGAACCAGGAGGAGGTGAACCTCATGACGAGATCAGGGAGATGTTTAGAAGGAGAAGAAAAAGAAAAGGAACCGGAGGTGAAGAGGGAAAGAAAAGAAATAGAAGAAAAGAAAAAATGAAAGGAAAAACAAAAGTAGGGGAAGACACCCCCCAAGGTGCAAAAAATGAGACAGCAGACCTCATCAAAATAATAAAGAAAAGTGAATTTAATTTTGTCGATAAGCTAAACAAGGTCCCGGCCCATTATTAAGGGTGCTTCAGAGTGCACACGTGTCTCGGACTATTGATCCGGACCAATTAGGCAAAATGGTTGGTCAAATCTTGTCACACAATGTGATAAGTTTCTTTGAAGGTGAGATAAGCCTAGGTGGGTACTACCATGTTGACCCTTTTCACATCACAGTGCTTTGTAAGGGTAGTATGGTGGTACGGGTTCTTATTGACAATGGGTCGGCTTTAAATATCTGCCCATTAATCACTTTTGCCAAACTTGGTCCGGATCAATCAAAGATCAAGCAGAATGAGAGGATTGTGAGAGCTTTTGATAGCTCTAAGACATACTCCCTAGGGGAGATTGAACTGCCGGTCACAATTGGACCGAATATTTTCAACATCACATTTGAAGTGATGGATATCCCCGCAGCTTTCAATCTGCTCCTAGGGAGGCTGTGGATACACTCTGCTAGGGCAATACCATCCACATTTCACTAAAAGGTGAAGTACATAAGAGGACAAAGGGTGATAACTGTCCTAGCTGAGAACTTGGTACCTTCCATTGTGTCACCTGATGTACCTTTTATCAATGTAGATTTAACTGTCGACAAGATTGCGTTCCACTCGTTTCAATTTGAAACAGTCAATTTCATACCTGGGGGTTGTGAGAAAAAAAAAGAGAAAGGGATTACTGTCGAGAAGATGGTGAGGAAAGTGATGGAAAAATAACACTTTCACCCAGGAAAAGGCTTGAGAATCAATTTGCAAGGGATGTTGGAGCCAATAAAGGCAAAGAAGCTGGTCCTTAAAGTAGGGTTGGGATTTAAGCCCAGAGGATAGAGAAGGATGAAACAGGAAGAAGGAGAGAAAAGAAGCAGAGGAAATTTCCCTCATTTAAGGGAAAAGTTTCCTAAACCCTCATATACAATCCAACTATCTCCTCCCATGGATTAGTCTAAGCTTCCGTACTGAAATGTTAACCCCTTCCAAAGGCCTTCTGTTTCGACCCTGGAACCTTATAACCCATCTCCAACAATAGGCGGGCCTGGGCCACTACCAGAGCAGCAGACGGACTTCTCTGAAGATGTCGGGGCTTTCTTCGCCATGACTGAAGACGAAAGGACTGGTGACAATAAGGAGCTGCCGTTCATTGATTGGGCAGCGGTAAAGATTCAAGAAGAGGTTATAGTTGGATTGGGCCCCGTGGCAAAAAAGGGCAGTACAACTCATCCGGTGATGATGGCATCAGATTCAGAGTTTGAGGAGCAGGCTTTCTTCATTTCCCCCGCTCCTGAAAAATGTATTTTGAACAATTGGGAGGAAACTCCCCTTACCTTTGAAGCAGCGTTTGTTCGGCAAACAGACGCGGCTTCCAAAAAAAAGTCCATTAGTGGATTGCCATTTCCCTGAAGGTTCTAAGGAGCCTTCGTCATTAGGGAAAGTTTTTTTAGAAGGTTCACAGAAAACCCAAAAAAGATTTTTCTATTTTTTCTAGAAAACTTAATTTTTTCAAAAAGGTACAAACCATTTATGAACCATACAAGCAAACATAGTTAGATTAGGTTGAATATGACTTCAACCTTGAGCTCGACTTTGACCTAATGGGGGTCAAATATGAGACTGAGGTCAAAGAAGAAGACCTTCTAAAAGAAATTGAATACAAATTGGAACGTCATGAAAAGGGGGTCCATCCTAATATTGAGGAGACCATCTGAATAAATCTTGAGACCGAAGAGGACCCAAAAATAGTGAAAATCGGGGTATGCCTGTCTGATGTGCAACGTGATGAAATGACACGGTTCTTGGCAAACTACAAAGATGTATTCGCTTGATCGTATCGGGACATGCCGGGGTTGGACACTGACATGGTGGTGCACAAGCTGCAATTTTGCCAGGGGTCAAGCCAATTAAGCAGAAGTTGAGAAGATTGAAACCTAAATGGACCTTGAAGGTCAAGGACGAAGTGGTCAAACAATTTCAAGCAGGATTTTTGGCAGTCTCCACGTACCCCGAGTGACTCGCAAACATAGTGCCAGTACCAAAGAAGGACAGGAAAGTCAGAATGTGCGTGGACATCAGAGATCTGAACAAGGCAAGCCCAAAGGATGATTTTTCACTTCCACACATCGACATCTTGGTGGACAACACTACTGTACATAGCCTGTTCTTATTTATGGACGTCTTCTCTGGGTACAATCAGATCAAGATGGCTAAGGAAGATCAGGAAAAAACAGTATTCATCACACCTTGGGGTACTTTTCACTACACAGTCATGCCGTTTGAGCTTAAGAATGCCGAGGCAACATATCAGCGGGCCATGACAGCACTATTCCATGACATGATCCACAAGGAGATGGAGCTCTATGTGGACGATATGATTGCCAAATCATGCAAAGAAAAGGACCACTTGATCAATCTGAAGAAGGTGTTTGATCGACTCAAGAAGTACAGTCTACGGCTTAACCCGGCTAAATGCGTCTTTGGGGCTACATCAGGGAAGTTGCTGGGATTTATAGTAAGCAGAAGAGGAATTGAGATCAACCCAGCTAAAGCCAAGGCCATAATTGAAATGCTATCACCCAGAACGGAGAAGGAGGTTCGTGGTTTTCTTGGAAGAATTCAGTATATAAGCCAGTTCATAGCACAACTTACCGCTATCTGTGAACTAATTTTCAAGCTTTTGAGAAAGGATAACCCGACAGTCTGGAATGATGATTGCCAACAGGCCTTTGATACAATAAAGGAGTATTTACTGAATCCACCTGTGCTAGTGCCACCAACTCCCGAAGACCACTGATTCTGTACTTGTTAGTGTTGGAAGCATTGATGAGATGTGTCTTGGGGCAGCATGATGAGACTGGTAGAAAGGAAAGGGCAATTTACTATCTGAGTAAAAAATTCACAGAATATGTAGCTAAGTATTCACCGCTGGAAAATACCTGTTGTGCTCTAGTGTGGGCAACTCAAAGACTAAGGCATTATTTCCTTAGTCACTCCACATTATTGATATCCCAGATGGACCCTTTAAAGTACTTATTTGAGAAACCGGCACTAACTGGCAAAACGGCAAAGTGGCAGTTGTTACTATCCGAGTTTGACCTCATGTACATCACTCAGAAGGCGATTAAGGGTCAAGCCATTGCTGATCACTTGGCTGCACATCCTTTGCCAGAATACCAACCTTTGAAGACCAACTTTCCTGATGAGGCAATTATGTTTACGGAAGAGGAGGAGAGTGAAAGCTCTTGGCAGATGTTCTTCGATGGGGCCACCAACATGAATGGAAATGGAATTGGGGCAGTTTTGGTCAAGTCAGATGGGTCCCACATCCCAATTGCAGTGAAGTTGAGATTCCAGTGCACAAATAATATTGCGGAGTATGAAGCGTGCATAATTGGGTTGCAAGCCACCATAGACCATGAAGTGGAGGAACTTGACGTATACGGAGATTCGAGTCTTATCATCTTCCAAACAATTGGTGAATGGAAAACCAAGGATCACAAACTGATCCCCTATCACCAGTATTTGGAAGAAATGAGCACTAAATTTACTTGAATTTCCTTCAACTATATGCCAAGGGCCAAAAATCAGTTTGCAGATGCTTTAGCAACGTTGGCTTCCATGGTCAGCATGTCAGAAGGGGTAGATATTAAATCACTGGAAATTGAGGTCAAAGATGAACCGGCTTATTGTCTTGTTCTGGAGGGAGCACCAAAAGAGGAAGCACCATGGTTTCAAGACATAAAAAATTTCTTGAACGATCAGAGTTTGCCAGAAAATGTCACTTCCACTGAGAAAAGAACAATACAGAGATTGGCCGGTCAATTCCTACTAAGTGGTGGACAGTTGTACAAGAGGTCACATAATGATATTATGCTCAGATATTTTGCTAAGGCTGAGTCGGAAAGGTTGGTTGAGATTGTACATGGAGGAGTTTGTGGACCCCATATGAATGGGCACATGCTTGCAAAGAAGATTCTGAGGTTGGGATACTATTGGTCGACAATGGAGCACGATTGTTGTGTACATGTCAAGAGGTGTCATCAATGTCAAATATATGCAGATAACAAGCATGCACCCCAAAGTGAGCTACATAACATGACCTCACCATGGGCCTTCTCCATGTGGGGCATAGATGTCAATGGCATGATTTCCCTTAAGGCATCGAACAGGTACAGATTTATCCTGGTAGCGATTGACTATTTCACTAAGTGGGTAGAAGCGGCTTCATATGCGAATATCACAAGTAGCCATGTTATTAAGTTTTTGAAGCACAACATCATTTGTCGCTATGGACTGCCAAGTGCCATAGTATCAGACAACGCTTCAAATATTAAGAACAAGGATATGAAGAAGTTATGTGAGCAATTCCAGATTACCCATTACAAGTCCGCTCCATACAGACCAAAGATGAATGGGGCAGTGGAAGCAGCAAACAAAAACATAAAGAAGATTATTCAGAAAATGGTAGTGAGTTACAGAGATTGGCACGAAATGCTACCACTTGCTCTACATGCCTACAGAACCTCAATCCGAACTTCAACTGGGGCAACCCCGTATTCCCTAGTCTATGGGATGGAAGCAGTTTTACCAGTGGAAGTAGAAATCCCATCACTTAGAGTGCTCATAGAAGCTGAATGGATACAGTCAAGACACGATCAACTCAACCTGATAGAAGAGAAGCGTTTAAAGGCACTTTGTCATGGCCAATTGTACCAGAAGAGAATGGCCCGGGCCTACAATAAGAAGGTGAAGCCCAGAACTTTCCAAGAAGGAAACTTGGTACTAAAGAAAATCTTACCATTTTTGGAAGATCCTCGCGGGAAGTTCAAGCCAAATTGGGAAAGGCCTTATGTCGTCAAGAAGGTCCTGTCAGGGGGTGCACTCATCCTGACAGAAATGGAGGGGAAGGATTTTCCTGAGCCAATTAACTTTGATGCAGTGAAAAGGTATTTTCCTTGAATGAATATTATTAGGAAATGATCCGAGGCCATTTTTCTTTATTTCCCAAATTTTTAATCCCTAGTTTAACCAAGTCGAGCCGGTTCGTTTCTTTAATAAACCTAAACTAGACTTACAGTCTTATACTGGGGCAAAACAAATTGGGGCAAAAAGAAAAAAAAAGGGAAAAAGAAAAGCAAAAAAGCAAAGAATATTGGCAAATGAAAGCCAAAGGCAAAAAAGGGAAGAAAAAGAATACAATTTGGGGAAAAGGGGCAAATTCATCATGACTGTAAGTCCGGTTGACCTATTTTCACATTTAGAAAATTTTGAGCCTTTAATACCTTTTCTTTCATAAACCTAGCTTAGCCTTTGTTTCGTCCTATTTCTAAGCCCTCGGTGATCTTAGTATGTTCATTCAAATTTCAGAGTAAGATTGGTGATGACGGAATGCAAAAGCCGGCCCTAGTGAAAACCGAACTGGAGCTAGGGGCAATATTGGCAAAAAGAAAAAAAAAGAAAATGAAAAAAAATAGAAATCAAAAGTTGAGTTGATCATGTGACCCAAGCTTGAAGAGGAATCAGCACGAGCACTGAGACTGAGCAGTTTGGGAATAACGGGGTCAAACATGGAGGAAAGGTCATTTGGGGAGGACTCTAAAGGTCCTAAGATAGACGGATTTGATCTCTCCCTATTATTTGGATTACCCCTTTCATTATTCAACTTGATTTCAATTCTTTTAATTGTATGTGATTAAGTGTTTTGGACCAAAATTCAAAAAAATAATAAAATACAAAAAAGCAAACAAAATTATATTCTGGCCAGTGATGAGAAATCAAATACTTTTCATAAAACCTTTGTTTTTACAAGCATCTGAGAATTCTGAGGCCAATAGTATAAAAACTTATTTTGGAATAAAATCCTATGTCTTTCCACTATTGGAGTTTGCTTTGATACAAAGGTATGGAAGAAAACTAAAAGTGCAGAAAAAAAAGAAAGGCTAGTCTCTATCCCCTAGCCACTCCTCAAGCTTCTGAATCCGAACTGCCTGAGCTGCAATAACTCCAGAACCCCCTCTGCATCCAGATCGCTAAAAAAGGATATGACCTCATTTGAAAGTGACTGCATGATCCTCATGCCTCTAAGGTTGGCTAAAGCATCTTGGTGCTTCTGCCGTAGCACTCGGACTTCAAAACAACGAGCCTGCCTCTGCTCCTCGAGTTGCTTTTCTATAGCAAGACGGCGGGATATCTGCTCTTCAAGTTGCCTCTCTAGATCAAGGCCTCGTATCCTAAGCTCCTGGGCTTCTCGTACCCATATCTGCTGAAGTCGCTTATGAGATGTTCTTTCAGACTCCAAGATGTCTTCATAAGTGGGAGCCAAAACTGCAGGAGGATCCTCGGGTACTGGGGCCTGACTCTGAATCTGCTCCTTGATCCAGAAGAGGTAGTCCTTCACATGAGACTCTGAGAAGACTGGGCCCCGCATGAAACGAACATAGGACCACTCCCTCATCAACCAAGCATTTAGCCTCATGGTAATTGGTGAAAGTGGCCCAATGTAGTCCTCATATCCACTTGGGATTATAATCCCTTGGGTCGCTCTGAACTGCCGAAGAACTCGCAAGGGGAGGTAGAGCACAGCATATCTCAGGCCTGCTAGAACCAAAAAGTTTCTGTCTCTGAAGCTGATCATTGTTTCTGCATTTGGTTGATAAATGCCAGGCCACCTCACCTAATCATCCTGGAGTATATCCAAGAAAGAGAACCAACCCTGTTTGCCTCCTGGAATATCAGGACATCCCCGGTTGCTCATCAAGACTGGAACTTTCAGGCTTGGAAAAAAATGCCGGTTAATCTCTTCAATTTGACTCAGGTGGTCAAGTAACCAAAGCTGCAAAAGGGGAGGAATATGTCATTGTATTGTAAAAAAAAAAAAAAGGAATTTTACTTGCAGGATAGGGGCACATGACAGGAAGCGCTTTTTCTTCCTGTGATAGCAGTCAGTCAATGCCTGGTACAGCCCTGCCAAAATCATAGGGGCCAATATCTCCTGCTCCCTAACCTGGCATACGACTGAGATAAGAGCCAAGTCAACTTCATCATCATCCCGTGGGAAAAGTAGTTGATTGACCACTATCAGGGTTAGGGCATTGAACCTCGTTTCCTTGTTTTCCCCCCTCAAGAGCTTCTCAGTCAAAAAAGACTTGGATAAAGTCAAAAGGGTGTCAGAATCCCCTAAATCCTTCTTCCCTATGCCTAGAAAGGTGGAAGCCTCTTTCTTGTAGCTAGGCTTAAGGGGTGGGTTCACTACTTTCTCTACAAACCTCAAGCCAAGGATAGTTTCAACCTCTTCAATAGTTGGGGTCATCTCTTTGTCCCCAAATCGGAATAGGTTCAAGTCAGGTACCCAGTGACCAATCATAGCCTCAATAATTTCCCACTTAAACGAGACGGATGGGATAAGTAAGGTGTGACCTAGATGAATAAAATCCCATCTAATCTCTTCATCAAGGGTCATAGAGTTGACCCATCGAGTGTAGAATGAATCTACAGGGTTGTACCTAGTGAGATTAAGGGGTTTGGCTCTAAAAAGTTGTTTTGCAGGGGAGGCTCCGTTGACAGACAATAATGGGGCAGAAGATGATCCAGAAGCCATTAGGGATGATTGGAGCTTGCTAAGAATCAATGGGGGGAGGAAAGAGGCGAAAAGGGGGTTTTCTAAACTCAAAAACTCGTAAAAATGACTCAAATCCCGAGGCCAATTGCTTTTATAGCATGTTTTAATGTATTCGATATATCAGATCGGATACAAAAGCTTTTATTCATATCCGACACAAAATGTCGGATACAAGAAAAATTGCTTGTATCCGATGTATTACGTCGGATACAAAAAAATGTTAATGTATCCGATCTGATATGTCAGATACATGGAAAAAAAAGCAAAAGAAAAGAGAAAAGGAAGAAAAATCCAAAATTTTTACCTGTTTTACCTGTATACAAGTTTAAATTGCATAAAAATGAGAAGAAAAAGAAAGCAGAACAAGAGAATGAATAAATAAGTTTTTATATATATACAAGTCTCGTTTGTACAAAGATGACATAGATATATAAAAATCCTAATCTACTGCTCCTGTGTAGGATCATCCCCGCATCCTCTACCACGCGCTCCTCTGCAGCCTCTACCTTGAGATGGTTGGCGACTAAAGACATGTGTCAAAAGGCGCTCGGCCATATAGCGTGGTCTCCGGCCCAAAAAGGACTGAATCTGATACTCAAGGCAGTAGGCTGAGTTGTTAGGAGGCGGGCCAGGAACAGAATCTGATGAGGAAGCCTCAGGCTCAGCAGGAACAGGCTCGGCTGGCAGGATAGCTACCTCGAACCACAGCAGTCTCCACTCCCGCAGCTCTAGAAGTCTCGGCAACAGCAGGAGGAGGATCAGGAACAGAAATAGCTGGGTTAATGGAAATAAAGTCAGAAATCGAAATACCAAAATGAACCAAAGAGGTGAAACTGAAGAAAACTTACCAGGGATGTTAGGAGTTGGAGCCACCACAGGAGATGAGGCACCGGCAGGATCCGCAGGAGCAGGAGCCACCACAGGAGATGAGGTGCTGGCAGGATCCGCAAGAGCAGCAACAGCGACTGGGTTAGGAACAGGAGATGCAACCGGGTCAGGAACAGTGACCGGGGCGTCCTTGGGATCAGCAGCCCGGACAGGAGATGGACTAGAAACAGGAGGGTCTGGCTCAACTATGGCATCATGATCGGGGACCGGATCTTGCAAAAGTCAAACGGTTCATATCAGAACAGCGGGAAACATAGAAAGGAAAGGAATGGAGTTGTGAAGAGCTAAATACCTGTCTAGCCCTAAGCTCAGCAACCAAAGCCTCCAGCTCTCTGGGCCACGGTCGCATCATGCTCGGCAATCATATCATCGACTGTGGCCCGCTAACTCTGGAACTGATCCTGCAAAGCATTCAGCTCATCTACCTGCCAATAAGAACGGGATTAGAATCATAAATGTTGAAGTAAAGGAGATAAGATAAAAGAAGGTGATTTAAAGTATTGTCGTGAACTCGGATGTAGATCCCACCGATCTCTGTCACTCCAGTGCGAGTGGGTCAATCCATCAGGTACTCAATGGATACCCTCCTGATCCACTTGTCATAGTCCCCAACTACTGTAAACCCCTCCGCATCCTGATACTGATCAAACTGGTCAATATCAAACCCGGGGAGGAGGGTGTCGGGACCCACAGGAGGAGGAGGAACTGGAATGCGGGGTACGCCTGTGTGCTGATAGTACAGGCGCTCTCCTAGATACATCACCCTACCAAGCCTCCCAAGGAAGCACTGGTAGGGCTGGCGTCGGAGGTCTCGATCAAAAGCATCATGTACTATCATCTCACGAGCGACCCCGATATCCACATCGTCAAAGCGTGCCAACAAGAGCTGCAAAGAAGAAGAATGATGTCAGATACAAACAAGGTACAGAAAAAGAGACAAAAGGAAAAAAGGGTGAAGAATTTTACATCAGGTCGACGGGCACGATCCAAGTGAACCTGAGCAGTACGGGGCTGACTCCTGTCTGCATCTCTGACCAAGGCAGACCATCGTATGGCAATGGGGAACTCCGCAGCACCAGGCACAGGGGGATGGGCGGAAGTAAATCATGTAGGTATACATAAATACCTGGCAAAAGAGAAAGTTGTCAAGAATAAAGAAGATAAAGTTTTGGTGGATAAGACAAAGCAAATGTATACAGTACCTGCAGGATCTACCAGAAGAACCGGCAGCTAACTCCATCACCCCTCGGAGCAACCAAACCTCGAACCACTCGGCATAATCCAGCCAGGATGGTCTCATATATAAGCAGACCCCATGCTAACTGCCTGGTCTGGTGGAAATCTCTCAGAGCATCCAAAAAGAGAGGACTAACACTAGTCGTGTCCTCCTGGAAAAAATAGTTCCTGAACATCAATAAGAACACATGCCAGAAAATGGGAGCAAAAGCCGCGTCCTCCCCAGCAATGGTCTCATGTCTCCCATCAAAGTGCCGAGTAAGGCTTTGCCGCAGCCAGCTGATAGAGATACGGCCGCTCCTCCCGTCCCAAGTGTCGTTAGGCAAGTCCTCGTATCCCAAGAGAAGGTCGGTGTCCGCAGCTAAAGGACAATCCAACACTATAGTCTGCCCCACCAGAGGAATGTCGGTGATCATGACAAAATCAGAAGGACGGATCCCAAGCTCAACGTCCGGCAGATGAAAGGACTGCGTCTCCGGGAAGTATCGCTCCATCATAGCAAAGATAAGGGGACGGTTAGCCCGGAATGAGGGGATACGGAGAAAGTAATCAAGGCGGCACCTACTGAACTCGCGCCTGAGTGCCAAAGAAAGCGTCTGAGCTAACTCACTGAACTTCCCCCAACTGCCGCTTAGATGGGAGGGAGGATATGGGAGTGGGACATCGACACGGATGCACATAGAGGGGTGGCGATCCAAGCCATGAAGGAGCTCCGTATCATGAATGGACACTCTCAACCCCTCTGAGATCCCTAGACGGAAAGCTGAAGCAATACCCTCATGACCTGAAGCTCTGACCTAGCCTCGACCCCTCTCTCTGGCTTGGCCTCCCCCTCTCTCCAACTCTACCTCCGCCTCTCTCTCTGCCTCTACCCCGAACTCGAGCAGGAGCAACAACAGGCTAAAAGCATAAATGAATAAGCGAAGTCGGTTTCAAGGGAATCAAGAAAAGAGGAAAAGAATTTGAATCCCTACTTCGGCAGAACCCTCTCCAGAACTCTCTCTGGAATCATCCAGTGGATCAGAAAAGGTGGCACTCTGATCGGAATCAATCCGAGCTCGGGACGAAGAGGGCTGATCAACTGGATCAACCTCCTCTCGCACACGAGAGCGACCTCTAGCCATCTATAGGAAACAGGGAGATGTTTTATGTTTCCACTTAAGTTTTATTGTTTGCCAATATTTTCTAATCCTGAGTATCTCTGCAAAGCTTAATCTTTCTTAATTTGTTTTCAGGATTACCAGATGAAAAGAAAAGTACAAGAGGTGCTCAGGAAAGCAGAACCAATGTGCAACATAAAAGCAAAATTAAAAAGGGTCAATATTGCATAAAAAGTCCTAGATCAAAGCGGGAATTGCATCTCAAAGAATTCCCAAGTCAACATGTGGTATCAAAATACAAGTATCAGCAAAATGTGTTAAAAACATCAAGTGTTTGCAAAAATTGGAGAATTGCAGTGGAAAAAATATACATATCCTAGCATGGTATGAGAATTTGAACTATATCAGAAGCATATAATCTGAAATCATGCAAATTAGCCTCCACCGACAAACAGCTCAAGACTTTCGGTCATTGTTTCAAAAAACAAAGGGGAAGTAATATGCATGTTTTGGCAATACAAGGTTCTCAGTCATTGATTCCACCATCAATCAGAAATTGTCACAAATGGGAAGCAGTACAGTCACTAGTAAAGTGAAATTTTACTACTCACCAATGATAGTTGGCAGTGATAATGTGTAATCTCGCCGGGAGAAGCTTGGATTCGAGCACTAACGAAGAACAGGTGAAATCCGAAGGATGTTGTCGGATGATGGAGAAGTCGCCTGAATTCAGAGAAAGTCACCAAGAGAAAGGGGTTCGAAGGAAGCCAAACGAGGGCTTGGCAATAAATCTCGGAAATGGCTGGAGTTAAGGGCGGTTGCCGGAGTTGATAGAAGTTACCGGAAGCAAAGGAGGTCACCGGAAGGGAATAGCCGACGCCGGGGAAGAAAGAAGTCGAGTGTTGCAGTTGGGGAATAGGAGAAGACTGTGCCTGATGTTTGCATTCGGAGAAGAATAAAAATGTGAAGAGTCGCGGTCGCGCGCGAAAGAATTATAAGCATGTGTATCCGACGCTTTCTATCGGATACACACGAAGGTTGGCATTACCGACCTTAGGCGTCGGATACAAAAGAAAAATAGAAAAAAAAAGGGAAAAAGAGAAAAAGAAAAGAAAAAAAGAGAAAAAAGAAAAGAAAAAGAGAAAAAAGAAAAAGAAAAAGATAAAAAAAAGAAGAAAAATGTGTCTTGGTCAAAAAGGAAAATGTTCACAAAATTTTAAACATGGTTTGCTCCAAAATTTGCTATTTTCAAAAAAACCTATTTTGGGCTTAAAATCCACTTCATAGCTACGAGAGCTCAGTGGAATTTAAGACAACTTGGAGAAATGTGTTGGTCAAAAGGAAAATATTCATTCAATTTTAAACATGGTTTGATGAAAAAATCATTTTTTTTTCAAAAATCTTATTTTGGGCTTAAAATCCACTTCATAGCCACGAGAGCTCAGTGGAATTTAAGACAACTTGGAGAAATGCCCTCTTAAAGTTAGGGCTTTTGGCAAATCTTCACCCAAAATTATTTTGCAAAATTAAATTGAACCGAGCAAATCATGGTCAAGGAAGCGCAATTTGGGCTTGTCTAATCTTTGCAGATCATTGCTCTGCAATTCCCGCAAAGAGGAGCAGTTATAGACACCCCAAAATTGCGTTGAGAAAATAATGAATAATTGGCCAAAACATTAAAAAATAGTTTGTTTTCTTGTAGCCCATGCAAAATTTTGGATTGGAACATTTTCCCTTGTATCCGACACAAGTCATCGGATACAAGCAGGGGTGTTTATATCCGACAGAAGTCGTCGGATACAAGCAGACATAAGTGTATCCGACGAAATGTGTTGGATACAAAAATGATCACTTGTATCCGACCCGAGTTGTCGGATACAAGGTTTTTGCTCAAAATTAGGGTTTTCCGAAAGTTTTCACTTTTTACCATCATATCCTTTGTTTAAGAAGTGGAAATCTAGGAAATAGCCTTAGGGTTAAGTGTGGGGATTCTAGACAATTCCTTGTGTCTACCATTAGGGTTCCCCCTAACCCTAGCCTTTGCCTATAAATAGGAGGCCTCTCCTCAAGCAAATGGCCAAGAATTTTTGAGAGCTAGAAGCTGGAGATCGGAGAGCTCCGAGTGAAGAAAGGAACCGCTGCCGCATTGCTCCCAGAAACTAAGATAAGCTTGGAACTTCTTTTATTTTCTGTTTTACATTCTAGGGTTAGATCTTTCTTCTACCTTTCTGTAGAATAATGGCCTATTGATTGTGTATGCAATCCCTTTCTCTACTCAAAGTATCTCGAGACTCCCTCTAACTGTAAAACGTGGAGAGGGATCTAGGGGAAACGAGACTGGAAATTTATCCTTAGTTATAGAACCCTCTTGATTGGCCTTTTGATTCTATGAAAACCGTTTCATACTCAAAGTACCCCAAGACTATCTCGAAACCGTAAAACGGGGAGAGAGAACTAAGGGAAACGAGAATGGAACGGAACCCTAGGTTTTTTAGAACCCCATTTGATTGATATGAATGCTATATGTTGTTATGTATGTGATTGAAGAGTTAATTTGTACACATGCACATATTGCACTCGTTTTGTCGGAATCAGCTTGTATTTGGGATCTATTGCATTCATTGTGATAGATCTGAAATAAATAGCCCCAAGCATTTCTGGGATATTTCTTATTAATTTCAAACGAGTTTATCTCGAGTATTGAAGACCTCTAGGTCTAACCTCTCGGATTTGGGCATTTTTGCTCCACTTTAGGGTTTTGGCATATTCTCTTCGATCGAAGAGAATGGTGAGCCAAATTCGTGCCCTATTTCCTCCTAGAGGTTTTTCAATACTTTTTCAAATGATTTTGATTTAGATTGCACGGATTCCACACACTCAATCACTGTTTTGGATTGATTTTACTTAAAAAAAGGCAAAACTGGACAGCATCTGTACCCTAACTTCGGACACTCATAACTTTATCATCCGGATGAATTTTCGAGTGATTCCAAAGCCATGGGAAAGGTGAGGCAGTCTAGTACATGTCTGTAAAATTTCATTAATTTCTATGTAGTGGATTTTTGACACCATTCAATCTAAGTTGGCAGGTCAGTTCAGGCCAGATTGCTAAACCTGTCACTTTGAGTGAGCACCATGTGTTCGATTTAAGTCCGATTCGAATGATTTTTTTTTTTGTTTTCCTTTGGGAGTCTACTTTCAAATCCAATTGGTTTCATAATTTTTTGATTTCATTTGTGTCATGGGTAACAGATTTACTCAGAACTGCTCAACAGCACATTTCTGGGCTAATCTGTGATCCTCGGGGCCTGTTTGGGAGGTCACCCAAGGCACACCCGGATGAAGTTTGGTATGGGGATAGTTTCATTTGAAAAATGGCCCTACAGACTTCATTCATGCAAAAATTCACGGATTTACATGGAGTCAATTTTCCTAAATGAATTTCCAAAGTTGTCCACTTGCTACTTTTACTGATTTCCAACAGCAGATTTCAAAGGAGAATAACTCTTAGGGTTTTAACCGGATTTAATTGAAAATTTGCATGAGCCTTCTATTTATCATAATCTTTCAAATGGATTTGGTTTGATTCAATTTGAACTTGATTTGAACGAGTTATGGTCAAATGGCTCCCTCTTTTACCGAATTTTCCGGATTTGTCTTAACTTATTCGTGTTCAAGTTTTGCCTTGAGTTCTACTTAATAGTGATGTCCCAGAAGTGATACTCACATAAAAGAGGATCTGGTATTCATTGGATTTCTCATGTGGAGGTATCATACATGTGTTTAGTTCTTTTCAAGCTTTTTGATTACTTTAGCAAGCCTTCGTTATTTTGAGCATGAACAACACTTGGCAACCACCTTGCGTGGGTGAATGGGGGTGCCTAACACCTTCTCTCGTTCATAATCTAATCCTCTTACCCATCTCTTGATTTTATTTTCAAGTAGAGCAATCTTTACTCTAGATTTGCCTTTTTGCTTATTTTGATGATTTTGGGTGTCCATTCACACATAAAATATAATGGTGGTGACTCTCCCATTTTGTTGAGCCCGTGTGATGATGAAGGGAATCATCTAGGTGATTTTTCCGTGTCTCACATCATGAAAACTCTAACAAGCACAACTCATCTCAAACTCAATCACATCATCCCGAGTATACGGGGCATCTTTAAGTACACAGAGGCATCAACATCTCAAGTACATGGGGCATCCCCGAATACACGGAAGCATAGCATCTACCCAAATACATGGCTGTCTCAATCCATCTCTCCAAGTACATGGCGGAACACAAAACCAGAAATCAAATCCAAAACCTGATCTTTTGCCATCACTTTAAAATCCTTTTTCCTTAAAATTCGCATAAAAACAATTTGATGCAAATCTTCGCAAAACCATACCATTCCCGTCTAATTCCACGATAAAATGCTAGAAACCAATGTTTGTCTAGATTATATAAATCATAAATTTATAGACACAATTTAGTCTAAACAATAAGTCTTATAAGTGTTTTCTTATAGTCTTTCCATTCCAAAAATACTCTTTAACACCCCCTCTTTATTCACCAAACATTTACCTCAAATGAGGGAATATGGAACTAACTACTTAGATAAAATATTTTCTGTAAAATTCTTCTGGAACATCAACAATTCATTCTCAATAGCATATTACAAGTTTAGGAGTTAGCATGAAACAATTACATCCAATTTATGATCAATTGCTTGTATAAACATATTATTATAAAACATTCCCTTTCTTTTTATTTTAAATCAATTCCCTCTATAAATTCCAGAATTAAATAATTCTCCACTTGTCCCGTTTCCCTTAATTACCTTTGTTTAATCCATTAAAATAATCCCTGATTTGAACCAGCAAGTTAATTATAATAATCGGAAAATTTTATCTCTGGGCACCTACCACCGGGCGCCTAGATGATTCCTGGGCGCCCAGCCAAATTCCAAAAACTAATTACATGGGCTCTTGGGTAGACCCTGGGCGCCCAGCCATCAATGAAACTCATGTTTACGGCAATTCAATTTCTCCAACTTTGATCTTTTCTTCTTCTTTCAATCCACTCCCAACACAGTCTTGCTCACCTAAACAATTAATTGATGCATAATTGAATTTAATCTAGTCATAAAATCAATCTCTATAGAGTTAGCCGCCAATAACAACCAAAATAGAGGTTCAGCAAATTCAATCGCACAAATCAATCTTCTCCACTGATTCAATCAAGTAAACAAAACTCAGAGGTGCTACTTACTTTCACGATGCCAAATTCGCAGCCAAAATACTTCAGTTCTACCAATATGAATTTCTGAAACAAATCTTTAATTCAATCATTCGCTCTTCTTTTGCAGAGATTTCGAATTCGATTAGATCTCTACTGATCTGATTTCTAATTTGCAATGGCATTAAACCTAAACAAATCCACATCATTTGATACTAAATCTTACCTGAATTGATTCGAATTCGCCGAATTTACTGCTCCTAGACGATCGGGAGGGTTCTGTCGCAATTACACTTCAACTCTACTTGAACATCGATCAAGATCAGACAGATTTCCCTCAAATCCCCACCTAATTCCAGATTTAATCCCCTCAAACCCTAGCTCCTCCTTTGATCTCTCTAGTCTCCAATTCACTTAGTTGACAACAACTAACAGAACCAATCGAACAGTTGCTCCCTTTAAATAGTTGCCGCCATCCATTGTTTTGAGCTTGATCGCATGCTTGCCTCTCCAGGAATTTCCCTACATGAGCACTAACTATACCACTTAATTCCATGCTTGCCACACCACCAAACCACCACTTAACCAACCAATAAAAATCTAGTAATGCCCCTTTCCTATTTAAATAAAATTATCCAACCGATTCACCCAAAATCTCCGGTTTGCCCCTTTAATCTCCTTTTCTGTAGAAATTTGCAAATTACTAATTATTTAATTTACTAACATGAAATTTTAATTATATTAAAATTTAGGGATTTTACAGCCGGGCTCGGGCTGGCCTGGGCATGCCATTGGGTCGGCACAGCACGGCCCACTTAAGGAGCTGTGCCGTGCCATGCCCAAGAATAGGGTCCCGTGGCCTGTTTGGCATGCGGGCGACACGCCAAACGGCTAGCCGTTTTGCTCCTCCAAAAAGTGGGTTTTTCCACTTTTTTTTTAAAAAAATTTCCACTATTTTGACTGTTTTACCCCCAATAGCCATATTAGGGGGTATGCTTGTAATTGACTGTAAATGACAATTTCCACCCTTCCAACTGCCAAATAACAGTCATATTGGAGGGTAAAGGTGGTAAAAAGCCACTTTTGGTTTTCTGTAAGTAGGCCTAACCCTTCCCACTCCAAACTACACCTCTTCTCTTCTCCTCTTCCTTTGTTAAAGTCTTTTCTAGAGTTTTGGCTAATGGCCGGCAGAGTGCTCACATGGGGGCGTCTCTAGGCTGACCATTAGCAAGTCTCTAAACATGACTTTAGGAAAGTTATGAAAACACTTTTGCATTTCCTCATCTTGGCACGGTTCAAGAGGTAAGTAACTTCGACTTGTAAGGCACGGATCAGGAGGTAAGTAACTTCTACTTGTAATAATTAATTTATTTACATTTTTGAGCAAAATCTATCCCAGTATGTGTAAGACAATTTTGTGAATAATAAACATATTTTTTAGAAATTTTTATGATTTTTTACCATTTTTTCTCCAATTTTTCTTTTTTTTTTTTGAAAATTTTTTTTTAGACCCTGGCTCGTCGTGCCTGGCCCTGCATGGCATGGCCCAGTCCTAGGCATGCCGTAGGCTGGGCCATGCCTGGGTATTAGCCAAATGGGCCGAGGGGGGCGTGACCCGCTCGGCACGCACTAAACGGGCCTGGGTTGTGCCAGGCCAGCCCATTTAGCATCCCTATGGGAGGGGACAATTGCAAAATGGATTGTTAGCATTTGGAAAAGTTGAGGCAATTTTGACTGTTCTACCCTTTTATTAATAAATCTTTTCAATACTATGTAAGGGCTGTTTTGGAAAATTGTATATTTTGTTTGACAGAATTCCCAAGGGGCCTCTTCTCATGATATATAGTATAGATTTTTTTGGTTGGTTGAGAATCGATTTTTAATGTTAAGACATTAGCTGGACTTGGGAGGCTCTGTTAAGAATTTACATTTGTGTAGAGACTAGAGAGGGTTGTGTTTCTTCGAGAAGGTAAACTTTGAATAGGACTAATTGAGGTTGAAATCGTCTGCAGCAAGATCACTGCAACAGACCCTGCAGCATCGTGGGATTTGCATTTCTTACATTAAAAATTTTGAAAAGTCACTTCAACTGACATTTCACATTTTTAAATGAGTTTTACACATGGCAGCATCCGCAGGGTCGGCCACAAGACCACTGCAGCAGACGATTTCATCCCGAGTAATTGAGGGGATGTTTTTAGGATTTTGGTCCGATTGGCAATTTGCGATTGATGAGATAGTTTGGTGACGCAGATTAGTTCTAACTTTCGAGGAAGAAAATCGATGTGATGATTAGTTTTGAGACGTCAAATAACAGGGTCCTAGGTGGAGAAGGGAATCAAAGGATTACAAACCATTAATTATCAAGTTTCTAAACATAACTCTAGGAAAGTTATGAAAAACACTTTTGCATTTCCTCATCTTGGCACGTTCGGCTTGATCTTGAAAATGGGTACATAAGAAGCTTGAGAAATATAAAAATCAAGTTCATCCAAAATTAAAATAAACTGAACCAAATTTAGATTCAAAATTGTCTTTTGAACTAAGTTATGACTTGATCCCTAAAAAGGGGTAGTACGTAGCCAACTTGAACAAATTAATACAAATTGAGTCTAATCACAACTAAAATAAATCAAACCATTTCAAACTTTGCAAGTAATCAAGCTTTGTGAAGTTAGAATCAAGGGTTTCTCTAATATTCTAGAGATGTAATTAAGAGGAGTATTCTGTAGCCTAGACGTCTCGGATGGGTCCGCACCCTATAAAATAAAAACCCTTATAAATGGATGAAATCATGTTCTATCAAAGATTCAAATTTTTGGTTGACAAAGATCTACAAATTGATCTAAGATCCCCAATTTACTTAGTTCTAACTTGAATTAATTACAACAATTGATTAACAAATTCATGTGTCTTCAATACACCATGTAAGTGGCGCATATGGGACAATGGATTACCCCAATTAAGATGATTTATTTACTATTTTCTATCGACAAAGAGTTAACACATCCATTTTCCTCATTAAAAGGGGAAAAAATTATTATTATTAAAAGAGAGAAAAAAAAATCCTTGTTGCACAAGGTACTAGAATTTTTGTGCTTAGTTTACTTATTCTTTTTGTTCTAAAAATGACATTTAATCTTAAGCTTCAAATAAACTTAATGGCTTAGCAGGTTTGGTCGATGCACCCAGCTGAAATCAGATCTTATGAAGAGCAAACTAAAGCAATATGAGTACAGAAAGAGAAGGATAAAACTTCATTTATTGGACACATATACATAAGACTCTTAATATCATACCACATGCATATACCTGCTTGACCATCTCACGTTGCAAAGCACCGCATATGGGGTGCTAGCTTTATTTTCTCACACACACTGCTTTTATAATTACGTGCACGATACATAACATACTAGAAACAAAGTTTGTCATATGCAGGCATAAAGCATGAACGGTGTTGGGGATTAAGCAGTTTCTGGAGGGCACCGGATGCGGATACTCTTCCATGGAAAACGACGGCACCCACTACAACTCGAGTTACAAGTAGCGTTCGGACGCCCTTGACATCGTTCTTGATTGTAGAAGAATACAGGTTGTCCAGTAGTGTAGACGAACTGATAGCCACCATGGTACCTAATGTGAGAGCAGCCACACCTATATACCTCAGAAGGGCCGGTGCACCCCGGCCCTCTCCACACTCTCATATGACTTGCATTTGCAAAGTTGCTTGTGATTGTCATGAGCATCACAACAACCACCACAAAACCAGTAAGGAACTTGTTTAGAGCCATGATTAGAAACTATGAGTCTTTTGGGATGCAGTTTTCATTCTCCTCCGATCTCTATTTATAATCAAACAATGGAGCATGAATGTCATACAATGGCTAAAAATGATGGTGCCCTTAGTAATTCTTAATGGCAAAAAAGTCAATGAGTGGAAACTTTCCACACAGCCACCTTCTGAGATAGCTCCAGAATTCATAAGAAATGGCAACCATTTATGAAAGATTCTTCTATGAGGTGTATGAGCTTTACCCCCTAACGGCTTCTTCATAGGGTTACTTTTAAGTTAATAATAATACTTACAGCCCCTTGATGTTTGTTACTTATGCACATAGACCCCATGACAATTGGAAATTAGCAAGAACCTTTTTGACATTTGCACAAATGGTCACAAAGCCTTCTTTTGTCAGTTCAAAAATATTAAAAAGACTGAACTAACCTTTGAGAATAAATTTATGTAAAAGCCAATATAATCCCAAAAATATCAAACTAAAGTAAGAGAGTTAATATAACTAAATAAGTCCTAATTAATAAAAACAAAATTCTAGCTTTCTCTAAGCTAGAATTCTCCAAAACTTTCCTTAACAAATAATAGCAATTTTGCCATTTATCATACAAGATAAGGTATTTTGTTCAAAAGTTAAGGGTATTTTAGGTATATAATCTTTGGAAGGGGACTTTATGAGTATTTGTACAAATATCAAGGGAGGTAGTTGCTAATTTCCAAATTTAGGGAGTATATGTGCATAAGTGAAAAAAACCTTAGGGGTCTGTGTAATTATACCTAATAATTATTGCTAAAACTAGTCTCTTAATCTCCTACGCACATTATTGATTGTTTATCCTTTTACATAATTTGGGCACTTGGAAATTGATGTCAGAATCTAGGCATCACAGGTCCCACATGACGTTGATCAACCGGCCATGACGGTTAGGTTTTGTAATATAACGGTTAGGTTAGTAATATAATTGATCTTTATCTTATTCCATCCGTTTATTTCAAGTTGGACGATAAGTCAATAGCAAGGCCTCGTTTGGCTTTTGTTCTGAATTAGGAATTCATTCTGAGGACGAGTTCCTAGACCTCATTGTACGAATTAATTTTTAAGGCTTTCTAGTTCCATTTGATTTGCATATGGTAAAAAGAGCCTAAACCAAACAATTGTAATGGTGAGGTGATGCTAATAAGCATTGCTTATTAGAAAGTCTTTTGTTTCAGGAAGAGGAGGATGAAATATTTTCTTTATTTTCTTTTTTTACATTTTAAAAATAAAATCTCTGCAACCGTTGGACATCTAAATCAAAAAACACTGGCAGCTGGAGTTAAAGCCGGCAGACGATTTAAAACACTGTCAATCCATCGTTTAGCCGATCTCCTAAGCAAGGATGCCTACCCACCAAAAGAGCATTCAATTTACTGCTAATGCCAACATATTGTTCTGGCATGTAACTTATATGCATCTGAGAATGAGTAATTGGAGATTACTCACCAAGGAAAATTGAAATTTCCATAAGCATAAAGTAATTCTGCTGAACATGGAAACCTAATTGAGAAAAATATTTAGTCCCTCTTGAAGTATGAGAAAGGAAATTTCAAAACATGAGCAGATAAATATCAGTGTCATCAAATGAGGGCAAAATACACAGTATTTTAAACTTAAAAGGTAGGTCACAAGTGAAACCTTGATTATACAAAAGATTTGACAGTAACCAGGTTTCTACAGCGTGTTCATAGAAAAGAGTAGCACCACTCAGAGGATCAAATCCTTGAGAAAACCTATTCAAATATCATTTTCAACATGGTGATATTATATAAAAATATCAGCATGACAAGGAGGAGATTTTGTTTACAGATATTTTTCAAGAATTCTAACTGAATGAAGTGTCAAGATACTTTAAATGTACAGTCATTCTAACTGAATAACTGTATTCTGCATATTTTGATTATCCATAAAACAGATGTTCTTGAAGGACTCATTGTGTGCAAGTAAATATCTTTTAAAAAAAAAAGACCATAGACTGGTGTAAGTCTTGCTGAAAATCGAGTTCTGAGAGGTGTGGTCAGGCAACAGACTTAACCTTCGATATATTTGTGAAAAGCGACTGCACTCAGAATCACCCGAGGCTTTTAGCATCGACTATTATCCCAGATAAAATGAGTAGTATCAGATTTCATGGTCACAGGGTATGAGGTATCAGAACCAATTGCTGTATCAGTCAACTCCAATACCAAAAGGTTGGACAGTGCGTGTTAGGATCTGTCTAATACATTGAATGAAATCACGGTTCTTTTTAATAATAATCCAATACAAAATGAAAAAGGAATCATAAATATATCAAAAAAAATGAATCTAAGCACCAATCAAAAGTCCAAATTCAGAAAGAGGTTCGATGTTTAGGATTTGGCAAAATATATAGAAAGGTGATCAAGACTTCACCTGCATACAGCAATACGGTCTTGTGTTTGCTATATCATCTGGAACAGAACATTGATAACCTTTCCACCGGCTTGATTTTGAAAAAATGTCATAGATATTTGGTGTAAACTCCTGCACAGTAAACCTTGTAACTGTAAATATTATGAAATATTACAGAAAAATGCCTTGATAACTCAATCATTGATTAGAAAATAAAAATGAAAAACCTGGAAACAAATAACATCTAGCAAGTGTTCTTGGATGAGATCACCAAGTGCTTTCATCCTCTCATTCATTTCCATGTCTTCTCAGAACCAAACATTATAAGTCAAAAGCTTCAATGTACCTAAACTGGTACTTGACTTGGCATCACCTGTCATACATGTTATTTGTAAAACATGCAACTTACAAAACCCTCATTACTGTAAGCTTAAAAAAAACTTGCAACAATAAGAACAACAGAACTCTTAGGTGTGCAGCCTCAGAATTATTCAAAAAAACAAAGGCAGCAATGAAAATACTTCAAGAGATCATAACTTATTAACTTGTATATAGTTTTTCATCCTCTTTTACATATCATCACTCAGGCCTACAACCCCGTAACTGAATGGCCGTAATAAGTTAGAAAACCATAAAACTGTGAGTTGATACAATATGACCAAAATAGTCATCTTAGTGATCCATTGGCTCTTGGAGAAAGAGCGAACTTGGCCAAACCCTCACTGGGGAGCACAAGAGTAGTTTTTAGTCCTTTTTTTGGGTCATCAGAAAATGGTTTTGAGTCCTTCTGACGCATTGTCTATCTTTCTGGCCTGTCTGATTAGTCGATCTTCAGACCATCAGGACAAATACAAGTGATATCAGAGCTCCGCACGATCAAACACATAAATGATCAATTGATTGGAACCGTATGATTTAACGATCGACTGAAAGAGTCAGTTTTACGTTCGTGCCATATGAAACTTCAAAATCTGGACTTCTCTACCATGAAGATGCATGAAAGAAGATTATTACACAAAGATTGCAATCTGCATCTCGCTTCAAATGCTGCTGTGTGACTTCAGCTACCTAAGTTGTTTCTGTGCAAGTTCAAAAGCTAATCCACATAACACTTCTACATATCAATGACCAAATGATCCAACTGAAGTTAAGAACATACTGAACAAGAAAAGAAGTCACAAAAGCCATAATCATCAACATCTAATCGAAACCCATAAGATGGGAGAACCCACATTACGAATCTAGATTGTAGCCAACTATCATAAACAACTTAGCTAAACAAACAAAGATTCAGATCCTCTGTTTTGTTGGGGCTATAAATTTAAAAAAAAAAAAAGAGAGAAGGTTTCACCTACCCAATTTCTTCAATACCAAATTACTCCTGGGACCTCCTTCATGAATCAGAGTAAACTGGAAGCATCATCAGCTTTATTATGCCTTGTAGCCATCCACCTCCTTCCTCTGCCATGCCAATCTCGTAAAAAATGGCACTGCTTGCTTGTCATAGACTTTCCAACAAAAACTTCTATAGAGTACTCTCTTCAAGAAAGGCGATAGATGCTTGCTGCAGGTCTTCAGAATAGCAATCATATTACAGAGCCCAAGACACACTCAACTTGCGTCCATCTAAATGTCAGACAGACACGAATCATGGAGCTCAGTCCTGGGAAACAAGTCACAAGTAAAGATAGCATACAAATATCTGAGACAAAGCCTCCCATGCTCTCTTTTAGTTATAGTTCTATGGATAGAATACAAACTTTGTCTTATGCTAGCATAATTCAACTATCCAGAACCCGTAACAGTATCAAAATTCTCACTAAATAAAGCATATAAACTTTAATTGGTAGACGAATACTTATGAAAAGTTCACAAAAAGAAAAACAATTACCTGAAGACAGAGATCTACTTCCTGATCAGCCTCTGGTAAGCCTCTTTGGAGGCTTAGGATGACCTGAAGTTTATGACATCTTCCCATGTGCCTCCACATAGTCTGTTCTGTTTTTCCCTTTTATTTGCTATTGTTTTGTGTAGTATGCAGGGAGCTTCTATCTCCCTGTTTCTCTTTACTATTTTATCTCCTTAATACAACCCTTCATTAGCAATCAGAAGAGGAAAAATAAAAGAGAGACAGATCAATGCAACCAGCTCCATTCAAGACTCCAAGAGGACTGTTACTCACTGTTAACAAAGGCTCCCACATGCAAGTGGACTGCAACTCTCCCAAAAGCATGATTTATAAAACAAATAAATAAAATACATAGGCATCAGCATAGAGTCTGTCAAAATAGAGCTTTTATATTTGCAGCACCCGCTGTCCATCTATCAGAAATTTTATCACAATCATGCAAAAAATGCCAGAACCAAACTCATTCATTCACCTTATCATGAAGACTTTTTTCTTTTCTTTTTTAACGAATAACAAAAAGTATGTATTGAAGATTAAAGCTTAAAATGTACAGATTAGCAAACTCCCATTATCCCTCTTCAGCACAAATTGCAGGCAAGGCAATGATAGATTGCAAAAGCATAAACAGGTGTAATTAACGCATTATCGGTGTTGCAATGAGGGTCCCATCTAACACTTCAGATTCCATTTTCTGTTCAGATGGGAAAAGAATCAAAGAAAACCATGTTATCAGATATTAATTGAACTAAATAGTCATAGGACGATCAAAGCATTCTCCAGTGAAGATATGTTGATTGAGTGAGAAATGTATAAAATCTGGCCTTGGAAGCATCTGATGCATTCAATCAACTCTGGCCTCGTCAATGAAGTTCTTTCAAATCTTTATCCCAATTCAAAGGTTCTTATGAGACATTTACAAGTTTGGCACGTCCAGTCTTCTGATCCACCTCCACACGCAGCCCAAGTCCAACAAGTTCTGGCACATCAACAGATCCTCGGACCTCCAATTCAGCTACTTCTTTCTGGTTTTCCACGTTTCCTTCCAATAAATTCCTCACCAACCAAATGCCCCATTCCCTCAAGAACAGATTATATTCGTCAGTAATGCACTGTTGCAATAGCAGAAGAATCCCATTCTTCTGTCTAACTTCATCTTGTGCACGCTTTCGACGATATAAACAATTCCCAAGGACTGCAACAATGTCTCCTCGAAACCCTTTTTAAGGACAGGCCTTCCATGAATCAGAAGAAGCTGATCCTTCTTGATTCTCACTTTGCTTCATACATCTCCTGATTATTGTTGGTGGCTCAAGGTCATGAAGTAAGCTTAACAATAAGTCTAGAAGTCCTGAGGATAGTAATGAATCACAATATCCCTGGAATCTTCATCCTCATTAGGGTCCCTAATACTCCCCAGAGCACAAACATCTCGCAAAATGGTGAGTGCGTACCCAAGAAAATCAATGGCTGTATAGCCTGTTGGAAGACCAGACTTGACCTTTGACACAGAACCGACAACCCCCACAGCTCTCTTCATTATTCCAAGAACTTATATGGCAAAATCATAGGAAACGGTGGTCTCCTCAATTTTGTCGTTCAAACATTCTGACAGGATGCTCAAAAGAAAAGCTTGCTCACTGGTCAAATGAGCATTTGAGCATTCAATATCCCCACTCTTCTGACCGGCAGCAGGGGAGAACAATTCAGAAAAGAATTGAGGGAAGCATGATTCTTCAAAACAGATTTTTGAAAGCAGTAGCTTCAACCAATCTTCTACAAACCCAACTGGTGAAATAAAAAACGAGAATCAATGAAAAAATGAAACCACGAAACTAAAAGGGAACAAGCAAATATGACTAAGAAGATAGCAGTTGAGGCGGCCCTGAGTATTTCTTCTAAAATTGGCAACCCTCGAGGCTCAGAAAGCTCACGAATTCGTTCATGGTTCACACTACAACAAGTATATAAACCATAGACAAAGGATCACAAACCTCCTTTCTCCAAATCTTGGCAAGCTCCAGAAACTCCACCGGAAAGAATCGATCCCAAACGGCGCTCTGATGCTTATCTCCCGCCAATGAAACATTCCCCAGAAGCTGCAACCCCATCCGGACAACCCCACAATCGGAATCATAACCCATCATGCGAACAGCATTCAACGGAGACGACTTCGACTCCGTTGTGTTCAATAATAGAATTTTGGTTCTTAACTTCTCCTGCACAGAGGTTTCTGAGGAGTTTCAGCGACGATAGGAGAAGAGGATGAGGAGTCGAAAGGTGATCAGATAGAGGCAAAGTGAGTTGAAGGATTACAGGAAGGATGCTCCGGGAAGCAAGATCAGAGCGGCCCTCCACAGTTCTGGAAACTTGAATGAGGAGGTCTAGGGTTTCGTTTGGGGTAGATGAGTTTGTGAAGGCCAGCAACGATTGGAGGATGTTTTCGGGTACGGTGATATCGGGCAAACGCATAACCTCCTCTTCCTCCATATTTGATTGGGGAAGCAGTACAAGTATGATGCATGCAGATAGAGGTTTCTTGCACCTCAAAACAGTCGCAGTAGCAGTTGAAAAAGGTCTCCCACAACCATAAACATGTCAAAGTTAGACAAGGACAGACTCCACGAATGATTTAGAGGGTGTTTGGTAACGTGTTGAGAAACCGTTTTTCGGTTTTTAAACACAGAAAACCAAAAACATGTTTGGTATTCTTCGATTTCAAACTGTTTTAAAAAAAAAACGATTCAAAATCATCTCTGATTTTAAAAACTGAAAATATAGGTTTTTGAAAACGCAAAACTGTTTTTTTTTTTTTTTGTCGATGGCAATTTTGTAATATTTTTATTTGAATTCTCCCCGACTCCCATTGTCTTCCTCCATCCGGGAGACTTCTGCCATTCTTCTTCTCCCCCAAACCCCAAAATTTTCTTCTTCTCCTTCATCAGATGATCGGCTTGAACGAGACGAAGTCCTTGAAGAGTGTGTCTACAAATCGTCGGGACATCGAGATCAGGTGGCCGCGTGCGTTGGGCGAGCCTGCGAAGAACATCAAATTTCAACGGACAGGGAGAGTCCGCCAGCTTTCTCCTCGATATCACGCGACCATCAGTGAAATCAAAGGCAGGAGACCCCAACCCTAATGCGAAGAAGATGAACAGAAAGATGGACATTTGAGAGTTAGGGCTTCATGGAGCTCCTCCGTTCTTCAACTTTCTTCGCATTGCGTTGCTGCTGATTGTCTGTTTGTGGTTTGAGAGATCGTAGACGAAGCTCCGAAGTGCTTTACGAGCTACTGTGTTGAGCAAATCCAATCCCAGCGGATTCCGGCCAGTAGCTCCAAACCCTTCAAGGCTTCCCTTATTGTTGTCTTATCTGCAATATTAATTCTTGGCTTGTTCGTCGTGTTTATTAGTGACCACGACGGATCAAAAGCCACGGGAGAGAAACCATTCTCTTCTTCCTCCTCCTCCTCGGTATTTACGCCGGCATCAACATCGGCTCCTCCGGAGACGACGAGGTCGGCGTCAAGTGGGGTATCGGAAGGCATCTCGGAGAAGTCGTCCCGTCTGTTTTCGGGTAATGGGGTTCCGTATCCATGGAGCAACGCCGAATTGTCATGGCAGAGAACTGCTTACCATTTCCAACCTGAGAGGAATTGGATGAATGGTAAGCACAAAATATTTTCATCCACCCAATTTGTCCCCTTTCCTTCATATAATATATATTGTGTTTCTTTCTTCATTTATTTTGATTCTGTAATTATATTGACTGATCACTGGTCCGATTTCATTTTATGAATGCTCTGATGGGAAAATATGCTTCATTCTGCTCCAGATCCTAATGGTAAAGTCTCTAGTCGTACAGTTTTTTTTTCTCCTTTAATTTCTTTTTTAAAGTTAATTCTAATTATATTCCTGGGTAGAACATAGCCAAATCTTGAATTGGATCCCTTTTCAGACTTTCAGTTCAAGATTAGTTTCTCTTTTTCGTTTTTGAGCATTTGTTCAAAGAGGAATTCTCACTTCCGTGTCTTTCAAGTATACATGTACCGTGTAAATTACAAAAATTTTATTTTTAATAAAAATTTCGTCAAAACATATGGGATGGGACCCACCATTTCATTTTTAATCACAATTAGCTACTCTCCTGCACTGAGATGTGCAGCTCAAAATCAGAATTTGCAATGTTCGCTATATATCGAGATGTGCGCCTAAGATTTGGCCACGTGGCGCAGACTTGGTAACCATGTATGTCGTTAATCCGACTTGGTACAACTCGCTCGTCTTTAATTTTAAGGTAGTGTGTGGTGCGTAATTTTGTTAGAGTTTAATAGGTTTGTAGGTTTATTTTGAAAACTTGAATCGTTTTTTTTTCAACAATTGTTATCAAACGGGTTTTTTGTCACTTGTTTTTAAAAACCCAAAAAACAGTGATTATTACCAAACGGGTTTCTTGTCATGTGTTTTCAAAAACCCAAAAACAGTTGTAACTGTTTTTAGTTTTCAAACTGTTTTTAAAAAAAACGTTACCAAACGGCCTCTTAGAGTTGGGAACCAAGGGTTACGGCATGAAACTCGATTTGCTTTGATCCAGTTGACATCAACCCAAAATAAAAATCTTTACACCGCCCGAGGTATAGTCGTTTGTGACTGCAAATCTCTCTAAAATAGGGAAGTAGGGTTCATTAAGAAATCCTATTACGTATTTGTTAGAAAAAACTCCACAAGGACTCTTTAAAACTATGGAAAGAGGGGTCCCTCACTCCCTAAAAATATGGAATGTTTGTACAATGTGGGGTTTAACTTCCTAAAGGTGGGTCGTTGAGAGACTTGTCAATCAAGCAAAGCACCTAATAGATAGGGACCTACAGGCAATGGAGGAGGATCTCCTGATGAACACACGACACAACTACATCTAACTATTCTGGTCTCCTCAAACTACCCTACTCTCATACTATTTTTATAGCATGAAGTAGCATATCCTCATGTTGTTTTCTGTCACAACAACACATGGAGATCCCCTTTTTTCCTAAGCAAGGCTAAAAAGATACACCTTACTCCAATCATGGCTAGGTACAATCTTGCTTACTCCTTCAACTAAGGCTAAGGGCAATTACTATGTGTACCCCGGAACCAGTAATCTTCAAGACAGCCCCCGATTTCTTCTCTCTATACTCCGATCACGGCTATAGGGAAACAGGCAGTAGGTTCCGAGATATTGTTGGTTTTCTTTTTACCTTTTATTTATTCTCATCACTATTCATCCTTGAAACGACCATCACCCCATATGGTCCTCAATTTCTGTAGATTATTCATCAAACGGCCACCATCAACGTGGCCACGTCCATGTTGCCATAAAATTGGGGAAAGAACTTTGGAAGACAAACCCCAATCCTTTCAGCAATTGCCAGATCAGAATGTCTCCAAATCTACAGGCAGCTGGGTTGTATCCGAACCTCAACCCGTCTGGTTCTGCGTGCGATTGGTGCCAGGGTCAAAAGTTTCCGACTTCTTGCATCGGCACAGATGCTGGCATGCCCACACACACACGCATCCTGGAGTCGAGCCGGAAATGATGGGAACACAAACGTAAAACCGAGACGGTACGAGTTTCACCGTTGCTCAGTGTGTGGGGCAATGAACTACTGCTCTTGCACGTCCTAGGATCTCAACTAGAAGTTACGGCATAAGTTTGAATGCTCACCGTTAGATCAGTGATTGGAGGAGGAAGGTGAGAAGGGGGAGGAGGAGTGATGATGGTTGTGGGCGAAGAGAACCGAGTTGAAATCGTTTGTCGAGTTACTTTGCAACGGCTACTGCTGCTTCAATAATTTGTCGCCGCGTGTCTCAACCCGCCATGTCATCAAAGAGGCGTTAAGCATTTCCGTTTTCGGCTTCTATTAACATCGAACGCATGGGAGAATGAAATTTCAAGCACTAAAAATGAAAACTAAGCTCTGCTACGGAGGCCACCTTGATGAGAGAGGAAAGACGAAGGGCTTACATGGGGGATTCATGCAGATATCTCATGCTGAAAGGATCTAATCCTTTTGGGTTGCATTTTAAAACGTAAAGAGCTGTTATCTTCATCTTTCTCTGATTTCTCTGCAATTTGAAATGCAGACTTTCTAGAAATTAAGGTGGAGTTTCGGAAGAATGGTTACGAGCGTTTTTACCAAACCCCCGGGGAGAACTCTTGAGCTGTTATCTTCTTATGTTGTAGGATCGTAACATCCATCATCCTTGCTAACGCTTCTGATGTCAGTCATTTGGGGTACTTTCAAAGCACAAGTGTCAAGCAATTCATCGTCTTCATAGATTGGGGGTGCTTTGAGAGCATTGGTGTCAACTAATTCATCATCTTCATAGATCAAGCTGTCGCAAAGAGAATACCGCTAGCGCAACGCCAATCGCAACGCCAATCTATAAGATGTGAAGGTTTGTCTTGTAGATCATCTTGATTATAGTTTTTATTTGGTTTGGTTTATTGTTTGAATTGAAATCTTTATTGAGGATAATTTTTGTAGGAAAGGTTTTTTATCATTTTGGCTAGGGTTTTGGCTAGGAACGAATGAGTCATTTCGATTCACTACACGCTGTAATTGAGGGATTTTATTTGACTCTTTAGGATTTCTTTTATTTGGCAAGATTTTTTTTTTTTGGATTTCTTTAATTTGGAAAGATTCTTTAGAATTGCTTTAATTTGGCGACATACGTCTTAGAGTGGTCTATTTAAAACTCTTTGTGAAATAAAATTTATTATTTTCCCCAACTATGAGTTTTATCATTAAATGCTCTCAACTTTCATAAGGATGGGGTGCTTTTATTTATTTGTTTATTTTTTAAAGTTTGGAGTCCTTCTTGAGGATGCTATACAGGTTTAACGTGCAATTTTATTTGCATTCTGTTTAGAGTACAAGGTGCATTTGTATAACAGAAATGTTTAGTGTGCATTGGGCTTTATGGATGACTACTATCCTGTGCGAAGTGCATTCTCGCTTCTAAAATATTGTAAGCATGAATTTTTGTTTTTGTTTTGCTTTTATTCTTTTTTATCTCTATGGATATTTGATATCCTTGGTTGAGGAAAGACGAAGGCGGCTCTTTCAAAAAACCAGTGACGCCTCTCCACATCCTAAATATCAACGATGGTTCATTGTATGGAGAACGTGCTTCTTCAAGATGTAAACTGCACTTCTACCCTCCATCCCTTGTTGAAGGTAGAATTGTGGTCACTCCACCTCCAGATGTAGCTGAGGAGGGCGTTAAACTCTGGCAGGGAAGCCTGATTGGGCATTTCCTAGACAAAATATTACCAATTGCAGTTGTGAAAAGCTTGGCTGAAAAAATGTGGGGCAAGCATGGTGGTGTTCAAGTCTCAGTTGCAGGGAAAGATTTCTTTATCTTTAGATTTGTTAATCCTAAAGCTAGGGATAAAGTTCTTCACCAAGCTCCTTGGCACTTTGCTGGAAGGCTTATGGTTTTGCAAGAGTGGCAACCAAATATGTAGATGCAGAAGGCCTCATTATCAAAATTGCCTATCTGGATTAAACTTTTCAATGTTCCAATGGAGTATTGGACACCGGCAGGCCTTAGCTTCCTGGCAAGTGGAGTGGGGAAGCCACTATACTTGGATGATGCTACAGAAAGAAGATCAAAATTAAACTTTGCTTGAGTTTGTGTTGAGGTTGATTCAGATTGCTGCTACCCAGAGAATGTATTCTTGAATGTCCTAGATTTAATGGTGAAGTGGAGATGATACATGAAATTGAGATTGAATATGAATGGAAACCGATCAAATGCTCCCATTGTAAATTGTTTGGGCACTCAGATCTCAAATGCCCTCAAGCTCCGACTAAGGCATGGGTTCCAACCGGAAGGATAATCCAAGAGGTTGTGGAAGAAAATACTCAAGCTTAGAAAAAGGATTTTGCAGCAAATCAAATTTTAAATCCTCAAGCCAATGTGAGCTTGAACCCCTCAGTGGTGATTGGTAAGGAGCTTCCCCATCATTCAGTACATCCAGAGCAACCTTGGACCACTATTGCCAAGGGTAAGCAGATCGGAATGCAATTGATGAGTCTACCCCTCCAATTGTTAGACCTATAACATCTATTGCAGAATGTAGTGGTGCAAACCAAATGATTGCAAGTTCGACTGAGCCCAATGACTCCAATATTTTTGGTTATCCTGATCTCAATGCCACCTGTACTACTGAACAAGCAGATCGGAATGCAATTGATGTTTTTGTGGAGCTAGACCTGACACCAATTCGTGAAGCTGATTGTGTAACTACTACAAGTCAGAACAGGTTTCAGCTCTTGGCATCCGATCCTTTAGTGAAAGAAGTCTCAATTCCAAAAAAAAGAAGTGCAAATTCCAGCAAAGGAAGTGTCATCATCATCTCGGAGAAAGCATAAGAAGAAGTCCAAAAAAGCAATCCTTGTGGATGAGATTGCCATGAAACAAGCTAAAACATTGGCATTAATTAGTGGTACAGATAATGCCACAGCTCTACCCTCAACTCATCCTTCTCATGTTTAGAGTTGCATCATGGAACATCAGGGGTCTCAATGACCCAGCGAAACAAAGTGAAGTAAGGAGTTTGATTCAGGATCATAAGGTAAGTGTTATAAGTATTGTTGAAACAAAGGTAAGAGAGGTTAATGCCCTGTATATCAAGAACCTAATTTGCCCATCTTGGGCCATGATAGCAAACTATAATATGGCTCTAAAAGGCCGCATATGGATACTTTATGACTGGGCTAAAGTTTTTGTTAGAAAGTTGGCTGAAACTGATTAGGTTATCCACTGCCACCTGGAGATGGTTGGAAATCATAAATCATGCTTCATGTCTTGTGTATATGGCGACAATGACAGTATAAGGAGAAGGGAGCTTTGGAGTGATCTTAAAGCCTTCATGACTGATCAGCCATGGCTAATTATTGGTGACTTTAACTGTGTTAGAAGATCATTAGAAAAAATTGGTGGTAAAGACATAAAGTGAAGATGCACAGAAGAGTTCAATGAATGTATTGAAGCATGTGGTTGTTTTGACTTAAAGTTTAAAGGAATGCTTCAATCCTGGAGTAATAAAAGTGCTGGTAGTAGAAGAATTGGGTGTAAACTTGATCGAGCACTAGTCAACCTTGGATGGCTCATTAAATTTAATTCCTCTAAAGCTGAGTTCTTAAATGCAGGCATCTCTGATCACAGTCCTATTATTGTCACTCTCTTCCCTTCCCATGGTGGTTCGAGAGGGTCATTCAAATTCTTCAACTTCTGGGTCTATCATGAAGAATTTCTCCCAATTGTGGCCGATGCATGGGCAATAGATATCAAGGGTTCCTTAATGTTCAAGGTCATAAAGAAGCTGAGAATTGTGAAGTCTAAGCTCAAATAATGGAGTTGTAAGAAAAATTTTGAGGAGCTGACTAGAACAGTACATAAAACTCGTGCAAATTTGAAGGAATGCCAAGAGAAATTGCAGCATAGCCCCTTCGATGCCTCCTTAGCAGGTAAAGAAACTCATCTAAGGGAACTCCTTATAAAATTGGTGAGGGATGAAGAATCTCAGCTAAGACAGAAATCCAGAATCTAGTGGTTAAAGGAGGGTGACTCCAATTCTGCCTTTTTCTATAGTTCTATCATGGAAAGAAGAGCGCGTAATAACATCTTGAGTATATGCACTGAGCAAGGAGAGAAAAATTACTGATGTTGGTAGGATTAAGCTTCTTTTTGTTAAACACTTCAAGAGTGTTCTATCTGAAGAAAACTCTACAGCTGATATTTCTGTACCCCACTTCAGAAGAAAGCTGAACCTTGAACAGTGGGAGTTACTTGATAAGGAAGTGTCCACCTAGGAAATCAAAGACTCCATGTTCTCTCTCAAGGATGACAAAGCACCTGGGCCAGATGGGTTCACACCTTTATTCTTCAAAAAGGCTTGGCATATCATTGGAGAAGAGTGTACTGCTGCCATTCAAAGTTTTTCTCTCTCTAGTAGACTGCTCAAGCAACTAAATTGCACAGCTATCTCCTTGGTTCCAAAAGGTATCAACCTTCCAAAGTTGGAGATTATAGACCTATTTCTTGTGTAAACCCCATTTATAAGTGCATATCCAAGATCTTAGCTAACAGATTGAAGATGGTAGTAGGTGATTTAGTTGGTGATTACCAATCTGCCTTCATCCCGGGGAGGTGTATATCTGACAATGTGTTATTGACACATGAAATTTTGCACAAATACCATCTGAATGGGAAGCAACCAAGATGTGCATTGAAAGTGGACCTGCGAAAAGCCTTTGACTCCGTCGCATGGCCAGCTATCTCCAAAACTTTGATGGGTATGAACTTTCCTCCAAGGATGATAGGGTGGATAATGGAATGTGTAAGTACTCCAGCATTCTCACTGGTGATAAATGGAAGCTTGGAAGGTTTTTTCAACAGCTCTAGGGGAATTCGTCAAGGAGACTCAATCTCTCCTTACTCGTTTGTCCTTATCATGGAATTATTTTACAACATCCTGGAAGATAGCACAGCTGTGGGTTTCAAGCACCATTTCAGATGCAAGGACCCTAACTTAAAGTTGATATGCTTTGCTGACGACCTATTTCTTTTCTCTCATGCAGACACCAGCTCTGTTAAGTGCCTTATTAATGCATTAGAGAAATTCAAGCAAGTGTCAGGTCTACACGTAAACAAGCAGAAAAGCCTAATGTTCTTGAGTGGAGTTGCTGAAAATGTTGCAACTGATCTAGTATTGATTTCAGAATTTTTCCATTGCTCAACTACTAGTGAAATACCTTGGACTTCCCTTGATAACCACAAAGTTAACTTTAAGGGACTGTGAGCACCTTATCTAGAGAGTAAAGTCACGAGCTCAATCATGGAAAGGCAAGCACCTATCATATGCAAGAAGATTGGTGCTAGTCAAGGCTATTCTCTTCTCCATTAAAGTGCAATGGCTGTCCATGTTCATCCTACCAAAGAAGGTGCTACAAGAATTGGATAATACATGCAGAAAATTCCTTTGGTCTGGACCTGATTTGAAGTTTAAAAAGATCACTCCCATCAGTTGGAAGGAAGCATGTACACCGAAAACCGAGGGTGGCCTTGGACTGTTCAACCTTCATCAATGGAATAGAAGTGCGATAATTAAGTTCATATGGTCAATTGTTAACAGATCTGCAGGGTCCCCCAGTTTATGGTTGCAATGGGTTCAAAACTACCTCATTAAGGATAGGAATTTCTAGTCAATGAATATTCCTAGTGGGTGCTCGTGGTCTTGGAGAAAAATCCTTAAATTGAGAGATGTGGCAGCTCCTCTTATTAAGATGAGGGTTTACAATGGAAGAAGGACTTACATCTGGTTTGATAATTGGCATCCAAGGGGCCCTCTCGTCTCAAGTTATGGAACTAGAATAATCCATCACTCGGGGCTTCGGAGTTCAGATTGTGTTAATAAAATCGTCCTTGAAAGAAATTGGAATGCTCCACTGCCTACCTCTATGGATCTACTACAAATTTGGACCGAACTTGACCAACTCCCACCTCCGGACAGCTCCCAAGAAGACAAAGCTATATGGTGCCCAAATCTAGGTTCTTTTAGTGTTCCATCTGCATATGGCGCCATTGGAGAGAATTTGCAGCAAGCCACTTGGTACCATCTTGTGTAGTTTTCTCATTGCATTCCTCGTCATTCATTTATTCTATGGATGGCTTTAAAGAAGAAGTTGCTTACCAAGGAGCGAATTGCTAGATGGGGTATTATCCAACAGCAGCCTTGCATCTTATGTAGAGCTGACGTTGAGAGCCAACAGCACCTGTTCTTTAACTGTGAATATAGCAAGAAGATCTAGAAGGCCATTTTGAGATTAAATTGCATCCCCCGACTTGGCATGGGATCCACTTGTTACATGGGCAGAAACAAGACTTATTGGTAAGCTGCCCACTGTTGCTATTGTTAAAGTTTCCTTTGCTGCTTCAGTTTACCATATCTGGTTGGAAAGAAACAGAAGGACGTTTAGAAACAACTACTTACCTGCAAAAACTATAACCAGATTTGTTACAATGGATACCAGATCAAAATTTTGGGACAAGGATATTTGGGTTTTTGACACAGCTAGGAATCGCTGCATAGCAAACAATTGGAACCTTTCATGGAAGTTTCAAATATAGATTGTGTGCATACACTTCCATATAAAGAACCACCTCTTCTTGTGTCTTTGATCTTTAAGGACCCTCTTGTAGATGTTTTTGTATAGCTAACTACTTCCAATAGTTAACTACTTCCAATATTTAGGTTCTTGTGCTGATCTACACATTGTACATATTCCTCTTTATCAATACAAAATTTTGAATTACCTTTCAAAAAAAAAAAAACGATGGTCCTTTTCATTGGGCAGCATACTCTTTGGTAAACTAGGTGATTGCAATTTTTTTTTTGGCCTTATGGATTTAAATTTTTTTCATGTTTGAAGATATGAATATTTTATAATTATTTGGATTGGGGTTTTTGAGTTTTTTTTTCTTTTCCACCAAGTGTCACTGGGAGTGGGAGCTAAATTGAATTGAAAATTTTACATTTATAAAATTATTTGGATTGGGGTTTATGAGTTTTTTTTTCCTCTATTTTAGTTGTTTGGGTGTCCTCATTTTACATCCTTTTGTTTAACTTTTGTATTTGGAATAGGATGTATCGAGATTATATTTTTTTTAAAGCTCAGATGGGTTCTTCCCTTTTCTTTTAAAAATTTTTGACAATTCAATAGTTTTATTATATCTATTGAAACATGATCAGTTGGAGCTCATGAGTTCAAAAAGAAAAATTGTGTAATATTTAAATCATGGATGTTCACATCTCTACTTGATGCACATTTCTTTTTTTAAAATTTTAGAAATAATGATTCAAGTCTCTCCTATGCACCCGATACCTTCCAGGCCTTAGACGCGTGATGTCCAAGGTGGTCCAAATGCTTGAAGATGATATCATTTAGAGAGATTGGAAGCTTCTCAATACCTTCCAAGCCAACATACATTGAAAATGTTTATTGTATGATAATAGTGTACCAGTGCTCAAAATGGTTTCCATGTCAAATTTTTATTGTACATACTAGGATTATCTTCCACACTTTTTTCTTTCTTTTTATTTTTTAGTTGAGTGAATAATTATTGTGAGGATGTCAAATTAGAGTTCTGAGATGATAAGAATAATGTTCCACACATGGATTTTTGTGTTTTTTTTTGGGAGTTAAATTCTCTAGCACAAAGAAATACAAAAGAGATATTTCAAGAATTATGGTGATGGAATGAATGTGGGAATGTGGTACTTTATAGCAAATCCTGTTACCAAGTATTGCTGAATAAGAATTCGATTGAGTTAGGAGGTTATTTTAACAGATATGAGATCACTATTGTGTATGGGTGTGAATGATTCTCTTCATCTGATTCCTGTGCTAGAGTCTTAATTACAAAAGAGTGGCCTTGAGAGCCTTGTGTAGACACCCCAAATTGCACTGTCAAAATGATCAATAATCATAAAAAATCATTATCTCCTTGAAAGCCAGCACAAAAATTGAAGAAAATAAGTTTTTACCTGTATCTGGCAACTCAGGCCGGATACAAGTACTCCTCTGTGTATCCAGCCTGATATACCGGATATACAAGTTTTGCTCAAAATTAGGGTTTTCCGAGAGCTTTTCACCTTTTACCATCATATCCCTCATTAAATGAGTGGAAATCTCAGAAATAACCTTAGGGTTAAGGTTGGTGGGCTATAGACATTATGTTGTGTCTACCATTCTCACCAACCCTAACCCTAACCTTTGCCTATAAATAGGAGGCTCCTCCTTAAGCAAATGGCCATTAAGTCTTGTTTTGAATTCTCGCCAAGAAAAGCTCCAAGAGAAGAGGGAAACCGCTGCGGAAGTGCTTCCAGAACCCAGGTAAGCCTCAAACCTCTTTTTAATTTTTGTCTTTACATTTCTAGATCTAGATCTCTTCTTCTACCTTTCTGTAGAATAAGGCCTTCTATGTGTGTAAAAATCCTTCCCCGGCTCAAAGTATCTCAAGACTCCCCCTAGCCGTAAAACGTGAAGGCGGGATCTAGGAGAAACGAGACTGGGGATTGAACCTAGTGCTAGAACCTATGTAGCATTAAAGCCTTTTGAATGATTGAAAACCATTTCATATTCAAAGTACCCTTGATTATCTTGAAGAACCGTGTTTAACGGGGAGAGAGAACAAAGGGAAACGATAATGGAACGGAACCCTAGGTTGTTTTAGAACCTTATTTTGATGAATATGTATGCATGCTATGTTGTTATATTGCTCTTATATGGTTTTTAACACTTGCACATACATAGCACTATTTTGGCGGGATAGGCTCACATTTTGGGTTTATTGCATTTATTGTGATAAATCTGAAATAAACGGCCTCAATCGATTCTGGAATGTTTTTAAAAGGTTTTCAAAAGATTCGGGTTCATCTTGCACGAATCACACACTTTATCACAGTTTTGAGTTGGTTTTATCCAAAAATGGCTTAGCTTGACAGCAACTGTACCCCAACTTCGGACAATCATAACTTCATCATCCGGATGAATTTTGGAGTGATTCTAGAACCATGGGAAAGGTTAGGCTGTCTAGTTTATGTCCACCAAATTTCATTAATTTCTATCAAGCAGATTTTTGACACCTCTCTGTCGAAGTTGATTGGACAGTTCAGGTTTAAATACGGAATTTGTCACTTCGACGGAGCACCATGTGTTCGTTTTAAATCAGATTCGAGTGATTTTTGTTTCTGGGCACTCCTTTATGAGTCTATTTTCAAGTCCATTTGGTTTCATAATTTTTTGACTCCATTTGTATTATTGGTAACAGATTTACTCAGAACTGCTCAATGGCACTTTTCTGGGTAAATCTGTGATCTTCGGGGCCTGTTCGGGAGACCACCCAAGGCACATCCGAATGAATTTGTGTATGAGGCTAGTTTATTTCGAAAGATGGCTATACAGACTTCAATCACACCAAATTTCATGGATTTTTATGGAGTGGATTTTTCTAGGTGATTTTCCAAACTTGTCTACTTGTTACTTTTAATCATCCCCAGCAGCAACTTTAAAGGAGCATAACTCCTAGGATTTCAACCGGATTGACTTGAAATTTTGCATGAGTCTCTTATTTATCAAGATCTTTCAAATAGATTTGGTTTGGTTCAATTTAAAATTGGATTTGAATGATTTCAAGACAAATGGCATTACTTTTCACCGAATTTTCCAGATTTGATTCAACTTGGCTTTGTACACTCTTTTGCTTGGATTTTTATCCTTTTATGACATTTCAGAAATGATATTGACATAAGAGAAGATCTAGAATCCATTTGGATATTCGTGTGAATATATCATACGCTTGTTCCTTTTTCAAGGTTTTTGATAATTTTTAGCAAGCTTTCTTATTTCTTTTTTTTGCATGAACAAACACTTGGCAACCACCTTGTGTGGGTGAATGGGGGTGCCTAACACCTTCCCCCGTTCATAATCTAATCCCCTTACCCATCTCTGGATTTGATTTTCAAGTAGGGTTATTTTTACCCTAGAATTTGCTTTTTAACCCTTTTTGCTTATTTTTGATGATTTTGGTGTCCATTCTCACCTCAAAATCTTGAATGGTGGCGACTCTCCCAATTTTGCGTTGAGCCCGTGTGTCGACGGAGGGGAGATCATTCCGGTGATTTTTCCCGTGTCTCACACCTTGCAAGTAGTATTTGATGGCTGTAGCATATTGACAACCAAGTCATTACAGATCCCAAGGTTGTACCTCAATACTTGTATGAAGAGAAAAGGTGTATGGCTGACCTAAAACAACTCCATTAACAATCTAATAACAATGCCATGGTTGTATTCAACTAACCTGGTAAACAATTTTGTCTGTATTGGTAATCCACTTGTTTATGCATTTGGTGCATTGACATTATCAGATACCATTCCCAGGGAATTTTAGAAACTTGTTAATATTCAGTTTTTCCTTGGCTAACTAATGGGAATACTACCAAAAGCATCAGTTTGGTCAAATTATTTGAGTCTTGGGAGTAATAACGACATCATGGTATCAGCAGAAATTGAAATTATATGAATGAGTTAAGCTGAAAAGTAAGAACCTATTTGTCAACAGCCCTAGTCACCAACCCAACATTCTCATTACAAAACAATAAAAAAAAACAAACAAACAAATACCTTATCCCAGCTAGTTGGGTTGGCTAATAAACCACATAAATTTGGCAAGGTTCACACAAATTTCCACTAATTTCACAGTTCAAATAATCCAAATCAAAGATATACGGTTGGGTTTTAAGTCATCATTTACAAATCACCTCTATGAAACAAGTACTCACCAAGCTCGTAACATGGAAGCAAAATTTAATAGTGCCCAAATATATTAATATTGATTAGCATTCAGTCCACCAACCCAACTACATAATTACTCCAACTAAGAGACCTCAAAGGGTCACCAAACTCACTAATCATGTGACATCCTGGCTATCTGAGTGGGCGGCTGTGATGTGGGCGAGGCGAGAGACCTAGGCGAGCTACCAGGCAAGGATGTGCATATGGTTGTGATCCCACAACACTCAGGGATGCTATAAGTAGTCTTAAGATCCCTTACAAGACAAGAGGCCTTTTAAGGTATAACACGGCACAAAATCCCCTTGGAACCCTGAAGCTAAGCATGTTCGGGTCAGAGTGATGCTAGGATGGGTGACCATTGGGAAGTTTTCTTGTGCTATCCCTTGAGAAGAAATCCATGAAGGCCCATTGGGCCCAAAGTGGACAATATCTTTGTAAGCACCTCATTATTGCACCCCTCTAAAAAACCCAAAAGCAAAACTCTAAAAGACAGGTCAAAACCCTAAGGAGCAAAAGATGACTTTCTACCTGAGCCCAAATTGATTACTATACCCTATCCCAATGGGTAGAGAATGCCGACACGGTTCCAACGCAATTAAGTTTGCAGGAATCGAAGCCCGGATGGAAAAGATATTAGCAAAACAGTCCTAGGGCCAAATTAGTCAAAGTTTAAAATGTCTTAATTAAGCTAATTAAGATAAAAGAGAAATAATAAAAATCGGAAGAGCCTAATTCATCCAAGTGGGCGGCTGAGTCACCTCAGTTTTCAACTCAAACCAAAAATGGGAGAGAAAAGTTCGCCGCATATAAAGTGTGGTCGATTTTTGCGGTTGCCATTTGCGCAGCCAATCACAAATTGTGGCTAACGAAAAGTGTCCACACTGACCGTCAATCTGAAAAGTAGGCGAGTTAGTCCTCTATTTAATGCTGAGGTGACACCACCCGTCCGCATAGTATGTGCGGTCATGATGAAACCGCACATATTACGCAGTTTTGACTAAACCGCACACTAAATGCAGATTTTGATCTGTTTTCTATAAAAGGCAAATCTGAGAATGGGACAAGGGGCTGGTTGGTTTTTTCTATTTCTTCTCCATCCCCTCCATTACCTGAACCTCCGAATCACCACCTTCTTCCCCTCTCAAGCCTTTTAAACCACTTAAAGCACCTCCAACACCCATTTTGATCCTCTTCCCTTCAACCCAAGTGGAAATAGGAGCTGGAGAGCTTGCTGGAAAGTTGAAGGAAGCTACTTCAACCACTGTTTTACTTCAAGGAGCTAGAACACAGTGTCAGCGAGGTCTCCTTACACCTAGGTGAGTTTCTTAACATCTTCTATTCCATATATATGAGAATTGGCTCATGATGAGAACTTTCTTTTTACCACTGTGTGCATGATCTCTTTACTATTTCTTCACTATTTCCCTCTCCTGTACTTTGTATTTTAAGGCTCCCATGGTAGGGGAGTTAGTTACTTCGAATGGGAAGAGAGAGAGAGGCTCTACTTGGTGGCTAAAAGTCTTGATCAAGGGCTGTTTAAGTGTTCATTTTTTAGGGGAGCCTGTTCCTCCATGTTTTACATCCGCTGTAACCTTAATCCCCCCATTTCATTTTTGTAAATTCAGCTCATTTATGTTGCCTTATTGCATGTGTTAGTTCCTTAAGTGCATACCTGTTGGATTACATGCTCATGTTAGTAGGAATAGGCAGGTAAGAGCGTGCATTCGTGTACTGTTATTGGCTGCCATTTGCATGCTCTGATGTTACTTTCTTAAAATGCTTTGGATGCAAGTCTAAGTCTTGGATGATTATGCATTTGGGTGATGTTATATGTTGATCATGAGCTTGTGTTAATTTGAGTTTAGGTGCTGTTACGTGTTAATTGAATGGCACTTGTTTAAAGTCTAATTTTTCACTTTGAATGATCATTGATCCAAAGCACGCACCCCCATGCTTTCACCTACTGTTGTGCCTTGTTTTAGCATGTTTTCTTTTATATGTATGAAATGAGCATCACACGCACACACTAACAGCATTTAAAGTGCCTGATTAGGGTCCACTTTGGTTGCTTTCTTTCACCTTTTTTTATAAGCAGTGGTAGATGGCATCACCTGCAGCATATCATGTCCAACATTTAGTTCATTTTGCATACAGTAAAGCCCCTTAGGAAGCATGATTGACCCCCTTAGAATCCCCGCCATTTGCACACCACCTTCACATGCTTTAAGCCATTGATTTCATGCTTAATTGGCTGCTAGTTGTCTGATTGTACATGTGAGTTTGCATATGGCTTGAGTGGGATGGATGAATGGCCGAATGAGAAGGGACTCCCAAAGCCCACATGAAAAATTGCCTTTTGGGCTTTCTGGGCTGAAACTGCAAACATAGAGCAGTTCGGCCCTGACCGCACTTGTTTTGCGGACATAGCCTAGTAAGCGCCCCCCCCCCCCCCCCCCCCCCCCCCCAATTTCTCTTCCCTTGGGCTTTGGCCCACCGGACCCGTCTCCAATAAGTCCTATCAGACCCCTAGGGCATCTTGGTTAATCGCATGGGCCATCTCCAAGCCCAATGGACCCTAAAAAAACTCAACCCACTAATCATTTGCATATTTAATTAACTCAAAACCAAATAAATCAATCCAATAAACGGGGTTATCCAACGTAACCCTAAATGGGAATTGGGCTTAGCCTAAGTCCTGCTTGTCATCCCATGGGCCTTCCAACAGGGCCCATATCAGACCAACATCACTAGGATAAAAAAGATAAAAATCAAATAAAAGAAAGGGGACCCACACCACTTTAGACCAAGTTGACTCGAATCAGGGAGACCCAAGGGACCCGTCAACCGATGGGGCGGACCGGGGTGTCTTCAGACTTCCTCAGACTGTAACCGAGCACTTTCTCAGAATCTCAATGCACAAACCACCTAATATACATCCTTAGGGCATCGAGGTATTTGCCTGCACCCCATCAGGCAGTGGCAACTCTTAATCCCCATCTCCCTTCGCATTTCATGTGTGCCCTCGCTGGGTCAACGTGCGCACAGCTTGGCAACTCCACTGGGGACTTCTCAACCCAGTCAAACCTTGGTTAAAAAAAGAGTCAAAACAAGAAGGATATAGGTTAGTTTAGGGAGTCTTTTTTGTCTCACCTTAGCAAGGTGTAGAATACGCATAAAAATGTGTTTTGGGGAGTCCTGTCATAAAGGATGAGATGATAGCCTAAGGTTTTTGAATTTTAAGTGGGACCGCTGTGACCCCTCCAATTACTTTGGGACTCTCCTGGAACATCTTATTGCATGCCAATTCTGCACTTTTCTATAAAAAGATAGTAAGAAACCCTTTATCAATCAAGTATCCAAATCAAACTCACCCGATTAAACACAGCACTAGGCCAACTGCACACACAGGCACCCACCACACCGTGGATTGTTTTACTGCTTTTGATATGAACTGTGTGGGGTGACATGCACGAGGGAGCCCACGTGGGTGATCCGATCTAAATGATATATGATGCATCTTCTTAACCAAGCCCTAGACCTCTCTAGCAGCCACCTTTCTTAACCGTATAAACAACTTTTGGGATGATATTAGCCTCACGCGCCTTTGGCTTGCTGGGGAAAAGCGAAGGTAAAACATCCCCCCAGGTTGCTGGATCCCTATAGCGCTACTGGTTTCTTGCCGTGGTACGTGAGGGGTCTTGGACTTAACACAGACCCTTGTAGGCGTTTGTCTCGGGCTGTGTATCCTTTTTCCCACCCAACGTTTTGATACACCTTTGTGATGAATGTGATTGTGAATGATGATACAGATGATACAAGAGGAGTAAAATCAATCTAAAATCCAAGAGTCCATCAGGGGAAGCAACCCCTTACCCGCTTTGCATCAAATTGAGTAGACCCTAGACTCTAGGCTATCTCAGCCCTAAATCAGGAAGCCAACCTAACTTTGGTCGGGGGAACTACCCAGATCCATGCTTTGAGTCCTGTGAGCCATGGGCCTTGACCCATTCCGGTCCGCTGGAAGTACTTTGAGTTCGAGCCAGTCGTTGAGTAGATGAAAGCCGGCCAAATCAGACAAATGAACAGATGAAAGCATTACCGTGGTAGCAAACCCTAGGATTAGGTCTTTTAACCTACCCTGCCATTTGAAGCAAAGTTGTATCCTTCTCTAGGGTTCCCAACAACCCTAAAGATGATTCATTTTTTAGCTTTACCGACATCATGTATTTTTCACCCTCGATGGCAAGTTGTAATTTTTTTCTATTTGGTCAAGCACCAGAAATCAGAGCAGATGAAAGAAATACTGGTTTGGACTTGGACATACTTCCATATAGAAGTATGTCTAGGAGTTGTGCCTCAATTGGCATGAACCCCTAGGATTGCACACACTGGTACATTTCAGTTCGTTGATTCAAATTGACTTGATTGTTTGCTACGGTTTTTTCAGGAATTACAACTGGATGATAGCCTTTGGCCTTAACTGCTTTCCCATTTGAGTTGGTTTAATCGGATTAACCGTTTTTCTTTTATTTTCTTGCACTTATGACAAGTTCTCCTTTAATTGCCCAAATGGTCTAAAACACCAATCGGATAGTACAGCAATGGCATCGTCCTCATCATCTGAAAAGACTAGATTCCCTAGACTGGAAAAACATGCCTTGGACACTCCTTGGATTCGTTCTTGGACTAAACAACTTCAAGGGAGCGAACAAATTGAGTGGAAAATGAAATACCATATGGGACAAACTCTGTCCGTATTAAATGTGCCAATTAATTGGAACATGATTCAAGCACCCCTTTTGTTGTAGGATCCCCAGTTTTCAGTTTTCCGATTTGGGATCACGGAGTTGACACCCACAATTGAGGAGTTAGACCTACTTCTTAGGCTTGAGAACCGTAGGGAGACCTACTTCTTAGGCTTGAGCACCGCAGGGAGCCTATTAGGCCAAGCCTCAAAGACAGTTATAAAAATGAGGCTTGTAAATTCTTTGGCCTTTCAAGGCAAGAATTCCAGACTTTTGAAGGTGAAACATCATTCACACGGGTCTCCAAGAAATTCCTGGCTGAAAAAATAAGAAAAAAAAAGTAGGAAAGACCTCGTGTTTGTTGGGACACCTTCACCCTCATGGTCCTTGCATAGATTTTCTTACAAACTGGGAGAGACACCATTAACTTGGCCCTCATGGAGGTTGTGGATCAACTCCTTTTGGGATGGAAACTCATGCCATTAATTCTAGCTCAATTGTATTACTCCTTGACTTCATCGGCCAAGAAAGGAGTCAGAAAGTTCCAAGGCTGTGTTTCCATCCTGCATATATGGATGCAAGACCATCTGAGGGTAGCTGAACCTTGTTCTACCAAGTACGGGCTATCTCGTGACATCATTACCCACATGTCTAAGAGAGAGATATGTCCAAACCTGCCCACTCAAGATGCTTGGCTGAACCATTTCTTCCAACTTGATGGAGATCGTGACATCAGATGGTGGGGAACTTTTGAGTATGATTACTCCCCTGTTCTAGCTTTCAAAGACAGAAGATGCCTAGCCTTAATTGGTCTCACTCATGCTGTACCCTACTATCCGATTAAGGTTTTAAGACAATTTGGGAAACCGCAGGGAATCCCCATTGTTGATGATGCGACAGATCTGATAGGCCAACTCACAAAGGAATTGAGGGAAAGATTATTGGCAAAATGGAGAACCATGCGTATACGTAGGGAAGACATATTCTCGAAGAGTCACCTTTGAGAATATGAGCGGTGGATGGTGAGGAATTTTGGCCATGGTGGCGTCCCACCTCTCCAAACCAACATACCAAAGGACATCCCAGTTCCGCCCCCTAACACATATAGGGATAGGGTGGTCGAACTGACAAAAGACCCACTCCCGTATCCATTTAATGTATGTTGGATCGGAACGGGAGAGTAGACAGGTTAATGTAGCCCTGCAGGAAGAAATGGAAGTCATGCACAACCGCACGGATGAGGACCATCATCTGTGGAACAAAATTCTACGTGCCTAGAGGAGGCAAGATGTGTCCTCCCATTATGATAATGACCCACCTACTTATACTTTGGCTGTGTTGTATCTTAATCTGGATTTTGATGTATTTTGAGCTGTGTCAGACTTTTGATGTAACTTGAACATGAGATTTCCTTTTTTCGAATGTTTTGAGTTGAATACAGTTTGAATTGACAAAACATGAACATGATATAAGCAATGAATTGAGTTTGAAGTTCCTTGTAAAAAGTTGCCTTTTGGGTCTCCGACAGACCCCCATTCCTTCCGATCATGAAAGATCGCGCTTTCTGGTCACCTTAGACCCCTTTTCCTCAAATCAATCATCTTGACTAAATGACAACCTAGCAGGTGTTTCTTAAAACACTCAAGAATAAGTTAGTATCATACCTGAATGTTTCTTTCAAACTTGGATTCAACGATCCTACTTGGTGGCACCGAAGCAGCCGACGGTTGAGTCAAATACAAGCTTAGGTGAGCTTGGGTGTTGTTGTTTAGCTCACCCCCTGCGGAGACCCGACGCGGTCCAAAATTGGTGGTGCCAAAGCAGCCAACAGTTGAGTCGGAGACAAGCTTAGGTAAGCCCGGGTGCTACTATTTAGCTCACCCCCTGCGGAGACCTGGCGTGGTCCAAACCAAGGTTCCCTTCCCTTGCTACTCTTACGCAGCTAAAATAGGTCAGCAATTCAGGGTTCTCTTTCCCAGTTGCCTACGGGTGACTAAAACAGATCAGATTCATAGGGTTCTCTCTTCCAGTTACCTCCAAGTGGCTAAAACAGATTAGTCTTCAAAAAGCAGGGTTCTCTTTCCCAGTTGCCTATGGGTGACTAAAACAGATCAGACTCATAGAATTCTCTATCCCAGTCACTTCTGAATGGTTAAAACAGATTAGTCTTCCAACCTCGGGGTCTTTTCCTTTGTTGCATTTAAGCAGTTAAACCAGATTAGAAATCCGGTCTCAATTGGACCACGGCAAAGAGGAAATTTTCACAAGAATCTGCAAACAAGTTCCGAAAAAAAGAAGCCTGAATTCAGTAAATGTCAATAAATTGCACTAATGCTTGTCAAATGATCAAATAGGTACCAAAATTTCTCCCAGGAGCCCTTACTTGCTAAGATCACACAAGAAACTCGATATGGACACACAAGGGAATCAGGCACCCCCAACTCAACATGCAACTGAGTCCAGTCAGGACCAAGTGATCAATGACCTAACACAAAAGGTTGAAACCATGGGAACATTGATTTAGTCTCTTCTTGCAAAAATCAGTGACTTAAAGCAAGTTCAGCCAGCCATTAATGTCGCTCCACAGCAACCGCCACCACCACCACCACAACAAGCAGAAGTGCTAGTTGCACCATTACCACCATTCCAAGCATACCTTGCACCAGTAGCACCACGTCCTCCAGAGTAGTTTGCACCTATGGCATCGATGCCTACCCAGCTGGGGCAAGATGAAGATGACTGGTACAGGGCGCAGGAAGCCTAGTTTGAGGCTCGCTTGGCAGCCATGAAAAAAGATTTGCTGAAGCAACTGTAGTCGAGTACAATACAGAACAAGGCAACATTGGAGAACCTTTGCTTCTTCTCGGACATACAACTGCCACCTAAATTCAGATGTCTGGAACTCCACCACTTTGATGGTACAGGCTACCCTCTGAATCACTTAAGGTCGTATTTTGGCGACATGTGCCAATACGTGAAGGACGAAAAGATTATGGTGCAGTTCTTTTAGAAGTCATTAACTTTGACATCCTACTCATGGTTCCTAAGCCTTGATAAAACAAAGATTAAGACTTGGAACGACCTTGCTGCATTATTCATTCAACAATACCATCTAAACAGTCAAATGGTACAGACAAGGGCCGAACTGTAAAGGTTGGCGAAGAAGAACCAAGAGACCGTGAGAGACTATGCCAAGAGGTGGAAAAAACTAGCAGTGTTGCTTCAACCCCCTTTACTAGAGCAGGAAATGACTTCCTTGTTCATTGCCTCACTAGGACAACCATTCTTTACTCTGCTACTGGGACAAAGTTCTTCTAATTCCAATGATTTGATCTTAACAGTTGATAGGATTGAAGATGCTATAAGGGCAGGAAAGATAGATAGTGGTGGACAAAGTACATCCCAAAGAAAGCCAATGGGAAGTCACGGTTACAGGAATCAGGGACAGGAACCGAAAAGAAATGAGGGCCAAGTGGTCAATTATGTAGAGCCAAAACAACCGTATCATGTGTCCCAGGGACCTACAGCAACAGTACCACAAAACTTGGGGCAAATGGTGGTACCATACCATGGACCACCTAAGAGAACTAGAGAAGAGATGGAAGCAAGGCTAAGGAGGGTGTTTACGCCACTCCCATATTCTCCAGCAGAACTGTTGTTGACACTCTTGAAGGGAGGATATGTATAACTAAAACCCCCGAATCCTAGGATGACCATGGCAAAGAGTTACAACCCTGCAAAGCGATGTGAATACCACTCTGGGGCACCGGGTGTAGACACCCCAAAATTGCACGATTTTTGATAAATCTTGAAGGAGAGAAATATTTTATTGGAATTTTCAGTTCTTTGCATTGGGTTTGAGATACTTAACCCATTTGAATCCAAAACGGAAAAGGAAAAGGCTCAAATTCAATCTTTTGTGCAAAGTCAAACTTTTCTGGTTGAATTTTGTTGACTTTTGACCCCAGAAAATGAAATATTTTTTAAAGCCAGATTTCAAGATAATTTTTCCCGGTAATCAGGTTTTTAGCCATGTTATTGCATAAAAGAATTTTTTGAGATTTTAAATCTTGGCGAATACCTTGATTTTAACATATTGAACCTTTTTTCCAGACCTGAAAAATCAGAATTTTGCCTAGAACTGGAAAGTTGACTTTTTATTCACTTGGAATTTGGGTCTGGAACTATTTTTAATGGATTCAAATGGGGGGGTGTTTGCTTATTTACATGTAATATCTTAAGTAAATGGAGATTAAAAAATACGAGGACATTTACTTAAACGATATTATATGTAAATAAGTATTGCCTGTGTTAAAATTCAGAAAAAAGGCTTTTTTCCTTGTATCCGGCAACTCAGGCCGGATACAAGTAGTCCTCTTTGTATCCGGTGACAAATACCGGATACAAGCAATCCTTAGTGTATCCGGTATTATATACCGGATACCTTAAGGCCCTTGTGTATCCGGCCTGATATATCGGATACACAAGTTTTGCTCAAAATTAGGGTTTTCCGAGAGCTTTTCACTTTTACCATCATATCCCTCATTAAATGAGGGGAAATCTCGGAAATAGCCTTAGGGTTAAGGTTGGTGGGCTATAGACATTATGTTGTGTCTACCATTCTCACCAACCCTAACCCTAGCCTTTGCCTATAAATAGGAGGCTCCTCCTCAAGCAAATGGCAACCAACTCTTGTTTTGAATTCTTGCAAAGAAGAACTCCAAGAGAAGAAGGAAATCGCTGCGGGAGTGCTTCCAGAATCCAGGTAAGACTCAAACTTTTATTTTATTTTCTGTATTTACATTCCTAGATCTAGATCTCTTCTTCTACCTTTCTGTAGTGTAAAGCCTTCTTTGTGTATGAAAATCCTTCCCCGGCTCAAAGTATCTCGAGACTCCCCCTAGCCGTAAAACGTGGAGGCGGGATCTAGGAGAAACGAGACTGGGGATTGACCGTTAGTACTAGAACCTATGTAGCATAAGGCCTTTTGATTGATTGCAAACCGTTCCATATTCAAAGTACCCTTGATTATCTTGAAGAACCGTGTTTAACGGGGAGAGAGAACAGAGGGAAACGATAATGGAACGGAACCCTAGGCTATCTTAGAACCTCATTTTGATGAAGATATATGCATGCTATGTTGTTCTATTGATCTTGTATGTTTTTTCAAGCTTGCACATACATAGCACTTTTTTTGCGGATAGGCTCACATTTGGGGATTTATTACATTCATTGCGATAAATCTCCAATAAATGGCCTCGATCAAATTCTGGAATGTTTTCAATGTTTTTCAAAGGTTTTGGATTCATCTCACACGAATCTCACACACTTGATCACAGTTTTGAGTCAGTTTTACTCAAAAAGGGCCTAACTGGACAGCACCTGTACCCTTACTTCGGACGCTCATAACTTCATCGTCCGGATGAATTTTGGAGCAATTCCAGAACCATGAGAAAGGTGAGGCTGTCTAGTTTATGTTCACCAAATTTCATGAATTTCTATTAAGTGGATTTTTGACACCTCTCTGTCGAAATTGAGTGGACAGTTCAGGTTCAAATACAGAACTTGTTACTTCGACGGAGTGCCATGTGTTCGTTTTAAGTCCGATTCGAGTGATTTTTGTTTTTGAATACTCCTTTATGAGTCTATTTTCAAATCCAGTTAGTTTCATAATTTTTGGATTCCATTTGAATTATTGGTAGCCGATTTACTCAGAACTGTTCATTTGTACTTTTCTGGGTAAATCTGTGATCTTCGGGGCCTGTTCGGGAGACCACCCAAGGCACATCCGAAGGGATTTTTGTATGAGGCTAGTTTCTTTTGAAAGATGGCCATACAGACTTCAATCACACCAAATTTCGTGGATTTTTATAGAGTGGAGTTTTCTATGCAATGTCCCAAAGTTGCCCACTCATCACTTTTAAAAATCCCCAGCAGCAACTTCAAAGGAGCATAACTCCTAGGATTTTTATCGGAATGAAGTGAAATTTTGCATGAGTTCCTTATTTACTACAATCTTTCAAATGGATTTGGTTTGACTTGATTTAAAATTGTATATGAATGATTTTAAGGCAAGTGGCATACTTTTTACCAAACTTCCCGGATTGGATTCAACTTGGTTTTTGAGTAAACTTGTGCTTTGGTTTCCATCTTTTTATGAGGTTCCAGAAATGATATTGACATAAGAGAGGATCTAGAATCCATTTAGATCTTCATGTGAAAATATCATACATTGGTCCTTTTTCAAGGTTTTCTATGATTTTAGCAAGCTTTCTTATCTTTGCATGAACATACACTTGGCTACCACTTTGTGTGGATGAATGGGGGTGCCTAACACCTTCCCCCGTTTATAATCTAATCCCCTTACCCGTCTCTGGATTTGATTTTCAAGTAGGGTTATTTTTACCCTAGAATTTGCCTTTTTACACTTTTTGATGATTTTGGTGTCCATTCTCACCTCAAAATTATGAATGGTGGCGACTCTCCAACTTTTATTTCGAGCCCCGTGTGTTGACGGAGGGATGGTCATTCCGGTGATTTTCCCATGTCTCACACCGGGGCACAGTACCAACCGCTGCTGGGATCTAAGACATGACATCCAAGACCTCATTGACCAGAAGCACCTCACGGTTGACCCGCCAGCACAACCTGCACCAGCTCCAGCTGCTGGTGTAACCACTAATCCTCTCCTGAACCACTCCAAGGCCTCCACAAGCAAGGCAGCAAATCACGTCAGTATTAGTAGCATGCAGTTTGACCCTTCTATTTTGATTGGGCTGCCAGGACAGATAGTAGTACACCTTTGATATGGGGTCAGCAGGCAGGAAGTGAATATTGTGGAGGAGGAAGGCAGTGCAAGAAATCCCCCACATCTCCCTCGGTTGCATCTTCACCCTAAAACCAACACCGAATACCTACTTCCCTCACCCATGCCAGATCCAAACCCACCAACCCATCCTGTCCCACCACTATACATTCCCATAAGAGCTCCCACCAACAATCCTTTCAATATAGGAGACCTTCCCATACCAAGCCCCATAGTTACCCCACTTGAACCACCCACCTTGAACCTTTCAAAGCTTCACCTTGAACCCCAACATACCACACAGTCCCCCTCCTTTATACCATTGACCCCGCCTATTACTAAACCACTCCCATATACACTGAAGTCGAGGTCGATCGGATCACCCGATCTGTCTGATATATCAACACCGACCCACCACCCGTACCCGAGGGAGAGACAAAAGAAGAAAGAAAAAGGAGAGAAAAGGGGAAGGAAGTGGCAGTTAAGAAGCCACAGACACAGAAAGGAAAGAGCAGAGCATCTGAGGAAGAGATCACTAACCTACATGATAGCATTTACGTACCTAAGTACGGCCTCTTCCAATTGCTCAACAAAGTACAGGCGCAAATCTCCATCATGCGTCTCCTCGTGGACTCTGTCAAGCACAAAGATGCATTGATGAAGGTCCTTGCAGATGCACATGTACCCGAAGACATTAAGCCAGAACAGTTGGAAGCTATCATCTCCTAAATCATGGCACCAAAGGCCATCTCTTTTTCAGCTGAAGACCTGCCACCAGGAGGATGCGATCATATTGAACCTCTGTACATCATCGTCAAGTGTTGTGATAAGATAGTGAAAAGAGCTATGATAGACAATGGTTCGGCCTTGAACATCTGTCCGATAAGAACCTTTCACAGTCTACTGCTCGATTCCTCCTTCATTAAGCCTAGTGTCCACAATTTCAGAGAATTTGACAACTCAAAGAGGGAATCCATTGGGGAGGTCATTTTGACCATAATTATAGCTGAAAAGCCCTTCACCCTTGTATTTCAACTGATGGACATCAATGCCCGCTTCAACTTGCTGATTGGGCGACCCTGGTTACATCATGCTAGGGTAGTACCTTCTTCTCTACACAGGTGTAAGCACCTCATTTTTGCGCTCCCGAAAGAGCCAGAAATGCAAAACCTGGCCAGAAAGTCAAGCCCTAAGAGGTGAAAATTTGACTTTTTGATCAAGTGATAATTGGCCACCTTGCTTTATCTCAATGGATAGAGAATCCCGACACGAGTCTAATGCAACTGAGTTTGCTGGAATCGGAGTCCGGATGAAGGTTCGGTGGGCTGGTCAAACTTGAGGGAGAGCCAAAAGTTGACTTTTCCTCGAACCCCGTGACAAGTGCTTAGCCCTATGTCATTGAATATAGGGCTCCGATACGAGTCTAACGCAATTGAGTTTGCTCAAATAGGAGTTCGGACGAAGGAGATATAAGCTGTCGAAGTTTCTGCGCAGCAAAGTCGGAAACTGCACGCGTGTCGAAGAAACTGTGCACGTGGCGATGAATGATGCGAAATATCTCAGGGACTAAATCTCAAATATCCAAAAATCATCAAATATCTTAGGGACTAAACCAAAATTCGCAAGGGGCAATCCGTAGATATCCAAAAGTGTCAAATCGGTTGAATCGGTCAAGTCGAGGGGCAAATCCGTAATTTTTTGATTTGTATCCGGCATTTAATGCCGGATACACTTGCCCCTCTTCATATCCGGACTCAAATGTCGGATACAAAGATTTTCTCGGTGAGATTCGTGCCGATTCCCCGCCAAATCCGCGGCCGCATTAAATTTTTGAAATAATTTTGTTTGTATCCGGCATTTTATGCCGGATACAAAGGAGGTTCAGTGTATCCGGCATTTAATGCCGGATACATTAAAATTGCCTATAAAAGCACAACAGCAACCTCTGGCCTGGGGTTGGGTCTTTTTTGCTGTTTTCAGCCTTCTTCCCCCACCTGTTTCCAGCTGAACCCTTCCCTCATTAACTCCTTTTGCCCTTCATCACCACCTTACACTACCTCAAGCACTCACACTCTTCTTCTTCTTTCTTCTACTTCACCTACACTCCAACAAGAGGGAGAACAAGAGCTGCTGTGGTCAAGGAGGAGGGTCTCCAGCTGCTGTACCACCTCAAGGGAACATCTCCACCTTGCTCAAGGGTTCAAGAACCCCTAGGTATTGCTTCTCACGAACTTTTATTTCATATATATGAAAATGAGGTCTTTCTAAACATGTTAAGGTGCATGGTTCTTCATTTCTGCTGTAAGTCTATTTGAGTGCCCATATGGCATGTGTTTGTTTTCTTCTTCACGTCATGAAGGCCACCACAAGTAAGAAGTCCACGTTAGGTTTTTTTTAGGGGAGCATGGGAGTCCACCTTTTACACTTTTTTGTTAGTATTCTTTGCTACTATTTTGGGGTTGCATCTTCAGCAGTAGTTTAGTCCGTTAAAAGGGATCATGTTCCCTCTAAATTTTCATCCAATGTATCCCCATAACACCCCCCAATTCCCTTCTTCATTTTCTCCCTTTTCTCGCTTGTTTTTACAGTTTTCCTGGATGTTTTCTTCGCTGGCCATATCTCTTTGGTCTTGCTATTCTTGGCCCTAGTTGCAGATATGCCTAGTTCTAAGTTGGATTTTCTGTTTGTGCATATGATTGATGTCCTTAGTGTTCTTCTTATGTCATGTTGCTATTTCTAAGAGTCCATGCAAGTTCCTTTTTTACCACCTATGGGTTGCACATGCCAATGCATGCCCTCTCTTCTTTTGGGGTTACAGAAATGTTGTAATAGGTAATAAGCATGCCCCCATCCCTCTTTCCACTTGCTGTTTTACCTGTCTAAGCATGAATCTTTCCCTTTCTTTAAGTGATAATTTGTTGCTTACTGATCTTTATAGCATGTAATAAGCCCTTGTTATGCTCCCTTCATTGTGACCAAGATGAGTTGCTGCTGGAGACAGTAGCCAACTCTCACTGTTTGCTGCTATCCCAGCAGGTTCGGAAATCCCGGACCAAGTCCAGCCCATCAACCCTTCCATGCATGTTTCCCTTTCCTAAGTCCCACGTATTCCCACCCACCGTTGCATGCTAAACCCCCGTTTGTTTGATGCTGTAACTTCACCTATAGCAAGTTCTTTCTAGCATGACTTCTTGATGGTGCATGTTTGTTTTACCGGATCATTGTGAACGTTCGTCCCGTGTTTACTTGCTGTTTTAGGGATATGATAAACATTATTCCATTGCCATCACAACCTCCTTGCAAAGGCTCATTTAAGTTGCTGCTATCCCTTGTTTTGTGACATATTATGTTGTGATTGTTTGGTATGACATGAGAACCTAGGCATAGGCTTGGAATTCCCTTTTGATTTGTGGATTAGAATGCCCAAGGTAGGGGTTTCATAGCCCTTACAATGCTGCTAGAGTGGTTGGGAAAGGCAGGGAGGGGCAGTAGCCCCATGCCCTCCCTCTTTCCCCTTTGTCCTTGATTGAGAAGCCCCAAAGGAGGCCAAATGAGATGTCTCCCCATGATCTGAACCAATGTGGGCCTTCCCAAGGGCCCACATGACTTATAGGACCGCCTAGGAAGCCCATGAAACTATCCCAATTGCCAAACCTCGAAAAAGAAAAGTTTTAAGGTGATCCGGCAACTCAGGCCGGATCACCTATTGCTTGTGCTTAGCCGGCAACTAAGGCCGGATACATAGTAGAAGTGCCATTTTGTGTTTGCCCTTTGTCTTGCCAGATTTTCATGCTATTTTCAACAAAACCGAATGAACCAACCGGGTTTCCGGGTCACCCGAAAACCCAATTTGGGACATGGACCACTGGTCCAACCGGATGCATAGTGGGCCTTCCAACGGGGCCCACCAAGCTTGATAAATTCCTTTGTACATGCAATTAAGCAAGTAATTGAACTGAGTGGGCCAAACCCAATGCGGCCCACCCGAACCTTGATGTGTGGAACGATGTGAATTGCGTGGTTTGGCCGAGACCAAGGGCTAGGGCCTATCGGGCCCGTCAAGGCCCACTAACCAAACCAAGTGTGGGTGTAAACCCTAACTTCATGAAATTCGGGCTTGCAAGCCCGAAACTGGACTACGGGCCCCAAGCCCCAATGTCTAGTGCATTTTGGCAAATTTAAAGTAAATCCAAAATACTTTGGGCAACCATCTTGGGGGCCCACCTAAGGGGCCCGCAAACCAATGCAGACCCATTTGTTGCATGAAAATCACATATGTCTCCAACTTGAAGAAACTAAATAAAATCGATTCATTAACCTGAGCCCAAAGGGCCTCCTAGGACTAGACAGAGGCCCACTAAGGGACTTGTGGGCTCAACCAAGCCCACCAGGGACACTGTGGGCCTTCCAACGGGGCCCACCCAATCCGACTCAGATCACCTAAATTAATCAAGATAAAATCAATTAAAGGGACCCACACCACTCAGGTGGTCCCGCCAGACTTAAACAAAATGGCATGCTGGATTAGGAATCGGGTGAGACCAAAGCAAGCTGACTCAAACCAGGGAACCCACAGGACCCGTCATCCGACGGGGTGGACTGGGGTGTCTACGGACTTCCCCAGACCACAACCGAGACCCAACTTAGAATCTCAAGCCACAGACCAGACTAATAGACAAGATTAGGCACCCCGGTGTCCGTCTGCACCCCATCAGGTGGTGGCGACTCCGAAATTTTCCCGTGCCGCGTTTATGACCCGCGCACAACAAGATAGTAAGGTTCATTTCTGGAAATGAGCTAATAACGGTGCATGCTGAGGATCAAAGGGAATTTGAGAGGCTAGGGGTGCCCTACATTGACTACGAGCTACCCACTTCATTGAACTTCCAAGCTATGGAAATGATCAATACAGTCAATGTCCCTGAACATGAAAGGAGGCAACAGTCCAGGAAGAGAAGGAGAAATGCAGTGTTTGGCGCTGTTGAATGCGTCGACTGGGGATTGCGGGCAGGAGAAGGATTAGGCCGTTATAAGCAAGGAGTGAAGACGGCCATGCAAGTGTCAGAGAAAATAGTCGGATTTGGAATCGGCTATGACCCAATGCCAGAGGATTATGCAAGACTTTTTGGGAGGCAATCTGAACTTCAAAGGGCCAAGATGGAAGGAAGGGAACCAGAGTGGAATGGAGACTTGTACAAGATCTTCACCAATGAGACACTAAGGGTAGCCAACTCTCTGGAGAATGTAGTTGCCCAGGGATGGGGCAATGAGTTCCCACCTTCACCGGAGAAAGATGGGGACAATCTGGAAGGGTTAGCATAAATGTTTTGGGAGGAACCACTTGCCTTGGACTCCATTGAGACAATCATGGAAACAGAAATACCATCCCCTGACTAGTCACTTGAAGGCCTACTGGAAGTATTCGAAATGAATGAACAAGTTGCTGCACCGCTGCCACCCACTATTGTACCATTGCACATGGAAGAATCACTTACCAATCCCGTGATCGCCACTGAGGGAACCCCACCGTCTGCTCCCACCAAAGAATCCAGAACTGAAGAAAATCTAGATGTTTACATTTGTGTGATTGAGGATGGATCCCAAAGCAGTGAGGAAGTCCAACGGCCACAGCGCCAAATCGAATGTGGATGGCTCAGTGAGTCACCGTCACCTCCTCGTAGAGAAGGAATGGGCAATTTTGGAGGATTGGCACAAATGTTTCAAGGCATGCCACATGTCTTAGAACCATCCGCTAGACCATTGGAAGTCCACCCCCAGATGTTTGCTGAATGGCCTCCTGACTGTATGTCTTCAACAAACTCTCCTCCACCAACCCCTGTTGTCGTACCTCTGCCAAAGCCTGATCTACCACAACAAGTTCCAGTTGCTGTTCCCCCATCTGTCATCTACATATCTGACTCGGAAGAAAGCTAGGGGAGCCTGCCCCTATAGTTGATGAAATAATCTATCTGTCAAGTGATGAAAGTGACCCAAAAGAGTTTATTGGTATGGTCGAAGTGGGCAATGCTGAACTGAAGATGAATGCAGCTGAAGAGGAAGATGCCGTGCCGCTCAAGAACTGGAACTCCACTCCTTTTGCAGTCAGCAAGGCTGACCTCTTGCAGGGAGTTCCCACAACATCTTTTGATGCTTTTGTTGTAGAAAACTCTGCTCTTTTTAATGAATATCTGAATGAGTTCTTCTATTTGCATGTATTTGGAAATGAAAGTAAAAAACAAACATAACCATGCTAAACCCTGTAATCCTAATGTTGATCTTGACGCACACCCAGATAGGCCGAAGCACGAGATAGGCAATAAGCTTATAACGGAAACAACTGCAAACCTTGGCATTAAACAATCAATTGAACATGCAAAATAATAATAGAAGAGCACAAGCAAGTACTAAATGCAGAAAAAGAGCAAAGCCTTAATAGGCCAGACTGGGTCACGGGCCCGCTGCAGAAGAATGATTTAGACGTCATCGCGTGTTGTGCCCTAGCTTGGGTAGCACAGAAACTCCGACATTATCTGCTCAGTCACACAATCCTACTTATCTCAAATTTAGATCCATTGAAGTACATCTTTGAGAAGCCAATTTCGACTGGCAGGGTAGCAAGGTGGCAGGTCCTTTTATCCGAGTACAACATTGCTTATACAACAAGGAAGGCGATAAAGGGGCAAGCAGTAGCAGATCACCTTGCCGCACATCCTCTGCCAGATTATCAACCACTTCTAACACACTTCCCGGATGAAGATGTGATGTGTATAGAGTCAATTGAAGAGAAAGGTGAAACCAAGTGGAGAATGTGCTTTGATACGGCAATAAATGTCAGTGGAAAAGGAATTGGAGCCGTACTTGTCTCCCCAGAAGGTGTCCATTACCCGATGGCGGCTAAACTCTTGTTTGATTGCACTAATAACATGACAGAATATGAAGCGCGTGTATTAGGCTTGCGAGCAGCGATCGAGATGCAAATACAAGAACTAGAAGTATTCTGGGATTCGAGTCTCATTATCTATCAAGTAATTGGAGACTGCAAGATGAGAGACTCGAAACTGGTTCCATACCAAGAACTGATCAAAAAACTGGAAGAGCAGATCGGAAGCATGACATTCAACTATATGCCATGAATCAAGAATCAGTTTGCCGATGCCTTAGCAACACTTGCTTCCATGATGAGCATAACAGACAAGTCCTTAGTGCAGCCTCTAGAAATAGAAGTGCGACGCTTGCCAGTGTATTGTTTCAGTATTGAAAAGAACAAGCCTGAAGCTGAACCCTGGTATGCAGACATTGACAGGTACCTGAAAGATAGAACTTTGCCAGATGGCGCCACAACTGCAAAGAGACGAACGATACATAGGCTTGCAGGGCAATACTTTCTCAGTGGAGGTAGAGTCTATAAGAAGTCATTCAATGACTCATTGTTACTATGTATTAAAGAGGATGAAGCTCAAAACTTGATCAATGAGGTACACAGAGGTTTGTGCGGTGCACACATGAATGGCCACATGCTCACAAGAAAAATTCTAAGGATGGGTTATTATTGGATGACGATGGAGACAAATTGCTATACCCACGACCGAAAGTGCCATTTATGTTAGATCTATGCAGATAACATCTATGCACCGCCAAACACATTGCATTCCATGACTTCACCGTGGCCATTTGCTATATAGGGAATTGACATGATAGGCCAGATTCATGCAAAAGCTTCAAATGGACATCAATTCATTTTGGTCGTGATTGATTACTTCACCAAGTGGGTAGAAGCCATGTCCTTCAGAGATGTAAAGAAATCTCATGTCTTGAGGTTCACCAAAAACAATATCGTGTGTCGCTACGGTGTGCCTGAAGCTATCATCACGGGCAATGCAATGAACTTGAATAATAAAGACATGGACAAGATGTGTGAGGACCTGAAGATCAGACATCTAAACTCTACAATATATCGGCCTATGATGAATGGAGCAGTAAAGGCCGCCAAAAAGAATATGAAGAAATACTGGAGAAAATGGCAATTACTTACAGAGACTGGCACGAGAAGTTACCCTACACACTGCACGCATATCGGACATCAATCCGAACGTCGATTAGGGCAACCCCTTTCTCTCTGGTATATGGCATGGAAGCAGTCCTTCCTGTGGAAATACAGATCCCTTCACTCCAAATCCTAAAGGAAGCCGAGATTGATGACATCGAATGAGAGCAGTCCAGATTTGACCAGCTTCGGTTACTGGATAAGAAAAGAATCAGGGCATTGTGTCATGGTCAGCTCTATCAATAGAGAATGGCACGGGCCTACAATAAGAAAGTAAAGCCATGACACTTCAAGGTTGGAGACCTTGTGTTGAAAAGAATCTTTCCTCATCAAGAAGACAACAGAGGAAAATTCAAGCTAAATTACAAAGGGCCATTCGTAGTTCACAAGGTTCTGTCTAGAGGGGCATTAATCCTACAAGAGATGGACGGAGCCATCTTCCCTAAGCCGATAAATGCAGACGCTGTCAAGTTATATTATGCTTAGTGTCATTTTGATTGAGAAATGAAGAGAGGCCATTTTGACTTTCCCTTAGATCATAAATCCCTTCAAGCACCTTGAAGTCTTTAACCCTAGTTAGACACCTTTGAGCCTTAATAAATTCTTTCAACCCTATGCACGTGTTCTACACAACAAATTGGGCATTCCTGGAGAATAAACCCTGACCAAAAAAAAAAAAAGAAAAGAAAATGCAAAAGAAAAAAGAGAAAAAAAAGGGGAAAATTTTGGAGAATGAGTATCCAACAAAAACAAAGAAAAATGAAAAATCAGGTTGTAAGCCCCAAAATCAATAAAAGGTAGAAACACTGTCTATAAAAAAAAGAAAAGAATGAACTCAATAGATCAAGCCTTTTGAGCCATTTGTCGTTTTTTTGATAACCCGGAACCAGCCTACATTTCGTCCTATCTTTAAGACCTCTCAGATCCCAAGAAGGATGATCTTGGCGAAAACCCAATTTGCATTAGTTGGTGATGACGGGATCCATGGCTTTTAGAAAGGTCGGACCTAGTGAAAACCCGAAAAAAGGGCACTGTGTGAAAAAATGACCAGTCGTGGTAAAAGAAGAGAAAAGAAAGGAAAAGGCGTCAAAATGGTCAAGTTTGGATTGATCAGAGTAGAAAACAGAATGAGTCAGAAGCAAAACAAAGCGGTGAATCAAGAAAATTTGAGAGATACCAAGGATGAACAAAGTGAAGTGGAAAGGGCTCAAGCCGGCAAACTGCATTTGAGTCAAAAGCATCACCGGCCTGTGATGACAATGTTACCAAAAACACCAAGAACGCTTAGTCCTATCTGATCCCGGGACAAATCCTCTCGAAATTGCAAACACTTGCACACACTAACACATATGCTTTTATTCTGCTTATTTTAGCTTAATTGTTTTTTAAAATAATTTCAAATTTGTGCTACTAACCTGAGTCTACCAAGTCCATGACCTGGATAAAAGGCCCCCCAATTTCTACAGCGAGCAGTTATCAGAAGAAGAAATTGAAGAATTTTGATAATACTCCTCAGCGGGTCACAACTGAAGGTTTTTTCTTTTATTTCCTTTTTACGAACAATCAGGCGAGAGAAGAAAAAGTGGAAAAGGAGATCCATTTCAGCAAAACCCCAACGTATTTCTTTCCAGGAATGAAGTACCTCTCACACCAAAAGTGCCCATGGCTCGACCCAAATGAGCTAGTGAAAAGAAAGCAAGAACCTCCGAGGGAAAAGAGGAATTTCCTATCCAACCCCCAGTAGAGTTTCATCACCTAGGGAATGAAGCGTAAGGCGAGAAGGACATAAGGCGACACCAGAGCAATGGCCAACAAGAGAAAAGATGGCATCATATTTTCACTTGGATGAAGAAGATCGATAAAAGGCTCTTCCAAAAATTCCCCAGCAAAGTCATCTTTGAATTGAGAAAAGTCTCACCCGAAGCAGGAGAGGAATCATCCCGAGAAAGAAGACCTGAAGAAACAAGGGAACAAAGAAGATTTCAACGCATGAAGAAACAGAACGAAGAAATCAAGGGCGAAGTCCACCTTCGTGTTGTAATTTTTGATTTACCACTTCTGTAAATAGAGTAGGTTAGGTGTGCGAGCTCCTTTGAAGTGCCAGACAGCAGCAAGAGCGCCTCCTTCCTTCCTCCCAAGATCCAAAAGCCCCCCAAAAATCCAAAGAGAATAAGTCTGAAGGGTAAAAGAAATCAAAGGTCAAAAAACACCTAAAAAGCTTTAATGGAACAAACAAGAGGATATGAACATTGTTGGGCACCTTTGCGTCAACGCCGAAATAGGTCGGCGAGTCTAAGTCCAACCCCATCTTTTTAACTTAAACTAAAGGACAGGGAATCTTTCTAAACGCCCAATGGCAAGGAAAACTCCCCAGAATTTGGAAGTGAGGCCAAAGCAACACAGAGCTTGTAATAGCGCTTCCCCTTCTTTGAAAACATCAAAAGGACTTAGCTCGTCGATAATGTCGACAGAAATGCAAAATGCAAAAACGAGTTCTTTTAATCTTTGCCGTTCATCAGCTAGGTGATTCCAGCAAAGAGGGACAGCTGTAAGCACCTCATTTTTGCACCCCTCTAAAAACCCCGAAAGCAAAACCCTAAAAGACAGGTCAAAACCTTAAGGAGCAAAAGATGACTTTCTGCCTGAGCCCAAATTGATTGCTATACCTTATCCCAACGGGTAGATAATCCCGACACGGTTCCAACGCAATTAAGTTTGTAGGAATCGGAGCCCAGATGGAAAAGATATGAGCGAAACAATCCCAAGGGCAAATTAGTCAAAGTTTAAAATGTCTTAATTAAGCTAATTAAGATAAAAGAGAAATAATAAAAATCGGAAGAGCCTGATTCGTCTGAGTGGGCGCCTGAGTCACCTCAGCCATCAACTTAAACCAAAAAGGGGAGAGAAAAGTTTGTGATCGCATATAGAGTGCGGTCGATTTTTGCGGCTGCCGTTTGCACAGCCAATCACAAATTGCATTTGACGAAAAGTGTCTGCACTGTAAGTGCGGACATTGACTGTCAGTCTGAAAAGCAGGCGAGTTTGTCCCCTATTTAATGCTGAGGTGACACTGTAACGCCCCAGATCCGAGTCACATGAAAAGCCCGTAATTCGTATCCAAAGGTTATTATAAACAACAGGATCGCACTACCAGAGTAAGGAAAACATGAATTAAATAGTGCTATGTAACAGAGTGCGCTAAAATAACCCCAAAGTAAAACTCACATGACCCAATTACACAATCCGCAATTATCGGCTCTCCATACGTATCTGAAAAACAAACAGAAACAAAAGAGTGAGATACAAATATCTCAGCGAGTAGCACATGCATGCAGCAATACAAATTTATCTAGTTGTAAATTTAAGATCGAATAATCACACGAGAAAACAGGAATTAACCCAGTGAAATCTGCGTAAACCCTTTGAAAATTTATTTGACCCAAGGGTCTAGGAAGCAAGTTAAACTATACGTAATTTAACATCGGAAATGCCTTCGTCAACAGAATTCCGATCAGTTCCAGAAACTATATCATTATATCCATGCTCCAAGAAAAGACAAATTCCACTACTTATCCCATAGTATCTAAAACAGATAAATGAATAATAAATCCACGTGGTCAATGTCATGCAAATATTTGATTGGTTAATCAACATGCCAGAGCGACCTCCACACCTCCATGTACACAATTCCGGCCTACTCAGGGTTTCGGATACTTTGAAATGACGGCCTACTCAGGGTTTCGTCATCCAATGCCGGCCTACTCAGGGTTTTGACATTGACAACCAGGCCTACTCAGGGTTTCTGGCTGCTCTACACCGGTCGTGGCAACACTCCATGGCCACGCCATTACTCCAATAAAATAAAAGCATCACATTACTAAGCTTAGACTCTGGATCTAGGACAAGATAAACCAAAACAGTAAAACATCGTATAATCTCAATTTCAACATCAAATAAAACCATTCATTCCACATCATGTATAACTCATCACAGTTCATCACCTGTCCCTCTGGACCAAACAGTATCTCAAATACTTTCAGTATTTTCTCATTTCCGCAACACATGCCATTTGAATACAAAACACAGTTATTTATACCAAGAAAAACCTTACAATATATTCAGAATTTTCCAAACAAGTGAAACCAGAAGTTAATAATTTCTCAATCAAAACAGTGTATAAATTTAAGGGAAAACTAATTAGGAACTCCCATTGTTTTGGTATCCAGCACAACACATACAAATAACCTAAACTCAACCTTAGAAGTCTTTAAGAATTTGCCACTAGATTTTCCTCTAGTAATTGAATAGGTAATGCAGGTTCCAAGGTTCCCAAACAAGTGATTGGTTAAGTGGTATAAACCTCAAGTCATCAAAATCCCCTTGGTTCAGTCAAGAATCAAATTCGGCAAGTATAATTGGGTATGCGCTCACTTCTTGAAGTGAGCGCCAGGTGAGCGCCAGTCGGCGGATAGGAATCAGGTGAACTTTAGACTATGCGCTCACTAGATACTAAGTGAGCGCGAGATGGGCAGGGAATGGGCGCGAGATGGGCGCCGGCTTCGCGCGAGATTCGCGCATACTTTTAAGTGAGCACGAGCTGAGCGCCAAGTGGGCGCCAGCTCGGCGGATAGTGTGATTTTAACGGGCGCCTACTTCCTAAGTGAGCGCCAAGTCGGCGGATACTCACTACGATTTTTGACTCTCTGTTATTTCGAGATCTCCATCTCTGGCCAATCTTTTTCGGTCTGTAATTATTCCAATACACTCCTAATATTCCCAGAATACTTCCCAACCAGTTTTGGATTTAATCTAAACACATTTTATTTCAAGTTGTAATTCCCCCTCATGCTCAGACTCATGATATTCAGAAAACCCAGAAAACTCAGAATACAACCATGCAATCAGAATACTATCACGAATAAACTAAAACCTCAGTTGTAAATCAATGCTACTCACCAGTATTGAAGACCTTCTTCAAGCTTCCGGCCATCCTTGATGGATTTTTATCTCGAAACCCAAGCTGCTCGGCCGCCGCCCTAATTTTTCTCCAGAGCAGCAACCTTTCCCCAAATCCCCGAAAATTTTTATATGAGTTACCTATTTATAGACACCACAAGGGTTTAACCTAATTCACCCTTAACCCTCGGAATCCCCTTTCTACCCCTCATTCAGCTAGGGCTTTCCCGGGTTTTACTTATTGACTAATTCCTATTTACTGCCGTATTTTAAGTTCAAATATGACTTACATATTAATATTCCACCTCATTCTCTTTTGAAAACTAATGACCACAAATTTCTAGCAATAATAAATTTGATTTAACCTGTCCATAAATCCATATGTTCATACTCTTGCATATATTTTTATTTTATCTACTATTATTTTATTGTTTATTACTATTATTGTTATTTTATTTTTATTTTTTTCTACTCAAAACTGGGGTTTTACAGACACCACTCGTTTGCATAGTATGTGCGGTCATGGTGAAACCGCACATACTATGCGGTTTTGACCAAACCGCACAGTAAATGCGGATTTTGATCCGTTTTCTATAAAAAGCAAATTCGAGCATGGGACAAGGGGTTGGTTGGTTTTGTCTATTTCTTCTGCATCCCCTCCATTACCTAAACCTCTGAATCACCACCTTCTTCCCCTCTCAAGCCTTTTAAACCACTTAAACCCCCTCCAACACCCATTTTGATCCTCTTCCCTTCAACCCAAGTGGAAATAGGAGCTAGAGAGCTTGCTGGAAAGTTTAAGGAAGCTACTTCAACCATAGTGTCAGCGAGGTCTCCTTACACCTAGGTGAGTTTCTTAACATCTTCTATTCCATATATATGAGAATTGGTAGAGCTGGCAAAAGGCAACCCGAACCGACAGGTCAACCCGAAATGACCCGATTTAAACGGGTTTGGGTTGACCCGTTTATTAATTGGGTCGGGTGCGGGTTGGGATTTTCCCAACCCGATTATGACCCGTCAACCCGACGGGTTACCCGATTAACAAACAAACAAATTAAGGCTTTCATTTTGTTTTCATTCGCCTGCCTCCTGTCGCGTTCTTCGGGCTTCGACTCTTGCCTCTTGCCGCTCTTCTCTAAGTTCTCTTCCTCTTCCATTCGGCATTCCGCTACGCCACTCTTGCTCTTCGAGTCTTCGTTTCCAACTTCTCATTTTCCTGCAAAGCACGCAGACGCATTCGTTATTTAAGCGACGGGGATGGTCGTCTCTTGTCACAGCCAAGCACAGCACCCGCAAACAAACGCTTTCTCCTCACACTGAACTAATGCTTCATCGATCATCACTAGCGCATAACTTTGGAGCTTCCAACTTCCAAGGCCAGAACCCAGAATGCTATTTTCCCAATCCTTATGCCGAGATCTGCCAAGTTTGCCTTTCTGGGTGTGTCTCTGCGCCTCTTTTTATCCCCAAATTTTTGGAATTTTTGTTTCTGAAATTTTCCCCAAGATGAGTGTGTTTCTGAGATTTTTGCTTTTCTTGAGTTGGCAGGTCGCTGTAGATCACTTTGCCTTTTGGTCCAGACGATGTTTATTCTCTCCCATTATTGAATCTCTGATTTGATACTGATAGTCTGATACTCTTCAATGACTTCCATTTTGTCTTTTTTCCTACTTCTTTTAAGTATAATCTCCCTTAAGTTATTAACTGAAAATGGGAGAGAATAATCGGTGATTTCTAGGTGCTTACTTAATTCCATATGGGTGCTGTTTTTTCTTCCCTTTCTCTCTATCTCTCTCATTCATATTGTGTTTGTTTGCTTGAGGTTTCTCTTGTTCAAATAGGAGGTTCGAGGTTGACTAATGTCTAAAGTATTTCTGCTTTGGATGGATGATTTATATGGTAGTCATATTGTTTGATAAAATGCTTATTAGAAGCAGTTCTGATTGAATTTCCGGCTGCTCAAATAGGTCGTGTTTGTGTCATTGTTGAAGATGGTCACTGTAATGAGCTTCATCATGGATCCGATGGTTTGTGCTCAGCAGACGGCAATGAGCTTGGAACATAACGGGTTGGCTGTTAATAAATGAATAAAGGGAGAGGTATTTATTATGTATTTATTTTATTTTTTTAAATAATAAATAAAAAATAATCGGGTTGAACCCGATTAGTGGCGGGTTGGGTTCGGTTTGGGATTTTCCCAACCCGCCACTAATCGGGTTCAACCCGAACCGACCCGATTAACCTTCAACCAGATTATGACCCGACCCGAACCTGATCCAACCCGACCCGTTGCCAGCTCTAAGAATTGGTTCATGATGAGAACTTTCTTTTTACCACTGTGTGTATGATCTCTTTACTGTTTCTCCACTATTTCCCTCTCCTGTACTTTTTATTTTAAGGCTCCCATGGTAAGGGGAGTTAGTTACTTCGAATGGGAAGAGAGAGAGAGGCTCTACCTGGTGGCTAAAAGTCTTGATCAAGGGTTGTTTAAGTGTTCATTTTTTAGGGGAGCCTATTCCTCCATGTTTTACATCCGCTATAACCTTAATCCCTCCATTTCCTTTTTGTAAATTTAGCTCATTTATGTTGCCTTATTGCATGTGTTAGTTCCTTAAGTGCATACCTACTGGATTACATGCTCATGTTAGTAGGAATAGACAGGTAAGAGCATGCATTCGTGTACTGTTATTGGCTACCATTTTCATGCTCTGATGTTACTTTCTTAAAATGCTTTGGATGCAAGTCTAAGTCTTGGATGATTATGCATTTGGGTGATGTTATATGTTGATCATGAGCTTGTGTTAATTTGAGTTCAAGTGCTGTTACGTGTTAATTGAATGGCACCTGTTTAAAATCTGATTTTTCACTTTGAATGATCATTGATCCAAAGCACGCACCCCCCATGCTTTCACCTGCTGTTGTGCCTTGTTGTAGCATGTTTTTTTTTATATGTACTAAATGCGCATCACACACACACACACTAATAGCATTTAAAGTGCCTGATTAGGGTCCACTTTGGTTGCTTTCTTTCACCTTTTTTATAAGCAGTGGCAGATGGCATCACCTGCAGCATATCATGTCCAACATGTAGTTCATTTTACACACACTCAAGCCCCTTAGAAAGCATGATTGACCCACTTAGAATCCCCACCATTTACACACCACCTTCACATGCTTTAAGACGCTGATTTCATGCTTGATTGGCTGCTAGTTGTCTGATTGTACATGTGAGTTTGCATATGGCTTGAGTGAGATGGATAAATGGCTGAATGAGATGAGATCAAGGCCTTTCGAGCCGTGTTCTTTCTTCCTCATGAAGAAGGATAGAGACCTCCAATAATACCAGAAGTAGGGACTTCCAGAGTCCCTACTGCAGACTTCAAATGTTGATTCTCAGAGGAGGGGGAAGCCCCAAGCTTCACCCCCTCCTTCCTTCCTTGAAATAACATTGAAAGCATGTGTTTTAACCAAAACCAAGCTTCTGAAACCACTGAGGGTCTGCCATGAGACCCACAAATTTAGGGGAAATAGTGAAAGAGAAGGGACTCCCAAAGCCCACATGAAAAAATGCCTTTTGGGCTTTCTGGGCAGAAACCACAAACACAAAGCTGTGCGGGCAGGGCCTGACCGCACTTGTTTTGCGGGCAGAGCCCAGTAAGCCCACCCATTTCTATTCCCTTGGGCTTTGGCCCACCTGACCCGTCTCCAATAAGTCCTATCAAACCCCTAGGGCATCTAACATCCCATGGGCCATCTCCAAGCCCAATGGGCCCTAAAAAAACTCAACCCACTAATCATTTGCATATTTAATTAACTCAAAACCAAATAAACCAATCCAATAAACGGGGTAATCCAACGTAACCCCAAATGGGAAGTGGGCTTAGCCTAAGCCCTACTTGGCATCCCATGGGCCTTGCAACAGGGCCTATATCATACCAACATCACCTAGATCAAAAAGATAAAAATCAAATAAAAGAAATGGGACCCACACCACTTTGGTGGTCCCCACCTAGGCTTGAAATAAATGTGTATGTTGGCTTAGGAATAGAGTGAGTTAGACCAAGTTGACTCGAACCAGGGAAACCCAAGGGACCCGTCAACCGACGGGACGGACCGGGGTGTCTTTGGATTTCCTCAGACCGTAACTGAGCCATTTCTCAGAATCTCAATGCACAAACCACCTAATAGACGTCCTTAGGGCATCCAAGTGTCTTCCTGCATCCCATCAGGCAGTGGTAACTTCTAATCCCCCTCTCCCTTCGCATTTCATGTGTGCCCTCGCTGGGTCGACGTGTGCACAATCTTGCAAGGTATGGGTCTGAGGCGTTACAAATGGTATCAGAGCCTGCCCCGACTGGAAAGTGTGGGGGGTTCGGCTAAACGCGAGGACGCGTTGTCCCATGGAGGGGAGTATGTGACATCCTGATTGTCTGAGTGGGTGGCTGTGATGTGGGTGGGGTGAGAGACCTGGGCGAGTCTAAGTCCAACCCTTAATTTTCAACTTAAATTAAAAAGGGGGAACAATTCCAAACGCCCAATGGCAAGGAAATTCCCCAGAACTTGGAAGTGAGCCAAAGCAACGCAGAGCTTGCACCGGTGCTTCCGCATCTTTGAAAACATTAAAGAACTTGATTCATCGGTTATGTCGACAGAAATGCAAAGTGCAAAAATAGGGTTCTTTTTTTTCTTTGTCATTCATCACCTTGGTGACTCTGACAAAGAGGGGCAGCTATCAGCACCCTATTTTTGCACCATAAAATTTCCCAAGAAGCATATCTTAAACCGACATATATGTGAGCACGTAAATCGAGGTTTTTATAATGGACCCGTCTTTTTGAAATAACAAGCCCATAATAAAGAGAATTCTGAGCCGATTCTAATGCACCAAACCGTGCTCAAATCAGATCTCAAACAGCTAAGTTATGAATAAAAGAAATAAAAGGTAGTTTGGGGATTTTTACAAAACCGAAATTGGATGCCACATGGTAGCCACATGTACGCCATGGTGGCTGCCATGTAACCAATGATAAATTAAAATTTTGTGGGGTTGTTTTAGTAAATAAGTAAGTTTCCTAATCGGGTTTGTTATGCAAATAAATAAAAATTTTAATAACAAAGTTAATAAAAGTTTAAGATTAAAAGAAAATAAAAAATAATAATAATAAAAATAAACAAAGAGAAATGAGTTGGACGAATTGGTCCAACTCATATTCTCTTGAGATATTGAGACAAAGCTTAAAAAAATATAAGCCTAATAAAAATGTGGGACAAAATAGACTTTGACCAAACCTAAATGAATGAGGGTGTTTAAGAGAGGAAGAGGAATAGTTAAGGGTTCAAGAGAGGAAGAGGAGGAGTTAGGGAGTTAGTTGTTTAAGAGAGGAAGAGGAGAAGTTAAGGAAATAAGAGGTTTAGGAGAGGAAGAGGAAAGGTTAGGGTTAAGAAGTTGAAGGGGTGGGAATCCTCTATAAAAAGGCTTGAAGTTGAAAGCAAAGGAGGAGGAGAAAAAAAGAAACGATTTCTTTTTAAAAAAAAAAGCAAAGAGGGAAGTGAGAAAAAGGTGGAAGCAGTTTGTGCAAGAAAAAGGGGGAAAACATCCGGAGTTGTGCTCACCAGTTTCTAGGAAATCGACTCCATATCAGGTTTTTATTTTATTTTATTTTGTTTATTGATTCTTTAATCAAGTTTTTTTTAAGTGTTGTTGAATTTTAAATGAAAAAAAATGATAATCCATCTGTTATGGCCGAACCTGTAATTTTTTTTACCTATAAGATGATAATCCAAAGCATGGGCAATTTGATTGTTTGAGAGGTATTGATTGTGTAGGTATATTTCTCTCATGCTGTTCTTTTGCTGATTTGATTTGCCTTACAAAAATGGAAAAGAGTTCATAAATTCATTCTAAGAGAGTTCAGTCATTTGGTTACCCTATTTCAGCATCACTATGGTTTACATTTTGCAATTTTTTTTTCTTTACAAGAGCATGCACGTTGAAGTAATGTTTGGTTATAGTTTTTCCTGATTTTGTTTGTTTCTTCTTTTGGTTCTCAAGCTCAATGACTAGAGAGTTGTAAAACTCAAAGAAAACAAGGAAGAGAACAAATATCTATATATATATATATATGTAGATGGATTAGTTTAAATTACTAAAACGTGTTCTGTTCTTGCTCATGGAAAATCAAGCATATTGAAAGAAAACCAAAGTTCTCCCGATTCGTTCGAAATCACTCTTACCATTTTCAGCAATTTAAGTTAACATCTTCATGTCTTAGATGAGCCAAAAATGAGAACAAACCATCAACAATTGAGCAAGGAAATGGAAGTTGCAACTATTGTCCCAATTCGTTTTTTACAGATGACAACAGATTGTTCGATTGGTGTTGGTTCAAAACTCAATGAAATTGCATACTTTTTTCCACACCCAATTTTAGGGACCAAAGCCACCTTGTCAAGATGTTAAACAAGAAAAATACAAAAGAAAATGGGTGCCATTAAAGAGAGCAAATACCAGCTGAATCAATGTTGTTTTCTCTATGACTTTTGCAAATAAAAGGAATCATAGCTTTAATTAGTCTCTCCGTATCATTCTAAAATCCTTTTTCTAGTTTCTAAAGTTTTTGGATGTGTCTTTAAGTCATTTTCAAGGTTTTTTTTATGATGCTTAATTGATTGGATTTCATTTCCAAAATTCAATACGGTGGATCAAGGGATGGGGTATTTGTTTTGTAAATTTAATAAAAAGTTGTGGTGCTGTTGATATTTATAAAAATCAAGGTTTCTATTTTCTTTCTTGTTCATAATGGACACATGGCAGCCACATGCATGATGCAAAAGTTAATAGAAAATGAAAAGTCAACATAAAAAAAAAGTTCTCATTCTTTCGTTTTTTTTTTACTTAGGTTTAACTCTTTTCTTATTTAGGCCTCTTCATTATGGGACTTTTGTAATATATTTTATGTGTGCTAACTTATTTAAAATTTTCATTTCATTTAGTTTCCTTTCACAAAATTTAGCATAGTGATTTCCTAACCCCTTTAAAACCCATGCACACATGATAAAAAAATACAAAATATATATATATATATACAAAAAAATAAAAATAAGAAAGCCCATTAAATATCCAACTAATTTAAGGGAACCCATTTCGGTGGGGCAACCCAGGGTATTCAAGGACTTCCCTGAGTTGTAATCGGGTCACTTATCCGGAATCATTGGTGCAGACCAAAAATCAACAAGGTGTCTACCTGCACCATTTCAGGTAGTGGCGACTCCATTAAACATGTAACACACATTTCTCCGCGCGCCCGAGGTGCACACACCAACGGCTCCAAAAGCCCTTTTCGAAGAGCAACAGCTTTGATCATGCACAATGTTGTAACTTGTAACAACAGCTTAATCGGATAACCTGTCGGGTTACCGGGTTGTAATCGGGTTGACCCGATTACTGACGGGTTGGGAAAACACCAACCCGCACCCAACACAATTAATATACGGGTCAACCCAAACCTGTTTAAATCGGGTCGTTTCGGGTTGACCTGTCGAGTCGGGTCACCTTTTGCCAGCTTTATATGGGAGGGGACAATTGCAAAACGAATTGTTAGCTTTTGGAAAAGTTGAGGCATTTTTGACCATTCTACCCTTTTATTAATAAATTTTTTCAATAGTATGTAAGGGCTGTTTTGGAAAATTGTATATTTTGCTCGGCACAATTCCCAAGGGGCCTCTTCTCATGATATATGGTATAGCTTTTTTTGGTTGGTTGGGAATCAATTTTTAATGTTATGACAGTAGCTGGACTTGGGAGGCTCCGTCAAGAATTTTATATTTGTGTAGAGACTAGAGAGGGTTGTGTTTCTTCGAGAAGGTAAACTTTGAATAGGACTAATTGAGGTTGAAATCGTCTGCAGCAGGATCACTGTGGCAGAACCTCTAGCATCGTGGGATTTGCATTTCTTACAATAAAATTTTTGAAATGTCACTTCAACTGACATTTCACATTTTTTAATGTGAGTTTTACACATGGCAGCATCTGCAGGGTTTGCCACAAGACCACTACAGCAGATGATTTCATCCCAAGTAATTGAGGGGATGTTTTTAGGATTCTGGTCCAATTGGCGATTTGTGATTGATGAGATAGTTTAGTGACGCAGATTAGTTTTGACTTTTGAGGAAGCAAATCGATGTGACAATTAGTTTTGAGACGTGAAATAACAGGGTCCTAGGTGGAGAAGGGAATCAAAGGAACGTTTCAAAGCCAATGTGTGATAAGCTAAATTAACTTGGCTTTGATGCCAAGTTATTTTTTGTCGGTGAGAGGTAGCTTGCTTATTGGGCCGGGATAGCACGGGCATGACTCGACCCAACATCCTTATAGCATGCCCGTAACCAGCCCGACCCAACACCTATTAACAGGCTATGCAATGCCTGCAGTACAAGGCCAACACCTATTAGCGAAACGTGCCGTGCTTGGGGTACAGGGCCATACTATGTTGGCCCGCGAGCTTGCATTAAAAAGAAGGAATGTATTTTGCCTTTTGCGGGTTTTTTTTTACCTTTTTTTAACAATTTGAGAGAAAATTGTATTCTAATATATGTAAGAAACATGTGTAAATAATAAATATATTACTTTAGAATTTTATATATTTTTTATTTATTATAATCTGTTTTTCTATTTTTTAATAAATTTATTATGCAACCCATGGGCGGCCCGCTAGCCCGCATGCCACGTCCCCAGTGGCACAACCTAACTATAGCCGTGCCACAGGCTAGCCCGTGCATGGGGTATTGGGTTACGGATTAGGCATGGCACAACCCATCTCCCAGGTAGGCTGTGCCTGTGCCAGCCCAATAACCAACCTTAGTGAGAGGAGTGGAATTCTTACGTGTTGAAAATAAAAAATTAATTAATTAAAAAATAGCTGCTTTACATAGGTCATTTGAATTATGTATGCTTGGCAGTTGTGATGCACACCAGAAAAACACCCTATTGGCCGCTACCTCTACCTATTTGTGTCCAAGTTTTAACCCTTTCGACGACTCCAAACAAAGAATAGTACTCTTCGTGTATCGTAGAGTACATTGCCATCCAACCAATGATGGAGTTGTAGGTGAAACGCTCGTACTTAAAAAGTGTAGAATGCTACGCACCCTTTGGCCTTACCCACTCAAAATTGAACAAAATAAACTATATCTATGTCTATACTACATTCAGCGCGAGAAGAGCCTTTGGGAATCATGCCTAAAACTATGTGCCACTTCCCCAAAATACTCATTGCTACATTGTTTGGGTTTCAATACTACAGGGTTTCACCAGTCAAAAATATGCCTCTTCATTCAAAAACTAGCGGTTACAAAACTGCCGCACTGCCTCCCTCTACGTGTGTGCGCGCCTGAAAAACGGTCGCACTGGTAGAAAACGGGAAATCGGAGTCGCCACCGCCTGATGGGGTGCAGGCGGACACTTGGGTGCCTAAGTTAGTCTAATTGGTTGGTCTGCGGCGTGAGATTCTAAGTAAGGTCTCATTTGTGGTTCGGGGAAGTCCGTAGACACCCCGATCCACCCTGTCGGTTGACAGGTCCCAAAGAGCTTCCTAGGTTTGAGTCAGCTGTCCATTTTGGTTCTCACCCGGTTCCTAATCCAGCATGCCATTTTATTTAGGTCTCGGCAGGATCACCTGAGTGGTGTGGGTCCCTTTAGTTGCTTTTATCTCGCTTAAATTAGGTGATCTGTGTCTGATGGTGTGGGCCCCGTTGGAAGGTCCACGGTGTCCTTGGTGGGCTTAGGTAAGCCCATGTACCCATGTGGGCCTCTGTCTAAGCCTAGGAGGCCCTGTAGGCTTTGGTGAAGTGAATTGATTTTTCCGTAAAGTTTAATTTGGGCATTTATGTGGTTTCCCTGTAACAAATGGGTCTGCATTGATTTGCGGGCCCCTAGGTGGGCCCCCATGATGGTTGCCAAAACGTTTTCAAATTATCTTATTTAAATTCACCAAAGGGTTGTGGACATTGGGGCTTGGGGCCCGTAGTCCAATCTTAGGCTTGCAAGCCCATGTTCCTGAAGTTTAGGGTTTTAAACCCTCACTTGGTTGGTTGGTGGGCTTTGACGGGCCCGATAGGCCCTTGCCCTTGGTCTCGGCCAAACCACGCAATTTAAACATCATTCCACAAACAAAATTAGGGTGGGCCGCATTAGGTTTGGCCCATCCGATTTGATTGGTTAATTTCACTTAATTTTGCTTATTTGCATGCTTTCCGGTTCATCGGGATTGGTGGGCCCCGTTGGAAGGCCCACGGATGTTCCAAATTGGACCGAGGGTCCAGGTCCCATGTCGTGTTTCCGGATGACCTGGAAACCCTATCGATTCGCTTGGTTCACTTGTGAGGTTATTCAAATTAACAAAACATGCATTTTTAAGGGTTTTGCAATGGGGGTGGTTTTTGGGCTTCCTAGGAGGTTCTAGTGACCATGTGGGCCCACAGTGGTGCAAAGTGTGGGGGAATACCCCATTTGGGTCTCTCTAGGGACCTTTGAACCATGGGTGAGAGGGAGAAGGCTACGGGCTTTGCCTTCTCCCATTTACATCCAAATCAGCAGTGAAACAGGGACTTGAGTGTCCTTGTTTTTTTTGGCATCTTCATTCCATAAATCCACAAGCAATCAAATAAGGTAAAAGGGGGACAACCACATAGGTCTTGGTGGCATGACTTAAACCCTAATAAGTACTCACATAACATGTACATATGAAGCGAAGTGGGTGCTCATGTAAACAAATTAAATAATAATGCAAGTAAAAAAAGAGTGACCTAGCATGCTTCTAATGGAGAAGTGTGCATGTATTCAAGAAATACAAATGTACATAGGCATGCTACACAAATTTATAAAGAGAAACCACGCTGCAGGTGAGCCAAACCAGCAGCTGTTTGGAGGGGATTAGCATGCTAAAAGGGGGCTAGAAATGGAGGGAAAGTGACCTAGCATGCCACTAAGTTGGGGATAGGTGTGTGCACTTGGTGTGCGTGCAAGTAATGGTCCTACCATGCAAACATATTTGAATAAAAGCATGCTGTAGGTGCCTTGGACAGCAGCTAGTAATGGTGATTAACCATGCCAAAAGGGTTGGAAACCATGGGGATTAGGGAGGGGGAAAGCCACCCCTCATTCGGGATACTAACATGCTGAACCTAGGGGGTTTTGGTGGGGTGAAGGAGCACTTTAATGGACCCAATACAGCAAGCTACGAGGGGGGCATAACAGCGGCCAAATGGAGGGGCTTATCAATATACAATACCACAAACTAAAAGGGGCTAAGGAGGACTCAAAAACAATAGCATTCCGAAGGAGAAAGGGGAACACATTTATACGTGTGAGTATGCATATTTCAAAATCAATAAATCCTACCCAAGAGAGAACCATTCATCATGAGAAAACACACAAAAATAGGAATGAAAACAACAAAGAAAGGGAGCAAAGGGATAGTGGGGCTTACGTAGGGGGTACATTGGATGAGATAGAAGAGGAACATACTCCTCCTTTTGATGAAAATAAAGCACAAATAAAAGAAATACAGCAGCCAAACAATAACCTATGAACCCTCTAAATCAGTCAAAAATGATCTCCTTCCTCTCTTTATACTACCGGAAGCTATTCCCCCCTTACCATGGGGTTATCTACAAATTTAGGCTAGCATGAACTCAAGACAAGGGGGTGAAACATACCATGATAAGAACAGCAAATGTATGACACTAGAAAAAAAATAAAAAGTGCTCCAATCATGCTAATATTCAAGTATGTTAAATAAAAATACATAAGGGAACTCTCCTTGAGTTTACAAAACCGTTTAGAGTATTCTTGACCTCCTCTTGTGCTGGAGCAGCACTTCCTCTTCTCCAAATGCACTCCAAAGATCTCTTTTAGTGTTTAGAAGGAAGAAATACGTTTAGAGAAGTGATTAGAAGAGATTTGAGTAGGGTTTCAAGGCTTGAGATGGGGTTGGAGTGGGTTTTTGGGATCCTTTGGATAAGGTGGGGTTGCTGGAGAAAAGGGAGAGAGGTTGGAGAGAATGGAGAGAGGTTGGAGAGTTGTTTCAATGGGAGAGAGATGGGAGAGATGGAGTTAGGAGAAGTGTGAGAGATGGAGGGATGACATGTGTCATGGAGAGAGGGGTTGGGAGATGAGGGGTTGTGTTGGAAGATGGAGGGATGACATGTGTCATGGAGAGAGGGGTTGGGAGATGAGGGGTTGTGTTGGGAGATGGAAGGTTGTCTTGGAAGATGGAAGGTTGGGTTAATGGAGATGGTTAGTGGGGTGTTGGGAGATGGAGGGTTGGGTTAATGGAGATGGTTAGTGGGGTGTTGGGAGATGGAGGGTTGAGTTAATGGAGATGGTTAGTGAGGTGTTGGGAGATGAAGAGGTGTGTTGGGAGATGGAGAGAGGGACATGTGGCATCCAATGTGGAGCTCCCCTTATGCACACGTGGCATCCAATGTGGAGCACCCCTTATGCACACGTGGCATCCAATGTGGAGCACCCCTTATGCACACGTGGCATCCCACGTGGCATTGCTAAAATTCCAGTAATACCCTTAGCTTTGACTGTTCATATCTTCTTCATCCGGACTCCGATTCCTGCCAACTCAGTTGCGTTGGAACCGTGTCGAGATTCTCTATCCAATGGTATAGAGCAAGGTACTTGGCACGGAAATCGAGGAAAGGTCAACTCTCGGCTCTTCCTCAAGTTTGTCCGCCCGCAGAATCCTCATCCGGCCTCCGATTCCTGCAAAATCAGTTGCGTTGGAACCGTGTCGAGATTCTCTATCCATTGAGATACAGCAAGGTATCCAGATTTCATTTTATCGAAAAGTCAACCTTCGACCCTTCAGGGTTTGACTTTTTAGCAGGGTTTTGCATTTTTGGCTTTTTGGGAGTGCAAAAATGAGGTGCTTACAGCTGCCCCTCTTTGCCAGAGTCACCTTGCGGATGAACGGCAAAGAGAAAAAAGAATCTCGTTTTTGCGCTTGGCATTTCTGTTGACATGGTCGACGAGCTCGGTCCTTTTAAAATTCTTTATTTTGAGAGGGAAACGGCCAAATCATGTGGCGTCACTTCCTGGCTTCAGAGTTTCCTTACCCTTTGCTTTCGTGATTCTGTAGGGCAACTCTTCAGCAATTTAGTTTAAGTTTGAAAGAGATTAGATTGGACTTGAACTCGCCAACCTATTTCAGCGTTGATGCCAGGGACTTGACAATATCCTTTTCTTCTTGTTTGGTTAGGTTAGGTTAGGATGCGGACCGAATGGAGAAAGGAGGAAGGAAGAGTGTGGAGGAGGAGCTGCTGTTGGTGAGGAGGTGCTTCCAGCGCTGTCCAGTGCCTCAAGGGAGCCCACACACCTGCTCTACTCTATTTACAAAAGTGTGAAATCAAAAATTACAAAAGGGGCCATCTTGCCTGATGATATCCTCATTTATGCTCATTCTTCTTCATGTCTTGTCATTCCTTCTTCTGCAGTGCTTTCTGGTTGGCTTTCCCTTTTGTAGAGGCTCTCTAGCTTGGAGTGACTATTGCTGAGGATTGGGCAGGAATCTTTTCCTTATTCCCTCTTCTTTCAGGTCGAGCCTTGTTTCTGACAAGCGTGGGAGTTCCCTGGGGAAGGATGCTCCACTGGGGATAAGTGGGGATTCCTCATGCTATCATTATTTCTTTATAAAGCCTTTTCCCTCTGCTCTGGTGTGAGTTCCTTATGCTCGCCTGCGCTCTCGTTGAGCGCGAGAGACTCCACCAGGGATTGATGCGAGCTTGTTTTGTCCTCTTTCCGCTCTTCTTTGCAAAGCCGGTCTCTTCAGACTGGGCAAGGCTTGGGAAGTCTACATCATCAGGCATCACTGGGGATGTAAGGGTGTCATCCTTTGTTTGCTGAAGGCCTTCCACTGGGGATTTTGGAGAAGATGTCCGTCATTCCCCTTCCGCTGTACCGGCCACTGTGGAGTCTTCGACTTGGGTGCAACCTGCCGGTTCGGACCCCTTAGATCTGTTTACTCTTTCTTAGTTTATTTCCTGCCACTGTCACTGTTCTCTTCTGTATCTTGCTCTGCTCAATCCAGATGTGCTCGGTTTTTTTTTTTTTGGGACTAACCACACAACGCCCTTTTTTCAGGTTTTCACTGTGTCTAGCCTTTTTTGGGAGACCCTAAATTCCATCATTGCTGACGAATGCTGACTTAACTGTTTGCCCTGATCATTCCTTTCGGGATCCGAGAGGTCTTAGAGATAGGACGAAACGTAGGCCGGGTCTTGCTTATGAAAGAAAGGATAGATGGCTCAAAAAAGCTTAATTATTTGGGTTTGCAAAGTGTGCTACTTTTATTGTTGGTGGGACTTACATCCTGGCTTATTTGTATCTCTATATTTTTTGTGGGGCAAACATTTCCCCATTTTCTTTGTTTCTTTTCTTTTTTTTTCTTTTTTTCTTTTTTTCCTTGTTGCATTTTCTCTTCTTTTTGAGGTTTTTCTGGGAAAGAATGCCCGGTTTCTTTTTGCTTTGCCAGGAATGCGTCATTTGATGTGTAGAACACTTGCAATGAGTTGAAAGAATTTTAAGGCTCAAAATTGTTTAACTAAGGGAGAATTTAAGGTATTTGGAAGGATTTACAGTTTAAAGGAGAGTCAAGGATGGCCTCTCTTCATTTCCCAATCGGAATGATCTTAGGCATAGTACAGTTTGACTGCGTCTGCATTTATTGGCTCAGGAAAAATTGCCCCGTCCATTTCTTGCAGGATAAGTGCTCCTCAGGACAAAACCTTGTGGACTACGAATGGCCCTTCGTAGTTTGGCTTGAATTTCCCTCTGTCTTTCTCAGAGATGGAAACATCTCATTCGATTTTGTGGAGCCACTTTGCTCCAAGGCCACCTTATCTCTTGGTATTGGGAGACATTTTGCTCCTTATGTCCTTGCTCATTTCTTTCTTTGTTTTGGTTGTATCTGAAACTGCTTCTACCCATCTCTGACTCATCTGTCAGCGGCTTTGGCTTCACAAGATTCTATCAACCAATGTGTGAATACACTGTGATGACTCCTCTGGCGTCCCATGTGTGAATACACGGTGACGATTTTTCTTTGCATCAGCGCATGACTACGCCGTGATGACTTTTTCGTGTCCCATGTGTGAATACACGGTGACGTTTTCTTGCATCAGCGTGTGAATACGCAGTGATGGCTTTTTCACGTCCCATGTGTGAATACATGATGACGTTTCCTGCATCAGCGTGTGAATACGTAGTGATGGCTTTATCACGTCCCATGTGTGAATACACAGTGACGTTTTTCTTGCATCAGCGTGTGAATACGCAGTGATTGCTTTTTCACATCCCCTGTGTGAATACACGGTGACATTTTTTGGGAGATACCTTGCTCCTTTTTCCTTTGTCCATTACTTATCCTGACTTGGTTATTTCCTTTTTTCTTGCTTGATTGCATTCAAAATTGCCTCCACCAATCTCCAATTCATCCGCCGGCGGTTTTAGTATTACAAACTTTGGTTATGCTGGGGCATTTGTTCCCCAATCTCAAACTCCTCTATTGGCAGCCTTGGTATTACAAACTTTGGTTTATGCCGTTCCTTCACCAATCTCCGACTCCTCCGTCGGCAGCTTTGGCATCAATTTGTTCCATTTCCAATGTGTGAATACACTGCGACGGTTCTTTATTGCATCAGCGTGTGAATACGCAATGATGGCTTTTCTGCGTCCCATGTGTGAATACACGGTGACGGTTTTTCTTGCATCAGCGTGTGAATACGCAGTGATGGCTTTTTCACGTCCTATGTGTGAATACACGGTGACGTTTTTCTTGCATCAGCGCGTGAATACGCAGTGATGGCTTTTTTTCGCGTCCCATGTGTGAATACACGGTGACGTTTTTCTTGTATCAGCGTGTGAATACGCAGTGATGGCTTTTTCACGTCCCATGTGTGAATACACGGTGACGGTTTTTTCTTGCATCAGCGTGTGAATACGTAATGATGGCTTTTTCACATCCCATGGGTGAATGCACGGTGACGTTTTTCTTGCATCAGCGTGTGAATACGCAGTGATGGCTTTTTTTGCGTCTGTCTCAAGTTCTATCAGTACCTGTAAAAGTTCTTGTGAAATTTAGGCAATTAGAATTTATTTGTTTCATCAAAATTATGTGCAAATTCAAGCAATTTCTCCTTGGTTGAAACCTTTTGGGAATTCACCAAGTGTTTAGATTTCCTCTCTGACGTGGGTCCATGGCAAGACCAGTAATCTTTGGGTCAGTCACCTGACACTCTCATATAGACTTATGAAATGGTGCCTCCCGGCACTCCCTGTAAGGGTTTCAACACTTTTTGCCTTCAATAGCATGCCCCAGGTAGGAATGAGGGGGATTGTTTTGGTTCAGGGGGTTTCTCTGGCACTGCCCTCCCCCAGGCTTTTCTTTGATTTTCTCTCTTGTTTTTTTCTTTTTCCCTCCCTTGGTTGGGGGTTGTGTAATGGTTTTTCTCTCATTGGTTCTCCCATTCGGGTTCAGTGCCTTGCCCAGTTTTAGGGCCCTGACAATTTCCATGGATCATGACACAATGATCAGAGAGGACTTATCATTGGGACGACATGTAGGCTTTGTTTCCAGTGTTTAGAAATGAAGGGTAATCAGGCTCAACCCATATATAGCTTCACTCTATGGGTAACCATTATGTCTAGCCAAAGTTCTTCCCTCTTTTTTTTTTTTTTTGGTTCTGTCATTGCCAGTTTGTCCAAGATTAAATGCTACATTCCCTGTAATCAGAAAGGGCTTCACAGTAGGACGAAATGTAAGCTGGGTTCAAGGGTCCCGAAGAAATGATATGAAGGCTCAAAATTGATGAATGGGGTAAGAGCCATGTCTTGTCCACCTTTTTTGTTGGGGCTTGCTTCACCTTTGTTCCTGCAACTTTACGCTTAACTTTGCTTAGCTTATTTTCCTTTTTCCAACTTTGTTCTTCTCTTTCTTTCCCTTCTTTCTTGGGTATTCTGCCCTAAGTCTTAATTCTTGCCCTCGGGGTTTGCCCCGGCTTTTGTTTCTTCTTTTTTTTCTCTTTTCTTTTCTTTTCTTTCAAGAGATTGCCCCAGTTCTTTCTTCAAATTCTTGCTTTCTGGGGTTCTCTCCAGTCCTCATTTCTGTCTCCTTTGTTCTTAGGGTGCTTTTCGCTTTGCCCTATCTTCACCTTCATCCTTTCTGCGTCTCCGACTGTACGAAGCTTTATGCCCCTAGTTTTGAAGACACGACATGGTAGGTTCAATGAAGGAATTGTTAGGCTCAAAGTGTTTTGCTAGGGTTCCATCTTGTGTCAGATGATTTTTGGGAAAGATCAAGGATGGCCTTTCATCCTTTTACAGAGAATGTAACACTTAATTACTTTTGCACGATTAATTGGCTCGAGAACCATTTTCTTCTTTGTTCATTTTGTTTTTTTGTTTTTTTTTGTTTGCTTTTTTGACTTTTACCCCAGTTTGGGGTGGCTAGACATAACGTGGGTTAGAAATGAGACGATCAAGCTCAACACGTTTAACTAGTGGAATTTATTTGAAGTATCTTAGCCAAAAAATGGCCTCTCATCACTTCATTGAGATCATTGATCCTGGATCATGTCAGTGACCTTTGACTTGTATGGAGGCGCCTTGCCCTTTCTTTTCTCTTATATAACAACTTGCCCCTTTGTTTGGCACGGTAGGTTTCAAATGTGATGTTGGGGGGATCCCTTGGATATGTCGAGACCCACACAGTTTGTGCCATTTGGCACATTTCACTTGTCAAATTTGAGTGTTTAGGTTTGTCTCGAGATCACGGTCATGCCTTGGTGTGGTCGAACACTTTAGTGATTTTCCAAAAGGTTTCATGAGTTTGCAAAACAAAAATGTTATCAAGTTCAGAATTAAAACGAAAAGAAAAAGATAAACAGAAAAGAACAGCAAACTATGCAAGGGGTGGCCGATGCGAATCAGCGTTCTTGGAATTCAGTTGCATATTCCGAGATTTTTTAATCCAACGGAGGATCAATTTTGAGTTCCCCAGCTTCAAGAAGATCTTGGACTGCATGACGAAGGCTCCAACATTCCTCAGTATCATGCCCCGGTGCCCCTTTATGGTAACCGCATGCCTTAGCTGGGTCATACCCTCTACTTGCTGGTGCCCTTCTATTTGGTGGAACCTGCTTCAGGTGTTCTTCTTGCAACAAGGTGGGCAACAATTTTGACAAGGTATATGGGAGCTATGTAAACACACGGTTCTTCCTTTCTTCCTTGGTCAAAGGCTCCTTTAGCCGAGCTGGGGCGACACTGGCATGGGGGTGGTCGCTTTCTCTCTTGCGCTTGGCAGATCGGACATGGTTGATCATTGCTTCATATCTTATGCCTTCTTTCCCCCCATGGGAGGATCCTGTCATGGAGCCTCCTATCTTTCCATCCCTAACCGCATCTTCGATCCTGCCTGCCGCCATGATTAGGTCGGTGAAGTTCGCGGCACACTGCCCTAACAACATTGTGAAGTATGGTTGCCCCAGCGATGGGATGAACAAAGAAGTCTGTTCTTGTTCAAGGAGCGGGGGTTGCACCACACTTGCTAGTTTCATCCATCTTTTAGCGTAGTCTATCACAGACTCGCTATTCTTCCTTGACAACCTTTGCAATTCTGCCCGGGTTTGAACCATTTGGCTATTCAAACGATACCATTGGATGAACATGGCGGCCAAGTCGTTCCACGTCTTAATTTTGATTTTATCCAGACTCAAAAACCAAGAGTGAATCGTGTCAGTTAACGACTTCTGGAAGAACTGTACCATGATCTGTTCTTCCTTGGCATACTGGCACATGTCGCTAGAATATGATCTTAGGTGGTTCAGTGGGCAACCCGTGCCGTCGAATTGATGTAGCTCAGGACATTTGAACTTAGCCGGGAGCTGGATGTCCGAAAAGAAGCAGAGGCCTTCAAGCGTGGCCTCGCTCTGCACTGTACTGGGTTGAACCTGTTTGAGGAGTTCTCTCATGGTGGCCATTTCTGCCTTGCTTTCTTCTCTTACTGTTGCCAATTTTCCTTCAAACTGCGCTTCCTGAGTTCTGTACCAATCTTCGTCATCCTGCCCCAGTTGAGTCGGTGCAAACTGATCTTGCTGCGTGATGTGGAAAGGCGCCGCTGGTGGTGGCGGTGGTGGTGCCCCGGGAGGAGGATGCACCGGGTACAGTGGTGGTGCCATCTCTGCTTGTGGTGGGAAATGTGGCTGCGGCTGCTGGGCGGCCGGCATTGCTGGTGGAACTTGCTTCAGCTCTCTTAGTTCTGCCATTAGTTTTTGGATGACGGACCCCATGCTGTCGATTTGCTGTTGCATCTCATTCACTACTGGCCCATGGCTAGATTCTGCCGGGTGCTGCCCCGGCGGTGTCTGCTCTCCTTGTTGGTCCATATCAAGCCTTTTCCTTGATCTTAGTAGGTACGAACTTCTGGAGGCGATTTTGGTACCTGATGGAACAATTAGCAGGCATTAGTGCATTTTTATACAAATTGTTTACACAACTTTATCTGATTTGTTTCTTTTTATTGATTTTTCTCATCTGATGCAATTGGACTAACTGGTCTATTTTAGCTACCGGGCAACAAGGGAAGAGAACCTGAATGAATCTGAAGACTGATCCATTTTGGTCGCTCAGAAGCGACTGGGAAAGAGAACCCTAGTGACTGAATCTATTTTAGCCACCCGTAGGTAACTGGGAGACAGAACCCTGTTTTTTCTGAAAGCTGATCTATTTTAGCCATTTGGGAGTGGCCGGGAAAGAGAACCCTAAGAATTTTGAAAACTGATCTGTTTTAGCTGCCCGGAGGCAACAAGGAAAGAGAACCTGATTTTGAATCAACTGATCTATTTTAGCTACCCGTAGGTAACAAGGGAAGAGAACCTTAAGGAAATTTGAAGACTGATCTATTTTGGTCATCCTAAGATGGCCGGGGAAGAGAACCCTAATGACCGAATCTATTTTAGCTACCCGCAGGTAACTGGGAGAGAGAACCCTAAGGAATTTTGAAAACTAATCTGTTTTAGCTGCCCGGAGGCAACAAGGGAAGAGAACCTAATTTTGAATCAACTGATCTATTTTAGCTATCCGTAGGTAACAAGGGAAGAGAACCTTAATGAATTTTGAAGACTGATCTATTTTGGCTATCCCTAAGACGACCGGGGAAGAGAACCCTAGTGACCGAATCTATTTTAGTCACCCGTAGGCAACTGGGAGAGAGAACCCTATTTTTTTCTGAAAGCTGATCTATTTTAGCCGCTCTGAAGCGACTGGGAAAGAGAACCCTATTGAGTGAATCTATTTTGGCCACCCGTAGGTAACTGGGACAAAGAACCCTGTTTTTTCTGAAAGCTGATCTATTTTAGTCGCTCGGAAGCGACTGGGAAAGAGAACCCTATTCAACTGGTCTATTTTAGCCACTTGGCAAGGAAAGAGAACCTTCGATTTAAGGGGGTTTTGTTTGAGCTCAGAATCACGGGGTTGGACCAATGTAGGGTCTCCGCAGGGGGTGAGCTGAAAAGCAGCACCCAGGCATACCTCAGCCGATCTCTAGTTCATTCATTGGCGGCGTCGGCGCCTAACTTCGGCTAGTAGTTCCCGGGCGTGCCTTAGCTAGTCGTTGGTTTAATCACCATTGACTTTGGCGCCTTACAAGGGGAAGGCTATGCCTGGACGTTCATCCACCAAACTCCGGTTTAATCACCGGTGGCTTCAGTGCCCCACAGGCTTGACCGAATGATCTCGAAAAGATACAGACGGGTGTGATCTGAGCTCAAAGTCTTGGGTGCTTTTAAACACTTGCTGGGTTTTGCGATCTCAATGAGAGAGATGCAATTAAAGGAAATTAGGTGGTCACAGCGACCAGGAATATTGCAATTATCTGAGAAGAGGTGGTTTGTCGGAGACCGAGTTGCCCTATTGGAGGGAATTAATTCTTTCATTTCTTGTTCTTGTTTTGTTAAGTTTGAACAACATAGCATAGTAATAATAAATTCATGCTTCAATCAAAAAGTGCCACCGTGGCACAAAGTACATCATCATGCTTATCAAAATACAACAAAGCCAAAGTCTAGCTAGATTGGTCATCATCATAGTGGGAGGACACGTCTTGCCTCCTCAAGGCTCACAGAAGCTTGTTCCGCAAACGTCGGTCCTCCTCAGCGTGCTTACGCACTAATTCCATTTCATGTTGCAAGGCCATATTGGCCCGCCTACTCTCCCGTTCCGAGTCCACATAAGCTGAATGGATACGGGAGTGGGTCTCCTGCAGTTCGGCCACCCTGTCCCTATATGTGTTAGGGGGCGGAACTGGAATGTCGCTTGAAGCGACAGGCTGAAGAGGTGGGGGGCCGTCGTGGCCAAATTCCCGAGCTATCCACTGCTTGTAATCTTGAAAGTGTAATTCGGTGAAGACGTCCTCCCGGTATACGCACACCGTTTTCCACTCTGCCAACAACTGTGTCCTCAGTCCCTTAGTGAGTGGACCAATCAAACCGCTCAGGTTGTCCTGGATCGGGATTCCCTGCGGTTTCCCAAACTGTCTCAGAACCCGAATCGGATAGTACGGCACGGCCTGGGTGAGTCCTATCAGGGAAAGGACCTCTCTTTTCTTGAAAGCCATGATGGGGGTGTAGGGGATGTTGTATGTACCCCACCATCTAATGTCCGTTTCTCCCTTCAGGCGGAGAAAGTGGTTAAACCAATCCTCACGAGCGGGTAGGTCTGGTTTGATCTCTCTTTGAGCCAACCAATAGATGTTGTCGCCGGTTGCCTTGTAATATGCACTGACAAGTGATGACACCATCAGGTGGTCTTGCAGCCAAATGTGGAGAAGGGGAGCGCACCCTTGAAACCACCGAGTTCCGTTTTTGGACAAAGTTAGGGAATGGAACAGTTGAGCTAGGATCAGTGGCATGATTCGGTACCCCGCCCTGAGTTGACCTACAATTTCCATGAGGGCCAAATTAATGGTGTCTCCCCCAGTTGGAAAGAAGATTTGTGACAGAACCACAAGGGTGAAGGTGTCAAACCAAGCCCGGGGTCTTTCCTGCTTTTTGTTTCTCATTTTCTTAGCTAGGAATGTTTTAGAGACCCGAATAATTGATTTGTCACCTCCTAAGGTTTGGAATTCTCCCCTTGAGAGGCCAAAGAAAACGCAAGCTTCATTCTTGTAGCCTTCTTTGAGACTTGGCCTAGCGGGTTCTCCTAACTCGCGAAATCGGAGGAACATGTCAAGTTCCTCAATTGTGGGAGTCGACTCATTGATCCCGAATCGAAACACTGAAAGCTGGGGATCCCAGAAAAGCAGGGCTGCTTGGATCATATCCCAGTTGATTGGCACATTTAACAGGGACAACGTCTGTCCCATACGGTATTTGTGCTCCCATTCAATCTGCTCACTCCCTTGGAGCTGCCTTGTCCAAGAACAGATCCAGGGGGTATCCCAGGCGCACTTCTCTATTCTAGGGAAGCGGATTCTCTCAGATGAGGATGACGATGCTATGCCAACTATCCAATCGAAATTCCAAATCAATTCAGGTTCCACACCAAACTCTAAATCAGTCCTAAGACATGCGTAATTTAAAGCAAAAGACCAATCACTAGCAGTTCTATCATGCTTCACCAAATAAAGCAAAAAACAAAACAGTGCGGAATTTAACTCAGGCACACATGGTGTGTGGTCCTAGGGGATTGCGCCAGTTAAGGCGCGACTCCTAGACATACTTGTGTAGAGGAGCACATTCAAGTCCCGATCAGTCTTTCTGTCTTTCATCTGTTCTTTCGTCTGCTTCCAGTGTCGGACCACAGCAAAAATTACAACTTGCCATCGAGGGCGAATTTTTACAAAGATATTTACAAAGTTGTAAAGAATTCATCCTTAAGGCTGTTGGGAGCCAAAAGGGAGGATACAAATTGCTTTCTAAGCGGGTAGGTTAAAAAAAATTCCTAGATCTAGGGTTTTGTGCCCATGTTCCGATCTGGCATGCTTTCATCTGTTTTTCTGATCTGGCCGGCTTTTGTCTGCTCTAAAAGACCAATCTGGACTTAAAGTGCTCCCAGCGGACTCTAATGGGTCAAGAACCATAGCATACAGGACTCCATGCATGGATCTGGGGTGGTTCCCCTGATCATAATTAGGTGAGCTTCCTAAATTAGGGCTGAGGTCGCCCATGATCTAGGGTTTACTCCATTTGATGCAAAAAGCGGGGGTTGCTGCCCCTAATGGACTTTGGATTTTATTCCGATTTTATTCATCATTCACATCCTACTCACCCTCTCATGCTCAACGCGAGGTTCATTCAGAAACGTTAGGTGGGGAAGGATACCCAGCCCGAGACATAAGCCTACAAGGGTCTGGACCAGTACTGGATCCTCGCGTGCCACGGCAAGAAACCAGTGGTGCTAATGGACTCCAGAAAACTGGGGGGATGGGTTTACCCTGCTTTCCCCGGCAAGCCACGGGAGCGTAGGTGCTAATACCATCCAAAAGATCAGTTTGTAGGAATCAGAAGGGTAGGCTGCTAGAGAGGTCTAAGTCTTGGTAAAGAAGATGCAATATCCGTAACTCTCATTCATTCTGGGTCGGATCATCCACGCATCCTCCCTCGTGCGTGTCACCCCACGCAGTTTATGCAGTTCATAAGAAAATAAGCCATCCACGGTGTGGTGGTGTGCTCGTGTGTGCAGGTAGGCTGCGTGCTGTGTCTAATCGGGTGAGTTTTGTCTGGATTTGGTTGGTAAAGGGATTATTACTGCCTCGTATAGTAAAGTGCATAATTAGCACGCAATACGAGGTTCCGGGAGAGTCCTCAGGTAAGTGGGGGGTCACAAGGGACCGCTTAAATCCCACTTGCCTTAGGCAATTATCGCGTCCTTTTGACAGGACTCCCCAGAATACGTAGTTACGCGTATTCTACGTTTTACTAAAAAGATAGTAAAGACCCTAAAACCGACTAAATCCCTCTTGTGTTGACTCATTCTAACCTAGGGTCCTAACGGGTCGAGAACTCCCTAGCAGAGTCGCCAGGCTGTGCGGGCCTGAAAAACGGTCGCACTGGTAGAAAACGGGAAATCGGAATCGCCACCGCCTGATGGGGTGCAAGCGGACACTTGGGTGCCTAAGTTAGTCTAATTGGTTGGTCTGCGGCGTGAGATTCTAAGAAAGGTCTCATTTGTGGTTCGGGGAAGTCCGTAGACACCCCGATCCACCCTGTCGGTTGACAGGTCCCAAAGAGCTTCCTAGGTTTGAGTTAGCTGTCCATTTTGGTTCTCACCCGGTTCCTAATCCAGCATGCCATTTTATTTAGGTCTCGGCGGGATCACCTGAGTGGTGTGGGTCCCTTTACTTGATTTTATCTCGCTTAAATTAGGTGATCTGTGTCTGATGGTGTGGGCCCCGTTGGAAGGTCCACGGTGTCCTTGGTGGGCTTAGGTAAGCCCATGTACCCATGTGGGCCTCTGTCTAAGCCTAGGAGGCCCTGTAGGCTTTGGTGAAGTGAATTGATTTTTCCGTAAAGTTTAATTTGGGCATTTATGTGGTTTCCCTGTAACAAATGGGTCTGCATTGATTTGCGGGTCCCTAGGTGGGCCCCCATGATGGTTGCCAAAACATTTTCAAATTATCTTATTTAAATTCACCAAAGGGTTGTGGACATTGGGGCTTGGGGCCCGTAGTCCAATCTTAGGCTTGCAAGCCCATGTTCCTGAAGTTTAGGGTTTTAAACCCTCACTTGGTTGGTTGGTGGGCTTTGACGGGCCCGATAGGCCCTTGCCCTTGGTCTCGGCAAAACCACGCAATTTAAACATCATTCCACAAACAAAATTAGGGTGGGCCGCATTAGGTTTGGCCCATCCGATTTGATTGGTTAATTTCACTTAATTTTGCTTATTTGCATGCTTTCTGGTTCATCGGGCTTGGTGGGCCCCGTTGGAAGGCCCACGGATGTTCCAAATTGGACCGAGGGTCCAGGTCCCATGTCGTGTTTCCGGATGACCCGGAAACCCTATCGGTTCGCTTGGGTCACTTGTGAGGTTATTCAAATTAACAAAAACCAAAAGTCACACCCAACCATGCATTTTTAAGGGTTTTGCAATGGGGGTGGTTTTTGGGCTTCCTAGGAGGTTTTAGTGACCATGTGGGCCCCTGTGTGGGCCCATAGTGGTGCAAAGTGTGGGGGAATACCCCATTTTGGGTCTCTCTAGGGACCTTTGAACCATGGGTGAGAGGGAGAAGGCTACGGGCTTTGCCTTCTCCCATTTACATCCAAATCAGCAGTGAAACAGGGACTTGAGTGTCCTTGTTTTTTTTGGCATCTTCATTCCATAAATCCACAAGCAATCAAATAAGGTAAAAGGGGGACAACCACATAGGTCTTGGTGGCATGACTTAAACCCTAATAAGTACTCACATAACATGTACATATGAAGCGAAGTGGGTGCTCATGTAAACAAATTAAATAATAATGCAAGTAAAAAAAGAGTGACCTAGCATGCTTCTAATGGAGAAGTGTGCATGTATTCAAGAAATACAAATGTACATAGGCATGCTACACAAATTTATAAAGAGAAACCACACTGCAGGTGAGCCAAACCAGCAGCTGTTTGGAGGAGATTAGCATGCTAAAAGGGGGCTAGAAATGGAGGGAAAGTGACCTAGCATGCCACTAAGTTGGGGATAGGTGTGTGCACTTGGTATGCGTGCAAGTAATGGTCCTACCATGCAAACATATTTGAATAAAAGCATGCTGTAGGTGCCTTGGACAGCAGCTAGTAATGGTGATTAACCATGCCAAAAGGGTTGGAAACCATGGGGATTAGGGAGGGGGAAAGCCACCCCTCATTCGGGATACTAACATGCTGAACCTAGGGGGTTTTGGTGGGGTGAAGGAGCACTTTAATGGACCCAATACAGCAAGCTACGAGGGGGGCATAACAGCGGCCAAATGGAGGGGCTTATCAATATACAATACCACAAACTAAAAGGGGCTAAGGAGGACTCAAAAACAATAGCATTCCGAAGGAGAAAGGGGAACACATTTATACGTGTGAGTATGCATATTTCAAAATCAATAAATCCTACCCAAGAGAGAACCATTCATCATGAGAAAACACACAAAAATAGGAATGAAAACCACAAAGAAAGGGAGCAAAGGGATAGTGGGGCTTACGTAGGGGGTACATTGGATGAGATAGAAGAGGAACATACTCCTCCTTTTGATGAAAATAAAGCACAAATAAAAGAAATACAGCAGCCAAACAATAACCTATGAACCCTCTAAATCAGTCAAAAATGATCTCCTTCCTCTCTTTATACTACCGGAAGCTATTCCCCCCTTACCATGGGGTTATCTACAAATTTAGGCTAACATGAACTCAAGACAAGGGGGTGAAACATACCATGATAAGAACAGCAAATGTATGACACTAGAAAAAAAATAAAAAGTGCTCCAATCATGCTAATATTCAAGTATGTTAAATAAAAATACATAAGGGAACTCACCTTGAGTTTACAAAACCGTTTAGAGTATTCTTGACCTCCTCTTGTGCTGGAGCAGCACTTCCTCTTCTCCAAATGCACTCCAAAGATCTCTTTTAGTGTTTAGAAGGAAGAAATAAGTTTAGAGAAGTGATTAAAAGAGATTTGAGTAGGGTTTCAAGGCTTGAGATGGGGTTGGAGTGGGTTTTTGGGATCCTTTGGATAAGGTGGGGTTGCTGGAGAAAAGGGAGAGAGGTTGGAGAGAATGGAGAGAGGTTGGAGAGTTGTTTCAATGGGAGAGAGATGAGAGAGATGGAGTTAGGAGAAGTGTGAAAGATGGAGGGATGAAATGTGTCATGGAGAGAGGGGTTGGGAGATGAGGGGTTGTGTTGGAAGATGGAGGGATGACATGTGTCATGGAGAGAGGGGTTGGGAGATGAGGGGTTGTGTTGGGAGATGGAAGGTTGTCTTGGAAGATGGAAGGTTGGGTTAATGGAGATGGTTAGTGGGGTGTTGGGAGATGGAGGGTTGGGTTAATGGAGATGGTTAGTGGGGTGTTGGGAGATGGAGGGTTGAGTTAATGGAGATGGTTAGTGAGGTGTTGGGAGATGAAGAGGTGTGTTGGGAGATGGAGAGAGGGACATGTGGCATCCAATGTGGAGCTCCCCTTATGCACACGTGGCATCCAATGTGGAGCACCCCTTATGCACACGTGGCATCCAATGTGGAGCACCCCTTATGCACACGTGGCATCCCACGTGGCATTGCTAAAATTCCAGTAATACCCTTAGCTTTGACTGTTCATATCTTCTTCATCCGGACTCCGATTCCTGCCAACTCAGTTGCGTTGGAACCGTGTCGAGATTCTCTATCCAATGGTATAGAGCAAGGTACTTGGCACGGAAATCGAGGAAAGGTCAACTCTCGGCTCTTCCTCAAGTTTGTCCGCCCGCAGAATCCTCATCCGGCCTCCGATTCCTGCAAAATCAGTTGCGTTGGAACCGTGTCGAGATTCTCTATCCATTGAGATACAGCAAGGTAGTCAGATTTCATTTGATCGAAAGGTCAACTTTCGACCCTTCAGGGTTTGACTTTTTAGCAGGGTTCTGCATTTTTGGCTTTTTGGGAGCGCAAAAATGAGGTGCTTACAACGTGTAATACTGCACATGCACCCATCTAGTACACATAATGGGAATAGGCCAAAAGCTTGCAGAGCAAATGTATAGCATTCCAAAATAGCCATCATACACTATTGAGAAGATATATTAATAAAAGAATAAAAGGTCAAACTCCCTCAATCCTTTTCACAAACTTACAAAAAAATTTGTAATTGTTCCCTCCCACGTTCTCCCTCCTCCCTTCCGTTTTTACATACGTGCAGTACTACTCGTACACCTTTCTAGTTTATATAACTTAGATTGGGTTGGATCAATCAGCTTGGTTCGGTTTTTGGTTTGACAATGAAAAACCTTGGTTTGATTTGGGGTTGATGTCAACTAGATCAAAGCAAATCGAGTTGCACCCTGTGGCCCGTAGCCCTAAGTTCCCAACTATAAAATCATTTGTGGAGTCGGCCAGACAAAACGAGAGGATGGATCGCCGGCTGCAACAGAGGGAGAGAGAGCAGGAGGGCGAGAGATTAAACAGAACGATCACTGGAATTGAACATTTCGATCGACCCTGCCACGATCCTTCACTGTGGCGTGAATCATTTAAGTAACAGGTGAATGAATCATGGCAAAAATTTTCAAATCAAACCGAATTGCTTTATATTGAGCCAAAGCACTTCATATTAACCCAAAATGTGTTTCTAATCTAAACCAAAGCATTCCAAATCAAACCAAGTGTTCTCAATTGATCCAATGTGTCCCAAATGGAGCTAAACACATACAACTCTTGGCATCAAGCCAAACCAAATAATGTTTTGCATGAGTCATGTAACTAAACCAATTCAAACTAGCAATTCAAACTAGCCCCTATATGTTCCATACACTCAAATTAAACTGTTTCCCCTTTACGATTCAAGTCCAAAGTGGTTAATTTAAACCAGATTAAATTTTAATGGTTTGTAAATCAATTTAAATCCCCTAAATCAAACCATTTTCCCCTTTTCGACTTAACCAGAATTGAACTAATTAAATTGAAATTAAATGGTTTAATCCAAGGTATGACCTCTTACGGTCCATTGCCTTCAATATTAAACCATTCAAATTAAACTAAATCTTAAACCAGATCTTAATGGTTCAACCAATCAAAATAAATCAAATTAAGTCTAAAGGAGGATCTTTCATAGTCTAATTCCTTAGAATTTAAACCAAACACAATCAATCAAACACTTTAATTTCAAACCCGAAGTATGATCTTCTATGCTCCATTGCTTTGGAAATATTGTCAAAATTAAACCAAACATCTAATACTATCCAAAACCAAATCCTAATCTAATCTAACTCATATTTAACTAAACTTGCCTACTTTCGAACTACATTCGGCTTGATCTTGAAAATGGGTACATAGGAAGCTTGAGACCTGGGTCCACTTAGACCAACGAGACATTTTGGGCCTTCCAACGTGGTCCACTATCATCCCGGCCCACACCAAAGCCCGTTTCTTATAAACTGGTCATGGGTCATTCGGATAATTACCCATGGGTCACTCCAAACCCATTTGGCCTTAAAAATCATAAACCCACCTAATTTGCATGATTAATTAATTCAAAACCAAATTAACCAAATCCAACAAGGGTTACCCAATAACCCTAATGGGCCATGGGCTTGACTTAAAACCCAACTTGGCAACCAACGGGCCTTCCAACGGGGCCCATATCCGACCCACTTTACTTAAATGGCTAAAAAGATAAAAAGAAAAATGAATAAAAGGGACTTATAACTGCAAAAGTCCCTACCAAACTTAATCTGATATATGCTGGATTAGGACATGGTGAGTATAGTTGACTCAAACTAGGGTGACCCAAGGGACCTGCTAAACCAGCGGGGCGGACCAGGGTGTCTTTGGACTTCCCCGGACCGTAACCGAGCACTTAGCCAGAATTTCAAGCCGCATACCAAGATAGATAAACTTAGGCAGCTAGGTGTCCGCCTGCACCCCATCAGGCAGTGGCGACTCCGGTATTCAATTTTTAGGAGGCACGCACACGACACGTGCGCCCCGCTGTGCGATTTCACCACGCACAAAGGGGTAGCAAACTTGAACAAGTACAAAATCGAGTCTAGTCACAACTAAAATAAATCAAACCATTTCAAACTCTGCAAGTAATCAAGCTTGTGAAGTTAGAATCAAGGGGCTTCTCTAATATTCTAGAGATGTAATTAAGAGGATTATTCTGTAGCCTAGATGCCTCGGATGGATCCGCACCCTATAAAATAAAAACACTTATAAATGGGTGAAATCATGTTCGATCAAAGATTCAAATTTTTGGTCAACAAAGATCTACAACTTGATCTAAGATCCCCAAATTACTTAGTTCTAACTTGAATTCCGCATTTAATTACAACAATAGATTAACAAATTCACGTGTCTCCAATACACCATGTGAGTGGCGCATATGGGACAATGGATTACCCCAAGATGATTTATTTCCTATTTTCTATCGACAAAGAGTTAACACATCGATTTTCCTCATTAAAAGGGGAAAAACTATAATTATTAAAAGAGGAGAAAAAAAAATTCTTGTTGCACAAGGTACTAGATTTTTTGTTCTTTGTTACTTATTCTTTTTGTTCTAAAAATGACATTTAATTTTAAGCTTCAAATAAACTTAATGGCTTAGCGGGTTTGGTCGATTCACCCAGCTGAAATCAGACCTTATGAAGAGCAAACTAAAGCAATATGAGTACATAAATAGAAGGATGAAACTTCATTTATTGGACACATACATATAAGACTCTTAATATCATACCACATGCATCTACCTGCATGACCATCTCACATTGCAAAGCACCGCATATGGGGCGCTAGCTTTATTCACTTACACACACTGCTTTTCTAATTACGTGCATGATACATAACATACTAGAAACAAAGTTTATTATATGGATATGTAGGCACTCTCTGGAGGGCACCAGATGAAGATACTCTTCCATGCGAAAGGAAGGCACACCCTCCGACTCGATGTAAAAATAGCGGCCGGAGCCCCTTGACAACCTACTTGATTGTACAAGAATGCAATATGTCCAGTGTAGATGAAATTATAGCCACCATGGTACCTGATGTTAGAGCAGCCACACCCATATTCCTCAGAACGGTTGGTGCACCCCGGCCCACTCCACACTGTCATATGACTTGCATTTGCAAAGTTGGTTGTGATTGTCATGAGCGTCACAACAACTACCAAAAAGCCAATAAGGAACTTGTTAGGAGCCATGATTAGAAACTACGAGCCTTTTGGGTATTCAGCCTCTCTACTTGGGATGCAGTTTTCCTTCTCCTCTGATCTCTATTTATAGCCAAACAAGGGAGCATGAATATCATACAATGGCTAAGAATGATGGTGCCCTTTGTAATTTTTAATGGCACAAAAGTCAAGAGTGGAAACTTTCCATCCAGCCACCTTCTGAGATAGCTCCAGAATTCATAAGAAATGGCAACCGTTTATGAAAGATTCTTCTATGATGTGCATGAGCTTTACCCGTAACGACGAGTTGAAATCCTGTGGATCCTTTATCTAGTCTCTTTATGTGGATCCTCCACAAGATTGTGCCATAGTGCAAATGTAATTTTTTTAAATGCTTCAAGGGGCACATGGCACAATCTTGTGGAGGATCCACATAAGGAGTCTAGATAAATGATCCACAAGATTTCAATTGCGTAATACTTTAAGCTAAAAATAATACTTACAACCCCTTGATGTTTGTCACTTACGCACATAGATCCCATCACAATTGGAAAATAGCAACAACCTTTTCGACATTTACACAAATGGTCACAAAGCCTTCTTCTGTTAGTTCAAAAATATTAAAAAGACCGAACTAACCCTTGAGAATAAATTTATGTAAAAGCCAATATAATCCCAAAAATATCAAACTAAAGTAAGAGAGTTAATATAACTAAATAAGTCCTAATTAATAAAAACAAAATTCTAGCTTTCTCTAGCTAGAATTCTCCAAAACTTTTCTTAAAAAATAATAGCAATTTTGCCATTTAGCATATAAGGTAAGGTATTTTGTCCAAAAGTGAAAGGTATTTTAGGTATATAATCTTTGGAAGGGAACTTTGTGAGTATTTGTACAAATTTCAAGGGAGGTAGTCGCTACTTTCCAAATTTAGGGGGTATATGTGCATAAGTGAAAAAACCTCAGGGGTCTATGTGTCATTATATATACCTAATAATTATTGCTAAAGCTCCTCTCTTTAATCTCTTACGCACATTATTGATTGTTTAGCCATATACATGATGTGGGAACTTGGAGATTGATGTCAGAATCTAGGTATCACAGGTCCCAAATGACGTTGATCAGCCGGCCATGAGGTTATAAGGAATAATCTATAGCGCGCCTGAATGGTTTGCGATTAGGTTATTAATATAATTAATCTTTATCTTATTCTATCCTTTTATTTCAACTCGGATGATCAAGTCAATATTAAGGCCTCATTTGGCTTTCATTCTGGATTATGAATTCATTTTGAGAAGAACTCATTTTACGAATTAATTTTTATGGATTTCTAATTCCGTTTGGTCTGCACATGGTAAAATGAGTTCTAACCCAAAAAATTGTTTGGTTAAGACAATGAAATGAGTTCTGTGAAAATTTTCTTTTCCTTTATTTTTTTCTTTTATTATGAATAATAATAAGAAAAGTGGTTGATACTTGAAAGATTAAACTTAAAATACCTGAAAAAATAAAAAATAAAAATCCTCCTTATACATATAGAATATAAGTATTACAAATATAAAACACCTAACCAAACTCATTCGACCCTGCCACGATCATTCACTGTGGCATGAATCATTTAGGTAACAGGTGAATGAATCATGGTAAAATTTTCAGTTTCAATTATCATGGAAATTTTATAAATCAGACCAACCCATTTCCAATCAAACCAAACTGCTTCATATTGAACCAAAGCACTTCATATTAACCCAAAATGTGTCTGTAATCTAAACAAAAGCATTCCACATCAAACCAAGTGTTCTCAATTGATCCAATGTGTCCCAAATTGAGCTAAACACATACAACTCATGGCATCAAGCCAAACCAAATAATGTTTTGTATGAGTCATGTAACTAAACCGTTTCAAACCAGCCCCTATATGTTCCATATACTCAAATTAAACAAATTAAACCATTTCCCCTTTATGGTTTAGGTCCAAAGTGGTTAATTTAAACCAACTTCACAAATCAAATTGGGTCTTGGTGGCCCAATCAACTGAAATGAACCAAATTTAATTTTAATTGTCCGATCTAAAGTATGATCCTGTGTAGTCCACTGATTTATGAGACCGAACCAAACCAATTAATGGTTTGTAAATCAATTTAAATCCCCAAAATCAAACCGTTTTCCCCTTTCTGACTTAACCATAATTGAACTAATTAAATTGAAATCAAATGGTTTAATCCAAGGTATGACCTCTTACGGTCCATTGCCTCCAACATTAAACCATTCAAATTAAACTAAATCTTAAACCGGATCTTAATGGTTCAACCAATCAAAATAAATCAAACTAAGTCTAAAGAAGGATCTTTCATAGTCTAATTCCTTAGAATTTAAACCAAATACAATCAATCAAACACTTTAGTTTCAAACCCGAAGTATGATCTTCTATGTTCCACCGCTTTGGAAATAATGTCAAAATTAAACCAAACATCTAATATTATCCAAAACCAAATCCAAAATCAAATCTAACTCAAATTAAACTAAACTTGCCTACTTTCGAACTACGTTTGGCTTGATCTTGAAAATGGGTACATAGGAAGCTTGAGAAATATAAAAATCAAGTTCAGCCAAAATTAAAATAAACCGAACCAAATTCAGATTCAAAATTGTCTTTTGAACAAGTTATGACTTGATCCCTAAAAAGGGGTAGTACGTAGCCAACTTAAACAAATACAAAATCGAGTCTAATCACTAAAATAAATCAAACCATTTCAAACTCTGCAAGTAATCAAGCTTTGTGAAGTTAGAATCAAGGGGTTTCTCTAATATTCTAGAGATGTAATTAAGAGGATTATTCTGTAGCCTAGACGCCTCGGATGGGTCCGCACCCTATAAAATAAAAACCCTTATAAATGGGTGAAATCATGTTCGATCAAAGATTCAAATTTTTAGTCAACAAAGATCTACAAATTGATCTAAGATCCCCAAATTACTTAGTTCTAACTTGAATTCCGCATTTAATTACAACAATAGATTAACAAATTCATGTGTCTCCAATACACCATGTGAGTGGCGCACATGGGACAATGGATTACACCAAGATGTTTTATTTACTATTTTCTATCGACAAAGAGTTAACACATCTATTTTCCTCATTAAAAGGGGAAAAAACTATTATTATTAAAAGAGAGAAAAAAAAATCCTTGTTGCACAAGGTACTAGATTTTTTGTGCTTAGTTACTTATTCTTTTTGTTCTAAAAATGACAGTTAATTTTAAGCTTCAAATAAACTTAATGGCTTAGCGGGTTTGGTCGATGCACCCAGCTGAAATCAGATCTTATGAGGAGCAAACTAAAGCAATTTGAGTACAGAAAGAGAAGGATGAAACTTCATTTATTGGACACACATAAGACTCTTAATATCATACCACATGCATATGCCTCCTTCACCATCTCACATTGCAAAGCACCGCATATGGGGTGCTAGATTTATTTACTTACACACACTGCTTTTATAATTACGTGCATGATACATAACATACTAGAAACAAAGTTTGTTATATGAAGGCATAAAGCATGAACGGTGTTGGGGTTTAAGCACTGTCTGAAGAGCACATGAAGCGGATACTCTTCCATGGAAAAGGACGGCACACCCTACGACTCGATCGAAGAATAACGACCGGACTCCCTTGACATCGTTCTCGATTGTACAAGGCTGCAGCTTGTCCAGTGTAGACGAAATCATAGCCACCATTGAACCTAATGTTAGAGCAGCCACACCCGCCATATCGCTCGGAACGGCCGGTGCACCCTGGCCCGCTCCACACTATTATATGACTTGCATTTGCAAAGTTAATTGTGATTGTCATGAGTGTCACAACAACTAACACAAAACCAATAAGGAACTTGTTAGGAGCCATGATTAGAAACTATGAGCCTTTTGGGTATTCGGCCTCTCTACTTGGGATGCAGTTTTCCTTCTCCTCTGATCTCTATTTATAGCCAAACAAGGGAGCATGAATATCATACAGCGGCTAAGAATGATGGTGCCCTTAGTAATTCTTAATAGCCAAAAAGTCAATGAGTGGAAACTTTCCACACAGCCACCTTCTGAGATAGCTCCAGAATTCATAAGAAATGGCAACCATTTATGAAAGATTCTTCTATGAGGTGTATGAGCTTGACCCCGTAACGGCTTCTTCATAGGGTTACTTTAAGTTAATAATAATACTTAAAACCCCTTGATGTTTGTCACTTACGCACATAGACCCATGACAATTGGAAAATAGCAACAACTTTTTTGATATTTGCACAGATTGTCATAAAGAAGGCCTTCTTTTGTCAGTTCAAAAATATTAAAAAGACTGAACTAACCGTTGAGAATAAATTTATGTAAAAGCCAATATAATCCCCAAAATATCAAACTAAAGTAAGAGAGAATATATAGCTAAATAAGTCCTAATTAATAAAAACAAAATTCTAGCTTTCTCCAGCTAGAATTCTCCAAAACTTTCCTTAACAAATAATAGCAATTTTGCCATTTAGCATACAAGATAAGGTATTTTGTTCAAAAGTGAAGGGTATTTTAGGTATATAATCGTTGGAAGGGTACTTCGTGAGTATTTGTACAAATTTCAAGGGAAGTAGTTGCTACTTTCCAAATTTAGGGGATATATGTGGATAAGTGAAAAAACCTCAGTGGTCTATGTGTAATTATACCTAATAATTATTGATAAAACTTTTTTTTTTTTTGGTAGAAATTATTATTATTATTATTGCTAAAACTACTCTCTTGATCTCCTACGCACATTATTGATTGTTTAGCCATATACATGATGTGGGCAGTTGGAAATTGATGTCAGAATCTAGGCATCACAGGTCCCACATGACGTTGATCAACCGGCCATGACGGTTAGGTCAGTAATATAATTGATCTTTATCTTATTCTATCCGTTTATTTCAAGTTGGATGATCAAAGTCAATAGTGTAAGGCCTCGTTTGGCTTTCGTTAGGATTAGGAATTCATTCTGATCAAGGACGAGTTCCTAGAACTCATTGTACGAATTAAGACTTCACCTACATACAGAAATATGGTCTTGTGCTTGCTATATCATCTGGAACACAACATTGATACCCTTTCCACCACCTTGATTTTGAAAAACTGTCATAGATATTTGGTGTAACCTCCTGCACAGTAAACCTTGTAACTGTAAATATTATGAAATATTACAGAAAAATGCCTTGGCAACTCAATCATTAATGAGAAAATAAAACTGAAAAACCTGGAAACAAATAACATCTGGAAAGTGTTCTTGGGTGAGATCACAGAGTGCTTTCATCCTCTCATTCATTTCCATGTCTCCTTGGAACCGGACATTATAAGTCAAAAGCTTCAATGTACCTAAACTGGTACTTGACTTGGCTTCACCTGTCACATACATGCTATTTGAGATTTCTAATCTCAGGTCCTTGTTCTCTAGGATTCTAAACAACAAGAAGAGATTACAATACCAAATGACAAAACAGTGACAAGAGAACACACGATTTAACAAGGAAATCCTATCCAATTGTCAAGGTAACAACTCAAGTCTCTTTGAGGAAGACCAGGCCTGAAACATTTGTATTAAGATGAAAAAGACAATTCAACTATGTTTAGATTTACAAAAAATTTCAACAAACCAAAAGTCACTTACAAAGATTGAATCCTCAACCTTTTTCTTCAATTTGATCTTCACGCTTTAAGACAGCTTCAAGACTTCACACGTACACTTTGCAATGGATGAGGTAGCCCATTCCAATCTTTCACCAGATCTGGAATGTTTCTGTTCTCTGGTCTTTCACAGCCTTCTAGAACACTCTAGCAACCTCTCCTTCTTGATCTTCTCTGGTTCAACTCTTCACCAAGTTTTCCAGCTCGAAAATCACCTTCTAAGAAGCTTTAAGAACCTTTAAATCAAGGGTTCTTGACCACCTTGACAACCTACTCTAACAACCTATAACAACTGTAACAAATTTTAAACTAACCCAACTGAAACTCACAACAGCCTGGGATTTCAGTTGGGCCTGTATCTATAGCATGTTACAATTAACACTACCAGTAGCACCCAAAAGTCACATTCATATATCCATATACAGATTTTAACATTTCATCATTCTTATACTACAATGCTTTGATCATTAAATCACACACAGAATTTTTTAACAACTTCCAATAAGTATTGTCATGCAATTAGTCACATGGAAAATATATTTTCCCAACAATCTCCCCCTTGACATTTGCATGACAAAACTTTCAAAAAAGAGAACCCAAGATATAAGAGTCTAGATAGAGATAGTCAATATGTACATTCATCTTCAAAAAAAATTGAACACATGTCTCATCATTTTAGTAAGCAAGTCTAAGCAAAACAAGTTTAAGAAAAAATTTGCTGACACTTATCTTTCTCCCCTACTTGCTCTTCAATTTCTTTTTACCTTTTCCTCCCCTTTTACTTACCCTTTCTTCTCCCCCTTTTTACCTTTTCCCTTTTTCTTTCCCTTGACATCAGCTTTCTCCCCCTTTAGGAACATCTCCCCCTCAAGTCAAGTCCACCTCTCCATAAGCTCCAGCAATACCACTTCATTAGCTGCCTTTCAAGATAGCTCCCCCTCAAGAAAAGTAATATTCTCCCCCTTTTTGTCATGCAATGATTCAAGGGATACAAGTGCTTAATAAGAGAGCTCAAGCCAAGATTAAAGAATGTATAAGCAAAAAAAAACTTCTACTCATCGAATGTCCAGGTAAGAAACCAAAGAAGCACTGCAAATCAGAAAATAACATTCATGAACCCATAGAATGAAAACATGAGCACCCATTGACTCATTGACTTTAAAACAGGGCTCCAAACTCAAGATTGAAATCCAAGAAGTTTTCTGGATGAAGAGATCAATCTTTGAGATTGTCTTCTGGTGATTGGAGTATGAAATTTTCTTTTGCTAAAAAGTTTTCAGCATGTAGGAATCCTGAAATAACACCACTGAGAGATGCAGAGAATGACTGAAAAAAGGACCAATATTACAATGTAACCTGTAATGCAGCCAACGGGTATTCTTGAAGTTTGTACAAAATTGCACATTCACATTGAACCAAAAGCACACAAAACTAATGCAAAACTTGATTCAGACATGGACAAACTAATTAATGAAAGAAAATTTATTAAGGTGATGACATGCTACCAGAGGACAATCTTGATGTGTTAAAATAAATTCTCACATTTCCAACGATTGAGGCATGTACATGAATATTCAATCAAGAACAAACCCAGTGCTGTTTCAAGTCTTATTATCACCATAGACATGCTTATTGACTATTGTTATTCAATGAGAACATAAGAACCCTCAAATAAGGTTATCAGGCGCAACACAGAATGCTTGTTCATCGAATCATTCTTGAAGACAGTCAAATCGTAACAAGAATGAGAGATAGAATGACATACCTTGCACCAAAGATTTCTTAACCTTGAAAGGAACTGATTCTCACTTGAAGAAGTCGCACAAAAGGTTTGTGCACTCAGAACAGATTAGAGCCCTAATGCGATTTCCCCCTTTTCTGTTTTTGAGTCTAATGAAAGAGTCGAAATGGTTTCTGAAGAAAGAACGAACTCCTTATATAGTTACTACTATGTATCTACAATAGGCTACATGAAAAGTAAGTGTACCCAAATACAGTCACTTGAAACTCAAAATAGTTTGCCGAATCTGTTTTTCTACAGACAGAAGAGAAAAAAAAACTCAGTGAAGAAAGACCCCTGGACTGAACTTACCTAGAAAAGAAAGCAAAGCCTGCTGAGTCTACAAGACTTCAACATAATTTTGTGCAAAATGAATAAAATCCATATGAATTGATCATTGATATTAATACACCATAACCTATTTACAAATCCAAACACAATTAGTAAATAGAATTTTGCACAAACCTTTTTGATTATCAAATAATGAAGCACCTTGAGAAATCAGTAAATTCTTGCTCTGTTAGTAGTATAGGCTACAAAATTAACTACTAATTCACCTCAACAATCATTTACTAGACATAAAAGTGCAAGATTGGTCCTCAAGGCACACTTGATCAACTCATGAACACTTTAATATATATGAGATGAAATTTTGCAGAAATTTTTTAGTGTAAGATAAGTATATCAATGTGAGTCCTTTCAAAAATTACTATTATTAATGAGCTATAGAAGTAAAGAATACTTGATTTTGATGATTCCACCTTGAGTGACAAAGAGGTTGTGGTATTCTTCAAGACTTATACTCATTAAGATAGGTAGCCTTCCCATTTTTGCCTTTTTCTATTGTACTGAATTCAAGATGTCTGAGTTTATAGCTCACCCCAGAATTCTTACACACACTTGGAACATAGTATGTCTGGGTTTACAACTCATCCCAAGTCCTTACTCACACTTTGTGTAACGCCTTGGATCCAAGTTACGTAGAGAAACCGTAACTTATCTCCGAAGGTTAAAATATAACCCAGGATAGCAAAATCAGAGTGAACGAAAACATGAATAAATCAATAACTAAATAAACATAGTGCACTATAACCCAAGCTCAACAATAAAAATACCATAACCAATTCTAACTCACATGAACCAAGCATATACCCACGGTGTCGTCCTTACCAGAGTCTGAAAACAAAACAAAACAAAACGTAATGAGATACGAATATCCCAGTAAGCAGCACATGCATGCTAAAATACAGTTTAGCAGCTCTAAAACATGATACAGTTGTAAATCATGCAACAATAGCGATAATACATCAGTTCCGAATAATCAGAGTAATTCAACAGTAATCCATCGATCAGTATGAGATACAAGAATAATCCAGTTTAACAAACGTACATGTAACATCAAATCAACAGTCGATAAGTCACCGCAGGACTCATGAAATAAGACTGCCTTTAACTAGTGTAAGACCATGCTCACTATGCCACCTCCCGGCTTATGAGCGAAGCCGAGCTACACGGTCATCGACTTATTGCGGGAGAACCCATCCAGATACAGTAATGGGTTGGCATGTACTATCCTATCATAGCCGCAGCCAACCAGATACAGAGAAGGCCTCACCAAGATACATGGTGGAAACGCGTGCGTGAACAAAGTGTTACAAATAGCAAAGAACAATCCTTTCCACTATCTAGCTCCTAACATGGATCCATATCGAGCTATGCCCACTAGACTCTAAAACCAAAACCAACCGTGAAAGCTAGTAAGCACAACTCATCTCAATCTCAATCACATCATCCCGAGATACACGGGGCATCTCCGAGATACACGGAGGCAAACAACATCCCGAGATACACGAGGCATCACAAACCGTCATTTCATCAATAACCATAAAACCCTCCTCCAAATTCATGGAGGAATCCAAATAATCAGATTAATCCAAAATAATTTGGTTTCAAAATCCTTTTCAAAAGTTTTGCATAAAATCCTCTTTATAATCAAAATTTAGTAAAGTTGTCAATCTCGGCTAAACCGGTAAATTCGAATGTTAAAACTAGAACTAAAAACCATTACTAAATTCAGACCTGGATTATTTAACTTGTGCCCAAACAGTAGTTTTCTCTATAAATGTTACCCTTAGTTCGCACTTTTTAACATAACCCTTAATGCTTTCTATTAATACTTCTAACTCACCTATGAAGGCCTACAGATTTCCTCCTCTTGGTTATCTTAAATTCAGTAATTACATTTCCAGATATATTTCCCTTTAGTAACTTCAGTTCACTCCACTCCCTTTTAGTCATTTCTATTTAATTCTATAGGCAACTCCATCACTTAAGGTTTACAAATTACAAAGTATAAGAGTTGGACAGAATTTCAGATTTCTTAATAACACACAACCTATTAACTAGTGAATTTTTCTGCATATAATACTTACACCTTAGTATACCCCAGTTCCAGCACTTATACTTTACCCAAGCACTTTATTTACATCTATTTAAGGTCCCTAAAAGATTTCCCTAATTTCCAGTTTATAACTAACACAAAATCTCATTAGAAGCTGGGAAACAGAGCTGGGAAAGTTTCAATACTCTAAGAAATTCAGATTTATATCTAATACCAAATTCTGATCCCATTAAATGGTACCTGAAGTATACAACCATTTCAGCATCTTCAATTCACCCAAAACACTTCAATTCATTCCTAATAAAGTTATCAAATTAATCCCTAAAGTAATTTTCCCCCACTTGAGTTTTACAAATTAAAATGTGAAGGTGCTAGAAAAGTTCAGCACTTTAAAAGTACACAAATCTTAACTAATACATATTTCTGATTTCATTAACTAAAAACTTACGTATGATTCCATTCTCAGCACCTTCTACTAATTCAAAATACTTCAGTTTATCCCTAATTGAGTTACCTAAGAAAGGATTTCTTGATTTCTATTAATAACAACCATAAAGTCTAAAATAGGAGAGCTGCCCATGTTAGTACTCACCAGATTTCAGCAATCTTGGTCTTAAATTCCCTTCAGCAACCTAAATTTTTGAGTTTCTTTTCAGCACCTTTTTGTTTATCCAAGGTAGTTACATTTACTGCTAATTAAGTTCCATAATTAACCCCTAAAGTAGTGCCAAAGTAGGACTTAACAGCAACTTTAAAGAGGCTAAACTGAGCTGGGCACTAACCTCCAGCAGTCACCAATTCATAAATAGTTCCCTAGCTTAATAGTATGCTTTTCTGCTCTAACAACTACTTCAGCACCAGTTTAACATTCTGTTAATATCATTTATAACTAGTTTAATCCAATAACTGGGTGGAATTTACCTATGAAGAATTAGCCACACATGGTTAAGTGGGAGAGTATGGGTGCTGACCCCCCCTGACAAGGTTGTTTCACAATACTTCCATCCGATTCTCCCATAAGTTTACTGATATAAAATCTTTAATTCCTAACCCCATTAACTGAATGCTAACATCTATTTTTAAACTCCTAGGCAAGGTTTAAACATTTTAAAACAAGAAAGATGGCCTCTAAATACAACTGCACCAGCCGTCATAAAATGGAGTTGGCGCTGACCCCTACTGACCTCTTGTTAGTAAGCGCTACCAAGCCATCTCCAAGTTTGCACTAAGGCTGACCAGTACCAACCTCATGTCAGTAGGCACTGGTCAGCACCAAAAATAAATTCTCACGAAACATCATTGTAAATACTACAATTAATTTTTTTAACAGCATCTGAACCAAATTCCACTTCCACCATTCATTGGATTCTCATCTTTTCTCCTTAAATAACATGCTGATCAACACTTAAAATCAATCTAACATGAACTGATTGAAATCAGAAAATTACGAATGCTAATCTAGTAGAAAACAGGTGTTACTTACCTCAAACGATAAATTCCAGTTGCTGATCTTCCAAATTCTCAAAGAAACTCTAAAAACTCCACTCCAGAACTCACAATCACTCCTCCTCTGAAAATAATTGCGAATTGGATCAGATCTTTCCAGATCTGATTTCTAATTTACCATGGCATCAACAATAAATGATTCCATATCAATTTATACTGAACCTACCTGGACATGACGTGAGCTCACTGAATTACAGCTCCAAACGAATTGAAATTGTAGAACACGAGAGAACTTGTCATTTGTTCAGATCTGATTTAGTCTAATCGGAGTTCCTGAAATTTACCAAATGACTTGCTGAATTCGAATTCTGAACTTTTCCTCTTACCTCTTTACTCTCTGATTCCAGAAAGTTGAAGGCTCTCCAATTGTTAAACCAGCTGCCGGAAACCTCCTCCAATGATATGATTCCCTGATTCACGAATTCCTTCTCTCAATTTCTTCTGCTCCTCTCCTTCCTCTCTTGCAACCCTAGCTTCTCCTCAAAAATTCAGATCTCTTGAGAAACCAGCGAAATAACCAAGCAATTGAAATTTTCTTCCTTCTATAGTTGCCGCTAAAGCCTTTTAACCTCTTCATGATCCAATAGTGCTACACTCCACTAAAACCCCTACACCAGCACCCTTATTTATTTATTATCTTCAGCACGCCACATCATCCAATCACTCTAAACTAACGAAATAAAAATTTATAATATTCCTTCCTTATTTAAATAAAATTTTTCCATCTAATTCGAACAAAAGTCTCCGGACCAACTCCTTGGTCTTTTCCTTCCACAAAATTACTATTTGACCTTATTTTATTATTAAACTAATAATTTTTAATTTCATAAAAAATTAGGGATTTTACACTTTGAACTTAGTATGCCTGAGTTTACAGCTCATCCCATGTTCTTACACACACTACTCTTTTTTAAAGGCTCAAGTGACTTTCACTCTATCTCTTGAGATTGTCTTTTCAGAAATTCACAAATACACCCAATGATCACAACAAGCAGAATTTAAGTTCTCAAGAATTCAATTTCTATTCAGCAAAAAAAAATAATAGTAGAGATAAGAACTTGGAACTCAAGGATATGAAAATATAACACTACTAATTTCTGTGGTTTTTCTCATTTGATCATGTGCTGTAGAGAAGACTGTAGTGTGCAAATTAGAACATATCTTACTAAAACTTATGAAATTCATTGATTGGAGAGTTGAATAAGTGTCAAGATTTTATAGACCTAATGTTCCATAGAGCATACTCCTAATGATTTCCTAAGAGTCTCAAACTTTTGTTGATCCAAAGGTTTTATAAAAATATCTATAATTTGATTTTGTGTTTGAATATGTTCAAAGAGAATTGTGTTGTTCACAACTAATTCTCTTATAAGGTGGTGCCTAATGTCAATGTTCACAAGGATTTGTCTCCAGACATGTGCCTGAAGCATCAACTCTCTAGATGCCACAGGTTGGTGTCATGTGCTTTTGAAGCTGTATGGACCACTTGACAGCCAAGATCAGACTTCCTAACCCAGATTTTCTTCACTTTTGGAACCTTATTTCTCAAGTAGGGGTTACTTGAAGGTGGTGATGCATTCTTTTGCAATCTTTGGGCAGAACTTAAAGGGTGTTTAATGTCTCTTAAGTTCTGAAACTTTTTAGACAGCAGCTCTGTTTCTTTCAAGAGAGTATCAAACTTATTGAATAAGAAAATTTCAGACTTAGTTTGAGTCTGAAATTTTTCCTTATCAATATATTCCTTAGGAAGACCATGAAGAATATTACATTTTGGCTTTATATGTCCTTTCCTTCCACAAAAGTGACACATAGGGACAAAAGGTAGAGGTTTAGGTTCAGGTTTCTTTCTAGCATTACCTCTATAAACAGAATTTTCAGAATTGAATTTCACATAGGGAGGAAGATCATTACCAGCAGATGCTTTACCCTTATATAAGCCTTGTGATGAGCTTTCTCCAATTGACATTACCTTTCCTTTTCCTTTAAGTGCTTCATTAAGAGAATTTTCAGCAACATATCCAAGTCCACTGAGATCTTTGTCTCTTCTTTGGCTCTCAAGCATTTCATCAAGTGCCTCGGTTCCTGCAGAAAATTTTGTAAAAGAGATTTCAGACAACTCGAGTTCATTTTCTACCAAGGAGATTTTACCTTTCAGGTTTTCTAACTCAGTAGCTTGTTCCTTATTCATGAGTTCAGAATCATGAATTTTAGATACCAGAGAAGCTTCTCTGACTTGTGCTTCCGAAAAAAGTTTCTCAATCTGTTCTCTTTGTCTCAAATAGTCTTCTTTCTCCTTCTCAACACCCTTTAGTTGGAGTGATATTCTTTTGCATTTTTTCTGAAGTTTGTGAAACTCCCTATACAGTAGATTGTAAGCTTCTTGAAGATCACCATTCTCTTCTGAGTATTCATCTTCACTACATTCACTAGGGGACTCACTGTCTGAATTTTGTATGACTACAAATGCCATAAAATTCTCTTGACTTTCCTCTGTTTCTGAACCAGAATTTTCCTCTTCATCATTGTCATCCCAAATAGCTTTTAAGGCATTTCTCCTCTTAGACACTTTATTGGGATACTCAGCAGCAACATGGCCAAAGCCTTGGCAATTATAGCATTGAATTCCCTTTGGATTTCTTCTCTTACTTTCTGATTTTGCTTCATTGTTCTTCTTGTTAGTTCTGAAATCTTTTGACCTTTCTGAGGAGTTTGCTAATTGCTTCTTCTCGAAGAAACTTCTGAATTTTTTAGCAAGCAATACCAACTCTTCAAGATCGTCATCTAAATCTTCATCTTTACCCTCATTTATACTTTTAAGAGCAACCCCCTTTTGCTTCTTGGAAACTCTCAGATTAGCTTCAAATGTTTGTAGAGAGCCCACCAACTCTTCTACTTTCATTGCATCAACATCCTTAGTCTCTTCTATTGCTGTAACTTTGGGTTGAAATCTCTCAGGTAGAGATCTCAGAATTTTCCTTACAACCTTGGATATGGGAATCTTCTCTTCTAGATTGAAGCTAGTGTTAACTATGTCACTCAACCTAGAGTAGAATTGGTCGAAGATCTCTTCTTTATCCATCTGAATTGTTTCAAAAGCAGTGGTTAAACGTTGCAAACGAGACAATTTTACAGTAGCTGTTCCTTCATGAATAACCTCTAATATGTTCCAAGCTTCTTTGGCAATTTCATATGTAGAGATCCTTCTAAATTCCTGTACAGTAACAGCACTAAACAAGGCATTAATAGCCTTGTTATTCCAGCTACAGTTGTCAAATTCTCCTTTATTCCACCTATCATAAGCCTTTGGAACAATAACACCTTGAATATTTTGTGTGGGTGCTTCATACCCATTCAAGACAGATAACCATATTCGTTCATCTAAAGATTTCAGATAGGCTCACATTCTTGCCTTCCAATAGGCATAATTTGACCCATCAAAGAGGGGTGGCCTAGAGGAAGAAGCCCCTTCTTTGTTGTAGTCCATAGAGAACCAAGATCTCACTCTTTAACAGATTTGAGTGGAGTGGCTCTGATACCAATTGAGATTTCTAATCTCAGGTCCCTGTTCTCTAGGATTCTAAACAACAAGAAGAGATTACAATACCAAATGACAAAACAGTGACAAGAGAACACACGATTTAACAAGTAAATCCTATCCAATTGTCAAGGTAACAACTCAAGTCTCTTTGAGGAAGACCAGGCCTGAAACATTTGTATTAAGATGAAAAAGACAATTCAACTATGTTCAGATTTACAAAAAATTTCAACAAACCAAAAAGTCACTTACAAAGATTGAATCCTCAACCTTCTTCTTCAATTTGATCTTCACGCTTTAAGAAAGCTTCAAGACTTCACATGTACACTTTGCAATCGATGAGGTAGCCCATTCCAATCTTTCACCAGATCTGGAATGTTTCTATTCTCTGGTCTTTCACAGCCCTCCAGAACACTCCAGCAACCTCTCGTTCTTGATCTTCTCTGGTTCAACTCTTCACCAAGTTTTCCAGCTCGAAAATCACCTTCTAAGAAGCTTCAAGAACCTTTAAATCAAGGGTTCTTGACCACCTTGACAACCTACTCTAACAACCTATAACAACCGTAACAAATTTTAAACTAACCCAACTGAAACTCACAACAGCCTGGGATTTCAGTTTGGCCTGTATCTACAACATGTTACAATTAACACTACCAGTAGCACCCAAAAGTCACATTCATATATCCATATACAGATTTTAACATTTCATCATTCTTATACTACAATGCTTTGATCATTAAATCACACACAGAATTTTTTAACAACTTCCAATAAGTATTGTCATGCAATTAGTCACATGGAAAATATATTTTCCCAACACTATTTGTAAAACATGCAACCTTTTTTTTTTGGATGAGAACATATGCATTTTATATATCACTCCGAAACAATACGAGCCTGGGTTCGACCGACATAGTCCTCCCAGATAAGCCTATTAATACAATGAGGAACATTTGAAAACCAAAAACAGCTGAACTGGCTTAATGCAAAGGAGGCCAGCCCATTTGCTACACAATTGGCCTCACGATAGATTTTGACAATTTGGCACCTTAAGAATAGTGCGCTTAGGTGTCGCGCTTCCTCCATCACATGCTTGATTCTCCATGGAGTAGCAAAAGTGCTATAGAAGGATTCCACCACCACCTTGGAGTCGCTCTCAACAATCAAATTACTGCACCTTAATGCCATTCCCAAATGAAGACCTTCAACTAAAGCCATTGCATCCGCCATTAAAGAGTCCTCAGCTCCAATCTTGTTTGCCACAGCACCTAGACACCTTCCATCTGAGTTCCTTGCAACGCCACCAATTGCAGCTTCCCCATGACTCCTCATCGCTTCACCATCCACATTAATTTTGTCCCATCCTTCCAGCGGTCTTTCCCACTTGATGAAGATCTCTTGTTTCCTTGCTTTGTCCCCGCCACTCTGAGTCTCGTTTAATCTGCTTGAGTCCTCCTGCAAAGTACAAAATAAGGAGGAAGTAAGATCTATGCTAGGATTCCTGTTTTCAAAAATTAGTTTGTTCCTTGCGATCCACACAGTCCAGCACAAATTCGCCCAAGCTGCCCAGACTAAGTTCTCATCTCTGTCATCAGTTCCTTTAAGCTTGAAAATGTGATCAAACACCCAGTCTTTACAGTTGTTCACGTTCAGGTTTGTCTCAATTCTACCCCCATTAGCCCGAACCACAATGCTCTAATCAGGTCACATTTGTAAAATAAATGCACATGGGATTCTTGCTCTGCGTTGCATAACCCACATAGCTCAGAAGCAACCCCCACCCTAGATTGCAGAATATCATTTGTTAAGTTACCCCCTTGAATGGTTTTCCAAAGGAAAAACCTAATCTTCTGGGCGCATGGCAAGTGCCAGATCTTTAAACATTGATTCTCTTCAACTCTAGAGGAGGAGACATTACACATTAACTTATAAGTGGAAGAGACTGAGAACTTACCTGAAGCCGTGCCTTTCCATATTAGCAAATCTTTGGACTCATACTTACTGATAGGTGTTAAACATATTGGGTTTGCAATTTGTTCCGGCCAGAATTCCTTGAGTTTATCAATCTTCCAACACCTAGTATTTTGGTTAATTAGCTCAGCCACCATACCCTGTCCACGACTCCCTGCCTGATGAGGACTTCCTACCTACAAGTTAGAAACCTCATTAGTCCATCCCTCTTCACACATTTTAATGCGCTTACCATCAACAATGAGCCATTTTTTCCCCAATTCTAGGACCTCTTTGACATTGAAAAGCTGTCTCCAAAGCCATGACGCATTCCTCCTTATAGAAGTTTGGAAGTAAGTCTGATTTGGGAAGTATTTAGCTTTTATAATGTTAGCCCAAATCTTCTCATCCTCCATCGCTAGTGCCCAAGCAGCTTTGGCGAGCATGGCCTTGTTAAACCTTTTTGAATCTTTAATGTTATGCCCACCATACCTCCTTGGAAGACAAATCTTCTCCCAACAGATTGTGTGAATGGTTCTTTCTCTCCCAATTTTGTACCATAAGAACTTCCGTGCCTCCTTATCAATCTTTTCCAAAACCCCCTTTGGGATTTTAAGGCTACTCATAATGTATTGACTTGTGCTAAGCATCACTAAGTTAATCAATGTAAGCCTTCCAGCTTGCGTTAAAAGTTGGGCTTTCCACCCAACAAGTCTGCTGTTAATTTTGTCCATGTGTCCCTTGAAATGTTTGATTTTTGGAGCATTGAGAAGAATGGGCATCCCCAAATGCTTTCCTGGATCCTTGGAGGGTTTTATCTCGAAATTCATGGCCACTCTGCCTTTAGCTTTCCCCATGATGCAGGGACTCAAAAAAAGCTCAGATTTTGCAAGACTTAACTGATGCCCTGCCATCTCATAGAATGAGTTAGTAATAGCCAAAAAGTGATTTATATTTGTTTCAGCAGTTCTACCAAAGAGGATAAGGTCATCGGCATAAAGCAGGTGACTAACAAGTTCGGCTAATCTGGTAGGCTTAATACCATGGATAATGTTGTCTTGCTTAGCCTTCACAAGCGCATAAGATAAGACCTGTTGGGTCATGATGAAAATATAAGGGGATAGGGGGTCCCCTTGTCTAATTCCCCAAGAAGGTTTGATAACGCCACAGGGTTTCCCATTGATCATGACGCTATAAGAGACCGAACGAATGCAAAACATGATAAGGTTGACAGTGTGGTGCTGAAACCCAAAGGTTAATAGAGTTTTTTCAATAAAATTCCAATGAATTCTGTCATAAGCCTTGGCCTGGTCCAACTTGGCCGCAAACAACCCATTCTTTTTATTCCTTTTATTCTTTTAATGGTATGAAACAACTCTTGGGTGGCAAGAATATTTTCCTGAATCATTCTACCAGGGACAAAAGCTCCCTGGTGTGGGTATATTAGTTTATTCGTAAACGGTCTAAGCCTATCCACTAATATCCGAGCAATGATCTTGTAGGAAAAGTTACATACGCTGATTGGCCTATACTCACCCAGTTTCCTCGGGCTTTCGCACTTAGGAATAAGGACAATATATGTGTGGTTCACTTTCTCCTCAAAACACCCATTCAAAAAGAAATTTTTAACCATAAAGCTTACCTCGTCCTTCACTATATCCCAATATGTCCTGTAGAAGATACCTTGAAAGCCATCAGGGCCTAGGCTTTTAAGCTCTCCCAATTTCTTGACAGCTTGCCATATTTCTTGATTCGAGATAGGTCTAGAGATCTGATCATTCTCGACCTACGACACAGAAGGAATGATGTGAGACATAAGAGAAAAGTCTCTATCCTTACCGTCATCAGTGAAGACATCTCTGAAATAGTCCACTATTGTGCTTTCAATCTCAGCCGGGTCTTGAATCTCTTCATTGAGATCATTCCTGATAGACAGAATATTGTTCTTGTGTCTTCGGTTGATGGTAGTTAGGTGAAAAAACTTCGTGTTAAGATCTCCATCTCTGAGCCATTTAATTCTTGATTTTTGCATCCAGAAGGATTCTTGGGCTTTGAGCGCTTCAATGTAATCCCTATTAAGAGCTCTTTCTTTTTGCTCAAGGGTGTGATCCTCCCTAGCTTCTAGTTGCTGCTGAGTAGCCTTTAGCTCATTGTAGATCGTCAGCACTCTTCTGTTTACATCTCCAACTGTATCTCTATTCCAATCAGCTAGGCGAAACTTCAGTTGAGTTAACTTCCTGGTGAGGCTTCCTCCACTGTTTCTCCAGTTGCCCTTCATAATATTTTCGCAATTAGGCTCATCCACCCAGAATTTCTCAAATCTGAAGACTCTGCCCCGCTTCCTTAATCTGCTATTAAGAGTTAGACAGAGAGGGGCGTGATCAGATCCCACAATGGGATCCTGCCACAAGGTGGAATTGGGAAACTTCAGCAGCCATTCCGTGGTGACAAGCACACGATCAATCTTTTCTCTGATTTTCCCAACTCCCATTCGACCGTTACACCATGAGTACCTCATACCTTTGCTAGGCATATCCACGAGGTTATACTCATCGATAAACTTAGTAAAAAACTCAGCTTTCCTTTGCTGAACCTGACTACCTCCTCTCTTCTCATGGCTGTACTGAACTACATTAAAGTCCCCCACAGCGCACCATGCTTCATCACCTGTGTTGGCAAGTCTCTTTAAAGACTCCCATTGGGTTTCCTGCACAAGAATGTTAGAACTCGCATGAACAAATGTAAGGTCAAACGTCTCACCTGACATGCTTCTTATGCTAGTATGCACACACCAGGACTTGACATTTTGTATTGTTATAGTGCAGGTTGAATCCCAAAGGATCTAGAACCCTTTAGCTCTTCCATTGGCTGGTTTCCACCAGTAGTTAGGGAAGCCAATCCCTTTAATAAACCTTGCAGATTTTGAATTATCCATGAGAGTTTCAAACCAAAAAAGAACATTGGGTCTGTTAATACGAATTAGGCTTCGCAAATGAAGCCGTGCCGGGGCTCGACCCAAACCCCGGCAGTTCCATGCAATCAATTTCATTCTCTAGGCCCTGGCTACAAGCACCCGGCAGAGGAAGAAGGACCGCCACTTAGGTCACCAGGCGCTTCACTCAGCTCACAAATGATCACATCAGAAGCTTTTCTCTTTTTTTCTGGAAGGGGGGGGGGGGGGGGGGGGGGTCGTCCCCCCCTCTCCCTCAAAAACCATGGAGGAGGACTCTCTGATCCACGACTTACCCAGTCTAGATTTGGATTTGGACCCACCAGACTTGACAATACTGGACTTCGAAGAAGGCACACCAGGCCTGGGCTTCAAACAGCCAGAGGGGGGGTTACTATAAGAGCTATTGGACTGGGATAGGTCCATATCATTTATAGTTAAGTGAGGAGAGACCTTGAGAGAAATACTAGGGCCTGGGTTAAGAGGCTTGGCCCCAAATTTGAAGAAATTAGGAAAAAGCAAATTGGGCCCATCCCACTTCGGCCCAACCATAGAAAAGGAGCCGTTACCCCCATTAGAAACCTAACTTGAGTCCGCAAAGAAGGAGCCGTTAGACCCGTTGGAGCACTGCCCGAGGGTGTCAAGCGAGCCGTCCTCGGAGTTGCTGTGAGTCCCATCCCCATTATGGCTCGGGGAGAAGGAACTATGCGAACGACTCCTACCCACTCAGGTTGACTCGGGTCTTGACTCAGCGCCCCCTAACTTCTGAGGAGATCTCATGGCAGCTTTGCTGAGGGGGTTCCTTCTCCGACTCATCGGAATTGAGAGATTACCGACATACTTTCTAGACTCCTGAGCACCTGCATCTCCCGGCTTACTTATAAAAGGGTTAGCACAGTTAAAGATTGAATGCCCAATGAGGACACAAGAAAAACAAAATGAAGGTAAGTTTTCATATTTAAAATCAAACCAACACTTAGAATCTTGATGAACCTCGAAGAGGATACCAGATGGGATCGGTTGATCAAGGGGAAACTGGACTTTGGCAGACACCTCCGAGGAAGAGAGAGCTTCTTCTTCAATCTCCACCACCAGGCAAACCCCAAAAAGGTTAACCAGGTCCATAACAATCTTTTCATCGTGATATTTCTTGGGGAGGTTCAAGATTTTCATCCACATCGTAATCGTCTTGAACGAAAAGGCAGCAGCTTCATCTTCCTCCTGGATATTGTCCATCAGCAGGAGCGAGGAGTTAATGACCCAAGGTTGGCATTTGAGGACGTTGTCTTTGTCGCATGAGTCCTGAAACCCAACAAGAAATCTGCTAGGCGCCACCTTAAGGCACTTGGCTAACTTGATATCCTTCCAGAGCTGGGAACAGGTGTTCCTGAAGGAGTTTATTTGTAAATCTTCATCACAGATTTCGCAAACAACAAGATTCGCCCACTTTCCTTCAACCCTATTCCAGTCTTCGTTACTGACCTTGAAGACCTGATCAGGTCTGGGAGGGATGAATAGATTTTGAAGCTTCTGCGAAAGGTCTTCCATCAGATAGAACAAAGAGGGCAAAAGCGGCAACCGACTCCACAACACACAAAACCTAAGAGAAGACAACCAAACCACCGAGGAAACCTAGGATCAGAGAGAGCCTCACTCCAGGCAAGGAGGGAGAGAGAGGACAACTACCCGATTAGCTGGCTTCCATGAGTGGATCTCAAAGGAAAAGTAGGTTGGGGGAAGAAGACACTGAGCAACTCAAGGCAACTTCTAAGGAAGCTCCGCTTCAGACACTGAGCGTGCCTTACATGAAGTCAACACACATAACACCCAAAAAAAAAAAAAAAGCATGCAACTTACAAAACCCTCATTACTGTAAGCTTAAAAAAACTTGCAACAATAAGAAAAACAGAACTTTCAGGTGTGCAGCCTCACAATTATTCAAGAAAAAGGCAGCAACGAAAATACTTCAAGAGATCATAACTTATTAACTTGTATATAGTTTTTCATCCTCTTTTACATATCAACACTCAGGCCTACAACCCCGTAACTGAATGGCCGTCATAAGTTAGAAAACCCATAAAACTGTGAGTCGATACAATATGACCAAAATAGTCATCTTAGTGATCCATTGGCTCTTGGAGAAAGAGCGAACTTGGCCAACCCCTCAACTGGGGAGCACTAGAGTAGTTTTTAGTCCTTTTTTTGGGTCATCAGAAAATGGTTTTGAGTCCTTCTGACGCATTGTCTATCTTTCTGGCCTGTCTGATTAGTCGATCTTCAGACCATCAGGACAAATACAAGTGATATCAGAGCTCCGCACGATCAAACACATAAATGATCAATTGATTGGAACCGTATGATTTAACGATCAACTGAAAGAGTCAGTTTTACGTTCGTGCCATATGAAACTTCAAAATCTGGACTTCTCTACCACGAAGATGCATTAAAGAAGATTATTACACAAAGATTGCCATCTGCATCTCGCTTCAAAGGCTACTGTGTGACTTCAGCTACCAAAGTTGTTTCTGTGCAAGTTCAAAAGCTAATCCACACAACACTTCTACATATCAATGACCAAACGACCCAACTGAAGTTAAGAACATACTGAACAAGAAAAGAAGTCACAAAAGCCATAATCATCAACATCTAATCAAAACCCATAAGATGGGAGAACCCACATTACAAATCTAGATTGTAGCCAAATATCATAAAAACCTTAGCTAAACAAACAAAGATTCAGATCCTCTGTTTTATTAGGGCTATAAATTTAAAAAAAAAAAAGGAAAAAGTTTCACCTACCCAATTTCTTCAATACCAAATTACCCCTGGGACCTCCTTCATGAACCAGAGTAAACTGGAAGCATCATCAGCTTTATAATGCTTTGTAGCCATCCACCTCCTTCCCCTGCCATGGCAATCTCGTAAAAAATGGCACAGCTTGCTTGTCATAGACTTTCCCACAAAAACTTCTATAGCGTACTCTCTTCAAGAAAGGCGATAGATGCTTGCTGCAGGTCTTCAGCATAGCAATCATATTGCAGAGCCCAAGATGCACTCAACTAGCGTCCATCTAAATGTCAAACAGACACGAATCATGGAGCTCAGTCTTGGGAAACAAGTCACAAGTAAAGATAGCATACAAATATCTGAGACAAAGCCTCCCATGCTCTCTTTTAGTTATAGTTCTATGGATAGAATACAAACTTTATGCTAGCATAATTCGAGAAAGGGTATTTCGAGCATTTCTATTGTATCAGGGTTATATTTCCCTTGTTATTGTCTTCTCCTTGTAAGCTTCTACCATTCGAAAAAGATAGTGAAATAGAACCAATAGCCCTAGATGTAGCCCTATTCTCGGGTGAACCACGTAAAATCTCTGTCTTTTTCTTGTTTGATTCTTTCTGTCGTTTTCTTTATTTCTCACGATTTCTAAGAATCACATCGAATTCCTAACATTGTTCCGTGTAGTAGGCAAGGAGTTTCTTTTCTCCCTGTTTCTCTTAACTATTTTATCTCCTTAATACAACCATTCATTAGCAATCACAAGAGGAAAAATAAAAGAGAGACAGATCAGTGCAACCAGCTCCATTCAAGACTCCAAGAGGATTATTACTCACTGTTAACAAAGGCTCCCTCATGCAAGTGGATTGCAACTCTCCCAAAAGCATGATTTGTAAAACAAATAAATAAAATACATACGCATCAGCATAGAGTCTGTCAAAATAGAGCTTTTATATTTGCAGCATCTGTTGTCCATCTATCAGAAATTTTATCACAATCATGCAAAAAATGCCAGAAACCAAATTCATTCATCCACCTTATCATGAAGACATTTTTCTTTTCCTTTTTTAAAGAATAACAAAAGGTATGTATTGAAGATTAAAGCTTAAAATGTACAGATTAGCAAACTCCCATTATCCCTCTTCAGCACAAATTGCAGGCAAGGTAATGATAGATTGCGCAAGCATAAACAGGTGTAATTAACGCATTATCGGTGTTGCAATGAGGGTCCCATCTAACGCTTTAGATTCCATTTTCTGATCAGATGGGAAAAGAATCAAAAAAAACCATGTTATCAGATATTAATTGAACTAAATAGTCCTAGGATGATCAAAGCATTCTCCAGTGAAGATATGTTGATTGAGTGAGAAAGGTATAAAATCTGGCCTTGGAACATCAGATGCATTCAATCAACTCTGGCCTCGTCAATGAAGTTCTTTCAAATCTTTATCCCAATTCAAAGGTTTTTATGAGACATTTACTTCTGATCCACCTCCACACGCAGCCCAAGTCCAACAAGTTTTGGCACATCAACAGGTCCTCGGACCTCCAATTCAGCTATTTCTTTCTGGTTTTCCACGTTTCCTTCCAATAAATTCCTCACCGACCAAAAGCCCCCATTCCCTCAAGAACGGATTATCTTCGTCAGTAACGCACTGTTGCAATAGCAGAAGAATCCCATTCTTCTATCTAACTCCATCTTGTACACGCTTCCGACGATATAAGCAATTCCCAATGACTGCAACAATGTCTCTTCGAAACCCTTTGTAAGGACAGGCCTTCCGTGAATCAGAAGAAGTTGGTCCTTCTTGATTCTCACTTTGCTTCATACATCTCCTGATTATTGTTGGTGGCTCAAGGTCATTAAGTAAGCTTAACAGTAAGTCTAGAGGTCCTGAGGATAGTAATGAATCAACAATATCCCTGGAATCTTCATCCTTATTAGCGTCCCTCCCACTCCCCAGAGCACAAACATCTCGCAAAATGGAGGGTGCGTAGCCAAGAACATCAATGGCTGTATAGCCTGTTGGAAGACCAGACTTGACCTTTGACACAGAACCGACAACCCCCACAACTCTCTTCATTATTCCAAGAACATATAGGGCAAAATCATAGGAAACGTTGGTCTCCTCAATTTTGTGGTTCAAACATTCCGACAGGATGCTCAAAAGAAAAGCTTGCTCAGTGGTGAAATAGGCATTTGAGCATTAAATATCCCCACTCTTCTGACCGGCACCAGGGGAAAACAATTCAGAAAAGAATTGAGGGAAGTATGATTCTTCAAAACAGATTTTTGAAAGCAGTAGCTTCGACCAATCTTCTACAAACCCCACTGGTGAAATAAAAAACGAGAATCAATGAAAAAGTGAAACCAGGAAACTAAAAGGGAACAACCAAATATGACTAAGATACCAGTTTTTTTTTTTTTTTTTTGATTGGTAAATAAGATATTTTATATATGTATATAGATAGGATCATGATTCATAAGTACACACAACGTGTACCTATGAAGCATTTGTAGGTTCACACACCAACAAAGGTATTACATAACAGTTGCACCCTCTCCCATCTGAGATTTCCCAAACTTAATGACCCAACATGTCCCTCATATCTACTGCTGGGCACCCTTCGTTACTCTGGAAACAGTTGACATTGAATCAGGTCCTGAATTTGCACCTTCTCCAACATGCCATGAGCTGCCAGCCAGTTATGCATGAGTGATATAATTTTCCTTTCTAGATTTGGTAGGCCCCTCTCTACATTCTTAAATATTCTATTGTTCCTTTCCCCCCAAATTACCCAGGATATAGAAGCAGGGGCAACATTCCATAGTAGACATCTTGGAGAAGATCCTTTCTTTACACTCCAAGCCTGTAGGACCTTGGCAAAGTTCTCTTGCTGAGTCCACCTTAGTCCAAATCTTCCAATAATTCTGTTCCATAGGGTATAAGCTTCCTTGCAATGGATGAGTAAATGGTCCACAGTTTCCTCGTTCTCCTTGCACATACTACACCTATTAGGCATCTACCACCCCCTATTTTTTAGGTGATTCACAGTTAGGATTTTATCTAACCTTGCTGCCCAAATAAAGAAGGACACCTTACTTGGTATAAATTTTGACCATATCAATTTCTGCTCAATAATCTTCGCCCCGATGGAAAAAGCCTGAATTACCTTTAAACCACACTCTACCATCCTCCTCCTGGACCGAGAGTGTGCTGTACAATTGTTGCAACATCTCTTCAAACCTTTCCACCTCCCAATCTTGCAGATCTCTTCTAAATCTTATATTCCATACCCTTCCAGCATTTTTGATCTCCATAAAATTATTCACCGCAGCTTCCCTGTCTCTGCAGATTGTATATAAGTCATTATACTTGTCCTTCAATGGTCCGTCACCACACCAGTTGTCCTCCCAAAACCGGATTCTCTTGCCGTGCCCCAGAGTAAATTTTCAATCCTTCTGAATAGAATCAAGTTCTTTTGCAATTGGTTTCCACAATCTCATCCCAAAAGAGGCTTTCGATTTGCAAGGGAACCACCCACCAAATGAAGAACCGTATTTCTGATGAATGACCTTCCTCCATAGGCTCTCAGTCTCAATGCCAAACCTCCAAATCCACTTCTGAAACAAAGCTTTGTTAAAAACATTTAGGGGTCTCAATCCAAGCCCTCCTTCTTCTTTCAACTTGCACACTGATTTCCAGCATACTAAATGGTATTTACCTGACCCCCCTGGTGCCTCCCATAGGAATTTTCTTTGGATTCGCTCCAACTTACCAACAATAGACATGGGCATCCTTAGCACTGACATATAGAACGAAGGGAGACTAAGAAGATACCAGTTGAGGCGGCCCTGAGTATTTCTTCCAAAATTGGCAACCCTCGAGGCCCAGAAACCATATACAAAGGATCACAAACCTCCTTTCTCCGAATCTTGGCAAGCTCCAGAAACTCCACCGGGAAGACTCGATCCCAAACGGCGCTCTGATGCTTATCTCCCACCAATGAAACATTACCCAAAAGCTGCAACCCCATCCGGACAACCCCACAATCGGAATCATAACCCATCATGCGAACAGCATTCAGAGCAATGGAGACGACTTTGACTCCGTTGTGTTCAATAAAAGAATTCTGGTTCTTGATTTCTCCTGCACAGAGATTTCTGAGGAGCTTCAGCGACGATAGGAGAAGAGGATGTGGAGTCAAAAGGTGATCAGATAGATGCAAAGTGAGTTGCAAGGATTATAGGGAGGATGCTCCGGGAAGCAAGATCAGAGCGGCCCTCCACAGTTCTGGAAACTTGAATGAGGAGGTCTAGGGTTTCGTTTAGGGTAGATGAGTTAGTGAATGCCAGCAACGATTGGAGGATGCTTTCGGGTACAGTGAAATCGGGCAAACGCATAACCTTCTCTTCCTCCATATTTGATCGGAAAAGCAGTACAAGTATGATACATGCAGATTGAGGTTTATTGCACCTCAAAACAGTCGCAGTAGCAGTCGAGAAAGGTCTCCCACAGCCATAAAAATGCCAAAGTTAGACAAGGACAGACTCCACGAATTATTTTAGAGTTGGGAACCAAGGGTTACGGCGTACAACTCAAAAGCCACCCAGGAGCGGCTCAAACTTTCTGGGGTCTTAAAAAAATTAATATTAAATCATAAATTTACTTCTTGTCTCTTTAGATGTAAATTTACTAATTACACTTTTGTATTCAAGTTTAGCTAATAAATAATTTTCAATAGATCAAATTGCTAAACCGTTTAATCTATCTTGACACATAGTTGTTCGTAAATAATTTTTTATAATCTTTAGTTTTGAACAAGATCAAAGCGAAATAACAATTATACTTACGATAAATAGAAAAAAGAAACTGAAAACAACAAATAATGAAATCTAATATATGTAAGAAGAAAAACTTATCAATCTGAAATCGAGACAAGGTTTTCAAGCTTTTGTGCCTAAAACGATTAGTGTCCCCTATTGGTACTTTGCCTCATAAATGGTCGAAGACCTCTTCCGATAAGTCGGTAATGTGCACTCAAATATGAGTCTACAAGCAAATTCAATAGCAATGTCACTCACTCATTCTTTGATTTCAGAAGCAAATAAGAAGAGAATATGGATGTGGAAGATGAGTGTTTTGTTTTTCATAAAACAGAGAAACCCTAAGTTCCTTTTCCCTTTTAAAAAACAAGAGAGAGAGAGGGTTTCCACGAGTTGCTCAAAAGGAACTAAACCTCTCTTAAGTCTTAACGTTAATAAAAGGGGCTAAACCACGAGTGAGGCCTTCATAGTTGGGGGCCTTAACATTTGAAAAAATTATTCAAAAAAAAAAAGGTTAAAAAAAGAAAACGTAATAGTTTGTGGGCCTTAACGGCTTAGTGTTTAAGAAAACAAAATAGGTAATAAAGAAAAACATATTTAAAAAATGGGGTCTTCCTAGTTTGGGGGCCTTAGTGGCCTACCCCTCTGAGCCACCCCTGAAGCCTCCTTGACGAGAGAGGAAAGACAAAGGGCTTACGTGGGGGATTCATGTGGATTTCTGATCCTGAAAGGATCTGATCTTTCTGGGTTGCATTTTAAAACGTAAAGAATTGTTATCTTCATCTTTCTTTGATTTCTCTGCAACTCAAGACGCAGACTTTCTAGAAATTAAGGTGGAGTTTCAGAAAATGTGTTACGAGCGTTTTTACCAAACCCCCGGGGACAACTCTTGAACTGTTATCTTCATATTTTGCAGGATCGTAACATCCATCATCCTCGCTAACGCTTCTGTTGTCAATCATTTTGGGTACGTTCAAAGCAAAGGTATCAAGCAATTCATTGTCTTCATAGATTTGGGTGCTTTGAGGGCACAAGTGTCAACTAATTCATCGTCTTCATAGATCGAGCTGTCGCAAAGAGAATACTGCTAGGGCAACACCAATCTATAAGAGATGAAGGTTTGTCTTGTTGATCATTTTGCTTATAATTTTATTTGGTTCAGTTTATTATTTGAATTGAATTCTTTATTGAGGGTAATATTTTGTAGGAAAGATTTTTTATCATTTTGGCTAGGGTTTGGCTAGGAACGAATGGGTCATTTTGATTCACTACATGCTGTAATTGAGGGATTTTATTTGACTCTTTAGGATTGCTTTTATTTGGCAAGAATTTTTTTTTTTTTGTTTTTTTGGGATTTCTTTAATTTGGAAAGATTCTTTAGAATTGATTTAATTTGGCGACATACGTCTTAGAGTGGTCTATTTAAAACTCTTTGTGAAATAAAATTTATTATTTTCCCCAAATTTGAGTTTTATCATTAAATGCTCTCAACTTTCATAAGGATGGGGTGCTTTTATTTATTTGTTTATTTTTAAAAGTTTGGAGTTCTTCTTGAGGATGCTATACAGGTTTAACATGCAATTTTATTTGCATTCTATTTAGAGTACAAGGTGCATTCGTATAACAGAAATGTTTAGCGTGCATTGGGCTTTATGGATGACCACTATCCTGTGAAAAGTGCATTCTTGCCTCTAAAACATTGTAAGCATGATTTTTTTTGCTTTTATTCTTTTTTATCTCTATGGATATTTGATATCCTTGGTTGAGGAAAGACGAAGACGGCTCTTTCAAAAAACCTGTGATGTCTCTCCACATCCTAAATATCAAAGATGGTCGTTTTCATTGGGCAGCATACTCTTTGGTAAACTAGATGATCGCATTTTTTTTTTCTTATGGGTTAAAATTTTTTTTCTTGTTTGAACATATGAATATTTTATAATTATTTGGATTGGGGTTTCTAAGGTTTTTTTTTCCAGAAAGTGTCACTGGGAGTGGGAGCTAAATTGAATTGAAAATTTTACATTTATAAAATTATTTAGATTGGGGTTTATGAGTTTTTTTTTCCTCGATTTTATTTGTTTTGGTGTCCTCATTTTACATCCTTTTGTCTAACTTGTGTATTTGGAATAGGATGTATCGAGATTATATTTTTTTTAAGACTCAGATGGGTTCCTCCATTTTCTTTTGAAAATTTTTTAGAATTCAATAGCTTTATTATATATATTGAAACATGATCAGTTGGAGCTCATGACAGGGGCGACTCAAACTTTTTGGGGGTGTGCGCACCTGACTTCGGTCGCACTGGGTAAAAATGGGAAATTGGAGTCGCCACCGCCTGATGGGGTGCAGGCGGACACCTAGGTGCCTAGATTTTCTATTAGACTGGTCTGTGGCTTAGAGATTCTAAGTAAGTTCTCGGTTATGGTCCGGGGAAGTCCGTAGACATCCCGGTCCGTCCCATCGAGTGACGGGTCCCATAGGTTTCCCTGGTTTGAGTCAACTTTGGTCTCTCACTCACCCGATTCCTATTCCAGCATGCACAATTGTTTAAGTTTGACGGGACTGCCAAAGTGGTGTGGGTCCCTTTACTTGGTTTTATCTTCTTTAGTTAGAATGATCTGGGTCTGGCGGGGTGTGCCCCGTTGGAAGGCCCACGGTATCCCTTGGTGGGCCAAGTGTGGCCCTTTGGACCTTGGTTCAATTTGACTTGATTTTATTTTGAAGTTCAAGTGAGGTTATTAAGTTATTTCCATGCAAGGTGGGCTGGATTGCTTAGCGGGCCCGTGAGTGGGCCACACATGGTAGCCAAGTGATTTATTGGTTTTATCTTGCTTAAGTTTCCAAAATGGGCCAAGCCTGGGCTTGGGGCCCTTTACCTGGGCTTGGGCTTGAAAGCCCAAGACTTCTTGGGTTTAGGGTTTTGAAACCCTAACCTTGCTTGGTTTTGTGGGCTTAGTGGGCCCGACAGGCCCTACCCATGGTCTCGGCCAAACCATGATTTTAACTACACATGCAAGCCCCACGTAGGGCTTTGGTGGGCCTCCAGTGGGTTTGGCCCACTCAATCCTTTTTAATTATCTTATTTAGGCACAATTGAATAATTCGGGCTGGGTGGGCCCCGTTGGAAGGCCCACTGGAAATCAAATTGGACCGGGGGTCCAAGTCCCATGTTGGGTTTCCAGGTGACCCAGAAACCCTATTGGCACATTTGGTTCGGTTTGAGAATGTCACCCACAGTCAGCAAAAATTACAAAATATGCAGAAATCATGAAATACACAAAATATACAAAGAATCGCATAATCTTGGTCCAAGGTAGAGGTGGCAATGGGTCGGGTTCAGGTAGGTTCGGGTCGGGTTGATGTATGGGGTTAACACGTCTAGGCTCAACCCAACCCGCCCGTTTAATAAACGGGTTGGAATATCCTAACCCTAACCCAACCCGCTCTAACACGCTTCAACCAGCCAACCCGTTTAAATAATTTAAATTATTACTAAAAATTAAAAAGTTAAATTCATTCTAATATCAAAGTCTATACAAATTCTATTTTTTAATTCATTTTAGTATTAAAGGACACCTAATAAGCATAATAACACACCAATCATTAAGATATAACTAAAATGACATGAAGAAAAGAACTAAAACAACTAATAAAGTTTTAAAAGACTTTAATTTTCATCAATACGTCATTTTATATTAGTAGATGCTAAGAAATTTGAAATATTTATACGTAAAAAGTCTTTCTTTACTTTATCCTTTGTCATTATTTATATTAAAAGAATAAAGATTAAATAACCACAAGTATTGTTATTATAATTTTCGAAACTTCTATTATACAAAAAAATAAACGGGTTGTAATCGGGTCATTTCGGGTTGAGGGGTCAAACCCTAACCCAACCCGTTTATGATCGGGTTGAGAATTCATGACCCTAACCCAACCCGTTTGTTGAAACAGTCAACCCTAACCCGCCTAAGACCGGGCGGGTTGGCGGGTCACGGGTCACAATTGCCACCTCTAGTCCAAGGGGAAGGACCTGGGGCCCCTGTGGGTGGAGCAAAGCGGAGCCCATGGGGCGAGGTCCCTCCTCGCATCAAGGAACGAGTTAGATGCGTGGCGAACAAAGGGGTTTGGGGGGGGGGGGGGGGGGGGGGGGGGGCGAAGCCTCCCGCGGTACGGTACAAGGGTATTTTCGGATTTTTAAAAATATAAGCAACTCAGCCTTAAAAGGATATGCGCTGACCTCCGGGCGCTAGGCACGAGGTCAGCGCGACCTCGGCGGACCGAAAACCGCGAAAAAGGCACACACGTACGCGCTTAGCGCGAGCGAAAAGCGCTAGCGCGAGCCTCGCACGAGCTCAGCGCATGCTTTTGCCGAAAATCGAACTTCTATTTTTTGCCCAAACTCCATTACTAACTGGGTTTTTAATGTCTGTAACAACTTCCTAGGGATCCTTAGACTCCCAGAAGACACCTGAACCCACTTCAAAATTAATCTAACCTAATTTCTCCTCATGACTCAAATCTCTTTGCAAACCCACAAATCCGAAAACAGAATATGAACAGCATTAACAAAGAAGGGAACAGGGGGGCTTTACATCGGGGTACATGAGATCAGAGGAGGTGACCATGGGAACAGACTCCCACCTTCGAATCAAACAAGCACGAACAGCAAATAACTTGCAAAGACAGAAAACGCCCTAGCATGCTTGAAATGAGCTCATTCTTGTTTGTATTAAACAGGAACATTACCTTGGTTTTAATCCTCTGCAGGGTGTGCGTGAGGCTTCCTGGGAGTGCACGAGCAGTCGCTGGAGCAACACCTCTCCTCACCAGCTTGTCGTCTTCTTGGTTGTGAGGTAATCGGAGAGGAAGAAGGGACGGTTTTTTAACTCAGGCCAAGCGAGGAGGACCGGTTCTCCGTGGGAAGAGCCAACCCCATAGAGAACCAACGAAGAGAGTGAGAACTCTCTGCCCCGGAAAGAAATTCGCCAGAGAAGAAAGCCAGCACAGAAATGCCGAACCCAAAAATCCCCAACCAAAAAGTGCTGAACCCCGAGCAAGAATGAGGTTGCTGTATTTATAGATGAGCAAATGGGGTATCCGCCGGGATTCGCGCCGAGCTCGCGCCGAGCGGCTGTCACTCGGTACGAGCAACACAATGATTAAAACAATAAATGCGGCCGCGAGTTTGTCCGAAAAATCCGAAAATTAAGATTTAATCCCTGGGCATTTTTTATTTAATCCGATATTCTTGGATTTCTACAGATTTAGTCCCTGAGATATTTGGGATGTTTGGATATTTACGGATTTGATCCCCAAGATATTTTCCTGCGCAACTTGCCACGTGTGCAGTTCTCTGCCACGTGTGCAGTTTGCCAGTTTTGCTGCCCGGAAACTTTGATAGCTCATATTTTCTTCATCCGAGCTCCGATCTGGGCAAACTCAATTGCGTTAGAACTGTATCGGAGCCCTCTATCCAATGGCATTGGGGTAAGCACCTGGATCGGGGTTTAGCAGAAAGTCAACTTTCGGCTCCCCTTCAAGTTTGACCGGCCCGCAGAACCTTCATCCGAACTCTGATTCCTGCAAACTCAGTTGCGTTGGAACCGTGTCGGGATTCTCTATCCAATGAAATAAAGCAAGGTGGTCAACTATCACCTGATCAAAAAGTCAACTTTTTGTCCCCTCGGGGTTTGACTTTCTGCCAGGGTTTTCATTTTTAGCACTTCCGAGGGTGCAAAAATAAGGTGCTTACAGGGGGCTTTAGGCAAGGTTATAAAACTGAGGCCTTTTAATTAAAAAAATTAATATTAAACCATAAATTTATGTTTTGACTTTTTAGATGCAAAATTTCTAATTAAACTTTTGTATTCGAGTTTAGCCAATAAATCATTTTCGATAGATAAAATTGATAAACCGTTAAAGCGATTAGTGCCCCCTATTGGTACTTTTCCTCAATGCATAGGTAACGACACCTTCACCTCTAGCATTCAACAGTCGGAGACTTCTTCTAGTAAATCGGTAATGTGCACTTGAATACTGGTCTAAAGGCAAACTCAATAGTAATGTTACTCTTTGATTTCATAAGCAAATAAGAAGAGAAGATGGGTGTGAGAAGATGAGTCTTTTATTTTTTACAAAGATAGAAACCCTAATCCCCCTTTTCCCTTTTTTAAAAATGAAAGAGAGAGAAAGTAATCGGTTTCTATAAAAATGAGGGAGAGAGAGAGAGAAAGCAATGGGGAGGGGGCTTTACTCCTTGGGCGATAGCCTTAGTGAGGGGTGGGGTCCACCAAAAATTTTTTTGCCTTAGTGAGGGGGCCTTCATAGTTGGGGGGGCCTTAGGCAGCAGCTTTAGTGGCCTACCCCTTTGAGCTGCCCCTGGCTCATGAGTTCATAAAGAAAATTTGTGTAATATTTAAATCATGGATGTTCACGTCTCTACTTGATGCACATTTCTTGTTTTAAAATTGTAGAAATAATGATTCAAGTCTCCCTCCTATGCATCCAATACCTTTCGGGCCATAGACGCATGATGTCCAAGGTGGTCCAAATGCTTGAAGGTGATACCATTTAGAGAGATTGGAAGCTTCTCAATACCTTCCAGGCCAACATACATTGAAAGTGTTTATTGTATGATAGCAGTGTAACACTGCTCAAAATGGTTTCCACACCAAATTTTTATTGTACATACTCTGATTATCTTCCACACTTTTTTCTTTTTTCTTTTTATTTTTTAGTTGTGTGAATAATTATTGTGAGGATGTCAAATTAGAGTATTGAGCTAATAAGAATAATGTTCCAGACATGGATAATTTTGTCTTTTTTTTTCGGGGGGGGAGTTAAATTCTCTAGCACAAAGAAATACAAAAGACACATTTCAGGAATTATGGTGATGGATCGAATGTAGGAATGTGGTGCTTTATAGCAAATCCTGTTACCAATTATTACTGAATAAGAATTCGATTGAGTTAGGAGGTTATTTTAACAAATATGAGATCTCTGTTGTGTATGGGTGTGAATGATTCTTTTCATATGATTCCTGTGCTAGAGTCTTAATTACAAAAGAGTGGCCTTGAAAGCCTTGTAAGTAGTATTTGATGGCTGTAGCAAATTGACAACCAAGTCATTACAGATCCCAAGGTTGTACCTCAATACTTGTATGAAGAGAAAAGGTATATGGCTAACCTAAAACAACTCCATTAACAATCTAATAACAATGCCATGGTTGTATTCAACTAACCTGGTAAACAATTTTGTCTATATTGGTAATCCACTTGTTTATACATTTGGTGCATTGACAATATTAGATACCATTCCCGGGGAATTTTAGAAATTTGTTTATATTCAGTTTTTCCTTGGCTAACTGATGGGAATACTACCAAAAGCATCAATTTGGTCAAATGATTTGAGTCTTGGGAGTAATAATGACATCATGGTATTTGCAGAAATTGAAATTATATGAATGAGTTAAGCTGAAAAGTAAGAACTTGTTTGTCAATAGCCCCAGTTACCAACCCAACATGCTCATTACAAAACAATAAGAAAATTAAAAAAAAAACAAATGCCTTATCCCAACGGCTAATGAGCCACATAAATTTGGCAAGGTTCACACAAATTTCCATTAATTTCACAGTTCAGATAATCCAAATCAAATATATATGGTTGGGTTTTAAGTCATCATTTACAAATCATCTCAATGAAACAAGTATTCTCCAAGCTCGTAACATGGAAGCAAAATTTAATAGTGCCCAAATATATTAATATTGATTAGCATTCAGTCCACCAGCCTAGCTACATAATTACTCCAACTAAGAGACCTCAAAGGGTCACCACACTCACTAATCAGCATAGTCCATCTTCCCTCTACAAGAAATAAATAGGGTGTGATAGCCATTGTCTTGAGCTCCAGCAAATTTCCAAGCAAAAACTTGATGCAATTCCAGTTCATGTGGCATTGTACATAGACATGTCTTTCAACATCGCAGTTTTGGAGCCACCGGAAGGAGCATTTTGAGATGTCTTGCCTCTCCTAAAAGTCCAAATCAATTGCTTCAATTGCAGCTTCTATGTCAAAGGATTCCTATAGAGTAGCCTGTAAAATTCACAACTTGGAGCTAAACACAATACTAGTATCGATTTAGCATACCAATATCTAGATGTTGTAAATAACTAACCAAGATCATCAAATGTTGTATAATTAGGAGAATTTAGAAGCAAGCTAGGAATTACAAAGACCTTCACTTCTTCAAAACTAACTTGAGGTTCTTTATCCTCCCTAGAATATTCCCCGTACTCAAAAATTTTTTAAAACAAAAAAACAACAAATAATAACTTGGTTTGTAGAGCACACATACCAACTAGGAGCAATTAGATTAAGCTACCGTTTCAAAATAGCGATTCCCACCAAGCCTCTCAATACAAGGTAATAGACCAAAAGCCTCGTTACATTGAAACTTTTAATTAGCTCAAAGTGCTTAACAATTTAATTAGCTCAAATATTTTTGATTCAGATATCTTTGTATTCATCCTCAGGGCACAATTATTTGAGATTTAGGTCATAGATAGGGTTGCTTATTGGGCTGTGCTGGCCCGAGCACCCTAGTGGGCCGGCAAGACAAGGTCCGTGACCCTTGTCTGTGCCAGGCCAGGCCTGTGGCTCGTATGTGGGCCTGCCAGCTGTAGCGGCTTGAACCCGAGTCAATGCTAAACCGGCACCTAACCCGAATCCAAGTGCTACTGGGCCCATAAATAACATCATCAAAATACCAAACCAAGTTAAAACATTTAATAATGAACATCAGAGTGCGGAATTATTAAAGTGCGGAAGCGTAACATCTATAATCACCATAAATATGCTAAAGTATGAAACATCATCAAAATCAATAGATCAAGTTTGGTATGATCAAGGGTTCTAAAACTCTCACTCTTGGTACATCAAGTCCATAAAAATAAAATAAACAAATAATTAATCAAGGTTCTTCATCTCCCAAAAAAACAACTTCAACACTAATCATGGTAATAGTAGTCCTCCAGATGAAAATCTGGGATCTCACCTATCGAAACTCAAATCCCCCACTCGCGTATCAGCTGAAAAACAAAACAAAAACAAAATAGAGTGAGATACAAATATCTCAATAGGTAACACGATGCATGACAAAAACAATTTACATATATAAAGTAATCAGTTATTCATGCTCGATAAAGACACGATTAAACAAGTTTCAGTATCATCCAAAATAAACAGCAGTCAAATAAGGATAATTCAACAACTATTAGTTTCCAAAATCATGAATTCTGACATATAGTGAAATGAACATAATCCAAATAAACCAGCATATATCTTTGAGGAAGCTAAAACAAATCAATTCCATCATATGTTTTTGGTAGTAAACTATAAACAAATCCAAACAAACACGGTAAGGCATAAACACTTACACATGTGCCATTGTAGGACTTGTGAAGACAGATAAGTCTTTGAAAATACTATTTCAATAAAACAGTAAAACATGCGTATAACACCACTAGTGTCAATGCAGGACTCATGAAGCAAAGATAAGTTTTTGAGAAGTTACTCTTCATTCGCTATGCCACCGTGCGTCTTATGAGCGAAGCTACTAGGACCCTCAAACCCGAGTCTCATTCTGACGATAAGAGGCGTAGTCATCGACGTATTCCGCATGAAACTCACAGAGTTTGGCATGTACCACCAGCATGCAGCCCCTGACTCAATACATGAAGATGGCTGCTGATCCGCATGTACAGGGTACTCACCAGCTAGGCTCGAAATGAGACCCTACAAACATGAAACTTCCTAGAGCAAGCTAAGTTTGCAAAGGAAGTGCGAACGCAAATTTGGAGTAGGCAATCCCAAAATAAATACCCCTTCACTGATGTAGATATAAAGTAATAGTGCCTAGTGGCATATAGAATTTTGTTGTTTAAATTTCACCAAATCAAAATCAACAAAGTGATTTCTGGTGTAAGGTCTCTCTTTGTGAAAAGTAGAAGTCATGATGTTGAAAATTAATTTTCCCTAAGTGGAGTTTTATTCAAATAAGTTTAGATGTTCAAAATTCCAAAATCCTATTTATTTTTAAATTAGGCAGCTAGTTTTTGCAAACAGATTCAAAATCAATCTTTAATTTGTTTTAAAATCATGAGAACTAATTGAATAGTTGAAGACACCTAAATTCATTCGATTCAGATATTAAAATTCCTAAAAACCATTTTGTTACGAATTTAGTAATTAAATCTGTGAAAATCAAATTTTACTCTTGTTCACTCAGCGCCATCGACTAGGCGACCTAGCTGGGCGGCTGTATTAATTGAATGTAAATTTTTACTTTCAATGGGTGCTCAGGCGATCCCCATAGGCAACCACCGGAATACACGGTCGCCTAGCCGATCGCTTAGGCAACGGCTGGGCGACCTAAAATTTTGTAAATTCCATAAATGCATGCCCATAGTCGCTTAGGCGATCATGCGACTACGGCTAATCCGACAATTAAAACTGTGATTTCTCAATATCAAAGCAACAACTACATATATAATTAACCACAATACATCAAAACATACATATACATATGACTAAAACATGCACAACGATCAAACACGAAGGAAATCAAAAATCTCGATTAACCGGGGTGTTACCTACCTGTTCAAGCAAATTTCTTCTTCTTCCTCTTTCTCTTTGCGTTGATGATGATCCCTCACTCCACAGAGACACAAAACTCCTTCTGAGTTGCAGAAAACTTGAAGAAAATCGCACCCCTCTCCTTCTTCTTCCCTTCTCTTTCTCTCGGTCTCGCTCCTCTCTTCAGCTGCCCGAGAATACCAAGCAATATACTATGAGCATACAATTAGTATTCTCTTTGAGTATAAAACCCTATTTTATTCCCTCTTGATCCTGCATGACACACCTCCATCAACTCTTACACCACTAACCAATCAAATCACAAAATTCACCTTAATTTAATTCTTGCCTCGATATGTCACAATCCAATGGTCAGATCTGCACCAAACTCTTGATCTCCTCTATCAATGTGATCACCTATAATCATAATTAAAATCCATCAATAAAATCCACAAATAAATACTGATTATTATTTAATTTATAATTCTGAAAATTTTTCGCGGTCTTACACCGGCCAGCTAGACACGAAAACGGCTAGCCATTTTTTACCCCAAAAAGTGCTAAAAGTAAATGTTTTTACAATTTTACCCCCCAACAGCCATCTTAGGGGGTATACTTGTAACTGACTGTAAATGACCATTTCTATCCTTCCAACAGCCAAATAACAATCATATTTAAGGATAGAAGTAGGAAAAAACCACTTTTGGTTTTTAATAAATAGGCCTAACCATTTCCACTCCAAACCACACTGTGCGCACCCGATTTTGGCCACAAGCAAGGTGCATGCAAAGTGATGCCACTGCCTGAGAGGTGCAGGCAGACACAAAGGGGCACCTATCCAGGCCTAAGTATTATGGTCTGCAGCTTTTTTGAGATTCTGGCTAAGTTCTCGGTTACGTCTAGGGAAGTCCGAAAACACCCTAGCCTGCCTTGTCGGTTGACGGGTCCCATGGATCTCCTTGGTTTGAGTCAACTTAGTTCTCACCCAATTCCTAGGCCAACATGCACACTTATTTGGTCTGGTGGGGGCCGCTGATGGTGTGGGTCCCTTTTTTATTTGATTTTTATCTTTTTAACATTTAGTGAAGTGGGTCTGGTATGGGCCCCGTTGGAAGGCTCAGTGGAATCCAAGTTGGGCTTAAATCAAGCCCGAGGCACAATCCGGGTTATTGGGTAACCCTTATTGGATTTTTGGTTTATTTGGTTTTGAGAGTTAATTAAACATGCAAATTAAGTGGATTAAAAGTTTTTAGAGCCCAGTGGGCTTGGTCTGGCCCCACGGGCAATTAATTAGGTAGCCTTGGGCCCGTTTGTTGAAAACGGGCCTTGGTTGGGCCGAACGGGATGAGGGCCTCATTGGAGGGCCCAAGAAGCCTTGGTGGGCCCATTGGGTCCACAGTCACAAAATGGGCTTAGGGTGACCCAAAAATCCCCATAGGTTCAAATTATATTAAAAAGGGTCGGATCAGGTCCAACCGAGGTTAAAAAATGAATTTTTTAATTAATTCCGAAATTGACCGCATTTTAACTGCGGTTTGAACTGAACCGCAGATTGAATGTGTTTCAGGCCAAGCCTAGACCGCATTTGCAGTACGGTTTTGGCCCGATTTTCCAAAAAACATCGCGACAGCCTTGGGATTCGGGTCGCCGGCTCCTTTTTGCCTTCCGTCGATTTTGGTTGGTGATTTCAGCACTGCCAAGTGGTTCAAATCTCCGGCTTTTAGTTCAAATGCTTTCTTTTTTGGTGTTGTGCCAAAAGAAAAGATTTCATCTTTTGACCGAGTGTTCAGGCCATTGATAAACCTGCATGTATGGCAAATCGAGAAGGGAAAGAGGGGAAGAATTGCGGGGTACAATAAGATTTAAGAGGACAAGACCCCTCTTTTAAGATAAAATGTACATTTCTGTAGAAAAGGATTAGCTCGAAAGATGCCTAATTAGACCCCATTCTTATCAAGGACCCTCTCTTTTCCCATCTTTTGTATAAGGGAACTCCCCTCCCGGGGAGTCCCGTTTGTATGCACAAAATAAACAGGTTAGGAATAAACACAGTAGAGGATAGCCTTTGAAATAATCAGAAAAATAACTTGTTCAGAACACTTTGATAATGATGTATGTTAAATAAAAAGTTAATCAAAAGCCCACCGTGGTATTCTTACCTTGTTCTGAGATTTGGAGGTTCTTTGGTGAATGCAGACAGCACCTTGGCAGCCTTTTCAATTTCAGAAATTGGGTTCTCAATGGTCTTTATAGGGAAAATAGGGTCAGAGAGAGACAGAAAAGGGGCTAGGGGTATTTTGGGTATAGACAAAATGTTCAGGCAAGAGGTCGACAGAGGCAGGGTTCTCCCTCTCTCTCCTTTCTCTCCTTTTCTCTCCCTTTCTCTCTCTTTCTTCCTCTTCTTTTCATCCACCTCAAATGGGGGTGAGGGGGCCTATTTATAGGCAAAAAAATCATGACCGTATTTGAAATGCGGTCATGCCTTGACCATATTTCAAATGCGGTCATGCCTTGACCGTATTTCAAATGCGGTCAAATGCGATCAAGTCGCCCACGTGATAAAATCTCATGAATCTGCCAACTGACGCCGTACAGGACTCGTGTCCCGCTTCTAGAAGGCTATGACTGCATTTTAAATGCGGTCGTGCCTTAACTGCATTTAAAATACGGTCACGCATGTTTTTTAAATGACGGATTTCAAACCATCTTCCAATTTGGTTTTGAGCAAAAATCTTATCCAATTTTCCTTTTTCTTTTTGATTTATTTTAATTCTAAAAATAAGATATTTTATTAAATGTTATTATTTTAATCAAAATTTTTATTTTTCTTGTCCTTTTCTGCTTTTGCTCTACATGGGGAGTTTTCTTGAAACTTCAACTGGCCATAACTTTTCCGTCCGATGTCCAATTTCAGCAAATTTAGTGTCATTGGAATCAGCTTGGAATGCTCTATCCATTGGGATCAAATTAGGCAGCTGAATCGGGGTCGAGCAAAAAGTCAACTTTTACTCCCCCAAAAGTTTGGCTGGCTCATAACTTCCTCACCCGGACCCCGATTCCAGCAAACTCAGTTGCGTTGGAACCGTGTTAGAATGCTCTTTTCAATGGAATGAAGTGTGGTGGTCAAATCTCCTTAGATTAAAAAGTCAATTTTTTGACCCCTCAGGGTTTGACTTTTAATTAAAAATTTTATTTTCTGCATTTTGGAGAGTGCGAAAATCAGGTGTCTACACACACCTCTTTTAATCTCTTCTTACTTTCTTAGGGTCTTGTTTAAAGATTTGGCTAACGGCCAGCATATAGGAGTTTCAAAAGTGTTACTTGCGTCAATTACTTCTTGGACGGTCAAGCAGTAATAGATGTAAGTAATACTTTTGCAACTCCTTATCTCGGCATGATTCAAGAGATAAGTAACCTTTTTTTTACTATTTTTTCTATTTTCTCTATTTTTTCTTTTGCAAAAAACTACCCTGGGCCCGCTGGTTGCCCGTCGAGCACGGCACGGCCCAGGACTACCCGTGCCTAGGTTTTCCTTGACATGCCGGCCCGCGACCCACAAAGCATGGGCTAATTAATTGTGCCCATGCCATGCAAAGCCGGCTCGTTACGCAACCCTACTCATAGATTTAAAGGATAAAAAGAATATGATAATGTTAATCTCTCAAGAAATGGGCAACCAGATTAAATTAAGAAACTAATAACTATATATGATCCAACATATTATATTAGTTCAAAATTTTGCTGGTGCTTGACTCCATTCCTATCTCCACATTGAATTCCATTTCTCTACCAAGCTGTTGCCTAATAAATCTTAAAACTGTCATTGAATTGCATTGCACACCTAAACGGCACGTTAAACCTGTACAACATACTCAAGAACTCCAAACTTTAAAAAATAAACAAATAAATTAAAGCACCCCATCTGCATGAAAGTTGAGAGCATTTAATGATCAAACTCATATTTGGGGAAAAGAATAAATCAAATTTTATTTCACGAAGAGTTTAAATAGACCACTTTAAGACATATTTTGCCAAATTAAAGCAATCCTAAAGAATCTTTCCAAATTAAAGAAATCCAAAAAACAAATCTTGCCAAATAAAAGCAATCCTAAAGAATCAAATAAAATCCCTCAATTTCAACATTACAACACGTAGTGAATCAAAATGACCCATTCGTTCCTAGCCAAACCCTAGCCAAAATGATAAAAAACCTTTCCCACAAAATATTACCCTCAATAAAGATTTCAATTCAAACAATAAACCAAACCCAATAAGAACCATAATCAAGATGATCAATAAGAACCATATCGGGGTACCTCAGGTACCCCATTCTTTGCTGTGAAACAGGAAGGTACCCCCGATTTATGGGGTACCTCAGGCAAACCATGGGCTACCCCATGCAAACAATGGGGTACCCCATTGTTTATTTGAAGCATGAAGGTACCCTCGGTTTACAAGGGTACCCTCATAAACCGAGGGTACCTTCCTGCTTCACTAAACAATGGGGTACCCCCTTGTTTGCCTGGGGTACCCCATTGTTTCTCTTGTTTGTCTGAGGTACCCCCATAAATCGGGGGTACCTTCCCGCTTCACAGAGGATCCTCTGTGAAGCGCTTCACAGAGGATCCTGGGCGCATAACAGAGCTTTGTTTTCATTTTTAGAGCCTGAAATTTCATTCTCCCGCACATTCGATGTTGATGAAAGCCGAAAATGGAGATGCTTAACAGCTCTCTAATGACATGACAGGTTGAGACACGCGGCGACAAATTATTGAAGCAGCAGTAGCCGTTGCATTGTAACCCGACAGACAATTTCAACCTGAGAGAATGGTGAAGCCATCATTGAGAGTTAACGGTAATGTAATGGAGCATACGTGAGTAATTAAAACATAAAGCTACCTTTTTTTTCTTTTCTTTCTGTTTTTTTTCTTATTATTACTAGAAGGGGTGCACGTGCAATATTACAGTGCGTAAGAAGGGGTGGAGGGAGACAATGTGGGAGGGGACAGTTGTGATACGGATTGTTAGCTTTTCGAAAATTTGAGGCAGTTTTGAGTGTTCTACCCTTTTATTAATAAATCTTTTCAATAGTGTGTAAGGGCTGTTTTGGAAAATTGCATATTTTGTTCGGCACAATTCCCAAAGGCCCTCTTCTTATGATATATAGTATGGATTTTTTTAGTTGGTTGGGAATCGATTTTTAATGTTGTGACGGTCGCTGGACTTGGGAGGCTCAGTCAAGAATTTTATATTTGTGTAGAGACTAGAGAGGGTTGTGTTTCTTCGAGAAGGTAAACTTTGAATAGGACTAATTGAGGTTGCAATCATCTACAGCAGACCCTGCAGCATCGTGGGATGTTGCATTTCTTACATTAAAAATTTTGAAATGTCACTTCAACTGACATTTCACATTTTTAAATGTGAGTTTTACACATGGCAGCATCCACAAGGCCTGCCACAAGACCACTACAGCAGATGATTTCATCCCAAGTAATTGAGGGGATGTTTTTAGGATTCTGGTTCGATTGGTGATTTGTAATTGATGAGATAGTTTAGTGACAAAGATTGGTTTTGACTTTCGAGGAAGCAAATCAATGTGACAATTAGTTTTGGGACGTGAAATAAAAAGGTCCTAGGTGGAGAAGGGAATCGGAGGAACATTTCAAAGCCAATGTGTGATAAGCTAAATTAACTTGGCTTTGACGCCAAGTTATTTTTTCTCGGTGAGAGATAGGGTTGCTTACTAGGCCGGGCCAGCATGGGCACGACTCGGCCCAACACCCTTAAAGCGTGCGCGTGACCAGCCTGGCCCAACACCTATAAACGGACCGTACTGTGCGTGGGATATAGGGCCAGCACGTACTAGCGGGCCGTGCCGTGCTTGGGGTACAGGGCCATATGGTGCTAGCCCGTAGGCTTGCATTAAAAGTAAGGAAGGTTTTTTTCCTTTTGTGGGTTTTTTTACCTTTTTTTTAACAATTTTAGAGAAAATTTTATTCTAATATATGTAAGAAACATTTGTAAATAATAAATATATTACTTTAGAATTTTCTGTATTTTTTATTTATTGTAATCTTTTTTCTATTTTTGAATTTTTTAATAAATTTATTATGCGACACGTGGGCGACCCGCTAGCTCGTGTGCCACAAGACCACTGCGGCAAATGATTTCATCCCGAGTAATTGAGGGGATGTTTTAGGATTCTGGTCTGATTGGCGATTCGAAATTGATGAGATAGTTTGGTGATGCAAATTAGTTTTGACTTTCAAGGAAGCAAATCAATGTGACAATTAGTTTTGAGACGTGAAATAACAACGTCCTAGGTGGAGAAGGGAATCAAAGGAATGTTTCAAAGCCAATGTGTGATAAGCTAAATTAACTTGGCTTTGATGCCAAGTTATTTTTCCTCGGTGAAAGGTAGGGTTGCTTATTGGGCCGGGCCAACACGGGCATGACTTGGCCCAACACCCTTAAAGTGTGCCTGTGACTAGCCCGACCCAGCACCTATTAATGGGCCGTGCTATGCCTGGGGTACAAGGCCAACACCTATTAGCGAGCCATGCCATGCTTGGGGTACAAGGCCATACCATGCTAGCCCGCGGGCTTGCATTAAAAAGAAGGAAGATTTTTTGCCTTTTGTGGGGGGTTTTTAACTATTTTTTCTTTTACAATTTTAGAGAAAATTGTATTCTAATATATGTAAGAAATATGTGTAAATAATAAATATGTTACTTATAATTTTCTGTATTTATATTTATTATAATCTTTTTTTCTAATTTTGTAAATTTTTTAATAAAATTTATTATGCAACCTGTGGGCGGCCCGGAAGCCCGCGTGCCACATCCTGGCATGGCACGACCTAACTTTAGCCGTGCCATGGGCTAGCCCATGTCTGAGGTATTGGGTTACGGATCAGGCATGGCATGACCCATCTCCCAGGTGGGTCGTGCCCGTGCCGGCCCGATAAGCAACCTTAGTGAGAGGAGTGGAATTCTTACGTGTTGAAAATAAAAAATGAATTAATTAAAAAATGGCTACTTTACATAGGTCGTTTGAATTACGTATGCTTGGAAGTTGTGATGCACACCAGAAAAACACCCTACTGGTCGCTATCTCTACCTATTTGTGTCTAGGTTTTAACCCTTTTGATGACTGCAAACAAAGAATAGTACTCTTCATATATTGTAGATTATATTACCATCCAACCAAAGATGGAGTTGTAGGCGAAAGGCTTGTACTTAAAAAGTGTAGAATTCTACGCACCCTTTGGCCTTACCTGTGCGCACCTAAAATCGATCTAGATTGCACTCCGAGCGCACGTGGAGGTTCGTGCGTGCCTCGGGAATTTCGGAGTCGCCACTGCTTGAGAGGTGCAGGTAGACACGGTGATTGCCCTATCCGGGTCTAAGTCTGGTCTGCGGCTTTTCAGAGTTCTAGCTAAGTCCTCGGTTACGTCCGGGGAAGTCCTAAGACACCTCGACCCGCCCAGTCGGTTTGACGGGTCCCTTGGGTCTTCCTGGTTTTGAGTCAATTTTCACCCTTCCTAGACCAGCATGTATCTTTTTGGTCTGGCGGGGTCCTCTGGAGGTGTGGGCCCCTTTTTATTTCATTTTATCTTTTTTATTTAGTTGAGATGAGTCGGGTTCGGGTCCCGTTGGAAGACCTGTGGGTTGCCAAGGTAGGGCTTGAGCCCAGCAGGGTTATTAGGTAACCCTTGAGGTTTATTTATTTAAATTATTTACAAATGCCATGGACTTAGTGGGCTTGGAGTTGGCCCATTAGTCAAGGGTCAGGGGGCCTAGGCCTGTTTATTGAAAACAGGCTTGGTATAGGCCAGTCAAAATGTGGGCCACTCATGTGGGCCCAAGGGGGGTCTTGGTGGGCCCATCTAGGCCCACGGTCCAAAAATGGACTTAAAGAAGTCCAAGTTACTTGTTGGGTTGGGTCTTAAATTTTCGGGTCAAAACAAATCCAACCGGGTCAGAAAATTAAATTTTTAAGTTATTTTTAAATTTGCCCGTGTTTGCTATACGGGCTGGCCTTGCCCGTAAGTGGAATGCGGTTCAGGCTTGCCTGTATAGTAAATACAGGCACGCCCAGCCCGTACTGTAAATACGGGCATCTGCTCGAGTTTGCATTTTTGAGCTGATTTCGGCCGAGATCATTTATGTGGTCTTCTTAGGGTGTTCGAACATTCTTCACTGGTTTCCAGCTTCGTCACAACAGCTCGTGAGTTATTTCCCTTCTTTTTAATGCTCTTCACTGGGAGGATCTCCCATGTCTCCACTGCTCACTTGAATTGGCTTTTGGCATGTATGTTAGTAAGATTTATTAAGAAGGGAAGTTGGGGGTGAGTTAAGGATACATGTAGATAACAAGGAGGACAGGACCCCTCCATAAAAAGTAAAGATGTCGATCAGGAAGCTGAGATAAATTATCTTAACAGCGTAGAATTGCTCTCATGCTTCGAATGGGGTCTTCCCCTCATGATGGCGAGCCCAAGATCATATATAAGAGGAACAAACGGTGAGAAACAAATAGCAGGAATGGAAGAAAAATATTTGAATTCAAAGTATGTTGAATACAACTTTACCAGGAGCATTACCTTGCTTTTGTCTTTTGATTCTGATGAGTTTGGGTTCTCCGAGAAATTTGGGCAGCGCTTCCGCACCTCCTTTGATTTCCCGAATTGGGTTTGAAAAGGGGTTCTCCTATTCTTAGGTTTAAAGGGGTGAAAGGTGGAGACAGTGGGTAGATTTTGGTAGCGCTTCCGCGCTCCTGATGATTTCCCAAAATGGGTTTAAAAAGGGTTCACCAGCTTCTGGTTAGGCAGGGTGACAAAAGGAAAGGATTAAACAGGGTCTAGGGGTAAAATAGGAATAAAATGGGGTTTGAAAATGACAGGAGGTTTTGGGCAGAGCTTGGACGTGGCAAAGCTCAAGGAAGGAGAGGGGGAGAGCCTAGGGGGTTGGCTTGTTCAAATGAGGGGGGTGGACCCCTATTTATAGGCAAAAAAAATCGTGCCCGTATTTGAAGTGCGGCCATGCCTTGCCCGTACTTCAAATACGGGCGTGCCTCGCCCGTAATTCAAATACGGGCGAAAAACGCACATTTTCAAATCTCGCCGAATCGGCCAGCTATCGCCGTACGAGATGTGTGTCCCGCTTCTAGAAGGCTCGCCCGTAATTTAAGTACGGGCATGCCTCGCCCGCACTTCAAATACGGGCGAGCACGTTTTTTAAATGCTGGATTTGAAACACTTTATTAAATTTGATTTTTAAGCGGATTTTATTCAATTTTAATGATTATTATATTAAAATATCTTCAGATATTTTTTATAAACAATTATTTTATTTATTTTATTCATTTATTCTGCTTTTTTGATGCTGTTTTGCCACATGGGCAGTTTTCTTTAAACTTCAACTGCCCATAACTTCTTCATCCGGTGTCCAATTTCAGCAAACTTAGTGTCGTTGGAATCCGCTCGGAACCACCTATCCATTGGAATCAATTTAGGTAGCTGAATTGGGGTAGAGCAAAAAGTCGACTTTTCGCTCCCCAAAAGTTTGACCAGCTCATAACTTTCTCATCCGGACTCCGATTCTAGCAAACTCAGTTGCGTTGGAACCGTGTCGAAATGCTCTTTTTAATGAGATGAAGTTTGATAGTCAAATTCACTTGAATCCAAAAGTCAATTTTTTGGCCCCCTCAGGGTTTGACTTTTTAATTGAAATTTTCATTTTCTTCATTTTTTGGGGTGCAAAAATCAGGTGTCTACATTACCCACTCAAAATTGAACCAAATCTAAACCATATCTATGTCTATATTACATTCAGCGCGAGAAGAGCCTTTGGGAATTGTGCCTAAAACTATGTGCCACTTCCCCAAAATGCTCATTGCTAGATTGTTTGGGTTTTAATACTACAGAGTTTCACCAGTAAAAAATATGCCTCTTCATTCAAAAACCAGCGGTTACAAAACCACCTCCCCTCTACGTTGCATGTGCACCCATCTAGTGCACATAATGGGAATAGGCCAAAAGGGTGCCAAGCAAAATGTATAGCATCCCAAAACAGCCATTATACACTATTGAGAAGATATATTAATAAAAGGATAAAAGGTCAAAGTGCCTCAATCTTTTTTACAAAACTTACAACCAGTTTTGTAATTGTTCCCCCCTCCTACGTTCTTCCTCCTCCCTTCCATTTTTACATACGTGCAGTACTGCACGTACACCTTGCTAGTTTATATAACTTAGATTGGGTTGGATCAATCAACTTGGTTCGGTTTTAGGTTTGATAGTAAAAAACCTTGGTTTGATTTTGCGTTGATATTAACTGGATCAAAGCAAATCGAGTTGCATCCCGTGGCCCATAGCCCTAGGTTCCCAACTATAAAATCATTTGTGGAGCCAGCCAAATAGAACGAGAGGATGGATCGCCGGCTAAGAGAGAGAGAGAGAGAGAGCAGGTGTAAAATCCCTAAATTTTAATGTAGTAATTAAAATAATGTTAATTGGCAAATTTCTGTAGAAAAAGGGGAGTAAAGGGTCATCACCGAAGATTTTGGGCGAACCGGTTGGATAATTTTATTTAAATAGGTAAGAGACATTACTAGAATTTTTATTGATTTGTTTTATGGTGGTTCGGTGGTGTGGCAAGCATGGGATCAGAGCAACTTAGTTGTGCTTGTGCAGGGAATTGCTAGAGTGTCAAGCATAGAATCAGGTTTTAAACCACGTTAAGCGCGGCAGATATATAAAGGCAGTGGTTATTCCTTTTTCCGGTTAGTTCATTGCTCAATCAAAGGAAGAACAGAGAATTCAGTGAAGGAGGAAATTAGGGTTTGAGAAGGTTGATTCTGGATTACTGTGGTGATCAGAGAGAAGTGTTCTGGTCGTTAATCTCTGTTTAAGTAAAATTGAAGAGTAATTGCGGCAGCAACGTTCTGTTCATCTAAGAGCAGTAGATTTTGGCTAATTCAAATCACGCCAGGTGAGTTTAGCATCGATTGCTGATGTTTTCATTTAATTTTTACTATTAGTGCAAATTAGAAATCAGATCTGGAGAGATTTGATCATATTCGTAGTCTCTACAGAGGAAGAGGTAGTATGTTCGGTGTTATAATTGCATTTCAGATTGGAAACTATAGAATTGGAGATTTAGCAGCTTGAATTGGCATTACCAAGGTAAGTAGCACCCTTAAAGTTTGTTGCATCGATTGGAATTACGATAATGAAATCTGGATTTTGTTTTGAACAAGATGAAGCTCTGTTTAGTGCGTTAATGGCGGATACGATGTAGTTGGATGATATTTTGTTTCAATCAAAACCAAACCTGCATTACGGAGTTATTTAGTTGATTTAGAGCATGATTTAAGTTGTTTTGGAAATGAATATCATATCAGAGGAGGTAAATTTTCGAGTTGCAGAATGTGCGACTTCGAGATACTGGGATCGCCCAGGCGCCCAGTGGTAGGCGCCCATATCACAATTTTAGGAATTTGGCTGGACGCCCAAGGATCCCCTAGGCAGCCAGTGGTAGGCGCCCAGTGAGTATAACTTCAAATTGTTATAATTAACTTAGTGATTCAAATCAGGGATTATTTTAATGGATTAAATAAAGGTAATTCAGGGAAATGGGATAAGTGAAGAATTACTTAATTCAGGAATTATAGGGGAAATTGATTAAAAATAAAAGGAAAAGGTGAATGTATACAATAGTACATAATTACACTTAGGTGATTAGGAATTTCAAAGTAAGGGTTTATGGAAATTCTAGTATGTGTAGCATATTACCGAGATTAATTGTAGGTATCATTGGAGAATTTTGCAGAAAGTCAAACTAATCAAGAAGTGGGAATTTGGGTTCTTATTTAAGTAAATTGTGAGTTTTAGAAGAAGGGATGAGTGGCTTATTTGGGAAAGGATAAATTAGGGATAATTATTATAGGAGATTAATTGATTGGATTAAAAATGTATTAATAACTACTGAACTTTATTAATATGTTCAAACTCATATTTCTAGCATTTGATTTTACTGGATTAATAGAGAATGGCACTATTACTTAATTTTGCACTGAAAAGGGATTTTTATGCAAATCGATGGAAATGAACTTTCAAACTAAATATATTGATTTTAATTTGGTTTATTCTGATCCCTCCATGTACTTGGAGAAAGTTTTTGACATATTCCACAAATTATTGGACATTATGACTCCGTGTACTCGGGCATGCCCTATGTACTTGGGATGTTGATGCCTCTGTGTACTCAGAGATGCCCTGTGTACTCGAAATGATATGATCAAGATTGAGATGAGCTTACTGAGTTTTCATATTTCGCTTTAGCTTGAGTCTAGATGGCATAGCTCGATGTGGATACATAAAGACTTAAGAGCTAGATAGTGAAAGGGATTGTTCTTTGCTAGTCATAATACTTTGTTCATGCACGCGTTTCCATCGTGTACTCGATGAGGCCTTCTCTTTATTGGTGGGCTACGGCCATTCTTCATTTTATCATGTACTCGGGCTATGTTTGGATAGTACATGCCAACCCTTCTCTATACTGGTGGGGTTCTTCCACAATAAGACAATGATCGTGTGTTAGGCTTCGCACATAAGCCGGAAGGTGGCATAGTGCGCATTGTTATTACCCTAGTTAAAGGCAGCCTTATTTCATGAGTCCACCTAGGATTTATTATGTTTTGATCGAATACTACAGATTTATCTTACATGTTGGTTTGGGGTTTGTTATTCCTGCTATTGTGTTTGAGATTGGATTACTCGTAATTGTTGTGTTATTGCTACTGTTGCACGCTTTATAAATTGAATCATGTTTTAGAATCGTTAAAATGTTTTTGTGCATACATGTGCTACTTGCTAGGATATTCGTATCTCATTCTGTTTTGTTTTGTTTTCAGATTCTGGTGAGGACATATATCAGGCAGGTAGAGCCAGTTGCTAATTTCCCTGAGTACAAGGAAGAGGATTATTTTGTTGAGTAGTTTTTGGTGTTGATTGGAGACTTTATTGAGATTGTTGATATTGTCAGTAAACATTTCAAGATGTAATTGATTCATTTGTGGGTTGGTGATGGGTTTTATACTTTACTCTGATATGATTGTTTGTTGTTAATAAATGAATTTTCATGTCTTCTTACACTCTGATATGGATCCTGTGGCTTTTAAATTAACACTTCGGATACGAGTTACGGCTCCGTTACGTGACTCGAATCCAGGGCGTTACAACAGGAGGACAAGAGATTAAACATAACAATCACTGGAATCGAACGTTTAGATTGACCCACCACAGTCCTTCGTTGTCGCATGAATCATTTAAGTAACAAGTGAATGAATCATGGCAAAAAATTTCAGTTTGAGTTATCGTGGAAATTTTATAAATCGAACCAACCCATTTCCAATCAAACCAAACTGCTTCATACTGAACCAAAGCACTTCATATTAACCCAAAAGGTGCCTGTAATCTAAACCAAAGCATTCTACATCAAACCAAGTGTTCTCAATTGATCTAATGTGTTCCAAATTGAGCTAAACACATACAACTCATGGCATCACAAGCCAAACCAAATAATTTTTTGCACGAGTCATGTAACTAAACCGGTTTAAACCAGCCCCCTATATGTTCCATATACTCAACTTAAACAAATTAAACCGCTTCCCCTTTACGGTTCAAGTCCAAAGTGGTTAATTTAAACCAACTTCACAAATCAAACCGGGTGTTGATGCTCCAATCAACTGAAATGAACCAAACTAAATTTTTATGGTCCGATCTAAAGTATGATCCTGTGTAGTCCACTGCTTTATGGGACCGAACCAAACCAATTAGTGGTTTGTAAATCAATTTAAATCCCCTTTCTGGCTTAACCAGAATCGAACTAATTAAATTGAAATCAAATTGTTTAATCCAAGGTATGACCTCTTACCGTTCATTTCCTTCAACATTAAACCATTCAAATTAAACGAAATCTTAAACCAGACCTAATGGTTCAGCCAATCAAAATAAATCAAATTAAGTCTAAAGAAGGAACTTTCATAGTCTAATTCCTTAGAATTTAAACTAAATACAATCAATGAAACACTTTAATTTCAAACCCGAAATATGATCTTCTATGCTCCACCGCTTTGGAAATAATGTCAAAATTAAACCGAACATCTAATATTATCCAAAACCAAATCCAAAATCAATCTAACTCAAATTAAACTAAGCTTGCCTACTTTTGAACTACATTCGGCTTGATCTTGAAAATGGGTACATAGGAAGCTTGAGAAATATAAAAATCAAGTTCAGCAAAAATTAAAATAAACCGAACCAAATTAAAATTCAGAATTCTCTTTTGAACTAATTTATGACTTGATCCCTAAAAAGGGGTAGTACATAGCCAACTTGAACAATTACAAAATCAAGTCTAGTCACAACTAAAATAAATCAAACCATTTCAAACTCTACAAGTGATCAAGCTTTGTGAAGTTAGAATCAAGGGGTTTCTCTAATGTTCTACAGATGTAATTAAGAGAATTATTCTGTAGCCTAGATGCCTCGGATGGGTCCGAACCTTCTAAAATAAAAACCCTTATAAATGGGTGAAATCATGTTTGATCAAAGATTCAAATTTTTTGGTCAACAAAGATCTACAAATTGATCTAAGATCCCCAAATTACTTAGTTCTAACTTCTAACTTGAATTCCGCATTTAATTACAACAATCGATTAACAAATTCATGTGTCTCCAATACACCATGTGAGTGGCGTATATGGGACAATGGATTACGCCAAGATGATTTATTTACTATTTTCTATCGACAAAGAGTTAACACATCTATTTTCCTCATTAAAAGGGGTAAAAAAACCATTATTATTAAAAGAGAGAAAAACTAATATGAAATCAGATCTTATGAAGAGCAAACTAAAGCAATATGAGTACAGAAAGAGAAGGATGAAACTTCATTTATTGGACACACATACATAAGACTCTTAACATCATACCACATGCATATACCTGCTTGACCATCTCACGTTGCAAAGCACCGCATATGGGGTGCTAGCTTTATTTACTTACACACACTGCTTTTATAATTACGTGCACGATACATAACATACTAGAAACAAAGTTTGTCATATGCAGGCATAAAGCATGAACGGTGTTGGGGATTATTCAGTTTCTGGAGAGCGCAGGATGCGGATACTCTTCCATCGAAAACGACGGCACACCCTACGACTCGAGTTAAAAGTAGCGTTCGGACGCCCTTGACATCGTTCTTGATTGTACAAGAATGCACGTTGTCCAGTGTAGGTGAAATTATAGCCACCATGGTACTTAATGTGAGAGCAGCCAGACCTATATACCTCAGAAGGGCCGGTGCACCCCGGCCCTCTCCACACTCTCATATGACTTGCATTTGCAAAGTTGCTTGTGATTGTCATGAGCATCACAACAACCACCACAAAACCAGTAAGGAACTTGTTTAGAGCCATGATTAGAAACTATGAGTCTTTTGGGATGCAGTTTTCATTCTCCTCCGATCTCTATTTATAGCCAAACAATGGAGCATGAATATCATACAATGGCTAAGAATGATGGTGCCCTTGGTAATTCTTAATGGCACAAAAGTCAAGAGTGGAAACTTCCCTCGTACAGCCACCTTCTGAGATAGCTCCAGAATTCTTAAGAAACGGCAACCATTTATGAAAGATTCTTCTATGAGGTGTATGAGCTCTACCCCGTAACCACTTCTTCATAGGGTTACTTTAAGTTAATAATAATACTTACAACCCCTTGATGTTTGTCACTCACCACATAGACCCCATGACAATTGGAAAATAGCAACAACCTTTTTGACATCTGCACAAATGGTCACAGAGCCTTCTTTTGTCAGTTCAAAAATATTAAAAAGACCGAACTAACTGTTGAGAATAAATTTATGTAAAAGCCAATATAATCCAAAAAATATCAAACTAAAGTAAAAGAGTTAATATATCTGAATAAGTCCTAATTAATAAAAACAAAATTCTACCTTTTTCTAGCTAGAATTCTCCAAAACTTTTCTTAACAAATAATAGCAATTTTGCCATTTAGCATATAAGGTAAGGTATTTTGTTCAAAAGTGAAGGGTATTTAAGGTATATAATATTTGGAAGGAGACTTTGTGAGTATTTGTACAAATTTCAAAGGCGGTAGTTGCTACTTTCCAAATTTAGGGGGTATATGTGGATAAGTGAAAAAAACCTCAAGGGTCTATATGTAATTATACCTAACAATTATTGCTAAAACTACTCTCTTGATCTCCTGCGCACGTTATTGATTGTTTAGCCATATACATGAGGTGGGCACTTGGACATTGATGTTAGAATCTAGGCATCACAGGTCCCACATGACGCTGATCAACCGGCCATGACGGTTTGGTTATTAATATAATTGATCTTTATCTTATTCCATCCCTTTATTTCATTTCAACATGAGGTGGGCACTTCGAAAAGAGCATTCAATTTACTGTTAATGCCAACATATTGTTATGGCATGCAACTTATATGAATCTGAGAATGAGTACTTGGAGATTACAATGGTATTACTTGGGGTGATAGTTGGGCCGGCCCGGCACGGCCTAGGCACACCTGGGGTGTGTCGAGGGGGGCCATAGGCCCAGTGGGCAGCAGGCCAGGGGTGTTTAAATTCAATTTTTTTTTTAAAAAAATCCCAAAAAAACACATACAAAAAATCCTGAAAAATATTTTTATTATTTACAAAATTGTCTTACACATATTGGGATAGATTTTGCTCAAAAAAAATATATATAAATTCATTAATTATCACAAGTATAATTACAACTTTGCAAAGAATACATAATCACTTGAACAAATAATACTGCATCACTATAGTATAAGCACATCCCAACTAGGTTGGCACCCACTCATCTATCTTTCATTTGCAGTTTAAAAGAAAAAAAATAGAAAGTAAATTTCATACACTTTGATTATAAAAAAAATAACAAAACTTAGACTAATCTGGTTGACTAAATTCATCAATATTCAAATCATCAAAGTCTCCAGCAAGTTGATCATCTTCAAATTCCTGATCTCTCTGTTCTGCCCTTAACCAATCTGTAAGAGAGACACATACTTGCACCATCTCCGGCATTAACTTGCTCTTATAGTCGTCTATGGTTCGTCCACCTGCGCTAAAAGCTGATTCCAATGCAACTGTGGACACCGGAACCGTTAGTAGATCACGTGCCATGGCGGCAAGCACAGAATAACTAACCTGACTTTGCTTCCACCATGTCAAAATGTTAAAAGAATTATGCTCTTCCATAGTATTGAAATTTATTGGGGGGCTTTCTAAATAAATCCTTAACTCAGATCCCCCCCCCCCCCCCCCCCCCACTAGATACTAGTTGTTTTCCCTTTCTTCTCCTACTTAAAAAAATTCCAAAGGGAATTATCTGGTAGTGCTTGTTGGGTTTGAGTATGACCTTGTATACTAGAACTAGTATCATATTCAGAAAAAACTCTTTCTAATAGGCCTCTTATTTTACCTATATCTATTTGAAAAGAAGAATTCATATTCTCATTTATTCCATCTATTAAGTCTTCCACTCCTAATTTAATCATAGGGTCCATTATAGTAGCTAAACAATATAAATTAAGCATATCTTGCCAATATTTTAAAATTTTGGCTTCCATTACAGGGCAAATATCCTTAGCAACGAGCATGGTTCTATATTTTTGAAAGCAAATACTTATTTGATATAAACAAGTTAAAATACTCGGGGATGTTGGGTAATAAACCGCTGATAAATATCTTGTTGCATCATAAAAAACTTTTAAAAAATCTCTTAAAATTTCTGCTATTTACCAATCAAGTTCTATTAGTTCACTTTCAAGCACTTTAGTTTTATAAAATATTGTAAGTTCTGGTTTTAATGCTAGTGCAGCTTCTAGCATTAAATATGTTAAGTTCCACCTATGTTCAACATCTAGGGTAATTTTTTTAGGTTGTTTTCCTAAACTTTCACAATAATATTTAAATTCTTTGGCGGTTGTGCTAAATTGTTTTAAATATCTTACTGCATCTCTAATATTTGTTAAATGATGTTGGACAATTTTTAAGCCATCTTGCACAACTAAATTTAGGATGTGACAAGCACACCTAACATGACATAAACTTCCATCTATATTCAAGTTTAAGTGTTGTTTTAATATATCTACTGCAACATTATTAGCACTTACATTATCAAGTGCTAAAGCCATTATTTTATTTTGTATTTTATAATGTATTATATTTTTTGCTATAGTATTTGCTATATTTTCTCTAGAATGGCTAGAATCTAGTGCTTCAAAAGTTAATATTCTTTTTTCCATATTCCAATTTTCATCTATATAATGTGCAGTTATAGCTAAATAACTTATTTGTTGTCTACTTGTCCAAATATCTGAAGTTAAAGCTACCTTAAAGTTATTGTTCGTAAAAAGTTCTATTAATGCAGTTTTCATTTTTCCATATAATTTTATAGCATCATTTCTTAAAGTGTGGCGTGAGAAAGATTTAAATTGTGGTGCTAAATATTTTGTTATTAAACGGTTAAATCTTTTAGATTCTATTAATCTAAAAGGTAATTCTTCTTGTATTACCCATTTTACTATTTCAAGCCTAGTTTCTTCTTGATTAAAAATAAAATTACTGATATTAACATTAGTAGTAGAAATTTGGGCTTGCCTAGGGTCTATTTGACCATGTTTTGGAAGGCATTTCTACAAATGCCATTGCAAGTGGCATGTACCACTTTTTCCTTTACAACTAAAAGTTTTCTCGCAGAGGTTACAAACTGCCCTCTCTTCACTCTATATTTTTAATTGTAAAATTGAACCAAACATTGGAGGTTCTACTCCTTTTGGCACCCCTAGGTGGTAGGGAAGATGATCCCATCTCTTGGGAAGGCAATTCAGTGTCAAGATCTTGGATGGGAGGGTCAGCATGTGGGGGTTGGGTTATATCATCAGAAAAGGTTGGATCAGAATAGGGTCTAAGAAATTCCCTTTCTTCAGTGTTAAAAAACATAGGATGCCTAGGGTCTATTATCAAATTTTGGAAAAAAAATTTCTTAATAAATAATATAATAATAAAATTTTTGTGATACTATGAGACATAGAGAAAAATCAATCCAATGACTTTCCGGTCATCACACGGGATTCGAAAAAATGGGAGAGTCACCACTATTCTTTTTAGGTGTGAATGGATACCAAAATCATCAAAATAAGCAAAAACGCAAATCTAGAGTAAAAATTACCCTACCTGAAAATAAAATCCAGAAATAGGTAAGGGGATTAGATTATGAACGGGGGAAGGTGTTAGGCACCCCCATTCACCCACACAAGGTGGTTGCCAAGTGTTGTTCATGCTCAAAATAAAAAAAGCTTGCTAATTAAAATAATAAAAAAAACTTGAAAAAGGATTAAACACATGTATGATTCCTCCACATAAGAAGTCAAATGAAACTTAGACTTTCTTTTATGGAAGTATCACTTCTGGGACATCACTAAAAACTGGAAATCAAAGCAAAACTTGAACACAACCAAGTTAAGACAAATCCGGAAAATTCAGTAAAATATGGAGCCATTTGACCATAAATCATTCAAATCAAATTCAAATTGAATCAAACCAAATCCATTTGAAAGATTATGACAAATAGAAGACTCATGAAAATTTTCAATTAAATCCGGTTAAAACCCTAAGAGTTATGCTCCTTTGAAATCTGCTGTTGGAAATCGGTAAAAGTAACAAGTGGGCAACTTTGGAAATTCATTTGGAAAAATTGGCTCCATATAAATCCGTGAATTTTTGCATGAATGAAGTATGAAGTACCATCTTTCAAATGAAATAGGCCTCACACCAAACTCCATTCGGATGTTACTTGTGTGACCTCACGAACATGCCCAGAGGATCACAGATCAGCACAGAATTGTGCTATAGGGCAGTTCTGAGTAAATCAGTCACACAAGACACAAATGAAATCAAAAAATTGTGAAACCAATTGGATTTGAAAGTGGACTCTCAAAGGAAAGCACAAAAACCAAAATCACTCAAATCGGACTTAAATCGAGCAGATGGTGCTCATTCGAAGTGACAGGTTCAGCAATCTGGCCTGAACTGACCTGTCAACTTCGATTGAATGGTGTCAAAAATCCACTTCATAAAAATGGCTGAAATTTTATAGACATCGGTCTCACCTTTCACATGTCTTTGGAATCACTCCAAAATTCATCCGGATGATGAAGTTATGAGTGTCCGAAGTTAGGGTATAGATGCTGTCTAGTTTTGCCATTTTTAAGTAAAATCAACCCAAAACGGTGATCAAGTGTGTGTAATCCGTGCAATCTAAATCAAAATCATTTGAAAAAACATTGAAAAACCTCCAGGAGAAAATAGGGCACAAATTTGGCTCACCATTCTCTTCAATTGTAGAGAATATGCCAAAAACCCTAAAATAGAGCAAAAATGCTCAAAACCGAGAGGTTAGACCATGAGGTCTTCAATACTCAAAAATACACTTGCTTGAAATCATTAAGAAATATCCCAGAAATGCTTGGGGCTATTTATTTCAGATCTATCACAATGAATACGATAGATCCAAAATACAAACCGATTCCGACAAAACGAGTGCTATGTGTACACGTGTAAAAATCATTTCTTTAAACCCATAAATCATAGCATATATTATTCAAAGTACATTAATCAAATGGAGTTCTAAAAACTAGGGTTCCATTCCATTCTCGTTTCCCCTAGTTCTCTCTCCTCGTTTTACGATTTCGAGATAGTCTTGAGATACTTTGAGTATGGAAGGGGTTAATTTCACACAATAATAGGCCATTCAAGAGGGTTCTATGACTAAGGATCAATTCACAGTCTCGTTTCCCCTAGATCCCTCTCATGTTTTACGGCTAGATGGAGTCTCGAGGTACTTTGAGTAGGGAAAGGGGTTTCAAGCACAAAAAGTAGGCCATTATTCTACAGAAAGGTAGAAGAAAGAGCTAACCCTAGAATGTAAAAATAGAAAAATAAAGAAGTTCCAGGCTTACCTGGGTTTCTAGGAGCAATGCGGCAGCGGTTCCCTTCTTCACTTGGAGCTCTTATATCTCCAACTTCTGGCTCTCAAACTCTTGGCCATTTGCTTGAGGAGGGGCCTCCTATTTATAAGCAAAGGCTAGGGTAAAGGGGAACCCTAATGATAGACACAAGGAAGTGTCTAGCATTCTCCCACTTAACCCTAGGGTTATTTCCGAGATTTCTACTTCTTAAACAAGGGATAAGATAGTAAAAAATGAAAACTTTCGGAAAACCCTAATTTTGAGCAAAAACTTTGTATCCGACAACTCTGGTCAAATACAAGAAATTATCTTTGTATCCGACGAAATCCATCGGATACAATAAACTTCATTTGTATCCGATGCATTCTGTCGGATACAAAGAACAAGTTTATTTTCCGATTTTTTATGTCGGTTACAAAAGAAAGAATGATTCTGGCCAATTTTTTATCATTTTCTAAGCGCAATTTTGGGGTGTCTACAGATACTAATTTATAAGAAAGGTAGAAGGAGAGACTTACTTATATATATAATATTTATACTACTTTTAAAATCGGAAAATTAAATAGAAAAATACCTCTTTAGAATGAAGCTTGAACTTTGTAGTTGAAGCCTTCAACTTCCAGAGTCCAATTTCTCGTGATGCTTGAACAATTAGAAGAGAGTATCACCAATTTCTAGAATCTAATTTCCAATTAGAACAATTAGCAAAACAACTATTTCTTGATAATCAATTAGAAAAGAGCAAGAGATTGTAGAAGAGGTGTGGTTTGGAGTGGGAAAGGGTAAGCCTTTTTTATAGAAAATTAAAGTGGCTTTTTACCACCTCTACCCTCCAATATGACTGTTATTTTGCAGTTGGAAGGGTAGAAAAGGCCTTTTTATAATCAATTACAACCATACCCCCCCCCCCCCCAATATGGCTGTTATATAGTTGTTGAGGGGGGGGGGGGGGGGGTTAAAATTGGAGGGAAGAGAGAGCTAGCCGTTGAAAAACTCTCAGCGGGCCAGGCGGGCCGGCCCACCATGTCCAGAGTGCCGGCGGGCGGGCCAGCCCGCATACGCGTGGGCCCGAGCCGGCACACGTGCCCAAACGGGCCGTGGCCCCAGGCCCCCTGGGACCCGTTGGCGTGCCCGGGCAAGCATGGCCCAATAAGCAAGCCTAGGTATTACCAAGGAAAATTAAAATTTCCATAAGCATAAAGTAATTCTACTGAACATGGAAACCTAAGTGAGAAAAATATTAAATCCCTCATGAAGTATGACAAAGGAAATTTCAAAACATGAGCAGATAAATATCACTGTCATCAAATGAGGGCAAAATACACAGTATTTTAAACTTAAAAGGTAGGGCACAAGTGAAAGCTTGGTTATACAAAAGACTTGATAGTAACCAGGTTTCTACAAGGGTGTTCATAGAAAAGAGCAGCACCACTCAAAGGATCAAATCCTTGAGAAAATCTATTATAATATCATTTTCAACATGGTGATATTATATAAAAAAATCAGTATGACAAGGAGGAGATTTTGTTTACTTGGAACAGATATTTTCAAGAATTCTAACCGAATTAAGTGTCAAGATACCTTAAATGTACAGTCATTCTAACTGAACGACTGTATTCTGAATATTTTGATTATCTATAAAATAGATGTTCTTGAAGGGAATCATTTGTGTGCAAGTAAATATCTTTAAAAAAAGAAAAAAAAAAAAAGGACCATAGACTGGTGTAAATCTTGCTGAAAATCGAGTTCTGAGAGGTGTGGTCGGGCAACAAACTTAACCTTTGATATATTTGTGAAAAGCTACTGCACTCAGAATCGAACTCATGTTTTCATGGCAGCCCGAGGCTTTTAGCATCGACTGTAGTCCCACACAAAATAAGTAGTATCAAATTTCATGGTCATAGGGTTTGAGGTATCAGAATCAATTGCTATATCAGTCAACTCCAATACCAAAAAGGTCAGACAGTGCGTGTTAGGATTGGACTGGATCTGTCTAATACACTGAATGAAATCACGGTTTTTTTTTAAATACAAACCGATAAAAAATGAGAAAGGAATCATAAATATGTCAAAATAAATGAATCTAACCACCAATCAAAAGTCCAAATTCAGAAAGAGGTTCGATGTTTAGGATTTGGCAAAATATATAGAAAGGTGATCAAGATTTCACCTGCATACAGAAATACGATCTTGTGCTTGCTATATCATCTGGAACAGAACATTGATACCCTTTCCACCAGCTTGATTTTGAAAAAATGTCATAGATATTTGGTGTAATCTCCTGCACAATAAACCTTGTAACTGTAAATATTATGAAATATTACAGAAAAATGCCTTGATAACTCAATCATTAATGAGAAAATAAAAATGAAAAACCTGCAAACAAATAACATCTGGAAGGTGTTTTTGGATGAGATCATCAAGTGCTTTCATCCTCTCATTCATTTCCATGTCTTCTTGGAACCAGACATTATAAGTCAAAAGCTTCAATTAACCTAAACAGATATTAGACTTGGCATCACCTGTCATTTATGGTATTTGTAAAACATGCAACTTACAAAACCCTCATTACTGTAAGCTTAAAAAAACTAGCAACAATAAGAATAGTGGCTAGGACGAATTATTCCAGTGGCAAGCATTTCACGAAAAATACGCTCTATTTCTTCCTTCTGGTAGTGTGAGACACGGGAAAAATCACCGGGATGATTTCCCCTCCGTTAGCACACGGGCTCAACTTAAAAAAGTGGGAGAGTCGCCACCATTCAGAATTTTGGGGTGTGAATGGGCACCAAAGGATTAAAAATAAGCGAAAAAAGATAAAAAACAAATTCTAGAGTAAAAATAACTCTATTTGAAAATCAAATCCAAAGATGAGTAAGGGGATCAGATTATGAACGGGGGAAGGTGTTAGGCACCCCCATTCACTCACACAAGGTGGTTGCCAAGTGTTTGTTCATGCAAAAAGTAAGAAAGCTTGCTAAATCATTAAAAACCTTGAAAAAGGACAAATGTATGATATCTTCACATGAGGATCCAAATGGATTCCAGATCCTCTTTTATGTCAATATCATTTCTGGAATATCACCAATAAATAGAAATCAAAGCAAAAGTTACACAAAACCAAGTTGAGTTAAATCCGGAAAACTCAGTGAAAAGTAATGCCATTTGTCTTGAAATCATTCAAAATCAATTTTAAATTGAATCAAACCAAATCCATTTGAAAGATCATGGTAAATAAGAGACTCATGCAAAATTTCAAGTAAATCTGGTTGAAATCCTAGGAATTATGCTCCTTTAAAGTTGCTGCTAGGGAAAATCAAAAGTGATAAGCATGCAAGTTTGGAAAATCACCTAGAAAAATCCACTTCATAAAAATCCACGAAATTTGGTGTGATTGAAGTCTGTATGGCCATCTTTCGAATGAAACTAGCCTCATACAAAAATTCATTCGGATGTGCCTTGGGTGGTCTCCCGAACAGGTCCCGAAGATCACAGATTTACCCAGAAAAGTACTGATGAGCAGTTCTGAGTAAATCAGTTACCAATAATACAAATGGAGTCAAAAAATTATGAAACCAACTGGATTTGAAAATAGACTCATAAAGGAGTTCCCAGAAACAAAAATCACTCAAATCGGATTTAAAACCAGCAGATGACGCCCATTCGAAGTGATAGGTTCAACAGTTTGACCTGAAATGACCTCTCAACTTCGGCAGAATGGTGTCAAAACTCTGCTTCATAGAAATTAATGAAATTTGGTAGGCATGAACTAGACAGCTTCACCTTTCCCATGGTTCTGGAATCACTCCAAAATTCATCCAGATGATGAAGTTATGAGTGTCCGAAGTCAGGGTACAGTTGCTGTCAAGTAAAGCCTTTCTTGGAGAAAAAATATCCAAAACTGTGGCAAAGTGTGTGCAATTCGTGCAAGGTGAATCCAAATTATTTAAAAATCATTTAAAGACATTCCAGAATTGATTGAGGCCATTTATTTCAGATTTATCACAACGAATGTAATAAATCCCCAAATATGAGCCTATCCCGCCAAAATCATACTATGTATGTGCAAAATGTGAAAAATCATACAAGAACAATATAATAGCATAGCATGCATCCATATTCATCAAAATAAGGTTCTAAAACAATCTAGGGTTCCATTCCATTATCGTTTCCCTTAGTTCTCTCTCCCCGTTAAACACGGTTCTTCAAGATAATCTTGGGGTACTTTGAATATGAAACGGTTTTCAATCATTCAAAAGGCTTATGCAAGATAGGTTCTAGCACTAGGATCAATACCCAGTCTCGTTTCTCCTAGATCCCGCCTTCACATTTTATGGCTAGGGGGAGTCTTGAGATACTTTGAGCCAGGGAAGGGTTTTCATCCACATAGAAGGCCTTATTCTACAGAAAGGTAGAAGAAGAGATCTAGATCTAGAATATAAAATGAAGAAAATAAAGAAGAGGTTTGAGGCTTACCTGGGGTTCTGGAAGCAATCCGGCAGCGGTTCTCTTCTTCACTCGGAGCTCTTGGATCTCCAACTTCTTGGCCATTTGCTTAAGGAGGAGCCTCCTATTTATAGGCAAAGGCTAGGGTTAGGGTTGGTGTGATGGTAGACACAAAATAATGTCTAGAGCCCACTAACCTTAACCCTAAGGCTGTTTCCGAGATTTCCCCTCATTTAATGAGGGACATGATGGTAAAAAGTGAAATCTCTCGGAAAACCCTAATTTTGAGCAAAACTTATGTATGCGGAATATCAGGCCGGATACACAAGGGCCTTAACGTATCCGGCATATAATGCCGGATACACTAAAGCTTTCTTGTATCCGGTATTTTCCATCAGATACAAAGAAGGATACTTGTATCCGGCCTGAGTTGCCGGATACAAGTCAAAACTTATTTTCTTCAAATTTTGTGCTGGCTTTCAAGGAGATAATGATTTTTGATGATTATTGTGCAATTTGGGGTGTCTACAGGTAGTAAGTGTAGCGCCCCATATCCGGGTTTGCCCTATCACGGCACCAACCCATACCCGAGACCTACTTATGGACCCAAAAGAACCTCATAGGCACAATTAACTGGGTAATTACATTGTAATTATCAGAGTGCATAAGCTAAAGAAGCATGGAATTTAAAATTTTCCATTTAACAAAAGGGCATCTATGAAATAACTCCAAAAGATAATATTTGTGTATACAAAATACTACTAAGGCAACTAAACGCTCACAAGTTTATAAATCTAAAATAATATTTACATCCCATATACAATTTCCCATAACAAAATGCTACATTATAAAGAGAATCCTACTATGGGTAGCAATAGCACTCTGGCCTACACTCAAGCTCACCCTCAATATCTACCCCAATACGTGACTCTCCAAGCGGATCTGAAAACAAATCCAGAAAACAAAACGCGTGAGACCTAAAGTCCCAATAAGTAGCAAACATGCATGAATGGAAATAGTTGATGCAATCTATGTAACATCATGAAGTGAAGCAATTTAGGCAGTTTATATAATCATCAAAATAAAAGCAGTTCATGCGATTCATATAACATAAAAATAAGAGCAGTTTATGCAATTAATATTCTCAAATCATTCATCTAAATAATATAGCACATAAATTAGCTAACAAACCTGGTAGGACTGATAATGTAAAACGAACCTGTAGAACTCATGATGTAAAACAAACATTTCTTAGCAATTACTAGAACCAATGGCACATTCCACAAACCAAGACATAGTACGCAATGCACAACCCAAGTGGAATTCCCCATCCACTACCATTCAATCAAGACCAAGTGGAATTCCCCGTCCACTGGCTTCCATCAAAAGGGCAAGTGAGATCTACACTGTCACTGCCAGTAAACCACGGGCGAGTGAGATCTACACCATCACTGCTAAGTGGAACCACTCAGTCGCTGCCAATCAATTCTAGGCCAGTTTCTTGGTCAAACCATATAAAAGAGCCCATCATAACTTTACCCAATCCAATCAATATTCACAATGTGTAAGAAATAATAAATAATCACTTCAAATCCCAATCTAAATCAAAGTAAAATACATACAACATCAAGTTCACAAAATACATCCAAATCCGAGTCAAAGTGAAAAACAGACACTATCAAGTTCACCAAATACCTCCAAATCCAAATCCCAGTAAAGTACATCCAAATCCGCTTGCATTTAACCAAAGGGCAAGTGAGATCTACACCGTCACTGCCAGTCAACCACAACCAAGTGAGATCTACATCGTCACTTCCAATAAACCATAACCAAGTGAGATCCACACCGTCACTTCCAAGGGGGATTACCCACATAAAGGAATTCACCATGTCTTTACCAAAATCGCATCAATATTCACAAGACGTAAGAAATAATTAATAAGCACTTCACATCCAAAGCCAAATAAACAGCTATAAATTCCACATATTATGTATTCGAGGAGTGGGATAGTCTTAGGATCCTCATTAAATTCACCATACCAAAAATCAACGGATTCCGAGACAAAAAGTTTCGGACCTGAAAATTATTCCAAGTTTAGTTAAAAACATTGACTTTTCGGTGTAGAATTTTTCTAGACAAATCTACAGGTAGTTTCAGGCTCAAATTTTGGTTGTAGTCTATTGAAGGGTAAACAAATCTTCTAGAATTTTATGGGTTTCTAAATCACTCATCTAGGTATCAAACCCAAAACGGGATTTTTGATAAAAATCGGGAAAACTAGAAATTTAGGCATGAACTGGAAAGTTGACTTTTTATTGGTTGGGAATTGGGCCTTGGGAGTATTTTATTGGTTCTAAATGGGGGGTAAAATCTTATTTACATGTAAAGACTTAAGTAAATTGAGCAATAAATACACAGGACATTCGTCTTTCAGGTAATTCAAGTAAATAAGGGTGTTGTGTAGGAGGCTTAGGTTGTCTAGGAAAGGGTTGGAGAAGAAAAGGATGAAAAACTATCAAAACAAGGTCCACAATTAGCTCCTAGATTAATCGCCCAGGGGCAATTAGCCCAATGTTTGGGCGTTAAAGCCAAGGTTCGCGCGTTAAGGTGAAAATCAGGGCCAACGTGCGCGCATCTAGGTCAACGTTCGGGTGTTCAAGTCACGATTAGCCTTGGCGATTAATCCTAATTCGTGATTAGCTTTATAGTGACTGCTTTGTGTGTTTCTGGCTTAGGATTAATCGCCCAATTCCAGGATTAATGGCCAGGTCGGGTTCTTGCAAATTTTTGGCTATTTCCAACACTAAACTCATACAAACCACATCCAACCTTTCTAATACCAAATGGGATGATTCTAAAACATCCCAACATGCTCAAAAACACTTTCTCATACAAGAATCCATCCAAAATCTCCATGAACATAAACCCAACATGAAAAACAACATTCAAGGTACCAAACTCAAACCATAATTTGAAATATAATCAATAGAGGTTGTAATTCCATAGTGATCAATGGAAGAATACACAATATGGTTATAAAACCCAAACCCTACGAATTTTGAAAGCAAAACCCTAAATACAAGTGATTTTCCAGTTTATCCAAACCGTAGGAGAGAGAAATCCGAAAATCCATGCCAAATCAAAAGAAAACTAAGCAAAATAGTTAGATAACAGAAACCCTGCGAATTTTAGAGGAAAAACCCAACATGCAAGAGATTTTCCAGTTTAATCAAACCCTAAGAGAGAGAGAGATATATGAAAATCCCATAAATTCATTTTAGTTTGAAGGGTTTGCTAATTACTTGTTAATGGAGAAGCAAACTTCTCTTCAAGCTCTCCTCTTCTTCTCCTTCTTCTTCAAGCCTTCAAGTAAGCTCCCACTCTTCTTCTCTTGCTCTATACGTCCAAGACAAGAAAAATGGTTCTCAAAACACTTTGAACAGAGGTTAGGGCATCCTTTTATATGCCTAAGTTTTGGTATTTCAAACCTGCCCCTAAACAAAGCTTTTATTCATCTAAAACCCTAGGATGTATTTAAGGTGTGTTAGGGGGTACCTTAGTGTTATTTGAGGGGGTACCTTAGTGTTATTTGAGGGGTACCTTGGTGTTTCAAGGGGGTTTGCCTTAATTACTCAAGGGGGTATACTTTAGGTAAACTCAGGGTGTACTTTAGCTAACACAAGAGGGGGTACCTTAGTTATAGAAGGGGTACCTTACTTATATAAAAAGGGTACCTCTAGGTAATACAAAGGGTGTACCTTAGGTAATGTAAGGGGTGTACCTTAGGTGAAACAAGGGGGTACCTTAGGTATTCAAGGGGGGTACCATAGACAATATGAGGGGGTACCTTAGGCATACTAGTGGGGTACCTTAGGGAATACAAGTGGGGTACCTTGGGTAAAACAGTGGGGTACCTTAGGTAAAGCAAGAGGGTACCTTAGATAAAATAGTGGAGTACCATAGGCAAAATAGTGGGGTACCTTGGGCAATGCAAGGGGTACCTTAAGTATAATTGGGGTATACCTTAGGCAAACACATGGGGGTGCCTTAGGTGTACTTGAGGGGTGCTTTGGGTAACATTTGGTGGTACCTTGGATTATACTTGGATGATCCTCTAGGTATTCTTAGGAATTATTTGAGGTACATTATGAGGTACCTTAAGTAATGCATAAATGTACTTGGGTGGTACCTTGTGCTATACATGGGTATACCTTAGGTATACTTTGGGTAATGCATGAGTGTACCTTAGGCCTATAATAAAGGTACCTTGGGTATTTGTATGGGATTACTTTAGGTACATTTAGCCCTAATTTTTCAGAACTTGATTTCCAATTCATTAGATCTAATGGATGATACCTTAGCTAATTGTAATTAAGACATAGCACTAACTTAGCTTCCCTTAACAACTTCAATAAAGTTTAATTTGATTCACCTAAATCTTTAATTATAATCCACATTTACCTCATCTTCATAACACAAATGCTTAATTAGCCTAATAATCCCACTTTAGATAATTAAGCCTAATAATTAAGATATAATCTGGGACGAGGTTTTACATTCTACCCACCTACAAATAGATTTCGTCCTCAAAATTTCACCTTGTAATCCATCAAAATAGAGTAGGATACTTCTTCCTTAACTCTACCTCGGTCTCCTAGGTATAGTGACAAATTTGTTTTAAGAGTCAATCCCTTCCAAGAATTTCCTTAAAGTTCCCAAGAAGTTGCAAACATCAAATCACTATGTAATTCTAGTTAGCCTAATCTAATCATGATATCTATACACCCTTTGGGGCCTTACTAGTCTCTCTTGGTAGGATACATGCTAATAAAATAAATTTAAATAAGGAGGTGCCACACTATCACGCGCACACACGCTAACAAATCAAAAGTACATGATACTTCGAAATCATAAAGTCAAGTAACAGATTGACAACAGTTGAAGATGATACCTCTCCTACTGGGATACATACTAATAAAATAAATCCCAATAAAGGAGGTACCAAACCAACATGCACAACACAAGCAGAAGAATTCAAAAGAAGGTGTGCTCCAAAATCATAGAGATAGATACCCCTTCTGGTGGGATACGCACCAACAGAATAAGCTATAATAAAGAATATACCAAATCAACACACATCACACATGTGGAATAAATCAAAAGAACATGATGCTCCCAAAATCATAAAGATAGATAACAGATTGACCGTGATTAAAATAATGCCCCACCTGGTGGGATATGCATTAACAAAACAACCTTCAATTAAGAAGGTACCAAACCAACATGCACATCACATGTAAAAGAAATCAAAGGAATACTATGTTCCAAAATCATAGAGATAGATAGTAGATTGTCCACAATTGAAAGTAATACCTCCTACTGAAATTGGGTCCCAGGCTCAGGCTCAGGGTCCTCATAAGCAACCATAGCAAGAGCTTTAGCCTGTGGTTGTAGTCGTGGAGCAACTGGCAGTGGCCTTTGAGGTCCACCTCTACCTGTTGGCCTACCCTGTTGCCTTGGGCCATCTGGTCCTCTCTGACCTATTGTCAATCTCTGAAATCGAGCAAATAGTGCTACAATAGTTCGTGCCTGTGAGACATGGAAAAAATCAATTTAATGATTTCCTAATCATCACACGGGATTATATAAAACAAAGAGTCGCCACCATTCAATTTAGGTGTGAATGGACACCAAAATATTAAATAAGCACAAAAGGCAAATTTTAGGGCAAAATATCCCTCCTAAAAAAACAACTAGAGATGGGTAAGGGGATTAGGTTATGAACAGGGGAAGGTGTTAGGCACCCCTATTCATCTACACAAGGTGGTTGCCAGGCATTGTTCATGTTAAATTAAAGGAAAAAAAATGCTTGCTATAAAAATCACAAAAAATAGAGAATTGTATGGTTTTTTCATATGAATACGGGCAAAGCCTGTTTATTCAATTTTTATGCATTTTTGACCTGTTTTAAGCTCTAATTACATGTTTTTATTATTTTCTCATTTTGTAGTGCAATTTGGGGTGTCTACAGCTGCCCCCTCTTTGCTGGTAATTGGAACCAATTACAAGCAGAGAGCAAAAAGACCCACCAATTGCACTTTCTGAGATTTTTGTCTAGTCAATTGCACTTTGCAAGGATTAAATGGATGATTTTTGAAAAAAAGAATTGATTGTGGAAGATTTGCTAAGAAATCCCTCAACTTAAGGGCCAAATCCTCCTCTCTCCTCTCACTGAGCACTTGTGGGCTATGAAGTGAGATTTGAGACAAAATTTTTAAACAAAAGTGGGTAAGGTGGCAATCCTTGCAACTTACAACTAATACAAACATTAATCTCTTGAAAATTGTGAGAAAATAATGAAAATATGCTATTTTTGGCTTCGCCCGTATTTGTATCACGGACATATGTTGCCCGTATGTTGTTCACGGGCGAACGGGACCGTATTGCTTTCACGGGCGTCTGAAGCCCGTACTGAGTTTACGGATTTTACTCTCCTTTTAAGTTCGCGACCGCGGCCTTTTCCTCTTCTGCTCGCATTTGGCCCTAATTTACTCCGCGACCGTGCTATTTTCTCCGGACATCTCTCTTCTTCTTCAACAGTACCCAAGCTCGCTGCTTACTTCGGCGTCTTTCAAGTTCTCCGGCGACATTTTGCTCATTCCGGCGACTCTCTATTCTCCTCCGGTGACATCTCTCATTCGAGCATCCTTCATCTATTCTTTGTAAGGCCAACTTCAGATTTCTTTTGCAAGTTTTTCTTCCTTCGATCGAAATAGGTAAGCTCGCCCTTTGTTAACCATTCAATTTGAGAATCAATATCCCGAATGTAACTATAGTTGGTATGATTTTGATTGTTTTGCTCAGTGTTCCACAACTTTTCTTTAGCATCTTACCCGAAAATGTAAAATCAGACGATTTATGTTTCATGACCCAATCTTTTGCTTGTTTCTAGGTACTGTAATTTCCTGTCTGAATATGACTTTGCATTTTTTTGAATGAATGCACCAGATTGTTAGTACTTGAATGGTCAAAATCCCCCAAATGCTGGTTTATTGCATGATTCAACACTGTCTTGATTTTTATACCACTGTTCTATCCGAAAATTGATGCTTTCTGCATGTCCATGTATATTTTTTCTAGCTGATTGAATGAACAACTTCCCATGCTTTTGGATTTTATTCCTGGGGTACCCAGCTGATTGGTTTGCAATTTTTCTGATTGAAACTGAATTCCTGCCTTGTTTGCTGTATGCTTTGGACATTGATCATCATGGAGCAACTTGGCCATTGTCATTGGGTGTATTTAAACTATCTTCTGTCTGACCTTATTTGTTGACATGCTGATTAACTTGCTAGTAACCCATGCATGTGCTACAGATAAACTTGCCTTTTCCAAGAATTTTTCTGCAGATTTCCCATGCACACATGGTTCACTCTCTTGACAAATCTGAATGCTTTCCTCACTTGAACGCTCAAACTTTCTGCTAATTTCCTGAAATTACACAAAATTAGTAATTTAGGGAATTAAATCATGATACCCACAAATTAGAGTTTAACCCAAAATTTTAAGCATAAAAGTTTTCTTTTTCTTTCTTGCTTTCTTTTGTCATATAAAGAGAATATGTGAGAAGTCTACACTTCCCACATATAACTTTTATATGTTTCCTTGATTAAATCCAAGACAGATAATAAAAGGTGAACTCCTTTAGTTGGCTCTGGACTTGATCGGGAGTTTCTGACTCATTTTCTTCCATTCTCCCTTTTTCTTTTTTCCTGCAAATCAATTAAACTTGGTTAAAATGAAAATCAAACAATTAAGAATTTTAACAAGAAGTAATTAAAATCTCCCTGATTTGAACCGTAGATGGCCCGCCTTAGGTCAGCTTCCAGAGATCCTGCAGATGAGCCTTCCTCCTCGAGGGTTAGGTGAGATCCTGCGGATGTGGCCTCGTCTTCGAGGGCCGAGAGGGATTCAGATTCTGATGTCCCGGATCTTCCTTCTGGGGATTCGCGTGAGGCGACCCCAGAGGTATATTCTAATCTTTCTGAATTCAAAATTCTTTCACAAAATACATCCTTCTGATTCTTTCCTTCTTTCAATTATTTTCTTTTAGCCGGCTGTTGAGGCTTCGGGCAGAGATAGGAGCCGTAGCAGGCGCAGAGCTGGAGGCAGAGATGGAGGCCATGATGAGGGCCATAGAGGAGGCCGCAGAGGGGGTCGTGGCAGAGATGAGGCCAGGACCAGGGTTGATATCCCTGAGGAGGTGGCTGCCCAGATTAGGGATACCGATCTTTTTGCATGGCTTGAGGACTCATCCCTCAGCGTGTATTAGGGCGGATATCCCTTTGGAGTTTGCTATGTCCCACTATAGAGGGAGCTGGGCTAGCTTCACTAGATTCTTGGGAGCCTGTAGTTCAGCCTACCGTCGAGAGTTAGGCTTATATGGATTTGGCATGTTTATTACTATTCCGGACGTACGCCTGGATCGGGCCCTCATTGCTGCACTGCTCGAGAGATTCTTCCCGGAGACTTTGAGCTTTCACTTCCCAGATATTGAGATTGGGATCCGGCCTTCTGACTTCACGCTCATCACCGGGATTAGGATGATCGGTGATGTTATTCCTGAGATGGCGATGCCAGAGGCTGATGAGATTGCTGGTTATCTTGGATATATTGTGCTGCCTCCAGAGGCCTGGGATCGGGGGAGAGCGAGATTGTCTCTGACATGGTTGAGAGAGACTTTCAGGAGGAGGCAGTTTGGCCAGCTTGCTGCCGGTGATCATGTTTTCCCATTTGCCTTCCGGTTTCTTTTTCTGTATATGATGGGATCCTACTTTTTCCCAGAGGACACGACCTCAGTCAGTCCTCACTTCCTGAGCTTACTGGGAGATCTTCAGCGGGCGAGGAGGTATGCATGGGGCCCGCTTATTTTTGGTACTATTTTGGCCGGCCTTCGCCGATCAGTGAGCGGCCTCTCTACTTCCAGAGGGGCTGGAGTTGGGTGCAGATTTTTCTGGCCTTTTCTGCAGGTGAAATGTCTATTTCTCTTCTCTTTCTTTCTCTTTCTCTTTTTCTTATCTCTCCTTTTATATTCCTCTAACTCTTTTCTTCTTTTTGCAGTTTTTTGCTAGGGTTTATATACCATATTTCCGTCCTACCTCTACGATGTCTGAGGAGATATATCCCATGGCACGTAGATGGTGTCACATACAGCACGACTCTGAAAAGAGTCGTCCCAGGTCCGCCCGGGCCCACTTGGACAGGTTGTACCGGTCTGAGGTAATCTTCTTTAATTCCTCTACTTCCTTCTTTTCTTTTCTTTCTGAATCACATATCTGATGTCCTGTTCTGTTTGTCAGCTATTTGTCCCCAGGATGGAGGACATTCATGAGGTGCTGGCCCTGCAGGCAGCCAGAGATGATGCATTTGTCCCTGACCAGAGACGACAGAGATACCCATTCTTTATTGGTCAGCTGGGCAGCATTTGGTACTGCGGCGAGCGCTTCTTCTTTCAGCATGTGGGAGAGCCACGGATTCCTGCCATTCCGCCAGATACTACTCCTTCCAACCCTCCTATGCCTGTTGATCCTGCCCAGTTCCTAGATTGGACTGAGGCAGAGACTTTATTGGAGGAGGGTGACTATGATGCCTGGTTCAGGCGAGCTTCTGTTGGGTGCCTCATGCCACCTATGCCTGTCCGTGGCGGAGTCACTGAGATCGGAGGGGTAGTGATTAGGGCCTATGACACCACGGTATGCCTTCTTCCTTTTCACCTTTCTACTTTCATTTCATCTGAACTTAGCATTTTTCTGACTTTTTTCTTTTCTATTTCAGGAGGCTCAGTTGGCAGAGATCTGGTCTCGATATGCTGATCTAGAGCGCCAGCGAGATGCTGCGATCACCGAGCGGGATGCCCTCTATATCACCATTTCAGTCCTCCGGGGGCAGCTAGCCAGAGCACAGGGCCAGGACGGTCCATCTGATGCATAGGACCAGGCGGGTCCATCTTATACTCAGGTTAATTTCTTCTTTTATTTCTATTCCTGCTCTTGCATTTGTTTGTCTTGTTCTGACTGAAATTCCTTTTCTTAATTTCAGGAGGACACAGCCGGCCCTTCTTCAGCTGCTTCACCCGTGCCCATGCATTTTCGGGATGAGGTATTTTCTGTGGCACGGGTGGAGTTCGTGACGTCTCCTAGTCCAGTAGAGGTTCCTGCAGCAGAGCCCGAGGTCGAGGCTGATATTATACCTGCTGCTGAGGATGTGCCAGAGTCTGCCCCAGTAGCTGAGACTGCTCCTGATGCATCTGCTGATGTAGATACGGATTCGGATATGGACGCCGCTGTGGTAGAGCCTACCGTGGAGGCCGTGGTGATGGAGGAGGCTACAGCTGATCCTGTAGAGCCCGGTCCTGATGCTGATGTACCTGGGACCTCTGCTCCTGCTAGTCCTGATTCTGATGTAGATACTTCAGGGTACGTCCCTCCTGATCATCCCACTGCTGGCCTTGTGCCTTTATATATGTGGCATGATATTCAGTCTGTTTTGAGCAGGATGATGCGTAGCACAGCCTGCAATGTTGTGCGGCATGTCTTTGAGCGCAGGCGATCTTCAGGCCGTGGTCGAGGCAGAGGACGAGGCCGTGGCCGTAGGGGTGGACCTGCGTAGACAGTAGATTAGGATTCTCTTATGTATATTTGTATTTTGACAAACTGATGTACTCATTTATATATATATAAAAGAAGTTTGATTTGTGTTCATTTGTGTACTTTTCTTCTTTCTTTTCAATTTTTATTACATGATGAATGTTAAAACAGGAACAGGTGAAGCTTAGGAAAACAAAGAAATTAAAACTGCCCAATTTTTCGCATTTTTCGGAAGTAACCGTACTTAGACTATGAGCAACCTATGCCCGTAATATGAACACGGGCGCACTGTGCCCATAAAGTTTTCACGGTCACAGCCTGTGAGACATGGGAAAAATCACCGGAATGATCATCCCTCCGTCAACACACGGGCTCAACGCAAAAATTGGGAGAGTCGCCACCATTCATGATTTTGGGGTGAGAATGGACACCCAAAGAGTTCAAAAATAAGCAAAATAGTGTAAAAAGGCAAATTCTAGGATAAAAATAACCCTTCTTAAAAATCAAATCCAGAGATGGGTAAGGGGATTAGATTATGAACGGGGGAAGGTGTTAGGCACCCCCATTCATCCACATGAAGTGGTTGCCAAGTGTATGTTCATGCAAAAATAGAAAGCTTGCTAAAATCATATAAAACCTTGAAAAAGGACCAATGTATGATATTTTCCCATGAAGATCTAAATGGGTTTTAGATCCTCTCTTATGTCAATATCATTTCTGGAATATCTCAAAAGATGGAAAGCAAAGCACAAGTTGCTCAAAAACCAAGTTAAATCAAATCCGGAAAATTCGGTAAAAAGTATGCCATTTGTCTTGAAATCATTCAAATCTAATTCTAAATTGAACCAAACCAAATTCATTTGAAAGATTAGGGTAAATAAGAGTCTCATGCCAAATTTCACTTCATTCCGATGAAAATCATAGGAGTTATGCTCCTTTGAAGTTGCTGTTGGGGATTTTTAAAAGTGGTAAGTGGGCAACTTTGAAAAATTGTCTAAAACAATCCACTACATAAAAGTCCACGAAATTTGGTGTAATTGAAGTTTGTATGGCCATCTTTCCATATAAACTAGCCTCATACAAAAATCCCTTCGGATGTGCCTTGGGTGGTCACCCGAACAGGCCCCAAAGATCACAGATTTACCCAGAAAAGTACAAATGAACAGTTCTGAGTAAATCGGCTACCAATAATTCAAATGGAATCCAAAAATTATGAAACCAACTGGATTTGAAAATAGACTCATAAAGGAATACTCAGAAATAAAAATCATTCGAATCGGACTTAAATCGAACACATGCCGCTCTGTCGAAGTGACAAGTTCTGTACTTGAACCTGAACTGTCCACTCAACTTCGACAGAGAGGGGTCAAAAATCCGCTAGATAGAAATTTGTGAAATTTGGTGGACCTAAACTAGACAGTCTCACCTTTCCCATGGTTCTGGAATCGCCCCAAAATTCATCCGGATGATGAAGTTATGGGCGTCCGAAGTAGGGGTACAGGTGCTGTCAAGCTAAGCCACTTTTGAAGAAAATCAAATCCGAAAATTTATAAAGTGTGTGAGATTCGTGTGAGATGAATCCAAAACCTTTGAAAAATATTTAAAAACACTCCAGAATTTGATTGAGGCCATTTATTGGAGATTTATCACAATGAATGTAATAAATCCCCAAATGTGAGCCTATTCACCAAAAAAGTGTAATATGTGTGCAAGAGTGAAAAACCAAGCAAGATCAATACAACATGCATATAGATTCAACAAGATAGGTTCTAGCATAGCCTAGGGTTCCGTTCCATTATCGTTTCCCTCTGTTCTCTCTCCCCGTTAAACACGGATCTTCGAAATAATCAAGGGTACTTTGAATATGGAACGGTTTACAATCAATCAGAAAGGCCTTATGCTACATAGGTTCTAGCACTAGGGTCAATCCCCAGTCTCGTTTCTCCTAGATCCGCCTTCACGTTTTACGGCTAGGGGAGTCTTGAGATACTTTGAGCCAGGGAAGGATTTCCACACATACAAACAAAGCTTTACACTACAGAAAGGTAGAAGAAGAGATCTAGATCTAGGAATGTAAAGACAGAAAATAAAAAGAAAAGTTGAGGCTTACCTGAGTTCTGGAGGCGATTCCACAGCGGTTTTCTTCTTCTCTTGGAGTTCTTCTTTGCGAGAATTCAAAACAAGAGTTGTGTGACATTTGCTCAAGGAGGAGGCTCCTATTTATAGGCAAAGGCTAAGGTCATTGGTAGACACAACTTAATGTCTAGAACCCCCCCAACCTTAACCCTAAGGTTATTTCCGCGATTTCCCCTCATTTAATGAGGGACATGATGGTAAAAGTGAAAAGCTCTCGGAAAACCCTAATTTTGAGCAAACTTAAAGTATCCGGTATGTCAGACTGGATAAAAAAGGGCCTTAAGGTATCCGGTACATGGTACCGGATACACTAAGGCTCACATGTATCCGGTATGAGTATCCGGATACAGGAAGTAGTACTTGTATCCGGATTGAGCACCCGGATACAGGTAAAAGTTTATTTTCTTCAATTTCTGTGCTGGCCTTCCAGGAGATAATGATTTTTGATGATTGTTTGTGCAATTTGGGGTGTCTACACAGCCTGACCGTAGTTTTTATACGGGCGCGATATGCCCGTATTCTATTTACGGATTTTTCCGCCTTACGATTTTTTCTATATAAACTCATAGGGAACGTCATTGTGACACTTTTACTAGTTGGAAAACCCCCTGAGCACGTCTTTTCTCGCTTTCCTTGGCTTCTTTGGCGCTTCCATGGCTTCCTCTATGCCGCTTTCTCATGCCTTTGAATCTCCTCCTGCAAAACAACCTGTTAGATCAAAACCTCCTAATCTCACCAGGTATAATATTGTGGACTCCTTCTATGATAGATGGGTTAACTCCATGACCCTTGATGAGGAGATTCGCTGGGGTTCCATCCATTTAGGGCATATCCTACACCTCCCTAAAATTCCCTTTAAGTGGGAAATTATTGAAGCTTTGATTGGACACTGGGTTCCTGAACTGAACCTTTTTCGGTTTGATGATAAAGAGATGACTCCTACCATAGAAGAAATTGAAACCATGCTTGGCCTAAGATTTTCTGAAAAAGTTGTGAACCCACCCCTAAAGCTTAGTTATAAAAAGGAGGCTTCCACTTTCTTTGGTATAGGGAAGAAGGACCTAGGAAATTCTGATGCACTATTGACCTTGTCCAAGACCTTTTTGACTGAAAAACTTCTGAGGAGTGAAGACAAGGACGCTAGGTTTAATGCTTTGACTTTGGTAGTGGTCAATCAGCTGCTTTTTCCACGGGGTGATGACCAGGTTGACTTGGCTCTCATCTCAGTTATCTGCCAGGTTAGGGAACGTGAGAGATTAGCCCCTATGATCTTAGCAGAGATATACCAGGCTCTTACTGACTGCTATTTCAGGAAGAAGAAGCGCTTCCTTGCCTGCGCCCCTATCCTACAAGTAAAAATATACATATATTTTTTCTTTTCTTCTTCTTTTTTTTTTCTTTCCCTTTTTTTTCTTCTTTTTTTCTTTTCTCCTTCTTCTTCTCTTTTTTTTTCTTTTTCTTTCTCTCTTTTTTTCTTTTTCCTTCTTCTTTTTTTTTTCTTTTTTTCTTTTTGGAAATAAATTGAAATACCCCTTTTCTGCAGCTTTGGTTGCTTGACCACCTTAGCCAGGTTGAAGAAATAACTCGCCGCTTCTTTCCAAGATTAAAAGTTCCTGTTTTGATGAGCAATAGGGGATGTCTTAACATCCAAGGTGGCAAGCAAGGCTGGTTCACTTTCTTGGGTAATCTCCAGGATGATCAGGTGAGATGGCCTGGCACTTATCAGCCCACTCCAGAGACAGTGATCAGCTTTACAGATAAAAACTTTCTGGTCCTAGCAGGCTTGAAATCTGCCGTTCTCTATCTTCCTTTGAGGGTTCTTCGGCAGTTTAGAGCGATCCAGGGGATTATGATCCCTACTGGATATGAGAAGCTTTTAGGGCCACTTACACCAGCCTCCATGGGGCTAACTGCTCAATTAATGAACGAGTGGTCCTACGTCCGTTTTCTGCAGGGTCCTGTCTTTTCAGAGTCCCATATGAAGGATTATCAATTCTGGATCCAAGAGCAGGTGCAGAGTCATGCCCCAGTACCAGAAGATCCTCCTGTGGTTCTTCCTCCTACTTATGAGGACATTCTGGAGTCAGAAAGGGCAACCCATAAGCGGCTTCAACAAATATGGGTACGGGAGGCTCAAGAACTTAGGATAAAAGTCCTTGTTCTGGAGAGAAAGCTTGAAGAGCAGAAGTCTGGCCGCATTGCCATGGAGAAGAAACTTGAAGAACAAAGGCAGGCTCGTCGCTTTGAAGTCCGATTGATGCGGAAGAAGTATCAGGATTCCTTGGCCGACCTTAGGGCGTTGAAGATCAAGCTTTCTTTTTCAGATGAGGTCATCTCCTTTTTGAGTGATCCTGATGCAGAGGGTGCTTCTGGAATCATTGCAACTCAGGCAGCTAGGATTAGGGAGCTTGAGGAGCAGTTAGGGAGTAGGGATTAGATTCTTTTATCTCTTTTTTTTATTCATTTTTTTTTCATACTTTTATACAAAAGCAAACTCCATTAGTGGAAAGATAATAGATTTAATTCAAAAATAGGTTTTATATTATTGGCCTCAGAATTCTCAGATGCTTATAAAAACAGAAGTTTTATGAAAAAGTATTTGATTTCTCATCACTGGCCAAAGTATAGTTTTTTTTTTTTTTTGAAAGCTGATCCAAAACACTTAATCACATATAATTAAAGGAATTAAAATCATGTTGAATAATGAAAAGGGTAGTCCAAGCAATAGGGAGAGACCAAATCTGTCTACCCCGTGACCTTTAGAGTCATCCCCAAATGGCATTTCCTTCATGACTGACCTTGCTAATCTGCTCAGTTTCCAGTGCTCATGCTGATTTGAAACTTAGACCACATGATCAACTCAACCCTTGATTCTTTTCATTTTTTATTTTTCTTTTCTTTTTTTTTTCTTGCCCTTATTCCCCCTAGCGCCAATTACGGTTTTCACTAGGGCCGGCTTCTGCATTCTGTCATCACCAATCTTACTCTGGAAGTTGAATGAATATACTAAAATCACCGAGGGCTTAAGAATAGGACGAAACAAAGGCTAAGCTCTGTTTATGAAAGAAAAAGTATTAAAGGCTCAAAATTTTCCAAGTGTGAAAATAGGTCAACCGGTCTTACAGTCATGATGTATTTAATCCCATTTCCCTTCTATGGCATTTGGCTTTCATTTGCCCCTATTTGTTTCTTTTCTCTCTCTCTCTCTCTCTCTCTCTCTCTCTCTCTCTTTTTCTTTTTGCCCCTATTTGGCTTTGCCCCATTTGGGTTTGCCCCAGTATAAAACTGTAAGTCCAGCTTAGGTTTATCAAAGAAGACGACCAGGCTCAAATTGGCTTGACTAGGGATTAAAATTTTTGGGAAATAAGGAAAGATGGCCTCAGATCATTTCCTAGTAGTATTCATTCAAGGAAAATATTTCTTTACTGCATCAGAGTTAATTGGCTCAGGAAAATCCTTCCCATCCATTTCTGTTAAGATGAGAGCACCCCCTGATAGGATCTTCTTGACCACATAAGGTCCTTCCCAATTTGGTTTAAACTTTCCACGAGGGTCTTCCAAAAAGGGTAAAACTTTCTTCAATACCAAATTTCCCTCTTGGAAAGTTCTGGGCTTTACCTTCTTATTGTAAGCCCTGGCCATTCTCTTCTGATACAATTGGCCATGACAAAGCGCTTTTAATCGCTTTTCCTCTATTAGATTGAGTTGATCATGTCTTGATTGTATCCATTCAGCTTCTTCTAATTCTGCTTCCAATAGCACTCTTAATGAAGGTATTTCCACTTCCACTGGTAAAACTGCTTCCATTCCATATACTAAGGAGTACGGGGTTGCCCCTGTAGAAGTTCGAATTGAGGTTCTGTAAGCATGTAGAGCCAGTGGCAGCATTTCATGCCAATCTTTAAAACTCACTACCATCTTCTGAATGATCTTCTTTATATTCTTATTTGCTGCTTCTACTGCCCCATTCATCTTTGGTCTATACGGAGCTGACTTGTGGTGGGTAATTTGAAATTGTTCACACATCTTTCTCATGTCCTTGTTCTTAAGGTTTGAAGCATTGTCTGATACTATGGCTCCTGGCAAACCGTAGCGACAAATGATATTGTGCTGTAAGAATTTCAAAACGTGGCTACTTGTAATGTTTGCATATGAAGCTGCCTCTACCCACTTGGTGAAATAATCAATTGCTACAAGTATAAACCTGTGTCCATTTGATGCCTTTGGAGAGATCATTCCAATGACATCTATACCCCACATAGAAAAAGGCCACGGAGATGTCATACTGTGTAATTCACTTGGGGGTGCATTTTTGTTATCCGCGTATACTTGGCATAAATGACACCTTTTAACGTGTATATAGCAATCATGCTCCATAGTCGATCAGTAATATCCCAATCGCAGAATCTTCTTGGCAAGCATATGCCCATTCATATGGGGTCCACACACTCCTCCATGTATCGTTTCAACTATTCTTTCTGACTCAGTCTTTGCAACACATCTGAGTAGTATATCATTGTGTGATCTTTTGTACAACTGACCACCACTTAGTAAGAACTGTCCTGCCAGCCTCTGTATTGTTCTTTTCTCTGTAGAGGTGACGTTTTCTGGCAAACTTCAATCATTTAGGAAGTTCTTAATGTCTTGAAACCATGGTACATCTTCTTCTGGGGTTTCTTCTAGAACAAGGCAATAAGCTGGTTCATCTCTGACTTCAATTTCCAATGGTCTAATATCAATACCTTCTGGCATACTGACCATTGAAGCCAATGTTGCTAGAGCATCCGCAAACTGATTTTTGGCCCTTGGCATATAATTGAAGGAAATTCGAGTAAATTTATTGCTTATTTCTTCCAAATACTGGTGATAGGGGATCAATTTGTGATCCTTGGTTTTCCATTCACCAGTTGTTTGGAAGATGATAAGACTCGAATCCCCATATACGTCAAGTTCCTCTACTTCATGATCTAAGGCAGCTTGCAACCCAATTATGCATGCTTCATACTCTGCTATATTGTTCGTGCATTGGAACCTTAACTTCACTGCGATTGGGATATGTGCCCCATTAGGCTTGATCAGAACAGCCCCTATTCCATTTCCATTCATATTAGCGGCCCCATCGAAAAACATTTGCCATGAGCTTTCACCTTCTTCCTGGTAAAGGGTGTGCAGCTAAGTGATCTGCAATGGCTTGACCCTTAATGGCCTTCTGTGTGATATATGTGAGGTCAAATTCAGAGAGCAACAACTGCCACTTTGCTGTTCTGCCAATTAAAGCCGGTTTCTCAAATAGATACTTCAAAGGGTCCATTCGGGATATCAATAATGTGGCGTGACTAAGGAAATAGTGCCTTAGTCTCTGAGTTGCCCACACTAAAGCACAACAAGTCTTTTCTAGAGGGGAATATTTTGCTTCATATTCTGTAAACTTCTTGCTTAGGTAGTAAATCGCCCTTTCTTTTCTACGTGTATCGTCATACTGTCCCAAAACACATCCCATTGATGTCTCCAAAACTGACAAGTATAAGATCAATGGTCTCCCTGGAGTTGGTGGCACTAGCACAGGTGGGTTCAATAAATACTCCTTTATTGTGTCAAAGGCTTCTTGGCAATCATCATTCTAGACTGTCGGGTTATTCTTCCTTAGAAGCTTGAAAATTGGTTCACAGATAGCGGTGAGCTGTGCTATGAACCGGCTTATGTACTGAATCCTTCCAAGAAAACCACGAACTTCCTTCTCCGTTCTAGGTGATGGCATTTCAATGATTGCTCTGGCTTTAGCTGGGTCAATCTCAATTCCCTTCCTGCTTACTATAAAGCCCAATAACTTTCCTGATGTAGCCCCAAAGACACATTTTTGCAGGGTTAAGCCTTAGACTGTATTTTCTGAGCCGGTCAAACACCTTCTTCAAGTTGATCAGGTGGTCTTCTTCTTCACATGATTTGGCTATCATATCATCCACATAGACCTCCATCTCCTTATGGATCATATCATGAAATAGGGCTATCATGGCCCTCTGGTAGGTTGCCCCAGCGTTCTTAAGCCCAAATGGCATGACAGTGTAGTGGAAGGTACCCTAAGGTGTAATGAAGGCCGTTTTCTCCTGATCCTCCTTTGCCATCTTGATCTGATTATAACCAGAAAAGCCGTCCATGAATGAGAACAAGCTATGTACAACGGTGTTATCCACCAAGATGTCTATGTGTGGAAGTGGAAAATCATCCTTTGGACTTGCCTTATTCAAATCTCTATAATATACGCACATTCTGACCTTTCCATCCTTCTTTGGCACTGGTACTATATTTGAAAGCCATTCAAGGTATGTGGAAACCGCCAAGAATCCTGCTTGGAACTGCTTAACTACTTCATCTTTGACCTTTAAAGTCCATTCTGGTTTTAACCTTCTCAGTTTCTGTTTAACTGGCTTAGCATCTGGCAGAATTGGTAGCCTATGTACAACCATGTCTGTGTCCAGTCCAGGCATATCCCGATACGACCATGCAAATACATCTTCATAATCAGCCAAGAATCGTATCATTTTTTCCCGCTGTACCTCAGATAGACATACCCCAATCTTCACTATTTTTGGGTCATCTTTGGTCCCTAGGTTTATTGATATGGTCTCTTCAATATTGGGTTGGACCCCCTTTTCATGACGCTCTAATTGATATGTGATTTCTTTTGGAGGGTCGTCTTCTTCGTCCTCGGTTTCTTCTTCGACCCCCATTAGGTCAAAGTCGAGCTCAAGGTCAAAGTCGTACTCATCCTGATCCAATTCCATTTGCTTATATGGTTCATAAATGGTTTGGACCTTTTTGAAAAATTTATCTTTTCTAGAAAAAAATGAAAAATCTTTTTGTGTTTTTTGAGAGCCTTCCACAAAATCTTTCCCTGAAGACGGAGGCTCATTAAAACCTTCAGGAAAAGGGCATTCCACTAATGGAGTTTTTTTTTTTTTGGAAGCCATGTCTGTTTGCCAAACAAACGCGGCTTCAAAATTAAGAGTTTCCTCCCAATTATTCAGAATAAAAGAATCTGGGGCAGGGATACAAGCCTGCTCCTCAAGCTCAGGGTCTGCATCTGAAATCACCAATACTGGGTGAGTTGCATTGCCTGCTTCTTCTGTAGGGCCAGTTCCAGATGGAACTTCTACTGTAGCCCAATCAATAAAGGGTAGCTCCTCTGCTACTTCTTCTTGTTTGCCTTCTGTCATGGCAAAGAATGCTCCAATGTCCTCTGAAAAGTCCTACTCTTGTTCTGCCTGTGGCCCAGGCTCACCCAATGCTTGTGGAGGTGGAGGTGGAACATATGGTTGTACGGTTGAGGGTTTGGGTTTCTGGAATGGGTTGACATTGTAGTATGGGGGTTTGGACTGATCCTCAGGAGGAGACAGTTGAATCATGTGAGAAAGCTTTGGAAAAGTTTCCCTGATATGAGGGAATTTCATGGTTTCTATCTGCCACTGTCTTCTCCATTTCCTTGGCTTGGACCCCAACCCTACTCTGTGAACCATCTTCTTAACCTGTACCGGTTCTATCCTTCCTTGTAGGTTAACCCCCAGACCTTTTCCAGGGTGAAAATGGTACTTTTCTAGCACATTCTTGACCATCCTCTCAGCACATGTCAACTTTCCTTCTTTTTCCTGATACCCCCCAGGTATGAAATTAACAGTTTCAAATTGGAAAGAGTGAAATGTCATCTTATCAGCAGTCATTTCCATGTTAATACAGGGTACATCAGGGGACCACATGGGGGGAACCAAATTTTCGGCCAGGACGGTAATCACCTTTTGCCCTCTAATATATTTGACTCTTTGGTGGAGGGTAGATGGTATGGCCCTAGCTGTATGAATCCACGGCCTTCCTAGGAGTAGGTTGAAAGCTGCAGGTATATCCATCACCTCAAATGTGATGTTAAAAATATACGGTCCAATTGTGACCAGCAGTTCAACCTCCCCTAGGGAGTGTGTTTTAGAGCTGTCAAATGCTCTTATGATTCTTCCATTTTGTTTTATTTTGTTTCACTCCAAATTGAGCTTAACAAAGGTTACTAACGGGCAGACATTGAGAGCCGACCCATTATCAATCAAGACCCGGGCTATCATGCAACCTTTACTGAGTACAGCTATGTGCAATGGGTCTACATGATGGTACCCTGCTGGACTGATTTAAGTCTCAGAAAAAGTTATCACATTGTGGGATAAAATTTGACCAACCATCCGGCCTAGTTGGTCTGGTTCAATATTTTTAGGCACATGGGCCCCCTGGAGTATTGTGCGCGCGTCGGAAACGCGGCACGGGGGAATTCGGAGTCGCCACCGCCTGATGGGGTGCAGGCGGACACCTGGGTGCCTAATCTTGTCTATTAGGGCTTTTGGTCTGCGGCTTTGAGATTCTAAGTAGGGTCTCGATTGCGGTCCGGGGAAGTCCGTAGACACCCCGGTCCACCCCGTCGGATGACGGGTCCCGTGGGTTCCCTGGTTTGAGTCAGCTTACATTGGTCTCACCCGATTCCTAATCCGATATGCAGTTTGGTTAGGTCTGGCGGGACCACCTGAGTGGTGTGGGTCCCTTTAATTGCTTTTATTTTGATTAATTAGGTGATCTGAGTCTGGTTGGGTGTGCCCTGTTGGAAGGCCCACGGTATCCTTGGTGGGCTTAGTCAAGCCCGTGTACCCTTGTGAACCTCAGTCTAGCCTGAGAGGTCCTTTTGGCTTTGGTTAGTTCAATTGATTTTACTTTAGGTTCAGATTTAAAATTTAAGTGTTTCTCATGAAAAGGTGGGCCGGATAAGTTCATGGGCCCCTAAGGTGGGCCCACATGGTGGCCAAGTATTTTTATTGGATTTTATCTTTTTAATCTGCCAAAGTGAGTTGGACATTAGGCTTGGGGCCCGCAGTCCAAATCTGGGCTGGTAAGCCCAAGTTACCGAAAGTTAGGGTTTGCACCCTTCCTTGGTTCAGTTGGTGGGCTTTCGCGGGCCCGGTAGGCCCGTGGCCCTTGGTCTCGGCCAAACCACGCATTTCATACATCAATTGCACAAGTTCGGCTCGGGTGGACCGCCTTAGGTTTGGTCCGCCCGGTTTAATCGGTTAATTTTGCTTATCTTGATTAAGTTGCATGCATACATGTTTATTGGGCCGGGTGGGCCCCGTTGGAAGGCCCACTGGAAATCAAGTTGGACCGGGGGTCCAAGTCCCACATTGGGTTTCCGGGTGACCCAGAAACCCTATTGGTTTATCCGGTTCGGAAATGGCATTCACATCTAGCAATAATCACAGAAAAAACACAAGATGGACACTCTGTCAGAAAAAAAGCTGGCTCATTGTGCTGGGTCCAAGCCCTGCACCAAGGAATTAGTTGGATGTGCAGTGAACAAACGGGGTGGGGGGGTGCGGAGGGCGAAGTCCCCCGCGGTACAGTAAAGGGCATTTTAGAAATTTCTCAAAAATATAGCAATCCGGCATGTTTTAGGGGTGGGCGCCGATCTCAGGCACTGGCCGCAAGGTCGGCGCGGGCTGGGCGGACCGAAAAAAGCGAAAAAAAAAAACAAAAAAATGAAGTCGGCGCGAGGTTCGCGCGAACTGAGCGCGAGCTTCGCGCGAGGTTCACGCGAAGTGTTCGCGCTCACTTCGCGCGAGTTTCGCGCGAGCTTCGTGCGAACTTCGCCCGAACTCGGCGGACACTCGATGCTCTCGGTTTTTTTCAAACTCCATTTTTAGCTGATTTTTAAGCTCTGTAACTGGTTCTGCAACTGCTTTCTGGGGATCCGAAGACTCCCAGAAGACCTTTGAACCCATTTCAAAATGAATCTAACCTAAGTTGAATCGCGATAAAAAAAAACAAAACCCAACAAACGCCCATGCAAATGGAGCAATACACATGCCGGACTAACACTGGGAGGGTTTTGCACACGCCGTCTGTGACCTCCGGCAGGGTTCGAACCTGGGCTCCGTGCTCGAGACAGAAGCCTTTGAAGAAGGGAGGGAGAGGGGGGGGGGTATACAGGCTACATGAGACTGACTTAATAGGGAACACACTCCCTTGAAAATGAACATCGAATATGAGCAGGGAAGAGACTTAACTTCCTAAACATGGCATCATGCATTTGTTTTTGTATATATATAAAAAAATGAAAGTGCCGAGGATGATACCTGAGAGTGCTTGAGCACCGGTGCAGGGTGAAGACACCTCCTACGCTGGACAGCAGCTGGAAACCACGAGATGGGGTGTTTGTAGAGTCGTGGAGGCCACGAGGTGGTCAAGGAGGCCGCGAGGTGTGCTACGAACCAAGAGGAGTGAAGAAGAAGAGGAAGCCGAGAAGAAACCAGTGCAGAGACCAACCAAGAGCAAGCTCTTCTCCAAAACAATCCCCCAACCAGAGTTTTCGAACCCCAACATTCTCGAACCCAAAAAAATGCCCGAACACTTAGTTTTTTTTCGAAATCCTCCCCCCTCCTGCGCGAAAAGTCGCGCGGCTTATATAAGGGAAAAAGAAAGGGGCGCCCACTTGCTTGCCACGTCCGCTCGAGCGACCGCAAAATGAAAAATCATTAAATGCGGCCGCTCGTTTGTCTAAAAAATCGGGAAATTAAGATTTAATCCCTGGTAATTTTCAATTTAATCCTATATTCTTGGATTTTACAGATTTAGTCCCTGGGATATTTCGAATGTTCGGATATTTATGGATTTGATCCCCGAGATATTTTCCTGCGCAACTCGCCACGTGTGCAGCATTTTGCCACGTGCGCAGATTGCTGGTTTTGCTGCTCGGAAATTTCATCAGCTCATATTTTCTTCATCCGGACTCCGATCTGGGCAAACTTAGTTTCATTAGAATCGTATCGGAGCCCTCCATCCCATGACCTAGGGGTAGGCCTCTGGATCGGATTTTAGCAGAAAGTCAACTTTTGGCACTGCTCAAGTTTGACTGCCCACAGAACCTTCATCCGGACCCCGATTCCTGCAAACTCAATTGCGTTGGAACCGCGTCGAGATTCTCTATCCAATGACCTAGGGGTAGGCCTCTGGATCGGATTTTAGCAGAAAGTCAACTTTTGGCTCTGCTCAGGTTTGACCGCCCGCCGAACCTTCATCCGGACCCCGATTCCTGCAAACTCAGTTGCGTTGGAACCGTGTCGAGATTCTCTATCCAATGACCTAGGGGTAGGCCTTTGAATCGGATTTTAGCAGAAAGTCAACTTTTGGCTCTGCTCAGGTTTGACCGCCCGCAGAACCTTCATCCGGACCCCGATTCTTGCAAACTCAGTTGCGTTGGAATCGTGTCGAGATTCTCTATCCAATGGTATAAAGCAAGGTACTTGGCACGGAATTCAAGGAAAACTCAACTCTCAGCTTTTCCTTAAGTTTGACCGCCCGCAGAACCTTCATCCGGACCCCGATTCCTGCAAACCCAATTGCGTTTGACTCGTGTCGGGATTCTCTATCCACTGAGATAAAGCAAGGTGGCCAAATTTTATCTGATTAAAAGGGCAACTTTTCACCCCTCAGGGTTTGACTTTTTAGCCGGGTTTTGCATTTCTGGCTTTTCCGGAGAGCAAAAATGAGGTGCTTACAGCTGCCCCTCTTTGCCGGAGTCACCTTGCGGATGAACGGCAAAGAGAAAAAGAATCTCGTTTTTGCGCCTTGCATTTCTGTCGACATGGTCGACGAGCTTAGTCCTTTGGAATTTTTTACTTTGAAAGGGAAGCGGCCAGATCATGTGGCGTCCCTCCCTGGCTTCAGAGTTTCCTTAACCTTTGCTTTCGGGTTTTTGTAGGGCAACTCTTCAGCATTTTAGTTTAAGTTTGAAAGAGATTAGATTGGACTTGAGCTCGCCAACCTGTTTCGGCGTTGATGCCAGACACTTGACATTATTCTTTTCTTCTTGTTTGTTCCATTAAAGCTTTTAGGTGACTTCAGACTTCTGATCCATTTTGTGTCTTTTACCTGAAGCTTGCTTGCATTTTCTCCTTCTTCTTCTTCTTTCTTTTTTTTTTTTTTTTTGTAGGATTTGATGGCCAAGGGTTGGGTTAGGATTTGGTCCGAATGGAGAAAGGAGGAAGGAAGAGTGGAGGAGGAGCTGCTGTTGGTGAGGAGGTGCTTCTAGCGCTGTCCAGTGCCTCAAGGGAACTCACACACCTGGTCTATTCTATTTACAAAAGTGTGAAATCAAAAATTACAAAAGGGCCATCTTGCCCGATGATATCTTCATTTTTCCTTCCTCTTCCTGTCTTGATTCTCTATCATTTCCAACAATGGGAACAACTTGTTCGGCTTGGTGGAGAAACTTTGCTCTGGGGACTCCGTGTCCTTCAGCATTGGGAGATGCTTTACTCCTTGAGGACACATTCCTGTGTTATTTAGATGTGGGAGAGGTCTTGCTCCTTAGGGACACATTTCCGTGTCATTCCAATGGTGGGAGACGTCTTGCTCCTTAGGGACACATTTTTGTGTCATTCGAATGGTCGGAGTCACCTTGCTCCAGGGACGCTTTGCCCTTTCAGTTTTGAGAGACGCCTTGCTCTCTGTGGTTGGGAGACACCTTGTTCCATTAGTTTTGGAGTCGCCTTGCTCCAGGGACGCCTTGCCCTTTCAGTCTTGAGAGACGCCTTGCTCTCTGTGGTTGGGAGACACCTTGCTCCATTAGTTTTGGAGTGGCCTTGCTCCAGGGACGCCTTGCCCTTTCAGTCTTGAGAGACGCCTTGCTCTCTGTGGTTGGGAGACACCTTGCTCCATTAGTTTTGGAGTCGCCTTGCTCCAGGGACGCCTTGCCCTTTCAGTCTTGAGAGACGCCTTGCTCTCTGTGGTTGGGAGACACCTTGCTCCTGCTGCTTTTAATTCTTGGAGGCACCTTGCTCCATTTTGTGTTCAATTTTTTGGGAGACGCCTTGCTCCATTAGGGTTGGGAGACGCCTTGCTCCTTCTGTCTTCAATTCTTGGAGGCTCTTTGCTCCATTCTATCTCCAAATTTTGGAGGCCTCTTGCTCTTTAAGGTTGGGAGACACCTTGCTCCTGCTGTCTTTAATTCTTGGAGGCACGTTGCTCCATTAGGGTTGGGAGGCTCCTTGCTCCATTCTGTCTTCAATTTTTGGAGGCTTCTTGCTCCTTAAGGTCTTTAAATTTTGGAGGCTTCTTGCTCTGTCCGGGTTGGGAGGCACCTTGCTCCTTCCGTCTTCAAATTCTTGGATGCTCTTTGCTCCATTCTATCTTCAAATTTTGGAGGCTTCTTGCTCTTTAAGGTTGGGAGACACCTTGCTCCTGCTGTCTTTAATTCTTGGAGGCACCTTGCTCCATTTTGTGTTCAATTTTTTGGGAGACGCCTTGCTCCATTAGGGTTGGGAGACGCCTTGCTCCTTCTGTCTTCAATTCTTGGAGGCTCTTTGCTCCATTCTATCTCCAAATTTTGGAGGCTTCTTGCTCTTTAAGGTTGGGAGACACCTTGCTCCTGCTGTCTTTAATTCTTGGAGGCACCTTGCTCCATTAGGGTTGGGAGGCTCCTTGCTCCATTCTGTCTTCAATTTTTGGAGGCTTCTTGCTCCTTAAGGTCTTCAAATTCTTGGAGGCTCTTTGCTCCATTCTATCTTCAAATTTTGGAGGCTTCTTGCTCCTTAAGGTTGGGAGACACCTTGGTCCTGCTGTCTTCAAGTCTTGGAGGCTCCTTGCTCCATTCTGTCTTTAAATTTTGGAGGCTTCTTGCTCTGTTAGGGTTGGGAGGCACCTTGCTCCTTAATTCTTCACTCTTGGAGGCTTTTTGCTCCATTTTGTCTTCAATTCAATGTTTGGGGAGACGCCTTTCTCCTTAATTCTTCAATTCTTGGAGGCTCTTTGCTCCATTCTGTCTTCGTCCATTACTTATTCTGACTTGGTTATTTCTTTTTCTTTCTTGATTGCATTCAAAGTTGCCTCCACCAATCTCTGACTTATTCTCCGGTGGCTTTGGCTTCAAAAACTTGGTCAACCAGTATGTGAATACACTGTGATGACTCTTTCTGCGTCCCCTATGTGAGAATACATGGTGACGATTCTTTTCTTCCTCCAACGTGTGAGATACGCTGTGATGCCTTTGTCTGTCTATTTCAGGTCTTGGTTGGTAGCTGGAAAATTCATGGGGAATTCAGTCAATTGGAATTTATTTTTCAAAATTATATGCAAGCTCAAGCAATTTTTCTTTGATTAAAATCTCTTGGGAATTCCTCAAGTGTTTGGATTTTTCCCTCTCAGGTGGGTCCATTGGCAGGGCCAGTAATCTTTGGGGTCAGTTACCTGACACTCTCATTTAGACTTAGGAAGTTATGCCTCCCGGCACTCCCTGTAAGGGTCTCAACATTTTTTGCCTTCAAATAGCATGCCCCGTGTAGGAACGAAGGGGATTGTTTTGGTTCAAGGGGGTTTCTTTGGCACTACCCCGCCCTAGCTTTTCCTTGATCTCTCTCTTTTTTTCATTTTCCCACCCTTGGTTAGGGGTTGTGGAATGTTTTTCTCATTGGCTCCCTCGTTCGGGTTAGGTGCCTTGCCCCAGTCTGAGGGCCCTGTCAATTTCCATGGATCATGATCCAATGATCAGAGAGGACTTATTAGTAGGACGAAATGTAGGCTTTGGTTCCAGTGTTTAGAAATGAAGGATAAACAGGCTCAAACCCTATATAGCTTCACTCTATGGGTAACCATTATGTCTAGCCAAAGTTCTTTTCTATCCTTTTTTTTTTTTTGGTTCTGTCATTGCCAGTTTGTCCAAGATTCAATGTTACATTCTCTGTAATCAGAAAGGGCTTCACAATAGGACGAAATGTAGGCTGGGTTCAAGGGTCTAGAAGAAATGATAAGAAGGCTCAAAATTGATGAATGGGGTAAGAGCCATGTCCTGTCCACCTTTTTTGTTAGGACTTGCTTCACCTTTGTTCCCGCAACTTTACACTCGACTTTGCTTAGCTTCTTCTCCTTTTTTCCATCTTTGTTCTTTTCTTTCTTTCCCTTCCTTCTTGGGTCTTTTGCCCCAATCCTTGATTCTTGCTCACGGGGTTTGCCCCGGCTTTTGTTGTTTTGTTTGTTTTTTTGTCTTTTTTTCTTTTCCTTCTTTTTTTCTTTTCTTTCCAGGGATTGCCCCAGTTCTTTCTTTGGATTCTTGTTTTCTGGGGTTCTCCCCATTCCTCCTTTCTGCCCCCTTTGTTCTTAGGGTGCTTTTCGCTTTGCCCTATCTTCACCCTCATCTTTTTTGTGTCTCCAATTTCACGAAACTTCATGCCCCAGTTTTGAAGACAAGACATGGTAGGGTTAGTGAAGGAATTGTTAGGCTCGAAGTGTTTTGCTAGGGTTTCATCTTGTGTCAGATGATTTTTTGGAGGAAATCAAGGACGGCCTTTCATCCTTTTACAGAGAATGTAACACCCACTTGTCTTTGCACAATTAACTGGCTCAAGAGCCATTTTGTTCATTTTGTTTGTTTGTTGTTGTTTTTTTTTTTTTTGCTTTTTGACTTTACCCCAGTTTGGGGTGGCTAGACATAATGTGGGTTAGAAATGAGACGATCAAGCTCAACACGTTTAACTAGCGGAATTTATTTGAAGCATCTGAGCCGAAAAAAAAGGCCTCTCATCATTTCATCGAGATCATTGATCCTGGATCATGTTAGTGACCTTCGACCGGTATGGGGCACCTTGCCCTTTCTTTTCTTCTTTTTTTTTCTCGTATCACCACTTGCCCCTTGGGTGTGGCATGGCAGGGTTCAATGTGGTGCTGGCGGGGGATCTTTTGGCCATGTCGACCCTTAGAGTTTGTGCCGTTTAGCACATTTCATTTGTCCAATTTGATTGTTCAGGTTTGTCCCGAAATTACGGTCATGCCTTGGTGTGGTCCAACACTTCAATGATTTCCCAAAAGATTTTATAGTCTTGCAAGAAGAAACATGCTATCAAGTTCAAAATTTAAATGAAAGGAAAGCATGAGCAAAACAGAACATCAAACTATGCAAAAAGGGTGGCCAAGGTAATTGGCGTTCTTGGAATTTAGTTGCATGCCACGGAAGGAAGCTTTCAAGTGCTCTTCTTGTCATCATCTTCTCCTTCTCGCGGGAAGATGGCAGGTTCGAATGCTTGAAACGACGCAAACATATCAGAGATGTCTCGTCCTTCGATGGACCTTGGATCCTCAAGAAGTTCCTTCAAGAATCCTTGATCAATCAGATCTTGAATGTTGTGCTGCAGATCCCAGCACTGGCTTGTGTGGTGCCCTGGAGCGCCATAATGGTACTCGCATCGTTCCGCGGCATTGTATCTTCTAGCATTGATCAACCGGGGGTTCGGGGGCCTAATTTGCACATACCCCTCCTTCAACAGCGTCGGTAGTAACTCCGCCGTTGTATATGGTAGTGGGGTAAAAGCCCTCCTTATTCTAGCCTCCATTTCTTCTTTTGTTCTCCTTGGGGGACCCTCCGAATGAGCCATCAGTTGGTCATGCTGCCCCTTGCCACGGTAGACATTTAGCTTCTTTGTGAGGTGGAGACCATCTGCCGCGGCGGCTTTTCCTTTCTCCCTCTGCATCCGACCGTCTGCGAATGTGGGCGGAAGGCTCACTTCTTGTCTGTTCAGGGGTATCTTTCCCTTCATGCTTTTGATCTCTTCTTCAAGGACCCTTACTCGGGATCGCAGCTCAAAATTTTCTTCTCCTAACACTTCCCAACATTTGTTCATCGTTTCTTCCTTGATTGTTATTGTCCGTAGTAGGCTCTGTAGAGAGACCACTATGCTAGTTATTTGCTGGGCTACATCATGATTTGCGCTGGAGGTATGGTCCATGCTGATTGTTGAAGGGAGTTCCTGCCAGGAGAAATAAACATTAGAAATCAAAGTACCTAAAGTAAAATAACAAGATGCATGATGATTTTTTTTTCTTTCTTCTTTTTTTTTTTAATCCGACAGAGGATCAATTTTGAGTTCCCCGGCTTCAAGAAGATCTTGGACCGCGTGCCGAAGGCCCCAACATCCATCAGTATCGTGGCCTTGTGCTCCCATGTGGTACTCACAGCTCTTGCTTGGATCATAGCCCTTCATTTTTTATGCCTTAGGATTCGGCGTTGCCAGTTGCAGGTGTCCTTCTCTCAGGAGCGTTGGTAACAACTCAACCAGCGTGTACGGAAGCGGAGTGAACTCCCGGTTCTTTCTTTCCTCTTTGGTGAGAGGCCCCCTGAGGCGAGACAGAGCATTGTTGTTGGAGTGGAAGCTCACGCTTTTTGAGGAAGGGATGTGAAACGGCGCAGAAGGCTGTACATGATTGACTGTGCTTGCGTCGTCATCGTTCTCTTGCCTCATGCCACTTGAGATTGTTCCATGCAACAAGCTCGCCATGGGGCCTCCGAGCTTCTTCATTTTAATTGCATCTTCAATTCTTTCTGCTGCCATGATTAGGTTAGTGAAGCTTGTAGTGCACTGTCCCAATAGCATTGTAAAGTATGGTTGCCCCAAAGAGGATATGAACAGGGGAGTCCACTCTTGTTCGAGAAGAGGGGGTTGCACCACGTTTGCCAGTTCCATCTACCTCTTAGCATAGTCCCTCACAGATTTGCAGTTTCTCTTTGATAGTCTCTGCAGTTCGGTCCTAGTCCGAACCACTTGGCTATTTAAGTGGTACCGCTGAATGAACACGGCAGCGAGGTCATTCCATGCCTTAACCTTCTGCTTATCCAGACTTAAGAACCAAGCGTATGCTACCCCAGTTAGAGATCTTTGGAAGATTTGAACCATAATCTTCTCGTCCTTCGCATATTGGCACATGTCGCCAACATAGGATTGCAAGTGGTTCAATGGGCAACTTGTGCCGTCGAACTGGTGTAGTTCAGGGCATCTGAACTTGGCTGGGAACTGGATATCCGAGAAGAAGCAAAGACTTTCTAGCGTAGCCTCGTTCCGAACAGTGCTTGGTTGAAGCTGCTTCAAAAGGTCCTCACGTATGGCGGCCATCTGTGCCCTGCTATCTTCCTTAATTGCCGCCAGCTGCAGCATGTGATCCTCTTTGATTGCTGCCAATCTTTCCTCCAGCTGGGCTTCCCGTGCCCTATTCCAGTCCAGCTCTTCCTGTCTCAGTTGGATAGGCACAAACGGCTCTTGCTGTGGAGGAGGGATAGGAACTGGAGCGTCTTGTGGCGGTGGATGCCCTGCCCTGGGTGCGGGCTGATGTGGTTGCCCCTGTGGGATTTCTGGCATTCGAATCCCTATGGCATGTATCATGGCCACTTGTTGGCTTAGATCCGTTATGATTGGCTGTTCTTCAGCCCTTTGCTCTGACGATGATGGAATTGGGGCCTCGGAAGAACTCATTTCAATCCTCTCTCACCGTGAAGGCCGAGTTATGAATGGTGCTCTAAATGTGGAATATCCGAACTGTACCTGGTTATCAAAAATTTTGATCAGTCCCTACTCTAATTATGAAGGGGGTGTTGTGTGTGACGAGATCATTACACCATGAGTGATGCTCTTGTGCCATGATTGGCAAAACAAATACAAGGCGGTTCATGCATGAAAATCACGACCTAACCAATCAACACTAAAGAGAGTGTGACAGTGCCCTGGTTGACCAAAAAGTTCCTAAGATTTGTGAAATTTACAGCCTTGTCACATGGTCTTTTAGAGATCTGAAACTCTGGAGGCCATGACGATTTTCAAAATTGTGCAACGTGCGCTTTATGAGTAGAAATCCTTGAAAATCATGTTGCGAGGACTAAACCTCAAAATCCATGCCTTGATCGGCAGCGGTTGTAAAATCCTTTGAAGTGATGCAATGGTGAGTGAATCACAACAATCAGAAAACACGTCCTGGACGACCCGCATCATGCGATCAATGGCATGAGGAATTTCTGCCCCAAGATGGGTGATTTGATTTACGTCTATATGGATGGCACAATATAACCATAAATGATGGCTTATTGTGCGTCGCGAGAGACGATGTTGATGTCACGAAAGACAATTCAATGTAGGCCTGGAGGCCGTTTTATTGTGTGCTTTGAAAAAGCAGCATTGATGTGTGCCCCGAAAGGCGGCTTGATGTACGCTCGAAGGCGATTTGATGTACGCCCAAAGGCGATTTGATTTAGGAAATTCTTTTGTGCACTTTTGAAAGCGGTTTGGCCAAAAAACATTTGTGCAAATGATCTCGAAGTGCGTGCACTTTAATATATAAACAGGCATGTACATAATCAAAACGTACTCAAATCCTATAAACATCTAGCAAGTCTATGTTATTAAACAATCATAAAAAACACCCAAAAGTGTGTGCATAGTCCTAAAAATGGTTGGTGCCTATCATGGCACGACTCCTAGACATACTTGTGTAAGGAAGCACGTCCAAGTCCCAACTGGCCTTTTGTTTTTCATCTGTTCTTTCCTCTACTTTGTGGTGTCGGTTCACAGCAACTTTACAACTTGCCATCGAGGGCGAAATTTACATGATATTTACGAAAGCTGCAAAGAATTCATCTTTAGGGCTGTCGGGAGCCCCAAAGAATGGTACAAGTTGCTTCCAAAGCGGGTAGGCTAAAAATCCCTAGGTCTAGGATTTAGTGCCCTTATTCTGATCTGGCCTGCTTTCGTCTGCTCTGTCTGATCTGGCCGGCTTTCGTCTGCTCTAAAAGACCAATCTGGACTTAAAGTGCTCCCGGCGGACTCTAATGGGTCAAGGCCCACGGCACACATGACTCAATGCATGGATCTGGGGTGGTTCCCCTGATCAAAGTTTGGTAGGTTTCCTAAATTAGGGCTGAGGTAGCCCATGATCTAGGGTTTACTCCATTTGATGCAAACAGCGGGGGTCGCTGCCCCTGATGGACTCTGGATTTTATTTTGATTTTTGATTTTTGATTTTTTTTTTTTTACTTCATCATTCACACTATCTCACAATCCCAAAACGCGGTTCATTCAGAAGCGTTAGGTGGGGAAGGATACCCAGCCCGAGACATACGCCTACAAGGGTTTGGACCAGTACTGGATCCTCGCGTGCCACGGCAAGAAACCAGTGGTGCTAATGGACTCCAGAAAACTGGGGGGTTGGGTTTACCCTGCTTTCCCCGGCAAGCCACGGGAGCGTAGGTGCTAATACCATCCCAAAGATCAGTTCATAGGAATCAGAAGGGTAGGATACTAGAGAGGTCTAAGTCTTGGAAAAGAAGATTCAGTATCCGCTCTCATTCATTTAGGGTCGGATCATCCACGCATCCTCCCTCGTGCGTGTCACCCCACGCAGTTTATCACAAAACTGGAAAATAAATCCATCCACGGTGTGGTGGCATGCCCGTATGTGCATTTGGGCCTAGTGCGGTGTCTAACCGGGTGAGATTTGACTGGATTTTGTTGATAAAGGAATTTTTACCGTCCCGTATAGTAAGGTGCAGAATTGACACGCAATACGAGGTTCCGGGAGAGTCCCTAGGTAAGTGGAGGGTCACAGGGGACCGCTTAAATTCCACTTTCCTTAGGCGATTATCATGTCCTTGTGAAATGACTCCCCAGAATACGCAATTGAGTGTATTCCACGTCTTGCTAAGCAAGGTAGAAAAAACCCTAAAATCGACTAAATCCCTCTTAGGTTGACTCATTCTAACCACGGGTTCTATTGGGCTAAGAGGTCCCCAGTGGAGTCGCCAGGCTGTGCGCGCGTCGGAAACGCGGCACGGGGGAATTCGGAGTCGCCACCCGCCTGATGGGGTGCAGGCGGACACCTGGGTGCCTAATCTTGTCTATTAGGGCTTTTGGTCTGCGGCTTTGAGATTCTAAGTAGGGTCTCGATTGCGGTCCGGGGAAGTCCGTAGACACCCCGGTCCACCCCGTCGGATGACGGGTCCCGTGGGTTCCCTGGTTTGAGTCAGCTTACATTGGTCTCACCCGATTCCTAATCCGATATGCAGTTTGGTTAGGTCTGGCGGGACCACCTGAGTGGTGTGGGTCCCTTTAATTGCTTTTATTTTGATTAATTAGGTGATCTGAGTCTGGTTGGGTGTGCCCTGTTGGAAGGCCCACGGTATCCTTGGTGGGCTTAGTCAAGCCCGTGTACCCTTGTGAACCTCAGTCTAGCCTGAGAGGTCCTTTGGGCTTTGGTTAGTTCAATTGATTTTACTTTAGGTTCAGATTTAAAATTTAAGTGTTTCTCATGAAAAGGTGGGCCGGATAAGTTCATGGGCCCCTAAGGTGGGCCCACATGGTGGCCAAGTATTTTTATTGGATTTTATCTTTTTAATCTGCCAAAGTGAGTTGGACATTAGGCTTGGGGCCCGCAGTCCAAATCTGGGCTGGTAAGCCCAAGTTACCGAAAGTTAGGGTTTGCACCCTTCCTTGGTTCAGTTGGTGGGCTTTCGCGGGCCCGGTAGGCCCGTGGCCCTTGGTCTCGGCCAAACCACGCATTTCATACATCAATTGCACAAGTTCGGCTCGGGTGGACCGCCTTAGGTTTGGTCCGCCCGGTTTAATCGGTTAATTTTGCTTATCTTGATTAAGTTGCATGCATACATGTTTATTGGGCCGGGTGGGCCCCGTTGGAAGGCCCACTGGAAATCAAGTTGGACCGGGGGTCCAAGTCCCACATTGGGTTTCCGGGTGACCCAGAAACCCTATTGGTTTATCCGGTTCGGAAATGGCATTCACATCTAGCAATAATCACAGAAAAAACACAAGATGGACACTCTGTCAGAAAAAAAGCTGGCTCATTGTGCTGGGTCCAAGCCCTGCACCAAGGAATTAGTTGGATGCGCAGTGAACAAACGGGGTGGGGGGTGCGGAGGGCGAAGCCCCCCGCGGTACAGTAAAGGGCATTTTAGAAATTTCTCAAAAATATAGCAATCCGGCATGTTTTAGGGGTGGGCGCCGATCTCAGGCACTGGGCGCAAGGTCGGCGCGGGCTGGGCGGACCGAAAACAGCGAAAAAAAAACAAAAAAATGAAGTGGGCGAGAGGTTCGCGCGAACTGAGCGCGAGCTTCGCGCGAGGTTCGCGCGAGCTGAGCGCGAGGTTCACGCGAAGTGTTCGAGCTCACTTCGTGCGAGTTTCGCGCGAGCTTCGCGCGAACTTCGTGCGAACTTCGCGCGAACTTGGCGGACACTCGATGCTCTCGGTTTTTTCAAACTCCATTTTTAGATGATTTTTAAGCTCTGTAACTGGTTCTGCAACTGCTTTCTCGGGATCCAAAGACTCCCAGAAGACCTTTGAACCCATTTCAAAATGAATCTAACCTAAGTTGAATCGCGATCAAAAAAAACAAAACCCAACAAACGCCCATGCAAATGGAGCAATACACATGCCGGACTAACACAGGGAGGGTTTTGCACACGCCATCTGTGACCTCCGGCAGGGTTCGAACCTGGGCTCCGTGTTTGAGACAGAAGCCTTTGAAGAAGGGAGGGAGAGGGGGGGGTATACAGGCTACATGAGACTGACTTAATAGGGAACACACTCCCCTGAAAATGAACATCGAATATGAGCAAGGAAGAGACTTAACTTCCTAAACATGGCATCATGCATTTGTTTTTGTATATATATAAAAAAATGAAAGTGCCGAGGATGATACCTGAGAGTGCTTGAGCACCGGTGCAGGGTGAAGACACCTCCTACGCTGGACAGCAGCTGGAAACCACGAGATGGGGTGTTTGTAGAGTCGTGGAGGCCACGAGGTGGTCAAGGAGGCCGCGAGGTGTGCTACGAACCAAGAGGAGTGAAGAAGAAGAGGAAGCCGAGAAGAAACCAGTGCAGAGACCAACCAAGAGCAAGCTCTTCTCCAAAACAATCCCCCAACCAGAGTTTTCGAACCCCAACATTCTCGAACCCAAAAAAATGCCCGAACACTTAGTTTTTTTTTTCGAAATCCTCCCCCCTCCTGCGCGAAAAGTCGCGCGGCTTATATAAGGGAAAAAGAAAGGGGCGCCCACTTGCTTGCCACGTCCGCTCGAGCGACCGCAAAATGAAAAATCATTAAATGCGGCCGCTCGTTTGTCTAAAAAATCGGGAAATTAAGATTTAATCCCTGGTAATTTTCAATTTAATCCGATATTCTTGGATTTTACAGATTTAGTCCCTGGGATATTTCGAATGTTCGGATATTTACGGATTTGATCCCCGAGATATTTTCCTGCGCAACTCGCCACGTGTGCAGCTTTTTGCCACGTGCGCAGATTGCCGGTTTTGCTGCTCGGAAATTTCATCAGCTCATATTTTCTTCATCCGGACTCCGATCTGGGTAAACTTAGTTTCATTAGAATCGTATCGGAGCCCTCCATCCCATGACCTAGGGGTAGGCTTCTGGATCGGATTTTAGCAGAAAGTCAACTTTTGGCTCTGCTCAAGTTTGACTGCCCGCAGAACCTTCATCCGGACCCCGATTCCTGCAAACTCAATTGCGTTGGAACCGCGTCGAGATTCTCTATCCAATGACCTAGGGGTAGGCCTCTGGATCGGATTTTAGCAGAAAGTCAACTTTTGGCTCTGCTCAGGTTTGACCGCCCGCCGAACCTTCATCCGGACCCCGATTCCTGCAAACTCAGTTGCGTTGGAACCGTGTCGAGATTCTCTATCCAATGACCTAGGGGTAGGCCTTTGGATTGGATTTTAGCAGAAAGTCAATTTTTGGCTCTGCTCAGGTTTGACCGCCCGCAGAACCTTCATCCGGACCCCGATTCCTGCAAACTCAGTTGCGTGGGAATCGTGTCGAGATTCTCTATCCAATGGTATAAAGCAAGGTACTTGGCACGGAATTCAAGGAAAACTCAACTCTCAGCTTTTCCTTAAGTTTGACCGCCCGCAGAACCTTCATCCGGATCCCGATTCCTGCAAACCCAGTTGCGTTGGACTCGTGTCGGGATTCTCTATCCACTGAGATAAAGCAAGGTGTCCAAATTTTATCTGATTAAAAGGGCAACTTTTCACCCCTCAGGGTTTGACTTTTTAGCCGGGTTTTGCATTTCTGGCTTTTCCGGAGCGCAAAAATGAGGTGCTTACAAGTATCCTTAACAAGGAGTCCCTATGTTTTTCAGAATTTAACAATAATCCCAGAATTGAGATCTGGGCAAGGACCTTGTTCAACTGCTCGACAACATTGAACTCACTCTTTTTTATTATCTTCATGAGGTCACCAGCCTCACTGTTAGTTACCTGAGGGGCCTCTTCCCCTACCTTGGCCTTTCCTTTATTTTTTTCTTCTTCTTTCTTTTCTTTCTCTGTCTCTTTTTGTTTTTCTTCCACCCCTACATATTTTCCTGACCTCATCATGAGGTTTACTTCTTCCTTGCTTTCAGCTGCAGGGCATGTAGTGGTAAAAGCTTCACTGTAGTTCCATGGTACAGCCGATTCAGAGTAGGAAGGCTTAGGGACATTTACCACTAATGGAGGAAATTTGGACTTGGATGCGGAAGTCTGGGTAAATGGAACATTAATAACCAGAGGTGGAAGTTGCTTTGATGGAGGGGTTGTAGAAGTGACTGATGCACTAAGGGGGTCACAGTTTATGACCAATGCTGGTTTTGACTGAATGGGTGGAGTTAAAGTGGATGGATTGTAATTGATGACCAAAGGTGGCTTGGCGATGTTCATCTGGGCCATGAGGGATGAGACCCGGTCCAAAGATGAGCTAATGTTCTTTGCAGCACTATCATTCCCCTTTGAAATCATATGTACTTCTTTGTCTTCATTTCTGTCAAAATATACTTTGACCATTGTCCCTATGGGAGCAATTAATTGAGATGGGTCAAAGGTTATTTTGTTAGAAGAGATGACTCCTATGACATTAGATGGGCCTGCCCCGTGATGCTGGGGCAGTGGGTTTTGTCCAATATCGGTTCTTGGAGGATTGGGAGCCCCTGTATTGAAAGACAGGGTATTCTGGTCTATTAAATCCTGAATGGTATGTTTCAAAGGCCAGCACTTGTCTGTAGGGTGCCCAGGTGCTCCCATATGGTAATCACAAGTGGTGGAAGGGTCAAAATTTCTCCCCTTGGATGCATTCGGATTAGGTTCTCTTAAGGTGACATACCCTGCTTTCAATAAAGTGGGCAGCAACTGAGAAGGAGTCATGGGAATAGGGGTGAAAACCCTATTTCTCCTTGCTGCAAAATAGGCATCCTTTTCTTCCATAGTAAAAACCCTTTTTTTGGTCTGAAGGTGCTGCTGGAACATTAACCCTCATGGGGGCCGGGGTAGATGGAGCAGGTGGAGTAGGAAAATGAGCTGGCATGTTGATTTGTATAGGCTTGTTAGGGCCAGATGGTGGCTGTACCATGTTTACCTCACCCTCCTTCTTGTTCCCATTCTTTTTTATCCCGCTTCCTTTCTTCAGATTAGGGTCTTGCTGACTAACCATGGCAGAGTGGTCTATTATCTTACCTGACCTGATCCCGTCTTCTATTCGGTCAGCCACTTGAACCAAGGCAGCAAAATTAGTGGTGGTCTGACCCACCAGGTGGCTGTAAAATGGTTGACCTAAAGTGCTGATGAAAGTAGAAATCATTTTTTGTTCTAGCATGGGTGGCCTGACCTGGGAGGCCGTCTCCCTCCACCTCTTGGCATATTGCCTTACAGTCTCATCCCTTCCCTTGCTCATCCTCATGACATCGTACCTGTCTGGCACGATCTCTGAATTGAACCGGTATTGAGCCAGGAAGGCATCGGCTAGGTCCTTCCATCTTTTGATCTTTCCATGGTCCAGAGTGGCGAACCATCTTAATGCGGTTCCAGTCAGGCTCCTTTGGAAAAGTTGGATCAAGATACCCTCATCCTGCCCGAACTGGCATAGGGCACCGCAATATAACTTTAGGTGGCTCATGGGGCAGCCAGTGCCATCATACTTGTCAAAGTCTGGGCACTTAAACTTAGCCGGCAGGTTAACATTGGGGTATAGGCACAGGTCTTCAAAATTGGTGCCTCCAAAGTTGTTTACCCCTTTGACTTCCCTTAGTTCATCCTGGATCATTTCCAGTCTTTGCATGAACTTCTTTTCCATTTCTTCCCTTATTTTTTCCTTTTCCTTAGCCTTTTCTGATTCAACTGTTTCATCCTTGGTCACCATAGGTTCACAAGTGGTTTCATGGATGGGTTCAGGAATTGGTTGCACTGGGGATGGAATATTGATTTGGGGTGGAGGTGCAGAATTGGAAGTGGATGCTTGGTTCTGGGCCTGCATTTGTTGGGCCTGCACTTGTTGGGCCTGTACTGATAGTATGTTCTCTAGCATTCGGGCTAGTCCTTCCACTTGCTCTTGTAACAAGACGATATCTGGGTGAGGAGCATCAGCTTCGTCTTCAATGGGATTCATGGCTCGAGCTCTTGATCTGGTTACAGGAGCTATGATTGCAAGTGTATTGGTACCTGGATTGAAAATAAAGTAAAAATATTAGTGCCCAATTAATCTCATTCACATGCCTAGGAATGCCTATGTGCAAGCTGGGTGAACACGAGTTTGGATTTTTTCTTTATTTGCTTCTTTTTTTTTTTTTGAATTGAATTGTTGGGATATTCTAGGGCTTCCAACAGATCCAACAAAAAAGAGAGAAAGATCTGAAATTCAAAGGCTTTCAGAGGCCCGGGGGGTTTTTTGGAAAAGGTCTGAAATTCAAAGGCTTTCAGAGGCCCAGGGATATTGATAAAAGTCTTAAATTCAAAGGCTTTCAGAGGCCCAAAAAGTTTTTGAGAAAAAGTCTGAAATTCAAAGGCTTTCAGAGACCCAAAGATCTGAAATTCAAAGGCTTTCAGAGGCCCAAAAAAAAGGTCTGAAATTCAAAGGCTTTCAGAGGCCCAAAAGTTCTGAAATTCAAAGGCTTTCAGAGGCCCAAAAGAAAAAGGTCTGAAATTCAAAGGCTTTCAGAGGCCCAAGAGTTCTGAAATTCAAAGGCTTTCAGAGGCCCAAAAGAAAAAGGTCTGAAATTCAAAGGCTTTCAGAAGCCCGAAGATCTGAAATTCAAAGGCTTTCAGAGGCCCAGGATTTTTGAAAAATCTGAAATTCAAAGGCTTTCAGAGGCCCAAGAGTTTTTTGAGAAAAAAAGTCTGAAATTCAAAGGCTTTCAGAGGCCCGAGGATTTTTTTGAAAAATCTGAAATTCAAAGGCTTTCAGAGGCCCAGGATTTTTTGAAAAATCTGAAATTCAAAGGCTTTCAGAAGCCCAAGAGTTTTGAAAAAGTCTGAAATTCAAAGGCTTTCAGAAGCCCAAGGAACCTTTCTCTCACATTTTTTTTTCAATTATTTTGTTTTTTTTTTTTGAAGCATTTTATTCAAACTTGTTTCCCTTTATCATTATTTAAAGGTTAAAGGAAGATTTTAGTGGGAAAAACTGATTAAAGTTGAATATTCCGAGAAAACCATATACACAGTACGGTCCAGCCCTGCCCGTATTCAAATTACGAGCAAGCCATGACCGTATGGAAAACACGGGCGAGCCTAGCCCGTATAACCAATACGGGCAAGCCCAACCCGTGTACTAAATGCGGTTTTACGGAACCCTGTTATATTTTTCCAGTTTTTACATGGTTTGATCACTTTAATTGCTCATCCAAACATACGGTTCACCCAGTGCAAGGCTTCTAAACTGTCCCAAAGTGGACTTTGACCTTTTTGCTAAAACACATGTTTAGGAAGGCACATGTAACCTCCAAATTGACACCATACTCAAGAATTTGGTACCCTTTTGTTACCTCTTGTGTGTACATAGGGTAGGATTGATTCTAAACAGAGTTAGAGACTCTTCCTATGGGCTGCACCAGCTTTAGAAAATATGCATATTTTGGGACCAATTTTATCCCGAACCAATGGGCACCATGACACCCCTATGACATGAAAATAATGCAAAACAATAGGATTACCTTGTTACCTTGTTTATCTTCAATATGGCATCCGCATTATGCCCTGGTTTGTAAACCATGCATACGACCTTCCCTCAATCATACAAACCCATATCCCCACGTAATTGCATACTTTAGCCAAAAACGTGTAACTCCACCTTTAAGCGTAGGGGTTTTGGGTTTTGGCTTAATGGCAACTTAGCACTCAAGCCTAATGATGACCAGAATCCCAGATCCACGTTATCATCACATCATTAGCTCAAAGTTCTAAGGTGAATGTTTTCACTTTCGCTTTCCGAAGTATCGACCTCGTTGCGCCAAGCTACACACATTCGGGTTCAACTTCCTATAGGTTAAAGGTAGGCTGTGTAAAAATAAAAGGTGCACAGTGCATGTAAAAATAGGTTACATTCACAATGTCCCAAACCCTTGCCACTCTTTTCGCAACCATGCATAAACAAACCAAGGCATAATAGGAAAGCATATTTAAAATAAACAAGTAAATAAAGCAATCCTATAGCACCTAAAACATGCTCATAAAAAAAATCAGCTATCATGCAAACATATGATCATGTTATACACCCAAAATCATCATGGAGATCATGCTAAAAATTAAAACATGCTATAGCAAGAAATAAGCATGGCTCAGCAAAACGGACCTCCCCTACGCATGTTTGTAGAAACAATCCTATAAATCAAAATTAAGCATGTTTCTACCCCCATGAATTCTTGAGCAATAATTCAGATTTAAAACATACTCAACATGCTTAAGAACACAAAATAGCAAGCAAATCAAAAAATATCAAAAACATGAACTAAAACACCAAAAGGCTCAAATCCACAAGTCCCCAGCAGAGTCGCCAGTTGTGAGACATGGAAAAAATCAATTTAATGATTTCCTAATCATCACACGGGATTATATAAAACAAAGAGTCGCCACCATTCAATTTAGGTGTGAATGGACACCAAAATATTAAATAAGCACAGAAGGCAAATTTTAGGGCAAAATATCCCTCCTAAAAAAAACAACCAGAGATGGGTAAGGGGATTAGGTTATAAACAGGGGAAGGTGTTAGGCACCCCTATTCATCCACACAAGGTGGTTGCCAAGCATTGTTCATGTTAAATTAAAGGAAAAAAAATGCTTGCTATAAAAATCACGAAAAATCACAAAAAATAGAGAATTGTATGGTTTTTTCATATGAATAGTCTGATTGATCCAGAACTTTCAAATATGATCATACCATTCCTAGGGTTTCATGATCAAAATAAAATTGAGATAAAATCAAATAAAATCAATTTAAAGTGAAAAATCCAAAAATCTGGCTTCAAGTCAAATTCTAGAAATCTGGAAAAATATGATTTTTATAAAATATTTCACAATTTAACCTGAACAGTCCAGGACATAGATAAAGCCCAAATTTCACATTAAATCAGAAAATAAAAACCAAAAATACCCACGTTGATGAAAAACACCAAAAGGGGAGAATTTAGACCATAGGGTCTTCTCTCAATAATGAAAAACAATTTAAAAAAAACCACATCATGAAACCCTAGAATTTACTTTCAGGCTTCTGGATCTAGATCTATCATATTGATCATGATAAATCCAAGATCCTAGCCTAAAATCACAAAAATCACGAAAACAATGCTGTAAGTGCAAAAGTGGCAAAAATCCAAATTTTAGCAAAAAGTGGGGATCTCATGCTATAAATATCATAGATTCATGTTATTCATTCAGATATATCATAAAAAGCATTAAAACATGATCAGGATATTCAAAATAACCACATCTCACAAATTAGAGCACATGGGGGTCTACCCTACGGATCCACCTGTTCCCCTTTCCCCTAGTTCTCTCTTCACGTTTTACGGCTAGAGAGACTCTTGAGGTACTTAGAGATAGGTTTGGGTATACAAACACAATCACAGGCCTTATTCTATAAAAAAGAGAAAAACAGATATGGGGTTCTATTCTAGGGATCCACCTGTTCTCTTTTCCCCTAGTTCTATCTTCACGTTTTACGGCTAGAGAGACTCTTGAGGTACTAAGAGACAAGTTTAGGAATACAAAATACAAAATATGGCCTTATTCTACAGCAATAGAGATGATCCTATTACTTCTAGAATTGAAGGCAGAAAATAAAAAGGGATAGGGGACTTACCTGGATTGAGCAGGCAAGCAGCAGGAGTTCTTTCTCTTCTCTTGGAGCTTCTTAAAATTCCTTGGACTTCAAAATTTCGTGGCCTTTTGCTTAAGGAGAGAGCCTCTATTTATAGACACACCCAGGGGCATGGTTGGTCCAGAAGGATATAGCCTGGTCTTTAAGATAGAGTGAAATACAGAGATAATGCTCATCCATAGCCAACCAAGGTGGCTTCAGCGAATAAAATACTTAATTCGCTCATTCAAAGATATATTGAACTAAAGATAAAGCTCGGAAATAGAGAGAAGGACAAAACTCGCACGTGTCTTTAGTGACCGTAAATGCACTACGGTCCAACGGTGACCGTATAGTTTCCACGGGCGCGCCTGACCGTAGAGAGATCTCGGGCGCGACCGGCCCGTGAATGAAATACGGGCAAAGCCTGTTTATTCAATTTTTATGCATTTTTTACCTGTTTTAAGCTCTAATTACATGTTTTTATTATTTTCTCATTTTGTAGTGCAATTTAGGGTGTCTACAGTGCCCTTCAAATCTTAAGTGTCTTATATGTGGATGGATATGGGCACTGAGGTATGCGAAGCCCGAATTGCCCACATCGATAACAGGCTCCTGGTGGTGCTATACAAGGCCCAGGTACATGAGATCTGCTGCAATGAGGACATACACCATCAGCTGGCTGATATGAGCACTGGGATATGCGATGCCTGAATTGTCCACAGCGATAACATGCTCCTGGTGGTGCGACATAGGGGCCAGGTATATGAAACCTACTGCAACAGGGACACACACTATTAGTTGGCATGCCACTCTGCCCTTCAGGTGGCCCTACTCCTCTATATCTCCTTTGTTCATCATGCCCACTCTACCCTTCGGGTGGCTCCATCTTGAAGGGAGATGCGATGATCATGACTTATTGGTGGAGGGAGACCTTTGGGTTCATCAAATAAATCCCAAAATGAATCTAGCAGTTGCTGTAGATCAGGATCTAGAGCAATTGTATCACTGTTTGAGCTAAGAATAGGAGCAGCCGGATCTTTGCCTAGAGTTGGCTCAAGTTGAGTCTCCTCACAAGAAGGTGACGTTATCAATTGGAGGAATAGGCCTTTGGTTGATGCTTTTATCACCTTTTTTTAATGAATCATATGGTATGAAAGTTAACTCAGTAGAAGACTTACCCTTCAAGAAAATGGTTTTTCCTTGGATCTGGAACTGCATAGTAAGGTGTAGGAAATCCCATATAATCGGTCTGAGAGTGCGTAACCATTGGATTCCAAGGACGATGTCACATCCGCCAAGTGTCAGAACCAAAACATCAGCTACCAGTTTGTGGGTCTGAACCTCTAAAAAGATGTTCACACACTTCTCTGTACTGAGGAGGACTTCCACTCCCAACCATCACTCAGACTAGTTCATTGTGCTCTATTTGTAGTTGAGCTTACCGAGCAGTTTTTGGATCAATGAAGTTGTGTGTACTCCCAGAGTCAAGTAAGATTACCACCTGGTGCCCATGAAGGGCGCCTGTCATCCTCATTGTTTTTGGTGTTGGTATTCTAGAAAGAGCATGAAGAGAAATCTGTGGTGCTGTGGCAGCGTTAGTTTCAACTAAAAACTCTTCAATTTGCACTCCCAAATTTGGTTGTCGAGGGGGTTCGGTGGTAGACTCGTCCACCTTATCAAAATCAGCAGCTTCCATAAGGAAGAACCGAGGCCCTTTACATCGATGCCCTTGGGACCACTTCTCATCGCAATTGTAGCAAAGTCCCCGCTCACGACGTTCTCGCATCTGTGCTTGAGAAAGGTGTGGAACCGCTAATGGCTGTTGGCATGGAATTGAAGACTTGGTCGTAGGGAGATTAGCCATATTAGGTATTGCTCTAAAAGATCTTGTCATATTTGTATTGTGCTCTTCCTATATCCTGGCAAGGCCGAATGCAGAAATAAGAGAGGGAGGTTGGAGCATTCTTACCGACAAACGAATGTGATCATGAGGGCCACCAAGGAAGCAACTTAGTTCGTAGTGCTCATCCAATCAGGGTAGTCAATTGGTGAGTGCTTCAAACTGAGTTTTGTAAGCTTCAACTGTCAAGGTCTGACACAATTTGATTAGCTCTTCCATGGGGTCATCATACACCGAAGGACCAAATCGTGTTAGTAAGGCATTTGTGAATGTATCCCAACTCGTCAAGTTTCCAGATTCCTCCATATCTTGGAACCAAGTGAGGGCTGGTCCCTCCATGTGGAATGAAGAAATTAAGATCCGATGCTATAGGTTCATCTGGTGATATGCAAAGAATTGATTTGCCCTATAAATCCAACCAGAGGGGTTAGTACCATCAAATTTTGGAAATTCTAACCTTATAGTTCTTGATTGGATGCCCTAGTGTGCCTCATAAAGGAGGTGCTCTGATCTGTTGGATAACCCATCTGGCACCTCAATGGGTTGCTTGTCTCTTTGCTTACTCAAGTTTTCCAAGCTGGCTGCTAACTGCTGGATCTGTTGAGAGAGATCTTGTATAGCTCATTGGTTGAGTTCTGATTGTACCTCTTGCTGATGTTTGACGCTAGCTAATGATTCTGCTAACTGAGAATAGCGAGTGTCTACTCCATCGGCCATCGGATCGCTTGGGCTTTGATACCAAATGTAACACTCAAGTTAACTATGCAAAGAAGGAAACCCTGTTCTAAGCACTTTGAGGGGCCCAAACCTCCAACACAAGTAGAATTACTCAAAAATTTGTTCTCCCTTTATTCATTGATGGATCAAGTATTTATAGAGAATGATTACAATTGGAAACGTGCAAAATATCCCTAATAATTAGAAACTAGACTAATCTGTAAGTACCACTTGTTCTTATCACCTAATTATTTATTCTTATCGCCAATTGAAGAACTGATCTTCTTTAACCGATTCTCCTAAATACTAGCCACAAAAATAGTAACTAATTAACACCAGCAACTTTCATGAGATATCCAATACATGACAAGATCACCATTCAGCCCATAATAGTTTCAGCGACGATAGGAGAAGAGGATGTGGAGTCGAAAGGTGATCAGATAGATGCAAAGTGAGTTGAAGGATTACAGGGAGGATGCTCAGGGAAGCAAGATCAGAGCGGCCCTCCATAGTTCTGGAAACTTGAATGAGGAGGTCTAGGGTTTCGTTTAGGGTAGATGAGTTTGCAAAGCCCAGCAACGATTGGAGGATGCTTTCGGGTACAGTGAAATCGGGCAAACACATAACCTTCTCTTCCTCCATATTTGATCGGGAAAGCAATACAAGTATGATGTATGCGGACAGAGGTTTCTTGCATCTCAAAACAGTCGCAGTAGCAGTTGAGAAAGGTCTCCCACAACCATAAAAATGTTACAATTAGACAAGGACAGGCTCCACGAATGATTTTAGAGTTGGGAACCAAGGGTTACGACGTGCAACTAGATTTGCTTTGATCCAGTTGACATCAACCTAAAATCAAACCTAAAACCGAGACTGCATGAGTTTCGCCGCTGCTCAGTGTGTGGGGCAGTGAACTACTGCTCTCGTGCGTCCCAGGCTCACGACTGGAAGTTACGGCATAAGTATGAATGCTCACCGTCGTTAGAACGGTGCTTGGGGGGGTGGGGGTGGAAGAGAGCTTGGTTGAAAACGTCTGTCGGGTTACACAGCAACGGTTATCTTCATCTTTCTCTAACTTCGCTGCAACTCAAAACGCAGACTTTCTCGAAATTAACATGGAGTTTCGGAAGAATATGTTCCGAGGAAGAATATGTTACGAGCAGGGAATAACTCTTGAGCATATTCACGCTTAGGATCGTAACCAGTGTTTACTGTCGCGGCGTGCTACCGAAATTTTATTTTTTGGGACACGACAATACGTTTCAGAGGGTAAAAATCGCTTAATTGCATCACTAGCGATTTTTGGCGAAACAAGATAGGGTGCCAAGTGAAACGGGCGAAACAAGTAAAACAGAGAAAAATGCAAATTTATTTAATTTTTATTGGTAAAACAGGGCGGTGTGCCGACAAAAAGAAGCGGCATGCCGGCAAAATTTCCCCAAAATATAAAATAAAAAAAAACCAATTTTTGCCCTTTGTGCGCACCCGATTTCGGTCGCACGACGAGGCGCGCGCAAAACGATGCGTGCCTAGGGATTTGTTTGGAGTCGCCACTGCCTGATGGGGTGCAAGCAGACACCTGGGTGCCTAAGTTCTTCAATTAAGGCTTGGTCTGCGGCTTGAGATTCTAAGTAGGTTCTCGGTTGCGGTCTGAGGAAGTCCATAGACACCCCAGTCCACCCCGTCAAGTGACGGGTCCCGTAGGATTCCCTGGTTTGAGTCAACTCAGTTGGTCTCTCACTCACCCGTTTCCTAATCCAGCAATCAATTTTGGTTAAGTCTGGCGGGACCGCCAAAGTGGTGTGGGTCCCTTTACTTGATTTTATCTTCTTATTATTGAATGAAGTGAGTCTAATTGGGTGGGCCCCGTTGGAAGGCCCACAGATCCCTTGGTGGGCTTGGTTGAGCCCACGTGTCCCTTGTGGGCCTCAGTCTAGCCTGAGAGGCCCTTTGGGCTTTGGTTCAAATGAATTGATTTTACTTTAGGGTTTGAGTTGGATTATTTAAATGGATTTCATGCCAAAAGTGGGCCAGGATTGCTTTGTGGGCCCTTGAGTGGGCCACATGATTGGTTGCCAAGTGATTTTGATTATCTTGATTTAATTATACCAAAGCGGGCCAGGCCTCGGGCTTGGGGCCCTTTATCTGGGCTTGGGCTTGAAAGCCCAAGACTTCCTGAGTTAGGGTTTTGAAACCCTAAGTTGGTTGGGTTCATGGGCTTAATGGGCCCGATAGGCCCAGCCTGTGGTCTCGGCCAAACCACATCCTACTTTAAGCATGCATGGCCCAACTAGGGCTTGGGTGGGCCTCAAGTGGTCTGGCCCACTCAAATCTTTTATTTATCTTAGTTAAGCAAAAATAAATTGGTCGGGCTTGGTGGGCCCCGTTGGAAGGCCCACCGGAAATCAATTTGGACCAGGTCGGTCCATGGCCCATCTTGGGTTTCTGGGTGACCCGAAAACCCTACTGGTTCGCCCGGATTTGATCAAACGAGCCAAAACACAGCACGAGATCAGAAAATGGCTCAAAATGAATTCTAACAGTGTAGCCGGCCTGAGATGCCGGTTACACACAGGTCTCTGTGTATCCGGCATCTATTGCAGGCTACACATAGGCTTATGTTGATCCGGCCTGAGTTGCCGGATCAACACACAGAAGCCTGTTTTCGGATTTTTTGCACTGGGGTTGGGCTTTTAAGCCTCCCAGGGTGTTCCAAAGGTTGTGTGGGCTCCTGTGGGAGCCCACAGTGGTTCAGGTGATGAGGAATCACCTCATTTGATCACTTTTGGGGACTTTGGGTTCATGCAAGACAAAGGAAAGGGATCCGGGTTTACCCCCCATTCCTCTTGGGGTTTTTACAGCAATAAGGTGGGGGCTTAAGTGCCCCTACCTTGGTTCTTCATTCATCACAAAACGGCAAGTGATTAAGCTACACGAAGCTAGACAATAGCATGCACTCAAAACAAACTTCCTAATCTCTACACATGCCAACACACGTAAGCATGCACCTTACCACTAATCATGTTCAAAATAACAACTCACTCAATGGAAAGGCAAAGTAAGGAGAAGGGTGGAGAATGGGGTTTACATGGGGGTACAAGAGATACATAAACACAGGGGAACACCCTCCCCGTATACATGAAATGGAGACATGATAACACATTTATATATGCTCAAACATTCTCATTTTCATATATGCATAATAAAACATGTCAAGGAACAATACCTTGGGGTTTTGAAACCCCTTTGAAGTGTGTGGACTTCTCCTTGAAGCAAGAACAGGAGCTAGAGCCTCCCTTGGCACCACCAACAGCAGTGAGTCTCCTTCTTGGTGGGGTGAAGATGGAGAAGAAGACGGGAGGAAGGAGTAGGAGGGCCTTGAGATGATGTTGAAGGGTTTGAGGAGCCTAAGAGGGGCAAGAAGGAGGGATTTCGGAGCAGTAGCCAAGGGGGAGAAGGGGTGGAAACCAGCAGAAATGAATCCAAAACCCCGGAAATCAAGCTGCTGTTTCCTTTTTATAGACAACTTAATGTATCCGGCAACTCAGGCCGGATACACTAAGGTCTCCCCTTATCCGGCCTTCATGGCCGGATACACAGGCCCTGCTTTGTATCCGGCCTTCAATGCCGGATACAAGACATAATCATTTCAATTTTAAATGCCGCCGCAAATTTGTCGGGCGATCGGCGCGAATCTCACGCGAAAATCTTCTTGTATCCGGCCTTCAAGTCCGGATATACACAAGGGTATGTGTATCCGGTATATTTGACAGGATACAAATAAAAAAATTACGGATTTGCCCTTCGACTTGACCGATTCGACCGATTTGACACTTTTGGATATCTACGGATCGCCCCGTACGAATTTTGGATATTAAGATTTAGTCCCTGAGATATTTTGCTACGTTGGTCGACACGTGTGCAGTTCTTGCGCCACGTGTGCAGTTTCCAGCTTTGCTGCTCGGAAACTTCGACAGCTCATATCTCACTCATCCGAACTCCGATTTGAGCAAACTCAATTGCGTTGGACTCATATCGGAGTCCTCTATCCAATGGCATAGGGCTAAACACTTGGTACGGATTTCGAGAAAAAGTCAACTCTTGGCTCTCCTTCAAGTTTGACTGGCCCACAGAACCTTCATCCGGACTCCGATTCTAGCAAACTCAATTGCGTTGGACTCATGTCGGGATTCCCTATCCACTGAGATAGAGCAAGGCGGCCAATTATCATTTGATCAAAAGGTCAAATTTCGACCCCTCAGGGTTTGACTTTTCCGCTAGGGTTTTGCATTTCTGGCCTTTTGGGAGCGCAAAAATAAGGTGCTTACACCCTTTTTTAATTTTTCCACCGTTTCAGCGAGCCGGCGAAATTTCGTTTTGGTTGATGAACGGCACGCCCATCGGTACTGAAACAGTAAACCGTGATCGTAATGTCCATCATCCTCACTAACGCTTCTGATGTCAGTCATTTTTAGAGCATAGGTGTCAAGCAATTCATCGTCTTCATAGATTGAGCTGTGGCAAAGAGAACACCGCTAGGGCAATGCCAATCTGTAAGACGTGAAGGTTTGTCTTGTCGATCATCTTGATTATGGTTCTTATTTGGTTTGGTTTGTTGTTTGAATTGAAATCTTTATGGAGGGTAATATTTTGTAGAAAAAGCTTTTAATCATTTTTGCTAGAATTTGGCTGGGAATGAATGGGTCATTTTGATTCACTACGTACTGTAATTGAGGATTTTTATTCGACTCTTTAAGATTGCTTTTATTTGGCAAGATTTTTTTTTTTTTTGGATTTCTTTAATTTGGAAAGGTTCTTTTGGACTACTGTAATTTGGAAACATACATGTGGTCTGTTTGAACTCTTTGTGAAATAAAATTTGATTTATTATTTTCCCCAAATATGAGTTTGATCATTAAATGCTCTCAGCTTTCATGAGGATGGGGTGCTTTTATTTATTTGTTTATTTTTTAAAGTTTGAAGTTCTTCTTGAGGATGTTGTACAAGTTTAATTTACAAATTTATTTGCATTTGTTTAAAGTACAAGGTGCATTTGTATAACAGAAATGTTCTGTGTGCATTGTGCTTTATGGATGACCACAATCCTGTACGAAGTGCGTTCTCGCTTCTAAAACATTGTAAGCATGAATTTTTGTTTTTGTTTTGTTTTTATTCTTTTTTATCTCTATGGATATTTGATATCCTTTGTTGAGGTAAGACGAAGATGGCTCTTTCAAAAAACTAGTGACGCCTCTCCACATCCAAAATATGAAAGATGGTCCCTTTCATTGGACAGCATTCTCTTTGGTAAACTAGGTGATCGCATTTTTTTTTTACCTATGGGTTTAATTTTTTTTTGTTCATGTTTGAAGATATGAATATTTTATAATTATTTGGATTAGGCAGCAAGTATCACTGGGAGTGGGAGCTAATACATTTATAAAATTATTTGGATTGGGGTTTATGAGTTTTTTTTTCCACGATTTTATTTGTTCGGTGTCCTCATTTTACATCCTTTTGTCTAACTTGTGTATTTGGAGTAGGATGTATCGAGATTATATTTTTTTAAATCTCAGATGGGTTCCTCCATTTTCTTTTAACAATTTTTGAGAATTCAATAGTTTTATTATAACTATTGAAACATGATCAATTGGAGCTCATGAGTTCATAAAGAAAAATTGTGTAATATTTAAATCATGGATGTTCACATCTCTACTTGATGCACATTTCTTGTTTTAAAATTGTAGAAATAATGATTCAAGTCCCTCGCTTATGCATCCAATACCTTTCGGGCCATAGACGCATGATCTCAAAGTGGTCTAAATGCTTGAAGGTGATACCATTCAAAGAGACTAGAAGCTTCTCAATACCTTCCAGGCCAACATACATTGGAAGTGTTTATTGTATGATAGCAGTGTACCAGTGCTCAAAATGGTTTCCACATCAAATTTTTATTGTATATACTCTGATTATCTTCCACACTTTCTTTCTTTTTTTTTTTTTTTTTTTAGTTGAGTGAATAATTATTGTGAGGATGTCAAATTAGAGTACCAAGCTGATAAGAATAATGTTCCACACATGGATTTTTGTGTTTGTGTTTTTTTTTTTGGGACTTAAATTCTCAAGCACAGAGAAATACAAAAGAGATATTTCAGGAATTATGGTGATGGAAAGAATGTGGGAATGTGGTGCTTTATAGCAAATCCTGTTACCAAGTATTACTGAATAAGAATTCGATTGAATTAGGAGGTTATTTTAATAGATATGAGATCTTTGTTGTGTATGGGTGTGAATGATTCTCTTCATATGATTCCTGTGCTAGAGTCTTAATTACAAAAGAGTTGCCTTGAGAGCCTTACAGATCCCAAGGTTGTACCTCAATACTTGTATGAAGAGAAAAGGTGTATGGCTGACCTAAAACAACTCCATTAACAATCTAATCACAATGCCATGGTTGTATTCAACTAAATTGGTAAACAATTTTGTCTGTATTGGTAATCCACTTTTTTATGCATTTGGTGCATTGACATTATCAGATACTATTCCCGGGGAATTTTAGAAATTTGTTTATATTCAGTTTTTCCCTGGCTAACTGATGGGAATACTACAAAAAGCATTAGTTTGGTCAAATGATTTGAGTCTTGGGAGTAATAACGACGTCGTGGTATCAGTAGAAATTGAAATTACATGAATGAGTTAAGCTGAAAAGTAAGAACTTGTTTGTCAATAGCCCCAGCCACCAACCCAACACTCTCATTACAAAACAATAAAAAAAAAAAAAAACAAATGCCTTATCCCAGCTAGTTGGGTTGGCTAATGAACCACATAAATTTGGCAAGGGTCAGACAAATTTCCACTAATTTCACAGTTCAGATAATCCAAATCAAAGATATATGGTTGGGTTTTAAGTCATCATTTACAAATCACCTCAATGAAACAAGTATTCTCTAAGCTCGTAACATGGAAGCAAAATTTAATAGTGCCCAAATATATTAATATTGATTAGCATTCAATCCACCAGCCCAGCTACATAATTATTTCAACTAAGAGACCTCAAAGGGTCACCAAACTCACTAATCAACATAGTCCATCTTCCCTCTACAAGACATAAACAAGGTGTGATAGCCATTGTCTTGAGCACCAGCAAATTGCCAAGCAAAAACTTGATGCAATTCCATTTCATGTGGCATTGTACATAGACATGTCTTTCAACATCGTAGTTTTGGAGCCATTGGAAGGAGCATTTTTAGATGTCTTGCCTCTCCTAAAAGTCCAAATCAATTGCTTCCATTGCAGCTTCTATGTCAAAGGATTCCTATAGAGTACCCAGTGAAAATTCACAACTTGGAGCTAAACACAATACTAGTATCGCTTTTAGCAGACCAATATCTAGATGTTGTAAATAACTAACCAAGATCATCAAATATTGTATAATTAGGAGAATTCAAAAGCATGCCAAGAATTACGAAGACCTTCACTTCTTCAAAACTAACTTGTAATAACTTGAGGTTCTTTATCCTCCCTAGAATATTCCCCGTACTCATAAGTTTTAAAAAAAAAAAAAACAACAACAAATGATAACTAGGTTTGTAGAGCATACATACCAACTAGGAGTAATGAGATTAAGCTCCCATTGCAAAATAGCGATTCCCACCAAGCCTCTCAATACAAAGTAATAGACCAAAAACCTTGACAAATTACAACTTTTAATTAGCTCAAAGTGCTTCACAATTTAATTAGCTTGAGTATCTTTGATATAGATATCTTTGTATTCATCCTCAAGGCACAATTATTTGAGATTTAGGTAATAGATAGGGTTGCTTATGGGCCGTGTTGACCTAGGCACGCTAGTGGGCCAACACGACAATGCCCATGGCCCCTAGCAGTGCCAAGCCAGGCCCGTGGCTCGTATGCGGGCGTACTGGCCCACCAGGCACAAAAAAGGCTAGCTGTTTTTTACCCCAAAAAAGTTCTAAAAGCAATTTTTTTACAATTTTACCCCCAACAAACATATTAGGGGGGTTATACTTGTAATCAGTGGTGGAACCAGGACTCCAAATCTGAGGGGGCAAAAAAAATTTTCAATTAACACTTATACATGAAATATAGAAATTTCATGGAGATAGAGGGGCAAACCAGAAATTTTAGGGGGGGCAAAACATAAATTTCAATTAAAATATATACTTTTAATTAAAAAATAAAAATTTAGGAGGGTGGTGGGGGGCAAACCAGAAATTGAGGGGATGTTTTTAGGATTCTGGTCCAATTGGCGATTTGCGATTGATGAAGATTAGTTTTGACTTTCAAGGAAGCAACTCAATGTGACAATTAGTTTTGAGACGTGAAATAACAGGGTCCTAGGTGGAGAAGGGAATCAAAGGAACGTTTCAAAGCCAATGTGTGATAAGCTAAATTAACTTGGCTTTGATGCCAAGTTACTTTTTCTCGGTGAGAGGTAGGGTTGCTTATTGGGCTAGGCTAGCACAGGGTACAGGGCTAGCCCAACCCAACACCTATTAACAAGCCGTGCTATGGTACAAGGCTAGCACCTACTAGCGAGCCATGTTGTGCTTGGGGTACAGGGCCACACCGTGTTGGCCCACAAGCCTGCATTAAAAAGAAGGAAGATTATTTGCCTTCTATGGGTTTTCTTACCTCTTTTTTTGTTTACAATTTTAGAGAAAATTGTATTCTAATATATGTAAGAAACATGTGTAAATAATAAATATATTACTTTAGAATTTTTGTATTTTTTATTTATTGTAATCTTTTCTCTATGTTTTAAAATTTTTTTGTAAATTTATTATGCGACTCGTGGGCAGCCCCTTAGCCTGCATGCCACGTCTTGTCACGGTACGACCTAAATTTAGCTGTGCCACGGGCTAGCTCATGCCTGTGTTATTGGGTTACGGATCAGGCATGGCACGACCTATCTCCCAGGTGAGCCATGCCCGTGCCGGCCCAATAAGCAATCTTAGTGAGAGAAGTGGAATTCTTACGTGTTGAAACTAAAAAATGAATTAATTAAAAAATGGCTGCTTTACATAGGTCGTTTGAATTATGTATGCTTGGCAGTTGTGACGCACACCAGAAAAACACCCTATTGGCTGCTATCTCTACCTATTTATGTCCAAGTTTTAACCCTCTTGACGAGTCCCAACAAAGAATAGCACTCTTTGGCCTTAAGTGCCATCCAACAAAGATGGAGTTGTAGGCGAAACGCTCGTACTTAAAAAGTGTAGAATGCTACGCACCTTTGGCCTTATCCACTGAAAATTGAACCAATCTAAACCATATCTATGTTTATACTACATTCAGCACGAGAATAGCCTTTGGGAATTCCTAAAACTATGCACCACTTTCCCAAAATGCTTATTGCTACATTGTTTGGGTTTCAATGCTACAGGGTTTCCTTAGTCAAAAATATGCCTCTTCATTCAAAAACAAGCGCTTACAAAACCACCTCCCTCTATGTGTAATACTACACGTGCACCCATCTAGTACACATAATGGGAATAGGCCAAAAGCATGGCAAGAAAAATGTATAGCATTCCAAAACAGCCATTATACACCATTGAGAAGATATATTAACAAAAGGATAAAACGTCAAACTGCCACAATCTTTTTTATAAAACTTACAACCAGTTTTGTAACTGTTCTCTCCCACGTTCTCCCTCCTCCCTTCCCTTTTTACACACGTGCAGTACTGCACGTGCACCTTGCTAGTTTATATAATTTAGATTGGGTTGGATCAATCAACTTGGTTCGGTTTTAGATTTGACAATAAAAAACATTGGTTTGATTTTGGGTTGATGTCAACTAGATCAAAGCAAATCGAGTTGCACCCCGTGGCTCGTAGCCCTAGGTTCCCAACTGTAAAATCATTTGTGGAGCCAGCCAAACAGAACAAGAGGATGGATCACCGGCAGCAACAACGAGAGAGAGAGAGAGAGAGAGAGAGAGAGAGAGAGAGAGAGAGAGAGAGAGAGAGAGACTAAATAGAACGATCAATGGAATCGAACGTTTCTAGTCCTTCACTGTGGCGTGAGTCATTTAGGTAATAGATGAATGAATCGTGGCAAAAAATTTCAGTTTCAATTATCACGGAAATTTTATAAATCAGACCAACCCATTTCTAGTCAAACCGAACTGCTTTATATTGAACCAAAGCACTTCATATTAACCCAAAATGTGTCTGTAATTTAAACCAAAGCATTCCACATCAAACCAAGTGTTCTCAATTGAACCAATGTATCCCAAAGTGAGCTAAACACATACAAATCATGGCATCAAGCCAAACCAAATAATGTTTTGCATGAGTCATGTAACTAAACTGATTCAAATCAGGCCCTATATGTTCCATATACTCAAATTAAACAAATTAAACCGTTTCCCCTTTACAGTTCAAATCCAAAGTGGTTACTTTAAACCAACTTCACAATCAAACCAGGTCTTGATGGTCCAATCAACTAAAATGAACCAAATTAAATTTTAATGGTCCGATCTAAAGTATGATCCTGTGTAGTCCACTGATTTATGAGATCGAACCAGACCAATTAATGGGTACATCGGATGCTTGAGAAATATAAAAATCAAGTTCAACCAAAATAAAAATAAATCAAACCAAATTCAGATTCAAAATTGTCTTTTTGAACAAGTTATGACTTGATCCCTAAAAAGGGGTAATACGTAACCAACTTGAACAAATACAAAATTGAGTCTAATCACAACTAAAATAAATCAAACCATTTCAAACTCTACAAGTAATCAAGCTTGTGAAGTTAGAATCAAGGGGTTTCTCTAATATTTTGGAGATGTAATTAAAAGGATTATTCTGTAGCCTAGACGCCTCAGATGGGTCCGCACCTTTAAAAATAAAAACCCTTATGAATGGATGAAATCATGTTTGATCAAAGATTCAAATTTTTGGTCGACAAAGATCTACAAATTAATTGATCTAAGATCCCCAAATTACTTAGTTCTAACTTGAATTCCACATTTAACTACAACAATAGATTAACAAATACATGTGTCTCCAATACACCATGTGAGTGGCAAATATGGGACAATGGATTACGCCAAGATGATTTATTTACTATTTTCTATCGACAAAGAGTTAAGGCATCTATTTTCCTCATTAAAAGGGGAAAAAACTATTTTTATTAAAAGAGAAAAAAAAAATCCTTGTTGCCATTACCAAAATTAAGGCCTTTACTGGCAGACTGAGACCGCCGCTAAAGCCTCCAAAACCGCCACTAAAAAGTCTAGGATCAGCCCGCCCTGATTGTACTTTAGTGGCAGTTCTTGACCGCCACTAAAAATTGTATTTTTTAGAAAAAAAAAAATTACCGGTGCCCTTTCCTATTTCCCGCTCTGACCTGCCCCTGCCCCTGCTTCACCTCCCCAACCATACTCTTAAACATGCCCCAGACCCACCAGATGACCCAATGCAACCCCACTCCCTTCTTGATAAAAGACAAAAAAAATTACCCGCGCACCCCTTTCCTATTTCCGGCTCTGCCCTGCCCCTACCCCTGCTTCCCCTCCCCAACCATACTCTTAAACATGCCCCACACCCACCAGATGACCCAATGCAACCCCACTCCCTTCTTGATAAAAGACATACTCTTTTGCTCCTTCACAAAACCCAAGTTGAAAGGAATATTTTGACATGCAAGAAAGAACATGGGGGGCATCATCCATTAATCCACAATCACTTAATGCAGTATAAAATTCATGCTGGACTTTCTTTGTGCTGCTTATAACGCAAAACAAAACCAAAGAAAGTCAAAACAATTATGTCTCGGATAGATAATGTTGAATAAACATTAAATGTTATCTTTAGTGGGTTTTAAATTTTAGAAGTTAAAGGTCAAGAGTTATTCGGTTTTTATAGTCGGTTGTTATAGAATTTATAGGTGATAAAGGAGATAGGAGGTTTTTATAGAATTTATTGTTTTTCAGTTTTCTTTTGAGTAGTGCCTAGTGTCTATATAAAGGCTTTGTAGATTTCTTCTGAAATACAACTCAGAGTTAAATATAGTTAAAGGGGGTTCATTTGAGTTGTCAAATTGGTATCGGAGCTGATGGCGAATGTGACAGGACAAATGCCGCTACCCCGACTAACGAAGGCGAACTACGAGAACTGGAGCATTCAAATGAAAGCTCTTCTCGGATCTCAAGATGCGTAGGAGGTGGTCGAAGAAGGTTTCGAAGAACCAACAAATACCACGGTAAATACGGCGGCTCAAAACAAGGCGTTGAAAGAGACGCGATCGAAGGATAAGGCGGCACTATACATGTTGTTCCGAGCTGTTGACGAGTCGGGCTTTGAGAAGATTGCCGGTGCAACTACTTCAAAAGAAGCATGGGACATTTTAGAAAAAGTGTTCAAAGGAGCCGACCGAGTCAAGCAAGTGCGTCTCCAAACTCTTCGTGGCGAGTTGGAGAGCATGAAGATGAAGGAGTCGGAAATTGTATCTGACTACATCACGCGTGTACAAGCCGTGGTGAACCAACTCATTCGTAATGGCGAAGCATTAACCGATGCGCGAGTTGTGGAGAAGATTTTGAGATCATTAACCGACAATTTTGAGAATGTTGTGTGCGCGATAGAAGAGTCAAAGGACCTTGCGATGCTCACAGTCGACGAGCTTGCCGGTTCTCTCGAGGCACACGAACAACGTAAGAAGAAAAAGAAGGAGGAGACACTCGTGCAAGCACTTCAAACCAAGGCGTCAATCAAAGACGAAAAGGTACTCTATTCTCAAAATTTTCGAGGTAGAGGGCGTGGCCGTGGAAGTCGTGGAAATGGTCGTGGTGGTCAAGGCAGCAGTTATGAAGAGTACTATAAGGAGAAGGGACAGTCGAACCAACCAAATTGGCGTGGAAGAGGACGCGGTCGAGGAAGAGGCGGCCGGTCGAACTATTCCAACATCGAGTGCTACAAGTGTTACAAGTATGGTCACTACGCGAAGGATTGCATCTCCAACAAATGTTATAATTGTGGTAAAGTGGGGCATTTTGCAAAAGATTGTCGAGCCGATAAAAAGGTAGAAGAAACAACCAACCTAGCCTTGGAAGACGAAGAGAATGAAGGTTTTCTCTTGATGGCTCAAAATGAAGTCCACATCAACAATGACACTTTGTGGTACCTCGACTCAGGGGCAAGCAACCATATGTGCAGTCACGAGTATCTATTCAAAGAGATGCAAAAGATTGAAGATGGTCATGTGTCGTTTGGAGATGCATCAAAGGTGGAGGTCAAAGGCCGAGGTAAGGTTTGTTACTTACAAAATAATGGCTTGATAGGGTCAATCCAAGATGTCTATTACGTACCAGACCTCAAGACCAACATTTTGAGTTTGGGGCAACTCACGGAGAAAGGTTACTCAATACTTTTAAAAGACCAGGCACTATACTTGAAGGACAAGCAAGGGCGTCTGGTTGCTCGAGTCGAGATGGGAAGAAATCGGATGTACAAACTGAATTTGAGAAGCGTGCGAGAAAAATGTTTGCGAGTCAACGTAGAAGACAAGGCGTCGCTATGGCATCTCCGCTTTGGTCATCTACATCATGGTGGTCTAAAAAAGTTAGCAAAGAAGAACATGGTGCACGGGCTGCCTGACATGGACTATGAGGGCAAATTTTGTGAAGAATGTGTGCTTGGCAAGCAAGCGAGAACCTCGTTTCAAAAGAAGACAGATTATCAAGCTAAACATACTCTTGAGTTGATTCATACCGACATATGTGGACCAATCACCCCCGAATCTTTCAGCGGTAAAAGGTACTTCATTTCCTTTATCGATGATTTCTCACGAAAAACTTGGGTTTATTTTTTGAAAGAAAAATCCGAGGCATTCGAGGTGTTCAAAAAATTCAAAGTGATGGTGGAGAAGGCAACTAGTAGACACATCAAAGCCGTACGATCCGATAGAGGTGGTGAGTATACTGCTACGGCTTTCATGGAGTATTGCGAGGAGCAAGGCATAAGGAGATTTCTAACCGCACCATACTCTCCTCAACAAAACGGTGTGGCCGAGAGGAAGAACCGGACTATTCTCGACATGGTTCGATCAATGCTCAAGAGCAAGAGGATGCCGAAGGAATTCTGGGCAGAAGCTGTGCAATGTGCCATCTATGTACAAAATCGATGTCCACATATGAAGTTAGATGATCAAACACCACAAGAGGCATGGAGCGGACAAAAACCAACAGTTTCTCATCTCAAAGTGTTCGGTAGTGTGGCTTATGCACACGTACCGGATCAACGAAGAACGAAGCTCGAAGACAAAAGCAAAAGGTATATTTTTATTGGGTATGATGAGAAGACAAAAGGGTACAAGCTAATCGACCCGATAAGCAAGAAGGTGATGGTTAGTCGTGATGTGCTAGTAAACGAAGCAAGCGAGTGGGACTGGAACAATTCGACGGAGGTTATCATCGAAGTTGGAGAATCATCAGTCGTTGCACCAACAAGCATACCAACAAACTCTGAAACTACTGATAATGAAGATGAACCACGACAACCCAAAATGCGAAGTTTGCAAGATTTGTATGATTCGACAAATGAGGTACACCTTGTATGTCGTTTGGCAGATGCTGAAAATATTAGCTTTGAAGAGGCGGTGCGAGACAAGAAGTGGCAAACTGCCATGAACGAGGAGATTAAGGCGATTGACCGCAACAACACATGGGAGCTAGCAGAATTGCCGAAAGGAAGTCAGCCTATTGGTGTGAAATGGGTGTTCAAGAAAAAGATGAATGCTCAAGGCGAGATAGAACGGTACAAGGCGCGACTTGTTGCGAAGGGATACAAGCAAAAGGCCGGAATCGACTATGACGAGGTATTTGCTCCTGTTGCAAGAATGGAGACAATCCGATTACTCATTTCTCAAGCTGCTCAATTCAAATGGCCGATATTTCAAATGGATGTCAAGTCGGCATTCTTGAATGGTGTGCTTGAAGAAGATGTCTACATCGAACAACCACCCGGGTACATGAAAGTCGGAGAAGAGAATAAGGTGCTAAAATTAAAGAAGGCACTTTACGGGTTGAAGCAAGCACCGCGGGCATGGAATACACGTATCGATTCATATTTCAAGGAGAACGGGTTCAAGCAATGTCCCTACGAGCATGCCCTTTACGCAAAGAAGAATGGAGGTAACGTGTTATTTGTTGCTCTTTATGTCGATGATCTTATTTTTATGGGTAACAATGATGAGATGATAGAAGAGTTTAAGGGCACAATGACACGGGAATTTGAGATGACAGATTTGGGCTTGATGAAGTTTTTTCTTGGTTTGGAGGTTAGACAAGTAGAGACGGGTATTTTTGTATCACAGGAGACATATGCAAAAGAGATTTTGAAGAAGTATAAGATGGCAGATTGCAACCCAGTATCAACACCAATGGAACCAGGTGCAAAACTCTCGAAGTTCGATGGAGGAGAACGTGTCGATGTGAGTAAATACCGGAGTTTGATAGGAAGCCTTCGCTATCTCACATGCACAAGGCCGGATCTTTCATTAAGTGTCGGCATTGTAAGTCGGTTCATGGAGGAGCCAGTTTATTCACACTGGAAGGCGTTGAAGCGAATCCTACGGTACATCCAAGGAACGGTGTCACTCGGGTTGTTCTACTCAAAAGCAGAAGATTATAAGTTGGTTGGCTACTCCGACAGCGATTGGTGCGAAGACATAGATGATCGGAAAAGCACCTCGGGATATGTGTTCTTTATGGGAGATACTGCGTTTACTTGGCTTTCAAAGAAGCAACCGATCGTGACGCTCTCGACGTGTGAAGCTGAATATGTGGCAGCATCTTGGTGTGTATGTCATGCAATATGGCTTAGAAATTTGTTGAGCAAGATGGAGCTAAAGCAACTAGGTGCAACCGTGATTCAAGTTGACAACAAATCAGCAATTGAGTTGGCAAAGAACCCAGTGAACCATGAAAGAAGCAAACACATCGACGTTCGTTTTCACTTTATCCGAGATGGTGTGAAGGAAGGAAGTGTGGAATTGGTGCATGTGGCAAGTCAGGATCAAGCTGCTGATATCTTCACAAAACCGCTACCGAAAGTACTTCTTGACAAATGCAAGAAGATGATTGGCATGACGGATGGTAGAAGCATTTAAGTTTACGGGGGAGTTTTGTTGAATAAACATTAAATGTTATCTTTAGTGGGTTTTAAATTTTAGAAGTTAAAGGTCAAGAGTTATTCGGTTTTTATAGTCGGTTGTTATAGAATTTATAGGTGATAAAGGAGATAGGAGGTTTTTATAGAATTTATTGTTTTTCAGTTTTCTTTTGAGTAGTGCCTAGTGTCTATATAAAGGCTTTGTAGATTTCTTCTGAAATACAACTCAGAGTTAAATATAGTTAAAGGGGGTTCATTTGAGTTGTCAGATAAGAGTTCGGAAACTCCTGCAGCTCCTGTTTACCTGGATTTTCGACCATCCTTGGAATTTATAAAGGGGAGAAAGCTGACACTCTCATCCTCCATGTTCTGGGTCATTTTTAAGACCCTTTGTCTTCTCTTTTATGTTCTTGTTATCTGTTGGTTGCAAGAGATTCCATGTGCCCAAACTCGTGATGGCAAATACTTTTTGTTACGGATATCGCACAATCTTCAAGAAACTGCAAAAGAAATAACAAAATATCATAAATATGAAATAGATCATTCGAGAACTGATTCCAATAGAAGTTTGCATATGGTGTATACTTCAGTTAAGAACCAGAAAAAAAAAAACAAAAAGGGGGAGGGAAACAGTCATGTGGGAGTGAGCAAGGTGTGCAAAATTGAATCAAAGATGAGAACAACAAAGACAAGGTCCTTACATTGGTTAAATAAAGGCTCTGCACTTCAATGGAAACTTACCGAATATTCCTTGTATAATACAAATTGTCAACAGAACTATTTCCATGGAGTTTCATTACCCATGATGGTTTTTATCATGTTATAATCTTGAACAGAAATTTGGAAGGTAGATCTCACAATTATGTTCAAAATCTACTTTTGACTTATGCACTCATGATTACTCTCTTTATTAGAACAAAATTTTGATGGTTACCCAAGTTTAGAAAGAAAATCATTAGATTGATAATCTAGTCCATCCAACTTGTTTTGTGATAGGATCTAACACATTAAAAAAATTAGGACCGGGATTAACAAATCTCACCATTATGCTCAAAATCTAGGTTTGAGTTATTCACTACACATTCCCTTCCTCAAAATAATGGGCTCACACCTGAAACCAATCACATCAATTACATAAATATGCAAATAAAGCTCAGGATACCCAGTATATGTTAATTTCTGCATAAATAAAAATAGAACTATGCTAATCTCTTTGGCTTTTTGGGCTTAATTGGTTGACCTCTTCAGCTTTTGCTACATTGTTTGATATACAGTTCAATCCTATATCAAAATATAGCACCAAATGCAATGATTTAAAGAAGACATAAATTCTGGTTTAAAATCACCTCACGGACCACAAAAATTTGAATAAAACCTCAGCTCTAATTCAGATTTCAATTTTCATAACCAAACACACCAAACAAGGCGTATCTTTTTGTTGATAAACTGGCTGTTTTTGTGATATATTTCTGTTGCCAGAGTTTCAATGATGTATTGTTAGTTTCCTTGACTTTCTAGATCACTTTGCAATTGCAATATGGTATTCAATTATTTCATATTATCTTATTATCATAATGTAAGGAAATTTGCATCACATGCAGTTAAAGGTAGTCACGTTTGCATCACTGAGGCAACTGTTTAAGGATTACCTGTACAATGAGTGCCTGAGTGAAGGTAATAGCTAGACCAATGCTTCATGAAGGAGAACAGAAATCCTCTCTCAATCGATGAAGAAGGAGAAGACTTAGAGAAAAAAAGTAAAGCCATATACAATGAAGAATCAGAGGCATCAATTCGAATTACATGGCAACATATCAGGAAGCAATTGTCATCCACAAAGCCATCACATATTATTAGGCAAAATACATATATTATTCAACTTAGTGCAGGAAAATTAACAATAAATTATGTATTTCACTTCTATTAAGAGGAATCAAAATCAATAGATTTAAGGGGAAAAAAAGGGAGGAGGCATTGTCACGCCCCGAAATCCGTACACTGTGTATGACTATACACGCGTAGGACCGAAGGTGACCCTGCTCGTAAGCGAAACCCAAATACACACATTCCAACACCAGGGTTGGATATATTAAAACAAAAAAAACACAAATCCAGAGTACAGCGGAAATTAAAAACTTTTAGTCCTTACATAAACCAAATTCTAAAAGACGAAGTCACATACTCTAATACCGGTGTCACAGTTTACACAACCATATAAAAGCAACTAACATTAAATTATAAATAGTTCTCAATTCTCATAAGACGCTCTCATGAATTCCTATATCTCACTTTCTTCCATTTCCTCGATTCTGGTTATTTCCTGCAAAATGGAAATGGGTGAGTTTTCACAAACCCAGTAAGTAGGGCTAATTTACCTTATATGATTAAATGCACTACGCTTCTTTATTTTAATATAATTACGCACAATACTAATATATATATTTATAAAGATAACCATGCTATGTTTTTCCTATGGTTTTGTTCATAAACAATAGCGTACTAACTTATTTATTTTTACTAATGTATGAACATGCTTTTCTAATAGAAATAAAATTAACAGAATAATTTAAACAGAATACAATTTAACAATAACGTAGCCCGATACGAGAGATGTAATAATAAATTTTTGAACATTTAAGAAACATAATAATCAAGCAAGATGATGAACCTGCAAGCAAGCAAATGCAATAGCATGCAAGTACACTGGAATACAAAAGAGTTATGTAGTTTATTTCCACCACTCATCCCTTTTTAAATTAATAACAATTATAAACAATTATACACAATTAACATGACCTGGTTCCCCAATCAAATCTAGACGGTCTTACAGCCAAGCACGCCGCTAGAGCGATCCAACTTATGGCTAGGATCAAACGCCCTTGGATCCCACTTTAGCGATCAGCAGGGATCAGACTTTCCCGCATTCCCATGAGTACTCATAACGGGGTTTTGTGAGACATGGAAATGTCATCTAGGATGACCTCCGATATCGTCACGCGGGGATTGATAAATGTAAGAGTCGCCACCATCCATCTTAAGGTGTGAATGGACACCAAAATGGTTCATAAAAGCCAAATAGAGCCAAAATAGCTCTGATATATAGAAAAATCCAGAGATTGGGTAAGGGGAATTATTTATGAGCAGGGGAAGGTGTTAGGCACCCCCACTCATCCGTCTAAGACGGTTGCCACATGCTTGCTTATGCTCTAAATTGTTTGCTAATGAAATGGACGAAAAAGTGCTTATAACAAGCACAATGTATGTGATCATTCCACATGAGAAGTCTAATTAGCTTAGACTCTCTTTGTGGATCCATCACTCCTAAGACTTCATGAGTGAATAAAATCAAAGTAAAAAACAAAGAAAACCAAACTAAGGCAAATCTGGAGAAATGAGATCAAAAAGCTTGAAAGCTTCGATTAACCATAACTTACTCAATTTAAATCCAAATCCAATGAAACCAAAGCCATTTGAAAACTGGTATATAGTAGAGTATATAGTAAAAATTTCAACTCAATCCGATTCAAAATAAGAGAGAAATCCACATCTAAAATTTGCTGTTATAACTTGGAAAAAGTGATGAGTAGGCATTTTCAAAGTCCTATTCGTGGAGTTTGGCTCAATAAAATTCCATAAAAATTGGTATGGAAGAAATATGTAATGCCCTCTTTCCAAAGGAAAAGGTCTCACCCCAAACTCTATCCGGATGCGACTTGTGTGCTCTCTTGAATAGGCCTAGAAGACCACAGATTAGCTCTGGACTATGCCAGCGGCACCTCTGAGTCAATCAAGCACACAGGCCTCAAATCAAATCAAAATCTGCTGAAACCAGTTGGAAATGAAAATAGACTTCTCAAGGAAAACTCAGAAATTACAATCACTCAAAACGGATTAAAATTGAATAAACGGTGCACCATCAAAGCGGCAAGTTCAGCAATCTGGGCTCAACTGACTTACAAGCTTTGAACAGATGGTGTCAAAAATTGGCTACATGAAAGTGGACGAAATTTTCCAGATATAAAATAGGCACATCCATCTATCACATGTCTTTGGAATCACTAAAAATTCATCCGGAGGATGAAGTTATAAGCATTCCAAGACAGGCCACAGATTTGCCCTGTTTTGAAGATTTTGAATAGAAAAATGGGAACCAGTGCATGTGAATTCGACCAAAACCTCAAAAATCAACAAAAAACCAACTCATGAAGTTCTAGAATTCATTCTGAAGCTAATTGATTCAGATTTCCCGTATTAAACATGGAAATCCAAGATCTAGCTTCTTTGATGAAAATGGTGAGAAGTGTGTGTGAAGGTGTGGAAATCCATTCCCTAGGAGAAGGAGGGAATCCTTTGCTATTGAGAGCAAGGATTCACATATTTCTCCAGAAACAGATGCATAATCATCAGAAAATTCATCCAAAGGCTCAAAGTAACCATATAGCGTGCTCTTCATCATTTGTAGGTTCTAAGCCTAGAGGATCCATTCCACCTTCCTTTTCCCCAGGCTCTCTCTTCACGTTTTACGGCTAGAGAGGATTCCCAGGTACTTTGGAAAGGGTTTGGGGCTTGCAAACAACCACAAACTGGCCTTACACTACAGAAAGGTAGAAGTTGGGAGTTGGAATGTAAAGGAGAAGCTGGAAATGTAATCAGGACTTTACCTTAGGTAGCTTGAACACTTGAGGCAGCAATCCAGCAGAGTTTCTCCTTTTCTTGCAGAGCTTCCAAGCTTCAAATTATCAGCCATTTGCAAGAGGAGGACCCCTCTATTTATAGGCCAAGTCAAGGGTAGAAGAGTCCCAAGGGTAGGCCAAAAAGGCCTTCTAGATTATTCCAATTCTCCTCCAAGGCTTGAATTGGAGTAATTCAGCAAGTTTCGGAGGGTGAAATAGGGAGTTCAAGTCCCCAAGAGAGAGGTAATATGCGTAAATAAGGCTCAGAGATCGAGCCATTTCGCAAATCCCCGAAACAGCCAAAACCGCATACACAGTACGGTTTCAACACAACCGTCACTCAAAGTGCGGTTTATATACAAATTTAACCAAACCGCACATACAGGACGGTTCAATTCAGTTACGCTCGTCATGATTGCTGTCGACGTGGCTCAACGGCCGAAGCTTCGCGAAGCCACGTGGCAGCCCACGCAACAAGCATGGATATCAACCGTGCTGTGTGTGCGGTTGCAACCGTACATACAGAGCGGTTGAGACCAAAATTATAAAAAACCGCATACTCAGTACGGTTGGCACCAATTTTGAGAGTTCTTGAGTGTTTGACATATGTCAAGACTCAAATAAGACTTTTAAAGTTCTTTTGAAGGTTCTCTCTTATGGAAGTGCAATTTGGGGTGTCTACAACTGCCCCCTCTTCGCTGGAATTGGACTCAATTAACAGCGGAGAGCAACAAAGACCCGCAAATTGCGCTTCTCAGGATCAGGTCCATTCGATCATGGGCTGCAAGAATTCCAACATGGTTTTTGAAAAGGAATTTGTTTAGAGAATCTGATGAAAAGTCCCTAACCTAAAGGGGCAAATCCTCTTCTCGCGTCTCACAGAGCACTCGTGGCTATGAAGTGAGATTTGAGCAAATTTTTAAAGCAAAAGTTGATAGGGTGGTGCTTCTTGCAATTCATGACTATCCTGGACATAGATCTTTTGAAAGAGATTGGAAAAAGTTTTGAAAATTCATTTTTGGGTGCCAACCTTACTGAACATGCGGTTTTTAGCATTTTCGATTTCAACCGTGCTGTATGTGCGGTTTTCATCAATATTAATACCAACCGTTCTATATGTGCGGTTTTCTAGGTTGCATATAACCGAGACCGCGACCGCGCCTGGCTTCATTTCGCTCGCGAAACCCTCGGAAGTTCAGAGCTTTCCCTTTCTTCTCGCGACCGTGGTTTCCCTCCGGTCTTCACCTCTTCTTCTCCGGCGTAGTCACTCTGCTCTCCAGCGGCTTCTTCTCTTTCCGGCGAACTCTATTCTCTCCGGTGAACTGTTGTAGCGGCTCTCTTCCATCTAGAGCTCACTCCTTTCCGCTTGTGGTTTCTCACTTACGGGAGCCCACCAATATTGAGTCATCTCCCATTCTCGGTGCTGGTGATCGTCTGCTCTTGAATCTCCGATGAGACAAACATTGCAAAGTCTTCTCTTTTCGACCAGAACAAGTAGGTGGCCGAACACATTTCTTTCTTGCAAATATGCGATCCGGAAATCTGTGCATGTGTTTGTTGCTTGAATGAGCTTGTTACAAGCATGATTTTGATTCTGATTATTGATTGAACTGAACTCTTGATTTCAGATTTGCTCCTAACCGAACAAAATCCCCAACCTTGTACTTGCCCATTTCTTGAATCAGTTTGTACTGGACCTTGGCCTGTACTATTTTGCCTTTAACTGAAACCTTATTTCACCATGCTTGTTTCTTTCTTGATTGCTATACTTCTGTTTGTTCAATTTGATTATTACTTTTTGTTGAATACTCGCTTTTCATCAACCCGAGGATTTCTTTTCTGCGGCAGTGTAACACTTGACGTGCTCACCCCATTACGAAGAACATGCTTTTGTATGCTTGAAATGACTCTTGGCTGACTTGATCTCAATTAGCATGCAGTTTGCTCTTATTCATGCTTCCAGGCTTATTCCAATTTGTAGCCAATGCAACTCAATGCCTGATTTTTACTTGGATTGAAAACCTGTAGGCTTGCCTTAGTAATGTCGAATCGTTGTGTTCAACTGTACTAAATTTGAGCATGTGTTCTTGTACTTTTAAAAGCTTCATCCAACATCTCTAGCATGTATAGGCATAGGCAGCTCCTGCTATGGTGATCCTGCCTTGACCATCCTTAATGCTGCTTTGCCCTGAGTACGCCTGAAAGTAGAACAAATTTGATATTTTAGGGATTTTAGGCAGTCATTAAACTTATCAGAATTCTAAATTTGAAAATGAATTGAAAATCCTGAATAGCTTGCTTAAAAAAAAGTTTCCTCTTTCCTTTTTTTTTTCTTTTTGTTTATAAGAAGGATATATAAGAGATTTTGTTTCTTATATATAATTCTTATACATAATAATAAGGAAGTAAAGAAAAGGAAATCAAGTCTTGGTTCGGCTAGGCACTTTCTGCAGTGTCTCTTCTGATTTCCTTTTTCCTGTAAACCAAGTAGAATTGATTAGTCTAAAGAAAAATTAACTGAAAGTGAATAAAATGATTTCCAATAAAACATGATAAATTTCTCCCTGCAATTGGTCTTGTAGATGGCCCGTACACGTCGCGCTTCTCGGGGTCCCGCAGATGAGCCTTCATCTTCGAGGGTTCGGAGGGATCCGGCCGACGTGGCATCTTCTTCTAGGGCCGAGCCAGACCCTGATCCTTCTTCTCCCAGCAGTCTGGAGCTTTCAGATTCAGACTCGGGAGCGTCCGGGGATTCGTTGGAGTCGGCACCCGAGGTATTCTTTCTTCTTTTCAAAAACAGACCTCCCTTTTTGCTACATTCAATCTGAAACCCTCTCATTTGCTTTTCTAGCCTGTTGCCGAGGTTCGAGAGCGTAGGGGAGCTCGTCGCAGAGAGAGGGCAGGAGCCCGGGTGACTCGTGTTGCCATTCCTGCGGAGATAGCGGATCAGATCCGAGATACCTCTCTCCTCCATAGTTTGACGACACATCCTTCGGCGGGCGTCAGGGTGGACATCCCTCTTGCTTATCCTTCTTCTCATTTCCGCGGGAGCTTGGCCCTTTTTGCTGATGTAGTAGCGGCCTGTTCGACTCCTTCGCGTCGAGAGATGGGCCGTTTTGGATTTGGCCCTTTAATCACCATCATCGACATTCGTCAGGATCGGCCTTTGATCTTGGCCCTGATGGAGCGATTCTTCCCAGAGACCTTGAGCTTTCATCTGCCGGACGTGGAGATTGGTATCCGCCCCTCCGACTTCGCTCTTATTACCGGGATCAGGATGACTGGAGATGTCATCACCGAGATGGATCGGCCGGCGGATTTGGAGATCGCCGAGCTCTTGGGATATGATGAGATGCCCGTGGGGGCGTGGGATAGGAGCAGGATCACCCGCATTTCTCGGACCTGGTTGAGGGAGACATTTCTGCAGAGGGGATATAGCACCTTAGCAGCGGAGCATCCCAGTTTCCCCGTGGCCTTCAGATTTCTTTTCCTCCTGATGATGGGATCCTGCTTCTGCTTGGAGGATACTACTTCAGTCAGTCCCCATTTCCTGAGTCTTCTTCGAGATCTGCACGAGCGAGGGAGTACGCTTGGGGCCAGCTTGTCTATGGCACCTTGTTAGCTGGCCTACGACGAGTGGTTTCTGGCCTATCTTCTCCCAAAGGGGCTGGAGTGGGTTGCAGATTCTTTTGGCCCTTTCTGCAGGTATAAATGACTTTCTTTCTTTTTTCCTCTCTTTTTTTTTTCTTTCTTTTTCTTTTTCTCTTTTTTCTCTTTTCTTTTCTTTTTCTTTTTTTTTCTTTTTCTTCTCTTTTTTGTCTTTGCTTATCTCTCTTTTTTTTCTTTTAGTTCTTTGCTCGGGTCTATGTGGCCCATTTTCGGCCTACCTCCACACTGCCTGAAGGGACGTTTCCTTTGGCCCGCCGGTGGAATCAGATTAGGCGCGACTCAGAGAAGAGTCGCCCTAGGTCGGCCAGGGCTCACCTGGACAGGACCTTCAGGAGAGAGGTAAGTACTTCCTATTTTCTTTCTTTCTTTTCTTTTATCCCTTTTGCCAGAATTTGACAATCTACTCTATTTATCCTCAGCTCTTTGTTCCCCGTCTAGACGGTTTGCACGATGAGTTGGCTTTTCAGCCTTTCGTGGACGACGCTTTCGCCTTGGATCAGCGGCGCCAGAGGTACCCATTCTTCATCGGGCAGTTGGGTAGTATATGGTACCTCGACGAGCGCTTCTTCTTCCAGCATACTGGCAAGCTCCGGATCCCAGTGGCTCCTCCAGCTACAGCACCTTTCACCCCTCCTGGTCCATTCGACCCTACTCACTTCGGCGAGTGGGAGGCAGGAGATACCCTTTTAGTCGATGGTGACTATGATACCTGGTTCGGGCAGGTCTCAGTGGGCTGTCTGATGCAGCCCATGCCCGTTCGAGGTGGAGTTACTGAGATAGGAGGGGTGGTGATCCGCCTATATGACACCACGGTATGAATCTCCTTTCCTTGTGCAGTCCTTTAATCTTCCTTTCTTATTTAGAGTTTACTGATATCTTTTTTCTTCTTATTTTATTTCAGGAGGCACAGCTAGAGGAGGTCCGGGCTAGATATGCGGATCTGGAGCGCCAGCTGGCTGAGAGAGATGCCGCCATTGCTGAGAGCGACGTCATCATCACTGGGCAGGCCGCTTTTATTGCCGACTTGCGGGCCCAGTTGGCCAGTGCTCAGGGCCAGGCGGGGCCTTTAGGAGCTCAGGTCTGTCTTTTTCAGTTTCTGTATTTTTTCCTTTATCTTTTCTGCTTTTGATCAATCTGTCTTTGCCTTTCAGGAGGATTTGGCGGCTTCTCCATCCAGCTCTCGTACTCTATCCTTTTCCTTAGGAGCTGCAGAGATCCTAGAGAGAGAGACTGAGGTGGCGGCCGAGGCCACTTCTGCTGCTGCAGTTCCTAAGTCAGCTGAGATGCCGGACGCTGCGCCTGTATCTGAGACCGCTCCTGTATCTGAGCCGGAGACCGCTCCTGAGACAGCGGAGGGTGACTCAGAGGCTCCTATGGTTCCTGAGGTGGCCGAGCCCGTGAGAGAGGAGGGGATGCCCGATGTAGCTGAGCTCGAGGTGGCAGAGGTGCGTGACGCAGCGGATCCCACAGATCCCTCTCCTCCTGCCGAGGATTCCCAGATTCTGGAGCTGGTCCCTTTGGCGACGGATACTTCAGTCTCCTGCTTCATGGACCTGTCTCGGGATGATCCAGTTCCAGCTCCAGCCTCTTCTACCGATCCTGCGCCTGCTGCAGACCCAGAGCCTCCTGCTGGTCCATCTTCACTTGGCGAGCCATCTTCTCCTGCTAGTCAGCGCTTCTCAGATCATTTTTTCATCCGGCAGCGACGGCGAGGTAGAGGCGAGGCGGATTGACCTGTAGGAGATAGGTTTAGATTAGGATTCATTTGATATCTGTATATAAAACATGATGTATCCATTGGCAGTTTATATGAAAAAAAGAAACAAAATTATTTATTTTTGTTTCTTTTCTTGTAATTTTTTGTTTATTTATGTATGTTTGTCATGTTGCAACTGCTATACAGGTAACAGGTTTTTGGGGAACATGACTTATTAAAAGAAAGAAGAAAGACTGTTTTTGTGCAAAAACCGTACATACAGGGCGGTTATGCAAGAACCGTGCTTATCCCGCGGTTTTTAAACTTTGCGGGAATGCAACCGCACATTAAGTGCGGTTCAGGCATAACCGTTCTGTGTATGCGGTTTTTGCCCTTAGGTTATTTTAAAGCCGCGAATTGCGGGCAGGACGTCATTTTGACGTATTGCTTAGGTCAGAAACCCCATTTTTCGGCGATTTTCTCTCTCCTAGCTGCCTTTAATCCACTTTTGCCCATTAATGGCTTCTGATTCAGCTTCTGTGCCATCTTCATCTTCTGTACCTGAAACATTAGCACCTAGACCACAAATTAGGTCCAAACCTCCCAATTTGACCAGGTATGCCATTGTAGATACTTATTATGAGAGGTGGGTTGATTCAATGACCCCACAGGATGAGATAGATTGGGATTCTGCCAATCTAGGCCACCTTCTCTCAATCCCAAAGGTTCCCTTAAAATGGGAAATCATAGAGGCATTGATTGGGCATTGGGAACCCCAATTGAACCTCTTTAGGTTTGGGGAAAAAGAGATGACCCCTACAGTCGAGGAGGTTGAAACCATCCTCAACCTTAGGTTCTCCAAGAAAGTTGTTAATCCACCTCTCAAACCAAGCTTCAAAAAGGAAGCCTCTACTTTTTTAGGAATCAGCAAGAAAGAGTTAGGGGAAGCTGACGCCCCATTGACCCTATCAAAGTCATTTTTGACCGAAAAGCTGTTGAATAGCCCAAACCAAACGGCTTGGTTCAATGCTTTGACCTTGATAGTGGTCAATCAACTTTTATTCCCCCGAGGTGATAGCGAGGTTGATTTATCCCTCATTTCAGTCATTTGCCAAGTTAGGGAGCTTGAAAGGCTTTCCCCTATGATCCTGGCTGAAATATACCAGGCCTTGACTGACTGCTATCACCGGAAGCAGAAAAGTTTCCTCGCCTGCGCCCCTATACTTCAGGTAAAATCTGAACCTCTTTCTTGAATTATAACTTTTATTGCAAAATTGAGATTTTCTAAGATAGAAATGCTTCCCTTTTATTTGCAGCTCTGGCTACTTGACCACCTGAGTCAAGTTGAAGAGATCACCCGCCGCTTCTTCCCTCGGCTAAATATTCCTGTTTTGATGAGCAACAGGGGGTGTCCCAATATCCATGGTGGCAAACAGGGATGGTTTGCTTTCTTGGGGACGCTTCAGGACTGTAGACACCCCAAATTGCACAAACAATCATCAAAAATCATTATCTCCTGGAAAGCCAGCACAGAAATTGAAGAAAATGAATTTTTACCTGTATCCGGTAACTCAGGCCGGATACAAGCAGGCCTTTTCGTATCCGGTACCAAGTACCGGATACAAGCAGTGCTTAATGTATCCGGTACCATGTACCGGATACCTTAAGGCCCTTGTGTATCCGGTCTGACATACCGGATACATTAAGTTTGCTCAAAATTAGGGTTTTCCGAGAGAAATCACTTGTTACCATCATGTCCCTCATTAAATGAGGGGAAATCTCGGAAATAACCTTAGGGTTAAGGTTGGGGGGTTCTAGACATTAAGTTGTGTCTACCAATGACCTTAGCCTTTGCCTATAAATAGGAGACTCCTCCTTAAGCAAAAAAAACCAACTCTTGTTTTGAATTCTCGCAAAGAAGAACTCCAAGAGAAGAAGAAGATCGCTGCGGAAGTGCTTCCAGAATCCAGGTAAGCCTCAAACTTTTCTTTTATTTTCCGTCTCTACATTCCTAGATCTAGATCTCTTCTTCTACCTTTCTGTAGTGTAAAGCCTTCTTTGTGTGTGGAAATCCTTCCCCGGCTCAAAGTATCTCAAGACTCCCCTAGCCGTAAAACGTGAAGGCGGATCTAGGAGAAACGAGACTGGGGATTGACCCTAGTGCTAGAACCCATGTAGCATAAGGCTTTTGAATGATTGAAAACCGTTCTATAATCAAAGTACCCTTGATTATCTCGAAGAACCGTGTTTAACGGGGAGAGAGAACAGAGGGAAACGATAATGGAACGGAACCCTAGGCTATGCTGGAACCTATCTTGTTGAATCTATATGCATGATATGTTGTCTGGTTTTTCACTCTTGCACACATATTACACTTTTTGGTGAATAGGCTCACATTTGGGGATTTATTACATTCATTGTGATAAATCTCCAATAAATGGCCTCAATCAAATTCTGGAGTGTTTTAAATGTTTTTCAAAGGTTTTGGATTCATCTCACACGAATCTCACACACTTTATAAATTTTCGGATTTGATTTTCTTCAAAAGTGGCCTAACTGGACAGCACCTGTACCCTGACTTCGGACGCTCATAACTTCATCGTCCGGATGAATTTTGGAGCGATTCTAGAACCATGGGAAAGGTGAGGCTGTCTAGTTCATTTGCACCAAATTTCATAAAGTTCCATTGAACGGATTTTTGACACCTCTCTGTCGAAGTTAAGTGGACAGTTCAGGTTCAAATACAGAACTTGTCACTTCGACGGAGCGCCATGTGTTCGATTTAAGTCCGATTCAAGTGATTTTTATTTCTGAGTACTCCTTTATGAGTCTATTTTTAAATCCAGTTGGTTTCATAATTTTTGGATTTCATTTGAATTATTGGTAACCGATTTACTCAGAACTGTTCATTTGTACTTTTCTGGGTAAATCTGTGATCTTCGGGGCCTGTTCGGGAGACCACCCAAGGCACATCCGAAGGGATTTTTGTATGAGGCTAGTTTCTCTGGAAAGATAGCCATACAAACTTCAATCACACCAAATTTCGTGGACTTTTATGGAGAGGATTTTTCTAGACAATTTTCCAAAGTTGTCCACTTACCACTTTTAAAAATCCCCAGCAGCAACTTCAAAGGAGCATAACTCCTAGATTTTTCATCGGAATGAAGTGAAATTTTGCATGAGACTCTTATTTACCCTAATCTTTCAAATGAATTTGGTTTGGTTCAATCTAGAATTGGATTTGAATGATTTCAAGGCAAATGGCATACTTTTTACCGAATTTTCCGGATTTGATTTAACTTGGTTTTTGAGCAACTTGTGCTTTGATTTCCATCTTTTGAGATATTCCAGAAATGATATTGACATAAGAGAGGATCTAAAATCCATTTAGATCTTCATGTGAAAATATCATACATTGTTCCTTTTTCAAGGTTTTTCTATGATTTTAACAAGCTTTCCATCTTTTGCATGAACATATACTTGGCAACCACTTTGTGTGGATGAATGGGGGTGCCTAACACCTTCCCCCGTTCATAATCTAATCCCCTTACTCATCTCTGGATTTGATTTTCAAGTAGGATTATTTTTATCCTAGAATGTTTCTTTTTTCACTTTTTGCTTATTTTGAACTCTTTGGTGTCCATTCTCACCCCAAAATCATGAATGGTGGCGACTCTCCCATTTTTGCGTTGAGCCCGTGTGTTGACGGAGGGATGATCATTCCGGTGATTTTTCCCATGTCTCACAAGGACGACCAGGTGAGATGGCCTGGTGCTTATCAGCCTTCTGTCGAGACAGTGATCAGCTTCTCCGATCAGAATTTCGCTGTGCTCATGGGCTTAAGGTCTGCCTTGCTCTACTTGCCTTTGAGGGTCATCCGACAGTTTGGAGAGGAGGTGCAGGGGATCCTGGTACCTCAGGGGTATGAAGAATTCATAGGTCCGCTCACACCGGCCACCATGGGGCTATGCTTTCGCCTGTTGAAGGACTGGTCGTAGGCCTGCTTCTTGAGAGGTCCTGTCTTCTCCAAATTGCATGAGAAGGACTACCTCTTTTGGATTAGAGAGCAGGTGCAGAGCTGCGCTTCTGTACCAGTAGATCCCCCTGCTATCCCGTGTCCTACCTATGAGGACCTCTTGGAGACTGAGCGGGCTTCTCATAGGTGGCTTCAGCACATATGGGTGGAGGAGGCCCGAACTTTGCGATTGGAGAAGGAGGATTTGGAGAGACAGTTATCAGAGCAGATACAGGCCCGTCGCTTCGAGGTGAGAGCCGCATGGCGTAGGCATGATGAGACTATGGCCAGGCTCAGAGATATGAGGGTTAGGCAGACCCTCTCCGATGACGTCATCTCATTCCTCAGTGACCCAGATGCAAAGGGGGCTGAAAGGCTTGTGGCGGTTCAGGTGGCTCGGATCAGAGAGCTTGAAGAAAGGCTAGGGGATAGAGATTAGCCCCTTTTATTGTATTTTTTTCTTTTTTACACTTCTATACAAAGAGAAACTCCACTAGTGGAAAGATAGAGAATACAAAATAGGTTTTTATACTATTGGCTTCAGAACTCTCATATGCTTGTAAAAACTGACAGTTTTAATGAAAAGTCACTGATTTCTCATCGTCGGCCAAAATATAATTTTCATTTTTGTGTGTTTTTATTGTAAATTAGTCCATAATGCTTTAATCCCATATAGTTGGATGAATTGAAGTAAGTTGGGTAAAAAAGGGTATTTTAGTTAATGAGGAGGAAGCCATTTCGTCCCCCTTGGAACCTTTAGACTCATCCCCAAGTTTCCTTCCCACTTCCAGGGGGTATGCCGTAGCCTACTGGTTCAGTCCTGTGCGGAAAATTTGCTCAATTCAATTCTGCTGCCTAAAACCATGCATTCAGAACGGTTTAGCCAAAACCGTCTTCAATCTGTGGTTGCATAGCCCTTCTGCCAAAACCGTGGTAAAAGGGCGGTTTGGTTCAATCTGTATCCCAAGTGCGGTTGGTGACCTTTTTCTGTTTCTTTCTTTTTTATTATTTTTTTTTCTTTTGCCTTTTCTTTGCCAATATTGCCCCTAGTGCCTGTTACGGTTTTCACTAGGACCGGCTTATTTATTCCGTCATCGCCCTTTCAACACCGCGAGCTTGAAGGAGTACACCCAGATCATCGAGGACTTGACCAATAGGACGAAATGAAGGCTGGTTTGAGTTTATGAAAGAAGGTTATTATAGGCTCAAAATTTTGACATCTTGAAAATGGGACAACTGGGCTTACAGCTATAATGGATGCGACCCCATTCCCAATATTGGCCTTTTTTCTTTTCTTTGTATTTGGCCTTTCTTTGCTATTTTCCTTTTTGTGTTTTTTTCTATTAACCTTGCCCCAGTCGCGACCGTAAGCTCCAGTTTGGGTTCTTTAAAACACGAACAGGCTCAACTTGGTTTAATCTAGGGATATTAAAATTTGTGAGGGATAAAGAAAAATGGCCTCGGATCATTTCTTTGTGATATTCCTTCAAGGGAAATATTGTTTGACCGCATCGGAGTTGATTGGCTCAGGAAAATCTGCCCCATCCATTTCTGTCAAGATAAGAGCGCCTCCTGACAAGACCTTCTTCACTACATAAGGTCCCTCCCAATTTGGCTTAAACTTTCCGCGAGGGTCTTCCAGAAATGGCAATATCTTCTTCAATACTAAATTACCCACTTGGAAAGCTCTGGGCTTCACTTTCTTGTTGTAGGCTCTGGCCATTCTCCTCTGATACAGTTGACCGTGGCAAAGCGCATTCAACCGCTTTTCTTCTATCAAATTGAGTTGCTCATATCTAGACTGAACCCATTCAGCCTCTTCAAGCTCTGTTTCCATAAGCACTCTCAATGAAGGGATTTCTACTTCGACAGGTAAGACTGCCTCCATTCCATAGACCAAGGAATACGGCGTTGCCCCAGTAGAAGTTCGGATTGAGGTTCTGTAAGCATGGAGAGCAAATGGTAACATCTCGTGCCAATCTCTATAACTTACTACCATCTTCTGGATTATTTTCTTTATGTTCTTATTTGCCGCCTCTACTGCTCCATTCATCTTTGGCCTGTAAGGGGCTGATTTGTGATGAATTATCTGAAACTGCTCACACATCTTCTTCATATCCTTGTTCTTAATATTTGAAGCATTGTCTGAAACTATGGCTTTTGGCAACCCATAGCGGCAAATTATGTTGTGCTTCAAAAATTTAAGAACATGGTTTCCTGTAATATTTGCATACGAAGCAGCTTCAACCCACTTTGTGAAATAATCGATCGCCACTAGAATGAACCGGTGTCCATTTGACGCTTTTGGAGAAATCATCCCAATGACATCAATACCCCACATAGAGAAAGGCCATGGAGAGGTCATGCTGTGCAGCTCACTTGGTGGTGCATGCTTATTATCAGCATATATTTGGCACAAATGGCATCTCTTAACATGTAGGCAACAATCGTGTTCCATTGTAGACCAATAATATCCCAATCACAGTATTTTCCTTGCGAGCATGTGTCCATTCATGTGCGGCCCACAGATTCCCCCGTGCACTGTTTCAATCAACCTTTCTACTTCAACCTTGGTGACGCATCTGAGTAAAACATTACTGTAAGATCTTTTGTATAACTGACCACCACTTAGGAGGAACTGCCCTGCTAACCTCTATATTGTTCTTTTTTCAGTAGGATTAGCGCTTTCTGGAAAACTTCGATTATCCAAGAAATTCTTGATATCTTGAAACCATGGTATTTCTGCTTCTTGTGCTCCTTCTAAAACAAGACAGTAAGCTGGCTCGTCTCTGACTTCAATTTCAAGTGGTTGTATGTCTACCCCTTCTGGAATACTAACCATTGAAGCCAATGTCGCCAGGGCGTCTGCAAACTGATTCTTAGACTTTGGCATATAACTAAAAGAAATTCGAGTAAATTTGGTACTTATTTCTTCCAAATACTGGTGATATAGGATCAATTTATGATCTTTGGTTTTCCATTCCCCAGTTGTTTGGAAGATGATAAGACTCGAATCCCCGTATACGTCAAGTTCTTGGACATCATGATCTAGAGCAGCTTGCAATCCGATTATACATGCTTCATACTCTGCAATGTTGTTCGTGCACTGAAACCTCAACTTTACTGCAATTGGGATATGTGAACCATCCGGCTTTACTAATACTGCGCCGATCCCATTTCCATTCATATTTGCAGCTCCATCAAAGAACATCTACCAGGAGTCTTCACTTTCTTCCTCTTCAGCAAATAAGATAGCCTCATCAGGGAAATTCGTCTTAAGAGGCTGATAATCTGGTAATGGATGCTCAGCTAGATGATCAGCAATTGCCTGACCTTTAATTGCTTTCTGCGTGACATATGTCAGGTCGAATTCTGAAACCAAAAGCTGCCACTTCGCTGTTCTACCAGTTAAAGCCGGCTTTTCAAACAGATATTTTAACGGATCCATCCTTGAAATTAGCAAAGTTGAATAGCTTAAGAAATAGTGTCTAAGCCTCTGATTTGCCCAGACCAAAGCACAACAAGTCTTTTCCAAAGGCGAATATCTCGTCTCATAGTCTGTGAACTTTTTGCTCAAATAATAGATAGCCTTTTCTTTTCTGCCTGTTTCATCATGCTGCCCCAATACACATCCCATTGATGTTTCTAAAACTGATAGATACAGAATCAATGGTTTTCCTGGAGTTGGCGGTACTAGAAAAGGAGGGTTTAACAGATAATCCTTTATTTTGTCGAATGCTTGTTGGCAATCCTCATTCCATATAGTTGGGTTGTTCTTCCTGAGAAGCTTAAAGATCGGTTTGCAAATAGCAGTGAGCTGTGCTATGAACCGGCTAATATACTGAATTCTTCCCAGAAAGCCCCTAACTTCTTTTTCAGTCTTAGGAGACGGCATCTCAATGATTGCCTTTGCTTTAGACGGGTCTATCTCAATCCCTCTTCTGCTTACAATGAATCCCAATAATTTCCCTGATGTGGCTCCAAAGACACACTTTGCTGGATTAAGCCTTAAGCTGTATTTCCTTAAACGGTCAAATACCCTCTTTAGATTGGTCAAGTGGTCTTCCTCTTCACATGATTTGGCGATCATATCATCCACATAGACCTCCATTTCTTTGTGGATCATATCATGAAAAAGGGCTGTCATGGCTCGCTGATATGTTGCCCCGGCATTCTTCAATCCAAAAGGCATGACTGTGTAGTGAAAGGTTCCCCAAGGAGTGATAAAAGCGGTTTTCTCTTGATCCTCCTTTGCCATTTTGATTTGGTTATATCCGGAAAAACCATCCATAAAAGAGAACAAGCTGTGTACTGCCGTATTATCAACCAAGATGTCGATGTGTGGCAAAGGAAAGTCATCCTTCGGGCTCGCCTTGTTCAAGTCTCTGTAATCTACACACATCCTGACTTTTCCATCCTTCTTTGGAACCGGGACTATATTAGCTAGCCAATCAGGGTATGTGGACACTGCCAAAAACCCGGCTTGAAACTGTTTCACCACTTCATCCTTGATTTTAAAGTCCACTCTGGTTTCAACCTTCTCAATTTCTGCTTGATAGGCTTTACTCCTGGCAGGATCGGCAGCCTGTGTACAACCATGTCTGTATCCAATCCTGGCATATCCCGATAAGACCATGCGAACACGTCCTTGTAATCGGCCAAGAATTGGGACATTTCCTTCTGTTGCATATCAGACAACCATGCACCAATCTTTACAATTTTTGGGTCCTCTTCGGTTCCCAGGTTTATGGAAATGGTTTCTTCAATATTAGGTTGAATACCCTTTTCGTGACGTTCCAATTGATATGATATTTCTCTTGGAAGGTCATCGTCTTCGGCCTCGATCTCCTCTTCGATCCCCATTAGGTCGAAGTCGAGCTCGAGGTCGAAGTCATATTCAACTTGCTCTAATTCAGTCTGTATATATGTTTCATAAGCAGTTTGGACCATTTTGAAAGCTTTAGATTTTCTAGAAAAAATTGAAAAATCTTTTTGGGTTTTTTGAGAACCTTCTAAAGAGGCTTTTCCTGAAGATGAAGGTTCATTAAAACCTTCAGGAAAAGGGCAATCCACTAATGGAGTTTTTTTTTGGAGGCCGCAGCTGATTGCCAACCATATGCAGCCGAAATGTCAAAGGGATTTCTTCCCAATTTTTTAGTTCAAAGCCCTCTGGAGCAGGTGGTATAGTGCTGACCTGCTCTTCCTCAAACTCTTGATCCGATACCATCATTACCGGATTTTAAAAACTACCCTTTTCTGCTTCGGGGTTGAGTTCAGAGGTGACTTCATCTGGAATCTTGATTGAGGCCCAATCAATAAAGGAACCTCTTTTTCTGCTTTCTTTCTTCCTTCATCCTCTGTCATTGCAAAGAATGCCCCTATCTCTTCCGTGAAATCCTGCTGCTCTTGTGGCAGTGGCTCAGGCTCATCCATGGTTTTGGGCACCAAAGTGGGTGAGAGGGGGATAAAAGGTTGAAGGGTTGAGGTAAAAGGTTTTCTGAAAGGATTATCATTAAAATATGGAGGTTTGGAGGAATCTGTAGGAAGAGACAATTGAATGGTATGAGAGGGCTTCGGAAAAGTTTCCTTTAAATGAGGGAGTTGTCCTTGATTTTTTTCCCTTTCATTACCATTTTCTTTTTGTGATCCCCTCTTCCATCTTCTTATTTTCATCCCTAGTCCTGCTTGTGGGACTAGCCTCTGTGCCTCTATCGGCTCCACTCTTCCTTGTAGATTAATTCCCAACCCCTTCCCTGGGTGGAAATTGCAATCTTTCAGAACTTTTTCCACCATCTTGTTGGTGCATGTCAACTTCTCATTCTTTTTTAGACACCCCCCAGGTATGAAATTGACTGTTTCAAACTGAAAAGAATGAAACGCAATTTTGTCTACCGTTAATTCTACATTAATGAAAGGTACGTCAGGTGGTATGACGGGAGGGACTAGACTCTCGGCTAGGACCGTTATCACCCTCTGACCCCTTATATATTTTACTCTTTGATGGAGGGTGGATGGTATAGCCCTAGCTGAGTGGATCCACGGCCTTCCCAGAAGTAGATTGAAGGCAGCGGGAATATCTATCACTTCGAATGTGATATTAAAGATATTCGGTCCGATGGTAATCGGCAATTCAATCTCCCCTAGGGAGTGTGTTTTGGAGCTATCAAAAGCTCTCACTATCCTTCCGTTCTGCTTTATTTTGGATTGGTCCAAACCAAGCCTCACAAATGTTACCAAGGGACAGACATTTAAGGCTGACCCATTGTCAATTAGGACCCGGGCTATCATGCTACCCTTACAAAGCACAGTGATGTGCAAAGGGTCCACATGATAACATCCACCAGGACTTATCTCGCTTTCTGAAAAGCTTATTGTGAGACATGGGAAAAAATCACCGGAGTGATCATCCCTCCGTCAACACACGGGCTCAACGCAAAAATTGGGAGAGTCGCCACCATTCATGATTTTGGGGTGAGAATGGACACCAAAGAGTTCAAAACAAGCAAAAATAGCCAAAAGACAAATTCTAGGGTAAAAATAACCCTACTTGAAAATAAAATCCAGAGATGGGTAAGGGGATTAGATTATGAACGGGGGAAGGTGTTAGGCACCCCCATTCATCCACACGAAGTGGTTGCCAAGTGTACGTTCATGCTAAAAAGAAAATAAGAAGCTTGCTAAAAATCATGAAAAAGCCTTGAAAAAGGAACAATGTATGATATTTTCACATGAAGATCTAAATGGATTTTAGATCATCTCTTATGTCAATATCACTTCTGGAATATCTCAAAAGATGGAAATCAAAGCAAAAGTGGCAAAAACCAAGTTGAGGCAAATCCGGGAATTTTGGTAAAAAGTAAGATCCTTTGTCTTGAAATCATTCAAATCCAATTTCAAATTGATTCAAACCAACTCTATTTGAAATATTATGATAAATAAGGAACTCATGCAAAATCTCAAGTTAATCTGATAAAAATCCTAGGAGTTATGCTCCTTTGAAGTTGCTGCTGGGGATTTTTAAAAGTGATAAGTGGGCAACTTTGAAAAATTGTCTAGAAAAATCCACAACATAAAAATCCACGAAATTTGGTGTGATTGAAGTCTGTATGGCTATATTTCAACAGAAACTAGCCTCATACAAAAATCCCTTCGGACGTGCCTTGGGTGGTCTCCCGAACAGGCCCCGAAGATCACAGATTTACCCAGAAAAATGCAAATGAGCAGTCCTGAGTAAATCGGCTATCAATAATTCAAATGGAATCAAAAAATTATGAAACCAACTGGATTTGAAAATAAACTCATAAAGGAGTACTTAGAAACAAAAATCACTCGAATCGGACTTAAAACGAACACATGGCGGTCCGTCGAAGTGACAAGTTCTGTACTTGAACCTGAACTGTCCACTTAACTTCGACAGAGAGGTGTCAAAAATCGGCTAGATAGAAATTCATGAAATTTGGTGGACATAAACTAGACAGCCTCACCTTTCCCATGGTTCTAGAATCGCCCCAAAATTCATCCGGATGATGAAGTTACGGACGTCCGAAGTAAGGGTACAGGTGCTGTCAAGCTAAGCCACTTTTGAAGAAAACCAAATCGGAAAATTGACAAAAAGTGTGTGATTTGTGTGAGATGAATCCAAAACCTTTGAAAAACATTTAAAAACACTCCAGAATTTGATTGAGGCCATTTATTGGAGATTTATCACAATGAATGTAATAAATCCCCAAATGTGAGCCTATTCACCAAAATAGTGTAATATGTGTGCAAAGTGAAAACCCAAGCAAGATCCATACATATGCATATAGATTCAATAAAATAGGTTCTAGCATAGCCTAGGGTTCCGTTCCATTATCGTTTCCCTCTGTTCTCTTTAAGATAATCAAGGGTACTTTGAATATGAAACGGTTTACAATCAATCAAAAAGGCCTTATGCTACATAGGTTCTAGCACTAGGGTCAATCCCCAGTCTCGTTTCTCCTAGATCCGCCTTCACGTTTTACGGCTAGGGGAGTCTTGAGATACTTTGAGCCGGGGAAGGATTTCCACACATACAAACAAGGCTTTACACTACAGAAAGGTAGAAGAAGAGATCTAGATCTAGGAATGTAAAGACAGAAAATAAAAAGAAAAGTTGAGGCTTACCTGAGTGCTGGAGGCGATTCCACAGCGGTTTTCTTCTTCTCTTGGAGTTCTTCTTTGCGAGAATTCAAAACAAGAGTTATGTGCCTTTTGCTCAAGGAGGAGGCTCCTATTTATAGGCAAAGGCTAAGGTCATTGGTAGACACAACTTAATGTCTAGAACCCCTTCAACCTTAACCCTAAGGTTATTTCCGAGATTTCCCCTTATTTAATGAGGGACATGATGGTAACAAGTGATTTCTCTCGGAAAACCCTAATTTTGAGCAAAACTTGCGTATCCGGTATATCAGGCCGGATACACAAGGTCCTTAAGGTATCCGGTATACAATACCGGATACACTAAGCACTGCTTGTATCCGGTATGTTCCACCGGATACAAAGAAAAGTACTTGTATCCGGCCTGAGTTGCCGGATACAAGGAAAAAAGCCTTTTTTTCCAAATTTTAACACAGGCAACACTTATTTACATGTAATATCGTTTAAGTAAATGTCCTCGTATTTTTTAATCTCCATTTACTTAAGATATTACATGTAAATAAGCAAACACCCCCCCATTTGAATCCATTAAAAATAGTTCCAGACCCAAATTCCAAGTGAATAAAAAGTCAAATTTCCAGTTCTAGGCAAAATTCCGATTTTTCAGGTCTGGAAAAAAAGGTTCAATATGTTAAAACCAAGGTATTCGCCAAGATTTAAAATCTCAAAAAATTCTTTTATGCAATAACATGGCTAAAAACCTGATTACCGGGAAAAATTATCTTGAAATCTGGCTTTAAAAAATATTTCATTTTCTGGGGTCAAAAGTCAACAAAATTCAACCGGAAAAAGCTTGACTTTGCACAAAAGATTGAATTCGGGCATTTTCCTTTTCCGTTTTGGATTCAAATGGGTTAAGTACCTCAAACCCAATGCAAAGAATTGAAAATCCCAATAAAATATCTCTCCTTCAAGATTTATCAAAAACCGTGCAATTTTGGGGTGTCTACACTTATCACATTGTGAGATAAGATCTGGCCGATCATCATGCCGAGCTGGTCTGGCTCAATTGCCTTAGGCACATGAGCACTTTGGAGTACCTTTATTAATGAATCCCTATGCTTTTCTGAATTAAGCAATAATCCCAGTATTGATATCTGGGCAGGGACCTTGATTAATTGGTCGACAATATTGAATTCACTCTTTTTCAGTATTTTTATGAGGTCTACTGCCTCATCATTTATGACCTGGGGGGTGTCTTCCCCTATCTTGGCCTTCCCCTTCTGGGCTTGCTCTGCCTCTTTCTTTTCTTGTTCTTTTCCTTCCACATATCTCCCTGATCTTGTCATGAGATTTACTTCCTCCTGACCCTGATTCCTGGCCACTGGGATAGTGGTCGTATAACCCTCGCTGTAATTCCAAGGTACAGCAGTTTCTGAATAGGAGGGTTTTGGGACGTTAAATACCAAGGGCTGGAGATGAGACCTTGGTGCAGGAGTTGATGTGGGAATGAGGTTAGAGGGAGGCACCTCAATAACCAGAGGCGAGGATTGCCTAGGTTCCTTGGGTTGAGAGGATTTTAAGGTCTGAGAAGAAACGGATGTAATTGATGCTGTGGTGGGGTCATAATTAATGACCAAAGGTGGTTTGGACGATGAAGTAGGTGGAGGAGCAACAGCCTGGTTGCAATTAATGATGAGAGGGGGTTTGATCACATTAAGCTGGGCCATGAGAGAAGCGGCCCGGTTTAAAGAGGCATTAATGTCCTCTGCAGTCTTGCCATTTCCTTTACTTCCAGAAATGACGTTGATCTGTTCCCCTATCTCTTCTTGGTCAAAATAGACTTTAACGGACGTCCCTATCGGCGCAATTAACTGCGAGGGATCAAACGTCCTAGGTCCAGAAGAGACGGTCCCTACAAAATTGGAAGGACCAGCCCCATTATGCTGGGGCAGAGGATTCTGACCAATGTCAGTCCTGGCGGGAGAGGGTGCAGCCGTGTTAAACAACAAGGTTCCCTGATCGATCAAATCCTGGATTGCGTGTTTTAATGGCCAACACCTGTCTGTAGGGTGTCCTGGTGCACCCATATGGTATTCACAGGTGGTGGAGGGATCGAAATTTTTTCCCTTCGAAGCATTTGGATTTGGTTCTTTTAGGGTAACATACCCCGCGTTTAACAGAGATGGCAATAGCTGGGACGGAGTCACAGGAAGAGGGGAAAGGACCCTATTCCTTCTGGACGCCATCCAAGCTCTCTCTCCTCTTTTGAGAATACCCTTTTTTGATTGGGCATTGCTGCTTGAGGAACATTAATATTGAGAGGGTTTTGATAGGTCGATTGTGGCTGCACTAGGTTGGATGGAGGTGCAGAAATGTTGACTTGGAGTGGTTTTTTGGGTGGTTGGGGTTGTACCATATTTACTTCCCCTTCCTTCTTCCCTCCGTTCCTTCTTGCCCCATTTTTTTGCTTCTGGGCAGAAGGATCAGAAGTGGGCTCTTGCTGACGAGCCGAGGCAGTGTGGTCATAAATTCGCCCGGATCTGATTCCATCCTCAATCCGGTCTGCAACTTGCACTAGAGCGGCAAAACTGATGGTAATCTGACCCACCAAGTGATTGTAAAATGGCTGCCCCAGTGTGCCAATGAAGGTGGTAACCATCTCTGGTTCCATCATGGGAGGCCTAACCTGAGAGGCGGCTTCCCTCCACCTTTTGGCATATTGCCTGACTGTCTCTTCTCTTCCCTTGCTCATCTTCATCATATCGTACCTGTCTGGCACGATGTCAGCATTGAAACGGTACTGAGCAAGGAAAGCATCAGCTAGGTCCTTCCACCTTCTGATTCTGCCGTGGTCCACAGTTGCGAACCATCTCAAGGCTGCCCCAGTTAGGCTTCTCTGGAATAGCTGGATCAGGATGCCATCATCCCGGCCAAATTGGCACAACGCCCCACAGTAGAGCTTCAGATGGCTCATTGGGCAGCCGGTGCCGTCATATTTCTCGAAGTCCGGGCACTTAAATTTGGCCGGTAGGCACGCGTCGGGGTACATGCAGAGATCTTTAAAATTAGTACCACCCAACGTGTTGATCCCCCTTACTTTTTTCAACTCCTCTTGAATGGACTCCAGCTTGTCCAAAAATTTTCTCTCCACTTCTACCCTCAGCCTCTCCTTTTCTTTTTCCTTCTCCCTCTCATATTCAGATTCCTCCTCCCGGATCAAGATAGGTTCGGGGGCTGGTTGGTAGAGTTCAGGTTGAGGTGGAATAGGTTAGACTGGTGGTGGAAGGTCAGTCTGGGGTTGAGCTGGTGGTGCATTGTGGGATGATGAAGCCTGGTGAACCTGAGCCTGCGCCTGCATCTGAGCCTGAGTGGCTTGGTTGGCCAGCAAATTCTCCAATAGTTTTGTCATCCCTGCCACTTGCTCTTGCAGTTGAGCAAAGGCTTCAGCAGACACAGTAGATTGTTCTTCAATAGGATTCATAGTGGCAGATTTCAGTCTCTGAGAACGTCGAGGAGCAATGGTTGCAGTAGGAACCGAAAACCTTAGGTAAAAGAAAAAAATATTAGTATCCCATTAAATCAATTTTACACACCTATGCATGCATGCATGTAGGCTTGGTGAACATGAGTTTGGGATTTCCCTTGTATTCATATATATATATTTTTTTTTGTCTTTTGGATTTATGGTTAAAATAACCTTATTAAAAAGAGGTGATTGATACGAAAAAGATCAAACCACAGAAATTCTGTTGGAGTATTCTAGGGCCTCCAACATGTCCCATAAAAGATGATGTGGCTATAGTAAAAGCCTATAGTCAAATCAAGCATTGGAATTACACAAGCTTCCAAGGGCTTATGACTTGGTTAGTACAAAAACGACCCACCAATATTGGAAAATTCTAGGGCTTCCAACATATCCCACAAAAAAATGAGATGTCCAAAGTAAAAATCCTTAGACAAACTCGAGACTTGGAATTACGCAAGCTTCCAAGGGCTTATGCTTTGGAATTAAGGCTACCACAACCTCCTGAAATTACGCAGCCTTTCAGGTGCCTATGATTTTCTAAATTCAGGCTTTAGAAGGCCTATGAAGGTTTTGAAAAAGATCTGGAATTTCAGGCTTCCAGGGATCCTATGAGTTTCTAAATTCAGGCTTTAGAAGGCCTATGAGAATTTTGAAAATATCTGGAATTTCAGGCTTCCAGGAGTCCTATGAGTTTCTAAATTAAGGCTTTAGAAGGCCTATGAAGGTTTTGGAAAAATCTGGCATTTCAGGCTTCCAGGGTCCTATGAGTTTCTAAATTAAGGCTTTAGAAGGCCTATGAAGTTTTTGGAAAAATCTGGAATTTCAGGCTTCCAGGGTCCTATAAGTTTCTAAATTAAGGCTTTAGAAGGCCTATGAAGATTTTGAAAAATTCTGGAATTTCAGGCTTCCAGGAGTCCTATGATTTGATTTTCTGAAATTCCAAGGCTTTCAGATGCCTAAAATATTTTTTGATTTTCCCCCTTTAGGTGTTTTGAGTTAAAAAGAGACTCAATTTGCCTTTAAGGTGATGATTCATTTGAAATTTTCTTTTATTCAAAATTTTAAATGATTTGACTTGTTCAAAGGTTTCCAAATGACCTATGATTTGAAATCTTAAAAGTTGGAATACTTTATGCTTAAAATTTTCTCATTTTTGGTTGGAATTTGTTCCATTTCAAAAGAGTTGAGCTTCCTTTTCTTTACTCTTGGTTTAGATCCCCCTTTTAGCTTAAGACATGCTTTGGAAGCTTATTATGATTTCCAAGTTCAATTTTTGATATTGAAGTATGATTAGGTTGGTTATTTGAACCAATTTTCTTTTAATCATTTACTTTACTTAGGATGGGTTAAGCGGTCAAATTGGACAAAAAGAGCCCAATGTGGGCTTAACCCCCAAGTTGAGGTGCTTGACCTGTTTTTTGGTTTAAGCCAACTTTTATTTTATCATTTCCACCTTTGGGTTGAGTTGATTTGTTCAATTTAGGTGAAAATGTTAAAAATGACCTTAATCTCTTGGTTTGGGTGGATTTGGAATTGTTTATATGCCATTTATCTTATTTATCACACCTACCCACTTGCTTATATGACTTAGGGATAAAAGGACCCAGAAATGTTTAATTAGCAAGGCTAGAATGGGATTTCAGCTTAAAACCGTGCATTCAGGACGGTTTGGCTCAAACCGTATGATACATGCGGTTGCAGCGAAAATGCAGACAACCGCATACTCAGGACGGTTGCAAGCCGAAAATGAGATTTTTGATTTGTTTCTTTTTCCAATTGGTTTCATTAGCTTAGTTAAATGCCCAAACACATTGTTCACCATTGGGTGGCTTCCAGACTGCCCCAAATTGGGCATTTGACACATCGTATGGTATTAAAAGCCCGCTTAACCCTTGAATTTCATGAGATTGCATGGGGAGACCACAAATATGCACAAACAGATTTCTTATGATAAAAGAAACATGTTACAATACAAATTGGCCTTCAAGGGCATGAATCAAAATAAAATTACAATTTTAGCCTCCTTGGGCTTGAGAATCCAAATAAAAAGGAAAAAGAAAAGGCCCTTTTGCACCAGCAGCTCCTGGGTGAACTTACACATAAATTCCCTGCAAGAAATAGGATTAGCCATATTCATACAAAGGAGGGCTTAGGCTCCCTCCTAGAAATGGACACCTAATGCATGGAATTTGGGGACTTTTGGGTGCCTCCTATGGGCATTTGGGTAGAATGACACCTAAGAAGAGTAAAAACTCTCTCTAAGGACTACACCAATCTTAGGCTAACAGTAATTTTCTGGGAAACACAAAATCCCAACAAATGGACACCATGAGCATGCTTGTTACAAAGTATAGAGGATATTATAAGGAATCAACTGAAGATACCTTGTTACCTCATGTTTACCTTCAAAATGATGTCCATATCATACCTCGGGTCACCTGAGCCATGCAAGACGGCCTCCCCTCAATTACAAACCCTTTCCCCATCGTATTTGGTTTATTTTGGCCAAAAGGGTGTTTCTCCACCTTCGCGTAGGGGTTTTGGGTTTTGGCTTATTGGCAACTTAGAGCTCAAGCCTAGTGTATGACCAGAATTCTAGATCCACCATGTCATCACATCATTGGCTCAAAGCTTCTAAGGTGAATGTTTTCACTTTCGCTTTCCGAAGTAACGACCTCGGTGCGCCAAGCTACACACATTCTTGTTCAACTTCCTATAGGTGATAGGTAGGTTGTGTAAAAGATAAAAAAAAGTGCTCAAGTGCATTTGAAAAAGAGGGTCACATTCAACACAACGTCCCACCCTTGCCACTCTTTTTTTCGTATTTCATGCAAGCGTAATCCAAAAACCACCAAGGCATGATATAGAGGTCATTTGTGATATATAAACATGAAAACATCAAGGTAATAAAAAAACCTAGCATGCTCAATCTAAACATGCATTCACCCACTCATGCAAACATGAAAGCATGTTATCATGTTATACAACAATAGCATTTGATTATGGTGAGCATGCTTGACATATTCAAAACATCTCTCAAAAAGAATTCAGATCTCATGCTCATGACATTTAATCACAAATCAAAGCATGCTATCATGGAAACATAGTGATCTAGCATGGTAAGACTAATTAGGCCTTCCTAAGCATGGTTCTAAACATACTCAAGCATGGAAATCACACACCCTATCCTTATGGGTCTCATATGCTCTCAAACAGAAGCACACAAGTCAAAAATACTTATTATAAACAAACAAAAAGCAAACAATCAACAAAATCAATCAAAGCATGATCAAGCAATCCAAGCATGGCTCAATTCCACTAAATCCCCAGCAGAGTCGCCAGTTGTGAGACATGGAAATGTCATCTAGGATGACCTCCGATATCGTTACGCGGGGATTGATAAATGTAAGAGTCGCCACCATCCATCTTAAGGTGTGAATGGACACCAAAATGGTTCATGAAAGCCAAATAGAGCCAAAATAGCTCTGATATATAGAAAAATCCAGAGATTGGGTAAGGGGAATTATTTATGAGCAGGGGAAGGTGTTAGGCACCCCCACTCATCCGTCTAAGACGGTTGCCACATGCTTGCTTATGCTCTAAATTGTTTGCTAATGAAATGGACGAAAAAGTGCTTATAACAAGCACAATGTATGTGATCATTCCACATGAGAAGTCTAATTAGCTTAGACTCTCTTTGTGGATCCATCACTCCTAAGACTTCATGAGTGAATAAAATCAAAGTAAAAAACAAAGAAAACCAAACTAAGGCAAATCTGGAGAAATGAGATCAAAAAGCTTGAAAGCTTCGATTAACCATAACTTACTCAATTTAAATCCAAATCCAATGAAACCAAAGCCATTTGAAAACTGGTATATAGTAGAGTATATAGTAAAAATTTCAACTCAATCCGATTCAAAATAAGAGAGAAATCCACATCTAAAATTTGCTGTTATAACTTGGAAAAAGTGATGAGTAGGCATTTTCAAAGTCCTATTCGTGGAGTTTGGCTCAATAAAATTCCATAAAAATTGGTATGGAAGAAATATGTAATGCCCTCTTTCCAAAGGAAAAGGTCTCACCCCAAACTCTATCCGGATGCGACTTGTGTGCTCTCTTGAATAGGCCTAGAAGACCACAGATTAGCTCTGGACTATGCCAGCGGCACCTCTGAGTCAATCAAGCACACAGGCCTCAAATCAAATCAAAATCTGCTGAAACCAGTTGGAAATGAAAATAGACTTCTCAAGGAAAACTCAGAAATTACAATCACTCAAAACGGATTAAAATTGAATAAACGGTGCACCATCAAAGCGGCAAGTTCAGCAATCTGGGCTCAACTGACTTACAAGCTTTGAACAGATGGTGTCAAAAATTGGCTACATGAAAGTGGACGAAATTTTCCAGATATAAAATAGGCACATCCATCTATCACATGTCTTTGGAATCACTAAAAATTCATCCGGAGGATGAAGTTATAAGCATTCCAAGACAGGCCACAGATTTGCCCTGTTTTGAAGATTTTGAATAGAAAAATGGGAACCAGTGCATGTGAATTCGACCAAAACCTCAAAAATCAACAAAAAACCAACTCATGAAGTTCTAGAATTCATTCTGAAGCTAATTGATTCAGATTTCCCGTATTAAACATGGAAATCCAAGATCTAGCTTCTTTGATGAAAATGGTGAGAAGTGTGTGTGAAGGTGTGGAAATCCATTCCCTAGGAGAAGGAGGGAATCCTTTGCTATTGAGAGCAAGGATTCACATATTTCTCCAGAAACAGATGCATAATCATCAGAAAATTCATCCAAAGGCTCAAAGTAACCATATAGCGTGCTCTTCATCATTTGTAGGTTCTAAGCCTAGAGGATCCATTCCACCTTCCTTTTCCCCAGGCTCTCTCTTCACGTTTTACGGCTAGAGAGGATTCCCAGGTACTTTGGAAAGGGTTTGGGGCTTGCAAACAACCACAAACTGGCCTTACACTACAGAAAGGTAGAAGTTGGGAGTTGGAATGTAAAGGAGAAGCTGGAAATGTAATCAGGACTTTACCTTAGGTAGCTTGAACACTTGAGGCAGCAATCCAGCAGAGTTTCTCCTTTTCTTGCAGAGCTTCCAAGCTTCAAATTATCAGCCATTTGCAAGAGGAGGACCCCTCTATTTATAGGCCAAGTCAAGGGTAGAAGAGTCCCAAGGGTAGGCCAAAAAGGCCTTCTAGATTATTCCAATTCTCCTCCAAGGCTTGAATTGGAGTAATTCAGCAAGTTTCGGAGGGTGAAATAGGGAGTTCAAGTCCCCAAGAGAGAGGTAATATGCGTAAATAAGGCTCAGAGATCGAGCCATTTCGCAAATCCCCGAAACAGCCAAAACCGCATACACAGTACGGTTTCAACACAACCGTCACTCAAAGTGCGGTTTATATACAAATTTAACCAAACCGCACATACAGGACGGTTCAATTCAGTTACGCTCGTCATGATTGCTGTCGACGTGGCTCAACGGCCGAAGCTTCGCGAAGCCACGTGGCAGCCCACGCAACAAGCATGGATATCAACCGTGCTGTGTGTGCAGTTGCAACCGCACATACAGAGCGGTTGAGACCAAAATTATAAAAAACGGCATACTCAGTACGGTTGGCACCAATTTTGAGAGTTCTTGAGTGTTTGACATATGTCAAGGCTCAAATAAGACTTTTAAAGTTCTTTTGAAGGTTCTCTCTTATGGAAGTGCAATTTGGGGTGTCTACAGGTTTAGGGTATTGCAACCCACGGGGCTCCTTAGTCCCCGACTATTTAAATTTAAGGGACTCAAACCCCAGGAATTCCAACCTTTGGAGCAGTTGTGAACACCATGTAGGGAACCAATCACATTAATTGTCTAGGGTAGAGTACTCGGCTCACCCTTTTCCAGAACACCATGGATTAGGTAAAATATTAACTACCTCCAATAGGTCTGTCAATCGTCCAGCGGATTAATATCACGCTAGGTATACCCATGCTAAAGCATGCCAGTTCATTTAATGTCAATTATTAATAGGACCATCTTTGTGGTTTAATCATTCACTATTATACCATAAAATGAACATCTCATTCACATTCTATGTATCACGTTTGTGTTTTAAGAAATAGTCCATTCTCTTTTAAATTGACATAAATATACCTTCATAAAACCAAGGCACCATTCCTTAACATGATAAACCCTTCTAAAGGTCATCTTTCAATGTCTAATGCATCAATAAGAACACATGGAGTTTCATTCAACATAACCCCATAAACAACATTTGTGTCTTACATAATTAGAATCCAAACTTGTAAACATAGACCTATACGTCACCTCCTATCAATGTCTTACTTAATCAATTAAACTCTTAAACAATGATTGACTTCATTCTTAGGAAAAATGTGGATAACGTCATGTGTTTACACATTATTTAATCCTCAAGACTTTCACCAACAGCAAAGTTGAATCCAAGAAAAACATGTAACTCTAGTCATGATGGCCTATTGTAAAAACAAAATATTTAATATAAACCCAAGAACAAGCATGAGTGTAAACATTACCTTATCACCCTTCAAGACAAATATATTACACAATACACACCACACATATTCAACCCAAGGTAATAGTATAAATAGTAAGCTCAAATCCAACGGAACAAAATCGCAAATGCACTTATTCTTATTAGCAAAACAGTACCACATTTAATGCATGTACCACACATGACAATACATAGCATAAAGTTATCTATGCGAATTTACTGAGATATTTTACTTATTTTTAATTGTAATGGTACACTATACACACACAGAATTTCTATTATCATAATACCAGGTTCGTGCGTGTTTGTCCATCACAAATACCTAAATCACACTTCACCACATGCAGAATTTTTTTTTTATTATAAAAGAGTCAAAGTTATAAAAGAATCGTAATTAATTCAAATGTGCACAAGCATATCTTTACAACCACCACAATCACATAATCTCTACAGCATTAAAACTCTATTCACTATTATCTTTTTGCTTTTCACTGTTACAAATTTCACTCTCTACAAAAGCAAGCTTTCAATCGTGTCCACAAGCAATGCTTTCACCCTATTAACTATTACCCTTTTTCTTTTCACTATTACAAGGTAAGACGTGTTCAAAAGCAACAATTGTGTGTGCAGATTTGTGCTGAATTTGTTTTTGTCATATAAGACATCAACAGTGTTAGGTAGCCGTCATCCCCATATCATACGATTGAGTAAAGAGCCACGATTGCTTCATTCGATCATGGCCTTTAAAATTTAGATCAATAGAAATAAAAGAACCAATTGTTTAAGAAGACAAAAGAAACATGAACATTGATTCTCTCAAACAAGAAGGGTTTCGTGTACAACAAGAAGGTTCTCTCTCTACAACAAGAAGGGTTCGAGAACTTCAAATTAGAAGATTTAAGAATGAAAAAGTAGAAGAAGTCTAGAAGATTAAGTGCAAATAATCATAAAAAGTTGATTAACCTACTTACCTCAACACTAGTTGAATTTTTCCCACCTTCTTCTCCCAGACCCTAGCAATAGCCCAAAACTTCTTGCAGCCACCAACCATACGGTTTAGGGTTTCTTCTCCCTAAAAATCCTTGAACAATGAAGATTAAATCTCAGCCATCCATTCCTTTTTAATCTAAAGAGACATGAGGTGTGATATGGTGTGTGCTCATGCACACAAATCCCCATACCACCTCCACTTAAAATGAAATAAAACAAAGACTCTAAAGTCTTTGTCAAAGTTTCAAAATAAGTTGACTAGGACCTTACAGGCATACCGTGAGATTGAAAACTTGGTGGATCAGGCAACAAAACATGCAAGAGAGCCAAATGCCTTTTTCATCTCTTCGATTCGCTATAGCAAACATCTTCTCCAATAGAACAATATAAGAGAAAGAAGCATGGATCTACAGGAACGAGCTGCCAAATTGCTCGGATTTCACCATTTTAGAAAAAGAGAGGAAGATTAAAGAGCAAAGGAGGATGGAATAGGGATTGAAAGACAGAGATACGAAGAGAGCTCTCCAATTTAAAGGGTTTTTCTCATATTTTGAGAGAGATATAGAGATTGGAGAGAGAGGGGAGGGATCCAAGCTATTCTTCAGACAAATCACAGAAAATTAGTGAAAAATAGTGTAATCAGAGAAAAATTAGGCTTTCACAAGTGAGAAATCAAGATCGATGTTCACAAAGATGGTCATATTTGCTGCTCTCTGATTTCTCAAGAGAGTTTACCGTAGAGGGGTATTCTCCTATTTCACAACGGAGACAGATCTGAGGGTGAAAATAGGGTGCGGCTGTGACTTTTAGAGGTAGTCTACAACAGATCGCTGCTAAAACTCTCCTAATATCCGCCACAAAATGCAGTTTATTTTGTAGTGTGCACAAGGTACTAGATTTTTTGTGCTTAGTTACTTATCCTTTTTGTTCTAAAAATGACATTTAATTTTAAGCTTCAGATAAAATTGCTCCCAGCCAAGGTTTAGAATTTCGCCGTGCCGTCGAAATTTCAGTCTAGGGACCCCCGGCAATGCGTTTCGCCGGGGAAATCGATGGGACATGCCCCAGCGAAATGCCGACTGCGTGCCAACAAAACCCAGTGAAATTTCACTGGCTTTCAAACGATTTTTTTTTTTTTTACCAAAACATGACCCATCCTCGTCTTGACCTACGCATTTCTCCTCCTCTCTTTCGTCATCTTCTCCTTTCGAATTGTCATCGAGAACGGAACCTTATACGTCACTGCCTTCATCGATCGATCGGGACCCTGTGAAGGCGTTGCTCTCTCGCCTCAATCTCGTTGGGAAGAAGTAAGAACATTCGATCGCAGTCGCAGGGGGGTCTTGGGTCTGCTCTTGGCGTGAATCGCCGGCGGCATCCGTTTCTTCATTTTACCTGGGTTGAAAGTTGAAACCATAGATGACGAATTCTTTCCGGAGACGATGACAATGACCGGAGTTTGTTTGGACTCAATCGTCGTACCCCAATCAACAGTAGGAAGAGAATGGGAGTGAGAAAGAAACTTAAATCAACGGTAGGAAGAAAATGGGAGTGAGAAAGAAACATAAACCAGACAGCGTAATGATGAGTCCTTGAAGACTTTTTATTTTATTTTATTTGATAATGATGAGTCCTTAAAAACCATCCCTCTATTTCTTTGGCAGCTCGTGGGAAAGTAATGAAAGCCAAATGCCACGCGGCTCACGCCTTCACCAAGTTCTACTAAAAAATTGATTTTTAGCAAAAAATCATAAAAAAATTTGATTTCCTTGAAATTTTGTCGGCATGCATCGGCGTGCCAACAAAATTTCATCGAAACTTACAAAAAACCTATTTTTTTAGCCAAACGGCATTCAAACCGTTTTTCCTTTGTTTCGTCGATTTTTCTCCGACGTGTCATTTTTTCCAAAGGGCGGCACACTTCTCGAAACCGAAACTCTAATCCTTGCTCCCAGCTGAAATCAGATCTTATGAAGAGCAAACTAAAGCAATATGAGAACAGAAAGAGAAGGATGAAACTTCATTTATTGGACACATATAGGACTCTTAATATCATACCACATGCATATACCTCCTTGACCATTTCACGTTGCAAAGCACCACATGTAGAAACAAAGTTTATTATATGAAGGTATAAAGCATGAACGGTGTTGGGGATTAAGCAGTGTCTGAAGAGCACTGCATGCGGATACTCTTCCATGGAAAACGACGGCACACCCTACGACTCAATCGAAGAATAGCGTCCGGAGCCCCTTGACATCGTTCTGAATTGTACAAGGCTGCAGCTTGTCCAGTGCGGACGAAATGATAGCCACCATGGAACGTAATGTTCAAGCAGCTACACCCGGCATATCGCTCAGCTTGTCCGTTGCACCCCGGCCCTCTCCACACTGTCATATGACTTGCATTTGCAAAGTTGCTTGTGATTGTCATTAGCGTCACAACAACCACCACAAACCCAATAAGGCACTTGTTAGGAGCCATGATTAGAAACTATGAGCCTTTTGGGTATTCAGCCTCTCTACTTGGGATGCAGTTTTTCTTCTCCTCTGATCTCTGTTTATAGCCAAACAAGGGAGCATGAATATCATACAATGGCTAAGAATGATGGTGCCCTTAGTAATTCTTAATGGCAAAAAAGTCAATGAGTGGAAACTTTCCGTGCAGCCACCTTCTGAGATAGATCCAGAAATCATAAGAAATGGCAACCATTTATGAAAGATTCTTCTATGACGTGCATGAGATTTACCCGGTAACGACTTCTTCATAGGATTATTTTAAGCTAATAATAATACTTACAACCCGGCCTTGGAAGTGTGTTACTTAGGCACATAGACCCCACGACAATTGAAAAATAGCAACAACCTTTTTGACATTTATACAAATGGTCACAAAGCCTTCTTTTGTTAATTCAAGAATATTAAAACGACCGAACTAACCCTTGAGAATAAATTTATGTGTAGTTATACCTAATAATTATTGTTTAGCCATATACATGATGTGGGCACTTGGAAATCGATGTCAGAATCTAGGCTTCACGGGTCCTACATGACGTTGATCAACCGGCCATGAGGTTATAGGGAATAATCTAAGGCCATGAGGTGACGCTAATAAGCATTGCTCATTGGAAAGTCTTTTGTTTCCCACAATCCTTTGGGCTCACTAGAGCAAAAGGAATGGGTGCATCTTTGAGGATATTAAAGGGAGGTTCTAGAGTATATAGTAATAGTAATGATGATTGAGTACGGTAGGAGCATTCCAAAGTACATGAGGCATCTCTGAGTACACGGAGGCATCAACAATATCATCCCAAGTACACGGGGCATCTCTGAGTGCACAGAGGCATCATCATCCCAAGTACATGAGGCATCTCCGAGTACACAGAGGCATCAACAATATCATCCCGAGTACACGGGGTATCTCTAAGTACACAGAGGTATCAACATATCATCTCGAGTACACGAGGCATCTCTGACTACACAGAGGTATCAACATCCCAAGTACATGGGGCATCTCCGAGTACAAGGAGGCATCTCTGAGTACATAGAGGTATAATATTTACCCAAGTACATGGGCATCTCAATCCGTCTCTCCAAGTACATGGAGGAAAACAAATCAAAACCAAAATCCCAACCCTTTTCATCCCAACTATTACTTTCCCAAAATTTTGTTCATGCAATATGCCAAATTGCATTTCAACTATTATTTTTCTCTTTACTATTATTAAATTGACCTTATCTTATTTTTTAATTAAGTTATAAATCTTAAAAATCACTTTTAAACACTTTTTCTTTGAAGTTTGATTTTTCTTTCAAAATGTAACTAAAATGTAATTATGTATTTGGGGTTCGGCCTTATTTGTTGAACTTAACTAAAATCTGTACTAAAACTTAATTCTTTAAATTCTGAATACTAATTTATCAATAAAGTATAAGCTTTCAACCAAAACTTAATTACTTTTTACAATAAGCATCAATTTTTAGTTACTTTATCATTATTGCACCAAAACGTACTTATTTTTCAAAACTTCCACCCGCGTTGACGATTTTTAACTCTCAATATACCTTAAAAATCACTTAAAATCAACTACCAATCTTTAACCATACTAACAATAATCAAACCTCACAATTGTATCATTTTAGGATCATGATTTTAAAATTCCACACCAACTCAAATCCGTGGAAATAGCCATAAAAGAAAGAGAAAATGCTACTTACCTTAATCAGTCTCTTCTCCTTTTCTTCCTCTTCCCTTCTTTCCCCTTCTTCTTCCCTTTTTCTCGTCGATTTCTCTTCTTCTCTCTGCTCCCCTTTCTCCCTTTTTCACAGGATGACGAACGAAATGGAAACCTTGGGTTCCTTACTCAAGTTATATATTTATAAATATAAAACCCCATTTAAACTGATTAAACCGAACCAGTTAAACCTATTAAACCAATTAAATTTAATTTACACCTAAATCAACTAAATCGGTCTCAATCACCTAAACCAATTTTACTTGAAATGAACTAATCCAAGTGAACCAAACCCAACTAAACCCAATTAAACCTGTTAAACTGAATGCCCACTAAACCAACTAAACCAACCCACTATTTCATTTCAACCAATAAACGTAAACCATTAGACCATTAAATCAAACCCAACTAAACTACTTAATCAATTAATTAATTAAACATCGATTAATCAATTAAACCATCCAACCCCTAAATCAATTAAACCAACCCAAGAAAATAATTCTTTCTTTAATTAAAATAACCCAACCAGACCGAACCAACCCAATTAAACCTTTTAAAATTTGAACCCAAAACAATAAACCAATTTACACCCAAACCAACTAAACTGAATTCAATCACTTAAACTGGTTCACTTGAACTGAACCAACCCACTAGAATCAACCCAAAATTACTAGACCCAAATCAAACCAGATCACCTTTTCTTTTAAAAAATTTGACTTAATTAACCTCATTAAATCTTTTAATCCCCTATTTACCCTTAATTAAAATTTCTCAAAAATCTAGGATCTTACAGCTTGTGAATCTCAGTAATTACTTAGATCAGCAAAGGTTCTGCCCAATTACTTAGATCAGCTCAGGTAAAGGTTTTCCAAATTCCTTTATTGATGCTCAAAGCTAAAATTTCCTTGTTCACATACTTGTAGTTGCTATAGGGATTCTATGTTCAAACAATTTCAGAATATAACTAATCCTTAGTCAAGCTCTAGGAAATATTAGCTTGATGATAAAAATCAGATCTCATACTTATATGTAATCAGCTCTAAAACCAATTGTTCCCTTCTTCTTGATGTCAATAATAATTTCTATAGGTTACTAACTGTTCTGGGAAACTCCATTTGACTTCTAAGTAACTCAGGTGAGGATATAAATTAAATTATACCTGATACAAGGATGAGTTTAAAAGGGCCTTCAATACTTGCTGTAGAAAATGTTATACCATGATTTTAGTATTATGCTTCCGAATAATTCTTAATCCATGGTGTTACTTTGATTCCCATAAAATTTTCATACGCCTAGATGTTAATTAGAGCTTAAATGAACCTACTTGAATAGGTTTTAGAAGTTAAAATTTTATTTGTAAACATATAACATAGTAGCCACATTATATACAATTAATTGGGGGATGCGCTGACCCGGGGCTGACCCGAAGAGGTAGGCGCCAGTCAGCGCATCCAAAAAGTTAATATGCGCTGACCTCAAAGAGGTCAGCAGCCCTGGGTGCTACTCAGCGCATCCAAATTTTTTTACATGAAATGTCCGCTCTTCATCTGCAACCTCATTTTATTCACACCTGAACCAAACTTTTTCCATTTCAAGACCTCCAGCACAACACATAAGATCTGTCTAACACAACTAAACAATTTCAAAACTAATCTAAACAGGATTAACATGCCTCATGAATCAAACGCCCAATTGTGAACAGAATTTCAGATTCGTTCAAAACAATTCTAACTTTTTCAGAGAAACCAAAGTCCACAAGAAAACATGAATTTTAGAAGGTGCTACTTGCCTTATTTTTGGCTGGAATCCAAACTCCATAAAAGCCACTGCTAATCGAAATTTCCAACGACCAGAACCTCCGACAACTGCACTTTCACATAAAAATTGCATATAACCAATTTGTATTTCATGAGCTATTATCTTTGCTGAAAATTTAATAAAACTAAACTAAATCATACTAAAACAATCTCCAAATGGATTCCTACCTGATCTGATATGAAATCTGCATAAACCTCAATCGGCTGCAATCCAATTCTCCTCCTCACGAACAGAGTTCTTCTCTACGGGGATTCCTTTGGATCAGATTGATTGATCTCACCTCCAAAGCATAGAATTTCTCTTCTCGGATCTTTGATCGCCTCTTCTGCTACTCCAAAATCTCAAGCGACAAAACGAACCCAAACCCACGCACAGAGAATTTTATAGTGCGTTCATGACTCCTCAACTCCCCTCATGATCCGCCGAAGCGCCTCTCCACCAATAATTTTTACACCATCACCCTATTAGTCCCTCGATTCTCTAATTAGCCACCAAATCCAAAACTTCAACAACACTTAATTATTCCTAATAAAAATAATAATAGTATTTATTTATTATAGAAACTATAACATAAGCTCACTTACCCCTAATTTACATAAGTCGACCTTTATAAATTTCCCAAATTGCCCTTGCATGTCTTTCACCTGAAAATCCACCAGAAATTAATTATAAAAATTTTCTAATTATTTTCTCTGATATAAATACCGAAAATTCAGGGTTTTACAAAGATACACTCAACTTGCGTCCATCTAAATGTCAAACACACAAATCATGGAGCTCGGTCTTGGGAAACAAGTCACAAGTAAAGATAGCATACAAATATCTGAGACAAAGCCTCCCATGCTCTCTTTTAAAGATAGTTCTATGGATAGAATACAAACTTTGTCTTATGCTAGCATAATTCAACTATCCAGAACCCATAACAGTATCAAAATTCTCACTAAATAAAGCATATAAACTTTAATATGTAGAGGAATACCTACGAAAAGTTCAAAAAAAGAAAAATAATTACCTGAAGACAAAGATATACTTCCTGATCAGCCTCTGGTAAGCCTCTTTGGATGACCTGAAGTTTATGACACCTTCCTGTGTGCCTCCACATAGTATGTTCTGTTTTTCCTTTTTATTTGCTATTGTTCGGTGTAGTAGGCAGGGAGCTTCTTTCTCCCTATTTTTCTTTACTATTTTATCTCCTTAATACAACCCTTCATTAGCAATCAGAGGAGGAAAAATAAAAGAGAGACAGATCAATGCAACCAGCTCCATTAAAGACTTCACGAGGATTATTAGTCACTGTTAACAAAGGCTCCCACATGCAAGTGGATTGCAACTCTCCAAAAAGCATGATTTGTAAAACAAATAAAAATAATACATAGACATCAGCATAGAGTCTGTCAAAATAGAGCTTATAATGCTTTGCAGAGCCCTAGATGCACTCAACCTGCATCCATCTACATGAACCAGAGTAAACTGGAAGCATCCTCAACTTTATAATGCTTTGCAGCCATCCACCTCCGTCCCCTGTCATGCCAATCTCATAAAAAATGGCACTTCTTGCTTGTCATAGACTTTCCCACAAAAACTTCTATAGAGTACCCTCCCCAGCTCTTCAGCATACAATCATATTACAGAGCCCAAGATTCACTCAACCTGCATCCATCTACATGTCAGACAGACACGAATCATGGAGCTCGGTCTTCAAAACAAGTCACAAGTAAAGATAGCATACAAATATCTAAGACAAAGCCTCCCATGATCTCTTTTGGTTATGGTACAATGGATAGAATACAAACTTTTTCTTATGCTAGCATAATTCAACTATCCAAAACCCATAACAGTATCAAAAGTCTTACTAAATAAGGCATATAAACTTTAATTGGTAGACGAATATTTATGAAAAGTTCACAAAAGGATAAACAATTACCTGAAGACAGAGATATACTTCCTGATCAGCCTCTGGTAAGACTCTTTGGATGACCTAAAGCTTATGACACCTTCCCGTGTGCCTCTACATAGTCTATTTTGTTTTTCCCTTTTATTTGTTGTTTGTTGAGTTCGTGTGGAGCCTGATTGTATTAGACACCCAATCACAGTTGTCGCGAGTTGAGCTCCATGGGAGTTGCAGGGGGTTCCCCCTACAGGGTTTGGGGGCTCCGCCCCCGAGGAGGAAATTGGCAAGAGGGTATTTCGGGCATTTCTATTGTATTAAGGTTATATTTCTCATGTTATTGTTTTCTCTTTGTAAGCTTCTACCATTAGGAAAAGATAGTGAAACAAAACCAGCGGCCGTGGACGTAGCCCTATTCTGTGGTGAATCACGTAAAATATCTATGTCTTCATCTTGTTTGATTCTTTCTGTCGTTTTCTTTGTTTCTCACGATCTCTAGGAATCATGTCGGATTCCGAACATTGTTCCGTGTAGTAGGCAAGGAGCTTCTTTCTTTGTTTCTCTTTACTATTTTATCTCCGCAATACAACCCTTCATTAGCAATCAGAGGAGGAAACATAAAAGAGAGACAGATCAATGCAACCAGCTCCACTCAAGACTCCAAGAGGATTATTACTCACTGTTAACAAAGGCTCCCACATGCAAGTGGATTGCAACTCTCCCAAAAGCATGATTTGTAAAACAAATAAATAAAATACATAGGCATCAGCATAGAATCTGTCAAAATAGAGCTTTTATATTTGCAGCACTTGTTGTCCATCTATCAAAAATTTTATCACAATCATGCAAAAAATGCCAGAAACCAAATTCATTCATCTTGTAAGCACCTCATTTTTGCACCCCCAAAAAAATAAAAAAATAATAATAAAAAAAAGCCAAAAAGCAAAAACCTAAAAGACAGTTCAAAACCCTAAGGACCAAAAGGTGACTTCCTGTCTGAGCCAGAATTGATTACCATACCACATTCCAATGGAAAGAAAATTTTGACACGATTCCAACGTCACTGACTATGCGTGAATCAGGGTCCAAATAAAAAAGTTATGGCTAGAATTATTTCAAGTTTTTTTATGTATAAACTTTTGTAATTTGATTTGCCACATGGCAAAATCAGAGTCCACAAAAGAAAAAAGGTTTTAAAAAGTAGATAAGAAAAAAAAACACCAAAAAGAAAAAAGGATTATAAAATAAAATATATATATATATATATATATGAAAAACCTTTAAAAGATTGTCTCTCTTCCCCTTTAAAATAAAAAAAAAAACCTTTAAAATATATGAAAAGCCTTGAAAAACCTTTTTGCACACGTGATCTCGCATGACGAGGTGCATGCAAGATGTGTGCCTTGGGACATTCGGAGTCACCACTGTCTAAGAGGTGCAGGCAGACACCAGGTAACCTAACCGGGTCTATTTGATTGGTCTGTGGCTTTTAGAGTTCTGGCTAAGTGCTCAGTTACGGTCCGGGGAAGTCCGAAAACACCCCGGTCTGCCCCGCTGGTTTAGCAGGTCCCTCGGGTTTTGCTAGTTTGAGTCAACTATACTCACCCTGTCCTAATCCAACATATATCCGATTAAGTCTGAGTAGGACCCTCAGAGGTGTGGGTCCCTTTAATTTTAGTTGATCTTATCTTTTTAGCCTTATTAAAGTGAGTCTGATATGGGCCCCATTGGAAGGCCCATTTGTTGCCAAATTGGGCTTTTAGTCAAGCCCAAGGCCCATTAGGGTTATTGGGTAACCCTTATTAGATTTGGTTATTTTAATTTTGAGGTTAAACATGCAAATTAATTAAGTGGGTTAAAGATTTTTAAAGGCTCATTGGGCTTGGGGTGGCCCATGGGTAATTAATCAAGTGGCCTGGACCCATTTATTTGAAACAAGCCTTGGTTTGGGCTGAAACGGGTGTGGGCGCCATTGGAAGGCCCACAAAGCTTATTTGGGTCATAAAAAAGACTTAGGTTTCTAAAAATGGGTTTGGGCCGACCCACAGCCCCAAAGGGATCATACAAGTCAATATTGGTCGGGTTTAAAACTGGTTTTTATGGGCTTTTGGGTCTAACCGCATTTAACTTGCGGTTTGGACCTAACCGTGGATACTGTGCAGTTTAGGCCAGACTGCACATATTGTACGTTTAGGCCTAAACCGCTCTGAGTTTGCGGTTTAGCCCGAAAATCGAAAATGACCAAAATATCGCCTGAGATGGGTTCGCCGGTTCCTCTGAGATGTCCACCGGCCAGTGGAGGTTTCCAAGGTGTTCACAGAAGCTTAAATACCCCTTGTAAAACCCCGATATTTTCTACATGGTTCTTATTATTTATTTGGATGAATAAACTTAATGAGCTATGTGTATGTAGGGAATTTTGGTGAGAGAGCATGTACGGGATCATAAGTTTTCAATAGCTCGCTGAGTGGCAATGTAAGTATGGTAAGTATAAATACTTAAGGAAAATATACTCGTAGGGTTCGCAATACTCGCATACCTTGTGTTGAAGGCTATTGCGGCTATTGATCTAGGTTTTTGGGAAAGAAGAATACTGTGAGTTTTTCCTACCGATCAGAGAGTTCAAAATCAAAGTTTTCAGAAGAAAAATCTCTTGCGAACAGAGGAGCAACTGGGTGTCGATTTCAAACCGACGAGCAACGAGTTGGTGATCGACTGTGGTTTGAGTAGTTGCTGTTGTAGGGATTTAAGCGTGCAAGAGGTGAGTAGCATTGTTTTAAATCTGGGTTTTGGTTTTAATCAGTGAGTTAGTAGTATTGCATAAGTTTTCTGGAAAAATACAGTTCAAGCGTGAGTTTTTTAGAAGGATTTCTAGAGATGAATATTAATGTGTTTAGAATAATTTCGAAACTTGTTTAAACGACTTTGGGGGATAGTAGAAGGTTAGGAAAATTGTTACAGAGATCAAAAATTCAGTCAGCCATGGAGATTTCGCATTAACAGAGAGTTGAAAATCGTAGGGGGTATCCGCCGGGTTGGCGCCTGCCTAGTGCCAACTGGTTTGGTCGACGCGAGTATTAAAATGAGTCCTCGCCGAGCTCGCGCTCATCTCGCGTCGAGCGGTTTAATTAAACGCCAGATTACTTTTCCTTATCGCCAAGCTTGCGCCTAGCTCTCGCCTAGAGATTTTTAGTTAAGCGCGATGTGTATTTATATCATTGAGTTATTGCCAACCTCACGCCAAGCGCCAAAGGTCAGCGCAACCCCCAATATTTTGCCGACATGTGAAATTTGACCAAATCAAGCTAGAGTTGATATTTTGAGGGTTCAATTACTTAGCTATTGACTTGTTTAGGATCTTAAAAATACTTTTACCTGTTTCAAATACTCTGTGATTTTTAAGTTGAATTATTGGTAATCCTTAGGAGGTTCCAAGGTGAATTTTTAGGGCTATCAGTAGGTGATGTTATTGTTCCTAACACTAGGAGTTCATGATTTATTTCTCTTTTGTTATACGCTTGTACTTGATTGAGAATTTATTTAACCTGGTTTTACTTGATTGAAAGTTCTGAAATTTATTTATAAAGATTCTCTTGGTGTGAGTAAATGGGTTATTATATCGGGTCTTGTGTTATGAGATTTGAGTAAATACTAAAAGTACATGAGGTACTGTTCTAGTCCAGAGGGACAGGTGGTGAGCTGTGTTGTGTTATACATGATGTTGAACATATTGATTTATTGTGATATCAGAGTTGAGATTATACGTTTGTTTTCTGTTTTGGTTTAGCTTGTCCTGGATCCATGCTTAAGCTTAGTAATGTGATGGTATTGTTGGTTGTTGTAATTGCATGGCTTTGTGTGTTGCCACAACCGGCGTAGAGCAACCAGAAACCCTAAGTAGGCCTGGTTGTCAATGCCGAAACCCGGGGAGTAGGCCAACATTGGATGACGAAACCCTAAGTAGGCCGTCATTTTAGAATTTCGGAAACCCTGAGTATGCCGGAACTGTGTACATGGAGGTGTGGAGTGTCTACTTAGCATGTTAATTTATCAACTTAACAATAGTCATGACATTAACCATTCAAAGTGTTGTCGGTGTGGTTATTGAAATGTGATTGGAAACTATTATTGGTTTTTGGATTTAAACTTGGAAATTGTCTTGGTTGCTTTAATCGTACTGGTTATTTATCGATGCATAAATTTGAACTGTTGTTAACTATTTTCTGCATGCATATGCTACTCGCTAAGATATTCGTATCTCACTCTTTTGTTTTTGTTTTGTTTTTAGATACTCGAAGTGAGGCGACTACTGGGGTAGATCCGACTAAGACATATAGGGAGGAAGATTACTATTACATTCCTTAGACCTGTAGGTTATTTTTTGAATTGACACTTTTGAATTAATTAAATTTTGGAAGTATAATAAAGTAGTGTGAGGTTGAACTATTTGATGATAATTAAGTTGAATACTAATTTCTTAGATATAAATATGATTGTGCACTCTGATATGGTTTAGTTTAGATGATTATCCAGGGATCAAAATTCTTTAAGATCCTTACCTAACACTCTATGAGATGTGTTATACCTTTATTGAACAACACGGATCCGGGGCATTACACCCCTTTTCGAGCTCGAACATCCCATTTCCTTGGAGTTATTTGCATGCTTCTCCAAACATCCAACAAACAAACATGTATTTTAGAAACAAAAACAATAAGACCTAGGAATGATGATATAGTGCCTCTTAAATCCACAAATGCAAACAAGTGTATATGAGAGTTCAAGTATGCTTTATGGTTTAAAAATCTAGGTTATAATTTGAAAAATATATGCTAATGAGTTAGCTAAAGGGACTACATATGAATATATGTAATAAAGGGAAGGAAGTTAGGGTAAATCTTAAGAAAACCTTTCCATATTCTAAGAAAGAAGACATGTGCTATTTCTTCTTGAGAAAACACTTGAGACAATAGATAGATGAATCGTGATAGGCTTCTAACATGCTTTTCCAATTGTTCCTTTGTGTGTGGATGGTGTCAATTGAGATAATCAATCAAAAACCATGATCAAACAATAACTAAGTGTGTGTGTGCTGAGCATAGAAATCAAAGACTAATCCTACACATACAAAGCTAAAGAAAACAAGATCAACCAATGAAATGAATTAATATGTGCAGAACCTAATAATCAACCATTTTAAATGAAGGGATAGAGGGGAAAGTTATGGGGTACAATGGATTCTTAGAGAGGACACTCCCCTCTTGCTATAAAATAGAAAAATCTGCATAAACAGGTTAGTTCAAGAACAACGAAATGAGACACTTTACATGGAGCTCTCCTCTCCACCCGTTTTTCGTATGGAGATCCCCTTCTTACCAAGGGGATCCTATATCATGCTCAAAGAGAACAAACAGGTTAGAAAAATACAGCAAGAAACATATCTCAAAATAACTAGAAAAGAACTTGCTCAGAACATTTTGATATTAACATATGTCAAATACAAAGTTAAAGGAAGGCTCACCTAGGTGCTACCTTCTTTTCTAGAAGTGTTGTGGTCCTCCAATTAGAGTGGACAGCAATGAGAGACCTCCTTTGGCTCTAGAATTAATCCTCTTCTTAGCTGGGTGAAAATGAAGAGAAAGGAAGAAAGGGGGAAGGTTCAAAGGTATTTTTGGGTACAAAAAAGAGGTTTAGGTGAGTGGGTAGAGATTCAAAGGGATGGTAGGTTGCTGGAGGGGCAAGGGGATGACAGGGCTTAAGAGGCCTTGTAAACAATGGCTTTGGACGCCTCTTTATAGGCAAAAAATCCCGTGACCGCCTTATAGTGCAGTTTGGTTCAAACCGCACTTACTATGCAGTTTTGCCTTGACCACACTATAAGTGCGGTCGCGTTTAAAACATGTGTAATCTGCGCAATCCACCAGCTGGGGACAGCTAGCGAAGCGGATAAGATCATGACCGCAATATATGTGCAGTCACGACTTGACCGCACATATAGTGCGGTTACGCACGTTTTAAAAATGTCGGACGTGAAATCCCTTTTTATTTTGGTTAATCCTTAAAATCTTATCCAATTTTCCTTTTTGTTTTTCATTTATTTTAATTACGAAAATTAGATATTTTAATAAATATTATTATTTTAATAATATTTTTTATTTATTTAAAATATAAAAAAGGATATTTTTTATTTATTTTGTCCTTTTCTGCTTTCTTTTGCCGCACTGGCAGTTTTCCTAAAACTTTGACTTACCCTAACTTTTTAGTTTGATGCTCGATTTTAGCAAACTCAGTGGTGTTGAAATCAGGTCGAGATTCCCTATCCACTGAGCTAAAGTTTGACATCAAACTAAAATTTTTAGCAAAAGCGAAAAACTGCTACCTGGAAGTCAGTTTTGCTCATAACTTCCTCTCCGGGACTCCGATTCCGGCAAACTCAGTTGTGTTGGACTCGTGTCGAAATCCTCTACCTTTTGGGATCAAATTGGGCAGCTGAACTGGGTTTTTGCAGAAAGGCAATTTTCTGCTCCCCCAAAGCTTGACCAGCTCATAATTTTTTCATCCGGACTCCGATTTAAACAATCTCAGTTGCTTTAGAATCGTGTCAGAATTCTCTTTTCAATGGAAAGAAGTTTGGTGGCCGATTTGCACAGGATTAAAAATTCAACTTTTTGGACCTCCCAAGTTTGACTTTTTGGTCAAAGTTTCCATTTTTAACATTTTTGGAAAGTGCAAAAATGAGGTGCTTACAACCTTCATTGATGAAAATGGGTGACAAAGAGAGACCCCACGTGGGTCTCTCTTCCCTTCTATTTATGAAGATGGGATATAAAGAGAGAGACCCACGTGGGTCCCTCTCTCTTTTTCCCTCCCATCTTTTCTTGCTGGGACATTCTCTCCCTGTTGGAGGATGTCTCGCTTCCTCCTAGTGCAAAAGGACGGTTGGCTCAGCCTTGCTGATGTCCTCTCCCTCTTCCTCTTGGTGGAGAGAGACGATGGGAGGTGGTTTTGCAGGGGAGACATCAAGTCATCCAGTACTGGTCTAAATGGGGGGACATATACAAGGAGGAAGGCTGGGTCGTCCCTACAGAGGAGGGAGAGGGGAAAGAAAAGAAAACAAGGGAGGAAACCGAGAGCACGTAGCCTAAGAATTTGGGAGGGTTTGTCTGCAACAGCAACAAAAAAACAACTAGTATCAAGGTTCCTAGGCTTCCAATGAGCTAAGCATTGATTCCTATGGATCCTCTTTGGTGGGTTCAGCAACCTGCAAAGACTATCTTTTGATATAGAATCAGGTGAATAAGTTACAGTTCTGTATCCCTCCCTTTTCCTCACTAATTGAATCGTTCACTCAAAAAAGGAATGAATCCACTTGAATTCAAAGTTTTTTTTTTGGTTTAAAGAAACTACTTGAACATGGAATTGGAACGTGGGATATATTCTTTCGAATGATATTGTGCATGGACGTGGGTCTGGTTTTGCTATAAGTGGGTTTATTCACTTAGAAAAAGACAAAGATAGGGTCTGCCTTCATGAACAAAAGAGGCTGGTCGTCCCTACTATTTATTCTTATTGGTTTGGGTCTATTACTTTATTCTTATTAGTGAACAGAAAACATGGGGTTTGGTTCTGTTGTAAGTTTTTTATTCTTTAGAAAAGGACAAGGACAAGTCGGCCTTCATGAACAAAAGAGGCTGGTCGTCCCTATTGTTTATTCTTATTGGTTTTGGTTTATTACTTTATTCTTATTAGTGAGTAGAAAACGTGGGGTGTGGTTTTGATATCTTTTGGTTTGGATGTACTATTATTTAAGTGTCTTGAACCTGATATGCTAATTTCTCACACATCATGAGTAGTGAGCACCCACGTTGGGTGCAGTCCCAGCTAAGGTAGGTCAACATCCAAGCCCAATCCATCTTCAGATTTTGGTTATGGTAACATCCTGAACAAGAAATCCATGAAGTAACGAAGGGGGTAGGAGATTTGGCTTGAATTCTTGATTGAAATTAGGAGATTTCCAGAAATTTTCAGACCTTTTAAAACCTCAAAAGATGATGGAAATCCTCTCCATTTCAAAGCAGTTGTTATTTAAAGAGACCAAGGATCAATTTATTATTTTTTTCGGATTTTTTGGTTGCTAAAATGGTAACCAAAGCCAAAGCAGGATACTTGCTACAATCGTATATGGCTTGGGGCATTGAGTTTGTAAATGTGATGAATAGTGGTGACATTTTTGCTATTTCGAAACATTCAAGATTAAAATGAAATTTCAATAATTTAACCCATGCTCTTCAAGCTTTCATTTCAAATTATCCCCTCTTTGTATTTTTTACTCCATTTCCTCATTTTTAGTAGCTTTTTTAGTGTAACTTTTTGTGGTGTTTATCATTTTGAGTCCTCTATATTGTACATTAGTGTCTTTTGTTAAATCTCAGCTACAAATTTATCATTTTGCCCTTGAAAAGGGATCGGGCGTTTAGATGGGCCTGTATGATAAAAAAACCTCATGGGCTTTCTTATGAGCCCACACAAAAAAAAAAAAAAACCAAAAGACAATAATCCATTGTTTTGACTTCATGCTAATGGCCTAGACTTTTGTTTTGTTGTCGTGAGTCTAAATAGGCCTAATTTTAGGAAAGCCAGCATACAAGCTAGTTGAGTCAACTCGCCTAAATTCTGACTCATGGGAACCCGCTATCTAGCGGGGTAACTCAAGGTGTCTACGGACTTCCTTGGGTTACAACCGGACCCCTAATCCAAAGTCTCTGTGATATACCATGCACATAAATTTAAGTCAAAAATTGGGTGACTGTTCACACCCTCAACAATGAACAATGACGACTCCCCAAAACCAACGAAAAACCCAAGGAAGGCCGGGCACGACATCATGCGCCCAATGTGCGCACACATCCACCTTATCATGAAGCTTTTTTTCTTTTCATTTTTTTAACGAATAAAAAGAAGTATGTATTGAAGATTAAAGCTTAAAATGTATAGATTAGCAAACTCCCATTATCCCTCTTCAACACAAATTGCAGGCGAGGCAATGATAGATTGCGCAAGCCTAAACAGGTGTAATTAACGCATTATCAGTGTTGCAATGAGGGTCCCATCTAACACTTCAGATTCCACATTCTGATCAGATGGGAAAAGAATCGAAGAAAACCATGTTATCAGATATTAATTGAACTGAATAGTCCTAGGATGATCAAAGCATTCTCCAGTGAAGATATGTCGATTGAGTGAGAAAGGTATAAAATCTGGCCTTGGAAGCATCAGATGAATTCAATCAACTCTGGCCTCGTCAATGTAGTTCTTTCAAATCTTTATCCCAATTCACATTTACAAGCTTTGCATGTCTAGTCCTCTAATCCACCTGCACACGCAGCCCAAGTCCAACAAGTTCTGGCACATGAACAAATCCTTGGACCTCCAATTCAGCTACTTCTTTCTGGTTTTCCACGTTTCCTTCCAAAAAATTCCTCACTGACCAAATGCCCCATTCCTTCAAGAACGGATTATCTTCGTCAGTAACGCACTGTGGCAATCTAACTTCATCTTGTGCACGCTTTCGACAATATAAACAATTCCCAATGACTGCAACAATGTCTCTTCGAAAACCTTTGCAAGGATAGGCCTTCCATGAATCAGGAAGAAGTTGATCCTTGATTCTCACTTTGCTTCATACATCTCCTGATTATTGTTGGTGGCTCAAGGTCATTGAGTAAGCATAACAATAAGTCTAGAAGTCCTGAGGATAATAATGAATCAACAATATCCCTGGAATCTTCATCCTCATTAGGGTCCCTCATACTCCCCAAAGCACAAACATCTCGCAAAATGGTGAGTGCGTACCCAAGAACATCAATGGCTGTATACCCTGTTGGTAGACCAGACATGACCTTTGACACAGAACCGACAACCCCCACAGCTCACTTCATTATTCCAAGAACATATAGGGCAAAATCATAGGAAACGGTGGTCTCCTCAATTTTGTTGTTCAACATTCTGACAGGATGCTCAAAAGAAAAGCTTGCTCGCTGGTGAAATGGGCATTTGAGCATTCAATATCCCCACTCTTCTGACCGGCATTATGGGAGAACAATTTAGAAAAGAATTGAGGGAAGCATGATTCTTCAAAACAGATTTTTGAAAGCGGTAGCTTCAACCAATCTTCTACAAACCCACCTGGTGAAATAAAAAACGAGAATCAATGAAAAAGTGAAACCAGGAAACTAAAAGGGAACAAGCAAATATGACTAAGAAGATACCAGTTGAGGCGGCCCCGAGTATTTCTTCTAAAATTGGGAATCCTTGAGGCCCAGAAAGCTCACGAATTCGTTCATGGTTCACACTACAAGAAGTATATAAAACCATAGACAGAGAATCACAAACCTCCTTTCTCCGAATCTTGGCAAGCTCCAGAAACTCCACCGGGAAGAATCGATCCCAAACGGCGCTCTGATGCTTATCTCCCGCCAATGAAACATTCCCCAGAAGCTGCAACCCCATCCGGACAACCCCAAAATCGGAATCATAACCCATCATGCGAACAACATTCAGAGCAATGGAGACGACTTCGACTCCGTTGTGTTCAATAAAAGAATTCTGGTTCTTGATTTCTCCTGCACAGAGGTTTCTGAGGAGTTTCAGCAACGATAGGAGAAGAGGATGTGGAGTCGAAAGGTGATCAGATAGATGCAAAGTGAGTTGAAGGATTACAGGGAGTTTGCTCCGGGAAGCAAGATCAGAGCGGCCCTCCACAGGTCTGGAAACTTGAATGAGGAGGTCCAGGGTTTCGTTTAGGGTAGATGAGTTTGTGAAGGCCAGCAACGATTGGAGGATGTTTTCGGGCAAACGCATAACCTTCTCTTCCTCCATATTTGATCGGGAAAGCAGTACAAGTATGATGTATGCAGATAGAGGTTTCTTGCACCTCAAAACAGTCACAGTAGCCGTTGAGAAGGGTCTTCCAAAACCATAAAAATGTCAAAGTTAGACAAGGACAGACTCCACGAATGATTTTAGAGCTGGGTATACGGGAATCTGTCCCAGAGCAAAATCAGGACATGAACGCTGACAATCAGCACCAATTCAAGTCCTCATCACCAGAAAATCTTCATGACAATCATGCTAAAAATCAGCCTTGATCAAGGCCAGTAATATATGTAAAATCTTTCCAAAGTTAGTGTACAATCTCTGTATATATATTACTGAATATACATCAATACAAGTGGGGAAACACATTCTCTTTATGGTATCAGAGCAACATCTCTTACGAGATTGATCCTGCTTCTATTCTAATGGCTTCCTCATCTTCCTCTGTTGAAGTAACTCACCACAACGGTGGCTCTGTTCCAGCCAAAGGAACCTCTCTTATAGCTATTAACGCCACCCAACTGCAGCGACTTACAGCATCCAACTATTCTTCCTGGAGTGCAACCTTCACATCCCTGCTCTATGGCTATGACTTGATGGGGTACCTTGATGGTACCTGTCCTCAGCCCACTCAACCAACTGCCTCATCTTCCTCTGACGTCCACGCTGCATATAATCACTGGTTTCGGCAAGATCAGCTTCTTTTGAATGCAATACTTGCCTCTGTGTCAGAAACAATCACACCGTTGATTGCCACATCCACCAGTTCTCGTGATGCTTGGCTTCGCTTGTCTCGGCTTTATGCCAATCGCTCTCGTTCGAGAGTCATGCAGCTCAAGGAGAATCTCACTCTCTTGACCCGTGGAGATCGCTCCATCTTAGAGTATTTGCAACACGTCAAGACTACAGTTGATGAACTAGCATTAATTGATGCTCCCCTCTCACCGGATGATGTAACTCTCTATGTTCTTCACGGTCTTGGTCTCGAATATCGTGATGTGGTAGCCCCAATCCGAACCCGTGAGAATGCTCTCTCATTTGAGGAGTTACACAACTTACTTATCTCCCATGAGTCCTATCTTCGATGACTTGATCAAGCTCAACACACATTGGTGGCCACTGCTAATCCCACAACTCGCCGAGTTAATCACCGCTTCTCTGACTCAAGCTCTCGTCCACGGTGATCTGATAATTATTGACGCCAAACACCAGGTCGGTTCTCTCAAAACCGTGACTCCAGGTCTCGTAGGCAACCCAAGTGCCAATTCTGTGATGATATTGGGCACATTGCCAAAAATTGCCCCAAAGTGCCACAAGTCTCAGCTCATTATGCTAGAAAAACTCAACCCAAAGATCGTAAATGGCTGCTAGACTCGGGGGCTTCTCATAATATCACTTCAGAACTCTCTAATTTATCCATCCATTCTGAGTATGATGGAACTGATGAGGTGGTGATTGGTGACGGCTCAGGTTTATCTGTCTCTCACATTGGCTCTCTTAATCTTTCAGTTCCTAATCGTACCTTTCAATTACCAGACACACTTTGTGTTCCTCATATCCAAAAGAACCTTATTTCTGTGCATAGCTTCACAAAAAATAATAATGTCATTATTGAATTTCATCCTTATTATTTTCTTGTGAAGGATCGGACCACGGGGGCGACTCTACTTCAAGGAAAATGTGAACATGGAGTGTATCCTCTCTCGCCAGTATCATCTCCAATTTCAGTACATATTGGCGAACAGACAACAAGAACAATTTGGCATCAACGGTTGGGCCATCCGGCAAATAAAATTGTAGCCCACATAGTAAAAGTTCATCAGTTACCCTCTACCCCTCAACCTGTTTCTCAAGTTTGCAAGTCTTGTCATATCAATAAGAGTCATAAATTGCCTTTTCATGACTCCTCCATCTCTAGCACTGCACCTCTTGAGTTTATCTATACTGATGTTTGGGGTCCTACACATGAACCCTCAATTGATGGATTTCGTTACTATGTCATCTTTGTGGATCATTATACACGCTACAGCTGGTTTTTCCCCATGAGAAAAATATCTGAAGCTCACACTATATTTGTTCAACTTCGCTTCATTCTTGAAAAACAATTTGGTCTCCCCATTAAAAATTTTTACTCGGACAATGGAGGTGAATACTTATCACTCAAACCTTACCTTGCAGCTCAAGGAATTGGTCATTACACCACCCCACCTCACACGCCACAACATAATGGGCTTTCTGAACGTAGGCATCGTCAAATTACAGAAATGGGTATGGCCATGCTACACCATGCTCACATGCCTTCTGGATTCTGGTCTCATGCTTTCCAAACTGCTACTTATCTCATTAATAGGCTTCCGAGTTCGGTCCTAGCCCATGTTTCACCCTTCGAGTGCCTCTTTAAAACACCGCCAAATTATCTCAAGCTCCGAACATTTGGATGCCTGTGTTTTCCTTGGCTAAAACCGTATGCTCATCATAAACTTGAACCCAAGTCTAAGGCATGTGTGTTTGTTGGTTACTCCACCAATCAAAGTGCTTATAAGTGCCTTGATATTACCACCAATCGAGTTTATCTCAGCCGTCATGTTCGGTTTGATGAAGGCACATACCCATATTCCCAGCCAACCTCAACGAGCTCTCTCACTCCATCTAAGCCCATCTCTCTCCACCAAACACACATAACCTTACCTAGCCCAATTACCCAACAGCCCGGATTGCCCAACCCGCTTGACACGGATGACAGTACGCCACAAATGGATCTTGAGAATTACACAGGTTCACATTTTCCAATTGAGTCTTCCTTACAGCCCGATCATAGCTCACCATCAGCTGCTTCGCCAATACCCTCCACTAGTATGTCACCTACATCAGTTCAGCCCCCCATCACTACTGCACCAACTCGAACACATCCCATGGTTACCAGGGCCCAGAATCAGATCTTTAAGCCTAAGCACATGTATCTTGCTACTCGGCACCCGATGCCTCCTAGCATTGAACCTAGCTGCGTTACCACGGCTCTCCAGGACCCCCATTGGCGACAAGCTATGAGTGATGAATTTATGGCTCTTTTCAAGCATGGCACTTGGGATCTTGTACCTCCTTCTCCACATATCAAGCCAATGGGCTGTAAATGGATTTTTCGGGTTAAACGGAAGCCCGATGGCACCATTGATCGGTACAAGGCCCGTCTAGTGGCTAAAGGATTTCATCAAAGGCCGGGCATTGATTATAAAGAAACCTTTTCCCCAGTTGTCAAACCAACTACTATTCGCACTATTCTTGCCATTGCTATTTCACGTGGATGGTCCATTCGGCAAATGGATGTTAATAATGCATTTTTACATGGTTTACTGACTGAAACGGTTTATATGTCTCAACCCGCAGGGTTTAAAGACATTGATCATCCCAATCACATATGCAGGCTTTGGAAGTCTCTCTATGGGCTTAAACAAGCCCCACGGACCTGGTATAAGGCTCTTAGTGGTCATCTCACACAAATGGGGTTTCGGCAATCCCAATCTGACCCATCTTTATTTCTTTATGAGGCACATGATGTCACGGCCTATTTTCTTCTCTACGTGGATGATTTGCTTCTCACAAGGAACTCAGAAATATTTCTTCACCAGACTATTACTTCTCTTGGAGCGGCTTTCTCTCTTAAGGACTTAGGTCCCTTGCACTTCTTCCTTGGCATTGAAGTAATCCCTACAACTTCTGGTATGTTTCTCACTCAGCACAAATATGTGAGAGATTTGCTGCAGTCTACCAAATTAGATGGAGCAAAGGAAGTACTCACACCCCTCTCCACATCTCAGCCACTTCATTTGGATGATGGTAGTTCTACTGTGGACTCCACCAAGTATCGACGGGTTATTGGAAGTCTTCAATACCTTGCTCTCACTCGTCCTGACATCTCCTTTCCTGTGAATCGTCTAGCACAATTCATGCATCGTCCCACTCAAGCTCATTGGACTACTGTTAAGCACCTTCTACGTTATCTAAAAGGAACAATTCACCATGGCCTACTTCTGCGCAAGTCTACTTCTTTAGATGTGGTTGCCTTTTCAGATGCCGATTGTGCTGGCAATCTAGATGATCGAACCTCCACCACTGCATATACGGTGTTCTTAGGTGCAAATCCTATCTCATGGAGTACAAAGAAACAGCGGGTTGTGGCTAGATCCTCTACGGAGGTAGAATATCGTGCCTTAGCCACTATTGCCTCAGAATTAGCATGGATCTCTTCCTTTCTCCGAGAACTTGGCATCCCATTTCGCAAACCACCGTGCATTCTATGTGATAATGTGGGTGCCACTCAACTTAGTGTCAATCCTGTACTTCACTCCCACATGAAACACATCGCCATTGATCTTCACTTTGTTCGAGATTATGTTGAAAAAGGAGTCCTTACTGTTTCTCATGTCTCCACTCACGATCAATTGCCGGACATCATGACTAAAGCACTACCACGTGCTCGTTTCCAGCTGCTAAGATCCAAGCTCGGAGTCGCTGATGGCGGCTCCTACTTGCGGGGGTGTATACGGGAATCTGTCCCAGAGCAAAATCAGGACGTGAATGCTGACAATCAGCACCAATTCAAGTCCTCATCACCAGCAAATCTTCATGACAATCATGCTAAAAATCAGCCATGATCAAGGCCTGTAATATGTGTAAAATCTTTCCAAAGTTAGTGTACAATCTCTGTATATATATTACTGAATATACATCAATACAAGTGGGGAAACACATTCTCTTTACTGGGAACCAATGGTTACGGCGTGCAACTCGATTTGCTTTGATCCAATTGCCATCAACCCAAAATCAAACCTAAAACCGAGACGGTACGAGTTTCGCTTAGTGGGGCATTGAACTACTGCTCTCGAGCGTCCCAGGCTCTAGACTGGAAGTTACGACATAAGTTTGAAAGCTCCCCGTTAGAGTGGTGGTTGTAGGAGGAAGGTGAGAAAGGCAGGAGGAGGAGTGATGATGGTCGTGGGCGAAGAGAACCGGGTTGAAATCGTCTGCCGGGTGACTCTGCAACGGCTACTACTGCTTCAATAATTTGTCGCCATTAACATCCTCCAATCGTTTTCCGCTTGTTAACATCGAACGCGAGGAACAGTGAAAGTTCAGGCTCTAAAAATGAAAAGAAAGTTCTGCTACGAAAGCCACCTTGCCGAAATAGGGAAGACGAAGGGCTTTCGTGGGGATTCAAGCGGATGTCTCATGCTAAAAGGATCTGATCCTTCTGGGTTGCATTTTAAAACCAAAAGAGCCGTTTGTTATCTTCATCATTCTCTACAACTCTAAACGCAGACTTTCTTGAAATTAACGTGGAGTTTCGGAAGAATGTGTTACGAGCGTTCTTATGAAACCCCCGAGGAGAAGTCTTGAGCATAGTCACACGATCGTAACATTCATCATCCTCGCTAACGCTTCATTTTGGATACTTTCAAAGCACAGGTGTCAAGCAATTCATCGTCTTCATATGTGGAGCTGTCACAAAGAAAACACCACAAGGACAAGCCAATCTGTAAGACGTGAAGGTTTGTCCTGTCGATCATGTTGATTACAGTTTTTATTTGGTTAGGTGTAAGCACCTCATTTTTGCGCTCCCAGAAAAACCAGAAATGCAAACCCTGGACAGAAACTCAAACCCTAAGGGGTGAAAAGTTGACTTTTTGATCAAGTGAAAATTGGCCATCTCGCTCTATATCATTGGATAGAGAATCTCGACACGGTTCCAACGCAACTGAGTTTGCAGGAATCGGGGTCCGGATGAAGGTTCTGCGGGCGGTCAAACTTGAGCAGAGCCAAAAGTTGACTTTCTGCTAAAATCCGATCCATAGGCCTACCCCTAGGTCATTGGATAGAGAATCTCGACACTGTTCCAACGCAACTGAGTTTGCAGGAATCGGGGTCCGGATGAAGGTTTTGCGGGCGATCAAACTTGAGCAGAGCCAAAAGTTGACTTTCTGCTAAAATCCGATCCAGAGGCCTACCCCTAGGTCACTGGATAGAGAATCTCGACACGGTTCCAACACAACTGAGTTTGCAGGAATCGGGGTCCGGATGAAGGTTCTGCGGGCGGTCAAACTTGAGCAAAGCCAAAAGTTGATTTTCTGCTAAAATCCGATCCAGAGGCCTACCCCTAGGTCATTGGACAGAGAATCTCGACGCGGTTCCAATGCAACTGAGTTTGCAGGAATCGAAGTCCGGATGAAGGTTCTGCGGGCGGTCAAACTTGAGCGGAGCCAAAAAATTGACTTTCTGCTAAAATCCGATCCAGAGGCCTACCCCTAGGTCATGGGATGGAGGGCTCCAATACGATTCTAACGCAACTGAGTTTGCCCAGATCGGAGCCCGGATGAAGAAAATATGAGTTGACGAAATTCCCGAGTAGCAAAACTGGCAATCTGCACACGTGGCAAAAGCTGCACACGTGGCGAGTTGAGCAGGAAAATATCTCGGGGATCAAATCCGTAAATATCCAAACATTCGAAATATCCCAGGGACTAAATCTGTAAAAATCCCGGAATATCGGATTAAACCAAAAATTGCCAGGGACTATATCTTAATTTCCGGATTTTTTAGACAAACAAGCGGCGGCATTAATTTTTTTGTCATGATTATACTGCTCGTGCGGACGTGGCAACAGGGTATGCGCTCAGCTCAAGCTGAGCAGATACCTTTTTTTTTTTAAGTGAGCGGATCCCTTTTTTAAGTGGGCGGATCCCCCTTTTTTTTTCCCTTGGTCTATATAAACCGCGTGAGATTTCGCGCAAAGGGTTCGGAAAAAATTTTTGTTGGAGGATTTTTGGTTGGGAGTTTCCGTTGGCTCCAGGTGCCGTGCCCAAGTTTCTTCCCCACCCAAACCCTCCTTGTCTCATTGGCTTCGGCCTCCCCAAGCCTCCCACCTGGTTCCAATATCCCCCTATCCTTGCTTCTTCTTCATCCCCACACCACCAAACAGAGGCCGGTTGCCATTGGAGGTACAAGAGAGGAGAGCTCCAGTGCTCGTGCCACCTCAAAGAGAAGCCGCTGCCTTGCACAAGAAAATAGGAACCTCAGGTATTATTTCTCACTCATTTACATACATAAAAATGGGAGTCGTATAAGCATGTTATCGTTGCTGTTTCTTCCTTTTCTTGTTACGCATTTTTTGTGCTTCTCCATTTTGGGTGACCTAGAGGTCTCCAAGGGTAAGGAGACCTCATGCACGACCCCGTCCCCGTTAAGAAGACGAGGGTTTCACGGCTCCACCGAGTGCTCATGAGGTACCTGGCACTCCTATGAAGAACCAGCCCCTCATTCATCTCATCTAATGTATCCCTGTAAACCCCCCTCCTCATTCCCTTCTTTGGATGTTAGTGTGCCTGTTCGGAGGTCCAGTCCGTGGATGAAAGTGTATGCAATGTCTGCATGTTGTTTTTTATTTATTTTATATTGTTGGACTTGCTAACATGCTCCCCCAACCCCCTACCGCCTGCTGTTTGCTGCTTGTGCCCCCGTGAGCATGCTCCCATCACCCCCCCCCCCCTCCCCTTTTTTGCAGCTGTGTTAATGCATCTGTAGTTGTTTTTTTTCTTTTTTCTTTTTTCTCTCAAAGAGATTTGGGGTTGTGGGATGAAGCATGTTTAGATTAACTTCAATACAAGTTTAAGTGTCTTCTGGGGAGTGGTCGAAGCCCTGGGAGGGCTTACGGAGCTTAAAAAACCAGTTACAGAGGTTAAAAACAGTTGAAAATGGAGTTTTAAAAAAAAAACACACAGAGCATCGGGTATCCGCCGAGTTTGCGCGAAGCTCGAAGTGAGCGCGAGCTTCGCGCAAGCGCTTTTCGCGCTTCGCGGTTTTTTTTCGATCCGCCCAATCCGCGCCGACCTCGCGCCCACTACCTGAGGTCGGCGCATACCCCTAAAACATGCCGAATTGCTATATTTTTGAAAATTCTGAAAATACCCTTTACCGTACCACGGGGGCCTCGCCCCCCGCACCCCCCACCCCCTTTGTTCGCTACGCATCCATCTCGTGTTTTTTTTGTAATTATTGCTAGATGTGAGTGCCATTTCCGAACCGGATAAACCAACAGGGTTTCCGGGTCACCCGGAAACCCGACATGGGACTTGGATCCCCGGTCCAACTTGATTTCCAGTGGGCCTTCCAACAGGGCCCACCCAGCCCAATAACATGTATGCATGCAACTTAATCAAGATTAACCGGTTAAACCGAGCGGGCCAAACCTAAGGCGGTCCACCCGAACCAAATTTGTGAAATTGATGCATGAAATGTATGGTTTGGCCGAGACCGAGGGCAAGGGCCTACCGGGCCCGCCAACCGAACCAAGGAAGGGTGCAAACCCTAACTTCCGATAACTTGGGCTTACAAGCCAAGATTTGGACTACGGGCCCCAAGCCTAGTGTCCAACTCATTTTGGCAAAATTAAAAAGATAAATCCAATAAAAATACTTGGCCACCATGTGGGCCCACCTAAGGAGCCCACAAACCAGTCTGACCCACCTGTGCATGAAAAACACTTAATCTTCAAATCTGATCCTAAAGTAAAATCAATACACTAACCAAAGCCCAAAGGGCCTCCTAGGATAGGCTGAGGCCCACAAGAGCACACGGGCTTGACTAAGCCCACCAAGGGCACCGTGGGCCTTCCAACAGGGCCAACCCAACCAGACTAAGATCACCTAAGTAATCAAGATAAAAGCAATTAAAGGGACCCACACCACTCAGGTGGTCCCGCCGGACTTAACCAAACTGCATATCGGATTAGGAATCGGGTGAGACCGAAGTAAGCTGACTCAAACCAAGATAAACCTAAGGGACCCGTCACCCGACGGGGTGGACCGGGGTGTCTACGGACTTCCCTGGACCGCAACCGAGACCCTACTTAGAATCTCAAAGCCGCAGACCAAAAGCCCTAATAGACAAGATTAGGCACCCAGGTGTCCGCCTGCACCCCATCAGGCGGTGGTGACTCCGAAATTTCCCGTGCCGCGTTCCCCACGCGGGCACAGTTAGGCTTATTGTTTGAATTGAAATCTTTCTTGAGGATAATATTTTATAAGAAATGTTTTTTTATCATTTTGGCTAGGGTTTGGCTAAGAACGAATGAGTCATTTTGATTCACTATATGCTCTAATTGAGGGATTTTATTTGACTCTTTAGGATTGCTTTTATTTGGCAAGATTTTTTTTTTTGGATTTCTTTTATTTGGAAAGATTATTTAGAATTGCTTTAATTTTGCGACATACGTCTTAGAGTGGTCTGTTTAAAACTCTTTTGAAATAAAATTTATTATTTTCCCCAAATATGAGTTTTATCATTAAATGCTCTCAACTTTCGGGTGCTTTTATTTATTTGTTTATTTTTAAAGTTTGGAATTCATCTTGATGATGCTATTCAAGTTTAACGTGCAATTTTATTTGCATTCTCTTTAGAGTACAAGGTGCATTTGTATAACAGAAATGTTTAGTGTGCATTGGGCTTTATGGATGACCACTATCCTGTGCAAAGTGCATCCTCGCTTCTAAAACATTGTAAGCATGATTTTTATTTTTTATTTTTTTATTTTTTGCTTATCTCTATGGATATTTGATATCCTTGGTTGAGGAAAGACGAAGACGGCTCTTTCAAAAAACCTATGATGCCTCTCCACATCCTAAATATAAAAGATGGTCCTTTTCATTGGGCAGCATACTCTTTGGTAAACTAGGTGATTGCATTTTTTTTTCTTTATGGGTTTAAATTTTTTTTCCATGTTTGAAGATATGAACATTTTATAATTATTTGGATTGGGGTCTCTGAGTTTTTTTTTTTTTACAGCAATGTGACTGGGAGTGGGAGCTAGATTGAATTGAAAATTTTACATTTATAAAATTATTTGGATTGGGGTTTATGGTTTTTTTTTTCCTTGATTTTATTTGTTTGGGTGTCCTCATTTTGCATCCTTTTGCCTAACTTGTGTATTTGGAATAGGATGTATCGAGATTATTTTTTTTTTTAAACTCAAATGGGTTCCTCCGTTTTCTTTTGCAAATTTTTGAGAATTCAATAGTTTTATTATATCTATTGATACATGATCAGTTGGAGCTCGTGAGTTCAAAAAGAAAAATTGTGTAATATTTAAATCATGGATGTTCACATCTCTACTTGATGCACATTTCTTGTTTTAAAATTGTTGAAATAATGATTCAAGTCTCTCTCCTATTCATCCAATACCTTTCAGGCCATAGACGCATGATCTCCAAGGTGGTCTGAATCCTTGGAGATGATACCATTCAGAGAGATTGGAAGCTTCTCAATACCTTCCAAGCCAACATACATTGAAAGTGTTTTTTGTATGGTAGCAGTGTACCGGTGCTCAAAATGGTTTCCACGTCAAATTTTTATTGTACATACTCTAATTATCTTCTGCACTTTTTTCTTTATTTTTATTTTTTAGTTGAGTGAATAATTAATGTGAGAATGTCAAATTAGAGTACTGAGCTGGTAAGAATAATGTTCCACACATGGGTTTTGTGTGTGTGTGAGAGTGTTTTTTTTTTTTTTTTGGGAGAGGGGGGGCAGGGGCAAGGGGGTGGTTTGTTAAATTCTCAAGCACAAAGAAATACAAAAGAGATATTTCAGGAATTATGGTGAGGGAAAGAATGTGGAATGTGGTGCTTTATAGCAAATCCTGTTACCAAGTATTGCTGAATAAGAATTCGATTGAGTTAGGAGGTTATTCTAACAGATATGAGATCTCTGTTGATCTATATGGGTGTGAATGATTCTCTTCATATGATTCCTGTGCTAGAGTCTTAATCACAAAAGAGTGGCCTTGAGAGCCTTGCAAGTAGTATTTGATGGTTGTAGCATATTGACAATGTGTGATAAGCTAAATTAGCTTGGCTTTGATGCCAAGTTATTTTTCCTCGGTGAGTGGTAGAGTTGCTTATTGGACCAAGCCAGCATGGGCACGACTCGGCCCAACACCCTTAAAGCGTGCCCATGACCAGCCCAGCCCAGCACCTATTAACGGGTCATGCTGTGCCCAAGGTACAGGGCCAACATCTACTAGTGAGCATTGCCGTACTTGGGGTACAAGGCCATACCGTGTTGGCCCACGGGCTTGTGTTAAAAAGAAAGAAGGTTTTTTTGCCTTTTGTGGGTTTTTTTTTACCTTTTTTTACAATTTGAGAGAAAACTGTATTCTAATATATGTAAGAAACATGTGTAAATAATAAATATATTACTTTAGAATTTTCTGTATTTTTATATATCGTAATCTTTTTCTATTTTTTTAAATTTTTTAATAAATTTATTATACGACCAGTGAGCGGCCCGCTAGCCCACGTGCTACGTCTCGGCACAGCACGACCTAACTTTAGCCATGCCACGGGCTAGCTCGTGCCTGGGGTATTGGGTTACGGATCAGGCATGCCACAGCCCGTCACTTAGGTGAGCCGTGCCCACACTGACCTGATAAGCAACCTTAGTGAGAGGAGTGGAATTCTTACGTGTTGAAAATAAAAAATGAATTAATTAAAAAATGGTTGCTTTACATAGGTCGTTTGAATTATGTATGCTTGGCAACTGAGATGCACACTCGGAAAACACCCTATTGGCTGCTATCTCTACCTATTTGTGTCCAAGTTTTAACCCTTTTGACAACTCCAAACAAAGAATAGCACTCTTCATGTATGGTAGAGTACATTGTTGTCCAACAAAAGATGGAGTTGTAGGCGAAACGGTCGTACTTAAGAAGTGTAGAATGCAACGCACCCTTTGGCCTTACCCACTCAAAATTGAACCAATCTAAACTATATCTATGTCTATACCACATTCAACGCGAGAAGCGCCTTTGGGAATCTTTCCTAAAACTATGCACCACTTCCCCAAAATGCTCATTGCTACATTGTTTGGGTTTCAACGCTCTAGGGTTTCACTAGTCAAAAATATGCCTCTTCATTCAAAAACTAGCGGTTACAAAACCGCCTCCCTCTATGTGTAATTCTACACGTGCACCCATCTAGTACACATAATGTGAATAGGCCAAAAGCATGCCAAGAAAAATGTATAGCATTCCAAAACAGTCGCTATACACTATTGAGAAGATATATTAATCATAGGATAAAAGGTCAAACTACCTCAATCTTTTTTACAAAACTTACAACCAGTTTTGTAACTGTTCCCCTCCCCACCCCCCCCCCCCCCAACAACGTTCTCCCTCCTCCCTTCCCTTTTTACATACGTGCAGTACTGCACATATATACACCTTGCTAGTTTATATAACTTAGATTGGGTTGGATCAATCAACTTCGTTCGGTTTTAGGTTTGACAATAGTTTGACAATATAAAAACCTTGGTTTGATTTTGGGTTGATGTCAATTGGATCAAAGCAAATCGAGTTGCACCCCGTGGCCCATTGCCCTAGGTTCCCAATTGTAAAATAATTTGTGGAGCTGGCTATATAGAACGAGCAGATGGATCACCGGCTACGATGGGGAGAGAGAGAAAGAGAGCATGAGGGCGAGAGATTAAACAGAACGATCATTGGAATTGAATGTTTAGATCGACCCCGCCACGATCCTTCACTGTGGCGTGAATCATTTAGGTAACAGGTGAATGAATCATGGCAAAAAATTTTAGTTTCAATTATCGTGGAAATGTTATAAATCGGACCAACCCATTTCCAATCAAACCGAACTGCTTCATATTGAACCAAAGCATTTCATATTAACCCAATATGTGTCTGTAATCTAAACCAAAGCTTTCCAAATCAAACCAAGTGTTCCCAATTGATCCAATGTGTCCCAAATTAAGCTAAACACATACAACTCGTGACATCAAGCCAAACCAAATAATGTTTTGCATGAGTCATGCAGCTAAACCGATTCAAACCAGCCCCTATATGTTCCATATACTCAAATTAAACAAATTAAACCGTTTCCCTTTTGCAGTTCAAGTCCAAAGTGGTTAATTTAAACCAACTTCACAAATCAAACCGGCTCTTGACAGTCCAATCAACTGAAATGAACCAAATTAAATTTTAATGGTATGATCCTGTGTAGTCCACTGACTTATGAGACCGAACCTGTAAACACCCCAAATTTCACTACAAAATGAGAAAATAATGAAAACATGTAATTGGGATTTAAAACAGGCCAAAAATGCATTAAATTCAATAAATTAAGCATTGCCCGTATTGTACCTACGGGCTGGTCGCGCCCGGATTTGGTATACGAGCACGCAACGCCCGTAATGCAAATACGGACACCACTTGCCCGCAATACTTTTACGGGCGCATTAGATTTGTGCGAATTTGATCTTTGCTCGATTTCTGAGCCTTATCTTTAGTCCAATATATCTTTAGATGAGCGAATTATCTCTTTATTTCGTTCGAAATATCCTTGTTGGCCATGGATGGGCATTATCCCTATTTTTAACCCAATCTGGGGAGATCCTGGCATATCCTTCTGGACCAGCCATACCCCTGGGTTTGCTTATAAATAGAGGTGAGATCCTTAAGCAAGGCCACGAAAATTTGAAGTCCAAGAAGCTCCAAGAGAAGAGAGGAATCCCTGCTGCTCTGCTTGCCCAATCCAGGTAAGTCCCTTTCCCCTTTTATTTTCTGTCTTCAATTCTAGAAGTAATAGGATCTTTTCCATTGCTGTAGAATAAGGCCATCTTTTATCGTGTATTACTAAACTTGTCTCTAAGTACCTCAAGAGTCTCTCTAGCCGTAAAACGTGAAGAGAGAGCTAGGGGAAAGGAGAACAGATGGATCCCTAGAATAGAACCCCATAGTCTATTTTTCTCTTTTCTTGTAGAATAAGGCCTTTGATTGTGTTTGTATCACCAAACCTATCTCCAAGTACCTCAAGAATCCTCTCTAGCCGTAAAACGTGAAGAGAGAGCTAGGGCAAAAGAGAACAGGTGGATCCGTAGGGTAGACCCCCATGTGCTCTAATCTGTGAGATGTGGCTGCTTTGAATATCCTATTCATGTTTTAATGGTTTTTATGTTGAATCTGAATGAATCATATGAATCCATGATGTTTATAGCATGAGATCCCCACTTTTTCTAAAATTTGGATTTTTCACCACTTTGGCACCTACAGCACTGTTTTCGTGATTTTTGTGATTTTAGGCTAAGATCCTAGATCTATCATGATCAGTATGATAGATCTGGATTCAGAAGCCTGAAAGTAACTTCTAGGGTTTCATGATATGGTTTTTGAGTCCTTTTTCACTTTTGAGAGAAGACCCTACGGTCTAAGTTCTCCCCTTTTGATGTTCTTCATCAACGTGGGTATTTTTGGTTTTGATTTCTTGATTTAATATGAAATTTGGGCTATACCTATGTCCTGGACTATTCAAGTTCAATTTTGTAATATTTTATAAAAATCATATTTTTCTAGATTTCTAGATTTTAACTTGAAGCCAGATTTTTTAAGATTTCACTTTATTTTGGGTTTTATTTGATTTTATCTCAACTTTATTTTAATCATGAAACCCTAGGAATGGTATGATCATATTTGCAAGTTCTGGATCAATCAGGCTATTCGTATGAAAAAACCATACTTTTTTTGTCTTTTTTGTGATTTTTCATGATTTTCATAGCAAGCCCTTTTTCCTTTATTTTAACATGAACAATGCCTGGCAACCACCTTGTGTGGATGAATAGGGGTGCCTAACACCTTCCCCTGTTCATAACCTAATCCCCTTACCTATCTCTGGTTGTTTTTCTAATAGGGTTATTTTTACCCTAAATTTGCCTTTTTGAGCTTATTTGATAATTTTGGTGTTCATTCACACCTAAACAGAATGGTGGTGACTCTTTGTTTTTAACCAATCCCGTGTGATGATCAGGAAGTCATTGAATTGATTTTTCCCATGTCTCACAGAACCAAACCAATTAATGGTTTGTAAATCAGTTTAAATCCCCTAAATCCAACCGTTTTTCCCTTTCTGGCTTAACCAGAATCGAACTAATTAAATTGAAATCAAATGGTTTAATCCAAAGTATGACCTCTTGCGGTCCATTGCCTTCAACATTAAACCATTCAAATAAATCAAATCTTAAACCAAATCTTAATGGTTCAAACAATCAAAATAAATCAAACTAAGTCTAAAGGAGGATCTTTCATAGTCTAATTCCTTAGAATTTAAACCGAATACAATCAAACAAACACTTTAATTTCAACCCTGAAGTATGATCTTCTATGCTCCTGCTATGCTCCACCACTTTGGAAATAATGTCAAAATTAACCGAACATCTAATATTATCCAAAACCAAATCCAAAATCAAATCTAACTCAAATTAAATTAAACTTGCCTACTTTCGAACTACATTCAGCTTGATCTTGAAAATGGGTACATAGGAAGCTTGAGAAATATAAAAATCAAGTTCAGCCAAAATTAAAATAAATCGAACCAAATTCAGATTCAAAATTGTCTTTTGAACTAAGTTATGACTTGATCCCTAAAAAGGGGTAGTACGTAGCCAACTTGAACAATTACAAAATCGAGTCTAGTCACAACTAAAATAAATCAAACCATTTCAAACTCTACAAGTAATCAAGCTTTGTGAAGTTAGAATCAAGGGGTTTCTCTAATATTCTACAGATGTAATTAAGAGAATTATTCTGTAGCCTAGATGCCTCGGATGGGTCCGCACCTTCTAAAATAAAAACCCTTATAAATGGGTGAAATCATGTGTAAACACCTCATTTTTGCGCTCCCAGAAAAGTCAGAAATGCAAACCCTGAGGGGTCAAAAATTGACTTTTTGATCAGGTGTTAATTGGCCACTTTACTTTATCTCAATGAATAGAGAATCTCGACATGGTTACAACGCAACTGAGTTTGCTGGAATCGGAGTCCGGATGAAGGATCTATGGGCCCGTCAAACTTAAAGGGGAGCCAAAAGTTGACTTTTTGCTGAACCCCGTGCCAGGTGCTTAGCCCTATGTCATTGGATAGAGGGCTCCGATACGGTTCTAACGCAACTAAATTTGCTCAAATCGGAGTCCGGATGAAGGAGATATGAGCTGTCGAAGTTTCCGAGCAGCAAAACCAGAAACTGCACACGTGGCAAAGAAACTGCACACGTGGCGACAAACGCAGCAAAATATCTCAGGGGGCAATCTTTAAATATCCAAAATTTGCCAAATATCTCAGGGACTAAACCAAAATTCACAGGGAGCAATCCGCAGATATCCAAAAGTGTCAAATCGGTCAAATTATGTGTATCCGACACTATTCATCGGATACAAAGACATACGATAGTGGGATTCGCGCCGATTCCCCGACAAATTCGCTGCGGCATTAAATTTTGAAAATTATGGTGTTTTGTATCCGATATTTGATATCGGATACACTGCAAGCATAGTGTAGCCGGCCTTGGAGGCCGGATACACATAGCCTTTAGTGTATCCGGCCTCCAAGGCCGGATACATTAAGCTGGGCTATAAAAGGCAGCAGCCACCTCTTGCCGTTGGTTGGCTTCTTTTGCTGGTTTGAGGCTTTCTTCCCCCACCTGTTTTGTTGCAAACTTCCCTCTCCCCAACTCCCTTAGCCTCCCCTACCTTCCCACTCTCTTCCAAGACCATCCCACCCTTGTTTCTTCTTCCTCTTCTTCACTTTCTTAATCAAGTTAAAGGAGGCTAGTTGCTGTTGGAGCAAGGCTGCGCACCCAAGAGCTTCTAGCTATTGTCCATCATCAAAGAAGGGTTCCCAACTTGCTTTGGAGTGCAAGAACAACCAAGTGAGCATCTCCACTACTTTGTATTACACATACATTAAAATGGGAATTTTCTAAAGTGTTTGCTAAGTTGGTCTTCTCCCCTAGCATGAACCTGTTTTAGGATCTGCATTGCATATGTTTTCTTTCATTTCTTTGGTAACATGAAGGTCTCCAAAGGTGAGGGAGACCCCATGCACGACCCATGAAAAGATTGGAAACTTGGCCACTCCATTTGAGGCCAACAATGTTGCTGTTGTGAGATCCTTGGTGATTCAGTAGAGAGGCGCTTGTTCCTCCATAATTTCATTCAGTGTACCCCCATGTAAACCCCCCTTCTCTTCCCCTTCTCTAAATTTTTGTTAGGTTTAAACATGAGTCTTGGGTTCAGATATTGCTAAGATTCGTAGGAAATACATATTAGATCATGGCTCTTCTCATTGTTCCTCTCGCATGTGTATGTTTTTTTTGCTGATTTTTGTTTCTCGCATGCATGTGGATTTGATGGTTTGCGGCAACCACCTCCTTACTGTTTTCTTTTGCTGGAAAAGGTCATCACATGAGGATGCATGCCAATGTTAATGTTAACTTATATTCTCTATGAATGATGGGGTGTGTCCTTGTCACATGCCGGTTATTTCCTGCTTATATGTTACTGTTTTTTGAGCAACCATTCCAGCAAGTCCCCTTCCCTTCTCGGCTTATTGTTTGACGTTTTTTTATATGCATAAATCCCTACAGCCATGGTTCACACAAGCATGATCCCTCACCCCTATTGTTATCCATGGTGCGGCCTTCATGGGCTAATCCTAGAAGCTACAGCAGCCCCTTTGTTTATTTTTTCTTTCTCTTTTACTTGGTGCATGCATGGCCTGCCTACTTGTTTCATAAATTTGCATATATGCATGTGCAAAGCCCATGACCATGCTCCCCCACCCCATGCATAATTGCTGTTTTTTTTTTATTAAACCATGCATGCTACTGATTAGATGCACCAACCTCGTCTTTGTTATTTGTTGTTTTTTTTTAGTATATGTATGTAAGCATGCTCCCACCACCCCTAATCCACTGTCATTGTTTAAATAAGTTGCTGCCGGAGGCAGCAACAGCACCTTTCATCCTAGTAGCAATCAAACCCCACCAAAACTTAGTTTTAAGGTTGCTGTCCCCTTTGTCTACAGCAAGCCTTTGGTTTCCTTTTCACATAACATGTGGTTTTTTTTTAACATGTCTAAGCATGCCTCCATCACCCCTCAACCTCCTTTACCATTTGCTGTATTTTTGTATGCATGTGAGCATGCTTACTAACCACCAACATCCCCCCTTTATGCCCATTCAAGTGTTGTTTTTTATGTGCATTAATGCTTCCCGATGTGCCTTTGCTTTGTTCACTGTTTTGCCAACCTAAGAGTGCATGGTCCCCTCATCTTGGAGTGCATGTTGGTTTTCGCATGATCAACTTATGCACATTATTTGTTGTTTTTTTTATCTCCTGTGTTGTTGCTGTCCCTTGGCAGTGTAGCTTGTGTGCTTGTGTCAGAATAGTGCAGCATGAGTGCCCAATTGTTAGACTTGGATTGTTTACTTGTTGGTGGTGTAGAACCCTGGAGTTTTGGGTGTGTGAGACATGGAAAAATCAATTTAATGACTTCCTAATCATCACGCGGGATTGGTTAAAAACAAAGAGTCACCACCATTCTGTTTAGGTGTGAATGGACACCAAAATATCAAATAAGTACAAAAAGGCAAATTTAGGGTAAAAATAACCCTATTAAAAAGAAACAACCAGAGATGGGTAAGGGGATTAGGTTATGAACAGGGGAAGGTGTTAGGCACCCATGTTCATCCACACAAGATGGTTGCCAGGTATTGTTCATGTTTTTCAAAGGAAAAAAGGCTTGCTAATCAAAACAAAAGTAAAAGAAAAATAAAAGAATACATGGCTTTTTTCCATGTGAATGATCCAATTAATTCTGGATCCTTCTTATGAAAACAAGAGCCATTTACTTGGGCTTCATGATTGACAGAAATCAAAATAAAGAAAACAGATCTAAATTGAAAACTTCAAAAATCTGGCTTCAAGTTAAATTCTAGAAAAAATATGATTTTTATAAAATACTGCATAATTGAACCTGAACAGTCCAGGATACAAGTATAGCCCAAATTTCACATTAAATTAAGAAATCAAAACCAAAAATACCCACGTTGATGAAAAACATCAAAAGGGGAGAACTTAGACCGTAGGGTCTTCTCTCAAAAATGAAAAGGGACTCAAAAACCACCTCATGAAACCCTAGAAATTACTTTCAGGCCTCTAAATCCAGATCTATCATATAGATCATGACAGATCCAAGTTCTTAGCCTAATATCACAAAAATCACGAAAAAAGTGCTATAGGTGCAAAAGTGGTGAAAATCTCAATTTTAGGAGAAAAAAAGGATTTCATGCTATAAACATCATGGATTCAAATGATTCATTCAGATTCAACACAAAATCATTAAAACATTAGCAAGATATCCAAAGCAGCCACATCTCACAGATTAGAGCACATGGGGGTCTACCCTACGGATCCACCTGTTCTCTTTTCCCCTAGCTCTCTCTTCACGTTTTATGGCTAGAGATGATTCTTGAGGTACTTAAAGGCAGGTTTGGGGACACAAACACAATCAAAGGCCTTATTCTATCAAAAAAGAGAAAAACAAATTATGGGGTTCTATTCTAGGGATCCACCTGTCCCCCTTTCCCCTAGCTCTCTCTTCACGTTTTACGGCTAGAGAGGATTCTTGAGGTACTTGGAGGCAGGTTTATGTATACAAGTATAAACTAAGCCTTATTCTATAGCAATGGAGAAGATCCTATTATTTCTACAGTTGAAGACAGAAAATAAAAGGGAAAAAGGACTTACCTGGATTGAGCAAGCAAAGCAGCAAGGATTCCTCTCTTCACTTGGAGCTCCTTAGACTTCAAATTTCGTGGCCCTTTGCTTAAGGATCTCACCTCTATTTATACGCAAACCCAGGGGCATGGTTGGTCCCGAGGGATATACCATGATCCCACCAGATTGGATTGAAAATAAGGATAATGCCCATCCATGGCCAACAAGGATAATTCGAATAAATAAATAGACAAATTCGCTCACCTAGAAAGATATTTGGATGCAGATAAGGCTCAGAAATCGAGCAAGGATAAAATTCGCACAAATCTCTTGTACCCCGTATATACATTGCGGGCAAGTCATGTCCGCATTCTTATTACCGGCATTGCATGTCCGTGTACAAAATTCGGGCGCGACTAGTCCGCATATACAATACGGGCACTGCTTAAATGATTAAATTTTGTGCATTTTTGACCTATTTCAAATCCCAATTAATATTTTCAATTATTTTCTCATTTTTTTAGTACAATTTGGGGTGTCTATAGGGTGCCAAGGCCCCTGCCTAACTGTTGCATATTGCTGAGAAGAAGTGAGGGGGCAGCAGCTCCTTGCCCCCCTTTCCCCTTTGCCTTTGCTAGGAAATTCCAAAAGAAAACCAAAGTGGAGGCCTCTCTGTAGACACCCCAAATTGCACTAAAAATGAGAAAATAATTGAAAATATTAATTGGGATTTGAAACAGGTCAAAAAAGTGTAAAATCTGGCCAAACTGGTTATGACCGTATTTTGTTTACGGACTGGTCATACCTGCAGTTGATATATGGTCATGGCGTGCCCGTATTAATAATACGGGCAGGGCGCGACCGTAATATATATACGGGCACGGGGGTCTTTGTGCGAATTTTACGTTTTTTATTTTTGAGCCTTATCTGTACCCAAATATCTCTCTTGGGTAAGCGAATTCTCTTATTTATCTGTTCGAATTATCTCATTTATCCTTGTTGGCCAAGGATTAGCATTATCCTTGTGTTTAACTCAATCTGAAACTCTATCTTGCCAAACCTTTGGACCAACCATACCCCTAGCTCTGCTTATAAATAGAGGGTCTCTCCTCTAGCAAAAGGCCACGAAATTTTGAGTCCAAGGAATTCTAAGAAGCTCCAAGAGAAGAGAAAGGAACTCCTGCTGCTCTGCCTGCTCAATCCAGGTAAGTCCCCTATCCCTTTTTATTTTCTGTCTTCAATTCTAGAAGTAATAGGATCATCTCTATTGCTGTAGAATAAGGCCATATCTGTTTTTGTATTCCTAAACTTGTCTCTAAGTACCTCAAGGGTCTCTCTAGCCGTAAAACGTGAAGAGAGAACTAGGGGAAAGGGGAACAGGTGGATCCCTAGAATAGAACCCCATATCTGTTTTTCTTTTTTTTCTAGAATAAAGCCTGTGATTGTGTTTGTGTACCCAAACCTATCTCTAAGTACCTCAAGAGTTTCTCTAGCCGTAAAACGTGAAGAGAGAACTAGGGGAAAGGGGAACAGGTGGATCCGTAGGGTAGACCCCCATGTGCTCTAATTTGTGAGATGTGGCTGTTTTGAATATCCTGATCATGTTTAATTGTTTTTAGGATGAATCTGAATGAATAACATGAATCTATGATGTTTATAGCATGAGATCCCCTATTTTTGATAAAATTTGGATTTTTGCCACTTTTGCACCTACAGCACTGTTTTCGTGATTTTTGTGGTTTTAGGCTAGGATCTTGGATTTATCATGATCAATATGGTAGATCTGAATCCAGAAGCCTGAAAGTAAATTCTAGGGTTTCATGATGTGGTTTTTACATTGTTTTTCATTATTGAGAGAAGACCCTACGGTCTCAATTCTCCCCTTTTGATGTTCTTCATCAACGTGGGTATTTTTGGTTTTGATTTTCAGATTTAATGTGAAATTTGGGCTTTATCTATATCCTGGACTGTTCAAGTTCAATTTTGAAATATTTTATAAAAATCCTATTTTTCTAGATTTCTAGAATTTAGCTTGAAGCCAGATTTTTGGATTTTTCACTTTAAATTGATTTTATTTGATTTCATCTCAATTTTATTTTGATCATGAAACCCTAGGAATGGTATGATCATGTTTGATAGTTCTGGATCAATCAGACTATTCATATGAAAAAAACCATATATTTTGTCTTTTTTTTTGTGATTTTGTGTGGTTTTTATAGCAAGCTTTTTCCTTTACTTTAAACATGAACAATACCTGGCAACCACCTTGTGTGGATGAATAGGGGTGCCTAACACCTTCCCCTGTTCATAACTTAATCCCCTTACCCATCTCTGGTTTTTTTTTTATGAGGGATATTTTGCCCTAAAAATTGCCTTTTGTGCTTATTTGATATTTTGGTGTCCATTCACACCTAAATTGAATGGTGGCGACTCTTTGTTTTATTTAATCCCGTGTGATGATTGAGGAAATCATTAGATTGATTTTTTCCCATGTCTCACACTCTCCCCCATACCTGAACCAATGTGGGCCTGCCCAAGGGCCCACATGACTTGTAGAAGCCCCCTAGGGAACCCACAGAAGTACCCCAATTGCATAAGCTCGAAATAATGCAGTCTTAAAGTGATCCGACAACTCAGGTCGGATCACTTTGGACTTGTGTGTAGCCGACCCTAAAGGTCGGCTTCATGGCAGAAATGCCAATTTTGTATTTTGTGATCTTTGCTATGTTTGAATGGTATTTTCAACTAAACCTGATGAACCAGTAGGGTTTCCGAGTCCCCGGAGACCCGACATGGGACATGGGCCGCCGGTCAACTCGGTACATCAGTGGGCCTTCCAACGGGGCCCACCAAGCTCAATAACCCTTGGTGTATGTAATTAAGCAACTTAAAGCAGTTAACTGAACCAAGTGGGCCAAGCCCAATGTGGCCCATCCCAAACCCATTTTTGTGTGGCATGATGTGTAATAAGTAGCATGGTTTGGCCGAGACCCAAGGCTAGGGCCTATTGGGCTCGCCAAAGCCCATTAACCGAACCAAGGAAGGGTGCAAACCCTAGGCCTCAAGGAACTGGGCTTTCAAGCCCAAATTTGGACTACGGGCCCCAAGCCTTGTAAAACCCCGAATTTTCACCTAATAAATAAATAAATAATAAATAAAAGAAAATATAAGTTAAGTGAAGATTTAGAGGGTAAGTAATTCGAAATAATTTTAAATTAGCCTAAAAGAATAAAAAGGGTATTTTGGTAATTTTCAGAAAAAAAGTAATTAGTAAATAGATCATCAAATAATAATTAGAATTAGAAAATAGAAGAAAACAAATTATTTTGACAAGTTAGAAATTAAAAGAAATTAATAAAAGCCTAAAAGTGGGAAAAAGGGTAATTAGGAGATTTCACGTCTTAATTTGGAGAAAATAAGGTTTTAGGTAATGTTTAATTAAATATTTTGCACGAAAATAGGTTATAAATAGGAGTTTAGATAATAAGAATCTTAATTAGTATTGTTTAAGCAGAAAAATAGAAGGTGGAGAAAAAGTAGGAATTAAATTAGAAGGATTAGACTTTAACTAGACCATGGTTGGATCAACCCAAATTAAATTAGCCAATTAGGGTTGGTTTAGGACTTCTAAAGCCTAGTATAAATAGGAAACTAAGGTTAGACAAGAGAGAATTTTCGTGGGTGTATTATTGAGAGAAAAGAGGGAGAGAAAGGAAGAAGGTGGCTAATGGAGGTGTCTGACCAACCATCATCAAAACATGATCGGGGAAGATCCGTACGGTAGATCGCCTTCAAATTTGGAGGTTTTGTTCATCACTGATGGAACTACATTGTGTACGGTGGATATTTGAATTGGAAGAGTCTAGCTTAGTGCGTTTGGGAGCAAAAGTAAGGTCCAGAATTAGAAGCTTCAATGGAAGAAGGATTTTAGCGTATAAGGCAAGTAGTAACCCTTGGAAAACGTGAGGAATTGCATGATTTCATTTTCTGTGATTTAATATTGATTGAACGGATTATTCGGAACAGTATTTACATTGAATCAAATTGGTTATATGTTATTGATTGGTATTCTTGAAGGATTTGTTGAAATAAAGAAGAAAACTTGATTTAATCATAAAATTAATTATAGGATGGTATTTAATTAAGAAGAATTAATCTAAAAGGCTTTAGGTATGTTTTAGAATGTTAGTAAATAAATTTAGTCCAAAGAAACATATAGCAAAAGCATAAAAATCCGAACTTTGTAAATATGGAAATTTCTGTTAAAAATTTCACAAGCGCGTAGGATCGCCTAGCCCTGTAGAGGTAGGCGCTCTATGTAAAATTTGCAGATTTTGGGAATTTTGTAATAGGAATAATTATCCAATAAATTTTCTGATTAGTTAAGCATGTTAGCATCTTTATAAGGACCTAATTAAGGTATAAAAATTATAAAATTAAATGGGAAAGATTATCCAATAAATTGAAGGTTTCAATGAAAGGATTGTTTATAAAAGGGTCAAAGGGTATGGATATTGCTAGAAATAATACTACTGATACTTATAGCTTATAAACATCTTTTAAACTTCATTCTAGGTCTGTAGGACGTGTGTAGACACCCCAAATTGCACAAACAATCATCAAAAATCATTATCTCCTGGAAAGCCAGCACAGAATTTGAAGAAAATTAATCTTTTACCTGTATCCGGATACTCAATCCGGATACAAGTACTCCTTCTCGTATCCGGATACTCATACCGGATACATGTGAGCCTTAGTGTATCCGGTACCATGTACCGGATACCTTAAGGCCCTTTGTTATCCGGCCTGATATACCGGATACCTTAAGTTTGCTCAAAATTAGGGTTTTCCGAGAGCTTTTCACTTTTACCATCATGTCCCTCATTAAATGAGGGGAAATCGCGGAAATAACCTTAGGGTTTAGGTTGGAGGGGTTCTAGACATTAATTTGTGTCTACCAATGACCTTAGCCTTTGCCTATAAATAGGAGCCTCCTCCTTAAGCAAATGGCACACAACTCTTGTTTTGAATTCTCGCAAAGAAGAACTCCAAGAGAAGAAGAAAACCGCTGTGGAATCGTCTCCAGAACTCAGGTAAGCCTCAACTTTTCTTTTTATTTTTTTGTCTTTACATTCCTAGATCTAGATCTCTTCTTCTACCTTTCTGTAGTGTAAAGCCTTGTTTGTATGTGTGGAAATCCTTCCCCGGCTCAAAGTATCTCAAGACTCCCCTAGCCGTAAAACGTGAAGGCGGATCTAGAAGAAACGAGACTGGGGATTGACCCTAGTGCTAGAACCTATGTAGCATAAGGCCTTTTTGATTGATTGTAAACCGTTCCATATTCAAAGTACCCTTGATTATCTTAAAGAGAACAAAGGGAAACGATAATGGAACGGAACCCTAGGCTATGCTAGAACCTATTTTGTTGAATCCATATGCATGTTGTATTGATCTTGCTTGGTTTTTCACTTTTGCACACATATTACACCTTTTTGGTGAATAGGCTCACATTTGGGGATTTATTGCATTTATTGTGATAAATCTCAAATAAATGGCCTCAATCAAATTCTGGAGTGTTTTTAAATGTTTTTCAAAGGTTTTGGATTCATCTCACACGAATCACACACTTTTTGTCAATTTTCGGATTTGGTTTTCTTCAAAAGTGGCTTAACTTGACAGCACCTGTACCCTTACTTCGGACGTCCGTAACTTCATCATCCGGATGAATTTTGGGACGATTCCAGAACCATGGGAAAGGGGAGGCTGTCTAGTTTATGTCCACCAAATTTCATGAATTTCCATCTAGCGGATTTTTGACACCTCTCTGTCGAAGTTAAGTGGACAGTTCAGGTTCAAGTACAGAACTTGTCACTTCGACGGACCGCCATGTGTTCGTTTTAAGTCCGATTCGAGTGATTTTTATTTCTGAGTACTCCTTTATGGGTCTATTTTCAAATCCAGTTGGTTTCATAATTTTTGGATTCCATTTGAATTATTGGTAGCCGATTTACTCAGAACTGCTCATTTGCATTTTTCTAGGTAAATCTGTGATCTTCGGGGCCTGTTCGGGAGACCACCCAAGGCACATCCGAAGGGATTTTTGTATGAGGCTAGTTTCTCTGGAAAGATGGCCATACAGACTTCAATCACACTAAATTTCACGGATTTCTATGTAGTGGAGTTTTCTAGACAATTTTCCAAAGTTGCCCACTTACCACTTTTAAAAATCCCCAGCAGCAACTTCAAAGGAGCATAACTCCTAGGTTTTTTATCCGAATGAAGTGAAATTTTGCATGAGACTCTCATTTACCCTAATCTTTCAAATGGATTTGGTTTGGTTCAATTTAAAATGATATTTGAATGATTTCAAGACAAATGGCATACTTTTTACCAAACTTCCCGGATTTGATTTAACTTGGTTTTGATCAACTTGTGCTTTGATTTCCACCTCTCTAATGTTCCAGAAATGATATTGACATGAGAGAAGATCTAAAACCCATTTAGATCTTCATGTGAAAATATCATACATTGTTCCTTTTTCAAGGTTTTTCTATGATTTTAGCAAGCTTCTTATTTTCTTTTTAGCATGAACATACACTTGGCAACCACTTCGTGTGGATGAATGGGGGTGCCTAACACCTTCCCCCGTTCATAATCTAATCCCCTTACCCATCTCTGGATTTGATTTTCAAGTAGGATTATTTTTATCCTAGAATTTGTCTTTTGGCTATTTTTGCTCATTTTTGAAATCTTTGGTGTCCATTCTCACCCCAAAATCATGAATGGTGGCGACTCTCCCAATTTTGCGTTGAGCCCGTGTGTTGACGGAGGGATGATCACTCCGGTGATTTTTTCCCATGTCTCACAACTGGCGACTCTGCTGGGGACTTGTGGATTTAAGCATTTTTGTGTATATTCATGCTTTTTACTTATTTTTGAATGCTTGCTACTTTGTTTAATTCATTTGTTTATATTCTTGTATTTCAAATCAGATTGGGATGCTTTTGAATTTTATATGAATAAAGTCATGTATGTTTTGCTTGATGTTGCCTAAAGGTTGATTTAGGAAAAGCCTATCTTGAAGCATGATTTGGTTGTATTTGGTGATAACATGCTCTAATTTGAATTTTGAATACCATGGTTTGAATATGAGAATTAATAGCATGAAATCTAGGGGTTCAGAATTTTTGGGTATTCAAACATGATTCCCATGAAGCATACTTTTTGTGCTTAAAAATTTTTGTTATGCCATGCTTGGGATTTTGGGGGTATATGATGACATGATTTGAGCATGACAACAATGAGCAAAAATCTGTAAATACAGTAGCCATTAGGATGGTTTTCAAGCATGTTTTACCTCATGAAAACACTTTTGTACCATGTCAAGTAGTTGCTAAATTTTTAGGCATTAATTTGGGGTATAAGGGAAGCACTTTTGAGCATTAAAATTCTGGGAATTTCAGTGTATATTTGGGGGATTTCAAGCATGTTTTACCTCTTTGAAACACTTTTGAACCATGTTAAGTAGTGCTAAAATTTTAGGCTTCAATTTGGGGTAAATGGTACACTTTGAGCATGAAAAAGGCATGAAAATCTGGAATTTTAGGGAATGCTTTTGGGTCAAGCATGCTTCCATGGTTTAGTTGTTGTTTGTACAAATAACATGTTTTGCATACCACTTTTTGGGCATGTAATATTTTTGTGCATATTTGGTGCTTGCTTGCTTGTAATTAGCTTCATTATTTTGTCATATGTGCCTTGGCTTAAATTGAATGCATGGCTACGAAAAAGAGTGGCAAGGGGCTGGGACGTTGTGAATGTTACCACAATTTTAAAATTGCACTTGAGCACTTGAAACAATTTGCACAGCCTACCCTTTACCTATTAGGAAGTTGAACCATGAATGTGTGTAGCTTGGCGCACCGAGGTCGTGACTTTGGAAAGCGAAAGTGAAAACATTTACCTTAGAATTTGGGTCAATGATGTGATGACAATGGGATCTGTGATTCGATTCCGGGCATCATTAGACTTGAGTTCTAAGTTGACAATTAAGCCAAAACCCAAAAACCATACGCTTGAAGGTGAAGAAACACGTTTTCAGCTAAAAGCACACAATTGCGTTTGGGGAATTGGGTGTAAATGTGGGAAGGCCGTTTGCATGTTTTACAGGCCAAGGTATAATGTGAATACCATATTAAATGAAGGTAATACAAGGTGGCAAGGTAAAACCATGTTCTTTTCATGAATTTGGGGATTTTGCAAATATAATGTCCAAGCCCAATTTGGGGCAAGTTTTGAAGGTCAAATTAAGGTGAACATCAATTGGGAATGAAAAAAAATCAAATCTGGTGAAAAAAATGAGTCAAAAAGGGCCATTTCGGCAATAACCGGCAACTCAGGCCGGTTAATAACAGCTCTAATCATATCCGGTACATATTTCCGGATACAAAGACATATGCGGATATCCGGTTAGGGTGACCGGATACAATAAGGCATATTCTTATCCGGTATATTATACCGGATACGTTCAAAAAATGCACAAATTGGCTTTTCAGCCCAAATTTTCAGAATAAAATGCCTAAAACACTGTGGATAATCCTTAGGCACCCCGAAAAGAACATAAGAAATGTTCCCAAAAATACAAAATCAAAGAAAAAAAAAACAAAAAGAATAAAATAAAATATTCTTTCAGGATTTAACCTAAGTTTGAAAATCAAAGAGAAAACCAAGGTGTCATATTTTTTGACACCAACTCAACTCAAACATGTGTCAGTTAAACTTTGGAACTTGAAAACTGAGAAAATTCAGCAAATTTGAAAAAAATAAATAAAAAAAAACCCTTGATTGGTCTCCTTTTTACCAATCAAGTCAAAAAAAGTGGGACCTCTGGAAGCCCTAGAATATTCCATGAACCCTTGATTGGTCTCCTTTTTACCAATCAAGTCAAAATTGGGACCCCTGGAAGCCCTAGAATATTCCATGAACCCTTGATTGGTCTTCTTTTTACCAATCAAGTCCAAAAAAAATTGGGACCCTTGGAAGCCCTAGAATATTCCATAAAAAACCCTTGATTGGTCTCCTTTTTACCAATCAAGTCAAAAAAAAGTGGGACCTCTGGAAGCCCTAGAATATTCCATGAACCCTTGATTGGTCTCCTTTTTACCAATCAAGTCAAATCAAAAATTGGGACCCTTGGAAGCCCTAGAATATTCCATAAAAAAAACCCTTGATTGGTCTCCTTTTTACCAATCAAGTCAAAAAAAATGGGACCTCTGGAAGCCCTAGAATATTCCATGAACCCTTGATTGGTCTCCTTTTTACCAATCAAATCAAATCAAAAATTGGGACCCTTGGAAGCCCTAGAATATTCCATAAAAAAAAACCCTTGATTGGTCTCCTTTTTACCAATCAAGTCAAAAAAAAATGGGACCTCTGGAAGCCCTAGAATATTCCATGAACCCTTGATTGGTCTCCTTTTTACCAATCAAATCAAATCAAAAATTGGGACCCTTGGAAGCCCTAGAATATTCCATAAAAAACCCTTGATTGGTCTCCTTTTTACCAATCGAGTCAAAAAAATTGGGACCCTTGGAAGCCCTAGAATATTCTATAAAAAACCCTTGATTGGTCTCCTTTTTACCAATCAGGTCAAAAAAAGTGGGACCTCTGGAAGCCCTAGAATATTCCATGAACCCTTGATTGGTCTCCTTTTTACCAATCAAATCAAATCAAAAATTGGGACCCTTGGAAGCCCTAAAATATTCCCAAAAAAAAAAAAAAAACCTTGATTGGTCTCCTTTTTACCAATCAAGTCAAAAAAAAAGTGGGACCTCTGGAAGCCCTAGAATATTCCATAAACCCTTGATTGGTCTCCTTTTTACCAATCAAATCAAATCAAAAATTGGGACCCTTGGAAGCCCTAGAATATTCCATGAAAACCTTGGTTGGTTATTTTTATCAATCAAATAAAAAAAAAATTTTTGGGACCCTTGGAAGCCCTAGAATATTCCAACACAAAATCAAAAAAAACAAAAACAAAAACAAAAAAAAAACCATTTTTGGACTGGTGTTCACCTGACCTATTTGTCTACATTTATAGGGGTGTGTTTCAAATTAAATGGAAGCTGACTGGTGTCTTTGTTTTTCTTATGTCAGGTACATTTACTTTCAACCCAGGTGCACTTATTTGCAGTCATTGCTCCCGTGACCAGATCCAAAGCAAGAGCCATGAATACTGAAGAGAACCAAGCCCAAGCTACTGTTCCCGCTCAGGACTTTACTCAGCTGCAGGAGCAAGTGGCCGGTCTGGCCAAAATGCTGGGAGACTTACTGGCGGCTCAGGCCCAGCAGGCCCAAGCCCAAAATCAGGCGTCGACTTCTCATCCGGCACCGCCACCTTAGGCCTACATTCCGCCTCCGGCTCAGCCCATCCCTGAACCCATTCTGATCAGTGGAGTCTGAGAAAGAGCTGGAAAAAGAAAAGGCCCGAGATGAGATGGAAAAGAAAATGCTGCTCAGGATAGAGAGGATCCAGGCAGAGCTGAAGGAAGTGAAGGGGGGAGGCAGCCATGCAGGCACTACCTTTGAAGACCTGTGCATGTACCCGGACGTCTGTCTACCGGCTAAGTTCAGGTGCCCAGACTTCGATAAATTTGATGGCACGGGCTGCCCATTGAGCCATCTGAAATTATACTGCGGGGCCCTGTGCCAGTTTGGCCGGGATGATGGCATACTGATCCAGCTCTTCCAGAGGAGTCTGACCGGGTCAGCCCTTCGGTGGTTCACTACAGTGGACCATGGAAGGATCAGGAGGTGGAAGGACCTAGCCGACGCTTTCCTGGACCAGTACAACTTCAACTCTGAGATCGTGCCAGACCGGTACGACATGATGAGGATGACCAAGGGGAAAGATGAACCGGTACGGCAGTACGCCAAGAGATGGAGAGAGGCCGCCTCCCAGGTCAGGCCACCTATGCAAGAGCCGGAGATGATCTCCACATTTATGGGCACACTGGGGCAGCCATTTTACAACCATCTGGTGGGCCAGATCACCACCAACTTTGCTGCCCTGGTACAAGTGGCAGACCGGATTGAAGAAGGGGTCAGGTCAGGACGGCTGATAGACTACTCTACTTTGACTGGGCAGTCTGATCCCTCAGCCTCCATGGCCCAAAAGAAGGGAACTGGGTTCAAGAAGACAGGGGCCCGAAAAGAAGGAGAGGTGAACCTGGTCCAGGCTCCTCCAGCCAAGAAGCCACTTCATGTGAACATCTCGGCACCCCAACAGGCCCAGCAGGCCCAGCAGTCGTACCAAACCCCGCTGAATGTCAACTTCCCTCCCTCTGTGCCAGCTAACACAAGGAGGACTTTTTCTAAGGAGGAGCGGGATGCCTGGTTCGCAGCAAGAAAGAACCGGGTTTTCACCCCTCTACCCATATCTCTGTCCCAACTATTGCCAACCCTGCTGAAAGGGGAATACTTGACTCTGAAGGAGCCCAACCCGAATGCCACCAGGGGGAGAAATTTTGACACATCGGTCACCTGTGATTTCCACATGGGTGCACCGGGGCATTCTACTGATAACTGCTGGGTGCTGAAGCATGCGGTCCAGGACCTGTTGGACCAGAAGGCCTTGGTGTTCAACACTGCTGCACCGGCCCCGTCCGGGAATGATATTGGGCAGAACCCTCTGCCTTACCACAATGGGGCAGGCCCATCAAACTCCATCACTGCCATATCCACCACCAGAAGGGCCTTTGACCCATCACAGCTCATAGCTCCCGTGGGGACCACGGTCCAGGTCCGATTTTTCCCAGAGGAGGAAAAGGAGGAGATCAACATGATCTCCCAAAAAAATAATCTTGCTGCTGAGGACATAAGCTCCTCCTTAAACCGGGTCTCTTCTCTGATGGCTCAGATAAATACTGCAAGGCCTCCATTGGTCTTCAATTGCAGTCCACCCATTTGCTCACCATCCAAGCCGTCTAAGGCTCCACTGGTCATCAACCTTGACCCCACCACTGCTTCCATCACTTCTTCTGTCCCCACCAAATCCAAACTTCAACCCCTGGTTGTAAATGTGCAGCCAGCCCAAACTATCCCTAAACCGGCCCATACATCCCGGTCCAAACTCCAGCCACTAGTGGTTAACATCCCTAAACTAGCCTATTCTAAGGCCGCTGTACCATGGAATTACAGCGAGGGAATCACGGCTACGGTTCAAGTGGTCAAGGACCAGAACCAGGAGGAGGTGAACCTCATGACGAGGTCGGGGAGATGTGCAGGGGGTGAAGAGAAAGAAAAAGAGACATAAGTAGAAAAAGAAAAAAAAGAAAATGAAGAAAAAAGAAAACAGAAGGGAAAAAATAAAGTGGGAGAAGACACCCCCCAGGGTGCAGAAAATGAGGCAGCTAACCTCATAAAAATAATAAAAAAGAGTGAATTCAATCTTGTGGATCAGCTAAACAAGGTCCCGGCCCAGATTTCAATACTGGGCCTTTTGCTGAATTCTGAAAAGCACAGGGATGCATTGTTAAGGGTGCTGCAGAGTGCACACGTATCCCAGACTATTGATCCGGACCAGCTTGGTAAAATGGTTGGTCAAATCTTGTCACATAACGTGATAAGTTTCTCAGAGGGTGAGATCAGCCCAGGTGAGTGTTATCATGTTGACCCTTTGCACATCACTGTGCTTTGTAAGGGCTGCATGATTGCACGGGTTTTAATCGACAACGGGTCAGCGTTAAACGTTTGCCCGTTAATCACTTTTACCAAGCTTGGTCTGGACCAGTCATGGATCAAACAAAATGGGCGGATAGTTAGGGCTTTTGATAGCTCCAAGACCCACTCCCTAGGGGAGATTGAACTGCCGGTCACAATTGGGCCGAATATCTTTAACATCACATTTGAAGTGATGGATATACCCGCAGTATTCAATCTGCTCCTAGGAAGGCCGTGATAACAGTCCTAGCCGAAAACTTGGCGCCGCCCATCGTGTCACCTGATGTACCCTTGATCAATGTGGACCTAACTGTCGACAAGATTGCATTCTACTCATTTCAATTTGAGGCAATCAATTACATACCTGGGGGGTGTGAGAAAAAGAAGGAAAAGGGGACCACTGCGGAAAAAATGGTCAAGAAAGTGATGGAGAAATACCACTTTCACCCGGGGAAAGGCTTGGGGATCAATCTGCAGGGGATGGTGGAGCCAATCACAGCTGAGAAATTGATCCCCAAGGTAGGGTTGGGCTTCAAGCCCAGAGGCTGGAGAAGAATGAAATATGAAGAAGGAGAGAGCAGAAGCAGAGGAAAACTCCCGCATCTAAGGGAGAACTTTCCAAAACCCTCCTATATAATCCAAATTTCTCCTCCCATGGACCAGTCCAAGCCCCCATACCGAAACATCACCCATTCCAAAAGCCTTTTGTTTCGGCCCTACAACCCTATAACCCATCTCCAATACTGGGAGCCGTGGATGGGCCTGGACCACAGCCCGAGCAGCAGGTGGACTTTTCTGAAGATGTTGGTGCATTCTTCGCCATGACTGAAGGCGAAAAGACAGGGGCAGACATGGAACTGCCGTTTATTGACTGGGCCGCAGTAAAGATTCCAGACAAGGTCATTTCTGGATTGGGCCCCATAGCAGAAAAGGGCATTACCCACCCGGTGATGATGGCATCGGATGCTGGACTTAAGGAGCAGACTTTCCCTATTTCCCCTGCTCCCCAAAATTTTGTATTGAACAATTGGGAGGAAACTCCCCTTACCTTTGAAGCAGCGTTAGTTCGGCAAACTGACGCGGCTTCCAAAAACAAACTCCAATAGTGGATTGCCATTTCCCTGAAGGTTCTAATGGGCCTTCGTCTTCAGGGGAATTATGTTTAGAAGGCCCACAAAAAACCCAAAAAGATTTTTCTATTTTTTCTAGGAAATTTAATTTTTTCAAAAAGGTCCAAACCACTTATGAACCATATAATCAGACCGAATTGGACCAGGTTGAATATGACTTCGACCTTGAGCTCGACTTTGATCTCATGGGGGTCGAAGAAGAGATCGAGGTCGAAGGAGAAGACATTCCAAAAGAAATTGAATACCAATTGGAACGTCATGAAAAGGGGGTCCAACCTAATATTGAGGAGACCATATCCATAAATCTTGGGACCAAAGAGGACCTAAAAATTGTGAAAATCGGGTCATGCTTGTCTGATGTGCAGAAAAAGGAAATGTCACAATTCTTGGCAGACTACAAAGATGTGTTCGCTTGGTCATATCGGGACATGCCGGGGTTGGACACGGACATGGTGGTGCATAAGTTGCCGATTTTACCAGAGGTTAAGCCGATTAAGCAGAAGCTGAGAAGATTGAAGCCAGAATGGACCTTGAAGGTTAAGGACGAAGTGGTCAAACAGTTCCAAGCCGGATTTCTGGCAGTCTCTACGTACCCAGAGTGGCTCGCAAACATAGTGCCGGTACCCAAGAAGGACGGGAAGGTCCGAATGTGCGTGGACTATAGAGACTTGAACAGGGCAAGCCCAAAGGACGATTTTCCGCTTCCACACATCGACATTCTGGTCGATAATACTGCGGTACATAGCCTGTTTTCCTTCATGGATGGTTTCTCGGGATATAATCAGATCAAGATGGCTAAGGAGGATCAAGAAAAAACGGCATTTATCACACCTTGGGGCACATTCCACTACACAGTCATGCCATTTGGGCTTAAAAACGCTGGGGCAACATACCAGCGGGCCATGACTGCACTATTTCATGACATGATCCATAAGGAGATGGAGGTCTACGTGGACGATATGATTGCCAAATCATGCAAAGAGGAGGACCACTTGATCAATCTGAAGAAAGTGTTTGATCGGCTCAGGAAGTACAGTCTACGGCTTAACCCGGCTAAATGTGTCTTTGGGGCTACATCAGGAAAGTTGCTTGGGTTTATAGTGAGCCGAAGAGGAATTGAAATTGACCCGGCTAAAGCCAAGGCCATAATTGAAATGCCGGCACCCAGAACTGAGAAGGAGGTTCGTGGTTTTCTTGGAAGGATTCAATACATAAGCCGGTTCATAGCACAGCTCACTGCTATCTGTGAACCAATTTTCAAACTTCTAAGGAAGGATAACCCGACGGTCTGGAATGAGGACTGCCAGCAGGCATTTGACACAATAAAGAGGTATTTGCTGAACCCACCTGTGCTAGTGCCACCAACTCCAGGAAGACCGCTGATCCTATACTTGTAAGTGTTGGAAACGTCGATGGGATGTGTCTTGGGGCAGCATGATGAGACTGGTAGAAAAGAAAGGGCAATTTACTATCTAAGTAAAAAATTCACAGAATATGAAGCTAAGTACTCATCATTGGAGAAGACTTGCTGTGCTCTAGTGTGGGCCACTCAGAGGCTAAGGCATTATTTCCTTAGTCACTCCACACTATTGATATCCCGGATGGACCCGCTGAAGTATTTATTTGAGAAACCGGCATTGACTGGCAGAACGGCTAAGTGGCAACTACTACTGTCCGAATTTGACCTCACGTACATCACCCAGAAGGCGATCAAGGGTCAAGCCATAGCTGATCACCTGGCTGCACATCCTCTGCCAGAATATCAACCCTTGAAGACCAAATTCCCAGATGAGGCAATTCTGTACACTGAAGAGGAGGACAGTGAGAGTTCTTGGTAGATGTTCTTTGATGGGGCCGCCAACATGAATGGTAATGGAATAGGGGCAGTCTTGGTCAAACCAGATGGTTCACACATCCCGATTGCAGTAAAGCTGAGATTCCAGTGCACCAATAACATAGCAGAATACGAGGCATGCATAATTGGATTGAAAGCAGCCATGGATCATGGAGTAGAGGAACTTGACGTATACAAGGATTCGAGTCTTATCATCTTCCAAACAACTGGTGAGTGGAAAACCAAGGATCACAAATTGATCCCCTATCACCAGTATTTGGAAGAAATAAGCACAAATTTCACTCGAATTTCCTTCAACTATATGCCAAGGGCCAAGAATCAGTTTGCAGATGCTCTAGCAACCTTGGCTTCAATGGTCAGCATACCAGAAGGAGTAGACATCAGACCGCTGGAAATTGAGGTCCGAGATGAACCGGCTTACTGCCTCGTTCTAGAGGGAGCACCAGAAGAAGAAGCACCATGGTTTCAGGATATCAAGAACTTCTTGAATAATCGGAGTCTACCAGAAAATGCCACTACCACTGAGAAGAGGACAATACAGAGATTGGCTGGTCAATTTCTGCTAAGTGGTGGACATGTGTACAAGAGGTCACATAACGACATTCTGCTAAGATGCGTTGCCAAGGCTGAATCGGAAAGGCTGATTGAGACTGTACATGGAGGAGTCTGTGGGCCCCATATGAGTGGACACATGTTGGCAAAGAAGATCCTGAGGCTAGGATATTACTGGACGACCATGGAGCACGATTGCTGTACACATGTCAGGAGGTGCCATCAATGCCAAATCTATGCAGATAATAAGCATGCACCCCCAGGTGAGCTGCACAACATGACATCACCCTGGCCCTTCTGTATGTGGGGTATAGATGTCATCGGCATGATCTCCCCTAAGGCATCGAACGGACATAGATTCATCCTGGTGGCGATTGACTATTTCACTAAGTGGGTGGAAGCAGCTTCATATGCAAACATCACAAGCAACCATGTTATTAAATTTTTGAAGCACAATATCATTTGTCGCTATGGACTGCCAAATGCCATAGTATCCGACAATGCTTCAAATATTAAGAACAAGGACATGAAGAAAATGTGTGAGCAGTTTCAGATCACCCACCACAAGTCAGCTCCGTACAGGCCTAAGATGAATGGGGCAGTAGAAGCAGCAAACAAGAATATAAAGAAAATCATTCAGAAGATGGTAGTGAGCTACAAGGATTGGCATGAAATGCTGCCACTTGCTCTACATGCCTACAGAACCTCGATCCGGACTTCAACTGGGGCAACCCCATACTCCCTAGTCTATGGGATGGAAGCAGTCTTGCCCGTGGAAGTAGAGATCCCCTCACTCCGAGTGCTCATGGAAGCAGAACTAGAAGAAGCCGAATGGGTCCAATCAAGACATGATCAACTTAACCTGATAGAAGAAAAGCGGCTGAAAGCACTTTGCCATGGACAGTTGTACCAGAAGAGAATGGCCCGGGCCTACAATAAGAAAGTGAGGCCCAGAACTTTCCAAGAAGGAAACTTGGTGCTCAAGAAAATTCTACCATTTCTGGAAGATCCTCGTGGTAAGTTCAAGCCCAATTGGGAAGGCCCATATGTCGTCAAGAAAGTCTTGTCAGGGGGTGCACTCATCTTAGCAGAAATGGATGGGTCAGATTTTCCTGACCCCATTAACTCTGATGCGGTAAAAAGGTATTTCCCTTGAGTGAATATTTCTAGGAAAGGATCCGAGGCCATTTTTCTTTATTTCCTTCAAAATTCAAATCCCTAGTCTACCCAAATTGAGCCGGTTCGTTTCTTTGATAAACCCAAACCGGATTTACAGTCAAATTGGGGCAAAAGTGAGGAAAGAAAAAGAAAAAGAGAGGAAAAGCAATGGAAATGGCAAATGAAAGCCAAGTGTGAAAAAAGATGCAAAAAATGCAATTTGGGGAAAAAGGGTTAAATTTATCATGACTGTAAATCCGGTTGACCTATTTCCACACTTGAAAATTTTTGGGCCTTTAATACCCTTTCTTTCATAAACTGAGCCTAGCCTTTATTTCGTCCTATTTTTAAGCCCTCGGTGATCTTAGCTTGTTCATTCAAATATCAGAGTAAGATGGGTGATGACGGAATTCAGAAGCCGGCCCTAGTGAAAACCGTAACTGGCGCTAGGGGCAATATTGGCAAAAAGGCAAAAAGAAAAAAATAAGAAAAAAAGAAAGAAAATCAAAGGTTGAGTTGATCATGGGGATCTGAGCCTTAAGCAAAGTTGGCATGAGCAGAATGGGGCAGTTTTGGCAGTTGGGAATGACTCTAAAGGTCCTAAGATGGACGGTTCTGATCCCTCAGTATTTTGTGGACTACCCTTTTCATTATTTAACCTGGTTTTAATTCCTTTAATTATAGGTGATTAAGTGCATGGACCAAATTTCAAAAAAAAAACAAAAAAAAAACAAAAAAATATAAAAAGGAAAAATTATACTTTGGCCAGTGATGATAAATCAAATACTTTTCATAAAACCTTTGTTTTTACAAGCATCTGAGCATTCTGAGGCCAATAATATAAAAACTTTATTTTGAATTAAATCCTTTGTATTTCCACTATTGGAGTTCAATTTTGTACAAAGGTATGAAAAATGTGCAGGAAATAAAGCTAGTCTCCTAGCCGCTCCTCAAGCTCCCGAATCCGAGCTGCCTGAGCTGCAGTGACTCCTGAAGCCCCCTCTGCAGCGGGATCACTCAAGAAGGAAATGACCTCATCTGAAAGGGCCTGCCTAATCCGCATACTCCTAAGGCTGGCCAAAGTATCCTGGTACTTCTGCCGGATCACACGGACCTCAAAGCAACGAGCCTGCCTCTGCTCCTCCAGCTTCTCTTCCACGGCAATACGGCGTGAGATCTGCTCCTCAAGCTGCCTCTCCAGATAAGCGCCCTGTATCCTGAGCTCCTGGGCCTCCCGTACCCATATCTGCTGAAGCCTCTTATGAGAAGCCCGCTCAGACTCTAGAATGTCCTCATAAGTAGGAGCCAAGACTACAGGAGGATCTTCGGGTACCGGGGCCTGAGTCTGTATCTGTTCCTTGATCCAGAAGAGATAATCCTTCACATGGGCTTCTGAAAAGACTGGACCATGCATGAAGCGGACATAGGACCACTCCTTCATCAACCAGGCATTCAGCTTCATAGAAAGGGGCCCAAGACGATCCTCATATCCACATGGGATGATAATCCCCTGGGTCGTACGGAACTGACGAAGGACCCACAGCAGGAGTAGGGATGGGGATGCGAAGTGCGCCAGTGTGCTGGAAGTACAGGCGCTCTCCCAAGTACATCACCCTACCAAGCCTCCCAAGGAAGCACTGGTAAGGCTGACGTCGGAGATCTCTCTCAAAAGCATCCTGTACTGCCATCTCACGGGCAACTCCGACATCCACGTCATTTGGACGGGATAGAATGAGCTGCAAAGGAGCAAAGTGGTCAGATGCAGTCAAGATACAGGAAAGGAAATGAAAGAAAAAAGATAGAGGACTTACATCATATCGGCGGGCACGGTCTAAGTGCACCCGGGCGGTGCGGGGCTGACTCCTATCAGCATCCCGGACCTGGGCCGACCATCGCAGGGCCACAGGGAAATCCGCAACCTCAGGAACCGGGGAGGGGCGGAAGAAGGTCATATAGGTGTACATGAACACCTAACAAAAGAAAAATCAGTCAAGAAAGGATAAAGCCTAAGGAATTAAACCAAACGGATGAATGCAATACCTGTAGAATCTGCCAGAAGAACCGGCTGCTAACTCCATCACCTCTCGGGGATGCCAGGCCTCGAACCGCTCGGCACAGCCCGGCCAAGATGGTCCCATAGATCAGCCGACCCCATGCTAGCTGGCGGGTCTGATGGAAATCTCTCAAGGCGTCCAGAAATAGCGGACTGACACCGGTAGTATCCTCCGAGAAGAAGCAGCTCCCCAACATCAGCAGGAATACATGTCGGAAGATCGGTGCAAAGGCTGCATCCTCCCCAGAGACGGTCTCATGCCTCCTCTCGAAATGTCGAGCCAGACTCTCCCGCAGCCAGCTAATGGAGAGCCGGCCACTCCTCCCATCCCAAGCAGTAGGTGGCAGGGCCTGATATCCCAAGAGAAGTCCAATATCCTCCGCAGAAGGCCGCTCCAAGATGATGGTCTGTCCAGTCAATGGAATACCGGTGATCATCACAAAATCCGAGGGGCGGATCCCCAGCTCCACGTCCGGCAAATGAAACGACTGCGTCTCTGGGAAATATCTCTCCATCATGGCAAAAATAAGCGGACGGTCGGCTCTGAATGATGGAATACTGAGGAAGTGATCCAGGTGGCACCTCCCAAACTCCCGCCTGAGTGCCGGAGAAAGTGACTGTGCCAACTCACTGAATCTCCCCCAGCTACCTCGTAAGTGGGAGGAATGATAGGGAAGCGGCACATCTGCCCTGATGCACATATAAGGATGGCTATCCAAGCCATGGAGGAGCTCTGTATCCTGAACAGAGGCCCTCAACTCCTCAGGGACCCCGGCAAGAGCTACAGCAACCCCCTCCGGAGCCGTATCTCTGGCTCTGCCTCGGCCTCTGCCACGGCCTCTCTCGCCCTCAGGGGCCTGATCCTGAACTCGGCCTCTGCCTCGGCCTCGACCACGAGCGGATGCAACCACGGGCTGAATTTCAAAGGAACAGCGTAAAGATTTGTGTAGAAAGGAGAATAGAAGAAAGAAAAGAGAGAAAGGGCTTGAAAGTCTACCTCAGCAGAGCTCTCTCGAGAGTCGCCTAATGGCTCAGACAAGGTGGCGCTGGAGCTCACCTCTGTCCGAGCCCGCGAACTGGAGGGCTGATCAGCAGGGTCAGCCTCCTCTCTAACTCGGGAACGACTCCTAGCCATCTACACAGGGAAGTGTTTTATGAATTTCAAAGTTGGCTTTGCTTGCAGTTCACATCCAATTTTACATGATTATTTTTCAAAATTATCGTGAATTATGAATTTTACTGGGAAGTGAGAAATACTTCTGTTGCTAATCCTGACACATTTCCTAAAAGATTCCTACAGTACTTAACATTTCCTGTATATTGTGGTTCCAGGATATGAGAAGAGGGAAGGCTCAGGTATCAAAGGCAAGCAGAATTACAGAAATCCAGATTGGACAGTCAATTAAGAAAATTCACAGCAAAATGGAAAGGCAGCAGAAATTCGAATTTATATGACATTTCAGAAAGTCAGGAGGAATTTTCACAACAAATGGGAAGACCTTCGGAAACATGTAATCAGTGAGGTCAAGGGAAAAATATCTCCAATAAGCAAAAAATTGCAGCAAATCGGAGATCAAGACAATCGGATGAATTAAAGTCTGATCAGATAAATGGCAAAGTCCCAAGCAAAGAAGACAGCAGTATCAGCAATGAAGAATCAGAAACATCTAGAATGCAGGATCAAGATTATATCATGTTCTCAGCATACAATCCAAAAATCAGTAGTCCAAAGCATTGCAATCCATCATGATTTGTCCAAAACAACCAAGGCAATTAGCAGAAATCCAAACTTGGCGGAAATGCAGAAATTCAGGCAATTGGCAAAAATCCAGACTTGGCAGAAGTTCAAGCTCAAACTTGGCAGAAATTCAGAAATGCACGCAATCGGCAATTTGCCACAATCAAAAGAAATCCAAGGCATAGCTATTCAGAATCAAGGCTTGATAGCCAAGGCAATAACACAGCAAGCATTCGGCTTCTAAAGGAATCAATACAAAAAGCATACATGCTCGCCCAATGTTTACAATATTTGAAACAGCAAATTAAAAAGAGAAGAATGCATGCTAAGATGCTCACTGACCTGGTCGGATTGAGTCGAGTTGGAGAAGAACAGGCGAATGGACAAGAAAGCCAAAAGAAAATCGAGCTAGGGCTCGACTGCTGCTTTGAATGATCGAACAAGGAAGGTCGCCGGAGTTGCAGACTGTCGCCGGTAACAATGTGAGCCACCGGAGCTCAGGGAATCGCCGGAGAAGAAGGGAGCAATCGTCGGGTGAAGAAGAAGAAGGAGATGACCGGTCTGAGTAATCGGAGCAAGAAGGAAAGAAGAGGAAAAGTCGCGGTCGCGCGCGACTTATAAAACCTGGGGGATCCGGATACTCAGGCCGGATACCCGCAGGCCCTGTATTATCCGGACATATCTACCGGACACCAAAGGAAAAAAGAAAAAAAAAACAGAAAAAAACAGAAAAAAAGAGAAAAAAACAAGGAAAAATATAGAAAAAGAAGAAAAGAAAAAAAAAGAAGAAAGAAAAAAAAAAGAAAAAAAGAAAAAAAAAAGAAAAGAAAAAAAGGAAAAAAAAGCAAACTTGTGCTATAATTCTTACTATTTTCTCAAAATCCTATTTTTGTCTTGAAATCCACCTTACAGCCACGAGAGCTCTGTGAAATTTGGGACAACTTTGGGAAATGTGCCTGGTCAAAAGGATGATATCCACTCAATTTTCAACTTCGTTTGATAAAAAATCAGTTTTTCAAAAATCCTATTTTTGGGCTTAAAATCCACTTCACAGCCACAAAGGGCTCAGTGGAATTTAAGAACTCTTGGAGAGATGCCCCCCTTAAAGTGAGGGCTTTTTGGCAAATCTCCACTCAAAAATGGTTTTCTACAGAAATTGAATTAAACCGAGCAAATCATGTTCAAGGGAATGCAATTTGGGCTTGTCTACTCTTTGCAGCTCACTGCTTCGCAGCTCCCACAAAGAGGGGCAGTTGTAGACACCCCAAATTGCACAAACAATCATCAAAAATCATTATCTCCTGGAAAGCCAGCACAGAATTTGAAGAAAATAATCTTTTACCTGTATCCGGATACTCAATCCAGATACAAGTACTCCTTCCCGTATCCGGATACTCATACCGGATACATGTGAGCCTTAGTGTATCCGGTACCATGTACTGGATACCTTAAGGCCCTTTGTTATCCGGCCTGATATACCGGATACCTTAAGTTTACTCAAAATTAGGGTTTTCCGAGAGCTTTTCACTTTTACCATCATGTCCCTCATTAAATGAGGGGAAATCGCGGAAATAACCTTAGGGTTTAGGTTGGAGGGGTTCTAGACATTAATTTGTGTCTACCAATGACCTTAGCCTTTGCCTATAAATAGGAGCCTCCTCCTTAAGCAAATGGCACACAACTCTTGTTTTGAATTCTCGCAAAGAAGAACTCCAAGAGAAGAAGAAAACCGCTGTGGAATCGTCTCCAGAACTCAGGTAAGCCTCAACTTTTCTTTTTATTTTTTTGTCTTTACATTCTTAGATCTAGATCTCTTCTTCTACCTTTCTGTAGTGTAAAGCCTTGTTTGTATGTGTGGAAATCCTTCCCCGGCTCAAAGTATCTCAAGACTCCCCTAGCCGTAAAACGTGAAGGCGGATCTAGAAGAAACGAGACTGGGGATTGACCCTAGTGCTAGAACCTATGTAGCATAAGGCCTTTTTGATTGATTGTAAACCGTTCCATATTCAAAGTACCCTTGATTATCTTAAAGAGAACAAAGGGAAACGATAATGGAACGGAACCCTAGGCTATGCTAGAACCTATTTTGTTGAATCCATATGCATGTTGTATTGATCTTGCTTGGTTTTTCACTTTTGCACACATATTACACCTTTTTGGTGAATAGGCTCACATTTGGGGATTTATTGCATTTATTGTGATAAATCTCAAATAAATGGCCTCAATCAAATTCTGGAGTGTTTTTAAATGTTTTTCAAAGGTTTTGGATTCATCTCACACGAATCACACACTTTTTGTCAATTTTCGGATTTGGTTTTCTTCAAAAGTGGCTTAACTTGACAGCACCTGTACCCTTACTTCGGACGTCCGTAACTTCATCATCCGGATGAATTTTGGGACGATTCCAGAACCATGGGAAAGGGGAGGCTGTCTAGTTTATGTCCACCAAATTTCATGAATTTCCATCTAGCGGATTTTTGACACCTCTCTGTCGAAGTTAAGTGGACAGTTCAGGTTCAAGTACAGAACTTGTCACTTCGACGGACCGCCATGTGTTCGTTTTAAGTCCGATTCGAGTGATTTTTATTTCTGAGTACTCCTTTATGGGTCTATTTTTAAATCCAGTTGGTTTCATAATTTTTGGATTCCATTTGAATTATTGGTAGCCGATTTACTCAGAACTACTCATTTGCATTTTTCTGGGTAAATCTGTGATCTTCGGGGCCTGTTCGGGAGACCACCCAAGGCACATCCGAAGGGATTTTTGTATGAGGCTAGTTTCTCTGGAAAGATGGCCATACAGACTTCAATCACACTAAATTTCACGGATTTCTATGTAGTGGATTTTTCTAGACAATTTTCCAAAGTTGCCCTCTTACCACTTTTAAAAATCCCCAGCAGCAACTTCAAAGGAGCATAACTCCTAGGTTTTTTATCCGAATGAAGTGAAATTTTGCATGAGACTCTCATTTACCCTAATCTTTCAAATGGATTTGGTTTGGTTCAATTTAAAATGATATTTGAATGATTTCAAGACAAATGGCATACTTTTTACCAAACTTCCCGGATTTGATTTAACTTGGTTTTGATCAACTTGTGCTTTGATTTCCACCTCTCTAATGTTCCAGAAATGATATTGACATGAGAGAAGATCTAAAACCCATTTAGATCTTCATGTGAAAATATCATAAATTGTTCCTTTTTCAAGGTTTTTCTATGATTTTAGCAAGCTTCTTATTTTCTTTTTAGCATGAACATACACTTGGCAACCACTTCGTGTGGATGAATGGGGGTGCCTAACACCTTCCCCCGTTCATAATCTAATCCCCTTACCCATCTCTGGATTTGATTTTCAAGTAGGGTTATTTTTATCCTAGAATTTGTCTTTTGGCTATTTTTGCTCATTTTTGAAATCTTTGGTGTCCATTCTCACCCCAAAATCATGAATGGTGGCGACTCTCCCAATTTTGCGTTGAGCCCGTGTGTTGACGGAGGGATGATCACTCCGGTGATTTTTTCCCATGTCTCACAACGTGCTGGAAAATTAAAATACAGAAAAGTTAAATAAAAACTAATTTAGGTGTTAAGATAGGAAATTTGATTCTAATATAGGGATTAATAAAGAAAACTCTAAGTAGGATTTGATTTTCCTTTATTTTGAGCTTTAATATGAATATTGGTTTATGGAATTGAAGTAACATTGATTTCTATCGAATTTATGATACATGAGCTTTACTTTGAATAAATTGGGAAATTGCATATGAAATTCTGAAAAATGCTTCATTTGGATTATTAAGGATTGAATCATGATTTTCACTTGGAATTAAATATTTTGGTATGGATTGGTATGTGGTATGAAGTTATTAGCTTTTCTTTTACGGTTGGGTGATACGGCTTCTGTGGTAGAGTTGATACTATCTTTTACGGCAGAGATGAGTAATCCTCTGTGTAGAGATGTGTAATCCTTTACGGGTAAAAGTGTGTATGCCTCCTACATTAGCGTGTCCTCCCGTATGTGGTTTTGTCGTGTTTTGTGTCAGTGGGCTTAGCTGTATATGGATCCATAGTTTTGGCTGGTTAGCTAAGTGGTATTTAATTTATGTTGAGTTACTCCTATATGCTAGCGTGCTTCCCTTGCAAGTTAGTTTGCTCTGGGAAGGTCCTATGTCTAGAGGGACACCCCGGTGAGCCGCTGGTGATTCCCTGTACATGTGGATAAACGACCACACTCCATGTATTGATTCTGGTGCTGCATGCTGGTGGTACATGCCAACTCTGCAAGGTTCGTGCGCAATAAGTCGGTGACTACAGCTCTTGTCTAAGCTGCGCTGCATGGGGCTTGAGTATCATTAAGTAGCACTGCCCCTAAGCCGCACAGTGGTATAGCAGTTAGTTGAGTGTCATCTCAAATACTTATCATCTTTGTGAGTCCTGCAATGGCACGTGTTTTATCGCTTTTGTTGGTTTTACCCCGATAACATCTTTATGCTGGTTTATACGAAAGAATACATGTTTTATCGTTTTATTTGAAATCGACGTTGATAACTTGGATTTCTCGTCTTATCGTTGATTAATCGAATACCTCATGACTATTTGCTTACATTGGACTGTTCTAGTTGCATGCACCTGCTACTTGCTGAGATGTAAATCTCACTCCGTTTTCCCCTATTTTTCAGGTTGCTTGGAGAGATCGCGAAGATGGAGTTTAATTTGATGGGTAGAATTATAATTGGTATTTAATGCCACATGTTGATTAGATAAACTTTATTGTAAACTGAATTGATATTATTGAATAAAGAATTGTTTTTATTGGCCACCATAACTCTGATATATTTAGTTAAAGTTATTAAAATTATTGTGAATCTTGATTTGTATCTGACCCCAGCTTCGTGGTAACACCTCGAGTTTGGTTGATGAACTGGACTTGAGTTGTTACAGTAGCAAACCGTGTTCGGGTTGGGTGCCGGTTTGCACTGACCCGGGTTCGGGGCGTTACAAGCCCAATGTCCTACTCACTTTGGAAATTTTAAACAAGGTAAATCTAAAAATATTTGGCAACTATCTTGGGGGCCTACCTAAGGGCCCGCAAACAGAGGCCAACCCACTTTTGCATGAAAGCCACTTAAATTCTTGAATTAAACCTTAATAGGAAATTAATTCACTAAACCTGAACCCAAAGGGCCTCTTAGGTTTAGACAGAGGCCCACAGGGGATACGTGGGCTTAACCAAGCCCACCAAGGACACCGTGGGCCTTCCAACATGGCTCACCCAATCAGACTCAGATCACTTAAAATAAGCAAGATAAAAATCAATTAAAGGGCCCTACACCACTTAGGCGGTCCCACCAGACTTAACTAAACTGCATGCTGAATTAGGAATCGGGTGAGAACCAAAGCGAGTTGACTCAAACCAGGGAACCCATGGGACCCGTCATCCGACGGGGTGGTCTGGGGTGTCTACGGACTTCCCCAGACTACAACCGAGACCTTTCTCAGAATCTCAAGCCGCAGACCAGCCCAATAGACAAGATTAGGCACCCAGGTGTCCTCCTGGACCCCATCAGGCGGTGGCGACTCCGAATTTTCCCGTACCGCGTTTCCAACATGTGCACATCATATTCGATCAAAGATTCAAATTTTTTGGTCAACAAAGATCTACAAATTGATCTAAGATCCCCAAATTACTTAGTTCTAACTTCTAACTTGAATTCCGCATTTAATTACAACAATCGATTAACAAATTCATGTGTCTCCAATACACCATGTGAGTGGCGTATATGGGACAATGGATTACGCCAAGATGATTTATTTACTATTTTCTATCGACAAAGAGTTAACACATCTATTTTCCTCATTAAAAGGGGTAAAAAAACCATTATTATTAAAAGAGAGAAAAACTATTATGAAATCAGATCTTATGAAGAGCAAACTAAAGCAATATGAGTACAGAAAGAGAAGGATGAAACTTCATTTATTGGACACACATACATAAGACTCTTAATATCATACCACATGCATATACCTGCTTGACCATCTCACGTTGCAAAGCACCGCATATGGGGTGCTAGCTTTATTTACTTACACACACTGCTTTTATAATTACGTGCACGATACATAACATACTAGAAACAAAGTTTGTCGTATGCAGGCATAAAGCATGAACGGTGTTGGGGATTATTCAGTTTCTGGAGAGCACAGGATGCGGATACTCTTCCATGCAAAAGGAAGGCACACCGTACGATTCGATCGAAAAATAGCGGCCGGAGGCCCTTGACATCGTTCTCGATTGTACAATAATGCAGGTTGTCCAGTGTAGACGAAACGATAGCCACCATGGTACCTAATGTGAGAGCAGCCACACGTATATGTCTCAGAAGGGCCGGTGCACCTCGGCCCTCTCCACACTGTCATATGACTTGCATTTGCAAAGTTGCTTGTGATTGTCATGAGCATCACAACAACCACCACAAAACCAGTAAGGAACTTGTTTAGAGCCATGATTAGAAGCTATGAGTCTTTTGGGATGCAGTTTTCATTCTCCTCCGATCTCTATTTATAGCCAAACAATGGAGCATGAATATCATACAATGGCTAAGAATGATGGTGCCCTTTGTAATTCTTAATAGCACAAAAGTCAAGAGTGGAAACTTTCCTCACAGCCACCTTCTGAGATAGCTCCAGAATTCGTAAGAAATGGCAACCATTTATGAAAGATTCTTCTGTGATGTGCATGAGCTCTACCCCGTAACGACTTCTTCATAGGATTACTTTAAGCTAATAATAATACTTACAACCCCTTGATGTTTGTCACTTACCCACATAAACCCCATGACAATTGAAAAATAGCAATAACCTTTTTGACATTTGCACAAATGATCACAAAGCCTTCTATTGTTAGTTCAAAAATATTAAAAATATCGAACTAACCCTTGGGAATAAATTTATGTAAAAGCCAATATAATCCCAAAAATATCAAAATAAACTAAGAGAGGTAGTGTAACTAAATAAGTAGTAATTAATAAAAACAAAATTCTAGCTTTCTCTAGCTAGAATTCTCCAAAACTTTTCTTAACAAATAATAGCAATTTAGCCATTTAGCATATAAGGTAAGGTATTTTGTTCAAAAGTGAAGGGTATTTTAGATATATAATATTTGGAAGGGGACTTTGTAAGTGTTTGTACAAATTTCAAGGGAGGTAGTTGCTACTTTCCAAATTTAGGGGGTATATGTGCATAAGTTAAAAACCTCAAGGGTCTATGTGTAATTATACCTAATAATTATTGCTAAAACTACTCTCTTAATTAGAGGTGGCAATGGATCGGGTTCGAGTCGGGTTGATGTATGAGGTTAACAAGCCAAGCCTCAACCCGAACCTGCCCGTTTAATAAACGGGTTGGGAATATCCCAACCCGCTCTAACCTGCTTCAACCCGCCAACCCGTTTAAAAAATTTAAATTATTATTAAAAATTTTAATTCATTCTAATATCAAATCATACCTAACAAGCATAATAACACAACAATCATTAAGATATAACTAAAATAACATGAAGAAAAAGAACTAAAATATTATAATGAAGTCTTAAAAGACTTTACTTATCATCAATGCCTCAATTTATATTACTTGTCATTATATACATTAAAAGAAGAAAAGTTGAGTAGATATTATTATTGTTAGTATAATGTTTTAAATTTCTATTACACAAAAAAATAATCAGGTCATTTCGGGTTGAGGGGTCAAACCCTAACCCAACCCGTTTATAGTTGGGTTGAGAAATCATGACCCAAACCCAACCCGCGGGTTGAAATAGTCAACCCAAACCCCGCCTAAGACCGGATGGGTTGGCGGATCAGAGGTCATAATTGCCACCTCTACTCTTAATCTCTTACGCACAGTATTGATTGTTTAGCCATATACATGAGTCATAATTGCCACCTCCACTCTTAATCTCTTACTCACAGTATTGATTGTTTAGCCATATACATGATGTGGGCACTTGGAAATTGATGTCAGAATCATGGCATCACAGGTCCCACATGACGTTCATCAACCGGCCACGACGATTAGGTTATTAATGTAATTGATCTTTATCTTATCCTATCCGTTTATTTCATTTCAACTTGGATGATCAAGTCAATAGTAATGCCTCGTACATTACCAAAAAAAAAAAAATAGTAATGCCTCGTTGGCTTTCATTCCTACAATCAAGGCATCACAGGTCCCACATGACGTTGATCAACCGGCCATGACGGTTAAGTTATTAGTATAATTGATCTTTATCTTATTCTTTCGCTTTATTTCAACTTGGATGATCAAGTCAATAATAAGGTCTCGTTTGGCTTCATTCTGGTTTAAGAATTTATTCTGAGAATGAGTTCCTAGAACTCATTTTACGAATTAATTTTTAAGGCTTTCTAATTCCGTTTGGTTTGCACATGGTAAAATGAGTTCTAAGGACGCAATGAAATGAGTTCCGTGAAATTTTTCTTTTCCTTTATTTTTTTCCTTTTATTATGAATAATAATAACAAAACTGGTTAATACTTGAAAGATTAAACTTAAAATACCTGAAAAAATAAAAAATAAAAATCCTTCTTATAAATATATCTGAATATAAATATTACAAATATAAACACCTAACAAAACTCATTCATCCTCCAAAGCCCTTAAGAATCATCATGTATGCTGTGATACCAAACTCTCCAACAGCACCTTGTCTTTTCCCACATTTACCACAGCAATAATATTTTTTAAAGTTCAGGATTAATTAGTCCTCCACATCAGCCTCATTTGTATCACTAGTGAAAAAACCGTTTTTACCCTCCATTTATTTGGTTCAACTACAAAAAATTGTTAAACCATTCAACCCTGCATTGTTAAGCCATAACCCAATTCCATTGTTAAACCATTTTCTTCCGAAACCATTTTTTGTGTCCCACCCCACCCTGCTTTTTGTAGAACCCTAGATTTTCCTAATGTAAAATAGATAAGTAAATAAATAACTAATAAATAAACTAGAGAGAGTTGAAAGTGTAAATAAATTTAAAAAAGAAAAACATGAATTAAGTATAGGAATCAAAATTTTATTATAAGTGAGAATCTGTAGAATTAATATTTGGGATTTAAATTTCAAATTATGATAAGAAATAATAACTAGAATAGAATTTGGAGAATTTTGGAGAAACCTAATGATAAAGTATTGAAATTAAAGAAAGGGCATTATGGTTATTTCTAATTAGTCAAATCCATAAAAAGAATAAAATAATTAATTATTAGGTTAGGAAACCTAATTAGACCAAATTTGGGTTTAATTGGATTTAAATAATGAATTTAAGATTTAAAAGAAGGAAAAAGGGCCTAATTGTAATCATGCTTATTTAGGAGCTTTAATTTTAGTAATATAGGAGAAAATCAAGTGATTAGTTAATATATAAAATAGGGATGATAAATAGCATGAAAGTTAATAAATTGAGAGTTTCTAAATTGTAAAAGATTTAGGAGATAAGATTAGAAGGGAGAATTAATGAAAGGTATGCAAGTGGAAAAGTTAGGTATTATCCAAATCTAATTAGGATTTTTATTTAGGAAAGTCTATAAAAGAGAGAATTATAGGAGCATTTGGGTTTCTCAATGTTCTAAACGTATGGAGAGAGAGGAAAAAAAAACATACACGGCTAGAGAATATAGAGAGTGATAGAGAAGAAAAGAAGATACTTTATGATGATAATTAATTTTAGTGATACTTTTTAAATATAATTAAAATTCAGTCAGCACTTTAAAATACCTTTATTAAAATAAATAAATTTTAGTGACATTTTAAAATCCAATTCTTCCAACCAAAAAAAATACACTTTTACAATATTATACAAGTAAATCCATAAAAGCTACAAGCTACCCTCCAATTAAAATGTATTAAAACAAGAGTAAATTATAGAAAAGTCCCCTAAGGTATGTACTAATTACACATACCTCCTTTCATGTTGAAAATCAAGGATTGGACCGCAATCCAAGCCAATCCGGCAAAAAAATTAGAAAAAATTGATTTTTTTTTTTTTTTTGGGATCGGCCAGTCCAAACGATATCGGCAAGTCTAGAGCCAATCTAGTTGGGTCCGGTTTTGAAAATTCAGAAAATTTTGAAAGTGTCAAAAAAATAAGGAAAATTTATTTGTAAATTATAGATTATTGACATAAGATATAATAAAGTTGAAAATCTATGTTAAAATGTCAAATTTTAACATATAATTTGGTATGTTATAATTATAACAAACAATATGTTATTTTTTATAATTTGACATTATAGCATATCATATTATATGTTATAACACATGATATAATTTAACATTATAAGTTTTAAATATAATTTGATATATATCAAATTATATGCTATGATAAATATAACATATAATATCAAATTATATGTTATATGTGACTTTTTGTGATAATATAATTTGACAAATAATGATATATTATAATATTATAATGTAAAGATATAATTTAATATTATAACATATAATATCAACTTTATTATATTTATATCAATCATCTAAAATTTTTAACAATTATAAATATTTTTTTTAGATTTTTTTAAAGTTTTTTGAATTTTTCAGAATGGACCGGTTCCAGACCGACTGATCCCGTTCTGGACCAATCAGTACCGCTCTAGACCAATCCAATGTCATCCGTTTTAATAGGATGATCCCAAACCATAGAAATAGAGGCAAAGCAAAAATTTAGCTTGCAGGGGACAAACAATAAGTTAATATAAAATCAACTACATCTAATGTTCAAATTTTTTAGAAAAATCAGTTTTAGAAAAGAAACTTAAAGGAGGGCAATTGCTTTAAGTTTTAAGGGTTTTAAATAATATTTTAAAAGATGAAATAAAAAAAAGTTTAAAGAAATTCAGGGGCACAATTGCCCCATTAGCTCTGCCCATGTTTTGAAGTAACACTTTTCCTCTATCTAGAACTTGTCTATTATTAGAATAAAAGTTTTATTTGCTTTAATTTAAACGTCTCAACTTATCATAGAATTTAGAAAATGCAGATTTTAATCTCTCCCAAACAGTATCACTAAAATTTAAATTTTCTTGGTCCTCATTTAGTGTTTAGTGATATAATATAAAAGTAATTCACACTCAGACACCGAATTCTTGATAATTCAAAAATAGTGATATCTCATTAAAATAATTGAATGAGTCTATCGTGTCTAAACAAATTCCTTTGGTACTAACTGGTAGGGTTGCACAAATCGACACCTGTGATGCGATTCTGGTATCCGACCCACCCCCTATCCGGCCCGTGCCGATGTCTCTTTTTGAGACGCCAGCCACCCTGGCATCAGTGCCGGGGTGATCCCCACTTTTATTAGAGGTTGTATGATTATGGATCTATCATATATGGATGACCATTGAGTTTCCCAATTGTTGAGATTCCTTGATGAATTTCTCAACTATTGGAATTCCTAAACAAGTTTCAACCTCTAGGGATTCTACATTCATGTATCTTAAGTGTATATTAGCTTTTGGCTTTTCCATAATTATGACTCTGTAGTCTTGAAATGTATGAAATGATGACACAAATTTGTAAAGTGGTGAATGATATTAAGTTCTTAGAGAAGTGAATTTATTTTCTATTTTGAGCATCTCATGACTATATGAAGGAGCAAATCAAGAAAGCATGACAGACAATTTGCTTCCGTTATTCGATACCAGGTTTGAGCTGCTCATGTGCACCGTTTACACCCACCGGCTCAAACCGCTCCGAGTAACATATGCGAAATGTGTCATGTCTGACAACGCATCCTATACCATGCAACATGAGCCATTCTTCATGATAGAAGCAAACTTTTGAAGAAGCAGGCAGGTTGGTTTCATTTGAAGCAGGTGATCCCCTCTTTTTATTAGAAGTTATACTAGGGGACTGCACGCGCTACGCGCGTAGAAAACGTGGGTTCACTGATAAAGAGCCCAAACACAACCCTATTGTTGAGATTCTTGATGAGTTTCTCAACTATTTGAATTCCTAAATAAGTTTCAACCTCTAGGGATTCCTTTTTTTTTTTGGTAGAAGCATTCTCTATCGCATTTCATTCAAACAAAAGGATATTACACCAGTGATAGCTGTTAAGAACTCACAAATTCAGACTAATGGAACCTGTAAATTCAAAACAAAATAGTTGGTTCTTCGAGGGAACCTTCCTCCTTAAAGACTTGAATAAATTTCTTTCATAAAAAAACCTCCGCTCATCCCAAGAGCTACATATAAAGAAGAAGAGAGTTATCCTCCCAACAGACGTATCCTACTCAAACTGAATACCTATCCTACTCAAACTGAATACCAATCCTAATCTGATAAATAACTAATCCCCTAAAGACAGCGGCAGCTCGGCAGGGCTGGCGTCGACCTGTGCGAGACCTAAAGATAAACTTCAAAGAAGAATCCTAAACAAACTCGAATCCTAAACAAACTAAAAGACTTCTCCGATATACTTGCTTGGTCGTCTTCTCCTAGAGACTTGCTTGGTCACGTGACATTCCTCCCGGGTTGAAGACAGAGCTTGTCCTCAAGCGATACATCTGGAAATTGTGACTTGAACTTGTGAAACGACACCCACGTAGACTCATCCTCATCCAATCCTTGCCACTGAACCAACACTTCAGAAGCAGCTCGCCCTCCTCTATTAACCATTCTTCGATCCAATATTGCATATGGCAGGGGAAGAATCTACCCCTCAACATCTATAGCTGGAAGAGACTGTTGTGGAGTGACCTTAGACCCGATTTTCTTCTTCAAACAAGAAACATGAAAGGCCGGATGAATCCTTGAATCCTCCGACAGTACTAATTGATAAGCAACCGTCCCTATTTTCTTGCAAATCTGAAAGGGGCCGAAAAATCTTGGGGACAACTTGTGATATGATCGTAAAACAACTGACTATTGATGATATGGAATGAAACGCAAAAAAACCCAATCACCTACGTTGAAAGAACGTTTTGTACGCTGCTTATCTGCTTGGAATTTCATTCTTTCTTGAGCTTGAACCAAATTGTCCTTAAGGATTTTAAGGATACTATCCCTGTTTCGCAATGCCTGGTCCACTGCTGCAACCTTTGTGGTGCCCTTGACATAAGATAATAGGCGTGGTGGTGGAACACCATAAACGGCCTCATAGGGAGTCAATCCTGTTGATGAATGGATGTTGGTGTTATACCAGAATTCTGCCAGTGACACCCACTTACTCCATTCCTTCGGACGATGGCTGCAAAAACTCCGTAAATAATGTTCCAATGACTTGTTTACCACCTCCGTTTGACCATCTGATTGTGGATGGTATGCCGAGCTGAGATTTAACTTGGTTTCCTGTAACTGAAAAAATGCAGTCCAAAAGTTGCTAGTAAACGTGGGATCGCGATCACTTACTATAGAGGTTGGCATTCCATGCAACTTGAAGACATTGTCAATAAATAATCTTGCCACCATTGCCGTTGTGTAAGGATGAGTAAGGGTGATAAAATGCGCATATTTGGTTAGCCGATCCAAGACCACCATGACTGTGTCACGGCTGTATGAGCAGGGAAGTCCTTCCACAAAATCCATCAAGATGTCAGACCAAATTCTGTTTGGAATGGGAAGGGGTTGGAGTAGACCAGCAGGTGCTACATTCTCCATCTTATTTCGCTGACATTCATCACACTCTCGTACATGTTGCCGCACGTCACCTTTCAATCCCACCCAATAGAAATCTGTCTTGACCCTAGTATATGTTTTATGAAAGCCGGAGTGTCCCCAACCGCACTATCATGATAATGTGAAAGGGCCTTTTCTTTAAATGCAGATTGATGTGCCAAATAAATTTGGCCTTTATAAAATAACATTTCCTCGTGAGGAATATACTTGGTGGGATCGAGAGAACCATCCCTGACTCGTGTGAGCATATCCCAAATCTCTTGGCTGTTTTTCGACTCTTCTTTGATCTCATCAAGCCATGTTGGAACCAGTACTGTGATGGCCAGAATTTCAGCCTTCTCTTCACGTCTGGAAAGGGCATCAGCTACTGTATTCATCTTCCCACTTCTATATTCAACAGTGAAATCATACCCAAGTAATTTGGATACCCACAATTGTTGAGATGGAGTGCCAATTTTCTGCTCAAGCGAGAACTTTAAACTCTGCTGATCTGTTTTAACTAAGAATTTTCTGCCAAAAAGGTAGGGACGCCATTTTCTGACTGAAAGAACCAAAGCTAACAGCTCCTTTTCATAGGTGGATAAGTGTAAAGATTTACCCGTTAAAGCATGGCTTAAGAAGGATATTGGTCGGTTCTCTTGAGTTAAAACTGCTCCAATACCGCTTCCCGAGGCATCACATTCACAGTGAAATTCTTATTAAAATCCGGTAAGGCCAAAACCGCTGAACTTACCATGGCTTGCTTTAGTTGCTCGAATGCTTGAATGGCTTCTGGAGTCCATACAAAAGAGTCCTTCTTTAACATGTTGGTGAGAGGCCGTGCTATATTCCCGTATTCACGTACGAACTTACGATAGTAACCGGTAAGGCCAAGAAACCCCCTTAGTGACTTAAGAGTTTTCGGGCGAGGCCAATGGACCATACATGAGATTTTGTTGGGATCTGCAGCAACTCCCTGGTTTGAGATGATATGACCCAAGTATTCGATGGTTGAACAACCAAATCGGCACTTAAATTCTTTGACAAACAACTTGTGTTCTCGTAGAATTCTTAATACCGACCGCAAGTGCTCCACATGTGCCTGCCAAGATTTGCTATATATTAAGATATCATCAAAAAACACCATAACTTACCTCCTTAGATAAGGGCGAAATATGGTGTTCATGAGGCTTTGAAAAGTTGAGGGCGCGTTAGTTAATCCGAATGGCATTACGAGAAATTCATAATGACCATCATGTGTCCTAAAAGCAGTCTTTTGCACATCATTTGGATGGATTCGAATTTGATGATACCCAGATCGAAGATCTAACTTGGAGAAAATGGTAGCTCCAAGTAATTCATCCAAAAGCTTGTCAATGACAGGGATAGGAAACTTGTCCTTGACAGTTTCTTATTTAATGCTCGGTAATCTACACATAGTCGCCATGAGCCATCATTCTTTCGAACCAACAATACCGGAGACGAGTATGGGCTTTGGCTAGGACGTATAACTCCATTATCGAGTAAATCTTGCACCATCTTTTCGATCTCGCCCTTTTGATAATGTGGATAGCGATAAGGTCTGACACTAACTGGTTTTGTTCCTGGCACTAGATTGATGCAGTGATCGATCTCACGTGTGGGAGGTAGTTCCCTTTGCTCTTGAAAGACGTCCTTCAACTCAGCCAGAATGGGAAGGATCAATGGGGAAACGTCGTGTGGCTGCTCTTTAGTACTAAGGCTATGGATCTGCAATAACATAAAGCTGTTGGTGGCACCCTTACTGACATCTTTAGCCTTTATAACTGCAGGCTCATGTGACGTCTCCCCTTTCAGCGCCACTTCGTGTTCGCCTATTTTGAACCCCAGCGTCAGATTTTTGAAGTCCAAGGTTATTGGTCCTAGACCTTGTAACCAATGTGCTCCAAGAACCCCATCACAACCGCCAAGCCCTAATAAAAAAAATTTTGTTACAATAGGAAGTCCTTGCAGCCACACTTTTACCCGTTCACACCTTCCTAGACAAGGTACCTGTCAGCACCCCATTTTTGTACTATAAAATTGCCCAAGAAGCATATCTTAAACCGGCATATATGTGGGCACGTAAATCGAGGTTTTATATTGGACCCATCTTTTTGAAATAACAAGCCCATAATAAAGAGAATTCTAAGCCAATTCTGATGCACCAAACCGTGCTCAAATCGGATGTCGAACGGCTAAGTTATGAATAAAATAAATAAAGGGTAGTTTGGGGATTTTTACAAAACCGAAATTGGATGCCACATGGCAGCCACGTGTACACCATGGTGGCTGCCATGTAACCAATGACAAATTAAAATTTTGTGGGGTTGTTTTAGTAAATAAGTAAGTTTCCTAATGGGGTTTCTTATGCAAATAAATAACAAAGTTAATAAAAGTTTAAAATTAAAATAATAATAATAATAAAAATAAACAAAGAGAAATGAGTTGGACGAATTGGTCCAACTCATATTCTCTTGAGATATTGAAACAAAGCTTAAAAAATACATAAGACTAATAAAAATGTGGGACAAAATGGACTTTGACCAAACCTAATTGAATGAGGGTGTTTAAGAGAGGAAGAGGAAGGGTTAGTTGTTTAAGAGAGGAAGAAGAAGGGCTAGTTGTTTAAGAGAGGAAGAGGAAGAGTTAAGGGTTTAAGAGAGGAAGAGGAAAGGTTTGGGGTTAAGAATTTGAAGGAATGGGAATCCTCTATAAAAGGGCTTGAAGTTGATAGCAAAAGGGAGTGGAGAAAAAAAGGAGAGAGTTCTTTAAAGCAAAGAAGGAAGAAAGAAAAAAGGAGGAAGAAGTTTGTGCAAGAAAAAGGGGGGAAACATCCGGAGTTGTGCTCACCAGTTTCCGAGAAATTGACTCCATACCAGGTTTTTATTTTATTTTATTTGTTGATTCTTTAATCAAGTATTTTTTTTAGTATTGTTAAATTTTCAAAGTGAAAATAATACAAAGCATGTTATTGTTATGGCCGAATGTGTTATTTCATGTTAGTGTTGTTAAATAAAGCATGTCACGGTTATGACCAAAAAAAAAAAAATTTCTGTTGAACGATTGTTTTTGGGAGTGGAATTTTAAGAATTTGATAAGCTATCATGCCTAATTTGCTATTCTGAAAAGTTCAAGGATTTATAAAAGAACTTATTGTATTTTATGTTTAGTCCTTCTTTAAAACCCTTTTTTAAGAACCCCTAGGTTTCATTTATTATTTCTTTATTTCTTTCATGTTATTTCTTTAATTCTTTTCTTAATTTCTTAATTATTTTTAGATAATATGCTTAATTAACATATTTAACTATACTAACCAGATTTTTTTTATTCTTTTCTTAATTCTTAGATAATAGGCTTAACTACCACATTTAATTTTAATCATAAGCTTAAACATTTGTAACTTTTATTAATTTCTTATAACACTTCTCATCTTATCCAAATCCTTACAAAATGGAAAAATAAAGTGTAATCTTCAATGATTAAATATGATTGAAATTTTTTACACATGCTTTGTGCAAATAAATTATCATAAAAAAAAAATAAGAAAACAATAAAAAATGATTGGGATAATGGAGCATGTTAATTCCTCTAATCTCTTGTATATATGAGAAAGATAAGATAAAATAAATAAATAAAAAATAAAAAGAAAAGAAATATATATATATTTTGAAGTGACCAAGTACATTGCTCCATGATAAAATGTTTGATTTAGATTTCTTTATTTTGGATTTTTTTATATATGTATTATACATGATGTAGTATAGCAACCTTCATTCCTCCAATATTTGTATACATGTGATCATAAAAAGAATAAATAAAAAATATATAAAAGATAAAAAAAAAGAATTAAATAATAGTAAAACAACCCAAATATTATCCAACTAATTTAAGGAAACCCATTTCGGTGGGGCAACCCAGGGTGTTCAAGGACTTCCCTAGGTTGTAATCGGGTCACTTATCCGGAATCACTGATTCAGACCAAAAGTCAACAAGGTGTCTACCTGCACCATTTCAGGTAGTGGCGACTCCATAATAGATTGTAACACGCTCTTTCCGCATGCCCGAGGTGCGCACAGTACCTTATCGCCATTCGCTACGATCACCATAAATCTCCCTTCCGCAATAATTTGAAGCCAGCCTTGTGAGCTAATTTGGGGTCTAGAAAATTATGCGTGCTTCCCGAATCTATAAGTATTGTAGCCATCGTCCTCCCAACTCGTCCTTTTTACCCGCATAGTTTGTGGCATTTGGCTACCTGTGATAGCGTGTAAGGAGATCTCGGCAGAGTGTAGAACAGCATCTTCAGTTGAACCATCTTCAACAAACTCTTGTTCACCATATTCCTTTGTTTCTTCCTCCGGCCAACTACCTTCCATAAGGAAAAGCTTTTGTACCTTGCATCGATGACCTGGAGCGAACTTTTCATTGCAGTTGAAACATAGTCCCTTGTCCTGCCTTTCCTTCATCTCAATTGGAGTGAGTCGTTTGAGAGGGAATGAATTGGGTCTTTGGGTTCCTCCGGTTGTTACCTTGATGGGATCTGTTCGTGTTTGCCGTCGGCGAGACAAAACCTTCTCCTCCTGCATTCCTGCAAGACCAATGGCCTCCGATAAGGAGTTCGGTTTCATCATCTGTACACTTAGTTGAATTTCCTCCTTGAGGCCCCCTATAAAACAACTGATCATGAATGCCTCATTGAGACCCTCTGTTCTATTTTCCAACTCCTCAAATTGAGTTTGATAAATTTCAACTGAAGAGGACTGTCTCAATTTTGTCAACAGTGCAGTGGCATCTTCATATGGCGAAGGTCCGAATCGAGTTTGGAGAGCCTTGGCAAACTGGTCCCAAGAGATAATGGCACCAGACTTCTCCATCCACCTAAACCATTGTAGCGCCTTTCCCTCTAGGTAGAACGATGCGACGAGCAACCGTTGTGTTGGGGGGGTCTGCTGGTACAAAAAGAACTGTTCTGCACAGTACAACCATCCTGATGGATCACTCCCATCAAATCTTGGGAAATCCAATCTGGCACTTCTAGTATGCATCGCTTCTCGTTATCTGTCATGGTTCCATCTATGCCGTTCCTCCAAGTTCGGGCGACCGAACTCTCGCCATTTTCCTTACCGTTGCCAAGGGACATGCTTTCCATTTTAGCGTCAATGGAAGCCATCTGCTGCGTTAACTCCCTCAATATTTTGCCATGCGTTTCTGTCGTCTCCTTAAGCAACCCCATCATCTCGTCAATCTTCGTGTTTCTGGTTGCTTCTGCCATCCCAAGACCAACCGCTCTGATACCAATGTTAAGAACTCACAAATTCAGACTAATGGAACCTGTAAATTCAAAACAAAATAGTTGGTTCTTCGAGGGAACCTTCCTCCTTAAAGACTTGAATACATTTCTTTCATAAAAAAACCTCCGCTCATCCCAAGGGCTACATATAAAGAAGAAGAGAGTTATCCTCCCAAAAGACGTATCCTACTCAAACTAAATACCAATCCTAATCTGATAAATAACTAATCCCCTAAAGACAGCGGCAGCTCGGCGGGGCTGGCATCGACCTGTGCAAGACCTAAAGATAAACTTCAAAGAAGAATCCTAAACAAACTCGAATCGTAAACAAACTAAAAGACTTCTCCGATATACTTGCTTGGTCGACTTCTCCTAGAGACTTGCTTGGTCACGTGACAATAGCCAAGGCCATCGCCATTACATAAGACGTCACACAGAAAATATAAACAAGGATGGATGCAAGAAGCAGATAACCAGAATGCCTAAACACAACCCGAAAATGAGCAAATTTGCAAAGATGCAAACCCTAGCATCACAGATGGAAATCCTCGGAGAAGTAAACCCCTAGGGATTCCACATTCATGTATCTTAATACACCCCTTTAAGTGTATATTGTCTTCTGGCTTTCCCATAATTATGACTCTGGAGTCTATAAAAGAGTCTTGAGAGGTATGCATTGATGACACAAATTTGCAAAGTGGTCAATGATATTGAGTTCTTATATATTTTGAGTTCTCTTATCTTGCTAGTCTTTCTCGTTTTGCTATTCTCCTTCTTTTAAAACAGTATGGGTATATTTGATTTTTTTTATTTTTTTTGTTTTCATAAAAGGCATAAGTTATTGTATGTGTAATATATTGGATGGTGAAAGGTATTCAATTTGCCATAATAGTTTTACTTGTAGAATATCTCATGTACAAGGACCATATGGCCAATCCAAGTTTGGCATTCCTTGAAATTTACTTACGCACTTCAAGAGAGATTATGTCACATGAAGTATCCAATAATTAGGACTTTTTTTTTCTCATTGTAAAACTAAGGAGGTTTTTCTTGTTGAAAAAATTTCAATTGTTGATGCTTGATGTGACAACATCTCCCTCAAATTGTATAGACAAATGCATGAAAAAAGGTGCACATGATACCATTCCACAAATCCAAACCATCTATTTGACAAAGGAATCTTTGGATTACTCGAAGGAATGCAAGCCAGCCTTTTGTAGAACATGCGAAACAATATTTTTTCCTTAAACAATCTTGCAATGTCGTAGTTTAGTACATTTTTATATGGACAAGTTGGTCTTTTCATTTTTACCAGTTTAAGCCCTTTCATGTCAACAAATACTAATACCCCATTCTTGAATTTGCCTCGGCAATACTACCTATGCAAATTGCTTTGAGGAACTTCCGTTTTTCAATTTTTTCTTTTTTAGAAATATTTGAGGAAGTTCTCAAAGAAGCATAAGATAAAAACAATAACACCATTTAATTTCCATCTGACAAAGTTTCAGCACTAATAACATTCTTACCCCAGTGCATTTTCACTTGTCTAACTAGGGTGGTTTCTTTCATCTTCAAAACTTCCTTCCCTCCATCAAAATCAGCTTGTTTTGTTTTTTTTTTTTTTTTTAATAGGGAAAATGCACATGACAAAAGATTTAAATAAGTGGATGCAATTAATTGAGAGATAAATGAAAAAAATAAAACATTTCAGGGAATAGAAACAATTACGTACTTAGAATTAAAAGTAAAAAACACTTTGTATAATATAAGTTTAAGTTTGTTAAGTGGAGATAAAAGTGAATATATAGAATGTGTGGGACAATTTAGGTATCAAATGTCAGCCAGAAAACGCACATTCTATTATATTCACTTCTATTAGCTTCATTGATGGACCTGATGGTACGTGAAAGTGCAAATAGGAGCAAAAACATAGCAGGGAAGGAACAAGATTCAAGAATGACAAAGAAGAAGTTGAATTTTGGTAAAGGCTGACCTCTGCAATGGAATTCATCTGAATTTCAAATCTTTATAACAGGCTGCATGGCCAAATGTGGTGTCCCAAAAAAAAAATTTTACCAACATAAAGATCATAAAAATTGCCATGTCTAAATTTGTTATCTCCTTTTCTTTAGCAGTGATTCTGCACGCAAAAACATCCTGTCAATCTCATCAAGGTCTGGCAACTTTACATCTTCCCCCAATCCATTGCCCTTCTTTGAGTTGATAGAAATTTGGCGAAGGTGCTCCTCGAAATCCTCTTGTTCTCCATCACCTTCTGATGGGAACTTCTCAAACTCATCCAGATATAAGGGGCGTTCATCCTTCTCAGTGTCCTCCCCATCAGAGTCGGTCTCAAAAATATCTGTCAAAGATTCTGAGTCTGAAGTTATGCCCGACTCATCTGTAGAACCATCCTGAGAACATTCACCTCCTTCGGCCAATAACCTTGCCAATTTGTTTGAATCGTCAAACTGAGGGACAGAAGCACCTGCTTCATTGATACCACCAGTTTGGCTCTCATGGCTTCCTTTTGTGCTTGCAATTTCATCTTCATGTTTTCTTTTTGCATGTACTTGGAGTAACTCAAGGTCTTGTTCAAGCCTCGGAATAAATTTCCTAACAGCTCGAAGAGCATCCCTGTACTTGGATTTATCCAAAGCCTGAAGAAAAGTAAAACAAAAAACGAAAAAAGTAATAAGGTTGCCCAAGAGAAAGGTTAGCATAAATCTGCAGAAACAAATCCCATAAAATAAAAACAGAAATGTGAAATAAAAAAGAACATTTTCAACAAGGAAGATTATCAGAAAGGAGTGTCTACAATCAAGTTGGTGGATGTGCAAGTTAACATTCCATTTAAAAAGTGATGTATCAGATAATGAGTTTAGATAACCTTACTGACTGATGTATGTTCAAGAAAATCTCTTAGGTAAATCCAAAACCACCACACTGCAGGTTTACTGAATCCATACATCCAAAAAAAAACCCAAGATATATTGGTGGAATTTGAAGAAAAAAAGCTAAGAGTATAGCACCGAAGAGAGCAAGACGTCTATTCACCCAAGTATTCCTCTGAAAGTTATAGTTTTTATGCACTTCCATTTGAAGTACAAGTGCTGTTAATATGTTATAACAAGTTTCCAGTAATTCTCAATTGACATGCCTTTAAGTATATTCCACCACTGGATTCCCTACGATTCATATCTAACACAAATCACATTTTAGCAGGGTTCATAACTCATTAAAAACAAACTTCATGGTCATTTAAGTGAAGATCTTGACTGTTGTAAAATATTAAAGTGATGATTAGAAAGTTCGCTACCATTCATTATTTCCTATCAAAACAAAATACTATAATGATTAGTTTGGAATCTGTAATTTTATACCATAAGAAAATATTAAACACTCCAAAATGCCCCGTAAAATCATTGACAAGTGATTATATTCATCAGCATCATATTTCAATATCCACCTTTACTTCCCACTAAATAACTGATAGAAGATGGTGAAGAGTTACCTTCTTCCTGGGTAGAGTAATCCTCGGAGACATTATCTCTGTTGGAGGCTGAGAGTAGTTCTTTCCTCTATACATTATTATTGTATTCTCTTCATGTATGTCTAGCACAATACCACCACTCAATCTTGCCAGCTCTGCAGCTATTTCCTTGACCTCCTCTGACGTGAATGTCTTTACTATTACCTTCAGTGTTTGGTGTTTTTTCCAATGTAAATGCATGTTAAGAATGACACCCTGATATATCCCACGTCTTCCAACTGGCACATAATTCTTGCACTTGAGACCCATCTTTAGAAAGAAAAAGTGCTCCTCTGGTGTCAATATTTCTGGATCATGGGTTGCTTCTGATGACTCTGGTGGTTCAATCTTTTTAAGAGCTTCAACTAGTTTTTCTTCTTTCTTTCGAGCCTGTTTAGTTGTAGCAGTGAGAAAACACCATGTAATATATGGAAGAGAAAGAATCTAGTAGCTTGTTTGGACCAAGCAAATGAAAAATACTAAATCAAATTTAAATTATATACTACAGCAATTTATAGGTTTGATATTAAAGCTGGAAATATTGTGCACTATCAATAGCATGAACTAAGAAGAAATCCCAAGTTCAACAGATACTGCAGGGGAGATTTTTAGGGACCAATTTCACAACATAATGATCATATGAAATTTCAAACATGCATTGGGATGATAATATACTTCCAAAAACTCGGCCTGGAAAGTCTGATTCCAAAAGTTGAATGTATGAGTATGATCAACAGTTTCAACCTAATGAAGGGAAACACCAAAGAGTAGGGGAAAGAAACCAACCTGCAGACAGTTTGTGAAGTTTTTATCCCCAAATGTTCTTTAATTAGCATTTAAGTGGCACTTTCATAATTGTAATAACACAGGCACAAGCATGCACACACATAAATACGTAGGTATGTGTAAGCATTTATGTATGTGTGCATATTACATATATATGCACGTATCAATAGATAAAGCCAATCAATGTAATTACAGGAAAGATCAAAATTGACCAAAGATGAGATCAACCAATAGATGCAAGGTAGGTCTTCAAAGGCAGCCCAACTTCCAAACCAATAACTTCAAATATAAAGAAGATGGACGAACTGGGATTACAGGAAAGCTATAATAACAGTTCTCTCTTTCTCCCTCTCTCCTCCCACACACACACACACACCAACAAACACCACCCCCACCCCTCCACACACACACACACTTTTTTTTTTTTTTTTTTTGGTAACAACACACACACAAAAAAAGGAAGAAAAAAATCCCCACAAAGCACCACAATAACAAACCAAAAACCAAAAAAAAAGAAAAGAAAAACACCATCCAATACCCCCTCAAAGCAATATCTATCTACCAGATGACAACTCACATATCCTTGAAAGTGTAACACATGCATCACAAAATGGATGCACAAACAACATTATCATGTACACCATAGACACCCTTTTAAACTAAAACATTAAAAAAAGCATTAATAACTCACCTTCCTTAACTTATACAAAATCTTTTCTTCTGCTGTCATTCTTTCATAGTCTTTTTTCTTCTTCCATCTGAAGTGCTTAAGCCACCTCACAACAGCCCTTTTTCCCTTCAGCTTTTTCCGCTTCAAGTTTACATTACCATTACCATCGACAACTGCCCCATTGGCAAAATTTGATGCAGGTTCACCAACTTTATCAGATATATTCCGAAGCTGACCAAAGCGAAGTCTAAGGTGCTCCGTGAGGTGAAACCTTCCAAATCCAGAGTTACGCAGGAGGAAGTTTCTGATTGAGGACCTTGTGTAAAATACCATACAAGATACTGCATAAAGAGATTCTTTTCATGTAGAGAACAAAAAGATGAATCACTGAGGGAGAAATCCTGAACAGAAACAATTATAATCTTTCTTGGAGAGGGGAAAATTGGTTACAAAGCATGAATAGGGATGAAATCACAATCTCTCATGGAAATGATAAATCACGGCTTAAAAGGATGGATACGTTTTCAATTATATAAAAAGCCCCGCAGATAAGAAACCCATATCACCAAATATACTTGAAAATATAACAAAAATTATGTCAGATTAAACAGTTGAAGCAATTCAATAGAAGAAAACTCTCACTGCACCAACCAGGTCTTGGAAGATATGCCCGGGGCTTGCATGTTGGATTTTAGAAGAAATTGTGACAGCCATGTGCCTTTGATTGTGCAAACAACAAAAGCTACCAAGCTAGCATGGGCACGGCACTGTTCGAAGTGTTGTATGGCTGACCATGTAGATTTCTTGTGTGTTGGACTGAAGTAAGGGAGAGTGATTTGTTGGGGCCAGATATTGTACAGGAAACCACAGAAAAGATTGGGTGATCAGGAAGAGGTTGAAGACCGTCCAAAGCCATCAGAAGAGCTACGCGGATCAACGTAGAAAGAAGTTAGAATTTGCTGTTGGGGATGTGGTGTGCCTGAAAGTGTCACCTATGAAGGGTATCTTCAGGTTTGGAAGGAAGTGAAAGTTGGAACCTCGTTACATTGGACCGTTTGTGGTTTGAACAGAGCTGGAAAGGTACCTCATAGAGTAGAGTTGTCGACAGAGCTGTCCTTGATCCATAACGTGCTCAATGTTTCCATGTTACTGCGATGTGTTTCTGATTCTTTCCACGTGGTAGACTGACAGGCCATACCTCTAAGGAATGACATCTCGTAAGAGGAGGCTCCTATCCAAAACAATGACTGGAAGGAACATGTGTGAGGAAGAAGACCATATCATTGGTAAAGGTGAAATGGAGTAACCACTGTGAGGTCAAATCCTCATGGGAGCCAGAGGTCAAGACCAGAGAGAAGTATCCTCGCCTCTTCTCTGATTAGGTACGGAATATTACTTTCCGTTATTGTTCTGTTTTTAGGTTGTTGGAGGTTTTCTTTATAGTTTTAGTAATTTCTAATGAATTATTCTCTAGGTAATTTATTTCCTTGTCTTCATTGTCATTTGAGAACATCTATTAAACAAAATTTGTTATCGCTTATTTGAGGATTCAGTTTTTATCTTTAATAAAGCATGTCTTACTTCATCGTTTGGGTGCTTTCAAGCAAGGTTGCGCTTCAAGCCTATGCGCCTACCATTACAAGGTGAGTTGGTTTTAGGGCGTAACAGAGAAATTGTATTGTATCTTGAGAATCCCTTGTCTCTCCTATCATAGTTTCTTTCAGTTTTAGACCTCCAGAGCCGAATGAAAATAGGCTTATTTTTCATCAAGCATTTTCTCATCTGATGGGTCCCATAGCAATTTTTTTTCTTTTCCCATTAACTAAGCACGCTAGAATCCTATATTTTCTTAGACTTTCTCAGTATCCAGACTAAAATATATTTTTTTTTATAAGTAATAAGAAGAATTATTATTAATGTATGATAAAGGTGATTTGGAGGTACATAGATCGTGTACCTAAATGACAATGCTAATAGCAACTTTAAATCAAAATTATAGTAATTATAAGTATCCAGACTAAAATATCAATGCAATCAACAACTTTAAATCAAAATTATAGTAATTTTGAGAAGTTATATCATTGTTATATATTGTACATACTTGATTTTCTTAATATTGATTTAGAACATTATAGGAGTTTTAAACTATTATTATAGTGTATACTTATAATTAATTAAATAAATTCATATAACATTTATGAGGGATTTCTAATTGTTGTTCTAGATGATGTTTGGTGTTTCCAAGTGGTTTTATGTCTACTCACGAATAAATACTAGGTTAGGATCCCTTGGCATGTAGGATTTACAAATAAGTCTCCATAAAGATTTTATTATAAGTTCCAAGTTTTATCTGTGCTGACTTCAGTGTCGTTTCATCGAAATTTCCCTAGCACACTGTTCCTGCCATTAGAATTTTGTACGACTGTGCGAAGAAATTCTGAAAAATCCCAAAACTTAGAAAAAAATCAAAAATATTTTGTAAAAAAAAACTTAGAAAAAGAAATAATGATATTAAGGTGAAATATATTAAAAGAATACATTTATAATTTTCTTATAGGGGCTATAACATATAAAGTATGAGGCTGCACTTTAAATCTATAATATATTTTAATCTCATAATTTACAATAATATTAAATATTAATATTAATGTTACTGGATTTTATTGAAATATATTAAAAACACATATTAGAATTGGTATATTATTAAATATTAAATTCAATATATTTTGATGCTAATATATTAATTTTTTTGGAAGGTTAATGAATATTAATAGTAATATATTAACATTAACTGAACGACCACATAATATCCATTGTTTTTATCTTTCATAGATTATCACCCATTTAAACTTAGTTTCTTTTTGGTCTCTCTCATGGAATTCAGAACACAAGGGGCAAGTCACATGAATGATAGGAGAAGGCAGGTGGGGGTAGCAAAAGGCCAAAACGTAAGGGTTTTGACAAATTTTTGGTTCCCTCTCTCCTTAAGCTCTTTCTCTGTTCCCTGCCTCCTCTCGTGGTGATAAGGGAAGAATGTTAAGAAGACCAGAGAGTTAGTGAGGCACAGATATTCCCCTTTCTCCCCCCTTTTATCGTCTCTTTGTCGATTTTTCTTTTCTTTTTTTCATAGATTCCACATGGCATGCACAATAGTTTCAACTGGCAAGGTAAGGCATGCTGCCCATGCTGGTAAAAAATAAGGTGGTTTTAGCACAACAAAATCCAATGGATTCCTATACATAATCCATCAGAACTTGCGAAATTTTCCAGCATGGCATATTCTAGTAAGAGAATAAAGGTGACAAATTTTAGAGATTACCCCTTTTCGTTATCAATATTAAAAAAAAAAAAAGATTGCCTAAAAAAAGTAGCTGTTTCATTAAAATAGAGTTATTTAATTTTTTTATTCATTTTACTAATTTAAGGGGTCTGTCTAATGAGATATACAGATTCCATTCGTCTGATTCCAAGGACTTGGTAATAACAAAAACTTCTTTAATAAATTAGAAGAGGATTATGAGAAGATCACTAGAAGTGTTATTACCATATGAATTCTCAAAAGATATCTTAATCAACAAAACCATATGAAAAATCAAATAATTTCTCTCAGCTAAAATATAAAAAGGAATTATAAGAAGACATAAATCTGACATAGTAACAAACTAAAAATCAAATTAAAAAACCTTGAAAATTTTCTTTTCAAATAGGAGAATGATTGACTGGCATGTAACAGTCAAATTTACGGGTCCAGTCTGATATTGGTATAAACCTGCTTGCACCTAGTTTCTTTTGATTTTTTTAAACATGACGCTTTTTACAAGACTGGCACAACCAGTATCAGTTGACACATAAAAAAATGGATTCTAGCAAAGCCCTAGTTTACTCACCTAGAAAGCCAAATAAGGTGAAAAATAGACAGCTTCAATTGCTTACCCTAAACAAGAGAAAATCTCAAATATGGGAAAAAAAGCTGCAAATTAATATAATAATTATGAGATAAAATTCCTATTATAAGATTAAATGCTATTACATGAGGAAATTACCAGGGAGATACAACAATTTCTGTTTCCTTCACATCCAATGATGCTAAAATTGCATGCTACAAAATGCAACAAAATGGAGAATTTGTTAGGTGATGAACAATCCCATTTAGTTCATTAACTTGTTACCAAAACCAAAATCAAAGCTGAACAAGGTCTTAGATTATAAATATGAATCAGATTGGCAAATTGAATTTTACCAATAAACTGGTTAGAAGCATCCAAAGTATTTGGGCAGAAAGTATAACCAGTATGACTATAAGCATATGATCTGATTATATATTAAAAGAAAATATTATATCAGACAAGAATGTTTCAGGCACCAACTTTCCTGGTAATGTCTTCAGTGGATGACAGCATCCAACTTCTCAGAAAGAATAAAAGCTATGTGAAGCATATAAATTATTGTTCATATATAATAAATTACGCTGCATAGGTTAACAAAATATTTATTTATCATATGATGTAATCATAAGAAAAATGAATTCGATACATCTTCAACTGGTAATCATAAGAATACTCAAGATGAAGTCAATACTTCCATCATAAGAAAAACAAAGCCATACATCCAAACTAATGCCCACATAACTAATCCTAGCAATCAATTCATGTCACTAATGTCTAATTATTAAAATTTCTAAATACACTCAAATATAGCAATTTAACTTCTGCAATCAAACCACTAGCACAGCATCAAAGCAAGAAAAAAAAACATCATATTATTCAAAGAAGTTGCAAGGTTACCATCTATATTCTTTGATAAGGCATTTAAACGTGCTATAGCTTTTAAAACTAATAAAATAGTAGCTCATATGCAACACCTTGTTCACATAAGATAATTATGGGCTTGACATTAAAGGATCCTGTTTCGTGGGTATCCTTTGGTCACATCAACAATGGTTTATGTTGACTCACTTGGGTCTGTCACTAACTTGATATAAATTTTCAGATGAACCAAACCAACTAGGTAAGGAAATATAACAATGCACTTTGAAGAGATAATTCACGCTAAAGCAGAGTAAATCACATCATTCAACACTTTTTTTCCATGTCTCTAAATTGTTAAGAACATACTTTCCTAATCCTCAAATTGCCAATCATTAGATGGCATACACTGACCTTGAAAGAAGAAAAGTAGGCCTAAGGGAATCATGGTTTTGATCTGAAAGTACTGTCTTTCCAAGAGGATGTGAAAACAATTTTTTGAATAAATGATCAGTCAAACCAATGCTTATATATTCTGAAGTCATCTCTATTCATTGTTTCACTCAAAAGTCAACTCACTTGATTTGTGTTAAGGTTTCGGTTGGTCAATTCCCAACCACACTTGATATTTATAAGATCTCCCTTTCACCAACTCTTAATTATCGAAAAGACAGCAAAAAATCATATTTCATTTTACCTTCTTCACCAGCATTGCTTTAGTTAGTAAGAAGATAAAAGTAAAGGCAATTACCTCCAAAAGTACACAATTATAACTAGCAGAATGACAAGAGAAAACGCATCTGTGATCCCTGAGGCAAGATTTCGACCTAAGCAAGACGATATTTTAGTTTAGTTTTGATCTTATAGTAAATTGTGTGACATTAAATTAAATATTTAGTTGTTCCTATTAACTTTTAAACAGGAATAAAAGACCTCATGTCGTTGGCGTTAAGCCTTTGGTTTTCTCAATTGAGGATGAACCCACCTCCCTCCCCCCTCCACCAAAGCCAACCTGAAAATCCTATGGTGCACCACCCTGCCTGCCCCTGCCCCCCACCGACCTTTTTTGTAATATTTTTCCAATTTCAATAGTGTAAGAACTTGCTTAGACCCCATTTTTACATGTTGCTTACTCCCAAGTTTAATACCAACCTTGGAAAGGCCACAGGATTTATAAGTACTCAAATTGTACAAACAAAAAAATGAGTTTCCTATAAAAGAATATATATATATATATATATATATATATATATATATATATATATATATATATATATATATATATATATAATTAAAAAAAAAAGTGTGGGGACAGTCCAAAGATTTGTTGCATAATTTACAAGCAAACACATCTTAGACATAATCTTTTAAATCTATGCATCAAACAAGAAAATATTATTAAGCACATAGTCCAAGGGAAGAACAAAGCCAATTTGAACAGACCAAAAATGCACCAGGGAAGTATAACCAGACAATGAGAATTCATTTTTTCAATCAAGGATAAATTGAATGAACAAACAAAAAATAAATAAATAACTCATTACAGTCCGATATTTTGAATCCTCCTTTTTTGTTGTTCCATCAATAACTAAATTGCATCTAGGTGATACACAAGTCCAATATGATATTTAGGAATAATCCCCAAGAAAGATGAGCTTCCAAAACTTGTCTACTTTGAATCTGCTCTTATAAACTAATGAATTAGCTACTGCAATATTTTTTGCACTTAGGTTTCCCATCTGTCTTTACTGTTTCACAAATTCTAGTAATCTTTGGAATCATCAAAATATTAGCATCAAACATTATTAATACTCAGCTCAAACGCCATCTCTCCGAGAAAAACATCATTTCCCAATTTCCCAGTTGATGAACTAGGAAGAAAATAATTCCATAAAATGGAAGCTTGCTTATGATGCAATAACCGAAAGGTCTAAAACTAATTTTGATGCAAATCATCAATACGTAAAGCATTATCACAGAACTTAATCTGCAAGCTCCGTTATTAATCCATTTATCCCATTTGAATTTTGATGCTTCTTCAAGTTACAACAATCGACTCATGTCACTGTGATTGAAATCCGCAGCATCTCAAACTATAAAAACAAGAACATCTAAAAGTTTGTAACGCAGCTTAATATCATCCGTACGTCGTTCAAATGTGTCAGAAAAGAGATTTGTAAATTTTTTAAACGGTATAAATCAAAATGACCTCTTTATGAATTTAAAACAATCAATGTCGCGTCTGAACTCTAAGTGATCTTCAGAAGCTATACATATTGAAAAGATCGAAATAAGCAAAGGAATCTGCAAGATGAACGAGATGAAGAGAACGAGAAACTGATTTAAAAATAGAAAACAAAAGAAAGACGAACAACTCACTCTTCTGGTACAAGCAGAGAATGGACGGGACAGATTGGTCATAGCTGCGACAGCGGATCTCGGTGTTGAAGATGTGAATGAGCACTCGACGAAAAGCTTGAAGAGAGCGTTCCTCATTTGGAAAGGCAACGCCTTTTCGGATTGAGAGCTCCAGACTACAGAGAAATCAGAGTACCAAACACTCGCGGGACTAGATTTATGCAAATCGAGAGAACTCAAGGGCTCCCTTCAAACTTGACGTCAGGATATTGACCCGCCCCGACCCATAATGGTTAGGGTTTGGCAATTTATGATCGGCCTAGGGTTCAAAAAAAAAATCGAAATTTAATCTGAGACGTGCAAAAGAAAAGATGAACCAGCAAAACAACAGGGATTAGAAGAAAAGAAAACAGAGATATCATGTTACGTGTCTGACTGTTGCTCCAAAAGCCCCAAGGCTTATGGAGACTTCGTTAGTTAAGCACTTAACATTTAAAACCATAACATTCAACCACGCTTCCACATCAAATGTCCACAACAGCCCATTCTATCGACACTGATCCTATGATAGCTCTTTCCCTCATTTATAGGTCGCCCCCTCCAAGACTCAAACCTGGGATATAGCAGTTGGCTCTGATATCATTTATTACATGCCTAACCGTTGTTTCAAAAGCCCCAAGGCTTATAGAGACTTCGTTGGTTAAGCACTTAACCTTTAAGACCGTAACATTATTTGTTACGTGCCTAACGTTGCTTCAAAAGCCTCAAGGCTTATGGAGATTTCGTTGGTTAAGCACTTAACATTTAGGATCATAACATTCCACCACGCTTCTGCAGTCAACGTCCACGGTGACCCACTCTATCGACATTGACCCGGTGGTAACACTTTCCCTCTTGGCGGCTTCACTCATTTCTCAGTATTCAATGACTTAGCACTATGCCCATACATAATACCAAGGTATTTTAATTCAACCTATAGGTCGCCCCCCTCCGAGACTCGAACCCAAGACATGGTGGTTGGCTCTGATACCATTTGTTACGTGCTTAACCATTGCTCCAAAAGCCCCAAGGCTTATGGAGACTTCGTTGGTTAAGCACTTAACATTTAGGACCATAACATATCAAAAATCAAAACTTAATCTGATCTGAGAAAAAAGAGGTGCAAGTTTGTAGTCAGAGGCGCCGGGCTGTATCAGAACAAAGTAGAAATCGACCGTTGGGATAATGGAGCGTCTCCCTTTTCAGTAGCTGAAACGACGCTATATACAGAAAAATTGCGGTAGGTTCTTGAGATGGAGAGAGCTTAAACAAAAGGAAAAGGATAGAGACTCGTGAGCTTGGAGATTGGAGAAGACAAAGCATCGTATGAAGAACCGAAAAACTAGAAAATACTAAGACGGAGGAGAGAAGAAAAATGGAAAAGGGAAAATTGGTTTTAAGTGATACTAGTAATGATCATGCGCATTGCGCGTGAATAATGAGCAACAGAATGTAACAAGAAAAAGAGAAATTACAGATTTGCAGTAAAATGTGGTCATAAAAATCAATTTTATAAGGAGTTTCAACATCAAATGGACAAAATAATTGTATAAATAAAAATTGATTTTTTCTATACAAAGTATGATATATGTTAAAAACACTGTAAAAGCAATTATTGACATGATTGTTATCTGGGTAGTTTTATATATTTGTACACACAAGAGTTGCGCTTCATCAGTAGCCATTCCCTCGAAATGCCTTGAATAATTCTAAGTTGGTCCTTTTTGGAGAAACTCGGGTCCTTTTCTTTCAGGGCATTTAAGGCAATATTTATTTATTTTTTTGGTGGAAACATTTAAGGCAATCTGAACCTCTAAAAACAGGATATTGTCATTAAAAAAATCAAATATTTTATGTGCAGGTAGCAGAAGAGAGATGATCACGATTACATGAACCACCAACTCATGAACTTGATAATTTGAAAGGTGGTGGAACTGTGAAGACCAGTTGAGATTTCGTCCATGAAAAGAGATTTTGCTAGTCCAAGCAACATTTTCCCTGGGTTTCATTAAATTGAAGTTATGTAAGAGAAATACTAAACAAACAACACAATTTCTCGATTAAAAACATCATTTGGGAGGTCGAAACACAAAATTTTGCATACCAGGCTTGATATATTATACTAAGAAGAGTTCTGAATGTATAAATAACTGTTTCTAGAATTTTTAATTGGAGAAAAAGCCATATGGTTATAAGCACAATACAGTACCATTTTAATTAACAATCTGATTACGAGGATGTGATACAAACTGAAAAATCTGAAGGAACATAACAGTGATGGGTGCGGACAATTTACTTGTTTCAATAGATATTTTAATAGCATCTGATTAGATTAAAAAAAATCTAATTAGTGAAAAGAAACTTTGAGAATAAAAAAGATGCAAATGTCCAATTTTATGTTCAAAGATTCTCTTAGACACAGTAAACTGTAGGAATCTTAAAATTACTACATTCCTTTGCAGACTTATTTTAGAAAGAAATGTAATCACAAATGCTTCATTTCTTACATTTCAACATCTATATCATCAGCTCACTCAATTTGTAAATTATAAATAGTAGAACATTTGATCCCATTCATTTATTACCTTGACAAAGCAAGGTATAGAACAAGAACATCATGTTAAACCTATATCAAATCCTGGAGTCGTAAATTTGGATAGTACACGCATCATTAAAACAAGACCCTCTCTCTTACTAACGCATTTGACACCCTTCAATTATCACAATCCCAAATTGCCCAAAAGTTATTTGTTTGGGATAAACAAGATACCATTATAAGATTGTGTTCTTCATACCATGTATCAAGGGAAAAAAATAAGTAATGTGTAACATAACATTTAGGTATAAATCCAGGAAAAAAAAAACTGACGACATAATCCAGCATATGAAATGATGGCCTTGCCGTCTTCTGTACATATATGAGTTGGAGTTGCAGAGAAGTAACCTCTACCATAGCCCTGAGAGAAGAATGAAATTAATAAAAAAACATATAACTTGTACCATAGTTAAGGAAATGTAATGCAAATGATACCTTTGTGGCCAAAATGATTAACAAAAATTTGACTGAATAAGAGACTTCCAAGTCAAATTTGAAGAACCCATGTCCATCATCTCATAATTGTAGTACTGAAATAAGGATTGGACTAAAACATTTCCATCCTTCTCCAACAGGATACTGCTATGATCCTTATTCATTCTCAAGTTCTTGGAGTACGTTATATTAGAAGGAAGGGGAGGGGAAAAAGTCAACCATAACCTATTTCAAACTATAGATTTAATTTAATTTTGATAAAAGAGCTAAAACACTCAAATGTTTAATGTTGGAAAAATTGAATCTTTGAATGAGTAACTCATGGAAAAATTATAATTTATAATACTAAAGCAGTAACGCAACAGAAAAAAAAAATAACCAAATTGTTAACCATGCCAAAAAAAAAGAAAAGAAAAGAAAAAACATATCAAGAATTTAAATATACCAAAACCAACTACCATTGTCTGTAATTGTATCAAAAACAATATATATATAAACGTTCCTACATCATCATTCATTGTCCACAAACTTCTCAATAGAAAAAATAACAAGTTCATGACCTGAAAAGTGAACATAAAAGAAAAACATATCAACAATTTATTTGATTAGACAATATCCAAAAGGCCTCTTTTGGCTACATCTTATTCATGCTTTTATAAATATATTAGTTATGAATAAAAAATATATATTCATATATAAGTGATTAGTCTAACCATTTCAATATTTCCCTTTGATGGTTGAAGATGGAATATACTCTACGCTATAAACACCAATTTCAACAAAATCTTCACAACTGTAGTTGTATTGACCATTCCTAGCCAAACATAAACTTTTTCAAATTGTAACTATGTAAAGCTTCCATACACATTCTTGATCACGCAAACAAATTCAAAAAAGTTCATTTCCTAGACCAATATGAAATCAAAACAAAAGAAGGAAATGATAAATAAATAATAAAAAATCTACACACAAATGCATCAAAATCCAACAACATATGTTACATTATAAATAATATAAAATATGTTTTTACGTTTGTTGTAAATCCATTGTAAGACCAAGCAATTTTTCAACCCTCACATCAAACAATGTAACCCAAAGTGATCTAGTGTTATCAGCAACTTTATTTTGCATTCTACCACTAAAAAAAGTCAAAGACATTAATAAATAAAAGAATATTATATTTATACACTAAATGCAACAAGACAAACAAAGGTTAATTCGGACAAACCTATTTTTGTATGTTTCTCTTGATAACTTGAATGCTTCACAAATAAACAAACCATTGATAAGCTCTAATTTTGTATTGCAATCTAAAAATGCAATATACCAAGGGTTTTGCTGAGTGCTAACTGACACGATTCGTAGTTTACACTCAAACGTATTGTTCTAACATTGTTAACAACACTAAACATTAATAAAATGAAGATCGAAGTATAAATAATCAAATTAAAGTATGTATAAAAATTTACCTGCACAGTTGGCTCGAATTTTAGAATCTCATCGATAGTTAGACGCTCATACTTGAGTTTAACAACTTTTCAAAGAACATTTTGTGTAACTTGAATTGCAACTTGGTTATCCATTGCCCTAGTGAAAGAAATGAATCTAAATAACGAATGACTGGGTTTAAAAACTTTAACTAATTGCAGGCATATATCATTCGATTGATTATTATCTTTATAATTCAATAATAATGTTTAATGGGTTTCCCAATTAGTTTTTCCATTTTATTTTTTTAAAATTATTTTTACATTTTAATTTTACAAGTAAAACAAATCTCAAACCGCAACTAATCATAGATTTACAAACAATAAAGATTACAGGCATAAATCATTTACATAATAGATATATTTAAACTAAATGAATGCATATAGTGATTCATATGATTTACATAAAAGATATTCTTTGCCTTTTCCTATTGTAAAACTAAAACCACATTTAATTCAATTATCATACTATTATTACAACAAAAACAATTCCAAATTTAGATATTATGGTAGAAATACTTAGTGCAACAACAGCACATAGGAAATTGAAAATGATCTTATTAGGTAAGAAATTCACGAATAAAATATGGCATATATATACTACCACTAAAAATTGGTGAATTGTCTTATAATACCACTAACAAATTGGCAAATAAACACTAAGATCGAATTGGTAATGACCTTTTTCCACATCTGCGCTTTTCAATAATTGTCTTCTATTCTTGCCTTGGCCGCTTGTACCATCATCATCTACGGCCTTCTTAGATGCATTCTTCATAGCATCTACATAAATAAAGAATATAGATAAAGTTCAAAGTTATACAAAGTAAAACACTAAGCAAGACATATGTTACGAGACAAGAGTGAACAAACACCATTTGACATCAAACCTCGCATTGTCCTCCTTTTTTTTTTTTTTGAAACTAATGAACTAAGCAAGAAATATGTTACAAAACATTAAGATTTTTAATTAATGAACATTAGTGGACCATAAAAAATGAACTTAACACGAGACAAATAAAATAAACGAATATAAAACAATCATTCAATTTTAACAAGTACCATCATCATCTTCATCAATACTAATATCAACTGTGTTACGTTGCACACCACTTTTTCTTTCTGCCATATCCCAAATTTCGTAATCAACATTGACAAAACCGAATACATGAGTTCCAATCATGGAATTTTTTTTTCAGCTAACAACTATAATTTCTGATAGCAATTTTTAATAGAACTAAAACCTTAACCACAGAAAATATTGATTCAGCATTTCTCAAAGCAACTATTCAGCATGTTCACTGGGATTACTTCAAAAGGATAAGTATACTAAAAGTAGATGAAAATCATGTATATATTTGGTTATTATTTGGAGTAGAAGAAAGAGTCTATTATATCCAAAGCTGCTAACAAAATAAAAGAGGCCAATTATCTGAAATAAAGTCTATTTTTAATTCCTATGAGCGATACAGTTGATGCTGTATAATTTATAATTTATCGGAATACTCGTTGTATGCTTGTTAAGCTGCTGCTTCTTTTGTGATGTACATGCTTATAGAAGCGCTTAAGAAAAGGGAAAAAAAGAGATAAACAATATGAGCACATAAGGAAATTTAAATTCGCCCTCACTAAGCTCTCCCAAAACGCCTTCACCCAAAAAGAGATCCCATACTAAACAGTACTTGAGGACTGAAAGCTCTTCCAAAAGTATTTATTTATTCTCCTTAAATAAATATGATGGAAATTCACAAATATGCATTTGAGATAAACCAGCCCTTGTTTATGAAATGATTAATCAAAAGAATATTTTCCAAAGCTCAATTTAACGCAAAATTGATATTCAAGGTCTTGCAAACTGAAACAAGCAACACTGTTTCTCGAATAAACACGTCATTTGGGAGGCCTAAACACAAAATTTTGCATACCCATCTTGATATATCATACTAAGAAGAGTTCAAAATGTATAAATAACTTTTTATAGAATTTTTAACTGGAGAAAAAGTCCTCATTTGGGTAAAAAATGAACCCGCACAAATTGAACAAGAGCATTGCAATGGGAAATCAATATAATATATTCCTAGAAACAAAATTGCTAGTTCCTCAACTGGAATTAGCTATGGCAATGGAAAAAAAATCCAAAAATAAGTTGTGCGATGGAAAAAATGGAAGAAGCAAGTGTAATCCTTACTTGGAAGTCGATTTCTTCAATTGGTAAAGCTTGAACCATGAACGAGAACAAACACAACATGAAGACCAAGGAGAGGCGTTCGTATTGGATGGAAATCGTCGCAAAACCACACCGTGAAGAATGAACAAGGTGGATTGCACTCGATTTGTTTATAATGGAAGAGTGAGGAAGACATACCGTAAACATTGAAGAAGGTGAACAATTCCATTTCGACCGTTACGGAACAGGAATTAGCATAATAAAATAAATTATGGAATTTGTATAATGATACATGGACAAGGTTAATTTGATATTTTTTGAAGGGACAATCCTTTTCTCTCGTATACTCATTGTGGAATTACATGTCTCTATATTAATATTTTTATTAGAAGTTTGTTGCATTTTACTTTTCTTGTGGTGTGAAGATCAATATGAAAGTTTACCCACATTGTAGCTTAATGTGTTGCTAACTTGAAACATTTAAGTTATTTAGATCCTTTTTATATAAGAAGCCACTCATAAATAATTATGAGTGATTTCTGTGTGTTTCAGCGTTTGGCATAACCTTGTGAAGGGTTTGAAGATATGCTTTTTGTTTTGATGTGTAATCTTTTTTTTTTAAATAGAAATTACCCTAATTAGGAATGACCGAGTTCAATGAAGATGTGCTTTATTTAGATCCTTTTTATATAAGAAGCCACTCATAAATAATTATGAGCGATTTCTATGTGTTTCAGCATTGGGCATAACCTTGTGAAGGGTTTGAAGATATGCTTTGTTTTGATGTGTAATCCTTTTTTTTAAATAGAAATTCCCCTAATTAGGAATGACCGAGTTCAATGAAGATATGTGCTTTGTTTTGTAATTCACTTTTTTTTAAATAGAAATTATCATAATTGGGGATGACAAAAAAAAAACCAATCCACTTTTATTTGTGTAATCCAAATTTAAAAAAAAAATAGAAATCTCCGTAATTATGGACGACCAAAAAAGAACCAAACGACCGGGTTCAATGAAGATATGGGTTTTGTGTAATCCACTTTTTTTGATAGAAATTCCCCTAATTAAAGACGACCAAAAAAAGAACCAAACAACCGGGTTCAATGGAGATATGCGTTTTGTTTTGTGTAATTCACTTTTTTTTTAATAGAAATTCCCCTAATTAGAGACGACCAAAAAAGAACCAATCCACTTTTATTTGTGTAATACACTTTTTCTTTTTAAATATAAATTCCCCTTTTATATGTAATAGGATTTGCAATAAAACATATGGTTATCAGAAATAATCTCTTAAAGATTTCATCATTGAATATATACACGCATATATTTGCCAATCCCCTTATTCTCCTAAATAATAATAATATAATAATTAGGAACGACCAGCTTCAATGAAGAAATGTGTTTTGTTTAGATTTGTAAAACAAAGAACCAATGTTGGGAAAATGTCTTTTCCCATGTGACAATTGAATGACAAAGGTTCATGGAGTCTAATAAAATTTCTGTTAAGTGTTAAAAGTGATGACATGTGTTGAATGAATCGTGAGTTGAGTCAATGAAGTTTGTTTAAGTTGGTGGCTTTAGTTTGCTTCCAGACCTAACAAAAATCTCAGGTGAATACGAGAATCTGTTAGGTTCTATTAGTTAGTTACAAAGGTTGTTGAGGTTGTTGGGCAGGTAGTTTTCAAGATGGTTGGACCCCTGATTTAAAAGGGGAACTGAAGGATTCTAGAAGAAGATCTTTTGGGAGTCCAGAAGTAGCTTGGTGAAGAGTGCAGCTGGAGAAAGATCAAAGATGTTGAGGTTGTTGTAGAATTCTGGAAAACTGGGAAAGTTTTCAGAACAAGAACATTCCAGATCTGTGTACGATTGGAATGGGCAATCTCATTGATCACATCATGTTCATTTGAAGTCTTGAAACTGCTGGAGAAGATGAAGATCAAGTTGTTGCAGACAAAGGTTGTCGAATCAACTTTGTAAGTGAATTTTTATGGTTGTTAGAAGTTCACTGTATGTCTGAATTTTTGTAAAGAACATTTCATATGAATAAAGTGTTTCCAGGCGTGGTCTTCCTCAAAAAGACTCGAGGTTTTACCTAGATTATTGTCTAGGGTTTCCTCGTAAAGATCTTGTGTCTTCTTGTGATTGTTTTGATATAATACTTGATACTTGTTTAGAATCTTAGAGAACAGGGACCTGAGATTAGAAATCTCAACCAATACACTTAAATTGAAGGTGTAAGGCTTTTAATGAAAGAACCTTTTTGTGCTTTTAATGAAATAACGTTTTGGTTCCTTTTGTTTGCAATCAATCTACTTTTATTTGCAAAATCAATCCAGTTTTATATTTATATTGACTTTTTAAAAAAAAATTCCCCTAATTAGGGACGACCAAAGAAAGAGCAATCCACTTTTATAAATAGTAGGATTTTTTCAAAAACAATTTAAATTCAGTTCTCGAATTCTTGGTAATTAAAAATTATTGATACTTTTATGAAATATATAATTGATAATCAAAAGCATTTCTTCCAAAAAAAATGCCAAAAAAAACTTCCAAACCTCACTTGTAACGAAATGAGGGAAAAAGTTTTAAAGTCTTTTGAGGGTATTTTCAGAAGAAACTCTTTATGAACAGTAAAATTACACTAATTATCAATTATTTTACTCTCACTTCTATGTAGAGCTAACATCCCACCATTGGGCGACTGAATCAATTATTTTAACCTCATTTCCATGTAGAGTTAGCATCTCACAGTTAGTGTTTTTCACTTTTTTATAAAAGTTTTATGTGGGATCCCACTTAGAAGAACACTAACCATAGGATGCTCCACGTGGAAACATCCCATTTTAAAAGCAAGAGCAAATTTAGACCCAAATCACAATCGATTTGGTTAGTTATAATGTTGAGGTGGTGATAATAAACCTGTAAAATAGGGGAAAATTGGAGGCATTTTTTATACAGAATGTCAAGCAATGCTTTATATATAAAATGTAGGTTGGTTTATCCCCAAAAATGTTTCATTACCCTGGATAGAGAATTGAGAATTCTAACTAGTTTTGATAAGTTGGTGTGTATGTAATGTAGTCTATCAAAACATACCCCTTGTGAATGTGATTACAGTACAATTGAGATTCATACATTTACACACTATGAACCAAACCATCATATCCACTCAACAGAAAATGAGCTACAAGGGAAGGCTTAGAGCTGACACATTTTTTATCATGCACTTGGGATGGCATTTTTCACCTTAGTACTCTCTTGGTTTTTTAAGGATTTCTGAGTAGTTCTGAGGAGTTTATTTAGAGTCTCCTTAGCACTGCTGCTTATTGTCCTTGTAAAACTCTTGCTGTTCTTCTCTTCTGTGTTATTGTTACCAGGCTCAACTGTAATAGACTTGCTTCGACGGTGTCCAAGCACCGGAGACTTCGGGCGTGTCACTGGGATCTGCATTAAACCAAATACCAATAAATCACCATTACCATCTCCATAATTTTCATGTATCAAGTAGCACAGGCATAAAGATTACCTTCTTTACTTCAGGCTTAGGTGGGAGATCTTTCTGCAGGTAGAAGCTAGGCAATGGTGATGCTTTGAAGGTCGAATTTTTCTTTAGCTCCTTAATTTGTGAATACTCTTCTTCCTGTTTCTTTTTATCAAATTTACAGGTCTTTATAAATGAAAATGATCTATATGTTTTACCTAATAACTAGTAGTCTCTAATAAGTACCAGAATACAGTATTAGACAAAGAAGGGGGATAAAATAGTTAAGGTATACCTTGGCATTGGCTTGTGATTTCTTTCTTTCTGCCTCCTTCACTTGAACTTTTTCTTTTACTTTAGGACCATTCTGCAATTTTGAGAACGCAGAGAAGTGATGTTGTTTTCATGGTTGTTTGTAGCAGATAGACTACAATACTTAATGCTGTTTTACTATCTGTCTGTGGTTTACATCTACGATGCATTTGTATGAATCTTCTTCTATATACACATAAGATGAGTCCAATTATATGTAGATGATAAAGACTTGATTAACATGATTGAATTACTAGTGTGCAGCTAATTAAGCAATTGCACCTCCATCTGTTTCAATCAAGAAAAGGACTTACCTCTTTTACTTTCTCAATTTGCCCATTTCTTGAAGTTGTTGGCCTTGGGGTGGTAAAATTTCTGCGTCTCAGTTCTGGGTTTCGCTCGCTTCCAAGTGAAGTTTGAGCTTGACCTCTGTGTTACCAAAACCTTAATTCAACTTCAACTACATGTAAAAATGAAATTTACTCATTTTTTCCTTGAATTTAAAAGATTGTTCTCGGAAGCTCCGGACAAGGGTTAATGACTTTATTTTAGTTGTCTTACAATTGAAATAAATCTGTCTGGTAAGGCCAGAAGAATAACTAAAATCATAGTCCCTAGATACTATGTACTTGGATGGTGAGAGACACTGTTCTCTTAAGCTGTGCTCTGGTTTGACAGAATTTGAGGGAAAATATAACTTTGCTTCCACACTTTCTGGGCTTTTGAACGAGAGCGAAGTGTAAAATACATATACAAAGCCCTTTCAAAAGAAAGCCTACAAAAATTTTCATTTTAAAAGCAAAGACTTAAATTTTCATTTTAAGTCTTTGGTGACCCTATCTTATCTCTGTAGAAGGTGTTAGGTACTGACAAAAGTCTGGAAATCAGTACAACTGCCTAAATTTGAGTTTTAAAGAAGCTTAAGATGTGAGAAATTTCCAGTCTTTTACTAACAAAAACGTTGAAATAGAGGAGGATTATATGGTATGAACGTACTTGTAATTTAAGCTGACTGATTTGGATAACTTCTTTTCTGGGTCTTTATAATCTTCTGAAACACCTCTTCTTCCTCGAGACATTCTTCTGTCAGTTGCCAAAGAGAAAGGCTGAGGAACAGTGCACTTGGCCTTCTGGGTCTGTTTAGAACCTGGTTTTTGTTTCTTCAAGGAAACCTGCTGGGTTTCTCCCACTTTTCCTTCTTCATGGACCTGGTTCAGAACAGAGTCTTCTCCCCCATTTTCAGTTCCTTCTTCCTTGTCATCCTTTGATAACAACTGATTCTGTTCTACAACATGAACCCCATTGTTTTCTTCTTCAATTTCCTTGGGGACTTCAGTTTTTTCTTCCTTGGCCTCCTCATGCTGAAGACTTCCCTTCATTTCATCCTTCTCTTCCATTTCTTTGGAAAAATCAAGCAGAAAGCCCAGGAGTTCTTATCTATATAATGCAATTACATTTTTCATCTGCAAGCATAATTTTAATGTATTTCATTTTAATCTTTCATCCAGCAGCACAGCTAATTGCCTAAAAGAGCTACCATATCCTATAAAATACAAAAATATATATGTATTACATACATTTATTATACATACATAGATATGATCAGAGAGAGAGAGAGAGAGAGAGAGAGAGAGAGTATATATTATTCTATGAGATGATAGCTGGTGCAGCAATAAAAGCACAATAATTCCAATTTAATACTTCATGTACAGGCTGTAATGACCATTTAGTCCAAATGATCCTACCCAAAAAAAAAAAATTTTAGTCCAAATGATTGATGAATGACATAGTCTATATATATAGCCATCTTTTCCAAGTCAGCAGATTTGTTGTAGTAGTAATCCTAATTCCACCTAACACAATGGGTGAAGCAGCTTCAACGGCGACCAAATTCCGGTCATCTCACCGGAATCAGACGCCATAAGTTCTGAAAATATACACATGGATCATATTCCCAACTTCAATTAAGAGTCATATTTAGATGAGAAATGCTTCTTCCAATGTGATGAAAAAGCTTTGGTTTTAAGTGATCTCAGTGAATCCCACATCAAACAGATTATTAGGAGGATCAAAGCAAAGCACAAAGATTTCTTCAAAATGAAAATCAATTTAGAGAGCTATAATTTTGAAGAAAGCACTTATAGATCAAGGAGTGCAAACACTATATATGAAGTGAAAGGGGATGAACAAGCTCACCTTTGTGCTACTTCTTCGCTCCCTCTTTGAAACTCACACAGATCTGGGAGGCACAGAAGGTACCATTGTTCTTAATAGCTTCATTCACCTGGCTAAGAGAGAGAGAGAGAGAGCATTGGATGCCGGTCAATGGGCAGGCCGAGCACCAAATCACCATTTTTCTGAATTAATAATTGAACACTGATGCTTGACTTGGTCATATGATGGCTTGATTAACTCCTGACTTAGAATCAATGCAATGCAAGTGGCCACAAGGCAAGGGCGCTTGCATCATTATGGTGCAGAACTTCTTGTCGCATGGCCTACTTAGATTTTTATTCTTTAGGTGCTAATGCAGATATCTTCTGGTTTAAGGCCGGCATTGTCTTTTATAACGATGTTGACTGATACCAACATACAGACACCTTATCCAATCTATATCTATATCTATACTACATTACATGCAAGGTGTCCCTTGGGAATCGTTCCAAGTTTTATGTTCATTTTTCCCAACATGCCCTTTTTTTTTTGGTAATGAAAATGGGGGAAAGGGAACTACCAGCATAGGGGTTTCCTCCCCGTTATGGAATGTTTGGATTGAGCCAGAGCTACCAAATCACCCCACCTTAGTAAGGAAAATGGACCATCACCACAACATGTTATGGAATGTTCGGATTGAGTCATAGCTATCAAATCGACCCCGCCTTAATCAGAGAAATGGACCGTCACCACAACATCACGAAAGTGCATTATTCCTATAGGCAGAGATAATTGCCTCGGTCCTTGGACTAACCCTGTATGGAGGGGATTTGATCCTTAGACCTCTAGCCTCCAAATCTCTTGGGAGTAATCCATAGGACTGTTGAATCACTACTTTCGTGGTTTCCCAACATGCCCTCAGATTTCATTCTTAAGACATCCATGTCTCAATCATTGCAAACTTAAAGCAGTTATTGTTCCCTCCCACCTCTTCCATCCATCCAACATCCTTTTCCTTTTTACAAACGTGCACGTACACACCTTGCTAGTATGTTTAAAGCCATTCAATGTCTACCCCATTAATGATTCATAAAAGCTCGGCAAAAACCGGTTTTTATGGAAAATAATCACCCCGTATCTGCTGGAGCATGAAGCTGGAAGATCGGCTGGAGCAAGTACCGATGTTCGCCACGCGTCCCGCTACTCCGCACGGACGCCATGCAAACGAAACTAACGGAAACGAAGCAAGCACTGTTCGTCCGTTTCTGTGCTGCAAAAAAAATTTTTTAATTTAAAAAAAAAACCGGCAAGATAAATTTTGAAAATTTTTGAGGGCGAGAAGGAGGGAGAGAGAGGGAGGTGAGAACGAGAAAACGATTCTGAGAGACTGAGAGTGCGTTTCAAAACGGGGTTTGAAGCACTGAGTCGCCTGTTTCAGATTTTCGCAAGAGATGCCGGATGTTTGGGTTATCGGCGTCTACGTTGCTGCTCGAAGTCTTGGTTCTGTTAATGGTGCCATGTATCCCACTGATGGTGAGCATTTGTATCCCCTGCAACTCTCTCGTTCGTCTTCCTCTTTTGTTTTTTTTTTTGGTATATCCTACCACCTCACTGCAAGAGCCCCTTAATCTAACATATCAACTGGGGATGTCCCAGAGAATAACCCGTATCTTATTGTACTCTCTTGCTCAATTTTTCTGCCAAGGAGTTTGGTGATCTTAGAACTCTTGGTAACAAAGCGTTGAATTTGAATGCCAAAGATCTAGCCTTACCTTAAGAATCAAGTGATGAATCCTGTCCAAAGGCCCCAATCGACCACCTGTTAGCCACTCAAAAATGGCTGCACAATCCTCTCGGTGCTAGTTGGGGTATTGATTTCAGGATTTCTCTTCTCCTTCATTTGGGGATCATTTGGGGATTCCTCCTCTGCTTTTAGAAATCGACTGGATTTTCTTCTTTCAAAAATCGACCGGACAGAGGACATGCAGGTAAGCATTGACTTGTGCATTTTTCTACTCCTTTCGGAAATTGATTTTAATTAGAAAATGAATTTTGATGTGACCGAATGCCAATGTCCTGGACTATTGGTGTCACTGAATACCATTTTTTTTCAGTTTTGTAAAAAGAATTATGGAGTGATTGCCCCCTTTTTCAACTTCTTTGGATGTATTTTGTTTGCCTTATCATGCATTAAAATTGCTTTTCTTTTGCTTTCAAAAGTTTGCGTACAAAATGTTTGATAAAAAGCTTACATGAGAGCAGCACATAAAAATGAGTTCATTTGTGCATGGTTCGTGGTAAAATGTGTGCCCAATTTGTATACAATTTAGTTGTTGTCTCCTTTATTTTCAATTCAGAAAGTTCCTTTCGTAGATTTAAATGGAAATATGATTGGTGCTTGGATTGCTTTAAAAATATAGGGTGACCTATAGACAAATTATATATATAATAACCTGTAGATGAATTGGTATCCAACTTTCTAAAGAGGAGTTATATTGCCAACTGTTGTCACTGCTGAATTGTTCATGAAATTGAAAATTATCCTACCCATTGTATTCTTTTAAAGACTTTCGAAATGTTAGACATAGTCTAATGTAATACTGCAAAGAATGATAGATGACTACATAATATTGATATTATATGATGATATTTTGATGAGATAAATGATCTCTTCCATAATTATTTGCAGGTGATGTGAGACATGGGAAAATCACCGAAATGATCATCCCTCCGTCAACACACGGGGCTCGAAATAAAAGTGGGAGAGTCGCCACCATTCATGATTTTGGGGTGAGAATGGACACCAAAGGATAAAAAAATAAGCAAAAAAGAGACAAAAGAAACATTCTAGGATAAAAACAATCCTACTTGAAAATAAAATCCAGAGATGGGTAAGGGGATTAGATTATGAACGGGGGAAGGTGTTAGGCACCCCCATTCATCCACGCAAAGTGGTTGCCAAGTGTATGTTCATGCAAAAAAATAGAAAGCTTGCTAAAATCATAGAAAACCTTGAAAAAGGACTAATGTATGATATTTTCACATGAAGATCTAAATGGATTTTAGATCCTCTCTTATGTCAATATCATTTCTGGAATATCTCAAAAGATGGAAATCAAAGCACAAGTTGCTAAAAAACAAAGTTGAATCAAATCCAGAAAATTCAGTAAAAAGTATGCCATTTACCTTGAAATCATTCAAATACCATTTTAAATTGAACCAAACCAAATCCATTTGAAAGATTAGGGTAAATAAGAGTCTCATGCAAAATTTCACTTCATTCCGATAAAAATCCTAGGAGTTATGCTCCTTTGGAGTTGCTGCTGGGGATTTTTAAAAGTGATAAGTGGGCAAATTTGGAAAATTGCATAGAAAAATTCACTCCATAAAAATCCACGAAATTTAGTGTGATTGAAGTCTGTATGGCCATATTTCAAAAGAAACTAGCCTCATACAAAAATCCCTTCGGATGTGCCTTGGGTGGTCTCCCGAACAGGCCCCGAAGATCACAGATTTACCCAGAAAAGTACAAATGAACAGTTCTGAGTAAATCGGCTACCAATAATTCAAATGGAATTCAAAAATTAGGAAACCAACTGGATTTGAAAATAGACTCATAAAGTAATACTCAGAAACAAAAATCACTCGAATCGAACTTAAAACGAACACATGGCGCTCCGTCGAAGTGACAAGTTCTGTATTTGAACCTGAACTGTCCACTTAACTTCGACAGAGAGGTGTCAAAAATCCGTTTAATGAAACTTTATAAAATTTGGTGGACATAAACTAGACAGCCTCACCTTTCCCATGGTTCTAAAATCGCTTCAAAATTCATCCGGACGATGAAGTTATGAGCATCCGAAGTAAGGGTACAGGTGCTGTCCAGTTAGGCCTTTTTTGAAGAAAACCAAATCCGAAAAAGTGATAAAGTGTGTGAGATTCGTGTGAGATGAATCCAAAACTTTTGAAAATCACTTGAAAACACTCCAGAATTGATTGAGGCCATTTATTTGAGATTTATCACAATAAATATAATAAACCCCAAATATGAGCCTATCCCGCCAAAAGAGTGTAATATGTGTGCAAGAGTGAAAAACCAAGCAAGATTAATACAACAACATATCATGCATATAGATTCAACCAGATAGGTTCTAGCATAGCCTAGGGTTCCGTTCCATTATCGTTTCCCTCTGTTCTCTCTCCCTGTTAAACACGGTTCTTCGAGATAATCAAGGGTACTTTGATTATAGAACGGTTTTCAATCATTCAAAAAGCCTTATGCTACATGGGTTCTAGCACTAGGGTCAATCCCCAGTCTCGTTTCTCCTAGATCCCGGCTTCACGTTTTACGGCTAGGGGGAGTCTTGAGATACTTTGAGACGGGAAAGGATTTCCACACACAAAAAGAGGCTTTATTCTACAGAAAGGTAGAAGAAGAGATCTAGATCTAATAAATTAAATACAGAAAATAAATGAGGGTTGAGGCTTACCTGGGGTTCTGGAAGCAATCCAGCAGCGGTTCCCTTCTTCACTCGGAGTTCTTCGATCTCCAAAAACTTGGTCCTTTGCTTGAGGAGGGGTCTCCTATTTATAGGCAAAGGCTAGGGTTGTTGGTAGACACAACTTAATGTCTAGAACCCCCCAACCTTAACCCTAGGGTTGTTTCCGAGATTTCCCCTCATTAAATGAGGGATATGATGGTAAAAAGTGATTTCTCTCGGAAAACCCTAATTTTGAGCAAAAACTAATGTATCCGGCATCTCAGGCCAGATACATTAGAGCTTTAATGTATCCGGCCTATGATGCCGGATACACTAAAGGCTCCTTATATCAGGCACTTTAGACCGGATACAAAGGAAAGTACTTGTATCCGGCCTGAGTTGCCGGATACAAGGAAAAAAGCCCTTTTTCCAAATTTTAACACAGGCAATACTTATTTACATGTAATATCGTTTAAGTAAATGTCCTCGTATTTTTTAATCTCCATTTACTTAAGATATTACATGTAAATAAGCAAACACCCCCCCCCCCCCCCATTTGAATCCATTAAAAATAATTCCAGACCCAAATTCCAAGTGAATAAAAAAGTCAACTTTCCAGTTCTAGGCAAAATTCCGATTTTTCAGGTCTGGAAAAAAGGTTCAATATGTTAAAACCAAGGTATTCGTCAAGATTTAAAATCTCAAAAAATTCTTTTATGCAATAACATGGCTAAAAACCTGATTACCGGGAAAAATTATCTTGAAATCTGGCTTTAAAAAATATTTCATTTTCTGGGGTCAAAAGTCAACAAAATTCAACCGAAAAAAGCTTGACTTTGCACAAAGATTGAATTCGGGCCTTTTCCTTTTCCGTTTTGGATTCAAATGGGTTAAGTATCTCAAACCCAATGCAAAGAATTGAAAATTCCAATAAAATATTTCTCTCCTTCAAGATTTATCAAAAATTGTGCAATTTTGGGGTGTCTACAGGTGAATAATATCAATGATATAAGCTACCATATAGTATAAATTTTTCTTCTTGATCTGATGTCCTCAAATGATTAGTAAGCATTGATAAGCACGTCAAAGGGTATTGGTTTTATAAGAGAGAGAATATTAGTGATTACAAAGAAATAGTTAACTCTTGGTTTTGGTGACAGTGTTTTATATATGTTGCACCTTTGTTTATGAGTTCTCTTGGTAATGTACTATTTGGAACTAATATTTTATATATTTAACCAGAAACAATATTAGTGAAGATGGTAGAATTCAGTGTAAATTATATGCATAATTTTGTTTTCCCTTGATAGGTGTGGGCTGATGAGCTATAATTCCTCCCAAGTTTCTTCACAAGCTGGTAAGATTCTTGTGTAGGAAGGGAGATTGTTACTTCGATGGTTTTTTCATCTTTTAGGTGAGACTTTGAACCAGCATTTAAATAATTTTGTTTATTTATTTTCAAGTCTTCCAATTTACTTATTGATGGTTTTGGGATCTTTGTGGTGCAGAGTGTAAGACCCTGATTTTGTGAGTTATTTATTTATTTATTTAGTTATTTATTCTGATGTATAAACTGTGTTTATCAGGTTATTTTGTGGTTTGAGGGCTTAGCCCATACTCGTATGTACAGGCGTTATATAGCCATTTTTCCGAAAAATCGTAGTATTATCATTGGTATTATTAAAGTATAGTTATGTGATTATTAACGCGAATAGATGCTGAACATGTAGTATCTTCGGTGGGCGAGCATGCATAGGATCAAGGGGTTAAAAGGGTTGATCGACCGGCGTATACATCTCGCAAGGTAAGTGTTAAATGAGCAAATAAGGGAAAGTAGGGTTTTTGGTTTTAAACGAAATACGCGTATACTTAAGGAAACATTTTCGTTAAGTCTGGACATCAGGAGAACTCGCGATTTCGGCTGGAGTGGCGACTAGGGCTTCTGTTCGTGAAGAACCATAAATCGCAAGTGCTGGAAGAAGGAGTTCGGAGCTGAAGTTCATTGGGTTATTTCTCTCTGCTCGAGAAGATTAGTTTCGGTAGATTTTTCATTCGCGTGTGTGGCCGGAGAAGTGATCGGCCGAGGTTTTACCATTCGGGAATAAGCACACTCAGGTGAGTAGCACTGATTTACAACTGGATTTTGTGTTTTATGTTTCTCTCGAGATTATTCTGATGCATGGTTTATATATCAACTGATAGTATGTGTTTTTCTGGTTTTCTGGTTTTCGGGAAGTTACATGAACAGAGTCTCCGGATTTAATTTTATAATTGAAAATGAAAGTGTTTAGATTAATTCCAAATATGGTTGGGAAGTCTTCTGGGAGTATTAGGAGTGTATTGGAGTAATTACAGACCTTCACAAACCGGCCAGTCATGTAGATCTCAAAATAACAGAGAAATGAAAACCACAGGGGGTATCCGCTCACCTCGCGCTCACCGGCGCTCACCTCAGAGGTAGACGCCCCGTTAATAACGACCTACCGCCGAGCTCGCACCCACCTCACGCTCATCTCGCGCGAAGTAGAAACGATGCGCCCATCTCGCGCGAATCTCGCGCCCACCTCACGCCCATCTCGCGCTCACCTAGCGTCGGGTGAGCGGCAGGTCAATTTTACCCATTTTCTTCACCGCCGACCGGCGCTCACCTCGCGCCCACCTCAGTAGGTGAGCGGCAGACCTATTTTGCTTACTGAAATGGAATTTCTGATTTGACCAAGAGTATTTGCATTACTTAGGGGTTAGACCACTTCACTATTCACTTGGTTAGGAACCTGAGAAACCATTTTGCCTATGAAATTATTAGAGGAAAAATTTAGTGAACCTCTTAAGAGTTTTTAAGTTGAGTTTAGGTTACTTATGAGTATTGTGCCGGACACCAAACTAGTAAGAGTTACCAGTTGCTTTTCCTTGTTCTATACACTGTTTTGATTGAGAAGTTATTGTATTTCTGGTTTCGCTTGTTGGAAACTTTAAATGTATTGAAAGGATTTCCTTGGTATGAATGCATTGAGTTTTACTTCCATATGAATTGTGTTACGGAAATGAGAAATTACTGAATGTACTTGAGGTACTGTTTGGTCCAGAGGGACAGGTGATGAATTGTGATGAGTTTTTACATGATGTGGGATGAATGGTTTGTTTTGATATTGGTATTGAGATTATACGATGTTTTACTGTTTTGGTCTAGCTTGTCCTGGATCCAGATGTTTAAGCTTAGTAATGTGATGTTATTGTTGGTTGTTGGAATTGCATGGCCTTGTGTGTTGCCACGACCGGTGTAGAGCAGCCAGAAACCCTAAGTAGGCCTGGTTGTCAATGCAGAAACCCGGGGAGTAGGCCTGCATTGGATGACGAAACCCTGAGTAGGCCGTCATTTCAGAGTATCCGAAACCCTGAGTAGGCCGGAACTGTATACATGGAGATGTGGAGTGTCTACTTGGCATGTTTAATTTATCAACTAAACGATAGTCATGACATTGACCAATCGATGTGTTATTGTACTTAACTGAGATGTGATTTGTTTGATTTGAACTTGGGAAATTGATGTTGGTTGTTTAAACGTATTGTAGTGTTGTCGATGCATAGTTTTAAAATGTGATTCAACTATTTCTGCATGCATGTGCTACTCGCTGAGATATTCGTATCTCACTCTGTTGTTGTTCTGTTTTTCAGATACTCGTGGTGAGGCGATTACTGGGGTAGATCCTGCTGAGGCATATAGGGAGGAAGACTACTATTACCTTCCTTAGACTTGTAGGTTATCTGTTCCGAATTTGAGAACTTGAATTAATTGAGATGTATTAAAGTTAATTGGGGATGAACCATATGATTTCAGTTCAGTTTAAATGTTACAATTTTGCATAAATGGAAATGTGCACTCTGTCAGGTTATAGATGTATGATTATCCAGCGATCATAAATTGATTAACGATCCTTGCCTAACCTCCGTGAGACGTGTTATATCTTTAATGAACAACACGGATCCGGGGCGTTACACAGAGATACTAATTTCAAGAGGAAGGCAATAGATTGCAGCATCAATGTCTTTGAGAAAGCAGAGCATTTGCTTTTGACAAAATAGAAGCAGGGCATGATTTTACTGTGCGAAATGTTCATAGATTTTTTTTTGGTTTTGTAATATCATGCATAGAATTACAAGAATGTAACGCATATATGCATACATACTGAGCTTATCTAATAAAACGAGGTTGTTGTATGGGAACGTAATAGTACTTGGGCACCTAAATTGATTGATACCCGCTTTCTTAAAAGTTGTCATGGGTATAACCCATTTCATTATAGGGTACAACCCCATTTAGCAACAGATACATCTCAAGTTATCATGGGGTACAACCCCACTTAGCAATGGGTACAAACTAAGTTAGCATGGGATACAACACAACCGATGAAAATGGAGAAGTAAAAAACAACCCCATGTTCGGGCAAGAAGCAGCCAATGTTTTGAATCTGATTAAGATTAAAAAAAATGACTTTCCAATGTTTTTGGAGAAGTCAAAATAAACATACCAAACTTTTAAATCTGTTTTGAAATTTTAGCAATTGGTACAAACCAAAGCAGCATTGGGGTACAACACCACTGTATGCACATGGGTACAATCCAAGTCAGCATTGGGGTACAACCCCCTTAGCAATGGGTACAAACCAAGGCAGCATTAGGGTACAACACCACTAATGAACATGGGTACAACCCAAGTTAGCATGGGATACAACCCTCTTAGCAACGGGTACAAACGAAGGCAGCATTGAGGTACAACACCATTGTATGCACAAGGGTACAATCCAAGTCAGCATGGGGTACTACCCCCTTAGCAACGGGTACAAACCAAGGCAGCATGGGGTACAACATTACTAAAGAACATGAGTTCAACCCAAGTTAGCATGGAAAACAACCCTCTTAGCAACGGGTACAACCCAACTCAGCATGGGGTACAACCCTATTAACAACGGATACAATCCAAGTCAGCATTAGGGTACAACACCACTGACGAATTGTACCCTGATGCTACCTTCGTTTGTAGAAACATAGAAATTTCAATGATTTAATGTTCTCAAAATAAATAATTTCATTTGTTTTTATTTTTATCTTCCTTCTCGTATCATGGATATGGCGTGGGATTTCTTCCTCCTTTAATTTTAATTTTAATTTTAATTTTACCATTTTATTTCAACATGCTTTTTGGTTCATTTTAGAGCTAGTGCCCATTAATCCTTCATGGCACCTAGCTATTTGGTCCAAAACAATTAATAAAAGGAAAGAAAAGAAAAGGAAGATTCATATGTTTTAAATTATTTTTTAAATAAAAAGTTTTTTGTTGATTATCACAAATTTTTATTTTTAACTTGTAGAATTATAGATGTTTAGTATATTATATGGATTTATCTCTTTGGGTGAAATTTGGGCAATAGAGATTGGGTGCATAACACCTTTCGAATTTCCCAAATGAAACTCTTAACCCGATTTTTGGTTGGACGGGTACTGTTTTATCCGAATAATTTATAGGTGACTATTCACACACGTGACCCGATGGATAGTGGCAACTGGCAACTCCAAACAGAAATGGTTCATGTTATTGTGAAGAGCCTTTAATTTGCTGAGCGCCATTGTAAGACCGGGCTTAAGGACCTTTTTTGGGGACAAACAAAGTGCGGGCTTGTCATATCTGAGCCAAAACTCTTAATGATGACATACACCTTTAGTCCCACATCGGCCGGGAAGTAAATCTTCCCCAGCCGAACGTCTTTAAATGATAGACAGCAGCCTAGCCTCTTAAAGGAAAGTAATGTCATGGCCTCAACAATTTTGTTTTTGTATCTCTATCTGCTCTCTCTTTTTCTCCATTGGGTGGCGATGGAAGCTGTTAAACAAGAAGACCGTGATGACAACAAGCTGAAACAAAGGTCCATCAGCTAGAACATACCGACAGCTTCATCTATGCGAACTCACCATGCACGATTAGTTCTAGCAACGCAGCACATGAAAGTTCTTTCACTCCGTTGAGCAGATTTCAATCCCGTCCACCTCAAGATCCCGGCCCCATATGTCCTAACAAAGCTTGCTGCATATTACCATTGCAATTGCCTTCAAACTTTAATTTGTTGTGTAATTACACTAGAGACATGTTATTGTCTACTTATGTTGGTAGACTGTTTTTGTATTATATATAGTTAATTTGGTCTACGTTTATGTTTACTTAGAGTGTAAAGCTAGAACTTAATGTTGTGTTGAAAATGTAAGAGTTGGTTAGTCTTTTATATGAATGCAGTTGGTAAGGGAGGTCTTTATTGCAGTCAAAATTTGTCCGAAAACGCACCAAAAAATGTAGCACTTGTATCATCTTTGAGACGAAGTTTTTCAATGAAAGAAGATGCCATTAAAGGTGTATAACAGTTCAATCTTCCTTCTTAAGCATTTCCACCACTAAGAGCACACTATTTTCTTGTTTTTTGCATGGCCTCTTTCTCTGATGTACATTTCTTGAAGAGTTCCCAACATCAAAGTGGTGGAACATATTCATTATTTATCGAACCAAACAGTCAAATAAAATCACACCAATATAATAATGGAAAAATTACTGTTTAGTTACCTTTTTGACGACATATTACCCTTGGTTATACCTTTTCGGCAAATGACTAAATGAGTCTCAAAATGGAAAAATGTAAATCATTTGGTCTTGTTTATGGATTAGAAGTCACTAGATGGTGAATTACAAGTAAGATGATGGAAGTAGTCCTGATTAACAAATTTGTAACTTCTATCATCTGACTTCTAGCTAATTACCCATCAACAAGCTTTTAATTCCCGTTATCTGACTTGTAATCCCCATCAACATACTTGTAATTCCTATCTGACTCATAATTCCCTATCAACAGACTTAAAGTATTCCTCATTTTAAAATTCACTCTAGAACCTTCTTTTTCTCTATCTAGAGCATTCCCCCTTTCTCTAGAGTTTTCTTTTAGGTTTTCTCACTCTAGAGGATTCCACTATCTTTCCAGAGTTTTCTCTCTCTAGATTTAAATATTAAATTACACTTAGATCGGCTTCATTTCTTATGTTGGGGAATAATGGGCCCTCTTGCAAAAAAATCAATTACAATAAAATTCTTATATTTAATGAGAATTGTTAAAAACACCTCCCAAGTATAAATTGCAATTCTCATGAACCATGAGAATTGCGTGTCTTTTCTTGATCAACGAAATACGAGAATAGAAATTCGTAGCTGCCAATTCCAATTCCAACCTTTGAATTCTCGCGATTCAAACGTACCCTTATTTTGCTTGTAATTTTTGACTTGTAATCCCCATCAACAGACTTGTTAACGGGCTTACAATTCTCATCAACACGACCAATGGGGCATATGTCATCCAAAAGGTAAATCAACACTAATTGTCCTTGGAAATAACACAAACCTTGTAGATAGTTGGAATGCATTAAGCGGTACTGTAGTCGAATTGCATTGTCCAATTGTCAACATGCAGTGGTTGAATAGTCCAAGTACCAGTTTCTTGACTGATGGAGACACTCTGTTGCTCCTAATGGGTGCTACAACTAATCGTGGTGTACGTACGTGTGTGGGTTCGTATGATAGAAGCTGTCGCTATGTTCTAGCTGATTTGGAGCTCTGTTTCTGCTTGTTGCCAACAAAAAAATCCAGGCGAACCTCATGCATCTTCCGAAAATTTGACAAAGCATTAGGTACGATTTATCAGTGCAGATTTTCAGACAAGCATGAAGGTTTTATTACGTATACGTAACATCTGTTGCAAGTAACTTTGTTTTTGCAAGGGTAGGGTCGTATCAATTGAATATCTCTCAACCATCACTACCAATGGCGATCACAACAGACTGCACTTGCACATCGTCTTCTGGTAAGTGCTATATATATAGATCAATCTCGGGATAATTTGATAAGTCTTTGCTTCTGGTTTCAATGTTATACAACCCACACTTTTCAAGGACTTCAGTTCAGATTGTTATATCAACAAGTCCAAACAGAGGCCCCCCAAGAGGGACTACCACTACAAGAAAAAGGTGATGTAACAACACTAATATAAGGGCACTTATACAAAAGTGCTGTTATATGTGCCTTAATACGGCATTTCATATGCAGATGCCGTTACAAAACAATTTATTACGGCACTTTTCTTAAAATGCCACTATAAAATAATTTATTACGATATTTCTAAGAAAAATGCCACTATAAAACAATTTATTACTGCATTTTCTTAGAAAATGCTGCTATAAAATAATTTACTAGGGCATTTTCTAATTAAATGTCCCTAAAAAATAATTTGTTACGGCATTTTCTAAGAAATGCCATTATAAAACAAATTATTACAGCATTTTATAAGAAAATTGATTCTATAAAACAAATTATCACGGCACTTTTCTAGAAGATGCCGGAATACAATAAGATATAAAATATTTATTATGGCACTTTATTAGAAAATGCCATTATCACCGACTCTCCATCCGCATTTACAGAAAGCTCGCCACCATTTCCAAGGTTGGAAGAGGAAAAGCTTCTTTCCCGAGTTTCCTCCATTTCTCATGAAATGAAATCATCCATCCTCGGCTTGGAAAAATGGTTTAAAGAGGTTAAAAAAGAGAGTGAGATAGCAGATTATTCACGATCGGGTCTAGGGTTCGCGCATCTTTCAAAACCCTAGAAAAGCTCGTGAATCGCTAGCCTGAACAGCTCTAACCGATCCGCTGTAGAAGGTCCGTGTTCTTCCTCTCTCTTTTTTTTCTTCCGATTTAATGGTAAAACCAACAGTGTTCACCGCCGCTCCATCTGCAACAGGTGATCTGTTCCTTTTCTTCACCTAATATTTTTCTGCATTTCACTAATCGGCCTTGACTCCTTGGCACGCGTTTCATTTCAGGTCAGGATCAAAACCTAACTCAAATCAGATTTTTCTTTATTCTTCTGTGCTACTGATTGTGATTGCAATATCTGATGCTCGAATTGGAAAATCCGCTATTGCAATTGCAATCTCTGATACTCAAAGACTTTTTTTAAATCTATGGAATTAATTGGCCTTTAATCTGTCATATGATAAATCATTTTGTTTAATAGAGTAATTTCTTACATTATTTGATGTTGATGATTTGATTCATGTTTCTTAGAATTCCACAATTGGATGTTGTCGTTTTAGAAAACTTCAGTCCATGATTTCACTGTCAAGGTTAGTTTGTTTTGCTAAACAAGTTTGGGAATCTGTTAGGTTGTGAATTGTGATTTCTGCGATTTGCTTTTCTTTTTCTCAAGTCTCCTAAAGTACTTGATAATTGTAATCGAGAATCCATTGGAAAGTTTTTGAGATATTATTATCTTCTGGCATTTGGGTGCGGCTGCATATTCATCTTATAGATTCGTTTGCTTGTATCTTTCTCTTGGCAAAATTAGCAGGTTCAACTGGGATTTGCGGTTCTCAAATTGTTTTTATCTCCTATTTAACTGGATTTTTAGTTGGCTTGCCCTGATTGAAAAAACAAAAAAGGTGGGCTGGAGAGTTTAGGTTTCTGGTTACTTTTTTGAAATTTTATTCTGGAACATTGATTTTTAAATGACAAAATATTTAACATAATAAGGAAGCAATGGTTAAAAATTACGAGCTCTGGTTTGTAGTCTTCTGCTATAAAATCAATTGATTTGTTAGTTCTCATTCTCTTCATAGAGATCTACTAGATTCCAAAACTTCTCTCTCTCTCTCTTTCTCTCTACAATCACTAAATCCTTCTTTTTTCATTTGATTCTATTCCTTGATTGGGGTCACTTTCATTTGCAGGATGCTAAAGGAAATGATGTGGATCTTAGCCAGTACAAGGGGAAAGTCCTGTTAATTGTCAATGTTGCATCCCAGTGGTACGTCATGTTCATCTTTTAGTCCTGCATAGCTTGCTTTCCCCTGAAGTTAACTTCTCATTTAAGGGTTGAAGCTTCAATTTTCAGAGCCTGAAAATCAATTTTAAGTTTCATTCTACATTCGACTGATTGCACACTTTCTCTTTTCTCTCTCTCTTTCTATTTGCCTTGATTGTAAAACATCCTCCTTGGAGTCTATATTTAAGTTTCATTTTTTTAAATTTCACCTGTTTCTCAACTTCTGTTAACAGTGGCCTGACCAACTCAAACTACAAGGAGCTGGGTCAGTTGTATGAGAAGTATAAAAATCAAGGTTTGGGACTGCATTTATATGACTCCAGCCTAAGTATCTAATTCGGTAGTTCTGGATTTTTATTTAGATTAATCAATTGACTTCTTCAACACCCTCAACCCCACTCCTTTGTTTTGGTGTCTTTTGCAGGACTATAAATTCTGGCTTTTCCGTGCAATCAATTTGGGGCATAGGAGCCAGGAAATAATGATCAGATCCAAGAGTTCGCCTGCACTCACTTCAAAGCAGAGTTTCCCATTTTTGACAAGGTAAATCTGAAAACCATTATCATCAACATAAGCCAGTTGTGAAGTTGTTCTTTTATATTTTTATATATCACAGCAAAACTAGTCCAAAGCACAAAAATGAAAAGAAGATGCTGTTTTTTCTTTGTTTTTTTTTCCTCAATTTGTGTATACTGATGAACATCTTAAGTCCTGCTGAGATTACCTTAACTTTCCATGTTGGGCATACTTGACATCATCCTCACTATTATGTTACTAGAACAAATTGGAGGGTAAACTAGTGATTACACGTTTGATGTCACTCCTTTCCTGACAAATCAGAAGAAACTTTCCCAATAAACGATAAATGAGAATCTCAACAATGAAATGCCTGTGATGTGCTTAGCTGCCTTAAATTTGGTTAATTCCTCACTCATTTTGAAGTGTATTCTATATTTCATCTTTCATTTGTCTCATCCCTCTGGGAATACTGTATTAAGATTCTTACAATACAGGAGTGATGCCAGGAGATGGAAGAAATCCAGTTCAAGTGTTAGCTTGATTAGAATGCCTTTAATCTTTAGCACCATATGCAACATTTCATGCTTATTTGGAGTTAAAAACTAATTTAACTCTCTGATGTGACTAATTACTTGATTAATTTCATCTTGGTGCATTATTCTTAATTTGCCACAGTCCTAGGAGTGTAGGAGGATGAAGATGACATGTGTTCATTGTCTTTTGTTTCTGTTTGTGATCAAATAAAGAGTAAATGCCTTCCATAATATTTACTGTCTGGGGCTTCTGCAGAAAGATGTGAAGAAGCTGTTGGGTATCTGAAGAGTGCTGTAACATCGCTTTGTTACAGAGTCAAATTGAATCACTCCAGGTGAGGCATTACATATGTTGGAACTTTCACTCGTTTGTTTGATAATGCTCAATATCGCGTTATATTTCTTTGGAGAATGCTTTGAAATCAACCAGTTTATTAACAATTCTGCCATTGTAACTGTCTTTATGTATAGACTAGAAGTTAAAGGCTTTATTTCTTTCTTGACTAATATTTTTAATCTAGCCGTATACATTCTGTCAAAGTTTGCTAATCCTTTTCTTTTCCCCTTTTTTTATTTGTTTTAGAGAAAAGGCTCGGTAGATGCTGCTGAGCAGGTGGGCAAGGCTCATGCACGAGCTGGGGAACTTGAGAAGCAGGTCAGTTTTGTACGAAAGAACTTATCAAAAGTTTTTCAGAATGAGTGCATTTTCAGATGTTAACCTTCCTTGCAGATTGACAAGCTACAAAAGGAAATGGAAGCACAAAATAGGAAGAAGGGTGCCTTGGAATCACAAGCAAGTGAAGCAGAGAAGAAAATACAAGAATTGAGTTTGAAAGTAGAAGATGTAAGCATTTGAATTTTTTGATTTGAGTTAGGTGTATACAATTGGAGCTATATCCGTTTGGGATCTATATTATGCTCCATGCGTCTATTCTTCTCAACTGTAATGATGTCTCTTTTATTGCTTTGTTAGATGGTAGTGATGAGGAGTTGATGGCTTGTGATAGGGTAGTCTTGTTTTTTCTTACTAGTCCACTGTCCCAATTAAGAATTTTGAGTAACTATCTTTTTGTATTCTAAAATTTGTCCCTGGGGGGTTGAATTAAATTTTTTTTAAATTAATATACTTTTAGCGGCACTTGGTGGTTGCCGCTAAAGCCTTCAAGTGCTGATAAATTTTATTACGACACTTTAAAAAAATGCCATAATAGTTTACATTCTTACGGCATTTTTAAATACCGTAAAAAGTCACTTTATAGCGGCATTTTCCAAAGTGTCGTTATAAGTTGTCGCTATAATATAATGCAACACCACTTAAAACGGCACTTTATCAAAATGCGGTTATATGTTATAACGGCATTTTTTCATATTATAAGGGCACTTTTGAAGTGCCGTAATAAAGAGACTTTTTTTGTAGTGTACCTGACTCCCATTTATGATGGATGGCTTTGGTTAGGACAACAACTATGTTCGTCAGTGGTGTTGTACCCTAATGCTGACTTGGATTGTACCCGTTGTTAAGAGGGTTGTACCCCATGCTAAGTTGGGTTGTACCCGTTGCTAAGAGAGTTGTTTTCCATGCTAACTTGGGTTGAACTCATGTTCCTTAGTAATGTTGTACCCCATGCTGCCTTGGTTTGTACCCATTGCTAAGGGGGTAGTACCCCATGCTGACTTGGATTGTACCCTTGTGCTTACAATGGTGTTGTACCTCAATGCTGCCTTCGTTTGTACTCGTTGCTAAGAGGGTTGTATCCCATGCTAACATGGGTTGTACCCATATTTATTAGTGGTGTTGTACCCCATTGTTGCTTTCGTTTGTACACATTGCTAAGGGGGTTGTAACCCATGCTGACTTGGGTTGTACCTGTAAGGTTTAATATTTTAGTTTGGCTTATTCAATGTCAAAAATAAAGTGTTTAAGTGTGTTTAGAATGTTTAGTTTGAGTCCAAGAAGACATGGTTCAAATGGCGTCAAAATCGGAGTCAAATTGAAGAAGTTATGCCCAACATTTGATCAACGTTCTCTGGCCGTTCGAACGTTCAATTTCTGAAGAGCAACGTTTGACCAACGTTCTCTGGCCGTTCGAACGTTCAATTTCTGAAGAGCAACGTTTGACCAACGTTCTCTGGCCGTTCGAACGTTCAATTTCTGAAGAGCAACGTTTGACCAACGTTCTTTGGCCGTTCGAACGTTCATGTTCTGCAAACAAACCCGAGACTAGCGTGAGATCAACGTTCTCTGGCCGTTCGAACGTTCAAGTTTTAAAGGGTAATGTTTGCTAAACGTTTGCTGAGCGTTCGAACGTTCAAACAGCAAAATTTCTGAAAAGTTACGAAAAATTACATAACTTACTCGTTTCAATTCGGATTGACTTCAAACTTTTTGGGGAATCTTCGAATAGGATTAGGGACCTTCTAAACCTAAGAGAGCCACGTTTTAAAAGCCCTAAATATCCTTTTCTCTTCTGAAAACCCTTCTTCTAGGTTTTCATCTTTTGAGCCATAAAACCTTTCTTTTATTCTTCCTTACTCTACCTTGGAGTTCCGGGTTGGGGAGATTGATCGTGGGAGTTCCTACGGATACCAGGCGAGTTTGTTTGGATGATCGTGTGAGAAGATCTTCAGAGTTCTGAAGTGTTGCTGTGGAGCAAATCTGAGGAGTTCCTCAGATACTTTCAAGTCTGTGAGTTGCAGAGTCTAACATAGGGATGTTGAGTCGTCTGAACTACAGGTTGTAAGTCTTCTTTTCATATTGGATCTTTTAGGTGGCTCCTGCATAGCCCGGAGGGTTTTTCTCTAGTGAGAATTCTCATAGAATTTTCCCTTCGTCACCAAATTGCTTATTTTGTCTTACTTTACATGCTTTAATTATTTGCTTGCAATTTGGGTGGCTTGTTAATTGCTTTTGATTAGTTATTTGATTTTCTGGAATTACCTTGAGGATTTGTTCATGCCTACTAATTAAGGACTTGTCTTTAATTGATAGAAAAATTTTATTCCGCTGTGCTACACCTATTCACCCCCCTCTAGGTGTTGTTAGAGTCAAAACCTTGTTTTTCAGTACCCATGTTCATCGGTTATATCGTAACCCAATGCTAACGTGGGTTGTATCCGTTGCTAAGGGGGTTTTACCCGTTGCTGACTTGGGTCGTACCCATGTTCATCGGTTGTATTGTACCCCAATGTTGACTTGGGTTGTACCCGTTGCTAAGAAGGTTGTATCCCATGCTAACTTGGGTTGTACCCATGTTCATTAGTGGTGTTGTACCCTAATGCTGCCTTGGTTTGTACCCATTGCTAAAGGGGTTGTACCCCAATGCTGACTTGGATTGTACCCATGTGCATACAGTGGTGTTGTACCCCAATGCTGCTTTGGTTTGTACCAATTGCTAAAATTTCAAAACAGATTTAAAAGTTTGGTATGTTTATTTTGACTTCTCCAAAAACATTGGAAAGTCATTTTTTTAATCTTAATCAGATTCAAAACATTGGCTGCTTCTTGCCCGAACATGGGGTTGTTTTTTACTTCTCCATGTTCATCGGTTGTGTTGTATCCCATGCTAACTTAGTTTGTACCCATTGCTAAGTGGGGTTGTACCCCATGATAACTTGAGATGTATCTGTTGCTAAATGGGGTTGTACCCTATAATGAACTGGGTTATACCCATGACAACTTTTAAGAAAGCGGGTATCAATCAATTTAGGTGCCCAAGTACTATTACGTTCCCATACAACAACCTCGTTTTATTAGATAAGCTCAGTATGTATGCATATATGCGTTACATTCATGTAATTCTATGCATGATATTACAAAACCAAAATAAATCTATGAACATTTCGCACAGTAAAATCATGCCCTGCTTCTATTTTGTCAAAAACAAATGCTCTGCTTTCTCAAAGACATTGATGCTGCAATCTATTGCCTTCCTCTTGAAATTAGCATCTCTGCACCACAAAGATCCCAGAACCATCAATAAGTAAATTGGAAGACTTGAAAATAAATAAACAAAATTATTTAAATGCTGGTTCAAAGTCTCACCTAAAAGATGAAAAAACCATCGAAGTAACAATCTCCCTTCCTACACAAGAATCTTATCAGCTTGTGAAGAAACTTGGGAGGAATTATAGCTCATCAGCCCACACTTATCAAGGGAAAACAAAATTATGCATATAATTTACACTGAATTCTAGCATCTTCACTAATATTGTTTCTGGTTAAATATATAAAATATTAGTTCCAAATAGTACATTACCAAGAGAACTCATAAACAAAGGTGCAACATATATAAAACACTGTCACCAAAACCAAGAGTTAACTATTTCTTTGTAATCACTACTATTCTCTCTCTTATAAAACCAATACCCTTTGACGTGCTTATCAATGCTTACTAATCATTTGAGGACATCAGATCAAGAAGAAAAATTTATACTTTATGGTAGCTTTTATCATTGATATTATTCACCTGCAAATAATTAGGGAAGAGATCATTTATCTCATCAAAATATCATCATATAATATCAATATTATGTAGTCATCTATCATTCTTTGCAGTATTACATTAGACTATGTCTAACATTTCGAAAGTCTTTAAAAGAATACAATGGGCAGGATAATTTTCAATTTCATGAACAATTCAGCAGTGACAACAGTTGGCAATATAACTCCTCTTTAGAAAGTTGGATACCAATTCATCTACAGGTTATTATATATATAATTTGTCTATAGGTCACCCTACATTTTTAAAGCAATCCAAGCATCAATCATATTTCCATTTAAATCTACGAAAGGAACTTTCTGAATTGAAAATAAAGGAGACAACAACTAAATTGTATACAAACTGGGCACACATTTTACCACGAACCATGCACAAATGAACTCATTTTTATGTGCTGCTCTCATGTAAGCTTTTTATCAAACATTTTGTATGCAAACTTTTGAAAGCAAAAGAAAAGCAATTTTAATGCATCATAAGGCAAACAAAATACATCCAAAGAAGTTGAAAAAGGGGGCAATCACTCCATAATTCTTTTTACAAAACTGAAAAAAAAAATGGTATTCAGTGACACCAATAGTCCAGGACATTGGCATTCGGTCACATCAAAATTCATTTTCTAATTAAAATCAATTTCCGAAAGGAGTAGAAAAATGCACAAGTCAATGCTTACCTGCATGTCCTCTGTCCGGTCGATTTTTGAAAGAAGAAAATCCATTCGATTTCTAAAAGCAGAGGAAGAATCCCCAAATGATCCCCAAATGAAGGAGAAGAGAAATCCTGAAATCAATACCCCAACTAGCACCGAGAGGATTGTGCAGCCATTTTTGAGTGGCTAACAGGTGGTCGATTGGGGCCTTTGGACAGGATTCATCACTTGATTCTTAAGGTAAGGCTAGATCTTTGGCATTCAAATTGAGCAAGAGAGTACAATTGAGCAAGAGTTCTAAGATCACCCAACTCCTTGGCAGAAAAATTGAGCAAGAGAGTACAATAAGATACGGGTTATTCTCTGGGACATCCCCAGTTGATATGTTAGATTAAGGGGCTCTTGCAATGAGGTGGTAGGATACTCCAGAAACCCAACAAAAGAGGAAGACGAACGAGAGAGTTGCAGGGGATACAAATGCTCACCATCAGTGGGATACATGGCGCCATTGACAGAAACAAGACTTCGAGCAGCAACGCAGACGCCGATAACCCAAACCTCCGGCATCTCTCGCGAAATCTGAAACAGGCGACTCAATGCTTCAAACCCCGTTTTGAAATGCACTCTCAGTCTCTCAGAATCGTTTTCTCGTTCTCACCTCCCTCTCTCTCCCTCCTTCTCGCCCTAAAAAATTTTCAAAATTTATCTTGCCGGTTTTTTTTTTAAATTTCAATTTTCGTTTTTTGGCAGCACAGAAACAGACGAACGGTGCTTGCTCTGTTTCTGTTAGTTTCGTTTGCATGGCGTCTGTGCGAAGTAGCGGGACGCGTGGCGAACATCGGTACTTGCTCCAGCCGATCTTCCAGCTTCATGCTCCAGCAGATACGGGGTCGAAAACAATGGTTAGGGCCAGTTTTACTATTACGTATGGATAGGTAACCCGCAACACCAATTGTGGCTTGATCGTTTGGCCCTTTTATTTTTTATTTTTTTATGGAAAGCTGAGCTAGGCTCTATCTTCATTAGATGAAAATAGTGTTACAATAACTGCTACTTCAAGCCAGAATACAATGATAATATACCCAAAAAAGCGAAGGAACAAAAAAGGCCAAGATATAAGAGAGACATCAACCCCAACAGTCTGGATGCAGTTCTGAGTGAAAGTGTCCGACCCTGCGCTAAAGCAGCATGAAACCACTTGAAGAACAAGGGTGAGGTCGAACGAAGTGTCCGTCGAAACACGGATTGAAATTCCCATTAACGGGAGAGAACGCTTCGTCAAAGACGAAAAAGCTAGAAAAGGATTGCTCAGTAAACCGAGACACATCCGAACCCAAAACTGCACCTGGACAATGAGGGTCAAGGCCCTCCGATACCTAATAACACAAAATCTGACTAAAAACAACAAAATAAAACTAATTTCACTATAAACAAAAACAAACCAAAACACCAGAAAATTGGCTTCACGGGCAGGGAGTTGCTGCGGCAAAATCCTCGATGCCCCAGGTCCTGACGAACCATCAAGGCTAAAACCATGCAAACCCTCCCTGTCTTCTTCCCCATCAGGGCCTTGATCGTTTGGCCCAGGACGGTTAATAGCACATTGTTTGTTAATGACGTTGGTGGTGGTTAGGGCTGATCATTGGGCGGGCTCGGGCAGGGCCAAAAGTCACGCATAAGTGATATGGTCTTTTTCCAAGCCTGTCCAACCCCTTGTGACTTAATGACCAAGCCCATTCAATGAGTATACTTAAATGTCCAAGCCCACCTAATAATAATAATTACTTAGACATCTAATCTTATACTTCAAAAGGAGACAAAAACACTGATCTTGTCTTTTCCATGATAATTCAAAAAACAATATTGGGAAGAAATTCCACTTGCCAACAAAAAGTATCGCAATTTTGAAGAAAAGATGGAAAAGTGAAGACTCGTAAAGTAAATATGAGTAGGTTAAGGTTAGAAAAGAAAGTATTAATTAAATATTAAAAAGTAAAAACTAATTAAATAGTTAAGCTTTGGGCCAACCTGACATTTCTTATTTCTAACCAAGCCCGTCCAACTCTTTTTGGGCTAAAATTCAATCCCAACCCAATCCTATGGTCAACAATTGCATGACCAAGCCCATCTAAGAACGAGCTGGTCACCTCAGACCAGACGACCATGAACACCCTTAGTGGTGGTAGTAGTAGCAACTCTGTTGTGGTAGTAATGGTGATAATGGTAGTAGTAGTGTAGTGGTGGCGATGGTAGTGTTGGTAGCAGGGTTGTGTGTGGTGGTGTTGATAGTAATAATGGTGTAGTGATGATTGGAGTGATAGTGTGTTGTTTGTGGTGGCAATGGTGGTGATGGTTGTGGTTGCAGTAGCGGTGGTAATTTTTTTGTTGATGACTATAGTGGTGGTGGCCGCAATGGTAGTAGTGAAAGTGGGTTTCTAGATGCCATTTGGAAGTTACTATAGAGTTCACATTATTCTTAAACATGAAATTATATAAAAGACATGGGAGATATAAAGAGTTGGATACAAATTATTATAAGATTAAAAACACAATTTTAAAGAGTTGGATACAGATTATTAATTCTAATTTCTTATCTTCCATCGAAGATAAATTTATAATTCACAATCTCAATTCCAAAGCGAATTTGTCATGTCTAAAAAGACCCTAATCCGTGTCATTTGCCACCCTTTAGAATGCATGATTAGTGTGAAGAGGGTACAACTCGGGTCAGTTTGGTTCAGGTTGAGGTCAACCCAAGACCAAACAAAAAATATTTGTAGTCAACTTGAACCGAATTGAAGTGAAAACTGAAAATATAAAACCAAACCAAAAATAAATAAAAAATTGAACTAAACAGAATTACATGAATTCAATTCGGTTCAATTTGGTTCAGGTTAGACCAATATATGCTCGTGCTCAAATAAAAGTATTTTTCGTAATATCCTTAAAGTTTAAAGGTAAATTTTCAAAGTTTAATATATATTATATTATTTATATATAAAATATATATTAGGTCGATTCTGTTCAATTTAGGGTTTAATTTTGTTCAATTTTGTTTCAATATTACGAATTTGGTTCAATTTTGTTCAATTTTGTTTCAATATTACGACCTAAAATATAAATTAGGTCGTAATATAAAATATATATTACGAATTTGGTTCAATTTTGTTTCAGTTTAACAGAGTATCCAACCCAATACTGAACCGACT